>OZ004326.1:1280000-3906559 GCA_963924455.1 Pelagia noctiluca
CGTCTATTGTGATTTTCATATTCACATATTCAATAACTTGTTTACTCGGATACTGAAGCTACTTGCAGCTACGTGATCGAGAATTCTTTTTCTGTTCTCTGTAGTTTTTTAGTTTGAAAGAGACAGCGAGATTTGTTAGAGAAAAACTGTTTTTAACTATCTACTAACTATCGATGCAAAATGTTTAAAAACCAACCGTATATACACTCTTTTTCAACAAGAAACAGTAAAATTGGTTTGAAGCTGGTTGTTCTTAAATATTCCTCTATTTTCAGCCTGACATATTCTTAAATTGTTTTTACTTTCACATTGCTTTGGAAGCCTGTTTTGCTCAGTTGTGGTAATTGTTGCAAAGTTGGACTTACTTGACCATCTGACATGAGTCTGACATATCAGTGTGCTACCAATCTGTTTCTTTTGTGATTATTTCTCAGTCTTTAGGGTATTTCCTAAAATTCGTATATAGAGCAAAATATTGTTAGCTTTGGTTTGTTCTTAGCTTGTTCCTAGATTTTGCAAAAATTTGAGGCTCGTGTTCTTATAAAATTGCTCTTGTATAAAAAGAGTGTAAGTAGGTTTACTTGGCATCGGTTTGAAATGTTTTAAAATGTTTCTAACCATCAACAATCTTTAGTGGCTTATCAAACGTGTTTACTTTTTCTGGGACACACAGTTTAATTTGAAATTCAGTAAAAGCATAAATTATTGAAAATCACACAGAATTATTTACACGGGGACAAACCTAGGGTCAGTGGAGCAATTATGGGCATCTCGGTTTATAAAAATGAATTTAAAATGAAAAAGAATAGTCAATTTCTATTAGAATTTTCCCTATTTATCAAGACCATTGAGGCCTCTTTTTCTAAAAATTCCCTAAAATCAACTACTCCTCACCCCACAGTTTATTGAAATCGAGCCACGCTTTACACGAGCCCCCGGATTAATTTTCACCTAAATGAATTCAAAGGATACTATTTTCGATGTTTTGAAATTCGTGACTGGAACCAATCTTCAAATTCTCTCTTGTCCATCTTCACGACTTTATCTCGAACAAACTAGAAAAAAATCAAAACAAAAACTTAGAAACACAGTAAAAACCCGCGTAAAACAACCTACAATCCTTGACAAAAGGTATGAGACAGTGTTTGATTGCCGCTCGATATATACTAATTGTCGAAGAGAGACCCCCATCCCCCCTAAACAATGTTGTTTCAGATGTTACTTTTGTGCGAAAATGCATCTGTGACATCCACCGGTGACATCAAGACCTAATATCAACATTGGTTTGGAAAGAGGGGGGCTCCAACATCATGTTACAGGTTCATAGCTCCATGTTTAAGATAATACTAAAATCGCCATTGTGTCTCAAGACCTTATGGTGAGGGTTGTAGTTTTTTTTTCACCTAGCTTAAACAAGTTCTCATTGAAGACTTGTGTTACTTTATCGAAAAATCGTGTAAAAGGCTGGGTTATAACAACAGCATATGTTCATGATTGTTTACTCATCTGATTGGAGCCTCGATTTAAAATTAGCCTCGATGAGTGACGAAATCTTAGCCAAGCAGGTTCTTAAAATCTAGGTTCTTATTAGGGGTTTTTTATTGTATGTCATGAGATTAAAGAAACATTAACATTTTTCCAGAAAATCTAATATCTGAGTTGATGGCTTAAAATGAAGGTCATTGGTAAAGATTTCTAACTATCTAAGGAATTTTAAGCAAAATTGCAGAGCTAAAAAAATTGTACACCAACAACCTTGTTTTGAAAAAATTTTCTTGAAAATTGAGGAGGATTTTGTTTCCAAATACAAAATATCATTAGAAGTACGCGAAAAATATCATACATGATCTAATTTTATTCATAGATAGGCTCCTTCGTTATTAATCAGTGAAATTCAGCTAGTTTCGTTTCATTAAAACTTCTTTGCTTGAAGCACATCAATTTTATGGAACATTTAACCCTGGACATGATAATGAATAAATTGACCCTGGACATGATTTTGGATAAACTGTAATCAACTCACTTCGATCCCTGCACTTATATCCGGATAACACAACTCCCAAGACCTGAGCAATGATAACACTCGCATGAATTGTGCACTGCTGATTTTCCTTCCTTCCAGCTGAAAAATATCATTATCATCATTATTATACATTGACATTTAAGCAAGGAGAACTTAAGAAAATTCTTTGAGCGGTACAGATTTTGAGGATGGCAAGAAAAATCAAAAACATAGTGAAACATAGTGAAACATAGTAGCTAGTGAAGCCTTTGCCTTAAACAGAACGATAATTGTTCAGTACAATGAGGGATATCATCAGTACTATGTAGGTTATACCCAAAGTGCTAATAGTTTTCCTCCAAAGTTGAGATCTTCTCACTCCTCGCGCATACCCATCCCTGGTCAACTTCCCATAGAGTTCCAATCTTCTCACTGGCTTTACGACGATGGGGGTGCATGGGAAATGCGATGATCTCCATCCGTACCGATACCTTATTGGTCTTACTGATTAATATGTAGATGTAGATGAAAGTGCTGAGTATCCCCCACATTACTGATTGTATCCCTCCACAGAACTGAACAACCTCCAAAGTATTAAACAACCTCTAAAGTACTGAAAATCCTCCTCAGTACTGGATGGTAGCGCCCACAGTACTGAAAATCTTAATAGCACTTATCAACGTTCACAGTACTGCACATGATGTTACACTTTCTCAAATGATGCGATATGTATCAGTGGAAGAGTGCTTAAGTACAAATCTAGAAGACGTGGGTTCGAGTCCTACTCAGAGAATTTTATTCACGCAAATGATCTTCATTGATATGTCTTAGCAAAACTGATTGCGTAAATTTAAGAAATTTAGTAACAATTTCACAAAACAACTTACTGAACCATATTTTGCGATTTTATCCAAAACCAACGCATTATTCCGATCCGCTCTTATATTTGATGGTAGATTGTTTAACAAGCTTTTATACCTGTGGAAAATTGAAAAAATGAAATTAAAATAAAATCGAGCCTGGCAAGAAAGAAAAAGGTGTGCCTTAAGCATTCTACTATTGTCTCACCCAAAAAATACCCTGAAAATACTCAAATAAGCCGCGTACTCAATCAAGACGAACAAATTTAAGCCGCGCGTCAAAGGCGAAAACGATCTCTTTCTATCTACAAAATAGGGGATCCCTTGTTTTTATGTAGACCAATGCAAAAACTATCCCTGGTTATTTCTGGTTATTTCGAAGTTTTGTACCATCCAAAGACTGTTTGTTTACACATGTAAAAATGCGTATGAATTAATTAAGCTGCATTTTAAATAAACTACATTCTGTGACTTCAATTAGTGTATTCAAGGTAAGGTGAAGGGGTTTACAACATTAGCATTAGCAATGTCACAAGAACAAAAATGTCACAAAAACGGAAAACCAAAACGAGAATTTTCATACCAAGAGCATTCCTCAGAAAATCGAGCTTTCTTCTCTTCCTCAGTTTCGGCTCTTAGCGCACTCTTCGACCGCATCACATTAATTGCCTTGTGCACATCACTCATCACGTTCAGGGCGAAAAACTTCTTTTCCATCGATTCTACATTGGTCCTGTGTCCATAGAAAACACGTAGGTCCGTTAATTTCACAGTAAGAGAGAAAAACATCTCACTCACAAACGTCTCACAGGAGTTTCCACGGAGATACAAAAAGCGGATGTGAAAACATATTTGACCTTTGACCATTTAAAAATCATCCTATGTAGATATAAAAGGGTCTGGAAAGTTAAACGATAAAACATAGGTACCAGATTTTAGTATCAGTTGTGGTAATAGTTTGCCATCAGTTGTGATAGAAATATTCTTAGGGGCAAATCGCTCCCTAAAAATCTCGTACACTTTTCCAAAAAATCCTATCGTTCTAACGAAATCCCAAGAAATTATCTAGAAATCTTTTGTTCTTGAAAAATTCTCAGAAACTTTAAAAGGATGTGGCACTGTAAAAGAAACAAAGAGAAAGTAGTAACAAACCTCTCTCTCATCTCGAGGTTGTCGTGCAGTACCAGAGCATTTTCTTTACTCAACTCTTCAAACTTTTCTCTCGACTGAGCAGGAATGTTTTCGGCTTTTTTATTGATTGAAATCGCTCCATACGTTGCTATGGCTGCGGCAACGAATCTAGCTTTCGTATTTCCAACTACAATTAAAGTGAAAACAAAACAAAAGTGAAACGAAATAAACAAATATCTTTCAAGAGGCATAAACACAGAATCGATATTGTTGATGGGATCTAGATCTGATTGCCTGCGAAAAAGTTGGCAAATATTTTCTCAGGTTGATGTTAGGGACTTCAGCAGGGTAAAATAATATTTGCAAAGCTTTGACCAAAAAAGGTACTCAGTTTTAACCAAGACAGCCAGGCTGAATATTTGCATGGAAAAACGCCATAATTTCTCTAAAATTAAGAGCCTTTTAAATTCAATTCAATTGAATTCAATTTTATTCATAGCATACAACCCTAATACAAGGTTACAAAATATTGAATACAAAACGACTAAAGAAAAGAAATGCTTATAATGCTTGGGCCGTTGAATAAAAAATAAAAGAAATTTGCTGTAACTGTAACAAGAATACAAAAGTACAAATGTTAAAAATACGTAAAAGTCTATAAACTAGTAAAATGATAAAATAGTTCAGCTGTTTTTGAAGACAAAATTTTTAAGTTCAAGATGGAAAGTTTCTTGAATATAGCAGCAACGATTTGAAACTCAAAAGGTTGTAGGTTGTTTATTTAGTGAAAGTTCTTCGGATTGTTACTGTATTCAAATACTCTTAATAAGTTTAGTGGACATAATCATAATCATCAAGGATAGCTTCATACCATTCTTTTGAGTCCAAGCTATTTTGTGGATATCCTCGTCACCACTCTCAGCATTATCAGTATTTCTATTTTCCTGCAACAAAGAGACAAGTTATCTCCAGTTGCAATTCATTATGGCAAAACAGCAGGCTCTCCCACATTGATAAAAAAACGGATGAAAGTCATACCTTTTTAAAAAACTTTTCACACAATACAACAAAGCATTTCTGTCTGAAATATGTAACTTATCTTATCAATCAGCTTTCTTTAGGATGGAACAAGGAACCAACTGTATCGGATTGAAACTTAGGATTTTTAAATTCAAAGAATATATTGGACTTACTACAGCACGATTCCTTGTTTTTACCATAATGGAATTAAAATGTCTCACCCATAGCCACCAAAATTGCAATCTAGGGAACCCAGTAACTAAAGGAACCCTAGAGTTTTTAGCTAATCTCTGTTTGTTGATCGACCTTTGTCCTATCTTGTCTATCTAAGAGATAATTTATCATTGATCTGAAGCATGCCATTTGATATTTATCAATGAGTAAATCTTCCAGCATACAGTCAAATGCTTTGATAAATCCATAAGAATCATATCTGCAGCGCCTCTCTTATCTAATGTCTTACAAATGCTTCCAGTCAATCGATTATATCCTTTCCTGTAAGTATGCCCAGAGACCTGAGTTGAAAGAGAATATCATACTTGGCTCAACATATTCGGCTTGACACTTGATCTCCTCCTTTGATTAGACGCAAGAGCAGAATAAGACTTCACCATCTTGGACCCTCTTCGGTTAAACGCATTATTTGCGACTACAACATCTCTCACTGTGTAGGCCTTCTCTTTCCAGTTCCGAAGGGCTGCGTTTGCTGTCCTCGGTGCTGAAAAATAAAAAAATATCATCTATACAAGGGAACCTCAAAGTCCTTTAGGTTGAAATTGAAAAGGAAGCCAAAACATACCTTCAGTCTCATCAAAAAACTTAAATATAAAAACTATAAAAACTCAAAAGCTACGAAAATAACAGATGAATTCGCAAAGTCTCCGGGAATTGTTTGGTGAACAGTCTGAGGATGAAAAATCTTGAACAAGATAATCAGTATTGTGATTATTTATTGAAAAAATTAACAAGTTTTGAGAAATGAAAAGGCAAAGTGGTTAGATCAATCGGTTCGAGCCAACCTTGAAACCTATGAAATAAGATGTAAGGAGATAATTTGCCAGCTCTTTGCAACTCCAGGCAAAAGGAGTCACAAGGTGTGATCTCATAAGGAGGAAGGACTGGACCTGCACTGCTCGATTAGTCTACCTATTCATTGGCCCTTTTGCATTTTACACATAAACCAATACCTTGCAAAGATAATAAGCGTACTTTATCTATCAACTATCAATGCCATGATCGATTAGTTTACCTATTCATTGGTCCTTTTGCACTTTGCACATAAACCAATACCTTGCATGATAGCATATTAACAAACAAAGTAAGCATATTTGCCTATCACTTTTTTCTTTCTAAGAAGATAATACACGAGAGGAACTTACACGGAAGTTTTCTGGCTGTCAAGTCACCATCTTGCATTTCATCAGCTTCCTTGATAAAAGACACGGTCGGAGTGGAGCTCCTACTTCGCCCTTCCAACCTATCTCTAGCTGATAACGAATCACCACTGTAATCTAAATGTAAAAGGATGAATTTAGAATATCACAAGTGAGCAATGAAATGTTTTGATATTAGAAGCAACCCCTAGGAAAACGACGAAAAAGTGCTTGAGAAGCATTGAAGGGAAGTCTGCTTGAAAAACAATTGCCTTTCGGTTTAGCAACTCAAAAATTTGTTTGATCATGGCGTGGAAATCAGGAAACATATCGAAACAAAATATATAAAGTATTCCCACTTGTTGTTCTTTTTCTGACGTACTACTCTGATGAGTGTAAGATGCAGAGCTTAAGTAGTTATCATATTTTGCAATTTTTCCGATTATACCCATCATCTTCAAATTCTGTACCGATCAAGACAGTTTGACAAACTACTCTGATAAGTGTCGGACGCAAAGCTTCAGTAGTTATCAAGTTTCGCTATGTTTCTGATTTTCCTCGCCATCCTCAAGTTCTTTATCGGTCAAAGACTGTTCTGACGTACTACTCTGATGAGTGTCAGAGGCAAAAAGCTTTTCTTAGTTATCATGTTTAGATCAAATTTCATTGCCATACTCAAGTTTTATTTTAGTTGTGGCAAGCAGGAATGGAAATGGGAACGAGCTAGCAAGAAATAAGGCGCGAAAATTCTTGGATATTCAGAATCATTTGTGATTTTAGCATCATAGATTATCATTTTGGTTGCATTCCCTTTTCCAATTTCTGAACGTTTTCGAGATTTAGAAGAACCCGATGGATTCTTATCTCAACAAGTCAGGAAATGAAATGATAAAAACTAACTTGATGACGGAGGCCTCAAACCAGGATGGGTAGATGATGTTGCGCAGGAGCTGGCTGATAATAATCTCAAGACACTTGGAGCTACTGAAACGCGACGCTGCAACAGAGTTCCTTTTCTGCCAGTTCTCACCTAAAATCAAATAAATTGAGTTATCCAAGAATAGAACTTACGATTATATGATTAATTGTTTATTTCTAAATGATACTTCTAGCGTTGTCTTAGGTGCCAAATGAATGGGGTGTTAAATCAATGATAAGAAAGTGGACAGAGAATAACTGTACCTGGAGGCTGTGTAAAACTTTTATTCCGTGTCTGCATCATTCATAGGATGGGGTATTGTTATTCTAATTCACCGTGTAATATTTTTTTAACTTGTACATTTGTCAGACATTGTTTTAGTTGGCTTTAATAAGCTTCAGTATAGCTATCATGTATCCAGCCAAATGTAAATAGAGTATTAATAATAATCAAATTAAGTACAAGGAGGGAGTGTTGAGAATAGTTTTGAAAAATTGATGAACAGGGCTGTCAAAAGATTAAGGGGTTATGCTTTGCATAGGTCTTATCCGGAACTATGCTACAAAGCCTTTATACCTCTTGTAATGATAGATGTGAAAGAAAAGGAGCAGAGATAATGATTTATAGGCAAAAGACAAATTCAACTTATCTGAACACTAATCTACAAGTTACCGTAAAACATCAGCATCCACAACTTCATTATCATGAATTTTTCATATGAATACAAGAACCTCAAAACTCACCCTGCTGAATTTATTAGGATTCGTAAGAAATGATTTCCAAACCGGGTCCACAGCCTTTTCTCTTTCCACCTTTCTTTGTGCAGAACGTAAATCTTCCTTCAAGTCCCTTTTTTGAGGAGATTTGTAGAAATTAACATGGCATTGACGACTGGGGGAGGCTGGGGTAGGGGGTGCCGTCCAACAACGCGTAAGTGGTGATGCCCCTGTATTTACTGATTTCCTTTGATTATTGCTCTCGTAGCAAATTTAACACCCTTTCGTTCTTGAATACCAAAAATAAATAAGGTGATATGGTGTATCATATGCTTAACAGCTATCGGGGAATTTCTCAAAAGTTTTTCACTGGTGGGAGAAACATGAAAGGGGCACCCACATTTATATCATTTTTCTTTCCAAAGCAATTAGAAGCTAGGTAAATCAATGAACTGAAAGGGTCCCATTTTGAATTAGAGCACTGGGGCAAATGTGGCATTTTTTCTTCCACAGTTGGGTCAAGCCGAGGGGCCTAGTGGGTAAATTGGCCAATCAGTCAGTGCCTTAAAAATTGTGTCACACACACGGTATATTTATAGTATCATGTAATTTTCGGAGCACACGGTATAGATTTACGGTGTCGAATTCAGTCAGTGGCACCCTGTGTGCATTTTCAGCCTGGAAAATTGGGTTTCTAGATCTAGGTAAAGCAATTGGTGAAAGCACTCACTTTAATTTCCAGCATGTTGAGATTGGTGGCATGATGGGTTGCTGGTCTTGTGACATGGCTTCCAGAATCCAATGTATAACACATAACTGCCGAAACGTGTATTCCCTGAAATCACACCAATTATTTCATGAAGAAAATTAAAACATCGTTGATTTTTACATTTTGGAACTTGATTTAAGCTTGTCTTCTCCAAAGAAAGACCCAGAACCTTTTCCCTACACAACTACCTTAACAACCCTAACCCTTATAGCTATAAGGTCTTAAAGACATTGAAACTCCATCATTTTATAACTTCTTCTCTGCTGTCACGAGAGGTTCTTCAGTTATCCGTTGTATAAGCCAAAATCACAGTTGAGAAATGAACAATAATTTATGAATTCCAATTAATCTACTAAGAAAAAGGAATACCCCTTAACCAAGCAACCCTAGCAACGCTAATCCCAATAGCCCTAGATCTAATACCCCTAACCCTTGTAAAAAACAGCGCTTATCCACTGTGTAAGTCAAAACTCTCAGTCGAGAAAGGAAAAATCCCAAATCATTTATCACACCAACTAGATAGACTCGGTTCCTTCCCAACCTTTGTATGGCTGTATGGCACCATCGCTTTGGCACTTGGTTTCCAACCAAAGGGACGTTAGCTCGATTCCTACTAGCTACTTCCATTATCTCACAACGTATTTTCTCCTGCTACCAGGCGTTCCTGTATTTAGCGAAACCACACTTATCCGTTGTAAAAGTCAAAACTATCAGTCGAGAAGGAAAAATGATTATCACTCCAACTAGATAAAATCGACTCCTTCCCATTCTTAGCTTGTGTGCTGGTTGGCACAATAGGAGATGCACTTGGTTTCTGACCAAAGGGTCGTGAGTTCCATTCCTACCATCAGGAATGTCCCATGTCAGATAAGGGCATAGTTTACTGTGAAGATTTCATCATATCGTTTAAAGAAGGGTTCATTTCTGTCTTTTTCCCATCTCAGAGAACTTTGCTACAATTATAGAGGGGGTATTAGTTGGTTAGAAAGAAAACAACATACCTTGATTCTGTCTCATAGAAGTTGATATTCGTAAAAACAGGTGAAAATGGCCTAGGTAAATCGTTCTTGTATTTCTTATTCTTCGATAGTATGTTTTTAACAGTACTTGATTCTTCCTTCCTGTTTTTCATGACTTGGTTGTCACAATCCAAAATGTCAGCTTTTGAAATCCTCTGCTGAGCTTGCATAGATCTACAATACAAAATTTGAATCATTAAAATCGTTAAATCAACAATACAGTAAGGATTCTGCTACAAAATGAGGTATGGTTTGCAGCCTTGCCATGAATTGAACTTTTAAGGTATCTATCTTTCGTTTGTACCGGCTGATCATTTTGAACATGGTAACTATGAAAGCATTTGAATCAATCAATGTATTGAATTAACAACACAGTAAAAAGCTTGAAAGAAATAGAAATTGAAAAAAGAAATAGAAAAAAGAAATTGTGATTTTAGTTTTCATTTTGTATTACAGTTGGTATTAACTATTAGCTATAGCTATTGCAAAAAACCAACTTTGGAAAAATTGATAATGATAACAATAAAAAATCTTTGTACAAAATGAGGTATGCTTTTCAGCCTTGCCATAAATTGAACTTTAAAGGAATATATCTTTCGTTTATACCAGCTAATTTTTATGCCCAAGGTAACTATGTCTCAGTTAACACAAGACGAGTCTATTCATGCTACTTGGAGATTTCACACTGCCAATCTTTTTATCATTCTTAAACGAACGGATGTAGAGTAATTCGGGGCAAAACGGGTCAGAGGGTAAAACGAGTCATTCTGTGTAAAATGCTTTAGAACTACCGCAGGCTATGCTGGGAAAGTAAAATAGAGTTACCCCACGTTGTTTGTTATTCAGCAGTCTAATGGAGGCATGATAGTCTTTCTTCGTGGAGCTGTGTTCAACAACATTTTATACAGAATGACCCATTTTACCGCCTCACCCGTTTTGCCCCGAATTACTCTACTTTTTTCTGAACCACTCAGTATTATGAACTCCCAGTAAATTTGATAATATCGGTTCATGTCCATTTGCTGGACAGGGGCTTTTATCTTGAAAAGAACTGTCCTACTGGACAACCCCTCAATTTCAAACTCCAACCATGTTGGTTTAGACCCTAAATCTGACTGGAATGTCTAACCTTAAGCAGCGGATTTACAGCTACACGCTACCAATTAGAGATTTTATCTATTGGTTGCAAAAGGATACAACGACTTGGCTCTACAGGCAAGGAAAATCGAATTTAAACTTCTTTTTTAGCCAGTTTTAAGATTGTCATTTCAATAACATTCAATTCAGTAATTATCTATCCTGTAAGTAAGTCTCATTTGAATTTGGCTTTGATTTTCCTAAGTCTTAAATTGACATTCTTACTTTAACAGTTAAGCAAGCAAGAAGGACCCTAATGATAACAGTATTGTATATACTAATAGGTTATCCTGTCAGAATGATGGTAAATTATTATCATTATTATTATCATCCCACGAGTGTGCAGGAAGTTACATTTTTAGCCGACCCGATATATAATGTACACAATAGTACCTTGAATCAGGTCTGAGTTCTTCATCGTTTTCATACTCCTGCAGTTCTTTATGCCCCTTTCTACCACGTGATCGTTGAAACCTTTCAATCGACATCTGAGAAGCCATACTACCTATTGAAACAAAAGTACAGACTAATGTTAATATGGAGCAAAATAACAAACTCTCGTTGATTGCTTAAACATTGATAGGAAATAATTCTTTGAAAGGAATACCGAATAGGATAGCCAATTTCATCATTCCTATTGTTTCACGAATTGTATGAAGACTTTACCCTCTTTTAGTTCCATCCAGAGCTTACATTAAGAACTAAGAAGATTGAAATACAAAGAATGGATTCAGACAAATCAAAATCCCCCTGAGCACCTTAGCACTTCGTTATACGGTGTTGTGTCATCTTTAACCTCGTCACTAAACTCAACCCCTTGATAATGATTGTTAAACAAATATTACGACTTACCTAACCGCTGCCATCTTTTAATGGCCATCTGCCTGCTTACGTCACTACCATTGCTGCTTGCTCGTTCTTCTCTCAAATCTGTCCCTAGATCATTATTTATCCTACAAAAGAAGTTAAAGCTTTAGTGAAAGAGAATAGAACGGAATGACCTTGAGAATTTGGAGAACATTATTACACGGGATACCACGAGTAGGAATAATTGATATTGAAAAGAATCAGTATAATTATCATAGAACCAAGAGGTGATTGGGAATTATTTTCAACCTAATTCATCACAACAGTTCTGAAGTTACTTTTCGCCCTTCAATACGAGGTAAAGCAAATTAAATTCCAATTCAATTCAATTCAATATAATTAGCAAATTACAACTGAATACAGGGTACTAAAAATTTGTAATCTACACGACCCGTGAAAAGCAAAGCTTATCTAGCTTGGACCATAAATTAAAATCAAAAGCTACTATAGGAAAAAACAATACAATGCAAAAACTAATACAAAGTAAAATTGATTGATGCAAAATATTGAGGGTGTCGAGTACAGTGGGGGAATAACATCGGTACTGTGAAGAACATCAATACTGATTGGTATCTCTCTGCAGTGCTGATAAAAACACCACAGCATGTTTCCCACCACAGTACAGAACAAACTTCAATGTACTGATTACGTTCCCAAAGGAAAGATGATATCCCACCCCAGTACTAGTCAGCCTCATTCACAGTACTGCATAGAAGTTGCAAAGGCTGCGAGAACTTGTGATAATTACCAGAACTCTTGTGACTTCTCTTCTTGCTCTTCAAAGTGAAACATTTCATCTTCATTGTTAGGATCTTCAATAAATACACTTCTTGTAGGAGAAGGAGCCATGTACCTGAAATAAACAGAAGATGCTCCTTCTGATTGGCTAATCCCGACCCACGTCTGAGTACAACAGTTTGCTTGGTTTTATTTTTGTTCTCTCTCTGAGATACTTAACATACTACTCTAATGAGTGAGTGTTAGATGCAAAGGTTTAGTAGCTAATATGTTTCATATATGTTACATAAATGTTACATTTATGTTATATATGTTTCTCTTTTTCTACTAAATTCCTTTTTCTACTATATTTTCTTTCTCTTCGTATGTAATTTATTGTGCCTAAAATCTTTTAGTACCTTTATGTATTTAGTGTAATGGCCCTGGGATAGCCATGAACTTTGCTTTCCAGGGTATCGTCTATGTTATGTATTTGTTTATAGTCCTGTAAGTTTTTATCCAGTGATCATATAGAAAAATGTTTCACTAGGTTTAACTTTAGTCATCTGCCTGAAGTATTACTCTGATGAGTGTTCCTCACAATGCTTTTTGTAGTTGTTATGTTTCATTAGGTTTCATTTTCGTTGTCTTTCTGACATACTACTCTCTACTCTGATGAGTGTCCGACAAAAAGCTTCGGTAGTTATTTTGCTTCGCATGTTTTCAATCTATTTCCCCATCCTGAATTTCTATACTGACAAAATACCTTTAAACAGAAGATTCTATCATTATGACAATGAAACACCTTTCTATCATGTGCACCTAATGATGCAAAATACAGTAATCCCCGCACAAAGGAAACTGCAGTCTGCCAACTTCCTCTATGACAGTTATTTTTAGCTATGATCAAAATCGAGACTTTTAAAGAGAGCACAACTTCATTCTTGAGAGATGTATGGCATTCTCTTCTCTTTGCTTCGGTTGAAATAAACATTAGAAAATAAAACTATAAAAATATAAAATATGGTCCTTTAAAAAAAACTGAGTTTCTTAGGCCTAGATTATACGTCGTATTTCACGTGTCAAATTTAATTGCATTAATTTCATATTTTTCTTTGGTGAAAATCCATACGTCTATAAGTGCTTATTTACTGTTCTTATCTGACAAGTGTCAGATGCAATCTTAAAAGATGATTTAAAGTTAAGGTCATCGAGCTGAAAAACAAGCACAAAATTTGCAAAACAACGAAGTGTACCTTGATAAGTCTACGTTTTCATCGTCAGAATCATTGAATTGATTTTCATTTGCTGGTCTCATGCAACTCCTTGCTCTTTCTTCCTCTTCAACTCGCTCCTTCTCAGCTTGCAGAACCTGACATTCCAACAAATAAAGGTTTAACACAAGCAGCAAACAGCAATTCACACGGAAGATGAGCCTTATAAAACCCTTCTCTGGTATAGAGTTTTAAGAACCTCATTAAGAGTTTTAATCCTGGCAAATTGCCTAGTCATTTCTAAAATTGCTGCAAAATCCTATCAAAAGCTTCACGGAATCGTTCCCAATTTATCGAAACCAGCTCTAATCGGACCAATTAGTGAGGATTTGAGGTACTTTCCAAGGTATTATGAACTTGGTAGGAGAGGCTTGGAGATGGCATGAGAGGCAAACAAACCTTTTTATTGTGTTCTTCTTGAATTAGCTTGAATAGACCAATGCCAAGTCGAACCTTGTTCATAACAGCTCTGTTGAAAATATGAACATCAACATCAGCAGTGCATTGATTATCAAGGAACTTTGGATAAGATAGCATGAAAATAGCAGGATCACAACCTTAGGTTCACACTGCTTTGTATTTGAATTAAAACGGAGCAAAACCTATCCGTTACGGCCTTTCGTTCACACTAATACGCTTCAAATACGGAGCTGTTCGAATACGAAAAAAATACGCATACTTTCGAAAACTGTACGTATTGAATACCCTCCATTTTCAGTGTGAACACCAAATACTATGACATTTGAAGACGACGTTATTCTTTCAATATAAATATTTGTCGGGAATTGGAATTAGAAGCATCGTTTTTATCTAGAGCAGTGGGAACACTTTATCGTATTCATAGCGTATTTGTTTGAAAACGAAGCAGTGTGAACAGGCACTGTTTTTCGTCTTCAAATACAGAGACACACAAATACGGAGCAGTGGGAACGAGGCCTTGGACTCTCTAATTGGTGGTGCAAGGATTTTGTACCACTAAGCAGTTTCGGCTCTAGAGTAGTCAGTATGGGGTTGCTGGGGAAGTAAGTAGGCTTCCAGCCAAATAAGTCAGCAAATCGAGTAACATTTAGGAAGTCAGCAAATAAGATGTCCTACGTAGCAAAGTTAAGCCATGCAAATTAGGGCTACTATGAGCAAGTATCCCCTAGTCAAATATCAGTCAACTGAAAATCGAAGAAGTCAGCAATCAAGATTTCCAAGGTATCCAAAGTTTAGCTGAAAGCAATTGCAAAACTATGAAAATTTCCTCCTGAGCAGTTGATTTTCAAAACTCAGTGTCTTTTGCGAGTAAAGTATACTACCTTCCTTCTTGTCTGCATTTACTCAGAGGTAGAAGATAATAAACATTTTAAATAACTTTTCTAAAGGAACTACCTTCCATTGTTCAACTTTCCTTGCAAAGTTTGAAGGTTGTCAGTCTTTAGTTGTGGGACAGGAAGAACCACATTTTCCTGTTTAACGAGAAATATAAACTGAAATTTGTAACTGAATTATATTCACGCCACACAATAAACCTGGTGTACTATTCTTTTTTCCAAGTCTTGAGTCTTGAAAAACTAGTCAAGTCTGCAACTAGCTGATTTGAATTGAGTTTCTAATGTGGCATGCTAGCAAACTTCATGATTGCCATGGTGGATAGGACAACAAGGGACAGCTTATCACCATACCAGGTAGATTTTCTGTATACCAGGTTGATCATCTTACATGTGATGTCCTTGCAATATGAATACCAGGATATGCCAGCAATGATTGCACCAAAATAGATAGAGAAGGTTGAAAAAAAGGTCCAAAGGAAACAGGAATCAAAATTTTTGTTAATTATTTGCTCTTAAAGCACAAAACGAAGACTAAGATTACATAATAGATAAAATAAACATAAAAACCTCTTCTGTAAGGAAATCATGATGCTGAGAAGTTTTGTCCATCTCGGTTGAACTCCCGTCGGATGCATCATCTTCATTCTGTGAAAAATCAAATTTTTGGATAAATATTTGCATCAGATGATTAAAAAAGAATGTCCAGGTATTTTGAAATAACATCAATTCAGTTTGTTTAGTGGATGCAGTGCAGACCTCTTGTAAACTACAATTCTTGACAAATTAGTAGTTAAAATCATCATATCAAATTTTAATTACATTACATGGTACTTTTTACACAATTATTTCTTTTATTCCCATTAACAAATTAGCACACCACCAGGCCAAGTTGCAGAGATTCTGGACAGCTTTTATGGTTTAGGCATAGTATTAGAATTAGAAATTGAGGGGTTGATTAGAAAGCAGCCTTTTTCTAATTGAATGCTTCGAAGCAAAACAGTAAGTAGTAAAACAAATTAGGACCTCTTACATTTTGTTGTGATGTAGTAAATTATTTAGTGTCCCTACCGGAAATAAGGCCCGGGCTAAGACAGGCTAAAGAGAAATTCAGAATTTCATAATTCAAGCATTTCTGAAATATTCTAGAAAGTTTGAAGTAGAAAAGTTTTCATGATCTGTATGCCGATTGGTGGTAACAGGTACTAAAGTATCAAAAGGGTGGAATCTGAAGAAAGAGTGGCTAACCGGGCACCAACCCATGTGTTACTGAGCCCTAGAGCCCCCTGTGGGCTCGCAAAACTTACATCTTTGAACACAGCAGCTCGTTTTTAATAATTCAGGCACAGAGCAATTTCAGTCAAAACATGGTGTGCATCTGTTCGCCAGGCCGAAATTGCAAGCTGTGACTTTCAAAAGAAAACCAGATTGATATCATAATCAGAATTCAAGCTTTGTTCTCAGATGTTATACAGGGAACTGTTTGAGGAAAATGTCTGATGAGGAAATCTTATTATGTGTGCGATTATATAATTGACTGTATACAAAAGATTCTAAGTGCTGAGACATTCCAATCTCTTATCTAGGATTAAATCTTTAATATCTTTACATAGCCAAGAAATTTGTGAACACAATAGGAGTTTAAAGCCATGGCTGAAAACAATGAGCATTTCTTTGACGCAGTTGCTAACACTTTAACCAGGCACGGTTCGATGAAAGTTTCTGAAGGATGTGCTTTTGTACAGAGTAATAGATTTCCGTGAAATGATTTTTTCATCAAACTTTACAGAGTAAGTTGAGCCAAACTCAGCTCTTGGGGGGGGGCTTGAACTGGCCCTGCTTTATTCAAAGTAGCATAACTTTGGTTATGACACTACATCCTTTTTTATAAGCAATTGCTTTATAAGCAAGTCAGTAGTTGACAGGACAAAAACTTGCAGCAGCTATAAAGAAGCAGGTTATAGTGGATATTAGTACTCCGATACACTTTTGTATGCAAGATAACATTTCTATTATTATACAAAAACTTTTGAGATAGTATTGTAAGAAACAAATCTTCAACTATAAAAAGCTAAGCAATTGCTAAGCAATTTGGATTACTCAAATTTTCCCTCTAGCTAAGCAATTTGTGAGTACTGAGCTTGAGCTGAAATTGCTTATAAAAAAATGCGTATACCAACCCAGGCATTGGCGTAGGGATATTTTAAATTTGGGTGGTTGCTTAACAAAAAGCCCATTGACTATTAATATTTTTGTCCAACTAAGGGCAAAATATACCCAAGTGGGCCTCGTTTTCCATAGATTTTCAAAGTTGGAGGGCTGACGTTCCCCTTGCCCCCTGTCTCCTATGCCTGTGAGTCAGATCTATTGTGTTCAAATATAACTAGAATCTGACAGAGCCGCAAGCTAGATTTAACTAGTCTTAATCAAAGTAAATCACCAAACTCGGTTCTTTGAGGGTGTGTTACCTGCGACCCCTATGGAACTGACCCTGCTTCAAAGAAGGGCAATTTTGGTTTAGAGAAAACCACCCAAGGTCTCAAATCAAATAAAACTAGCATCTGCCGACTACCTGCTAGATTTGAGGCAGGTACCAAAAAGAATAGATCTAATACTTGTAAAAATGAATCCTCAAGAATATTCAATTAAAATACCTTCAATAAAATGAAACCAAGATAACTCATGTAGGAAAAAATACCAAACCGGAAATAAGTCCCTGATGAGCCTAAATTTCCTGTTTACACTTCAACAGGAAAAACTGATAACAACTCTTTTGTTGTCACGATAAAAACTGGATCCTATTCAAGAACAGCCATTTCAGTTTCGAACCTTAATAAATCTTGATAAATCTGTATATCTCGTAATGATAATAATGATAAATAGGCCTACCTCTTCCTCGTTCTCGCCATCAAGCTGTCCCAAGGCTTTCAAAATGAGTTCCTTGTCGTCGAGCAAGACTTCCCCAACCGACTTGTAAGGTTTGTAATTCACTGACCGATACCCACACTGAGTCGTCTGGAAAGTCCTCCTCTCGAAATTCGTCTTTGCAACTTCTTTCCTGCTCGGCTTCTCGCATGTGTAGACCGGGGACGAGGTTCGAGCCGTAATTTTTAGGCCCACATGAGAAGGAGCGGGAATTTGCTTGACAGCCACATAATCTCTGGGATCAGCGTTCAGTGAAGGCATTCCGTTGATAATCAATTCTAAAAGATGTTTATTCAATCCATCTTTATTTCATGTCGCTATTTGTAAACAAGGAATTAAATAATCGCGAGGAATTAAAAACAGTAATCAAATCAAATGAGCAATAATTGCATCTGTGCGAGGCCATGCTTCCAAACACACGAAATGATTGAGTTTGTTACCTAGCAACCACATTCGGTCTTCCTGATGTCCGTGTTCGTGACGTAGTCCCGGAGGTACTTGACTTCGGAAGTGACGAGTGTGGGTTGAAGGGGTTGATACCCTCAACCTTGTCACAGACATTTTTTTCTAGAGTACACTCTGTCACACACAACATTTCCCATCAGTTTACCCTATCGCATAGATATCTTGCTGCAAATACACGCATTTTTTAAAGCAATTTCAGCTCGAGCTCAGTACTCAAAATTGCTTAGCTAAAGGGCAAATTTGAGTACTCTAAATTGCTTAGCAATTGCTTAGCTTTTATACTTGAAGATTTATTTCCTAGAATACTATCTCAGAAGTATTTGTACAACAAATGTCGATGGTATCTTGCATACAGAAGTGTGCCAGAGTATTAATATCTACTATGACATACTTCTCTACAGCTACTCCACGATTTTCATTGCCAAAAGAAACAGAGCTTAAATTTTCAAATGTCTTAGCATTTATCTATCCAGTACTGGAATTGCTTAAGTTTTTGTCAAGTCGAGTACAGTACATCCTCGATTATCCGAACAGGTTGAACTCAAATTTTTGTTGGGCCGTTCGGATACGCAAAAAATTCGGATAATCGAGGAAGAACATTTTACCTACTAAACTTGCTAAAAAGGTTATTATCATCGTCCTGAACAGTCACAGGATGCCCAAACTGAATGCAAATTGAAAAGCTTGGCAAACGGAAAGACCAACAACAAAACTAAGGCAACAGTTTTTTGTAAATTTCAATAACAATTTGTAATAATGATAACGATAACAACGAATAAAGGTGTTATTTTTGTGGTTCCGTTGGATATGACTTTTATATTGAGCAACAGTTTGAGCAGACAACGGATATTTCGATTGGTTTCTCAAGAACTGGTTTGCAAAAAAAATTTTTAATGAAAACTTTTGGCGTTCGGATAATCGAGGTTCGGATAATCGAGGATCGGATAATCGAGGATGCACTGTACTGACTTGCTTATAAAGCAATTACTTATAAAGAAAATGCGTGTACACACAACCCATTGTTAGAAGAAGACTCTCAAAAACAGGTAAAACACAAAACTCTTTGACCATTTCACTCATTTTAGCATACTATATTATACTTATTAAATATTATAGACATGAATTTGTAAAATGCTAAGGCTTTAGTTATAAACCTCCATTAAAGCAACGCTGAAGAAGTACGGGTGAAATATCACAAAGCTATAAGAGACATTACTACACGCATTTTCTAAGCAATTTCAGCTCCAGCTCAGTACTAAAAATCGCGTTGCTGACTCCAAACATTTTAGCTTATGTTGTTAGTTGGTGCTGATTAGCTGAAAAATTGTACGTCTTCGTTATTTAGTAAAAATAATATTTACTAACATAGGATAAATAATTTAGAAAATCAAGCCATAATGGTATTACTTTGTATTTCATATAAACGAAATGGTACGTTGTACGTGCAGGAAGACACCAAACGCAGTAAAATATTCATGTTAAGCAGCATTTCTGTAGTCTAGCTGATTTATATCTTGCCGCTCTATTCTATAGACTTCCTTATTTGGCTCATAAGAAGTAGAATCCGATGTATTATCTAGGACTGCGTCTCACGATCGGTTTCCTGCTTTTCTTCCCTACAGTGGATTGTAAATTTCTCTATCCCATCTGCAACCATTTAAACAAAATTTCCCTACTTACTCTAACGATTGAGTTTCCAAGCTGTACAGCCGTATACACGCATTTTTTTATAAGCAATTGCTTTATAAGCAAGTCAGTACTCGACATGAAAAAAACTTAAGCGATTCCAGTACTGGATGGAGGAATGCTAAGCAATTTTCGAATTTTAGTTCCGATCCAATAGGCGATGAAAATCGTGCAGCAGCTATAGAAAAGTAGGTTACAGTGGATATCCGTACCCCGGCACATTTTTGCGTGCAAGATACCATCGACATTTGTTGTACAACAACTTGTGAGATAGTATTCTATGAAACCAATTTCATAAGCAAAACAGCTAAGCAATTGCTAAGCAATTTTGAGTTCTCAAATTTGCTTTTCAGCTAAGCAATTCTTAGTACTGGGCTCGTGCTGAAATTGCTTATAAAAGAAAATGCGTGTACAGCCATACAACGTGTGGCAAGTAATGTGTAGTGTTTGTATGGTTTTCATTATTAGGGGGAAGATTCCGTTTTGTAGGGGCTATCTCCTAGTAGTGTGTAGTGTAGTGTGTGGCAAGATTGCTAGAGTGGGGGTCATCTATAATATTCTTGATAACTTTACCTTACTCCTCCACACAACTGAATATCCTCCATTTATAACAAAAAGTCCACCAAGTACTCACAGATAGCCCCCAAATATTACTGAACACCACCTAAAGTAATGTACGCCCTCCAAACTACTGCAAACGTTTTAGGGAATGACTTAGTGATCAATCTTAAGGCTTGTATAAAGCTGAGGGCAAGGGGTGAATTTGCCCCAATAAATCTTGGTTCTAGTGGCAAATGTATCTCTTGCAACCATGCAGTCGTTGTTACTCTCTCGAATACTTTTCCTTAAAGTTACAATGCAGTTATACATATAGCAAAATCTCATATACTTCTTTCACCCATTTTACCCTGTTTGCCTACCCTTTCCCCACCCCCTACTCCTTTTACATAACGAATGTCCCTAACGTAAAAAACCCACTTTCGAAAGAACTTCCACAGTCGCATTGAACGTGAGGTTCTGCATGATTGGGTCACGTGACAAACCGGGAACGAGATCACTTTCTAAACAGAGTGGGAGACGAATCAATAAAGTGTCCGGCTTGTTCACATAATAAAACACAACCTGCTTTGCCAATCAAGAGTCGGACGCTCAGAAAGGAATTCAATAAATTGTTAATCATTCTCAGTTGCCGAGAATGTCGTTTTTCAGAAAGCTGAAGACTGCTCCGGAGGTAAGGTTTAACTGTTTAAGGTGTAGATTACTCTTTTGTATGATATGATATTTCTTCGTTTTGTTGTTACTTAGTATATATCCTTTGTAATCTATAATCGTGAATGCTAGTTATAAAGGGTAATGCTAGGTATGGATAAGTAAAGCTGTAGAAGTCTTAAACCGAGGGGCATTTCACTTCCTTACAAAGCGTACGAGATTCTATCCGGAACTAAAGGATCTCTGAGTTTTGAGTTTTTAAGGTATTTTCATCAGAACAATAGGATTTTCAGGAAGTTTTAGGGAGTAATTTGCCCCCTAGTCCTAAACAACGTAATGTATGAAATTACACACTTGTTGTCATCAGTTTTAGATTGTTCAATTTGCCTGGTCTTTCGCCTGCTTTCGTACCCTAGTATTTCTTAATAAAGAATAAGTCTTCACACTGCCCAATTATTATTACAATTGCTTATAACTGTAGTAAAGAGATAGGAAAACTGAAACTATCAGTGGTGCTGTGACTACAAAGACATACATAGCTACATGTACATCTCCTGATGAGTGGGTAACCACGAAACAGACTTGTCGAGATGCAGAGTTTTGTCTTTTGAGTCTTTTCTTCTTAGTGTATGTAGCTCTACTCTATGTATCGTAGACTTTCATGGTAAACTGAACCACAGGCTCCGTGATATCAAAGATATATTGTTTCAGGAAAGCTTCTATTAGGTAGTCGAAAGTTTTTCATGATTTTAACAGTGAGAATGCTGGGACGGATGCTGCTCAACCTCTGGCGCATCAGATTTGTATTTCATGCCATTTTTATGCAGTGTCCTTGTGGCATTTCAGGAAGCTTCGTTTTTACCATGCAACGCAACCTTTTACATTCATTTGCGTCCATACAGCTTCATGAACTTCTTGGCTGATGTAGGGTTTTCAAATAAGTTTCTTTTTCACAGGTTTACCCTCTTATTGCTATCGTTTCTGGGGCGTGTGGTTTAGCAGTGTTTTTTGGAGGAAGAGCTGCTCTGAAGTCGCCTGATGTCTCGTAAGTCAACTTCTATATGATATCCCTATTACCCCCACTTTAAAGGAAACTAACCCCTATTACCCAATTACCCCACTTAAATGGAAATTAACCCCTATTACCCTATTACCCCACTTTGAAGGAAACTAACCCTAACCCTATTACCCCACTTTTAAGGAGACTAACACTAACCCTGACCCTAACCCTATCAACCCCCCTTTTGATAGTCAATTTTCCCAGGGCTTTTTCAGCATACAACTGGTAGCATTTTTTGATACTTCATGATCAAAATGCAGGGCCGGATCCAGCACCCATTGAAAGGGGGGAGGCGTAGCTAACGCAAATATCAAAGGATAATGTAATGGGAAAAAGGGAATTATCGAGCTAATTGTTTTGTTTTTCTACCGAAATAGGGTTGGCGTACGACCCTTACACCCCCCTTGGATCCGGGCCTGAAATGGTTCAGTTCTTCAAAAGTTCTCGCTCACCCTGCTTCTTTATGCCTTATAGAACGGAGTGCTAAAAAACAACCATGTGCTACGGTTTAGTAGAAGCATGCTAAGCATGCATAAAAAACTCCAGATTAAGAACCTCTGAGGCTGGATTTTCCCCATTAAGCCTCATAAAAAATCCACTTAAGCCCGGCAAATAGAACAGGTTCTTGTATAAAGACAAAAAAACTGCTAAAACTCTCAGATTCTTGATTGTACACTAAAATATGCTTTTAGGCCTTGTGTGGTCATCGAAATTTGTGTTTGAAATCAAACAAAAACCACGCAAAGTAAAGCAAACTGTTCAAAAGATGAAAAAAATGTTTTGGACCTTTCAATGCTGTCATCTTACAATTCACCCTATTCGTAAGAACCAATCTTACATGCTTTTCAAGATCACAAGCTACCCTATTAGTAGGTATGAAAGGGTAAATTAGGAACAGGGCTTTGCCTGTGAAGGGAAAATGGGTTGGACTTCTTGGGACAGGGATTTGATAATGAAAACGTAAATTGGGATTGGGATTGTTAAACGAGTCAACATTGGGAATTTCTCTGCTTTTTCTCATTAGGATTGGCATTTTTGATAATTTCAGTGCTGGGCATTAAGATCCGTACCTAACGTTGAGGATCCTCTATTGGCTGCTAATCGTGGTTGCCTAGACACCTGGACGAAAGACACCTTCAACTCTGTTAATTGCCTTAAGGCAGGCTTTTACAGCATGCCCTCCCACTGTCTATTAGCTTTAAACCGTGATCATAACCAACGTAATTCTATTTGTAATCCCAAATTGATTAGTGGCTTGATCTATCTTCCTAGTGATCGGATGATTTACAATAACACAATTATCAGTATTATACACCTGTTAGTGTGGTTTGTGAATAAATTTGCTTGCAAAATATTGTGCTTCGCACTTTTTACGAAATTACACTGATAGATTTGAGATTAAACCCAACTTTTTAAGTAAAATTAAATGAGGTATTGCCATGATTTTTAGGTAAGATTGGTGGTATGACAGGTAAGGTCTCTTGGCTCAATCATTGCGCCGTTTTTTGATGCTTGGAATGAAAAAGAAGCTTAGGCCAACTTGGCATACAAAAGATTAAATGCGAATATTCCTAAAAACGAGGCAGAGGGGTAAAAGTTTTCGGTTGATGAATTCAGCTCTTTCCTAATTGGCCTATTTCCATCTGTTTCTGGTTGTAACATATTTTATATATTTCATACATTTCTTACTTTAATAAAAAGCAAAGTGCAGCACTTTAAAGGAGCGTTGTTACTACTACTATAAAGATAACAATTCGTTAGGTTTCAATTTCATTCTCTTTCTGAAGTACTACTCTGATTGATGAGTGTCAGAGGCAAAGCTTTGGCAGTTAACATGTCTCGTTATACTTTAAGGGGACGAAAGTATGAAACGATAGGCATGAATTTACGACAGCAAAAAGCGCAAAACGAGGCTGCGCAACTTTTTAAAAGCATTTCGCGCGAAAAAACAGAAGAAAGCTGACGTGACCAAAACAAGAAAATTTAGCCTCGTTTTGTGTTTTCGCTGTCCTAAGTTTAGGCCTATCGTTTTCATACTATCGTCCCCTACAGTATATACAACATATATGTTTTCTATTTTCCTCGCCATTCTTAAACAATATTCCAGCAGTGGCGGTTTTAGGGGGGCCAGGGGGGCCATGGCCCCAAGCCCCGTGCTTGTGCTGGAAAAAGGGGCCCCACACCTTTCATGAAATAGAAAAATTCTCTCCTTCATAATGAAATATGTAAGCTATACTGTATTGTTTGTTTTACTTTTTATTTGGTTTTTCTATAACATATCAAGCACATGTTTCACATGTTTATTACACTGATAGAATACTACACTCACACTTAGCAAAAATTTGAGTTGTACAAGCTCTCTGTAAAGAAAAGGCAAAAAATAATATTAGGACCATTTTTTTAACGCGGGACAGGGGTCCCGCAATCTTTTTAGGCCTCAGGCCTCGCAGTTCTTAAAACTGCCATTGTATTCCAGAGATCCAGACATATGTTTTGTGTTGCCAAGAACTTGGATGTATAATTTGCACAATTTCAATAGGGAAATATTGAATCTTGGTTTTTTGATAAAAAAAGTATTAATATTGACTTTACCAAAAAAGTTCCTTTCATATTACAGCTGGGATCACAAACACAACCCTCATCCGTGGCTTCACGTCAAACCGAATGAACAAATAAAGGTGAACATTCATTTATTTCTCTCGAGAAGTTTCCACAGCTTCAGCTTTCATGAAATAGCACTTGCGTCAATCAAACTCCATACATATGCAGTTGGTCTTAATCGAAACAAAGACTAGAAAGAGGCCTGATAAATTTTTGATTCATCACTTCTGTGTGGGAAGCAAACGTGGCTCTGCTGTGGTAGATAAAAAGCCTACGAAGGTCTGTTGGTTTTGCGACATAGCACATATTGTTCTCCAGGAAAATATCTTTCTCGCTGTCTACATGACTGGGTGAACACGAAATCCCACCGGTTAGAATCACATTCGAAGAAATCGTATTCCATTTTTCATGTTAATCAAGGTACAACATGCTGGTTTCCCAATGACGTAAGCTCTTTAGAAATGTAACTATAGCCTCAACATGATGTGAAGACAAATCCTAAAGCATGCATTGCTTTAGCAACCCAAAGAAGACCTTTTTGTAAGTTTGAGAGCGATGCACGCTTTGAGATATAAGTACACATCAATTCGAGGCTATAGCTGCATTTCTATCACAAAAATCTCACAACTTTTAAGATTCTAGATGGTTTTAAGATTGCAAACGGAACATAATTTCCTGAAGAACATGATTCTGACTGGTAGGATTTCGTATTGACCATATGACTGTTGGTCTAATCCGACGTCCGCATAGTGTCATGGGTCACATTATTTTTAGTTTGTAAAGTTCACAAAAGTCACAATGGTCATAGATTCATGAGATTTGTGGTCATCACTCCTTCATTGTCGAAAGTGACTTGACTCGTCTCATAACTTTGATGAACTTTGATCGATCGAAACAAAACTACACGGTACGCAACTGTGTCAGATACATGTCTATCTTCATCGTTTACCTAATATTTGGGTGAAAACGATCCTACCCTTTCTACTGCTGGAAGACGAGGCTTTATAATCTTTAGCAAAAGCATGTTTGTTAATGTTTTCTAGTTTTGGTCACGTCAGCTTTTATGTATTCGCGTGAAAATATTTTAAACCAATTTCGACAGCCTCGTTTTGCGTTTCTGCTGTCATAAATCAGGCTCATCGTTCCATACTTTCATCCCCTCAATGCAAAGCTTATGCGGGGGAAGCACAGCTTATAAATGGCCTGAGCAAAAATATACAGCATTTTCAATCATGTTTCATGGCCTTTAGAGTTTCTTAAACTGATGCTCTTATATATCATATTGTGAACAAATTCTAAAGTATTGGTTGAAATTTTCATTTGTCTTTCTTCCAGCTGCACTCGAACTACGACATGAGTAAACTCAAGAGTGATAGGCCATCAGACGTCTGAGCTTCTGTTGCAACCTATTTTGTTGAAAACTTAACTTATATTTGATATTGTGAATTTTATCTATCATTGCACTGTATATTACTTGATTCATGCATTTATTTTAATCTGGGGAAGTGATAATCAAAGTATCAACTAAATATGTTTTGATGTATGGTTATTATGACGTCTTATTCTATTTATTTACTTTCTGGTAATTAATAACACCAAGTAGCTCCATAATGAAATGGAATCGCATGAACCCCCTTTCAACGCCATATCACTCGACCCAGCCTCGACCCAGCCTCCAAGCTGCACTATACTAGAAGTTTGCGAACGAAAACACAACAGAATGTAAAATACATACTGTGAGAAACTTGTCGAGAAGAGGCCCTGGGGTTAAACGATATATACATCCTCTATTCCCTTACATGTAGCTTAACGGGCACTGTCTTGAATAAAAGGCTGTAAACAGAGCACTATTTGTGGGAAGGGGGAGGCAAGAACCTCTTGTCGATAGCTTTTAATCGTATGAAAATGAATAAGTTGGATATTTCTGGGGGGTGAGCAGCCTCTTTTGCTTTATTACAGGTACGACCATGATTGGATGCAGTTATTAGGCCCCCTTTTTAAAAATTTGGTCTATACAACATCTGCAAAGATGTTCCAGCTGGTCTTCCACAGGGATCAATGCTAGGAACTCTGTTGTTCAAAATGTCAACTACTTTAGCATTCTATACTTATGACGGTAGACAGTTAAATCAATAAGTGCAGCAATTCATAGACTTGAAAGCATGTCCTCATTGTCTTATGAATAAAAAAGTTTGTCTACAACTGTGTGAATCTTAACCAATCAAAATACCACAAGATGACTTAGGATAATAGAAAAATTGAGAAAAAACAATAAAAACATAAGATGAGGCTATCTTGACAACGATGACGAACAACAGGTGCAACTTTTGAAAAGAAATGCTTACTGTAAGAAGCACATTGATATATTATGCATAGAGGCTAGCCAAAAATTATATTTGGTGGTGGAAAATGAAACAAATTATTTAAGGAATCCGTCTTATTACAATCCAATTGTAGAGGTTATTGTCCCTTCATTAGTCTAAAAACTCTATATTAAGCTCATTGTCTTAGAATTACTTAATGAATGGTCAACTATGATACATACTGTATGTCTGTTGTTTTCTGTTGCTGTTGTTGTCTGTTGTTGCATTAATTTACCTTGAAAGCAATATATCTGCAGTTCATGATCCATTTCAATATTCAGGTCTGGTGCTTTTAATCTTGCTATAGTCGTAATCAGTGTCCAACATCTGTAAAATAAAAAGCAAAATCAGGGCTTGCTATGCTAGAAGCTATCAACAAATAGCAAATTTAGATAAACTTGGTTTGACGAGAAGGAGGATTTGGAAAGAAAGTGACCCGAGTAGGACTCGAACTAACGACCTCTAGATTCGTGTTCTAGAGCGCTGCCACTGCGCAAACGGGGCTTCGAGAAACCCAGGCCATTTCATTGAAGAAGTTTACTTGAGGAAGTTTACCCCTACAACTCTATCCAGTGATGAGACTGCGATGGTCCTAATGGTGTGAGAAAATCGTCGCCCTTCGGCAGGACTCTTCTGGCCTATCGTTGGCTAGCATGTTAAACCTACACTCTCTCACTTACTCATATACTACTATATGTAGTGATGCAATGCATGCTATCGTGCTCCTTCTAAAGTAAGGCCACTTCTGGCTATTCATAGGCTAGCACGTTAAACAAAAATTCCAAGCAAAGAAATGAAATGAAAGACTTTCAAAGCACACTGATTACTATGTTGTGGCGAAAGAAACAATTGGCTATTGGATGTTTCTTGAGACTGTATATAGCCGGTTGTTTATAAAGGTATATCTATTCCATTTTGAGTAAGTCCACCATAGTCTTGGGCCACCTGCAGGTTCATCGTTCGCTCACTATGATATTTCTTCAAGTATTGGTGGGTGTAACTCTTATCTTGACGTCGAGCTCAGAGGACAACTTCTACTCAAACTCCTTACTCCTACTCAAAAAAACTTCATGCTGATGAATTAGCAGAGAAGCATCGTATACCCTTTTCAAAATCATTTTTATATCACTCAGCTGAGAATTGAACCCACAAACTTCTGACACGATGCTAACCACTATATTCATTTTTTCATAAGAAACTATGCTAAGTCTTCGTACCAGAGTTTCTTAGCTTTCATGGTACGAAATGTTTCTTAGCAAGTTTCTTAACCACAAGATATGTTTTTTACGACTTCGTGTAGATATGAAGAGTTTGAGCTTTAACCTTATAAGATCTCAGCCAATGCCAATTAATTCCAGAAAAGGTACTATATGAGATGAGATACACCACAATGCTGGGTCAATGAAAGGAATTCGGCGTTTTCAAATCAATTTTTTTGTAAAGAGAACATAAAACGTTTTTCAACTCCTTTGTTTCACGCAAAATCTTCTATCAAAGTTACTTTGGTTTTGGAAAGTCTGGCCCTACGGTTCCTTATTAACAGTTTCTTAAATAAAATAAGAGTGTACACAACTAGACTACATTTAGGCATTTTAGGCCTTCATTGATCGTTTATGGCGCAAAGATAGTGGTCAAAAACCAGTGAAATACCAATGTTAGTTAGGCTATGAGCCACAAGCCTTACCTTGACATTTTCGTTTGGTTTCACAGCCTGCCATGGGTAAGGGTTCGTCTTATGATTCCATCTGCAAGAGAACATCAAAACTTTAATAGAAGAAGTGAAATTCAAAAAACAGATATTTTTAGTAACTCCCACTTTCGTGCTTCTGCATTCATCACACATACTATACCTACTAATCAACTCAGAATTACAGAAAAATATGTATATTTCTAAGTGTTAATTTCAATATGCAATTGTTCTATGCCTAGTGCTTATCGAGCACTATAATCAGAATAGGCTCGCTCTACTCGAGTCAAATATCAAAATTTAGACATTCATTTGACCGTCAGCAAAATAGAATGATTTAACATGAAGATGCAAAGTTTTTTCAGAGGGAGAGCAACGTAGTATAAACTAGTATGAACCAATATAAACTAATATAAACAAATATAAACAAATATGAACTAGTATAAACTAATATATACTAATATAAACTGATAATTACTTACACAACGTCTGGAGTTTTCAAAGCAGCTCGTACACCCATAAACGTCATGAAAGTGACTCCTACACAAACAACGCCAAATAATGGAATGGCCTAAACGCAATAAAAACAGCTATAAATTGAACAGTAACTGCAGATTTCTTATTATAGATAGAATATAACTTTTCAGGGATGCATACCGACTAGATTTCATAGTATAGATTCCGTCTCATTTAAAGTTCAATATTTTAGAATATTTGTAGTTGAGTATGAATAAAATATTCAAAAAGTACCTCAGGAGATCTTCGAAATATTTTCAATAACCGTGCAGCCATTTTCATCAATGATAAAAAGTTTTTCAATCTTCCGTCTTTCTCCAATAAAAAATATTTCTGCTTTGAAAATGCTTCTTTTCAAACTAAAATTCCTTTTGTGCTAACAGCGAAATGTTCCAGCGCATTTTATGTTATCTTCATGACGTAATCATGACACTTGCAGCTGATTGGTCAGCTTCAACAGGTGGCAGTGGCGGAAATTGGGCATTTTGAGTGGAGGGGCAAGCATGGTGAATTTTCCGAGTCATTTTTTCGCTTGGCAAGGCAGGAGCCAAGGCAGCTGGGGGTCTGGGGCGCTGTAAGCCCCCGGAAGCTCTTGATATTCTGCCTTTTCTAAGAGTTCAAACTGGCTTAGAATCCTTCTTATGTTAAAACTACAGTCGGCCCCTGCTATCTCGAACACTGCTATCTCGAACTTCCCTCTATCTTGAACAAAACCTTTTTATCCTTGTTTTCCTATATATTTAAGTACGCAAATAAGACCCGTTCTCGAACATCGTTATCTCGAACTTTTCACTATATCACTATTTTATTTCTTTCCCGTGAGCAAAAAACTCCTTCGTCTCGGACATCATGACTCAAAAGTTTCAATTTGGTACAATCATGCGCCAATGATCGTTTTTTTAAACTTACACTAGACTTCTAACTTCTAGAATTAACAATGCCAATGATAACCCTGTTCTTAAAACAGGGATAATAATAATAATAATGATAATATATCTTTTTTAATGTTAGTCATTACGTAGTACAGAGACTAATATAAACTAACATAGAGTAACTAAAGTAACATAAAGTATGACCGCTCTCATGACAGGTTATTTAATATAAGTTTTTGTCAGTGTTTAAAAATGATTTGCAGAGGGAGCTAACTTAACTTCATCTTGGAGTGAATTCCAGATTTTGGGCCAAAGATATTTCAAAGATTGGATCCCATACTTTGTGATATTTACTTTTGGGATATCTAAGGATTTCACTCTTCTGAGATCATACTTGGTATGCTTTTCTTCGAAAAGATTTTGCATAAATGGAGGGTTTAGCTTATTAAGAGTTATGTAAACCTCTAATGCCAAGATTCGAATCATGTTGATATGAATTGTAGTGTCTTCATCCTTTTTAAGGAGATCGTTATAATTTAATGAATAATCTGTATTGATTATGCGTAGGGCTCTTTCATTTATTTTTTCTATTTTATTTTTGCTTTTTTATTGCAGAAAAGCCATACTAAAGGGCAGTAATTAAAATGACATAGGATAAAAGAGTTGACTAAAATACGTTTTTCTTTCTCTTCTAGGTAGTTTGTTAATCTTTTAAGTGCATTCAGTTGACGAGATGCTTTTTGGCAAAAATAATTCTACATGTTTGTCAAAATTTAATTTATCATCAATTTGAATGCCTAATAGGCTATCTTAATTGCTTGAAATTTGGATGGATTTGCAGACATTCTATTATCATAAAACCATTTCATACAGTCTTTTACGTTCGATTTTATTTTCTCAGTTAGCTCTACTTCATCTTTAGCATCAGCAAAAATTGCATTGTTATCAGCTAAATTACACAAAGAACCATCTTTTACAGCATAAAATATTTCATTTATAAATATGTTAAAAAGAATGGGTCCTTGAATGGATCCTTGTGGTACGCCGTATTCCAGGGTCTCCCATGAGCTAAAAGTGCAATTTACTTTAACTCTCTGTTCCCTATTTGAGAGGTAGCTAAGAAGAAGATTTAGAGCTTGCACATTGAATCCATAAGCATTTAGCTTTGAAATAAGAAAATCCTTAGGTAGGCAGTCAAAAGCCTTTGAAAGATCCATCAAAACAGCTCCAACATGCGTTGATTTTTCAAGAGAATGCTTCCATTCTTCGATCAATCTTATCAAGATATGTATATTCCGATAAGAAGTATTTTGTAACGAACTCTTATGCTATGACCATTTCAAGAGTTTAATCGGTTGCCTATAACCATTGCCGTGCAGGAACTACACTCGTCTGGCCTGAGAAAGAAGAAGATGTTCTTTGCATATTTGGCATTTGGCCCTTTCGGTAGATGGCCCATAATTGGGTCATCTTCGTCGACTAGGTTATTCGGTTCCGTCATGGCAACCAGTTTTTTCCGATTCTTGGCTACCAAACTGAATGAACATTGCACCCTTTGATAAACTTTTATTAGCTAGAACATATACCTCCTTTGTGGTTTTCAGATTTGCGATTTTTAGAAGCAAACAATCTTTTCATTGTTTATACCCTGTTTCTACTTATGAAGCCCCCCTTTCGTCGAGAAAAATCTCAACTTTCGTTATCTAAAGACCCCGTCAGGTCGCACAATTTTTAATTTCCCGTGAGAGTTTGAGATAGCAAAAGTCGACCGTATATAAATACAAACCATGTAAAAATAGTATAAATACAAAACATGAATAGTAAATGAATAACATATCATATTTGATGTTGACTCATTGACTAAAAAAAGAGAGAAATTAAAGAGATTACGGCTCTTTTGAAATAAATTGTTAAAGTAGGGGTACCAAAATTTTCGAGCTGGATACCTAATAGAACTGCAAGGACTAAAATTTCCGACTTCTCAGAGAAATTTCCGACTTATTTTGAATTGGGGGGGGGCAGTTGCCGCCCCAACCCCCCCATAAATTCCGCCACTGACAGGTGGGTGAAATACAGGTAGACCAAAGCGTATTTGACATCCTGCTCAAAACTCTAAAAATATCATAACTAAACATTTCTCAAAAATTCGTGGCCAATTTTAGAGTTTGATAAAAAAATAAAGTTAGATCCTCAAAATTTATAACCTTTTTGTATTTCAAGCACCAAAGTCTCGCGAGAAGAGAGGTCTTCATAGAGGAGAAAGTTAACGTACGGACACCCTGTGTCAGAAGATTTTCGATTCCTTGGAAGCGACAAGTTGAATCAGCTTCCTCGCGTAAACACGGAAGTAAAGTTTTCAATAATTTCCTGACTCGTGGGCTTGGATAGGTTCAACTTGGAGTCACTATTTTGATCCGAAATTACGAAGAATAATAAAGTTAATTCGAAACTTGGCTGGCATAATATCGTTATACAGGGTAATTGTTTGAACTCCTACGCGCACCATTATTAGTCAAATTGTGTATTACGTATTAACCTCGTGTTGAAGTAGAGATTAGAAACTTATTCACTTTACAGGAATTTCATTAGCGTCATTTGTATTTACATAAACAGTACACTCCCATTTGTGAAGACCTGATTGGTCAAAGTTGTTACATTTGTTAGATTGTGATCGGTTATTGTTAATACCTATTTCCTAAGTGATTCACTTGTATCGTGTGTATGTTAGAAGTTATTTAGACGGGGAAAATAGCCCAACCATCTAACCAAGTGCCTAACTTAACTTTTTAAGGTTTATATCGCTAGAATAGGTGATTCTGAGCAATATGAGCAAACGTACCATTCCAGGAAATGTTTCATTATCACGTGAGAGATGACGTCATAAAATGGGCCTAAATGTCTATAAAAACTGCTGTAACTTTTGACAAACTCAATATATACACGTGATATTTGCATATTTGAAAACAGAATTCAAAGAGCTTTCGAATGATATATAACATATTGCGAAATTTTGACATAAGGATTTTGACTGATGACGTCATCAAAATATTTTCCGTTGTTTTTTATCTTTTTTGTTTGGGCAATTTGTGTACTTGATATCAAGTTAAGTCATAGAACATAACGTCAGAGAGACCGACAATTTTCAGTGGTGTGCTGTTAGCTAGCCAAGGTAGAGCAATACTGCGCAAGCAAATAAGACTTTCTGCCCTTCTTTCCTATTGCTTTTAGCTATTTGTAGACTTTTAATCATTTGTAGATTTTTCGAATTTATTCTTTGCTGTTGCTGCCTTTGATCGACTCCATGTGCTTTTTATCCTATGCATCGTCGATTGATCTCCAGTGAACCACGCAGAGTCCAGGAAAAAATCAACCTTTTCTGCATCAAAAGTCCAACAACTACAACCTTCCTATAATTTTGATTTCTTTAAGTGTTTTCAAACACGGAACAGAACTAGTCAATCCGCTAAAGCTAGGTGAAAATGCATCAAATACTGCTTGAAACGTCCATTCTAGAAATTAAGAAGAAATGTTTGAAATATAAACACACTGTGAGACGTCAAGTATGAATCATGGGTACGAAAGATTTAGACCGTAACTCTAGCAGTTTCTTCATCTTTTATGAAATCTTAAACATTTATTTGTCAATCAAGCTTGCAAAGGAAGACATCACTGGAGAAAAATTAGTTCGTACTTTAAGATTTACACGGACAATTTAAACGGCCACAACTAAAGTTTCGTAGCTGTGCTACAGTGCAAGTTCATACTGCAGCCGAGTCGTCAGTATTTGTAGCTATGCGTTGCTAAGGGGCCTACTCCTATCTTATATAGTGAGATCTACCATCTTATTGAGAGCAGTATAATGTTTTATTTGCATTCTTCCAGTCAATGACTATACCAATGTTCACTTTGAACCAAATTGCGCAACTACTAGATCTTGCTTATCGTACCACTTTAATTTATTATTGAAAATTTTATCATATTGGAATTGATTTAAGTGGATCTCAGCCCGATGTAAACTTGATAGTTTGCTTGTTTCATCACTTGCAGCATCCAACTGAGATCTAAGGAAGGACTCAGTAAAGACTATACCTTCATTTCTTGATACAGGCAGATGGCCCATTTTTTCAAAATATATATCTCCTTCCGTTCAAGTGTTGCTAACAGTGCATATAACTTGTCTCGCTTTCTTTGCAGTCAACGGACTACCTAAGACATGTTTTCCGAGGTCTCAAAGGCAATCGGTTTTTTGGTTGCTTCTGATTAGCTTCGTTAACACATTCATGTTCCTACCCTAAATAAGTTGTATGTTGTATTGCGCTGGTCAGGGTATATACTACTGGTAGAGCCCTGCATATTTTGAGCTAAGAAATTTGCAGATTTCACTTATGTCACTAAAATATGTCCCTTATTTCACTTATGTCAGTATATTTGGGCTTATTTCTTATGCGATGTATTCTAGTAATGGCCCATGTCAGAGGATGTGGACATCGGAGTCTTTTATGTTCACCAATTTTCAGTATCTACTTGCAAAGTATGCATGGCAAGGCGTGTATCAGGAGGCTCTAGGTGAACCATACTTTGGTCGTCACCTAAGTACTTCACGAGATGCCACGTCATTTCTTTTTCGTCTCCATTCATCAAGTTTCTGAGAGAAGCTTCGTAAAACTGGATTGACTCTATGGTAGCCACTACTTATGGAACTGATGTAATTGTCTACTTGGATGTTCTATAAGGTAAAATTCCCCAACCATAAAACGGAACGAAATAATTCGCATGAATTTTGGGTGAATTATCGTTGAAGTAAATCTTCCAAAACCGTTAGTAATGCTTCTCCCAAAAACATTCATACTGATTAAGTATAGAACATGACGATCATCGCGAAGTTCTGTACCGACCAAAGACTTTTTATTGATGGTTGATGCTGAATTCATACTTAATTAGACTCGTCGTGGGGCAAATATCTCAAAACATTTTGCAAGCCTCCAAAAAGTTTTAAGAACAGACTGGATAATCTGTACTCGAAAAATGACATAATGTATAATAATTACAAATCAGATGGAAAGTTACAAACGAAGATATGAAGAGCTCAGCGAAGAGGTTTTTTTTTTAAACCTGAGCGAGAAAAGACTAAAACTAAAACTAAACTAAAACTAAAAAGGTACCAAGAACCTGTTTAACATTTGTAGTATTGTATTCTTGTTACTGTTATACTTAATTTCATTTATCTTTAATTTAACGGCCCAAGCATGATAAGCATTGCTTTTTTTGGGTCGTTTAGTATACAATATTTTGTAACCTTGTATTAGGGTTGTATGCTATGAATAAAATTGAATTGAATTGAATTGAATTGTTGTGAACAATGTTGCATACAACTAGTATTCATGCATGTGCATTGTATTATTTTGGCTAGCTAACAGCAGCTCATTAGAAATTGGCATTCTCTCTCTCTGAGGTAATGTTCTATGGTTAGAGTTGATTTCACATTCACAAATTGCCCAAACAAAAAAGATCAAAAACAACAGGAAATATTTTGATGACGTCATCAGTCAAAATCCATATGTTAAAATTTTGCAATGTGTTATATATCAATCGAAAGCTCTTTGAATTCTGTTTTCAAATATGCAAATATCACGTGTATGTATCGAGTTTGTCAAAAGTTACAGCAGTTTTTATAGACATTTAGGCCCATTTTATGACGTCATCTCTCACGTGATAATGAAACATTTCCTGGAATGGTACGTTTGCTCATATTGCTCAGAATCACCTATTCTAGCGATATAAACCTTAAAAAGTTAAGTTAGGCACTTGGTTAGATGGTTGTGCTATTTTCCCCGTCTAATTTAGATTGTCAAGTTTTGACGATGAAATAGGACGAACATAATTGGATGTCTTTTTCTCGAAGAAACTCTTTAAATTTCGATCCAGAACTAGTGAAAGGAAAGGTTTATCCTTACAGTAATTTTTTAAAGAAATGGGAAGATTTTTAGCTTTGCAGGAGATAAGGAAATCATTATTTACGAGGGTTTATTCATGAAAATAAGGGGCAAATATAGAAGATCAAAAAGGGGATAACCATTCAGTATTTCGAGCATTAATTAGATGGATAACCGAGTGGATAACTATGAAAATCGGCAACACTCATAAAACATATCGACGTTTCTTCTGAAGGGGACGATGGCTCCCATTGTTACTGTGGTAAGCTCAAGAAATAAAACAAAAACCAAATGTCTGAACTAGTGTCAATTGGGAGACAAAATTTCTAACCACTTAGAATACCTATTTCTGTTTAAGGTTTTATCCTTCATAATTCACTTCAAAGTCTTTAAGAACCAAGGTTATTGATTAACAATCGTACAGTAGCCACATTCTATCTGGTTACTTTTCTGTGGTGAGCTCAAGAAATAAAACTAAAACCAAATGTCTGAACTGGTGTCAATAGGGCGACAAAATTTCCTACTTCCCAGTATAATCATTTCTGTTAAAGGTTTTGTCCTCGATATTTCACTTTTAAATATTCAAGAACCAAGGTAACTTATTTACTATCGTACAGTAGCCGCATTCTATCTGGTTACTTCTCTGTGGTAAGCTCAAGAGATAAATTAAAACCAAATTTCTGAACTGTGCATTAGAAGACCAAATTCCCTATCACTTAGAATAGTAATACGAGAGCCTAATTAACTAAGTTTATAAAATTCTAATAGATAAATTCAAAAATAAACCATGCTTGTCTTAAACGTTTCGATAAAATCTTCATCAGTAACTGTTCTTACAATGATTTGGGGACTCACTTAAAAACCTAATTTACAAAGCACAGGGTTACAATAAGATAAACCTAAACAAGGGCCTACTTAATAGAATAAAGATTAATCTAAAAATAAAACAAAGGTAAAACAAAACATAACTGTTGTTAACTTCTCTTTGTTTTCTCAGCCCAACCTTTGTTTTATTTTTAGATTAACCTTTATTGTATTAAGTAGGTCCTTGTTTAGGTTTATCTTATTGTAACCCTGTGCTTTGTAAATTAGGTTTTTAAATGAGTCCCCAAATCATTGTAAGAACAGTAACTGATGAAGATTTTATCGAAACGTTTAAGACAAGCATGGATTATTTTTGAATTTATCACTTAGAATAGAATAACCATTTCTGTTCAAGGTTTTACTCTCGACATTTCATTTCAAAATCTATAAAGTACACAGAACCAGCAAAAACATATTGATTAACTGTCATATAGCAGCCTTTTGTGAGCATAAAAGCCAGCTTGTCAATATTCATTGAATTGGAAGATTGAGTAGGAAGAACCTTTTTCCGAAACGAAGAACTTGACAAAAAGTAAAAAGAGAGAACGAATAATAAAAGAAAATGCAGCTGACTTCGGTTTTTAAAAACTTATGTACACGAACCTCCACCTTATTTACAATAAAAATAATTTACACACCTAACGCAGTTATGATTGCAATTGCAAAATATTTACTGACTGTAGTAGTTTTTCGAGGGGCACATCACTCCTTCGGAATCTCGTACCCTTCCCGAAAATCCAATTGTTCTCATGAAAGTCCAATTGTTCTGATGAACATTATATTGTTCTGATGAAAATTATATCGTTCTCATGAAAATTCTACTATTATTCTCATGAAAATTATATTGTTCTCATGAAAATCCTAATGTTCTCATGAAAATTATATTGTTCTCATGAAAATCCTAATGTTCTCATGAAAATTATATTGTTCTCATGAAAATCCTAATGTTCTCATGAAAATTATATTGTTCTCATGAAAATCCTAATGTTCTCATGAAAATTATATTGTTCTCATGAAGATTATTTTGTTCACATGAAAATCCCTTGAAAATCATTGGCGATTCTTTTGAACTTGAAAAAATCTTGTATGTTTTGAGAGGGAGTGACATGCCCCTTGAGTTTCTTAAGGAACGAAACTAAACAGGGGTCAGTATAGGTAGGCCCACTAGATATTTATGGAGCTTCGCAGGAGTGAAGGTTGGCTGCGGAGGAGTGCAGTCGAAGACGCGAAGAAAATATTTCTGAATCAAATAATGCGTTGGCAAAACAAGATGCAATGAGGCTAACGGTGCATGAAGTTTTCATGTACTGAAGTAACCATTCCAGTTACTAATTACAAGCGATGTAAGAAAAAAACTTGATAAGAAATTGATGAGAGGCAGGAAAGGAGAGTGGCTCTCTGTAACTTAGGTCCCGTTGACACGAGGCCGAATCGATTTGAATCCTTATCAAAAGTAATACGGATCGGTTGCATTTACGGAGAGCCGCACTGCTTTTAATGCTGATTGCTTTCCGTTTACACAAGTGCGGTTTCGCATGAAATAGAGGTAAAAAAACGAAGTGAGGCTGAGATTTCAAATAAGAATATGCGCACAGCATGACAGTGCAAGTACACTTGAATAAGGATCCAACGTAAATCGTATTCGCCGTTTGGACGAGACCGGATCATTTTGAAAACGTCTTTCTAGAAGAATCAGAATTGATCTGGCTGCGGATTGGTTGATCTCGTGTAAACGGGAGGCTTATCCGTACCACTTTTGAGACGAATCAAAATTAAAGTTTCATGCTCTTGCGATTTACGGACAGACTATACTGAAATACATCCATATCATACTCGAGTAGATCGGGGTGTATTTCAGTATAGTGTAACTAATGATTAAGAGAATGAAACTTTAAGTAACAGAGAGTCAGTCTTCTTTCTTGTTTCTCATCTATAATGCTGTGTACCTGTAATGCAACGCAATCCTATAGAGATAATAAGAAATTGATAAATTGTGTTTTAGGTTTGTTTAGAAACAGTCTGCTAATTGGTTGATCAGTTTAATTGCTTTGTTCTTAGATCACTTCAAATAAAAGATTGAAGTTTGGTGCTAAACCCAGAACTGGAAAGATGACTCTCAGGTCAGTGGTGGGGCCGGTCTCTTTTGATAAAGGGTTACAAGCTCAGACGGAGAAGTTTTTTGTCATAAAATTTCAAAAATTTGCTCTGAGACAATGGAAAATTTATAGTATTATCTGTCTTCCGGAGGAACAGACCAACCTCCTCTGAAGGTGAAGGGGGTGGCAGTAGCCCCCTGCCACCACCACTGTCTCGGGCTACTGATGCGTACGAACTAACACGCATACAGGTAAACTCCCAACAATTTCAGACGAAAAGCATACGTTGAAAACTCACCTCCACCCTTGCCTCAAAACATCCCCTATTTGACTACGAGCATACGAACTACGAGTTAAAATATCATTAGCGTTCACTGCATATGCAGCATCCGTAGGTATGTGGTTGGCCCTTGCAGCCAAATGCTCACTCTTCATGTTCATTATCGAGTCATGATGATTATTATTATACAGGTGATTCAAATGACTCTGAGCTTGAACACGGGATAACATCTCGGATCCCTGTGTTCGCACTGTGCCGTATGACGCAGGGTTCCCAGGATGTCGAAATTGGCTTCTTTGGAAATGCGAGTTGAAATCGTTCTCGGTTTTCAGACCATAATCCTTTTTTCGGTCACTCGTGTGATCTGAAAACGGATTGAAAGCTTGCATCTCGGATTGCCGGTTGCTGGATGAGTACGGATGGTCTACTCTATTCCGACTTATATCATTGTTTGAGCAACCAATCCGGTGAGAGAACTGATTATCACGCCAGTCCATCATATTCCGCACATTGTTATTCTTGGCATGTTCATGTGATTCTAGTCTGTGTTTTAAATGATCCATGAAATGTCTCCGATTCTGGTGGTCGAGTGACAGAATAGTCTTGTTATCAATCCTTGATTCCGAATCAGTAAAATCCGGACGGGAATCTCTAGGAGGTATAGACGAATAGTTATTGGTCCTTGATTGATCACGTCTCATACCATCAAATGGTGCATTAGGCCCATGACTGTTTCTTTCAAGCCCATGGCTATTTTTTTCGAGCCTATGGTGATTTCTATCTAACCATGGGTGTCTCCCTTCAGAATGTTGGCCTCTATCCATTGAAGATCCTTGCTCTACGCCAGGTAAGGGCCTCTGGTAACCAGAGATCTCTGCATTGTTACAACTGCTAGACCCCAGGCCGAGTAAGGAGCTCACTGAAAACGAAGATTTGAAAGATTCGCTATTAATCGGTGCACAAAACATGGATGAATTCTCACGATTTTGTGGACAGTTATTAGCCGTTTTGTTAAACTGATGTTGAGCCAGCCACGCTTGTCTGCTTTGAAACAAAGTAGGATCTCTGCTGGCATTTATAATACCAGGTATATAGGCACTTGAAGCCAAGTCTATCTTTTGATTATTTGAATCAGAATTTGGTGTTGGGACGCCATTGGGCTTGCAATTACCGCGCGAAGCTGATGACGAGCCGTTGGAGGAGGAATCTTGTCCTTTAGAAGAGTAATGAGAGAATTGAGTACTGGAAAGTAAGGCACCATTAGAACGTAAGGCACCATCTGATGTCCGATTTATGTTAGATGTATTATCGCTTTTATTGTTTGAAAGTGATGGATAGTTTGAGGGCGTTTGAGGTTGATGGTTTGTGGGCGTTAATCTTTCAGGGTTGAGCGAAGAAACTTTACGGCTGTCGCTATGTAAGTTCTGCGATGGCGTCGCGCGATTTTCAGGAGTGCCAGGCGGAAAGTGGATGTTATTATGAGACCGCGCGGTATCATTGAACGATTTCATGCGCGATGATTCGTGGCTATTAGTAGCTTGTAACTGCTGCTCCGGTCGGGATGACTGTATTTCGGTAGAGCGGTACGCTGAATGAAAGCTAGGAGAGCTCGGGTCTTGCGGTGGAAATATTCTCCGCGTTGCTCGAGATAAATCAGAGTTCTGGGCTGCCTGCATCATCCTATCATTCCATGCATTTTGTCCTTCAGACATCCGCAGCGGAATATTTGAGCACGCGGATCTATCAAACGGAAACGTCTTCCAAGTAACGCGCGATAAATCCCCACTGTTATCAGCCGCATTAGAGACATGCGCAGGCGCATCGGGTTGGCCTTTGGTATCCAATGACGACGATAAAGCAGCTTCGGCCAGCAACTGCAAGTCGCAGAAAGGAGCTTTCGATTTTGTTGGCGTGTTTTCGTTTAAATTCGAGTTTTCGTTTTTCAGTTTTTCTTCCAGTTGTTTCTGCTGTCGTAAAGCCATCTTGAGCTGAAATTTGTCGTAGCCGTGGTTCGGCACATTCAGCTGTTTGTGTTGATAGAAAATTATGCTCAACCGCGTCGGCGTTTGTCGTTTCGGGTTCCTCAGCGGCGTTGTGGCGTGCACCTCTTTTTTGGCACACTCGATCAGAATGGAACCATGAGTCAACGCGAGAGCCACACCACCCATATCCTCCGTTATGAAGTCACCCGACGGCTCTGTTTCTTCATTTTTGAACAAAACCCCATTCGAAGTCGGGTGATTTTCAGAAGCACTAAAATCTGGCAATTTCTTATTCAGAGAGTCGATGAAGTTTCCAGTTTTCAGCGGCGCTTGCTCGACAAACGGAAACAGCTTCTCATTCTTCAACTCAAAATACCCTAACCTCTTCCTCATGTCATCTTTATTATCCATATCATTACTGGGCACGAGGCTGTTATCTCCATCAAACCGAAGATGGTAATCTTGAGCCTGTTGACGGAACATAACAGGCTTGAAGTCGTTGACGTAGCGCAGGCGTGGTCGTTTAGGGTGAAACCCTTCCATTGCTGCAGATCGCTTGAGACTGTTCTGGATGCCGTGCCACGTGTGGGAGAACATGGAAGGAATGCGTTTCTCGTCAACATAGTTAACGTTCGTATCGTCTCCCCCTCTAAAGCGAGAGCCGTTTAGGCCGTTGAAAGAGTTCGTAAACAGCGAAGGTAAGCTGGCAATACTCGAAGAAGGGCTTGGACCATTTGAAGCGTTGCTTCCAACGTTCGGGCATATGGATCTTGGATCTGGCATCATCCACGAGGCATCGTTACCTGGTACAATCTGCTCGGGAGAAGGTATGCTTCGTTCAAACGTAGAGAAGCTAGGCAAAGATCTGTTTCGACTGTCCAAACTCTCACTCTCTGCCTGCTGTTGTTTACTACTAGATACCCCGAGATCAGAATTTCTTCGCTTACGTTTCTTGCCTTTCGTTTTCTTCTGAGGGGATCTGTCGACCAGGGAGATTTTGCTTTTCATAGTGTGTGGTGGCATTACGTAGTTCGGCCTTGTCACGTGGTTGTTTTCATCTAGTAGTTGGTACATAGGTAGGACGTGTAGTTGTTCGTCATCCTCATGGTGCTTCGTATTTTTGTTGTTGTTGTTATTCCAATTATCAAAAGGAGGCTGATTATTTCCATTCAGGATTGAGTTTTCATCAGGAGATTTTGTCTCTCCTTGCACAACTTCTTTTCGTAATAACGTCAGAACCTGGGGAAAATTAAAAAGGATGAATTATTTAGCTTTTTAAGGTTATTTAACAAATATCTATAGCAATGTTTTCAAAATGGAAGATTGTGGCTAAAGACCGTCAAAAGAGTGCTCAAGAAGTTGCAAAAACAACGAGCGAAATGTAAGTTTGCAATCAAAAGACCTAATGTGGCCTCGCCGTTATCACCAACTCGTAAACTTGGGCATACGATGTACTCTTTTTGTCACATTGTTTTGATATATCAAAAGACTTTTCTAAATTAAGCTTTATTATTGATATCTTCATATTGATATTTAGTCAATCAAAACTTCTTTTATAAATCGTTGTCATATTACAAACTACCTCTTTTGACAAGGGCGATTGATGTACCCGAATTGCCCAACATAAATTTGAGATCGACCTATTTGGATCAATGCTCTTGCAGAAATATGTAGGCCTTTTATCCAAAACCTAGGGTTTTTAAAGAATAATAGCCTACCGTGAATTTATCTAGTTCTAGTGCATTTCAAGGCATTTTATCACATTTTAAGCTATGGAATTTTACACATGTATATTGGAATTTTTTCTCCAGTATTTTAAAATCTATATATATCAAATAGTTGGCGTTGATTAGCGTTAATTTTAGATAAAATGTAGCTATGTAAAGCCAACTTTGAAAAGATTTATTATTCATCATTTTATAGGATAATGGAAGATGTACTGTATTAGGGTTTGAAAAAACTTACCATAGTAGTTCCATAATTAGTATTCTGCTGGTCTTTGTGACTGTGAGCACAGAAGTCTAGACAACATGTCATTCCAGAAAACGGACGGCCAACTCCATGACCAACACGACACTCTGATCCAGAAGATTCGTGATACGTCTGAAATCAATTGAATGAAAATTAATTGAGAAGAAGTAGGGCTTAACATATTTAAGAATGAGGAAGTTTTCAACAATATCCCTTAAGTATGAATTAAAGAACGGGTCCAAGGTGGGTAAGCTAGCATAAAATAGCAAACGAGAATGTAACAGCAGTTGCAGAAACTACTTGCTTCAGTCTAAAGATTCTTGCCAGTGTGGGTTGAATCACCATGCATCAAACTTAAATCGAGGGGTTATCTAGCGGCCAGTAATTTTCAAATTCAAGATTTCTGCAGCGTTAATGGGTGCAATAAATACACTAGTAACTCAAACTACTATATAAAGTGATGACAGGTATGCTACTGTGCCCCTGTTGGAAACAAACCCCGGGCCTTTTCAGGCTAGCACGTTTAATAGAAACTAGTTCTCACTTGCTCAAATCTTTATCAATTTTGCAAGGACAAGGAGACTAGTTAGATATCGGAGTTGATACAATTACAGGAAGATAGCAAGAAAATGTTAAAGCATAAGATGTTTGAATAGAATGAAGAAATTTCTTTGAATTGCAACAAGGATATATCAAAAATTTGATTGCATTGCATTGGGAAAGTTTGGAAACACTGCCCCTTATCATGAAAAATTTCTTCAGGAATAATATTAGTGAGGAATTTAATAGTAAGTAAGTCAAGCAATATTTACCATATTAGCGTATGCTTTTGGTGCGAATGCCTTGCAAATGGGAGCAAATTCAGTCGCCAGGTTTTCTAATACAGTGTCGACTTCCATTTCCTGAAAGAAATCAAAAACCAATATTGTCATTTTTGAAGGAAGGTTCAAAACGCAATTCTTCCTACCTATTACACTAGCAAATGACAGCAAAAAGCAACTTAGACGTATCCTCATTTTGAGTCACTCACTATATACATGGAAAAGAAGCTTCTCCAGGCTTTACGATACTTGATCTTCAAGAAACCAATATAACCGAATTTGAATTGAACTGATGTTCAAAAACACTCAAGTTTCAGGCACACATTTGAAAATTTTCGAGAAATGGAAGAATCCTTGTAAGTTTGACCAGCACTCAAGCAATAATTTAATCGAAACAAATGCTTGTCACAAGCAGAAAATATTGTTGAGATATTTCCAAGACATTGAAAAAAATTCATCCCAAACACTTTATCAATAAAAAAATTACAAATGAAAGTACGGAAACCAACCTTTTCAGGATCTTGTAGCCTAAACTTTCGAGGCGACGAGCTGTTTGCGAATTTACAGCCGTTGTAATACATGCTCCAAGAACAACCAAACGAAAATGAAGCACCACAGGAATCTGGGTTTGTGCCTTGGCAGCAACAATTCTTTCTAAAGTTAGAAAAGAAGGGGGTAGTAGGCCAAATCCAATAATTGTTAGTTATGAAATCAGAAACAATGGTACTGAGTACGATCCATTGAATGGAGGAGCTTTTTACGAATTATAAAGTTCATTTATATCTACTTTTACTTAAGGATAAGTTAGTTACTAAAGCAGATTTATTATGGAGACGTCTGAAAGCACGGTTCTTTTAGTTAATTTCGTTGAATTGGCTCTCGTATTAGTATTTTTACTGAAGCTTGAGAAGAAGCAGGGATAGAAATAACTTTTGGAATCAATAGGTCATTTCCATTCTCACAAATTTGCAGGATTTTTTCCAAATAATGTTAGATAAACTAGCATTTCTGTTTGAATAAACTTGAGAAGAAGTAGGATTTTGAAATTCAATCAAAACAATTTGTGAGAATGAAAATGACCAGAGTAGGACTCGAACCCATGACTTCTAGATGGGTAATCTTGTGTTCTAATCCACTGCGTGGGGACCTCATTAGCGCAAGTGTACCAATCTAGAGGTCGCGGGTTCGAGTTCAACTCGGGTCATTTTCATTCTCACATATTATCAAGAATCAATAATGAATAGGACACAATAAGAAACTAACATGAAGAAACTTATCAAAATAATTCAAATGAAAAACTCACGAGTCGTTGGAGCCACATCTTCTGACTGTCATCGTGGCATGTTCATTCAACGAATTTGTCAATCTCAAATAAAGATTAGAAGCCTGGTCTTTCCCAACTCCATCCCAGATCACGATTGAAATCACAATCACTGAATCACTACACAAGTGTCCAGGTCTTTCTCTTGCAACCACCAACACCTTTTCTTCCTTTCCTGATCTTCGAAGTACCTATCGATTATACGAGAAGCTGCATTAGCTTAGATCCAATCTAAAGACTCAATGCTTACAAGCCAAATAGATATGGTCTGATTTATCAATTTTAAATTGTTTCAACAGGAAGACAGGAGGGTAAATACATTCAACATGTAAGGAGCTACTTCACGATAAATTTTACATATCAATTCTCCATGGCTTCAGATTGTCTAATAATTTCTCAAATCGTTGAAAAATCCTTTAAAATTTTCAGCAAATCCTTGCAAAATGCTGCAAATTCTTGTCAATTGTTCCAGTTGGCAATTATAATTTGTGCATGCCCACTTTGACAATTCAACTCCAGTGAAAACGGAAAGAAAATTTTAGAGGAAGCAGGATTTTGAAAATAAATCGGGATTATTTCATTCTTATTTCATCTAAGGGTCATCTAATTCTCACAAATTATCTTGATTGAGAAAAGGATACACTGTGGCATAGGTTTTTAAATTTTGCAATCTTATTAGAACTGTTAATAACAGAGTTATTTGTAGTTCAATACATCAAAGTAAAAAATATTTTATTTGCGTTTTTTCCTAAATCAAATCAATGGCTCCAGGCCTGCATGTACCTTATGAATTGCAAAAATTAAACAAAAACGAAATAACTGTACGTAGTCTCTCAATGGTTGGAGGCCTAAAACTTATTTCTACGAGGTCTAGATCCTCTAGACTTATAACCATGAAGTACACAACTGACAACCCAATAATGTGGTCTCTCATTGGTTCGAGGGGGTTAACCTACTAGAGTCCAGATCCTTAAAAGACGTTAGAATAAACATAAAGTACACACAACCCCCAACAAGCCTTCTGCCATAAATGATAAGGTATTTATATAAAGACATACCCATCGTGCAATTGGACATCCTTCTGCGTTTTTCCCTTCTTTGCTGGTGTAAGCAACCCTTTCAATTCTCAGCTCTGATCCAAATACTCCAAATCTACAATCAAGACAGATTATCTTATTATACTTGTAAACGAGGATAATGTCCGTGATGAAGCACGGCAATAAAAGGGGTTGTAGAGTCAAGCAATTGAGTAAAAAAGGGATACTCAATTACTAAGGCTAACAGAATGACAACAAAATATGGAAATTTTGAGTATCTTATACGGATTGATTCTTTTTCCCCATAATCTTTGTAAATGAGATAAATATTAGCACAGATAACAAAATCTTGACAATACAACTAAACAGTGAAAAAAGTTAACTGAAGTATATATTATCATCAAATCGTTTTTAAAGCATGGCTTATTTTCGTCTAGACTTCTCTATAATTTACAAATACAGATAAATTGGCTCTCTTAGTATTAACTGTGTTTGGGTTTATTAGGGGGTTCAGATTGGAATACGTCCAATGTTTTAGCCAGCTATCAGGAAACAACTTCCCTTATTGGACAATTGCTTTTCTGAATAATGTTAAAACGTCGAAAAGGCTCTCAATAAATTTTAGTATAAATGGAGTTGAACTGACCTAAGAAAAGAATTAATATTACCACAACAAATACAGAAACGTTTAATCTACAATACGAAAATATGTAAAAAAGGCCCAACCTAATTACAAAAATATATATACAAAGCCCTTAATCCAATTACAAATTCTAAATATTTAGAACATAATGAATATATGAAAAGACTTAAAAGAAATAAAAGAATGTGAACAAAGGCGGTGCTGTTTAGTAATATAAGCGTGGTGATGCGTTTCTTAACTGTTTCAAAGTTGTTTCCCGTCTTTGAAAAGCCCTGTTACAATATTTGCCTCACATCTAGCTTATAAATCGTTGCTCATTCTCAGCTGCTGTAAGAATAAGCGGATTTGAATCGACCTTGCTGTAGTTGCCAAAGCTATTTCTGTGGTATATTTCTCACTATCACCTGCAAATTTTCACTCAGCTTTTACAGTATATGCAACTGAAAAGATAGAAGATTATCATGATGTAATTTTTTTATTAGTACCAAATGTAATTACCTATTTTCAAGCACTTTCCTCAGCTCAATGAAGGAAGCCGCTGAACCAAGGTGGTTGTAGAAGGCTGGCTGAGCAGGGGTGTCGACTGAAAATATAAAATTAAATGAGATCAGATTTAAGAGATCAGATAAAAAGGATGGGTAACAAAGCAAACATAACATGAATATAAGAAGTTCGATTTAGAGTACATCAAAACATTTAATTTCATTCAACCCTGAAGTTCGATATTTAATCTTCCAGCCTTTAGTTGCTGATTTACTTATTGCTTATCTATAAGAACTTTATCAAACTTTTCCAAAGACATTTAACTCAATCTTCAGGGGTACAAAGGAGGGCTGGATATTTCTTGTATTAAAACCATTACGCCTTCTTTTTTATAGAAAGATTCTGTAAGCACACGAGCATGATCCTTTGATTGTGTTAAAACTAGAGAGCAAGCTGAGAGCATGCAGTGGCTAGCAATTTTTGGCTAAAAATAAAAACCTTTAGAGATAACCAAGAGGCTAAAAGATGAAAATTAAAACAGGAAAAAAAGAAATTTTGTAGTTCCCTATGATGTCAGGCTGGTCAAAAAGCCAAGATTTATAACACAGGGTTTTCTAAGGGTAACACAAGGTTTTCTAAAGAGTAAAGTAAGACCAATTGAAGAACATTCTGAAGAAAACGAAGGAACACTTAAAAGTAGACCTGAAATTCATTTCACTGACATCATTATAAAAAGAGTGTGTGTTTGCAAGGACAGGCTTTCATTGTCCAGTTTGTTCGCTTTATTGAAACAAATAATCGATCTGAACAAATGTTACCTATTCACGTTGAAATCCTTTACAAACTGTACAATAAGGGTTGATCCTTTTAGTCAATGGAAGGGAAGTCTTAACTTTACTCAGATAGCAACAGGCTTTTCTGAGATGTCAATGAAAGCTAAAATATATGTATCACAGCATTTTCCCGAGGGGCAAATTACTCAGATAGTATAGAACGAGATCTTTTTTAGATATATAGGATTTAGGGATATTCTCAATGATTTAAGAATACATTCAGATCTAAGCCAAAGAATTTCAAAACTTATATTATTCATTATGATTTCTTAAAGATTATAAGTCAAAGTATACAAGGTTTTCGATTTATTTTCAAAACTTGAACTCAGAATCTATAATCCGTAAGCTGCAAAACAGTTTTTGAATGGTACAGAACTTGAGAATGGCGAAGAAATTCGGAAACTAAGGGAAACGTAATAACTAAAGAAGCTTTGCGTCTGACACTTATCAGAGTAGAAAGTCAGAACACTCTTTGATCGGTACAGAACTTGAGAATGGCGATAAAAATCAGAAGCATAATGAAACATGATAACTACAAAAGCTTTTGCATCTGACCCTCATCAGAGTTATACGCCAGAACAGTCTTTGATCGGTACAGAATTTGAGAAAGGCGATAAAAATCGGTATAGCGAGACATTCTAATCTACATAAGCGTCTAACAGAGTAGCACGTCAGAAAGAGAACGAAGACGAAACCTAAAGAAAAAACTGCAATAAAACGAATATCAAGTTAGAAAATTTAGAAACTTTGATAACAATTATAATCAAAAATCAAGAATTTGAAACTTTGGTAACACATAAAGAGTAGATCAGATATTGTTATCCGAGGGCTGAAGGACACATAAAAAAACTGGCACAGACCTATTGAGCCATGTGCCCCTGATGACGTAGGCATTGCCTATCAGCTGTGGTAAGAACATTAACATACGTAGGTACCTGCTCGACATGAAAGGTTGGTCAACATTGATTAGTTAGTTTGCTCGTGTTTTTAGAATAGAGGATTTACTTAAAAATCAAATAGTGAGCGAATCCAGTTGTTTTTTTATAAGAAGTTTTTTTCATACAAATATAACATTGTACTAAACTTTCTAACTGATTCTATGGCATGGAACACAAACCACCCTGGGGAACGGGGGCCGAGCTCTGGAGGGTAATCTTCAGGATGGTATCCCCAGAGTACCGATGGCAACTCCTCCCCCCACAGTACTTATGATATCTTTCCACAGAACTGATGGTATCCCCTAACAGTACTGATGGTATCCCCTCAGAGGACTGATGGTATCTCTCCACAGAACATTCTCTACAGTACTGACGATATCCCTCCACAGTACTAAACATTATCTACAGTACTGATGGTATCCCTCCACTCCACAGTATAAAACATTCTCGACAGTAATGATGATATCCCTCCACAGTACTAAACATTTTCGACAGTACTGATGGTATTCCTTGATGGTAATAAACTGTGATTTAGCTGGATGTATTGGTTTCAAACTCAGATCGCTCAGAATTTCAGAATCTAAAGCAGTCGGGCAGCTGCAGAAACACGTTGCTGCACCTTCTATTTTATTCATGTGTTTTACATGTTTTATTCTATTTGTTTGATCTCGGCTTTACGCGAGCTCAAATCACTCTGAAAATAAAAGCAGAGAGAGGTTATGGATGCACAGAATGTGATTGGATTTTACATTAGCCAATGAGGTGAAGGAATCAAATGTCAATACAATAGATAAGTAAGAGTAATATAGCAGAGAGTCAGAGGTGATGTATATCAGGAAAAAATACTTAATAGGTCATATACGTCCAGTCCATATTGATGGAGAATCGATTTAACGTGTAAACAACACAATATCACCAAGAATAGTTGTCTAGACAGCACTCTGAAATAGGACTTATAAAAAAGTTAGTATACGAATTCGTTAGGTTTCATTTTCGTTCTCTTTCTAACATACTACTCTGATAAGGGTCAGATGAAAAGCTTTAGTAGTTATTATGTTTCATCTAAAATTCGTTAGGTTTCATTTTCGTTCTGTCTCCGACATACTACTCTGATAAGAGTCAGATGGAAAGCTTTAGTAGTTATTATGCTTCATCTACAATTCGTTAGGTTTCATTTTCGTTTTCTCTCTAACATACTACTCTGATAAGATAAGAGTCAGATGGAAAGCTCTAGTTGTTATTATGTTTCATCTACAATTCGTTAGGTGTTGTTTTCGTTCTCTCTCTAACATACTACTCTGATAAGAGTCAGATGGAAAGCTTTACTAGTTATTATGTTTCATCTACAATTCGTTAGGTGTTGTTATCATTCTCTTTCTGACGAGAGAGTATTTCTCTGATGAGAGTACGATGCAAAGTTTTAGTAGTTATCATGTTTCGCTATAGTTATATAGAGTTTTCTCGCAACGCTCAAGTCCTTTACCGATCCACTTTACCATTTCTGGGAAGCTAGGAACTAGAAAAGACCTGAGTAAAAATGCATAGGATCAAGATGCTCTTGAGAAAATTATGGCCATAGGAGTAATGATAAACAGAGCTGAGGTTAAGTTACTAGATACTAAGACTGTTCTTCAAAGAATTGGGGGTTTTAACCTACATGAGACCTTTCACATATAGTTTAATGAGTGAATTTGCGTTTAAATCGATTGTCCAGTAGCTTAGTTGGCAGAGTGACACGCGCAGACTCTGAGGTCGTGGGTTCGAGTCCTACCCGGATCATTCACATAAAGTCACTTTGACTAAATCTTGCTTTTTTCAAGAACAACAATGCTAAAAAGGTTGACGAGTCCTATAGATCTAGAGGATGTGGGTTCGAGTCCTTCTCGGGTCATTTTCATTCACACAAATCATTTTGATCAGACTCTGCTTCTTCTCGAGAACAAGAAGAGCAAAAGCTGGATGAGTACTTCGTATAGATCTAGGGGTTGTGGGTTCGATTCCTACTCGGGTCATTTTTATTTACACAAATTATCTTGGTTAAAAATACATTTAAAGCATAATAATTCATAGATAAAAACGGCAACCTTGTTCACAAACCTCGGAAATTTTCCTATAGTTCACGAGTTTTAAGCCTCTATTCTTAAAAGCTTAATCCTAATAAAGAGAAATAGATCATTGTTTCCAACGCATTCAACCTTAGAACAATCTGCCAAAACTTCCTTAGCAGAGTTTCTTGCCAAATGAGGACTCAAATAGCTTCGAATAAGAAAACTCTTATAAAAAACCATCGTGGCATGTGTGGGTCTTATCAACTGAATTATTTATTAACTCATAGACTCTTTCTCGATCATGAACCTGTGCCAGGCTAAACTCAAACAATGCGAATTGTTGTGAGCAAAATAGCTTGTAACCACTCGAAAACGATGCTAAATTAGAAATAGAAATAGCAACGGTAGCTCAATATTGATGTTGACCTATATTAACTGCCATCCTTACCCTTATGTATATAAAAGCAGCGGGAAAATCCTAACGGTATGAGTTTGATAGGCATAAACAGGTTTATTATCTCACAAACGTCAATAATGATTACAACAACTTGTCTGAGTATGATATTAAACTTCACAAACCTTTACAGGAGCACGTTGGAGGCTCGAATTCGGGCACGACGCCAGGTGGGGGCTTGAGTTGATAGCCGTTCTCGTCCACTTTAATCGAGGGCCTGCTAATCGTTGATGTGGTGTTAATAGGCGCATCTAAGTTGTATCGGCCTGCTCGTAACATCTCGGACACTTGACTAGCCTGGCTGATAAGTTTATCGTTCACAGGCCTTGCTGCTGGACTGGTTTCTGCGGTCACACCATCTATGGTTACACTAGACGGATCAACACTCTGAAAGGGCCTATTATCTCGAATTGTACACATCTCTTCTCCGTTTGTTTTCGTCTTTGTTGTATCCTCCATGACCGCAGTTTGCGATTTCGTGCGTTTCTAAAACCGAATGTTTCGTTATTAGATTTCCATAGATTCAAAGCGCGAATTGACGAAGATGAATGCGGAGTCGCGAAGCCTGATAAGTAGAGTGTGTAAAAGTTCCTGGTCTCTTTGTCCGTGTGGTTTTCAGCCCGGCCTAGAGAATAACACGAGAGAGTCGCACACGAAACAGCTGAACTGCTCTGAGCACGCAGCAGGTACGGGGATTATGAATATTTCAATAACAAGAACTTCCCGCTCAGAAAACTTGTAAGTTTGTAAGTTGGGAGCTTGCGAGGAAGGCGTTCGCTGTGCGAGATCAGGCACGGCTATCTGCCCCCATCCCAAATACGAATTACTCACCATTCATCAATTCACGTAGTTTATTTGGTTCTTGCAAAGACCCTATATCAAACACTCAAGCTTAGCGATTCATCGAGTCAATGCACACATCTTTTTATAAGTAAGGGCTTTATCAGCAAGTCAGTACTCGGCAAGGAAACAAGTTAAAACGAGATGATTCGCGAGAATGAAAATGACCCGAGTAGGACTCGAACCCACGACCTCTAGATGGGTACTCTAGTCTAGAGGTCTAAAATAGAGGTCATAGGTTCGAGCCCTACTCCAGTATTGTCATTATCACAAATTATCTCGCTTGATTTTCCGAACCCTGCTTTTTCCAAGACAGGTTAAACTTATTCAGAACAGTAAAATCTAGCAATTGAGAACCTACAAACATAAGAACCCGAAGACTTATTTAGCAGAAAGAGCATCTAAAGAACACACTTCTGCATTTGAAACTCTTTACGCAAGATTTTATCTCTCTCCATCTTGGGTGAAAGTTAGGAGTCCATCATACCCTTGAGGGCCCTAATCATCCTTCTTTGCTAAACCTTAAAGTTCTGTACTGGATCGAAGATTGCGAAGTAATCTGATTCATCTTACAAATTTATCTTATAGGACTTATTGTTTCTTTTAATTCTCTTAATCTTCACTTCTAAAAGGCATCAATTTTTTATAAGAACCGGTAAATTTTGCCTAAGGCTCAGACATAGGATTTATTGTTTTTTCTTTTGAACAAAAAGGGATATTAAATTCAAAATCAATTCAAAATCTAGTCTCAAGGTTCTTAATCATATGCGTTCTCGTGAAAGTGCATAAAATAGCAATACATTTTGTAATAGTTGTTTCAGAATGTTTACCAAATGATCCCATCACAATAATTGCACCTTTAAGCGTAGCTATCCAGGCATGGATTCAGCACACTCATCTATTACAAGATTAAGTTCCAGCATAATACTAATTTCTAATGAATTTCATATTCAACTAAGGTTTGCTAAAAGTTGATATAAAACAAAGTTCCAGAGAGCTCCTATCTGATAAAAAAATCAAAATATTAATCAGTCCATTGACGACTAAAATAGAATAAAAAGTTCATCTAAAGACCTTGCAAATGTAAAAGTCAAAAGAGTTAATTATTAGCCTCTTTATACATACTTTTTTATAAGAAAATCTGAAATTATGTTTTAAATCTATTCTTGAGAAGAAGGATTTGGAAAATAAATGAAAACAATTTATGAGGGTCCAAACCTCTGACTTTTAGATTAATATCTCAGTGTGCTACCGCTGTGCAACCGGGGCCTATGGGCAGTCCATCAGATAAATAAATTACAACCTATGAGTCTGCCCTCAAAGACTCTACCATTGGAATTTTGTCTACCATCTAGAATTTCATCATTGTACTCAGTACCGACTGAGTAAGTTATGACGAAATTTTTATTCACTGGAAAAAAATTGGGTTCACTTGAAATAAAGAAATAGATAAATGAATAGATGAATTAAAAGATAGCTTTTACACACAAGAGTGCTTTCTGCTACAGCCCTATTCTAAGGTAACAAGGGGCTTACGGGTTCTACAATGGATTTTTGGGGCCTTTAATTCTCTGTTTTATTTCCAAATCCTGCGGCTTTGGGCTTTATTTCATTACAGATTTTTTATGATTTTTTTAAGGGCCCTGTGGTTTGTGTAAATAAAATAAACAATTCAAAAGGAAAGTAAGTGAGTGACAATGAAAAAATGGAGAAATAGATAAAAAAAAAATTAGTACAATAAATGTGAAAAAGAATTAAGATTAAAGAAATGAATTTGATAAAACATTTTTACAGATTCTAAGCTTAAGTTAAGAAGTAGTAGTTGAGTCAAGCCAAGAATGATATCACCAAAAAGGAATTCACCAGGATTTGAAAATCAATGGAATAAATTTGCAAGAATGAAAATGACCTGGGAAGGATGGCAACCCATGATCTCTTACTCTCACGACCTTTGAGTTCTCACAACCTCTTCTCAAAGGTTGTGGGTTCAAATCCCACCCGATCATTTCCACTCCCACAAATTATCTCGATCAAAGAGGAGGTTTCAACTGCTTGTTTTGTTGCCAAACAAAAACACGAGAGATTGATTAACAAACAGGTCAGCAGGTGAACAGGTGTAAAGGAAATTTATGGAATATTTTGAACAACCTTTTTGAGACTTGCTTTTTTATCATTCTTTGTGTTTGCGTCTATGGACTTGGCTTTTTTCCTCTGCACACATTTCTTGGTTTGAACTTTCTTTTTCTTTGCTTGCAGTTGACCAGAGGTCTGGAAAAACAATTTTTTTCTGTTATGATTTGTTACCTTTCTCTAAATAAAAAACATTGACTCTGATTTGAGTCCAGGCTTGAAGTTTCATGTTTTTTGAGAGGCATTTCTTTGACTCATTCTTTTTAAAGGTTTATTTTATAAGAAAGATAGCCTGGGTCCTAGGTTGTGGGATAAGAGTAATAGTTTCTTAATATTTCAGCAGTTTCAATAACTAGAAGTTTCTTAAAAAATTCTTATTTTCAAATATGTTATTCATGACAAAAATATTTCAAACGACTAGGGAGGCCAAACATTATGGGGCACCAGAGCAGGGGACATACTCCTTATTGTTCAACAAGGGGGGGGGGTAGAGGGGGGCAGATGTTTCCTTTCTCCCAAAGGCAAATTGCAGTTGAATAGTCCAATTCATAGCAATTCCAATCCTCATAAATTATAAGATATTGTAAGAATCTCCCAGGGCACATCTAGACTACAAAAGCCTATTGTTCAGAATAAAGCGAAAAAGAACACCTGAGCCTCGCCCACAATTTACAGATTCTTGTAAAAAAATGTAAGTCATTTTTGCTGCTTAACTTTATCTTAATCTTTAAAAAATTAATTAAAGCTTTTTTCTAATGTTGACACTGGCCTTTTTAGCTCAAGAGAACACTTTTAAGTAACACAAACTTTTCTAACCTTGATTATGATATGGCTTCATCTCCACCTTTGTGGACCATGGTGTCAATTTTTAGACCTCGTGGCTGTTGTTTTTAGCCATTCATTTTGGATTCTACAGGTTGCTTACTTGAAAACAAAGTATGCAAAAACCAGATAAATTAGTAAGAATAAGAAATTAATAAAAAACAAGCACAGACCCTGCCTGGTTTTAGTAACTCGCATTTTCGGAGTTTGCAGATCTGGTGGCCAGTCTCGCGATTGAGACACTGCGTGCAAACTCCACAATTCTCCTTCAGCAAGCAAGGCTGGCATTTCCCGCATCGTCTCCGCTTTTTCTTCGCCTTCCCTCTCTCGATCTTCACCTCATTCTTGCCCTGAGCTCTGCACGACTTTCTCACCGGTTTATTCGTCGTGCGAGCTGCTTTCTTTGGGCAATCGCGTGTGCAGGGTATAGCCATTTTTAAGACAACAAATTACCAGGCCAGCTCCTTCCAAAACTCGTGGTCAAGGAGGCGCGACGAAAGGCCACTCATGTGTTCATTGTTGTTGCAAAATCCGTCTGTGGTGTCATAATACGCCATTGCCAATAATAGGAATTAGCCATACCGCTTTTTGATCACTATCAAAGCCATTCTTCCAGTCATTCAATATAGCTACAAAAAAAACAATGAAAGGCCATCAGGTTAACTCTTTTGGTCCTTATTCGTTTACACACTTTTTTATAAGATTCAGGACAGTGGTTAGGACGCTCGCCTTGGTTGGTTTAAGGTCCCGGATTCGAAACCTGGTGGTCTGGAGGAATATCACAACCTGTGACAGCCCAGTTGTAAGATAAAAATACTTTATTATAAGATATGCTTTATAAAAAGCACTGGGCAATATTTTCAAAGAAAACGAGAAAAGAAACGAGATTTTGTCGATGGTGTGTGTAATATTCGTGTTGACGTGTGATATTCCATCCCCTTTTCACGTAAGATGGTGTGACACCTCTTTGTAGGCTGGTACATATACTCGATTAGCGTAGGTTTATTAGCATGATGTTACTGTTTTAATATTCCGTATTCATACTGAGAGATTATACATTAAGTTTTATCGAGAAAATTTGTGAGAATGAAAATGACCCGTCGCCCTTCGGCAGGTCCAGTATAGTTTCAAAGAGCCCGGATAGGTTCGTCTCTGCATTCGGTGAGTGGTGGTGCAAATTGTGTGAATGAAATAGCCTGGGTTTCTTGTAGCCCCGCTTGCGCAGTGGTAGCGCTCTAGAGTGCGAATCTAGAGGTTGTGGGTTCGAGTCCTACTCGGGTCATTTTCATTCTCACAAATTATCTCGATTGATTTTCCAAATCCTGCCTCCCCCCAAATATAGTTTAATGGAACAGAAACAACACTAAGAAATTCAAGAATACTACCTGATATTCCTTTCATTCAAATCTTTTTCTTCCATTCCAGCAAGCCATGTTCATCCTCCCTTGAATCTTCCATGTCCCGTATCCCCCCTCCATAATTTCCAAGATCTCTCCTGCATCCATATGTAATTACCACAACAAAAACGAATGGGAGGATTCGCATTCATGTTAACCAGGTGCGCAATCAGGAAGTTTTGGAGGCAGGGGTAAAAATCGCAAAAAAGGCAAAAGCAAGCAATAATTCCCCGGGGGGGGGGGGTACTTCCAAAATTGGCCTGACGGGATGTGCCGCTAAAAGGGGATACTTTTTCAGTAAAAATTATGGGACAGGGGTGTCTCTTTCTCGTGAAAATTATGCGACAGGGTATAAAATTGGTAACGAAATTATGGGACAGGGTGTCGTGTGGAAACGAAAATTATGAGATAGGGTTTCACAAGGTTCACAAGTGTATACTTTTGGGCAATTTTTTATGCGACAGGGTATACTTTTGAGACATTTTTTATGCGACAGGGTACAGGGTGTGAAGTGGTTTTCCGCACACCCCCGTCACTTCCCTAGTCAAGTACGCCCTCCGGGAATAATTCCTAACCAGACCATTAAGAGCGTTAGAAAGAGCGGAAAGCGTTGCAAAATACCATAAATAAAGGCGTGAAAACTGATAGATAATAGGTAATTTTTCAGTTCTGAATTAGATATTTTCCATAAAAAGAGGTTATTTCAGTCTGATTAGGAAAGCTAGTAGTCTAAATTCACTGTGGTCACTTGCCTGATATGACATACAATCTACAATTTAGATAATCTATCCCTAAAAATAATCTATCACAATCACATATTTTCTCGATAAACCAATCGAGAGGTCTTGGGTTATCGTCCAACATGGGTCTTTTCACACAACTTATCTCACTGCATTGTAAATTAAAAGAACGACTGTTACTTTTTAGATCCCCTGTCTATCAATCATCGACAAAGTTTAAAGGGGAAGCTTCGGACTTGGAGAGTGGAAGTAATCACAAGTGATCCATATGCCGGTGCTGTCTTTAGAGAAATCGATGCTAGGGACAGGGGTGAATATTTTGGAGAGCTTCAAATCGTCAAAACACGTAACATGAATAAGTTCCTCGCCGAAGAGAGCCCTCCGAGTATTGCTGAGAAATTCAAAGAGGCTGAGGGAAGAATTCAACCAGAGAAAAATGTTTGAAAAAAATAACAAAAAAATTTTCATTAAAGGTATTGCTGGAATCGGAAAGACAAGTCTGGCTGAACATTTAGCTTACATGTGGGCCAGTGGTAAGTATTTTCAAGACATATTCGATTATGTTTTATAAATCGAATGTCGCGAATTAAAGGAAAGCGTAGAGGGTAAAAGTCCTACACAATATCTTACCGAATTTATAACAAAAAAGTGCTGCATTGAACGACTACCAACGAATGGCGATAAAGTTTTAATCATCATCGATGGTTTAGATGAGTACCACAATTTAGATGAAGCAGTGACGGGAAAAAATGGCACACTTGGTTGCCTACTATCGATTTCTGTTTGCTATTGCATTCGTGATAACATAGACAATTTAAGGAATCTGGGGGATTCCTGAGTGGTAAGATCATTCAACCCTTGATCAAAGGATCGTGGGTTCGATTCCATAATCAGACCTGTCAAATCAAACCTATAAAGTGTGAGGACGAACAGAGAATTTGCCAGCTCTCTGTTATTCCAGGCAAAAGGGCAAAAGGAGTTACAAGGTGTGGTCACATCGAAAGGAAGGACCAGGGTCGCACTGCTCGATTAGTCTACCTATTCAGTGGGCCCTTTGTAAACCAATACTTTACGAAGAAAGTAAGCCTATTTGCTAATCAACTATCCATACACTGCTGAATTAGTCTAACTATTCAGTAGACCCTTTAAGCTTAATATACACCAATACCTTACGAAGATAGTGAGTGTATTTCACCATCAACTATCAATGAGCTGCTCGATTAGTCTAGCTTTTCAGTGTACCCTTTGTGCGTTGCACAAAAACCAATACCTTATGAAGATAGTAGCTAAGCATATTCCGCTATTAACTATCAATAAAAGACAACTGAATTGTATCTGCCAATATTCGGGGTCGTTCTTCCTTTTCTTCCCTCGTAACACTTATATGAGACCCAAAACTAATTTTTACCTTACTTAGCAATCACAATATTTGGATTTTCTTCTGTAGCATTTGATCAGGAAACAAATACTTCTTCATGACGACCTCAAGCTCACCCATGGCTCTCTCTGCATGCCACTTCACTGCCTCACATTTCTCACTCACTGCTGTCAGTTTCAGCAGTCGATACAAATCTTTCAGCACTGAACCAATGGCCTAGAAAATATTATTTCAAATCAGTTAAATACATTAGATACTTATTACAGTCCCTAGTTAAAAAGTATAATAAAAATGTATAGTGATATGCACCAATTAACCAGCTGCTTGACGCAAGAGAAAGATGAAAGTGGACAGAATTATGTTCTTAACAATATTGCATCAAATTCAAAATCGAGGCGTATATCTAGCAGTTAATCTTTCAACACTGAACCAATGACCTAGAATATTCTAAATCAGTAAAATACTGTAGAAAGAGACCCGGGTCCCAAATTTAGAAAATGCATATTTAGTAACATACACTAATAAACCTCAGCTGCTTGACGCAAGAGCAAGATGAAAGAGGAGAGCATTATGTTCTTAACCATATTGTATCGAAATCAAAATCAAGGCGTATGTCTAGTAGTTAATCTTTCAACACTGAATCAATGGCCTAAAATATTTCAAATCAATTAAATACAGTAGAAAGAAATAATAGCACTAATACATCTCAGCTGCTAGATGCAAGATCTAGATGCAAGACGACAGCATTGGGTTCTATACCCCATTGCATCAAAATCCAAATTGAGAGGTATGTTTAGTACTTAGGTAATGATTTTAAATTTGAGAACTTCTGTAGCACCAATGAGTGCAATAAACAAACTAGGACATCATACTATTCTATGTATTACTAGCCAATAAAGAAGTAATATGCCATGATTCTATCGTATCGTTTTTGAGAAGCTCTTTATGTCGAGTGTCGACACAGATGGAGAATACAGCAAACCATTCTTTAAACGTTTCGATGAATTCTTCATCAGTAAACTGAAGTTTATTGATAGTTTGAAGAATTGATAGTTTAATAAAGGAGATTTTATCGAAAACTTTAAAGAATGGTTTATTTATGTATCTTTATCTTATTATCATATAAACTATGGAAGTTTTGCTCTCGTAACATCAAAATGAATTATGAAAATAATAATACGAGTGCCCAATTACCTAAGTTTATAAAATAATAATATATTAATTCAAAAATAAACCATGCTTTTAAACGTTTCGATAAAATCTTCATCAGTAAACTATTCTTACGAAGATTTGGGGACTTACTGCTTGCTGCAGGAATTATTAATGATCTTCTCTACCGATTAATTCTGTTTTTGATTCTAATTTTGAATCCCCTTGTATTTTTTCATCATTTCAGCTATTTCTTGTTAACAAAAAATTATCACTAGTGAAAAAAATTCTCACCTCAATAGTATCCTTGCCAAGGCCTTCAAGAAGCATGATGACAACAAGTAAAGCAGCTTGTCTCACTTTAGAATTAGTATCAGATTTCAACACGTTGGCAATGCAATTCATGATCTGAAATTGTAGCAAAAAGTCAAACATTTACTCTCAGTCCAATAATAAGTCCAGAATCTCTTGAAATACTGCAAAATACAGTTCTCTAATAAACCTGAATGAGTAACTTAATAGCGGTCAATATCTCTATGTTGATTACACTGAAAACCGTGGGTAATTCCCACACAGGTTTTCTTTGACGTGAGATATCGATTGATGGCCTCAGCAATAGAATCATGGCGTAAGTAATCAGATGATGGCGTGAGTAATAGTGTCATGTCGTAAGCAATCTAATGATGGCATAAGCAATCAAGTCATGTCGTAAGCAATCGAATGATGGCAAGAACAATCAAGTCATGTCTTAAGCAAACGAATGATGGCGTGAGCAATCGAGTCGTGTCGTAAGCAATCGAATGATGGCGTGAGCAATCGAGTCGTATCGTTAGCAATCGAATGATGGCGTGAGTAATGGAGTCATGTCGTAAGCAATCGAATGATGGTGTAAGCAATGGAGTCATGTCGTAAGCAATCGAGTGATGGCGTATAGTAGAGCCTGCAGAGGTCTTCAGCTACTGATAAGAGAACCAAGTTTAATTGCTGCCATATCAAACAATTTAGGTGCCTTTTCTTTGAAAGCCCTTACAGCATTGTTCATTGCAAAAATAGATTAAAAAGATGAAACACTAATCAAGTTGGCAACTTGCAGTTTCAGAGGTTAGCCAAATGAGACTGATACCAAGCTTGACCGTAGATGACCTTGAAGGTGTTGACCGAATAGTTTTTTTGGATGAGATTTTTTCTTAACCCTTGTTTACATGAAGGGAAAATATGCGCAAGCAGTAAGGGCTTATTTCATCTGCTGCCAAATTTTACTGAAAAGCGAATTATAAACGAGTGACAAACATTGCTTTCATTGAAATAGGGATTCTCGTTCAGGCATGCAGTAACTTTTATGTCAAGGTCTTGATATCTAAACGGTCACATGTGAAAATAAAGTAAAAACAATAATCACGCTACCTCGTGTGCAATTGGCCCAACTGAAAATCTCAGCAATTTGCAAACGTCTCCAATGTTAGATAGACTGCTAGCTCTGACGTCAGCATCCGTATCCTTAACTCCAGTGAGGAGAGAAGCCAGAAGAACTTGGGTGTATCGAGGAACCAAGGGGCCACATTTTCTGGTTGCTTTCACGAGGGCTTCTCCAATCTTCAGACGCATTTCACTTGAATGTCGAGTCGTTTTCAATTTACGACCTTGTTCTAAAATAAAAAATTGAAGTCTCGTAACAAAGGAAATAGTTTGCGTGAAATAGCGTGACTTGAGCAGGTCTAGAATCATCAACATTTCACTTGGTAGGCTAGTAGTACTTTAACTATTTGTATCGTTTGTAGCATTCTATCACCTGTATTATAGTGATTTACCTTAATAAATACAGCAGATATGGGATCCAACTACCCAGTAAACAAAACACTACAACAAATTTGATGTTGATAGGTAGAGCCAACAGGAAGAGGGCAGCAAGGGGTAAGTTGCCTGATGGCGTTAACTTTCCCAGAGCCTAAGAAATCATACATATACAGCGTTTACAGCCATAGTTGAAATAACTGCTAAAAGTACAAGAGAGAGTTCAGTGCCTCTAAAACTTTTATTGTAAGTCTCTGGAAACGCTTGTTAATGCTCTCACAAGGAAGGGACTTGTTATGTTTTCAAAACATGTATAATATAATTCTAGACTTTTAAATTGATGATGGCTAGCGGACATGTCTTCGAAAATTTTGATTTTTCTAAAGATGAAGTTTCTGTCTATTGTTCACGATCAAACTGACAGATAAGTCAACCTTTGGAACATGAAACAAGAATTCTTGGCCACTCAATCAGAGGAGTAGCCTACTAAAGGACACCGATGACCGTTTAAGGTATCTAAATCTATTCACCATCTAATTCTGCTCCAACATCCTTGCCAAACATTGCAAACTCCTTCGCAAGATACGGAATGACAACCGCATGCTTCAAATCTGCCAGAGACACCAACCCTTGTATAGCAGCCAAATATATATAGGTATCCTCGTGGCATAGATTCACCATGAATACATCGAGTAGCTTGTCAGCATTGCTCAGAGCCTTTGGATTTCTAGACTGAATAAGACGAGAGAGCTGAAGAAGGGAGTGACCTCTTGTTGGAACCAATGGGTCTGTCAGCTCTGACATGGCGATATCAAATGCTTCATCTTCTGTCAAGTCAGTATTTTCGACTGAAAAAGAGATAAGAACTTTTTATATGTATGTAAATACTTTACAAAATAACAGTAGAAACACACTGATGAGAATTGGACAAGCAGGTATAAGCCTGTAGATGATTGTAAGCTTTTAGGGTTTTCTGGTAGATTATTAGGCTTGTAAGCTTGTAGGTAAAAGCAATGTTCCTACGATCATTCCAAAACCATTAACGTCATTGCGAAAGGGGTCTAAATATTCAATCATAAATAGGAGACTGGCTCTCTGTTACTCAAAGTTTCATGCTCTCTCTCTATCATCAGACGGACTATAAACTTTCTGATCAGATAGTCTAGATAGATAGACATGATTACGAGAGCATGAAACTTTAAGGTAAAGAGAGCCAGTCTCCTATCTTGTCTCTCCTACCTATATATCGCTCTGTACCTTCGTACATTGAGTAATACGATGCAGTTATAGTCAACACAATGCTATAGACACATATGCAATCATAAAAAGATTTACAAGACACAATTGATAAGTACCTTTCGTTTTGTCTTTACTGCTACCTCTATCCTCATTAACAGCACCATGCGTTGCTATGGAAACATATAAGTCGTTGCATAATTGCTTGATATAGGTCGAGAAATTGGATTCTGAAATTGTCTTTAAAATTGGTAGGAAGTCTTGGATTTCCTTGAAATCTTGAGCTTTGATCTGAAATGTAAATAAAGTTCATTGTGTCTACAAAAGTGTCTGAAACGTTTACTGAAGTCATAGCAAGGTAGTCAGGAAAAGCACTAGTAGTTGCTTTCTTTAAAAAATTTAAGTAGAATTTACGATTTTTACAGCATTTGCATGAGCTCTCTGATTTTACATTATTGTTTTACTAGAATCCTCAAACGTTATTTGCATATGTATTTACTTTAAGTAGAAAGTATTATGTAGTTTGAGGGATACCATCAGTACTGAAGATTGTGTTCAGTAATTTTTTCCTCACTTCAAAGTACTGATTATCCTCCACAGTGCTGATGTATCCTTCTACAGAATTGATGGTATCTGCCCATGTACAAACTCCAATGTACTGATGATACCCCCTACACAGTATAGGACATCCTCCACAGTGAGCAACCTCCACAGTACCAGGCAGACGTTCCCCAGGGTGAGCATATTCTTGCTTACTTGGAGTTTAACAAGAAGCAACAGAATTAATTCAAAAGACTTCGGTATTCATCATTTCTCGAAGTTATCTAAGTTAGGAAACAAGACCAACAAACCTCTTTCATATTCGTAATAACAAGAGATAGAATACCAAGCGCCATGCTGAGAGTTTCATTTTGAAATTCATCTTCCCCAATCTCTTCTTCATTCTTCGTTTCATTTGAATTGAGGTTGCAACGTTCCAGGGTGAGTTTAACAAAGTTCAGTGATTGTTTTGGATCATTCAGGACGCAATCACCGAGTTTATCACACATTGCAGCAACCATGCTGACTAGAGGAATTTCAAATTCTAATGCTTGAATGTTTTTGTCGATTTGGCTGAGATCGTTAGCTGGAAGATTAAAAAACAATGATTCGATCTCAAGAAGAAAATTCAACCATTTGACTGTTTTGAACTATGTATCAACTTTGTTAGCATAGTTAACGGAAGAACATTTAATCGAAACGTTTTAAGTATAATTCATTGTTGAATCATTCTCTTATTAATACATTAACCTAGGAAATTTGGTTCTTGTATGATCACTCTACTGACTCAACCTATCTTTGATACATAAAATGGATAAAGGATTTTATATACAGCCTCTTAAAGATAATGATGCATTTTATTTTATTGCGTATGATGTATGATACATGAATGAGCTTCTAAAGAGCAACAAAATGAAGAAAAAGGTAGAATATGTTGGTTTTAAGACCAGGGCAACAACCAGATTAGGACAAAAACTACAAACACAAAGGTTCCTTACCAAGCCCAACAACTAACTTGGCTACAATTAATAAGACCCGCACTAGCTGTTCACTTTTCGATTAGTTTAAACCAGCCCCCCCCCCCCCCTATAGCTGCATACATACTTTACCATTGCCTAAAAAGTATAAATTAGTAATAATACGAGACATAGCATAACAAATAACTACTAAAGCTTTGCCTAATTATGTTTTGCTATGTTTCCGATTTTCCGTACCATCCTCAAGTTCTATAGCAATCAAATACAGTAGCAATAATCACCTGAAATGGTGGCCTTCTTGTTGTCTGATACAACCGAAAGCTCCTTGAGAAGATGAATGAAAAACTGACCGACGACATCTTTATTCTTCATGGCAGTAAGAAGATCAAGCAACCCAACAATCCTTCCTTCTGTGCTGACCATATCCCCAAACTCAACATCATCTTCATCCTTTGCCAGTCTGTAAAGAACAGCTCCCCCAGAAGGGCCATTCGCATATACACATCTAGCATTCATGATTTTCCAGCAATGATACATTGAGTCTTGAGACATCTTACCAAACAGACAGCAAGTTAGCATACTCTGAGTTTTGTTGGTTGTATTGTTTTGTATCAGCCATAATAGAATCTCTTTCAATAGGTTCCTAGAAAAGAAGGAAATAAAAGAGGTTTTAATCACTATACAAAAACTTGTTTTCTTACTTTTTAATAGGGCACGAAAAAGCACCTGACCGTGTGACCACTGGTTGCAGGAAATTTCTTGACTTGAAATTCCTGCAGGAAATGTTTCTAAGTTATATGGAAAATCGCAATCGAAAAACCATGCCCCATGCAGTAGATGAACCTCATACTATACTTTACATAAGTATACTCTAGATCACAATTTTCATAGGTCAACTCAATAACTTACATTAAAAGCAACAAAATTAAAAAAAACTAGCTATATAGCCAGCAATTTTGAAAATATGTAAAAAAAAAGATTTGTATGCCTCACAGTAAATCAATACCTTTAGTGTAAAAGTAAAGAACAGTGACAAAGATGAAAATGGATAAAACACTTACTTGAGATGAGACAGTTTACCCCTCAAAAAGGAGTACAGCTCAAACAAAGGCTGAGCATATTCTGATAATAATTTCACCATGTGTTCTTTTGGGTCTGTGCCAACTATGAAGACCTGTAAAAGACACAAATCTAAATATCAAGAAAGCTTTCTAGAACAATACAATAATTTCATAATTTCAAAAGAAGCAGGCTTTGGAAAATCAACCAAGATAATTTGCGAATAAACATGAGCAGGAAAGACCCCAGGTGTAAGATATCAACATAGAAGAGACTGCAGCCTTCTACCTTGAATCATCTATTCTTTATCACAATTATCTTAACTTTGCTCAAAAAATCTTAAATGGTAACGTTTCTAAGGGAAGAAACAACAAAAAGGTCATTAGAAAGAAATGTAAGAAAGAAATGTTTGAAATCTACAAACCTTGTGTATTAGCTCCACACTGCGGCTTATGTTATTTTCATTTACAAGCTCACCTTTTTCTACATCTGAAACACAATTCAAAGTAAATGAGGAACCCAATTAAGATCGATGAAATATTGATTGAAGCAATACAAAAAGGAATAATATTCCATAGAAAAAGTATATTACATTATTATAATTCAGAAATCCTAATAGAACAAAATACACAATTTATGATTAAGCTTCAAAGAGTTTGTGGTTCCTTGGAAACTCAGTAGGATGCAGTTATCTCTTACCACTGTTGAAAATCAACACCAGACCGAGTTTCCCACAAATAGTGCACAATCTGATCAGCAAAATCTTTAAATCAATTTTTGCTGATTTCTAACTCATTTCATCTTTTAAGTGCTGAAAAATTTTTTTTTTAAAAATTCAAGTGCAATACCACAAGGATCTGTAGATGCAACATCAAACGGCTGTATAAGAGAGGAGAAAATGAATTTTCTGGTCAAAGACATGTTCTTCACAGCCATCCATGAAATACAACTTGACGCAGCACGTGCATAAAGACTCTTTGTTTCTGCTTCTGATGATTTTACGTCAAGCAAACTCAAGATCTAAAAATGAAGCCAAATGAAATATTATGAGTCTACTAAATGAATTCAAATGAATTCTACATCTAAAATACAACAACTTATAATTTATGACTACTTATATTCATTACTTTATTGACCTTTTCCCTTTCTGTAACTAGCATGAACAGAATATTTACAGTTTTAAAGTTTAAAGTTCAAAAGTATTTTACCTGGGGTGATATCTCTTTGTAGTATTCTTCTAATGATTTTGCAATCATTGGGCTGTTGGATATTAGTTTCCCAATCATTTCTAGTTTGGCATATGCAGCATTTCCATCTAAAACAAAAAGGTAAATGGGGCTTTGATATCATATTTCCATATTTTCATGTGGCAAACACTCTATCACTCAAGAATAGGGGGGATGAAGGAAAAATAGGGTGACATCAATCTTTATAAGGACGCGTCCTACTTTTATTGCACCCTACACTCATTCAACCATTAGGAAATTGTAAGGAGCACTAAATTGTTGATAGGCACATACGCTCACTATCTCCGCAAGGTATCGGTTTATGTGTTAAACACAAAGGGCCCACAGAATAGGTAAACTAATCGAGCAGTGCAACCCCGGTCCTTCCGCTCGATGTGACCACACCTCGTGATTCCTTTTGCCTTTTTGCCTTGAATTACAGAGAGCTAGCTAATTCTCTCCTCATACTTTGTGACAGGTCTGAAGATGGTTTCGAACCCGGGACCCTTTGATTAAGAGTCGAGTGATCTAATGACACGGGCACCCCGCCACTAAATACCATTAGTAAGCGCCAAAAAATATTACCCATTGCATATCCTTCCAGAACCACACTCAGCACAAACCGAACTCCATTTTTCTGCATCAGTCTTTCAGATAACAACTTCCCGCATATTTGCCTTAACCATTTTGGTGAGCCTTTCACAGCTTCAGATTTCCCTTTCAATCTACTAACTCTACCAGGTCCTTGAAGCAATAACAACTCCCTAATGACTAACGGTTGGTAAATTCTTCCAACAAGTTCGTCCAATTCAGTTCTGCACCATTCTCTTTCATGCTGACACACAGGGGGAAACTTCACTGTTGTTGTTGAACTGTCAATGAATACTTCATTGGTTGATTCCACTGTTGTATTTTGATTGCCATCTCTGTCTACACAAGAAGTACTAGTGTCATCCTTTTTACACTTCTGAAAGCCAATTTGTATCAAAGCTGCAATCATGTCTCCAAGGCATTTGGTAATAACTAATGTTCCCAAAACTTTATCTTTTGCAATACTGCAAAGCTGTCTTATACAGAAAAATAGAAATATTTCATCCCTTGATACCAAGCTATTCAGCTCTTGAAATATGTCACTAAAACCAGTTCGCTGATAAATAGGAACCCCTACTCCTGGGTAAAAATTGGGGCATATTCCAAGACTGACTATAAATTGCAATACAGCAGTGATTAGCTTTTGGTCTCTGATACCAAGAATCAAATTCTTCGGAGCCTTTTCAGTCTTTTGGGTATTAGAAGAATCATTTTTATTTCCTTCTTCAATAATTTCTTTCAGTTTCTCTAAAATACCAAGGCATATTATGGTAAACTTCTCTTTTATTCCAGTCCAGTGAAGCTTGTTAGCTTTGGGCATTCTATTAGTATCAGTTGAATCGTTCTCATGATTATTTGACATATCAGTCCTTGCTGGGATATTATAAACATTGTCTGCTTTTGTTAGATCTTCTAAATTATTTGTTTTAGCACCATGGATAATTTCTTTACATTCCAATGAACTCTTTTTCATTTTGTTATTAATACTGCATAAACTACATCTTTCAAAGGAAGCATGAGGAGAATAAAAATTTAAATAAACTCTTGCTTTTTCGTCTTCAGGTCCTGCAGACGTTGATGGGCCTAGGCACTTTTCGAGATTTGCAACCTTCGAGTTCAGTATCGCTTCTAGCTTCGTTTGACCAGGTTTGAGAGTTATTTGCGAGCCAGGATCTTCTAAGAGGATTTTTAAATGCTGCAGAATGGTTTGGATGGATTTTTCTGTCATTTTGGTTAAAAAATTTGAATTATAAACTAACGAATCTTTTCAAGAAGAGACAGATTCCATTCACAGTACAGCAAAATTCAACTGAACAACAGCAACATTTTTGCTTATGAGACCATGTGACAGAGGTATCCTGGATACGCATGCGTGAAAACTTAGGGCCATCTGTAAAGAAGCCCTCCACATCATAGAAATACGCGGGAAGGCATCGAGACAACTGCTTTTTGTTGCGAAATCTGTTACGACTTTGACCTTAGCTAGCAGAAAGCCCAAATGTGGTAATAAGTTCCTAGAGCTTTGTCGACAAAAAGAAAAAGTTCGTTTTTTCGTTTGAACTTTGTCACTGATCTTAGGGGTTTACTCCCAGGATCACCCGGTTTTGTTTTGAGTAAAAGGGTCTACAGTTGCTAGAAATTTCGAGGACTTCCCTGCCCTTGAGTATGAGATTAGTTCCCATACCTATACCTACTTCAGTGTATTTTACCTACTTTCAAAGGGACATAGCTTCAAGTAACAAGAATGGTATTAGTTTGGCTAAAATTCTACATAACCTAGCAGTATCTGTATCGAGTCTTGAAAGTAACACAAAATACTTAACAATTTCACAAGATATGGCTACAGATCTTAAAATGAACATTAACAAGTAGCTACTCCAATTACGAAGAGGTTAACCAAACAAATTTCAAGATAAATATCCAGATGAGACCTAGGTGTGTGGAATTTAAATTGCCCTGTTTTTCCAGTTTAGTTCGTTGTAAATAGGTGCAGATAACTTGGAAAGACACAGGGTTCTTTGCTCAGCCAGATCTCCAAATCTGAAATAACAGACTGTAGCTTGGACAAGACAGGTGCAGGGCGCAGGGTTAGTAATACCTGTGTCCCAATATGCCTTCGCTACCAGCAGATCAAACCGAAAGAAATCACACATCAAGAATCATGTTTATCATTTGACAGTAATAGATGCATACGCATATATAAATTATATCTACAATATTGAAATAAAATCACAACGGGCGCTTAACAATAGAGCGCTTAATATTCGGTATTAAGGGATATCATTGGATACAAACTAACTAATATAAATGCTAATGCATATATTTCATTCAAGGTTAAATAAAAACACTTTTCAGTAACGTCTACCGTATTTGAAGGAGGAAGATAGTTAGGAAAACAATACTTGTATTTCATTCATATTTTATGTTTAGCGATACCTAACCAAGCTGCTTACTGGATTTGAATTTTCATCTTTCTTTAACTGTGTTGAATCGCAAATGAACACATTGCCTAAATATTTTTTATCAAAAAGTCCTAACAATATATGTCTCCGAACCAGCTTCCTCCACGAACCATTCTCTTAGTAAAATAATACTTTTAAAAATTTAGTTAACTAAACAATCTAAATTTTAAACAAAACAACTAAAAACTTCGTACTGCTTCACGAAGCTAAAAAAGTTACATTGAAAATCTCTACTTTAAGGTATTCGGATATCAATCTAAAAGCTCTGCTTACGAAGACTAGTCTTTCTTATTCTTTTTTTGCATATTTAGAGTGATAACTTTCACAAAACAGCGGTTGACAACTTTGTTTTGTACAAAAAAGGAAACTAATACGCAAAAACTATTTTAGGCTGGCTTTTCAAACCACCTATTCATAGATATTCCATTTACTACAAGCAACCACACCAGCAAACTTTTTATCGCTGCTGCGGTGATTTTTGCATTGCTGTGGTGGATAACCACTATTAAGGTGGATTTCCATGCGTACTGTTGTAGATTATTGTGCGCACTAAGGTGATAATTCTACACTTTAGTAGATAATTCTGCGTACTATGATAGTATTCCATCATAAAAGTGACCATCCACTACAGTAGTGCAAAATAGCTAGCACAGTACGTGGAATAACCATCAAATAACCTTGATAAACCACCATCTTACACATGGTAATCCACCTTATATTACACATGATCTTCCACCATAGTAGAGGTCATCCACTACAGAAGTGATCAGAGACTCTCTGACATGGAGCTTCATCACCGACATAACAATCATCATCATTATAACCCTCTCCATTACAATGTAATTCCATTCAAATAAGGTTAAGTTAAATTTAGGCCTAACTTTGCCTGCATATTCTTAATAAGAAAGAAAAAGCAATACTCCATATACCTCTTACAAATTTGCATTTCTCGCATTAGCTACAAAATTTCTAAAATACAACCTAAGAAATACTAATTATTATCAAACTACAAAACAGCCATAAGTATCAAACTATAAGGCTAGATAAACATTTCTTGAATTTCTAATCGCTAATTCATATTCATATATTACCAGAATTCGATAGAGAGTTTTACACATGGGCAACCCATAAGTAGTTTAGGGTATGCAGTAATGCAAGGGACGTTTGAGGCATTGAGGATGGAGGGGGATGTCATGAGTATTAAGAATGATTTCCCAAGCTAAACAGACATTATCTCCTGTGCTCTTCAGGATCATCAAGCTTCTAATAGACAACCCTCTCTCTACAAACCCACTTAATCCTCATCATACAAAGAAATTAACCATAAAAATATTGCATGTACAGTGTAATACACTTTTTAGATTTTTCATTTTAGATTCATTCATTGACTTCATGATTTCTTTTGTTATCTAGGCTAAAACTAGCGGAGATTTTGATAATTTCACCATAAACGCCTATAATAAAGCAATCAATAATGATGATAAACAAAATGAAAATCCATAGATATTTATACTGCACATAAGTTAGCTATATGGGGTGATGAAGGGCAAAAACATCCCAAAAACTTACCTTCAGCAAATATGCTTGGTTTGCTCTCAAAAAGTCTTATCGAAATATTGTCATTCTGAAAACCACAATTAACTAACATACTTTACCCAAAATTCGAGGAGGACTGTTATTATCTGAGTGTACCATTTAATGATTCACAGTTTTGAAAATTGACGAGGTGAATTGCATTGTGGAACATTATTGGGATGTGCCTCTGGTAGCAGGTCAGTTTAAGGATTTGTAGATGACGCTGGTGGGTAGATTCAAACACGAGTAACTTTGGAACCATACTGAAGTTCTACCATCCTCGTTTTCAGGTTTTCTCTGTATTCGTTGTATCTGAAAGAGAGATAGGTAGTGCAATAGATATATTGTGACTAAAGCTACTAAGCTATATTTGTTCATCATACGAGGAAAATTCAACATCTTCTTAAGTCTATTTCCTGAAGTACTGTTATTTCTCATATCAATTTTTGAGATAAGTTGTGAGAATGAAAATGAACCGAGTAGTACAAGAAACCAAGACCTCTATATTCGTACTCTAGAGCCCTATCACTGCACAAATGGGGCTACGAGAAACCCAGGCCATTTCATTCACGCAAATTGCACCACCACTCACCGAATGCAGAGACGAACCTGTCCGGGCTCTTTGACACTACACTGGAAGCCGAAGGGCGACGACTTTCTCATACCAGGAGGACCATCGCAGTCCCATCACTGGATAGAGTTGGTGTAGTAAACTTGAGGAAAAACAGAATTCGGGAAATCTAGAGGTCGTGGGTTCGAGTCCTACTAGGGCCATTTTCATTCTCACAGATTATCTCGATTGATTTTTAAATCCTGCTTCTCCTCAAATATCTATGGTGTTCTAAACAACGGAAAGTCATGCGTATAGTATTCTTAAGAACGAAAGTACTGGCAATCAGATCTTCTGCTGCTAAAGCTGCTCCCCTAGTGTTTTGATTTGAAATTATAATTGGTAGACAGGTCCTTACCAACTGTAATTCGAAGTAATGGAGGGCCTACCTTTCTATCATTTTCTGTACTTCTCGCTCTTCTTCCTCTTTGAATTTTTGTAGGAAATTTTCCAGTTCATACATGGCAAAATTAGAATACGAAGCAACCTAAAAAAAAGTATAACAATATTCGATAAACAACTATAAAGCTGCAAGAAAAACTGTAGAGTGACAGCAACTGAAGATCTAAAAAATTTCGAATTCCTTTATTGTGCCCCTCAATCCAACAGCGCACTGCAATATATTTCAACTTCCCCCATGTAAACTTGAGTGCCTAAAACGGCATCATACCACTGCTAGAATTGTTTTAAAACGGCGAGAAAATACCATAAAACGTCCTAATTATATTGGGGAAAGGAAAGAAAACCACAAACCTCATGCGGAATATCTTGTTGAATCGCAGCTTCCATTACGAATATTTTTGAAACGTCCTGTAAATAGAAGAATTGTTTGATAAGAACATTTGTCCCAAGCTAGAATCTTAGTTAGGACAAAACAAACAAATATGGATTTATATCGATGAATGCAGTATTGCTGATGTAAAACCAAAAGAGCACAGCCATATATTAAAGTTTGTTGATCAAAATTTGCTTGTATTTAGATATAAACCCCTGTACCTTTGCAGTACAATTATTCTCGTAAGTGGGTTATCAAAATTGTGATGTGCCTTACTGAACAGTTGTGCATAAAGCTTTGCCCATCATCAACCATCACACTTATATGCTCTAAACAGAATAAATAATTTAATATTTGAACTTGCGCACTAATTCTTCCTCCTGCTTAGGACATTGAGATGGTACGGTGGTTAATGGGCAAGATTCCGAGATCTGGAGCATGGTTGACTTTTGAGACATATTACAATTGTGATTATTATAAAATATTTTATCATAATACATGTGTTAGACCATGTCTGATAAATCAGACTATTATCTATGGCTCTGAAGAGGGTCTGAAACATGAATAAACGCCTGTAAGCCTTGAATGAGGCTTCGAATTGGGAATGCCATTGTTGCACAGTAAGAAATGAATGATGTGAATGAAATAACGAGTTACTTACCTCACAAGGGCCTAAACTAAGTCGCTGAATAAGAGGAGATATATTCGTTTTCAGTCTCTTCACACCTGGAATGAAAAATTACAGATTGAAATAACGACCATTAACATACTTTCATGCTAAATTAATCTACTTTTATGGTGATTATCATGTTTATCTTTGATATGACCTGTGAGAAATTTGCTAGGTCAAATATCATAGATCCTTACAAAATGAGGTCAATGCAAAACTCAGCAATCACTATCTATACTCTTTTCAGGTCACATGACCGTTCTCTTGATTAAAATTGTCTGTTTTTTATTGTGTTCCCTTAGCCCCATACAAGCTCTAGCTAGGCTCTACTTGTTCTGACCAGGGTCCAGCCAAGCTCAACCTTTGATCAGGGCCTTACAGCCCTCCTGGTCACTGGAATCTTACTTTCAAATTCAGCGTTCCATAGAACTGTGCAAGGGTATGAATTTTGTAGTTCCAAGTCAAACCGGCCATTGATTATAAACATAAAACATCTTAGTTTTTGTGTTTATTTTGATAGTAAGCGTAGTTTCTATGTTCATTTGCAAACGCAGTTAAATGCTGTTTTGGGAATTCAATTTCAAAAAATTTATGAGGCTTAGTTTTCCCTAAGACCTGAGATAAAAACAGTTGGCAGGCTGAGTAGATTAAAAAATAAAACTTAAATTCATGTACTTAATTATAATAAAAATAAGAAGAGATTAGGCTTATAATTCAAAAAATTCAAAAATAGAAAGGCAAAACCAAATACTTCTTAAAAAGAATAACATTTTTCATCTCTGCATGCAAGCCTACAGTAAGACTCAAGATGGCTTAGATTGAGAACCCGGAAACAGAATTCTTAGCTTTGAAATAGCAACTGTATTCTCAGTAAATCAAGATGAAATATTGCTCAACATATCAAAACTCTTACCTCCACTTTCATAAACAGTAAAAAGCGTGAATTGCGATGGTTTATCGGTAATCTGAAATCAAATGAATTATTCTTTCAACAAATCTGCAGCATATTACTCAACAGCTGTTTATCCTATCGACTTTAAGATCATTTCCTAAACTTTCCTTGAATTTTACAGAACATATAACGTAAAAGCGGAAGTTGATATTTAGTATCATATTTCAAAGTGTGGTTTTCAATATTGGATAAGTTGGTGAAACTGATAGGACAAGTCTTCATCACAATGAGAAAAATCTCAGTTATTCAAGATAATCAATTGAACAGGATGTAGCCCACAAATGAAGTTGGTTTTCTGAATAACTGCTGGCTTTTGACAGGTATCGATTTACAAACCTAGTTTGCATAGTTTACGCAAAAAATATTTCTTTCTTTGATAAATTTTTCATTTAAGCAAGAAGATTGAAAAGCCCAATTGAAAATTATATAATAATGATTTAGTTAGAATCGTTTTATCACATAATTGTTAAAATAGTCTTTGGGGGTACAAAGTATCAAATTAGCCAGAAATACCGGAAATATAGCGAAACGAACACATAAATTACTTGAGCTTTTCGTCTGACACTCACCAGAGTAAAATGCCAAGAAGAGGACAAAACAGAAACCTAACTGATTTATGTACCGAGATGTGGATCAAAATAGGCCAATCAGAAAAGAGGTGAATGATTGGTATGGTGTGGGAAAAAACCAATCAACACCCACGATACAGTGAGCTGACCAATAAGATTATTTCAAGAGTCCTAAGGCGAAAACGAACTCTTTCTGTCTACATAATAGGGGATCGCTGGTTTCTATGTAGACTGAGTCCAAAATACCTAAGTGAAAGGTAGATCCTGCTCTGCCAATTATTCGAAAAAAATCCTCACTGTAGGCTTTAGCACATTCTGGGTTGTCGACCAAATGGAATCTTTGGGAGTTCTATTGTGATGGATAAAACGTAAGATTACCTGGAATTTCTTCAGCAGCATTGAGATGACATCTTCGGTTGATAAATTATTTGACACTCTCAGCGTAGTTGGTGAGCCATAAGGTGGAACAAATGACGTTTTCTAATCAATATAAATGAATCAATATGAAAATCTAAGGACATAATTTATTTGCGTCTTGATTTGAAACTCGCAGAGACACTAATTACACTCTCCTTAACAAAAATGGAGAAGGGCACAGAACCACCTGAAATCAGATCTGATACTATCATCAAACACCTACAGGGGCAAGGTAGGAGTTGAAATTCGCTGCAAGTTGTTTGACCTTTGAAAAAGTTTGCTTAACAGATTATCTTTTAGTGAAATTCTCCCTTTGATTCAAACTTACGTCTGACTTTCTAGGTAATCCTTTGTAACAAATGACGTCATTATTCGAAGCTTGTTTTAACGAAGAGCTGACGGTTGGTGCTTGAAATGAAATTTCTTTTTCTTTCGTGGCATAGCCTTGTCTTGAGCTGGGTGAATGTTTCCGTTTGGGAATCGTCTACAAATAAATATTCCAAATCATCTACTTCTGTTTAAGAGAAAAGTAATCAGTATTACAGTAGAATCCTGATAACTCGAAAGTGCGATAAGTCGAACTCTCGCTAACTCGAACACATTTGGCATTCCCCTTGAACCACATTAAAGTTATCGAGAGCCTTGATAGCTTGAACATTCGATAACTCGAACTATTTTGATCGTCCCTTGCTTGTTCGAGTTATCGGGGTTCTACGGTATACCGTTTCTTTCCTGCCTTGTGACACTCTATAAGCTTGTGAAAAACATTTTGAGAATTCAGAAAAAATATTTTCACACCATGGGTGGGTGTGGTCATCAATTACATGGATACAGGTTCATGCCCAAAATGGCCCAGTTAGTTTTAGATATTCTCCAACATGGAGAGCCTAAATCTGAAATGAATTTCCCTGTCACTTTATGCAACAAAAAAAACTGTATCAGAATAACAAAACTGAAAGCAACATTTGTAACTTTATCTTACCTTCTTCTTGAGTTTTGAGTCTGTTTCATCATAAGCGATATTATTGTTTTGATTTCTTGTGGCTATCTTATGAGACTCATCTGATTCATTGTCTGGTTGAAAGTTCTTCCAATATCCCGTGTCATTCGCTTTTAACGTCACTGGTTTCCTCAATCCCCAATAAACTTTTAATATTCCTTCCAAAACAAACTTGTTCTGCAACTGGAAAGAAACGAATATGTCTAGTTAGGACAATGTTTCTGAAAAGCTATTGGGTGAACTACAAAATAAGTTTAAAACTTTAATGAGGTTATTGAGCTATTGGTTTAAGGATTTTTGATACTTGAGGAAAGCCGAAATCAACATTTGCTATATCATATAATCAAATTTCAATAAAGATAATTAAAAGCCATTATAAAAATAAACGTCGTAAATTGTAAAAACAGTGAACAAATATTATCTTAGACTGGTGCCATATAATACTTCTTTGCTAATAAAACTGATTTTAGAGTACCAAGACTTTCCAAAAACTAATATTTCTCTAATGAGAAATATCCTGCTTTGTTGACTAAAATAGCAAACACTATAAAATAAGTATCCTATGTTATTTAATGACATTGCAAAGGAATTAGACAGATAACATACTTCTTTGCACGTTATTTGAAATGGTGTGTCTGTGTAATATGTGTTGTATGTTCGAAGCTTTGGGATCAACGAGTTCCTACAAAATAATTAGAAAAAATGAAAGTACAGATTAGGCTTGAGAGCTGAAAACATTCTTTTCTACTCTTGCCAAGTGGTAGCTAAGATAGCTCAGTTTTTGTTGAAAGGGTCCTGGGTTCTGTTCCATCTTTAGACCTGTCCCATAATGTGTGAGAAGAGAATTAAAATTCCAGGCAAAAGGAATCAAGAGAGATGGTCACATCAAGAGCAAGGTACATACTGATTGATTAGTCTTTTTATTCAGTGGGCCTTTTGTTCCTTGCACATAAAGCCATACCTTACAGGGGTAGTAAATGTATTTCCCTATCAACAACTATGGACTATCAACTTGTCAATAACCTTTTAGGCCTTGGATGAAGCTACTGAAGAACAATAGTCCAATAATCTATGTTTAAGTGTACAAAAATTCCTTAGGTTTAATTTCCGGCAATCTTATTCTAAAGTTCTGTACTGACCAATTACTGTTATAATCTACAAACCTCAATTTCTTTTGTTCCAGAGGTAACCCATCAGTTGTATCATCATCACCATCAAATGATTTTTGACTAGCAGTCAATGAGCTAAACAACATGCTATAACAAGGCACATTGCAGTACGACTGTCCTTGATGCTGAAACAAAATGATAAAGTGTTAATATCTGTTCTCTGTATGTGATTTTCCTAATCATAACAGAAAGAAGACACAAAGAATTATAGAGAAGTGTACTTTGTGCCAACTACAAGAAATGCTTGCAGTTTAATGACATGAAAGTAAGTTAGACATTGACATTTGATCTTACCTGCGAGTATCTACCTGCTGCCAAGCTTCTTCCGCAGTCTTCACATCTTCTTGAAACATCTTGTAAGGCCTTTCCTTTGGCTTGTTTTACAGCACTCCCTGGTGCATTTACTAGAATGTAAAATCAGTGATTTATAATTTCAACTAAGCTCAGTTTAATCTTATCAAGATTCTGTAAGGGATGACAAGTTGTTAAACCACTCAAGTTTCCTGTAATTCCAGGCCAGTGCTTTAGAGGCATGATTTGAAAATGTGGTCTGACAAATGAGGCTAACACCTTGGCTGGTAGTACACTCTTCCTCAAACTCTTTTAACACCAAGAAAAATCGAAAAATATGATAAACTTTCCCTTTTTATTCTAATACTCATTGGAGTAGTACATCAGAAAGACAACAGACAAAATAAAACATACAAAACTTACCAAAATTAGGAGTTCCAGGCCTGTTGAAATGTTGTCCTCTGCCACCTGAAATGTTAAAAATCTGTTTACATTGTGTTGGAGTTTAATGTTTCTTTTTTTGTTGCTCCCTTTCTAGAAATTATTTTTGTCAACAAGTGCACGTAGGATACTTTTCACACAAAACAATTTTGCCTATTTACAAATAGAAATCATGTATCAAAACAACTGGACAATCTTCACTCTTATTCTTTGTTGACTTTGAAGAAATAATGCTATGAAGGTTGGTTGCAAATTCAACAACCTGCAGAGCAGTGGCGGCTTGCAGCCAAATTGGACTGTTATTAGTTTAAAACTTTTTTAGGGGGATCTTGGGTGAGGGGGGGCCGGTGGGTGGAGGAAGAATTTAGCCCCCTTAATAATTTTTACTGCACAATCACAAAGATGTACACCCGAAAGGCTGAGTCTTATGTTCTTTATCAGAAACCTTGATAAGATCATTTTTTAAACAAAATATTCCCAATTATTTGTACAAATTTCGTTGTAGTTTTAATAAAAGCTCCCTTACCATGCTATCGACAGTCAAATATCTAAGAATCTATTGAATCATTTAAATCTTAAATTGAACATCTAATGGTTTTCGAAAGAGATGCTTTTTCTAAACAAAAATAATTCAAGTTTCTCGACTTATCATAAACAGATTTTATTAATTTCTATATTTGTAATCATCGTAGCCAGTACAAGTTTCTTGTGAAGAGGTTTCTATACAAAAAATGTAATACTGAGTTTAAGTTTGAATATGTAGGCCTAACGAGTTTTGAGATTGGATGTGTCCAATGTGGCGATTGTCGTGTGACTTATTCACATGAATTTGGGTCTTGGGGCTGAGGCAACGTCTTACACAGTTAGACATCAGGCACCTGCGACCTGAAAATGAATTTGCAATGTCGACGGCCTTCTACCCAAGACTAAATGCCGCGTTATTAGCAACCGAGCCCTAATAATGCGGCTACGTTACAGACTCTGGAGTTTCCTTACTGCTCAGAAAATTGAGTAGGTAACTTGTTTTTTTACATCAAACATGGTAAAAAAGCTTGTGGGTGTATAGATCTGGAAGGGTATAAACGTCTAAGAATTCGATTACATCAAATTCCTTACAAGAAACTTTAAGTAAATTTGAAAAAATAGCAAATTTTTTCGTAAATAAATAAGTGCACTACCCGCCTTACCAAGCCCCCCCCCCCTGATAAGGCATAGTCAACAAAAGTAGGTATTCTTCTCTTCATTGCCATAAATTCAAGAAATGCTGCATATGAGAATCACTGGATCGGTCTTTCAAAAAAAATTAGGCACGGCCTACCATCCTTCATAAAACGCAAGCGTTGTTTGCTGATTCATAGTGAAGACCAGTGTATTCCAAAAAGTGTATTCACAGTCAACTCGAAAAAACGTAGTGAACGACCTTCGAACAACTTATTATTGGTTTCGAGATCCTAATAATGAAAAGCGAAATGAGGGCCAGTTTTGAATGGCTATTACGTCACTTCCACTGTTAAAAACAATAGGAAATTCTGCTGTCATTATTAGAAACCCCTTTCTAATAACGATTCGCAAGCTCGAGACAGGAGGGATTCGTGGTGAGTTTTTACAATAGGGAGCAATTTCTGAAATGCACCAGACAGGTCATTAAGATCTTACCTCATATAACGCAAAGTTTGTATAAAGTAGACCACGGAACGATGGAACAAGGACTAGGACCAAGAGGACAGGGATACAGGAAACATCAGTTTACTTTTAGAAAAACTTGCGACTTTTTTAAACTTATCTGCTCAAAAAACTGTTATTAGACTAATAATACTAATAATGCTCCCCGCCGCCCCTGCTGCAGAGTGCTGCATCCAGGCTCATTTAGTCTGGATCACTAAGAACGTTGATTACGATAACTCATGCAATCATGCATGCAAAGATACAATGCAGCACAATTTAAAAACCAGACAACTTACTTCCTCTGATCTTATTCCTGAACAAATCACCAGACGTCCTCTTCTCTTCAATTTCCCTTGCCAACTTCTTTGCTTCTAGCAGCAAATACACGGCCTTTGTGTACCTTGGTTCTGGAAATGCCGCACCACTGGAAGGACTGCTTTTCTTCTCAGTAGAAGGACTTGATGCAGTCTGTTTTCTCGTTGAGTTTTCATACGATGAGTTAAAAGTGTTTGAGCGTTGCAGATTTGATTTTCTCTTCTTGATTTTTGCTGCACTTGTTGCCTTGTCCGCCTTGTCTTTGTTGAGAGTAGGCATGCTGAAAATAAATCAAAAATCATAAAAAAAACAACCACAAGAAAGTGTATTAGGTAAGGTTAAGCTAGGGTTAAGAAATTTACTAATTAGGATTAAGGAAACAATAAGGGGCAAGTAATAAATAAGGGGTAAGAAGCTCAAGTGAGTAGCCTTTGATAACTGGTGTAGCCTTTTCTTTACCAATTGGCCCACTAACAACAAGAATATGAGGATCTAAAATTGATAAAATGTATTTCACTTGCTAGCTTCATTTGTCTTGTACATAAACTGGTCTGTGTCTGTTATATCTAACTAAAATCTTACTTTTCCATTAGAATCACTGACTCCATCTTTACCAAAATATCATAGAATCAATTATTATGAAGCCTTTGAAAGTTGATGCTTCATAGTTAACATATCTAACAAGCTCTCCAATGACGATGAGTTTGCATGTTAGGGAAGAGATTGCATGTTGCTCTAATGCTTCCAGCAGTATGGTAATTGAAAGCCACCTGCTATGTAGCCACAATGATTGTGAGAGCTGAATGTAAAGCTTTCAGAATTCACACCGCCATCTTGAATAGTAACCAAAAAGCTGGAATCATATCATTCATATCCAAGTTGTTATAACAGGTGGAATAATAAGACAATCTTTCACTCTGCTGACTTATTTAATTAGCTAGGTTGAATTTGTTGATCTTTGATGTATTGCAGGGTTAAATTTCTCTATAAATTGCTTATATTTTTCTCATTGTTCTAGTAATTTATGAATCTCTCTTTGCGTAACTTGAACCATAATCATCCATTTTACTTTTTGGTAGATGCTCTACGTTTTGATTTGAGCCCTCTTCAGTTCTTCAACACCAACAATGTAACCCTTCACCGTATGCAAAGGTTCAGAAGTTGATATATTGACACTATTTACGATCTGGGAGGGAGGGCTCTTTTTACAACTTCTCTTGCTATTTCAAAATTCCTATACTTTTCTTGTTCTTAGTTCTGTTGCATTTATAGTTTTTTTGTTATGAATTCTGTGTGCTGGTTGACCATGAAAGTGCTGGATACAAAGAGTAGAGCTATATACACCAAGAGGGGGAAAAGGGCTCAAAAGACAAAACTCTCCATCTTGACAAGCCTGTTTCATGGTTTTCCACTCATCAGGAGATGTACAGAGAGATGGGGAGTTTTGTCTTTTGAGTCCTTTCTTTCTTCTTAGTGTAGGTCTCTTGTTACAATTTTGTTATACTGTTTCCCAAGTAGGGAAAATGTTAATAAGAGTGTGTTGTATGCTAAATTTTTTAGTGCAAGCTTGGATTATCCATAGGCTAACATTCTCATTCATAGAAAATTGTTATTTCATTTGGAAAATGATAAAAAGGAAATTTCTTCATTTTGTTTATAAATTGAAACTTATCTCAAGCCCATCTGTTATGTTTTGAAAGATGCTTAATCAATCATTCGCAGCTTTTGTTATCTTAATAATTCCTGTCAATAGCAGGGACTTCTTTTCAATAACAGAGAACATATTTGAGATGCGACCCCTAAAATATTTGATGTGTCATGGGGCAATACTATAGTGATGATAGTGAACATTGTTATGAAACATGGCCCTTGGCAGAGCAAACAGATAGGTGCTTGCATCCTATGTTATCATATTTCTCAATCTGCATTTCATGTTTGATTCTTGCTTGACTTTAGCTCTATTTTCTAGGCACTTTAAATTTCCTTTCAAAATAGTAATTTGAACAAAATTTGGGTTTCCTTGACCTTTATAGCCTCTCCCTTCCTAAATGCCAATGAAACCTTATTTTCATTACCACATACAGAAATTACTTCAACCCTTACAAACAACAGAAACACGCCTAACTGGTAGTCTTATTTAACTGGCATTAATTAAAAAACATTATTGAATCTTTGGAAAATTTTTATCAGTACATCTCCTGATGAGTGATTAATCAGGAAACGGGCTTTTAGAGATGAAGGAGTAATTTCTTGTCTCTTCTCTGCTAATAAGTGTTATTCTTTCCCATTTATGGATACTAAGAATGGCCTTAGCATTTGTCCTCCACCTAACTGATTAGACTGATTTTATTTGAGTAGCCCCTGGAAGTTTCTAGTAGCAGAAGCCACCCTGCACTTCTCACCATGGCTACCGATACGAGAGCTAGGGCTATGCATACTCATCATTGACTTTTTCTACTTGCTTTGAAACTTGGACAATAATATTGAAATTTTTATAATCATCTTGCTGAGCCTATGACTGAAATCTTCAAAATCTGCAAACTTATCCGTCTGATCTTATGTAGCTAGCTAGACTGCAGGTCTTTGACTCGCATCTCTTGGGCACAGAAAAAAAAGAAAATACCAAAAGGTCATCTAGTGGCAGCTCTGTCTTTAATTATGTTCGAGACAAACTACTATTACTCTTAAAAATAATCTGATATATCAGTGTATTTCATATACCATACTCTGAAACCACTCCATCTTCTAAGAGATAGCTTGATTACGTAGCTTATTGTTTTGATCATTTAAATTAGCAGAAGTTACTTTGCCTTTCTCTTGGGTTTACTTAAGGGTTCCCCAATACCATAAATCCGCCAGAAATTCCTGCTTTAAACTAGGAGACATGAAGCACATCTTAAATAAAGAAAGGGCACTTATCTTAAATATGTAGAACTTATCTATAAAATAACCTAGATAGTTACAGAATCGGCTTTAAACACCAATCAAAGTTAGAATAAAGACAAAAATGAAAATATGATCTTTTGGATATCATTGGGCCTACCTTGGCGGCCCAATTCCCCATCCACACTGAGGCTTTTTTCCTCATGAAAAATTTTCTCCTGACAGCCTGTCAACCGTTTCCTTCAAAAACCAAATACACCCTGGATATGGACCGTCTATAATCGACTTTCCCCCATGTCAACTAGCATAAGGAAGGTCCAGTGGACATGGTTGGGCACTATTACTTTGATTAGGATTAAGAATCAAACACCAAACAGAACCCATTTCACTAGCGTTTTGCCTGCTTAAGGCAAAATTGTACCAAAATACTTAAGTAGGACTCATCAGTGAAAAGTTTTTCCAAGTCACCCTCCCACGCCACTGGGCTGAGCCCTCGTCCCTTTCCTTTGATTTCTAATAATTCTAAAGAATCTTTATTTCAACCAACCAATCAACCAACATACAGACTCGCACGGATTTTTTTCTGGGAACTTTGAAGTGAAGTTTCAAAGAAAGTAAAACTGAAAGCAAGCCTTTTTGGGTTGCAAAATACCCAACAAACTTCAAAATGAACAATCAATATTTCCTAATCATTGTTATTTCGGACACAGCTTGAGATTTCCCAGCAAGTAAACGAACAGATGACAGTGTAGACTGAGCGAGAAGAAGAAGGCCTTTTTCTGCCTAAGCACAGCCGAGTTTTCGACGAGTGACAAATTTACAGTTCACAAATGATAATTGAATACTCACTCACTTGAAACCAACGCTCTCAACTCGTAAATTCCTCAGCAAACAGACCAGACAGATTTAGCCAGCTTAGAGACAGTTATTTCTCTCATTAAAACCTCATCAGTCGTCCGCTCAGTTTTTATTTACACCACTTCTCGAAATTGACAGCAGAAATTCTACACGTTTGAAGACACCTGAACGAGGCTGAACTTGTAAATAAAAGCAGGGAAGCCTGCCCATTACGTAATTTCCGTTTGGTATTGGTAAAGGTATTTTTGGAATTTATTTTGGAGCCCCAACCCCAACCCTAACCCTAAACCCTAAGCCTTAGCCTCGATTTCTAATTCTGATACCCACCCATATCCCTAGCTATCAGACCTAGCCCCAAAACCATCAGGCCAGGCCCTAGCAAAGAGGATGTTAGTGTGGGGGACATTTTTGTCCTCCAATAATCCTATAATTCAATGGTTCACAGCATGGTCCCTAGTCTTTTAATTGTTCTCGAACAATCGTTGCCCCCAATATTTTTTCCCGAGCAACGCTGCTGGCCCCCTAATGCCTAGCCGCTAGCCCCTTACCCTAACTCTTTAGCCCTCACCCTCCCAACAATTCTATTCAATTATCGCTGTGAAAAGTAAACACTGCTTGCTTGAGTCAAAATGGCTGCCACAACAACATCAGGCCGAGTAATGTTTAGCTGCTTTGGAAGATCAGCCGCGTCTGTAATGGGATTCAAACAACTTCATTTACTAACAAGAAGATCTTTTATTTCATCTGTGAGTTTTGAATTTCTTCTGGCTCAGCCAAGAGGCCTCTATCTTTTTAAAGAAACATTTTTAGAATAGGCCTTAAGCTAAGCTAACCTCCTATGGTTGGTCATCTATACTATGCACCAAAACCTGATGCGCCAAATTGGTTGACCCCCAAACTACCCCCTTTTTAATGACCTTAACTCCAAATTCTGACTGACCTCAACCCTCCTATAAAAAACTTTGATCTCTGTTGAGTCGAGTGAACACACTAAAGTGTTGATTTTTAGGGAAACTCAAATTCAAGAAATAGGATTTAATGTGCATTTTCGGACCCTGGGCCTTCCCTATATTAGATGCTGGGGGAGTCAGAGATCTTTTGAGTTTAGGAAAAGGTGCCAGAACTTATAAGGTTGGGTATGCTTTATGTTAAGTATATTTAACAGACACCCTATTATTGGAATGAATGGTCGGTCAGGCCTATTGAACAGTTGATGTCATGGGAATCTTATAATGTTTCCCTGATCCAGATTTTAGATTATGGCAAGGTACTTACCAAGCCAAGATAACATTTGATAAATCAGAACAGTAGAAATTCCCTCTACGCACCCAAGATCTAGTCAAAAAAAGCCATACTGGTTTATGATGACATAGAAATTGTTAATTGAAGATTATCTTTAATAGGAAACTTATTGCTTATTTCTAGATGGTAAGAAGACAGGAATCTTCTGTTTCGAGTCATGAAGTAAAGATAGTTGAAGTTGGACCTCGAGACGGACTGCAAAATGAAAAGGCAAATATTTGTGTTTTTTATTTCATTTTAAGAAGTTTTGATGCAAAATGGGCCATGGTCAGTCTATGAATGCTTTTATGCAGATCTCCTTAAAACATGAACTAATTGAGAAGAAACATGAATCTAAAAATTATTGATGATGATGACATATTTAAAAATAGAAAAATGCCTCCAGGCTTAAAAAAATCTACTTAGATTTCCTGTTTTTTTCAAGATATCCGCTCATTTTGTGTTTAACCGTCTTTGATCAATGTAGATCTTAAAGAGCCACTCCAGTGCACTTTTTTTATTTGATGAGTAGACCAATTCTGGCCTGAAACGAACGAATCCGCATTTATTTTTTGTATATCTCTTACCGTTTTCTCGCAATAAGCATTTGTATAACTCTCATTGAATTGAATTGTTTTTGAATAAGTTTTCGGGTGCTTTTCGGATTGACGTCACACGGATTTTCGACACTCGAGAAATTTCTCGTTGTCAACTCTCGCCCCTGTCGTTGTTCATGCGCGAAAGTGAACAGCTCTGACCGCTACTAAACTTCATCACCTCAAAAAATGCAAAATGAGAGTTGCAGCGAGAACAGACCATCCAATTCGGGAAGGTTGTCTTCAATCTTCAAACAATGTTCACATTGGAATGTCTGCATACTATGCTGAGTCAACTCTCAACATCTGGTACAAACAAATCGCAAACGGCTTATTGTGGACTTGAGATCAAGAAGGGAGGATAGAGTAGAATGGTTTAGGCCAATGCCAGGGGCCAAGCGTGACAGGCCATGGAGCAGCAAGCAGCAGAACATCAGAAGGAAAGAGAAACTGAGGATTTTTTTTACAGACGCAAGACAATGACAATCAGAGATGTGCAATGGTTAGTTCTTGTAAAGTGTATTTCACTGAAAAATGTAGTCTACAATTAAGATTTTGCATAGACTTTAAACAAGCAATATCATTTTCCACATGAACTGGCAGGACATACAGCAGGCAGAGAGCTAGGGGTTCAGCTTCCATCTATTTCCATAATAAAAGTTTTATTTTGAATTGATAGTTTAGTAGCATACACGTTGTTTTTTTATAAGAAAACTAGCTTGGGTCCTACTACTAAAAGTTTCTTAATTTTTCACCAGTTTCTAGTACTAAAAGTTTCTTAAATTTTTGGGGCTCTAGAACTAGGTTTCTTATAAAAAAAACGTGTATACAAGGACGTAGGGGCCAGCCCAAGATTTTGCGAAAAAAGATATGATGTTGTTACTTTAGTTACAGAGATGGGCCCTGGTGCTTTATGAATAAAGTACCTTTGAAGTGTTGTACCCCCCCCCCAAGAAAAAAAAATTTGAGATGCTTTCTAATTTCTCTGAGCTTACTAATTTAATTCAATTGAAAGTCTATGCCTTGCCTATTTTACACTTGGATGGACGCATCTCGCAGAAAAACATCTGTCCGTAGAAGATATATGTGATAATATTTTTGTCACCCTGCTTGAGGGGTTGTCAGGGGAGTGACCAGATTCCAGCCCTTCTATTAGGATGGGCAAGAGAGATAACATGCTTTTATATTCTCATCACTTCTATCTTTATTTTGAAATATATAACTCTTATAATTCTCCTTTTTAGGTTTTCATACAGTTATTACAAGATAATGATGCCAGAGAAAGTAGTTTTGATATCATGATGTACTTCAAAAAAATATGAACTAGAGTTGATACAATTCTGGATGATTTTAGCCACTGGATTCATGTTTTTCTTTTTGTTGACTTTATCCCTAAAAGAAATTGAAATATTTTATCTATTGAGCACCATTACAATAAATATTGCATCTGTTAATTGTTTCCTGGTGTTTTTAAATAGTTTAGAAAACCATAAACAAGTAATTGAGCAGGGGCGTCGTGGCCGGGGGCAAAGGGGGCCATGTCCCCTCCTATCAGAGCAAAATCTGTAGATTTTGCGGAAATTTTTGCGATTTTTCCACTTTTTCGGAAATTGTTGAGCATTTGATCCCCTTTTTTTGAAATTTTTCGTGTTAAGCCCACCCTAAAATTGAGGTCCCATGTCGCCCCTGTAACTGAGGTGTATTGACTTCATTGTGCAAGATTTTCTATGCAAACAAAGCAAAGGAAAATAAGCAAGGGAAAATATGGCAAGAGGGAAACAGCTTAAAAACAGATTAGATTTACCTTCCCCCAGAAGTACAAAATGGAGGGGGCAATTAAACAGGTTGGGGTTTCAGTTGGCACCCTTTAGTATTACAATGCTGAATTCATGAAAATATAGAAAGGTCTCCCTTACTGCACATGTCTCAGAAATTTTGCTACTTTTCTTTTTTGGATATCTGATTTCTCGCTAAATTCTTGTTGAATAGAGGCCATGAGAGCCAAGGTAGCTGCTTTTAAGTCTAAACCCTCAATTTTGACCCCTGTATGTAAAAGCTTCCTTTAAAAGGTGTCATTTTTTCTTATGCTCCTCCATTTTCCACACGCCCCTGGCCCTCACTTTCGGGTAATTTCTAAGTGGGGAATTACATTAAAGTCAACAGAATGAAACTAGACAAACTTAGGCCTACTCACCCATCTCTAAATGCCGAATGTGTCTCTGCTGTGAATGGCTCAATCAAACAACGCGAAGGTAAGCCAAATCTTGTAGGTAGCTTTTTAATCATTCGCAACCAAAGTATTACAGTAATTGTGAACACCAGCATAGCTCGACTTCAAACTACTAAATGCTGCAACTTTTACAGCGATACTGACGAACACGAAGGAATGAGTTGATCTGTTTATCGCTTCCACTGCTTCTTCGACTCGCAAATCCAAACCTGGTGCAAGTTCTGCCAAACACCGAATCACAAAGCGAAAAAAGTCGTTCTCCTCGAAACAGCCGAATCTCTCGACGGCAGTTTTACAATAGATCGGAAAGGCGAAGGGGGTGCCTTTGTGACGTCACAAGGGCACCCCTCACCGAAAAAATTTGCTCGTTTTTTTTCGGTGAAACTCAACTTTGGACGCCTATTAAAGCAAGAAAATATAATATTTTTCAAAAAAAAACTTTACGATGGCTTCAAACTCACGACTAACTACCATATTACGTAAAAATCTCAGAAATTTTTTTTTGGCTGGAGTGGCCCTTTAAAGTGGGGAGATAGATTGGAAACATACCAAAACATTAATGTATTTTTATCATATCTATGCTGATTTAACTCTCTTGTTATTTTGTAAAATATTTGTTTATAATGTTTCTTTTTATCTCTTTTTGTAGTAGATATAGCCTTTGATTGACCTTTAAACAATATTTTTCTTTTATAGAATCTTGTGGAAACAAAAACTAAAATTGAATTTATTGACAAGTTGTCAGAAACTGGTTTAAAAGTAATAGAAAGTACAAGTTTTGTTTCTCCGAAATGGGTACCACAGGTATGTAGAGGTAGACCGCCAGGTATTTGGTTCTTTTATACATAATTGATTATTGTTTCCTTGTCTTATTGTAGCTTGAACTTCACTCAAGTCAAGAATGAAATGTTCAGTTTAGCTATGAATAAGAAACATTAGATTTAGCAAATTTGTTCTTTTCCTTTTTAGCTTGCAGACAGTATGGATGTAATGCAGAAAATCGAAAGAAAACAAGGCGTTACGTATCCTGTGTTAGTTCCGAATATCAAAGGCTTTGAATCTGCTGTAAGTTTAAATCAAATACGCATTAAAGGTCATTTACATTGAGGGAATAGCCCCAGTGTATTCTACCAGTCGATATCGACTTCAATCACTTAAAGCAATTTGAAGCATCACTAACTTCATATTATCAATTGTAAGTAAGTAAAGAATAAAAGGGGTGGTTCCAATTAATTGCTCACTGTTAAATGGATTTTAGACAATGTTGTTTTATCCCTAAACAAGATTTTCTAGAAATCATGCCAAACATCTATTTTTTAATCCCGATCACTAATTCAAGCATTCAAATTTTCAATTGCATTTTTTTGAGGCAATTGCTGCTAAAATTTATTTAAGGTTCAGAGAGTCAATAAACTACTAAAATTTCTTATTGGAAAACTATCACTTTAGAATTAGATTTTTAAAAGAGCGTTGTAAAAGATTTACCTTTTCCCGTAGCTTAAAGCTGGTGTTGAAGAAATTGCTATCTTCGGTGCAGCCTCGGAATCATTTTCAAGGTGATTGTCTTTTTATTACCCTTCTATTTAGGTCTTACTACCACTTTCATTTTGAATCCAGCATCAAATATTGAAAACTCTTTCCAGTTATTTCTAGCACTTTGGCAAACCCAGGGCTTTCTGTGAGTGATATCACTTGATCTTTAAAGCTCCTGATTGGCTGATCCAATTTTGAGCCGGAAAACATTACACAAACATTAGTCCGTTCTACTTTAATCTCCAGTCTTTAAGAAAGAATTCAGAAAATAGGTATTTGTTTCTGGTATTAGAAAGACATTCTTACATATAGGTTCAAGAATCATTTGGCTTAGTTTACTTGCCCATTTATTTCGTCGACGATAAATAATAATAGGGAACCCTAAATGCTAGGTCCAGGAGTAATTGAGAGGACCATAAGCTTAACAAACAAAGAAGGTTCATGCTTGAGTTTAATTGAGTTTTCCATCTTCCTTTTACAGGAAAAACATAAACTGCTCAATTGAAGAGAGTTTGCAAAGATTTCAACCAGTCTGCAATGCAGCACAGGAAAACAATATCAGAGTCAGAGGGTAATGGTTTTAACTTTCCTTACCACACATTTATCAATGTAACATTATGAATACATTTTACAGCTACAAGTTCTTATGTGAACAGAGGCGTAGGAACCGGGGGGCACTGGGGGCACGTGCCCCCCCAAGATTTTGCAAAAAAAGAAAAAGTGCCCTTCTTACCATAGGTATTTTGCCCCATCTTCGCAAATTTAAGGTATTTCAAAGTGCCCTTCTAGCGGCAAAAGTGCCCTTAAAGTGTCGTGCCCCCCCAAGTTTAAAATGCTTCCTACGTCCCTGTATGTGAATTCGTAGAAGGGCTGGTGCTGTCAACAGGGCTAGACATAGGCATGTCTGTCTTCTTCAAATCTTCACACTTAGTGCAAAATTATTGCCCAACTTTTTGCTACGCAGTAACAACAGCTTGGCATTGAAAATGTGTTTACACAACGAAATGACAAATAAAAGCTTGTCTCGGATAACAAGGGTAACCCTCTTGAGAAGGCCACCTTTTTCGTATTATCTTTTAATTTTTTATTATATTTTATAAACCTAGGAAATTTGACCGGCGTTTATTATTCTTATATTGTAGGTATGTATCTTGTGTGGTTGGTTGTCCATATGAAGGAGACATTGACCCCAAAGCTGTTGCAAAGGTACAGTTTTTAATTCATCCACTTTTATTCATTCTTGAGGATTCTATAGGGGTTAGGGTTTTTTATCCTGTTCTTTGAAAATTATAATTTGTTCCTATATATTTTGTAGGTATCTCAACACGTTCCTTTGTAACTTTGTTCAGTATGTTATCTACTCTCCTAATTCATGCAAATTTTCTTGCTTACCTAACCCATTCTCGGCTTTTTCCCATATTCCCGAAACCCAATATAACCTCCATTCTTGCTCTAAAGTTTATGATGTTATTTTAGGTTTATTATAGGTGAGTCAGGTATAATTATAGACTAGTTGTCTCCGAAGATATTTTAGATTTTTTAGCAAACAATATTTCTTACAAAGATTACTTACTCAACCCATCAAGGTTTTTCCTGATATGATTTTCAAACGGTGTACATTTCTCAAGTTTGAACTCATTAAACTTTTTAAAAAACATTTTTTTCAAGGTTGCAAAGAAAATGTTAGAAATGGGTTGTTACGAAGTTTCACTTGGAGACACGATCGGTGTAGGAACTCCAGGTAATTTGTGCAGGAATAAAAAATCTTTTGAAAATCTCATTTATGTTACAATGAATATATGAGAGTAGACATGATGTTCCAGATTGTTAACAAGTATAAAAGCTCTGATACTAACTTTTTCTCTCGCTTATGAAAGATAACGGTGATCTTAAGGAGAAATGAAAATCTCTTGAATAGGACTCCAACCGACAACTTTTCCCGTAGTACACCAGCACCCTAACAACTTAGTAATTGGGCCTCTCTTGAGTGCTTCTCGATTGCCCAATTGCTCAATGGCAAGAACGATGGCGAAGAAAGTCATTTATAATGGTGGAAAATACTCAGAAGTGGAAAATAATTTCGTTTGGGGGCTGAAAAATCAACAACATGTTCCATCTGTTTCTAGCAGTGATTAGGAAGATGTAACCAATCCTTCGTTAAAATATTATCTGGAGAATTCAGTGACTTTTTTGACGGAAAGCATAGTCAGTGCTGGCATTGCTGACAGAGCCTTACAGTTGTCCTCCAATGTTAACTTCTAAGGTGTTTCTGAATACTTCCATGTTTCACAATCATTCCCTTTGGTCTAACAGGCTCTTGAAGGAGCACTTAGTTGTCAACGCGATTGCCAAACTGATTAATACGGTTGTTGTATTTTAAAAGGTTCAATAGATAGGATGTTGGATGCAGTTCTGCAAGAGATTCCTTCATCGAAACTGGCAATTCATTGTCATGATACGTATGGACAGGCACTAGCTAATATCCTGGCGTCACTACAGGTAATATTCATTATCTTTATTCGCAAAATATAGAATATATATTAAAGCAAGTGAGTGATTGCGTATATTGTTTTGCAATGCAATTTCGATTAGTGCTGGGCCCTGTTTGGAGAAAAGACAGAGTAGCATGCACTTTTTCTTTCAAGGTACTGCTAGGAACATAACATAGCTTAAAATCATCTAGATCCAAATCTCAAAAGCGTGCATTGCCCTCAGAGGCTTATTAAAATGTTTTGTACTTGTATTTAGAGCATGATCATATAATAATATATTTCTTGCTCAGCAAAGAATTACATTTCCTCCCTAAAATGAAACTAAATACTTTATGATAAACAGTTCTGCTTGAATACCGATAGGCTGCTGGTTCACAAAAAGATGAACACAATAACTATATTAAAACAGTATATAATGTTACTTTTCCGAATTATCAATGCTACATAAAACGTTTCTAGTGTCAATGTCACCCATTTCACCCATCAGAACATGATTTTTACGAGATCCTGAACCTCTGACAACTATCACAGAAGTTCTGAGTAAACAGAAAATCCCTCGATTTGAATTAGATTGAGAAATAGGTGTATTGACTAAAATTTTCTTTTATTTCAACAGCAAGGTATTCGCACTATAGATGCCTCGGTAGCTGGTCTGGGTGGCTGTCCGTATGCTAAAGGTGCATCAGGAAATGTTGCTACAGAAGATGTTGTTTACATGCTCAAAGGAATGGGGCTTGAAACTGTAAGCTCTACGTTATTTTACTTTATTATGTCTATTTTCAGTGATTCAACCAACATATCCAATATCTCGCAGTGCATCAAAATGACCAAAAAATGGTCTTCTAACTTAGATATATTCTCTGTTCTATGTGAGCCAGTATCGAACTTGAAACCAGAGTGATTTTTAACAACCAAACTTCACCACCAACATGAAAACAAGAGATAAAGCAGTCAAAACAAACAGGGGACATCCGGGATTGAACCAGAGACCTCTCGATCTACAGTCGAATGCTCTACCACTGAGCTATATCCCCTTCAGCAAGTATTCAAGCACAACCGGTGTGATTTTTACCAATCAAACTTCACAGCCAAAATGAAAACAAGAGATAAAGCAGTCAAAACAATCAGGGGACACCCGGGATTGAACCAGGGACCTCTCGATCTACAGTCGAATGCTCTACCACTGAGCTATAACCCCTTGAGGCAGTATTCAAGCACAACCGGTGTGATTTTTACCAATCAAACTTCACAGCCAAGATGAAAACAAGAGATAAAGCAGTCAAAACTATCAGGGAACACCCGGGATTGAACCAGGGACCTCTCGATCTGCAGTCAATTGCTCTACCACTGAGCTATATCCCCTTCAGCAAGTATTCAAGCACAACCGGTGTGATTTTTACCAATCAAACTTCACCACCAAGATGAAAAAAAGAGATAAAGCAGTCAAAACAATCAGGGGACACCCGGGATTGAACCAGGGACCTCTCGATCTGCAGTCGAATGCTCTACCACTGAGCTATAACCCCTTGAGGCAGTATTCAAGCACAACCCGGTTGATTTTTACCAATCAAACTTCACAGCCAAAATGAAAACAAGAGATAAAGCAGTCAAAACAATCAGGGGACACCCGGGATTGAACCAGGGACCTCTCGATCTACAGTCGAATGCTCTACCACTGAGCTATAACCCCTTGAGGCAGTATTCAAGCACAACCGGTGTGATTTTTACCAATCAAACTTCACAGCCAAGATGAAAACAAGAGATAAAGCAGTCAAAACTATCAGGGAACACCCGGGATTGAACCAGGGACCTCTCGATCTGCAGTCAATTGCTCTACCACTGAGCTATATCCCCTTCAGCAAGTATTCAAGCACAACCGGTGTGATTTTTACCAATCAAACTTCACCACCAAGATGAAAAAAAGAGATAAAGCAGTCAAAACAATCAGGGGACACCCGGGATTGAACCAGGGACCTCTCGATCTGCAGTCGAATGCTCTACCACTGAGCTATAACCCCTTGAGGCAGTATTCAAGCACAACCCGGTTGATTTTTACCAATCAAACTTCACAGCCAAAATGAAAACAAGAGATAAAGCAGTCAAAACAATCAGGGGACACCCGGGATTGAACCAGGGACCTCTCGATCTGCAGTCGAATGCTCTACCACTGAGCTATAACCCCTTCAGCAAGTATTCAAGCACAACCGGTGTGATTTTTACCAATCAAACTTCACCACCAAGATGAAAAAAAGAGATAAAGCAGTCAAAACAATCAGGGGACACCCGGGATTGAACCAGGGACCTCTCGATCTGCAGTCAATTGCTCTACCACTGAGCTATATCCCCTTCAGCAAGTATTCAAGCACAACCGGATTGATTTTTACCAACCAAACTTCACCACCAAGATGAAAACAAGAAATAAAGCAGTCAAAACTATCAGGGGAGACCCGGCATTGAACCAGGGACCTCTCGATCTGCAGTCGAATGCTCTACCACTGAGCTATAACCCCTTGAGGCAGTATTCAAGCACAACCGGTGTGATTTTTACCAATCAAACTTCACAGCCAAGATGAAAACAAGAGATAAAGCAGTCAAAACTATCAGGGAACACCCGGGATTGAACCAGGGACCTCTCGATCTGCAGTCGAATGCTCTACCACTGAGCTATATCCCCTTGAGTTAGACCTGAAAGAAAAACCAGATCGATTTTTGCCAACCAAACTTCACAGGCAAGATGAAAACAAGAGATAAAGCAGTCAAAATAATCAGGGAATACCCGGGATTGAACCAGGGACCTCTCGATCTGCAGTCGAATGCTCTACCACTGAGCTATATCCCCTTGAGTTAGACCTGAAAGAAAAACCAGATCGATTTTTGCCAACCAAACTTCACCACCAAGATGAAAACAAGAGATAAAGCAGTGAAAACAATCAGGGGACACCCGGGATTGAACCAGGGACCTCTCGATCTTCAGTCGAATGCTCTACCACTGAGCTATATCCCCTTGAGGCAGTATCAAGCACAACCGGATTGATTTTTGCCAACCAAATTTCACCACCAAGATGAAAACAAGAAATAAAGCAGTCAAAACAATTAGGGGACACCCGGGATTGAACCAGGGACCTCTCGATCTGCAGTCGAATGCTCTACCACTGAGCTATATCCCTTTGAGGCAGTTTTCAAGCACAACTGGATTGATTTTTGCCAACCAAACTTCACCACCAAGATGAAAACAAGAGATAAAGCAGTCAAAACAATCAGGGGACACCCAGGATTCCACCAGGGAGCTCTCGATCTGCAGTCGAATGCTCTACCACTGAGCATATCCCCTTGAGGCAATATTCAAGCACAACCGGATTGATTTTTGCCAACCAAACTTCACCACCAAGATGAAAACTAGAAATAAAGCAGTCAAAACAATTAGGGGACACCCGGGATTGAACCAGGGACCTCTCGATCTGCAGTCGAATGCTCTACCACTGAGCTATATCCCCTTGAGGCAGTATCAAGCACAACCGGATTGATTTTTGCCAACCAAATTTCACCACCAAGATGAAAACAAGAAATAAAGCAGTCAAAACAATTAGGGGACACCCGGGATTGAACCAGGGACCTCTCGATCTGCAGTCGAATGCTCTACCACTGACCTATATCCCTTTGAGGCAGTTTTCAAGCACAACTGGATTGATTTTTGCCAACCAAACTTCACCACCAAGATGAAAACAAGAGATAAAGCAGTCAAAACAATCAGGGGACACCTGGGATTCCACCAGGGAGCTCTCGATCTGCAGTCGAATGCTCTACCACTGAGCATATCCCCTTGAGGCAATATTCAAGCACAACCGGATTGATTTTTGCCAACCAAACTTCACCACCAAGATGAAAACTAGAAATAAAGCAGTCAAAACAATTAGGGGACACCCGGGATTGAACCAGGGACCTCTCGATCTGCAGTCGAATGCTCTACCACTGAGCTATATCCCCTTCAGCAAGTATTCAAGCACAACCGGATTGATTTTTGCCAAGCAAACTTCACCACCAAGATGAAAACAAGAAATAAAGCAGTCAAAACAATTAGGGGACACCCGGGATTGAACCAGGGACCTCTCGATCTGCAGTCGAATGCTCTACCACTGAGCTATATCCCCTTGAGGCAGTTTTCAAGCACAACCGGATTGATTTTTGCCAACCAAACTTCAACACCAAGATGAAAACAAGAGATAAAGCAGTCAAAACAATCAGGGGACACCCGGGATTGAACCAGGGACCTCTCGATCTGCAGTCGAATGCTCTACCACTGAGCTATATCCCCTTGAGGCAATATTCAAGCACAACCGGATTGATTTTTGCCAACCAAACTTCACCACCAAGATGAAAACTAGAAATAAAGCAGTCAAAACAATTAGGGGACACCCGGGATTGAACCAGGGACCTCTTAATCTGCAGTCGAATGCTCAACCACTGAGCTATATCCCCTTCAGCAAGTATTCAAGCACAACCGGATTGATTTTTGCCAACCAAACTTCACCACCAAGATGAAAACAAGAAATAAAGCAGTCAAAACAATCAGGGGACACCTGGGATTGAACCAGGGACCTCTCGATCTGCAGTCGAATGCTCTACCACTGAGCTATATCCCCTTCAGCAAGTATTCAAGCACAACCGGATTGACTTTTGCCAACCAAACTTCACCAACAAGATGAAAACAAGAGATAAAGCAGTCAAAACAATCAGGGGACACCCGGGATTGAACCAGGGACCTCTCGATCTGCAGTCGAATGCTCTACCACTGAGCTATATCCCCTTGAGGCAGTATTCAAGCACAACCGGATTGATTTTTGCCAACCAAACTTCACCACCAAGATGAAAACAAGAGATAAAGCAGTGAAAACAATCAGGGGACACCCGGGATTGAACCAGGGACCTCTCGATCTGCAGTCGAATGCTCTACCACTGAGCTATATCCCCTTGAGGCAGTATTCAAGCACAACCGGATTGATTTTTGCCAACCAAACTTCACCACCAAGATGAATACAAGAAATAAAGCAGTCAAAACCATTAGGGGACACCCGGGATTGAACCAGGGACCTCTCGATCTGCAGTCGAATGCTCTACCACTGAGCTATATCCCCTTCAGCAAGTATTCAAGCACAACCGGATTGGTTTTTGCCAACCAAACTTCACCACCAAGATGAAAACAAGAAATAAAGCAGTCAAAACAATCAGGGGACACCCGGGATTGAACCAGGGACCTCTCGATCTGCAGTCGAATGCTCTACCACTGAGCTATATCCCCTTCAGCAAGTATTCAAGCACAACCGGATTGACTTTTGCCAACCAAACTTCACCACCAATATGAAAACAAGAAATAAAGCAGTCAAAACAATCAGGGGACACCTGGGATTGAACCAGGGACCTCTCGATCTGCAGTCGAATGCTCTACCACTGAGCATATCCCCTTGAGGCAGTATTCAAGCACAACCGGATTGATTTTTCCAACCAAACTTCACCAACAACATGAAAAAAAGAGATAAAGCAGTCAAAACAATCAGGGGACACCCGGGACTGAACCAGGGACCTCTCGATCTGCAGTCGAATGCTCTACCACTGAGCTATATCCCCTTGAGGCACTATTCAAACACAACCGGATTGATTTTTGCCAACCAAACTTCACCACCAAGATGAAAAAAAGAGATAAAGCAGTCAAAACAATCAGGGGACACCCGGGATTGAACCAGGGACCTCTCGATCTGCAGTCGAATGCTCTACCACTGAGCTATATCCCCTTGAGTTAGACCTGAAAGAAAAACCAGATCGATTTTTGCCAACCAAACTTCACAGGCAAGATGAAAACAAGAAATAAAGCAGTCAAAACAATCAGGGGACACCCGGGATTGAACCAGGGACCTCTCGATCTGCAGTCGAATGCTCTACCACTGAGCATATCCCTTTGAGGCAGTATTCAAGCACAACCGGATTGATTTTTGCCAACCAAACTTCACCACCAAGATGAAAAAAAGAGATAAAGCAGTCAAAACAATCAGGGGACACCCGGGATTGAACCAGGGACCTCTCGATCTGCAGTCGAATGCTCTACCACTGAGCTATATCCCCTTGAGTTAGACCTGAAAGAAAAACCAGATCGATCTTTGCCAACCAAACTTCACAGGCAAGATGAAAACAAGAGATAAAGCAGTCAAAATAATCAGGGGACACCCGGGATTGAACCAGGGACCTCTCGATCTGCAGTCGAATGCTCTACCACTGAGCTATATCCTCTTGAGGCAAAATTCAAGCACAACCGGATTGATTTTTGCCAACCAAACTTCACCACCAAGATGAAAACAAGAGATAAAGCAGTCAAAACAATCAGGGGACACCCGGGATTGAACCAGGGACCTCTCGATCTGCAGTCGAATGCTCTACCACTGAGCTATATCCCCTTGAGGCAATATTCAAGCACAACCGGATTGATTTTTGCCAACCAAACTTCACCACCAAGATGAAAACAAGAAATAAAGCAGTCAAAACAATCAGGGGACACCCGGGATTGAACCAGGGACCTCTCGATCTGCAGTCGAATGCTCTACCACTGAGCTATATCCCCTTGAGGCAATATTCAAGCACAACCGGATTGATTTTTGCCAACCAAACTTCACCACCAAGATGAAAACAAGAAATAAAGCAGTCAAAACAATCAGGGGACACCCGGGATTGAACCAGGGACCTCTCGATCTGCAGTCGAATGCTCTACCACTGAGCATATCCCCTTCAGCAAGTATTCAAGCACAATCGGATTGATTTTTGCCAACCAAACTTCACCACCAAGATGAAAACAAGAAATAAAGCAGTCAAAACAATTAGGGGACACCCGGGATTGAACCAGGGACCTCTCGATCTGCAGTCGAATGCTCTACCACTGAGCTATATCCCCTTCAGCAAGTATTTAAGCACAACCGGATTGATTTTTGCCAACCAAACTTCACCACCAAGATGAAAACAAGAGATAATGCAGTCAAAACAATCAGGGGACACCCGGGATTGAACCAGGGACCTCTCGATCTGCAGTCGAATGCTCTACCACTGAGCTATATCCCCTTCAGCAAGTATTCAAGCACAACCGGATTGATTTTTGCCAACCAAACTTCACCACCAAGATGAAAACTAGAAATAAAGCAGTCAAAACAATTAGGGGACACCCGGGATTGAACCAGGGACCTCTCGATCTGCAGTCGAATGCTCTACCACTGAGCTATATCCCCTTCACCAAGTGTTCAAGCATAACCGGATTGATTTTTGCCAACCAAACTTCACCACCAAGATGAAAACAAGAAATAAAGCAGTCAAAACAATCAGGGGACACCCGGGATTGAACCAGGGACCTCTCGATCTGCAGTCGAATGCTCTACCACTGAGCATATCCCCTTCAGCAAGTATTCAAGCACAATCGGATTGATTTTTGCCAACCAAACTTCACCACCAAGATGAAAACAAGAAATAAAGCAGTGAAAACAATTAGGGGACACCCGGGATTGAACCAGGGACCTCTTGATCTGCAGTCGAATGCTCTACCACTGAGCTATATCCCCTTCAGCAAGTATTCAAGCACAACCGGATTGATTTTTGCCAAGCAAACTTCACCACCAAGATGAAAACAAGAAATAAAGCAGTCAAAACCATTAGGGGACACCCTGGATTGAACCAGGGACCTCTCGATTTGCAGTCGAACGCTCTACCACTGAGCTATATCCCCTTCAGCAAGTATTCAAGCACAACCGGATTAATTTTTGCCAACCAATCTTCACCACCAAGATGAAAACAAGAAATAAAGCAGTCAAAACATTCAGGGGACACCCGGGATTGAACCAGGGACCTCTCGATCTGCAGTCGAATGCTCTACCACTGAGCTATATCCCCTTCAGCAAGTATTCAAGCACAACCGGATTGATTTTTGCCAACCAAACTTCACCACCAAGATGAAAACAAGAAATAAAGCAGTCAAAACAATCAGGGGACACCTGGGATTGAACCAGGGACCTCTCGATCTGCAGTCGAATGCTCTACCACTGAGCTATATCCCCTTCAGCAAGTACTTAAGCACAACCGGATTGATTTTTGCCAACCAAACTTCACCACCAAGATGAAAACAAGAAATAAAGCAGTCAAAACAATCAGGGGACACCTGGGATTGAACCAGGGACCTCTCGATCTGCAGTCGAATGCTCTACCACTGAGCTATATCCCCTTCACCAAGTGTTCAAGCATAACCGGATTGATTTTTGCCAACCAAACTTCACCACCAAGATGAAAACAAGAAATAAAGCAGTCAAAACAATCAGGGGACACCCGGGATTGAACCAGGGACCTCTCGATCTGCAGTCGAATGCTCTACCACTGAGCATATCCCCTTCAGCAAGTATTCAAGCACAATCGGATTGATTTTTGCCAACCAAACTTCACCACCAAGATGAAAACAAGAAATAAAGCAGTGAAAACAATTAGGGGACACCCGGGATTGAACCAGGGACCTCTCGATCTGCAGTCGAATGCTCTACCACTGAGCTATATCCCCTTCAGCAAGTATTCAAGCACAACCGGATTGATTTTTGCCAAGCAAACTTCACCACCAAGATGAAAACAAGAAATAAAGCAGTGAAAACAATCAGGGGACACCCGGGATTGAACCAGGGACCTCTCGATCTGCAGTCGAATGCTCTACCACTGAGCTATATCCCCTTCAGCAAGTATTCAAGCACAACCGGATTGATTTTTGCCAAGCAAACTTCACCACCAAGATGAAAACAAGAAATAAAGCAGTCAAAACAATCAGGGGACACCCGGGATTGAACCAGGGACCTCTCGATCTGCAGTCGAATGCTCTACCACTGATCTATATCCCCTTCAGCAAGTATTCAAGCACAACCGGATTGATTTTTGCCAACCAAACTTCACCACCAAGATGAAAACAAGAAATAAAGCAGTCAAAACAATCAGGGGACACCTGGGATTGAACCAGGGACCTCTCGATCTGCAGTCGAATGCTCTACCACTGAGCTATATCCCCTTCAGCAAGTACTTAAGCACAACCGGATTGATTTTTGCCAACCAAACTTCACCACCAAGATGAAAACAAGAAATAAAGCAGTCAAAACAATCAGGGGACACCTGGGATTGAACCAGGGACCTCTCGATCTGCAGTCGAATGCTCTACCACTGAGCTATATCCCCTTCAGCAAGTATTCAAGGACAACTGGATTGATTTTTGCCAACCAAATTTCACCACCAAGATGAAAACAAGAGATAAAGCAGTCAAAACAATCAGGGGACACCCGGGATTGAACCAGGGACCTCTCGATCTGCAGTCGAATGCTCTACCACTGAGCTATATCCCCTTGAGGCAGTATTCAAGCACAACCGGATTGATTTTTGCCAACCAAACTTCACCACCAAGATGAAAACAAGAAATAAAGCAGTGAAAACAATTAGGGGACACCCGGGATTGAACCAGGGACCTCTCGATCTGCAGTCGAATGCTCTGCCACTGAGCTATATCCCCTTCAGCAAGTATTCAAGCACAACCGGATTGATTTTTGCCAACCAAACTTCACCACCAAGATGAAAACAAGAAATAAAGCAGTCAAAATAATCAGGGGACACCCGGGATTGAACCAGGGACCTCTCGATCTGCAGTCGAATGCTCTACCACTGAGCTATATCCCCTTGATAATTTTAGTGCACAAAAACCGGTTAGATTTTCAACATATGCTGGTTCCATTCAAATACAGGTTGCACACAGGTTTAAAGATCCATTTGTTCACCGACAAGTTTGTTTGAACATCTGCAGCCAACAGAAAAGTTTAAAAATCTAAACTGTTTATCGAGCTTCTCATTTCTTAGATGAAATTTTAATGTTTCAAAACTTTTTTTGAGGGAGCAGCTTTAATTAGAGGGGGAAATGTTTTTCTGTTTTTTACTAAAATTTATATTTGGAAACTCAGTGCTTCAGGTAATACGGAATGAACAAAATAGCCTTGAGAAATTTAGGGATTGAACCACGGAACTCTCGAAAAAATAGTATACATTATATACGAAGTCTGTATATCGGTTTTCCGTGAGAGTGCCCAATACATAGAGTAGAGTGTGATATATACTAATTGATAGAAAAGAGACAAGAAACTTCTCATTCATCTCGACAAGCCTGTTTCGTGGTTTCTCTTAGTTTCCACTCATCAGGAGATGTTCTAGTGTATACATTATATACATATATAGTTTTTTCGTTCTTCAGAAAACAATGTTATTCGAAAATAATGAGCTTCAGGGAATACTAGATAAACAAAACACACATTTTTTATAAGCAACTGCTTTATAAGCAAGTCAGTACTCGACGGAACAAAAACTTAAGTAATTCTTGTGCTGGGTAGTGGAATGCTTAGCAATAGGAAAATTTTAGTTCTGATCCAATTGGCAATGAAAATTGTGCAGCAGCTATAGAGAAGTAGGTTACAGTGGATATTAGTACTCTGGCACACTTTTGAATGCCAAATACCATCTACATTTGTTGTACAAAAACCTGCGAGACAGTATTCTGAGAAAAAAAATTCAAGTACAAAAAGCCAAGCAATTGCCAAGCCATTTGGAGTACTCAAGTCTGCTCTCTAGCTAAGCAATTTTTAGTACTGAGCTCGAGCTGAAATTGCTTATAAGAAAAATGCGTGTAGCCAATGGTATGGAGAATTGAGTTCTAACTTTTTAAAGGTGCTACAAAACCCAAATCTTTTAAAGAAGCAGTCAAGAATTTATGCTGCAGTTGTTATTTTTAGTAACCAAGCGTTGCTATGGAGCATTTTCTATCAAGCATTGGTGAAATGAGATTCACTATATTTTACTGAATCATCGCTCCCATAATCTTTCGAATCTAGACAGATTTGAATATAGCTAGTCAACTCTGTCTTAGTGAGTGAGTTTCTATGTCACACCTTAGCCTGTGCCATAAACGTTAGGAACAGAATTTAGGTAATGGCCTTAACGTTGATCCTTTTTGTTTTTCTATAGGGTGTAAATCTGGAGAGCCTGGTGAAAGTTGGTGTTTGGATATCAAGAAATCTCAAAAGATCTTCACAATCGAAAGCAGCCACGGCTCTTGCTCAAAAGTCCTGAGGGGTTTGTATTCGTTGTGTTGGAGAAATTTGAATTAAGATTTTTAGATTATTTATAAAGATGCAATAATGGGGAGATAACATCCAAGACAATGCTACAATTACATCTAGTGTGGTTTTGAATGCTTGCGCAATATTTTAAGTATATTTAATATCAATACATCAACTATCTTTTTGGATAATACGCATTTAACAGCCAGTTTTGACATATAAGAGTAAATTTGACTGACTTTGTATAGTATCTATAACTTGTTATTACATAGAATAGCTAATGAATACAAAGAACAAAATTTTTCACTTTATATGCAATAACAAAATGTTAGAAAATGATATGAAATATTGCATTCCAATTTTTAGTCAGTATGGCCTTGAACAGTTAAAGAATCACTGCTAGGTCAAGATATTCACAAATATTTAGAAATAATTTGAAGACTGCCCTTTCAGCCATGGAAAAGTGATTTTTATTACTGAAGAAGAAAGTGGTTAAGGGAAAGAAGAATCAACTTAGATGATAATTCTTCCTAATTATTAACCGCTAACTTGCAGTTTTACATTAGTTAAGTACATTAGTTGAGACCTTGCAGTGGTCTAGAGGTTGAGTTTTTGCCACTGAGTTGGAAGGTCATGGGTGGAAATCCTAGTTGGGTCATATCAAAGACTTTGCAAGTTGTACTCAAAGACTCTCAGCTTAGCACTCAGCATTAAGAGATGGATTGAGGGACAGGGATATGAGTCACGCCCACCCCTATCTGAAAAAGATAGTAGTGAAGGAAAAGGAGCCCTCGGGTCGCCTCCAACTGCGATCGACCAACTTACAGTTTTCTGAATCTTTATCAGCGGCAAGCGGTTTATGACAAAAAATGACTTGACTCAGGTTGGAAGGGTGAAAGCAGGATTTTTAGTGGTATTGAGGTACCAATAATAGACCCGCATTAAATAATCACTCCATATCGGATATTGCTCTCTGCTGGTTAAAAAAAAAATATTTTTATGGGTTTGCTTGAGAATTCAAACATTCAACATCTCAAACAATTTTTCTTTTTTGAGTTTTAGAAAGCACATGCCATTTGTAATCCAATATATGGATGACTATTAGAGTCTTCTTTTGCAGAACTTTCCATTATTTTAGTGTCTCAATATTTTTCTTCTTTATCTCAGTTTTGATATGTTTGTTGGAATTTCTTTCCAGTTCTCTTCCTTCTCTTTCAGCAGCACAAAACTGTCATCTGAAAATCAAAATTCAGCTATTACATTTCCAATAACTTTTTTAACTATTTACATTTCTAACACTTTTAGAGGTGCAGAACAAAAGAAGTTTTTCCTACCATTCAAAAACAAAAAGAATTTTAACTCAATGAATAGAGCAAGGCCACTTCATGTTTTACAAGAAAATATATCCAAGTTGCTTCCACTTATTATGGGAATCCTGCTGTTAGAAAGTAAATCAATAAGTTCCCTAGGGTTATGCTAAAAGTTGTCATCAGTACATTACTTCAGGATAGGGAGCAAAAGTAGGAACATGGTGAAGCATAATAATTACTACAAAAACCATGCCTTAATAATTTCATGTTCAATGTCTCTGAGGAAGGATCTCATCCGAAACAAAATCAATGATGTTTCAAGAAGCTTGGAGCTTTATTCTTGATAAGGAAAGTGTATTCTAGCCTATGATTGGAAGGTCCCGGGTTAAATACCTGATTAGGACATAGCAATTGTGGTAGTCCACTTGTGGGAATCAAGGATGAGTAAAAAAATTTCATGTTTTTTAATCTTACCCTCTTGGTCTCCAGGTATTATTTCTTCATCAGGGATAAGAATGTCTAGAAAATTAATACACAGCTGAAATATTTCAAACTTGCAGTCTTAAACTTTATTCAAAACCAATGATTGCTTGAAACAATAAACAATTTTTAGCAGAATTTATGACCATTTTTTCAAATTCAGGTGCTTACCAAAAATATATATTTACAAATATTCATCCCTCTTTTGGGAGCTCTAGCCCCCTGTGCTGCTTCCTATACCAGGCTTGATGTAAGTTACTGTGCTTTTACTGAAATAGTACAAGGCCAATGGCTTGCCCCAAGTAAGGTAGGTATTTCCAAAAGCATACAAGTCAGAATTTACAAGTCATATGTCAAAGTCAAACAGGGGTTGCGTTGTAAGAGGAGGGAGGCTCCAGGGTTTCCCAGGTTCTGGTTTTTGCTCGTTTTGGATTATCCCGCTTTGAGAAAAGAGAAAAATTGCAAGCATAGCTGTTAAAGGAGAATGATGAAGACCATGTTAAGAGAACAGTCAGATATCCATTTGGTCTTCTTTTAGCATCATTCCAATGCTAACTTCCTGCCCTAAATTTTTGTGGTTCCCAATTTTCATATGATTGATTTTTTGGTTTATAGGTTTTTGACCCCCTCCAAAACCTGCCTCTTAATCAAATCAATCAAATCAAATCAAATCAAATCCATTTAATTGAACAACAATCTTACAGGTAAATATCTAAGTATACATAAAAAATAATTTGTATTACAAAGTACTGAAATATTAATAAAATTACAATATATGTTGTCAAGGACACTGAGATAAACCATAAAGGTTTTCGAGCCCAGTGCCCTCTTTGATAATAACTGTTAAGAATAAACAAGTTTGAAGCTAAAGTTAAACAAAATTATTACACGCATATAGATTGAATTATTACGTAAATCATTTTACAAGATTTGAATTGAAAATTTGAACAGAACATAACAGCAATATATAATAAAAATAAAAAATACGAAAATAAAGAAAAACAGAGTAAAAAGAGGGGAAGGGGGAGACGGGTTCAAAGGTTTGCAAAATTTGGATAATTTTTTAAGAGTTTTGTAGTAACCATTGAAAAAGATTTCTTTTAAATAATGCTTTATTTGACATTGAGCGAATTTCGAGTGGAATTCCATTCCATATTTTAATGCCATTAAAAGCAATAGACTTTTTTCGACATTCTGTATTTACCAAAGGAAAGGAAAATTCATTTTTGGTAGCTTGACGGGTTTTGTAGTTGTGTCTTGTTTTTGTTTTTTGGAATAAGCCACTTATGGGGGATGCTAAACTGTTGATACTAATGTCATACATAAATTTAGCAGCTTCTAACTTATAAATATTTTCAAAGTTTAGTATACCTAACTTTGTAAATAAAGGCTTTGAGCTTTCTTTAAAACCTGAAAAGGTCATAATTCTAACTGCTTTTTTAAGACTTTTATTCAGTTTTATGGTTGCACACTTTGGGGCATTACCCCAATTTATAACAGCGTAGCTTAAGTGCGGGGATACAAAAGCATGATACAATTGATTTAGTACATCAGATGGTACGAAATGTCTCATTTTTGCAAGTACACCAATACCTTTTGAGATTTTCATATTGACATATTGTGAGTGTTGCTTCCAGCTTAATTTGTTGTCAATAAGAACACCAAACTATATTTAAGGGTAGGAAAAGGAACTAACAAGTCCCATCTAATCAAACTTGAGATATCATCATTTATCAACGTATTTTAGAATTTCATTTACAACTACTTGGTTCTTCAAACATATTGAGACCATCTTATTGCATTTGATCTTATTTACCTTCATCAGGCAGAACGTCTTCCTTGACTTCTGGCAAAATGAGGTCGATTAGTGACCCATCAAAATGGTTATAGGAATATTTGCTATCCTACAACACAAGAAATTGAATGAATTAAATACAGAAATATATCATGATGGACATAAAAAACCATAATTGAATCATATTTGCTTACCATTAGGCAAGGAAAATGTCAGGTAAAGCAACAACGAACAGACAAGCCCAATAATGGTTGGCCTAAGTTGTTATGTCTATGTGGTATAGTATTTTTCCCATGCATTAAAACCTGTTTCCTCCGCTCCAACTTATTGCTGCTCCGCAGAAGCAATAACTGAGTACAGTACATCCTCGATTATCCGAACAGGTTGAACTCAAATTTTTGTTGGGCCGTTCGGATACGCAAAAAAATCGGATAATCGAGGAAGAACATTTTACCTACTAAACTTGCTATAAAGGTTATTATCATCGTCCTGAACAGTCACAGGATGCTCAAACTGAATGCAAATTGAAAAGCTTGGCAAACGGAAAGACCAACAACAAAACTAAGGCTACAGTTTTTTGTAAATTTCAACAATGATTTGTAATAATAACAACGATAACAACAAATAAATGTGTTATTTTTGTGCTTCCGTTGCATATGACATTTATATTGGGCAACATTTTGAGCAGACAACGGATATTTCGATTGGTTCTCAAGAACTGGTTTGCAAAAAAAAATGTTTAATGAAAACTTTTGCGTTCGGATAATCGAGGTTCGGATATTTGAGGTTCGGATAATCGAGGATGTACTGTACCAAAATGCTTCTAAAGGCCCCCTATCTTATAAACAACCCCCTGCGAGTAGAGGCCCTATACTTTATATTTGCCCCCATGATTTATGAGCTGCCCCCGCCTTGTAGACGTGCCCTCCCTAAGGGGTGTGTTTTCAAACATTTAGAGCAGTCATTAAGAATAAGTAATCTGCTATGCTCTATTGGCTTTGTTTTGTAAAATATAATTTTCTTGATTTCAATCGGAGCAATTATTTGCTGATTTTGAAGGCCTGGGGATGAGTGAGTTCTGATTTCGTCCATCCACAAGTCTTCCAATCGAGGATTGTTTAGCCGCAGAAGTGTGAAGATGCCGATTCTGGCAACCTCAAACTCGACAAACAGCCTCAACTTTCGTCTCTCCAGAAACCAGAGAGACCCAAATCAAGGAGGTTCCCCAGGAATTCCATGCAACAGCATGCAGAAAATGTTTCGATCTCTGGATCCGAGAAAAAGAAGTTGCCCAAACAACTTTCATACCTACGTCCCTACAAACGGCACCATTTGGCCCAAATCTCTCTTCTCCAAGGACGTGAAAGCATTTAACTTATAGGGGGCACGACACTTCAAGGTTTCGTTAAGGACAAGAGGCAATTTTGAAAGTAAAAAGGGCACTTAATTGGTTTTACAAAATATTGGGAGGCACGTGCCTCCCGGACCTCCTAGTTTCTGCTTGCCTGTTCTTTTGCCTGCTTCCAACCATCCATTTCTCGCCCAAAACAGACAATTCAAGCAAACAAGGGTTAAATTCTGAGGTTATATTCAATAAAGTTCCATTTAGGTGTGCTGTCTTATCTCTGCTCTGCAAAACATCACTACAAGATGTGATGACCAACGTGAAACAAATGTTACATCTTTCATTTTCATCAGGAGTTCGGAAAACAAAAACAAAAAATCATGTCACACAATATTAATAAATAACTTAGCAATAATCTCTACCATAATTTTTTCAATTACTTACAATTTGTGAAAAACACAAAGATTCAAGCATAGTATTATACATTGTAGCAACAAAATTAGTGGAAATATCGTCCAGAGTAAAGCATTTGGTGGTTACATGTTAGTAACAGCTACAAGGCATAAACGTAAATTTTCATTGTTACATTTTCCAGCTAGGATGCTTCAAATTCTTTCGTCTGTTTTTGTTTGCTGAATTTCCCTTGTAATTTGCTGCTTTGCAATACAATACTTTATGCTTGTTCTTCGCTGGTCCCATGATCTTGGTTGATTTGAAATTCAGAATGGTGGGAGTTCTTTGGTGTTTCTTGTTTGGTGTTACATGTATGAGAACTTGATCCTCAGGTTTTATGCTGAATGCTTCCAAATATATGCATTCTTCGTGATTTAAGTACGAAACAGTCAATATATCTTGACAAATTTCTATACTTCGTAAACAAATGTTTGGAAATAAAGAAATCGATCAAAATATTACTGCTTCGTTCTTAAGGCACCTAGAATAAGTAAAGGCAAAACACGAAGCATAGAATCTGGGACGGAATGTTGGTAAGGTTGTTGGGATATGCTGATTGGTTGAAATTCTTCTTGATCTGTGGGAGCTGTGCGATGCTGTTCTTCGTGTTCTTCGTCAGTGATGTATTGCTAGCTATCTTGATGTGCTGCGTGACTTGAAATGATTTTTTCCAGGGTTTTTAATTCTTACCTGCAAATGGAAACATAATGATGTGTGAAAAGATAGTCAACATGGGCCTGTTCACTGTTAGCAAGAAACTTTTTGCAACAACCGATATATTAATATAATATGCATATATTTTTCCGCATTACTGAAGAGTAGGTTAGGTATGAATCTTTTGATAATCCTTCTTCAGAGTCATGTATACCTGTATAAAACCATAAGGAATGGTCTTTAGCTAAGTGGATGTACTCTCCTAGTATAGGAATGATGCAATCGTTGAAATGAAAAAGCGGAAATAAAAATTCTTTCTTTCTTTCCCTTGCTACTTATGTTGCACTACTATGCACGTTGTAGAACAGTAGGCCCTCTAGTTCGCAAAGTTTTGTATAGTTTTCTCGATTGTCAATTCATGATATGGTATGCAGGGTATATAAACTAGGTTAACAAGGTGTATGTACCTCTAGAAAGATCGATGTACTCACTTTATATACATGGGGCTGGTGCTATCATAATGGTATCCGTATTGAAATAAACTGTTCATTCAGGGCTGTATCTATACAGCCGCATTCTTGCGTTGGTTCGGTGTAAGCTTTCTTCTGGTTTTTTTGAGGCGGGTCTGGATGGTGTTGCTCTAGCAAGGCCCAAAGATGACTCCTCAAAAAGAAGAATATCTGAACCCAGTTTGTGCATGAAAGGCGAGTTGTTCCTGCTTGAAGCACTGCTAGATGATTCGCATGTCTTGAATCTCCCAAGGTCTTCCTTTCTGTCTTCAGCAGGGGTAGATGCCAGTCGAGGAAGCTTTAGGCTGGTTGATGGGAGGTCAGGTTGCTTCATTTGCTTTCCGGAGTCGAAGATCGGAACATCTTCTTCATCGGTGCTGTAGAAACCGTTCAATTCCATGCAATTTCTTGGAAACCTCTGCGATTTTGGCCTTTCCAGTCTCTCAAGACCGGCCTGCTTCAAGCCGGGCAGTTGCCCATCGAGACCTGACTGCTTCACGTCGGGCAATTTCTTCTTTTCGGAGTCGAAGATCGGAACATCTTCTTCATCGGTGCTGTAGAAACCATTCAGTTCCATGCAGTTCCTGGGAAACCTCTGCGATTTTGGCCTTTCCAGTCTCTCAAGACCGGCCTGCTTCAAGCCGGGCAGTTGCCCATCGAGACCTGACTGCTTCACGTCGGGCAATTTCTTCTTTTCGGAGTCGAAGATCGGAACATCTTCTTCATCGGTGCTGTAGAAACCGTTCAGTTCCATGCAGTTCCTTGGAAACCTCTGCGACCTCGACCTTTCCAGTCGCTCAAGACCGGCCTGCTTCAAGTCAGGCAGTTGCTTTTCGTGATCTGACTGCTTCAGACCGGAAAACCTCTTCTTTTCGGACTCGAAGGTCGGAACATCTTCTTCACTGTTTAAGTAACCGTACTGCTGCATGTAATTCTTCGGGAATCTCTTTGATTTTGGCATCTCGGGTTCCTTGAGACCAGAACGTTGTAGATCTGGAAGTTTCTTCTTCTCAGGGACGGACATTGGAACATCTTCTTCATCGGTGCTGTAATATCCGTACTGCTGAAAGCAATTCTTCGGGAACCTCTTCGATTTTGGCCTCTCAGGTTCCTTAAGACAGGACGGCTTCGAGCGAGGCAACTTTTTCTTCTCGGGGACCGACATTGGAACATCTTCTTCGTCGGTGCTGAAGTAACCGTACTGTTGTTCCATGCAATTCTTTGGAAACCTCTTTGACTGTGGCCTCTCCGGTTTCTCAAAACTGGACTGCTTCAAGCCAGACAATTTTTTCTTCTCAGGGACGGAAATCGGAACATCTTCTTCATCGGTGCTGTAGTAGCCATACTGCTCAAAGCAATTTTTCGGGAACCTCTTCGACTTCGGCCTTTCAGGTCTCCCAAGACCGGATTTCTTTAACCCGGGCAGCTTCTTCTTCTCAGATCCGAACATCGGAACATCTTCTGCATGCTGTTGCATGGAATTCCTGGGCAACCTCTTCGATTTTTGTCTCTCTGGTTTCTGTAGAGACGAAAGTTGGGGCTCTCTGTCGAGATTTGAGGTTGCCAGAATCGGCATTTTCTCACTTCTGCAGCTAAACAATCCTCGATTGGAAGAATTGTTGAGGGACGGAAAGAGGTTTTCCGAGCTGTTCTTTTTGTAGATTGTGGAAGTGCCACAGGGCTCAACACTGGCTCCTTCATTCACAGAGCCGTTGTTTGTCTGAGCGTGTTGACGCCTTGAGAGAAGCTTCTCCGATTGTTTCAGGGATGGAAAATTGGCACTGATTAGCTGTAATAGAAAGTTATTTAATCAGGATGAAAATACACAACAAGTTTAAACAATATCTACTAAATCTTGATGCTGAAATTCGAAATTTATGAACTTGATGTCGAAAATGTTTGATGTACGAACCCTGCTTTTTCCTGACGTTGCTTTTGGAAAGTCACTTTTTCTACCACTTGGATTCATTTTATAAAATGAACGATCTTAGAACAAATATCTTGTTGATGAGCTATCGATTAGTAAAAACATGGAAGAATGATAGAATAGATCAATCAGAAAGTTTTATACCAAAAGGACTCGGGAAATTCTTGATTGGAAAGTGATTTATGTGACGTAAAATTAGATAGATTAGAAGTCACTCGTCCCCAGGCCTTCAAGATCAGCAAATTATTGCTCAAAAGGAGCACAATTGTCCCCAGGCTTTCAAAATCAGCAAATTATTGCTCAGAGTGAGATAAGGAAAAATATATTTTACAAAACAAAGCTAAAAGAGCATGGTTACTTTATTTCCCGATAAAAACGAGTAAGAGTCGACTCTAGCTATAGTTCATGGCTTGATATCGCATCTGGTGTACCGCAAGGATCAGTACTTGGTCCCTTACTATTTAATATTTACATAAATGACTTGATTTACTTCATCAGTGAAGAATCAGAAATATGTAACTTTGCCGATGATAACACCCTGTTCGCCTGGTACCAGAGAATTGACCGAGTGATATCTAGTTTGGAGCTCGATATACACAGTAGCTTAGAATGGTTCCAGTCCAACATGATGGCTGCAAATCCATCAAAATTCCAACTAATGTTCATGGGTTTACACCAAGACATCAAACTTTGTGTGGAAATTGATGATAAAATAATACCATCCACAAGTCAACTTAAACTGCTGGGTGTAAATATTGACGCGAAACTAAAATTTAGTGCTCATGTAGAGTCTTTGTGTGTCAAAGCCAGCAAGAGTGTTAGTGCTTTTTCCAGGGTTGCAAGATATCTCCAGCAACCTCAAAAAAGGTTACTGTATAATTCGTTTATTATGGCAAACTTTAAATATTGCATGTTCTGTAGAAAGGGTGCTAATAATAAGATTAATAGGATCCATAGACGAGCACCGTATGTTTTGTTTGATGACCATGAGACACCCTTTGCTGAACTACTTATTAGAAGCAACGAAAGAACTGTCCATGTTCAGAATTTACAAAGACTGATGATAGAGATTTAGAAAACATTACATCATCAGAACCCTGTATTTTTGTCTGAATTATTCCAGAGACGAGAAATCAGATACAATCTCAGAATAAAGGACACTGTTCTACTTCCTAGCACATCCACTGTGGCCTTTGGTATGAATTCCATATCGTTTAGGGGTAGCATACTCTGGAATAGCATACCAGATGTGATAAAGAGCAGCGTAACGATAGCTTCCTTTTGCCAAAAAATCAAAATATGGGCTGGGGAAGAATGCAATTGCAAATTATCCTTTTTTTCGAAAAAATTATGGTTTTAATGTATTTTAGTTAGATAGTTGGTCTCTATTAGCTTACTCGTTTAAGAGTATGAGCTGTTATTAGCTTAGCTTTAAACCAACTGTGAATAAGGAGTTTATTATCATTATATTATTATTGGTTGATTACTTATTCTTAATGACTGCTCTAAATGTTTCAAATACACACACCTTTGGGAGGGCGCGTCTACTAAACGGGGGCAGCTAATAAATCATGACGGCAAATATAAAGTATTGGGTTTCTACTCGAGAGGGGCTGTGTATAAAATAGGGGGCCTTTAGCAGTATTTTGGTACTCAGTAATTGCTTCTGTGGCCCAGCAATAAGTTGGAGCGGAGGAAACAGGTTTTATTGCATGGGAAGAATAATTATTCCCCCGTCTTGTTGACGCACCCTCCGAAAGCGTTTTGTAATTGAAAGATTTAGAGCAGTTATTAAGAATATGTAATCCACCATGCTCTTTTAGCATTGTTTTGTAAAATATATTTTTCTTGATTTGATTCTGAGCAAGAATTCGCTGATTTTCAAAGCCGGGGACAAGTGTAATCCTTTTGAGCAATTAATTGCTGATTGTGAAGGCCTGGGGACGAGTGAGTTCTGATTTACCACTCTGAATTTTACGTCAAATAAATCACTTTCCAATCAAGAATTTCCTAAGTCCCTTTGACATATAACTTTCTGATTGAACTATTCTATCCATCGTCCATGTTTTGTCTACTCGATTAGCTCATCAAGAAGATATTATTTCTAAGCTCGTTCATTTTCAAAATGAATCCAAGTAATAGAGAAAGTGACTTTTCCAAAACAACATCAGGAAAAAGCAGGGTTCGTAAATCAAACATTTTTGATATTTGGTTCATGAATTTCGATTTTGAGAATCAAGATTTATTAGATATGTTTTAGACTTGTTGTGTATTTGCATCCTGATTAAATACTTTTTCACTTACAGCTAATCATTGCCAATATTCCATCCGTGAAAAGATCGGAAAAGCTTCTTTCAAGACGCCAATATGTTGAGAAAAACAACGGCTTTGTGAATGAAGAAGCAAGTATGGAGCCTTGTGGCACTTCTACAGCCTACAAGAAGAAGAGCTCGGAAAACCTCTTTCCGTCCATCAACAGCGGCTAAACAATCCTTTATTTGAAGACTTGTTGATGGACGGAAAAGGTTTTCCGAGCTCTTCTTCTTGTAGGCTGTAGAAGTGCCACAAGGCTCCACACTGGCTTCTTCATTCACAAAGCCATTGTTTGTCTCAACTTGTTGGCGTCTTGAAAGAAGCTTTTCCGATCTTTTCACGGATGGAATATTGGCAATGATTAGCTGTAAGTGAAAAAGTATTTAATCAGGATGCAAATACACAACAAGTCTAAAACATATCTAATAAATCTTGATTCTCAAAATCGTAATTCATGAACCAAATATCGAAAATGTTTGATATACGAACACTGCTTTTTCCTGATCTTGTTTTAGGAAAGTAACTTTCTCTATTACTTGGATTCATTTTGAAAATGATCGAGCTTAGAACAAATATCTTCTTGATGAGGTATCGAGTAGACAAAACATGGAAGATGGATAGAATAGTTCAATCAGAAAGTTATATGTCAAAGGGACTTATGAAATTCTTGATTGGAAAGTGATTTATTTGACGTAAAATTCAGAGAGGTAAATTAGAACTCACTCGTCCCCACGCTTTCAAAATCAGCAATTCATTGCTCAGAAAGAGCTCACTCGTCCCCAGGCTTTCACAATCAGCAATTAATTGCTCAGAAAGAACTCACTCGTCCCCAGGCCTTCCCAATCAGCAAATTATTGCTCAGAATGAAATCAAGAATAATATGTTTTACAAAACAATGCTAAAAGAGCATGGTGGATTACATATTCTTAATAACTGCTCTAAATGTTTCAATTACAAAACGCTTTCGGAGGGTGCGTCAAAAAGACGGGGGAATAATTATTCTTCCCATGCAATAAAACCTGTTTCCTCCGCTCCAACTTATTGCTGGGCCAAAATTGTCCCCAGGCTTTCAAAATTAGCAAATTATTGCTCAGAATGAAATCAACAACAATAAATTTCACAAAACAAAGCTAAAAAAGCATGGTAGATTACTTATTCTTAATAACTGCTCTACAAGACATGGGCAATAATTATTCTTCCCATGCATTAAAACCTGTTTCCTACGATCCAACTTATTGTTGCTCCGCAGAAGCAATAACTGAGTTTCAAAATGCTTCTAGAGGCCCCCTATCTTATAAACAACCCCCCTCGAGTAGAAACCCAATACTTTATATTTGCCCCCATGATTTATGAGCTGCTCCCGTCTTGTAGACGCACCCTCCTAAAGGGGTATGTTATTTGAAACATTTAGAGCAGTTATTGAGAATAAGTAATCTACCAATAATAATATATTGATAATAAACGCCTTATTCACAATTGGTTTAAAGTTAAGCAAATAATAGCTCAGTCTTAAACGAGTGACCTAATAAAGACCAATTATCTAACTAAAATACATTAAAAACATTGATGATGTAATGTTTTGTAAATCTCTATCATCAGTCTTTGTAAATTCTGAACATGGACAGTTCTTTCATTGCTTCTAACAAGTAGTTCAGTAAAGGACATATCATGGTCATCAAACAAAACATGCAGTGCTCGTCTATGGATCCTATTAATCTTATTATTAGCACCCTTTCCACAGAACATCCAAATTAAGAAGCAATATTTCAAGTTTGACATAATAAACGAATTATACAGTAACCTTTTTTGAGGTTGCTGGAGATATCTTGCTGGAAAAAGCACTAACACTCCTGCTGGCTTTGACACACAAAGACTCTACATGAGCACTAAATTTTAGTTTCGCATCAATCTTTACACCCAGCAATCTAACTTGACTTGTTGCCGCTGGATGGTATTATTTTATCATCAATTTCCAAACAAAATTTGATGTTTGGTTTAAACCTATGAACATTAGTTGGAATTTCGATGGATTTGCAACCATCAGGTTAGACTCGAACCATTCTAAGGTACAGTGTATATCGAGCTCCAAACTAGATATCACTCGGTCAATTCTCTGGTACCAGGCGAACAGGGTGTTATCATCGGCACAAAGTTACATATTTCTGATTCTTCACTGATGAAGTAAATCAAGTCATTTATGTGAACATTAAATAGTAAGGGACCAAGTACTGATCCTTGCAGTGCACCAGATGCGATATCAAGTCATGAACTATAGCTAGAGTCGACTCTTACTCGTTTTTATCGGGAAGTAAGGTAACCATGCTCTTTTAGATTTTTTGTTAAATATATTTTTCTTGATTTCATTCTGAGCAATAATTTGCTGATCTTGAAGGCCTGGGGACGAGTGAGTTCTAATTTATCTAGTTTAACGTCATATTAATCACTTTCCAATCAAGAATTTCCCGAGTTCCTTTGGTATAAAACTTTCTGATTGATCTATTCTATCCATCGTCCATGTTTTGTCTTCTCGATACCTCATCAAGAAGATATTTCTTTTAAGATCGTTCATTTTCAAAATGAATCGAGGAAATGACTTTGAAAAAACAAGCTCAGGGAAAAGCAGGGTTCGTACATCAAACATTTTCGATATTTGGTTCACGAATCTCGATTTTCAGAATCAAATTTTAGTAGATATGTTTTAAACTTGTTGTGTATTTGCATCCTGATTAAATACTTTTTCACTTACAGCTAATCAGTGCCAATTTTTCATCCGTGAAAAGATCGGAAAAACTTCTTTCCAGACGCCAATATGTTGAGAAAAACAACGGCTTTGTGAATGAAGAAGCCAGTGCGGATCCTTCTGGATTTTCTACAGCCTCCAAGAAGAAGAGCTCGGATAACCTCTTCCCATCCATAGTCCCCGAGAAGAAGAAACTTCAAGATCTAAAACGTTCTGGTCTCAAGGAATCCAAGATGCCAAAATCAAAGAGATTCCCGAAGAATTACATGCAGCAGTACGGTTACTTAAACAGTGAAGAAGATATTCCAATCTTCGACTCCGAAAAGAAGAAGTTATCCGGTCTGAAGCAGTCAGATCACGAAAAGCAACTGCCCGACTTGAAGCAGGCCGGTCTTGAGAGACTGGAAAGGCCAAAATCGCAGAGGTTTCCCAGGAATACCATGGAACTAAACGGTTTCTACAGCACCGATGAAGAAGATGTTCCGATCTTCGACCCCGAAAAGAAGAAGTTATCCGGTCTGAAGCAGTCAGATCACGAAAAGCAACTGCCCGACTTGAAGCAGGCCGGTCTTGAGAGACTGGAAAGGCCAAAATTGCAGAGGTTTCCCAGGAATACCATGGAACTAAACGGTTTCTACAGCACCGATGAAGAAGATGTTCCGATCTTCGACTCCGAAAAGAAGAAGTTATCCGGCGTGAGGCAGTCAGGTCTCGAGAGGCAACTACCTGTCTTGAAGCAGGCCGGTCTTGAGAGACTGGAAAGGTCAAAATCGCAGAGGTTTCCCAGGAATTGCATGGAACTTAACGGTTTCTACAGCACCGATGAAGAAGATGTACCGACCTTCCATTCCGAAAAGAAGAAGTTATCCGGTCTGAAGCAGTCAGGTCTCAATGGGCAACTGCCCGGCTTGAAACAGGCCGGTCTTGAGAGACTGGAAAGGCCAAAATCGCAAAGGTTTCCAAGGAATACCATGGAACTGAATGGTTTCTACAGCACCGATGAAGAAGATGTTCCGATCTTCGACTACGAAAAGAAGAAGTTATCCGGTCTGAAGCAGTCAGGTCTCAATGGGCAACTGCCTGGCTTGAAGCAGACCGGTCTTGAGAGACTGGAAAGGCCAAAATCGCAGAGGTTTCCCAGGAATACCATGGAACTGAACGGTTTCTACAGCACCGATGAAGAAGATGTTCCGATCTTCGACTACGAAAAGAAGAAGTTATCCGGTCTGAAGCAGTCAGGTCTCAATGGGCAACTGCCCGGCTTGAAACAGGCCGGTCTTGAGAGACTAGAAAGGCCAAAATCGCAAAGGTTTCCAAGGAATACCATGGAACTGAATGGTTTCTACAGCACCGATGAAGAAGATGTTCCGATCTTCGACTACGAAAAGAAGAAGTTATCCGGTCTGAAGCAGTTAGGTCTCGATGGGCAACTGCCTGGCTTGAAGCAGGCCGGTCTTGAGAGACTGGAAAGGCCAAAATCGCAGAGGTTTCCCAGGAATACCATGGAACTGAACGGTTTCTACAGCACCGATGAAGAAGATGTTCCGACCTTCGACTCTGGAAAGGAAATGAAGCAACCTGACCTCCCAACAACCGGCCTGAAGCTTCCTCGACTGGCATCTACCCCTGCTGAAGACAGAAAGGAAGACCTTGGGAGATTCAAGACATGCGAATCATCCAGCAGTGCTTCAAGCAGGAACAACTCGCCTTTCATGCACAAACTGGGTTCAGATATTCTTCTTTTTGAGGAGTCTTCTTTGGGCCTTGCTAGAGCAATGCCATCCAGACCCGCCTCAAAAAAACCAGAAGAAAGTTTACACCGAACCAACGCAAGAATGCGGCTGTATAGATACAGCCCTGAATGAATAGTTTATTTCAATACGGATACCATTATGAAAGCACCAGCCACATGTATATAAAGTGAGTACATCAATCTTCTAAGAGGTATATACACATTGTTCACCTAATCAATATACCCTGCATATCATATTATGAATTGAGAATTGAGGATAGCATACAAAAATTTGCAAACCAGAGGGCCTACTGCTTAAGGAATCGGATATAAGTGCAGCATAGGTAGCCAGGAAAAAAGAAAGAATTCTTATTTTTGCTATTTCATTTCAATTAATTTCATCGCACCTTTACTAGAAGAGTACATCCACTCCGCTGAAGACCATTCCTTATGGTTTTATATAGGTATACATGGTTCTGAAGAACGATTACCAAAAGATTCATACCTAACCTACTCTTCAGTAATGCAGCAAAATATATGCATATTATACTTATATAACGGTCGTGGCAAGAACTTTCTTGCTAATAGTGAACAGGCACATGTTGAATTATTTTGATTAACGATCTTTTCACACATTATTATGTTTCCATTTGCAGGTAAGAATTAAAAACCCTGAAAAAATCATTTCAAGTCACGCAGCACATCAAGATAGCTAGCAATACATCACCGACGAAGAACACGAAGAACAGCATTCGCACAGCTCCCACAGATCAAGAAGAAATTCAACCATTCAGCACATCCCAACAACCTTACCAACATTCCGTCCCAGATTCTATGCCTGATGTTTTCCCTTTACTTATTCTAGGTGCCTTAAGAACGAAGCAGTAATATTTTGATTGATTTCTTTATTTCTAAACAATAGTTTACGAAGTATAGAAATTATTCAAGATATATTGACTGTTTCGTACTTAAATCACGAAGAATGCATATATTGTGGAGCATTCAGCATTAAACCTGAGGACCAAGTTCTCATACATTTGACACAAAAGCAAGAAACATTAAAGAACTTCCATTATTCTGAATTTCAAATCAACAAAGATTATGGGACTAGCGAATAAACAAGCATAAAGTATTGTATTGCAAAGCAGCAAATTACAAGGGAAATTCAGCAAACAAAAACAGACGAAAGCATTGGCAGCATTCTGGCTAAAATGTTACGATGAAAATGTACGTTTATGGCTTGCAGCTGTTACTAACATGTAACCACCAAATGCTTTGCTCTGGACGATATTTCCACTAATTTTGCTTTCACAATGTACAATACAATGTTTGTATCTTTGTGTTTTTTATAAATTGTAAGAAATTGAAAAAATTATGGTAAAGATTATTGCTAAGTTATTTATTGATATTGCGTGACTTGAATTTTTGTTTTTGTCTTCTCAACTACTGATGAAAAAGAAAGATGTAACATTTGTTTCACGTTGGTCATCACATCTTGTAGTGAGGTTTTGGAGAGCAAAGATAAGACAGCACACCAAAATGGAACTCAATTGAGTGTGGAGCTCAGAATTTAACCGTTGTGTGCTTAAATTGTCTGCTTTGGGCGAGAGATGGAGGATAGGGAACAGGCAGAAAAGCAGGGACATAAGAACCAGAAGCATTGAAGGTACATTCCCATGCAAGATTTCGTAAAAAACAATTAAGTGCCTTTTTACTTTCAGAAAATGCCTCTCCTCCTTAATGAAAGCCCCTTGAAGTGTCGTGCCCCCCTTAGTTAGATGCTTTTACGTCCTTGGAAAAGAGAAATTTGGGCCAAATGGTGTCGTGTGTAGGAACGTAGGTATGAAAGTTTTTTGGTTAGCTTCTTCTTTGCAGATCCAAAGAGTGGAACATCTTCTGCATGCTGTTGCATGGAATTCCTGGGTAACCTCCTCGATTTTGGTCTCTCTAGTTCCTGGAGAGAGGAGAGTGGGGGGTCTTTGTCGCAATTTGAGCTTGGCATAATCGGCATCTTCTCACTTCTGCGGCTGAACAATCTTTGATTGGAAGAGTTGTTGATGGATGGAAAGAGGTTTTCCGAGCTCTTCTTCTTGTAGGCTGTGGAAGTACCACAAGGCTCCAAACTGGCTTCTTCATTCATAAAGGCGTTGTTTGTCTCAACATGTTGGCGTCTCAAGTGTTGGCGTCTTGAAAGAAGCTTCTCCGATCTTTTCACGGATGGAAAATTTGCACTGATTAGCTGTAATAGAAAGTTATTTAATCAGGAAGCAAATACACAACAAGTCTAAAAATCATCAACTAAATCTTGATTCTGAAAATCGAAACTCATGAACCAAATATCAAAAATGTTTGATATACGAGCCCTGCTTTTTCCTGAGCTTGTTTTGGGAAAGTCACTTTCTCTATTACTTGGATTCATTTTGAAAATGAACGAGCTTAGAAAGAATATCTTCTTGATGAGCTAATCGAGTGGTCAAAACATGGAAGATGGATAGAATAGTTCAATCAGAAAGTTTTATACCAAAAGGAATTGTGAAATTCTTGATTGGAAAGTGATTTATGTGACGTAAAATTCAGAGTGGTAAATCAGAACTCACTCGTCCCCAGGCCTTCACAATCAGCAAATTATTGTTCAGAAGGAGCACACTTGTCCCCAGGCTTTCAAAATCAGCAAAGCATTGTTCAGAATGAAATCAAGAAAAATACATTTTACAAAACAAAGCTAAACTCAATGGAAGTCCATACTAAATGGAGGTCCATTTTGGTGTACTGTCTTATCTCTGCTCTCCAAAACCTCACTACAAGATGTGATGACCAACGTGAAACAATGGTTACAACTTTCTTTTTCATCAGGAGTTGAGAAAACAAAAACAAAAATTCATGTCATGCAATATCAATAAATAACTTAACAATAATCTTTACCATAATTTTTTCAATTTCTTACAATTTATAAAAAACACAAAGATACAAACATTGTATTATACATTGTGAAAACAAAATTAGTGGAAATATCGTCCAGAGCAAAGCATTTGGTGGTTACATGTTAGTAACAGCTGCAAGCCATAAACGTACATTTTCATCGTAACATTTTAGCCAGAATGCTGCCAATGCTTTCGTCTGTTTTTGTTTGCTGAATTTCCCTTGTAATTTGCTGCTTTGCATTACAATACTTTATGCTTGTTCTTCGCTAGTCCCATGATCTTTGTTGATTTGAAATTCAGAATGGTGGAAGTTCTTTGGTCTTGCTTGTTTGGTGTGAAATGTATGAGAACTTGATCCTCAGGTTTAATGCTTAATGCTCCCCCAATATAAGCATTCTTCGTGATTTAAGTACGAAACAGTCAATATATCTTGACAAATTTCTATACTTCGTAAACTATTGTTTAGAAATAAAGAAATCGATCAAAATATTACTGCTTCGTTCTTAAGGCACCTAGAATAAGTAAAGGGAAAACATCAGGCATTGAATCTGGAACGAAAAGTTGGTAAGGTTGTTGGGATATGCTGAATGGTTGAATTTCTTCTTGATCTGTGGGAGCTGTGTGATGCTGTTCTTCGTGTTCTTCGTCAGTGATGTATTGCTAGCTATCTTGATGTGCTGCGTGACTTGAAATGATTTTTTCCAGGGTTTTTAATTCTTACCTGCAAATGGAAACATAATGATGAGTGAAAAGATCGTTAATCAAAATAATTCAACATGTGCCTGTTCACTATTAGCAAGAAAGTTTTTTCGAAAATCACATTGATATGCATATATTTTTCCGCCTTACTGAAGAGTAGGTTAGGTATGAATCTTTTAGTAATCCTTCTTCAGAGGCATGTATACCTGTATAAAATCACAAGGAATGGTCTTCAGCTAAGTGGATGTACTCTTCTAGTAAAGGTGTAATGAAATTAATTGAAATGAAATAGCAAAAATAAAACTTCTTTCTTTCTCTTACTGGCTACCTATACTGCACTACTATGCACGTTGTAGAACAGTAGGCCCTCTGGTTTGCAAAGCTTTTTATGCTATACTCAATTGCAAATACATGATATGATATGCAGGGTATATTAATAAGGTGAACAAGGTCTATATACCTCTTGGAAGATTGATGTACTCACTTTATATACATGTGGCTGGTGCTTTCATAATGGTATCCGTATTGAAATAAACTGTTTATTCGGGGCTGTATCTGTACAGCCGCATTCTTGCGTTGGTTCGGTGTAAACTTTCTTCTAGCTTTTTCGAGGCGGGTCTGGATGGTGTTGCTCTAGCAAGGCCCAAAGAAGACTCCTCAAAAAGAAGAATATCTGAACCCAGTTTGTGCATGAAAGGCGAGTTGTTCCTGCTTGAAGCACTGCTGGATGATTCGCATGTCTTGAATCTTCCAAGGTCTTCCTTTCTGTCTTCAGCAGGGGTAGATGCCAGTCGAGGAAGCTTCAGGCCGGTTGATGGGAGGTCGGGTTGCTTCATTTGCTTTCCAGAGTCGAAGATCGGAACTTCTTCTTCATCGGTGCTGTAGAAACCGTTCAGTTCCATGCAATTCCTGGAAAACCTCTGCGATTTTGGCCTTTCAAGTCTCTCAAGACCGGACTGCTTCAAGCCAGGCAGTTGCCCATTGAGACCTGACTGCTTCAGACCGGATAACTTCTTCTTTTCGGAGTCGAAGATCGGAACATCTTCTTCATCGGTGCTGTAGAAACCGTTCAGTTCCATGGTATTCCTTGGAAACCTCTGCGCCTTTGACCTTTCCAGTCTCTCAAGACCGGCCTGCTTCAAGACAGGTAGTTGCCTCTCGAGACCTGCCTGCCTCACGCCGGATAACTTCTTCTTTTCGGAGTCGAAGATCGGAACATCCTCTTCATCGGTGCTGTAGAAACCGTTTAGTTCCATGGTATTCCTGGGAAACCTCTGCGATTTTGGCCTTTCCAGTCTCTCAAGACCGGCCTGCTTCAAGTCGGGCAGTTGCTTTTCGTGATCTGACTGCTTCAGACCGGAAAATGTCTTCTTTTCGTAGTCGAAGGTCGGAACATCTTCTTCACTGTTTAAGTAACCGTACTGCTGCATGTAATTCTTCGGGAATCTCTTTGATTTTGGCATCTTTGATTCCTTGAGACCAGAACGTTTGAGATCTGGAAGTTTCTTCTTCTCGGGGACTATGGATGGGAAGAGGTTATCCGAGCTCTTCTTCCTGTAGGCTGTAGAAGTGCCACAAGGATCCGCACTGGCTTCTTCATTCACAAAGCCGTTGTTTTTCTCAACATATTGGCGTCTGGAAAGAAGTTTTTCCGATCTTTTCACGGATGAAAAATTGGCACTGATTTGCTGTAAGTGAAAAAGTATTTAATCAGGATGCAAATACACAACAAGTTTAAAACATATATACTAAAATTTGATTCTGAAAATCGAGATTCGTGAACCAAATATCGAAAATGTTTGATGTACGAACCCTGCTTTTCCCTGAGCTTGTTTTGGCAAAGTCATTTCCTCGATTCATTTTGAAAATGAACGATCTTAAAACAAATATCTTCTTGATGAGGTATCGAGAAGACAAAACATGGACGATGGATAGAATAGATCAATCAGAAAGTTTTATACCAAAGGAACTCGGGAAATTCTTGATTGGAAAGTGATTAATATGACGTTAAACTAGATAAATTAGAACTCACTCGTCCCCAGGCCTTCAAGATCAGCAAATTATTGCTCAGAAAGAAATCAAGAAAAATATATTTAACAAAAAATCTAAAAGAGCATGGTTACCTTACTTCCCGAAAACAACGAGTAAGAGTCGACTCTAGCTATAGTTGATGGCTTGATATCGCATCTGGTGTACCGCAAGGATCAGTACTTGGTCCCTTACTATTTAATGTTCACATAAATGACTTGATTTACTTCATCAGTGAAGAATCAGAAATATGTAACTTTGCCGATGATAACACCCTGTTCGCCTGGTACCAGAAAATTGACCGAGCGATATCTAGTTTTGAGCTCGATATACACTGTACCTTAGAATGGTTCGAGTCTAACCTGATGGTTGCAAATCCATCGAAATTCCAACTAAAGTTCATAGGTTGAAACCAAGACATCAAATTTTGTTTGGAAATTGATGATAAAATAATACCATCCAGCGTCAAAAAGTCAAGTTAGATTGCTGGGTGTAAAGATTGATGCGAAACTAAAATTTAGTGCTCATGTAGAGTCTTTGTGTGTCAAAGCCAGCAGGAGTGTTTGTGCTTTTTCCAGGGTTGCAAGATATCTCCAGCAACCTCAAAAAAGGTTACTATATAATTCGTTTATTATGTCAAACTTTAATATTGCCCCTTAATTTGGATGTTCTGTGGAAAGGGTGCTTATAATAAGATTAATAGGATCCATAGACGAGCACTGCGTGTTTTGTTTGAGGACCATGATACGCCCTTTGCTGAACTACTTGTCAGAAGCAATGAAAGAACTGTCCATGTTCAGAATTTACAAAGACTGATGATAGAGATTTAGAAAACATTACATCATCAATGTTTTTAATGTATTTTAGTTAGATAATTGGTCTTTATTAGCTCACTCGTTTAAGACTGAGCTATTATTTGCTTAACTTTAAACCAACTGTGAATAAGGCGTTTATTATCAATATATTATTATTGGTAGATTACTTATTCTCAATAACTGCTCTAAATGTTTCAAATACATACCTCTTTAGGAGGGCGCGTCTACAAGACGGGAGCAGCTCATAAATCTTGTGGGCAAATATAAAGTATTGGGTTTCTACTCGAGGGGGGGCTGTTTATAAGATAGGGGGCCTCTAGAAGCATTTTGGTACTCAGTTATTGCTTCTGCGGAGCAGCAATAAGTTGGATCGTAGGAAACAGGTTTTAATGCATGGAAAGAATCATTATTGCCCCTGTCTTGTAGAGCAGTTATTAAGAATAAGTAATCTACCATGCTTTTTAGCTTTGTTTTGTGAAATTTATTATTCTTGATTTCATTCTGAGCAATAATTTGCTAATTTTGAAAGCCTGGGGACAATTGTGCTCCTTTTGAGCAATAATTTGCTGTTTGGGAAGGCCTGGGGACGAGTGAGTTCTTTCTGAGCAATTAATTTGCTGATTGTGAAAGCCTGGGGACGAGTGAGTTTTTTCTGAGCAATAATTTGCTGATTGTTAAGGCCTTGGGACGAGTGAGTTCTGATTTACCACTCTGAATTTTACGTCATATAAATCACTTTCAAATCAAGAATTTCCCGAATCCTTTTGGTATAAAACTTTCTGATTGATCTATTCTATCCATCTTCCATGTTTTGACTAATCGATAGCTCATCAAGAAGATATTTGTTCTAAGTTCGTCGATTTTAAAAATGAATCCAACTTGTAGGGAAAGTGACTTTCCAAAAGCAACGTCAGGAAAAAGCAGGGTTCGTACATCGAACATTTTCGATATTAAGTTCATAAATTTTGATTTTCAGAATCAAGATTTAGTAGATATTGTTTAAACTTGTTGTGTATTTGCATCCTGATTAAATGCTTTTTCACTTACAGCTAATCAGTGCCAATTTTCCATCCGTTAAACGATCGGACAAGCTTCTGTCAAGACGCCAACACTTTCAGACAAACAACGGCTTTTTGAATGAAGAAGCGAGTTTGGAGCCTTGTGGCACTTCTATAGCCTACAAGAAGAAGAGCTCGGAAAACCTCTTTCCGTCCCTCAACAATTCTTCCAATCAAGAATTGTTTAGCCGCAGAAGTGAGAAGATGCCGATTCTGGCAAGCTCAAATCTCGACATAGAGCCCCAACTCTCCTCTCTCCAGAAACCAGAGAGACCAAAATCGAGGAGGTTACCCAGGAATTCCATGCAACAGCATGCAAAAGATGTTCCGGTCATTAGATCTGAGAAGAAGAAGTTGCCCAAACAACTTTCATATCTACGTTCCTACACACGGCACCATTTGGCCCAAATTTCTATTCTCTAAGGACGTAAAAGCATCTAACTTACAGGGGCACGACACTTCAAGGGGTCTTTCATTATGGAGGAGAGGCAATTTCTGAAAGAAAAAGGCACTTAATTGTTTTTTACAAAATTCCTCACCCTCCATCTCTCGCCAAAAGCAAACAAGTGGTGCTGTGTGTTGGAACGTAGGTATGAAAGTTGTTTGGGCAACTTCTTTTTCCCGGATCCAAAGATTGAAACATTTTCTGCATGCTATTGCATGGAATTCCTGGGCAACCTCCTCGATTTTGGTCTCTCTGGTTTCTGGAGAGAGGAGAGTTGAGGCTCTATGTCAAGATTTGAGTTTGTCAGAATCGGCATCTTCTCACTTCTGCAGCTAAACAATCCTCGATTGGAAGGTTTGTTGATGGACAGAAATAGGTTTTCCGAGCTCTTCTTCATGTAGGCTGTAGAAGTGCCACTAGGCTCCACACTCGCTTCTTCATTCACAGAGCTGTTGTTTGTCTGAACGTGTTGGCGTCTTGAAAGAAACTTCTCCGATCGTTTAACGAATGGAAAATTGGCAATGATTAGCTGTAATTGAAAATTATTTAATCAGGATGAAAATACAGAACAAGTCTAAAGAACATCTACTAAATTTTGATTCTGAAATTCGAAATTCATGAACCAAATATCAAAAATGTTTGATATACGAGCCCTGCTTTTTCCTGATGTTGTTTTGGGAAAGTAACTTTCTCTATTACTTGGATTCATTTTGAAAATGAACGAGCTTAGAACAAATATCTTCTTGATGAGCTAATCGATGTGACGAAACATGGAAGATGAATATAATAGTTCAATCAATAAGTTTTATATACAAAAGGGGCTCGGGAAATTCTTGATTTGAAATTGATTTATGTGACGTAAAATTCAGAGTGGTAAATCAGAACTCACTCGTCCCCAGACCTTCACAATCAGCAAATTATTGCTCAGAATGAAATCAAGAAAAATATATTTTACAAAACAAAGCTAAACTCAATGGAAGTCCATACTCAATGGAGGTCCATTTTGGTGTACTGTCTTATCTCTGCTCTCCAAAACCTCACTACAAGATGTGATGACCAACGTGAAACAATGGCTACATCTTTCTTTTTCAACAGGAGTTAGGAAAACAAAAACAAAAATTCAAGTCACGCAATATCAATAAATAACTTAGCAAAAATCTTTACAATAATTGTCTCAATTACTTAAAATCTATGAAAAACTCAAAGATACAAGCATTGTATTGTACATTGTAACAACAAAATTAGTGGAAATATCATCCAGAGTAAAGCATTTGGTGGTTACATGTTAGTAACAGCTACAAGGCATAAACGTAGATTCTCATCGTTACATTTTCCAGCTAGAATGCTTCAAATTCTTTCAACTGTTTTTGTTTGCTGAATTTCCCTTGTAATTTGCTGCTTTGCAATACAATACTTTATGCTTGTTCTTCGCTAGTCCCATGATCTTGGTTGATTTGAAATTCAGAATGGTGGGAGTTCTTTGGTGTTTCTTGTTTGGTGTTGTATGTATGAGAACTTGGTCCTCAGGTTTAATGCTGAATGCTCCCCCGATATATACATTCTTCGTGATTTAAGTACGAAACAGTCAATATATCTTGACTAATTTCTATACTTCGTAAACAATTGTTTAGAAATAAAGAAATCGATCAAAATATTACTGCTTCGTTCTTAAGGCACCTAGAATAAGTAAAGGGAAAACATCAGGCATAGAATCTGGGACGGAATGTTGGTAAGGTTGTTGGGATGTGCTGAATGGTTGAATTTCTTCTTGATCTGTGGGAGCTGTGCGATGCTCTTCTTCGTGTTCTTCGTCAGTGATGTATTGCTAGCTATCTTGATTTGCTGCGTGACTTGAAATGATTTTTTCCAGGGTTTTAATTCTTACCTGCAAATGGAAACATAATGATGTGTGAAAAGATAGTCAACATGGGCCTGTTCACTGTTAGCAAGAAAGTCCTTTCGAAAATCACATATGATATGCATATATTTTTCCACATTTACTGAAGAGTAGGTTAGGTATGAATCTTTTGATAATCCTTCTTCAGAACCATGTATGCCTGTATAAAAACATAAGGAATGGTCTTCAGCTAAGTGGATGTACTCTTCTAGTAAAGGTGTGATGAAATTAATCGAAAAGAAATAGCAAAAATAAAAATTCTTTCTTTTTTTCCCTTCCTACCTATACTGCACTACTATGCATGTTGTAGAACAGTAGACCCTCTGGTTTGCTAAGCTTTTTATGGTATACTCAATTGTCAATTCATGATATGGTATGCAGGGTATATTAATTAGGTGAACAAGGTGTTTATACCCCTATAAAGATCGATGTACTCACTTAATATACATGGGGCTGGTGCTTTCATAATGGTATCCGTATTGAAATAAACTGTTTATTCGGGGCTGTATCTGTACAGCCGCATTCTTGCGTTGGTTCGGTGTAAGGTCTCTTCTGGTTTTTTGGAGGCGGGTCTGGATGGTGTTGCTCTAGCAAGGCCCAAAGAAGACTCCTCAAAAAGAAGAATATCAGAACCCAGTTTGTGCATGAAAGGCGAGTTGTTCCTGCTTGAAGCACTGCTGGATGATTCGCATGTCTTGAATCTTCCAAGGTCTTCCTTTCTGTCTTCAGCAGGGGTAGATGCCAGTCGAGGAAGCTTCAGGCCGGTTGATGGGAGGTCGGGTTGCTTCATTTCCTTTCCAGAGTCGAAGATCGGAACTTCTTCTTCATCGGTGCTGTAGAAACCGTTCAGTTCCATGCAATTCCTGGGAAACCTCTGCGATTTTGGCCTTTCCAGTCTCTCAAGACCGGCCTGCTTCAAGCCAGGCAGTTGCCCATTGAGACCTGACTGCTTCAGACCGGATAACTTCTTCTTTTCGGAGTCGAAGATCGGAACATCTTCTTCATCAGTGCTGTAGAAACCGTTTATTTCCATTGTATTCCTGGGAAACCTCTGCGATTTTGGCCTTTCCAGTCTCTCAAGACCGGCCTGTTTCAAGCTGGGCAGTTGCCTCTCGAGACCTGACTGCTTCAGACCGGATAACTTCTTCTTTTCGGAGTAGAAGATCGGAACATCTTCTTCATCGGTGCTGTAGAAACCGTTCAGTTCCATGGTATTCCTTGGAAACCTCTGCGCCTTTGGCCTTTCCGGTCTCTCAAGCCCGGCATGCTTCAAGCCAGGCAGTTGCCCATTGAGACCTGACTGCTTCAGACCGGATAACTTCTTCTTTTCGGAGTCGAAGATCGGAACATCTTCTTCATCGGTGCTGTAGAAACCGTTCAGTTCCATGGTATTCCTTGGAAACCTCTGCGCCTTTGGCCTTTCCGGTCTCTCAAGACCGGCCTGCTTCAAGCCAGGCAGTTGCCCATTGAGACCTGACTGCTTCAGACCGGATAACTTCTTCTTTTCGGAATGGAAGGTCGGTACATCTTCTTCATCGGTGCTGTAAAAACCGTTACGTTCCATGCCATTTCTGGGAAACCTCTGCGATTTTGACCTTTCCAGTCTCTCAAGACCGGCCTGCTTCAAGACAGGTAGTTGCCTCTCGAGACCTGCCTGCCTCACGCCGGATAACTTCTTCTTTTCGGAGTCGAAGATCGGAACATCCTCTTCATCGGTGCTGTAGAAACCGTTTAGTTCCATGGTATTCCTGGGAAACCTCTGCGATTTTGGCCTTTCCAGTCTCTCAAGACCGGCCTGCTTCAAGTCGGGCAGTTGCTTTTCGTGATCTGACTGCTTCAGACCGGAAAATGTCGTCTTTTCGTAGTCGAAGGTCGGAACATCTTCTTCACTGTTTAAGTAACCGTACTGCTGCATGTAATTCTTCGGGAATCTCTTTGATTTTGGCATCTTGGATTCCTTGAGACCAGAACGTTTGAGATCTGGAAGTTTCTTCTTCTCGGGGACTATGGATGGGAAGAGGTTATCCGAGCTCTTCTTCTTGTAGGCTGTAGAAGTGCCACAAGGATCCGCACTGGCTTCTTCATTCACAAAGCCGTTGTTTTTCTCAACATATTGGCGTCTGGAAAGAAGTTTTTCCGATCTTTTCACGGATGAAAAATTGGCACTGATTAGCTGTAAGTGAAAAAGTATTTAATCATGATGCAAATACACAACAAGTTTAAAACATATCTACTAAAATTTGATTCTGAAAATCGAGATTCGTGAACCAAATATCGAAAATGTTTGATGTACGAACCCTGCTTTTCCCTGAGCTTGTTTTGGCAAAGTCATTTCCTCGATTCATTTTGAAAATGAACGATCTTAAAACAAATATCTTCTTGATGAGGTATCGAAAAGACAAAACCTGGACGATGGATAGAATAGATCAATCAGAAAGTTTTATACCAAAAGGGACTCGGGAAATTCTTGATTGGAAAGTGATTAATGTGACGTAAAATTAGATAAATTAGAACTCACTCGTCCCCAGACCTTCAAGATCAGCAAATTATTGCTCAGAAAGAAATCAAGAAAAATATATTTAACAAAAAATCTAAAAGAGCATGGTTACCTTACTTCCCGAAAACAACGAGTAAGAGTCGACTCTAGCTATAGTTCGTGGCTCTATATCACATCTGGTGCACCGCAAGGATCAGTACTTGGTCCCTTACTATTTAATGTTCACATAAATGACTTGATTTACATCATCAGTGAAGAATCAGAAATATGTAACTTTGCCGTTGATAACACCCTGTTCGCCTGCAACCAGAAAATTGACCGAGCGATATCTAGTTTGGAGCTCGATATACACAGTAGCTTAGAATGGTTCCAGTCTAACATGATGGTTGCAAATCCATCGAGATTCCAACGAATGTTCATGGGTTTACACCAAGACATCAAACTTTGTCTGGAAATTGATGATAAAATGATACCATCCACAAGTCAAGTTGAACTGCTTGATGTAAATATTGACGCAAAACTATAATTTAGTGCTCATGTAGAGTCTTTGTGTGTCAAAGCCAGCAGGAGTGTTAGTGCTTTTTCCAGGGTTGCAAGATATCTCCAGCAACCTCAAAAAAGGTTACTGTATAATTCGTTTTTTATGGCAAACTTTAAATATTAGTCCTTAATTTGGAGGTTCTGTTGAAAGGGTGCTAATAATAATATTAATAGGATCCATAGACGAGCACTGCATGTTTTGTTTGATGACCATGATATGTCCTTTGCTGAACTACTTGTTAGAAGCAATGAAAGAACTGTCCATGTTCAGAATTTACAAAGACTGATGATAGAGATTTACAAAACATTACATCATCAATGTTTTTAATGTATTTTAGTTAGATAATTGGTCTTTATTAGCTCACTCGTTTAAGACTGAGCTATTATTTGCTTAACTTTAAACCAACTGTGAATAAGGAGTTTACTATCATTATATTATTATTGGTAGATTACTTATTCTTAATGACTGCTCTAAATGTTTCAAATATATACCCCTAGGAGGGTGCGTCTACAAGACGGGAGCAGCTCAAAAATGATGACGGCAAAGTATTTGGTTTCTACTCGAGTGGGGCTGTTTATAAGATAGGGGGCCTTTGGAATCATTTTGGTACTCAGTTATTGCTTCTGTGGAGCAGAAATAAGTTCGAGCATAGGAAACAGGTTGTAATGCATGGGAAGAATAATTATTGCCCATGTCTTGTAGAGCAGTTATTAAGAATAAGTAATCTACCATGCTTTTTTAGCTTTGTTTTGTGAAATTTATTGTTGTTGATTTCATTCTGAATAATAATTTGCTAATTTTGAAAGCCTGGGGACAATTTTGGCCCAGCAATAAGTTTGAGCGGAGGAAACAGGTTTTATTGCATGGGAAGAATAACTATTCCCCTGTCTTGTTGACGCACCCTCCGAAAGCGTTTTGTAATTGAAACATTTAGAGCAGTTATTAAGAATATGTAATCCACCATGCTCTTTCAGCATTGTTTTGTAAAATATATTATTCTTGATTTCATTCTGAGCAATAATTTGCTAATTTTGAAAGCCTTGGGACAATTGTGCTCCTTTTGAGCAATAATTTGCTGATTGGGAAGGCCTTGGCACGAGTGAATTCTTTCTGAGCAATTAATTGCTGATTTTGAAGGCCTGGGGACGAGTGAGTTCTGATTTACCACTCTGAATTTTACGTCAAATAAATCACTTTTCAATCAAGAATTTCCCGAGTCCCTTTGTTATAAAACTTTCTGACTGATCTATTCCATCCATCTTCCATAGTTTTCTACTCGATTAGCTCATCAAGAAGATATTATTTCTAAGCTCGTTCATTTTCAAAATGAATCCAAGTAATAGAGAAAGTGACTTTTCCAAAACAACATCAGGAAAAAGCAGGGTTCGTAAATCAAACATTTTTGATATTTGGTTCATGAATTTCAATTTTGAGAATCAAGATTTATTAGATATGTTTTAGACTTGTTGTGTATTTTCATCCTGATTAAATACTTTTTCACTTACAGCTAATCATTGCCAATATTCCATCCGTGAAAAGATCGGAAAAGCTTCTTTCAACACGCCAACAAGTTGAGACAAACAATGGCTTTGTGAATGAAGAAGCCAGTGTGGAGCCTTGTGGCACTTCTACAGCCTACAAGAAGAAGAGCTCGGAAAACCTTTTTCCGTCCATCAACAAGTCTTCAAATAAAGGATTGTTTAGCCGCTGTTGATGGACGGAAAGAGGTTTTCCGAGCTCTTCTTCTTGTAGGCTGTAGAAGTGCCACAAGGCTCCATACTTGCTTCTTCATTCACAAAGCTGTTGTTTGTCTGAAAGTGTTGGCGTCTTGAAAGAAGCTTCTCCCATCGTTTAACGGATGGAAAATTGGTACTGATTAGCTGTAATTGAAAGTTATTTAATCAGGATAGAAATACACAACAAATCTAAAGAATATCTACTAAATCTTGATTCTGAAAATCGTAATTCATGAACCAAATATCGAAAATGTTTGATATACGAGCCCTGCTTTTTCCTGATGTTGTTTTGGAAAAGTAACTTTCTCTATCACTTTGATTCATTTTGAAAATGAACGAGCTTAGAAATAATATCTTCTTGATGAGCTAATCGAGTAGAAAAATATGGAAGATGAAAGGAATAGATCAGTCAGAAAGTTTTATAACAAAGGGACTCGGGAAATTCTTGATTGAAAAGTGATTTATTTGACGTAAAATTCAGAGTGGTAAATAAGAACTCACTCGTCCCCAGGCCTTCAAAATCAGCAATTAATTGCTCAGAAAGAATTCACTCGTCCCCAGGCCTTCTCAATCAGCAAATTATTGCTCAGAATGAAATCAAGAATAATATATTTTACAAAACAATGCTAAAAGAGCATGGTGGATTACATATTCTTAATAACTGCTCTAAATGTTTCAATTACAAAACGCTTTCGGAGGGTGCGTCAACAAGACGGGGGAATAATTATTCTTCCCATGCAATAAAACCTGTTTCCTCCGCTCCAACTTGTTGCTGGGCCAAAATACATCAGTACCAAAATACTGCTAAAGGCCCCCTATCTTATAAACAGCCCCCCTCGAGTAGAAACCCAATACTTTATATTTGCCGTCATGATTTATTAGCTGCCCCCGTCTTGTAGACGTGCCCTCCCAAAGGTGTTTGTGTATTTGAAACATTTAGAGCAGTCATTAAGAATAAGACCATAATTTTTTCGAAAAAAAGGATAATTTGCAATTGCATTCTTCCCCAGCCCATGTTTTGATTTTTTGGCAAAAGGAAGCTATTGTTGCGCTGCACTTTATCAGATCTGGTATGCTATTCCAGAGTATGCTACCCCTGAAGGATATGGAATTCATACCGAAGGCCACAGTGGATGTGCTAGGAAGTAGAACGGTGTCCCTCATTCTGAGAATGTATCTGGTTTCTCGTCTCTGGAATAATTCAGACAAAATACAGGGTTCTGATGATGTAATGTTTTGTAAATCTCTATCATAAGTCTTTGTAAATTCTGAACATGGACAGTTCTTTCATTGCTTCTAACAAGTAGTTCAACAAAGGGTGTATCATGGTCATCAAACAAAACACGCAGTGCTCGTCTATGGATCCTATTAATCTTATTATTAGTACCCTTTCTATAGAACATCCAAATTTAGGGGCAATATTTCAAGTTTGACATAATAAACAAATTATATAGTAACCTTTTTTGGGGTTGCTGGAGATATCTTGCAACCCTGGAAAAAGCACAAACACTCCTGCTCGCTTTGACACACAAAGACTCTACATGAGCTCTAAATTTTAGTTTTGCGTCAATATTTACACCCAGCAGTTTAACTTGACTTGTGGATGGTATTATTTTATCATCAATTTCCACACAAAGTTTGATGTCTTGGTTTAAACCCATGAACATTAGTTGGAATTTGGATGGATTTGCAACCATCATGTTAGACTCGAACCATTCTAAGGTACTGTGTATATCGAGCTCCAAACTAGATATCGCTCGCTCAATTTTCTGGTTGCAGGCGAACAGGGTGTTATCATCGGCAAAGTTACATATTTCTGATTCTTCACTTATGACGTAAATCAAGTCATTTATGTAAACATTAAATAGTAAGGGACCAAGTACTGATCCTTGTGGTGCACCAGATGCGATATCAAGCTATGAACTATAGCTAGACTCGAACCATCGTTGTTTTCGGGAAGCAAGGTAACCATTCTCTTTTAGATTTTTTGTAAAATATTTTTTTCTTGATTTCATTCTGAGCAATAATTTGCTGATTTTCAAATCCTGGGGACAATTAAGCTCCTTTTGAGCAATAATTTGCTGATCTTGAAGGCCTGGGGACGAGTGAGTTCTAATCTATCTAATTTTACGTCACATAAATCACTTTCCAATCAAGAATTTCCCGAGTCCTTTTGGTATAAAACTTTCCGACTAATCTATTCTATCATTCTTCCATGTTTTGATTACTTGATAGCTCATCAAGAAGATATTTGTTCTAAGATCGTTCATTTTATAAAATGAATCCCAGTGGTAGAAAAAGTGACTTTCCAAAAGCAACGTCAGGAAAAAGCAGGGTTCGTACATCAAACATTTTCGATATCAAGTTCATAAATTTCGAATTTCAGCATCAAGATTTAGTAGATATTGTTTAAACTTGTTGTGTATTTTCATCCTGATTAAATAACTTTCTATTACAGCTAATCAGTGCCAATTTTCCATCCCTGAAACAATCGGAGAAGCTTCTCTCAAGGCGTCAACACAATCAGACAAACAACGGCTCTGTGAATGAAAGAGCCAGTGTTGAGCCCTGTGGCACTTCCACAATCTACAAAAAGAACAGCTCGGAAAACCTTTTTCCGTCCCTCAACAATTCTTCCAATCGAGGATTGTTTAGCTGCAGAAGTGAGAAAATGCCGATTCTGGCAACCTCAAATCTCGACAGAGAGCCCCAACTTCCGTCTCTACAGAAACCAGAGAGACAAAAATCGAGGTGGTTGCCCAGGAATTCCATGCAACAGCATGCAGAAGATGTTCCGATGTTCGGATCTGAGAAGAAGAAGCTGCCCGGCCTAAAGAAATCCGGTCTTGGGAGACCTGAAAGGCCGAAGTCGAAGAGGTTCCCGAAAAATTGCTTTGAGCAGTATGGCTACTACAGCACCGATGAAGAAGATGTTCCGATTTCCGTCCCTGAGAAGAATAAATTGTCTGGCTTGAAGCAGTCCAGTTTTGAGAAACCGGAACGGCCACAGTCAAAGAGGTTTCCAAAGAATTGCATGGAACAACAGTACGGTTACTTCAGCACCGACGAAGAAGATGTTCCAATGTTGGTACCTGAGAAGAAAAAGTTGCCAGGCTTGAAGCCGTCCTTGTTTAAGGAACCGGAGAGGCCAAAATCGAAGAGGTTCCCGAAGAATTGCTTTCAGCAGTACGGATATTACAGCACCGATGAAGAAGATGTTCCAATGTCCGTCCCTGAGAAGAAGAAACTTCCAGATCTACAACGTTCTGGTCTCAAGGAACCCGAGATGCCAAAATCGAAGAGATTCCCGAAGAATTACATGCAGCAGTACGGTTACTTAAACAGTGAAGAAGATGTTCCGATCTTCGAGTCCGAAAAGAAGAGGTTTTCCGGTCTGAAGCAGTCAGATCACGAAAAGCAACTGCCCGACTTGAAGCAGGGCGGTCTTGAGCGACTGGAAAGGTCGAAGTCGCAGAGGTTTCCAAGGAACTGCATGGAACTGAACGGTTTCTACAGCACCGATGAAGAAGATGTTCCGATCTTCGACTCCGAAAAGAAGAAATTGCCCGATGTGAAGCAGTCAGGTCTCGATGGGCAACTGCCAGGCTTGAAGCAGGCCGGTCTTGAGAGACTAGAAAGGCCAAAATCGCAGAGGTTTCCAAGAAACTGCATGGAACTGAACGGTTTCTACAGCACTGATGAAGAAGATGTTCCGATCTTCGACTCTGGAAAGGAAATGAAGCAACCTGACCTCCCATCAACCGGCCTAAAGCTTCCTCGACTGGCATCTACCCCTGCTGAAGACAGAAAGGAAGACCTTGGAAGATTCAAGACATGCGAATCATCCAGCAGTGCTTCAAGCAGGAACAACTCGCCTTTCATGCACAAACTGGGTTCAGATATTCTTCTTTTTGAGGAGTCTTCTTTGGGCCTTGCTAGAGCAACACCATCCAGACCCGCCTCAAAAAAACCAGAAGAAAGCTTACACCGAACCAACGCAAGAATGCGGCTGTATAGATACAGCCCTGAATGAATAGTTTATTTCAATACGGATACCATTATGGAAGCACCAGCCACATGTATATAAAGTGAGTACATCAATCTTCTAAGAGGTATATACACATTGTTCACCTAATCAATATACCCTGCATATCATATTATGAATTGAGAATTGAGGATAGCATACAAAAATTTGCAAACCAGAGGGCCTACTGCTTAAGGAATCGGATATAAGTGCAGCATAGGTAGCCAGGAAAAAAGAAAGAATTCTTATTTTTGCTATTTTTTTCAACGATTTCATCACTCCTTTACTAGAAAAGTACATCAACTTAGCTGAAGACCATTCCTTATGGTTTTATACAGGTATACATGGCTCTGAAGAAGGATTATCAAAAGATTCATACCTAACCTACTCTTCAGTAAGGCGTAAAAATATATGCATATTATACTAATATAACGGTCGTGGCAAGAACTTTCTTGCTAACAGTGAACAGGCACATGTTGAATTATTTTAATTAACTATCTTTTCACTTTTCATTATGTTTCCATTTGCAGGTAAGAATTAAAAACCCTGAAAAAATCATTTCAAGTCACGCAGCACATCAAGATAGCAACTAATACATCACTGACGAAGAACACGAGGAACAGCATCGCACAGCTCCCACAGATCAAGAAGAAATTCAACCATTCTGCATTTCCCAACAACCTTACCAACATTCCGTCCCAGATTCAATGCCTGATGTTTTCCCTTTACTTATTCTAGGTGCCTTAAGAACGAAGCAGTAATATTTTGATCGATTTCTTTATTTCTAAACAATAGTTTACGAAGTATAGAATTTGGTCAAGATATATTGACTGTTTCGTACTTAAATCACGAAGAATACATATATTGGGGGAGCCTTAAGCATTAAACCTGAGGACCAAGTTCTCATACATTTGACACCAAAGCAAGAAACATTAAAGAACTTCCATCATTCTGAATTTCAAATCAACAAAGATCATTGGACTTGCGAAGAACAAGCATCACACAGTATTGTATTGCAAAGCAGCAAATTACAAGGGAAATTCAGCAAACAAAAACAGACGAAAGCATTGGCAGCATTCTGGCTAAAATGTTACGATGAAAATGTACGTTAAAGCCTTGTAGCTGTTACTAACATGTAACCACCAAATGCTTTGCTCTGAACGATTTCTTCACTAATTTTGTTGTTACAATGTACAATACAATGCTTGTATCTTTGTGGTTTTCATAAATTGTAAGTAATTGAGACAATTATGGTAAAGATTATTGCTAAGTTATTTATTGATATTGCATGACATGAATTTTTGTTTTTGTTTTCCCAACTACTGATGAAAAAGAAAGATGTAACCATTGTTTCACGTTGGTCATCACATCTTGTAGTGTGGTTTTGGAGAGCAGAGATATGACAGCACACCAAAATGGAACTCAATTGAAGCTCAGAATTTAACTGTTTTGTGCTTGAATTGTCTGCTTTGGGCGAGAGATGGATGGTAGGGAACAGGCAGAAAAGCAGGGACATAAGAACTAGGGGGCACTGAAGGTACGTTTCCACCCAAGATTTCGTAAAAAACAATTAAGTGCCTTTTTACTTTCAGAAATTGCCTCTCCTCCTTAATGAAAGACCCCTTAAAATGTCATGCCCCCCTAAGTTAGATGCTTTTACGTTCTTGGAGAAGAGAAATTTGGGCCAAATGGTGCCATGTGTAGGGAACGTAGGTATGAAAGTTGTTTGGTTAGCTTCTTCTTGGCAGATCTAAAGACCGGAACATCTTTTGTATGCTGTTGCATGGGATTCCTGGGCAACCTCCTCGATTTTGGTCTTTCTAGTTTCTGGAGAGAGGAGAGTTGGGGTTCTTTGTCGAGAGTTGAGCTTTCCAGAATCGGCATCTTCTCACTTCTGCAGCTAAACAATCCTTGATTGGGAGACGTGTTGACGGACGGAAAGAGGTTTTCCGAGCTCTTCTTCTTGTAGGCTGTGGAAGTGCCACAAGGCTCAACACTGGCTTCTACATTCACAAAGCCATTGTTTGTCTGAACAAGTTGGCGTCTTGAAAGAAGCTTTTCCGATCTTTTCACGGATGGAAAATTGGCACTGATTAGCTAAAAGTGATGATGTTATTTAGTGGATGCAAATACACAACAAATGTTAAAAACATTTTTTCAAAATCGAAATTCATTAAGAATAAGTAATCTACCACCATCCTCTTTTAGCTTTGCCTTGATTTCATTCTGAGCAATTGTTTGCTGATTTTGAAGGCCTGGGGACGAGTGAGTTCTTATTTATCCCTCTGAGTTTTACGTCACATAAATCACTTTCCAATCAAGAATTTCCCGAGTCCCTTTGGTATAAAACTTTTTGATTGATCTATTCTATCAATCGTCCATGTTTTGTCTACTCGATTACCTCATCAAGAAGATATTCTAACTAAGCTCGTTCATTTTCAAAATGAATCCAAGTAATTGAGAAAGTGACTTTTCCCTAACAACACCAGGAAAAAGCAGGGCTCGTATATCAAACATTCTCGATATTTGGTTCATGAATTTCGATTTTCAGAATCAAATTTAAGTAGATGTTTTTTAATGCATCCTGATTAAATAACTTTCTATTACAGCTAATCATTGCCAATTTTCCATCCCTGAAAAGATCGGAGAAGCTTCTCTCAAGACGCCAACACTTTCAGACAAACAACAGCTTTTTGAATGAAGAAGCGAGTGTGGAGCCTTGTGGCACTTCTATAGCCTACGAGAAGAAGGGTTCGGAAAACCTCTTTCCGTCCATCAACAACTCTTCCGATCAAGGATTGTTTAGCCGCAGAGGTGAGAAAATGCCGATTCTGGCAAGCTCAAATCTCGACAGAGAGCCTCAACTCTCCTCTCTCCAGAAACCAGAGAGACCAAAATCGAAGTGGTTGCCCAGGAATCCCATGCAACAGCATGCAGAAGATGTTCCACTCTTTGGATCTGAGAAGAAGAAGTTGCCCAAACATTTTTCATACCTACGTTCCTACACACGACACCATTTGGCCCAAATTTCTCTTCTCCAAGGACGTAAAAGCATCTAACTTAGGGGGGCACGACACTTCAAGGTTTTATTAAGGAGAAGAGGCAATTTTGAAAGTAAAAAGGGCACTTCATTGTCTTTTGCAAAATATTGGGGGGCACGAGCCTCCAGGACCTCCTAGTTCCTGCGTGCCTGTTCTTTTGCCTGCTTCCAACCATCCATTTCTCGCCCAAAACAGACAATTCAAGCAAACAAAGGTTAAACTCTGAGGTCTATACTCAATTGAGTTCCATTTTGCTATGCTGCCTTATCTCTGCTCTCCAAACCACACTTCAAGATGTGATGACCAACGTGAAACAATGGCTACATCTTTCTTTTTCATCAGGAATTGAGAAAGCAAAAACAAAAATTCAAGTCACGCAATATTAATAAATAACTTAACAATAATCTTTACCATAATTGTTTGATTTACTTACAATTTATGAAAAACACAAAGATTCAAGCATAGAATTATACATTGTAACAACAAAATTAGTGGAAATATCGTCCAGAGCAAAGCATTTGGTGCTTACATTTTAGTAACAGCTGCAAGCCATAAACGCACATTTTCATCGTAACATTTTAGCCAGAATGCTGCCAATGCTTTCGTCTGTTTTTGTTTGCTGAATTTCCCTTGTAATTTGCTGCTTTGCAATAGAATACTTTATGCTTGTTCTTCGCTAGTCCCATGATCTCGATTGATTTGAAATTCAGAACAATGGAAGTTCTTTAGTGTTTCTTGCTTTGGTGTCAAATGTATCAGAAATATATCCTCAGGTTTTATGCTTAATGCTCCCCAATATATGCATTCTTCGTGATTTAAGTACGAAACAGTCAATATATCTTAACAAATTTCTATACTTCGTAAACTATTGTTTAGAAATAAAGAAATCGATCAAAATATTACTGCTTCGTTCTTAAGGCACCTAGAATAAGTAAAGGGAAAACATCAGGCATTGAATCTGGGACGGAATGTTGGTAAGGTTGTTGGGTTATGCTGAATGGTTGAATTTCTTCTTGATCTGTGGAAGCTGTGCGATTCTGTTCTTCCTGTTCTTCGTCAGTAAAGTATTGCTAGCTATCTTGATTTGATGCGTGACTTGAAATGATTTTTTCCAGGGTTTTTAATTCTTACCTGCAAATGGAAACATAATGATGTGTGAAAAGATCGTTTGTACCAAATAATTCAACATGTGCCTGGTCACTATTAGCAAGAAAGTTCTTGCCACGACCGTTACATTAGTATAATATGCATTAATTTTTTCTGCATTACTGAAGAGTAGATTAGGTATTAATCTTTTGATAATCGTTCTTCAGAACCTTGTATACCTGTATAAAACCATAAGGAATGGTCTTCAGCTAAGTGGATGTACTCTTCTAGTAAAGGTGTAATGAAATTAATTGAAATGAAATAGCAAAAATAAAACTTCTTTCTCTCTCTTACTGGCTACCTATGCTGCACTACTATGCACGTTGTAGAACAGTAGGCCCTCTGGTTTGCAAAGCTTTTTATGCTATACTCAATTGCAAATACATGATATGATATGCAGAGTATATTAATTAGGTGAACAAGGTGTATATACCTTTTAGAAGATTGATGTACTCACTTTATATACATGTGGCTGGTGCTTTCATAATGGTATCCGTATTTAAATAAATTGTTTATTCGGGGCTGTATCTATACAGCCGCATTCTTGCGTTGGTTCGGTGTAAGCTTTCTTCTGGCTTTTTCGAGGCGGGTCTGGATGGTGTTGCTCTAGCAAGGCCCAAAGATGACTCCTGAAAAAGAAGAATATCTGAACCCAGTTTGTGCATGAAAGGCGAGTTGTTCCTGCTTGAAGCACTGCTGGATGATTGGCATGTCTTGAATCTTCCAAGGTCTTCCTTTCTGTCTTCAGCAGGGGTAGATGCCAGTCGAGGAAGCTTCAGGCCAGTTGATGGGAGGTCAGGTTGCTTCATTTCCTTTCCAGAGTCGAAGATCGGAACATCTTCTTCATCGTTGCTGTAGAAACCGTTCAGTTCCATGGTATTCCTGGGAAACCTCTGCGATTTTGGCCTTTCCAGTCTCTCAAGACCGGCCTGCTTCAAGCCGGGCAGTTGCCCATTGAGACCTGACTGCTTCAGACCGGATAACTTCTTCTTTTCGGAGTCGACGATCGGAACATCTTCTTCATCGGTGCTGTAGAAACCGTTCAGTTCCATGGTATTCCTTGGAAACCTCTGCGATTTTGGCCTTTCCAGTTTCTCAAGATCGGCCTGCTTCAAGCCAGGCAGTTGCCCATTGAGACCTGACTGCTTCAGACCGGATAACTTCTTCTTTTCGGAGTCGAAGATCGGGACATCTTCTTCATCGGTGCTGTAGAAACCATTCAGTTCCATGGTATTCCTTGGAAACCTCTGCGATTTTGGCCTTTCCAGTCTCTCAAGACCGGCCTGCTTCAAGCCGGGCAGTTGCCCATTGAGACCTGACTGCTTCAGACCGGATAACTTCTTCTTTTCGGAGTCGAAGATCGGGACATCTTCTTCATCGGTGCTGTAGAAACCATTCAGTTCCATGGTATTCCTTGGAAACCTCTGCGATTTTGGCCTTTCCAGTCTCTCAAGACCGGCCTGTTTCAAGCCGGGCAGTTGCCCATTGAGACCTGACTGCTTCAGACCGGATAACTTCTTCTTTTCGAAATGGAAGGTCGGTACATCTTCTTCATCGGTGCTGTAGAAACCGTTAAGTTCCATGGTATTCCTAGGAAACCTCTGCGATTTTGGCCTTTCCAGTTTCTCAAGACCGGCCTGCTTCGAGCCAGGCAGTTGCCCATTGAGACCTGACTGCTTCAGACCGGATAACTTCTTCTTTTCGTAGTCGAAGATCGGGACATCTTCTTCATCGGTGCTGTAGAAACCGTTTAGTTCCATGGTATTCCTGGGAAACCTCTGCGATTTTGGCCTTTCCAGTCTCTCAAGACCGGCCTGCTTCGAGCCAGGCAGTTGCCCATTGAGACCTGACTGCTTCAGACCGGATAACTTCTTCTTTTCGGAGTCGACGATCGGAACATCTTCTTCATCGGTGCTGTAGAAACCGTTCAGTTCCATGGTATTCCTAGGAAACCTCTGCGATTTTGGCCTTTCCAGTTTCTCAAGATCGGCCTGCTTCAAGCCAGGCAGTTGCCCATTGAGACCTGACTGCTTCAGACCGGATAACTTCTTCTTTTCGGAGTCGAAGATCGGGACATATTCTTCATCGGCGTGTAGAAACCATTCAGTTCCATGGTATTCCTTGGAAACCTCTGCGATTTTGGCCTTTCCAGTCTCTCAAGACCGGCCTGTTTCAAGCCGGGCAGTTGCCCATTGAGACCTGACTGCTTCAGACCGGATAACTTCTTCTTTTCGGAGTCGAAGATCGGGACATCTTCTTCATCGGTGCTGTAGAAACCATTCAGTTCCATGGTATTCCTTGGAAACCTCTGCGATTTTGGCCTTTCCAGTCTCTCAAGACCGGCCTGTTTCAAGCCGGGCAGTTGCCCATTGAGACCTGACTGCTTCAGACCGGATAACTTCTTCTTTTCGAAATGGAAGGTCGGTACATCTTCTTCATCGGTGCTGTAGAAACCGTTAAGTTCCATGCAATTCCTGGGAAACCTCTGCGATTTTGACCTTTCCAGTCTCTCAAGACCGGCCTGCTTCAAGACAGGTAGTTGCCTCTCGAGACGTGACTGCCTCACGCCGGATAACTTCTTCTTTTCGGAGTCGAAGATCGGAACATCTTCTTCATCGGTGCTGTAGAAACCGTTTAGTTCCATGGTATTCCTGGGAAACCTCTGCGATTTTGGCCTTTCCAGTCTCTCAAGACCGGCCTGCTTCAAGCCGGGCAGTTGCTTTTCGTGATCTGACTGCTTCAGACCGGATAACTTCTTCTTTTCGGAGTCGAAGATTGGAATATCTTCTTCACTGTTTAAGTAACCGTACTGCTGCATGTAATTCTTCGGGAATCTCTTTGATTTTGGCATCTTGGATTCCTTGAGACCAGAACGTTTGTGATCTGGAAGTTTCTTCTTCTCGGGGACTATGGATGGGAAGAGGTTATCCGAGCTCTTCTTCTTGTAGGCTGTAGAAGTGCCACAAGGATCCGCACTGGCTTCTTCATTCACAAAGCCGTTGTTTTTCTCAACATATTGGCGTCTAGAAAGAAGTTTTTCCGATCTTTTCACGGATGAAAAATTGGCACTGATTAGCTGTAAGTGAAAAAGTATTTAATAAGGATGCAAATACACAACAAGTTTAAAACATATCTACTAAAATTTGATTCTGAAAATCAAGATTCGTGAACTTAATATCGAAAATTTTTGATGTACGAACCCTGCTTTTTCCTGATCTTGTTTTGGCAAAGTCATTTCCTCGATTCATTTTGAAAATGAACGATCTTAAAAAAAATATCTTCTTGATGAGGTATCGAGAAGACAAAACATGGACGATGGATAGAATAGATCAATCAGAAAGTTTTATACCAAAGGAACTCGGGAAATTCTTGATTGGAAAGTGATTAATATGACGTTAAACTAGATAAATTAGAACTCACTCGTCCTCAGGCCTTCAAGATCAGCAAATTATTGCTCAGAATGAAATCAAGAAAAATATATTTAACAAAAAATCTAAAAGAGCATGGTTACCTTACTTCCCGAAAACAACGAGTAAGAGTCGACTCTAGCTATAGTTCGTGGCTCCATATCACATCTGGTGCACCGCAAGGATCAGTACTTGGTCCCTTACTATTTAATGTTTACATAAATGACTTGATTTACTGCATCAGTGAAGAATCAGAAATATGTAACTTTGCCAATGATAACACCCTGTTCGCCTGGTACCAGAGAATTGACCGAGTGATATCTAGTTTGGAGCTCGATATACACAGTACCTTAGAATGGTTCGAGTCTAACATTATGGTTGCAAATCCATCAAAATTCCAACTAATGTTCATAGGTTTAAACAAAGACATCAAACTTTGTCTGGAAATTGATGATAAAATAATACCATCCAGCATCCACAAGTCAAGTTAGATTGCTGGGTGTAAAGATTGATGCGAAACTAAAATTAAGTGCTCATGTAGAGTCTTTGTGTGTCAAAGCCAGCAGGAGTGTTAGTGCTTTTTCAAGGGTGCAAGATATCTCCAGCAACCTCAAAAAAGGTTACTGTATAATTCGTTTTTTATGGCAAACTTTAAATATTAGTCCTTGATTTGGAGGTTCTGTTGAAAGGGTGCTAATAATAATATTAATAGGATCCATAGACGAGCACTGCATGTTTTGTTTGATGACCATGATATGTCCTTTGCTGAACTACTTGTCAGAAGCAATGAAAGAACTGTCCATGTTCAGAATTTACAAAGACTGATGATAGAGATTTACAAAACATTACATCATTAATGTGTTTAATGTATTTTAGTTAGATAATTGGTCTTTATTAGCTCACTCGTTTAAGACTGAGCTATTATATGCTTAACTTTAAACCAACTGTGAATAAGGCGTTTATTATCAATATATTATTATTGGTAGATTACTTATTCTTAATGACTGCTCTAAATGTTTCAAATACACACACCTTTGGGAGGGCGCGTCTACAAGACGGGGGCAGCTAATAAATCATGACGGCAAATATAAAGTATTGGGTTTCTACTCGAGGGGGGCTGTTAATAAGATAGGAATTCTTTAAAAGCATTTTGGTACTCAGTTATTAATTCTGCGGAGCAGCAATACGTTGGATCATAGGAAACAGGTTTTAATGCATGGGAAGAATAATTATTGCCCCTGTCTTGTAGCATGCCCTGACAAAGGGGTTGTATTTAAAACATTTAGAGCAGTTATTAAGAATAAGTAATCTACCATGCTTTTTTAGCTTTGTTTTGTAAAATACATTATTCTTGATTTCTTTCTGAGCAATAATTTGCTGACTTTGAGGGCCTGGGGACAAGTGTAATCCTTCTGAGCAATAATTTGCTGATTTTGAAGGTCTGGGGACGAGTGAGTTCTAATTTATCCCTCTGAATTTTACGTCATATAAATCACTTTTCAATCAAGAATTTCCCGAGTTCCTTTGGTATATAACTTTCTGATTGATCTATTCCATCTATCTTCCGTGTTTTGTCTACTCGATTAGTTCGTCAAGAAGATATTCTTTCTAAGCTCGTTCATTTTTAAAATGTATCCAAGTAATAGAGAAAGTTACTTTCCCAAAACAACACCAGGAAAAAGCAGGGCTCGCATATCAAACATTTTCAATTTTTGGTTCATGAATTTTGATTTTAAGAATCCAATTTTGGTAAATATTGTTAAAACTTATTGTGTATTTGCATCCTGATTAAATACTTTTTCACTTACAGCTAATCAGTACCAATTTTCCATCCGTGAAAAGATCGGAAAAACTTCTTTCAAGACGCCAACATGTTGAGACAAACAATGGCTTTGTGAATGAAGAAGCCAGTTTGGAGCCTTGTGGCACTTCCACAGCCTACAAGAAGAAGAGCTCGGAAAACCTCTTTCCGTCCATCAACAAGTCTTCCAATCAAGGATTGTTTAGCTGCAGAAGTGAGAAGATGCCGATTCTGACAAGCTCCAATTGCGGCAAAGAGCCCCAACTCTCCTCTCTCCAGAAACCAGAGAGACCAAAATCGAAGAGGTTGCCCAGGAATTCCATGCAATAGCATGCAGAAAATGTTTCGATCTTTGGACCCGAGAGAAAGAAGTTGCCCAAACAACTTTCATACCTACGTTCCTACTCATGGCACCATTAGGCCAAAATTTCTCTTCTCCAAGGACATAAAAGCATCTAACTTATAGGGGTACGACACTTCAAGGGGTCTTTCATTAAGGAGGAGAGGCAATTTCTGAAAGAAAAAGGCACTTAATTGTTTTTTTACAAAAATCTTCATCCTCCATCTATCGCCAAAAGCAAACAAGTGGTGCTAAGTGTAGGAACGTAGGTATGAAAGTTGTTTGGGCAACTTCTTTTTCTCGGGTCCAAAGATCGAAACATTTTCTGCATGCTATTGCATGGAATTCCTGGGTAACCTCTTCGATTTTGGTCTCTCTGGTTTCTTGAGAGAGGAGAGTTGGGGCTCTTTGTCGACATTTGAGCTTGTAAGAATCGGCATCTTCTCACTTCTGCAGCTAAACAATCCTCGATTGGAAGACTTGTTGAGGGACGGAAAGAGGTTTTGCGAGCTTTTATTCTTGTAGGCTGTGGAAGTGAGATACTTGCTTCTTCATCCACAAAGCCGTTGTTTGTCTCAACTTGTTGGCGTCTGGAAAGGAGTTTTTCCGATCTTTTCACGGATGGAAAATTGGCACTGATTAGCTGTAATAGAAAGTTATTTAATCAGGATGCAAATACACAACAAGTTTTAACAATATCTACCAAAATTGGATTCTGAAAATTTAAAATTCATGAACCAAAAATTGAAAATGTTTGATATACGAGCCCTGCTTTTTCCTGGTGTTGTTTTGGGAAAGTAACTTTCTCCATTACTTGGATTCATTTTGAAAATGAACGAGCTTAGAAAGAATATCTTCTTGATGAGCTAATCGAGTAGACAAAACATGGAAGATGGATAGAATAGTTCAATCAGAAAGTTATATGTCAAAGGGACTTAGGAAATTCTTGATTTGAAATTGATTTATATGACGTAAAATTAAGAGTGGTAAATCAGAACTCACTCGTCCCCAGGCCTTTAAAATCAGCAAATTATTGCTCAAAAGGAGCACACATGTCTCCAGGCTTTCGAAATGAGGAAATTATTGATCAGAATGAAATCAAGAATGATATATTTTACAACACAAAGCTAAAAGATCATGGTGGATTACTTATTCTTAATAACTGCTCTAAATGTTTCAAATACAAAACCCTTTCTGAGGGTGCGTCAACAAGACGGGGGAATAATTATTATTCCCATGCAATAAAACCTGTTTCCTCCGCTCCAACTTATTGCTGGGCAAAAATACACCAGTACCAAAATACTGCTAAAGGCCCCCTATCTTATAAACAGCCCCCCTCGAAAAGAAACCCAATGCTTTATATTTGCCGTCATGATTTGAGCCCTCCGAAAGGTGTGTGTATTTGAAACATTTAGAGCAGTCATTAAGAATAAGTAATCTACCAATAATAATATAATGATAATAAACTCCTTATTCACAGTTGGTTTAAAGCTGAGCTAATAATAGCTCATACTCTTAAACGAGTGAGCTAATAAAGACCAACTATCTAACTAAAATACATTAAAACCATAATTTTTACAATAAAAAGGATAATTTGCAATTGCATTCTTCCCCAGCCCTTGTTTTGATCTTTTGGCAAAAGGAAGCTATTGTTACGCCTTACTTTATCACATCTGGTATGCTATTCCAGAGTATGCTACCATTAAAGGATATGGAATTCATACCACAGTGGATTTCGATGGATTCCCAACCATTATGTTGGACTCGGACCATTCTAAGGTACTGTGTATATCGAGCTCAAAACTAGATATCGCTCGCTCAATTTTCTGGTGGCAGGCGAACAGGGTGTTATCATTGGCAAAGTTACATATTTCTTAATCTTCACTAATGATGTAAGTCAAGTCATTTATTTCAACATTAGATAGTAAGGGACCAAGCACTGATCCTTGCGGTACACCAGATGTGATATCAAGCCATGAACTATGGCAAGAGTCGACTCTTATTCCTTGTTTTCGGGAAGTAAGGTAACCATGCTCTTTTAGCTTTGTCTTGTAAAATACATTTTTCTTTATCTCATTCTGAGCAATAATTTGCTGATTTTGAAAGCCTGGGGACAATTGTGCTCCTTTTGAGCAATAATTTGCTGATCTTGAAGGCCTGGGGACGAGTGAGTTCTAATCCATCTAATTTTACGTCACATAAATCACTTTCCAATCAAGAATTTCCCGAGTCCTTTTGGTATAAAACTTTCTGATTGATCTATTCTACCATTCTTCCATGTTTTGACTTATCGATACCTCATCAAGAAGATATTTATTTTAAGTTCGTCAATTTTCAAAATGAATCCAACTGGTAGGGAAAGTGACTTTCCAAAAGCAACGTCAGGAAAAAGCAGGGTTCGTACATCAAACATTTTCGATATTTGGTTCATAAATTTCGAATTTCAGAATCAAGATTTAGTAGATATTGTTTAAGCTTGTTGTGTATTTTCATCCTGATTAAATAACTCTCTATTACAGCTAATCAGTGCCAATTTTCCATCCCTGAAACAATCGGAGAAGCTTCTCTCAAGGCGTCAACACGTTCAGACAAACAACGGCTCTGTGAATGAAGGAGCCAGTGTTGAGCCCTGTGGCACTTCCACAATCTACAAAAAGAACAGCTCGGAAAACCTCTTTCCGTCCCCCAACAATTCTTCAAATCGAGGATTGTTTGCTGCAGAAGTGAGAAAATGCCAATTCTGGCAACCTCAAATCTCGGCAGAGAGCCCCAACTTTCGTCCCTCCAGAAACCAGAGAGACAAAAATCGAGGAGGTTGCCCAGGAATTCCATGCAGCAGCATGCAGAAGATGTTCCGATGTTCGGATCTGAGAAGAAGAAGCTGCCTGGCCTAAAGAAATCCGGTCTTGGGAGACCTGAAAGGCCGAAGTCGAAGAGGTTCCCGAAGAATTGCTTTGAGCAGTACGGCTACTACAGCACCGATGAAGAAGATGTTCCAATTTCCGCCCCTGAGAAGAATAAATTGCCTGGCTTGAAGCAGTCCGGTTTTGAGAAACTGGAGAGGCCAAAATCAAAGAGGTTTCCAAAGAATTGCATGGAACAACAGTACGGTTACTTCAGCACCGACGAAGAAGATGTTCCAATGTTGGTACCTGAGAAGAAAAAGTTGCCAGGCTTGAAGCCGTCCTTGTTTAAGGAACCTGAGAGGCCGAAATCGAAGAGGTTCCCGAAGAATTGCTTTCAGCAGTACGGATATTACAGCACCGATGAAGAAGATGTTCCGATGTCCGTCCCTGAGAAGAGGAAACTTCCAGATCTAAAACGTTCTGGTCTCAAGGAACCCGAGATGCCAAAATCGAAGAGATTCCCGAAGAATTACATGCAGCAGTACGGTAACTTATGCAGTGAAAAAGATATTCCGACCTTCAACTACGAAAAGAAGAAGTTATCCGGTCTGAAGCAGTCAGATCACGAAAAGCAACTGCCCAGCTTGAAGCAGACCGGTCTTGAGAGACTGGAAAGGCCAAAATCGCAGAGGTTTCCCAGGAATACCATGGAGCTAAACGGTTTCTACAGCACCGATGAAGAAGATGTTCCGACCTTCGACTACGAAAAGAGGAAGTTATACGGCATAAAGCAGTCAGGTCTCGAGAGGCAACTGCCCGGCTTGAAGCAGACCGGTCTTGAGAGACTGGAAAGGCCAAAATCGCAGAGGTTTCCCAGGAATACCATGGAGCTAAACGGTTTCTACAGCACCGATGAAGAAGATGTTCCGACCCTCGACTCCGAAAAGAAGAAGCTATCCGGTCTGAAGCAGTCAGGTCTCAATGGGCAACTACCCGGCTTGAAGCAGTCCGGTCTTCAAAGACTTGAAAGGCCAAAATCGCAGAGGTTTCCTAGGAACTGCATGGAACTGAACGGTTTCTACAGCACTGATGAAGAAGATGTTCCGATGTTCGACTCCGAGAAGAACAAGTTGCCCGACGTGAAGCAGTCAGGTCTCGATGGGCAACTGCCCGGCTTGAAGCAGTCCGGTCTTGAGAGACTGGAAAGTCCAAAATCGCAGAGGTTTCCGAAGAATACCATGGAACTGAGCGGTTTCTACAGCACTGATGAAGAAGATGTTCCGATCTTCGACTCTGGAAAGGAAATGAAGCAACCTGACCTCCAATCAAATGGCCTAAAGCTTCCTCGACTGGCATATACCCCTGCTGAAGACAGAAAGGAAGACCTTGGGAGATTCAAGACATGCGAATCATCCAGCAGTGCCTCAAGCAGGAACAACTCGCCTTTCATGCACAAACTGGGTTCAGATATTCTTCTTTTCCCGGAATCTTCTTTGGGCCTTGCGAGAGCAACGCCATCCAGACTTGCCTCAAAAAAACCAGAAGAAAGCTTACACCGAAGCAACGCAAGAATGCGGCTGTATAGATACAGCCCCGAATAAAACAGTTTATTTCAATACGGATACCATTATGAAAGCACCAACCACATGTATATAAAGTGAGTACATCAACCTTCCAAGAGGTATATACACATTGTCCACCGGATTAATATACGCAGCATATCATATCATGAATTGACAGTTGGGTATACCTTACAAAACTTTGCAAACCAGAGGGCCTACTGCTTAAGGAATCGGATATAAGTGCAGCATAGGTAGCCAGGAAAAAAGAAAGAATTCTTATCTTTGTTATTTCATTTCAATTAATTTCATTACACCTTTACTAGAAGAGTACATCCACTTAGCTGAAGACCATTCCTTATGTTTTTGTACAGGCACACATGGCTCTGAAGAAGGATTATCAAAAGATTCATACCTAACCTACTCTTCAGTAATGCGGAAAAATATATGCATATTATACTAATATAACGGTCGTGGCAAGAACTTTCTTGCTAACAGTGAACAGGCACATGTTGACTATCTTTTCACACATCATTATGTTTCCATTTGCAGGTAAGAATTAAAACACTGGAAAAAATCATTTCAAGTCACGCAGCAAATCAAGATAGCTAGCAATACATCACTGACGAAGAACACGAAGAAGAGCATCGCACAGCTCCCACAGATCAAGAAGAAATTCAACCATTCAGCATATCCCAACAATGTTAACAACATTCCATCCCAGATTCAATGCTTGATGTTTTCCCTTTACTTATTCTAGGTGCCTTAAGAACGAAGCAGTAATATTTTGATCGATTTCTTTATTTCTAAACAATTGTTTACGAAGTATAGAAATTTGTCAAGATATATTGACTGTTTCGTACTTAAATCACGAAGAATGTATATATCGGGGGAGCATTAAGCATAGAACCAGAGGATATATTTCTGAAACATTTGACACTAAATCAAGTAACGCCAAAGAACTTCCATCATTCTGAATTTCAAATCAACAAAGATTAGGGGACTAGCGAAGAACAAGCATCACACAGTATTGTATTGCAAAGCAGCAAATTACAAGGGAAATTCAGCAAACAAAAACAGACGAAAGCATTGGCAGCATTCTGGCTAAAATGTTACGATGAAAATGTACGTTAAAGCCTTGTAGCTGTTACTAACATGTAACCACCAAATGCTTTGCTCTGGACGATATTCCCACTAATTTTGTTTTCACAATGTATAATACAATGTTTGAATCTTTGTGTTTTTCATAAATTGTAAGTAATTGAGACAATTATGGTAAAGATTATTGTTAAGTTATTTATTAATATTGCATGACATGAATTTTTGTTTTTGTTTTCCCAACTCCTGATGAAAAAGAAAGATGTAACCATTGTTTCACGTTGGTCATCGCATATTTTAGTGTGGTTTTGGAGAGCAGAGATATGACAGCACACCAAAATGGAACTCAATTAAGTGTGGAGCTCAGGATTTAACTGTTTTGTGCTTGAATTGTCTGCTTTGGGCGAGAGATGGATGGTAGGGAACAGGCAGAAAAGCAGGGATATAAGAACTAGGGGGCACTGAAGGTACGTCTCCACCCAAGATTTTGTAAAAAACAATTAAATGCCTTTTTACTTTCAGAAATTGCATCTCTTCCTTTAAGGAAAATGCAGTCGAAGCGTCCTGACCACCCCCTAAGTTTAAGATGCTTTTTACGCCCCTGCAGTCCAGAAATTTCGGCCTAATGGTGCCGTGTGTAAGAACGTAGCAGGGTTTATCTAAGGAAATCTTACTACAGGACCAAGACTATACGAAGGCCTGCATGTTCCTGACGAGAGCTCTTGACCCCCTGAGACTCCTAAGCCCTGAAAAACCTCTTCTAAAAACCCAACAAGAGGCTATGCATACATCAAATTGACAAAATATGACTGACTGAAAGATTTCACCATTTACTATATATCTTCTAAAAATATTCATGAAAGGGGCCAAATAAATCGACCAAAGGCCTTGAAGTTTGCTTTTTTACTGGACTTGGAAAAAAGGCCCATTTTACCAATGGTCCAGCAGTTACAGTGTTAAAAAATGGCCTGGAACTAAGGAATGAAAGTTATTTCTTTGCGGGTGAGGGAACTCAGGAACGTACGAAGCTTATCAAACTTGAGGGGCACGACGCTTCGAAAGCACTTTTAGCATTATGAAAGACACGCAATTTCTAAAAGTAAAAAGGTCACTTCGTTGCTTTCTGAACAACCTGGGGGGGGGGGCACATGCCTCTGGTGCCCCCTGGCTTCTCTGTATGTTCCCGAGGGAACTAATTTCTGACCGATACCAAATCCACAACCCGAAACCATTCCATTCATCCTACTGTAAAATTACAAAGTCATTTGTTTTGATGAGTTGCCTTTATTAGGAAGGATGAATTAGTTTCGATTCCGCTAACCGTGACGTAAGAAACGAAATCACTGATTACCCTCTCCTAATCTATACCATTGTACTGCTCTGTTCTAAATCAATTGACAATTATGATTCAAAGCCACAATAGTATACGGTAATATAAATTCCTGAATTGTTTAGAATTCAATATTACCATGTTTCGTTACGTTAATGGTTCGAACAAATGATCTAAGTTTTCCGTAATTGTTATTGAGTGAGGGTTGGGAAGCCAACAGGAGCGGTCGAAACTAGTTGGGTCTCGTAAGCCAGGGTCTATGAAACATAAGATTTATCTCACTCATTACACTACAAGATTTTTATAAACAAATTGGAAACTTACTTCCTCAATTTACTTATTGGACGAAAGTGGCACACATTTTTGAAGAAGGAAAGATAAATAAAATTTATTGTGTTGACAGCCCTGACAGCACACGTCGTCATAAAGGAAAATGACCGACCTCACCAATTCTGAAGTCGAGCAGCTTAGGTAAGAATGGTTTTAGCACTTGAAATTTAAAGTAATGTATTGTTTTCTCGCTTTATTTTAATGCTGTTAACTTAAAGTAGCTTTTTACATATCTTATGTAAACCTTGATATCGTATAAAACCTGTTTTGTTTAATCAGGCTAGTCAAGAACATTTTTAGGCCATAACGACCTTTCAATAGATATGGGCCTAAATCTAAGGTTTTTCCAGAATTAACCTTGCCAGACCTCGGTATTTGCCTACACTAATTTTATGTTTTGTTGCTGTAGAAAAATAGCATTGAATCTGTCTTGTTGCTGTCAGGGGGAAGGTTGAGGTATTCAACTTTATAATGGGCTGTGCAAGAATCCATTATCTCTTATTTAGCCTATGCTTTTTCATATGGGAGTCTAGAGTGCCCTTCAATTTATCTTTAAAATGGTTGATTCATAATCATTATCCAGACAAAAATGGTTCAAATAATAAGGTTGTTTGCTAAAAAGGACAGGAGTTATGAATCCCACAACCCCCCTGAGCATCGATGCGCCCCTGTGAACTGCACATGAGAAATCTTCTAATTAAAGATTATTTGCGATTAGACAACCCCTCAGTTTGAATTTTATTATATGTTGATATAAAGTGCTCCAGAATCACTGATGCCAAGCAGCTTGTTAGATTTATGCCACTGTATTAACTAAACAGTTAAGCCTTTTAAATATATGTTCCTTATCAACTAGTTCCTTTTAGAAAACAAGGTACTTCCATAAAACAACCAAAAAGATCCTATTTTGTTTAACAAAATGATTTTGTGGTTTTTTTCAAGTCAGTTACTGTATCCTGTCCATCCAAATAAATTTCTGTGGTTTCTTTCAGAAGGCCGGTTTCACTGGAGTTAATCATTGAATTGAATTAAAAACCTGAAAAAGCATTGAAATTTAATCGTCTCTCCAGAAATAACTGATAAAACCTTAGAACTTGGAAATCTAGCATCCGCACACTAAAAATCAGTAGCCCTCACCACCAAACAATTTTTTCCTTGATTAAATCAATCAATATAAATCAAGTAATTATTCAATAAGCACACCCCTTACATGTACGTAAGTAAGTGAGTAAGTAATAATAAAGTAGGATGAACATATTAAAAAACTTCTGCTACTCTGAGTTTTGTGCTCACGCACTCGACAGACAGACTACACCTATGTTTATAATTGCTCTATACTCAAGTATATCGTGCTCTATGGCCAGGATAGGCACTCCCTTCTCAATTTAGATGAGTAAGTAATTGTATTTTTGCCACAATAAAATCTTTTTTATATGTTAGATAAAAATTTAAATACTCTTGAAATTATCTAAGATACAATAGTCGAGGTTAAAAGTTAATCACACGCACAAGCACACAAATCCGGACCTTTTGATCTGACAATGATTTTGTAGATTCAAATGTCACACAAATCATCAGCCCTGTTCATATATGTTGCAAAGAATTTGCTACATCAAGTATGCAATCATATCAGATTCTTGTGAGGCTCTCAATTTTCGGACTGACCAAACCCCTAGGAGAAACCCTAGAAACACAGGCCACTTTGAGAATTGGAGAGACTTAATAAAGGTTTTAACAAAGGGTGTCCGAAGAACAAAAGTTTCGTCTTGCAGAATTCTGAATCTCTATTCCTCTCAAAATCCTTATCTAATCAATTTTTTCTTTATATAGCTGGTTTCATCCAAATTTAAACCGTCATCATGCTGAAGCCTTGCTGATTCAAAATGGCCAAGATGGGAGTTATTTATTGCGACAAAGCACAACAAATGTTGGGGAGTATTCACTGTCTGTTCGATGTGCCAGTGCAGCCAAGCATTTTCAGATTGGATGGGACGGCACACATTACACATTTGGAATGGGAAGATTTGCAAGTTTGAAAGATTTTGTTGAGCATTTTGCAAATAAGCCGCTGATAGGGGGAGAATCAGGTATAACTTCTATTTGTGATTTTAGGGATGTGAACAAGCAGACAACAACAAAGCATTAAATTGTCACCTTGTTCTGGTTTTTTTTATTGTTGCCTATTTCTGGCTTGTTTTTGGGATGTTCTTGCTTAGTAGTGGCCCCAGGTTTCCTTGACTAGGGATGTACCGGATCAGGGTTTTTAGAATCCGGCCGGAACCGGATTTACCGGATTTTTTTACCGGATAATCTGGCCGTAACCGGATTTTTTGCCAATGTTTTTCCAGTTCAAAAAGGCAAAAAGATATTCTGCAGTAAAGTTTCTAATCGAGCTTTTTGCACTAGTAGGCTACTAAAAGTTTCGTTAATGTTTACAGGTTTAAAGTTTCCAAAAATGTTTTACTTTTACATAAAAAAATTAACACAAACACACGACAGTATACTACTTTCTTATACCATTAAATAGCTATTGCTGAACTTTCTTTTCTTAATTTTTATCTAAAACTATGAGTTTTGCTTCAAGGAACTACCCGTTTTTTATTTCACGAGAAAAAAGGCTCAAGCCCTAGTACTAAAAGTTTCTTAAACTTCCTATTGTTTTTTGTTAAAGGAAACGAAGAACAAAATGATATATTGTTATCTACGAGTTGTTTGTTGTATTTACACGTTTAAAACTAATTTTGAAATTCTTTACAGTGTCTTAGAGTTCTAAAAAAGGTTGTGAAAAATCCAGCCGGAACCGGATGTTTTAAAAATTGGCGATCTGGCGCTGGATTATCCGGTGTTCCGGAATTCCGGTACACCCCAATCCTTGACAAGGGGGCTGTAACATCCAATGGAGAGGCTTTTCCTATAAAGATTCAAAAAACCCACTCTGAGACAATGAATATCTAGTGTTATCTATGTTGCCAAGAGGGTCCTGGCTGGTTTCCCTTGTTCTAGGTTATTCAGAACTTAATCATTTCAACAATTTTGTGAATAAATTCTAAGACAGCCAATAAGTGTAATGTTTGATCTAAACATCACTTGAATTTTGCTATCTTCATTGATGTTTCAAATAGTTTGCTGGCTCAGCAAAATGTCACACAAAAGTAAAGATTAATGTGCTGGTTCTTACTCTTTCAGGGGTGTTAACATTACTGAAGCATCCTTACCCCAGAGACGTTCAAGAACCAGTGTCTTACGAAACCATCAGAGTACACGCAGAATGGGGAAACAGGCCAAGCTCAGGAAATAATGGCAATCAATCGTCAAACTCTAATCTCTCGGTAAGGGGAACTATCCTTTGAGAATGCATGATATAAATTTGCCTCTTTGTTTTGCTGCTGCATTTGTTTGAAAAATAATGCGGATAGACAAGTCATTGATTTTTACTGAGCTTCTTGTAATTAATATTTTTCATTCTTTTAGTTAAATTCCAAGGAAGGATATCTCACCAAACTTGGAGGAAGGGTCAAGGTAGGATTATTTTCCAAATAAATCTTGTATTTTCAAACTATTAAAATAGTCACCAATGGCCAGATATTAAAGGGATTCAACTCTGTTGAATTGGTCAAATGCATACCAATAGCCAGTCTGTCGAGAAATTTCTAATCTAGTGAGAAAATAAATAAAAGTTTATACTTGAGAAGTATGGTTTTAATCGTATTGATATTTCAAATTTTCCTTTCAAACTTAGCATCAAACTTAACTTGCACACAAATTGTAACTGTTACTCACATCGATTTGAAATTGGCAGACTTACAAATGGCACTAAAATTAAAATCATGCAGGGCAATGGGATTACCACTGTGAACAATTTTGATTTAAAAAGTTTTCAACTTGATTAAACTCAATTTTAGAATGCTTTTTTGCTTTACAAAATTTGAATGCAGTTTCGATTAAAGAATGCTCGGGGAAATTCAATCTGAAGTATCAAAATTGCAAAACTGCTCCATTTGGCAGAAACCCACAATGGTTGGATATACCCACAATCTCCATTTTTATTAATGTCTGTCCTATGAGAAATCACATTGACAGTAAACAGGAGCTTTTTGCAAATCAGATCACGCTAGATCAATGCTATTTTTAATCATGCTGTCTTATCAGTGTCTAATGCCTTTTATAGATAAAGATTCATTTAAATTAGATTTATATTGTGAAACATTGTTTTAGCACTAGTTGATTAAAGTGCCAGGCTCTAGTATTTTCATTGGACCAATTAGTGAATGTGTGACTCTTATCAATGGACAGATTATCAATTAGATTGCTCAACATTGTTTAAACTTTATTTGATTAGAGTGCAGGGTCCTAGTGCCTTTCATTACTCTTATTTATATGAATGAACGAGTTTCTGTTTAGCGTATTTACTGACTAAACCCGGGCCTTGTTCTCAGCATTGGCACGGTAGCATTCACTGCATAACTACATTTATTGGGAGAAGGGTCTAATCCAACGGAATTGTAAAATAATGATCAATAGATAAATATTTCGTTAATTGATAACCCAGGGTCATTTGTTAAGTTATCCAAATGCTGGGAACATAGTGAAACGAAAACATGGATTACTTAAGCTTTTCGTCTGACACTCAACAGAGTAATACGTCAGAAAGAGAACGAAACAGAAACCTAACTGATTTATATACCCAGATGTGGATTGAAATAGGCCAATCAGAAAAGAGGTGAATGATTGGTATGGTGTTGGAAAACCAATCAACACCCAAGATACAGTGAGCTGACCAATGAGATTACTTCAAGAGTCCTAAGGCGAAAACAAACTCCTTCTGTCTACAAAATAGGGGATCCCTGGTTTTTATGTAGACTGATTCCAAAATAGCTAAGTGAAATGTAGATCTTGCTCTGCCAATTATTCGAAAGCAATTCTCACTGTAGGCTTTAGCACACTCTGGGTTGTCGAGCAAATGTTGACCTATAGCAGAGTCATGTTTTAGTGATATGTGATAAGAGTCATGTTTTCTGATTGGCGTATTTCGATCCACATCTGGGTATATAAATCAGTAAGGTTTCTGTTTCGTTCTCTTTCTGACGTATTACTCTGTTGAGCGTCAGACGAAAAGCTTAAGTAATCCATGATTTCGTTTCACTATGTTCCCGATATTTCTGGCTATACTGAAGTTCTGTACCATCCAAAGACTATCCAAATACTGCTCAACATTACATAACAACACTGCTTAATTAGATTGCAAGGTCGTGGTGTGTTTGATTGCGCTCATTTATGAGTTTGATTTTTTAGTAGTGAGGTTCTATTTAGCATACTTGTGGATTAAGCATGGATTTATTTTTAGTAAAGGCATGCTAGCATTCAATACGTACACAACTAGTGGTACAAACAAGGTCCTAGCATATATGATTGTGCCAAATTGTATTTAAGCAGGTTCCTTTAAGAAAACAATACTTTTGAAATTTCTAATCTTGATTACTCAATATCAGAATACTCACCACAGGAATATCAAGTAAACTTGTCAATCTTTTTTTTAGAACTGGAAAGCGAGATGGTTTGTGCTCTTCAAAAATGAACTCAAATACTATAAAACAAAAGGGGTGAGAATTATTGTTTTATTTGTTGTTATATCATTTATTCTATATTCATAATTCACTATTAGTGAAGCAACAAAAGTTTTTTAACAAGCTACTGTCTTCAGTCTTTGGTCAGTCAATAACTCAAGGATAGCAGTAAAACATGGCAAAGCATGATAACTACATAAGTATTCATCTGATACTCATCAGAGTAGAATGTCAGAAGAATGAAACCAAGGTAATAGTAATTTCTAAACACAATTCAAAATTGGCCACAAAGAAAAGAGATTAATGATTGGAGTAAAGCTCAGAAACAAGTATGTTTTTTGTCAAAATGAACTTGGGTATCGTCAAAAGGGAAAGTTATCTTATTCCTGGATTGACTATTTTTTTTCCTCTCTAGGTAAAATAATTTGGTACATTGCAAAATCTGTGAAAAAGAAATTTGACAGAAAACATATGATTTAGACATATAGACCAGGTTATATTGGAGGTAGGTACCACCTTAAGGCGGAGAAATTCTAACACTGGTTTTCATATGCCCAGACACTCCAGTATTTAGGAAAATGGCGGTAAACGGGTATCTGCTGGGGTTTAGGGGGTAAATACGGGGGTTTAATAACTCAACATCACTTGATTTGCCTCTGCGGAGGAGCAAAACGCTTTTCGCCTTTTCAGGATAAATAATAGCAGGAAAGCCTAGTTTTTCACCACAATGATCTATGTCGAGTTTAATATATGTTGTTTACATGCATAATTAAGTAACGTGACCAGTATTACCCCTTTACCATATATGGTTAGTTTGTAATTTTACAAAAATTTGGGGGTGTTTTGCACTTTTAACTGCCTAACTATATCTGCCGAAATTGTCCTGAATAATTTCATTAATGAATCATGTTGGGCTGGCTAAGATGAAATCAATTGGAATGGTGTGAATAATCCTTATCCGCTTTTTATTTGATTTCTATGACGTAAAGGACATTAGTTAGCTTTCCGGTTCGATTTTTGATTGTGTGTTAAATTTTGCATGGCTATCTACAAAGCACAATAGATTTTAGCTTTCCTGTCATTTGATTATTTGATCCTTGAAGCTCTGATCACTTTATTTGCTGAGGATGTTTTTTAGTTGGAGAATAGCTAACTGTTCGCCTGGTAAGTTTATGTTTGAGTTTTACCTTCTCATTGTATTGCCAAGGTTAATTCTTCTGAAAAATTGCTTCTCATACTTCCATAATTTTTTCGGATTTCGGATTGCTCTCACCAACACTCTCATTTACTCAAATAAAGCAACTAAAACATCAAATAATCAACTAAAACTAAACAGAAAACAGAAGACAGCATTTAACGAATGATATATAAGTTTCTTAAGAAAAAGTATTCGAGTACTTGAGTCTCTTACATTTGTTGGCCGCTTTTTCTTCTGGGTTTCTTAAAAAATAAAACCCATTGCAGTATAAGAAAATAACTGGCTCTCATTATTTTCTCTAACTCATCAATAATGGACCGTTCCCTAACGAAAGGATACCTCCTGCAAGTCCTGAATACAATACAATAGATTTACTCCTAACTTGCTGAAACCACTTTTCAAATAGAAATCTAGAAAACATCCACAGTCGACTTTGTATGATGAACTTTTCTTTGCTATGATCTAGATGGCAGAATTACAGTGTCTCGTTCATTATGAAGGGCAAGATTGTAAATACACGAAGGCCAAGTGTATCTCTGATGCAAACAAGGAAAGAATACTCGCTGCAAAACAACTACGTGAGGAATTAGGTGGTGCGAATCATCACGAGAAGTAATGTCTTTCTGTCGCAAAAAATATAGATTCCAAGAAACATGGTATACATAGAGAGCCGTGCTATAAGAAATTCACGCTCATCCTTTCAAGTCGACACAAAAGCGACCCTTCACCCTGTTCTTCAGCGTCAGAATCCCGTCCGAAAAGAGCTAGATCTGCAGTTGGCAGTGATCTTTACCCAAAAGAATGTAACTTTTGTAAGAAATATCGCGTAAAGCGAAAGCAAAGACATTATTTGCCAATTACAATTACAACTGAGCAGGCAGCTAATACACTGAAGCAGGCAGCAGAGGCCCACGAAGACCAAGCCTCTTTTATGAAATCAAAGATGTAGACCTTATAGCAAAGAAGTTTAAATACCATGAATCATGTTATAAGGAATTCACACGGAAAAATAAGAAAGTCCCTGAGATTGCCAAAGAGGAAGACGATGCATCACGATATTCCATTAGTGGTGGTGTCAAAGCAGTTTTTAACTGCATAGAGGAGAAGATTCTGGAGGAAAATCAAGCTGTTTCGATGAAAGTCCTACATGATATATTTGGTTTGGAAACGGAGGATACAAGATACAGATCTGAATTGAAAACGCGGATTGAAACAGCTTTCCCGAATAAGCTTTATTTTTTGAAAGTTGCAAATAATATCCCAGAAGTAGTGATAAACGCAGGTGCAATCGATAATCACATCACCTTTAACGATCGTAATCACATCATTCAACAGGCAGCTCTGTATCTCCGGAAGGATCGCATCGAATTCGCATCTTCCAGGCCTGAATTGACATGGCCAATAAGCGTTGAAGATGTCTCGTCAGATGAGCGAAAGCCACCTGAAGCTATACAGGAGTTCTTGAGCTGTCTTCTAACAAACAAAAGATCACCCCAATCGGGAGACCGTCAGTCGCCTAATCCAACCTCATGCAGCAGACCTCGTCCACGGAGTTACTCGTGGGAAGTTTGTAACATCTAAACACTTTTTGCTCGGTCTTGGATTGCACAATGTTACTGGACAAAAGAAACCCGTGCAAATAGCAAGCAATCTTGGTCACTGCATAGATTACAATCTTGTTTGTTAAATCGAGACTGCTCAAGCTGAAAAGTCCCAGTTGCTATCAACGGCAAGAGGTACACTTCCATTGAAGCCAAATACCCCTATGGACACTGTGTTAACCTTTTTCTGGGTGGATAATTTTGACTTGAATATCGAAACGCAAACAGGTCACGGTGCCATCAATTCTACACATATGATTGTTTAAAAGTTTATATCAACGTTTACAGCCCTTGGTTCTGACTGGAATCTGACGGAAGCTGTTATAAATGATTTGGAAGAATTTGTTTGCATCCTTTATGATTACCGGCAAAAAGAAGTAAACAATGTCCGCAATGCATTATTCGAGGCAAAATACATCAACCAGAATAAAGCCATAGACATGTCATTTTTACCCCCATGTCAAGCATCGTTGAGACTCCACACATTGCGCTCAAACGTTGTCGCGAGAATTTTGGAAACTATCCGGTGAAAGACAAATTCAAATGCCAGACCTTTCTCAACATGGCTGGACAATCGACAATCAAATCAAATGGATTGAAAAGGCATTCCCTGACGAGGTGGAAGAGCTGCTTCTAAATGAAGAAGACGAAGAAAGCGAGGAAGAAAACGATTCGTAACCGACGTGCGAAAGTAGATAAGTACTTGAAATCAGCACTTGTTAATTAACCATTGATAGTTTTCTTTACCAACATTATATTAGCATCATTCAAATAAGTGCGCAACATTTCCAAGTTTCACGGCGGGCGATTTTTTCATTTTTCTTATTATTGCTGTGATTGGTAATAAATTCTAATCCGTTTAATACATGAGTTAAAACCAACAATATTCATATTTGATATTGTTCATATTTGGACAATTTATAGTCTTTTTAAACTAGTTGAGACTTATATAAGAAGACGACCGCACTTATTTGAATCGGCTAAGGTACTCGACTTTTTGAAGGATACGAAGATATTTCAAAGAAAATTGCAAATTAACCATATATGGTAAAGGGGTAATACTGGTCACGTGACTTAATTATGCATATAAATAACATGTTGAACTCGACATAGATCATTGTGGTGAAAAACTAGGCTTTCCTGCTATTATTTATCCTGAAAAGGCGGAAAAGCGTTTTGCTCCTCCGCAGAGGCAAATCGAGTGATCTTGAGTTATTAAACCCCCTTATTTACCCCCTAAACCCCAGCAGATGCCCGTTTACCGCCATTTTCCTAAATACTGGAGTGTCTGGGTATATGAAAATCAGGGTTAGAATTTCTCCGCCTTAAGGTGGTACCTACCTCCAATATAACCTGGTCTAATATAATAGACTAGAATTTAACAAAGTCAAATTCCCTAATGGAGTGTTCCATGCGTAAATGCAGAACCTGATAAAAAGTCAAGATGCAATCAAGAGAGTCAAGCTTGACCCTTTTATCTGACTCTTTTCTTCTCAATACGAGACTAACATTTATGTGCACCAACCAAACTCATCTGAGCTAAAAATTTAAATGAATGCCTATTTGGATTTCTTCTAGAATATTCATTCTTTACTTTTGATTTTAATGTGCTTGTGTCCCCTGTAATTTGCTTAGATTCATAATTGTGATGTTACTTTAAACTTCTTGTTTATTATTTCATTTAGGACAAAGATCCAATACGAACAATTGATTTAACAAAATGCGAGGGAATTGAGGATGATACTACAGTCGGTAAAAGCAATTGCTTTAAGTAAGTGTGTTTTTTTAGACACAGTAAGTTTCAAGCTACAAACTTTTTCAAATTGAAATGATTTGCAACGGTCTGAAGGGATCCCGTTGCAATATCGAGACCATTGCTACAATCAAGAAACAATTTGCAGCCAAATTATTTAGGCAGAAGCAGTTTTGAAATTTACACATTATTTAATTGGATAAATAATAAAGTCTATTTTTGTATTTGTGCAATCACATCTTTTATCTAGGTTATTTTCTTTGATAGTCATAATGTCTGAAATGTACAAGTGTCCTATCAAGCTTGTTGACCTTGTAATTTTTATGTACTATTGATGTAACATAGAATACACTATAAGAAGACTTAAAGGAACCAGGATTTAGATAATCAATCGGAAATAATTTTTGTGAATGAAAAATAACCCTGGTAGGATTTGAACCCACTACCTCTGTGTCTCAAGCACTATACCAACAGAGCTACCAGGGCCAGTATTTACTTTGTAGTATGATTTTAAAGAATGTCTATGTAATGATCATCTTTCATCAAACTCCAATCAGTAGGAATAATGGCCTGGTAGCTTAAGTTAGTAGGATGTGGTTCGGAATCCTGCTCTTATAATTTCATCACAGAAATTATTTTGAACGATAAGAATACTTAATTGGGTCATCAGATTTGAACTTGGCATGGCACTTCACTAACTTCTTGCATTTTCCTCCCAGACTGACAATGCCTGGTCGCGATTTCTTCATATATGCCAGCTCTGCAACAGAAAAAGAAGAGTGGATGACAGTTTTACGATGGAAACTGGTATGATGTTTGAAAATTCCACTAACTCAGAGACATGGAAACTTGGAAAACTTGAAAAGAGATTTTATGGGACTAAGGGAAGTACCCAGATACCCAGCTTCTAATTAGGGCTCAAAGCATTTTCTGAAAGCACCATCTCCCAAATCTATTGCAGTCTTCCTCAGGTTTCTGCGGTAATCAGGTATAGGATTTTCTGGTTGCTGCTTCCATGCTGAATCTGAGCTGATATCCTCACTCCCCTATATGAGAACCAAGCTGTAGACCATCAAGAGGCAGAAGGTATTTGTTTCCTCATCTCAGGAAAAGTAATCAGGATTTATGACCCAGCCTTTGACCCCATGCTCTCCACTATGTTCAAATTAAGATGATGATTGCCTATTCACAGTGGCAGTTCCAGCTCTGAAAAATTTTAGAGGAAGTGAGGGGGATTTTGACATAACTTTTCCGTTGGAAGGTATATCTAACTAATTTGATGCCATTTTTCTTTAATTGATAATATTGCAGACTTTTGGGATTTTATGCAATTTGTCTTTGACAATTTCACCATGACTGCCTATTCAGTGCATGACAAGCAGCTCAATTCGTCAAACCTGGTACATTATTTCTTATAAACTTGTTCAGGCATATTTTTTGAGGGGAATATGCTGTCTTAAGTGGTGAATTCTTCAAAAATCTGATTCAAACCAATTTATTTTTAGGGTCATGTGAAAAACGATGCTGATTAAGAAGAAAAATCACATACAAGTACATGTTTTCACAACTAAGTATATTGATACATGTGTGATGGGGAATGCATTCAGCAGTGCCGGACAAAGGAGCAGTTTATGGTTTGTTTATAAAGAATTTGATTATAATTTCAACTCATTATATTTTATATTATTACGCAACAGATATGGAGACCTGGGTTCATTATACAGAGTCAGATTTGTTTCAGATTGATTTTCACTTTGGATTGTTTCTCTTGTTAGGAGGCTTATCATAGAAAAGCCGCTAATCTGAAACCCCTATTTTACCCTGCAAAAAGAGGGGTTTGGGTAAATCAGAAAATAGTTTCGTCAAAACGTTTTCAGAAGTGACAATCAATCTGATGTAGATGTATGATTCAGGTTTCCATTTTTATAGTCATACTTTTAACATTTTAATAAAACTGAAAATTTAGTGAGTATCAAGTTTTTTAGCACTTTATAGCCTTGAAATTTATATCAGATCTTCACAACTTGTATAGCTTTGTAAATCCCATTTCAAACATCATAACAAATTGAGTGTTAGATCTCAATTCATTAAGACTGACGCTAGAAAACAAAGAATACTTTAACAACTCATTCTATCAATCTATCAATTGTCCCCTGTGGGTTGGGGTCAGAATTCACCCACCGGATCCCTGCATGTCGTAAGAGGGGACCAAAAGGGTTGGCATCAGGAAGGGCAACCAGCCATAAAGTCTTGACAAATCCATGGACCAGTCAACTCCTGTTAGCAGGGAAAATGGCCGGAATATAAATTCTGTGTGTGTGTGAACTCATTCTATCAATCACACAACATCTTTGATATTTCCCTCATCCTGAAGTGAACAATTCTCTTACTCAAGCCGATCATTCATTTAATGCCTAATGACAACTTTCTATTGGAATTGACATATGAAACTGATTGTCCGATGAAAATTGTAACTATGTTATGCTCTGATGGGTTCCATAGTTATTAATTTCCATATCATTAATATTCTTATACTATATTAAAAAGGTATGAACACAAATGATAAACCATTTTTCAAGAAGATATTATTTCATGTCATATTTTAAATATGCTCAATATACAAGATATGATGATTAAAAATATTTCAATTTTGGTTTTTAAAACCTAGGAATAGCAAATAGATCAACAATTTAACTACACAGTTTTATTTAAATACAAGGCAATAAGTTAAGTTTAGTATCCCCATGCATTAATCCAGCGTGGAGTTGAAATAGATTTGTTTCAGTATGCAAGCAACCCAAGCAAGGCTTGGCAAAGAGCATAGAAGAGTTCAATGCCCAGGGGGAGTACATAGTATGAAAGTAGGACAGGGATGTACCGCTCTTATTGGTGGGTTTTTTCGTCGTAGAATATCTAAATATGGGTACAATTTTTCTGTCAAATTCCATATAAACTGGTATGAAATCTAAGAAATAGCTTTTTCATAAAGATGGGTCTAAATATCCGCCTTGATTGGGAAATCATTCATAAAGTTGGGTGCCATTTCCAAAAAATTGTATTATTTTTGGATGCTGTTGGAAATTTCAATTCTAATAAATTCAAGTATGAAATCAATAGGACTAAGGATATTTATGAAATTCTAAAATCCTCAGATGTATTCATTAATTTAAGGGTTTTGTGTGGGGCTTTTTGAAGAAAAATTTGGAAACCTGTATCAGTTATTTGACCTCAGATGTTACCCCCTTGCCCCCTTGTCTGGCCTTTCCACCTTGCAGATAAGCAGTGGTTTTCACAGGGGAGATTCTAACCCAAAGGTCAACCAAGTTCTTGCAAATTGCAGTTTTGTATTACTAAATACAATGAGTTCTTATATTTGCACATATAATGCTGGATTGACAGCCAGCCCCCTTGTGAAGTCAAATGCAACTGGGTGCCTCTGATAATAAGCTGGCTTCTCTACATCAATCATCACCCCTCGTGCTCTGAGCAGTGCCAAGCTTGCTTCCGTTATTTTGGCACAATCCCGCACTTTCAACTCTTTCAGATCTTTGCAGTACTCCCTCATGACTCTTATGGCATCATTTTTGATGCGCCAGCACCCCTTGATGCCAAGATACTTGATGTTGACGCAGTTCTTTGCCATGAAGCAGATAGTATCACCATCGATACCATAGCAGCCGCCAATATCAACATGTTGCAGTTGTGGGTTATTTCTGAATATCAGACACAGACTCTCGTTTGTGACGTTCCAGCAGCCATTCAACACGAGCGTCTTCAGCGTCTGACATTCCAAACCAAGGACCTCTACCGCATCTGAAGCCAACCATCTGCATTCCTGTAAAAAAAGGCAGGATGCAGCTGATGATTTTTAAATCATACGGAAAAGGAGCAGAGCCATGAACAAATGGGGCAGGGGCTCAGAAGTTATGATCATATTCAAAAGAGTTTGAAAGAATTTACTAACAGCAATGAATTTCAATAGAGCCCGCAACTTCAAAAAAGAGGGTGCAAAAAGCCATCTTTGTTAATAAGGGTTTCCAGTTGCCACCAAGATTCCCTACTGTCTGCACCTTCTGATGCAATTAGTTATGCATGGTTCCACAAACTAGAGCTAATGAACCATGTAATTGTTACATAATTTCATCTTTCTGGCTCTCTTGAAGAGTTTTAAAAGTTCAAAAAAGTTCTTAGATTTCCTTACGTTATACAAAAAGATAAAGAAAAAGAGAAAAATTATTCCATTAGTTTCTTAAGATTAGACAAGTGAGTGTATGGAAATCTAAATCTGTGTAGAGAAAAATCTGTTTAATCCCATTGTTATATGTTGTGTGGAATGATAATGTGTATACCTGTAATTTCACAGTTTCCAATGTCTTGCACGAGACAGCCAGAAATTTCACAGCCTCATTTGTCACGTCCAGACAACCTGATATATCGATCGTCTTCAACATTGGATTTCTGGCAAGGACTGGAATCAAAATCTTATTTTGAAGCCATTTCTTACACATCCGCAGATTCAGTTCTCTCAAACACTCGCTGTAACACGTTATACTCTCGAAGTGCTCGCCATTAAAACGGTTGTTGGCACCGGGAATGCTAAAATCAAGGGCATGGCAGATCTGGAAAAACGTTTCGCTCAGTGTTTTGAAGTATTTACTGACAATCTTTAGTTTACAGACTTCTGAAATTGGAAGGCAGATGAAGATTTTTCTGCAAATCACGTCTTCCACTGGCAAATCTTCAAATGTTGCTTGATCTACTTCCATCTTCTTTCTTTAAATTTCAACTTACAATTAAACAGATACAAAGAAACGTCTCTTAAAGCCAAGGACCAAGGACGATTAACAAATTAGGGTCTCTTTGTGTGCGCCATTTTGTTTCTTGCTGGATCAAAACAAAGCAGAAACAAGTTCTTTCATGTTGGCAAAGTGCAAAGCAAACCTTGTGACTGCGTAGCCTCTCCGGAGGAGCTTTACGTCACATATTCTTCAATTGGCAACCAGCCAAATATAATTTTTTTATAAGTAACTAAGAAATTTGATGAGACCCAAGTAACCAACCTCTAGTTGTTTCTTCATAGTTGTATTTTGGATGGAACAATTTTCAACAATAAGGATAATAAACAATGGCTACATCAGGAACACCAATTTTTATAAGAAACTCTCTATAATAAAATCTGTTCTGTAATTACTTTGTAAAGAACAGTATAATATTTTTCTATATTGTTTTTCTTTAACAATAGATGACAATAGAAAATTTAAAAAACTTTCAAACTGAAAAATTTCAAAGTCAGACTCTGATTCATTGGTTTTTCTCCTTGTTAGTTCGGGTCATCTTACACCACCAGGGTTTTTTAACTCTACACAATATCTGCAGTTCTAAAGGAAGTATTGTGCAGTTCTTAATATAATAGGGGTAAGAAATTTTTCTGAAAGCGGTTTGTTCTCGGCACAGGCTAGTATACTATTATTATTACTATCATTACAAGATTTAAAGATGAATTATAATGAATTAATTGACACTTAGATGTCTATCCCTTGAAAATGATAAAATTTTGATCATGTCAACTAAAGATCTACTATCAGTTTCCTAATCGCCGTGGAACCAGTATGTTGAGGCTCGTCAGGTTTTTGAGATAAAAAACCATTCAAGCTTTTCTGGAAAACATCTAGTCGTACCCCTTTATAGTCCCTGAGGTGTTTGGGTAATAAGTTGAACAACTTAGGACCTTGGATAGTGAAACTCTGTTCGAATATTGTGCAAATTTTAGAATTATTCCAGACGGAAATATGTTTTATAGATTTTTTGTGGTACTCCGCAACCCCATAAGTGTTTATTTGTCGGAAAAGGAAAAATAAGGAAAATAATCTCGATAAGGTCACTGTTAACGTATATACATTTCAAACCATTATCGTAATTCCAACTTACAACTATGATAATATCAGATATACATTGTTAATACAACTAATTATGATAATTTTTACAACGGTAAAACTGAATAACGATTTTAATTCCCAGCAACTGAAAATAACTTTATGGCATTTATATTTGGACCCATTTGGGCCAATCTCCCACTCGACGGAGGTTTCGACTGAACGTAGTCTACTCTTCGTTTTCCTTAATGAAAAGGTACAATATTTTTCCCCTTTATTTTACCTTATTTTTTATTTGATTGATGGGATGGGTCGGATCAAAAGTGTTCGTCGAAATCTTCATTTTCTTCGTGGTCGTGGACATGCCAAGGTCGAGCAGAAAAGAGACCTGAATCTGGAAGAAAAACATTAAATATCAAAATGATTGCAGAAAAATGCAGGATTATTCAAAGAATAGAAGAAAGACTCTTACTATAAGACCGTATCATGGAAAATATACAAAAAGGACAATGATAGGAAGAAAATGCATAGAGTTGTACATCAAGTTTACGATATATCATGATGTTCAAGGTTAAGAGTGATTTCATGTTGAAATAAAGCGTCGAAATTATAGCCTAATATTGCATTGACAAAGGTTTTTACCAATTAGATGATGAAGTGGTTTGAAATAGGGAACAAATAAAACTTAGGAGGAACATCACTGCTGCTTAGTATAGTAGATTATTCTTTCTAACACTTGAAATACCTGAATTATGATCTGCAGTGGTATCATCATACATCAAATCTTGCAGGAAAATACGAGGAGTCTTCACACCATGCGATATCGATTCAGAATCTTCATCTAGATATCTAGCTCTTGCCCAAACTGGTCGATCTAAGCATTCTTCCATCGTTTTGCTTAGCTCTTCTTCTACCTCAGTCTCGCGATTTTCTTTCTCTTTTACCTCCGAAGGTTTAACCTGGAAATAAAGACATAACGAATCCAGTAAATAACATAGAAGTACTTGATTCTAAGATCAGGTTAATTTGGTTCTTTGAGTCTCTGGAGAAATCGAGATTTGATGGTCTTGGATGGATCTTCAATATCAATTTGTTGCTTTGAGCCTAAAATGAAACTAATGACAATGGACAAGTGGCACCTTGAAAGTTTCTTACCGGCCTAGATCTTGTGCAGCTACGCTGTGGTCAGGATTTTATGTTGCAGTCTTAAGTTTTTGTAACCATACATTTCAAAGGGTATATCACTATCATGCTTTGCATAAAATGAGATCCTTGCTCTTTCATATTTTGTGGAATTTTCTGTACATTGTTAGGACTAAAGTCACAAAAAACATTGAAAATAGCACACCTCGTTCGAGTTCTTTGCTTGCTTCTGTTCATTGTAGTGAATTTGCTGGGCAAGATTACTTGGTCGAAGTGGATGCAATTGCTTGACTTTTTGCCTGGAAATATCATAATCAACAATTAACATAAGTAGAATAGACAAAAGCAAAATTTTGTAGAAGTAAAAGCTTTTGTTAAATAAAATGGCATTGCTGTTCAAATACACAACATTTATCAATTTATAATCTGCATTCATCATAGGAAGACGAAGACTTAGAGACCATTCAAAAATCATTGGTACGAATTGAAACGATATTCTAACGATTCGCAAAGATTTAGACAGGATTTCTAAAAGATTTTGACAGGATTTCTAAAAGATTTCGACAGGATTTCTAAAAGATTTTGACACGATTTCTAAAAGATTTTGACACGATTTCTAAAAGATTTTGACACTATTTCTAAAAGATTTTGACAAGATTTCTAAAAGATTTTGACACGATTTCTAAAGATTTTGACACGATTTCTAAAAGATTTTGACACGATTTCTAAAGATTTTGACACGATTTCTAAAAGATTTTTCAAAATCATGAAGCAATTTGCCACGATTTCAAAACAATTTGTAACGATAACACTTTCAAACGATTCAAGTCAAATGAGTAATTTTATTTCTAAATCAATTTGCATGTATTCTTCTATCTTCAAGACTTTTTTAATCAACATTTCAAGCCCCAAAGAAATTTTTAACACCTTCTTGCTACTATGAATTCCTTTGAATTACCTTTTGGTCAAATAGCTTTTTGGAACATGCTATGAAATAATAGTAATTTATTGTTTGGCATTTGCCAGCACTTGACGAAATGTCTGAGCACAGAATGATGTGAGATACAACATAATTCAGAACAATCAACCTTTTTTGCTTGCAAGTCGTAGTTCGTTTCGATTCATTCTTCCTTGATTCTTTCTTATTCGCGGATGAATTTTCTTTTTGATTACTTGTTGATTCTTCGGCGAGATCTTTGCTCGTTCTTTCTCCAGTTCTATTGAAGTTTGCATTCTGGAATGAGACAATTTGCAGCGATACTTTCAAACGATTTAAATTCGATCGAGTCATTATTTTTCTAGGGTAATTTTAAGTATTCGTTTGTCTTAAAGGCTTTAGATCAACAGCTTGAAGCTGCATGAATCAGCTGCATATAGCGTTGGACGACCAGTAGCGATCAGCGATGCCAACTATGCAAACGAAGATTTTTGGTATGAAACTAAACTAAATCAGGCCAATGTTTGCACTCATTATTTTCAGTTTTGAGCTGTTTGTAAAGTCAACTATGAATTGATAAAAAGAGCTTAGTTAATACAAAGCTGGTAGAGAAACACCGAACCGTTCATTTTTCGATCATTTTCTGAGGAAGCCTTGCTTAGCAGGGCGAAATATTAGAAACAATTATTTAATCGTACGTATTTGTGTGTTTTTTGCGTCGCGGTGTTTCTCTACCAGCTTCTTATTGATTTCTTCGCCGTATTCAACTCAGCAGTAAGTTTTTGTGGTTTTTTCTTTCCTGATAATTAGTTAATACACTCGATTTTATCGAGGTTGTTTTACAGGCAGTATTAGGTATAGTGGCATCTCTCATGGTGACAAGTCTTTTATTTCTAGTAGGGCAGGACAACGTAAATGCATTTGTACTTATCAAAGCTATTTCTGTTACTTTTTCAGAAATCATAGGCATCACTAGGCATCACTTATCATAAAAAACATTTGAAGCCCAATCGAAAAAATAAAAATCCACAATCTATTTTTGCTAGAAAATTTTATGAAATTGTTTGCAAGTTGCCTAAACACTGCCCTTGCTCTGATCAAGCCACTTCTATCTAGGCTTGTAGGATGTGTGAAACATTTATTCCGAATCTGGGTTAAGCATAGGGTAATTGTATTAGTAAATTAATGTAGTATGAGTTGCCTTGATTTTGCTTTAGTATAGCTGTTGCGTGACATCCAACTATAAATAAAGTATCAAAACAACCTACGAAAACACGAATGAAAATAGGAATAACAAAACATGCCCTAATAAAATACTCACCCCTGCGGGCACTCGGCCATTCCTCAAATCGATGATAGACTCCACAAACAAGCGTTTCCATACCCCCGTTTCCATTGGACTAACTTTGAAACTAGGCCACCATCCCAGATTGACACACTTCGGCATCCAACACTCATCAGACTCCGATAAGAACTTGAAATACCACGACACCCTCGCACATCTGCACAGACTTCTTGGGTCGAGGAATGAGAAGATGTACACAACCAGGCATCTGGGTAATATTCTTGAGAAATCTGTGTTTAGAACGGGAATTTTTGGGTGGACGATGTAGTTGATTAATTGCTTTTGAGATGAGGTGCATTTTTCGATGAGTAGGTGCAAGATTTCTTTCCTTTGTGGGTCATTCCATTTGTCAAACTACAAGAAAATAACAGATAGATATGAATTAATGAAGCCAGAATAACAATAGAAGAATATCAAAAATATGGATTACTTTTCGTCTGACACACAACAGAGTGATAGCTAGGTCAAGAACTGGCTATATTCAAGTTTTGTATCCACCAAAAACACGAATTAGCAATGTGTTTACAGATAGACTCTAAAAAGTGTGAGGAGAGAAATTGCCTAACTCTGTATTTCTAGAAGGGTAAATTAAGGGTAATAGGAATCATTATGTCTGATCAAATCAAGATGACAACTAGGGTCTTAATGTTTTGATTAATTTTGTCTATTTATTAAACTCTAGGACTCACAGTTAAGTTAAGTTTCGTTTACCAAAGAAAAACCATGAAATGCCACGATCTGGGCACAATAAAGTACTTTCATGTTTGGGGTAGTGGCAATAGGCAGGCTAATATCTATCTATTTTTGTATTCTATGTATCTATTTTTGCGGAACGCTTTATTTGAAATAACATGCGTTCATGATCAAGCTTAGGTATGAAATCTTACAGTCGAATAACTAAAGATTTGGAGACATCAAACATACCACCCTAAAACTCCTAGATATTTGATTTGAGAGAATAAAACATTTCTTTTCTCATACTCAATGTAAATACATCAAAATCTTCTTCATCCTAGTTTCCAATATATATGTTTTTGCATTTGCATTTATCAATATCTGTTTTCATTTTATTTCATTTTCATTTGATAATGTTTTATTTTAACATCGCAAACGAAGAGAAGGTTTGCCTTACAATCTGGTGCAGAAAATCATTTGGGATTTTGAGTTCGAGACGTGCGTTCAATCAATACGCAAGGGGAACGTTGCTTTTCAATAGCATTTACTTTGAATTTGATTGCAAGCATTGCCTGGACTAAACATCAACCGAATTGCGTAGAAGCATGAACTTGAAGTGTTTGAAATATTAAAGACAGGATTGAGGAAGATTCTCATGCATTGAAGCTGAATTTGATAAAATCAGGAGTCTTTCTGCATGATTGCCTTAGAGTTTTCGAAAAGGTATGTCATGTATGGTATTTAAATACCGTGTTAAATTATTTGACACTAAGAACGCATTTCAAGATACGCCATTTTTAGGCCACCGGTTTAGGATAAGCATTGTTTTGAGTTTGGATTAGGGTTGGGGTTGGTTATGACAAGGGTTGGGCTCAGTGTCAGAGTCAGGGTTGGAGTTAGCTGTGGGGTTAATTAGGGTAAGGGTTGGGCTCTGGGTTACGGTTGGTGTTGACTTCAGTGTTGTGTTGGTATTCTTGCTTTGGGCTCTCGACTTTTTGTATTTGACATTGCAATTTTGTGCATCAAAGATTGGTAAAGAAAAGCACGAAACCATCAAAAGAATGCCAATATACATCTACTGAACCTTTTTTGTAGTGAAAACAAACCCAGTCGTAAACGAATTTGGCATTTTTAAGGATTTCTTGCAAAGGGAATAGAAACTAAAGCAGTCTGTGATACAATGCTTCAGCTAGTGCTATGCATTATTTGTTTTCTAAAACTGAAGTAACGAGCAACTTTCAAGGCAGAGAACAGAGTACAGTGGCTTTTCAAAAACAAATTTACGAAGCGAAAATTTCTTTTTATGAATAACTCGTGATTCATTTAAAAGACAACAGTTTTACAGTCTGTAGAATAAACTTGTTTTTAAATCCATGGACTTGATTATTTACTTGTTTTCAAGAAAAACCTGAACAGCTGTCTGAAAAATATTCTGCCGACGTTTGTTTTTGTGTGCCAATGTCAATGAAAAAGTAATTTGATAGAAGAAAGCGAAGTTTCTGATTCTATTAAAGACTTGCAGATTAAATAATACCAAGCAGGGTTTCTCATAGTTTTTTGCTCAATATTTATAAAGAGCTTACAAAAGCTTTCGTTATTTTTTATCCCTACTGCTATGATTAATTGAAATAAAATTATTTTTACAATAAGAAACGGAATATCATTGATTTCTTGCAAAACCGATTCTCTTACCAAGTTAAATGATTCCGAAAGGCTGTGATAGGCTAGGTACAAGATTTTTGGTTGTTCTGTGTAAGTACTTTGCTGCAGGTGTACAGTCTTTGAAGATACAAATCTTCCAGTTGAATATTTGATTATAAGCGAGCTAAAGCTGAGACGTTATCAAAGTTTTACTGGACTGAAACTCTTCTTGATCAAGACAGGCACAGTTTTCACTGTGGGATTCTACAGGGCTCCTGTCTAGAGCCAATCCTGTTTATTCTGAATGTGAATGACTTTAAATGTTTCCAGATCTTTATTGACTTAAGGAGCTCCGAATTGTTGTTGATGGATGCTTCAGGATACTTTACCTCAACAAGTTGATCTTGCTTCATTTGGATGATAAAAATGTTATTTATTTAATAATTTTTCATGAAAATTCTAAGTTTTGACTAATAAAAGCAACACGATCTGAGTAGTACAGATGCCTCTTCAGGAAGAAAATTGCGCCAGAGTGGCTGATTGCTCTGTTACGTTGGTTTCCAAGCTCTAACTTAAACAGTGTGCTGACAGGAGCAAAGAGTGATTGCTTTGGTCAAAAGAAAAGGTGAAGTAGTAGCATGGCAGGGACATGTTTAAATAACACAACTTGACTAAACTGACTACACGTGGCTACAGTTTCTAAATTTGGTAAAATAAATTCCACTTTCCTTGGATCAAAAAAGATTCTGAACATTTACTTCATCATTCAAGAAAATCCAGCTAAGACAGATTCAAACCGCAACAATGCCTAACTGTATGTATGGAACTTTCAATGCAACTTCCCTGATTAGGCCTAAGTCAAATGCAGAATATTTTGGCATCATACAATTCATCTTTTCACCGGTAATCGTGGTAGTAAATATGCTCTCGGTGTACTCATTTTATGCCACAAAACAAACATTAACGAGTGGTTCCAATTTTTGGATTATTTGTCAAAGCATTTGCGACACTCTCATCGGTGCGATTTTGATGCCTTTAGCTGGCATTCGCAAAATGTTTCTCCACTCACAAGAACATTGCACATTAATACTTGCATCTTTTTCCTTGCAAATCTTTCTGGCAGGGCTATCACTGTGCTCCACATTACTACTCGCGGTTGATCGCTATTTGCATTTGAACCCAGATTTCCAGAGATCTCCGTCACGCCTTGTGAAATTCTTTAAGCCACCTAAAGTTTATTTCCTAGCATTGATTTGTTTCCTTCTCAATGCTGCAATATCAATAGGCTATCATTTCGCAGTGAAGACAGGACAAAAATTAGTCTTCATTTTTGCAACTTATTACACAATAGTCACCACAGGGTCAATGGTTTTGTTCATTGTGATGTACATTCGAGGGTATTTACGAATACGGAATTTTGTAGCAGAGAATCAAGTCTATGCAAATAGAGGAGCATCCAATGCGCATGAACCCCCGGATTACTTGAAGAAACTGTTTGTAACTGTACTTATGATACTGATAGTGGTATTTGTATCAGGGCTTCCCAACATAATTCTGAATTTATTGTTCATGATTATTTTGGACGGTGAAGATGATGTAGCGGCTAGCAGTGGATTTACAGTTTATAGGGAAATATCATTTCTTCTGTATTACTCGAATTGCTTTGTGAATGCATTGATCATCATTTACCGTAATGACAAGTCAAAGCAGTGGTTGGGAAAAGTTTTATGCTTACGCCGCTGCAGTAGAAATATAAACAAAGTGGTAGTGCCAGGGAATGCTACTGTGGTATTGAACAATGGAGCAATAGAGCAGTAGGATACCATGATGGATTGAAACTGCTGAAACAATCAGTTGGAAAAGGTTGCTATGATTATGAAATATATATCTGGAGAGACTTTTGGATTTCAAATTACAGAGTTTACCATATTCGGCCATCAGATTCTGGGTTCTTAGTGAAAAATATTCTTGGGTATTGAAGTTTGATTAGATCACACATGCAAAAATTAGCATGTTATAAAATTAGAAAGACATGTTGACAAACAAACTCGTTTATTCAGCAGAAGTTTTTCGATTTATTAATCATTATCAATGCTCATTTTTTGCTAATCATTATTTTTTGCTAATCATTCAATTAATGCTAATCATTATCAAATGCAAATAAGCATTGATAATGATTAATAAATCGAAAAGCTTCTGCTGAATAAACGAGTTTGTTTGTTAACATGTCTTTCTAATTTAATCACACATGCAGTTTCCTTGGTTTGTGCTTTATGCAGTAATTCTTAAAATTACATGTTGGAGAGCTTGCAGATTTTCAGGTTTTCTAAATTTTTGTGTGAGTTTGCAGGTTCTAGTAGTATCCCTAAACGTCCCCTTAAATACGGAAAATTACTGCCAAAAACAAAAAAACTTACCCAGGTACAAACCAGATCTTTCCGCTCACAAAACAGCTAAAATAAAACTGTACAGAATTCTGTGTGTGTAACCAAGCAGGCAAGTAAGTAAGTAGGCAAGCGAACAACAATCCATGTAAAAAGGGCCTACTTTTTTACCTTTTCTTTTAACTTGTTATTAGGACCCAGTGGTGTCCAGGAGCTTTTCGTTACCGCAGAAGATTTTGTTTCCTTGATCTTTTTTCTTTCTTCTAAAGCATCGCATTTCAACAGTTGAGATCTGTTTGTAGAATAACGACTTGAAGATGAACTGAAACTTTTCTCAGACGCCATTTTTCTTCGCGCCCAGTTCAAACATAGATGTAAACAAAATTGAGTTGAATTCTTCAAAGAGCAGGGGGTCAACACGAATCATCTTCAGTACGAGGGTACCATCTGTATATTGGAGGGTGTTCAGTATAGTGGGGGATATCTTCAGTATTGTAGAGCATGTTCAGTACCGTGGCGGAATACCATCAACTCCATTAGCACTGTGGGGATAACTGACGAAGTACACATCATAGTCCTATCTCCCCACAGTACTGAACACCATCCGCATTATTGATGGTATCCCCATCTCCAACTGTACTGAAGATCTACGATAATACTGAACACTCAACAGTACTGATGGTATCCCCATTCTCCATAGTACTGCACATACGTTTCCAGAGTGATAAAGATGGATGGTTAGGATGAATTAGAAATTATTTCGAAAAATACCCTTAATTAAATTAATGCTTCTTTTTTCATAAACTTCAACTTGCGACTCTAACTCAAAATACAGAGTAAAGTTTTTTGTATGTGCAAAGATTTTGGATAAAAGACTATTATACTTGCTGTTTGGTCTTAAAAATATGATATCTTTCAAGAAGTTTTTCAAACATTTCATAAAATGCACAAGAAGTATAATACTAAAGTTAATACAACTATCAATAAATTCAGAAAATCTAAGAAAAATTACATTATCAAGAATGCTCGAGTACTTTCAATGCTTGAGCACATTGGTTGATTTAAAATACAATAACAAACAAACAAAACACAATTGACAGACAATAATAATAATGATAATATACAAGTTTCAGTTTTTATTTCATCACTTTCTTCTATTGTTGCTCGATGCAAGAATTATGAGGATGCGAATGAAAATGTTTATGGTGTCCATGTATATGCCAAGCGACCTGGAAAATGAAAATGATTTTTGCCTTTCAAAGAAGATTTTACCATGATTTTAAAGAGGTATCCCTAGATCAGACCCTGGAACCCGTCATAAACACAATTTTTGGAAATGTTAATCGTTTGTCAGTTCTCATTTGGAAGTTGATTTGTGTTGACGATTATGAAAACATAGTCATCCTACTTTTCAGCAAATTTCAGTTCTTGTGCCATCCCTTCACGGTTTTAGTGTTTGATATTATAGTGTGAGAGTAAAATAAAAAGTCTAATTGGGACTTACACTTATAGGTTTGCGTTTAGATAATTATAGGTTAGTAAGGATTATACATTTGGGTCGAGTTGTTTGCATGGAGGACTTACGATTTATCAGGATCACTTCAATGATATAGGATCGGATACAGGCCGCCCAAATGCCATAATTTGTTTGAGAATATAAAATGATAATAGTTAATGATAAACCTATGAAATCATTGATGTGACTAGGGTTGGTCGAATTAAAATAAACTGCCATGATGTTGTAGAGCAAAGATGTGCCAAGTCAGTGGTCAATGTACTGTAGTTGTTGATAACCTGATACAGTTGGATTGTGTCTACATTTGGTTAGTGGTGGTCCAATTTGTGAGATTGACGTGACTTGGGTTGGTTGGTCAAAAATAAATTGCCGTGATAGCTCAGTAGGTAGAGCACCGAAGCACCATCAGTGGTTGTGGTTTTGAATCCTGCTTGGCTCGTTATAGTGTTAGATAACTAGGATTCAAGTAACGAGCCTAGCCTCCTCCTAGGCTATAGTTGTATCAACTTTAAGGCAGGGATGGCCGAGTGGTTAGATCACTTGACCCTTGTTCAAAGGGTCCAAGGTTTTCGAAATCACCCTCATACTTGTCACATATAAATTGTGAGGAGAGAACTAGCCAGCTCTCTGTTATTCCAGGCAAAAAGGCAAAAGGAATCACGAGGTGTGGTCACATCGAGAGGAAGGACCAGGGTCGCACGCTCGATCAGTCTACCTATTCAGTGGGCCCTTTATAAACCAATACCTCACGAAGATAGTAAGCGTATTTGCCTATCAATTGGCTCTTATGTGGAGGTATGAGTGTGTGGCAAGGCTAGCTAAATGTTATCTTAATGGAAAAACTTACGCATTGATTGGATCATAAGGTCTTCTTTGGTACGTTGATGCTTCAGCTTTCGCGATGATCTTCTGTGTGTCATACAACATAAATCCACCAAACACCACAAGGCCACCATATGTCACGATCGAGTTTATTCCGGCACCCACGGCTGATGTTGCAGGCAGAAACATACCACCTTAACAAATAGTAGATAATATATCAGAGACACACCATGTTGATATACCAACTTAATGAGATATCTCACATTATAAAAATGCCATACGATAGTAGATATAAAGAAATAAAATAATTGTTAAAGTAATTGTTAAACCAAACAGAAGGATATCATAGAATTGACTATAATAGTGTGAACTGGTATACTGAAACTATGAACTGATTGCATTGGAACCGGTTAGAGCATACCTACAAATACATAAAGCACCTCCCAAGTGGGAGAGAAATAGGACAACTGTTTGTCAAAAACTTCAGATAAATGCGCAAGCAGCGAGCTATCAAAACTTGATTGTACGATTTGTTATACACAAAGATGCTGAGCCCTTTTAAATGTAACAATATTGAATTGAAATTTGTTGGTAGCTTACCAACAGAGATGATAAACATTCCCCCAAGAGCGAGAGAAAGTGGACCACCCCATGTCAAGAACTTCTGGTCAGGAGCACATGCTGCTGTCAATGAGAGGCCTGCTACAGCACCAGCCGTGTAAGCAGCAGCTCGTAAAACCAATGGACCACCAAGCAACATCAAAGGGGCAATCACTGCTCCAATAACTGCACTGTGACCTTTAAAAGAAGGAGGTAATATATTAGTATGCTTTTATTATGAGGTATCTAATGTGAAAAAAATCTACCCTGACAGAACTTGAGCACACAACCTGAATTTGTAGCTTTGGTTTAGGAGCTATCTCAATAGCAATTGCGTTGTCTATGATTGGATCATAGTGCTCAATGTTCAAAGGTGCAGAGCGTTATGGATGAGAAACAAGAAAGGAGGCTGGCTCTCTCTAGTGTGTCTGATGATTGTGAGAAGTGACAGCTTGAGTAACAGCACTATTAAGTATCCTTTCTGGTTCCTCGTATTTCTCTAATATATTCTTATTCAACCCAATACCCTGTGAATGGAGAAATCATTCACTATATTCGCTGTATCTATTCAGATAAAGGTGGGCACAGGTTTATCATTTTCAAAGACTTCAGTGTCAGACATTTTGAGCTTCTTCTAGTGTAGGGTGGCTTCAGTACTTTATAATATGGGCTTTAATTCATTGAAATCCTTTCATTCTAAAAATTGACCTTCTAGTACGATGATGAAATAAATAATCATGCAAAGATTTTCTTACCCATCCATGCCAAATGCTTTGCATTTAAACCTGGTTCATATGGTATGGACTGGCACGCAATAGATGTGCCAATCATTGCAACCAAACTTCCTCCCAAAACCTAAGAAAATAAGATCGTTTTGACAATCATCAACAAAATACATCATACAGGTAGGTCTATACGGATCTCTACTACACAATTTTTGTGATGATCGTCGTGAAAATTTGTGATAAAACATGCTTAGTATAATATTTCAGATGGTCACAACGAAAAAATTCACTTAAGGAAAAGAAGCAATTTTCATTTTTTGAGGATTCTATTAGCAAAGTGTTTTGGCCAATGACATTGCAGGGTTTCTCCAGCTTCTCCCCAGCCAGGGGATTTCTATTCACTTGGAAAAATGTTATTCGAAACAAAAGCAGAAAAGGTGGAGATCAAAACCGCTTCTTTGTCACAAATCTTTATGACAGTCATCACCATAATTATCTACTGGAGATTGGCCTTATGAAACAATATGCAACACCAACCAAAGAAACTTGGCTCTTTCATAAGCACAGACACTACCTAGGGTTTCTAACCATGGGGTTTTCAGTTCAAGTCCCAAACATGCTGATTATCAGCTTGATATCGATGATTATGGGTTGATTTCTGCTGTTTTCTATGATTTCCCTTTTAGTCAGGGTAATTTCCCACCAATATCAAGCTACAATCCCTGCCAAAAGTAGTTGGAACTCCCTTAGTTTCTTTACCAAATACCTACATTTTTAGCTTTCCTAGCCTTTTATTTCCAATCCAACCCCCCTTCCCCCTCAAAACAATGTTGTTTACAAAAGGAACTTTATGAAACCACACATGAACTTTATGAGAAAAAACTAGCTAAATGTTATTGGGCTAGTTTTTGTTATCACAAGCAACATTGTGAAGGGGGGAGGGCAGGGGCAAAATGTAGAAAACTGTAAAAATCATCCAAGTGTCCAAGACTTTTGGCAAGGATGGTAGATTAGATAAAAATATTACCAGCCATTTATTAGCATTCATCAAAGTGTGAACAGCTCGACTTCTGCTGATTCCATAAGCTGACATTGCCGTGATTCCCAGACTTCCAGTGAAGTACAGATATGTTGCTTTTATTTTGCTTCTAACCTCCTCAGGCCAAAATCTGTAAAAAATTAATTGAAAATAAAACAAGCGTTTTTAGCTGCTTATTTTTGCTCTGTCATCGAAAATTCCTAGACCCCTTACTTCAGCCTTCCTGTGATCAGTGGCAGTTTTAGAGTCTGCCGGCCCTGGGCTAACACCTTGATCTGACATAATCTTTACTATACCATATTTGGTTATTTTGGGGAGCTCTTTTGGTCTATATGAAGTGAAGGGCCTTAGACTATGGCCCCCCTAAAACTGTCTCTGCCTATGATAGAACATATTTGATAGAAAGATAAAGTTATTGGTTTACCTCGCTTTGTCAACAGCACCAAGTTCATTTGAAAGTCCAAGGCCATAAAAGCATAAAGCTCCAATGCCAGCCAAGCATCCACCTCCAAGAATAGCTTTCCCTGCATTTTCAGCTGCAACAAAACATTAATTTTTGAAGATCTGTAAATCTGTAATATGTGCATGGAAAATGGTTACTCTGTAATTTCATAAAGTAAATTAAAGATTTGAGACTTGCTTGACATGCAGGTCAAAAATAGTAATTAATTGCAGACAAAGCTTACATTGGTACCTTTCATATTGATGTTTTTGTATTTTTGTTTATAAGCAATTGATAAAAACCTATGAACAAGACTAAGGCTAACTATACATTTACAATATCCTAGGAATCAAAGTTCATGGCTATCCACTAGGGGGTTGACATTAAATACACAAATGCAGGCCCGGCGGAACCTATTCGGAGTTGGTCCGGTTCACGCTTAACTTGCAAGGCCTGGGAGCATACCCCCTTTTGAAATTTAGGTTCTGTATCGTTGGTTTTCCTACACCATACCAATCATTCACCTCTTTTCTGTTGGCCTATTTCGATCCACATCTGGGTATATAAATCAGTTAGGTGTCTGTTTCGTTCTCTTTCTAACGTATGACTCTGTTGAGTGTCAGACGAAAAGCTTAAGTAATCTATGTTTTCGTTTCGCTATGTTTCCGATACCTCTAGCTATACTGAAGTTCTGTACCATCCAAATACTATTTACATTATTGTATATGCCTGTGGATTTCTTTATTTACTGACCGATCCACATTTAATCTATGGATGATTCTGCAACAGATGGCAGATTAGATTTAAGGTAAATGCACGATAGGAAAATGCCCCTTAGCAACGCATAGCAACACAATTTCAATGGCCTAGGTTTCTCATTAGTGCAACCAAGACTGCATTCATTAGTTTTGGTAACTATGCATTGCCATGGAGCATATTTCTATCATGTATGAAACAGAAGGCATCATTTAATGATATCTGCTATTTTGCACTGAAAGTGGTCTATAGAAGAATTTCTTTCTTTTTTCTGATTGCTTTCTTTGTCAATAAAAAATGATGAAAATGTTGAAAAATTATGATAAAGTTTATAGAAGGCTTAGAATATAAAATAATAGTTCTTCGAATATCTCGTAGTATGTTACACCAATATTACGTAACACCTGGTAGGTAGTGTAGATTGTGCAAGTATCATTATAGTCCTTGGTCTAAAAATAAGGTTAGCCATAGCATGCTAAGTTTCATTTCATTTCATTTCATTTCATTTTTTCATTTGATTTTAAAAACTAACGGAAGGGTAGCCCTTCAGCAAGAGTGCTGGTTTCAAAGGGGCCCCTCCAAAATAAAAATTTTACAAAAATTATAAAAGTTAAAAAAGTTCTAATCCTAAATTACAATGATTGCTAAAAACACTATTATACTATATTTATTTAAAATATCATTAAAACCCTACCTATTTCTAAAATCCTAATTACTGATAAAATAATGTACAAGTGATAAAAAAGTAATAAAACCTAAAAAAAAGAAAAACCAACCCCTAAATCGTATCTTTGAATATATTTAGGGAAGGTGCTAATTTGGATGTTGCTGTTAAACTATTCCAAGATTTGGCACCACGGAAAGAGAAGCTTTTTTGCCCAGTGGTTGTTGTTTTTAAAGGTACTCTCATATCAGTTTTAGAGTTACGTAGTGTACAAGGCAGAGCCTGCGAATTTCTGCTGAACAAGTCACTCAGGTATTGTGGAGCCCTATCATGAAGAGATTTGTATACCATGATCCTTAGCTCATTATCTATTAATTGAGCAATGTTTTTCCATCCAAGACTTTGGATTAGCTGAGCGCTTGGGGTTTCATAGCCACTGCCAGTGACAATACGGGCAGCACGGTTTTGGAGTTTTTGCAACTGGTTAATTAGTGTCAAACCAGCACATCCCCAAACCGAACAGCAGTACCGGAAATGGGGCTCAACAATACTTGTGTAGAGAGTCTCCAAAGTTTTTTGGGGAAGATATTTTTTAGCGTACTTCAAAATACCAAGTGCCTTGGAAACTTTGGAGGAAATATTTTTGATTTGTTCATTCCAGCTTAGGGAATTATCAATTTGTACACCAAGATATTTTGCCTGCTCAATGACACCAATTTCTGTAGTGCCAATTTGCAAATTTAACCCTTGATCATCACGTCTTAAAATTCTATGCTTATTCTTAGTGGTAATCAACATAGAATTTGTTTTAGTGACATTAAGGGATAATTTGTTACCCTTCAACCATTTATCAAGTTTGTCGAGGTCACTGTTAATGGTCTCATTAAGATTACTCAAATCTTTTGATTGGTAACACAGACAGGTGTCATCAGCATACATGGAGAGAACAGATTCTTGAACAACTTGTGTAATGTCGTTAATATAAATGAGAAAGAGTAGAGGGCCAAGACAGGAGCCCTGGGGTACTCCTATGTTGATACCCTCTGTCTTAGAGCAGGCACCATTGACCCTACAAAATTGCTTTCGATATGATAGATAGGACTGAAACCATTGAAGTTCACGATACTTTATGCCATAGTGTTTGAGTTTGCTGCAGAGTATTTCGTGATCAACAGTATCAAACGCTTTTTTAAGGTCAACATAAACAATGCCCACAAGTTTTCCAAGATCAATTCCACTGTACCAATCGTCAGTATTTTTAAGCAAGCTTGAAACTGTAGAGTGAAGGGCCCTGAAACCTGATTGCTCAGGAGCCAGGAGCCCATTTTCATTGAGAAATTGGTACAGTTGATTGTAGATGAGCTTTTCGAAAAGTCTTGAGATTACAGGAAGGACAGAGATTGGACGGTAGTTCGATTTATTTGCCCTATCTCCAGCTTTGAAAATTGGAGTGACCCTAGCTACTTTCCACAAATCTGGAAACAGACTTGTTTCGATCGACGTATTGAACAAAAAAGCTAGAGAATCTTCAATAAGTGGCATTGCAAGTTTCAAGAAGTAGCTGGAGATATTATCATTCCCAGAACCTTTAGTTGTCTTAATTTTGGCAACTGCAGCCCTTATCTCTATGACATCAATGGTCTTAAAATGAAAAACCTTTCTTTCATTGTTGATTTGGTAGTCACCTGACAAAAGTGGGTTTGGTACAGGGTCAATATCTTTTGCAAGATCCTTACCAATTGAACAGAAGTAACTGTTCATAGTATCAGGGATGTCCTTCTTGTGAACAACACTTTCAGAACCAGTATCCTTAAGTTCATTTATGTTACTGGATTTTGACCTTTTGTTTATCAATTCATTGATTATTTTCCATGAATCTTGCATGTTACCTTTACAAGCAGTAATTCTGTTAGCATAGTGTTGCTTTTTGAGGCTAGTGTTAAGTTTGTTAACCTTATTACGGACCTGCCTATAGCAGTTCATCAAAATATCAGACTTATTTTTGAAAGCAGCTTTTTTAAGCTTATCCCTAGACTTCATAAGGTCTTTTAGATCCTTATTGATCCAGGGACAGTATCTTTCTGAGACACGCATTTCTGCTATTGGAGCATGCTTATCAATGATTGAAGAAAAAAGATTAGACCAGCTGTTCACAAGTAAATTGATATCGTCAGTGTCAGGAAGCATTTGAACCCATTGCATGCTGGCGACCTCTGCCAGGAATTCTTCTTCATTAAAATTTTTCATTTTTCGAGTTTTAATTATTTTATGGCTTTTTTCAACACCTCCATTAAATTTTCGGATGCAGTAAACCATAAAATGATCACTCATAGAAATTGGAAGCACTCCAGACTTTAAAATGTTTTGAGTAGATGTGCATGCAATGTGATCAATTATTTTTGAGGTATTAAGAGTAACTCTGGTTGGCTCTTTAATGATCTGTTTAAGACTAAATAGTTCATAAACATTGGACAGATGTTTAGAATTATTGTCAAATTCCTGACCAGGTTCTAATTCAGAAAAATCACAGTTTGTGTCACCAAGTAGAATTATTTCCTTATTTTCCTTATCTACATGGGAGAGGACTTTTTCTAATTTAGAGAAGCTTTCGATAGGATCACTGGGTGGCCTGTACCAACCAAAAATCAGGAATGGTTTACATTTAGGAGGGGATATCTCAATACAAAGAATTTCAAGCCCATAAGAGGGTATATCCTCCCTGAGAATCATTTTGATAGATTCTTTTACATACACCATTACACCACCACCATGACAAGACCTATCAAGCCGTTTTTGCTGGAAGCCAGATATTTCAGTCAACTGTTTAGCGACTGAGTCATCAAGTTTGGTTTCATTTAGAACTAAGATGTGAATCCCCCTATCATTTAGAAGTAGTTTAACTTCGTCAAGGTGACTACGAAGACCATTGATGTTTAGGGATGCAATGGCCATGCCCTTTTTAAAACCAAGATGTTGATGACACCCGACTGTCCTACCATTATTTTGCTTAGCACCTCCCCTAAATTGTGTATCTTGTTAATCAGATTTAGCGTAATTAATCAAGTTACTAGCAAAGATACGGTTACCTACAGCGTTTAAGTGCATTCCTTGTGAGTCTAAGTGTTTGAAAGCGATCTTACCATTGTCCAGAAAGTCCCATCCATGTGACAAACAAAGGTTTCGGATTTCTTGATTTGCTTCAACGATTTTTATATTCTTGGCAGTGTCATAGGTTTGGAGAAATATAGATGAGACTGCAATTTTGATTTCGGCGTTGATATCTTTGAGCTTTTGGACAGCGGTGTCGATGTTATTTAGTATTATGGATGTAGGGATGTTTTTCGAAATATCATTGCTGCCAATGTGTAGAACAACCTCAGTGGCAGATGGGAGTTCGCTGTTGATGGTCTGCTTATGTCGAGAATGAAGCTGACCACTAAGCAAGCCCCCAATACCAGCTGAGGTTATCGAGTGCTTTTTTAGCTTATCTGCATCAAGTCTTCTGACGTGCGAATCTCCAAGCAAAAGTATCTTTTTGGCTTGTGTTGCTGAGGAGGTTTTGTTCCCATTGTATCCATTCCTGTTTTGGTTTGGGGATGCACTTAATCTGTTTTGGTCATTATTCGTGTTCTGGCTGTTGTTATTAGAGGTTGCTTTGGCTTTATTTAGTTTGGATGTCCCAGTATTGTTATTTCGATTATTCTTTTTATTCTTTTTATTTCTTTGGACATGCCAAGTCATATCATCATTTTTGCCCTCGGTAGGGGTGATTTTGTCTGCGTGAGAATTCATCAACTGTTGTGACTTATTTGACTCCTGCTCAAGTAGTTGATTGAGTAATGCATTTGTCAAATCCAACCGATTTTTCAGAGTTTGATTTTCTTCTTTAAGTTCGGCATTTTCATTCATTAATTGTCGTGTTGCTTCCATGGAAGGGCCAGCTGCTGTAGAGGAGGAAGAGGTGTTATTTGACAAGTTTGATGTTCGATGTTCACTTTGCTTGTTGCTTTGTTTTATGGAGTTTACAAGACTTTTCAGTTTAGTTAACTCTCTTTTCATAATGTTAACTTCTGTAAAGACCATCCTGCATTTAGGGCAGAACCACACAGCGGTTTCCCCATCCTGTGACGATGGCCTAGGCCTAGGCCTAACATTTTGGTTGGTTTCTTGGCTGTCGACACAGGCATGGTGGAACCACTGTGTGCAGCCGTCGCACAGCGTCATGTCATCCTCAGATTCATCACCTCTCCCAAACTTGCATTTCAGGAAGCAGTGCTTGGTCTTGCTATTATTTACAGAATTAAAGTAATCGGTTATCTTCGCGTTTCTGAGTTCACGACCTCCCGCCATGTTGAAACATCAAACATCCTACTGCGAGGCTCAAATAGTCAATAATGTAAATAGTACATATCATAAATCAAAACCAGTTATTCAGGTTTAGACTTTTTAAAGTTAATCTTTTAGGTGTTTGTTTTAATTTTTTCCAAAATTTTGAAAAATTCTTTGAGAAAAAACTCGATATTTGGGGTTTCTTAGTTAATAGGGTGTGATTTTGTAAGGGTAAACAAGTTTTTAGTTAGCAGGTTTTGGTACATGTGATTGATTTTAGCCTCAATTTCAGTATTTCAAAAGAGATTTCATCGCATGACGAAATTTCGACGAGAAAGATTAGTTTTATTGCAAGTGTTAGAAATTGCAGGGGTTAGAAATTATTTTAAGAAACTCTCATTAGCAGATGCTTAAAAAGTATAAGAGCATATAGTCACACACAAATTCAAACATAAACTCAAAATACTTTTCACACAAATTTGATGAATGATGATATACTAGTTAACAACAAATACTAGATACAAATACACGTAAATCGGTTACATAACAATAACTTGCTTCACTCTTTTTTCTTTGTAAGAATCAATTTTATAAGAATATTGAGGCTCAAAATCCCCAAAGAACAATTGAAATTTAAGAAGAAACCAAAGAAAAGTTGTGGCTCAGGAAAATTTCAAGTATTCTTATAAAAAAAAAGAGTGTAGTAAAATGGTAGTTTGGCATGTAACTTTACAGAGTTTTCCATTTTACACTCTTACGTTATACAACCATCGTAATTGGTTGCAAAATGGTATGGTTGTTGGTGGCTGTATTGTCACTCTCAACGAGCAGTATCGTTGAAAATAGTTTTGTATGTCGCTTGACAGTTTTTTCTACACTCTTTTTTCTTTATAAAATTACTTGAAATTTTGCTGAGCCTCAACTTTTTCATTGTTTATTCTTAAATTTCCATTGTTCTTCGGCAATTTTGAGCCTAAATATTCTTATAAAATTTGTTCTTATAAAGAAAAAAGAGTGTATTTGACACTCTCTATTCATTGTTCACTTCTAAATGAATAAGAAACTCCCAAAGTTATAGAGTTAAGCGGTCTAAGTATGAAAATTGTTAACAATCAAGCAAATTAACGCATTCATACATTGTTTTTCAAAAATTTCATCTTTTCAACTTTTATTTTACCCACAAGAATTTCTCCTCCCCCTAAAGGCGATATTTTATCATTTCCGTTTCCTGGGGGGGCAATAAAATTATCCGCATTGTGTAGCCTCTAATTGGCAAAACCACATCGACCTCGAGGCTGCAGAGAAAACCACATTTTAATGGACTCACTGCAGTGTGAAGGTGACGAAAGGTGGGCAGAGAACTGCGAGAGACAAGCCAAAACGCTGAGGTGAACACGAAAAGAAACTAATTAATGGCCGTGAACGTTCGTTGCTGTTTATTCCAGCCTCATTCTCTTGAGAAATGGCCTATCTCAGACGCATGGTTCGCCTGGCATCGATAAAAAGATGGATAGCGGCCCTCATAGTGGCCAGCATATTACTGTCGGGGTTCATCTTTGTTTACAAGCCGATCACGAAATCAAAATTCACAGATGAAGTTCTGGAAATAACGAAATTAGACACTTCAGGGCTGTTTTCCTTGCACGAGGATAGCACGCGAGCTGCCGATACATCAAATACTGTTTCAAGCAAAATACCAGTTTTTGATGTAAACACAGCCGAACTTTATTCAGAGATTGCCCGGGCAGTGTTGATATTTACAGAATTCCAAGATTCTGTGAGATTAAAAAAGTTGAAAAACATTCTTGTATCTCAAAAGATCTCGTTTGATGTCATCACTTGGAATAGACTAGAAGATCCATTTTTATCCCCACCCAGACTGAAGGGGAGTAATGGCTTGCCCAGATATGCTGGTTTTATTTTTGACAATAGCAAAATATACTTGGAAATGGACCAATATAACAAGGGCTTGTTACACAATTATTGTCAGACAAATAACCTTGGTTTGATGTTACTGGCCTGGAATTCAGAACATCAAAAAGAAACGGGGTACATCCAATATGGAGATAACCCAATATGGATCAAATACGGGGTCCGGGGGCTGTATAATACTGAACTGAACCCCCAAAGCTCTATTTTGCAAATAACTAAAGCGGGGCGTGTTCTAGAATGTGGGGTGCACAGGGAACGACATTCTGTTTTCTGGTTGAATCACTCCACATACGAGCCAGTGTCGTATGCATTTAGAGACATACCAAATAATTCGCAAGATTGGGACAATGCCGATGCCTTGTTCAAGCATTCTCAATCGAGTGGCTACCAAGTCAACAGATCGAAATTTATTACCATCGTACATGATAAAGGACAGTATGATGGAATCAAGAAGGTATTCTTTGGAGCTGAGATACATAGCTTATGGCAGTATAAAATCTTATTCTCGGATGCGCTTTCTGTATTGTCGAAGGGTAGCCTGGGACGGCCCCTGACCCGCTGGATGCTGGTTGATATTGATGATATATTTGTTGCACACAAGGGGGTGAGAATGAAGCAGCACGATGTTCATGTGAGTATATTTATGAAATTATCAGAATTATTGAGATCTGATCCTGTCTGGTAAAACATTCAGCAAATTGCAATGATGTCTTCTCAACAGAATATGCTTGCATATACGATAAGAAAGTTTTTTATAAGAAAGTTGTTTTGGCCTGGTATTGAAACTTTCTTAGATAGTTCATATTTTCAGTACAAAAACTTTCTTGTAACTTTCTTTGGAAAATTTTATTCTGGCACAAAATATTTGTCATAAATCACAAATACAAAAGGTAATGAAAAAATCTCCCATAATAATGGTAGAACTTTCTTAAGTTTAAAGAATCTAGTATTGAACTTTCTTACATTTTTGAGACGTTAAGCACTACTTTCTTATAAACCACTTTCTTATACAAAAAACGTGTATACAGTCTCTCACACCAAGCCCAAACAAAATATCTTTTGTCATGATCCACCACAGACAAGCAGCACATGACGTGTGTTTTCAAATTGTTAGCAGCTCACAGCGCCAACTTGCAAGCATTGACTCATCCCATAAATAGATAATGTCTTCCAACCTGGAATGACATTAAAAACATCATTTGCACCCAGAAGGCGTGATAGGGTTTAGGGTTAGGGTTTGTTCGAAACTTGACCACCCCATCCTGACTACCTTCAACCGCAAAATTTTTGATGTCCTTTTAAGTTATTTGAAATAAAAACAAGTCAACAAGTTAATATTAACCACACAAGTTCAGGAAAGTAAAACCCTTGCCCAGTAAACCCATTCTGTACTCATATGGGAAGGATAGGGGGTTTTGAATGCTTTGAGGCGGGTCAAAAAACTCTCATATTTTATCATTAATGATACTTTAGAGATTTCAGACCATTTTTTTCAAGTACTTGAGTTTCTTACAAGGTTGTGCTTCTTATAAGGAGTTCCTTATAAAAAATTTGTCTAAGAACCTCCATACTTCATTGATCTCTCATTGAATTATTCTCCAAATATTTTGTTTTTACAAACCACCTTATAAGGAACCTACTTCTGTGACTTTCAATTAGCTCTAATATATTCTTTTATCAGGATGTTTTAATAATTTACAACTAAATTTAATTTTAGAATTTCTTAGTGTAGTTCCTGATAAGAAACATAGGAGGCATCTTCACCAGGGGTATGATGTTGAAAGGAGGCCGATGTTGATGAAAAAGATATTTTAGATAGGTTTTGTTGTTGTTAATAGTTGTTCAGTGTTGGTCTGGCTAAGTCTGGGGAGGGAATCTCACCAGGGTCTCCTTGTCCTATGTTCCTATTCAGAGCGTAATGATAATTGGCTTTATTTGAATGTAAGGGTATTAAGCATTTCTACTAATTGGGAACCGTCTCAGTTATTACCCCAGTAGCCTGGGCAATCATTTCCTGATCTCGGAACCATGGACAGCTGAGTTGGCTGACAGTTTGTAGTTCATTGTTCCGACCGTATGGAGATTCAACCCACGAAGGGCACCCCTTAGGATACAAACCCCATAGAATACAAAGTTCAGCGCCTTAACTTCTAGGCTACACCACTGATTAAGTTTGTGATAAGTTAATGATTCATGGAATGTTTAACTAGTGTCACGTTGATGGGGATATAGGTGGCTGACCCCCATATCTATATAAAAAAAGCCTTTTGAAGCCAACCAGAGCTTATTTCATGAAAAATTTGTGGAACATCACTAGTGAGTGATGGCCATCTATTTGAAAAGGGGTTCTCTTGTTGAAAAAGGGCTCTCAAAAGTAAGGCCAAGGTCTGAAGAGCCAATTACCCCAATCACCCCCTTCAGTATGTTTAAAAAGGCCCTAGAGTCCTTGTCTAGCCTTTCATTTCCACTTTTTTTACTTGTTTTGATCCTTCTGTTAATCGACCATTCATTGGCTTGCAAAGAATTTTCTGCTTATTCATTCTTCAATATGAATGAGACACTTGAATGAGCCACCTTATACTTTCCATACACTTCGAAGCCTAACTGTGAAGTTTAGCAGTTGCACACCTACGGGTATAGGAGTGCTTATTGAAATCTTTCATCCTTCTTTTGATGTATTTGATATTTCAGGGCTGGGTCACACATGAGAAAAACCTCTTTGTTTAATCTTTGCAAAACACCAGTTTAGCCAAGAAGCATGTTGGTCATACTATCACCTGCTTATGTTTCTAAATAAAACTGCTGGGTGTCAAAAAAGAGCACATGTTTAATAACTGTTTTGGAATCTCCTTTCTACTTTCCAAGTTCAAGGTCTTTGAAAATTTTAAGGATTAGCCCAATGTCTCTCATCCTCAACACCCTCCTTATTTATTACTTCATGCTAAGAAATAGATGTCAGTACAATACGTCATTTTACGACTTATATCTATGTTTCTACCTTATATTGGGGGGGGGGGTACAGCCCCTTGTGCCCCTCTTTCCTGAAGGCCTTTATCAGAGTCCCCTTTTCTAGTGTGGCTCTTTTTGCAACACAGATTTTAGGTATCTCCTTCGCAAAGAAATTTCTTGATGGAAATTCAATCCTTAAGCCAAAATGACCAAAAGAAGGGGAAAATATAATGAACTATCATACTAAATGGAGACTTTAAACTATCGTAGCTACATAGTTTCTTACTAATTTATAAATGAAGTATAGATATCTGACCGATCTGAAAACTCTCATACAAGAATTACTGCGTATCTCGAGTTTGGGTTGCGAAAAAGTTACTTAAGTTTTAACTGTTTAAAAAGCCTCCCCTCCCTACAGCTGTATTTAAAACCATGTGAAACGTACGTCAACATCCCCTCTATTATCTTATCTTATTTCGATTCAAACAGAAGATTCTTTATTTAATCAGTTATGCTATACCATTTGAGTTTCCTATATATTATCGACAAATAATCCATTTTGCATGTGGTTGCGATCTAAGATTAGCATGCTTTTTTATAAAGAACTCTGCTAAAAGGAAAGTTTCCAAGATTCCATTGTCGATCAATGCGAGGATCAACTTGCCAGAGAGGATATAACAGGGGAAGATTGAAGTGGTGCACTCTATTTTTTGTAATAAGCAAATAGGGGATGGGGGCTTTAGATTATACTCTTTAGATCTTGAGAAGAAGCATTATCGTAGTGTGGGGGTGTTTGGGGGCATTTGCCCCCCAATAATTCTAAAATTCAATTGTTCACAGAATGGTCCCTAGTCTTCCTATTGTTCTCGAACAACGGTACCCGACCCCCCAATAATTTCTCCTGAGCTACGGTGCTGAGAAGAACCAGGATTGTAACGATCAATCTAGATTATTGAGAATGAAAATGACTCGAACCTACGACCTTTTGATAGATCATCTTCACAAATTATCTCAATTGACTCTTGTTTTCAATCATACCCTTTATTTCTAAGTAGAAAAGTGCCCTTTGTGTTTCGATTTGGGTTTATATTTGTTTCTTTGTTATTCCTGAAGTGAAAAACCACTTTACACAAGTTTCCACAGTTAATTTGCCACATTTGTTGCTAAAACTTGTCAATACGATGCCACTAATTTTCATTCTCAATATAGTAGTTTATTGTTCAGAGGTTCATTCGAGCTTTCACGAATCAAAATCTTACAAAGGAAGCACAATGCCTATATCAGCAAGTAATACAGCAAGGAGGGAATTTCTGGACCTCTCTATAATTCCAGGCAAAGAGGCAAAAGGAATCACGAGGTGTGGTCATGAACATAAGGGAGGAACGCTCATTGAGTGTCATACTGCTCGATTAGTTTACCTATTCAGTGGGCCCCTTTGTGCTTAGGATCGAGTCTATTTTCGTAGCATGAAAGCAGAAAATGAACTGATTGTATCCCCTAAAATGCAACCGTTCATAGACTGTTTACAGTTTTTATAGCCCAGTACTGTAAAGAGAAAAGTACAACATTGCCAAAGAAGCGAAAAACCTTGCTAAATGGTTTTGCATTTAGGCTCATTACTAGTAATTGTGAAGCTAGCCAATGAACTGATTATACCCCCTAAAATTCAAGCGTTCATAGGCTGTTTACAGTAAACCTAGTCCAGTACTGTAAAGAGAAAAGTACAGCATAGCCAAAGAAACTTCCTAAATGATTTTGCATTTAGGCCCATTACAGGGGCGGATCCAGCTCTGTTAGTGACTGTTGCAGAATTGAAAAATGATGGGCGTTTGGGCTTTATACCCTTTATATTTTGCAATAAAAATTGATTTTCTTTATTATTTTTGCTATGGATAATTCAAAATGACATTGCTTTGCTTTTTATAAGAATGTTTTCTAGTTATATGTAAAACTGTATAATATAGAAATCTGACTGTTGCAGCTGTAACTGCTGGATCCGCCCCTGCATTAAGAACTGATTGCTCAAAAAAAACAAGCGTGCAAAGGCTGTTTACGGCATATTTAGAGTATTTCTGTAGTTGGCTGTTATTAATCTTATCAGTGGCCGATCTAAGGAATAATTTATAATCGTTTCAGTGGAAACGGATAAGCTAAAGATAGGATCATTATGGTTTGAGTTTTCAACCAAATTCTCTTCTACATGCATTCACAGATAGACGCGAATTTCTAATGCTTAAATTCCAACTAGACAAGAAAAGAAGGGAGTCACTTTGAGTTACACGTTTTTTTTTTATAAGAAACCTAGCTTGGGTCCTAGTACTAAAAGTTTCTTAATTTTTCACCAGTTTCTAGTGCTAAAAGTTTCTTAAAAGTTTCTTATTTCTAGATACGCAATTAACATCAAATTTTGCACTTTCCCTCGCATATTTGTTTTATTAAAGTTTTTAATTCTATCCTATGTTCCTCTAAATAAAAACGTTTAGCAAACTTAAATCAAGCAAAAATGTATTGTTGACATGTTACTTTCCGGCTCAGAAAGTCCTCTTATCTTTTCAGAGTTTCTTAAAGATATTGATGTAGTTCTAAAAGTTTCTTAAATTTTTGGGGCTCTAGTACTAGGTTTCTTATAAACCGGTTTCTTGTAAAAAAAACGTGTATTTTAGCCTGAAAGTGGTTTGTGTAGTGCACAGCCTACGTCGAGTTGGATTCGGGACAGATATAACTTGGTTGACTGGAATGAGTTTAGCACCCTGTTGTGGAGAATATTGTACCCCTTTTTATGAAATCATTTCAAATATTCATAATCCACGTTTTTGGAAGCCTTCACCATACCAGTCTTTGTAATTAACTTATCAAATGTGATGGAAATCTTCTTAAATGTGATGGAAGCTTTGTTAGTGTGGACAGACGCTCTTAGATACGACTGTATAGCATATAACAGTGTATAACATAAAACGCTATGAAATTATATATTAGTATAGCAGTATACGCTTCCAGATAGTTTTACGTGTAAGCTAAGGTTTATCAATATCTAGGCTTTTCACTCCCCTAATCACTTGTTGAAAACTGTTATTTTGATGTTGCAATAGGCTGTTGATGTAATTCTTGTTATATGTGCGCCAAACTTGAAAGAATTTCTGCTAAGGCGGTTTAAGAACCTTATTTATAGCCGTCTGGGTATTTGACTTGCCATCTCAGAAATTCTCCGACTTTTAATCTGTCTGCCATATATCACTATCATGCAGGTTTAGGACCTACTTATGAAGATACTGATGCATCACCTGTTGTTGCTTAACCATATTAAGGAGACTGCTATTTCTGGTATTTCATGAAGATTGGGCACTAGTTTCCACTCCCCAGACTTGTGCTGTTTGTGTCGTCGTGATGAAAGGATGCGATTATTTCAGCGCGAAGGAATTATCTTTTAACTCAATAAGCAACCAGTTCTGTAATGACCAAAGCAATAAGCAACTTCAAGGCTCGAGGAAATGAATTAAAGCAACTAAGCACTTCTACTATGCTGAGAGTGCTTAACCTTGTTTGATCACAATTTGTTTCATTCTCAAGAGAAACATATTTAGTATTTCAAAGGATTTCTTGCATGTACACCATCAATTTGAACGGTTTAGGGTACAGGCACCACCAGGCACCACCAGGGAATATACTACAGTGACAGGGAAATGTTAATAATTAAGCATCACAGCACAGGTGAAAATAGAGATCCCATCCCATGTCCTAATTATCATATTTTGTGTTTGTTTTGCCATCTATTTAATAAGAGCTGTTGCGTAGCGTACTTACTAAACTTGAAACGAAAGGAAGCGAATAGAAATCAGGCAGAAACGAGTGGAAAACAGGCAGAAACGAGTAGGAAACAGGCAAAATTGAGTTGGAAACGAGTAGGAAACAGGCAGAAACGAGTTGGAAACGAGTAGGAAACAGGCAAAATTGAGTTGGAAACGAGTAGGAAACAGGCAAAATTGAGTTGGAAACGAGTAGAAAACAGGCAAAATTGAGTTGGAAACGAGTAGAAAACAGGCAAAATTGAGTTGGAAACGAGTAGAAAACAGGCGAAATTGAGTTGGAAACGAGTAGGAAACAGGCAAAATTGAGTTTGAAACGAGTAGAAAACAGGCAAAATTGAGTTTGAAACGAGTAGAAAACAGGCAGAAACGAGTAGGAAACAGGCAGAAACAAGTGGGAAACAGGCAGAAACAATTATGAAAGAGGCAGTGGTGGCTGGAAAGAATCTATCTTCTCCCAAATTAGTGAATCTATATCTAATGCCAACCCAAACTTCTTGTTTTCTAAGTCATTCATTCTCGTTTCTACTTGTCTCTATTCATTTCCACTCGCTTCATGTTTTAATAAATGCAGTGTTGTAGGCCGTCAAAGAAAATGCGTTTTTGGCTTACCGTAAAAGCTCCATTGGGCCCCAAAAAATAAATATCAAATATACCAAACAGTAGAAAAATAAAAACAGAATTATTCTAAAACAAACAGTTAAAACCTTCTTCAATTTCGAATCGGAGAATAGCGTTTTATCGTTGTTGAATTATCAATATTCTTTATACTAATATATTACTTTTGTATTTTTAGGCCCTCATCGAAAGTCAGGAGCGTCTCGCTGCAAAAGTACCAAATTTTCATTATAATCTTGGCTATTCGGGATACTACTACAAGCATGGTGCTCTGGAAGAGAATCTGGGGGACTGGACACTTATTGAGAACGCTGAAAAGTTTTGGTGGTTTCCACATATGTATAAACATCTAAAACCTCACAAGTTTGCGACGTACGAAGAGTTAGCTTCTGATATGAAGAAGAACAAGGCTTTTGCAGAGGTGAATTTTATTATGATGTTCTTCACATTACTGAAGTATCTATTTGTTGTACAATTAGGCCTCTTGTATTGGCCTCCTTTCGAGGTGGCCTCTTTTACACAAAATCTAATTACTTAGATTCATAAAGCTTGGTCTAACGCAAATATATTCTCACAAGTTGGGGTACTACCAATCTGATATACCCAAGGAAGTGGTTAGCGTGCTTGCCTTGGGCCGGTAAGGTCCCCGGCTTAGGACATGGTGGAGAAATATCAGATTTGTGGTAGCTTGTAAAAACACACTTCTTCATTTTATGTATACAGAACGTTCTCTATCAAGCCCCCTTTCTCTTTTAAACACCTTTCTTAACATAGTAATTCAAAGCAAGGTTGATTTGGGTTTTAAACTTGATAAGGTTGAATAGTTATCATGAAGTTAAAGACTGATCCAGAAACATCTATTTCATCTCGACTTAGAGTCAATGGTTAGCACGCTCCCCTTTGGTTGTTGAGGTCTCGGGCTCAGGACCCGGGGGAGGCATATAACAGTTGGGGTAGCCCACTACTGAGAATCTTGAAATATTTACACTCTATTGATGATAATGTTTATTAACATATGTTTTACCACCCTTCTCTAATAGGCCCCCATAAAAGTGCTGGATTCCAATAGAGAATTTATATTTTAAGCCGAGATGACCGTTAACTATACCATTGAAAATACTGGTTGATCTGATATAGGGAATATAGTAACCAGAATACATTAATGCATGCACATTCTGTTAATTCATGCATACCTTATTTGGTATGCAGCATGACATTCCATATCCGGTTTTAATTGAGTTAAAGTAAGACATTCAACAGACACTCGTTAATCTAGTGACCTAACATATTAGATGACATACCACAGCTCCTGGTATAGCATTTCCTGGTTTACTTGGTGAATTCCACGTTGCAAATGGTTAACCCTCTAAAAGATTAGATTTTTTAATCTTTGGACGTGTTGAAAGTTTTTGGCACCCAGATCATGACCCTGGTGATGTTTGGAAATAACCAGAACTAACTCCAACCCTAATGGTGTGAAGTATTTTGCAGCCTCAAATTTCTTATGCATTGATAGATAACTTCTTTTGGGCTTTCAATTCGTGGCTTTGAGTTAAAGCGTTATGAATACAGATTTAATTACCATTTGTTATAAAAGACAATTTTGTACCCCGATGCCAAAAAGACCCAATGTTAAATTATTGGAATTTTTCAGCAACAGCTTTAGAGTGACATTTCTCAATTTAACAGTTTCCGCCACAAGTTTAACTAAACTAAATTTCATTTTGCTTCATTTCATTTCATTCATACACCATTCATTACAAACGCTCACAGCTGCTGGCATTATTAAGTTTTTGAATAGCTTAGAAAGCTTTCTCATCCCACCAAGAGGTATCTTAAGCCAACACCTGAGGTCTCTCCTTAGGTCTGTTCAGTTGTAGAAACTTTTTATAAGGCATAGCTATCTCGCTGTTACCAGAAAATCAATTAGCTTCTGTGAATATAGCAATCGAGTCTAAGCGAGGCCTGTTTTTCCTTTCGTGTTCAAAATAATGGATGAAATAATGCAACTAAGCATGTAAGGGATTTACTCGGGGGCTGTGCTGGCCCACCAGGGTACCGGGAAATTTCCAAGGGGGCCCCTAAAAACTTCTTGTGTTTGGGCCCTTCTATCCTTATGGCACCGCCAGTAATAAGCCCCTTAACCTATTCTCCCCAGGCCCCTTTTTGCTCGCAGCACGCCCCTGGATTTACTACCCTGAGACTCGTTGGCTCTGTTGTCTGAAGCTTTGAGAAAAAGTTGTTCTCTGAAGCATTTGTTTAGAAACGACGAGTTAAATTTGTCTGGAAAAAACTGTACTTTACTTTTAACTTGCTGTTGCGAAATATTCCAGCCATATTAAGTTGTTCTATTGCGATATGACTTTATCATATTTCAGGCAATATTTCATTCATTATCTGCCTTATCAGATGTGTCTACTTTTTCCTGGCACACACTGTGTTTCATGTTTTATATGGAGTATAGCTCCTGAGGAAGCTCCCTGAAGATCTTGACCCTGTTAGATATCTAGTTGCTGGGTAGATTATCAGACAAAACAAACAAACGGCCTACTTTAACTAACGCAACACAACGAGTCCATCACTTAACAACTACAACAACAATACTACGTCACATGACCATTTACAATATTACAGCCCTTCTGCCCTTCTTGGGGCCGCTCAAACTCATGTGTGGCTTGTGAGGGCAAGAATTTAGCTTGTTGTCAATCATTATTTTTTTTCTTCTTTCTCTTCTATAGGCACATAATTTGCCCACAAACTACAATTATTCTGTCTCCCCTCATCATTCCGGGGTTTACCCTGTGCATGAAGATCTCTACAGAGCTTGGAGAGAGGTCTGGGGCGTAACTGTGACGTCAACAGAGGAATACCCCCACTTGCATCATAGTTGGCAAAGACGTGGTTTTATATACAAAGATATTATGGTGGGGAAAACTTTTATTTTCTATTTGTCATCCCCCTATACCATGCTGAGTGCTAGTTTTTTAACGCCAGAGTAACTCTTCTGGTTCCAGGTTTTACTCGAAACATTTAAGATGGGTATTTAATTCGATGTTAGAAGTCCCAACTGGCCTAGCTTACTTTTTAAGGTAAGATAACTGCACCTTATGCAAATGAAAGTAATTCTTACTTTCTTTCTTTATGGGAATTCAAATAACCTCACCTTATATGAGGTTCCTCCTTCAGTTTTGACTATACGTTTTAATGATATATCTTTTTCGGTAGAATAACCGTGGAATCTCGATTTATCGAACAATAGATATAACGAACTAACTTCCCGGTACAACAAACTAAATGTCTGATCCCTTGGATTTTACCTTTTGAAATAATCCTCTCGGTATAACGAACTCCTGGTGTAACAAACAGTTTTCTGTTTCCCTTCAGAGTCCGTTATAACGGGATTCCACTGTATTACATCTAAAGACTGAGTTTATTTTTGTATAACATCCTTATTCCCTGAATATAGGTTCTGCCAAGACAAACATGTGGTTTGTTCACGCACACCATCATGTGGGATAAGTATCCCAGAGGCAGACTCCGGCTGGAAAAAAGCATTCGTGGCGGAGAATTATTCATGACGTTTGTCAACAATCCGGTAAGACTTTGTTTTGTATCTATAGCTGATTCCAAGCTTACTAAATAAAAACTGAAATTAAAAGTCCAAAGATATTCATGATGAATTTTCATTTGATACAAAATTACAAAATGACTTATCGCAATTTAGGATATTTCATACTTAACCTAGTACCTCATCCATGTAATTATTCAAATCCGTCGTGAGGTAATTTAGTTACTTTAATGATGTGCTAGGCTAAGAACGAAATGTTGTAAATTGTAAATAGTCATTTTCTAATTTCTTATCTATGAGAATTCATGATAAATATCTTTGGACTTCCTTTTATTTTGTATTACCTTAAACTGAAAGCTGGACCTGGATTCCAAGCTTACTTGCTACAAAACATGGACTTAACCACATATGTTAGGCATAAGCTTAAACTGCATAATGTTCACTTTTGGGGATTTCTACGAGTCTCCTTTTATTTTACTTTTACGCAACAGTTAAGGAACACATCACTTGTATATTGCTCCTCAAAGTAAAGTTTTTGGAACAAACCAGTGTTTACCAAGTTTCCACCACGAATAACCTTGTTACAACCCGAAATATATGTCCATGTGTGGGTTATCACTATTTTAATATGCCTTAACCAGGTTTCATTTAATTTCACTTCACATATTAAATTTCAACATTTTAATCTTATGTTATTAACCAATTACAATGATGAAATCAAAAGATGAAATAAGTTTAGGACACTTGAAATAAATCCAAGGAGCTATCGACCAAGTGACCTTTACTCAAATTGATAACGATATATTAGACCAGGCGGAGAGAGGGGGTAGGGTCCCCCGACGGGGAAATTTATGGGAACTAGTGAACTTGGTCAATTTTGGGGCGCTGAGTTCAAAAATCGTTGGTATACGGGCGATGGGCAGGGCCTTCGGCCTCTTTTTCACGTTTTAATGTCTCGTTTTCATGAAAATTCCTTTGATGTACGCAAAACGTATAAAATCACAAGAAGCCTAGATAAAAGATGATATATACAGCCAATCTAGGCTTTAGATATCAAATAGATGAAAACCGTTAATGGGCGTGGCTTTTAGCCTCGTTTTCACGATTTACAGTGTCGCTTTTACGATCAGCATTTTCAACATTGTGGAAGCAAAAACATCACAATTCTTGATAAAAAGAGGCAATAACCTTAGGTTTGTTAACTATTGAACCGAAGGCATCGCAAAGTTGAGGTATGATCTCTAACCTCGTTTTCATTTTTATAGTATTGTTTTTGAAATAAATTATTTAGTCATTCATGGAGCGAAAAACGAAAAATAAGTTGGATCTGGTTTACCAGGCTCATAACTTTGCTAACTTTTGCTATCTAGAACAAGGCTATTCACGCCTCTGGACCCCTTTATCATTGCTTCTACTTTATATGTGTTCAAACAGAACAACTAAATAGCTAGAGAGTTATCGAAGTATCTACAAGTAATCTTTTTAAAATATGGTTAGCCTTCATCATCCTCTATCACAACTCCAGAATCTTCTTCAAAATCACTTTGCACCCCTCATTCTGTCTTCATTTTCTTCGTTATTAACCAGCAACTCGCAAACATCATCGGGGTGGGAAATTCCGCTCCACATCACTTTGCTTCTCTCGTCCCAGTCATCCAATGCTTGATGGGTGTCAAGAATTCAGAGTGATATACTCCATATACTCATTAGTGCTCAGACTCTTTAGCTTAGTTAATTTCTATAAGTTACCAGATTTCTTAAATATCGAACGCCGTTTCCCCCCATATCACTCATTTGCCTCATTTGATATAGCTATTAACTCATTTGTTACGCTTTTACTCCGCTTATAGTGTATTAGAGTGCGTTATAACAGTGCAATGGATATAGGTTTATAATTATGTATACACTAAGAAGAAAAAGACTCAAAAGACAAAACTCTCTACTAACTATCTAAATATTTGAAGCATAACTCTTGTGTCTTCCTTACTTGTGTACCCCACAATTGATCTTCTAGATCGAGTATTAAGCGATCCGTTTTCCTGAAAATCGATGCGACGTAACTTGCATGCATGATATGAAGCTTCAAATTAAATTGACAAGGCGGCAAGAAGCTGAAGTCTACTATTTTCTTCTCTTTCTCGAACATTCTTTGCTAGAAAATTGAATACTTCAGCCCCTTAATTCATAAGATCCTTTGGTTTCCATGAACCCTATCGACAAATTTCTCCGATGTTTGCAAAAACCTGTAAAGTGATTTCAGAAACAGGACGACTTCCCAGGTTTGCAAATAAACGAATGAATTCTTTGTGTTTTAACACGGCTTTCAAAAGTGCCAATTTACCTTTCCTGAAGAAGCTCGAGACAAAGTCATTGTCACAGAAGCTGTTTTTTCTTGACACTCATTGACGAAGATGTTTCATCTAAAATTTTCTAGCTTTTCCCTGGAACGCTATCGATAAGAATACGAGCCCTTTGGAAGTCATGGGCCATGAGCAATGTAAGGATATCATTATCAATGGAAGGAGACCGAACCATTGCTGCTTCTTCAGTAGTGACGCTAGCTGCTTGCGACATACACGTCTGCCTGTTTTATGGAAACCAAAAGATCTCATTAATAAACGAGCTGCAGTATTCAATTTTCTAGCAAAGAATGTTCGAGAAAGAGAAGAAAATAGTAGACTTCAGCTTCTTGCCGCCTTGTCAATTTAATTTGAAGCTTCATATCATGCATGCAAATTACGTCGCATCGATTTTCAGGAAAACGGATCGCTTAATACTCGATCTAGAAGATCAATTGTGGGGTACACAAGTAAGGAAGACACAAGAGTTATGCTTCAAATATTTAGATAGTTAGTAGAGAGTTTTGTCTTTTGAGTCTTTTTCTTCTTAGAGTATACATAATTATAAACCTATATCCATTGCACTGTTATAACGCACTCTAATACACTATAAGCGGAGTAAAAGCGTAACAAATGAGTTAATAGCTATATCAAATGAGGCAAATGAGTGATATGGGGGGAAACGGCGTTCGATATTTAAGAAATCTGGTAACTTATAGAAATTAACTAAGCTAAAGAGTCTGAGCACTAATGAGTATATGGAGTATATCACTCTGAATTCTTGACACCCATCAAGCATTGGATGACTGGGACGAGAGAAGCAAAGTGATGTGGAGCGGAATTTCCCACCCCGATGATGTTTGCGAGTTGCTGGTTAATAACGAAGAAAATGAAGACAGGAATGATGTGATGTAAAGTGATTTTGAAGAAGATTCTGGAGTTGTGATAGAGGATGATGAAGGCTAACCATATTTTAAAAAGATTACTTGTAGATACTTCGATAGCTCTCTAGCTATTTAGTTGTTCTGTTTGAACACATATAAAGTAGAAGCAATGATAAAGGGGTCCAGAGGCGTGAATAGCCTTGTTCTAGATAGCAAAAATTAGCAGAGTGATGAGCCTGGTAAACCAGATCCAACTTATTTTTCGTTTTTCGCTCCATGAATGACTAAATAATTTATTTCAAAAACAATACTATAAAAATGAAAACGAGGTTAGAGATCATACCTCAACTTTGCGATGCCTTCGGTTCAATAGTTAACAAACCTAAGGTTATTGCCTCTTTTTATCAAGAATTGTGATGTTTTTGCTTCCACAATGTTGAAAATGCTGATCGTAAAAGCGACACTGTAAATCGTGAAAACGAGGCTAAAAGCCACGCCCATTAACGGTTTTCATCTATTTGATATCTAAAGCCTAGATTGGCTGTATATATCATCTTTTATCTAGGCTTCTTGTGATTTTATACATTTTGCGTACATCAAAGGAATTTTCATGAAAACGAGACATTAAAACGTGAAAAAGAGGCTGAGGGCCCCGCCCATCGCCCGTATACCAACGATTTTTGAACTCAGCGCCCCAAAATTGACCAAATTCACTAGTTCCCATAAATTTCCCCGTCGGGGGACCCTACCCCCTCTCTCCGCCTGGTCTATATCAGTCTTTGGATGGTACAGAACTTCAGTATAGCCAGAAATATCGGAAACATAATGAAACGAACACATAGATTACTTAAGCTTTTCGTCTGACACTCAACAGAGTAATACGTCAGAAAGAGAACGAAACAGAAACCTAACTGATTCATATCATAAAATTTCATATTAGATCAGTTAGGTTTCTGTTTTGTTCTCTTTCTGACGTATTACTCTGTTGAGTGTCAGACGAAAAGTTTAAGTAATCTATGTGTTCGTTTCATTATGTTTCCGATATTTCTGGCTATATTAATATACATGTGCTTAATTTTTTAGTTCAACCGTCATTGTATTAAGTAGGTCCTTGTTTCGGTCTATCTCCTTGTAACCCTGTGTTTTATGAATTAGGTTTTTAGGCAAGTCCCCCAATCATTCTTAGCATAGTTTATTGAAAAACATTTTATCGAGACGTTTGAAGAATGGTTTATTTTAAGTCTCAACAATTTATAAGGTATACGAAACGAATTACACTTTTACATTCAAAAGCCTGTCTAAAATCGGCCTCTAACCTGGAACTTTGCCCAACTTAGGGCAGTGTGCTTACTTAATTGTTTACTTTTCTGTGAAATGTCTTTCAGTTCAATGGAAGTGAAAAGGCAGGGCCATTGATTTTTTACATTGCCCATTCATGCCCCCTAGCTATGGTACACCAAATTCATTTTTAGAGTAATAAAAAGCAAAATAGGATTTTACTTTTCTATTAGCATTCTCTACATACCAATCGATATGCATGCTACCAGAAATTTGATGATCAAACATTTCGAAGCACACGCCCTTCCAAAAATATCTGGTAACTCAATTTCAAGGCTCTTATTATTTCCTTTACAAACTATACTTTATTCAAAACCCTTTTGAACCTTAATCATTTTATCAGAATGAAATCAAACGTCAAACGGTTTTCTGATTGATCTGGTATAATCTTCAGGATTTTCTTTAAGTCGTTTATCCTGTTAAGAGATGTGAGTTTGGCCAGGTCAATTTATTGATAGTACCTTTAACACTCAGCTTAACTTAACAAACTTAACATCAAAAGAATTCTTGAGAACTTGGAAATCAATCTTACGGTGTTGAGAATAATTCGGTACTTTTTGATTGATATTCCCAGACTTCAGATGTGATTTGTGATTCAAGAATGATAAAATCAACTATTGAACAATAAATTGGCTAATTAAAGGATAAAAAGAATAATCAAACTATTAAATAAACAATAAAACGATATAATCGGCGATAGTAATATGAAATAAATCACGAAGCGATGAAATTAACAGTTAAACTATTAGATAAACAACTGAATGATGAAATTACCAAGGTTTTCTAGACTAGGCAAGACACAGCATATGAAAAGCTCTTAAAAACAGAGTAAAAACTTTGAAATAAAGATTATTTATGCAAATGGTACTTGTAATACGGTAAAGTATATCTATATGATATTAGATGTATAAACACTATGTCAAATAACGCTAATTGATGATAGTTTGATTGAACGTCAGTTCAAACAAATAAGGTGCAAACAGGGTACAAACTCTTGTCATGAGACGGTGTTAAAAACATTCAAAAAGAAGAGCTTGAAATTCAATGTTCTAATTTAATACATCTATCTCCATACTTTATTCACCATGTTTCTTGCTTGCTTTATTAGAATAAAACCTCTTCAGAATTCTGGAAGCATGGACTCTATAGTCAGATATTTTCCGTACAGATTTACAGTCATAAAAATGAGATCGACAGCCCTTATATGATACTTTTAGGCTTAATACTTTTTGTGATCCATGTCTAGGCTAAACGACTTAAAAAATGAGAGGGCATCACTTAGATTTTTCATACTTATTTCACTATGCCATTTTAAGAAAAGCATAAGCATGAAACATTATTGTTATTGTTAATACGGTACTTTATAAACTATGTTTCTTGTTTTATTAGAATAAAACCTCTTCAGAATTCTGGAAGCATGGACTCTATAGTCAGATATTTTCCGTATAGATTTGCAGTCATTAACATGAGATTGCATCTCTTATATCATTTATTGTTTTTCAACAGATCAACATATTCATGACGCATTTTGGGAATTACGGTAGTGACCGACTGGCCCCTTACACTTTTGAAGCGGTTGTGGATTTCATTCAGCAGTGGACCAACCTTCAATTGGTGACCGAAAGACCATGGAAACTCGCGAACAGATATTTTGAAATGTTTCCATCAGAGGCGGAACCCATATGGCAGGTAAGAACAATTGTTACGTTTAAAGTGCTAGTCTACTAAGGACTACAAGAGGCATTTTTTCTATCAGAAATAGGGTAGCATATAATTCCCTGATACTCTAGCCCTATCACTAACCCTGATCCTTACTATAACCCTTATACTAAACTTAACCGTTACTTAAACTAACCCTACTTATAGTATCACTACTTATAGTATACAAGGTCCTATAGTGTTAAATTAATGGGTGAGTTTAGACTGCTAGCCTAAGAAAGGCCACAAGGGGTCTTATTTCTGGCAGAGGCAGGGTAGTATGGCCTGGCTACTCTAACCCCTAACCTTCAATCTTACCCTTACTCTAACACTACAGCACTAGAAATATTGTAGAATGAGGTCCTTATGTTAATAAGTGAGTGAGTGGGTTTATGTTTAACAGTCTAGCATACGGAAGGCCGCAAGAGGCTTTTTTTTCGGCAGGAGGGGCACGATAGTATGTAGTAGTAGTATAGAGGTCCTAGTATGGTCTTAGTAAGAAAGATACACACCATGAGTTTCGTGACGAGGGGATCTGCATCGGCGACTTCTTTGGGAAGAATCTCTGGAAGAACGAACGCCACAAAGACGAAATTCAAAACGCTTGCAGCAAGGCCTAACGAGAAAGCAACAGTAAAACCGAAGTTCTCCAGCAATATCCCAGCTAAAAAGCTGCTGATGCCGATAGAAAGAGACATCAGTCCACCAAGTATGGTCATTCTAATCGTACGAGTCTGGTTTGCTTCTGTGACGTCAGCCATGTAAGCGTAGGCCAGCATGGGATGACCTTGTTTGTCGCCATACACGCTAGTCAGGGAAGCTAACAATACCAGAGACACCATACTGGATGACATGAACTCAGCAGATATAATCAGAATGACCCTTTGAATCGTCAGTACAACTACAATGATAAACAGCAATTTTTTCTTGCTCACCAAATCGCAGAGGACACTAATTATCTGGGTTGTCAACAAATAAGAGAAAGACATTGCAGAAAAACAGTAAAGATCAGGAATATGAAGGCTTCTGTAGCAATGATGGCCATGGTTCACGTTCGCTCTTTGATAACCACGTAGTTATGATGATGATACTGTTGTTTAGAAAGGGCTGCCTTAAACTTGCTGTCACAAATAAGAGATGTATTTTCCAATTGGATGTGTATGATTTTTTTTGATATTTTGATTTTCAGAACCCATGCAGCGACCCCCGTCATCTGAACATCTGGTCAGCCAACAAGACTTGCAGCCGCCTTCCGAAATTCCTGATAATCGGACCACAAAAGACGGGGACCACTGCACTCAGGGCATTTCTTGCGCTCAACCCTAAACTTGTTGGCAATCACCTCACTAAAAGAACCTTCGAAGAGATTCAGTTTTTCAACGGATACAATTATATGAATGGCCTAGACTGGTGAGCTGATTGAGTTCCTTTCAAGTGTTTTTTATGGGTGCTTGAATCCTAGGGAGAATTTCCAATGAGAAACAAGGGGGGTCAGAGTGTAGAGACCAACCCATAACACTAATGTATAGTAAACACATCCGGTTTTTAGTATGATTTACTAAGGTATGATTTTCTCAAAATTTGCATTCCTTTTTAGAAGTCCCCATACGGCTTGAATACTAATCCTGTACTCTGCACGAAAGAGGGTTTTTTTCCCTGAAACGAAGAAAGTATACATTACAATAATTTGAGCCCAGAACCATGGCAATCTCGTTCTTACAGCCACCTTGTTATTATAGCCACTTTCTTTGCGGAGGATGTCCAAGCTGGATCCATTTGTTCTTTTGTCTATTAAGGTCTACCATATATAACTTTCACTGTAGAAGTCTACAAGTGGACACTCGGTTTCTTTGGTCCTAAGAATACTTTGACAAGAACCACAATCATTAGTGGTGCGTTAAAACGCTTTATCAATGTAACAATAGGAATCCTTTGAAATTCGGTCAGTTTGAACAAAACCTTCATATTGTGGTTTTTGTAAGCACAAAATGTGTAGCTATAACGAACTTTTATTGTGGGTCTTATAAACCCAATTCCACTATGTAAGAGGGATATAGGATACGGCACGATGGGGCAAGCTACAATGCCTTACGACAAATCTTCACATCTAAAATCCACGGTTTACATTGAAATCATCATGCCCTTTATTGCTTGCGAGAATGCTCTGCTGAAGGATTGCTGGATTGCAATGTAGTATGACGTTTGTATTGATATCAGGCCGTCCAAAATCTTGTTTTTCAATCTGAAATATTGATGAGAAGAATCATCCTGATATTTTGATTTATGTTCAGGTACATGGAAAATTTTCCAGATGTCAGTAATTCGTCTGATAGTTTCTTATTCGAGAAGTCTGCAAATTATTTCGACTCCAGCAAAGCGTACAAGAGAATGGCGAGCCTCCTCCCCAAAGCGAAGCTGATCATCATCTCCATAAATCCAATTCAACGAGCGTACTCCTGGTACCAGGTGAGATTTCTAAATCCAAACGACTAGTTAAGGTTGAGTTGGACTTTTTGATAACGTGAAAGCTCTATCAAGCCTCCCTCTGTTTTAAGCCCTCCTTCTTCCTACAAGAAAACAACAGACTAAAATGTGGTGAGTTAGGGATAACTGATAGATGAATTCCATCGTGATATTGTAAATTTCTAAGTTAACATGCCTGAGAGTGAAAAAATTCATTCTCCAAATCCTCTTTAAAAAGAAGCATCTGCTCTAATCAGCCTCTACAACCTCAAAAATTAGATAAGCCATCCGAGGGCTTAATAGACTTTTCACGGTATCTGTCAAACAACACGGTATAGTGGATAGTGCTTTTGTTTATGGTGTGTAGCATGGCGTTTGGTCTTTTTCTCTACCTGTCCCTTTTTTGTGCCAAAAGACCTGTTTGGGTCCTTCAGAGATCCGTGCAGTGGCTTCTTATTTGCGTGCTCTACCGTTACCTGCCTTGTATCCAAACGAGAATATGGTTTGAATAACCAAGTGGTTAGATAGCTCGACCCTTATTCAAAGGGTCCCGGGTTCTAAACCATCTCTAAATCTGTCACAAAGTGGGAGGAGAGAAATTGCCAACTCTCCATAATTCCAGGCAAAAAGGCAAAAAGGAATCACGAGGTGTGGTCACACATCAAGAGGAAGGACCAGGGTCGCACTGCTCGATCAGTTTACCTATTCAGTGGGCCCTTTGTGCGTAGCACATAAACCCATACCTTGCGAAGATAGTAAGCGTATTTGTCCATCAACTTGCCTATCAACAGCTACCACTCTGCTTGAGATTTATGTTGGGATTATGATTTAGCCATTGCTGTTTTTTTGTATCAACTTGCTATCTCCAAAGTAAATCTGAGGAAAATTTTTGACAAGTTCTCTGATCTCTGCCTTTTTGATTCAATAGCATGTTCTAAGCAAGCGCAAGCAATCTCCTGAAGAAGCTTCCTTTTATGACGTCATCACCGGAAAGAACACATCAGCTGCCATGGTAACATTTCGGAAAAGATGCTTGATTCCCGGATTATATGCATTGCACCTAGAGAACTGGTTGTCTGTATACCCATCCAAACAGGTAATGATTTGATGCCTCCTTGTTATCATGCTAGAAAATCTCTTTTCAGTCCCTCTTTACCTCAAACTCTTTTAAGCCCCCTCTTAATTAAGCCCCCTCGTTAATGTCATACCACAAAATTTCTTCTCAGCCCCCTTCTATAGCTATTCTCTTTTAAGCCCCCTCTCAATAAAGCCCCCATAAGATTGATAATGTGAAACTATATAAAGACAAAGACTACGATGGATGTGCTGTAGAGATATAAAGACAGCCATTTATTTTTGATATCAATTAACTAGCCATTGTAAACCCCTAACAATACCATAGTCAATACAGGGAAAGAGCAGGAAGACTTATGTTTCACATATGTCTTTATCACATTTTCTCAGGCCTAACCATGCACAAGCCTTTTTTTATTACACTTATTTGGCCTAAATTGATAAGTTTGAGCAAGTTTATCCAGACGTTGTTAGTTGAGCTGCTTGTTCGTTGTTGTTCTAGAACAAAATTTCAGTATAATGATATTTTAATGAATAATTGGTTCGTTCATTTGTCTGTTTTCTTATCAATCCAAAAACACGCTTGGTTAAAACCAGTTCAAGATCTGCACTTGATCAAATACAGACAAAAAAAGACTGCCTGACCATTGCTCTCTTTTGGCTATGGCCAGTCGAAATTCTTTGTGTTTATTTTGCTCCCTACGTTTCTGATCAACTTAGAGGGAAGCATTATTGAAATAGGGACTTCTTGACGTTTCTAATGCGATCCCGGCCACCATTATTGGGAAATTTGTTTTAAGGACCTTGATTTTTATATTTTGGTAATTGCAATTGTTATCATAATTTGATGAATGGTGTACCTTTTAATTGGTTTTATCTAGTAGAGTAAAACACACAAACACACAAATAGAAATTATATCTTCCCTGCTAGCAGAGTTTGACCAATCCATGATTTTTGTTATGGTGCATCGTTTTTATGACTGGATGCCCTTCGCTATGCCAACCCTTTTAGTCGCCTCTTACGACACGTAGGGATACGGTGGATGAACTCTGAACACAAACCACCGGGGATAATCTGATATTAGTTTGATTAGCAAAATGTAGTCTGTAAAGGGTTGGATGCATACATAGACATGTACAAATCAGAGAGAGTAAAGTATATCATTCTTCTGTCGTAGATATTGGTTGTTGATGGAGATCAGTTGAGGTATGACCCTGCCGCTGCGTTGGACACGGTTGGCAAATTCCTTGAAATTCCTCATTTCGACTACAAGCAACACATTGTGTAAGTGTTACTGAGTTTCCTATTATTCTGATTGTCTATTTTGGATACATACAATGTTCTATGCTAACCTCTATGTTCTATCATAGATACAGAAATAGACTTTCCAGAGAGAGTGCAGATCTTTGTTGTAAGTGATCTGATGATCACATGAAGTTGTCTGATGATCTGAAAGTCTACCTCTGTGTAACGGAATTTTCCTATTATTTTGAATTCAATTACCGTAAATGCTCTATCGAGCTTCCAGGGGGCTTATTTGATTTTGAGTTCCAATAGAGGGTTTATTAGAGGGGGTTGGAGAAGAAACTTTTTACTCCTAGGCATGTAAAGTTTGAAATTTACACTATTACGATGGAATACATCCTTTAGCTATCCCGAACTTATCATATAAGAGCCTCCACCTCCCCTTCTCGACGTTAATGCCCAATAATCTAATGAGAGACATTTAAAGATCTTTAAAAAATTCCTGTCTCTTTGTTTTAGGTTCAGTGCGAAAAAAGGGTTTTTCTGTCGACGTGGCAAGAAGCGTCCTGTTCACTGCCTAGGTATAGGTAAGGGACGAAAATACCCAAAAATCGATTTCAAATCTCTTTCATATTTACGAGACTATTATCGGTTGGCGAACTTGCGATTCGCGCTGTTACTGCAAAAGCAAAGATGGACGTTACCGAAGTGGTTGCAAATCGAAATTAATAATCTTTGATGCGGAATTCGAAATTGAAGCTGTGACGCTTTCTCGCTACCATCATGGCTACCGTCATCTTACTTGATCGCCCAAAGTATTGGTTATTTTCGAAACTAAGAAATTCGCCGTTCCTGCCTAAATATAAATGGATATCCTGGTTGCAAATCGAAATTAATAATCTTTGATGGGGAAATTGAAATTGAAGATCCAATACTTTCCTCGCTACCATATCATGGCAAGAAATCATCTTGCTTGGTCACCCAAAGCATTGCTTATTTTTGAATCTAAGAAATTCGCCATTCCTGCCTAAATAATAATGGATATAATGGTTGCAAATCGAAATCAAAAATCTTCGATGGAAAATTTAAAACAGAAGATCCGAGATCTAAGAATCGTGTGGTTACTACGAAAGTGTAGAATGATGTTACCAAAACGTGTACGAGTAGCAGTTGATGGTATTGGAGGAAGCAAAACACCCTGATGGAACACGTGCATTGGTAGAATGGGGTCAATTGTAACCTTACTGTGAGCCATAGTATTGCAGCAAATCAGGCCCTGAAAAAAGAAATATATTTTTCAGAATGTAAATCATAATTTCATTGTAAGCTAGTGATGTTTTTTGAATAATTTCACCTTAAAGATTAGCTGTATTATAATAATTCGATTCAAGCCCCTCCCTTTTCGACGAAGCCCCTCTTTTCGAATGACACCCTCCCGAATACACCCCTTCCATTATTAACCTTGGGAACGTCTGTGTAGTACTGTGGAGGATGTTCAGTACCTTGAAGGGTTACTATTCTTCACACTGCAGAATATTCAGTACTGTGGAGGAAACCACAGCCATTGTGGAGGTAATGCCAAAAATGTATGTTGCTTCCTTTACATTATAAAATATCCTCCCCAGCACTGATTGTATTCCCCACAGTCCTTGTTAGTATCCCTCCATAGTACTGATGCTATCCCGACACGGTATTGAACACCCTCTTTGCACAAATGCTCCCCATGGTGATTATGCACTCACTGCGTAGACATGCAGAGAATTTATTCCAGTTGCAGATTTAGTGGGACGAGGCTGAACGACTACAAATATAAAGGTAGACAATTGCATTTTTTTCAAAAAGCAACTGGACTCAAAGCCCAGATCGTCGAGTTTGCTTAACATTCTGCTAGAATTACAAGTTAGCTACTACCCCCTACCCGAATTACCCCTTCATTTTATTTTCCTGGCAATAGAAGCTTGTAAAGCTATCTCAGAAAGTCATTGCCTTCATTAAATGCTTTTTACAGAAAAAAATTGCCTAAATTCAGGGCTTCTTTCTTATTATAATAAAACTGCAACACCTTTTTAAGATTTCTAGAAACTTTTGGTTGCCTATTTTTGTCATTAGATATGCCTACCTCTCTCCCCTTTCGAAGTATAGGTTTTGAACCCTGGGGCTTCAATCGAATTATTGAAGTATTCTGTTTAGTAATTTTTATATCTGAATCAATAATCCTTTATTACAGAATAACCGGTTATGTAGTAAGTACAGTATCTAACGTATGTAGTTAATGTTGGGTTACGGGTCACGGTCACCCCTGTTTTCTCCCTTATTGTTGTTGTTGTTGTGTTTACCGTCATTTCTCCATTTAGATTGGGTAGTAGATTGTTATTGCTAGCAATTCCTATTTTTATAAGCAAACCATCTGCTGCAGGGATGCAAATTTCAGTTCGAATAACAATGATTTCGACAACTTTTCAAAAGTTTTCAATTAGTTGCGCGTATATGAAAAGACCAACCTGTCGAAAATTTTCCATAAAACGCCACATACAAGATCCTTTATTTTTTAAAACCCATATCCTAAAACTCCACAATTTCTAACTTGAAAATTTGAATTTATTGTTTTCAATCGATCAAACAATTGTTGCATCATCAGATAAATGGTGACAAAGCTAATGTCTGTAATATTACAGCACCTTTCCTCAAAGAAACTCTTTGATGTGTGCTTTATGAGTGAGACACTTTACAGCCTGGATACAGATATCTAGGTTTTCACATACGGGTTTCTAAAATCCTGGTGAAAATAGTTGACAGTAAACAACTAATTTCAAACGTATTTGGTAACCCCCCTTTCCCAAAATTCAATGATGCGTTTTGAAGCGAGTTGGACTTCAACAACATCGAACTCGGGGATAGGGCGCGGAGAAGGTTGGAAATTATGTTTTTTTTAATTCCCTGCCCCAATATTTTGACCAGGACTTTGGCGTATCAATGTAGCCTTCTTATGAAACAATTTTTAGATGCTTATTATTGCAGGGGATGGTTGATTGAAAAAATCGTAAAATGCAGGTCATTACTCGAAAGAAGTCTTTAAAAGAGATGGCTCGATCGAAGCTTTGTCGTACATGGGAGATAACAATACCCCTTTCTTGTTAACAGCCATTAGGTTGAAACCGGTACACGTTTTTTATAAGAAAGTCTCAAATGATCTCTGTACTGAAAATTTCTGAAATGCTCTTTTATTTTCTGTTGTTCAAAAAATTGTCTTGTTCTATTATTTTTTATTGTTTAAGAAAACGATACAGCAAAAGAATAAATGTTTTCTACTAGGATGGCCAGTACAACTTTCTTATTAAGTACTTTCTTATAAAAAACGTGAGGTTGAAAATATTAGCATATGTTATATTTTACAGCTTAGTTACAATTAAAACGCTACCTTTGTATATAATCAGCTTTTTTAAATATGGTATACTGAAATAAATTTTACATTCAATAGAAAATTCTTCTTATATTTATGTTATTATATTTTGAAATGTAGTATTCCAAAATTTGCAAAATGGCGATTTTCAGCATAAATATTAATAGAAAGTACTCCATGTTTCTTTTGAATTGTACATAAAAAACAATGTCACTAAATGTCAGAATCATTGAAATTTCGCTCTATGGAACTTCAGTGCAGTACTGTGAAAAATAATTCAGTACTGTGAGGAATACCATCAGTGCAGTTGGAGGGGGTTCAGTACTGTGTTGGATTAACATAAATACTGTGGGATCTCATAGATATCACGAGGGTGCCCAGTGCTGTAGAGGGTTGGTTACAAACTTTCCTTTGAGGATATCATCAGTACATTAGAGGGATAACATCGGTGCAGCCAAGGAATACAGTCAGTACAGAAGAGTATGTTCAGTTATTATTACTGTAGAGGGCTAACATGGCAGGATATTCTTTACTTTGAAGGGATACCGTAAGTACTGTGGGTGGATACCATTAGTCAAAGGGAGACCATCAATACTGTAGGGGTTAACATCAGTAAAGTGGAGAGATACGATCAGTACTGTGAAAAATTTTCAGTTATCAGTGCTGTAGAGGAATAGCATTGGTAAAGTAGAGGTATACCGTCAGTGAAGCAGAGTATGTTTAGTTATTATTACTGTGAAGGGCTACCATCAGTACTGTACAGGATATTTGTTACTTTGAAGGGATTCCATAAATATCGGAGGGGGATACCATCAGTCAAAGGAATACCATCATTACTATGAAGAATGTTCAGTACTGTTGAGGGATACCATCAGTACTGTTGGAGAATACCATCAGTACTGTTTGAGGATACCATCAGTACTGAAGGGGATAACATTGGTACAGTTGAGGGGTAACATCAGTAGATTAGCGGTCAGTGCAGTGGAAAATGTTCAGTTGTCAGGTGTGGTGAGGGATGTCATCAGTACTATGGTATTGATGGTAAAATTGGCCCAAAATAAATGGTTCCAAGTAGGCCTTAATCTACTCAGTACTATTAAGGAAGCAATATTAGCCTATAATAGCCTTAAAAAACGCATTAAGTCACCAAAGGCAATTTTCTTTAAAATCAGCCAAAAATTTTGAAAAATGGTTAGCTAATGGTTTATTGTATTGGTGAGTATTCGGGGATCAGGTTGAGTCTTAAGAAAAAGCTTTTGATTGATGATGATGATGTATGGTAAAATGATACAAAAATGATATCTCTCTCATCCAGAAAGCTTGGAAGGCCAAATGCACTAGGCCAAGGGCTTTAGCTACCTAGACCGTAATTGATAATGATAATGGTAAGAGTAATATCTATACAGGGTAACCTTGTCGATACTATGAGTCTTGTTATCAATGAAGGCCCTGTTTGAACATAATCTATGATTTATAAATTTACAATGTAACAAAAGACAAAAGCGTTAAATCTGAATTCGATTCCTTGTAAGGTCATAACTTTGATAGGGCTTTTATAGGACATAACAACGTACAAGATTTACGACAGTGCTTCCACTTAGTCCTTCCAAAAAACTGAACTACTTGTAGGGGAAGATTTCTATAGTTTATAATGGTTGGTAAAAATGATGCGAAGGAATACCTCTTTCATCATTAAGGCTTGGATGGCTGAGTGGGTAAAGCCAAGGGCTGTTGACGTTTGTACCTTAGTTCGATTCCTTGTAAGGTAAGATTTTTCATTTCTAAACTCTCATTAAAAATGATATCAACTTTAAACAGTGTAATCGGCGGCACTGGTGGCAGAGTGGATAAGTCACTCATCTCTCCATCAAAGGGTTAGTTTATCAAAACTACGCACTGGTTGAGATCAATGCTTGTAATGGCAAGGAAGAGCAGCAGCAGGATCATATGCTTTATACATTTACAATTGCAAATTAAAGAATTGTCTGGAAATGTCATTTTTTTGGGGTAAAATTCATCGAAACTATACAAATACTATCAACATTATTTTAAACCACATACCTGTATTCTACAGAGCATCAGCTTCAAAGTGAGGCATATCTAAGCAGTATTAGAACTTATTTACAAGCCCTATTTTTTAGAGCAAAGATGCACTATATATTCTTTTGTTATGCGGTTTCCATGGTGATTGATTGGAATTTTTTGAATTTGACACTGAATTGTTATTTTACACCATAAATCATATGTAGGTGGCAAAGATCTTCATTATGATCCATTTGTTGAAAATTTTAGGATTTCGCATTTCTACTTGCCTGAACAAACAAATAAAAATATTTAACAGGTACATAAGCTACATATAATAAGGTCAGAAAATTTCAAATTCCAAATTTCCAATTCTAATGGGCTTTAGATCTAGTAAGGGAGCTATAGTAGGGCTTTAATATGCAAAAAAAGTTGATTTCGTTCTTTTTCCTTCAAAAAAGCTAGTTTTGCTCTAAGAGGAAACTTCCCTTTAGGTGGAAGCACTGTTAAAACTCGAATCCATTTTGAGCATTTTCGAGTAAAATTGGTTGGTGTAAAAATCAAAAATTTTCTCAAAAACGTCTATTTCTTGCCAATTTTGACAGCAAATCATAGTATTTATATGGATTTATGGATTTTATGGAATTCAAACGAATTTAAACGGAATTTACTAGAGATTTATGGAGTTTTTTGCAGCTACCGAGTTTATGGAATGCATGGAATGCCCAGTGCTTTCCCCGTCAACTGTTTCTTACTTTGCAGAGAAAAATTCCCTAAGGCTTTCCTTCCTTTCCTTTAATTTCCTTATTCTATCCCTCCAATCTCTTGCTTAATTCTATTTATGATATTTTTCAATAAACTTCAGATAAAATTGAAATTACTTTGAAAGTGTGTGCCAATTGATACAGCCATAATTCTGTGCTCAAAAATACTCTTGAATTCAAGAAATAGATGGGCCAAAATATGGTAAAATGTGTAATGGTAAATGCCTTGTTTTACATCAAAGATGGCCCAAAATAAATAGCCTCATATAGGCTCTTCTTCTAATCAGGGCTATTGATGCAGCATAATAAACCCATAACAGGCTCACAAAAAGTCTGATTCCGATTCCGAATTGCAACTTCATTTGCCTTTAGACACTGTAAGGCAGCTATATAGAGTTTTCATACAAAAACAAATCAGTTTTCGTTCTTTTTCCTTCAAAAAAGCTAGTTTTGCTCTAAGAGGAAACTTCCCTTTAAGTGGAAGCACTGTTAAAAATCGAGTCCATTTTGAGCATTTTCGAGTAAAATTGGTTGGTGTAAAAATCAAAAATTTTCTCAAAAACGTCTGTTTCTTATCAATTTTCACAGCAAATCATAGTATTTATATGGATTTATGGATTTTATGGAATTTAAACGAATTTAAACGGAATTTACTAGGGTTTTATGGTGTTTTTTGCATCTCCGAGATTATGGAATGTATGGAATGCTCAGTGCTTTCTCCCTCAAATGTTTCTCACTATGCAAGAAAAAATTCCCTAAGGCTTTCCTTCTTTTCCTTCAATTTCCTTATTCTATTCTACCAAATCCTTGCTACATTCTAGTTATGATTTTTTCAAGAAACTTCGAATAAAAACTTGAATTACCTTGCAAGTGTGTGCCAAGTCATATGGCCATATTTCTGTGCTGTAATACCCAGTTGAATTTACAAATAATAAAGGCCAAAAATTGGTAAAAGGCATTGATAGTCCTAAAGAGATAAAAAGCCTACCTGGAACTATTAAATTTAGGCTAATTTCAATCAAAAACCATGGTTTAATAATCAAGCCTTTTTCTAATCTTTGGCTGATTTTGAAGGAAGTTTCTCTGCGATTTCATGCGTTTTTCAAGGCTATTATAGTTTCATGCTGCTCCTTTAATAGTCCTGAGCGGATAAAAAGCCTATTTGGAACCATTTAATCTTAATCGAAAACCATGGGCTAACCGTCAGCCTTTTCCCCAAATTTGCTGATTCTGAAGGAAATTTTTTGTGTGATCTCATGTGTTTCTTAAGGCTTTTATAATCGAACATTGCTCCTTTAATAGTCCTGGGGGATTAAAAGCCTATCTGGAACCATCAAATTTGCGCTAATTTTAATCAAAACCATGGACTAACCATCAGGCTTTTTTCAATTTTTGGTTGATTTTGAAGAAAGGTTTGTGGCTATTTCATGTGCTTTGAAAGGCTATTATAGCCAGATATTTCTCCTTTGATAGTCCTAAATGGATAAAAAGCCTATTTGGAACACCATTTGAGCCAATTTTTACTAAAATCCATGGACTAATGATAAGGCTTTTTCAAATCTTAGTTTGATTTTGAAGGAAAATGGAAAATGTTTTTGGTGACTTCATGCATTTCCCAAAGCTGTTATAGCCTAATTTTGCTCCTTGAATAATCCTGAGTGGATAAAAAGCCTATTCTAAACCATCTACTTTGGACCAATTTCGATCAAAAAACATGGGCTAACCATAAGGCTTTTTTCCAATTTTCGTCTGAATTTGAAGGAATATCTCTCGGCGATTTCATGCGTTTCTCAAGGTTATTATATCCAAATTTTGCTCCTTCAATGGTCCTAAGTGGATAAAAAGCCTATTTGAAACCATTTCATTTGGGCCAGGTTTGAGCAAAAAGCATGGACCAACCATTACGCTTTTCCCCAGTTTTCGGCTGATTTTGAAGGAATTTGTTTTGGCGATTTCATGCACTTTCCAAGGCTGTTATAGCCAGATATTTCTCCTTTAATAGTCCTAATTGCATAAAAAGCCTATTTGGAACAATTTTACTTGGGCCAATTTTTACTTAAAACCATGGACTAACCATCAGGCTTTTTTCCAATCTTGGTCTGATTTTGAAGGAACATTTTTGGTAATTTTATGTGTTTTGCAAGGCTTTTATAGCCTAATATTGCTCCTTTAAAAGTTCCAAGTTGATAAAAGCTTATTTGAGACCATCAATTAAAGACAATGGACTTACTTATTTCCAATGTTAGGCCTTTTTGATAATTTTTTGTTTCCTGCTGGGATTGGTGTATTTCCATATAATATCGTAGCTTAATATTAGCTACTCTCTGACTAGCTTTGAAATTTTCTTCAAAAAAGTTACATGCCAAGGAAAAATGCCTGAAAAATGTCTGAAATCGGAGATTCAAAATTGACCCAGTTTTGATGAATTGTCTTCAAAAGATAGATCTCAACAGAAACGAAAACAATAAAATTGCTTTGAAATCAACATAGAATTGTAAATATATAACTCTCCGCAACAAGTTTTCATTTTTTTGATTACTTTCCTTACAACAAAGCATCATTCAATTGTAAAAATATAACTCTGACATTAGTCTTTCTTCTTATCAATAACTTTCCTTGCAACATAAGCCCAGTAATAAAAGTTTGAGAATAGAAAAAGCATGCTGAGGCCATAGAATAACCCGTACACACAAAATCCGTGATGTAAATAGCCATGCGTGCACAACATCAGTCCTAAGACGAATTGGAATATTTGCAGCTGCGTTAGTCTCTTCTTCCAGATTTGATTGACGCCGGATGAGATGGCAGACTTTGCGTAGTAGGCATATAAAAAAACGTGCACCATAGAGTTTAGACCAATCATTGCAGCAACTGGGGGCCACGGTGCAAAGCGATGGGAGTAGTCTCCAAGTAGCAGGATGGAAGAATGATGGTATACCTGTTGGACAGAGAAGCACAAGGTTTGAATTTGACTTTGATAAAGCCCTAATAAAACAACACAACATTTCACCATTAGGCCTCATTCATACTACATGCTTTTTTATAAGAACACTTAGCTTCGATCTCAGCCTGCTTGCTTCTTATTTTGAAATGATTTTTCATCAACTTACCAATCCCCCCCATTTTTCTCAAAAACATGTTTAAAACGCCTTTTTAGGTAGAGGCTTCGCTTTACGCTGGTGAACTTTCTGTCTCAATTAGTTTTGGAGTTAGCAAAAACTTTTGACTCGAATTTCAACCTGTTGTTTCTTATAAAGGTTGTTCTTATAAAAAACTTGTATACAGGATGGCTTTCAAAGCGAAGAGAATCGTGCCGAATAGGTCTTCTATTAACACTAGGCCGTTTATCTTCACATCTTTGCTTCGATAAAAGCTTCTTCAACAAAGATCATCCATTTCGTCTTTCTTCAAAGTAATAAAGCAAACTTTCAGAATGCCCCGTTAGACATGTTCAAATCCGTTGATAACATCTGTACGCTTTTACCTCAAATCCCATCCTCTATTCGTACGTTAAATATGAAAGCACCCCGAATGAAAACTATGACATTAATAGACATACGTGTAAGAATGATATCTGTCGTTGTTTGTGTCTGAGAATCATGAATAAGGTGTCCAACAGCTCCAGGTACTTCGAGCAGAGGTAGATAAACAATCCATCCTTAATGTGTGGGTTTGCAAACATGTGAAAGAGGCTGCCACTCTGGTAAATTCCATAGCACAGGGAAGCAAGAGACATCGCACTCAGCAATACGCATAAAACATTGTGAACGATCATCAACTGAAAAATAGAAAGGAAGGGATACAGTAACCCTATATACACTAACCCTACATTTATCTAATTTCAGTCTATGTTATCAGTCCTGACTAGTCCCTCCATTGTGTTCTGTTTGGTGTATGTAGTTTAACTTCAAGGGAGGCTCATATTTTCATCTCGGTATCATCAAGTATGGCTTAGAAAACCATTTCTAACCGAAAACGGTACGGAGTCAATCCGGAGTAGCCTTTCGTTTAAACTAAAGGGTTTTCTTAATAGGAATGTAAGGAAAATGATTTCGAAAATGGTACAAATCGTTTCAGTGTAAGCAGCTAAAATGGAATGATTTCATTCTGGATTCACAGAGAGGTGCAAAAGTTTCGCAAAACAGAATGATGTCATTCTGTTTTCAGCCGTTTACACTGACATCTTTTTAATTTCATTCCGGTTTAGGATAACGTTTAAGTGTAAACTGGAGGCCGATCCCGTATGATTTCGTACTGTTTCCGTGTGTAAAGTGTAACTGGGTCTTATGTACAAGGGAAGCTTATAACGACGAAATGCGGTAAACAAAATTACAAACAGGTATCAAATACAGTAAAAACCAGTGCATCAGCACCTAGATTTACGAGATAGATTAACAGGTTCTTATGGGAATTGAACATACATCTAGGGTTTACTGTCAGATGTTTTTGTATTGCTAAATCATTGAAAAAGCTGTTCCCAAAAACATAACCAATCTTCAGAAATTCAACTCCTCTGATAGGAGGCTTAAATTTCAAAATCTGCCATTATGAGTGATGAAACCTTAGGGTTCATTCAAACAACACCGTTTTCACTAAGATCGGATAGCATAAGGCCACAAGCAAATCGGAGTGGATTTTGCACTCTATTCGCGCGACACCCTTTTCACTTCTGCTCTCTCTTCACACAAAAACACTTCGCTCCACTTCTGCTGCAGCCTCTGTTGATTCTCAACTGTATAGACCTGTTTCACAATGACTTCACTGCGTTTTCATGCATTCATTTGAGCTCGAAAGCGAAACTGCGTGAAGTGAAAAACGGCGTGCTTCACCTCCAGACCGTTTTGAAGCAGATCGTTTTGCTTCGTTTTCAGTCGTAGCTGTGTGAATATACAGTAGAATTCCGATAACTCGAACAAGTAAGGGACGATCAAAATTGTACGAGTTATCGAATGTTCGAGTTATCGAGGCTCTTCATAACATGAATAAGGCTCGAGGGGAATGCCAAATCTGTTCGAGTTATCGAGAGAAAATAGCCGCAGCGGGTATAAAAAATTGTTCGAGTTAGCGAATGTTCGAGTTATCGGGGGTATATTCATATATTAGTAGTGTTGAAGGTTAAAAGGGAATGCCAAATCTGTTTGAGTTAGCGAGAGTTCGAGTTATCGCATGTTCGAGTTATCGGGATTCTACTGTAGTCTGTATCCGAGGTCAAAATGAAAACGGAACAAAATGAAAACGGTATCGTGTGTACAGTGCCTTAGCCTAACCGGTTCTTAAAAGCAAAATGTTACTGTAGGTTTACGCAGGTTGTTAAGGCAGACATTTACCTTCTTCAAAGCCAGAGGTTTTGTCATCATGCGCCAAACAGGTGAGACCATGACGATGATTAAGTAAGCAATGACCACCTTGAACGAAAGCATTCTGGAAACTTCCACCAGAAACCGGACATAACGATCTGTAATTAACAAATATGAGTAATAGAGAAGTGGAATGAAACATTGACAAAATAGAGAGCAATTGCATGAGATTGTATATTGGTTGGCTCTGGGTCGTTTTGGCATGTTTTGGCTTATTTGGCTAGCTTTGGGTTTTTTCAGTTGGTTTAGGTCGTTTTGGTGCGGCTGCTGTGTTTAAACTGTCAATCCATGCATCATATTCTAGATGTGGGTAGACAATACTAGAAAACTGAGTTGGAATTATGCTGTAAATTCGAGGGGCAGGGTAGTATGGACTACAGTAAAAACCCGCAACTAATAACCAACATAAAAAACCTCTTAGCCCGAGATTTTAAAATTTTGACCACATGTTAAGGGTAAAATTTCAAATTTTTGATTATAAGGTTGTTAATTTTTACCAAGAATAAAAATCAGTGGTATTCAAGGAGTGTTGAAAAATCCTAAAAACAAACATTAACCTTTCATTATTACTGCTTTTAACTACAACTTATTCAAGAAGCTGTTTAGGATAATTCTAGGTTTTTAGTTGCAAGTTTTGATATTACATCACTACATAGGAGTTGTGGTCTGGTTCCCAGTCTTAGTAAGTACATACATTGAACTATTAACAACTGTGCTGAGACAAGACACAGGTGATTAAGATTTTCAACAGAAAAGTCATCAAGAGTGTCAGACTTGTTTGGGAAATCTACAACCAAACATTGCACAAGACAAAGTCTGGAATCATACAAAAAAGCTCCCGAAAAATTCTCATGTTACCAAGAGTGATCCAAAATAATTTAAAATAAAATATTCAAAAACCTTCTCGTATCTATTCAGGGGTATGGTAATATGGGTAGATTTTTCAGATATTTTGGAGAATTGTTAACTTTTTGAGGAAAGGAGTTGACTCACATTATTGTACAAACAAGATATTTCTGAGTTTGGTACACCCTTGAATAGAGGTTCCAGGACGCCCCAGATTTATGTTGAGTAATAAGAATTTGTTCAATCCTTTGGAATCCCAGATCCAATATATATCAAAAATTGGCTTAAACTTCAGACCCCTTATTTGCTTTCTCGCATTTTCAGAAAAAAGATCCAAAATGTGCATTTTTGTTCTAACTTTCAGACTTCAAACATGTACATGACTAACCCTAATCAGAAGGTTTATGAGGGTTAGTGATACGAGGATATAAAAGTAACCACAGAGTATCTAAAAAATGAGTTCAAAACTTAAACACCTTGAGTTGGGCTAGATTTCTCATAAAAGAAGCCTGTATGAAAAAAAACTAAAAAGAGCTATTAAAAATGGGGTATGAATTAGAATAATTCTACATTGATCTTTATTAAGAAGGTATGTAACTAGTATGTAACCAATGGGTCCCCCTTCCCCACTAGACATTTTGCCCAGGACCTTGTATGGAACTATATTAAACGCTGGAACTAAATTCCTCAAAAATAAGCCAGTGTTGAAAATTCTGATAGAGTTTTGAAACAATAGGATATGAGTAAGATTATTAGCTGACATGAAGAAAGTGTGTACCCGTGGTTTGCTTCAAATCTAATCAGTTTTAAGTTATCATGCTTCATTTCGTTTGAAAGACATTTTTTTAGCTTATCTTCAAATCCAGTTGAAACAAAGAGTTGATAACAATGTACAAAACATACTTTCTCATCTGTTGCCTTCATATTGGACACGCTTTTTATAAGATTCAAGCTTTCTGTTTGCAGTCTATTAGTTGGGAGGAATGTATTTAGGGCTTTACTTATTTCTTCAGCATTTCCGTTTCCGTTTCCAAGGAGTCCGTTTCCTATATTCACCAAACATTTGATCAGAACAATTCAAATATAAACTTAGATGTAATTCTAAGAAACTCCTTGAAACTTTCAGTACTCAAATTTGGAAGATTATAAAGATCTTTAGTACTAAGCTTATTTTTAGTTTCTCATAAAAATGTATATCTTGGTAATTTTTTAACTTGATTTTTGGGTATCGATATTATAAAGTGCAAATTACCAAGTTTTGCACTACATGCTGTTTGGAAAATGCATTTTAGAATGAAATTAAAATTACAATTTCTTATGATTATGATTACTCAAGCTGGAGTGACAATGGCCAGCTTCAGCAAGCTCCATTGGTTTTTCCTTTGAGCTCTTATTTTCTCATATCACTGAAACTTGTGTTTGCTCTTAAAAATCATCTTTTGATAAAGAGAGATATCATGGCATGGTATCCAAGGCAGGGGACATTGCATACTGTAGCGTAAGAATTATGTCACTACAGAATTAATGCCACACCAGAGAACAATAGAAAAACTATGTGACTAATTCATTTGTCATTTTGTACAGTCTGTCTGATGAGTGCGTTAGCACGAAACTCAGAGTCACTGAAGAACATGTCTGTTTTTTAATGTGTTCATTCTACTTTGTGACTAATTCATAATACCTAAACTGCTTGGAAATCTCACAGGTTAGCGAATTGTTCAAGCGTCAAAATCACTTTTTGGCTATATAGGATCTGGTTTGCGCACACAAAATTTGGATTTTTCGAACCTTCATACACTGTAAAATTAAATTTTTAGGCTTGATGAGATATTGGTTTTTCATCTTAATTCATAAAATCACGACTCAAACAATCAGATTTGAGTGATTTCACAGTGAATTCTAAAAACCTTCTAAATCATAGCCTGATGCCAAACCCTGCCAAAACCCACTAACCCTGCTAAACCCTCAACCCTCCTGAACCCAGTCCAATTCCTATTCAAAATTAACCTAATAAACCCATGGAATTATTTACTTGCATTGCTAAAGGTTATTTTTAAGATGGGAAGTAATCGCAGCCGAGATCTCAAAGCGTAAATCGCTAATGCAGCCTGGAATGGCATAAATCTGAAAAAAGAACTATACTCAATTACCTGGCAGTATTTTCTCTTCCATGATGCAAACAGTGCAGCAACAGCGAACTGTTGTTACAAGAAAGATGATCCTTTCACAAGACTTTCTTCCTCTGACCAGCTTACTGTGTAGGACAATAAGTGATAATCCAATGTTTATTCAGTGTGGGCGTGACTGACTTCTCTCTTGCGTGAAGCTGGTGAAGCTAGGCGATGAATCTTCAACTGGTATTGAATGGCATCTTCAGACGTAGCTTCATATTCGCATTCAGCCTACGAGCACTACTAGTTCCAGTTCGGCTATTTCCGCCCGATGGGGCGGGGCAATGCCCAGTGGGGGTACTCGCATCCAGGGACGTAGAAAGAGGTCCAGCCAGAACTAGGGCCGTTGAGAACTTTCAGCATTCATTTTAGTAAATAACACATGTACAGTGATATCGAAACACGATAAATGGACTTTTATCAAAAGGCTCCCCCGAATTGCTGTGCCCAGCTTGCATCAGCTGAATCAGAGCCTGGGGTTAAATGTGTCCCACTTAGATTTTGTAAGTAGTACTGTGGATTTTTTAACAAGTTTATATCCACTTATAATACCAATACGAATAAACCAGTTAAACAACTTAAGACAAGAATAAACATTGCTTCAAGAAGTTATAATAATCATACCTTCTTCTGTACCTTTTTCAAATCTTTTTACAAAACTTTATGGATAATATACTGCGAGGGTGTCCCATTTCACGTTGATATTTCACAGTAACAGCGAAAATTCAGACCCTTCTTTTTCCTAGATTTCATACCAATTTACATGGGATTTTAAAGAAAATTTGTACCCATTTTTGAGATTTTTGATGAAAACCCTAATTATATGAAGGATACATTCCTCTATCAATTTCACACTCGCACCCACCCCCCCCCCCCAGCGAATACGAGTTTCTTCTCACTCATTTCTTTTCAAAAATCAAAACCTACTGTTCTGTTTGCCTTTTTGCTAAAGCCTAGAGATGGCCTCGAACCCACGACCCTTCAAACAAGAAGAAGGATTGAATGATCCATCGACTTGTAGAGAAAAACAAAAAATGTACGATGCTTACTTCTTACAATAACGTAAAACAGATGAAATCAATACAATATCGCATTAAAATCATATTAAGATATTAAATTACAGCATTGGTGCTAAATCTAAATCACAGAAATAAGAAATTACCAATCAGGAAAAGGTTTGCATTTCTCATGATTCTTATAAATAAACACTCAAAAGTTCAGTTGATTGATCCTAATTCCTGAATAGAAAGTTTTTAGAACCATGGAAGATAGTTCCTTCATAGTTCTTTGGAGGATAGGTCACACCTATTGCTGTTTGTCCCAGAAAATATGTCTTGCTTTAAAAGATATTTAAGATTTTGCTGAATGATATTGTCACCAATTGTCTCTTTCGATTTTCGTTAGGTTCTGTAGATTCTGTGGGAAATATCGGACGAAAGCGTCTGTACTTTTATTCATTAAGCAACTGGGCTTTGGCCCTTAAAGTTGGTTAAACATCTTGTATTTTCAGCCCTCAAAGTTGCTTAAAAGTTGCTTAAATCATGAAAAACGTATCAAATATAGACATATCCCTGTACCCCAAACCGTTTAAATTTAAGGTGTAATATCAGACCACATAATGTGATCTAATAAGTTAAAAACTTCCAGCATGGTTGCTCAAGTGCTTAGTTGCTAAATTTATTTCATCGAGCCCTTTATTTCATAAAGTTGCTTAATGTTTTGGTCGTTCCAGCCTTGGTAGCATATTAACTTGTTGATTATCGAAAAAATGTGTAGGAAAAGAGCCCTCTGATTCAATTTCCTTCGGTAAAGTTTTTGTTTCAAGTGTTGGTTTTCTAAAAGTAGGAATTTTTGAAAGATTTACGGAAGCTAATGTACTTTTCAAGCTCTTTAAAATGATCAAAACAATTTATAAATAGTAGAGCAAGTTTGAATCTTGATTTGAAATATTAATAAAATCAAGTTAGGACAAAATATTTTTCGAAACCTTTCTGAATTACAAACCTTTGGACATGTTTTTTTGTCCGAAACTTTGTCACACCTCCAAAATATTTAGGAATTAATATAAGGTAAAAGTCCCGGTTAGCTGGTAAAAATCATACTAAAATTAGATCAAAATAATATAAAAATTAACTGAATGAGCTAAACTACAATTTTATGTGCACTGTGCTAACTACTAATAAAAACGTAAGTAAATCTAATAGCGTACATATACTAAAAGTGAAAACCATCTTTAAGAGAAAACCCTAAAATATAAAAGTTAAGGATCCGAGTACATTGCGTGTCTGAACAGTCCCAAATATCACTTCTTTAATAATTTCTATCAAATCATTGTAACAACTAAAATGAACGAAACTAAATCAAGGAAGACCCTTCGTTTATTGCATAGTTTGTGCCTTATCTTTACAAGATAAGATAAATAAGTTTCTCCCAAGCCTTTTGTCTTTGTATGTATGGTGGTATAATTTAACAAAAGTCTAGATGTCTGTAAAAGTCTAGAATCATCAGTTGAAAGTCTAGAATTATCAGATGAAGGACAAAATATATTAGACGGATAGTTTAATTTTCTAGACGAAAGTCGAATTTCCATCATGTTCAATCCTGAGTGACAGGACACAATAAGGATAAATGATTGATATTAGGTTCTTTGCTTACCATGAGGTTCCATAAAATGCTTTTCATTAACCTTGTTAGCCTTCATTGACCTTATTTTCTTCTCTACGCCCTCTTCCTACCTTTGCAGCATGGTGGTTCATGTTGATCTTTGGCCAAAATTGAGCCAGCTACGCTGCCTCCAGCCAATTTACCCTCATACGCCATCCCAAATCCTCTCTTCGGAAAACGTTTTCCCTTGAGTTTTGACATGAGAGGATCCTTGGGATAAAGTAGGACGGTAAGTGCGGAGGAGAATTTTAGGCTTAATATGTACTGGCTTGCTGCAAAGGCAGGAAGAAGGCATAAGATAAAGAAATATGGCCTAGAATGGCTTCCAAGGTCAATAAATAGAATTTTATGGAATCTCATTGTAAGCAAAGGGCCTAATTTAGCTTTCATTCATCCTTATTGTATCGTGACACTCATGGTCTAACTGGCGACTATAATTCAGACACTCAATGACAAGGACCTAGAGTCATAATCGGATCATGGGAAATCCAAACTAAAGTACCGTGTAACACAACAGGGCTCTTACCACTGGCCTATTTGTAGCATAACCGTTTGCTGGCAAATCTTGATGTTTGTCAAATATGAAGTCTTACCAATAACACCCACACCATGTACAGCAGTTTTGGCATTTTCTTTTCACATCTGCAAGAAAAGCAAATATAAACTTATGACACGGGTTGTCTAGTGGACAGTTATTCTCTAATTGGAAATTTATGTTGCACACATCCGTGAAATCAAGCATATTATAGGGACTATCACATACAGTGTTGTAGTGCATCTTACCATGACAATACTGGTAACAAGATCCTGTCTTAGTCCGGCTAGCCAGCTAGACAGCAACTCATCAACAAATAAATTGACATATCAAAACCTCATCTACTATATCTTGTTATGTAATGCATGCTACAGTGCCTGGCCTTAGTCAGGCTACGTTAAATATAAACTCACTCAACTACAAGGAAACGAAAAAAGTTAATTATACATCGGTATAGCATTAAGATAGTTAAATTTGTGTGTGTTATATCCTTCCCACTAAGAAATGAACAATGGCAACTGATCCACAGATTGATGCACCATGGAACTAATGTCGCTATTGTACAATTCTAAAGAAAAAGGGGGCAATTTCTGTAAGCAAAAGAGTAGGCTTCATGGATTATGACAAAGATGAAGACTTTCCTGTTTGCAGTTAACTCATCGCTAGGGACAGTACACCTTCCGAAATCCATGTTAAATGAAAGCTTTCATTCAACAAGAAACACACACTGTCATCTCCCTAATTGAAGGATCTTCAGTCACTGTAATGGATAATACCTATCTCTAAACCAGATTTAAATTATATCTTTTAAATCGCTAATTGTTTGTGGGACTATCAACTAAGCATGTGCAGATTCTTGGGAGGTGTACTATCCCTAACGGCGAGTTTGCAGTTACCTTTATCGTTTAGTAAACTCTCTATACCTCTCAGCAATTCTAACCAAAATGCTTTGAAACAAAAAATTAAACGAAAGAAACTTACGTTATATCGGCACAACATAGTTTCCAGGGAAGATTCCGAAATTCCCCGTGCGCTCACAACTCCCAACAAACCACCCATCATCGCACTTTTCTAGAACATTTACAATGTCTCCTTCTAACAGATCAACCTCGTCTTCGTTGAGCGCATTGTAGTGGAAAACCACTCGATGTCTGCGTGAAAAAGAGGCAAGTATATTGTTAGATACACTCGGCTGAAGTAATAATAATACAGAGGTAACTGAATAATTGTGAACTGAATAGAATTCCTCGAGAACGTGGTAACTCATGATGATATCCTATGAGTCCTTGAAACTGGGGAGTGGGCTGTGGTGGTGCACTAGCCTTACCTGCAAAGCGAATATAGGCTCTCTAAGTCGGTGGCGTAAACAGGAAAAAATATTTTAGCCCCTGTATTGGTTTAAAACCGAGCCAATGCACACACTTTTATCTAAACAGGAGCCAGATGGTAGGCCTTGGAAAGGATGGTAGGAAAACATTCAGCAAAAATTGAGAAAGAAAGCAGATTAGGAGATGGTGGCTGGAAAAAATTCATGATAATATTTACGATCACGTCGCACCTGTAGTTACTCCTTGGCTCGTCTCTTCAATACAAGAACACATGTGAGTTCCAATATTTTCTAGCAGCCGCTGACCACAAGCATAGGGCTAACCGGAAATACTAAATTTGGAAATAACCCAAAGGTGAAAATATGGATCAGAATTCCACGATACCGAAAAAAACAGGGAAACAGGGAAACAGGGAAACAAGATAACTCAAATTAAGTCGTCATATAATTTCCATTAAATGATGATGATGAGACCAACCTTTCTCCAGCAGGTTCTTCCTGTTTCGTAAAATCATTCGTATCCAGTGGCGAATTTTTCCTATAGGAAGAGATGATATAAGAATACTAGATAAGAATTGAGAAAATAGGGGTGAAATACGGTTGAGGGATACTAACAGTACTTTGGGGGGTGATGGTCAGCACTGTTGAGGATGTTCAGTACTGTGGAAGGATGCCATAAATTCTGTGGGGCTACCATCAGTACTTTGGGGGGTTCCATCAGGTAGAGGATATCTAATACTGTGGAGGAATATCATTAGTACTAGTAGAGAATTCTATGAGTACTGTGGAGGATTTTCAGTTTTGTGAATGGATACCAGAACCAATGTAAATAATTCTGGCATTAATTGCCAAACAATGTGAAAAATAAACGAAGACAATCGATAAAAAATGTTGAAATTCTTACGTCTGTGTGCTGCCTCTGTTTTGCTCCTAGAAGAAAGTGGAGTATTGTCATCTGATTAAGTTATGAACAATTAAAAATTTACAATCTAACGTTAAAATACAGAATATTCCGCTTAACATTTTAGATGGCAGCCTAGAGTCTAAACTCACAGAAATAAAGGAGTTTCGAAAGTTCTTCTATTATTTCCTTATGATTTCTTTTAGAATGCAAGGTTTTTTTGAAAAACTCCATTGGTTTTTCGTTAAATAGGGTTTTGGCCTGGGTTTTTTCATTTCAGGCCTCAAAAAACCGTTAAAGGTCTTTTTAAGTCTAATCAACATAATAACCTAATATGAGGGTTTACCTGACACCCTTTGAACTCATTTTAACAAAGTAGGTTTTTTTCTAAAAAGTAGGCTTAAGAAACCTTTAAGGCTTTCAAAGAGGGTCTTTTAGATGAAGTTCTCCGTAAAACTGTTTGGACACAATCTATCCATCAATCTTCAACGATTGTAATTCCACTCGGGGACAGCCTTGTCGATAAAAGTTGGTAGAGAGAAAAAAGGCCTAAGTGAGAACTGGGACGAACGGGAAATGAAGATTTTCTTACTGTATATCCGTCGTGTCGATTAACAGACGAGTTGTTGATGAGGGAGTGATTTCTATCTTCAAGACCAGAATTCGCATTTTTTCCACTGATGTGAGACACTTCTATGCGTAGATTGTTGACAACATTATTGGGTATGGTATTGTTCTGCTGGTCAATCGGTTCATCTGGAAATGAATAACAAGATAATTACCTTACACCAGAACAGTTAAGTAGGGAGATACCAAGAAAGGAGGTATTAGCTATGAAGTCTTTTCATAGATATGAAGATGAAAGGTATCAATTATTAAGTTTAAGCATGAAGTCAATTGGGCTCTGAATCAGCATTAGAATACGGGTTATAAAACACAGCAGCATAGTCACAACTGCAATATAGAGTGTGATGTATGGTGGACTCTACTCTATGATTTTGAGGCCCAAGGTTCGTAAATTTATATTTGCTGTTCCCTGTAATGCTTACAAAGGGTTGGGATATCATCTTACAAGGAGACAAATTTCCGGATCCGAGTCGAAATGATTTTGATTGTTTTCACTGCAGTTTGGAAAATGTGGTCAATCTATAGAGCCAGATGTGAAGTAACAACTCTTTGTACTAAGCATGGCAATTGTGTGCATCAAAATACGGCAAAAAGGCATGCAACCATTCAAAGAATCAAGTCTCCATTCTCCGATCTGAGGTTACATGATTTCAGTTATGTTTCACTACTTTTTGCAACAGGTGGTAAATCTCTAGACCCAGCTATGAAGTAGCAGCACTTTGTACTAAGCATTGCAATTGTGTGCATCAACGTATGGCAAAGAAAAAACGTGTATCTATTAAAAGAATGTACCATTCTCTGATCTTAGGTTACTTGATGTTACTTGATTTACTGCAGTTTTGGACATGTCTCTCGAACCAGTTCTGAATGAATTACTCTTTGTATTTAGCATTGAAATAGCTTTCATCACATTATGGCAAAGGACCAACAGTAATAACAAACCAACTCGGGTCAGATGTACAAAGGGGCTAATATAAGGGGTTGAGATTTTATCTTTCAAGATGCTCAGGCTGCAACGTTTAGAATCGAAAATTGGTTGATCACATAATATTTTCTGACAATAATCGACATTAATTTTACACAAATAATCAGAGGAAAAATAACTTACCACCAAATACGATTTTAGGAGCCTTGATGACCTAAAAAAGGAATAGGTGAGAATTATCATAGATTGAATTCGACATTTGAATATAAATGATTCTACCTGGTACTAGGAATTCACCCAGGGCAACGTCTGTATAGTTGCGTATAATATCAGAACTGTAGAGGGCATTCATTACTGAGGGGATATCATCAGTATTGTAGGAGATACCATCGGTACGTTGGAGGGTGTTAGTCCGGTAGGGAATACCATCAGAATATTGGAGGATGTTCAGTACTGGGGGAGCGATACCATCAGTTCTGTGAAGGGATACCTACAGTACTGTGGAGAATCTTCTACTATGGAGGTATAGTATCTAGTACGCTGGGAGATAGCATGTGGAGGATATTCATTATTGTAGAGGGATACCACTAGCACTGTTGGTGTTACCTCCATACAGCACTGATGATAGCCCCCACTGTACTTAATAGCCTCCATAGTACTAATATAGTCCCCAGAGTACGTGTAAAGTCAGAAATTGAGGGTACGAGGTCTACTCGATTAACTTCATCCTTATCAATTATCTTGATTTATGAAAATACATGATAAGTATAATCACAGCAAGGATTCGACTCACCTCAACGTAAGCAGAAGGGAATATTCCAATACGATCCCCTATCTCTCCTTCAAACCAATTCTCGTCAATTTGCCTCAACAGGGTAATAAACTCATTCTGGAGGAAATAGAAAAGTTAAACAAAACTTTGAATCAGATTGATCCATCTTTCTGCACATTTTTGCAGTTTTGGTATAGGCAACGGTGCCAAACTTGACAATGGAGCAGCAATGTCATCTTTTGTAGCTAGGCGAAACATGTAAATTACATCGCAAACCTTCCAAAAAGAAGCAGGTTAAAACTGAAAAATCCAAAATCTGAGTCCTCTGACTTAGCCCTAACAATTTTGAGCGCACTTTACTAGCTGACGATATCTTTTCTAAAGACTGATGGCTAAACGTGCCGACCTACCATTGAATTAAATCTAGCCAACGCTACAGATTTTAGTATCCTAGAGGCAGGCCCCTACCCAAAATTCAGCCAAAACTCCCCATGAGTACCATTAAACATGATTCACCTTTTTGAAAGAGAGTTCTTTTTCATTTTCCGCACGGAACGCGTATCTTGCCCTTGCCGAGCCTTCTTCTATCTGAATTATTTCCGGCTCATTCATCGTTGGTTCCGGCTCTGGTTCCGGTTCTGGCTCGGGCTGAACTTCAATAATCTGCAAGAGAATTAGACCCACAATGTATTAGACTCACTCAACAAGTCCTTGTTTCCCTGTGTCCTCTGATATGCTGACGTCATCAAAACACGATCGCTTAAGAATCGTCAAGTCATTGGAAGCATGACTTATTTCATTTATCAGTAAAAAACCAACCCTTATGAATGGTCTGTCCAGGGGTGGAAAATATAGCAGACCACGGCATCAATGATCCCAGAAATAATCTAGGTTTCCAGAAAGAGCCACTGAAGCTAACTTTTGATGAGTATTATGAGAATCAAAACAAAAGATTGAAGATTTCATTTCACGTAATGAAGATAGGAATATGCCTCTTAGCATGACATAGCTACCAAAATTGGAATGGCCTAAATTGCTCGTAGAATCAATCCAGCTACACTCGTTAAATTTGGTAGTTATGCGTTGCTAAGCAGCATACTCTCATCACGCATTTGGTCTATGGCAAAAAGTAACTTTCTTCGCTTAATCCAGACTTGCCTAATTAAATGAAGCTTTCAAAAATCAAAATGCTTCCGACGTTGCTTTCGACCTTGTACAAAGTCAAAATCAAGCGTCAAAGTCATAATTAACATAATTAACATAAAATCATAATTAGGATAATTACCTGGACATAATTAACAGGGAATATTCCAACCTGACCATTGAATTCTCCCTCGTACCAGTTCTCGTCTATCTGTCTGAGTAATTGCAGCACATCGCCCTTCTTAAAGCCGATTTCTCTACAGTAGAAAGAGCACAGTTAGCAAATAGAAATCGCGATTGACTTCATATCAAGTTTATAAATCATCAAAACCCAAGAATACTTGGTGGAAATCCCTGACTTTGTTCTAGAGTAGGAAATGCCAAATAAATTGGAGCCTAAGTTGCTACACACAATTTCTTTATCATTTGGTTAACATTCAAGTAATAAAGCTTCAAAAAAGTTCTTTGACATTAACTAAATAAGTCTTTCAAAGTTCTTCATAGGTTCTAAATTTCAATCATGTAACAAGACATATAAAATATCTTTGTTAGTTACCAGACTTTGAGTTTTGGCTAGATTAATGGTTAATTAGGCAAGGACAGGGTTTAGTGTTAGGGTCATGGTTGCTGTCGAGTTTGTGTTTGGAATTCGTTAGAGTAAATTTGCAAAAATGCAGGGAAAATCACCGAAAGATAACGAGATCCGTTACCAGACTAATGTCCACAGCGTTAGAAAAAACCAACTTACGATGGGGATTGGGGGTGGAATGAATACAAAGCAACAGCCTTCTCTGATGGTGGTTGAACTTTTGCAGCTTCACTCAGCAGACGTGCTTCTTCCTTTCTTCTTTGCTCTTCTTCCTGCATTCGTTTCAATTCCAATGCCTTCTTCCTCTCTTCTTCCTCGAGAAGCCTCCTCCGTTGCAGTTCCATTTCCCTCAAACGTCTCTCTTCGGAAATCTTTCTTTGCTGTTGTAGGTTAAACGCACTTTCGACGGGGGGAACCTTTTTCGAGTTTGACTTTCGCAATTGTTCTTCTTCTTCCAGCCATTTCTTTCTCTGCTCCTGCAACATTTTCAGTTCTCGTTCACGCTCTTCGCGAAGAGTGCCTTCCGCCTCCGCTTTTCTGCGCAGCTCAAGGAAATCAGGGGGGTTGTTGTATTCGAACTTGATGGGATCGCGGGGGTGTGTGCTGTGTTGCTTATCATCGTAGCGCTGGTAAGGGAGACCCTGAAAATAATGAAATCTCACTCATTATCGTTCATTTCAGCGCATATTTAGTTCCCGGCATATATTCAGTTTAAAACGAACTATATTACTATTAGTTCTTTTTAGAAACTTTAGAAACTTAGGCATAGTCCGTTGACGAAGAATTGGCAGAGTTTTATCGCAATCATCTCGTGCGAGGATCTCTCAAGATTTAGCCAAACATGGCCAAATAATTTTACCTCTAATAGTTACACCATGAGATTCCTATTCTATGAATGGTATTTCAAACGTCATTCTGCAACGTTCTTTACCAGACTAGCATTCGTAGGGGAGGGGGGGGGGTTAAAATTCCCGATAAAAAGGATTTTCTTTACATTCACAAGCAAATATAGATGCTGAAAATTGCCGACAACAGGGTAAAATTTCCGCCAATTTGCACTCCGCTCCCAGCCCCCCACTTGATACAGCCCTGTTTATACTAACAAAATATTATCAATATATAAGGTATGGTCTAACATGGGAAATCAAACTAAACCAGAGCAGGCCACTGTAATTGACCGGGTCTAAAACCCTCGGTTATTGGCATATGTCAGTGTTGGCAAAAACCCGGGTTTAAGACCCAGTGGTGGCATATGTCAATTGCAGTAGCGTGCTCTGGTAAAATTCACTACTGAAATAACATACTGCATGATTTGATAACATACAATTAAAATTCAACAATTAGAATATAAAAACACGGATGAAGTACTTCAAGGATTTCTTCAAAGATAGAGGCAAATATGTTTACGTCTCATGATTAAAAGCGTAAGCTATTTTTCAAACGTCACACTATAGTCCCTTATTTAGTCTAGGGATAGGAAGAAAAGTGATTCCAGCTCTATGGATGCCAAGCATAAAGCCATGCATGAAGCAGCGAGGAGGATTTCGGTTGATATTTCAAATAAAAAGCAGTTGAAGCGAGAGATCAGCGATGAGAGGGAAATTTCACCCAAGAAGCATCGGCCAGGGGAGGCTGTCAGCTCTAAAAAGGTAAGTGGATATCAGAACTCTAGATTTTTGTCATTTTTGGGGTATTTGATTCAGAATTATTCTAGAGAATGGCCAATAGTTGTAGATAAACAGGAATTACGAAGTGGTTTAATAACTCAACCCTTGTTCAAACGCTTGTGGTCTCAAGCGTTCCTTCAGACATGCCGCATTAAGTGTAAGGAGAGAAATTGCCAGTTATTTGTAATTCCAGGCCAAAAGAATCATGAGGTGTGGTCGCATCAAGAAGAAAGTACAAGTTCGCATGCTTCGATTTGTTTGATTAGTCAGTGGGCCCTTGGTGCTTTGTCATAAGCCAATACCTTACGAAGATAGTAATAATATTTCCAACCATACCATCCAAATAAGAAAGACTAAAGGAGGGGTGGTACTAATCCCAATTTCCCATTACTGAAATGGTCCAAAATCCCAAGCCAAATTAGGAAATAAGAGAAATTCCCAATATTGATGTGTTTACCAATCCCAGTCCAAAATTTACTTTTCCATTCTCAAATCCAAGGCCCAAGAAGTCTTATCCCATTTTCTCAGTTAATAAATAGGCAAGCCCTGGTTCCCAATTCACCCCTTCCTGACCTCCATCTAACAATTACATAATTTATCCAACAGCAATTTAAAGTTCAACCTCTAGAATTAATCAAGTACAAACAAATTGAAGTTTTCCAGAAAGGAATAAGCTAGCAAAAGCAGGAAGCTTAAATCCTTGAATAAACTTCTCATATTGAAAATGATTATCAAATTTTCTTTAAGTTTAACCTCTTTAATTTAAAAAGCACAAAGGTAATACATATAGGCTTTCTTTATCAAAGAGGTTGAATTTTCAAGGAAATGTAAAAAAGCACAAATGTAATACATAAAGGCTTTTCATATCAAAACGGTTAAATATCTAAGAAAATGTAAAAAAAACACAAATGTAATACATAAAAATCCCCAGTAGTTGGGGGTCAGAATTCATCTACCGTCTCCCTGCGTGTCGTAAGAGGCAACTAAAAGGGTTGGGGTAAGGAAGGGTATCTGGCCATAAAACTTTGCCCCATCACTAAAATCATGGATTGGCCTTGAGACAAATTCATGAACCGGTCAGCCCCTACTAGGAGCGAAAACGGCCTAAATATAAATTCTGTTTTTGTGTATTTTTGATATTTTCAAATATGGCGGCGGCTTGCGAAGGAGGAAGCCGAATTCGTTAAATCAAAGCCTCACACTTTTTGCGTATGTGCAATTTTTAAACGCCAATTCTATAGCAATAAGATCAGTGTATCGACTGACGGCAGTAGCTTAATTGTATTAAGCTATTTCGAGATAATGAAAAATACAGCAGTGGAGCAAAGTACAGGTAAAAAGATGATGCTAATTGGCCATGAAAATAACATGTTACTAAACGTATTGGGCTCAGCCCTTTCTCAGGAGTGATAAGGATTAAAAACAATATACAATAGCTCCTACTTAATGTTACCCAAAATACCAACAAGATAATGCAAGTATCAAAAATACATGATTTCTAAAAACAACATGAAATTACACATCCATGATGACAAGAGCAAAAAGAAACGTAAAATTGAAGGTTTTAGGAATGGATGCATATAGCAAAGGAGCTGTTCTTATTGCATTTATTTCAAGTCTGTTACTGAATACGTACACCATTTTAGACTTAAATTCCACAGTATTTCTCACGATAGTCACCACTTATCATGACGAGTCTTTGATATTTAGTAGGAAAACGTAAATACATTGGTCTTATCAAGACTGTTTCCTACACAATATTAGACATGATAATCAGCACTTATCATGGCAACCCTTTGATATTTAGTAGGACAACGTAAATACATTTGGTAGTATCAAGACTGTTTCAAAAACGTATTTGACACGATAGTCACTCCTTATCATGAAAAGCCTTTGTTATCTAGAAGGACAACGTTTCTTTGATAAAAGTAGTGCAACAAAAAGGTGACTACCATGTCAAATAATGTGTCAGAAACAGCCTTGATAAGACCGAATGTATTTGCTCTGTCTAAACACCAAATTATATAACCTCTATTCAAAAATCGTAAAAATACCATTAAAATAATGAAGCCCTTACAAAAACAAAACATTAACTTACAAATATCAGTGGCATCTCAAATCCCAAACTTCCTTACACAGAATAAGAACCCAGCACAAAAACTTTCAACAGTAGCAAAATATAAACCTTCTTCCAATGCCAAATTCGCAACTCTAACATTGCAAAAACACTTAGAAAATTCTCAGTACTCGGTAAACTAGGGATTAAATATTGAGAAAGAAAAGAAATTGAGATTTCAATAAGTGAGAGATGAAAATAAATTCACTTGACCTATTATTTGAGAATACTAATCACGCCACGAGAATCGGATGATCACATGAAAGCTTTCCGGCACAATGGTGTGATTAAGATTAAGAAGATGTACGTGAATAAAGATGGGCCTGGATTATAACGTATCATCACTAAAATACAGTTTAGTAGCTCTTAGAATGCTCAGGTCAACTTGGGTTAGCTGCAACAATATCAGGAATGTGATGGAAAACATTTGTTATCGATCAAGTTCAACGTAATTAAATTCTGCTTATTTCGCCAAGAGATGATCGTTTCATGTTAAAACGATTTGAAAGGATTGTAATGTACCACTTTCCAATTAGTTCTAACATCTTTTATTTATGAAAATCTTTCCCCTGGCGTAAAGGAATCTGGGAAATATTTACCAGGATCCTTTGCGAATTCTGATACAATGCAATGCATTAAGTCATGAAAGGACGCTCAGGGGAAGAATCGCATTCATTCAAGATGGTACAATAAATCAAAAAGTGGTCGATTTGAATTCTTTTGACGCCCCTATAGAATTGAGACGATCAATAACCGATTAACAGCGATTCGCAGTGATGATGAACCGATAAGCGACGATTTTCAGCGATTTGCAGTGGTATAAAACGATTTACAACGATTAAAGGTGATTTGCAGTGACCATGAACAGATAAGCAGCAATTTGGGGCAATTTTAAAGCGATTGTCTCCAAATACAAACTCAACTGAACTTTGCTGTCACGTTATTGATGTGTCGAACGAGGTCAATTTACTTATAAGATGGAAACGAGACATTCATTTTACTGAATTGTCAACTCATCATTTCAAACAGAGGTTGCTTTCAAAACACAAAGTTAAGTTAAGTTAGTTGTACAGATCAACGTCGAGGCAAAACCCTAAAATAGCTCACAAAAGGTGATAGACAGTTAATGATGGGCGATAGTAAGGAAATAGGCGTGTCCAATAAATAAGCCTGCTCGTTTACCAAGATAAAATCGAGACATCCGTAATATTGGAAATGTGACTTTCTCTTAACAAATTACATGCAAAATGCAAAAGGAATCACGAAGTACAGTCGCATTAAGATGAAGGACTAGGTTGAGAAGCTTCGATTCTTCACACTCGGTGAACCTTTTGCGTATAAAAAGCTAACTTATGAAGAAACCAAGCGTAATTGCCTATCAAACAGTGCCAATATAATTGCATTATGTCATTTTAAATAGTGATAATCGTGAGTGCATTGATCTTGTTTGAGCCAACAAATACAGAGCTTACAAATTATCCACCACGATTGAGATAGGGCTTTCTGATTTCTACAAAATGGTTCTCGAACAGGATACGAAAAGCCTCGACCAATTACAAGACCCTCTGAAGTAAGCAACTAAGAAGCAACTAAATAAGGAAATAATGAAAATAGAAATAAAAATCTTACTGGCATTTTCGTCGAAAGAATGTCGTCTTGGGATCGAGAGCGAGAATGAGAAGGTTGGATAGAATATGGCTTCGACACATCTTCCTGGGAACCTAAGATGCAAAGTAGTAAACAAATAAATTAAGAATCAAATACTATCGAGCTGTTTGAGTGGAAAATCTTTAATAGAATCTGTTTCGCTGTTTTATTCATATGTAAGTGGACTTTAATTAGTTTAATTGCTAAAAATGATCCTACAACAAATCAAATAGCATCAACAACTAAAATAATGATAAAACAATAACAACCAGAACAAAAATGAAATACTTACAAAAACAATTAAAGAACACAAATCATAAGTAGCCTTTATACTTATTATATGATTCGAAGTTTATCTCTTTTTACGAAATTCGCTAAACGCTTAAAACTGCATATCGAGCAATCTCTTAGTGGTGAGAGTCTCGTTTTCATATGAATTAGAGTGAATTGATTGAATTGAATCGCTCATATTGGGGATAGTGCAATAACACTAATTAGCCTATCTCCGATGGATCAATGTTAGTTTCCATGCAGCAGAGTAACTTATCCAGTTCCAGGTTTTACGTCATGAATTCGACTCAAAAACGTACTGTGAATGATCAAGGAACGGAGCAATATCATTGATAAGCTATCTTACTAGCTTTGTTTGTAAACGGCTTGCTATTATTATTCATCAATTTAACTGTTCTATTCTTTAGATCACTCATGTATAGTATCAGAGGACGTATATAGCTAGAGTATGTAATGTATATATAGTCTGTCTGACGAGTGTGTAAGCACGAAACTCAGAGTCACAGAAGAAAATGTCTGATATAATGTGTTTATTCTGCTTTATAATTGCTCTATACTTAAGTATATCGAGCACTAGCCAGGATAGGCACTCTATTCTCGAGTTAGATATGATGTATATTGAATATGTATCATTGTATCAGAGTTAAAAGCTTGATGTACACCCAGGAACAAGACTAGGTCACTCTTGTGTATGGAAACTGACATTTAAATTTGAAAAGCCGAAAGTGTGGAAAAAATTTACCTGAACTCAAGCCAACTGATGGAATCTCGCCACCTTTCTGGAAATCACGATATCGTGAAGAATGAACCGAATGTCGTTTGTCGTTTTTCTCATCATTTGTACGTGACGAGTGTCTCATTTCTACGCCATATTGATTGGTACCTTAAAAGGGAGTAGCCGTTAATTGATACATATACACAATGACTACTTGCAAAACAGATAGTCAACAGGTTAAAGAAAGTCAACGGGAATTTCAGTTCATGGAGAGAATTGAAATCGGGAGTTCCACAAGAATCTGTTCTAGGGTCACTGCTATTTGAAGCCCTAATTAATGATTTTCTAGCATGTCTCCAAAAATCTGAAGTTTACAATTACGCTGGTGATATTTCCATTTAGCCTAAGTTTCAGACATTCATAGTGATTCCCATATCAAATCTGCATGAGTCAATGTTTACCATGGCTCTTCCCCAAACATGGGAATGTGTCAAAAGAGTTGACATTGCACTCGCTTAGGGTATATAAAAAAATTCTTACTTTTTGGTTTTGGCTCTTCGGGCCTAAAAAAGATAAGATTCATTGAATTTAAAATAAAATTTGTGCACGGATTACATTAAAAAGTATACAGATGTAAACAAGTGGAAAAATCTCTATATAGTCTTATTGAAAAATATTAGTGACACATTGGCATTTTGGGACATGTTACCACGATCCTGGTACCTCCTCACAACGAATCTCCGTAGCCGGGATACCCTGGGTTTTTAAATCATACTTTGCCTTTATGTAGCAGATTCATACCATCTCCCGCCTGCCCAGTATTGCTGGTATATTTCAAACCGGTCTCGGCATGGAGATACATTTTCTCAATGTAAATAGAGACAGGGGAGATAAAAATGTATATCATTATTATAGCTAGTACTTTACTTTCCTGTTGATCCAATAGAAGTTTTTATAAGCTATAGCCACATTTCAAAATAAACTATGATGTCTTTGTAAAAAAAGGACAGAAAAATGGGTCGACCCTAAATCTAAACCTAACACTAACTCTAAACCGAGCTCTAACCCGAACTCTAACTCTAACTCTAACTCTAACTCTAACTCTTACTCTAACCCTAAACACTAAGCCCGAACCCTACCCCTGCTGAACCTTATTAAAGTTATTTGAAGTCACGACTTAAAATATATATATAAACAAGCCTGAATTATATTAGTATAAGATTTGTAAGAAGATGAGACTTACTCTTGAAAATTGAAGTGGTCAACGTGAATGGATTTCGGTCTAGGCTTTCCGCGTACTGTGTCATTGGGGGACCTACTTCTTGGAGAGGTGGCCCCATCGTAGTCTCGGAAAGCCCCTTTTGCGGCATCTGCAGTCAGCAGACGACTGAGGTGAGATTGGCCTGCAAAAGAGACGAGAATGTTTTACAAGGAGTCTTAAACACATTTTATTGTGGTGAGTGATACTTTTCGTCTAATCTCCTCTCTTAAATCTTTGCAGATGACTTTTTATTCGTTAGCACTCATCTGTTTTCCCCATCGCAAATGTGAGCACATGAATGCAGAGGGTGCACAGTAATGTGGAGAGATATCATCAATACTGTGAAGGGATATCTTGCGGTAATGTAGAGTGCGCCCAGTAATGTGGAGGGTGTGCAGTAATGTAAGGGGATATCTAGCAGTTTTGTGGAGGTTTTTCAGTAATGTGGATGGATATCATCAGTAACGTGGAGGGGTGTCTTGCAGCTACGTGGAGGGGTGTCTTGTAGCTATGTGGAGGGTATTCAGGCTAATGTACCTAAGCAAGTCTTGGTAAAAAGTGCGACTTAAGTATTTGATAAAAGTATGATAAAAGTATTTTCGGTGGTCTATCAAATAAAATAAATTGATAATAATAATGAATCCATCTCACCTTCCATAGTCTTGTGTATTTCCCTATACATATCTTTATACCATACGGGCGTTTTCGACTAGATAACAAAAGCAAATATACTGATAATATATATGGAGCAGTAAAGGATTTCTGGCGGGCCGCAAGTCTCTCAAAAGGGGGCAAAAGTGATTTGGTACTTTGAGCTTTCATTTCTAGATATGACTTCAATAACTACATACAACAGATCTGTACATCTCTTGATGAGTGGGTATCCATGAAACAGGCTTGTCGAGAGGGAGAGTTTTGTCTTTTGACTCTCTTTCTTCTTTCAGTATACAACAGGTATAAACTTTGCAATAAGGGCAATGGGAGCTCCTGTGTTTTGTCCACAGATTATTGAATTTCCCAGATCATGAAACACATGGTAAAATTGGTGAGTTATCAATGGTTTATAGAAGTGAATAATTGGAAACTTTCTTTGTCTTAGTTTTTATCTGGACGTCAAAAAGATGTTCAGCTGTTCTTAACAGTGCACAGAATTATATCAATCCATCGGAAATCGCAGCATAAATAGACTGAAAAATGGCGAATTTGATTTTCTATTGAATGGTTGTGAAATAATTAGTTTTCACTGGAAAATATTGAACATCGTCATGTTTGATAAGAGGATTATAAATATCTCGGAATTGAAAATAAATGAATGATGTCATCATTTTGGGGGTTCAAAAAGTTTGGAAAATTCCAACATGAAGAGAGTTTCATGCTAAAAATTCGAGACAAAAATTAATTTTCACTGAAAATTTTCTTTTCACTAATGATATGAAATAATAGGATGCAATGTAGGGGTGTTATCGTAAATCAGTCTGGTTTCAAACAGGTTCTAATCTGTGGGTACTGAAACAATTGTGTGATTTGTCAATGAAAATTGATAAATCAGACTTACAGACATTTTCCGCGGAAGGGTTTTTGATTGTTCAGACTTTTCTTGTTTCATTTTCTTCCCAAGCGAGCGTGGCAATGATGAGGTACCATTACTCATATCTGTGTGAGCAAAAATACAAGCGTTTACCAATGCATAGTCTGATAGTACGAGAAAATGAATTCAGGAATCAATCGAGATAACTCGTGTGAATGAAAAAATGACTGGAGCAGGATTGGAGTCCATGATCACTAACTTGGCACGTTATTGCTCTACCAACTGAGCTGCCCTGGCATTTCAATCTGCCAAATCAAGGCGCCCAATCGCTAACTACTATCATAAAGTAAACTTGTTAGGAAATCAATAGCATGAAAACTGGTACCGAGTTATCAGCTTTGGACAGAAAATTTGAAATTATTGTTTAGCCTTTCTACGGGCCTAAATGGCCTGACTTGAGAAACGCAACGCAACGCATACGCAACTTGACAAACACAATAAATCAAATGTCTGAACCACCTATGGTGACACCTACTTTAAAAAGAAGGTGTTGGACTTATTCCACTTGTATGACTGCTTATATTTTCTATAGATGCTGGGCGTTTCTATGTTCAGTAGAACAGTAGTTATCCGTTGTCAATAACACTCAGCTCAAAATACAACAGAATCACACGCTTAACAAACTACAAGAACTCTCGGTTGTAGTGAAAAGCACCAATAAACCAGCTACTTGGAGCTGCAGATTTTGAACGGTGTTGGTTCTAAACAAGCAAGTCTCAATCTCCAGATCGAAGAGTTGTCTGCTTGTCTAGAAATGCTCTTTGTGAAGGTTTCTGTAGTGCAAATGGGTGCAATAAACTCCATTCAAACAAATATTCAGTCTGGAATGTAAATCAACAGAATCATCGAGGGGACTGGTGAGTTTGTTACTACCACATCTATGTTTATGAAACAATGATGTGTAGGCTGCAGGCTACCACACGCCTGCTAGAAATAACACCAAGTACTTTTACTTTGAAATAAACCCGGGGTCAGCGAGATATCATTTCGATTCTGATCATCCATCATTCAATGTTCCATTGCATGTTGCACTGTTGGGTCATGAATGGAGAAACTTATTTTCACCGGTGTTCACGACATATTATCAAAAATGAAAACTATTTAAATATTATGTATCAAAGCATGATATTGAAAATGTAGCTAAACTATTATACGTTGATATTCTAAAACAAGCATATGTTTGCTACATACGTTCTGTTTTATCTACACTATCATTTGTTATGAAACTTGTACAAAAACGATTACAGTAAGATTCTAAGAGTTTTGTGTTAAGCCAATATAATTTACAAGCATACCGGTAAAACAATAAACATTCACTCCGGTTAAACATTTTTGAATATACTTTTACAACGATACACATATTCATAAGACTTGGCCTTACACAGGGAGATGTATTCTCACACAAATCTGGGCTAGCACCATTGCAACATGTCCCAACCAGGTCTTGAACACAAGACCTTTCCTTTACCACTATAGGCAAGTGTGCCAACCACTATCCTAGTCACGACAATAAATTGAATCCAGATTCAGGCCAATCTCCAGGTGAGACATTTACTTGTGTTTCATTTTAAATCCCAATATGATGACAACGTAAATTCATAAGGCATTGTCCAACACGGGAATATTTATTCTAACATAAAATTCTGGTATATGGTATAACATTCTCCATTGTAATATACGAGAGCAAGGTATCGAACTCTTCTTCAATAAATCTTTCTTGTTAGCTTCTATCCAAACACTTTTCCACACAAATACGACTACAACCGTCTTAAGTGTGCCAAAAAGAGCACCAACTCCAAATGAGAAGCTCTAACCTGTTGAATCTTTCCATCAAACCACTAACGCAACGCAAACCAGCAGATCTGACTAAAGACCTGACACTCATTCCGAGTCTCATGTAAACGCCCTGTTTAGTTAATCTGAAGACAGAAGTCGAAACAAAGAAGTATTTTCTTGCCTGCTTTGACTTTATTTAAATGCAGATGCAGGAGTGCACTGTTACACTGAATGTCTTGCGATGGCAGAGAATCCTGCGGTGCCACGTCGCCATTGCTCTCTCCTGAAAAACTTCTGTCCTTCCCTTCTGATGTGTCAAACGAGGAGCTGCCAGAGCTGGTTAGTCTATTAGTCAAGATTAATTCAATTAATTGGTTTTAGAAAATAAAGATTGGAAGATACGAGCCATTATTGCAATTTGAAAGTCTTTATTTAAGCTGATGGTTCTTCCATAAGATATATCTATATCCAATATCTAAGCTAAGTTGAGTTCAGCTAGGTTATCAAATACCCAAACCAGGTAAAATGTTTTATATCCTATATCCAAAACAGGTTAAAATAAATTTATATCCAATATTCAAGCCACGTTAAGTTTGGTTAAGTTTTATATCCAATATCCAAGACAGGTTGAGTTTGGTTAAGTTTTATATCCAATATCCAAGACAGGTTGAGTTTGGTTAAGTTTTATATCCAATATCCAAGACAGGTTGAGTTGGGTTAATTTTATATCCAATATCGAAGACAAGTTGAGTTTGGTTAATTTTATATCCAATATCCAAGGCAGGTTGAGTTTGGTTAAGTTTTATATCCAATATCCAAGATAGGTTGAGTTGGGTTAATTTTATATCCAATATCGAAGACAGGTTGAGTTTGGTTAAGTTTTATATCCAATATCCAAGACAGGTTGAGTTTGGTTAAGTTTATATCCAATATCCAAGACAGGTTGAGTTTGGTTAAATTTTATATCCAATATCCAAGACAGATCGAGTTTGGTTAAGTTTTATATCCAATATCCAAGCCAGGTTGAGTTAGGTTAAGTTTTATATCCAATATCCAAGACAGGTTGAGTTTGGTGAAGTTTTATATCCAATATCCAAGGCAGGTTGAGTTTGGTTAAGTTTTATATCCAATATCCAAGACAGGTTGAGTTGGGTTAATTTTATATCCAATATCGAAGACAAGTTGAGTTTGGTTAAGTTTTATATCCAATATCCAAGGCAGGTTGAGTTTGGTTAAGTTTTATATCCAATATCGAAGACAAGTTGAGTTTGGTTAAGTTTTATATCCAATATCCAAGACAGGTTGAGTTTGGTTAAGTTTTATATCCAATATCGAAGACAAGTTGAGTTTGGTTAAGTTTTATATCCAATATCGAAGACAAGTTGAGTTTGGTTAAGTTTTATATCCAATATCCAAGACAGGTTGAGTTGGGTTAATTTTATATCCAATATCGAAGACAAGTTGAGTTTGGTTAAGTTTTATATCCAATATCCAAGGCAGGTTGAGTTTGGTTAAGTTTTATATCCAATATCGAAGACAGGTTGAGTTTGGTTAAGTTTTATATCCAATATCAAAGACAGGTTGAGTTGGGTTAATTTTATATCCAATATCGAAGACAAGTTGAGTTTGGTTAAGTTTTATATCCAATATCCAAGACAGGTTGAGTTTGGTTAAGTTTTATATCCAATATCCAAGACAGGTTGAGTTTGGTTAAGTTTTATATCCAATATCCAAGACAGGTGGAGTTCGGTTGATTTTATATCCAATATCCAAGACAGGTAACGTTTGGTTAAGTTTTATATCCAATATCCAAGACAGGTTAAGTTAAGTGAGGTTTTATTTAGTATCCAAGCAAGATTAATTTAGGTTTGGTTATCCAATATTCAAGTTAGAATAGAATAGATTAGGTTATTAAACAGACAAGCCAAGTTAGATTAAACTAGGTTGCCCATTATCTAAACTAGGTTAAAAGGTTATCCAAGTTAGGTAAGGATGGGTTTCTCTTATTGTAAGTTAGTTATATAAAGTTAGGTTTTAGGTTAGGCTAGGTTGATAGTGTTTTTCTATAGTCAAGCCGGGTTAGGTAAGATTATCCAAAGTGAAGAATAATTTGCTCCGAAAAGAAAAAGCAGATAAAAATCTGTTTGAGCGTTACCTTCTTCTTCCCCTTCCTGTCGGTTTCGCCTTTTCGAACCCCAGAGGGGACAAAGGGGCTTGTGGGGTTTTCTTCCTTACCTCACTGGCATCTAGAATATTGATCACTGTCAAACATCTCAGTTTCAAGGACAAAACAGTGCAGGCCATTCATAGGTGCAGTGATTATGTGCAGTGGGTATGTGCAAAAGTAGGAATCTAATGTAAGGATTAAGTTGAGCTTTAGTCATACATTGTGCAACTTCATGTCAGAACATGAAAATTTGGCTTCCCTATGCTGAAACACATTGATTATGGTCAAAGTCCAAATCATTGTTCACGCTTTATATCAATACTAATTCGATTTGGATTCCATCAGTACAAAGGTAGGCTCGTCCTTTGAAAAGTGCTTGTTTCTACAAATCAGCAACGAGGAGGCTGCAACTGTGGTTGATGTATTTGAGCTGTAGTTCTTCGAGAAGCAGCCATATCGGCTATGACATCCACCAGATCTGCGTTTAGGCCATGTTGTCTATTTCATTCTTGTTGGTTCCCTTTTCCATCGAGGTGCACGGTTGACCATTCTCCTCAGAAAGCAATGTCAACATCACTAGCCTGGTATTTGAAAGGCATTTGCAATCTGCCCTACTCACTCGATCTATTAGCTACTAGATCCAAACTGTTGGCTACTATATCCAAGACTCCTAGATCCTTACTATACTAGCTATATCCGAACTGCCATATGGACCAAAAGCTACCCTCTATATTTTTAACTTGCCTAACTCTATCCTTTTCATACACAAACTGGACGATTACAAACAATCAAACATCAAGTTAATCAAGATAATTTGAGTTGATGAAAATAGCACGAGTAGGACTCACTCGAACCCAGGACTTCTAGATTTACACCAAGGCGCTAATTCGAAATAACCTTATCCATTATCTTGTCATCATATCGAATCATTCATCTTAAATTACAATAGTTCATCACTGTTTTTGAACATAATCCATTCCATGAAATTGATACGGGACAACTATTTCCATTATACAACCATCATTCAGATTTTTACGATTGGCCAGAGTCACCTTTACGTACTGTATAACCTTTCCTTGGGTTTAATTTTCGTTCTCTTCTTCACGTACAGTTCTGATGAGTAGCAGACGTAAGCTTCAGGGCATTTCTTAACATTCTAATTGGTGGGGCTATTCCCCACTAGCCTCTCAAATGCCCCGCCATTAGTGGAACTGACCCAGATATTCACAGCAGAAGATATATCTTGACGTGTAGCAATATCTGCATACGTGAGAGATCCGATTGCTGGTCGATTGCTGACGGTTGTTTCACAACTTTAATGCCCTTTTTTTCAAAGAAATTTCATCATTTTACTCTCTTTGCATATTTTTGGATAAAATATTTCTAGTGTCGAAGCTTTGGTTTGCTAATTCGATTTCAGACAGTCAGCAGACATCAGTTTAAGGTATAACAAAACAAACAGAAACATGTAAAAAGAAGTAGTAAATCATTAAGAAATGATTTTGTTCTACTGACTGTAGCAAACTATAGAGAGATCCATTGGTATGTTCTTGATACGTACATGTAGAAATGACCTATTTTCAAATTCCCCACCAGTGATAAATGCTTAAAAATGCACCGGAAAGCTCTAGTATTTATTCTGATGCAATATTCAAGTATTTACGTTTATCGAAATCAGGACTTGAGATTTCTAATCCACGTGCTCTTGTTGAGTTTTAACAATACAAAGAATATTTCTGTCTTTAATGATGATTTTTGTGCTCATTATTATTGTATGGAAGTGTTGAACTGCCTTACAATATAAATAGAATGATTATCAAGTTTATAATCAAATATCTCAAATCATCAAATCGCTTTGATTCTGTAAATGATACAAATTAGCATTTCCTTGCATCGAAACTTTTGTTGTTGTACTTTTTTATGAACGTGTGCACTGTTCTTAGATGGTATCATCTATGTCTGTGTTGTGAGTATACATGGTTTCCCATATCAACGAATAACATAAAACCAATTTAAGTCCCATTCATAGTGAGGACTTTCCCATGATTGTCACATATACACACCTCTTCTTCTGTTGTTTCAAATGATTTCATGGATGGGATGCAAAAAAGAAAAAAACTGTGCAAAGTTGCAAAAATATATTCCAGAAGTTTTTCATCTCAACCTTCCTTATTCAAACAAGATATATACAACCAAGTAACTGCTACAACCAAGCTTTATGAACAAGTTTTGTCCTCCCTTGCAATTCTGTCATCCTAATCAATTTTCTTCGACGCTATATTACCTTCTTTATAAGTACTGGCCTTTGTCTGTCAGTGGGGACAGAATTGGTCATCAGATGACATCTCGTCAAAAGTTAAACAAGTACAAGATTTGCTTGGAGAAAGAAATTAAGTTTCCAACATCAAACTGTGTTTTTTGAAGGGGTTTCAATCATAAATCATCTTATAGGAGGCACAAACAGAACACAAATGGAAAGCTATTGCAAAAAAATCGTTTTTAGCGTATTTTCAACGAAATCTTGTGTGAAAAAAACTCCCTAAATTATTGTGCAGAAACTTTTTTCAAACCCGTTTTGTGAGTGGTCAGTGTTTCTTCACTTCTGATACTTTATTAGTAGACTCATGGTTAAGTCTGCAGATTCAAAGGCTCCATTCAAACGATACCGGATTCATCTAATATCGGATTACCTTCTGTACCAGATAGACCATCTGATTACACGGCACTGGTCGAAGCCGATATGCTCATTATCAGTTTTGCAGAGTGAAATGTGGAAGTGGTACTTATCGGACCACTTAGGCTCCGTTCACACTGCTCCGTATTTGAATGAGAACGGAGCAAAAACTATCCGTTTCGGCCTTGCGTTCACACTGATACGCTTCAAATACGGAGCTTTTCGAATACGCAAACAAATACGCATACTTTCAAATATGGTGCGTATTGAATACGCTCCGTTTCAAGTGTGAACACTAAATACGGAAATATTTGAATACGACGGAATTCTGTCAATTGCAATATTTGTCTGGAAATGGGATTACGAGCATCGTATTTGCCCGGAACAGTGTGAACACTTCATCGTATTCATAGCGTATTTGCTTGAAAACGGAGCAGTGTGACCAGCAGCTGTTTCTCGTCTTCAAATACGGAGACAAACAAATACGTAGCAGTGTAAAAGAGGCCTTGGATACCATACTGGATTGCTTCTCGACTTGTTTGGAAGCATAAATCCGATTCGTTATCGCTGTGTCGCTATGAAATGCTTTCTTACACGATAGGCTTAGTGATGTAATTTGAAGCAAAGTGGAGCCATGAGCAGCATGAAAATCTGCTATCGTGCTAATAGGGCAAACATACATATCGCATTCGGTAAGGAATCTGGTACGAAAGGAATCTGTTATTGTGTGGATAGGGTCTTACAAGCCATAAGAACTTTGTGGATATTTTCCAAAGTGAAACAAAAATGTACTTACTGTAATTATTTAGCGCATCGCTTGTTGACTCCTCTGGGTCGTCTTTAGAAATGCTTATTGGATTTGGCGTACGAACTGCGTCACTTATTATATCCGGTGACCACTCGCTGCGATCCACTTCTACGAAATAATACACAAACATCTTGATAATTAACATAATTTCATAAGGTATGGTTTAACACGCACAAATGAATTTCAACAAAGCGGGCTATCAATATTATAATATGCCATCACCAGTTCGCTCTATCAAGCAAAGGATGTTGTTGGTAGTTGATAGGCAAATACCCTTAATATCTTCGTAAGGTATTGGTTTATGTACAAAGCACAAGGGGCCCACTGAAAAGGTAGACTTATCGAGCAGCGCGACCCTGGTCCTTCCTCTCAATGTGACCACCCCACGTGATTCCTTTTACCTGTAAGCCTGGAAATACAGAGAGCTGGCAAATTCTCTCCTCGAACTTTATGTGGCAGGTCTAACGGTGATTTCGAACCTAGGATCCTTTGATCAAGGGTCAAGTGATCTAACTACTTGGCCATCCCTACCATAGATGCATTAATTTATGTTTCTGATTAAATCCTTCTTTGGAGTATGTAATAACATACATTAACATAATTATATTAGGCTCGCCTATGGTGGGCAAGGCCTAGGTTTGTAACCAGGTGATAGCATGAGTATAGTAGAAGCACACTTTGATAATACACAAATAAACTGATATAACAGAAAAACAGCTCCTGGAAACACAGCCCCAAAGAAAACAGCTCCTGGCTTTATCTGAATGTAAGGATTCTTTAGACCGATTGTCATAACCTATGGCTCATTCCAGAAAATGGAAATAATTATATGTAGATATCAATTTTCGAGTTAATCATCACTCAACTGTCTAAAGCTAATTTTAGATAAACTTGAAAAGCTTTTCATCACAAGACTTAATAAACCACACAGCTTTTTTCTAAGACACCTGGTTATTCAAAATATTTTTGGATTTTAACTTATTTAGGTACGGTAGCCCCATCAGTTCTAAAAAATAGCCCCATCTGCATTTTCAAAAGATTGTCCTTGATAATCAACCAGATCCAATGAGAAACTTTTTTGAGGGGAGTAAGGGTGTGGTCATGGTCCTAAAATTACCATGTAACCCACTATCCCCCTTTTTTCCTCCCAATTTATCGAGACTAGCACCACCACAACAGCTCAATCAAATATCACTTAACAAATTTCTATAACTTTAGATGATTTTGCGGTGGCCAAAGCTACCTGCCCTGAGAGTGACTTTGACCACAATAAGTGCTTTTAAACAAATTTTATTGTCTACGACAATGGCCTTTCAAAATACTAGACAAAGATAAAAACATAATTGAAATTCTGGAAGTAAATTGTCTGAAACAGATGGTGAATAATAATTTGATTACGTTCTAACATTTTTACTGTAACTGTTGAGAAAACAAGCAGAACGCTAATTATAACAGCAATGTATATTGACAGGTTGTCCTGTGTAAATATCAGGGATGTCGCTAGGATTTGCCAGACAGGGGGCTAGGTTATTCTGATGGCTTGTCCTGTCAAAATTTTCCTAAAATATCATCATTATCAATTAAAAACATAGGTATCCTAAACTTACCCTTTACTTTTAGATGATTTGAAATTAAAACTTCAACTAGCAAACCTATACACTACTACAGTGAATATGCTTAGACAGTGTGATACATCAGCTTACAAAAGGGTGGATACACTTCAACCAGGGGTGGTATATTGTACCAGGACTGTCGTCATACGTCATAATCATGTTAATGTATTACTAATGTCTGTAGTGTAAGAAGAATGAACAAATTAAAAAACAGACATGTCCTTCTGTTACTCTGAGTTTCTCACTTATGCACTCGTCAGAAAGACTATACCAATTTTTGATTTATGAGAGGATTTAATCCAATTTTTGACCGGTATAGTCTGTCTGACGAGTGCGTAAGCACGAAACTCAGAGTAACAGAAGGACATGTCTGTTTTGTAATGTGTTCATTCTGCTTTATAATTGCTCTATCCTCAATTATATCAAGCACTATAGCCAGGATAGGCACTCTCCTCTCGAGTTAGATGTCTGTAATGTATGTATTTTGTGGTTACAATTGTAATTAGTCAGTTTCTTCTCTCGTACGAGTTGCACGCTTTCTCGCTTCTCTCCTGTTCTACGACTACTCAAAGTTACAGTGTCAAATATCCTTGTAGCACATAATACCTAAATGCCATGGGATACAGATAGACTGTGCTGTATACAATTCAATTTTGGGTTAATCAGAATCAAAAGAAAAATGAAAAAAGAGAAGAACAAACCGTTTTGATTTTGGTAGTTATTAGATTGCCTATAAGCAATATCGAGGTTATCGTCATGTGAGGTGTGATCAACTGGAACTGAGGTTGCAGAGGCCGGTTTCATTGAAAGGGAGGTTGAAGGATATGACGATTTTCTTTGAACCCTTTCATCGCCTGAGTACGATTCTCTTGCTGAGTGTGCTTGAATGTTATTTGACTCTGCAGTCTTTCTTGTATCTCTGAAAAAAGATCAAAATTGACATTACCTCAGAACAGGGGCGATATAAAGAGGGGCATATCAAGGTAATCACTGACATAAAAACCCTGAAAAATGTGTTTATTTCTATGTTTTAAGCCCATTGATCATCTTCATTAATATCTTAGATGATGCAATTTGGGATTCCTAAACAGATATGGGTGATGGCTTGAGTTTTTGGTGAGTTTTGGATTAGTTTTTGGCCCTCAACCTCTAGATCAAAGTAGTAAAGTAAGTTCAAATCTATTATCCCATTCACAAATGAATTTTTTGTCAGCGCATCATTTTTACCCCCTGGATATCAGTTGATAAGAATTGATCACCTACTTCTAAAATCTCTGGGCTGTCCAATGTCCCATTTCCCCATGTTTATGAATTATGATGGAAGTTTGGCCCCTTGAATTTGAGGTCAAAAAACGCCCCCATAATAACTATTCAAGATATCCAACTAACACAAATTTAGAGCAGTACTTGACCAGAGCATGTGCATACCTTTTTATCTTTAATGTTAAGCAGTCAGTAGCTTTTTTCACAGCAACAAGAGCCTCTGTGTGGTAAAGATGTTCCACATTTCTCCCATTGATTTCTATAACTTCATCATCTACTTGAATTTCTGCCCTCTGAGCTTTCCCGTAGTCAATGACCTGTTTAATGAGCAAACAATATCAATAAATTTTCTTCAAACAAATTCAACAAATGTTGAAAGCTCTAACAGGTAGACTAATCTGATATTTAGTTATATATCATGAAAACTGTTTGGCCATTAATATCTTGAACCAGCCTAAATAATTCACCAAAGGCTAAACTACCAGAATCCCTTTTTATGTTTAGTAACAATTTTTATTATAGAAATTTTGAAATTGAAAATTCAAGGCTTTCAAATTAACAGTCAAAACAAGAAGAGTCATTCTTTTGTTCTTATTATCTTCCACTTTGTTTAATTACACTCAGCAGAAAGTTATTGAAAGCATTTGATCACCAAGGAAACAATTGTAAAATGCATCATTTCACCAATTGTATCAATTCTAAGTCACATTTTCCATAGAAGTTCCATTCTCATTTTAAAAACAATGACGAGAATCCATCAAAATGTTTTGAAAACAAGCAAAATTGGCCAATTTTATAAGTTACATTATCATCTAACTTGATGTAGATGCAGAGAAGGCAGGTATTCCTGATTGTTACCTCAGCCCTTTTCAGATTGATATCAGGGAGGATATAATTTGCCCTAAAAGTCCACCTAAACTATACTGCTTTGCATTGGTTTACTTTTTATCTGCTCCTGCTCTGTAAGACGGGGGCATTCTTGGCTAAAGTTTGGCAGGGCTCTGCTGCTGGTATATTCAAAATGCTATACTAATTTTTTTCAAAGAAAATTGCACCCTTCAAAGACCTTCTACAATACTGATACTCTTGGCAAGTTTACTGTGGTCTAAATTATTAGTTTTGAGAATTTCAAGGTTGGATTTTTTCCTTTGAAGAGCTTTTTGAAAGCTTTGGGATAAAATGTCTCCGTTTTAAGGCTACTAGAGACTAAATGTTTCCTCCTTTTCCATACGTTACCATTGTCTTGAAAATGAATGCATAACCTTGGCTAGACTTAAACTCCAAACAAGTATACCCTCTTATCGCAGCACACTCCTAGGTGCTTTACCATGGAAGAACTGCCATGGCTCTGCCCTGCTTTGGTATACTTTTTTTCTACAAAAACCTGTAAATAATTTCAGGATACAGAAAATCAATTTAAACAAAGAAATCTTTTCTGTTTCTTTAGTTATATACCAAAATTCAGTTGAATTGAATTCCGATTCAATCAAATTCATAATCTTTATTTCAAATCAAATGAATTCAAAACCACAATTGAAAATTTAATTTGGAGAGCAATGGAAAGAAAATTACCTGAAATTTAATTAATTTCAGAAGACTAAAAACCACTTTGCATTTATAGCAGCTTTTCATATACTGAGGATTATTTGACAGTGTGAAACAAACAAAAATGTTACTTAAGCTAATGCTCAGAATTTTTACGCAAAAAGAAATAGTTTGACTATCAAAATATTCTAAAGAAAGTTATTTTAGTATGCTCAAGCATTTATGCAATGTCTTTATATTTTGATCTGCCGCTCAGCATGATTAACAAAACATGTAAGCTCCCCCCTTGAATGAGCAGCCCCGTTGAAGAAGCACCCCTCTTCTGTAAGTGCCCACCCCATCAAAATAAGCACCCCCTTCATAAAGTGCCCACCCTCAAAAGGGCCTGATCCCTCCAAGTTAATAATATGGCCTGGGTGAGTTTGTTTTAAAATGTGTGTCTGCTGAAACCTTATTAAATGTTTTCATATTTACTTGATTAGCTTTGACTAAAAAAGTAAGCACCCCTGTGAGACCCAAATAGTTCATATGCTTTCCAAACACATTAGGTTTTCATTTGAGTTCTCTTGCTGACATTTACTTCACCATTCAGTGTAAACAACCTTTTGAATTCATTATAGTACTATTTCTACATAGACAATAGGAAAAAATTGCTCACAAGCTTGTCATAGGAGAATAATATTTATTGTTCGCTAACAACCCACTTCCCAGAGCACAGTGGCAGTTTTAGAGACCGATTTTGATGTTTTATATGGTATTTTGTATTTAAAATTAACACTGCCATGCACCCTGGAACCAAACTACAAATTGAGTCCGATTATACTTTTAGTATAGTTTGCGATTATTTTAGCTGTTCTTAAGTTCTATACGGATCAATGGCTGTTTACAGTAAAAAACCTGTAGAATGTTGCTTTGAAACCAACAACAGAGAGAATTTCAAAACAACATTCTTGTAGGAATGACAAATTATTAAAATGTTCCTCCTATTATACTTGGCAATTTTGCATTACTTTACTACCATGGTTGCTTAGTCACATTTATCACAAATAATTTGGTGTGGCCATAGGCGGGGCAACGTAAGTTTCCCAACTCCTCCCTCTATTACAAAGTTAGTTACTTCCTTTTGTTCACATTCAAATTCAAGAACGTTCAACAATAGTCAACCCACATAACTGACATTTACATACATTGTTATTTCATGAACTGTTAGATTTGCATGCAAAAGAAATTGAAATTTGGAAGTTAGGAAAACTATGAACGAGTTATAAAAACAACGAAACGTTTGCGTTGTGCTATCAAGTATCATCCCTAACTAACTGTGATAAGGCTGCTGTGTGACCGATAGCGATATTTGTTTAGGCCTAAGTAGGCCTAATCTTATCTTACGGAGACTGCAGTCCTGTTGTGTTGCGATAAAGAAAAACTAAGCCTTGACAACTGAAAACTCACTTTCGCCACACGAAGAGGAGCTCTGAATTCCTTTCCACCGTGAAGACGAAATCCCCAGGGCGCTCCACCGCTCAAGGAAACTTCAAATTCATCCATGCTTTGCTTGTGTCGTCCGCTTCACACTGTTTTCATTGCTTGATCGTCCAGTTATAACGAAGTTCTCAATGTAAAACACTTCAGATTTCGCCGCGTAAATCCTCGAATAAACAATAGGCCAGTAAACTCTTTGCAGATCTGATTGTTTGGACGGAAATATTTATCTTCCAGTCTAGTCGAACTGTGGGAAAGATATTCAACAATTTCAACTCACATTCGGATATTTCGGATTATGGAATTTAAAGATTGCGATCGCACGTCGGACGTTTCCATATAAGGACTGGGTCGAGAGTGCGTTATATAATGTATCGGGTGTGACAAACAAACAACAGATTCTTTGGGAACAAAAGGAAACAAAGGTAGTTTGATAGCTATCTCGTGATGTAGGCATTATAGTAAGGTAAGTTTCCCAAGGAGGCAATACCACAAAAATTGGGCCATCCCCTATGAAGAAGCCGTCGTGGATGGTTATTCATCAGGGAGGCTTATTGCGCAAATTATTTCTACTTTGAGTGGATTTGAGGGGGATGGGATATTCAAGGATTTATGGTAAGTTTTCAGAGGCCTTATACTAGATATTCATATGGTTCTAGAGCAATAATGAATTTTTTCAATTAAATTTTCATTTTTTCACAATAATGACTTTTCCACCAGCTGTTACTTACCAATGTCAGCATAAAACGAAGCCAATACATACAACAAATAACAATAATAACACAGAAAAACTTAGAAAAAATAAAGTTGTAAGATATTTCAAATTCTAACGAGGTTCTTAACTGTTAGCTTTAATGTTTTTCAGTTTACTCACCACTTAATCTTATCATAAGCCAAAAGGTTTTAAAAAATTGATCAACAAATCTCGCTTCCATGGTGATGTTTTAAGTTTGGTGGTTGGGTTGTCTTAAAAACGTTGGTTGCAATGTAACCAAATCATTGAAAATAAGCCTTCCACAATGACTGACCTTCCACGGTGGCTTAATCGAAAGGGAAAAGGATACTCAATTATTTCTAAATAGATAACATGAAAATTGACTTGGGGTTCAAGGCTAATATTTACCATTATTTGTAGGGTTTGTTCTAACGTGGATTTGGTCACTCTTCTTGGAGCTTGAATTCTAAGAGATCCCTCAGGTCTCTGTGTTTCCCCAATGAGTTATCATTTCATTTCATCATGATTATAATGATCATTTTGACCAAGGTTGGTTCTAAAGTGGATTTGGACTAGGTTGTGCAAAGAACAAACCACTATCAGCAGAGTATGTCGACGTCTGAGTGCAGTCTTATTTGGGTTTTCTTCTTGGAGCAACAATGCCAGGAGATCACCCTCAGATTCATGTGCTTCCCCATTGAGCTGTTACTTTGTTATGATTATTATGATCATTGGTGAGTTGGAAATGTTTCTAAGAACAAACCCTAATTATTAGGTTGAATTTGATGGCCATGCAAAGCTTGGTTTCTGTTAACTCGCTGAGTGTCAAAATTTCGTAGAATTTTGGTTCTGAAACACTTTACAGCAAATGATGACTGCTATGCTTCTACGCTTCAACACGATAAGAAATTCCCTATATTTATGAGTGCAACACTATGTTACACAAATGGGAATACCAGTTTTGTGTCCAACTGCAGCTCCAAAACAAAGAAAACCTAAAATTCTGCAATACCTTGCAACAATAAAGCCCGGTCCACACCAGCAAACTTTTCTAAACTTTTATTAGCAAACTCCAAGGTTACTATAGTTTGAAGAAGTTTGTGGTATCTGTCTACACCACCAAACTATGACATACTTTGACAAAGAAGTTCGAAAAACGGCCTTATCGTCATGCAAATTTAATCATGCACCTAACTGAGCGGTAAATCTGATTGGCTAGACTCTAGCAAACTTCTGCAAACTAGTTTGGCAAGAAGGTAAATGTCCAAACTTGTGCAAATTATTTTGCTGAAGTTCTTTTGAGTTTTTAACTAGTTCAAACTAGCAAACAATACAAAACTTTTGACAAAAGTTTGCTAGTGTGTACAGGGCTTTATGCCTTGAATAGATGCCTACTTAAACAAGGACCTCGCCCCAAATAGCCATAATTATTCTTTAACTTTTTGTTCAGTACACCCATGGGGGAACCATTAATGATATTCCTGCCACTGAAATTAGGTTTGTTGTTTTTAATATCTTTTTTTCCCTTTCAAATCCTAAACGGATTGATTAGTTAATTGTATGGTATATTTTTTAAATTGCCTTAACAATTTTGAATGATTTTTGAATGCGATAAAAACTTATATACATATATGCATAGCCAATAAACCACAAAAACAGCCCACTCCAATACCCTTCTCGAATAGGTGTCATAGACAACAGACAAGTAGAAAGGAGAACAACACACAATATGGCTTTAGCAATCATTTAATGGTTGAATAGATTTTCTGATAAAAAGCTTTGCATTGTTAATCCTATAAAATACATGTAAAACTACAGTGCTTGCACCGAACGCAAAGGCCATTGCGATATAAAAGGGCCCATATTCCAGAAATCAATATATCAAGAAATCAAGATATTTTCCTATCTACTTATAAACTAAATCAAAACCAGCACCAGAAATAAGGTTTTTGGTACTTACAGGGGTTGGTAGCTAGGAGATTCTCCCGTGGAATATCACGGAACAAATTGTTTGATCTTTGGGGAAGTGGCATGTTGCTAATGCTGGCCATATGTTAATATACTTGCAAGCCTCCATGATAATTTCAAAGATTCTTTGGCTCAAAACTCAGCATGTTCGCTAGGTTAAAATCACGCGAAGATATAACCGGAAAAAGAAAAATGGATCGAGATTCCAGTTGTCAAAATTACTGATTCCTGGCAAAAAGAATTTACCCTGAGCCCTTTCTTGATTTCCAATCCTGCTAGTTATTTTGGGAGCTAGTTTTAGGAAGGCCTAGGCTCCATAGTCTAGTGGAGTCGATTCATTTGAATATAAATGGAAATAGAATTTACCCCTTGCCCTTTCTTGATTTCCAATCCTTCTAGTTATTTTGGGAGCTATTTCTAGGAAGGCCTAGGTTCCATAGTCTAGTAGAGTCGATTCATTATCATGAATATAAATGGGAATAGAATTTACCCCTTGCCCTTTCTTGATTTCCCATCCTTCTAGTTATTTTGAGCGCTAGTCTTAGAAGGCCTAGGCTCCATAGCCTAGTATCTCTGTTGGTAAATGTCGGACATACAATGAACGCGTTTGTATCCCTGTAAAACGACGTATGGAATTTGGCCATTGTAGTTGACCACCACAAGTTTGGGTAGCTTGATAGGTTCTAAACCACTACGAGATATTTGGCACAAAAAACCCCGTTTACACTACAGATGAATGCCGTAGAAATATTTATACAGATAGGCTCTCCGTTTACATTAAAATGAATCCGTGTAGACATTTATCCGCTATCCGTATAAATATTTATTCTGACTGTAAAGCGGATAGATTTCATCTTGTGTCAACGCTTTAAACCAGATAATTGTTTTTACAGATTCATAACGAGGATACAATATTTGACAAGATAGTCACCACTTATCATGACAAGCCTTTGATGAGACCAAATATATTTACTCATAATGAGGATAATTTGTTTCGTATCATGGTACACTTGAATACGGATGCACGCAGAACCTTTTTTGGTTTTAAACGCCAAGGCTGAACGGATACAAATTTAAACGGATATATTTGATGTGTAAACGGAGAGCCTATCCACGTAAGTTTTTACGGATGAATTTTTATCTGGGAAATGTCTGTTGTGAAAATAGGGTCTGGGAAACTTTCAACAAATAGCGTCAATGCACCCTAAATAAAAAGAGGAGAGGAAGGGCACGTAGTTCTTTTTGCTTTTTGAAAGATTCGCTACCATTTCTTGATGGGAAAAGTCTCTCTAACGCTAATTTTGTACACATTTAGTTGAATCATTCATTTTTATAATCATTATTAGCGTCAGGGGTGGATCCATCTTTTTAACTGACTGTTACAAAATGAATATCATCGTTATTATTGCAGAAAGATATTGGGGTTGGTGGGTGTATCCCCCGAAAACGTTTTAAGGCCATGCCCTTTGTAATAGTTGGAATTGCCTTCAAAATGAATTTCACTCGCTTTTCTTTAATACCGTTTCCTGTTATATATAATACGGTATGATATCTGACTGTTGCAGCTGCAGCCATTGCAACCATCTGGATCCGCCACTGGGCGTACTCCAGAGAGCCTTACCAAATTCGTTTGATGGGGATGGACATGTGATGTAATTAAGAGTAAGCTAACCTTAAATTTCATGCACAGAACTGGTTGACTTGATTAGTGTAGCTCTAATACACTTTACTCTATGTCAGGCAGCCACTAATTCACTCTTGTTTTTTTTTTAATATCCTGTAGTTTTTTCCTGGGATGAGCATGAACGTTGCCCTCCAGGGTATTGTTTCTCAAAATTTACTGTTTCTCCTAGTTTAGTAAGTTTTTTGAATTGAAAAAAAATGGGTTAGGGTATCTGCAATTTGTATGTTTCTTGTAGTTCTTGTAAGTTCTTATCATTCATAAAATGAGGTAGAGTATCTGTAATTTGTATTTTTCTTCTTGTTTTAGTAAGTTTTTATGGATGATAAAAAACCGATTTCTTGGATATGGGCCCTAAATGTACTGAAGTGTTTATAAAACAGAATATCGATTCAAATTATACACATACGCAAGTATGAAAATCTAACTTACAATTTGCTCAAGATACTGTCAATCAGAGCAACTCAACTGTTAAGTACGTGGACAAAGTTGATTGGAAATACTCCTTTTTTCCCTGGCTTTCCTTCCACCTCTCCAAACTGAAAAAAGGGAATAGTTAAATAGTTAATCATTAATTAGAGCTTGAATTACAGTGGGACCAACATCAACAGACTCCTCAAAACAACGGGCACCTTCATACAACGGACAGATACTTTAGTTCCAAACTAAAATTCACATAGTCACCTCTCAACAACAGACAATAAAATTGGTCGCAATGGTGTCCGTTATATGGAGGTTCCACTGTAATATGCAACAAAAAGAATTTTTCATCCAGTTTTACCAACATCTTGGTAAATTTTCTTTTGCTGGTTCTTTTGATATTCTATTTTAGAGGTCTAAAAGTCTAATTTTGTCCCATCTGTGCTGCGAGGGAAAGTTTGATGCGAAGGAGGACGTTGCTACGCATAGTGCGGCATGCAGGGGAGCCGCAAGGCCTGAGTAGAAATGTATTCTTATTATTCCTTGCTCAGTCAATGTGTCTCCCCACGCACTTACATCGACTTCAATTCGACTTCAATTCGGCTAGACTTGAATTATGGTATTGATAGAGTCTTGCATTCATAAACCTGGTTTAGCTTAAGTAGTATCTATGTGTTCGTTTAAACCTGGTTTAGTTTAGCTGATATAACAACCAGTATAAAAGCTGTATTGATACAGGATGTCATATACAGTAACCACCAGCACATGTGATTTTGAGACAAGACTGTTCAGATTCTTATTCATGTGATTCCTAGTGAGAAATCAGCCTTCAGATGTTCTTATATTGTTCTTGAGTTATTATCGGAAGTCGTAAATGAAACTCTGGTAGATAATTGATCAGTGGTTTAATGGCCTGCCAATGAGGCTGAGCTAGTAGACCCTCCCTTGAAATCTTGATACAGAGAATATATCAACTGAAAAATATATGAAATATGTGATATTCTTTCTCAAATGTACAGTCGATATTATCATTTTGCACCCTTGAATAAGAACATTTATATTTCTAAGCTAATTTTGTTCTTATAAAATTGGTGCTTTCGTGCGATATTCCAGCCTGATGTTCTTAATCCACGTGTTCTTATGTGCGGGTGTTTACTGTAGCCCGTAAAGATTATGCGTTTTTTCGGCTCACACGGTATTGAATATAGTTTGAACTGGTGGAATGGATTAAACAACAACTAACCAGCCATTCGGGATCAGCTTCTCCGTAAACAATAATCGTATCCCCTTCTTTAAATTCTAGTTCGTCATCATGATCCGCCTCACAGTCGTAAAGAGCCTTTGCTCGTTTGTTCTTCACCTTCGGCACCTAGAAAACCAAGAAAATATGGTTAAAGGGATCATCCATCCTTCATAATAGCGAAAATCAAATTCTCAATCGTCCAAAAACTCCTCAAACCCTAACGAAGCCCCTTTTGAAATCATGAATATCGTATGAAATCGTTTCAAATTGTATAAGTCCGTAACGACAATTGTGTGTAATAGGAAAAAGTAAATCATAATTGTAGTTGATGCATTGAAGAAATTTAGCAAGATACTTTATGACAACTACTTTATCAATCAGGACCAACATCTAAGAATCAATAAGGGAGCCGTCCATAAATCAACCTTACTATACGATACGAATCGAAACGAATCAAAATCATAAATACCTCATTGCTTTTGTCGTACGAGGGAGCCCTTGCTGGAGTCACAGGAGTCACGGTCTTAGAAGGAGATTCCATCGTTTTTGATTCTAGAAAATAACAATCTTTAAATAAAACAGGTACTGTAAATTCTCTTCTCGGCCTCTTGTAGATTAAGCTGCTCTCTCTAATTACCTCCCACTTCCTAACAGTAAATATCTTTAAAGCCCCCCTCAAAATCTTGGTGAAATGACAATAAAGATGAAGCTTTTTTGAATTTGATGATGTTAACTTGTTCCAATGACATGTTTTCGACCAAATCTTTTTTTAACTTTTATTACTTCAATGCTGTTAACAGTCAATTTAAATCCAGTTTCTGTTTTACAACAGAACCCCGTCCACCGAAGCGAGGCCATTGGTCCTCCTTTAAATCAAGCTACCTTTCTTAAAAGCCAAATCTCCATTTCTAGCAGTCATATAACCGTAACCCCCTATCTACCTCTCTAATACGCCACATCCCCTATCTACCTCTCGAATAAGCCAAGCCTCCATTCGAAAGCATTTGGTTGCAACTATCCCCCCAAGCTGATGAATATAGAATCTTACCGACTGCTAATGAAGAGAACGAGAAAGAAAATTACTCCGTCTTAAAAAATGCTAAGAGCCTGCAAGGATAGAACGATGTGGAAATCTATGGTCACATACGTCCTGAGAGGACATGGTACCTAGAGAGAGAGAGAATGAAGAAAAGAGTGGAAGGCAAAGATTACCTGGACGTCCTTTTGGTCGTGGAGGGGGAAGAGGAGGCGGTAAGGATTCACGTTTTCTGAAAAAAGATTATCAAAAGTATAAGGCATATGTCAAAAGTCCACAACTAACATTAAATATCAATCTACTTGAAAGCTCGTCAAATGTTTCATTCTAGAATACCTCTGTAATCCCGGAAATATCACTGAGAGTCCCTGAGAAACATCTTACGTCCCAATGGATGTTAAGAAATAGAAAGATGTTTTTATTATAGCAAGAAATATCGGAAACATAGCGAAACGAACACATAGATTACTTAAGCTTTTCGTCTGACACTCAACAGAGTAATACGCCAGAAAGAGAACGAAACAGAAACCTAACGGATTTATATACCCAGATGTGGATCGAAATAGGCCAATCAGAAAAAGGGGGAATGATTCTGTGTTCGTTTCATTATGGTTCCGATTTTTCTGGCTATACTGAAGTTCTGTACCATCCAAAGAAAGATGTATTTCTTCGGAGTCCCTAGAGAAGCCCTATCAATATACTTGAGATCCGTCACCATATACAACGTCTGTGTCTGTTCAGTAGTGTTGGGGATATCTCTGAGGAGTCCAGGAGATGTTGAGTAGTGTAGGGGAGATCATGAGTGGTAAAGGGGATCTCTGCAATACTGAACATTCCCTACACAAAAGAACTCTCCCACACAACTGGACACACGTTGTATTAGGTGATCATGCGTGGTAATTGATTTAAGGACAAAAGCACAGTTCTTTCCAGGGTATAACCCACTGATCTAAAAATAGAAACTGGATCGATCATTCATTCATTCTGAAGTCAAATGTTTGAAGCCAATTGCTTCGGCTCCCACTTGGCCTCCCGAATATGGCGGCCAAAGGAATTATATTGACTTGATTCTTTGTTAACAAAAGCTGCACGATTAGTTAGTCTCGTGCTGAGCATTCATAACATTCCAACAACCATCAAAGAAAAAAGCACTCCTCAGTGTTATGTCAATGTATTGAATTGGAACTCCTCAGTGTTATGTCAATGTATTGAATTGGAACTCCCAATATGGCTGTCAATCGACTTCATTTCAGAACGACAGATGCTCGATCCAGTCTTTATTTTGAGATCAGTGATACAACCCAATTCGAATGTCTGTTTAAGACCCGGTTAAATGTAATTTTTAGGAGGAAAACTGTCTGGATTAATCAACAAAATATCCTTAAGATATTTATGACTTCATCATTGAAATGATCGGTTGAAAACCTTTAACTTGAAAAGGAAATGAAACCAGTGCTTACCGCAAACTAGTCTCAGGAGGAGGAACAACTCGATCGAATTTATCTTTATGTTCGGGAAACTTGAAGCTTTGATCTTTAGCCGCCACATTGAAAACATCGACGATGGCTCCGTCTGACGCGTTTCGCTGGTGCCGTTTGGTGTGAAATGAGGGGGCTACTGGTCTTTCGGGCCTTGGCATCGATGACGTCGTTCTGGCCGGAGGAGTCGGAGGAGGAAGACTGCAAATAATCATAAAAGCTCTATGATAGAAAGGTATCACATACAGAAGCCATTGGCTCAATACTGATTAGACCAGCGAAGGGGTTAGGGTGGAGTTAAAGAAAGGGGTTAAAGGAAAGGGGTTAAAGGAGAGTCACAGAAAAATACATCAAAAGGACACACAGAGGGCAGTAAAATTTAATTTAAAACTAGAGACTTTAGTAACAATTGTAGTTCCTTGATTCTTGCTCCATTGCTGGCAATTTCTGCTATATGTCCTTTTGAATGCCTACCAACGTTTGTCTTTTATCGATAGTTTCAAGATAGAAATATCTAGGAGAAGAGTTTTTAAGGCGTGATTTGCCCCTTGTCTCTACTAGTGTAGCTAAAAAATCACCCAGAATTTCATCACCAAGACTTATTAGCAATAATTTGGAGGGTGTCCAGTAATCTGAATGGATATTTGCAGTAATGCGAAGGAACTTTTCAAGCATGTTGAAGGGATATCTCGAAGTGATTTAGAGGGATATCTTATAGTTATAAGTAGAGATATCTTTAAGTACTTACCCTTTTTCCAGACTTTGGGTAGACAAGTTCGACGGAGGCTTCGAAGCAAACGTAGAGAGAACGCCAGTGCTGCCTGCCCCAGACATCCAGTGCTCAGCTTTAATACTACCCGTGTCAGACTGCTTCACACTTTTCCTCACAGGTGGGGGCGGGGGCAGTTGAGGTGCTTGCTCCGTTCCAGATGCAAGACTCCTCTCAGAGCTTGTAGGCGAAGGCTGATGAAATATTAAAAAAAGATAAGAAGAAAATAATCGCTAAATTCTTTGTAGACCTAAGTTAGATACCCTATTGAATTATTTACCTTATCATTAACCCTTTACCCTATTAAATCTTTTACACTATCATTATCAATTTACCCTATCAAACTATTTAATACCCTACACTCTTTTAATCATCCTTTGCAGAATCATCTGGATAACGGACAGGGGTTGGGGGGTCAAATTCGGTTATCGGCCTCTGGTTTGGGAATTCAAAACAATTTTTACGTCATTAGAATCAGGAGACCAGATGGAATTCCGATGACATCAACATAATTGGCAAATTCTAGGAGATAAACTTTCCAAGCAGATTTGATTGTAAAATATTAAACAGACATCTACGTACGTAAAGCAGAATGAACACATTAATTAAAAGACATGTCCTTCTTTGACTCCATGTTCCCTGCTTACTTACTCATCAGACAGATATCAAGTTACACATTACAATACATTTTGTATCTTTCTGATAAGTGCGTAAGCACGAAACTCAGAGTCAAAGAAAGACATGTCGGATTATCAATGTGTTCATTCTGCTTAATAATTGCTCTATACTCGTGCATATCGAGCACTTTAGCCAGGATAGACACTTCCTACTCGTGTTAGACATCTATTTACATATATACTTACAGGCTTGACTGCAACGCTATGCCTTCCTGGGGTAGACGTAATCGACGAAGCTGACAGGGGGCTGTTGTTGAAGGTTTTCGGGACCATTCTGGAGAAAGATGAACTATTCAAACTTTCGGATCGCTTCACTGATGTTGTTTTGCTTTTTGGCGTCTTAGCTGCTGAAGGGAGAGAACTGTTTACCTAGAAAATGAAGAAACATGGTTGTGAATCTTAGTTATTGAGCTAACATACTTGTTCTACAAATTGATACAACCTTGTATCTGTTGAAGGTTGGCGTATATAAATAATTACAAATATTCTGTGGATATAAGTACTAAGAATTGGTAAAAAAGAGAGGCTAATAATCACAACTTTAATACAGTACATTAGAAGGCTTTCAGTACTGTGGCAGGATATAATATCTGTTCATTTAAAGATTTTCAGTTTTGTTTGGGAATACCATAAAAGTATTGTAGAAGATATTCAGTACCGTGGGGGATATCATCAATGCTATGGAGAATGTTCATTTCGGTGTAAGGATACAATCAGTGCTATGGAGGGTGTTCATTGGAGTGGGGGGAATACCATCAGTACTTTGGAGGATATTGATTACTGTAGAGGGACACCATCAGTGCGTTGGAGGGATACCATCAGTAATGTGGAGGAATTCGATTCATACTAAAAGTACGGTGGGTATAAACTCCGAAGTACTGATGATATCCTCCATAGTAGCACAGTAGTTACTGAACATCCTCCATAGTTGTGAGCATCCTCCATAGTTCTGAACATCCTCCACAGTACTCAACATTCTCCACAGTACTGAACATCCTCCATAGTTCTGAACATCCTCCACAGTACTCAACATTCTCCACAGTACTGAACATCCTCCATAGTTCTGAACATCCTCCACAGTACTCAACATTCTCCACAGTACTGAACATCCTCCATAGTTCTGAACATCCTCCACAGTACTCAACATTCTCTACAGTACTGAACATCCTCCATAGTTCTGAACATCCTCCACAGTACTCAACATTCTACACAGTACTGAACATCCTCCATAGTTCTGAAAATCCTCCACAATACTCAACATTGTCCACAGTAATGATTGTATCTTCCACAGAGATGAATCCTCTCCACAGTACTGGACACATGTCTCCCAGGGTATGAACATCAACAACTTCAACGATAATTCCGGGACATCGCTGAACAACAGCAAATTTAGAAATAAAGAAAAATTACTTTATTTGGATGATCCTCGTTCTCTTCTTTGAATTCGATTTTTAAATCAACTAAATCCAGTGGATTTTCATATATGCCATCTGCCTGTAAAGAGAAAAATTGACGTACAATGGATTACAACCAATCAAAACCTAATGTTAAGTTGAAAATTCATTATTACGGATTAAAACAAAAAATGTTAAAGAGGAAAACGTCTTCAGTCTACACAACGTGAGGTCCATGGTTTTCAAGTAGACAGACTCCAAAACTCCTATGTGAAATTTCGACACCTCTGCTAATAATGCGAAAACAGTTTTCATTGTAGTTTTGACCACATCTGGGATGTAGAGCAAATGTTGACCTATTATAGGACAATCGTGTTATAGTGTTTCTAAAATTCTAGGGGTGCAAGATCGTCGTTCTTGTTGCAGAACAGTTTTTGTGGATGCTTCAGGGTATCTATCTGAATGTCACAACTGCACTTGTCACCAGATGTTGGGGATTAGAAGGATGCAGTGAGAACAGCAAGGGATGGGTTTAGAAGAAACAGACCAGGATCAATCTAACATACCTGATCGATTCCCCAATCAATTTTAACGTTATCCAGCTTTTGTATCTTTCCTTCTTGAACATCTTTTAACTGTCAAAAGAAAATTTTAAAGCAATTATTGATGGGTGGCAGAATTTTAGGATTGCAAGGAATTGTATGCAAAATAATGTAAAGAATGTTCAGTTATGTGGAGGGGTTGCAGTAATGTGGAGGATGTGCAGATATGTGGAGGATGTGCCAAAATGCGGAGAGTGTGCTGTTATCTGGGGGAGTTTAAAATAATGTGTAGGGTGTGTAATAAAGTGAAGGGTGTACAGTAATGTTGGGGTATGCAGTAATGTAAAGGACGTTCATTAATGCTGAGGACTTTTTCAGTAATTTGGAAGGTGATCAGTAATTTGGTGGGATATTATCAGTTACGTGGAGTGATATCCTAAAGTAATGGGGGGAGGGGGGGAGTTCAGTTATGTGTAGGAACTTTTGCAGTAATGTGAAGAGATATCTGGTAGTAAAATGCGGAGGGACATCTTGAAGAAATGTGGAGAGATATTTTGAAGTAATATTGAGGGATATCTTTAAGTGATGTGGAGGGATATCTTGCATTAATGTGAAAAGCTTTTGGGAGTGAGCCAGTCCCGCAATTGGTCATAAATCATAAACAAAAAAGTTCAATTTTTTGGTCCACAAGAAAAAATACCTCCGTTTGCAAAGTTTATTGCTGCTATAAAACGAATGGGAAATCAAAGATTTTTAAAGCTACATACAACTTCAAGTATCTCTGCAACACCTTGTTCTTTCCCAATCGACAAAGGGGTCCTGCCATCTTTGTTTTCTGGAAAGATAATCGAATCAAAATATTAGATTGGGATATTCTTAAACCTTGAAAAATAACTCAAATATTGTTAGTATCATATAATTGATATACTTGAGGAAAGCGAGGAAAATTGGAAACATAGCGAAACATGATATCTACTGAAGCTTTGCACCTGATACTCATGAGAGTAGTACCTCAGGAAGATGACAAAAATGAAAACAAAAGAAGTGATTACTCATGTCTGAACTTGTTAATATTGTTAACTTCATCAATGTAACTTTATTTTCGTAATCGGTGGATCTAATTATTCAGGAACTAAAATCTTTGAATAGTTTATTGTATTTAAACTTTAAGATGGGAAACATTTGAAGTGGAGTGAAAATAAAGCTACCATGGATCAACCAAAATAAATAAACAAAATCAGACATTTGGGGTTAGTGGTCAAGTGACTTAGCAGTCTGCAAAGCGCAGCTGAATCTAAGCTTGGCCGTGTGAGATCAACATCAGGATAAGGAGGCTATAAAAGTTAGTTAATCAAGAGAACTACTCTTACCAACGCTATGACTGGCTCCACCACGAAGAAGCAGCTTAACACACTCTGGCTTATTGAGCGAGACTGCCAGGTGAAGGGCAGTGTTTCCATCCGTGTTCTTAACATCGATGTTTGAGCTGAAATCAAAGTTTAAGGGATGGGGATTGAAAATCAATTAGGCCCATAACTTTGAGAAATATTTGCTACGAGAAACTAGACTCAGATTTAATGCATCTACTGATTTATTTGCATTTTACATGCATAACAGTCTAATATATGAACAATCATAACATATAAGAAGGAAGATGATCTTTAAAGGGCCCATGACTTTGTGAAATATTTGCTATGAGAAACTTAACTCAAATATTTGCTATGAGAAACTAGACTCAAAATTATCAAACTTTTATTCATTCATCTTTCTTACATGCATCAAAAATCTAAAGATACAATAGATCAACTATTGTAACATGGAAGAAGGAACATAATTTTCAGGCTAAATGTATTAGAAAAAGATGTAAAAAAAGGTGGTGAAAGAATCAAAGGACAGAGTATATTTTGATAGAGGATTACATTGGGCATCTCTTAAGCAATTTTCAGAATTTCTGAACAGTCGTAATTGGAGGCATCGTACTCGAGGAAGAAGAAAACACACAAACCTGTTTTGGATGAGAAAGTCGACCAGGTGTAACGAAGTCAGGTCTTCTTGTTCAACAGCATGATGCAGTGCAGTTCCATTACATTTCTTAAAAATAATTTAAGCTGCATGAATATGATGTTGCAGTTTAAAGCAGTATTTTCAAGTGGCTTTATGATTTACATCAATCCATCAAGAACTCTCCAAACCAAGTGTATTTGCATCTTGATCATTATTTTTCATCTCATACTATCTTTGAAGCTGATGGTAGTTTGTGAAAACTACAAAATCCATAAAAACAATGAACTTCAGAAAGTTAGTACAAAAGGATCTTCAAGTACAAATTACAGAAACTCACATAATCTGGAATAGGTTTTGCCAAATCGACACCTTCAGCGTATAACTGAAGAAGGGCGAGAATATCTCTACTAGAAATTGCATGGTTGAGATCCTAGAAAAAGACCACGAAAGACATTAAAGGGACGGGATAGAAAACATGTAAATATCGCACGGACAGGGCTTCCTCAAAAGAATAGAAATATTCAATTCACAAATAGTTGGCATGATTTCATGAAGACTTAAACATTGGATCCTTTCGATATTGCTTAACAATAGATTGAAGTCATTGCATATCTTTGTGAATCGTTTCTCGACTGTGATTAATGTAAATATTATTTGTTTTGTGAGTGTGGGACAAAGAGAACGATGGTTGCAATCCTAGAAAGAGAAGACGAAATGAGAAGAGACTGGATAGAAAACATGTAAATATCGCACGGGTAGGGCTTCCTTAAAAGAATAGAAATATTCAATTCACAAAATAGTTGACATGATTTATGTAGACTTGAATATTCGATCGTTTCTTTATCGCTTTATGATCGATCGAAATCATCGCAATATATTTGTGAGTCGTTTTTCAACAGGGAAAAGTGTAAAGGGTATTTGTTTTGTGAGTGTGTGGTAAAAAGAAGTGTGTGGTTAGTCAATAAATGCAAAAATGTTAAAAACACAAGCAAGTAATGTTATTCCATCTTTATTAGTTAGTTTATTATAAGTTCATAATTCTTAGTCAACTACAAAATATGCTATTGGCTTAGGCTTCCAGCAAATTCATAGTCCTGTTTTCTTGTGTTCCAGCCTCGTTTCCCACTCTAAGCGTCCATCATATATAAGATCAGTCATCCAATGTGAATAACATCAGTAAGTTTTCAAGTTCCATCTTCATAATCTAGTTCATGATTTGTTCATGATTCTTGTTCAACTTCAGATTATCCAATCGGCCTAGGCTTCTAGCTTGGCAAATTCATAGTCCTGTGTTCCTGTATTCCAGGCTCGTTTCCGATTCTAAGCCTCCGTCTTATATGTAAACTCTTTTCAGAAGTTTTAGAAAGCATCAAGAGAATGTGATATAGCTGAAAGTCTAATAAAAAGTAGGAAAAACGAACCTGTAGTAAAGAATCCGGAGAGCTGTCCGACTTGTGAACAAATTTTCTCAAAATATACTTTGAATTGATAAATTCTTTTCGCTGTTCCCTGTAAGAAATGATTTTCGTGTTAAATTCAATTACCCATTTCGGCAATAGGTATGTGTGTAGCAGTATCTATAGCCACCATATTCTACCATTTTTGATAATACAACTATAAGATCATTTACTAATATACCCCTAAAAATACTCTGCTCACATTGCAAAATATCTGCCTGCCCGGTTCACAAATCAGGAGCACTTAAGAATAATTTTTAAAGATTTCCCAAGAATTTCTCAATAAAGTGAAATTTAGAGTAAATGTTAAAATCAAATTCTTACATGTTACTTGTAGGACTGGGCTTTTGACAAAAGTCTAATTCTGCCTCCATGATTTCGTTGAAACCACCATTGCCGACGGCTTTTGTTAACTAAAAAGAAAATATCGTTCATCATTTCATTACTCAAAAAATAAAAGATGAAAATATCCATGGAATTCTTGATTTTTTATTTCTGAGATTTTCGAGTTATAGAGTAATTCAGGGCAAAACGGGTAAGGGGGTAAAGTGGGTCATTCTGTATAAAATGTTGCAGAACACAGCTCCACGAAGAAAGACTATCTATGACGGTTAAATGCAATTCTGCTGAACACAGGAACGTTTTATTAGAGAATAAGAACTGTAATTTCACCATCACTAACTAATTTGTTACATAGGCCTTTGCCTTCGACCATCACTAACTACTAACTACGACCATACCAGCCTAAAGTAGGTCTTATCTGGTCACTGAGTAAACCAGTTCTCGTCGGATCACTTAAGTCAAGTAGGGTCGAGCCATGGGAATGCTTGGACGGGTGACAGGCTATGAACACATAGTGTTGCAGGCTAATTTTGGTATTATATTTTGGTGTAAATTTCATCGAGCATATTTCATAAGAAAGGATAAGCCATTTAATACTACTAACTAATGTTTTGGTAAGCTCTTTGCCAACGACCATATCAATAGCATAATCGCAAGGACACGTTTTCTAACCTGGGGTCTGCTTATTCTAAGACCAACTTTAGTAAGAAGGGGTCTGATTGGTTCTTTCGTTCTAAAGAATCAAATACACCTGTTTTTTTGTTCTTCAGAACATAATAGATATTCGAAATGACAGTGCTTTAAGGAAAACAAAATTAACAAAGTAGCCTAGGAACATTCTTTCCATAATCATCCAATAGGGGAGGGTTTAACTAAAAATGCTTCATGACCCCTTCAATTAAAAGAGCAATAACGAAGAACAGTGTTGAAACATTGACGTGTTACGTTATACCGCTTTAATTAAACGAGGCTTTTAAATGGAAGAATCGGTCAGTTCGATAATTCAAATGCTTTCGATTGGTTGTAAAGCAATCTAGAGTAAATGAAGCTGGACTAACCATGTTGGTGTGAATGCAGTATTAATGCTTAATGCTTACAAAATCTTCAGTTGACAGTTCACAAGAATATCACAAAACTTTCACACAATAAAAATACCAAATCATTCAAGGTGAATTTTCAATATCAAGTACAAACCAGCAGTTCCGCAGTGCCCAGTTTGTCGAGTGTCAGTGAACGTATTCTAGAAATATGCACCCCCATTTCACGATGGATTCCGGAGCACTCGATACAGACGAGAATGCCAAGATTTGTGGAAAACCATGTCGGATCTTCAAAATAGAATAAAAGTATTAGGATGATTCAGGTTGCCACCGTGATACATTATCAATACACCTAAGATAGGGGTCTTACAAAGAGAAGACAGATTGGTCAATAAAAACATTTAAATGAAAGAAATTGCATTCGGCTCTTAGCCGTTAAGACCCCCCTATAACAGTGGAAATTTCGTCAAAGATTGTTGTAGAAAAGGAAATCCAAAATTCACGAATTTGGGAAACTTTTGAATTCAAACTAAAATTTCAGCTTGAAAATGACGTCTGGACACGTGTGAAGTATATTCTACCAATGTAGGCTACAAGAATTCACAACGTATGAATTTATGTAATTATAAACATTGCTCTGAAGAAGAACAAAAAACTTCAATTCAAGTGCGTCTATAATTGCAATGGGAATACTACCTAGTGACGCTCAACAACAACAACAACTGATCTGTCTGTACTCACCTGATGCCCCGCAGTCAACACATACGTCATTCTCTGGTAGTTTCTGCACCTCGGATACGATGCTTTCCGTCAGCTTGAAATGAGAGGATAAAGGCAAATCAATGGCTGCACATGTCACATGGTTCCACTAAAAATATGCTAAAGCAGGATGAACACAGACAAAGAGATTCTAGATGGCGTGGATTCGAAATCAATGTGTTCATTCTGCTCCATAATTGATCTATAAGTATAACGAGCACTTTAGCTAGGAAAGGTACTCTACTCGAGTCAGATGTAAACATATGTTATGCATATGCATAATAGCAAGTATGTAAAAACGACTAGGTCTTGACGGGCTGTGATACTTCGTGCAATAACTTATCCACAAAAATTGTAACATAAGGGTAGTGTTTCCCAATTCATACTGAATTTATCATAGCCGCCATGAGATTACACTATCAAATGCATTAATTTGACTGCCAAACGTACGCTCAAGCAGTACAGGAATAGTATTTGGTCGGTAAAAAACTTGAAAATGGCCAGAAAAATTGGAAGAATATTGAAAACATGGATAATCTATGCTTTTTGGCAGTCACTCAATGGAGTAATACTTCAGAAAGAGAACAAATCAAAAATCTAACGAATCATTACAACTAGATGTGGTTTGGAACTCTGTTGAGTTTCGGAAGAAAAGCTTAAGTAATCTATGATTTCGCTAGCTTCCGATTTTTCTGGGCAGTATAGGAATACAGATGCAGAGACATGCATCTGTTAACCAGTTGCTTTGCTGCAAGAGATTCTTGATGGCGTGGGCTCGAAACCACCTTGGCAGTCATTTAGCGAGCAGTCATTTTACAATATCAGCTTCGGTAGCATAAATGAAAGCATCAAATATATAAGACCTCTTTTACTTAACAGTGATTTAGTGAATATTACCTTACCCCTTATGAGTATAAGTCATGTTGAGACATTTCGTAGCATAACACGTTGAAAATAAAATCAACTCATTTACTACAATGTTGAATAACTACCTCTTTGAGATTTCTCGCAATAGAGCTAGAATCCTTGGACTGAAAAGGAATAAGAAACAATGCAAAACAAATATGATATAAGACAGGCAGATAGACCTAACAAAAGTAAAATGTTGAAACTAGTTACAACTGTTTGAAATCTACTTAAATTGTTTCCTTATGAAATGCCAATTTCTTATCAACTTTCGGAAGCAAAAGTCATAGAATGTCTAAAACGTTCAAGTATAATGCTTCAAACTACTTTAAGCCATTAATTATCAGCAATTCAAACCAAATCATACAAATGAAATAATTACAAGCAAAGGGCATACCAGGGAGTCGTCTCCATCACCAAATGCCTTTTTCAATGCCTCTTCTCTGGCATTGCTAATTACTGATACCCACCTATGGGAAGCAATCAAAATAATGAATGAATTATACCACATAAATAACACTCAATTGTAGAAAACAAAATCACCTAAAGTATCACTTGCTTTGATTTTCATGAAACTTTAAGAGATGATTTTGTAAAAACATCGGATTTCGTTTCATGCAATAGCAACCAAAACTAACGACTGCTGCTACGGAAGATTTAGGCCATTGCATTGTGTTGCTAGGGGGAAATTCCCGTCATGCATTGGGTGATTGGACATCCGCTATTTTTCACAGCATCATCTATATGGCAGAATATTGATTTTTAAGAGTTGAAAACGTAGAAACTAAATGCTCCCCTTCGTTTGAGAGGGGTTTTTTCAAAAAGTAACTTGATGATGAAGAATTAGAAAAAAATCTATCAATCACTTACGCTTCGTAGTCGTTCTCGTCCTCCGCTTGAAAGAGATATGTTCGATTTTCTAAAAAATAGATCAAATCATCTTGTAAATGAGATAACAAGCATCTTTCAATTCATAATCACACTCAATTAAACATTATCATGGGATAGCAAGAAAAATCCTAAAACAATACGTAACATGTAATAACATCTAAATCTTTTGTTTGATACTCGTAGTAGTAGCTACGTTCGGAAGAGATATCATCACAAAAATGATATTTTCACAGGAGTTGCCATCTTGGTGATTAAAAGCACCTTTATACAGAAAACACGACAGTCATATTGTAATTCACTCACGTGTTACGAGAGCAAATGCATTCTTTTTCGCATCTTTCTCCGCTGCTGGCTGAAAATATAAAACAAAAAAATTTGTTTGATTGGTTGATAAGCAAATACACCTGCTATCTTGGAAAGGTATTGGTTTATTTGCGACACACAATGGGCCCACTCAATGGACAACTAATCAAGCAGTGCGACCCTGGCCCTTCCTCTCGATGTGACTTCATCTCGTGACTCCTTTCGCCTTTTTGGAGTAGCAGAGAGCTGGGATATCTCTCCTCACACTTTAGGTGAAAGGACTGAGGTGGTTTCGAAATCACGAACCTTTGAACAAGAAGGTTTGAGTGATTAAACCACTCGGCCATTTCTACCACTTGTTTGATTAGTTAGTTAGTTAACCAAGTTAGCTTATGATAAGAATAAACAATACACCGGTGTCTCAAAATCTCATTTGCAAAAGGGCTGGAGGTACACCTTCTTGAAACTTTGAAAACGAATCCCCAAAGCAAGGCCTTTAGATGATGACCAAGCAAAGTTTTTTGCTTTAAAGTGCAAAACCCTGCAAATCTTAATGAATGATAAGTAAAATATAATTCGTTGGTTGATGCTTGAAATTGAAGTAGGATTTCAAGACATACCTTCACTTGACACGTCAACAAATTAAGAATCACATTTCGATTGCTGGTCTAAAAAAGAAAAAGTTAATTATCTGCAGGTTACCAAGAAGATTGTTGTTTGTGACACAACACGTCATAACATGAAATTTGATTTGAACCCTAGTGTTTCTTATTTCTAACGGAATATTTCACTAACTTGTGAACCCTTTAAAATAATGTTTCTAGCGCGTTGCAAGAGTCTCCAAATTTGACCACATGCAAGTCTGTCTAATTGGAATCGATATGAAATATATTTAATGTATCTCAGAACGATCATTATGTCTCCATTTCTTTATATTTCAGGACCACTCGAAAAATTGACTTTGAATTTAAATCACTATTTTTCTATTTTTTTGTTCTTTTTATGGACCAGTCGAAAAATTTAGCGATTTAACTGGCTACTTCTGATATTCAAATGGTCATATATCAGTCAATATTCGACATTAAGAGGATATTTTACGTTCATTATATGTCATTTTGACTGTCTCTCAAACTGTCTTTTCCCCTGAAATTCTAAAAATATATTTTTGTGACGTCATCACTCTAGGACTACATTTTCCCATTACACGAGAAATAACTATCAATCTAAAAGCTCCAAAAAGGCCCTGGACTTAACGTTGAAAATGCTGTTTCTTATATATATCACACTACTGTAACAAGAAGATGGTCATTATAACTGGTGTATTCTAAAAAAGAATTTACCGAGCTATGAGAGATTTTGAATTGTCCATTTTTCACTACAATATATCGCTTTTGCCATTGCTTTCTTACTCTGCAGAAGAGAAAAGATTTATCAATTTTATTTTACTTTACTAACAGATGCATTTTATACTATAGCTTTACTTAAGCTAAGCTAATTCAAGCCAACTAAAATCGAATTAAATATATTTTAAAATTCATAATAATAATCAATTTCCTATAATTATATTACCCCATCCTACATATAACAAAGATGGAATAAATGTTTTACACAGCTTAGAGGAGCAATTATTGTCCTTCGTTATCATTGATTTGAAGGCAGGTAATGCTGGGAAACTTTTGAATTCTAATGGGAGGCTTTTCAGAGTCTGAAGCATGCGCTCTCTATCCCATATCTAACAGTATGAATATTCGACTGAACGATATCTCCTTAGAGTATATTTTACACTGCTTTCAGCAAATACATCTTCCATAGAGATATTTAGATAAACTGTTCGGATATTTCTAATGAATTATTATGGCCCAAGAGAGTCTGGAGCCCCCGTCCTTAAACCACCATCTATTCGATGGTATCTACTTTAGACGTGAAACGTACGCCTCCTTGATTGGCTCTAGCTCTATAATTCGTTTTATCCGAGTAATCTCTAATTGCTTTGTAATTAGAATCACAATAAATACACGAATCCATAAAGAATGTAGGCATTAAAAAGTGTAGTGAAACTGACCATAGAAAGCTAAGTGTGTATGAATATTAGTAAACATCGAAGCACTCACCCTTCACTTCGTTTTAAAATTGTGCCTAATTTTTCAGTTCCATATTCTTTAACACCTTGTTGTCCATGCAAACTGTACACTGGTTTTTTCTCTGCCTATAAAAATAGAAATGTCGACGAGAGGATTTCAGAGGGTTGTATGAGGTAGTTTATTTTCCCAGTTCCCTTATTCCCTTTTCCTAAGCGGCCATTACGGCATGAAACCATAGATTGCAGAACAAGCCTCGCTAGGATTTAAAAGGTACAAAAACGATGCTAGTTCCACAATCTGCGGTTTAATCGTTCACATGGTGGCCACTGAGACATCAACAAATATTGAAAATTAATAAAGCCTTTTTACAGATTCGCATCCACATTGAAACTTGAACTAGTCGGTTGTTGATTTTGATTAAAGTGTTTTAGTTTCCCTTTTTTATTGAGGGACCATCTCTCATTTAATTAATCTGTTTAGAGAGTTTCTTCTTAGTCAATCCATCTTTAATACAGACTTGTAACTTCTGTCTGTTTCGTGATTTTCATATGATGATTAATAAATTTCAAATTTGTTGAATGGTACTGTAAGTAACTATCTGTTATGTATCAATTAATGACTGCACTTAAGATCGATTGATAAATCAACAAGGATTGAAAATGAAAACTGAAACATAAAGATTAACCAAGTATCTAGACATTCTAAGGACTTCAACATTGAAAATATATAACAGCCACTTGGGCCCCTACACGGCTGTCACTGAGCTCACTTGGCCTTTTCAGCTGTACCACCTCAAACATGGGAATAAAGTTTTTCAGAATTGTTGCCCCCCCCCCCCCTATTCTACTGTAACAGGATCGTTATGCCTACTTACGTCACTTCCCTTAATCCTCGTTTCCATGTAACATCGTTATTACCATATATGTACTCGTCATGTTAACCATTGTATTAGATCCATTTCCGTTCGTAGTATAAGTATATATAGTCAGAGATTCATTTTGTAAGTAAGAGGTTTTACAGGTTTTATCTGTGAATCATTATGTACAATCATGAGACCTTGTACTCTCTTCGTGAAGACTTCTAACGTGACCTAAACTCTGTCACAATGCATAAAATAGCTTAGCAGGGCCACTAAAGTAGTCTGGGCAGTGATGAACATTCCTTAGATTATTGCCGGCTTGAAATGGGAAAACAAACCGAATTTCGAGGAGTTGGATCACAATAAAAAATGAACGAACCTCTGCTTTATCAGCAAGCATTACAGTTTTCAATTGATTTCGTAGTTCTACCAAAACTTTTCTTTCATCGTCCTGCCTTGTCCGAAGCTGAAATCGTAAAATTACCAATCATTCCTTTAGAGTTTCCAAACAAAAAATGTCAAGTTTGAAATAATATCTAAACGTTTAATTATCAAGTCCAGACAAATAGATAAAACGATGGTTGAGAAACATTTGAAATATTGCCCAAATCAATTTATCAGTGTCTGTGCTGCACAGGAAAGTTTGATGCGAAGGGGGAATTTGATCCGCAGAGGTAGATAAGAAGGATACACAGTCACTGAATAGAAATTCAGTGAATAGAAATTCAGTGAATAGTTGTTTATCATGTAGAAGAGGAAACGCACACAGAACAGTCACGAACAATGAATATACTACCACGTTTGTTTTAGAAGATTAAATAAATTTACGAAAATACTAATAATTTCAGAGTCCTAAAATCTTTACATGATTCTCAATACATTGGGTCGGAAGGATGAAATAAATAAAATAATGTGTTCCGTCCGTCCACAAATCATACATTCTTTACATGAGCAGGCTAATAAACGCTCATCTCTTTTAAACACCTCCATTTACGACCTCAAAAAATTAATAATCCCCCACGTTTTTAATCAAGGTATGATGACAGTTGTAGAAAAATGTAAAACATAAAATATGAATACCTGTTGCAACTCAGCAGCGAGTCCTTCAAAATAGCTTCTCATATTTTCTAAAAGCTCCATTCCTCTATGAAAGTATCTGAAAACAAAGAATTTATGAAGCTAACAATTTCTATTATAGAAAAATACAAAATTTAGCATGCCTGATGCTTAAAGACTAACAAGAGACTCAAAGGAAGTTTGTAGTTGAAAGCTCCAGTCAACTGACGAGAAAGGGCTTGGCAAATAATGTAATTTAAAGATAGTGCACTTTCGTTCTGAACAACAAGCCAATCAGTCAAATGACTTGATGTACAATGCTTGCCAGCAGTACTTAGAACACCTGACAAAAATCAATGAATTTTGGAGGAAACATCAACACAAGCATCAGTATTCCCTCTCACCTTCCCTAATCATAAAACATCGTGCAATCTGAGGCTGTATGGTCGGTTTTTGGAATGCCACCTCTTTATTCAACCAAAAGTGACTTTCCCAATTACAAAATTGTTTAGAGAACCCTAGGATATTTCATTACTATCTTACCTAAATTTTACACGTCACTGGGGTCATATGGCTTCGATAGCTCTTTTTAGAGCTCTTTCCATATGTCCCTCAGCAATAACCTTTTTTCAATTGATGTAATTGGTACTATTCTATTTGTATTATCGTTAGTTAACATACTTAATCATCAAATTGTATTTTGTATTATTGTAATTAAAATACTGTTGAAAAATACATGAAAATGAAAATGATAGGAATAAGTTCCGTTTCAATAAGAGCCTGTTTAGGCTACTCTTTTTTTATAGAACCAGTAAAATTGATTTAAATCTGGCTGTTCTTAAATATTCCTCTATTTTCAGTCTGAAATGTTCTTAAATTGTTCTTATTTTCATGATGCTTTGGAAGCCTGTTTTTGTTATCAGTTGTGGTAATTGTTGCAAAGTCTGACTTTCTTACTATCTGAAATATCAGTGTGCTGCCAATCTGCTCCTTTTATGATTATTTCTCAGGCTTCAGATTATTTCTTAAAATTCCAATATTGAGCGAGATTTGGGCATCTTCTGTTTGTTCTTAGCTTGTTCATAAGTTTTAGCAAGATTTAAGGCTTGTGTTCTTATTAAATTTTAAAAAAGAGTGTAAGTGGAAAAATCTTGTTTCTACTTTTTACTTTTTATCACAAAAATAAATTCAGGAAAAGTCCAACGTCTTATCGACTCACTCGGTATAAAAGAAAGAATGTGAAAAATAAACTTACTGTAGCTGAGCATGGTAATACTCAATCAAATGCTGAACCAATTCAACTCCTTTTTTAACCTTCACCTCGTTCGCTTTTATCAAGTACTGAAAAGTTAGATAATCATTAGTATCATAATTCCAATATTAACATTCATTAGATAAACAAAAAGTTACTGAATAATATACAAATATCTAAACATCTTAAAACAAGGTTTATCCTTGTCATATCTTTTGAATAATCTATGAACTTAGGAAAATTCGCTCTCGTATTAAAAAAATCGATAAAAAGACAGGAGACTTGCAAATATGAACAATACAAACATGAACAAAAATCAAAATAACCATTGAGGAAGATTGTAGATTATCCAAAAGGAAAGGATTTCGTAGAGGTGCTAAATTACCAGAATATAGAAGTATTCGAGACACATTGAGATATTGGAGATATTGTGATACCTGTGACATATTTAAATATAGGAGATATATTGAGATATTGGGGACACTGAGATATCAAAATTTTGAAATATTTGAGATATATTGTAACTATTGAGACGTATTGAAATTTTGAAGATGTTGAAATGTTGAAGAGATGTATTGAAAAATGAGAGATATATAGAAATATATTACGCATTGAAATATCACAATATTGAAATATTTGAGAAATATTAGAGACATGATTGTCAAAATATTAGATGGTCCATATCAAACTTTTATAAAAATCTGTTGATATCAAAAGTTGTGAAATAAGTGGTTGTTGATAGAGATTAAAAGGAAAAAATGATTGTTACCTCACAGCTCTGGTACATAAATGATTTCCTTTCTTTGAAAGTTTCGCATGAGGCCTAGAAACAAAATAAGAAAGTTACCACTCTGCATTTAGACTGGAAATACACTTTACAGTTGCTATCGGAGAAGAATGACTTTCATATCGGATAGGGAGCGTTGTAGTGTCACTGTAATCTCAAGTTTCACTCTGTAGTCAAAATTATTCTGCAATCACTCCGCTCTGATAGCAATCTAGTAGCGCAAATCAAGCCTTAGCAAGATGAAAATCAACCACGTTTGTAAGGCTTCAATGATTACTGTATCAAAAGCTGAACAATAAACTGATTGTAATTGCATGCACATTGCCAAGAATTCATCCCAGCTAGGTAGGCGATCTCATTAGTTTCTGTTTACCCGTATTGCTTTCTATAGGCACCACGGGTATCCCAGTAGGCCATGGAATAGTGTAAAATGAAATCATAATTTACCTCTGGTGGATCAATTCTGTATAAAACTATTTCTTGAGTCTTCTTCCTAGCTTCCTTCTCTGCTTTCGTTCTTGAAAGAAATTCAAAAAAATTCAAAACATACAGGATGGCTCGAAAAAAGTAATCCCCTAAACAGAACATCTATGAAAACAAATTTTCACAAGAAGCAATTTTATGAAACTAATACTTCAATCTTGTGACTGGAAACATTAAGGGCTTTATAAATACAAATATGAGTATGAACTTAATCTTAAATATACTTTTGATTTCAGATTTTCGTTGAAAGGAATACAAATGTTTTATTTCTGGTTTTATGAAAAAGTATTTCGGCCTTTGCATACGCCATACGGGTGGCCTAAACACAACAAACTCTAGTTAAACATACCCTTTTGCCTTTAAATCCTTCCATGAATCATCAAACGGTCTTTTTAAATCCTACAAGTACATTCAATATAGTTTAATTAATTTGTATTTTGTATCAAATCCTTCTTCAGAGCAAGATTTTGTTACACTAATATCAATTCATAAAGCATGGTCTATTACGGAATTAAATTTTATCAGAGCAGGCTACTGCAGTTGTCATTTGCTACCACAGGGTCTAAGAATGTTATAATCTGAAAGATGAATTAATGCCTCACAGTGGATAAGCCTGGAGTTGGATAAGCCACAAGGTTACTGTGCCAGCTTATTGCCCTGGTTTAGGATAGTGAAAAGTACGCTCCTCTTTGGTCGCATGAACCCATGTTTGAGACCTGGTGGTTGTATACGATGATTCCAAAAATAGGGGTATATGAGTTATGACTATAGGTCACCAACGTAAATCTTCTAGAATTACTGATAAGGTTAATGTAAAACTTACATTAAGAGATTTCATATCACCCTTGAGTAGAGAATCCAAAGGAAATAAAACCATATTGTAGTAGTTGCCATACTGAAAATAGATGATCAGTTATTCAACTTAAACAAACAAATAAACAAACAAATAAACAAACAAACAAACAGACAAATATATAAATAAATAAATACAGGAATCAATTAATTTCTTCTTTTATCTTCTCTTTTATAAAACATAACATATATGTATGTCTGAAATACCTAAGGTTAACTCTAAAATTTTTGTTGAGAAAAATTTCAAAAGTCAACCATATCTAAGTTGGTATATTTATCATTGATATTGAACAGTCTTTGGATGGTACAAAACTTCAATATAGCGAGGAAAATCAGAAGCATAGCGAAACGAATACATAGATTACTAAGCTTTTTGTCTGACACTCAACAGAGTAATTGATATTAACTTCCTCTTTTTCGTTTTTTCAAGATAATATTCTATTTATGTTGGCTCATAAAAGTTATCTGGACATTTTTGGGGTGGGTAAGGTATAAGACTTGCAATTCTAATGACCAATGCAATTCAAGGTATACGGGATTCAATACAGTTTGCTATTAATTGTGGTGGATATCCAGAGATGCAAGAGTGATTCATGGACAAGAAGGGCAAGTTTCTGATAAGGGCAAAATAGACCAAAATGGGTGGTCCAGGAGTATCACTGACAAATTTTGCAGGTAATTCCTCTACATTAACTTAAAATGACACTTTTGAACAGATGTAAAAATATTTTATACACATTAAAAGGTACTTTTCCCCCCTTAGCAAAGGGCAGAAGGGGCGCTTACTCCCTCCCTCCAGTCCCCTCTCTCTGGCTTCCCTGTGGATATCGAAGATTGATAACATTAAAACTTACCAGTGTTTTAGTCATATGAGATATTTCCTGAAATAAATTGAAGTGTTTTATAAAATATGCACAAAAATTTATAATAAAAAATGAAAAGAAAAACAATGTAAAACAAAACATTCATATTTGTATCTGATATTTACCTTTGTGATGACAGAAAATTTCAAAAATGCAGTGCCTGAAAACATAAGAAAATATAAAATCAAATAGAATAGCATTCATCTAATCTAGGCTGTCAAATCACTTAATAAAAGGGGGGTGTAACACCTAACAATTAGGGGCGCACCGCTGAGATTTCTAAGTATTCTAAACATTGACTCCTATAATTGATGTTCTAAAAACCATGAATAATACTAATCTAACAATATTCTTGATTTTATTTTGAAGTTCAACTCTCACCAATTCCAGTTTCCGCTTCTCTTGACAAAGAAAGAGAGCCAAGCTTTTCCATGTTTTCTGCATATGCCAGCTCATTCGAAATGAAAGCTACAATAAGCAAAATACCGGGTCTTAAAATCGTAGATAAGACAGGCTCAACAATTTTCAGTTGCTTACATCTCCCACACAAACAAAAAAATCAGAATTTCTATTCTGGCCATTTTCCCAGAAAACAAATCCAGAAGGATTCGTCTTCTCCAAGTTTCTCTATCCCTTGCCACCCTCTTCTCTAATCCAACTATCCCTAACTTACAGCTCCAACAGAGTTTAAGATTTTAACTTGCACTCAAATCTTCCTTTCTTGCACCCCTAAGGTCAAATTTTTAAATTTCTACAAAAAAACCCATTATTCATCGGTAGCTCAAAATCACAACGCAAATCTCACAAATTCAACCAATTAAAAGCTAAATGCACACCAAATCATGCTAACCACCTACCTGGATGAGGTCATAGAAAGATTTATTAGAATCTATATCTTGGAAAGGAGGTCCATGTTTAACAAATGTGGATCAAAGAAGGGGCCAGGGCTATGTTTTAGGGTAAATGAATTATGTTCAGAACAACCAAAAAAAAGTTTTGATGCATTCCGAAGAAGGTTACCTTGAGCAGAGGAGTGCATGGCTTTCACCGACTTCTTGAACTTCTGTGTGGTGCCTCTATCAACGTCAAGAACCTGTTGAAATTAGATTTATATTTGATTTAAAGTTTTTTATGTTTTTATTTATTAAAGAGAATAGTTGATTGATTGTAAGAAAACCTTCTAGTAATCAGTAGGTTAATCTGCCAACCCCATTAAATCTTTATAGTGTACTCAATTTTAAATTGATTAGTGAGAATATAAAATGAACTGAGCAGGATTTGAACCAAAGACCACTAATTTGCTGAATCAGTGCTGCATTTCTTTTTATAAGTAATTCCAGCTCGAGCTCAGTACTAAATGTTGCTTAGTTAGAGGGCAAATTTAAGTGCTCAATATTGCTTAGCAATTGCTTGGCTTTTTTATTTGAAAATTTTTTTCTTAGAGTAGGCTACTATCTCAAAATTTGTTGTACATAGCGACTATCATTCAATTTAGAATGAATTGAATATTGATAATAAATATATGGAAAATGAAACTTAGACCAAAAGTTTTTCTTTGCTTTCTCTCTGCTCTCACACTGGGCATTAACTATGGCCTAAACAACAGCTTGGCCTAAAGTAAAGAACAAATTCCGTTAGATGTTTTTGAAACTGGGGGTGATTTCTGCGCTACATCTACATACTTATGCGACTGAAAGTGTCTTCTTCAATCATATTCCTTCTTAAGAGTAAACGATCCCAAAATGAGAATCCATCTTCCGTATATTTACCTCGTCAAGCCCCGACACCATGTTTTTGTAGGCTGCCATTTTAGACGGAAATGGAGATGTGCTTGGTGATTCGAGGTCTTGCTTGGCATCTTCCACGAATTGCAGCACAGACATTATGGAGGCATCGAGTTATAAATTGCCAATAGTTTGCTTGATACTTGTGAAATAGATCCTCGTCTACAGAAACTTAATTTGTGTGAAATCTTCGACAGCAGTGCATCGCAGGCCTAACCCTTTTTCTCTCTGTAGTTTTGGAAAACAAAGCGGGGAAGGATTGTGGTTGCGAAGGAGCATGCCTGTGATTGGCAGCAATTTGTCAGATGATTTTAGCTACAGTAATGCCTAACCAAACCAATACGAACTCAAATTCTTTTGTCAGTAAAAGAAATAATAATAAATGATTAATGATGACTTAAGAATATACAAGGTTTATAAGGACATTGGCAAGTTTATCGAAGGACCAGAACAAATAACGCATAGTCAATTAAAAAGACCAATGGAGTCAGGAGCCCCATGCCCTAAACCCTAAACGACGTATGGAAACACAAGATGAAAAATGGGATTATGATATCGATTTCAGTTTTAAGTTCAGTTCAAACTTTGAACGCGAGATCAAGCCAAGATTGGACAATTTTCTCAACAGACGACCAAAATCCAACAATATTTTAGTAGTTTCACGTATGTTTGTTGAAGAAAGTTAGATTACAAGGATGACCAGGAAAATCGCAAACATTACGAAATACAATAACTACATGTATTTTTTCATATTATTAGTAACTGCTTTATAAGCAAGTCAGTACTCGGAAAGACAAAAACTTAAGAAATTCTAGTACTGGATAGAGGAATGCTGAGCAATTTGAAAATTTTAGTTCTGATCCAATTGGTCATGAAAATCGTGCAGTAGCTATAGAGAAGTAGGTTACAGTGGATATTTAGTACCCCGGCACACTTTTGTATGAAAGATATAGTGTAGGCCCTTATGTCACAAAAAAGGACTTGGCTCAATGGAGCTTGTTACAAGCGAAACTTTTGTTGCTATGGCACTAACATGGTCCAAGGGTAAGAAAAATCTAGGGTGCCAACTTCGCACCTATTTTAGTCACGTGATATGACGTCATCAAGTGTCCTGGTCTAATAAAAAAAAAGTGCGAGACTTTTTAAAAAACTATACACCAAGCGATAGCAAATTAAAAACTTAACAAATAATACCAAAACACCTTATATGAAAAATGAAAGACAAACGAGTTATGGCCGTTCAAAGTTTTCATTATTCGGGGGGTAACGTCAAAATTTTTACAGGTATTTTTTTTAAAAAAATGCTAAAATATGAGCCATTTCAATGTACATAATAAATTTACGCAGTAGTTAGAGCTAGAAGTGCTACTTTAAACGTTTAAATAGTAAATATTGAGTCTCAGCCTGAGCTTTGGACGAATTTAATCTTTTAGGTGAGCCCCCCTGAAATTATGTAAATTGCAGAATAGGTTATTTTTCTTAGTTTTCAAATCGCCATTGTTTTACTTTTAAACAAACCGTATCAAATTTCTCCCCTAGTCATTGTTTACTCAGGAATTTGATCTGCTTTCCTGAATCTCAATCCCTCTCACATGCTTCAGACAGACATCTTTCACTATCACATGACATTTTCGTCAGTAAGCAAAGTCAAACAACGTGACATTTTTAAATATTCAAAATGTAATCCTGATATTTAGTTCGAAACAGGAATGGACAAACCTGGTCCTTCAGATAGTAAGCGGAAGAAGATCATCGATTTTAGCAAATGTATAATCTGCCAGAAAGAAGATTCCAAGAAGAAGGTAGGCCTAGGCCCTAAGATTCTTTTTAAATTTTGAAAAATTCAGCATTACGTGAATTCTACATTGTAAAGTAGCGATTACTCTTATGATCATAGTTTTCTTATTTATGTTGTTAATATATTTGGTAAATATGAAATGAATTTTAATTTATTTAAGGTTGTCAAGTGCCCAGAATTCATCGAGAAGCTGATAAACGCGTTTGAAGAGAGAATAAAATATGGCGACGAGTCAATTCCTCCCAGTGCAAGCTCTATTCTCGATACACCGTTACAGAGGCTGTATGAAAACAAAGCCACGTATCATTCTGAGTGCTATAAAGCTATTACAAATCGGAGCAAAATTGATCGACTTAAAGCGAAAGCTAAAAGCCCTAATGCACTTGCAGCAAGTGAAGAACAGACGAACAACTCTTCTTCTCAAGCGAATCCAAGGCCCAGTGATCAATCAAAAAGAGATCTTAGATCAAGCAATATTGGCTTTGATAAACAACTCTGTGTAATTTGCCAGAAAAAAGGAGGAAAGCTAAGAAAGGTCATGTTCAAAGAGATGGGAGCTAATATGCTTTCAGTCGCTAAGGCCATGGAAGATAAATCATTTTTCATACGACTTAATACTATACCAAACGCTTGTGATGCAGTTGCCAATGACGTCATGTATCATCTGGTCTGCTGGGTAATGGCTCAAAGAGCAGCAAAAGCCGATAGTCAAGGAATAGGGAACATCGAGGATGTTAGTCGAGTGCTAGCAGATATTGAAATCGTAAATACTGTGAGGTCTATGTTACAAGAAAACCCTGATACTATTCTCACGATGAACGACATTAATGCATTCTACAACAAACTGTTGGACAATGAAACCCAGATACAAAACTTCAAACAGTACATAAAGCGACTCCTCCAAGAAAACATTGCAAATGTTGTATTTCATAAGCCAAAGAATCGAAATGAGTCTGAACGTGTCTGTTTTAATGATGCTGTGTTAGATGCTGTTGAACACAAATTTGCCTGTGATGAATTTTTGAATATTTTTGAATGCGCAAGCACTGTTAGACAGGAAATCCTCCAGCAAAAACCTTGGCTTTTCGAAGGTGACTTTGAAGGGTTCACAGTTCCTAAATCACTACACCAACTTATCAAATGGATTGTTCTCGGTGCCAAACATCAGATAGGTGATTCTACTCGCAGTTTACATGAAGCAGATGTAACAGTCAATAACATATGTCAAATCATAATGAAAGCAACAAAAACAACAAGGCAAGTTAGGTATAAGCCAGCCGTTACCTCAAACGCAAGTTTTCGCTCCAAACTTCATTCAGAGACACCATTTTCTGTCGGTTTAGGGTTACACATACATAAAGAGACACGCAGTAAAAAAATCATCGATTGTCTTTCTGAACTTTCCCTCACCATTAGCTATGATAAAATCATGAAAATTGAAACAGAGATCGCTAACACTGCTACCAAAATAATAAGGGAAAACGATGGTGTTTTCATACCACCTACCGTAACACAAGATACGAAGATACATTTTGCTATTGATAACACCGATTTTCACAACGATACACCGGATGGTAAGCTTGAATTTCATGGGACCGGACAGATCTTGTTCCAAAAACGAGCAGCCGAGAAAAAGCACACGAACCTCAAGATTGAAAGATCATCCAGCAGCACAATCATGTTTAAGCAAAATCCTTTCGAAAAAACGATGCTTTGCAACAAACCAACACCGCAACGTGAATCGTTTCCACTTTTTACGGGAGCAACACCAGCTAACGAAATACAGCTATACCAGAACACAGATCGTTGTTGGGCGCTTTGTCAAATCTTCAATGAAGAAAGACTGATGCCTTTGCCAAGTTGGGCAGCCTACAATTCGCTAGTAACAGAAGGTTGTGAAGAAACAATGTGCCAAGGAATGCCGCTTTATCCAGGATCACCAACTGATTGGTCAAACCTTTATACGGCACTGAAGATTGCTCAAGGTATAAATGTTAAGGTTACTGGAACAAAGAAAACAATCATAAGTCTTGATTTGCAATTGTATTCGAAAGCTATTCAACTGAGAGAGAAAGCAGAAATCCGCCAAGACTTCATATTCAGACTTGGAGAGTTACATGTGGTTTTTGCTATGTTGAAATGCATCGGAAAGTACATCGAAGACAGTGGTCTGGATAGATTATTTACAGAAGCTGGAATATATGGAGAAAACACGTTGTCGCAAGTTTTAGCTGGAAAGCATTATAAAAGAGCAATGGAAGCCCATACAACAATGTACTTGGCGCTTTTTCATTTGCTGTTTCGAAAGTTCCACAAGACGAACTTTGCCGATCCAGATGCAACCAGTCGAGTTCAATCAGAGATCGATTCGTTTGAGAGGATTCTCGAGCAAGGTGCAGAAGAAGAACGCAAGCAACAACACGATAAGATGCTAAAATTTCTTGACAAAGAAGGCGTCTTGAATTATTTACAAGCATTTGCAGATGGTCTCGATAATCAAGCTCAGTTTCAGTGGAATTACATGAAGATGTTCGAGTCTCTTCTTCGTTTCCTCCGAGCATCACGTCAAGGTATATGGCAGCTCCATCTCTCTTCACTCAATGAGTTTGTTCAATATTTCTTTGCACATGATCAATTGAATTACGCCAGACTTTCCCCCGTTTATTTGGCAAGGATGCAGGAGCTAAAGAATTCAGATGCAGAATCATGGCTTTACCTTCAGGATAACTTTTCTATTTGCAAATCAGGAATACCATTCACAGCAATTGGATCTGACCATGCCATGGAGCAAGAAAACAAAGCCTTAAAGGTAATAACCCATGCCAATTTGTTTTTAATATTTTATTCGTTTTACCATTTAAACTGAAGATTTAACTAAAACAAAGTCTTATACAAGCAGACAAATCCGTAATTATTTTTTATATTTTCTCAGGTCAGTGGTGGTGTTACTGGGTTAACTCAGCGTCAATCTGCATTGAATCGTTTTTCCCTTATCTCTCCCATGCTCGCATCTTTATCGGAAGACTTTTGTCGACTACAGAACATAAATACTGACTACAGAAAGCTTCACTATCAGCTAACTGGTACAACAAGATCTAGAATTGGCTCCAATGTACGTGCATTAGTGAAGACTATGGATGAATTCGATATTGGGTTTGATGAATCAGACTGTGTTTTTAATGTCATATCCAAGGCCATACTTCCCACCCAGTCTGCTTTTGAAGTACTCCATCATGCAGCAATTGGAAAGGAATGCTATGATGAGTTTATAAAAGAAAGGTTTCACGGCTCCCTGTCAGTTTGGGCACCCATGAAGAAACGAAAGCTGAAATCCTTTAAAGCCACCAAGACTGTGATCAAGACAAAGGTTGGAGCTAAGGTTGTTCAACTAAAGGAAGAAAAGACTCATCTGGCAAGATTTCTGATCGCCGCTCGTAAAAGACCAGACCTCGATTTAGAACATTGTCTTGGCAACTTCGAATTTTCTGTTGTACCGAAAGCATTGTTCACTGGCGATGGTCAACTGCTGACATGCACTGATAAGTCTGCTATAATGCATCAGGTGGAAAATCTTGCAGAGCCTGGAGAATCTCAGGAGATAATGAGCAGTTCAACAGATTCTTATCGAGCGATAGTAATCGATGGTATGGCTCTTGTGAATCAAGTTAAGAAAACAAAGGAAATGTTGACATGTCAGGTAAGGTACCTTAGGCCGGCAAAGTTGCGCCTTAGAAGTCGATGAGAAATGAGTTAAAGAAATCTTAATTTCGTAAAGTACAGCTTAATTTCGGGCAATTCCAAATTAAACTTAAAAAATTCGAGTTTTTAGCTCTGCGTAATAATACCAATTAACGTCGCTGCTAACATAAGATGGTGCAAACAAGTGCCGGCCAAAGGTATATAAAGGGGCCATTCAAAAGTTAGGTAACGCCTGAAGGATGGGTAGTTGAAAATGGTGAGTTTTGGTGTTACGTGATTTTTGAATGGCCCCATAAGGATATATTTTAATGAAGATTTGTTTATCTGTTTACTTGTTTAATTTTCTGCGGTATACGAGCATCAAAAAACGTAAACTTATCAGTCATTAATTGATTGCTGCACTCCATTAGTCCTCCATGATCTCCATTAACATTCACATCTCAGCTTTGATATACTGCTACAAAGTTTGTGTACGGAAAGGTAATGTAAAAAATATCACTTTTTTCCTAGGACTTTGCCGAAGCATTTATCAAGAAAGTATGGAAAATCGGAAAAGATTTTAACGAAATTCATCTTGTTTTTGACCGGTATATTCGGGATTCTTTGAAGTCAAGGACGAGGCAGCACAGAACATCAGGGAAAGAAGTCCGATACCGAGTGAAAGATGAAACAAGTATTGCCAATACAAGCTTGAAGCAATTTCTATCACACATTGATACAAAGCAGGACTTGACCATCTACCTGTCCCAAAAGACCATCGAGAAATTTAACACCATGGGTATAACATATGTGGTAACATATGATACAATGTCTGTGACGAACATCAATCAAATGGAAATCGATTTAAAAATTCATGACCATGAAGAAGCGGATACCCTTCTCGTTCTACATGCCATTGAAATTGCTAAACGAATTCCTTTGTGCGAGTGTTACATTTTTTCACCAGATACTGATGTATTTCTTCTATCAATCAATTTTTACGAATCACTGCCAAACGTCACAATGTTTTGGACAGGGAGAGGAGACAATTTGCGATGCATCGACATTGGGAAGTGCTACGAATCTCTTGGTTCACAAAGAGCTTCTGCCATGTTAGGGTTCCACACTTTTACTGGTTGTGACCAAACAGGAAAGTTTAACGGAAAATCAAAAATCGCTTGTTGGAAAGTTTTCACAAGAAGCGACGACGACATTCTTCGTGCATTATCAGCTCTTGGAGAAGATGAAGGGCCTCCAACGCAAGAGACTTTAGAGTCATTAGAACGTTTTGTCGTTTCACTTTACGGTGGCAACAGCTGTCCAACTCATGTTAAGACCCTACCACAGCTGCGCTGGTATCTGTACTCAAAGTTTCAAACTGATGCAGATAAATTACCACCAACGATGTCCGCTTTAAAATTCAAGATCTTTCGTTCTCATTATGTCTCTCTGGTACTGAGAAGAGCCTGCCAGCCTTTGCAGAACCTACCATCACCCGATATTAATGGATGGAAAAGACAGAATGATGCCTTGACGCCCATAATGACAGATAACCTACCAGCTCCAATGGCAATGATTGAGTTGAGTGTTTGTGGATGCAAATCAAACTGTCAGAACAACAGATGCAAATGTCGGAAAAACAGGCTACCTTGCACGGATATGTGTAAATGTACAGGCTGCACTAACAGTACAGAAGATGGAGAAGATGATGAATTCGGCGAAAGTGACAATGATTTAAATACGGGTAGCGATGATGATGATGACTGAGCCTTGGACCAATATCTAAGATAATTCTTTTTTGTTCTACCATATAAATATATAATCCTTCTTTTTTTTAATTTCAAATATCAGGTAAAGCTAACAAATGATTACAATAGTGACATTTTGCATAGAAAATCATATATAAGGGTTGCTTTGTAGCTATACTGTATTTAAATAAAAGTAACCAAAAGTGGGCGAACATGGGCTAAAATGTATCCAATATCGTTTTTACAGCCTAGAGAAACTCCGAGGGCAAGCAAAACAGTACCAAATGCTGAGATTCATCGAAACTCACTTTTACGTTTGATTTGCAGATGGAAAATATGTAGGATTAGCCTAAATATACAAGATACATGTTTTCAGGGGGGTCCGGAAAATGATTAAATCAATGTAAATCTCAAGCTGAATTGCATTTGTACAACTTCAACAGTTAAACTTGCATTTCTACCTCTAAATACAGTGTAAATTTATTATAGGCATTGAAATGGCTCATATTTTAGCATTCTTTCAAGAAAAATACCTGTAAAATTTTGACGTTACCCCCTGAATAATGGAAACTTTGAACGACCATAACTCGTTTGTCTTTCATTTTTCATATAAGGTGTTTTAGTATTGTTTGTTTAGTTTTTAATTTGCTATCGTTTGGTGTATAGTTTTATAAAAAGTTTCGCACTTTTTTTTTATTAGACCAGGACACTTGATGACGTCATATCACGTGACTAAAAAAGGTGCGAATTTGGCACCCTAGATTTTTCTTACCCTTGGACCATGCTAGAGCCATAGCAACAAAAGTTTTGCTTGTAACAAGCTTCATTGAGCCAAGTGACATAATGGCCTACACTAATACCACTGACATTTGTTGTACAACAATTTATGAGATAGTATTGTAAGGAACGAAGTTAAAAAAGCTAAGCAATAGCTAAGTAATTTTTAGTACTGAGCTCGAGCTGAAATTGCTTATAAAAAAGATGCGTGTACTGAAGCTTCGTGTTTGACTAATACAATAATAATATATCTTTTTTAATGTTAGTCGTTACGCAGTACAGAGACTAATATAAACTAACATAAAGTAACTTAAAGTTACATCAAGTATGACCGCTCTCATGACAGGTTATTTTTGGCAAAAAGAACAGCAACATACGTTTTCAAGAAACCAAGTTTTTGTCAGTGTTTTAAAATGATTCGCAGAGGGAGCTAACTTAACTTCATCTGGGAGTGAATTCCAGATTTTGGGCCCAAGATATTTCAAAGACTGGATCCCATACTTCGTGGTATTTACTTTTGGGATATCTAAGGATTTTATTCCTCTGAGATCATACTTGGTATGCTTTTCTTCGAAAAGATTTTGCATAAATGGAGGGTTTAGCTTATTAAGAGTTTTGTAAATCTCTAATGCCAAGTTTCGAATCATGTTGATATGAATTGTAGTGTCTTCATCCTTTTTAAGGAGATCATTATAATTTAATGAATAATCTGTATGGATTATGCGTAGGGCTCTTTCATTTATTTTTTCTATTTTATTTTTACTTTTTTTATTGCAGAAAAGCCATACTAAAGGGCAGTAATTAAAATGACATAGGATAAAAGAGTTGACTAAAATACGTTTTTCTTTCTCTTCTAGGTAGTTTGTTAATCTTTTAAGTGCATTCAGTTGACGAGATGCTTTTTGGCAAATTAATTCTACATGTTTGTCAAAATTTAATTTATCATCAATTTGAATGCCTAATAGGGAAACTTCAGTTGTAGTTTCTATTTCAAAATTATCACTTATTGGAAATGATTTGAAATCTTTATCCTTATTTCCTATTTTAATTGCTTGAAATTTGGATGGATTTGCTGACATTCTATTATCATAAAACCATTTAATACAGTCTTTTACGTTCGATTTTATTTTCTCAGTTAGCTCTACTTCATCTGTAGCATCAGCAAAAATTGTATTGTCATCAGAGTAGTACGTCCAGAAGAGGAACGAAAATGAAACCTAACAAATTGCTATACCCAGAGGTGAATCGAAATTGGCCAATCAGAACGGAAGTGAATAATTTATGGTGCGAAACTACCAAATATGCAGGGCCGGATCTAGTTGGTTGCAATAATTGGAGCTGCAACATTCAAATTTCTGCAATATACAGTTTTACAAATAAATATGAATAATTCTTAAAAACAGTAAAACATTAATCATTTCAAATTTTCCATAGCGAAGAAAATAAACGAAATGAATCTTTCGTGTAAAATGTAAAGGGTACAAAGCCCAAACACCCATAATTTCTTCATTCTGCAACAGTCATTAAAACAGTTGGATCCGCCCCTGATATGATCACCAGGGAGAGGAAAGTTTATGGTGGACTTGCTCAAGTCTCTGCCGCGTTTATACACAAAAATTGCACTACTGCTGCGTAGGAAAGAAGGGAAAGCCTCTGGGAAGGAGGAAGGAAAATGTCAGCAGAAGACTTCTTCTGCTTTCTCACTCTTTCCTTCGCAGAGGTATAATTTGGTTTTGGTTTTTTTCTTCACTGAAGAGACTTGGGTAAGTCCAAGTCGACGGTGACAAACAATAAACTGTCATTCAAAGACACCTGGTGGGAAACAAACTCTTCCTATTTACAAAACATGTTTGGCTAGGTTATGATTGATATACATCAGATTATTTATGAATAATAACAGGATTGATTCTCCAACAAAGATCATAACAACAATATACGATTCCATGAAAGATGGTGGACCTAATTCCACGCAATGCAATATTGGAACATCTCCTTAGCAACGCATAGCTACCAAAATTGTGGCGGCCTAAATTTTACGTTGCTGCGGCAAGCTGCAATTGTTTATTTTGGTAACAAGGGTTGCCCTGCTCCACGAGTCTATTCAGTTGGTCTTTGGTGCTTTTTGAATACACTAATACCTAAGGACAAAGATTATGAGCCTATTTGCCTAGCAACTATAGACTTCCAACAACAAAACAGAAGGTAAGGAAATTCCAAAATACGTTACAACTTCAAAAATGCAAAGAAGTTCATTTAAAAGAAAAAAACGCCACTGATACTGATATCTTGGAAACCCTAGACTCTTTTAATATCAAGAAAGCTGATATTCTGTATTTTCTCAAATTCATAAGTTGCTAACTTGAAATGATTTGTCTTGATCAGAAGATTCTAGATTGTTATTGTGAGAAAGGTTGTTACTATAATCGAGGGGCATTTCACTTCTTTCAAAGCGTACGAGATTTTTCAAGAACAAAAGGATTTCCAGTGATTTTCAAGGAATTTTCATTAAAACAATGGGATTTTCAGGAAGACTGTACAAGATTTTCAGGGAGTGATTTACCGCCTTGACTATAATCAATTCCAGTATCATTTATGGATAAATGGGACAAAGTGTTTTCAAAGAATTATTTCATATCAAAAGGAATCCTTTTTCTATTCAATGCAGCACAGTGTAAGGTCCAGTGGGGGCTGGAGGGGCTACATCGAATTGTCGGAAATTCTAACCGATTTTGTCTATATTTGCTTGCAAAAAACGGAAAAAATGTTTCATTCGGAAATTTTACATTATTTTACCCCCTACGAATAGTAGTCTAGTATCGGTCCTACCCTGTTTATGAGGTGAGCTAACCCAGTAGACTAAAATGACCCACCTCACTTCGCTCTGATTTCACCATAATTAAAGCTCTTTGGATGGTACAGAACTTCAGTATAGCCAGAAAAATCGGAACCATAATGAAACGAACACATAGATACTACTTAAGCTTTTCGTCTGACACTCAACAGAGTAATACGTCAGAAAGAGAACGAAATAGAAACCTAACTGATTTATATACCCAGATGTGGATCGAAATAGGCCAATCAGAAAAGAGGTGAAGATTGGTATAGTGTGGGAAAACCAATACTCACTGTATCTTGGGTGTTGATTGGTTTTCCCACACCATACCAATCATTCACCTCTTTTCTGATTGGCCTATTTCGATCCACATCTGGGTATATAAATCAGTTAGGTTTCTATTTCGTTCTCTTTCTGACGTATTACTCTGTTGAGTGTCAGACGAAAAGCTTAAGTAGTATCTATGTGTTCGTTTCATTATGGTTCCGATTTTTCTGGCTATAATTAAAGCTCTTGTTAAAACTAGCATGCCACGTTTATATGAGTAGTGTGCCAGCCCGGTTTTCCATGTGAACAGAATTCAACCGGGAGCTTCTTTTGGATTTTTGTTGTTGCACGGCCAGGCCAAATATTGTTGACATATTTATTGAAAAGCAGGCTCATGTGTCTAGGAAAATATTTCTCTATTTTCTCCATATGAAAAAAAATCGAATACACTCTTTTTTTTAAAGAAGCAGTAAATTTGATTTGAAGCTGGCTGTTCTTAAATATTCCTCTATCTACAGCCTGAAATGTTCTTAAATTTTTCTTGCTTTATAATTATTTGGAAGCCTGTTTTTGCTATCCGTTGTGTTAATTGGTTCAAATGTGGACTCTCTTAACCATCTGATATATTTGTGTGCTGTTAATTTGTTAGTTTCGCAATTATCTGTCAGTCTTGTGGTATTTCGTATGATTCTTATATTGACCTTGAAATAGTCAGCCTCCAGTGTTCTTAAGATTTGGCAAAGTCCGAGGCTCGTGTTCTTATGAAATTGTTCTTATAAAAAAGAGTATTTTATGATATTATGCCACCTAGGTTAGATAGCTTGGCATACTGGGCTGACCCAACTCTATGATGAACAGGGCCTAAGCCTCATAATTTGCAGTGGAATCCAAAAGTAACCATTTTTTGTAGGAATGCATTGAACTGAATTGAACAGCCTTAAAAATTCATGATTAGTTGACTGCTTTGAGATCTAGCAACAAATTATGCAGAGGCCGACACGGTAAGAAAATACAATGGAAAAGACTTGGCATGAATGTGAAAAGGGCCTATAAGGAGGTGATGACGCGAAACAGCAGTGCCCACCGGTAGTACGTCAGATGAATTTCGAAAATAAAAAAGTTTACCTATGCGTTCTAGATCGAAAGGTAACAGACAGGCTCTTTTATAGCTAAATCCATCAAAAATCGTTGACAATTATCTTTCACAAATGAGGCCCCCCCATATTTGTACGTGAAGCGTTATTTGGATTATTTTCGCGCGTGATTTCGTGATTTAGATATTTTCGGTTCGTGAATCCGTGATCAAAGAATCCTTCGTGCAGCGTGATTTGTTGAAAATGAGGTCGTTATTCCGTGAAAAGGAGTTTTCAAGTGCGTGATTGCGTGACGCTTTCTGGTCGTTGAAAGAAATTTCTTGTATGTTTAGATGAAAAAGATCGTGAAAATTCTGTTCTAAGGTCCGTGATGGCGTGATAAACGAAAAATTGACGCGTGAATCCGTTATCCAGGGGTACTACATATGTGGGGGCCTCACAAATGAGCTAGCTCTTGCTAGGCTGAGTGGCGTTTCATTCCCTTTCAAAGCCTATTGTCAAGAACAAAGAGTTTTCTAGAGATCTATAGATTTTCATTGCAACAATAGGAATTAGGGATGTTCATTCGCGCAATAGGAATTCAAAGAAAAGTGTACGAGATTTAAGGGAGTTATTTGCCCCTCATTCCTAACTGTCTGGATTTTCAAGAGTATAACGCCACAAGCAGGATTTTGAAGAAACAAATAAATACAAGAGAAAATTCAGTCTTCATGAACCAGCTATTCTTCTCCAAGCATAACAAAAAAAACTACAACTGAAATTTGCTAAAGTGCTTAATAGAAAGACTTTAAATGTCATTCCTCTTCTGGTGCAGCATCCTTCTCAGACTCGACAGGTGCAGCATCCTTCTCAGACTCGACAGGTGAAGCATCCTTCTCAGACTCGACAGGTGCAGCATCAGACTCAGCAGGGGCAGCATCCTTCTCAGACTCTACAGGGACAACATCCTTCTTGGCCTCGGCAGGTGCAGCATCCTCCTCGACCTTGACAGGAGCCTCGACTGGAGGATCACTTTCATCTTCAGCATCTTCTTCAGATCTATCTGCCTCCGGAACATCTTCATTTTCATCTTCATCTTCCTCTTCATCTTCATTGTCATCTGCTTCTGGGGTATCTTCCACTTTGGCTTCAGTTGGAGCAACATCCTTCTTGGCATCAGCAGGGGTCTCTTGTTCAGCCTGGACAGGGGCAGCATTCTTCTCAGCCTCAACGGGGGCAGCATCCCTCTCTTCATGTGCTTCTGGGGCATTTTCATCTTCATCTTCCTCTTCATCTTCCTCTACCTCTGGGGTATCTTCCTCCTTTGCTTCAGTTGGAGCAGCATCCCTCTCAGCCTCAATGGGAGCAGCATCCCTCTCAGCTTCGGATGGAGTACCTGCTTCTTCTTCAGCATCATCTTCAGAGCTATCTTGCTCTGGAGTGTTTTCCTCAGCTTCATCTTCGTCTTCTTCGGGCTCTTCATTCTCTGCCTCGTCATTGAAGTCTGAAAACTCTTCATCTTCAGGAAGGGCATCTTCTGTGTTGTCAGACTCATCTTCATTTTCAGCGACTGCCCTGCTTGATTCGGGTTCATCTTCATTTTCATCAATCGACCTAGCAACTTCATCTGCTATTTCTTCTGAAAGAAACGTGAAACAATATCAATCATTATAGCTCTGCTCAGTTAAACATGGAAGATATAAAGCTTAACAAGAAAATCTCTAGATCTAATGAATAGTACCACTGTCGATGGGAAAGTCTTCCTGTGGATCAGTACACAAGGAGACGACCTTACCAAATTCAATGATGAATTGACATAGGCCTATGAATCTTTTACAATGAGATGAATAAATCACCTGCATAATTAAAGTTCTACACGGACCAAAACATTAAGTCGACAGTCGAAGTCTTGTTTTTCGAGAGATAAAAGTGGTGAGCAAAATGGAATGTCCCGTAAACTCTTCCTGTCCATACGCCACACCGGTGCGAGAGAGCGATAAATTAGAGAATAATATCTTCAGCTCGTTAACAAAATACAGTAGTACCTAAACCTTTACCCTCTGCAAAATTACAAGTTGTTTGAAACGTTTATCATAAAGAGAAGACGAATTTTTGCGCAAGATACAAGTGTTCCTGTGTAAGCCACAAAGAGCAAAGCGAAAGCTTTACTAACTCTTAAAACAATTTGTTCACCGTTTCGTACAGGTTTACAAATAAAATTGATATATACCTGCAACAGGAGCACTGAGCACAACACAGGCAAATCCAAGAACGAGCAACACAGTTAGCTTCATCTTTGCCAAGAAGTGGTTCTCTTCACCAAACAAAAAAGTTTACGAAATTTCTCACACGGTCCGACGTCTGTTGGAATCTTTGAGTTCTGTGGTTAATGGGCGCTGTCTTGCTTCTTGTATCTTCGAAAATATGTTTAGCATAATAATAGATTTACTTGAGCCTGTCTTATTGGACAAAGGATCTTTAACCATCTTAATTCGTTTACTTTGTACGGGGGTACTGCATAGCTAGATGCCAAAATATTTCCTCGTTCCTTGTTTGTAACCCTAGCTCTTATATCTAGGAAGGATACAATTGGTTATTTGTTCATTTGGTTCATTTAAAATACGCTGAAAGCACAAAATTAAGTGTAGTCAATGTATTTTAATTTCCTGGTCTTCGTTCTCTAGTTATATTTCTTCCTACGTAACGTACCCAATACTTTTTACAAGGATTCGTTTCGTTTTGATCGTTAGTATTGTTAACCTTTTTTAACTATTTCAAACTGTCTTAATAAACTTTGTATAACGACGCTCCTGTAAGCAGTGTAGCAATTTAGTAATACTATCTATCATGATTATAAAAACATAAAACTGGCAAAAAGCTTTGTTAACGGAACAGTTGTGTTTTTATCATTATGATCATTAATATATTATGGTTATGGAAAATGGCCTTTTGCTTCGTATCACAGGAAGAAATACAAAATCCTTCAAAATGTCTGCATATTGCCATCTCTGCACCCCCTGCCTAAATCCTTCATTCCTTTGCATGAGTGATTCATCCTGTTTTTCAATCGTTGGTGTATTAAACGAAATAATGACATTCTCGATTAGTTTTCAATAGTCCTTTCAAAAAGACATTGTGACGGAATTTCATATTCTGGTTTGAAGTACAAAGCCTGTGCTATCAGAGTTATGTTGTTGTGCAGAGTAGAGTTACTCACAGTTTTTTATAAGAACAACCTTAAATAAGATGCACATGAAATTAAAAAGAAAATTGAAAAATTGTACACCATACTGACATTTAGCCTGCGCCTTAGACACTTTTCTTAGGAAAACTGTAGTCTAATTCTGAAAGTGGTACGTATGCTCTTTGCAATGATTAACTGAAATTTAGTAGGGCCAGAATTTTTGGCTATCTCCAGAGAGAGATATTTGGGGAAAATACAAGACAAGTTCGTCAACTTAAGCCTCTGCCCAGCAATACATTTCAAACAAACTTTTGAAAGGGTATTGTGATTCGTTAAAATCACTTCGATCAATCCGAGCATGCTGAAATCAAATCTAAGGATACTTAAAAAGAAATGTGTAAATTCTATCGATATAAGAATAAACAAGGTATATGTATTATCTATAAGGTAGGAATTTGCCCAACTCAGAAAACTTTTTAAACTCTTCAGATATTTAGTACAGGAAGTTTTTCCCTTTTCTCAAAACCTATTCCTACAACACACTGAAACTTTGATTCTTCTTGTGACAAGATGGAGTACAATAAACGTAGCAGCTGAAATATGTCCCTATTATGTAATGTGTATACAAATGCCCAAGGTGGGACACTTAGTTTTGGAGAGACATTATGCTGCAAGTGACAAGTGTCCCACCTCCAGCATTTGCCAGTGATTATTCTAAGGAAAATTTACAACTCCACAAATATAAGTTTGAGAGTAGAGGTTTGAGGTTCAGCGTAAAAGAAAATACATATGGGGTTCTGTGCCCATTATTTTGACCGGAAAATTTTGAAATATAATCGTCCTAGACTGGCTGAGAATGTGATTTCTGTAATAGACAGATTTCATTACATTCCATTAAAGTCTGAAAAAATCTAGTTAGATTCATTTCGTCAAGAAAAAGATGTTAAGTTTTTAATTTAAAGTGGGGCTTTATCATCAAAGATACGGACACATGCCTCGCTTTTTTAGATTTCTGACACCTTTTGAAATTGCAAATCTAGCGTCTAACGTAAGCATCTTGATACAAAGAGCGAAAGCATCTTTTCAAATCCACAAATTTCAATTTACAGATCCACAATAATTTTTACAACTCCAGGAAACACCATCAAATCCACCTTAGAATAACCACTGGCATTTGCATCCATCACTTGAAGGAGGATTTCCCACCACTTATAGCAAAATTTCCCTCCTCTGAAGCATAATGTCCCAACTCCAATGTGTTTGAATCTACCAAAAAAGGCACATAAAATTAGGCTACGTGATTAAATTTAGTGAAAGTTGTCAATTGTCTAATTTGATCACCAAAGAAAAAGCATATTGCTCCAAAATATAGTATTTTTTTGTGACAATACCTTATCTGATATTTACAATATTAATGCATTGCCTGTTACAGTATCTGTATGTGTTCTTTTGCATGTATATTAAGTTTTTACTAATATGCCTTCTGCACTGCCTCCAGAGCTTTCTTGCAAAGTGGGTCCAGTTGCCCATCTCCACCTAAAAGAAGAAACAAGACAATATCAGACATAGTAGCCAGCGCTGTAGCTTGGGTAGAATTATTGGGGGGGCAACCATTGTTAGAGAACAAAAGGAAGACCAGGGTCCATGCTGTGAACAATTGAATTTTAGGATTATTGGGGGGGGCAAATGCCCCCCCTGCCCCCCCGCTTCCTACGGGCCTGATAGTAGCAAATAGTAAAGAATATACATACAAGTGACTCGCAGTAATTTCACACATTACAGAGCTGACTGTCCCCTAACTCAAATACCAAAATGTTGGAGGGGTCATCTAAAATTCAGATTTTAGACCCTGAAGAATAACTATGAAATAAGTTTTAACAACAAAAAACAGCAAAATTTGACAAAAGTGATAGATAGAGAGAACCATTAAGAAGGGTTTACAAAATACCTCTGGAAGCTACATCCCGGAACCACCATAATTGCTACTACAGTCAGGGGCGTACCCAGGATTTTCGATTGGGGGGGGGGCTAAACGGAACCGAAAATTTTGGGGGGTCCGGTGGTGTCCCCCCGGGAAAATTTTTGTGTATACCCCCCTCTAGATTGGCTAAAAATGCAACCAAAATGGGTTCACAAATATAAATTTTGATTTTAATAATGAAGATTCTTCATTATTAAGCTTTAGTTTAAATTTGTTTTTTGAGTATAATTTTTTAGCAGATGGATTGGGGGGGCTATGGCCTGGTGGCCCCCCCTGGGTACGCCCTTGACTATAGTTCCTAATATACCCGATGAAGAACTCTTTTTGTAATTTTTTTTCTAACAAACATTTCTAGAAATTTTTTCTGACATATTTCCTAAACTGAAGTCTTACCAAATTCTAATTCCTGTATTTTACATTTGAAAATCAACTCTTCATGGACAATTAGCTCGACTGCATTATGTTCCTCTATTTCTTCAAACGTTACAGTGTGGCTCTCTGCTTCAAGCATGCCTAAAAAAATCAATACACACCCTTAATAGACAGGGGATTTCCTGTAACTATCTAAGCACCTACCTAACCTTTGGTTTTATACTTGACTTCTACTATTTCGACCATGGAGATTCGAATAAGATTTTAAAACATTTTTGATTTCAACCGGAAGTGCAATTTTTGATGACGTCAATAACCACTGTCATTTTCAGAACTAATATGGCTTTTACTCTTTATGTGCAAGTCTGATGTGTTATAAAGTATTTTAGTTAGACAGCACTTGATCAGACCTTTCAATTGATGTATCATTTGTTGGATTTTAACAAAATCTTAGCAATTTCTATGACATCAATAATTTCTATCCTGACAACACCTATGATTTCATCAAATTGAAACTCGGGCTGAGCAAAACAGACCCTGAATACGAGCGAAGGAAAGGATTGATGATAGATCTTAACAATAATTTCTAAATTGCTTAGCATTCCTCGATCCAGTACTGGAGTTGCTTAAGTTTTTGTCATGTCCAGTACCGACTTGCTTATAAAGCAATTGCTTATAAAACAAAATGCGTGTATGTATCTCAATTTTTTTCATCGATTTCAACTAAATCGACCAAGCAGATTCCCAATCGGCTTCTTATTCCTATCTACTTAATGAGAACTTAGAATTAAGGAACTATTAAGGAACTTTTAGAACTAAAAAGTGGTCAAAAAAGGTCTCAAAAGAAAATAAGGAATTGAGGAACTAGGCCCTGAGCTAGGTTCTTTGTAAAAAAGCATGCAACTTCATGTGAACAAAAAGGACCTACGATATTTTCTGATACTAGACTCCATCATTTCCTACCTGCTACACTGTTTTTGAAGGCAAATTTTACTTCTCATTTGGCCTAATACTAGGCATATTTTACTTCTCCTCTGTCTGTTGTGATAATTTCTTGCCCCAAACTCTTTAAATTTGCCTCTTTTTAGGCGGGTTAGTGATGCGAATGAATCAATAATGAGATTAATTGTTTAATAAATACTTACACTTTAGGCCTTCGAGACGCTCTGTTTTATGTGCTAGTTTGTGGCAAGATTCATAAGGCCCATACCTTACCAAAACGTGATGAACAACCATTTTTCTTCTTGGAAATTAGCTTCGCTCGTAACCAGTGGAGACAGCCTCGTTTATGAACAGAGTCTCTCTGAAAGGTAAAGGTAAGGGGGCATAGGGTACACAGACGAACGGGGAGGGGGTCAGTTAAAGACTTAAGCAACCCACATTAATACTTTTACGAAAAATATCGCAAATTCTTAAGTGCAAATCTTAGGGTAAATGGTTTTTGAGTTTTCTTACACCTCAAAAATACAGTTCTTCCAGATTGGATTACCTATTATACTAAATATCAAATTTTCATCTGATATTTTTTAGGACCAAAAATCTTTGATAAAAAGTCTGAGGGTACCCAAAAAATGATGGACTCACCCCCCAAATGTTTACTTATACCAAGTGCCCCCTGGGAATAGTTATATGTGTAAGCAAACAAAACTAAGTATTGATTGATCAAGATTAGGAAACCTCCATAAGATTGTTATTTGATATATTTATTACAAATGGTTAATTTTCGTTTTCAAAGGTGCTGATTGTAGTCTGAGATGAATTTCAAACACTTTAAACGAAGAGTATTCGATTTATGATGTGTTGTGTTAAACGAGAAAAAGTATAGAATAGATACAAAATCTCATACCCTTACTGTGGGGGCAGCAAATAAAGGTACAAAATGGGAGTACCATCGAATTTACTTTAACATGAAACGAGTAGGAACGAGTAGGAAATATATTCAAAGATACGATTTAGGGGTTGGTTTTTCTTTTTTTAGGTTTTATTGCTTTTTTATCACTTGTACATTATCTTATCAGTAATTAGGATTTAAGAAATAGGTAGGGTTTTAATGATATTTTAAATACATATAATATAATAGTGTTTTTAGCAATCATTGTAATTTAGAAAATTAGAACTTTTTTAACTTTAATAATTTTTGTAAAATTTTTATTTTGGAGGAGCCCCTTTGAAACCAGCACTCTTGCTGAAGGGCTACCCTTCCGTTAGTTATTTTAAATCAAATGAAATGAAAATGAAATGAAACGAATGGCGACGAGTAGGGAACGAATAGAAATGACTAGGAGACGAAAAGGTTGGCACTAGGTATAGATCAACTGCTTAGGGAGGGGATAGATTAAGTCCTTTCAGCAACAACTGTCTTGTCTGTTTCCTACTCATTTCTGTATGTTTCAACTCGTTTCTGCTCGTTTCATGAATAGAAACAAGTAGGGAATGACTGAGGAACGAAAAGGTTGGCACTAAGTATAGGTATAGATCCACTCAACAGGAAGGAGATAGATTAATTCCTCTCAGCAACAACTGCCCATTTCCTACTCGTTTTTGTATGTTTCAACTCGTTTCTACTTCATTTTTGCCTTCTTCATATTTTCAATCCTTTCATAAAAAGATTAAAAGTAAATTTTCATATAGTTATCTTCATGATTGATTGAAGATCTATGAAAACGTTAGAAAAGTATAGAATAAAAGAATAATCATAAAAAAAGACGAGCTAAAAAATATCAAAATATTCAAAATTTTGATTTTAAAATTCAGGATTCATGTTCGAATTTAATTAATCTTGAAAGTTCTCCAATTCTTTTTCAGTATACAAAACAGTATCAGCCAACAATTTTCTTTCATTTGCTCTTAAAGCTGAGCTCAGTTTCCCAGTATCACCAATAGCCTCTCCGTGAGGATGAGGCATAGCAGGCAAAAGTCGCAATAGCAAATTACATCTATCCCTTAAAAATGTCAACATTTTTTTCTTAGTCTCAGTCCTAATGAAAGTACTATTTTCAATCCCGTTTTCAAGTTCCGTTGATTCAGCTTTCTCCATAGCTTCAAGCTCTTGTGGTGAGGCACTTAAAATGGTCAAAAAGGCAGTTAGTGAACTTTTCAGTGGTGGCGGCTGACATCCCAACTGCAACACATCTCCAATCTCCAACCTTTGCATCAATTCTTTCCTTCGCTCATATTCAGGGTCTGTTTTGCTCAGCCCAAGTTTCAATTTGATGAAATCATAGGTGTTGTCAGGATAGAAAAACCCGTTGTATATAACAAGTTCTGTGTTGGGTCTTGCGCCGTAATAAATCAAAACCTCATCTCCTTTGCTGACAGAAGTCGGTGCAAGACATTCGCACATTTGCTTTTCATCATTGTAATCGATAGAAGCAACACCTTCAGAATGATTGCACAAGTCCAAGAATGGAATCAGAGCCAATGTAGGGGCAGCATTATTCGGTGACGGTATTGGGTTCTGCCTTGTCATCAGTGTAGCCACCGCCCATTTATAATCGGCATACGTGATCTTGTTGGCAAGTCCAAGCTTGATCCCTAATGGGTGCATTGCCATCAAGTTCCTGATGTAGGCATACTGTCTTGCGATGCTTCTTAGAATATTCAGCGCATCAAGGAAAACCGATGTGCCCCTTAGAATTTCTAAATCTGCCAAGTCGAAATACAAAATATTATTATAACTTCTAGGAAGAATATCAATATACGGCTGCCATTTTGATTTCTTGTTGCATAACTCATGAACTAGAAATAGCGCTAATGCCACATTGGGCATTGTACTCAAAATAGGGTCATCAGCTACAAGTGCGGCAATGGGCGAGCCCGTCACAGTCTCTGATGTGATCATCGCACTTCTCGGCACTTTGATGTACATTTCTGCTTCTTCCAGTTGCTGTTTTGCAAAAACACCTAGCTCTGAATCACGAACCGTCTTTAATTCCACATGGTCAAAAAATATGTTTTGATTCTTGGCCCACCTGATGAAATCAGATACGCAATCTTCTCGCTTCTTCATCTCACTGATGGCACTAGGTCCTTCCAGCTTCTCTATTTCATCAAGCATCCCACAGATCTCCTTATGTGCATTGAATAATTCTTTGGGGCTTGGGGTTGAGCTTTCGGTTGGGTTGACACATTTCTGGAACAACGCTGTGACCAGATTTGTCAACTTGCTATTTGCAGGTTTTGTTTTCTTTACTTTTGCATTCTTACCCATCTCTCTGTCAAATAGAATCATATGCTAAAACAAGTAGTAAAATGAGTAGTAACTATAAGAAAACAAGTAGGAAATCAGTAGGAAATAAGAAATATTAGGTATCAATCCAGTCATTAAGAAGGGAATAGATTAAGTCTTTCCTACAACCACTGCCCATTCTTTACGAGTTTCTGCCTGTTTGGTACTCATTTCCTATCTGCCTCTACTTGTTCCTACTAGTTCATGTTTCAGTAACAATGGAATAGAATAGAATTTCTCGATAGGTTAAGTAAACAATAAAAAAATGTACTTAGGGTAAGACTGATGGAGAGCTTGTAGTTGTAAATTGCCTAATTATTTTGGATTTTAAGCCCTCAAAAGTTTTGAAAATCAATCAAAATATTTCCCTGTACCCCGAACCCTTTAAATTGATTATGTAAATTAAGAAATCCTTTAAATGCCAAGTAGGCTTCAACGATGAAACATTAATTAGTGTGATGTGGATCAAATAATGTTAAGTACTTTAGGCATAGTTGCTTCTCCGAACCCTGGTGTTGCTTGGTCATTCCAGTTGGTTATTGACTTGTTGCTTTTTGAGATTGTGCTGGTGTATGGCTGATTTTCGAATCTGGGTGGGGAATGTGAATCTGAATGTCTTCAGTGAAATTAGAGTACTCTTAGGCCTAACTTCGAAAAGGCCTTCAATTCCTTTCATAAAAATCCAAAAGCACTCAGGAAACCGAAGAGAGTAAGAAATAAGAAACTCACCTTGTAATTAAGAATTCGAAGGGCTTTTCGTCTCTTTAACTGAATATAGAATTCGAGGAAGCTATGTGGAGTTTACAGAAGACAACTTTATTCAGTCCAGAAAACCCAACCTGTCTCTTTGTTTGGTGTCCGCGTGCGTGCAGATGCAGAATCACTTCTCGTAATCTCGTATTCGATGATCTAGATATCCGTCCTCCGTTCCAAGCAAAGCTGCGTGAAATGGAGGCTAAATACTGAAATTGGCCTTAATCTAACTAAGGATGAATAAAGGTAAGTCTTTCATCGATGATTATCACTTGTTTGTGTGACGGTGGGTGATGATTGACACATCAAAAGAAATTTCTTGCTATGGGCTATTGATTGATGTATAACATGCATATATAGAAGAAACAGATAGTCATAGATATATTATATACATTTTCCCTAGTGATCGGGTGGTTTAAAAGGCCTAACCTACCGTATCCTCTAAAAAGCCCTCGGTGGCTTATTTGCAAAAATGATTTTTTTTGGGGAGGTGTTAATTGAGGAGGGAGGGCTTAATCAGAAGTTTGTCATTTTCTTCAATGGTTGACATAAAAAATTACAAAATTTTCTTCATCAATTACCAAAGATGGTGGTTGTAACACGGTGGTTGTAAAGAAAGGGGATGGTAATAACGTGATGTTGATATAACATAGAGGCTTGTTGGTTTTGTTACATATAGGTGATGTTACATATAGGTGGTCATAGAAATACCACGTTTGTTGATTGATTGCTTTTGCTTAACACTGCAAATGGTTATGCAATATCTGGATGGGTCTAACTAAATGGTCCTCGTTTAATAATACATTTTGTCCAGGTTATTTCTTAAGGTGAGAGATAGGGCAAGAAATCTTATTTTTTGTTTGCCTTATACAGTCAACTCCGGTTACAGTCACTCCGGTTAAAGTCACACTCCAATCACAGTTTCACTGTTTCCCGAATCTCGGCCTAGTGAAATCCCTATAAACAAACTCCGCTTACAACCCGCATATAACTACCACTCTCTGTATTCCCAAACCACAAAATACTCTTTTTACAGTCACATTCAGCGAAAAAAGAATTTAGCATATTTGCTTAATCTGTTTGAAAGTATTTTCATGCGGTATTCGGTATTCATTTCATTTTCGGTACTTGAGACTATACAAAAAGGTGAGGCTATTATTAAGTTTGAATCTATGCATGCATAAACCATATTTGTTCCCGGATTTTTTATCATGTATTACATACGTCAAAGTTAATTCACCTGTGTGAGTGAGTGCTTTCCTGAATGCAAGAAAAACGATAATCCTCGAATACCAAATTTTCTGCTCATTTCCCTCACACAGATACCCGATTTTTAATATTTTACATTTTTTATAAGAAATATGAATAAGTAGCTAGCACAAATTATAATTTTAATTAAGTTTATTCGATAATTTTTGGATCAATCAAATTCTAAACCCTCTTTTGCAATTTTTCCAATAGTTTTGAGTTTTGAAATAAGTAGCAAAAAAGATAAGCAACTTTGGGGTTCAATGAGTGGTTTGAAAAAGGGTTATTGATATGCTTTGCGTTTCTTGCAGTTTTGAGGGCCAGGGACTAGAGTCCGGATACTTTGGTTTCGTTTAAGCTAGTTTCTTATAAAAAAACACATATTGAATTATCATGTCCTATATAAGCAGCCTTACAACTTAACATAATCAATTTGTTCTGAACTGATTTGTTCTATTTCTATACTTCTTTGTTCCCAAAAGGAGCGGCTTACAGCGCTGTTGTCTGTAAATATGGATGGCACAGAGAAAGATATCTGGGTGATTGGCAAATTTCAAAAACTAAGATGCTTTTCAAGAGTATGGAATTTACCTTTGCAATACTACCACAACAGGAAGGCATGGATGACAGCAGCTGTGTGGACAGATATCTTGCTGAAAATTAACAAAAATTATCAGCAACAAAATTGACACGTTGTTTCTTTGTAGACAATGCAACTTCGCACCAATGTGATGTCGAAACACCTTTTGTTGAGGTGGTATATTTTCAACCAAATACAACCTCCCTGATTCAACCTTGTGATGGCCTTATCAGGGCTCTAAAGGCACATTATCGTCGGCAAATAAATCCAAAGATGTTGGCTGCAATTGAAAACGGTGTGGAAGCTGAGCAATTTGGCAAAACCATATCTGTTCTGGATGCTATGTATATGCTGAGAAGAGCCTTGTTTCTTGTTACACCCATCACCAATCAGAACTACTTTCGGAAAGGGCAGTTTGTTTTGATGCCAATGAAGCGGGTGTCTTGTAAGGCGGCATGCCCATCGACCATACAGAAGAAGAGGAGTACGGAGAAGATCCCGAATTCGAGAGCTTCGTTTGTCTTGACGACGATCTGCCAACCTGCGGTGATCTAAAAGATGCAGAAATTTGCGAGAACGTGACGGCAAATTCATCTGCAGGTGCATGTTATGAAGAAGTTTATGATGAAGAGGACGACAGTGCAAACATTGTTGCAATGATGCTATCGACTGATGGTGTCGAGGCGATCCACAAGTTCTTCTCAAATTATGAACAGTTTGATGAAATGCCATTTGCCAAATTAGAGAAAATGGTCGAAAATGATGCCGTGAAAGGAAAAAAGCAAACATCTATTTACGATTTCTTTCAAAAAAAGGGCTGTTCTTAAAAGATTTTTTTCAAACTATGCACTGGAAAATACTTAAAATAGGAAACTTTTCTGGGAAGGTGCATTGTAGCCTTGTAGTTTATGTATGGCCTAAATGACGTTGATGTTTCTCTCATATTATCATAAGGAAAATCGGGTCAATTTATTAAAAAGATCAAAACTTTCGTATTATTGTAGTCGAATTAGTATTAAATTGAGATCTGAGTGAAAATAGATCTTCCAGCCATAATTTAATTAAATGAATCACTAAGTACTTAGAAATGATTCATGTGCTTATTATACGGCTGCTGTTTTTATCATTTAGATTTCATTTGTATGGCATTTAGATTGTAGATGCCCGAACATCACAATATTGCGTCGGAGGCAATTGCAGAGGGATTCTAACCCCTTTCCATGCTATAATCTACGATTTTCAGTCACTTATACCCATGTTTCAGACACTATATCCTCAGGGCGTTGTCTTAATTAATTGACCTGGCTCAAGGAGGCCACTTTAGCCCTCGCAGACTAGGACATCCTAGCACGCCAAAATCATTTAGTTTCACGAATCACAATTACATCTTGAAATTTTTATGCAGAATCTATCATGATTAAAAATTCAAGATTTTGTCATTCCAATACTTAATGTCAAACATGATATGTGAAATAATTTTATATGACTAGTGAAATAATTGTAGCCAATTGTAGCAAAGATCTGCAACCACCACTTTAAATATAGAAAACTCTAGTACTATGAGCTATTTAAGAATAGATTCAAAATAGCCAAATACCTTGTAGGTATCAAGAACGTCTTGTTAAATCAAAGGTTTGCTAAGTTCAGATGTAGTTATCAAAATCTAATGATAGAAGTTGGTCGGCGTAAAAACATAGATTGGCAAAAGAGACTTTGCACAAAATGTAGGGTAAATTATATAGACCATTTTCAATGTTTAAATTTTTGAGCAGGCAAATGAGATTCTTTTGAAATGCAAAATAGGACCAAATTTAAAAGTTGCACCTTTTGTGAATTTATTCAATGCCAACTGTTCAGTAAACAAAGAAACCGACTGGTGTAAAATGCTAACATTTAAAGTGGCCTATTATTGAGGACGAGTTCCATCTGCTAATTGAATGCTGGAGATATCAACACTTAACGCCACAATACATGAGTCTGGAAATCAACCATAAACAATTAACAATCTTAGTGATAGAAGCTAAGTCTTTTCACTGATAAATTCCAATGTAGACGCTGGTAACATTATGTCTTTACTCAAATATCTAAAAGAAGCTTTTAAAAGCAGAGACACTAAGCCTTAAAAGGAGATTGATCTTAGCTTCTTTCAATCATGTAGTTTGTTGTGGCTTTCGCCTTTCGTTCTTTTTCCATTTTTCTTTGTTAAATTTCCGTATTGTTGTAGATTGTTATTCTTTATCTTAGACCATGTACAGTTATGGTATAGTGTCGTTGAAATGAAAAAAGCAATTACTGTGTATAAAGAAAAGACACTAGCGTATTCGTATGTCCAGCACCACTGAAATTGAATTGAAGCAATGTACTTTAGTTTGAATTATCATCAAGAAGTCCTATCTTGCTTTCAAGAAGTCCTGTCTTTATAGCCAATCAGGTTGAAGCACTTAGTTTGCTGCATTTTCTCTAGCTCATTATCCTGCCTTGCTTAATCCGATTGATAAGATTTTTCTTCAGAAAAGATGATAGAATATTAAATGGCCCATCAGTTAACAGCAGAGAGAAATGGAGAATCACTTTCCAACAAAACAATTGGATTTCGAAGACAAGTTTAATGATAAATTTGACACTTTTGATCATTATAAGGAATGAGTTCGTCTCACTTTAGACTTGCGACCACTTATTTAATACCACCGGTTTTTTGTCCAAAAATACATAATGTTTAGAAAAAGACCCTGTTAATGTAGCCATCCTGCTTCCAAGTTGTTTTTGGCCTATGGCCGTATAATCAAGCTCTACTAGGGGGCCTATATAGGGGGTCTTGAAACCACAAGGCCGTACAAAAATTTGGCAAAAGCCACAATCCGCCATGAAATAAAGCCCGAAGCTGCAGGTTGTGAAGACGAAACGGCAAACGCAAAGCTGCACAGAGCCTTTTTTAACAGTAATACTGGGGGGGCAAATGCCCCTCCATTCCTTTACTTTGCCCCTCCAGTCACGGAGTTTTGACCCCATAAAATTATCCCTTTTCAAAACAGTAACCAAGTCACAATAAAGGAGGCCTAGGTCAATGTGAAAAATCAAAACCTAGAGATTTAGGAAATAGGCAGCTAGTTACGGAAATCAAGCGCACAATGATGATCATAATATAAAAAATGATCTACAAAACATTGTCAAATTGTGAAAACAACAAACGTCAGATCGAACGCACTGTCTTTGTCACGTGGTCAAATGTCTGTCATCAGAAAATTCCTTTCACGGCCATGACTCACTTGAAAGAGCACAAAACTGCAAAACAGATCTGATCAATTTATCTGCAACTAAACATGCCGCGCAAAGAGTACTTGCAAAAAAAGAGGAGAGTGGAGGCAGAGGAAAGTGCGACGAAATGTCAGAAGCTGACTTATTTTTTTGGCAAAGAAACTGGAGCTGCCGAGAAAGAGAAAGAAAAGGCTGCAGAACAACTGCCAGAACCGTCACTCCGTAGCAACAATGTTGATTGTGCTGAACGTCAAGTGGCTGGAAAAGTGAAATCGCCGATACTCTACCAAGGCTATTTGCTAGATGTAAAGAAAATTCAAGAAAAAGTGGGAAATGACATTCTTTCCGTTTATCATGAGAAGATTGGTTCACGCAAGCGTCTCATAGCCAAATGCTTGATCTGCTGCCAATTTGAAGAAGATGCGAAGAGACAATCACGGAACGGTTTTGTTTATCTTGCTCATGGGATGAGATGTGATTCAGAGGAAAAGCTTGTTCAGATAGTCGACCATTTCAGAGGTGCTGCGCATCAAGCAGCAGTTGATGCAAGTAAATTTAAGGAGCTGTGGGAAAGACAAAGCTTGAGTCACCCATGGCTGAGAGTTCTTGAAAAACAAGACAAGATTACCTTGGAAAACCTTATTAAGCTTGCTGTTGATGTTTATAATGACAGCAAACAACTGACCCTATCTGCATGGTCTTGGCCTGCAAGATCCTTAGCAGTAGCACACGCCGCGCAGCAAACTTCTTACTTAAAGGAAAATGGAATGGATGCTCCCTTTTTACCATTTTCACCAACACCAGCAGAATTGCACTACAAAGATCCACTAGTTTACAAAGAAATGTTGACCATATTAGCTGAACTTGAAACTGACAATCTTAAAACTGAATTAGAAGAAGCAATAAAATTTTCATCGCAGATCGATGGATCTGTAGATTTTATGCAGCATGATAACAAGTTTGTATTCATCAGATTTAACTCACCAGCTGAACCAATAGAAGTGAAAACCCGGTTCGTGACAGTTGCAAGTTCAGAACTGAGAGGTGCTGCAGGTCTGGAAGATTGTTTTCTAGCATCTATGAAAGACGTAGGCGTAGATGAAACAATGATGAAAGAAAAATTTGCTGGTGTTACCACGGATGGTGAATCAGCAAACACTGGAAGAAATACTGGGTTGTGGAAAAGGCTTGAAGATGATGCAGGCCATAAACTCATTAATTTCTGGTGTGCTTGTCATCGTTCTGATCTTGCTATGGAAGACATGGAAGCTGGTGTTCTAGAGCTAAAAGTGTGGAAAGCAAACTTGCTCTCCATCCCAGAATACTACCACAAGTCTGCTGTCAGGACAAAAAGTCTTCAAACTTTGCTTCCCACAATGAAAGCTTACCCAAGTTACCACGATGTGCGCTTTGCACAGCACATAAACAATGTTTGCAAAGCTGTGCTACATAATTTGAATGGCAGCATACAGCACTGGATAAGTCTGTCAGAAGACACAGCTGTCGACAGAAGGGAAAAGCAGAAGGCTCGAGGGTTCCTTAATACATGGAAAGAGGATGGTGTAAATACATATCTAACTTCTCTAATGTCAGACGTATGCTCTGTGTTTCAAACCTTGCAAAAGCAATTGCAAAAAGTGTCTATCATCATACCAGACATAACATAATGAAATATAAAGATATAGCGATCAACAAGTTCAACGCTATGAAGAAAGCACCTTATGTTGGTGGTGCAGAAGAGAAATGGGTCGAAGAAAATGGATCCCTTGATATTGATTCCACAGAAGATGCCCCAAACGAGACAAGACACGCAAAGAAAGCACACAGTTTAGTTGATGGCTTGCACAGAAGGAGACCCTTTGGCACAATAAGAGGAGAGGTGATTGCCAGTGCTACAAACTTCCTTATGCAAAGGCTTGACTCCGAGCAGGAAGGAATCATGAAAAACATAAAAGAAATCTGTGGTGCCAAATCACCCACCGAATTCATTGCCAGCTCGAGACCCTTGCTAGAATGTGCAGCTATATCGGGAGATCAAGTCAAAGAGTTTTCAGACACCGTTTTTGAAACATTCGATGATTTCAAGCCTAGCAGTGATATTTTGAGTAAAGACTTTTCGATTAGAATCCTGCATATGCTCAGACATAGTTCGGGGCTGGTGAAAGAGTTACTTTCCGCAATTGTTGTGGTATCCCCTGACAGCATGACAGTCGAGAGAAGTGTTTCAACGTATAACATATTGTACTCCAAGTTAAGATCATCAACAAATCAAAATACATTACGAAGTAGGCTGCTGATTGCATGGAATGGTGTCCCAACATCAAAGTTCGACCCAAGACCGGCCATTGGAAGATTTTTTCGAAAAAAAGATCGCCGCGATTCCAGACCAACCGTAGACACTTATAAGAATAGAGACTTTGTCACTAAGTTTTTTTGAAATCGTTTTGTTTTGACTGGTTAGTTTGAAAAAATCTCTTTTGACTTTATTTCTCTGCAATCATAAAGGTCTGGTCAATAGGTGTTGTTCATCAGCTACACATAATCAGCTACTTATACAGTGGCCGTTGGGCCAATAACCTATGCAGGAAGAAAAACTAAAGAATCCTAAGCCATTTTAAGACCTCAGAATTGACAAAATGTCAGGAGCTTCCAGCCCATTATCCCCTTTTTACAATTTGCCCCCCCACTAACAATTTCTTAAAAAAGGCTCTGAAGCTGCAGCCGCAAAAATCCATGGTAGAACCCGTAAAATAGGGCTTAAAAAAATCCATGGTAAAAATAGGGCTAAGTCTGCAAGCCGCAAAACCTATAATAGGCCCCCTCTACTATGAATTCATAAGGCGTTGTCTAATAAATGAAAAATGTATTCATACTGGCACCTCAATTGTGATGTGCCCGAGCAGGCCTCGCACTTGAAACCTGGTTCTAATTCAGTCGGTGCTACAGTTCATTCCTTAAGAAAAAGCCCCGCAAGTTGTCAATCAAACATTGTTCTGGTTCCCTGTGTTTTGCACTCGTAAGTAAATTGCAGATTATCGAATGAGAATGCAATACAATTCCTCTCCTCCAATTACAAGGAAAATCAGATTCTAGCCAGAACCGTTCTGTAATTATCATAAATTTAAAGATATCAAACAATCTTTTGGATTTGAAGCATATATTCACCAGACAAAATTACTGGAATGAAACTTTACAAATCATTAAGCGTTTCTATCAAACTTTTTTAGGCAAGTGTTTGCTTGGTTCATCTAATGATAATCTCTCCTACGCCACACATCAAAAATTTAATATGGCTATTCTTCGGGAATTTTTCTTAGTTTTCTTACATGGCACTGTACTGAACCTTAGCTGATTTTGAACTAAACCACCAAAATCTAACTTTTTCTATATTTCTAAAGCTTTAAAGATGAAGAATCCAAATGCTGACACAGAATGGAATGATGCTTTACAAAAAATGGAATTTTAGCGAAAAAGGAAGTTGAAATCACAGAGGACCAGATTGAGATTATGATTAATAAAGTCGTTCAAGAAAAAACTGAGGGGAAACAACTGCTTGAAATGGATCTTGATGAATTAGCTGGGAAAGATGACGATGAAAATGATATAATTCTTGAACAAATCAGGTGATTTTAGGATCATTTTCATCTAGATAGTCTTCGTTTTAAGATCGATGGCTTCTAATTGAAGAAGATTGTTTTAAAAAACGCATTCAAATTCAATTTTTTCAAATTCAAATTAATTTTTTCATTCAACAGCAAAATATAGTTAACAAGTATAAGATATTTAAATACAATAGTAAGAGTATGATACATAAATTCAAAAATTCTATCAAATGTTCACAAGCTTTTCACTCTATCTCAACGCGCATCTGATTTTTCAAGAACTAAAGCATTTCCTGAGGTTTTAAAGGGTTTTTCGTTAGAACCATGGGATTTTCCGGAAAAGTGTATAATAGTAGTAGCAAGTTTGATGCAAATGTTGGGAGGGTCTTCTCTTTAGAACGCTGTGGAGATTTATATACAATTTTTTATGCGTAGAAAGTTAAATTCATTCCTGATTCAAGCGCCTCAAATTTACATCATGCCATCGATGCCAAAAATTGTAGAGCCTGCATTGCTCCTATGGCCAAGAACAGCAACTGCGAGTCTACAGACACTTATTCACAATAGCTTCAGAGTCCATGTTTGTTCAACTGTCTCCCAAGGTCCTTACGTGACCTTACCAACTGTGATCTTTCCAAATTGAAATGAAATCTAGATAAATCTAGACAGGCTCTCCTAGATTATCTAACAGTTTGCTGGATTTTCAAGGACATCAAGAAACATCAACTGTGAAACAAATCAAACAATTTCTATGTTTGTAACGGCAGATGATATCACTCTACCATTACTACATTCGATTTTGATTGCTAAACATTGATAACAATGATATCGATAAAAAGAAATGTTGTTGACATAGGTAGTATTCAACATTTTTTCTTCTTTGGTTTTGCTTCAGGTTACAGAGAATCAGAAAAAAGGAAAGCAACAGGATGCTGCATATTTCTAAGAAATTCGTCAAATATCCGCAGATGCTGGCAAAGGAGTATGGGGTCTTACGTCTTTTTCAATATTAGTATCCTTTCAAATAAAAGTAGGCCCAGCGTAACTGCTCTAGTTAGTGTGGTTTTAGTCTGACCAAATGTTGGACTAATTCACTCTCTTTTTATTTAGAAAAACAATATTACCCAATAAAGTATTAGATTTTTACCGTAAATTTCGGCTAATTTTTACGCAAGTTTTATTAAGGAATGCAACAAAGTGCACTCAGAGAATGTAGATTTCAAAATGTTTCTTAGTTTTGCCCCAGACCCACTGATTTATCTCAAACCGGACCAACTTTGGATAGCTTCTACCGCATCTGTATAAGTAAGTAAGGACGTAAGTCAGTCGGTTTTTCATCCACACCACACTGACACTGGAAGCGTAGGCGACCCGAAGAGTCCTATAATCTTTTCCAGGTAGAGACGGGTACTGTTATTCCTGGAAAGATACCACTTACCCCGATTCATTACTTCATGGTAAGTGTCCAGCAGAAAGGCATTGGAGTACCATTTTAAAAGTCTTTTGTATTACCCAGCCAGGCACTGAACCCAGGACCTTTCGGTACAATGTTGACGTAGGCTCAAATTGATGTGTTGTGACTAGATCTGACAACGTTAACTTAGGATGGATAATTCTTGTTACGAACAGTTTTGTAACAATCTTGAAAGAACTTTGAATGATTTTGAAAGGTTTTTGTAGAATTGCAATAAATATTGGGACCATTCTCAACGATAGAAGAACGTCCTCAAACAATTTTGAAATGACTTGAAACGACTTTTAGCAAATATCAAACAACTTTGGACGATATTAAGATGATTTGTACCGAATGTCCTGCAAACAGCACACAATCTCTGATGGGCGAGGTAAAATCAAATTACATATAGTCTATGATATATGGTCTATGATATATGGCTCGGGTATTGTTTGGAATTGTAGGCTTAAACTCAACTTTGTCTGGCAATAGTCAAACATAAGGTCTTAGCTTTTATTTGAGTGTATGAAAAGGAATTAGAAATGAATAATTAATCTGAAAGACTAAAAACACCAATTTTGAAAAAAAATTATATTCTCAAGTTTTATAAAAGAAATATATATTAAGTTACAGAACTGTAAGGGCATTGCTTTCGGGCGTTTGATAAAATCTAATTTATCAAGGTGTGTTGCATGTATGCAATGCACATTCCCATAAGGTAAGAATTGGATCTTTTATCTTGCAATTCATCTATTGTATTGGCAAATGAATTGTTAATCAAGTTTACTTATCTTATTTTTGAAATAAAGAGAATCGTTATCGCTATCAAACTTTTTCATAAAGACACACAGGTATCTTAAGAAGCCAATCTATCAAACGCGTAGTGTCTTTAATATAAGCAACCTGGGGATGCCTGTCAAAACCAATTTGTTTGTGAAACCGAGACGCAGTTTAGGATATTCGATTAATACATATGGATATTCTATTTATCATAGCTAACAAAGAATCCTGCAGTGTGGTTGTCTAGTTTTGATTAGATCTAAAGATTCTCTATTAATTATTCAAAGTCTCTCCACTGTCAGGCTCCGTATGGGTTTGAGAATTTCAATGGTAGCATGGCGGCTATTTACCTTGCAACCGAAAAGTTGGGTGGAATTTCGATTCGTTTTTTAGATTTATGTGTTGCACCTGCTTTTGTTTCTATCTGCAGCACAGAGGGGAGGGTCGGATGGTTTTCTGAGTGCTAAAATGAAATATCTTAGAGTCAGTGCATTGAGCTAATGTTTAACGTGCAAGATTTAATCAGAAGGGTAAATGGTTTTCTTGCTGCTCAAAAGAAAACTCCTCAACTCAGTGTATTGAAGTTATGTTTGATATGCTAGACTGACTTGGACCTGGACAAGAGATACGGTAACGAGCATTTAGCACTTCATACGATTTCTTAGCTGCTAACAAGGCTAACTAATTCTTATTGTAACTGATTTAGGACACTGGTTTGCGCGCTTGCCCTTAGCAGGTAAGTTCCTGGGTTCGAGGCCTGATGGAGGTGGGCGTATTCCCACATGTAAAATCGTCTCATGCTCTAGCAATCATCAGACAAACTCTCTATCTTGAGTGACTGAATCTGATGAAATCCCAATAAATATCAGGGAAGTTCCTACCTTGCACAGATTAAAAAAACAATTAAAAAATCATCCGCTGAGCTGAAAACTCAACCAAAGCACAACTCCCTGGAAGATCAGCAACCGTAGCAATACTTTTAGCTTTTAATGATGGTCTGGATACTTTATATGTTATAGGGGCTTTTGATTGATAATGATAATATTGATAATAACTGAGTATAATCTGTTTGATGATCGTGAGAGCATGAAACTTTGAGTTATAGAGCGCCAGTTTCCTTTCTAGTTTCGCAGCGGATCATGTTTGCCAGGTTTCGTTGATTTTGTTGATATTCTGAATTATTTTGCAATCGTTGCTTGCAGCAATCAGTTTCCTTAACAAGAAACAGCATTCTTCTGTGTACTGTGATCAATAATCACCTCATCCAACTGGCGAGGAAGTCTCCAGCCACGAAATTCCTTAAAAGCGTATCAACGAACTGTATCCAGAACTACCCTGATAAAAACCTACCCACGATATTCGTCTACTACGAAGGAGATCTGAAAGGGAAGTTCATCGGTCATTATTCGTTCAATGGCAAAGATCTCAAACAAGATGGTGAGTGCTTATAGTTATTCATTTGTACTTAATATTTAGATTCTAACTTTTGTGCTTCAATTACAGAAAATATTGCTCAATAAAATATAGAATGGCCTTAATTTACTTATTGGTAGAAAAGAAAGAAGAAACTTCTCGTTCATCTCGACAAGCCTGTTTCATGATTTCTCACTCGTCAGGAGATGTACTGACCTGATATTTAATCTCTCAATTCTGGTTCACCGTAGAGTGCTCGAAAATTCTAACTTTGGGGGAATTATAATGTATCTGCTTCGATTACAAAAAATAATAATAGAGCGTAAATATGCTAATGGGTACATTTCTGACGAGTGAGCACTCACGAAATGTTTCTTGTTTCTTTTTTCTGAATCAGTAGTTTCTTGTTTCTTTTTTACCAATTAGTATTGGTTTTACATTCTTTATTATTGAGGAAAACACGCATTTACGTCTCTTTATTCGAAAGCAGCACTAGAAAGTAATTCTAGAATTCTCTTTCCTCTAGAAACTCTTTGAGAATTTGATGTTCATATAGTAATTCTAATATTGAGTAAAAAAGTTCAAAATCATGACCCAGATAAAACTTCTTATCAATCAAAAAGACGATTTCATATTGATTCAAACAACTATCTACACGTGTTTCCCTTCTTTGAGTGCATTTTGGGGAGAAACGAGTATGTAGTATCCGTCACACGCGGAAAATGGTGCACAATTACGTCTTTGTGTTTGTCTTCGGTTTAAGATAAGAGATAGCAAGTAATTGATTTTGGTTTAGAGAGTTTGCTCATCGGAAGTTTGCAAATAACAAGTTGCTCTTTCAAGTTAGTCAGCAAGCAAGTGAGTTTGCCATGTTTGCAAATATGGTGAAATTCCGCTATAACGTCTATTATCGCTACAGAACTTGAAGATGGCGAGGAAGACCAGAAACATAGCGAAACATAATAACTACTAAAGCTTTGTGTCTGACATTCCTCAGAGTAGTACATCAGTCAGAGAACAGTGTTTGGTCGATACAGAACTTGAGAAATGCAAGGAAAATTAGAACAAAGCTTTGCAAGCCAAACAAACATTTTCAGAATTCTTGTTTTTTAAACTTAAGGATTATATTTTTGGCAGCATTCTGTTCTTAGAATACGGCAGGTTTTTCAAGTATGAAAGAACACACTTTCAGATACCTCTGCGAAGGAGTTTTTATTGTCCCCAGGCTACTTACTGCGTCATTTGATTGACACATGTCGTTTTTGTAGTTCTCGATGGATGTTAATTGAAACAAGAGCTGTAAAACAAAACTTGAAAGTGACCAGTGCAAGAAATACGAACGGAAAGGCGAATTGAAAATCCTCACTAACAAACGTAGAGCTGTAAGAAATTCGGAATTGGATGATGAATATTTATGTCAAGGTAAGAATTGTATCTAGAATTGTTTGAGATTCGTTTTTGCTTAGTTTTTTTTGTATTGCAAACCAAAATTTTCATGACTGGATATCATCAATTTCGGAATACAATTTGCTTTAGTATATTGTTTTTTACAAAGTAACTAGAACTTTCCATAAATCTATATCTTTAAAAGCTAGGGAAAAGGTTCTTTACTTAAAATACTTTTAAGGTTTCGAAACTCGTTTAGTGTTTTTTCATTTAGTTACCTTTGTAAGCAAGTTTGTTTGTGTTGTGAGCTACGATTTTTATGAATGAATATAAACAATATCGGAATATCTTACAAACTTAGAATTCGCTTCAGCATCGTTTCTCTATGTAGCAAAAAGTCTTCTTAAATTTATTTTATATTCAAGTTGGAGAAAAGATTCTTGTTTTTACTTTGGATATCATTAAGACTTCAAAATTGCTTTAGTACTCTTCTTTTAGTAACCTTCGTTAATGTTTGTGTTGGGAGCTAAGATTTTTATGAATGAACAATTTCGGAATACAATTTGCTTAAGTATAGTTTTCCAAAGTAACGAAGAGCTTTCATGACTTTATATCTTTAAAAGCTGGATAAAAGATTCTTAGTTTTCTCAAGTCGTTAAGTATTTTTTTAATTCAGTAGGGTCCGTATGCATGTTTTTAATGAGAGCCAAATTTCTATGAATATCAACTGTTTTGGAATATCTTACAACCTTGGTAATTTGCTTTAATATATTTCAACAAGTTATCTAAGAGCCTCCGTAAATTTGTGTTCGTTGATTTTCTAAGCTAAGTTCGTCTCTCTTTCCGTGAGCGGTTGTGCTGTTTGTGAGATTAATTAGCTTTGGCTGGTCGATTATATGGATTTCCCTGGTAGCTCAGTTGGTAGTGTGGTCGAAGTGCAGATAGGGAAAGTTTGTGCAATACTGTACAGGATATTCAGTACTGCGGAGAATACTCACTGCTATTGGGGGATATCATCAGTATATTGGAGGATGTTCACTACTGTGGAGGGATACAACCAGTTAACTGTAGGAGGATACCAACAGTATTGTGGAGGATATTACTGTTAAGGGATGTGATCAGTACTTTTGAGGAATGCAATCATTATTGTGAAGGATGTTCACTACTGTGGAGGGATACAATCAGAACTGTAGGGGGATATCGTTCCCTACTGTGGAGAATATTCATTGATGTTGAGGTATACAATCAGTATTCTGTTGGGGATACCAACAGTACTGTGGAGGATATCCATTGAGGGATGTGATCAGTACTGTGGAGGGATGCATTTAGTACTGTGAGGTATACCAACAGTATTGTGGAGGATATAAATTCAGTGCTGTGAAGGGAAACTACAATCACTCTTGGAATCAAATCTTTTGAATTTAGTTTTTCACAATTGCATCAGTCTGTCGTTAGAATCCTTAAACTTCTACGTCAATTTTCTGTTTTCAAAAACCAGATCTGAAACTGCAGGTGAACTTTGTAGCCAGCACCAATAATTACTTAGCTCTTCAAGACCAGGTTCAATATAATGGAATTATGAAATAATCTGTCCTACACATTGGTTATTGTTTCGAAGATTGTTTCAGCATATCCAAAATGCGAATTTGGCAGGTTGGCAGGTAAATCCATTTGTGAATTAATCAGAAGATGGAAGCAGTTTGCAATGGAAAGAATGTTGATCGCTCGAAAAATTGATTAGTTAGGTAATCGTGACGCATTTTGACTCTTTACTGCTTTGCAATTTGTGCTCTATCTATCTAATGGGCAGGCTTGGCCTTGAGGATTTCAGTAAATGTTAAGTGAATCCCTTCCTGATAGCTGCCAAGTGGGCTTTTATGTTGTAAAAGAGTTTCCACCAGGAGCTGTAACAGAGTAAGTTGGGCAATAGATTTTAATCCTGCTATCAACTTTAATTAATGCAAAGTTACCCCCTGGAGATTCCATAATGCATTGCGTTTGCTTAGAATTCGAAAAGGAATCTGGGATAGCCAGAGGGTGGATTTTCCTCCATTCAAGATGGCTGTCTTATCACGCAAAATGTCTATTCCCTTCAACTTTGATAATCCTTACGCAATTAGAGCTGCAACGTGACGTCACTTTTGGTTCTGACACTTAAAAGCAATACATTCCTTTCTTCCATGCGCATTCGTATGCCTTGATAGTTACTTCATTTGTAATTTTTATACTTTGGACATCAAAGTGGGCTTTCTGGTGTGCTTTTTTCATATCTGGCTGTGCTGAAACGATATCTACATTTACAAGTCATTTCCTACACAAGAAATAAATGCGTGTTTGCATTTTGATAGCTTGAATTTGTAACGCACTGGTTGTTGTTCGGTGTTTTCATCAAGGATGGTGTTTTAAGGTCTCTTTTCTCTTGCACTACCCCTTGAGCAAAAAGTAAATATATATTGGGAAATTTTTCACTTTCAAGCCTACACAAACTTTTGTTGTTATTTAGAGCGCTATCGCCAAGGACAACGTAAAACTTCAATATAGAATGGATGTTAAATTCATTGCAAGTAACTAAGGGAGTTAGGGTGTTGTTTTAACGATTTTCTGGTGTTCTGTTGTAGTCTCCTGTGAAATACGAAATTACTGTTCAATTTGATTCAATTCAATTTAATAAGATAAAAGCAGTGATAAATCTTTATCAGCAAAATATATGCAATGCACCATCGTTGCTGTTCAACGTTGGGAAATAATTTCAATAATTGCTAACAGAGGGTCCTGAGGGGGGTAATAATCCCGATGCCCAACACTGGAAATTGAATAATGAAAAATTTTGATCCCAATTGTGAAGGAAAATAGAGAAATTCCCAATATTGACGTGTTCAACAATCCAAATCCCAATTTACTTTTTTATCCCCGAATCCCAGTCCTAAGAGTCAAATCCCATTTACCCAGTTAATAAAACGGCACGTCCCAGGTCCCAGTTTGTATTTATATTTTCCAACAAGTTTCTTCTAACAGGTTTCTTCTAAATACATAGTTTTTGAACCTTGACTCGCACGATTAAAAACTCTACTTTCTTCGTTATAGAGCTGCTATGGTTAATTTGTTCTTCCACTCATTTTTGTCATTATTCGCCCCACCTGGTTCCTCTCAATAATATCTTACTATAGCCACCGTTACAGGGATAAGAACCATTTACTTTCAAGAAAATGTATTTCAGAAAGTTTTACGAAAAAACATTTCTTTAGTTTAGAAAAATGTCAGTTATTTGATACAATCAATTAACGTTCGTGAAAGATAAAGAAGTTAGGAAAAACTTGCACGTTTTAATAAAACAGACAAAGATATAACATATGTGGCCTTATCATACCGAAGAAGCTTCAAAGGAATTTCAATTGATAGTATCTTTGAAAAAACCAGCAAAATAAGATTTCTTTGAATATTGTTTCGATCGTCAATTTGATTCTCAAGAAGATGATCAGAGCTATCGCTGCTAATCAGAACGGCTTTAGTAGGCTCTTTTATTTCTTCTGATAACCTGGTTCATTTTACGAACAAAAAAAATCTACGTAAAGCTGAATAATTTGATAATTGTGTGCTTGTGAGAGTTGCCATAGATTGGCATACATAGGTTGTTATCTGGTTGAGGTGGCATAACATTTTATATGCGGTGGTAACGCTATACAAGGAGTGGTATATCAGCTTGGATTGGATAGATGTGCTATCATCTTGAATGCAATAGATGTGCTATACATCGGGTGTAATATTTATCATCTTACTTGTAGTGGGTACGCTATCCAAGGGTTCAAGGCCGTACACAGAACATTTTTAGCGGGGGGGGCAATACCCTTTTTGAAGAGCTTTTTGAAGATATCCTCTATAGGAAAGCATATACTTTTGGAGTTTTTTGGGGGGGGCAGCAGCCCCCCTTGCCCCCCCCCCGCTATGTACGGCCATGCAAGGGTTGATATATCATATTATAGGATAACTTCATAAAGTAGCGGAATTTCATCTTGCATGTGGTGGATGCGTTTTGCAAGGGGTTTATATCATTTTACATGCATTGGATATTCTCACGGCATTTCATGTTGGATGCGGTGGATATGCGTGCAAGGAGTGGTCTAGATCTTGAACGCGATAGATATGCTATACATCGGGTTGGAATATGTATCATCTTACTTGCAGTGGATACGGTATCCAAAAGGTGGCATATCATCTTACAGGATAACCTTATAAGATAGCGGCATTTAATGTCGCATGCGCTGGGCATGCTGTTAAGGCGTGGCATAAAATTTGATATGCGGTAGATGCTCTCATAAAGTATCGGTATTTTATGTTGCATCCGTTGAATGCAATATACAATGGGTGATATATCATCTTTAATCTCGGGGGGAGGGTATCTTAACAAGGATTAGTTTGCGGGGATGTGGAATGTTTTAGGGGTACCTTTTTAAAATCAAATACGGAATTATGGGTGTACATTTTCACTTAATAGTTGGTTGCACCTGGAATTTAAGGTATGAATTTTGAGAAAAAGTAAAGACAAGAGAAATTTGGTGATCATAGATCAACGCGAAGAAGAATTTACACTGTTGGTACTTTTATTTAGAGATGTTTTTTCTTATTCAGATACAATTATGTGGTGCTACTGAAATTTGGTTTCCTCTACATATTCCGTGACACGGAACAATGGGTCCCTTTTTTCAATTTACGAAACGGAATTATGGCCCCAATGTTTTTCTCAAAATGGCACAACCCTATCACTTAACCCCCTAAGGGACCCCCTCGTGTCTTTAATGCGGTGGATAATCTCATAAGGTAAAGGTATTTCATGTTACATGCAGTGGACATGCGTACAAGGGGTGGCATATCAATCATCTTAGAGAGATTTCAGCGCATGCAAGATGATATACCGTCCATTGCATCCATTGCGGTAAGCATATAGGATAGCGAGCGTTAAAAATTTCCTTATTCCCAAATGCGCTTAATTTGTCGAATAAATGCGGCTTTCGACGTCTAACCAAAAACACCATGTTATATGAATGCGGCGATGTTCTTTGAACTGAAAACGCGCCAAGGCTCTCTGTGTTTTCAAAATTTCTCAATTTCCCTTTATTTTGATTTGAATAATCGAATTGATCACAAAATAAATAAATTTTGATCAGTACCTTGATACATTGCTCGTGTTTTTGTGTACGCCCCGACACCATTCCAAGTGAAATGAAACCGCGCTGAGGGAAATGTATGAAAATATTAAATGCCTATTCAAAGATTGATTTCTGCAATCGTCTGTATCTTTGTAGTTGTTGTTAAATATTGATGTGAAATTGAGGTTTTTCATTACGATGGATTTTGTGTTGATGCACGAATGCCCGAACCTATTGAGAATGAATGAATGAAAAGTGGTGCACCTGTTGTCCAACGATGGGTCCGCACGAATCTGTACGCTCTAACTACAATCCTCGCCAAAAGGTTTCGAGACACCATGGCGATTTTAGCATTATTTCAATCATCGAGTTATGAACCTGTAACATGATGTCGAAGCTCCCCCTTCCCCAAACCAATGTTGATACTAGGGTGCTAGGGTGGATGTTACCGTATGATGTTGTAGATACATTTATGCACCAAAGAGACATCAGATACAGTATTGTTTAGAGGGACATGGGGCTCTTTCTCCGGCTGTTAGTTTATATCGTATGGTAATCCTGCACTGTCTCGTGCCTTTTGGCGAAGATTGTAGTAATATACTACTCTTCTATTATTTAGAATCAAGTTTGTGTCATTGTAAGTTAGTGGAATATTCCATCTGTTGAATTAGAATATCTGTTGATTTACAAATATATAATATTCTACCCAGTGATCCTACTCTATACCCTCCCTAACGACTGGATCTGTGATTCTAGTGAATCTTTTTTATCCCGTCCCTAACAAGTGGATATGTGCCTCAATAAAGCCTACTCTATCCCTTCCCTAACGAGTGGATCTGTAGACGTACTTCTTGAAGATACTTAGATGATAGTTTACTGTCTATATTCTGAATCAACAAATGACATGACAATCCAGCCATCTAACTAAGATACAATCAGTGCTCTAAAATTTAGAATGGCGATGTACATCTATTTAAAACGTGTGGAACCAGTGCTGATGTTGTGTGTGCTATACTGGACCAATAATGATAATAATGGTCGCTCCGTTGCTATGGTGTGTGTCAACATACCCTTGTACTTCCACATAAATCCTTGTCCAAACTCTGATACTTCGAATGTTTTATCAATCACCATGCTTTGTTGACACGACAATATGAATATTGAATTGAGGAATTGACAGTTTTATTAGCAAACCATGCTTTTAATTGGTATGCAATGACGAAATTTTTCTTGTATCTATTCTCAGGAACCTAGGAACCAGAGTGTACAAAGAGTAGGTACCCCCAAAAATTTGCAAAAATATACGAAGCTCCCTTTCCACTTTCAGAAATTGCCTTTCTTGCTTGATAAAAAAATACCTTTGAAGCATTTTGCCCGCAAATTTTAGTCGGTTTTAAATTTATTTCTTAGATCTACCATGGGAAAAATCATCTTGAAAATTGAATCAAACACTAAGACTATCCTGAATTTAGGACGGACCATAGATGAAGACACTTGTATGTTGAACACACAATCATGCTCAGTCGAGATAATTTTGAGATTGAAAATGACCCGAGTGGGACTCGAACCCACGACCTGTAGATTGATACTCTAGTTTCGATGTTATTTCATAGCCTACTTACGCACAACTGATACACTGACCGACGGTGACCCATTGTACGCTCTAGGGAGGTGATAGTGTAGATGTTCTGATGCACTGATCGACGCACTAATAATGATGGCCCTAATTACAGAAAAAACGGAGTTCATCTGGGAACTATTCTCTGAAAGTATGGATTGGGCTAAATCTGGTCTGGTTTTTAGCCAGGAACCATATTTATTCAATTTTGTCATGTACATAAGTTGACTATGAAATAGTTTCGACCGTACTCTAGTGGGCTAATCCACTGCACCATCGGAGCCTCAAGAAACCCATGCCATTTCACTCTCATTCTCAAGTTAGTAATTATGCTCCGTTGTTGGATTCTAGGTTGATGATGGTTCAAATTAAAAATCGTTATTTTAAATTTCAAAATATCTTCTCAGTCACGTGATGAATGTGGGAAACGCCAGAATTAAAGGCGTGTACTTGATGTTGACGTTGGCATTGAGCTAAACTTTGAACTCCAAAGAAACCACTTTGAAACCTCTTAACGTTACCATTGATCTTGTATGTTGACGTTGGTTCAGTCTTTATCTCACTATTTGTGTCAAAGTATAGGTTCTGATGACTTATTAAGTTTATTAGAGTTTTCCATAATAGGGATATCTCAGTTTTTAATTTGATTGTTTTTGTTTGGTTATTAAGTTTTTCATTTCGTGCGGCTTTTAATTTGTTTGAACGTCCAAATGGAAAAGGTGGCCTATACCACATATACTCAGTTGAATTGTTTTTCTTTCAGCCGATTCTTCAATGATGAGTCGTGTGTTATGTTACGTCATTTTCGTTGCTGTTTCAGCAGATGTCTTCATGTGTGCCATCACAGAATATCGTAAGTCATCATTGATTAGATTTTTTTAATAAAGTACTGTGGAGGATGTTCAATACTGCGGAGGTTGTTCAGCCCTTTGGAGAATGTCCAGTACTGCGGAGAATGTTCACTTCTATAGATGATGTAAAGTATAGTATAGGATGTTCAGTACTGTGGGGAATGGTCAGTACTGCGGACAATGTTCAGTAATCTAGATGATGTTCACTACTGTAGAGTATGTTCAGTGCTGTGGAAGATATTAAGTACTGTGGAGTGTGTTGAGTACTGTGGAGTGTGTTCCGTACTGTGGAAGATATCAAGTACTGTGGAGGATGTTCAGTACTGTGAAGGGTGTTCAGTACTGTGGAGGATGTTCAGTACTGTGGAGGGTATTCAGTACTGCGGACAATCTTCAGTAATGTAGAGGATGTTCACTACTGTAGATTATGTTCACTACTGTAGAGTATGTTCACTACTGTGGAGGATGTTCAGTACTTTGGAAGATGTTCAGTACTTTGGAGGATGTTCAGTATTGAGAAGGGTGTTCAGTACTGTGAATGGTGTTCATTACTGTGGAGGATTTTCAGTACTGTGAAGGATTTTCAGTACTGCGGAGGATGTTCAATACTGCGGAGGTTGTTCAGTACTGTGGAGATTGTTCAGTATTGTGGAGAATGTTCAATTATATAGATGATGTAAAGTATAGTATACCTTGTCGTCCCTTTTTACGCCGGCCCTTTTTACGCCGGCCCTAATTCCGCCACCTCAAGAATCTGCTTTAACGCCATTTAGGGCCGTATTTTACGCCGGACAAAGACCAAGGAAAGAAAAAATTCAAAACTATATTTTACAGACGTGTTTTATCCTTTGAAAAAGATAAGAAAGTAGCTACTATCATGAAAACATTAGTCAATTACGATCGTCTCTTTCTCGGTGCATTCTGTATCTACCTCTTCGTCCGACTGCACTTCGATGGCGTCTTTTTCCACCTCATATTCACACTGCTCCTCTCTAGTCTCATCTCTCAAATCATTGAAATGTATAAACACTTAAAGGAATCTAAAGAGCTCATTCTTTATGGCTTTAGGAAGGCGCACATTACTGAGGCAGTTACCCAAGCCTCAAACCTATGCCATTTGTGCGAAAACCCATTTCAGGACATAGACATATGATTTAACTCTTAAACTAAAGAAAACTAACTTTGCTAATCTATAGTGGTTTACTTTCTGTTTTGTTGCTGTTTCTCTTCTAATTTTGGTTAAATATACATTACTATATCCAAATAAAACCTAAAATAAGATGCATGTCAGCAAAAAATATAATAAAAAATTAGCGCCGCTTTTTGAGAAAATTTGTAAAATTTTGGCCCTTTTAACGTCGGTCCTTTTTACGCCGGCCTTTATTCCGCCGCAGGACGAAAATTAACGCCATTTAGGGCCGGCGTAAAAAGGGCCGATAAGGTAGGATGTTCAATACTTTGGAGAATGTTCAGTACTCTAGAGGATGTTCTTTACTGTTGAGGATGTTCAGAACTGTGGAGGATGTTCAGTTCTGTGAAGGGTGTTCAGTACTGTGGAGGATGTTCAGTACTGTGGAGGATTTTCAGTACTGTGGAGGATGTTCAGTACTGTGGAGGATTTTCAGTACTGTGAAGGGTGTTCAGTACTGTGGAGGATTTTCAGTACTGTGAAGGATTTTCAGTACTGTGGAGGATGTTCAATACTGCGGAGGTTGTTCACTACTGTGGAGAATGTTCAGTATTGCGGAGAATGTTCAATTCTATAGATGACGTAAAGTATAGTATAGGATGTTCAATACTTTGGAGAATGTTCAGTACTGCGGACAATGTTCAGTATTGAGAAGGATATTCAGTACTGTAGAGGGTGTTTAGTGCTGTGGAGAGTGTACAGTATTGCAGAGGGTGTTCAGTATTATAGAGGATGTTCAGTACTATGGAGGATGTTCAGTACTTTAGAGGATGTCCAGTGTTGTAGAGGATGTTCATTTCTATAAATGATGTACAGTATGTTAGAGGATGTTCAGTACTTTCGGGAATGGTCATCCCTGCGGACAATGTTCAGTTATATAGAGGATGTTCACTACTGTAGAGTATGTTAAGTACTGTGGAGGATGTTCAGTACTGTGGAGGATGTTCAGTACTGTGGAGGATGTTCAGTACTGTGGAGGATGTTCAGTACTGTGGATGATTTTCAGTACTGTGAAGGGTGTTCAGTACTGTGGAGGATGTTCAGTACTGCGGACAATGTTCAGTAATATAGAGGATGTTCACTACTGTAGAGTATGTTAAGTACTGTGGAGGATGTTCAGTACTGTGGAGGATGTTCAGTACTGTGTAGGGAGTTCAGTACTGTGGAGGATGTTCAGTACTGTGGAGGGAGTTCAGTACTGTGGAGGGTATTCAGTTCTTCAGAGAAAGATTCAATTAAGTGGTTCATATTGTGATGGTCTCTGTTCTGAACGGACTTGAGGCTGGCCTCTTTAGCTCCTTCAGCCTGGCACCTCTAGCTTCATACAAAAATTAACGTAATTATTCATGTATTTCCTTTAATTCTAGCTTTAGACAAGGCCACAAACAAAACCAATGTGATTATGGAGAAAAGCGGAACGGGTTCGGATATTTTGGTCGGTGGGTATTTCGGTGTTCACCATCCGAATAAATCCACGAGTAACTTCTGTGGAAAGTTGAACAAGCAAGGCCTCATACTGACAGAAGTAATGCGCTACACCATTAAGAGGTTGAACAATATAAACAATTTGCTGTATGGTTGGAATTTGAGCTATCGAATTGTCGACTCCTGCCGCAACCCTGCCACGTTACGGCGTTCTCTGTTCGATACAAAAACATATTTCTTTTCGGCAACTGTCGGACCCCCCACATCAAACGAAGCATCGATTCTTTCGACGGTCTTGACCGCGTTAAGATCAACGCTGGTTAGTCCGTCGGCTACCAGTGCAATCTTCGACAACCGGTTTGATTACGACAACTTTTACCGCACGGTACCGTCTGACGTCGTCCAAGTGAAAGCCTTGATCGACATTTGCCTGCACTTCAATTGGACGTACATATCGATCGTGAATTCGCACGGTCTTTACGGTCATCAAGCGACGGAAGAGTTTCTGACGCACGCGGAGGAAAACAACATTTGCATTGCTCAGCGCATTCAGCTGCCGAGAGTAGGAGGAAGGACAGAATACCAGGACATCCTAAGGAGACTGTCGGCAGAGAAAAACTCGAAGGTCGTCGTTCTGTTTACGGGGAAAGCAGACACCCAGGGCCTCTTAGAAGCGGCGAATGGAAACAACTACGGCGCAAAAGTCACGTGGGTGGCTAGTACGAGCTGGACTGCCTCGAAACACTTTGTGAAAGACATGAAGAACACCGCAAAAGGCTCTTTGATTTTGTCTTACTCAGATCTCGACGATAGGAACTTCAAAAATTACTTTCTGAATCTTACTGTTAAAGACGCCAACTACACCTGGTTTAAAGAATTCTGGGGACAAATGTTCAACTGCACATTCAGTCCGCTATCTGTCAATCAAAAGATGTGTACGGGTACTGAAAAGCTAAATGAAACGCAGCTAGACTGGGAATTCCTGCCGATAAAACCAGTCATCAATGCAGTTGAGTCTATTGTGTGTGTACTGCGGAAAACCATACTCAAGTACTGTCCGACCGGGGATTACTGGTGTATTCGTAACAAGTATTATCGTACCTATGATATCGAAACGGGAGTTGGTCTGTTCTTTAAGCAGCGTAATAGCAAATGTGAAAATTGGACTGACTCCGTCAATATGAACGAGTATGGATTTTATCACAGAGATGTTGTCCTTTTGAACTTTGACGGGGAAAAACATCGAAAAGTTGGCATTTGGAGGTATGCTCTTTGATATCAATTAAATTGTCCACAATATCACTTAAGGAAATGTTTCCCTGTGGTCATGTAATCGTTGATAAATCCTACATGGTAAAACTCTAATGATGGTAGTAAATTCCATGTCTCAGTAAAAATGGGGGTTAATCATGTTTTTGATATTTCTCATTACATATTGTCCTTAGCATTGTGTCAATTTTATGATTATCGTATTTTGTTTTATGATTTTTACTTCATGTTAGTATTCATATTTATTGTGATTTAGACCAACAAAAAACTAGGTGTGATCAGAGTCCAGAAAAGTCTTCATCCTTCCTCCGGTTAAAATTTCCACCAGCCAATGTTTTTCCTCACTAAAGTTGGGTTATTTACTAGGAGGGCTAAGTTGTTATTTGCATGCAGAGATGGATAAACATTATTTTTACCAAATAATGCTGAAATAATCAAAAAAGACTTCAATTCAGATAGAATTGACAAGCTTACAATGCTATCCAACAGCACTTTCATACCATTTAATTTGAATATGTTGGCATCCTTCCTCAATTTCTCAATATTCTATTAACCTTCCTCCGGTCAATGACCATGTGATCGTAATGTTTTCCTAACTCTGGTCTTTTCTGAAATTATTTTTGATTCAGCCTCAGATGAAGCAATTTCATATGTGGCATGACAGTAAGTTAATCTTTGGCTTTGCGACTTTCTAATAATAAAGTTTGACAATTTTGCTCTAGAGACTTTCGAAATTTTAGACCCTTTTTGTCTCTGTACTAGATTTTTAGAAACTTTTGACCTTTTTCTCAGATATTTTCGGAACTCCCACGATTGGAAAGTGCCAATGGAGTAAACCTTATGGGCCAGGATGAAGAACCCACTTTAAAAACCTAAATAGCCTAAAATTCTGTTAACTGCCAATTATTTAAGAACTCGTTAGGGCTAACTACTAAAACTTTGGGTCTTAGTAGTGGTTTTTATTGTATCCTGAAGTCCTATGCCGATTGAAAATGACCTCTGGGTCTGCACTTCAATCACTCTACCAACTAAGCGAACGGGACAATCCAGGAGACTCAGAGGTCGGTTTCAAATCCTAGTTCTTGTCAAGTTATTTTAAGTTAGCTTTCCTAGCATATGATTTCTAATTAAACCCTCCTCCCCCTCAAACAATGTTGTTTTCAAAAAGAAATTCATGAGACCACACCAAACACTAGCTGAATGTTATTGGGCTAATTTTTGTTATCATAAACAACATAGTAAAAGGGGAGGGGAAGTTTTAGGATGTAGGAAACTGTAAAAGTCATGCGAGTGTTCCAAGACTTTTGGCGGGGATTGTTCCTCCGGTTAAAATTTTCTAGTAAGTAAAGTTTTTCCCCATTTCAAATTTGTTACATACTAGGAAAGTTACGTTGTAATTTGCATATAGAGACTGATAAACATTATTTCACCAAATAATTGCAAGAGCATAAAAAAATGCTTCAAACCATGTATAATTTACCACCTTACGGCACTTTTTTAACATTGAATTATTGGCTATGTAAGTTGGAATCAATCCTCGATTTCTCGGTTTTTTCTTAACCTTCCTTTGCCCAATAACCGCAATGTTTCCCTTATTCTGTAGACTAGATCACGTTAAGGGTAGTTAGTTCCTCCTTTGCTAGCCCTAAACCGATAACGTATTCATTTCTACTTTCAGATACAACACAACAACAGACATCAAATCCCTGCAGTTCACTCGAGAAATCATTTGGAAAGACAGCTCCCTCCCTGTTTCAATTTGCTCCCAGCCTTGTCCGCGCGGAAAAATCAAGGTCCAGGACTCGACGGGACCTATTTGCTGCTTTTCGTGCGAATCGTGTCAAAAAGGTCAAATAATACTGAACAATACGTGCGTGCCATGTTTACGGTACGAGGTTGCGGATTTGGTAGAAATGAAGTGTAAAAAGATGAAAAAGGTACATGTAGAAATGGCAAACACGAGTGGAATGCTGACCATCGCCTTGCTTTTTATTGGCCTAGTACTGAATTCTTTGGTCGTCGGAGTTTTCATAAAGAACAGAAATCTCCGCATCATTAAAGCATCCAGTAGGGAGCTATGTTTCATTATTTTGATGGCGTTGTATCTTTGCTTCATTTGTCCGTTCGTGTATCTCGCGAAGCCGTCGAAAGTCGCGTGCGGTGCTCAGCGGTTCATGATTGGCATGAGTCTTACAAGCTGCTATACTCCGCTGATGTTGAAAACAAACCGCATCTACCGCATATTCAAGGCCGCGCAAGTGATGATATCGAAACCGCTGCTTGTCAGCCCAAAATCGCAGGTATTGATTTGTATTGGATTGTTAGGCCTGCAGTTGTTTCTCGGTTTAATGTGGATAATCGCTGTGCCGCCTGCGATTGTTTTGTATCCAATTGAACATCATTCGAAAGTAGCTGAAATTTGTGCGAAAGATTCGTTTTATTTCGTCATTAACCTGCTGCCGTGTTTCATTGTGATGTCAATTTGCACAATTTACGCATTCCTGACACGAAAATTCCCCTCAAACTTCAACGAGGCTCAGAGCATTGGCGCGACCATGTACATGAGTTGCTTTCTATGGGGTATCTTCATACCGTTGACGATGTTACTGAACAACAATGCCGAATACTTATTCCCGATGATTTATGTGTGTGCCAACTTCACCACACTAATTGGGTTCGTCACACTTATCGGACTATTTGGGCCTAAGGTTGTTAAAATTATGTGTAATAAAGGCACAGTGGAGCCCAGAACGGAGAGATTCTCTCAGTTTAACGGAGAGCCAAGTATAAACAAGGTTATGTTAAATAGGCCCCTATCTGTAGTTGGTGAAATGCAAACGATTCCGGAGGATGCGTGTGTAACGTCTAGCAGTGCAGAGCCGAATCCTCATCGTAAAAAGAGTCAGGAAAAGAGACAAGAAGGTGCAGCTATTTAAACTGGTTTAGTCATCGCCAAAATGGATTTTTTCCCATAATCCAGCGAGCAGCAATCAATCAACGACCAAGAAACTATTGATTCACTACCCACCGACGGGAAGCTACAATGCTTGCCAGAATGTTGGAACACTTGATTGATTTTTCGAAACGACGCAACATTTTCTTCTCCTCCTTAAAAGCAATGTTGATTTGTGGTTTATCATGTCGTTTTGGATTGAAAAACTTGGTGGCAAAATAAAAAGTTACTTCCCAGCTACAGAAATCAACATAGTCATTGGGGGAAGGAGAGGAGTACAATTTTATGATGTCCTAGATCTTTTTAGTTTTTAGCAAAAATCAGCTACTTTTATCCTTTTTTCTGGCTGTTCCAAGCAATTCCAGCATGCATTGTAAGCTATCTGCAGCGCACTGGAAGCAAGATCAAGATACAATGAAATATATTCATATTCATAGTCATAGCTAAGGCAGAAGTGCCTCGGGGTAGTGCTGTGAGTGATGTTTTGATAGCCATAGCAAGAAAAAAGCATGGCCTGGCCTTTTATCACAGTCAGATGCCACCCAACAGCTATTCCTATTGCCAGCTACTTGCCAGTCGGAAGGCGATGCCACTAGTATAACCTCGTCTACCTAGAACTAAAACCGGTCATTCAATAGTTATCAATACGCGTATGCTGATAACTAAAGATAAAGCTTTTTAGACTTGATTCTGAGAGAAATTCGTGACGAAAAAGTGGTTTGATCTCCACTTGTTCTGCTTTCATCTCGGATAATTGTTTTCAAATGAATGCAAAACCTCTGGCTCAGGGTGAGGCTGGAGAAATCCTGCAATGTCATTGGCCAAAATACTTTACGAATAAAATCTTCAGATGAAAAGTTGAACAATTTCTACTTTTAGTCATGCGAATTTTTTTTAATGTGATAATCTACTGCGCATGTTTCCTTGCGAATTTCATGACGATCCTCCAAAAAATCGTCCAGCAGAGACCGTCCTTAAGAGTTAAGGCGGGGATGGCCGACTAGTTAGATCACTTGACCCTTGTTCGAAGGGTCCCGGGCTCGAAACCACCTTCAGACCTGTCATAAAGTGTGAGGAGAGAATTAGCCAGCTCTCTGCCATTCCAGGTAAAAAGGCAAAAGGAATCAAGAGGTGTGGTCACATCGAGAGAAAGGACCAGGGTCGCACTGCTTGATTAGTTTACCTACTCAGTGGGCCCTTTGTACTTAGCACATAAACCCATACCTTGCGAAGATATTAAGCGTATGTGCCTATCAGCTATCAAGAATTACTCTTCTGCAGGCAGAATCTTCCCCTACACGTGGATCCGGCTGCCCCAAGTTATAAAGTAACTTTAGTGCAAACTGACTACATAAACTCATGGCTTAGGTTGCCTTAATTGGAATAGTCCTCTAGTCTCAAAACTCCCTAAACACCGTCACATCCAACATATAATCTATCATCATCCACACAAACATCCAGTATATCTCAAGTATATCCTCTATCCTCTGCAGCCAGGTTTCTCCTCCGCAGCCCGTTTTCATCAGTACGAATTGAATCGGACCAAAACATAGTCTGTATCAATGAAAATGAATTATACACCATTGTAGTTTGAGAAATTGGACGAAAGGACGAATTAGGTTTCTTATAATTGAAAGAAATGTATGGAAAATGAGTATTTCAGCTTGAAGACAGAATACAATTAGATCTTAAAATAGACTAGAATTATCTTCTAATTCTGATTGATTATTCAATAAAATGCATTTTTGTTTTTCTTGTCCTTTCTTCTATATCTGCGATCTAAAGTTCCAATCTTGTCATGTTTGGGAACATGGCAACCCCTGCAGTACATTGGTAGTTTAGAGCTCTGTGTTGACGGCAATGCAAACCATCCTTCCTGATGCCGAATCTTACCGGCCAAATACCCTTGGCTAGACCCAGTTGACTCCTGGGAACGTCTATGCAGTACTATGGAGGATGTTTAGTACTGTGGTGAGCTGCCCTCAGTATTGTGGAGGGATACCATCATTACACGCATTTTTTTGTAAGTAATTTCAGCTCGACCTCAGTACTGAAAATTGCTTAGATGAAGGGCAAATTTGAGTTCTCAAATTGCTTAGCTGTTTTAACTTAAAAAGTTGTTTTTAAGAATACTATCCCACAAGTTGTTGTATAGCAAATGTAGATGGTATCTTGCATACAAAAGTACGCCACTAATATTCACTATAACTTACTCTATAGCTGCTGCATGATTTTCATTGCCCATTGCATCAGAACTAATATTTTTAAATTGCTTAGCATTCCTCTATCCAGTACTGGAATTGCTTAAGTTTTTGTCTTGTCGAGTACTGACTTGCTTCTAGAGCAGTTGCTTATAAAAAATACGTGTAATGCGGAGGTAATACCTACAGTGTTAATGGTATCCCTCCACAGTACTGATGATATCCCCCCACAGTGCTGACCATCCTCCATAGTACTGGATGTTATTCCCATACAGTTACTGATGGTATCCAGGGCCGGATCCAAAGGGGCGTAAGGGGCGTAACCCCCACCCTATTTTGATAGAAAAACAATACAATGAGCTTGATAATACCCTATTTCCCTTACATTATCTTTTGATATGTTTGTTACGCCCCCCTTTCCATGGGTGCTGGATCCGGTCCTGGTATCCCCTTCATAATACTGAACATTCTCCGCAGTACTGCATTGATGTTTATTGTGAGTTTCTACAAAAATGATTATCGTCATTCGTCGTCATTGATCTATTTCACAAAGGCTATTTATAGAAGGTGGCTAAATTATAACTTCTGTATGTATTTACGGTAAGCTTACAACCTTAAACTTTTCAATATAGAGCTAAGAAGAATACATCTGGACAATTATGAGTTAAGGGTGCTTTCCCATCTCTCAATTTTAATGTTCTTTAAAATTACGAGCTTGCTTTTAAGCTCTTTCTAACCATTAGAGTTAGAGCCCAACGCCATATCAGCTAATACCACATTTAGATTGAGATAGTAACCAAGAATTTTTTACTCTTGGTTCTTTTTAAAGCCAGTCAAGAGCATTCGAATCATCATTCACCAATCAGAGTATTCCATTCAAAGACCTGGTTTGATAAGCTGGTTTAACTGTCAGTCGGAAAGCTGTATAATTATCGTTCCCGTTCGGATATTTCCAATACAAGAATTGCCAGATCAATTATAAAACATTACAAAATACACTGAAAATCAATCTCTTTGTCGTGGTCAAACCTAAACCCCTAAAAACCTTTTAACCTTGGTAACCGGTAATCGTATAAGTCTGTTGTTGTTGATGTAAATCGCTATGGTAACGCGTGACGACCCACAATGCACCGTCACTAAAATCGTGTTTTTGGTTGAATGATCGATGATCGCCCGTCGAAGCAAATGTGCAGTTTGTTTATGAACTCAGAAAGATGAGAACAGCCCTGACTTTTGGAAGTGAAACCCAGATCTAGAGCTTGTATAATGGCAGCACCTCAGGCGGCACCCACGACGGCACCAGTTATTACAATCTACAAAAATGGAGACACTTATTATCACGGAAAGAGACTTGTTTTGAATCGCAAAGTGATCCGGAATTTCGACGCTTTCCTCGATCGAGTCACCAAGGACGTCAGCTCTAAAGTTGCAGTCAGGAGCATTCGCACTCCCAGTCACGGCCACCGCGTCGCGGATTTGGATAAGCTTGAAAATGGTGGTGTGTATGTTGCTGTTGGGCCAGAGAGATTCAAAAAGCTAGAGTAAGATGTCTTGATTTTTGTAATAAAAGGAATACATATTGTTTTCATATGTAAACAACGGAATCCCTTTCTCACAGACGCAAAGTCGAGATGTCAATACCACAAAAATTCAGAAATTCCCATTTGTCTGACACGAAATAGTCTAGACTGCCTCTATTTATCTGTCTCCTAATAAAGTTTGTAGATCAGTCTGTTCTTTCCACACACCTTGGATATGTAGTTCTATTGGGTTATTTTGGATTTGATTTTATCTTAAGTATTTAGTAAATCTGTAGATAAATCCAACAGTTAGTCTAGTCTTGTAAGATTTGATTTGTGATCAAAACCTATTTGAGAAATAAAATCAGATGAATTGAGAAAATTACTGGTCAAATTGTAAACTGCGTAAAAAACCAATTACTTTATTTATCAAAATATTAGTTGTTATTCTCATAACAAAAACTCTTATAAGGGCTTTCAATAACTTAACAATATGCATACAAACTAGTACGTGTATATTAGGATCCGTATCTATCATTACAAGTAAACCCACATTGGGTATCTCACTGATGTTAAGGATAAACATCTGTACAAATATCTTTTTTTCCTGAGGAAACCTATCTAAACATAGTCCATGCACCCTAAGACCAAATCAAATATTTACACTAGGTTTCATATTAAAGAGATACAATATTTACACAGTTTAAGATTGAGTGTTTTATCTTTTCTCATTCAGATACAAAGAAGTCAGTAACCTTCCATCACACCGCCCGAAGCCACAGGAGCAGGTACTATTCAAACCTATATCTAAATCATTTTAAATTATTAAATAAATTTGTGATTGTTTTACTTTCCCATATATTTCATTGTCTCTATTAACATTCAGAATGTCATGCTCAAGTAGTCGGAGAATTGAGAATGATTTTTATAAGCAATTTCTTCTTTTGAGCTGCAATACAGAAATAAAAAAGCTTCCTCAAGGTAAAATTTGTTCTAGAAGTTTCACAAGATTTCCCTACCTTAAACAATTAGTAATGTCACATACTTTTTTATAAGTAAGCACTTGTTAAGCTACTCAGTCTTTGTAGTGAAAAGGTAGGCAATTCTAATATTAGATAACTCACTCTTTTTTATAAGAACAAACCTTTCAAGAACACAGAGGCTAAATTTTCTATTAGATAAAGCTATTGCCTATTTTTAGAAAGCTAGAAAAAAGATAAGCTGACCTCTTTCTGCCAGAAACTGCTTAGACAGTTTTTCACAACATAAATCCAGGCCGCAAATTTCTAGTACCAAAATTGTAACCATGGGGCTAGTATTCTGAGGGAAATTTGAAAGATATCTAAACATTTTAATTATTGAAGCTTTACCTCTTACATTCATTAGAGTAGTCATCAAAGAGAGAACAAAGACAAAACATGACAAATAATTATACCCAGGTGTGGTTTGAAATAGGCCAACATGAAAGGTTTTCGTAGCTATCCTCAACAAGCTCTGTACAGATCAAAGACTGTTAGACTAGCATTCCCTACGCTTGGAAGGGCATCTCCTTCCTCATGCTTATAAAAATGTGTGTTTTGACTGCCCCGCACACTTCATTGATTTTTATTATCTTACTCTTCTTTCATGGTTCGACAGTTGCATAGAGATAGATTGAATCAAAGGTTTTCTAGGACAATGATGCATTGAGCCTTAATCATTGATAAACCTCAATTAAATGTGACTGCTCAAAACATGGAATGTTTTTAGTTGTCATGAAAGATGAATTGAATTGAAAATATGGACATCATCGTTAGGGACCCGCATTTTCAATAAGCTCCTTTTATCCCCCTCTTATTCATTGATTAATGTTGTTAAGTCTAATGGTATTAGATGAAATTTATGAAGAGTATATTTCATAGGCCCTTTATCCATACCGTTTTAGCTTTAATTGATGGATAGGGATGTGCTGCCCTTATATCAGACAGGGACTTTAGTCCTTTTCTGTAATCATTTTTTCGAATAATTTAAAATTTATATTTCTTTTGATACCTAGTAATAGGTATGAATTATCTTCCCTGAATATTTGACAGACTTTTCCTTGTGAATAAAGCTTAAGCACAGCTTTAAGCTACCACTGTGAAGATTAGTCCTCATAATTGAATTAATAGGTTGTTATTAGTTATTACAGTTTTATCTGGATAAATCTCTAACTGTTTGAATCTTTTTGGCTATGTTGAATTCAACTACAGACGAGCTTTGTATATATGACCTCTCATGAAAAGATTGGGTTCTTAATTGACCTTTTTAGGGATTGAGCCACACCCTCTTTTAGAAGAGAGAATTTCCTTGAGAAAATTTTCTTCTCAACTTATTTTTATTCAGAAAAAGTTACATTGTATTTCAAACGACCTTCTTACATAGAAATTTATCAAATCGGTTGATTACCCAAATCTTTCTTCATCTTGTTAAGTTTACTTCCTAATCCTAAGTGATGATTGAATACTAGGTTGGCTATAGGAGTCTCCCCTCACTCGGGCTGGGCCATTTGTCGAGCATTGGCTTGCTAGGATGTACTACACTACTTAATGTGGAAGTATGAGGTCTTAGTGTGGTAATTGCACTTCTTTTGTGCTGCAGAAGTTTTCAATTGCCAGCGACTGCCCACTAGTTAATTCCTTGATTTTGCGTATATTTTACCCCTCGTGATTCAAGAACACATATGACAATGTCTGCTCAAGAAACTGCCATAATTGTATCTTGTCTTATCAGCTAACAATCAGTTAAGGTTTTAGATTCTATCTAAAATCTTTTCACCTATTGTGATTTTGTACAATGATTTTTGTGTTTTGTGGAGTTTGTTAATCAAATGCTTTTAGATTTTGGGGATTCTTGCATTTAACAAACAACTCCTACTCTGACATCTCATCTATAATTAAGAGAAACAAGATTAGTTCTTCAGCTGCGTGCAATGTGATTATCTTCCTGCACGCATTTTAGGACATATTTTTTATAAGATTATCGATAGAAAACATTGTTTAAAAGATGAATGATGTATCACGTCTAAAGATACAACCCAAGTGATTCAGGAGTTTTGTCTAACATACTAGACTGATTGAAACAAGGCCTTGTTTCCAGTAGAGGGAATTGATTGCATCGCTTTATATTGTAGTATCAGGTCTTGGTATTTTTGTTTGCCATGAGATTTAGTGAGTTTCTCTCAATGTGCTCACCAGACTAAGGCACCCTATCAAGCCTATTGAAGGCAACTTTTAGCCAATAGGACAACTCTGATTTGGGAGTCTCTTCTATAGTATGATTTTCCCCTGTAAAGAATAAGAAATTGAATAAGAGACTTGCTGGACCCCTCATTTATTTGCTACTAAAAATTACTTGTTTGCAATAGGTTATCTCAAGGTAAAAAATAAGAAAAGACCTGCTTTGTATAAGTGAATGCTTTAGATTTAAAATGAAATGAACAATGCTTATAGATGACTTAATGCTTTAGATTAAAAATGAAATGAACAATGCTTATAAATGACTTAAATCATATTTTCAGCAATTAAATACATCTATTCATTTAAAAAGTTAGTGATCAGTGGGGATGCCTCCTAGGGTACAGTCAAACATAATTCAGCGCAAAGAACACCTATCAAAGCAAGTTTTAATGGAACTAACTTAACGGAATTACTTTTTTAACTTGATTCTTACTTTCCTTCCAGATAATCAGGCCTGTTGTTCATAGCAGAGTGATTGTGTCCGGAAGAGCAAGAAAGGTAGCAGCTGCAGAAACATCAGCAAATAAAACTATTTTGTGAGTATTTTCAACTTATCGTTACAGAAATTTTATCTCCTGTGGAAATATTGCTTGTTATAGAACACTGATAAGCTTGTTATATAGTTTGAACCCTGATAAGTTTCTCAAGATTTTAGACTACTGAAGAGAATTAGAATTTGTGTGAATGAAACTGACCCAGGCAGGATTCCCACAAACAACCTCTAGATTGTTTATCTAGTGCACTACTTCTATGCCACTATTGGCCTTATGGCCATGTTGTGGGATAATTGTACCCCTGCGAAAGGTCCTGTGCAGTTATTGAAGAACCAATATAGGCTAGTCTCTGCAATGAATGGTGGTGCAATTTGTGTGATTTGTATGGCTGGGGTTACTTTGGGCCCCCTCTTGCATTTTGCGTAGTGGTAAAGGTAGGACACTAAATTACCTGATCTAGAAGGTCAACAGGTTGTGGGTTTGAGTCTTACTTGGTTCATTTTTATTCACACAAATTATCTCTATAGATTTTCCACACCCATCTTCTTCTCAGGTTATTCAATTGTGTACGAACAATAAAACATTAGTAAACGATCAGTAACCAGGTAATATAAATAATAGGTTGTTAAGGCTTGAGAACAATAAGTTCTAATGTTTATTTGGATATTCTAGAATGTAGCCAATGAACCATACATATACCCTTTCCTATCTATACCAAATGATATCTACGGTTTTATACCAAATATATAGATAAAGTTACTGTTGATTGACTTCTAAAAATGTGTAGATATAACTTGGACTTTTTATCAGCCTTTTGATTTTCGCTTAATATGTCACCCACTCACTCAGCTACTTAATTCTTTTGCATAACGATTTGTTGAAACCCTTGGTTTCCAAACAATAACACAGTTGACCAGGTCGCTGTAAAATGCAGAAAATGAGGTCATGAAGTAGTTGCTTAAGAAATCTTGGTTAGCACGCAGCACGTCATCGATAAAGCGCATTGTGTTGTAACTGTTGTGGTTTGGTAAACAGGATTTCTGTTGGTTTTAAATTGCGATTCCCTTGACATCAACTGTGTCATCTTTGATGCAGAAAGAAGCTGAAATATTTATAAGAAGCTGGAATTGGGTTATTTTTAGGAATGTAGTGGGGATAGAAAGAAAAATTGGAAGCATGGTGAAAGATGATAACTATTAAAGCTTCTCGTCTGACATTGATCAGCGTAGTACACTCTTTTTTTTATAAGAATATCTAATTTTTTTCTGAGCCTCAATATTCTTAATTTTTTGCTATTTTGAGCCTCGGAATATTCTTAAATTATTCTTACGGCAGAAAACACGGATATAGCGATAAATTGTTATCATGGTCATAGATACCAAAAAACGCACACCTACAGTATTGCAAATATGGAGGCTAAAGTAACAGAACAATATCCTTATTTACTGTAAAACAGAGCTCATCGACACTTGCATCAAAATATAGGTAAATGTATTTAAACCATTCCCGGTAAAAAGCACACCAATTCAGAAGTAAAGAAACACTCGCTAAAATATTTTTCCATAAGATCTGAGCCTCGCAATATTCTTAAAATATTCTTAAATTTCACCGATTTTGAGGCTCATCATTCTTATAAAATTTATTCTTATAAAAAAAAAGAGTGAAGGTCAGAAAGATAGAGAAAATCAAATCTAATGAAATATAATGACAACTGAAGCTTTTTGTCTGACACTCATTAAAGTAGTAGCTACGTCAGAAAGAGAAAGAAAATTAAATGTTTAATGAAATATAATGACAACTGAAGCTTTTTGTCTGACACTCATTAGAGTAGTACGTCAGAAAGAGAAACAAAATTTAATGTAATGAAATATAATGACTACTGAAGACTTTTGTCTGAGACTCATTAGAGTAGTACGTCAGAAAGAGAAAGAAAATTAAATCTAATGAAATATAATGACAATGACTACTGAAGCTTTTCGTCTGACACTCATCAGTGTAGTAGGTCAGAAAGATAGGGAAAATCAAGCCTTATGAATCATCATACAGGATAGCGCAAAAAATGGAAACGTAGGAAAGCATAATAACTACTAAAGTTCTTCGTCAACACGCATCAGAGTATTACAATAAGGAGGACTCGGTTTTGATTCCAGTTGCTTATTAAAAACGTGTTATTGAAAGCTTCTTTCAAAACACCTTGTTCATATCAAAGTAAATTCATAGCTTTCTTTGTCTCATAGAATCATTTAGCATATTTGTTTGCAACATAGATCGCTTGGTTACGAATAATAACAACGTTATTCTTGAGTTATCCACTTTTCACTATGAAAACGAACTTTGTTTAAACATCAAGGCTTGATTTTCATTTGAGAACAATAGATAAAACAATTTCATTTTATTTAGAACAATTAAGTGCGAACATCCGAGATTCACTAGTTCTTCTTATAAAAGTAGGGTGCAACATCTAAATGATGCCGATATAGATTTAAGGCCTATTCAACGAAATGATTGATAGTGGGCCTGAGTTAATACAGCTCCTTATATAACCATTGATCCTCGGAATGATTTTGCATGAACGTTAAGCAACATGATGAGATTTCTTGCTACCTTTCTATGTTTGATTTCTATCTAACTCGAGAGGAGAGTGCCTATCCTGGCTTATAATGCTCGTTATACTTGATTATAGAGCAATCATAAGCAGAATTAACACATTAAGAAACAGACATGTCCTTCGGTTACTCTAAGTTTTGAGCTTACGCACTCATCAGACAGACTATAGCTACTAACGAAGCCTGTCTGCGTTGATGCTTTAGTTATATATTAGAAAATACTGATATTGATAGGATATACACTTATTAGTAGAAAATAGACAAGAAGTTACTCCTTCATCTTTACAAGCCTGTTTTGTGATTGTTCACTCAAAAGGAAGCAGGCTTGTAGAGATGAAGGAGTAATCTCTTGTCTCTTTCTTCTGCTAATCTGTGTATTCACCGCTCTATAATAAATGTATCGAGCACTGCCTCCCTAAAAATTGGAACACTGACTACTGAATAGGATAGGATATGGTAGATACTGTTATCAGAGAAACACTGACTTTGAGGTTTATTATTAGAATAGGAACCCAATTAGGTTGGAAATATAAAGCACAACAATATAGGCTAAATATACGGGGGTAACTGTCCAATGTACAGGGGGTGATTGTCCAACAATATATATAGGTTCATGCATGCAATTGACCAGGAAAAGAATCTTGAGTTACGATTTGAGAATTTATTAAATTTCCTTTCCAAACGTTTCAATTATTTTCGCAGTTCTTTATAAAGTCTAATTCATTTTTTTAGTGTTTTTCGAAATGGTGACGATAAACATCCTTCCTTCAAGATTTTGCTTGACAAAAGAGTATTACACACAAATATGAATACGGTAAATTAATATCTTATTTTGTCTTTAAATCTTTTATTGCTGTAGCAAAAACTCTCTTAAAGACTGGTTACCAGATAGCTACCAAAAAGGCTTTTCTTGGCTTTCCATGCTTCAGCCACTATAAAGTTTTGATAGAAATATTTAGCCCAGCCTTTATACGTCATACCATTGTTCTCATTGAGCACATGACTCATTTTAACCAATGGTATAGCAGCATATTTGGCGCTATTTGAAAACAACTAGATGCCATTTGAAAAGAAGATCCATAGTGCAGCCACAGTAGAGAAGCTGTAGAGAAGTATTTTAAAAGCCAAAATTGAACTAGAAGTGCAGACGGGTCTCAGCACTGTCGCAGCCACTTTCTGTTATATAAAAACCAGGCTTTAACAAACTCTGGATGAATAACCCCTTGCTAAATCTTATCTGATCAAGGATTTAATCCGTTTGAAATACTGCTTAAACCAAAAAATGCATAATCTTTGATAAGCCACATAAAATCATGCATTAAGTTTATTGCAAAGATTTAAGTCGAGTAATCATTGCTGAATGATATTCATTGCTAAATAACAATAACAATATTTCAGGCTAAAGAATTGTGTAAATATTGTTTGAGATTTTTTCTGATTCCATTATTTGCATGTTAAACAGATTGTTAAGTACTTTTAATAAGCCTCCAAGCAGAGAGATTGTCTTAAACTTCCAGCATGAAATTATAGGATAAAGTAAAGATTCCCATGACCTAGTCTATTCATCATCCGTAGTGATTTTAAACACATTAAGTTTTATTACTTGGTTTTTATTCATGGATTTAAACAGCAATATAATTTGTGCTATTAAAGACATTGATTAATGGAACTTGTTGTATTAAGAAAAATATACAGAAACAGGCTTTGGAAAATTTAGCTTTTACGCAGTATATATCAACTTTGATATCGCAAAAGCTCTATAAAGTCCCCCTTCTCTGTAAAGCTCTCCCTCCGATAAGCCCCCCTTTTCAAGCAGAAATTTGAAATAAGCCCCCTCTATAAACAACCCCCATTTTCATACAAGAAAGACTTAGGAGTAAAGTAAAATGATTTATTGATACTTCATGATGACTTTGGTCGTAATATTGCCAGTTTTTAATTTCATGTGCTTGAGAGTCAAAATTTTCTTGTCCAGTTCTTGTCCAGTTCTGTCTGCAACGTTTCTAGCAGCTCTCGAGAATCACTTTTAGATCATAAACCAGAAAAGTCAGGAAAATAAAAACGATTTTTGTATCCTTGACCTTGAATCATGAAAAAGCCCCCCTCTATAATAAGCCCCTCCCTCTATCAAGTCCCCTCTAGGATCTCGAAAATAAATAAGCCCTCGGGGCTTAATAGAGCTTTTACGGTAATTGTAATCTGGCCTTTTCTTTTGACAAGAGGGATTACTTTAAGCTCTTGCCTGATCACTGGTAAAGTAACTATTAGAACTTATAAACTAAGTGACGAGAGTGATTAGCCACTCTGGTACAACTTTTTTCCTGAAAAGGCTTGTGTAATCAGCTACTAGGTATACTATAGGTTGTGAAAGACTGCATTTTTTGACGCATTTTGTCACTTTTTTATACTTAGAAGTCCTCAAAGATTCATAATTTTGCCTCTTTGTTATATATGGAAAACTTAACCTTGGCAAATGAAGTGAGCTAAAATGGGTTGTAGAATATTTCAGTTATAGTTACGAAGCATTTGAAGGTTTTACTGGCATTTGTTTCGGTAATTCTTGCGAAGATTTTCACATGCTGCTGAAAGCTCAGCATTTTGTGAAATTTCATCCCAAGAAGCTTCTCTTCTTTGCTTTCCTTCACCCTACCCTATTTTAAAGGAGATTTCTTAAATTTTCCAACCAGCAATCATCAAATATGATTCACTCGTCTTCATATAGTTCCATGAAGTTATTGAAATTCAAATTTGTTATCTTTGGTTTTTCATTTCAGATATTACAGTTTATAACAGAAAAAGTTAATTTGCGAACTGGAGCAGTAAAAAGGTTAGTTTTAGAGTTTTTTCATCCAGGGTTAGAGTTGAGAAATGAATTTCATCTTTATTAAGTATTCAAAGAAATGGACACTGGCCACTTATAGTGCTAAGAATCTGAGACTGCACTTATATAAGTGAATTTGCTGATATTTGGTATGCCTTAAAATGGGTTAATTAACCTCAAGATACACTATAATCACACAAGAAGCTGGAAAACGTATGCATGCATCTATGTTTGTACACTAACAAGCTTGAAATTTCCTGTTCTCATTGAACGCTTGTAAAACCCGAATCGGATTAGCTTAGCAAGTCTACCCCCTTTGCTTGGGATTAAATGAGAAAAGCTCACACTGGTCAACTTGGCTTGCCAAGTGAACTCGCTTTGCTAGCTCGATCAAGTTGAGTTACTAAGCCAACATGCCTCGTGTAATTGCAATAAAGCCTTTCTTAGAAATGCAGGCGTGACGTAACTCGGCACACTGGTCCAACCCAGGTCAGCCGTCTCTTACAACCAGGCCCTACAATCCAATTGCAAATGCACATGAAACAACTAGAATAATCGAAGTAATTTGTGTTTATGAAAATGACCGGGGTAAGGGAGTTTGCTCTCCCATTTTCATTCACACAATTTGTTTTGATTGATTTTCCAAATCCAGCTTCTTTGCCAATATATATGTGGATTGAGTCGTTACAAAGTGGATGGATTCGATATCTTTTAAATAATAATGTTAACTTAGTTATATTTCCATCCTACGTCGTAAATTCGATTCCAGATAATTGTGTTAATTGGAGAGATTTTTCAAAGCCACACATGTTTTCAGTCACAGAACCACAAAGTCCAGGAAATATCGTCAAACGCAGCAAATAGTAATCGTTGTTATGATGACCGCAGCAAACGCAGGCTGGAAAACCGCATAATTCTTAAAATCGCCCCTTTTAAGTTGGATATTTTTGCTAATTTTAATCTCTAATCGCCGTAAACTTACGCGCTTTTTCGTAATTTGCAGAAGCCCTTGTCTCCATTGATAAATTATTCAGTGTTGTTCTGTTTTTCCAAAAATTCCGACATTTTTCAGCTCGATTTTCGTACTTTGGTTTTCTCTGTACGTCCTTTCGGAATATTTAGCCAATTAACAAGATCAAATTTTGACCAAAGCTTTGAGATTTAACGTGAAACTGTTAAGTGAGGCTTGTTTGTGTATACCATCTCTAAAAAACATTTGTTAATCAACACTTCTAATTAATCAGGAATATCACAACAGAAGGGGGTTTGGGAGAGGGGCTACACCGCCCAGCTCAGACCAAAATGAATTTTCATCAATTTCCATCGTCTGACGGCAAGATCTTTTCATTTCAATCTGGTTTTCAATGATTGAGAACACAGTCATTTTAATTTTTGATTTCTATTATTGGCCTAACTCTACTGTTCATGCTGTCCTTGATTAGACGGTTGCCCTTGCAATGAAAATTCAAATTATTTTGATATTCTCTTTGCCCCGGGTCAGTCATCATATATTTCTCCCCTGGCTATCATCTTTGTAAAGTTATATGTTAGTGTAATTGAACAGTCTTTGGATGGTAAGTTTTTGTATTGAATATTACATCTAACTCGAGAAGAGAGTACCTATCCTGGCTATAGTGCTCGATATACTTGAGTATAGAGCAATTATAAAGCAGAATGAACCCATTAAAAAACAGACAGGTCCTTCTGTTACTCTGAGTTTCTTGCTTACGCACTCGTCAGACAGACTATACTGATAGGCTATATAATTCCAATAGTTGGTATAGTCTGCTTGATAAGTGCGTGAGCACAACACACAGAGCAACAGAAGGACATGTCTGTTTTTTAATGTGTTCATTCTGCTTTATATTGAATATAAGAAAACATATTTTCTTGTAGTTTATACACATTAGATGGCATGGAAATTCTCGAGCCGGCTCAATTAAAAACAACAGAGAAATATGTCGCGGTTGGGTTCGGGAAAAAGTTCCTTAAAATGGCCTACAACGAAAACTCGTCCAGCACTACACCGCGAAAAAGTGGACCGAAAGTCAAATCATCGGAACCTCCTTTTAGAAAGGTGAGGACTTTTTTTATCCTACTTACGCGAAAACTGACCTGAAAATCTCCTCATCATCCTTGGTTTTTCATTTCTCAACAATGAGTTGAGTAAGTTAATTTAAGTAAGTTAATGTTGTTAGGAGGACTAAAACTCAAAATCCCTTTTTGTTGTAAACAAGCACCTTAGTGGTTGTGCTAAAGAGCACACACACGAAAGCCAATACAGGGAAGGAGCCAAGCTATCTATGTGTGGTTCTCCTGAACTTGATAGCCTCTGGTACCAGAATCAGAAGTGAGACAATGCAGTTGAGAATACTCGAACTAATGGCACTTCAGTTTGAAACCAAGCAAATTTTGGATCTGCAGTAGCCCTCAAACAAAATTACCAAGTTAATGGTTTGATAAACTTGAAAAAAAATTAGTTTTCCAAGGTATTTCTTGTCTTAAGAGTCTTATTTATTCAAATCTTCAAATTTTAAGTTTGAAATACTGGAAGTCTATTAGCTCTATAGTCCAAAGCCTTCAAATACCTTTTTGGTAGGGTTGTCGAACATTTCTTTTAATCAATGTTTGTGTTAATTTCTAGAGGAAACAGAAGCTTCATGTCAAAGCAATGGTAAGTTTCGATAGAGTGAATTTGCCACTTCCTATTTTAGGACACTTGACTTTTGACAAGGCCCTTCTTATGAATTGCTTTACTTCTCACTTTACCTCGTATCAGAATGAGGCTGTCACTTTGCAGAGTGGTCCTTGAATAATTTGTTCAAAATGGCGATGAAGTAATGGCCTCGTTTTAGAAAAGCATAATGCGAATTTAAATATTGCAGAAAACCCTCAATGCAGAATGATCTCTCAACTACATTTAGTAGCCTTTATTAATAAGGAATCAGCCAACTTTTTATTTTGAAATGACTTTTTAGAAAATAAGAGCCTGCAAAATCTTTGAAGTTGCCTAATTTTGTCAGAAAATCTTTATTTGTTCATCTCCTGAGAAATGTTCTACTGCACTGCATCCTTAGTCAAACATGCAAGCTTATTAGCTATTAACAATGTTGTTGCAGAAAATTGCACTCCTGTGCAGTTTATTCTAATACAGCACAGCACAGTTCAATCCAATTCAAGATAATGTAATGCTATTCATTGCAATGAAAAATATTTCGAAACTAATAAAAATCTGCATAGGTATGAAACTAGACAAAAAGCCAACTATAGAATAAGAAAATCTAGCATGAGATGGGGTGATTATACGGTCCAAAATTCAGGGGTTCGCATATGGAACAATCTAAAGACACCTCTAAAATCAATATCAAACAAAAAGATATTCAACAGCAAAGTGAAGGAAAACTTCATTGCAGCCTATTTCATATAAGTTGATCTTAAAAATATCTAAAAAATTTTATCATTATACTAGTTCATAGACTTTAACATATTTTCAAAATTTGTAGTTTTGTATTCTTGTTACTGTAATACTAAATTTCTTTTAATTTTTAATTTAACGGCCCGAGCATGATAAGCATTGCTTTTCTTGGGTAGTCAGAGTTGTATGCTATGAATAAATTTGAATTGAATTGAATGCAATGTAATGTAATGCAATATTGATCAACTCCTTAATATTCACCTACATTTAATTTTAGTCTCAAGGCCATGTGAAATCCTTTCCAAAGAGCGACGACCATTTCGAAGACAAGAGAACGAGAGAGACTTCATCTGATGAAAATCATACGGACTTATCCTCAAACGACAGTAATAAAGACGATTCCCTTCTCCCAGGGGGAATCATGCAAGAAATCTTGCAGCCAGCGTCTCGTATGAGTACAGATGAAGGGGATGGGATAATTCCTACATTAGTGAACGAAGCAAAGAAAACATACGAAAAAGAGAGGAAGACATCCAAAACGGTTTCGGATAAGAAAAAATCTGAAGCCATCGCCAAACGGATGCAATCGAAACCAAAGAAAAGTGATGCGGGGCTGGTTAAAAGTAAAGATAAGGACGTTGCGAAGGAGGTTGTGGATAACGAGCGAGATGATGGAGATGTCAGTAGTAGTAATGAAAAAGGTAAAATATTTCAATCTACGATAGTTTTAGTATTTTAGCCTCGTTCTAAGGTTAGAAGTCATGTTGGTTTAGCCTCGTTTAGAGATTGTTATGTAAGTTGGTTTTTAGCGTGACTTGAGCCTGTTCTCTCGTGTGCTGCTCGGCTCGATATATAACAATAGTCGTTCATTATTGATTGCAATTGTGGAAAGGATGCGCAGCAATAATTTCTAAACGATCCCCGATTCGTAATGAGGTATTTGAAACGTCACACTGTATCACGTATTTGCATTACATTAGGGGATGGTCTGTATCGGGGGAGGCATCTTTGAATACCGTGGGGGATGTTCAGTACCATGGAGGGGCAACTTGACCACTATTGGGGGGATATCATGATGTGTGCAGGGAGGCTCCTCGGGAATGTTTAGTACTGTGTTGAGGCATCTGTGAGTACCGCTGCATATTTTTCCAGTTTTGTTATCTTTATTTGACATTAAAGGAGGAACCTCCAACTTAGTATGAATACTAATCGAGAGGAGGCCCCCCTCAGATTTGCCAGAAAATCAATTTTCGAATGATGTGTGCAGGGAGGCTCCTAGAGAATGTTTAATACTGTCAGTACTTAGTAGTTTAGTATTTGAGGCATCTGTGAGTTTCGCTCAACGCAAATCAGTGAACGCTCAACCGAAGCAGGAATGGAGCCTATGACCAATGAGTTGGTTCGTCATCGCTCTACATTCTGAGCTATCGGGGCAGTCGATTTGATAGCCTAACTCAAGTGACATCAATCGCATATATTGCACTGCCACTTACCAAATCTTGAGACTAGCTTATCCGGGCCTGAGGTGATTTAGGGGAATAAAAAATTACCCGAGTAGGATTTGACTGCATGACCACTGACTTGTTTCGCTATTCTCATTTGGGGAAATCACCCCAGATAACAAAGGAAAGAGATTCCCTAGCTCCCAGGAGACCAAGTATAAAAGCAAAAGCATGCCAGGTTTCATTCTTCTAGCAACGAGCTCTCCGGCAAGATACGTCACGATCCCTCCCTCCTCCCCAGTTTCGGCTCGCAAGCCCAGGCCAGATCTCTCGTCCACATCTCCTACGCTAAGAGTATATACCAATATCAATATTCAAATTCTTCTCATTGTACTTTATGTTGTCTTTAATTTATGTTAAAGGTAGCTAGTTATTACAGACGAGTGATCTGTCCCAAAAATTGTCAAAAATTGTCTCTCTCCTTCCAATAGCGAAATCTTCTTCGCATCACATATCTTTTTAGATTGGAAAGGAGGGGCGACCAATCCAGTGAAAATAGGGAACTATTGCTCTGCCAACTTATTCACATTTGAAATGTTATCACTTTGAATCTAATTGATGATAATTCATTTTCAGAATCAACCATCTTCAAAGCAACAGGAGAGCAAGCAGAATCTGCGAATGCAATCAAGGACAACAAAGGTATTTGATTAATTTTCAATCGAGATAATTTGTGAGAATGAAAATGACCCAAGTAGGACTCGAACCCACGACCTCTAGATTCGTGCTCTAGAGCGCTACCACTGCGCACCCGGGGCTTCTAGAGGTCGTGGGTTCGAGTCCTACTCGGGTAATTTTTATTTTCACAAATTATCTATATATTCAGTTTCCAAATCCTGCTTCTTCTCAAGTTTAATTATCAATAAAGGGGTCCACCTGGGATTTTTAAAGAAGAGTGTTGTTAATTGCAATGCTTGTCTAGATTAGGAGAGTAGGCCTGTAGATTGTGGTTCAATATTCCAGTCACATGCCTTGGCATACCCAGCAGATTGAAGAATAGCTCCAGACTTTAGATTCTTGCTGCATTTCATATAGTTGCATCCTTCCACCAATAGCATTCCATTTCTTGCCAAATATTTTTTAATCATATGAGGGTAATCCCTTTATGTGTTGGCACTCCCTAAATTCTCATTCTGGAGGTCTGTGCTTTCTGTTAGCTGCCTATTAGCAACGCAATCGCTATTTTGCTGGCTTATATTGTTGAAGTATTGAAATAATAAGTTACTTTGAGTATAATGAACAACGAAAGCTTTTTGTCTGACACCCATTAGTAGTATGGCAGAAAGAGAGCGAAAATGAAATTCCAACGTGGTAGTCTATATTAATACTAGAATTCGTTAGTATGAATAAGTAGTAATATCAGTTAATATAATTAATATAATTCATTTTAATGTTGTTTTTGCGCCTCATCTTATTTGGTCATTTGATTGTCTGTTTTTTTCAGAAACAAGTGTAGAAAAACCAGTGGATATGCTGCCTGCTGCTGAAGTAGAGGAAGAGTTGGAAACAGGGGAGCAGGAGGTCGAGACACATGATCACGAGGTATTCTTCTGATTTCGAAATTTCAGTATGCCAGAAATGCCTCGAAAGTTCTCCTGAAGGAATGACTTAGGCATCCATGTTTTTCACACCATTTTTTATCTAAGTTGAGTGAATAACGTGGCTCATTTAGTACTCAAACCCATGATCTTAGAGGCCCCTTTCACGAAAAAGCCGACCCTATGTAAAAATCATCTCTTTGCTGTGTTTTACAGACGTATCTTATTTTGCTTTGCTTTTACACGAAAACTCAACATATGAGATGAGATGGGGATTAGGTCATTTGATCGAATTATTTGTGTTCCAGCTTTATTTTCAACACTCCCTGAGTTTACATGAGATTACTGAATTTACTGAATTTACGTTTAAATGAGATTCTGTGAGAATTTCAGGCTGTGTTGAAATCCCAGCACGGGTTGAAAGGCTGGGTTCAATCGGCCTTCTTCATGTAAACGCAAAGATAGCTTACACCGTCAACCGAGTTGAAATTCAGCCTGGGTTGAACTCATCAATGGCCTAGATTTCTCATGTAGAGGGCCTCTTACTTGGCACACGGCAGTGCTCTCACCACTGAGCTAAAGAGACCAGATTTATGTTAAGTCTGCCTTTATCTGCAATTAGTCAATTTTGATTGAGTTAAGAAAATCAAGGTATTTTGATATCTGTAAACATTCTATACCATCACCTATAGAAGATCATGCAATTTAAGATGGTACATCTCAATTCACGCAATGAATTATAGGAATATGCACCTTAGCAACGCAAAGCAACCAAAAATGAGGCCTACAGCTTGTCCACAGCTGCGAAAGATTCAGGCCGTTGCCATTTTGTTTCTACTGTCAGTCTGTGTCACAAATGGGTATATTCATCTGATGGGGGTATGATAAGGGGGTTTATTCATGTTATGGGGTATAATAAGGGGATTTATTCATGTGATGAGGTATAATAAGGGGGTTTATTCATGTTATGGGGTATAATGAGGGGGTTTATTCAAATGATGGGGTATAATAAGGGGGTTTATTCAAATGATGGGGTAATAATCTCTATAGCGATTGCGTTGTCAACGCCGCATCACATTGCTCAATGTACAAAAGTACAGAGCTATATAGAAAAGAAACAAGAAAAGAGACTGACCCTCTGTAACTTAAAGTTTCATGCTCACGCAATCATCAGAGAGACTATTATCTTATATGAATATAATATATTTACCATCTAATAATAGTCTGTCTGGTGATTGCGTGAGCATGAAACTTAAGTTACAGAGAGCCAGTCTCCTTTCTTGTTTCTCTTCTATCATGGGGTATATTCATATATGATGGTGGATATTGTATGTCTACCGTCTTTCGCAGAATCGTCTAATAAATGTCCATTATTATTTTGATTATCTAGAAAACACGGGACAGCCTTGGAGCGGAAGAATCGGCCAAAAGTCCAGAACGACCGAAATCTAAAGAAAGAGCCGCAGAACCAAAAACCGACAACGATTAATACAGAGTAAAGCGAAAAGGTATTACCTTGATTGAATCATGAACAACATTTATTGTATATAGCTATGTTCATACAACAAGCTGAGAGGAATTCAGGGACCCATTTTGCGTAGTTGTACATTCATGCAAAACTTCTGCACTGTGAATGAATTTTAACACATTTGGAGTATGGCTTGTGTAAATATTGAATCAAAATTTTATCATTTGCAATGGTATTATATGCATGCGATGTTAGAAGTTTTTTTTGCAGCTGATTCAACTGAAATCTTAAGTAGACTGCACAGCCTGTGTTTCCCAAGCTAAAAATGGTTTCGTTTGTTATTGGGGTGAACCAGATCAGAGCTTTATCGTTTTTAGTGGCATTCATAGCGAGTGCTCTTCAAACTGATGTCCGTTGTACTAAGCAACTCTCTCTGTCTCTGGTTTGCTCAATGTTACCATAGTTTATCGAAATAGATGGTTTAGAAACTATTATTCGTGTATCGGATTAAATCCTTCTTCAGACCCATGTATAAAACAACATAAACTTATGTAGCATGGTCTAATACTGAGTTCCCAAAATGCTCATATGCCTTCACAAGGTCTTTAGCCTGCGATCTTGCCCACTGAAGGCGAGCGGATTGATCACTGTCCTAAATCAAGAATAAGTTAGCACAGTAGCCTTGAGGTGTATCTAGCCTCAACCCTATCCACAGCAGTCTCCGATTAAATCCTTCTTTAGAGCCATGTATAACGTAATATAAATTTGGTTGGCAAAGATGGAGAAAGATGGTTTAGAAACCCTTTTGTTGTACGTCTTTGTTTCACAATTGATGTTGAGCAGTACTTGAACGTGCACAATGTATGTCTTATCCTCTTTCTTTACTGTTAAAATTTCATATGTAAAATATTGCCTACAGAAATATGATGTTGAATATTACAAAATCTCTTCTAAATAACAAATATCTCTAAATAGGGAACAAAAAGAAGCGTTTTGGTCTATTCGCTCAGCCATGACCTTGTTTGCTAAAAGAATTGCAAAACAAAAGACTGTGCACTCTCGATTTTGAAAACCTTGCACAAAAGGATACAACAATTGGTTTCTAAACTATCTATTTAGATAAACTATGATGTTACGATTCCTCCACTGCACTGATGTTGCAATGCTTTACCGAACGAACTCAACTGTAATGATGTTAACTCTCCAATGTACTGATATGATTTCATCCCATATGTCTGTACTAGAAAATCTCCACACTTCATTGCACATCCTCCACTACACTGTAGTTCATTACCTCCCTTTACAATAGGAAGCTACCTTCACTGAATTGCATAGCCTGCACTGTGCTACACAACTTCCTCTGTATTGAACAACCTCCTCTCTACTGAACAAGAACAATCTTTACCGAACTGCATAAAATCCACTATACTGAATTGCCTCTTTTATGTTACAGTGTTATAAAAAGGGTGAAAATAAGAAACACGCACCTCTAAATAGAATAAACGGAGAAGATCTCGACCTGCCTGACTCGGTACCAATCTTCTTTACTGCAACATCAACGGTTTCCTAACCAGCCAATCAAATGCAAAGAATTATCACGTGACTTAATTAATGTAAGGAAAGTCAAGATCTGATTGGCTCCGCCTAGAATTTGTAAGATCGCCCTAATTAGGCCTTGTTTTGAAATTTGGGAGCAGATTGGTCACGAGTCTCTGTTTGAAGCTAACGGCAATTCAATTCAATGCGGAAAAATGAAACAACTCATATTGTAAGTCTTCTTGCATCCTGATGGGTCATTGATATGCTATAATTCCATTCAACCAGCCTTGAAAACTCTCCTTGAGCACACATATCTTATGTGGGGCTCACTGGGCCTAAATCTCTGCTCACCAGAAAACATCGTTTGTTACTTTTTCAAGATTTCTTAAAAAGAGCAAGAAAAGAAGATTAGAAAAACTTAATTTGCTTCTCCTTCCACACTAACGAGGATGTTTTGAAATCAATATTATTAGATTCAACGTCTCCTGCCTATCCACAGCAAGTTGTTTAAATTTCTAATTGAACTGGATTACTACGCAAGATGCAGATTATCAAACTACCAAACCATCTGTGTTTGCCTTTAACTTTATGCAATGGACTTGCACAATATTTTCTACAGTCAAAAATAAGGCGTTTTTAGGAGCAAACGATTGGCCAGGATCTTGCTGCATGATACCAATCTGCAGCTGTATTGTCGTTAAGATGCATTCAGCCATGCGATGCAGCATTCCGAACAAATTTTTGACTTATTAATGAAATTGTGATCCGATTTTGAATCACTTTTGATCGACAGTTTTCACAGAACTTCAAGCTGACGCCCTTTTGTTTTGCGTGGTGTGCTCTGAGTGTTGTGTTGGCAGTGTTACAATCAGTAGGCAGTGCTGAGTTAGTATATATCATGTTGATGCGTTCCTTGTAGTAAAATCAAGATGCATCTTGTTTCCGTAATCAGTAAGAGACGAAGACATTATTTTAGCGTAGCATTCGTTGGCTAATCTCTCTTTGGCCTAATACTGGCATCACAATATTGGGGTGGAAGGAAAATGAGAAGGAGTTATGCGGGATACCAGTTCTTCCTTTTGCATCACGAAACGACCATCAAATTAAAAAGGTAATATTTCTAAGCTTCTATTTGATTTTGATGTATTCTCTTATTTTAACGTTTTAACATGCAGAGTAAATGATTTTTCAACCTATACCGAAGATTCTTGAAAACATCTACCTCTTCGATCCACCATTAATGAAAACCACCCCAACATATACCCTTGGTATCTCCTTGCATATTACCCTGTGCACACTTTTTTGATATACACTCTGGCTCAGCCAATACTTAACATTCTGTAGTCGTTCTGCCCGTTTCTAGCTCTAGCAGTTTGTCACATAAGAGCGTCATATTTTGGTTTCAAATGCGTTTGTCTTGGTTGAACGCTCTACCCTCAGCTTTTTTCGGCCATGAAGGCCTTAGAACTCTTAATTCTGCCTACTTTAAATACACAACAAGCAACAAATAAGATCATTACATAATCCTTGGTAATATCCTAGTGAAAGTTGTTTAAGTTTATGTTTTTATTCAGATGTTGTTTGCCCCCTAAGGCCTCTTGAATCCGTAGGCTTAAACAAGTTTCATTTAAAAGTTACTCCTAAATTGCGAGTAAAGATCATGTTCATACCATTATCTGATCAACCAATCAGCTTATTACCTGGTTTAAGTTCTTAAAGACATTGTGTATGATTTTTAATGATAGATTCCTTGAGTAATTAGGTACCGATGTGACTTTATAAAAATGTTTTACGTTAAAATGTCAGAATGCGAAAAGAAATGATCCTTTTAAGTTATGTAACTTGCATGAGGGAGATGAAGCTCTTTTGGAGTACCGACGCGGATATGATAATCAAAGCCGAAAAAACAGAAGCTTCGTAAGTTAGTTGGTTCAACTTCTTTCAACCGGCTTCCTAATGTGCGAATGCATCTAACAAAACTATGTAGATATGTTCAGGGTTAAACGTCACTGATGTCTGAAAGGACTGGATAGAGCTTCTTTCTATAATGATGATGCCGAACTAGCCGCCATCTTGGACGCCAATGCTCACTCTCAAGGGAGGCTGCTGTCTTCAGAATTTCGCGAGATGTGCGACTCTCAATTAGCTTCAAATCAGTTTAGAATTGACAAAACATGAAGCAGGCCTAGGATTAATGTTTTTCATACGAAACTCCTTCTCGTTACCCAGACTATCGAATGGCTGAATTATAAGATACGCCAGTGCTACAAAATATTTCCAAAATGAATTATTTGTGACTTTGTTTGATACGGAACATAGGGATGTTGAGAATAATTGGAAACACAGCGAAACACGATAACTACCGAAGCTTTGCGTCTGAAACTAGTCAGAGTGTACGTCAGAACAGTCTTTGATCGGTATTTGACTGGAGGATGATGGTGAGGAAAATCGGGAACATAGTGAAAAATAATATTTACCGAAGCTTTAAGTCCGGCACTCATCATAGTAATACATCAGAATAGTCTTTAATTGGTATTGGACTTGAGAATGGTGAGAGCAATTAGAAATATTGTGAAAAAGATAACTACCGAAGCATTGCGTCTGACACTCATTAGAGTAGTACGTCAGAACAGTCATTGATTGGAAGAGGACTTGAGTACCTAATATGGCAAGAACAATACCTGTCAGAATAGTGCCTAAGACAGTAAACGAAACCTAAGGAATCGTAATACCCTGAGGTAGATCGAAATTGGCCAATCAGAAAGGAGGTGAAGATTAGTATGGTGATTATTGAAAGATCCGTAGTGGGAAAACAAACTATTTCTGTCTGCATAATAATATAGAATCCATGTATTTGGTTTACTCTTTTGAAACGCCTGAAACACTTTTTTAGACATTTGATTTGAGAGACGGTTTGATTTAGTGACAGTTGACATGGCCCATTGATCATTCTAAAGCGTAGTTTACACGAGCAATTTTCTATGACAATTTTCTTTGACAAGTTTCCTTGTTCGTGTAGATGGATATTTGACAATTTTTTAATTGTCAAACGTATTTGAAAATTGTCAAATGTATTTGCTCGTGTAGATGAGCAACAAGTTTCTTTGACAATTATTTGTCGTGGTAATATAGCCTACGCGATTTTACCAAAAATATTTTAAATGCACAACAAAAAAGAATATCTCAGCAAAATTGCAAAAAGAAAGTATAATATTGTCAGAAATAACTCGACGATCATCGATAGTGACTTGGTGGGTCCAAATCAAACTGCTGACAACCCTTATAAGAAAAATATAACGAGATATGTCGGCAGTTGAGAAAAAATTGTCAAGTTTACTTGTCAAGTCGTTTACACGAGCAAGTTTCACATATGACAATTTTTCATATGACAAGTTTACCTTTTCAAAAGCTGGCATGTCAGCTTTTGAAAAAGTACACTTGTCATATGAAAAATTGTCATATGAGCTCAAATTGACCTCATCTACACGAGCAAAATAAAATTGTCAATCAAAAATTGTCATAGAAAACTTGCTCGTGTAAACTACGCTTAAGGAAAATTTATAACTCCGCAAATATAGGCGTCAGAGTATAGGTTCAAGGCTCTGCGTAAAAGAAAATATATAGAGGCTTTTGTGCGCATTATTTTCTCTTGATGATTAAAAATGTCAGCCTCCTAGATTGGCTAGGAACAAATTTCCTGTTGGTTTATGACAGATTTCATCATTTTTCCATTAGATTCTAAAAAAATATCTTGTTAGAAATTTTCATTACGAAAAATTCAATTATTTTTATCAAGTAAAGCCACATCTTCAATAGAAAGGAACACATGTCTCACTTTTGCAATTATTACACCTTTTGAAAATTGTAAATCTAGCGTCTAACTCGTAAGGCATATTGATAGTCAAAGAGTAAAGGAACCTTTCCAAATCCACAACTTTTAGTTTACAGATTCACAATACTTTTAACGATTCTAAGAAACACCATCAAATCAAGCTAAGAATAATTACTGATATGAGCACTTCTTAACTTCTAATATTTCACCGCACTAGAAAAACCTTATAAGAACATGAGCTCGGGACTTCGTCAAAATTGCAGAGCAAGCTAAAATGAACAAGTTTATGATGATAATTTTGATTTCAAATTTGACATCAAAATGCAAAAAGAAAATTTTTAGCACACCATTACAGAAGTGTTCCGTATGGTGGCCGAGAAGGGCCAAACCTCATTTCAATTTCAAAAACCCGATTTCAATTTCAAAATCCCAATCTCAGTTTCAAAAAACCTCATCTCAATTTCAAAAACCTCATTTCAATTTCAAAATCCCAATTTCAATTTCAAAGTCCTCAGACTCATAGATATCCCATGATGTTCTTCAAGAAGCTTTAGCATCGTCTCATATCTAACTCCTTTCTTGAAATAGTGCTTTATGAGATCACTTTCATTGCTAGATTCCGCTATAAATGGTGTAGCTTCAAATTTTTTTCTGGAGCCACAGGAAGAGCAGAAATGGCCTAGATCTGACAGTTCATTTCCACAATCACGGCAAAACATTTTGTTATATACTAGCTGAACTGAACAGTCTGTCAAGTGCGTGTAAAGGCCTAAACGAAATGTCAAGCTGAAATAAGCAGAAGAGGGCAAATTGGCGCGTAAAATGACTGAAATCGGGTTTTTGGAATTGAAATTGGGTTTTTGAAATTGAGATTGGGTTTTTGAAATTGAGATTGGGTTTTTGAAATTGTTTCGGGTTTTTGAAATTGAAATGAGGTTTGGCCCTTCTCGGCCACCATAGTTCCGCCTACAAGAAACATCATTTTCGAAACCAGGTCTGAGGCCTTTCTGGTGCTTTTCAATTGAAGTCAATATGTGTTTCTTACAAAAAGAATGGTTAGTTTTTAGAAGTCAGTTCTGTGTTTCTTAAATCAGTGTTTTATATTTATGTGGGACACTACTTTATGGGACACTACTTATATGGGACACTACTTTAACGCTAACAGGCAAGCAGAGCCAAAATTTCGACGTCAACACAAAAATATTGGAAAGATAAGTTTCCTTAGCATTGTAAAAGTAAGAGCAATTCAAAATATTTCAGTCTGAAATTGGAAACACTTGTAAGCAACCAGACAGAAATGCCTTAGATGGTTTATAAAAAACAGTGTCGTCATTTGGGCCTAACAACTTACCCTACCCAAACAAAACATTAACAATCATCAAATTCACTAATTCAATTTGAAAGAAGTGTTTTGAAAGGATTCATTAAGGCCACACTTTGCCTGTAATAGTTTCAAGGCTTACTCCATAGAAGTGCATTGTTCACAACTATGAGCTCCTGGAGTTTGGCGCGTGCCAAATATTTCACGTTTCTAAGAGGCCGTTTTACTTGTTGATTTTAACCCTCAACCCTTGCCTTTCCGTGCTAGATGTCTTGCCCTAGGTCAAGAAAATCAAACCCCAGGTCATGTAGATCGTATATCATTTTCATTAGCTCAATTATAATGCTGTCATCTTGCTTTTTTCGGGCTTTTTACCAAAGATGCATTATTAAATAGGCCTAACAGGCATATGGTCACATGGCCATTGTGCAATCGATCTGATTGGCTAATATGTCTTCTGCAAGTAAGCGGGAAAATTAGTTCAGGCAATTCTCGATGCCGAGCTGACCACGAACGCTTCTGGCAGCCAAGAAATCAAACGAAAGATTACATGTTTGTCTCGAAGATAGCCTGGAAATAAACACAGAATAAGGTAAAGATATATTTTTTTTGAGGCTACAATTCCCGAATTAATTAACAGTATAGTCTGTCTGTTTTCTTTAGAATGGTTTGTCACGTGTAACAGACGTACACTTAGGCCCATGCCATGCCATGCCATGTATCTTCATACCATACCATTTTTTATATAAGCAATCGGGGCTGAAACAACGAAAATGATAAAAAAATCAAGGATTCTATGAAATAGATTAAGCAACTAATTAGCAACTATGCTGAAAGAACTTATCAGTCTTGTTTGATCACACTCAGACACTACATATGCTATATTTCAAATGAAGCATGGAACTGTATTGTATTTTTAAGGTTTCCTTACATTTAACATCAATTTAATCTATTTGGGGTACATTTCATTTGCTTTCCAAAACTTAAGCAACTTTGAGGGCTGAAAACCCAAACTATTTAAACAACTTTGAGGGCTTGTACCAGACTCATGTTCCTAATTGAAAAAAGAGTTTGTATGGACTCTGGTCAAGTATGTGCATCATGGCACCGACAATTTTATTTACTTTTTCTTTTAACTTTCCTTAGAATTGGTACATACATAGCTGTATAATCTATCAGCTGATTTAAACCAACTACACTCTTTTTTTTAAAAGAATAATTTTATAAGAACACAAGCCTCAGATTTTTCCAAATCTTAAGAACAATTTAGGAATAAACCGCAGCTGACCATTTCAAGGTCAATTTAAGAATTATATGAAATTATCACGAAACTGACAAATAATTACAAAACAAGCAAATTGACAGCACACAGATATATCAGATGGTCAAGAGAGTCCACATTTGAACCAATTAACACAACTGATAGCGAAAACTGGCTTCCAAATCATTTTAAAGTAAGAATAATTTAAGAACATTTCAGGCTGAAAATAGAGGAATATTTAAGAACAGCCAGCTTCAAATCAATTTTACTGGTTCTTATAAAAAAAGAGTGTAACTAAACTACAATGATAATGAAATGTAATACATCATAAAGAATCTGAATTATAATCCAAATAACATGTTACTGTATTTACGAAGTCTGTTGGTCGGTTTTCCATGAAAGTGCTTGATACATAGAGTAGAGCTATGTACACTAAGAAGAAAAAGACTCAAAAGACAAAACTCTCCATTATATAAAATTCACACTCAAAATCTATAAGAAAATATAGGAAGTGATAGAAATTATGACCTAAGCCACCAAAACTCACAGCAGCTAATATCACATATTATGCTAGGTTCCTGAGCTAGGTTCTTTATAAAAGAGGTGTGTTTTAAAGTCCCTTATTTTCCTACCTCTCTATGAACTTTGTATAATTCATTGGACCTTATGCCTACCCTAATTTTGCAACTCTCAGAATAACCCCATTTAGAGCCTTGTTTTACACCAGACAGCATCCATGGAAGGTAGAAAGTATCATGAAAAAAGGCGTACACCCACCCTATTTTGGTAGAAAAACAATACAATTAGCTTGTTAATACCCTATTTCCCTTACATTATCCTTTAATATGTGTGTTATGCCCCCCTTTCCATGGGTGCTGGATCCGACCCTGCACTGGATAGCAATGTGATGCTAAGCAATGTGAAAATTTTAGTTCTGATCCTATTGGCAATGAAAATCGTGCAGCAGCTATAGAGAAGTAGGTTGTAGTGGATATCAGTACCCCAGCACACTTTTGTATGCAAGATACCATTGACGTATATGTTGTACAAGAACTTGTGAGGTAGTATTCTAAGAAACAAAACTTAAAATAAAAAATCTAAGCAATTGCTAAGCAATTTTTAGTACTCAAATTTGCCCTCCATCTAAGCAATTTTTAGTACTGAGCTCAAGCTGAAATTGCTTATAAAAACATGTGTGTATCTCGCACCTTTCTTCATACAACTGTAATTTGATGATTTCTTATTCCACCATGCATCGCTTCTCCCTAGATTCATTATTAATGCAGCTACCTTTTTTAAAAAGGTCTCAATTTTTCTCAATTTTTCATTTGTGTAACACAAGGTCTTTTTCTGTAGGAATATTTTGCATTAATTTGGATTCAATATGCATTACTGATCCAAAAATGCCGACCACCAGGTTTCTTCTGACAAGGGGGGCAGAATCCTTCTGAAACAAATAAAATCTAGTATTATCTATCTTTCAATGGGGGCTAGCCCCCTCTAATTAGGGGGCTGTAACCTCTTCTACCCCCTCTGGCTAGTTGCCATTTTAAGGGGGGCCATGGCCCCAGGCCTCATGCTTTATCTAGGCAAAATGGGCCTTATGTAAGAAGAAAAATGAAAAATACTGTATAAAAACATTAAATATGGTTAGATCAAGGATCTTAGAGAGTTGTCGAGTCCAACAGTATTTGGCTAAACAACTTATTAGTCTTGGCGCAACTGCATTTGATGCAAGTACCGGATTGAGCATTTACTTGTTTCTGTTGTGCCCACTTGAGTGGAGTTTCAACCCCCTAGACACCTATTATGTTCTTTTGCTTGTCTGCAGTATTCTGCATGAGTAACTGCTCTACGTGTTTATAATTCTTTCGTAAATTTTCTTTAATGGCTCCGAAATGGCTCTGCGGCCCCTGCCGATTACCGAATGTTCTTGCGGTATGAAAGATACCCGTTGTGCCGTTGTACGATTTCACCATCATATGATTCTCTTGCAGAGAAATACGCTGCGGGTTACACGGCCGCCGTGCGGTTACGTGCTGGCTAAAAAAGATGAAATCTCGTGGGCTATGGCCTCAACGAAAAAACCTCTCACTGTCCGAAAACCTGATGAAATTGTTTTAGAAAATCAGATAATTGTCAACCAGTAATAAGAACGATTAGAGGAAGAAAGCGATTTTCTAAAGAATGATAAACGCCGCTGCGGGTAGCTGCGACGATTGCGTTATGGCACGTGCGGCAAGCTCTTGAAACCTGGACGCTGCGGTAAGTCGAGTTTTTCAAAATTAATTAATAAAAACACCCGCGTGGTTTTTGGTTTGTTTTTGATAAAGTGTAATTTAATAGTTCGAAACAAGCAGAGAAACAACAAATGGCTATTATTAAGATTCGTAGACAGGTGGTTTCATTTTCCTCTTTCTTTCTCCTGGCAGATACGTATCTGTCGTAATTGCCCTAGACCTGCGCTCCATGCCAGAGTCTTTGAATTTCTCACAAAGTCATTGCGTCTTATTGTTTCTGAAACCATAGCACTTAGGCCGGTATCGCGTTTGCAGCGCACGGCAGGATTCTGCATCATCCTGCGATCTTGCGTGTAACAGGGGCGGATCCAGACTACAAATACTACTGTGCTAGCTGTAGTCAGATTTCTAAGCCTTGTCTTTTTTCTTTCTTTGAATTTATGCTCTAAGATAAAAAATCGATAATTCTGTCACTTTGGACTAATTGGCGCAGTGGTCAGATTTTGTCCTAGATCCGCCCCTGTCTAAGATCTTTAGTTGGTCTTAATATACCACTTACACAATTAACTCAATTCTTTTGAAATGCTTCTTGGAACATCACTATCCTCGATATCATGTGGATCCTAACCTCAAAGGGGTGTATTGCCCTTGGTAACGCATGGAGTTGTTTTGTAGTTGTTCTTTCAGCATAATGATATGGTGAAGAATTCTTGCTCTGCAGGGAATTACATCTCTTGCCTCACTTTCAAACATATTCTACGTCAGTGTGAAAGGGGTCTATTAGCTTTCGTTATGCTCTCTAGTCTTTAGTCAACTGTAAATAAAGTGTTGATAACAAAATTGGTGTGTAAAGCGTGATTTTGGCTCATATTCTTGCATTGGGTATAGACTTTGGTCCAGCCTCAGTTATACCACCTTCAGGATTTTCAAATCTCTTATTTGCTCAATACACTTTTTTCAGTAATCAACACGACTCTTGGAACTTCCCTGAAAGTTGCTCAACAATTGATTAAGTTTTGGAAAGCAAACATAGCATACCATATCCCTGGGGCTGCTAAATACCTAGTTTAGAATAAATCGTAATATAATTATGCAATATTTCATCGAGAATGAAAATAACGAGTTTTATGAGAATGAAAATGACCCGAGTACACCAGGGCCGGATCCAGGGGGGGCGTAAGGGGCGTACGCCCACCCTATTTTGGTAGAAAAATAATTCAATTAGCTTGTTAATACCCTATTTCCCTTACATTATCCTTTGATATGTGCGTTACGCCCCCCCTTTCTATGGGTGCTGGATCCGGCCCTGTACACGCATTTTTTTATAAAGAACCAAACTCAGGGCCTAGTTCTTTAAGTTCCTTAATTTGGGACCTCTTGTGACCACTTTGTAGCTCTAAAAGTTCCACTAGTTTCTGGATTTAAAGTGTTTACTTAGTAGATAGGAATATTTATCGACGCAAGAAAAGCATTAAAATGCAACATTGTGCAATAAACTCGTGATAAGGAAACATGAAACATATTATAACACAAAGGAAGCTTAGCCTATGCCTATAAACGTAAAAGTTAATTACATAGTCATTAGAGAAGTTGCGTATCTACATAAAATGAATATATGCAAAATTATAAAGTTCCCAAGTGTTTTGACCGGTTTTGACCTTTAGTAGTAACAGTTCCTTAAGTTTTTCGAAATTCGAAATGTAGGTTCCTTGTAAAAGGCTCTTTATAAAAAAGGCGTGTAGAACTCGAACCCACGACCTCTAGATTCGTACTCTAGTGCACTACCACTATCAAAATCCTGCTTCATCTTAAGTTATAATATCATTAGGAATAATAGCATTCAGTGTAGAATCCTGAAAGCTTTATAACATAGCCATGTACACAAGAACATAATCCTGATTCGCATGATTTTTTAAAAGGATCCTAGCACAGGACCTAGCTGTTTGTGTTTATCATTAAGGGTCCTACTTGACGAATATTTAGTACTAATTGTTCCTCGAGGTTTCCTAAATTCTAAAATATGATTTAGTGAATAAGGACGGTAGAAGCAAACGTAGTTTGAACGTTCAAATTCAATGGTATTACCAGGTAACTTAAGATTTCTCAAGTTGAGTTTTACTCAACGGTGGGTTTACTGGAAAAAACCAAACTGGCTTTCTTTCGATTATATCATGTTTTCGGAGTCTGAATCTCGGCTTTCTTCGAGACACTGCTCGATTGTCTTTACATGAATGTATACTGTGATGTATATTGAGAAGTACATCTCCTGGTGCGCGGGCAACCATGATACAGGCTTCTAGAGATGAAGAGTTCGGTCTTGACTCTTCCGCCGCAAAATAAATAAAAGCTACATTAAATTCTTCTCTACTTTAGCGGTTTTAAGAATAAATTTCGTCAGTTCTTTCCACCAATCCTTTCAGTGTCCTTTGCTAGTTCTTTCAATTTTTCGAGTTCTCTGATAGTCCTAAGCTACATACCACTGGTTCAATACCTTTTAAGTCTTCTTTTAGCTTCAACGGTAGATTCATACCTGGTCTTTCTCAATATATATTTATGTTATGTTTTGAAATTCAAAAAGTAAAGCTTCTAATTGCTTTAAACTTTGCTAGAAGCTCCTTTAAATTTTGGACCTTGTGCCTTCCAGTCATGTTGCAGACGTTTTCCCCCAGACCCTGTACAACCACGTTCCTCACCTACTAGTTCCTCATAAAAAACGTGTATTAAATGACCTTACAATATTTGCTTTATTCCACCTGTCGTACTTCATGCCTTTCTCTATTCCTATTCTTCTTAATCCACCCCTCACAATAATGCTCAATTTGTCTTTCTCGGCCTAATGTTCTCGATATTGTTAATGAACAAAGGTTTTGTTCCCTGGTTTTTCATCTCCATCCCAATCTTTGTGAAAATGCCTGACTAATCCGTTTTTGATCGATCTGGCGCCTTCATCTCTGTTGTGGGTATAGACCTACTGCGTAGTTATTGTTAGCTCCTCCGCAGTCTCTAAACCAAGGATATAAGAAGAAACGCATTAGGGCCTACTAAAAAGCTAAGCCTGATGGCTACATTTTGCATGACAATTGAGTTTTGACATAACATAGCTCCTTCCAACACTGATTGATTTGCTTAGTTTGCTGCATATCTCTCTCTGGCAGGCATGCAACAACAACAACAATAACAACAACAGCAACACAGACTAAATGTAATCTACAAGGAATCGTTGAATTTTTAATTAGTAGATTAGTAAGTTAGCAAATAAGTAATAAAGAAAGTTATCAAGTAAGTAAGTAACCAACTAAGTTTTTAAGTATGTAAGTAACTAAGTAAGCAAGTAAATAAGTAAGTTAGTAAGTAAGTATGTAGTTGTGTGTTAAATTTGTTATCCTGTGGGAAGGCTGGGAGACTCCTTTCCAGAAATTGGCTACATAGAAAGGAGGTGGATGATTGTTTAGTGAGAAACAACAGAATAAAAACATTGCTTTTTAATATTCGCTTCATATCTGATACTTCAATAAACATTTTTCAACTATAATAACTTAAAGAACTTTTCTATCAACCCCACAGACTTGAAATGATTGATTCAGAACATCCAGGAGCAATTTAAGGAACAGCTACAAAACTTTTTGTATGGTATCAGTTTTCTATTTCAATTATCGTTTCAAGTATCGTTTCTTTATCGCTACTAATTGTCCTATGATTTTACAAATCCTTTCAGTGTCGTTTCAAAATCGTTCGAAAATGTCCAGTAATTTTGCAAATCGTTACAAAATCTTTTAAAGATTGTGTGAAAATGTGCGGATTGTTCCAATAATTTCACAAATTGTTAAAAAATCGTTCCAGGATCGTTCCTGGATCGTTTCAATGTGTAGCTTTCTCGAAACACTCATCTGTGAGATCAATAGAACATGTCCTCCTTTAAATAAAACCCCAGGTATATATTACAATCTTGATAAATAGCATTTATATACATTCGATAAATCTTTTCATAAATTACATTAATATTCTCTACATGACAACCCATGATAACTTAACTCTATTTTTTTAGTAATCAATAAATATTTCTTGATATCTATTCATAATGCATGGTCTAACATGGGAAATTAGATTATACCAGGGGAGGCTACTGCAATTGATTTATGCCATCACCGGGTCTCGAACCTAGGTTCTTGTAACCACAGGTGGACGTACCGTCCTAAACAGGACACCATTTCTTGATAGTTATTCGGCAGAATGTATAGTTGGTTTGGATTTCGTCCAAAACTCAATAAGTTTATCTGTTCCCAATTTGTAAATTAATTGAATTACCTCGGGGACTTACGAACCGAGGGCCCTGAAACTACGTGCTCCCATAAGAAGATGAGGTGCCCCTTCTACTTCCAGAAAGTACCCTTCAAACTTATGGAAAACGTTTCCTTGTATTGTTGTCCTTCTAAGTCTGAGATGCTTCTTTGGTTGATGTATTCATTTACCCTCTCTCTTTCTCTTTCTTGTTGTGTTATCAAAAGGTGGTCGAAAGGTTTCAGAAGTAAAATTAGTGCTCTAATTAAAAGGGCTGTTGCTGGAGTCCCTCTCAGATCTATCATGTCAGGTGCCATGAGGAAATTTGCCTGCTCTCTGTTAATCTAGGAAGAAAGAATGACGAATTGAAGAGTGGTCACCTCAAGAGGAATGACCAGGGTCGCACTGCTTCGGTTGGTTTAGCTTATCAACGAACACTAAGGTGCTAAGTGCATTAAATAATAGCTTGTTCTGTAGTGATGATTTTGAACTGCTGTTGTATTGCTGTCGCATTGCAGTGTTTGGCCCACCACAATAGTGCAAATTATTACAACTTAATCATTATATACCATTACATACAGCAGGAAAACTAGCATGAAAACCCACAACAGTAGCTATTATCCACCGCAGTAGTGCAAGATAACTACCACAGAACCAATGACAGTGATTATTCTAAGGCAAATTTGATGGTATTTCTTGGACTTGTAAAAAGTATTCTGGATCTGTAAATTGAAATCTGTAGATTTGAAAGGATCTTTTCACTCTTTGATCATAAAGATGCTTAGGTTAGACTCTAAACTTTAAATTTTGAAAAGTTCTGAAACATCTAGGATTTCAAATTTGAGGCATGTGTCCTTGTCTTTGATGATATTACCTTGTTTGAAAATAATGATAGAACATTTTGTAATGAGAGGCGTCTGACTTGAATATCTTTAGAATTGAGAGCAGAGGTTTGAGTCTAAGCCAATCTAGAAGGCTTAAAATTAAAATGTTTTAGAGAAAATAATATGCACAGAAACCCGTAAAACCTCTACTTTCAAGCCTTTATTTGTGGAGTTGTATATTTTCCTTAGAATTATCACTGACCCATGATAGACTACTGTAGTTCGCATAGTAATCCCCACAGTAGCTATCTATAATCTATCACAGTAGTGCAAGGTAACACCACATTTTACCTCTCAACTACGTTTAAATGTATTGCAAGTCCTTCAATTAACGGAGACATCTGTTGGGGTTTTGAAAGAAGTATTGCTGGGTTCTCCAATGTCCTCAGATGCTTCATTGGGAATTTCAATGGGATTCTGGAACGCCAAAAAGGAATTCTGGCAGGATACCTTTCTCACTGCTGTGAGTGTTCTTGGTGTATTTTACTGACCAGCTGCGTACGTCATCATTTCATAGTTCATGCGGTACTCGTGCAGCTGCGACGCGAATATTTCGTCTTCGTTCTCTGACGAATCTGAACCGAGAATATCGGATAAAGTCATAATGTACTTCGCCGCTAGCCGTAACACCTGCACTTGCGTCAACTTTTCTTTATTCAGTCCGTCAGTGTAGAACGGAATAACGTTCCGCAAGACTTTAAACGCGGCGTTTAGTCTCGCCTTCCTTCCGCGTTCTCGCTCGTTTCGCCTCACTTGTCTCGGACTGCGGTTTATGTTCCTTGATCTCCGGTTTGTGGAGCCTGATGACGATGCGAATTTAGTGTCTCTGAGCTGTCGCCCTTTCGTCGCTCTCTCCTGCGATTTCTTCCAATTCGGGAGAATTTCAAAGCCAAGCGGCGAGCGACTGATTTCAACATCCGACGATGAACTGGTTGATGAGAAATATGAAGATCTTTGAATTGTGTCCATCTTTTATTGTTCGAAATCTAAAATGAATTTTATGGATGAGTTTGATTGACTTTAATACTATCAAATAATAATAATTATAATGATTTTTTTATTTGAAATTGATGTAAGAGAATAGTCACTAGCTGATTAATGACTAGTATTGTTATATTTTATTGTATTTATAACACAGTATCAAAAACTATAATGAAATTAAATCTAGCCTAAATTCACAATACAATTGTTACATAAATCTGCAATAGCGAAATTCACAACCGTTTGTGATTGGTTTTCAGATAAATCATGCACTGATTCATGGATTCATATATTATACTATATCATATATTATCATATATTATCATATATTATCATATATCATTATATATTATCACATACAAATTTAGTTATCGATCAAGATGGGAATGTATCTGCAGTACTGTGGAGGAGGTTCGCTACTGTAGAAGAAGCTAGTACTGTGTGGGTTGGGAATACTATCAGTAATGTGGAAAATGTTCAGTGCTGTAGAGGGATACCGTCGGTAATGTGGTAAATTTTCAGTGCTGTGGAGGGATACCTTCAGTACTGTGTAGGATATTCAGCAGGTGGGTCTTACTGGCCAATCAGAAACGAGGTTGATAAAGCCGTTTAACTTTGACCTAATAGGTTTATTTTCCCTCGAGTTTCGTTCCGCATTGGTTCGGCCATTTTAGATCTGTTTGTCCTGCTTTCTCCTCTATTGTTCAGGACATTAATTATGATAATCCATAATTGAAAATTATTTCAAAATAAACTTTGCTTTCCAATTGCAACGTCCTATAATCCATTTTCGTGCCCTTGTTATTTCGTTAAAAGCTAATAAAATTACGCTAGAAATAGAAAAAATAATGTATTTATAGTTTGGTATATATCTTCACGGTTAACAAGATGACTTAGATGGGATATTAATTTGGAATCAATGATCTTGTGAAACTGAACAATAAATGGAAGAAAACAAAGGGTTTAGTTTTTGACCGCTGCATCTTGGATTACACGTTTTTATTAATTCACGTTAGTAAGTTTGTTGTTACGTCATCATCATCATCATCATCATCATCATCATCATCATCCTCATCATCATCATCATCACCATCATCATCATCATCATCATCATCATCATCATCATCATCATAATCATCTATCTATTTAAAGTAAGGTTACATTATAGTTAAATTACTGCTAATTTAGCCCAACTGTTTACATTAAAAGGTTTACAAGTTTAACAAGGTTCAGAAATAAAATGAAAGTGCAAAAAAGATAATTATCCTGTCAGAAACCCAACTTGCGGGATATATACCTTGCAGGGCCTACAATTGCATTTATCACTATTCCAACATCTAATCCTTTAAGCATTGCACTGCCAAGTATAAAGAAAGCGGCAGACATAAGCCTCTACATTAATGTGTACAGCATTTTCATAAGAGATTTCTGGAAACTGGAACAAAAGGTTTTATGTTCCATTTGTCATCAGTAGAGCAGAACGAGAGGGCCCACTAACAAAACAAAACAATTGAAAACTGCATCAAGTCATTTGACTAATTTGCTAGTAGAGCAAAGCAAAATTGGACACAAGCAAAAGAAAACAATGCATTTAGTCTAATTGTTGTGAATAAAAATGGAAATGGGCATTGGAGTGCCTGGATATTCCAGTTGGTAGTGCTATGACGCACCAAGCCAGTGGTCCTGTGTTCGGATGCCTCTACAAATCATCAGGTTTCCGCTTATTCTGGCTATCCATTATCTTGAATTTCTTATCTGCTGAATAAAAATCTCTGCGAACGGCAGTTTTTAATCGTCGACATCACTTCAACCTGATTATCCGTCCTTATCTTCCACTTTTTATCTTTTGCTGGACGTGTGATTTATCATCCACCCAATTCTCTCGTGTTATCTGTCACTTTGTTCCCTATTGCTTATCAGTGTGACAATGAATTCGTCTAATTTTGCTCTCTTTATCTCACACTTATCTTTATTTCCAACAAATTGACAGATCTGCAAGTTCCTGACGAGGAGAGCTAGTCATCAACTTCAAATATGCTGAGTGCTCACTTTTACACCACTCGCATGATTCATTATTGGATGTTTCCTAAACTCTGGACAGCTTTTCAACCAGCTTTTGGCCATTTTTCACTATTGATATTGCTATCATTTGTTACATTTCATTAGGAGCCTGTTTCATTTGGAGCACGGACTATTTAGCTTGTGCAGTCATGTACGGGCTAGTAGAAGTTTGTGCAGTCATTCACTGGATAGTAAAAGCTGGTGCGGTCATTCACTGGATAGTAAAAGCTTGTGCTGTCATGCACTAGCTAGTAGAGGCTTGTGCGGTCATTCACTGGATAGTAAAAGCTTGTGCAGTCATTCACTGGAAAGTAAAAGCTTGTGCGGTCATTCACTAGATAGTAGAAGCTTGTGCGGTCATTCACTAGCTAGTAAAAGCTTGTGCGGTCATCCACTGGATAGTAAAAGCTTGTGCAGTCATACACTGGCTAGTAAAAGCTTGTGCGGTCATTCACTAGATAGTAAAAGCTTGTGGGGTCATTCACTGGAAAGTAAAAGCTTGTGCGGTCATTCACTAGATAGTAGAAGCTTGTGCGGTCATTCACTAGCTAGTAAAAGCTTGTGCGGTCATGCACTGGCTAGTAAAAGCTTGTGCGGTCATGCACTGACTAGTAAAAGCTTGTGCGGTGTCAAGGCAGCCTAATGTCACCCGCCCCTGGAGTTATAAAGTCAGTGTTAATGTTAATTAAACAGTCCGAAATGATTCTATTCCATTCTCTATGTAAATAAAAATTCTTTATAGAGAAACTTGCGCTAAGATTATTAACTAGCCGATTTAAGAAATGATAAAGAAATCATAATTTCGCTTAGCTGAACTTTTAAAAGGGTGATTTAAGAAATTTGATTAAAGGAAACAATCGCGAGTTCTAGTATGCCTTATTTTTTCAATGCCTTTTGTTTGCGGCGTGGCAACGGTTTCGAGATGATCTCGCTTCTTTCTTTGCTATATCTCAGTTAATTGAGTAACGTTATTAGGGTTAAAAGGATGATTTAAAGTGTATAATGGAGAATCTTCGAAATGTGTGTTTTTAACTTCTTCTAAAATAGCGGTCAATGCGTTCAAAGGTTGTTAATTCCTTTCTTTCTCGTGTATTGCTTTAATGAGTGACTTAATTAGGGTTGAAAGAGCGAGTTAAGGTGTATAATAGAGAATCTACACTGTGTGTGTTTTTAGTTTCTCGTAAAATAGCGCTAAATACCGCAGCACAAACTGTAGATTTATCTCAGGCCTACTGTTTTCTTCTTCGACGGGTGGCATACCACTCCGATGTACGACGTCTTTGTGTGCTCTGATGAGTGTCGGACAAAAAGCTTAGATAATTGTTATTTTTTGCTATATTTCAGATTTTCCTTGCCATGTTTTGAAATACCACCCTGATGAGTGTCAGACGCAAAGCTTTAGTAGTTATAACGTTTGGCTTAATTTCCTATTTTCCTTGCCATCCTCAAGTCCTTTACCGATCAATGACTGTTCTGACGTACTACCCTGATGAGTGTCAGACGCAAAGCTTTAGTAGTTATCATGTTTGGCTTAATTTCAGATTTGCCTTGCCATCCTCAAGTTCTGAACCAATCAAAGACTTTTCTATCATAGACTGTGGCATATACGGACGACAGCTTAGAGACTCGAGTCCAGGAAGACTACGTTAATACCAAATTGTAGCAAAGTGAACGTGTTAAACTATTATGGACCTATTCAGTTTGCAATACTGAGTTGAAACATTTGTTGATCAGTATTTCTGAATTTTTCTTAAAAACCGTCTAATTACGAAACTGTTAAGTGTATCATATACGGTATAAAGAAAATCTAAACAAAGCGAAAATTTTCAACCAGTTTGGATTTCACCGTCCGAGTTAAGATTCGAAAACAGGGCAGCTGATTTCGTTACTTAATGCATCAATTTAACCTAAGTAATGTTCCTTTCAGATAATCTTTAGCTTGCTTTGTTCTCGATTATGATATTAGGATGTTCTTAGTTTTTAACATCTTCACAGAAGTTATTCTTATAAATCATATTCTTATAAAAAGACGTTTACAGAAGAAACAAACTAAAAGAGCCCCTAAAAGCTAAAATTTCCGCGTTAAGACCGTCAGGAATGATTTCTTGGAAGTTGAATTTAAAAACGTTCTTTTAAAGTTGGTTTCGTATCACAAATCTAACTATGTTCTCATAGAAAGAAGTGTTAATTAGGAACGAATTAAAAGGACCCTAAACCCATTGTTACGACCCTCAAGTATTTCGTTTTATAAATCTAATTTACTGAAGGAATAAGGAATTTTCTCAAGCAGAAGCAGCGAATCAACTTTGTTTGGCCAAGTGATCTATCGGGGAAGGTTTTTTAAAATCATATGAAATCAGTCTATTTTCGATTAACATTTTTAAAACAATTCAACTCGTTAGGTTTCATTTTCATTCTCTTTCTGACGTACTATTTCTGATGAATGTCAGAAGCGAAGCTTCCGTAAGTCTTACATATCACTATAAATGCGATTTACTGGCTTCGTCTTTGGTCGGTACTTCGGGATGGCAAGAAATCACTACTTTGGTTTTTCATATGATGCTTAAAAAGAGTTTTGAATCACTAACCTTTTGAAATTTTTACAGATTGTTGTAGTAAGTATATTGGCTTGTTCTGACACTTATCAAAGTTTTACGCCAGAGTGAGAATCAACTTGAAATTGAACTAATTTATACACCCCAATATGGATTAATTGAAGAAAAATAGAATAATAATGCTTTGTTAAGTTATTATATCTCTGTTCTCTCCTTTGCTCCGTCATGAAAGAAAAATATAATCATCTAGATCAGGTCTTCGTTGTATCTATCATGGTTTTTGAATAGTGCTCAAAATAAGGGCAAATTAAGTTTGTAAATCATGCTCTATAATTCATCTCCTATCTTTATATAGTTGTCATTACCATTTAGTCATATTTCTGTTCCCTCCTTTGTCTCTCAATTAACGAAAAATCAAATTACTTAGTTCTTATAACGTAGAAAATGTTTTATCTATGAGCATTGTTAAATAGTGCTAAACATAAGCATTCAAATAAAGATAAAACACTTTAAATCGTGCTAGTTTTTAATTTCTTCCTTGTATTTCTTACAAATATTTAGCTCTATTTCTTCTTTTCGTTTGTTCTCTCATTAAGTAGAATAGAATCAGTAAATTCTTACCTTATTTCTTTCTCTGCTTTGTTCTTCTTTATTAGCGTCCTCTGCCAAGAACGCGAGTTTATTGACGTTATCAGATATCGCCGTAGCCGGGATGATCTTTTGACCAACTGACGACGGAAAGGTCGAACCTCCTTTTATACCCAGGGAACAATAGCCTTTGAAATCTGTCAGCTCTCGACAAATAAGCATTCTCCGGCCTTTATGCAAATTTGTTTGCGCGCTCGGCTCTACGCAAGGCGAATCAACGATCAAACTGCTAAGCAGGATATAGCCGAATAATGATACGCGAATTTACGTCTTAACAAAGAGTTTGGTGTATTAAACAATAAAATCAATGCTTTAGCCCTTTAGCACATGGTTAAGCTAGTCACTGGTGTGCGGATTCGCTCGAGTTATGCTATTACGACTAATTACCTCTCCTATTGCCAATAATTGCTTGAAACCAGCATTGCAAGAGGTACCATGGGCCATGGCATTCACTTATTTAGGGCCTTCGTATGCCTATGATGATGGCATTGTCCAGAACGTATTTCAGTTCTTGCGAGACACTAACTGCATTGTTTTAAGCACTATTGATATATCTATATATTAGCTATATTTTTTATGGATGGATGCTAAGATCTAGGTGAAATAGTAATTACGGCTTTGGTATTCATTTATTCTAAGGATTCTTATACCTAATTATTGCCATTGGCTATAGGTATTTTAGTACAGCATTTTTTTACAGTATTGAGAGGGCTGTGCTTGTGTTTTATTTCTAAGCATGAATCATTGCTAAGATCTAGGTGAGATCGCTATTACAGGCTATAACGTTCGTTTACTGAGAATCTTATACCTAGCTAATTATTGCTTTTGTCCTTGGGTATTTTAGCGCGTGCGAGAACGTGAGTTTTATTGTGTGATTGTGTTCAGAAGTACTGATTAACTCTTTCGTTAAATCGTATTCCTTTACCTACTTCAACTAATACTTAGATCTGAGGAATCACTTACTATGGTATTCATTTATCTAAAGGCGTCGAATAGCTAATTACTACGACAATCTATAGGTATTCTAGCGCGTGCGAGAACGCGCATTGCCTTGTGTTTGACAATTGATATGAAGCTTGTTTTTCTTTACTTTGATTGATTCTCGGGTATAGGTGGATTAAGACTTAAGGGCTTATGCTTTCATTTGGATATTTTAACGCGTGCGGGAACGTAAATTGCATTAGAACCATAAAAAAGTATTGATTAAGTCTTTTGTGAGATTCCATATCTTTACTTGGATTAATAGTGGAGGTGAAATATAGATTTTGACTAAAGCACTGATTTACCTAAGCGAATCTGAAAAGATGATTATGGCCGTTGTCTGTAGGTATTTCAGCGCGTGCGAAACTTGATTGCATTGTGTCAAACGGTTTTGATAAAGGCTTTTGTTCAGTTCTATTTCTATGGTCTAATCAATGCTTAGAACCAGGCGGAATGGAAATTATTCAATAGGCTTTGACATGTACAGAACTCGAGGATGGCGATAAAATCGGAGACATAGCGAAACATGATAACTATCAGAGCTTTTTGTCTAACACTAATTAGAGTAGCTACGTCGAAAAGAGAACGAACATGAAAACTAACCAATTGTTATAGCAATGATAACTTGGTCTTTCGTATATCGTTTTCACTGTATTTGGGGTTGAGTAGCCCCACAGATTTCTAAGGATGTTTTCGCCTATATATTCTAAGTATGTATTCAGTGCTTCAGTCTTTGGTCGGCACAGAATTTTAGGATAGGGAGAAAAATCGGAAACACCGTGAAACATAACTACTGAAGCTTTGCGTCTTACACATATTTAAAGTAGTACGTCAGAACAGTCTTTCATCGGTACAGAACTTGAGATTGGGGAGGAAAATCGTGAACCTAGCGAAAAAAATAACTACTGAAGCTATACTTATGACACTCATCTGAGTAGTACTTCAGAATGAGAACAAAAACGAAACTTCGTAAAACGAAGACGAAATGCTTTAGTTCCTGAAGCTTTATTACTGTTATGTTTCCTGCAACTGTCGAAATATCTAATATAGAATGCTGGTATCGGTAAAAGTAACAATTATTGGTTATAAGAAATAGAGAACTAAATAGCCAACTAAACTTACCTATGCGTGTGATAAGCACAAGCCGTGCATTAGGAATTAACGTCGTTACTTTGCTGATGGGCGTGACGTGCTTCTGTTAAATCTTTCAATGTTGGATGGCTGTGCCATCGTTGTGCTGTGACTGTGTTCCATGGGGCTCCACACTGTTTCTGTTGGGTGTCGATGGATTGTTGCCAGATGCAGCTTTTTGTTTGTTTACACGGATTATTGTTTACTCTCGCTTTGCTTATTTCATTGACGACTTCCCACTGTATTACTCCGCAGCTAGCCTTCACCGATCGAAGACTGTTCCGACGCACTATTCTGATGAGTGTCAGACCCAAAGCCTCAGTAGTTATCTATTTTTTCATGTTTGAAATTTTCCTCGCATTCATCTATGTAAGTGATTTATGACGATAAATGCTGAAGGGCATCGCAATCCTCAAAACCTGCAACATTTTTACGAACGACATGACTTCCGGATTTTTTTTTAGAAGCTGTCAATTAAAGAGCGAAATTTCCTACTACAATGTAAGAGATTATTAGGGAGTGATCTCAGAATTTGTGTTAGTAGTTTTCTATTATAACTGAATGCAATGATGGAGCTTCCTAGGGTTAAATGCGTGGTCTTTGCTGCAAAACTCTTGACTATGCTATCTAGTCTGCTCAAGTAGCTTTCTTAAAATATGTTTCTACAGTGATCTTATTAATGCAGGCACTCTCTCGATCCTAGAAGAATTGATTAGTTTGTTAGCATACGTTAAAAGCATCTATCTTCATTTGTTATTTGCATAGACGCTTAAAATGTCAATGTAAACTCTTTCTTATTTGTATGGCGCTATTTCCATTAATATTATCTTCACTGGTTGGAGCTTGGTCTTGAACTTAAGACTTTTCCTTTGAGTCCTACTCCTGACTATTTCGTAGAAAAGGCCACGCCCTTCATTCCCAAAACACATGAAATCAAAGAGGTCTGCATCAAATCAAAAAATTTACCCTTCTCTTGTGTTGGAAAGGCCCTCATTTGGCGACAAAGTCTTATTTCACACAAAGTTATCTATGGTTAAACTGTCTGACAATTAAGTTGCTTCATGGAAACCCTGTGGAATCAATTAGCGTCGTTGTTCACCCAGTCTTAGTTCCTCGGTTACTTCTACGTACTTCATCGAGACTCTGTGATTCATTTTTTGTAAAGCGCATCTTACTGCCATGCTTTGGGTCTAAACCATTTGCTTTCATTTGATGGAAATTGAAGCGAATCAGGCAACTCAAGTAATTTGAGAGAACTGATAAATCCTAAACCAAGATAAGGATATTAGCCTAGGAAAGTGATATGAAGTAATAAGGGTTTGGTTTTTCGCGATTAGATATACCCGCGGGCTAGTGGTAAAAATGAACCCTATCGTTGTTTTCACTGATTTCGGCAGAATAGAAGTAATTTTGGTAGATGTAAATTGAATTATTTTCGATATTTAACTATTGTTACTTAGAATAACATTATCCTGATCAAACTAATGATTTAAGACTTGTATATATGGTTATTTTGGATGCTAAGATTTAAATATTTATGGCTTATGGCTGTTTTCACTGCTTTGCCTGGAATAGCATTGGATTGCCTTGAGCAAGCTGAAATAAGGAACTAAGGAACATTTTAGCAGGCTCGTACTATACCATCTTAGTTCCTTATTTTATCTTGCCTAGAGGTATCGTAGCTTGAACTGTATTACATTATAGCAAGACTTCTGACTCTAATACTTTGCTGTTATAATCATTTGATCTAACTAACTGTTACGACTTTACTAAGAAGCATTTCAGGGCGTAGATTAGTTTGTGATTCCAATGTGTAGATGCTAATTAAGGCTTCTGAGTTGTGTTTAACTAGGTAATGTTACCAAAAATTTATTACATTTTAGAAGCATGTATGAATGTAGCCACTTGATACGGTAAAACATATGATGAATACAATGGTATTAGACTTGAATCTAAGATGGAGATTGGCTCGAGATTCGAATATGTAGACATGCATATACGTAGCTGTTTTCATTGCTTTGATTGCAATTTAGGTAACTTTGCCAAAAGTGCATTGCATCTTAGAAAGATGTATGACTTAGATAACTTGCTATAGTGAACATGTAACGAATCTGACATAATTATACTTGAATGAATACCTCAGATAGAGATTGGTTTGAGATTCGAATACATAGACATGTCTCGATGCTTTTGGCTGCTTCCATTGCTTTGATTAGAACTAGGTAACTTTCAAAGAAGTGCACTAAATTTGAGCAAAATGTATGACTTTTGCAACTTGCTGCACTAAAACATGTTTGTATCCAATTATAGAGGAAATTGATATGGAGTATCTCGGATGGAGATTGGTTAGAGATTCAAATATTCAAACATGATTGGAGGCATATGGCTATTTCCATTGCTTTCACTAGAATTAGGTAACTTTCCAAGAGGTGCATTGAATTACAGCCTGATTGATGACTTTTGTTACTTGTTACAATGAGGCATGTAACAAATCTAATGATAGATAACATTGATATAAGATATGTCAGATGGACATTGGTCGAGGATTCAAACAAATAAGTCTAGGCCAATGGCTGGTGTCATTGCTTTAATTGGATTGAGGTAATTTTGCCAAAAGTGTATTACGGTATAGCAACGTGTATGACTTTAGTAACTTGCTACAATTACATTTTTCATGAGACTACTGAAATCACACTTGCATATAAAATAACAAAGGGTGGAGTTTCCTTTCAGACTCGAGTTATCAGACATAGTCGAGGCATATGGCTGTTTCTATTGCTTTACTTGAAATTAGGTAATTTTGCCAATAGTGCATTACATTCAAGAACTGTAGCAACTTGCTAAAGTGAAGCATGCAATGAATCTAAAGCTTAAAGACTTTGATATGAAGTCACTGAAGTTAGAGATTGGTTTGAGATTCTAGTAAATAGGCGTGGTATTAGAATGTCCAGGCATTGCTGCTAGCACTGCCTCGTCCTCTGGCAGTGCTCGGTTTTGTGCATGAATGGGCTAATATGTCGTTAATTAGATCATCTGGTATCAATGACGATCTCAACGATAATAGACAATGTGTGCGTTTAGAATCTCTAGCCTGTGTGAAAAGAGGGCCTGCTCTAATGTCAGCTAATGATCCAGCGGTATGGTCATTGTCTCGGCCGGAGATACCGTGTGATTGGCCTAATGGCTGTATATAGCTGTTCAAACGTATTCTTAGTAGGTGGGAGGCGAGACAATGCGACGTGTGATGGTTAAACCGTCCAGCGTGGCCTGCATGAGTGACCCACCATTAGCTCGAGTGTGTGGATGGAATTCTTGCACCGTTCGTCAACACGGCAACGTGGGGAAAAACGTGTAGGATCAGGCGCCGTCATGCCTAAATTACACTATTGTACTCATATAAATATAATCAACATCTATGGAATGCCGAATTGCCCAATTCTTGGTATCTACAGGCACGCAGGACTCTGATGGACGTCGCCATGTGCAAATTAGGCCGTTTTTGTGCATTTTGATGCCAAAATTGCCGGTTTTTCGAGGCGTTCTCTGCCCAGAGATAAGACGCAAGTGATTTATGGAAATCTTTTAAAACAAAGGAGCACATGTAGCTTTGACTAAGTTTGAAAAATATTGAAAAACCTGAGCCTTGTCTAACGTGGGTATATGAATATCGAGCATGGTCGTCATTTGCATAGGGGTTTTTCCTACACATTCGCAGGCCTCGAGCGCGAGGAGCTTGCCATTGTCTGACTTCTGGTCTGGCCAGTCTATTCTTCTACAATCAGTTTAATTAAGCACACGAAATTCTTCATATGCGGCAAAGAGCGCCGATAGGAACTCGAGTCTCCCTGCACTCCCTCCCCCTCTCTAATTGGGCGTTGGCCCTTTGTACCCCTGTTCTCTTCTAATTCAGTACTCTTTTTTCTCTATGGTTTTATGGCCTTTATATGCTCGATAACATCTGTATTTGTACAAGAATTTCAAACAAAAAGCCTGTTATTTCTTGGTTTGTGCGTAGAGAGAACAAACGGCAGTGTAACATGAGGTCAACTCAAAGCTTTCCAGCATAGGCCGTATCGCCAGCTCGAGAGGTGTTTCGCTAAGTTAAACATGTGTTGGAATTTTTGCTCAATTGTCTATTTATAGTAGAATTCTCACAATGGTTCCATTCTAATCCCTTCCTGACTGCTATTGGCCTCTACTACCAAAAATTTGGTACCTTGGGTTTTTGTATGCCGTGGTAATTGGAATATCTCCTTTGTTGTATGCCTGAATATTGACAAAGGAAAAGTGCTACAGGTTGATATAGACTGCTCTCACGATGTTTGGCTTTCCTTTCGATAGCACCCAAGATATGTATACCGGGACTTTTTTAAGCTTAGTCTCGTTACCTTGTGGTTGGAAAGTGCCAAAATTTGGTAACTGGATTTTTTGTATGTTATGGTAATAGGAATATCTCTTTTGTTGCATGCCTGAATGCTGACAAAGGAAAAGGGATATAGACCGATGTACTCTACCTTAACATTATTTTAACTTTCATAGCGATAGGACCTAACCTGTATATACCGGAACCTTTTAAAGATTAAGCTAGCCTACTTGTGGCTTGAAAGTGCCAAAATATGGGTAACTGGATTTTTGGTATTTTGCGGTATTAGGAATATCTGTCTTTCAATAAACCTAAATGTTGGCCATTGTGTTTGGGGATGAAGCGACTCCGGCTTGCTATAAAAGAGCTTTATTTCACCAGACATTGGGTTCCGAAAGAACTGACTGGGTCTATAGGGTTTGTATGATGCTTTACATTATGTCATCTACAACTCCACAGTGCCGAAGCGAGGGTAACTGGAGTTTTTTGGCATTGATTGTTAATTCGAATATTTGTGTCGACATAGAACTAAATTTTGAACATTATTTCGTTAGATAAGGAGATTTTTCGATTAAATTTTTAGTTTTTTCCCTCCTTATTTTGTTGCGGAAACGAATACCGGGTCTATGTAAGTCCTTCAAAGGTGTTGAGGCTCAATGTGTCAAAATCTGGGCAAGTGGTTTTATTGTATTTCGGTTGATAAAAGAAACTATTTTGTTGTATGCATTGACGCTGACCATTGTTGAAGGGGATGACGGATGGAAGCTGCTCTCACCGAGCTCCACTTCCATAGCGAGTTGGTTCAGACTGATAAGACTGAGTCTATGGGGTCTTCATACTGCCTCTTATGCTATTCATAACTTCATATTGTCAGAATGTGGTTTATTGCCTCGTTTCTGTTTCTTTGTTACTAGGAGCATCTATTTTTCTAGAGCGTAGATTTTGACGAAAGAAAAAGCGGTATAAAACATGATTAACACTTTGTTGTACTTTCTTACAGACGATTGTAGGACACTGATATACCATTATGATGTCACAATATACATTATTATCTACCCATTGGCGATTTTAGGAGAATGCTCGGGGCCAATGATCTCTATAAATTCATGATTTGAGTGCATTTTACGTGATCTATACGGTATTTAGCCTTTTTTCTTCTGTTCTGGGGCCTTTTTCGCCCGAATCATGCGCTAGCCGCTTAGAAATGTCCTTGTATCTACAACTGAAAGCATGGAAAGAAGAAAAGGCCCAACTGAATTCCCATGCCATGTTCATAGCAATGAGAAAACTTCACAACCTGGAGATTCAGCCTAACAGCATAATATACATTTGCTATCTAGCCTTTGATATCTTGTAGGACATCGCTGTAAATACACTCGATCTTATCCAGGCTATTTTTGATGCAATTTTTGACGTTATAGTCACCACTTATCATGACAACCCTTTGATATTTAATAGGGCAAAGTTTCGGGAGAGATCCGTCTCTCATCATCAGGCAATGAGAAAGGTTTCAGTCATATTTATTAAAAAGGTCGAATTTAGTCCAATGGAATGTGTTTAACTTTAAGCGATTCTACTCTGTCATATCGGTCATAAAGCTACCATTTCAGTGTTACTTAATATCAGTCCGATGTAAAAAGGTGACAAGAGTTATGTGCCAATCAAATCACGCCTTATTAATTCATTTTTCATCACCCTGTTTTATCAGAATCTAATCATTTTAATGTGAACCTTAGAGGAAATTTTTTAAGTAATAGAAGAGTTTTGCTTGAAGTCCTTACAAATGCTCCTATAAAACTGAAAGCCATCGAGTGCTCGAAACTCCCAGTATACACGTACAACGAATGAATGGAGTGATTAAATTGAACTTTGCATAGCCTTCCAACAGTCTGATAGATGGATTTGAACAGAAATGACTAATTTTCCTTTTCCAAAGCGATCAAACAGGGATTATACATTTTAGACTCGGAGATTTAGCTAAACTCCGCTTCAAAACACAAATATTTAGAAAACCAACGACCATCATGATGATATTAGGAAAAATATAGTGAACGGTAGTGCCAGGAGTTTGGATGTCTGTTACTAATATTTTACATCAGGAAGCTACGAAAAATTGCCACCGTTTTCAAAATGGCGTGTGTATTTTATTGTAATGCTGAATTACGCCTCAGGCTCTTAGGGATATAGCCCGACTTACGCTGATTCCTCAGAATTTCTGCTTCCTTAGCGATTAAGCTCAGAACAATAATTGAGGCTCAGACTGTAAAACCAGCGAGACTAAAGGCTTGGCCTGTGTAGAAATCAACTTATAGCTGTCACTGCTATGTAGAAAAGACTGAGGCAGAGCGTCTTTGATGTGATAGTGAAGCCATATTGGCAGCCATATTATCAGATCTCAAAGACCCTAGCCCAATATCTGGGTGAAAGTCTTTCAAGAAAGGGCAAATGGAGATGTACTGCTATAGAGGATATCCTTTTAAGCTTTTATCTGCATTTTTTAGCCCTTAAGTATCTGTATTTCTAGCCCTAGCATAATACTTAGGCATATCAACTAGACTGGGACACCACATACCACATTCTATTTCACGTAGTTTTAGGGCTTAGTCAGCCATTTTCTTTTCTGAAAATATCATTTTTCATTTCAGGATTTTCCAAGTCCAACAAAAACCCAGAGCTCCAGAAAACGTCCTTTCATGATTTATATGACTCTTGAGTCTACCGATTTGGACGCTTTACAACTTCGGAATTGATACTAAAAATAAGTGATGGCTGTATGAAGGTTAGTGAATTCAACTATAGCTACTAACTGTACAAATAGTCTAGAATGTTATGTTGATGGCACAAATTGGGCTCCTTGCAAGTAAGAGTAAGCAGTCGTCGTTGAATAGAAGATTCTGTGAAAGGTTACGGGTCTTATTTTATGCAATGCATCATAGGAATTTGCTCCTTGGCAACGCATAGCTACCAAATCAAAACGGTCTAGATCTCTTCTACAATCCCCGCTAAAAGTCGCTGGAACATCTAGGATTTTTTTATAAATAACTTGTGGTAGACATTTGGCGGGGATTGTAGCTACGGCCAGGCTCAATTGTTAGTCTCAGTAGCTATGCGTTTCCAAGGTGCTGATATCTCTAACAAGGATTGCGTGAAACGGTTGCTTGCATAATGTTTGTGGATGCAGGCAACATCAATTTTACGCTTCCATGCCCACTCCAGGCTTGCGTTCAAAAGTAGATACATATGCTTACTGGCTGCATGCTTGCTAGCTGTTGTCTTATGGTTTGATCAAACTTCGACTTATGTCCTACGTACAATTAAGATGAGTTTAAAAAAACACTAGCGGAAATTGTGTCTCACTATGTATCCGATTTTTCTCACTATCTTCAAGTTCAAATCCCCTAAGATTTTGTGAAAGAACCTGACCCAGACCGTGCTCGAACCCACGACCTCTTCCTCAGGTTTAGTTTTCTTTCACTTCCTGACCTACAACTTTTGGTGGTCAGATGCAAATTTTAAGTAGATATTATGTTTTGATAGGATTTTCTCGCTATCCTTAAGTCCTTTACCTATCAAAGACATAAGGCGCTAAAACTGACAAGAACTCTCACAGCCCCGTACTTTACATGGCAGCATTAACAACTCTATCAGCTTACAGAACTAATGAGTTGAACTTTATTGTTCTGCTCCTAGAAATATATTTATTTATATATATAGAAGACAGGACCTAAAAGACTTTCTTTTCCACTCGTCAGGAGATGAACGAATGAATATATTCCTATTCTCAAAGAGTCTTCCAAGAGTCTTGTCTTCTTAGCATACATGAGCGCGTTAAACATAAACACCCATAGGAATTGCCACAATATTACAACGCAATATTAATGAACCTCACTCAATCGTTCAACTGAGGGAACAAGGCCTTTGGCAGGTCTTAGCACGTAAACACAGCCTCACCCGCTCAAGTATATAAGTAACTACACCTCTGGGTGGGCCAATACACATTTGCTCAGGTGTCTACAAACGAGAACCTGTACTAATAACGAATTCGTAAATAAATTAACTAACAGGGATTTCGCAAATTAGAGAAACGATGTTTCAACTTGATAGGATATCCTTTCATCTTACATTCAATTACAGTTTCAGCCAAATCATCGGAGAACATCACGAGGCTACACAACACACTTTGCCTGAAAGGCTAAATACCTTAAGCCCTTGTGTCTCAGAGTGTACTGAACATATTCAAAATCAAGCGAAACGATAATAGGTGCTGGCTTCTCTATGAAAATTCAGACAATTTCTAATTGAAAATGCAAATAAATGCGCAAGTCTTCAGTCTCTTGGCAGGCCACTTGTGATTCTAATTAATTACAATTAAGCACGCCACTGGAAAGAGGGCACCTGGGTTTTAAGAGGCTGGTCCATAATGGGACCGACAGCAGTTCCGAGCGAAGTTATCGTTTTTCGTGGGAACAAAGTCAATATAATATATACAATATGCCTTGCAGACTAGTGTTTCTTGTATTGATTATGACGAGAACAAAGCTATACTGTAATACTAATTAAAACAGCGAAAAACATCAGATCATCTTCAGAATACAAAGGAGATTCTTTGTCTTAATGCTTACAGGTCAGAATCAAGGCAATGCGGTAAACGCCAGACCGTTGGGCTCGGAAAGGACCCTAATCGATCCTTCACTCAAAATTACAGATGAATGCAGCTACAACATGCTAATTTCTCTTTATTCCTGTTAGCTTGAGTAGTCATAAGGACAGGATTATTTTCATCATCATTACTTTATTCAGAGTTGGCTGTATCGTGCAACAGCTTTACTAAAGCTAATTTAAACTTGACGCAACTGATTTAGGTCAACAAATTTACAAGTTTCAAATACTAAAGTAATTAACCTATGAAATTGCTCTACTCTATATGTAACCCAGACTCGGAATAAATGTTTTACACAGCCTACAGGAGCAGTTATTGCTTGTCAATAATTTTACACACAAGAAAGTGAGAAATAGGGAGAACCATCCGTGACATACAAGCAATAAGGCGAGGTACTCTTACAGAGATGAGAAATTGACAGAAAGGCCTATGGCACAGAGTACTCTACTATCTGGGATAGCCATACAAACTACCTTGAGTTGACAAAATATTCTGAACAGATAAAACAAACAGACACGGAAATTAGTCAACGGAAAGAGATACAAAGAATTAAGTGCTGCCTGCTACATAATCCATGAGGAGGGACTTAGTAGTTTGTGTCGAGGTACCTGTTACTTAATGTTGCCAAACCATGACTCATTAGCTTCAGTTGCTTTTATTCCAAGTGGCAATCAGGTCAAGGTTAAAGTTTAGGCTTGGGAGCCTCTTTTGCGAGAGAGGATCTGATTGGTTCACTCGTTCTAATACAATAAACATGCTTTTCCGTTCTCCAGAACATAACAGATATTTGAGAGCACATTCTTCAGGGAATACAAGATAAACAAAATTAAATAGGGTATGGAGATTTAGTGGATTATCAAATAGAAGAGGGTTTAATTAAAGGTAGTACACGACTCCCAGATCCACAGATCCTGGGTCTGGTTTTTGTCATACGATAGATTCGAATCGTCTTGAAACGTTTTATCTATAAGCGGGTCTTTTTAATGATTTACTGATGGCATTTAAAGATATGCGCGCGATTACCAATCTCGCAGAGTGAAGCACTTTTAAACAACTAATTCCGTCGACAAAAAGTAGGTAGAAATATTCTTCAAAGTTCTCCTTCTCCTTCAATTTGGTTCTTTCGGCATTACAACCATCGTTATGCGTTTGTTATGATAATATTTTTGGTAAAAAGTGAAAGCTTAATGGCTAGGAAGGCTACTAGTGTTTTAATGCTCTCACTCGCGACAAGATACGTATACTATAGTCTGAATGAGGCAATGACATACTGTAGGTATGGTTAAACAGTATTTGATCCATGCAAAAGTTACAAAACTTCAGGATAGTTAAAACACCAGAAGCATTGCAACACATAAAATCCTCTAAAGCTTTGACACTCATCTGAGTTGTACGTCAGAAAGAGAACAGAAACGAAACCCATTGATTTCAATATGCCCAGAGGTGCATCACAGTTAGCCAATCAGAAAGGAGATGAATGATTGGCATGATTAGAGTCAACCAATCATCACCAGGATTCCAGTAAGGCAAGACAAACAATAAGTTGTTGAAAGAGTCGTACTGAAGAAAAAACTCCTTCTGGCCATACATTTTGGTATCCATTTTCGGTAGTAGACAATCTCCGGGATTCTTGAATGCAATATTGACCAACGGAGTTCGAAAATTTGTTGACATTCTACCTCTGCACCACTCCGCGTCGTAGCTTTACTCCTCCACAGTTCCATGTAAATTAATGCACTATTAAGCGAGACTTGCCTCGTTATCACTCAGCTCTCTAAAAAGCAGCCTCGGCTGTTGAGGCTACCATGAATGAAGAAATGAAATGAAATGTAAATGAAACTCTCCCTTTCACTTTTCTATATCACATAATTGAATTCTGCAATTGAAACTTTGCGTTGTTTTCCCGCCCTTTCTGAATAATTAAAGAAACGCGCTTATTTTGTTTGCTGCGACGTCGAAAAACCTTGCAACTTTGTGCGTAAGTGTGCCTAATAATAAACAGGAAGCAGTGTAGGGGTCTATTAAGTGTTGCCTAATAAAGAAACACAGACCTTCACAGTGGCACCTTAGTTATCAGCAGAGTGGAAATTTTCTGAAAACTCCCACCAAAATGTGTCTTTATTATTTGCTTTTATTTTCATTCCATAAACGTCTCATGTTGCTGTGGTATGGAATTTCGTTAGTTCCCTTTCCTCGCCTCCATGCCACGGAGCGTGAAAGCATGCTGTTTCGTTATTCTAATAGCATAGACCATTATTGTGCAATCATGAACATTGGCGGACTATGATCTAGCTCTAGCTGTGCTGTACTTGCATGAATACTCACTGAAAATGGAGATAGTCTTGAATATTTGGATTAATGAGTTCGACTAGACTGTTATACGAGTCCCAGAAATAGCCAGCCATAGATGGTGACTAAAGTTAAATTTCATTGCCTTCGCACATGCGTAGTCGAAGTCCTAAAATGTTAACTAGACAGACGGAATATTGTTTTCTCGAATAAGGTTCGGGCTAGGGTTAGGGTTTGGTTAGAGTGGGGGTCAGTGTTCGGGTTAGAATTAGGGTAAGGGTTTGGGTTAAGTTTTGGTTAGGGGCAAAGCCTGGGTTTCGGGTTTGAGTAAGAATCACGTTCCTAACTTCGACTAACCACTCATATTGGGGATAGGGTTGGTGGCTCAACGTGGGTAAATTCCTGAGGGGGACAACTATCGTTGTAGAGTAATAAAGACACTAGACCCCATGCTAAGAAAACTTGATTTTGGGAAGCAAATCTCCCCTACCCCCTTTTCATCCGGCCTGCCTGGATATTAAACTCCATGGTAGACTATTGTTCGAGAGCAACAGAGATACTAGGTTCCATCCTAAGAACGGTAGATTTTGGGAAGCACCGGGAGGGCAACTATCATCTTTCCCGTTTTCATCCAGTATGGAACTTTCATGCGTATTACCACTCTTACCAGTCCTTATATTGCTGGTCGAATTAGAGGAGGGGGCAACTATTGTTCGAGAGCGAATAAGACACTTGGCCCCATGCTAAGAATGATTGATTTTGGGAAGAATTGGGAGGGCAAATGTTCGGCATGCCTGCGTATTACCCTCCAGCCAGTCCCTGATGTTGCAGATCGAATGGAAACATAGGTCGTAGCGAATTAGCTACAAGCAGCTGGTGTACAATGCCCTCCACTGCATCAAGAGGATTTTAGATTACACGCCTGGCTGAACCCTTTGCTCTCCCTCTCTCTGCTCCCATTCTCTTACATGACGTGGTTGAAGCGATGAGGAGATTGAGACAAATCACCCCTTTTGTCTCTGTTGCAATCACATTGGTTCATCTGGGATCATTGGATCAGCAATCTTGCTTATCCCAAACTAAACCAATTGCCAGTGCTAAGATGATAATCGCGGAGGACAATGCCACTACGAGAAACAACAGTTGACCTACCCACTGTCCATATGCTGATTATTCATGCATGCTTCGATGTAGCAGCGACGCGTGCCATTCAATCGAGCATGCGTCCAACTCACTAGTTTAAGTTTTCGACTATATTGATACTTAATGATGATGATGTCAATGGCGATACCAAGGATTATAATGATGAATTCGTCGACCAGGAGCCGTCGATCCTAAGAGAATGGGCTCCCCTATACTATTTACAAGGAATGAAGAGCATATACCCGAGATTTCAACTATTCGTCACTGCACATGCGCCGAAGCATCATCCCATAACGATGATTCAGCCTTAAAATCTATTTGTAGGGCTAGTCATGGGTTGAGCAAGGCTGTTGTAAGGGTTCTGTGAAGGTTTATTCAGAGTTAAGCAAGAATTTAGAAATGTTTTAGTAATGGTTTTGTTTGCTTTACGGTAAGAACCACCATTTGAGGACAACGACTCTGTGTTGCTGGCCACTTGTGGCGCAGTAAACCTCGGAAGCTTGAACTAGCTTCGGAAGTAATTCTCCAGGAACCGCTACACGGTAAAAGATCTCACTGTAGACCTATCAAAACATACATTGACCAACTTGTGGACGACGCAGGCTGCGCAAAGGAACATCTACCTAATCCCATGGAACATAGGGGCCGTGAAAAAGCATGTCATTGCAATACGAGCTACCTCGAACTGATTGATTGATTTTTATTAGGGTCTGGTAAGGCATTAAAAGTGGTTCATTAGGGATTCAAGAAGGGTTCAGCTAGGGCTTAATAGGCTCAATAAGGCAGTAGTAAGGGTTCAGAAGTAATCAGTAAGAGTTTGTAAGGGTTCTGTTCAGGTTTAGTTTAGTTTTGTCCAAAATATTATTCAGATTCTAAATGGACATATGCACAAAGAATTCAACACAAACTAAGCTGACTCGAACTCTCAGCTTGTTTGAATCGAATTAAAAGAAAACCTTTATCACTTAACAATAGCCAGAGTAAACACAGGTCAATATACCAACCTTCACAGAACAAGACTCATAGACTGGGAAAGATATTGCGAAAAAACCATAGCCTAAGCATACTAGTTTGCCTACACACCCTGAACATACTATGTAACCTATCCCTCACCAGGGTTGATGCTCCTTTACAGGATTATGCGTTTATTTTCAACAGGGTGGCGCATTTACCTGCACCTTGGGAGGTATTATCCTGTACTGGGTTGATTTCACTACACCAGGTGGGAGACTACATGTACGGGCTGGGACATCACCCAGTGCATGATAACCAATACAGGATTATACCCCACCTTATGTAAGGCAAACCAACTAGGCAGGAGAGAAGGTGCGCTACTGACGTCACGTCTCTTCAGATTCCTAATGACTTGTTACGTCACTTACTAAGGCCAAGAGAAGCAAGGTTACCTGACCTTTATGGAAGTGCCTAAGGCATTGAAAGCGTTTAGCCTGCATATTTATTAACATTATTATGATTATCATCCTCTTTGTATTAGGGTTTACTAGATAAGCCATTGCTGAGTCGAGAAGAATGGACGAAACTCGAGGCAAGGCACCATAGTCCGGTAAGTATTCGCTTGAAATTGTCCTAATGTGTGTCCTTTTAATTGACACTATAGGACGGGATCAAGTAGCTTGAAGTCTATTGTTCTGTCTGCTGTCCACGCGACCTCAGCCCGTAATCGCATTAGTGACGCGTGCCATAAGACCGCTGACCAAACCCTCTGTTATGTCCAGCGGAAATACGTGATCAGTAGTCTTTTGGTTGGGAAGAATGCCCGAGCATGTTATCTGCGGGAGATCTGCGTTAATTCAATGAAGTTAATTATTCTGGTCATTAGCCAATGGGCAGTGCCCGCAGAATGAGTCTGGTTGTTGGTCAGAAACGTTATCTGGTACGACACACAATATGATTCACGAGAATTACGTTTAATGTAAGTTCATTAATTAGATTTGTCAACTTTCTGACTTGCTTGTCCATCCGAAGTTCTATACTCATAATATGCTATTTGCCTCACTTGTGCCTTATGTCCACCTTACAGGGACCTTAAGATCACACATATGTCTGAGTCTTTAGGTATAGCCTTATCTAAGCCTTAAGTTTGCTTTACTGGCACCTTATGTTTGCTCTTATGATTGCCTTGACTGAATCCAATGTTCACCTATCTGAGTCTCGTGTTCGCTTTTCGTGAAACTAATGTTTGTTATTAATGTAAACGGACCTGGTCATTATGCTCAATTCATCTTAGCCTTATGGTTGCCTGACATAAGCTTAACTTGAACATTATGCATACCTCATTCCTCCAAAGTTCACTTGACCCTATGTATGTCTGCCTTATGTGCCTTATGTTCACCTTAGGCAAGCTTGATATTTCCCTTACCCAAGCTTGATTTTCGCTTTGCCTTAGTTATCTGTTAGTTTTGCCTGCTTGGCGTCTGAGCCTTACGTTTGACCTCATTGAGCCTGGAAATTGGTTATCTGAGTCTGGTGTTTACATTACTTGAGTCAAATGTTCACCCTTCTGTTTACCCGAGCTGAGTTTGATGTTTGCCTTGCCTGAGCATTATGTTTGACTTATATAAGTCCAATGTTCACCCAAGTTGACCTATTTATTTGACTTTACGAAGCCTTGCAATTGTCTCATTCGAGTCTATTATTTACATCATTACCTGGGCTAAATGTTTACCCTTCGTGTTTGCTTGAGCTGAGTTAAGTGTTTGCTTAACCTCGGCGTTATGTTTGATTTGAATACGCCCTGTGTTTGTCCAGCTGAGTCTTATGTTTACTTTCAGTCTATTTTTTGGACAACCTGGACCAAATAGTTACTCTTATATTCACCCAAACTGAATTCAATGTTTGCATTAACTAAACCTTTAGTTTGAGCTTACTGATTCTTGCGTGTGGTTTTGCACAGGCATATAGTTGCTTGTGGTCATCTAGCCTGAGTGTTTTGTCTTGCCTTAGCCTTATGTTCACCTTATCTGAGCCTTGTATATGCATGATGTTTGCCCCATGTTTGCTTGAGCCTTGAGTTTGCCAATTGTTTGTCCCATGTTTGCTAGAGCCTTATAATTGCCTGATGTTTGCCCTATGTTCGCTTGAGCCTTGTGTTTGCTAATTATTTGTCCCATGTTTGCTTGAGCCTGGTGTTTGCCTGATGTTTGCCCTACGTTCGCTTGAGCCTTTTGCTTGCCTAACGTTCGCCTAATTTTTGCCTTACCTGTGCCAGTTTGCCTGATTTTTTTCATTTTCCGACTTTCAAATTATTCCTGATCTGTATACCAGATATTTAGGCCAATTGAGACAAACATCTTGAGTATAAGTTTTCATTGCAAACGAATTACAATTGCAACAAGAAATTAATTTGAATTCTTTCCTCCACAATTCCATGTAGCATTTTGAGTAGTATGATTATAATACAGAGCAATTAATATACTTTCTAAACTCAATATTTCACAATCTACAAATTTTATAACACGAAATTCGTTTCGACATATTTATAAGTTGTTTGGTAGTTACTCCAATCGTATATGAAGGTTTTCGTATATGTTGGTAAAATGCTGTAAAGAGAAACAATGGAGTCGTGATATCTGTTTTGGTAGGCTAAGCTATCATGTGTGCCTCGTCTACATTCTGAACACAATAAAAATAACTGCCATATTGTTTGATGCCCGAAAAGACTATCATAGGAATATCTTCATGTCACTTTGTAAAATTTCCGGTCAGGAACATAGGAGCTGCAATCCCCGCCAAAAGTAGTTGGAACACCCTTGATTTTTTTACCAAATAACTATATTTTTAGCTTTCCTAGCCTTTTATTTCCAATCAAACCCCCCTCCCCCCCTCAAAACAATGTTGTTTACAAAAGGAACTTTATGAGACCACACCAAACACAAGCTGAATGATATTGGGCTAGTCTTTGTTATCAGAAACAACATTGTAAAGGGGGAGGGGAGGGGGAAAAATGTAGAAAACTGTAAAAATAGTGCAAGTGTTCCAAGACTTTTGGCGGGGATTGTCTTCAGTGGTTTTTTGAGCAAATGGAGTGTGAAGAGAAGCAAGATAGTTTTTCTGGGGTTTTCGGGGGCGAGGATTTCATTGAAACTATAATTGGAGCACTCAAACGAGGCTATGACGTCATACTTGATGTATCACCTGTTTTTGGGAGCATTTTTGGGGAGTTTTGTTGAAATTTACGTTGTTTTCCTATATATTCCATATAAATGCTTTTTATCATGATATTTTGATTGGCCTACAATCAAAGGCTCAATAAATAGCAAAATGCTTGATAGATTTTATACTGTATCTACGTTTTTCATGCTAAACTAATGATTCTTGTTGAATTTAGTACATGCATGATAACGAGGCTGGGATATTTACCATTCAAATCCATGAAACTTTAAAGAAATGTGAGGATAGGGCCTAAATATTAATTGAATACAGTATTAAGTATGTTTATTATATAAGAATTAACCCACTTAATTGAGTTTTTTCTAATTATTGATAACTGCTAAGTATTGAGATTTGATGAGTCAGTATAGGAATATTTTCATGAAAATGTAAGCCTCTGAACTCACTCCATTCCAGTGTATAAGGTTGATATACGTAGGATATTTTTATAGAAATACTGCTAAGAAATGTGCTCATTTGTATGATTAAGCATCAAATAATAAATATAAAGTCTAAGGTATAGTAGAAGGGTAGATAAAACGAATTTGCTTTCAACATGAAAACGAGGCTGCTATATTTGTAGCTCACTGTCAAGATTTTGAGGGTAAATAAGACGCGAAATGGTACCAACGAAATGATTTCCTATGAAGTTATGATAAAAAGCCGTGTTATGTTCAGCACTAACATTGAAATTGTGCGACTTGCATTTGAATTTGACACAAAATGAGGTTATTATCTGCAATGGCTGGTTGGGCCTTTCAAAATATCGATCAAATAAAGTATGCTTATTTCATGGTACCTATCAAAAATGTACTCCAATGTCTCTCCCCGGCCCATGAAATTGCTACCAAACGTTTTGCCAAACGAATAAGGCCTTCAAATTGCTTGAATATGTCCTTCCTTATATGTCTACGACGATAATGGACCCCACTCTTCACCTGCTCATTGTAAATATTCCCTCTAAAAGCCCTTTCTAGTCTACATTATACATCGTATAATATAAATCAGGATTCATTAAAGGCTAACTTTAATATATCCTGAAAGATAAAAACCTAAAGGAAGTTATTTGCCTCATAAAAAACCGCTGCGGTGAGATTCTATTTGCCTAAGTAAACATCTATTCATATAGAACAATAGCGTATTCACCACTGGGCAAAAAGAGTTGATAATTTGTCCTTCTCAACCGTGCGCTCTCACGAGCTACAGTGCAAAATTCAAAACTCAAACTTGTTTTTATGGTCTAATTTCAATTCAGATTGCCTTTAGAACTAATTTTGCCGGTGTGCATAAACGAAACAAACCATTTTATCAAATTTTTAAGGATAGTAAAGCAACATTGAAAGAGATATCCCAATTTTCCAACGTGCTACGGTCCTTTTTTATTCTAAGTATATACTACTATAATACTACTTTGAATTCAGTGTAGCACGTTGAGATCTTCGATTTTAAAGCTTGAAAGATTAAACAATTGGCCTGCAAAGGCGTTGTTCCTATGTGCATGACTAGTGGACGGAAAATTATGTTATTATGAGATTGACAACTGTACACAGAGGGTCTAATAAATTAATTTTAGAACATCGTAGCACGTCATATGGACACTGGAGAAACAAAATTCCTTCACATATTGCATACATATATGAGGGAATGATACTCAGACATTATTTAAGGATACTTAATGGCATCTCTCTAATATAATTCATTTAAAAGACTATTCTATCATGAAGTTCTCTAGAATACCTTAAAATTGGGCCTAAAAATGCCCCCCACATGCAATTATGACGTCAAATATTCATTTAATCAAAAATCTGACTGCACCAATGAAATCAGCGACCCTGAAAACCCTTATGTACCAGGTTTCTAAAACTCACTATACCTCCATCAAAGAAAAGCTAAAAAGACAATCCCCGCCAAAAGTAGTTGGAACACCCTTGATTTTTTTACCAAATAACTATATTTTTAGCTTTCCTAGCCTTTTATTTCCAATCAAACCCCCCTCCCCCCCTCAAAACAATGTTGTTTACAAAAGGAACTTTATGAGACCACACCAAACACAAGCTGAATGATATTGGGCTAGTCTTTGTTATCAGAAACAACATTGTAAAGGGGGAGGGGAGGGGGAAAAATGTAGAAAACTGTAAAAATAGTGCAAGTGTTCCAAGACTTTTGGCGGGGATTGGCGGGGATTGAACTCAATATTTCACAATCTACAAATTTTATAACACGAAATTCGTTTCGACATATTTATAAGTTGTTTGGTAGTTACTCCAATCGTATATGAAGGTTTTCGTATATGTTGGTAAAATGCTGTAAAGAGAAACAATGGAGTCGTGATATCTGTTTTGGTAGGCTAAGCTATCATGTGTGCCTCGTCTACATTCTGAACACAATAAAAATAACTGCCATATTGTTTGATGCCCGAAAAGACTATCATAGGAATATCTTCATGTCACTTTGTAAAATTTCCGGTCAGGAACATAGGAGCTGGGTAGCACCGGAGGCATGTGCATCCAAGATTTTGCAAAAGACAATAAAGTGTTTTTTTTACTTTCAGAAATTGTCTCTCTTCTTTAATGAAATGTGCCCTTGAAGCATCACCCCCCCCAAGTTTTAGATACTTGTTTCCGACTACCTAACCCCACCAGGCATACTGTATATACAATTAAGGGGAGTTCCACAGTAGTACCAAATAACCAACGCACTAATACCAAATAACCACCATAGTAGTACCTAATGGTACTACCACAGTTGTACCAAATAACCACCACAGTGGCACCAAATGGTACTACCACGTTTGTACCAAATAATCAACACATTGGCCCAATAGTACTACCACATTACTACCAAATAACCACCATAGTGGCTCAATGGTACTACCACATTAGTACCAAATAACCACCACAGTGGCTCAATGGTACTACCACGTTAGTATCAAATAACCACCACAGTGGCACCAAATGGTACTACCACGTCTGTACCAAATAATCAACACATTGGCCCAATAGTACTACCACATTAGTACCAAATAACCACCACAGTGGATCAATGGTACTACCACGTTAGTATCAAATAACCACCAGTGGCACCAAAAAGTACTACCACATTAGTACCAAATAACTGCAACAGTGGCTCTATGGTACTGTCACAGTTGTACCAAATAACCACCACAGTAGTACCGCTGTGAATTTAATACTTTAGTATTACTGTGGATTTAGATTAAATACTAAACGACAATCGACACATGGCGGCACTTGAGAGCTTTTAAAAGAAACCCGAGCTTAGAAAAGCTGGGGTTTCTTTCCTTGACCGAAACGAGGTCGTTCATTTATTGCTGTTTCAGCTTATTCGCCTTGTGGAGCGAGGCTTTATATCTTGTTTCACAATCTTATGAGGCTGTCATCATTATTGCGATGGTTTATCATGCTTATGCGGTGGTTATTTGGTACGATTGTGGTAGTACTATTTGGTGCCACTTTGGTGGTTGTTTTGTTCTAACGTGGCTGTACCATTTGGCTATTATGGTAATTTTTGGTACAACTGTGGTAGTACCATTGGGCCACGATGGTAGTTATTTGGTACAACTGTGGTAGTACCATTGGGCCACTACGGTAGTTATTTGGTACAACTGTGGTAGTACCATTGGGCCACTATGATATATATTTGGTACAACTGTGGTAGTACCAATTGGGCCACTATGGTAGTTATTTGGTACAACTGTGGTAGTACCATTGGGCCGCCATGATAGATATTTGGTACAACTGTGGTAGTACCATTGGGCCACTATGGTAGATATTTGGTACAACTGTGGTAGAACCATTTGGCCATTATGGTAGTTATTTGGTACAACTGTGGTAGTACCATTGGCCCACTATGATAGTTATTTGGTACAACTAAGGCAGTACCAATTGGGCCACTATGGTAGTTATTTGGTACAACTAAGGTAGTACCAATTGGGCCACTATGGTAGTTATTTGGTACAACTGTTGTAGTACCATTGGGCCACTATGGTAGTTATTTGGTACAACTGTGGTAGTACCATTGGCCCACTATGATAGTTATTTGGTACAACTAAGGTAGTACCAATTGGGCCACTATGATAGTTATTTGGTACAACTAAGGTAGTACCAATTGGGCCACTATGGTAGTTATTTGGTACAACTATTGTAGTACCATTGGGCCACTATGGTAGTTATTTGGTACAACTGTGGTAGTACCATTGGGCCACTATGATATATATTTGGTACAACTGTGGTAGTACCATTTGGCCACTATGGTAGTTATTTGGTACAACCGTGGTAGTACCATTGGCCCACTATGATAGTTATTTGGTACAACTAAGGTAGTACCAATTGGGCCACTATGGTAGTTATTTGGTACAACTGTTGTAGTACCATTGGGCCACTATGGTAGTTATTCGGTACAACTGTTGTAGTACCATTGGGCCACTATGGTAGTTATTTGGTACAACTGTGGTAGTACCATTGGGCCACTATGATATGTATTTGGTACAACTGTGGTAGTACCATTTGGCCACTATGATAGTTATTTGGTACAACTGAGGTAGTACCAATTGGGCCACTACGGTAGTTATTTGGTACAACTGTTGTAGTACCATTTGGCCACTATGGTAGTTATTTGGTACAACTGTGGTAGTACCAATTGGGCCACTATGGTAGTTATTTGGTACAACTGTGGTAGTACCATTAGGTCACTGTGGTTGTTATTTGGTACTAACGTGGTTGTACCATTGGGCCACTATTGTGGTTATTTGTTACTAATGTGGTAGTACAATTTGATATCAAAGTGGTAGTACTATTTGGTTATGTTATGGTGGTATCAAGTATTCCCAATGCGGATACAACCATATGTCCGTCAAAGGACATTAGTGGTAGGCTTGGACTGCCTATTCTGATATACATAGATCTACCCATTAGAAGCTATGCGTTTTCTACATATCCAAAATACTAGTTCTTCGCGTCCCTAGTCTTAGAATAGAACTATGTAAGCATTTTCACGTTAGCTAGTGTGTCAATTTACCTTCAAGGAAATCAGGGGGTATGATAGCAAACTTGAAGTCAGACTCCTTGTGTTCTGACTCATCAGCATGGCTCAACAGCTCCTCCGCAGTCTTCAGACAAACCAGTTTCTCGTGCTTGAAACACGCAAAGCAATAATACGGATACTTTGCACCGTGCGCCGTTTTATGATGAAACGCCTGTCCTTCGATGTCTCTGAAACGCGAGTCACACGCGGGTTCCTCGAGACAAGGCAGTGGGTAACGTGCATAGAAATGCTCCATGAAATCTTCTTTTCTCTCGAAGAAATCATCACAGGGGCATGGGCACGACTTGTGATTATCCCGCACGTGTTGATGATATCGTTGACTCGAGCAGAAAATATCACTTGGGCAATACTTACAGAATTTTTGCGCTCTCAAGTGTTTTTCGAGCTCTTCACGCAAATAATAACCATTCCCGCGTCTACTTCGCTCACACTGCGTGTTGTGGCATAGAAAATTATGGTACTGTTTATCGTGTAGCTCAGCTTCTGTCTTAGTTTCAAATATCATTTTGCACGGTCGACACGCGTTTGGGAACATGTCGAGAAATGTTTGTTTTCGTCCATTTATAACACGAATATCGATTTTATTGGCTTTTAGGACAGCTACGAGTTCCTTTCCTCTGTCATCTTCATTGCAAATCAGGTTTAGATTCAGCTTAGGCCTATTTGCATCCCTTTTATGTTTGCATGCTGCTTCTGCCGCACTTCTTGCATAGAAACTCGTAATATAGGCAGTGATGTCCACCCACATGGCCTCTTTTGAGTGTGTCAGGCTCTCGTGTCCCACAATCCATTTCGCAGCTTTTGGTAGCTCTTCAAGTGGTGTTCCCTTACTGTAAAACACATGCACCCTCAAGTTTTTCGGGGCAACTGCGAATCGAGCACGATTTAAAAAATGAACTCCAGAACTTTCCCAAGCAATGAAATACACATCTAGTGTATTTAGTGTGTTAATTGCTTGGTCTGATTTTCGCTTTTGCTTGTTTTTGCTCCTTTTGACTTTCCTTGGAATTCTTACCTCACTCGACTGGGTGCCGGATGAGCTTGAACTTCTGCTTTCCATAATTCGAGATTTCAAAATAACTTCTCAATTTGTACGACGAATGTTGCAGCGATTCTGTTATGCGATGAATGTTGCAGCAATGCTTTGATTTCAGTCAGTTAAAATGTCTTCTAACCGCTTTCTGTACATCTCAAAGTCCTGTTTTATTTCAATAATTCACGATTTTCATCTCTTCCAATTAGTTTCTTTCGCATACATGTTGAGATATTGTACGAATTTCCTTGTCGTCGATTTTCATCAAACCTAGCAATATCCACGAATGCCACAGCGACTCTTTCTAAGTAAAGTCAGTAAAAATGTCTTCTAGGTAGATCACCGTACAACGAGATCTTTTGATATTATGTGAATTCCGCCAGCTTCTAATCTCATCTCATTTTCACTCGCAAATGTTACGTAGGCTCTCCCAACTCTGTCACCTGTATTCCAACTCGGTATCTGGTACCTCAAGATTTGGCTATTTGCAAATTTCGCCAACTAGTAATGAAGCAAAAGCTATATCTGACGTCACAATCTGAGTTAAGTAGTCAGTTGTCTTGATTGCTTTTTCTTCGCTTTTCTGAACGCTATTTCAATCTTATCTTTTATGTTGCTTCTTGGTTTGGAGAATGTAACTGTTGATTGGAAAAACGATTCACATAGAATTCTTCACTGCATTAGTTTATATATCTACTACTTTCATATCATTATCAAATTAGTACTTATTTCATTTGTTATACATTATTTGCTTTGATACCCATAAATACAACTCTACTTCGCTTAAAATGAGACTCATTCAAAAGAGAACTCACTCGAATGTTGAGTCAAAATCTCGTCTAATATCTGAAAGATATCGCATATCTCATATAATACTCTTGAATAGGTAGAATGTTGTAGTGCTAAGATGTCTTCGGTTACCTCTCTATAGAAGATGTTGATTCCAGTCTTCCTACTGTTGTTGCGAATGTTTCTTCGAGCTTCTGCTGACTATAAGAGTAATCATGAGCAAGCTACCCAACTGTTGTTATTCTTGCTTGCAAATATATTCAGCTGACTTCAAGAATAAGTGCATTAGGCCGCTGGTAGTTAATCTATTGATCACTATCTTCAAAGTTTATCAGCACTTAACTTTTAAAACCTCTATCATTACTTGTAATTATATTGTTATCACTTAATCTTTCACACTCTCTGGAATCCTCTAGAGCTTTGATTATTCGCGATCGTTTAGGCCCACCTATCTTCAATAATTCATAACGCAAGATGATCTTTCTTTGAGATTTCGAAACCACTTTTTCTCTAACAATTATCAAGTGTTCACCAATCATTAAAGAATTAATGCCATCCTTTCAATCCATTATTTACTTACTGTTGCCAATAGCAATAATACTGCTTTCTAGGCTGGACGAGGTTGCGAAGCAGGTGATCGTGTGATCGAGGTTTCAAGGTAAAGTATTTATGATTTGATTCCAAGTGGAAATCAAAGGAAGATAATGATGCATTGATTCTCAGCGATATCCAACGCTGTAGAGAGTGAATAAATATTGTAGTTACTGATAACAGGAGTTTGTTGTTACGATGTCATACAGTACTAATTCACCACTTAAAAACTGACTTCTAAAAAACTCAAGCCTGATAGTAGCGCATCTACTTAAACTTGTACTCGAAGATAAGATTTTTCAGCCAGAACATTCATATTGCTCCAAAAAATAATTTTGATTCTAAAGATTTGGCATTTCATAAACGTTCGGAAGCCATCCTACTGAATGTATGTCAAAATCTTCACCCATTTCTTCTATAACTATAAGAAACCAGGCAGCCTGGTGACATTCCGTTTCTTAGTAGTGGGTTCGTACTGTACACTTGAGTATTAAAAGTATTCGAACGGAGTCAATAAATTTAGGCCTAAATTTTGCACAAGGCAAATGTAAATGAAATGTAAACATTTGATTTTCCCGCCAAAAATATCTATGGCGTCAGCAAATGATAAATCAAGGTAGACAAATAATCAAAAATTGTGTTTTCACTAATATTTTGGTGAAAAGTGTTGGAAAATAAGCTCAAAATCAATTTTATTTAGCTATGGTAAAAATACGAGAACTGGCAACGAACGAGCGAGCAGCCGTTAAGTTTTTGTGAGAAGCAGGGCATTCCTACAAAGAAATAGGACTACAAGTGGGCTGCACAAAGTCAACAGCCTATAGTGTGTTTAAATCATACAAAGAAAGAGGTTCCCAGGAGAAAAAGTCGAGATCAGGACGGCCAAAGAGAATTTCAACGAGGGTTGAGAGAATTGTAACGAGGGTGACGAAGAAGTTGCGCTTCTCCACTTTAAATGATGTTCAAAAAGAAGTTGGAATAAATTTCCAAGAGACAAACCCCTCTGAGCCGATAGTTCGTCGAGTACTGGCTAAAAATGGTATTAATTGTAGAATCAGAAGACAGAAACCCTGTGCTTTATCAAAAAACCGTACCTCCTGTTTGAATTGGGCTAAGACGTTAGAGGAGTGGCCGGTATCCCACTGGAACGATGTTATTTTTTCAGACGAATGCCGTTTCAGCCTGAAGAATGATTCAGGAGCTTTCCATGTTTGGAGCAGAAGAAGCAAATAACCCCACCTTCTTCCAGCCAACCTTCAAAGGTGGTATCTCCGTAATGGTCTGGGGTTGCGTTGGGCCTAACGGCGTCGGAAATCTGGTTCTCTGCGAAAGTTCCGTCTACGCCCAATGTTACATCTCAATTTTACGAGAAAATCTTCTCGAGAGTGTGAAAAAAATAATGGAGATGAAAATCAGCCTTTCATTTTCCAGCAGGATGATACTTCATGTCACAAAGCCAAGAAAACAACAGAATATCTAAACTCAAATAACATCATGACTCTTCCATGGCCCGCCCAAAGTCCAGACCTCAATGTTATGGAGAACGTTCGGCCGTTCATGTAAAAATCCATGCGTGCAGATCCTCCAAAGACTAAAGATCAGCTTATCAAAATAGTTTTTGAAATCTGGTCAAATATTCCCTGTCATTTCATCAGGAACCTTTATGATTCAATTCCTCGGCGACTCCGCGCCGTCCGATCGTCTTGTGGCTACCCAACGAAATACTGAACCTCCACGTGAAATGCGTTTAACGATTGACTCGATTTTGAATTTTTTTGTTAATTATGCTATTTTTTATGATTTGCTAAAATATTGTGTCGATACTTCATTTCATTGGCTGAATTTTTCTCATCTGTACTTTTCCTTATCCTCAAGTGTAGTTTAAAGGGATATAATCACAGCAAAATGAATAGCTTTAAAAGTGCCGTAAAGCGCCTCAAATCTACGCTAAATAAAAGGCAATTACAGGTAGCTGCTAATTTTTCTTTTTTAATTGTCATGGGGGCTGTAGATTAAGATTACAAAATGGGGGTAACCTAGTAACGAACTCATACCAGGAGTACAAAAAAACGATCATTTCTCATCCCAAGATGGGCACTTGCAATTTTTGTACAGTATATAAAATATCACTCCGGTTCAAACTTTTTGAACGAAAAGCAACTCATTTGGAGTATTTACATCATGACTGAAAAAACTTTGTCTACCTGTTCATCACGATTTCCCAAGCTGTAGTTACGAAAATCATGCGAAGGAGACATGTCATTCCAGTTGTCAAAAAGATTTGATTCCTGAGAATTACCGTATTGAAATCGAAGTTATACGATAAGTTGATGCATTGCTCTGATAATAGAATTCAATTGTGGATATGGAATCTGTTTCCATGAAATTCTAGGCCACAAGACATTGTTTTCAGGTTTAGCGCCAAAAATTTTCAATCGCGAGAGTTGAAATTGGTCAGAGGATAAAGAAAAATCATAAACTTTTTTTGACTTCTTAAACCATAGAAATTCAAAATGCCCTGTGATTCATATAAGTTTTTAGCTTAAAGGGCGAAATTTTCAGCAGCCATTTATTTTCAATTTTTTACCAAATTCATATTGGAAAGATTTCGTCATCGTTAGAATACTTTTGATACATGCGTGTAGTTGTCACTGACAACATTTTAATCGCCATTACCGAATAGCCTCTCTTACGTGTTCACAATACAGAATAAATTCCATTGACGCTTAATCTACACAACAACAACTTGACAGTTGGTCTTGAACATTCACAAAACAACAGTTGGATATTCTTTGTCTCTTTTAAAACAAGTTCGAACATCATATTTGCTCCTTATATGCGGATAGATATTTCAAAAACTTCGATATAACCGAAAGCTGTGGAATCGATTGAAGTGCGTGGATTTAAGACAGGAATTCGCCTTGTTATTTTGCTTCAAAAAGATGGCCTAAATTGTTCAAATTTCCATGGGCCTTATTCGTTTGAATGTCAATCACTCTCAATGCCAGTTCAGGAGAAATGAAGATCAGATGTTACTATCAAATGTAATCGACTTCAGATTCAAAGGATTTTTAAAAGTAGATTTGATAAAACATAATATGCTTAATGCTCTGCACTGATTCTTGACTTGGACATTTGAGATCATTTTTAGTAGCTACAAGTTTAGAAATATCATCAGATTGTGAAAGTCCTGTGTTGTTGGAAATCGTAATGGCCTACAGTATGACTGAAAGATGGAAACGTACCAATCCTATTCCCACTGATCCAGTGTATACAAAATCATACAGTGCGAGATCTGAAAGAGCGGACCATAAAAGGAGAGACAGGAGAAGTCCAATACCTGCTGATCCTGTTTATTCTGATGAAAATAAATATGTTGAGTCTGCACCAAAGCCAAGGGTAACCTCAGAAGCCATGAATATCGCTAGATTGCATCAAGGAGGCGCACTGGCACAGTTATTCAACCCTGCGTTCAAGGTTATACCACTTGGAACAAGACCCAGTAAGTAAATAGGGTATTCACAAAATTTCATGTGATCCTAGACCTTATTTTGCCAGGCAAGGGGTTGGTTTGGGGTGGCTGTGGATTTTGGATACTACCAAGACTGTTTTCTTTGAAAAATGCACGCTGAATCTGGAAATATTCTCATGAAGTTCCGCCCTTTAGCTTGATCAAAACAGCCATTCCATAGTGACTCGCGTGACAAAGTCACACATATAATCAGCTGATTAAAAAAATTTAAATGAGCTTTTGAATATACTGATACAGTGATGGAATGCTCTGAAGCCATTTTCCATGTTGATCATGGTTTTTCCCAAAAAATCATACTTGGTGACATATTTTTGTGTTTATTTGGTGTGACTCGTGTGACCGTCACATTTGCAAAGTTTTAACCCAAAGTTACTAATCTCAATCTTTCTGAGAAACTTCTACACCTTTCATGAAATACTCTTTCAAGAAATGGCCAATGGTATTTCAGCTGCCACATGACCATAAAATTTGATTCAAAATATTGTTGCTTTCGGAAATATTAGAACTAGTACAGTGTGACTCGTGTGACCCCAAAACGTGACTCGCGTGACAAGTGAGGAATTAAATTAAAATCAATTTAAATCTTTTGCTTGAGGTGTAACATTGCAAACAGAACTGCTTTAAAGAACTGTGACATAGACTGGGTCGCAAATCTATTAACATAACAATATCTAGTCCATTTAAAATCAGTTTCAGAGTTCTTGAAATTTTTCAAAGGCTTTATGTTTGTAAAGTCTTGCTCTGTCAACTTTATTGTTGAGCATCTTGAAGATGAAACTGGCATTGGGGGGTCAACTGCTAAAATGACATCAGATGCAGATACAGAACTAATATAATTTGTGGTCTTGAAATTGTTTGCATCAGCTGCAGTCTGATGCAGAAACTCCATGGTGATGTCATCATTAGTGTCGATTCTCACCGCACGCCCAAGAAACCAGTAGCAAGATGGCTCCCAGTACACATACCATTTCCCAAGATTGACTTCAATTAGCTTTGAATGTAATGTGTCTCCACTTTCACTTTCTTCACTTTCTTCATTGGCAGTAGACGGTTCCAAACTATACCTCTTTGTGACAAGCTCCATTTCCTTGCTATACTGAATGAAATGGAACCCAGCTATTCCATGATGTATTGTGACTCGCGTGACCAAACTTGAGGGGGTTTTTTTCCGAAAAGTACTGGGGTGATCAATTCAAATTTAAGGGTCAGCATGTACATTTTTATGAAGATCAAATTTTGCTCTAATGATGAAAAAAAAATAAAGGGTTTACAAATGAGAATACTTTTACGATGAAAAATGTGACTCGCGTGACCTTTCAGGGAGGGTCTTTTCGGCATGGCATTTCATCAATATTTGTTTGATGACAAAGATCTTTTTAATTAAATGAGATTCTCTGCTCTAATATCAAATGAATAATACAAAAACAATGACAAAATCTTGCTTAGTAAAAATTTCAGAGCTATTTTTGCAATATAGAGTTCTGTCAATGGTGCTTATCAATAGTAGGAACATTGTAGCCATGACCACGCCCATTTTCGGCCATTTTAGAGGAAAAAAAATTATACATTCACATAATCAAGGTATTCTACTATCCAAAAAACAATGTCTCCTCTTTGAATACCGAAGTTAATTTTTTTGCCAAGATGTGTCATTTCTATGGAATGGCTGAAAACAGCAAAATGTCGGCTGGAAACCACGAAAACTAGACTAATAACCTAAAAACATGTCCAAGATAAAGTTTTTTATGGCAAAAAATGCACTTTTTAGAGGAAAAGCGCATATTTTTGAATATGCGCTTGACACAAAATACAGTCTGAGATACACGCTTTTAGGGTTCCTACCTTAAGGCCTAGTACTAAAGTTCCTTAATTTTTCTTTTGTTCTCTATTGTTACAGGAAACAATAGAAAAAGTAATCCATCATATTTTACAAGAAATCCTAGTTCTATGTTCCTTATAAACTAGTGCTTTATAAAAAAAAGCGTGTATTGCCAGATCTTTTAAACCTGCAATCATGTGAAGCACAGTGTGTACAAGGAAGCCTCAACAGAGTATTGAAACTGCATGGGTAAGTCAATGTGGCAGCAGTGCATGCCAAATATAGGTCTTGCATGAGCTGATATGTATAGATAAGGGCTTTTCTCTAGTTTCACTAGGTTTCAAAGATTTTTGGACAAACCTCCAACGCTATCACAGCTCTGGCCAAAATGTTTTCCACAACCTTGTCATAAGAATCTTAATGCACGGGATGTAAATTGACTTCTTTGCTGTCGTCAGGTGGGCTATTCTTAAGGCAAGTGATTTTCTTAAATTAGATACAAGAGCAGGGCACTTTTTCTTCCTCTTCAGATGGCTGAGTGGGGTATTTAGGTGTAGCAGGGCAATTTCCATTCTCAAATAGCTAAAATTCTTAGGAAGCTGTATTTTGTTCAACTTATTGATAAATATCTGGATTCTGTTTTGAGCTCTCATAATTATGCATCATTTCCAAAGTACATAAAGATACCAGTCATTGTAGAATAAGTCCATTCCAGCTAAAAAGAAAGATTAAAAACAAAAACTAAATTACAAATTAAAAAATTCACATATAACACGTTCCGTTTTGTAAGGAGAATTTCCGCGGAAAAGGTACATAGTAAACACAGTCCTAACGTAGAAAACATGAAAACACGGGAATATCCATACAGACACGGATTATATCAATTCAGCCAATCAGAGGGCATTAAATATCTCAGAATCTAGTTTGCTGAAACCATAGTGCTAATCTGTTTTGACAGTTGACAATTGAGTTGTTAATCCGTCACGATCATTATTTTTGGGAGATAATAGCTTGTTGGTGTTGTCACGAATGCTTTGAAATGTACTCTAGGACCTTAGAAGAGTGGTTTTCTCTGGAAATGAAACCTAGCGACCAGGATAGACAAAAATCATATCATAGTTGAATAAGATTCGATCTCAAATTCTCAACCCAACTCAATCTTACTTTCAATACAACTATGCGATAGTTAGACTTTGGATAGTTTTCAAGTGATGCATTGCGTTTTCAAAGTTTCTTAGGTATATTTAGGCATTCCTATTGAACTTTCTTCAAAACGATCTTTAAAAAGCAGGAAACTGGAAGGAGGTTAAATTTCTATGGCAAAATTGCTTTCAAAACAAGCAATTGAATAATTCCTGCTTAAGAAATTGAAAAGAAGCGTGCGAAATCAAGGGGCATTTCACTCCCTTTCCAAGCATTCGAAATATTTTCATGAATAAAAACGACTCCCAGTGATTTTCAAGGAATTTTCATTAAGAGGATAGGAATTTCCAGAAAAGTTTACGAGATTTTCATGGAGTGATTTGCGCTTCCTGCGAAATAGTCGTGAGAGAGGCAGAGGAAATATTCAAATTCATAAAGTAAATTTCGCACGCATTTCAAGAAATCCAAATTACAAAGCGAAATATTCGGTTCATCATTTTAACGGGTAACTACAATGTCATGGTTGAAAACTTTCCTACATAATATCGTGTTTTTGGTCCTAAAGTTTATAGACAGTTTTTGTTTATAAACCAAGACCACCAGCATTTCAAAACATTATCCAAACTTTGGATAATATTTCATTTTACATAGCTACCCATAGCGTATTGAGAGAAGAGTCAGTATCTGAAAAAACTCACCATAAGATTTGGAAGAGGGTTATGCATGCTATTTTTGAGTATTTCATCTGTTTAGCAACGAAAGCATACCTAACAATGGCAAATAGCGGGAAGCAGCAAAATTGGCGCGGAAAATTCTCCATGTGAGAACCAAACAACAGCTCCAAAACTCCACTCAAAATCAATTGTTACAAGTGTAAAGCTTGATTCATTCGTCCATGATTCAGTAACAAGATTTCTTTCTAAACAATATTATCAAGGTTATATTATTAAAGAATACTTGGCCTGCGATGCATTGCTCATGTCCAATGGAAAGAACATTCATGATTTGGGTCTGAGGCGCCTCGCTGTCACATACACTCTCATTTTTTATAAGGAACCTTTTATAAGGAACCTACATGTCGAAGGTCGAAACCCTTAAGGAACTTTTACTACTTACCCTTAAGGAAACCCTTAAGGAAACCCTTAAAGAAACCCTTAACGAAACCCTTAAGGAACTTTCACTGTGAACCTTACACAAAGTTAAGTGATAAGGAATCAAGAAGATGGCTAGCAAAGTTCCGCTGTAGTGATCATTCACTTAGGATTGAAACTGGAAGACGACAAGGTCTAAAGCCAGAGGAACGGATTTGCCTTATGTGCGACAATATGACTGTTGAAGATGAATTCCATTTTCTTATATCATGCCCCAAATATGATCAGTTGCGACTTAAACTTTTCAAATATATAAGTGAGAAAGTTCCAAATTTTGATAACCTGCCTCAAAGACATAAATTCACATATATTTTATCGTGTGAAAATATGAATATTATTAGGCGGTTAGTGCCCTTTTTAAAAGATGCTTTTGCTTCGCGATCTGCAGCGGAAAAGTCTCCGTAAAGCTTCGGCAGCTTTACCTGATCACATTTAGTACAGTTTTTTTATCTTATTGCTGTGTGTAATACTTTATGATTAGTTTTGTTATTGTTTTTACTTTTATGTAGTGTAGTATGATGACGCTCCAAAAATTTGTGTAGCATATCATTATTAATAAAATGAAAAAAAAAATGAAAATGAACTACTAAAGGTCAAATCACCAAGGAACTTTACAATTTTGCATATACTCATTTGGTGTAGATATGCAACTTTTCTAATGACCATGTAACTAGCTTTTACGTTCTATTGGCCTAGCCTAAGCTTCTTTGTGTTATGATATGTTTCATGTTTCCTTTACAAAAGTTTATTGCAAAATGTTGATTGTTATTGCTTTTCTTGCGTCCATACTTATTCCTATCTACTAAGTAAACATTTAAAATTAAGGAACTCCTAAGGAACTTTTAGAACTACAAAGTGGTCAAAAGAGGTCTCAAAATAAGGAACTTTTACTACTAGGCCCTGAGCTAGGTTCCTTATAAAAAGCGTGTACACTCTCATTTTTTATAAGAAAGCGTTAGAGAAACCGTAAAGCCAGATTTTAAAAGAAATTTCAGTAGGAAACTTTGTGCAAATCAGATTAAAGAAGTTCACAAGGAAGGATAAAAACAGCTTAGTTTAGTGCACTCGATTAGTGACACAGACACAATATGTAGAATCTCACTCAGTAACTCTGGTAGCTAGATTTCACATAGTTTCTTCTAAAAAAAATATTTTTTCTATTGCTTCAATCATTCAAAACTAAAAACGGCTTCAAACTTCGACAAAGACAATCACACGTTCTTTCAAGTAATACTTTCATTAAAAGGCTGAGAAACGATTTTCTCGGATTTTTTATTACACTCTTTTTTTTTATAAGAATAAATTTTATAAGAATATTGAGCCTCAAAATCGGTGAAATTTAAGAATATTTTAAGAATATTGCGAGGCTCAGATCTTATGGAAAAAATTTTAGCGAGTGTTTCTTTACTTCTGAATTGGTGTGCTTTTTACCGGGAATGGTTTAAATACACTCACCTAAATTTTGATGCAAGTGTCGATGAGCTCTGTTTTACAGGAAATAAGGATATTGTTCTGTTATCCACCATATTTGTAATACTGTAGGTGTGCTTTTTGGCATTTATGACAATAATAACAATTTATTGCTTTATCCATGTTTTCTGCCGTAAGAATAATTTAAGAATATTCCAAGGCTCAAAATAGCAAAAAATTAAGAATATTGAGGCTCAGAAAAAAATTAGATATTCTTATAAAAAAAAAGAGTGTAATAAGATTTAAATAGTACATTTTGTGTATAGAAAGGAGCGTCGTCAAAATGCAAGCAGTCAGTTACAAAATGAGAGAGAAATTAAAAGTTGCAACCAGACATATGATAAAACAACTAAAAGATAAGGGAGAACATTAACAACCCAAAAACTAGTTGTTATGCAGAACAACGGCAAAGTGTAATCATTTCTTAAATTCAAGGCCAATGGGCGCATGGCGAATGCGTCCTTTAAGAAAGTACCTAGTTGTGTGCTAGTTTCAAAGTCTTCACATGATGTAATAGGAATGTATTATTGAATAGGGGCTAGTGAGTCAAGACGGTTAACATTATTACTTTTTACCCAGAAAAGCATAAACGTAGCCCGTGATATTCTGGACAATCTTCAATTAAACCCTCATTACAAAGATGATAAAATCTTTATTCAGGAGTTAGACCTTCTCTTCTCCAAGTTTATATTTGAACCTGGTGGTCACTTAGGGGTGCAGTGGCTAGGGGAAAAGTTCTGTCCGAATTTTCGAAAACTTCATGTGTTTGTCAGAGATGTTTTACACTCATTTTTTTTATAAGAATACTTAATTTTTTTGAGCCTCAATATTCTTAATCTTTTGCCATTTCGAGCCTCGAAATATTCTTAAATTATTCTTACGGCAGAAAACACGGATAGTATAGCAATAAATTGTTATTATTGTCACAAATGCCAAAAAACGTACACCCTCAGTATAACAAATATGGAGGCTAAAGTAACAGAACAATATCCTTATTTCCTGTAAAACAGAGCTCATCGACACTCGCTAAAAAATTTTTCTATGAGATCTGAGCCTCGCAATATTCTTAAAATATTCTTAAATTTAACCGATTTTGAGCCTCATTATTCTTATAAAATTTATTCCTATAAAAAAAAATGTTTGTCATTTATTACTTATAAGGATGAAACTTTCCATGTATATGTCAGAGAAACTGCTGAATAGTGTTTCGTTCAACCATTCCTCTACCATTCTGCACAGAGAAACATCTACATTATAAAGGATAGATATCTCGATATTATGGCGAAAATTTGAATTCACCTGTATGAACAAGTTATTATTTGGACTTGACACTAACTTGAATCGGATTTAACAGAAATATCGTGTCATGCCTGGAGATTTTTCGACCACCTATCTATATCAGTGGCACATCCTTGTACTACCAATCTTTTTCTGTGTACTTCACCCCTGCAGAACTATCCCTAAAGATCTATCCTTGTTCTTTGATTTCCATTTCCATCCAAAGTCGTTCTATTACTGTAAATGTTTTGCAGGCCCCGATTCAAGAAGGGGGCGTAAGGGGCGTACGCCCACCCTATTTTAGTAGAAAAACAATGCAATTAGTTGATAATTAATACCCTACTTCCCTTACATTACATTTTTGTTATAAGAACCTGTTAATTTGATTTGAAGCTGGCTGTTCTTAAATATTCCTCAATTTTCGGCCTGAAATGTTCTTAAAATGTTCTTACATTTACAATGATTCGGAAGCCTGTTTTTGCTATCAGTTGTGTTAATTGGTTCAAATGTGGACTCTCTTGACCATCTGATACATCAGTGTGCTGTCGATTTGCTTGTTTTGTAATTATTCGTCAGTCCCGTGGTTATTTGTATAATTCCTATATTGACCTTGAAATGTTCATCCTCGGTTTGTTCTTAAATTATTCTTAAGATTTGGCAAAATCTGAGACTCGCGTTCTTATGAAATTGTTTTTATAAAAAAAGAGTGTTATTCTTTCTTGATACGTGTGTTACGCCTCCCCCCTTTTTATGGGAGCTGGGTCCGGCCCTGTTTTGTATGGGGGCCGAGGGGCATTCATCTCCCTTTCAAAGCGTACGGAATTATTTCAAGAGCAAGAGAATTACCAGTTACTTTCAAGGGATGTTCATCACTCAAACAATCGAAAAGTCTACGACATTCTTACGGAATGATTTTGTCTGCGCAGGGAGCAAAAATAATTCATAACTGGTTATTTTGAAATTGATAGATGGGCTGAAGATTTAAGGTCGACGTTTTCTCGTAAACAAGTTATGAGTATAACTTGTCTACGAGAAAGAGAGTATGTATAACAAAAAGTGTGTATGTATAGAAAATGTGTATAACAAAAGAGAGTATGTGGCTTTATACACATTATACCAGTAATCCATCCAGCAATGCATGCTGATTACCCGTCCGGATAGGGGTAGTGATATACTCTATACCCTATTTACAGTAATTACATACTTTCGAGTAACAATTAATCTAGGGTTTGCAAAGTTTCATAATTGGGGGATGGGAATTAATTCTTATGATAAGTGTTAATGCAATGTTCATAGAAGACTTTTTTTGATACACGTATGCAGGGGATATGGAATATTTGAATTTACCTAAATACCACATACCCTAGCTACAACCCTCTCTGCATACCATTTAACCTATAATGATTTTGACGAGATTCATTGGTATTCTTGTCTTTATGCCGTGTTTCATCTTTTTACTGTCTTATACTAGGTCTTTTTTGTGTGGTTATTGGTTTTTCAAATAAACCTTGTATAGTCGCAGTAACGATACTCCTGCAAAGGGCAGTATGTTAATTTGTATTTAACATGAAAAACGATAAAAGTGCAATTTGCATTGGTGATTGGCTCGAAGATAAAAGCTCTTGGTTTTGATGTTACCCAAGCATGTATAGCTACTTTTTCCCCAATTTTTTACATCCTGGGCAATGGCATCATATCTGGAAATGCAATGACTTCACCTCAGAATCCTCAGTTATAAACCTTACCTTTCTTGCTTATTTTCATATGCATGCGTTGGACGTACGAACATCATTTTTCTTACTGTTTCCTTTTATTTTTTCTTTACAAGATATAATCTCGGACTTTTCTAAAATTGCATTTTTCATCTTCTTTAATTTGATTTGCACAAAATCTCCTACTGCAATTTCTTTGAAAATCTGGCTCTACGGTTTCTTAAACGCTTTCTTATAAAAAATGAGAGTGTATGTGACAGCGAGGCGCCTCAGACCCAAATCATGAATGTTCTTTCCATTGGACATGAGCAATGCATCGCAGGCCAAGTATTCTTTAAAAATATAACCTTGATAATATTGTTTAGAAAGAAATCTTGTTACTGAATCATGGACGAATGAATCAAGCTTTACACTTGTAACAATTGATTTTGAGTGGAGTTTTGGAGCTGTTGTTTGGTTCTCACATGGAGAATTTTCCGCGCCAATTTTGCTGCTTCCCGCTATTTGCCATTGTTAGGTATGCTTTCGTTGCTAAACAGATGAAATACTCAAAAATAGCATGCATAACCCTCTTCCAAATCTTATGGTGAGTTTTTTCAGATACTGACTCTTCTCTCTATACGCTATGGGTAGCTATGTAAAATGAAATATTATCCAAAGTTTGGATAATGTTTTGAAATGCTGGTGGTCTTGGTTTATAAACAAAAACTGTCTATAAACTTTAGGACCAAAAACACGATATTATGTAGGAAAGTTTTCAACCATGACATTGTAGTTACCCGTTAAAATGATGAACCGAATATTTCGCTTTGTAATTTGGATTTCTTGAAATGCGTGCGAAATTTACTTTATGAATTTGAATATTTCCTCTGCCTCTCTCACGACTATTTCGCAGGAAGCGCAAATCTCTCCATGAAAATCTCGTACACTTTTCTGGAAATTCCTATCCTCTTAATGAAAATTCCTTGAAAATCACTGGGAGTCGTTTTTATTCATGAAAATATTTCGAATGCTTGGAAAGGGAGTGAAATGCCCCTTGATTTCGCACGCTTCTTTTCAACTTCTTAAGCAGGAATTATTCAATTGCTTGTTTTGAAAGCAATTTTGCCATAAAAATTTAACCTCCTTCCAGTTTCCTGCTTTTTAAAGATCGTTTTGAAGAAAGTTCAATAGGAATGAACTATGATATGATTTTTGTCTATCCTGGTCGCTAGGTTTCATTTCCAGAGAAAACCACTCTTCTAAGGTCCTAGAGTACATTTCAAAGCATTCGTGACAACACCAACAAGCTATTATCTCCCAAAAATAATGATCGTGACGGATAAACAACTCAATTGTCAACTGTCAAAACAGATTAGCACTATGGTTTCAGCAAACTAGATTCTGAGATATTTAATGCCCTCTGATTGGCTGAATTGATATAATCCGTGTCTGTATGGATATTCCCGTGTTTTCATGTTTTCTACGTTAGGACTGTGTTTACTATGTACCTTTTCCGCGGAAATTCTCCTTACAAAACGGAACTTGTTATATCTTTGCTTTAGTGCAAGAGCATAGTCTAGCTCTCTTTATTTCAATGAGATGATTGTCTGTAGGTATGTTGGTATTCTTTTAATATGTCAGCCTGCTATAGGCCAGAAGCCTTATTTCAAGCAGGGATACAGGACCCCTAAGTTAAACATCCCTTTCCTAAAGATGCTGGACAGCTGGAGTGAGTCGTTTAATTAACACATTGAAGGTCCAAATGTTTAACCCTCACACAGCCAACCTCGACTGTAGCTGCTCAAAGCAAACCAATAAAGTCGCTCAGCAACTGAACCAACTGTGTTTTTTAATCTAGAAATACTTAGAAATTGTTCATGGGCTTTGTGCAGGCTTTTGCCCAGGAAATCTAAACTGGTTCCACATTAATCAATAGAATTAGATTTACCATCTTTTGCAGACTTGTCTATGGCATCACTCACTAGTGTAGAGTGGAACAATCCAGTGGTGATTTCTAGGGGGTGCTTCCCTTGTTGAAATATGTGTTCAGTTTGGAGGGCCCAGCCCTCCCAATGATTTCTGGTTTTTATCTACCAAACTGAACTTACATGAACTACAAGTCGATTCTCTTTCTTCTGTCTTAATTTTTGTTCTGTTTTTACAGTTTAAGTTCTGTTTAGATTAACTTCATAATTTCTATCAACATGAAACTTTTGTAATTTCTACAACATAACTAGTTTGTATGAGAAATGGTTTCATTCTTGCACAAATGAAAAATGGGCGTGGTCACAAAAAATCATATCTACTTCGGTATTTTTTGCTTTTAGATCCCCCTTTTTAGTTTTTTCAGAAATCACCACTGGAACTATCTACATTTCTGCTCATCTAAAACAGATTAATCTTATACTGAATCATTAACTCAATAATCTATTTCTCTCTCTAGAAACCCAAGAAAGAAAAGATTTCGAACAAGAAAATTATCATAAAATAAAACAAATTCAGAAAGCAAACAAAATAAGAGAAAAGGAATCTGCAAGAGGAGAGCCTATGAAAGTTGTTTACAAACCCGGAAAATTTGATCATGTTGGTTCAAAAGTTGCTGAAACTTTACAGGTGAGTGAGTTTTCAAATTACTTCAAAACATTATTGTGATTTCAGGTTCTATCCAGAAATTGACCAGTCTACTCTTTGTAGTTTCTGAGGAGAATTTCAATTGAATTCAAACCATTAAAACTTAGCTAAATGAAGTTCACTGTCATTCCAGTCCATGCCTAGAATAAAACCAAGCCTTCTCATTTTACGAGGGTGATTGCCCTCGCCAATACCCTTGCAAAATTTGTTACAAGGGTGTTTTTACCACCCTTGCAAAATCCCCAAAATCCAAAAAATTTGTGGTAAATGAAATTAATCATAAATCATAATCATATTAATCAGTTTTTAGCCTTCTTTTATTTAGCACTCCTATTTCCAGTAATCACCTAGCTAATGTCATTTACCAGGGCAATTTGCAGCCCCAATGGTATATTTTTCATATAGAGGCCTGTTAGAATAGTGAATGAGTTGTCTTTTGCACATGTTGTGGATTTTGCATGTTCTATGCAATTTTACCTTTTTAGTTTTGGGCATGCAATTATGGTGGTTGTGAAAAGGCAACTCTTGAGATTGTCCAAATTACAATTAAAGAGAAAAGAAGCTTATCTCCTATGATTTTACTGTGCCCTGTGTAAAACCAAACAACTTGTATGTGGGATGGGCAGAACTGGTATGTCTGGCATGTCTGATTTTTTGCTCATGTAAACCATGTGGCATATGGGTGGATCTGCATATGCAATCCCATTTCTCTGGGCATGGACTGCAAAAAAAAATTCTTGATAAAGTGAGGCTCTTTTAATTACTACACATTTTCACAGAGTAATTAATACCAATTTTTTATAATGCTGCTTGATTAATTCGCAACTCGAATTTGGCTTTCTTCCTTGCGTGGTTTGATTTAGGGGTTTAAAATTGCTATGTTTGTAATCCTTGAATTGATATGATTGAACATTGATGAAACAATTGATATGATGAAACAATTACATCCAATTCGGGTGGAGAGTGCCTATGCTGGCTATAGTGCATTATATGCACAAGTATAGAGCAATCGTAAAGCAGAATGAACACATTAAAAAACAGACATGTCATTCTGTTACTCTGAGTTTCATACTTATGCACTCATCAGATAGACTATACCAATCTATGTTTAACAATTATTCATATTTTTTTTAGAATCCGCCACCTCCTGCTCCTCGACCAAGCTCAGCAGGTTTCTTGAGAGCTCATTCACGATCAGGCCCAAATGTGAAGATCAATACTCGACCAGCAAGTGTGGAACCAATTTTTGCCAAAGAAGAAAATCTGAGTGTACCACGCGCATCCAGTGCGAGAAAAGTAAGTTGGAACTTTGTTCATCCATTTTTTTTTCGTTTGTGTCAAGTGATAGCAAAGAACAGGCCTTGGAAGGAAGTAAGGAAGTTTGTTTATCAATTAAAAAAAATCGTTTTTAGTGCTGCTTTCTGAGTATATGCTAATATATAATCTGTTGAAATGAGGCTAATTTTGAAATGGCATCTGTTAACAAGCAAATATATGGTCTGCCTACTCAGACAAATATTAATAGCATCCATACTTTTCATCTCAAATAGTATCCCTGTATATTTTTCAATCTTATCTGCATCAGGGAAAATAGTAACGTGTTTGGTAATTGTAATGCACAAGTACTGCGACAAAAGGCAGACCTTATTTGCTCTGTTGCATGAAGCCTGAGACTTATTATAGATACTATTCAGTGTGCATTGAGCCTGAGACTTGAACTTTCAAAGATTTTTCTCCCTTCTTTACAAGATCTAACGTCTTTGATCCGCCTGTTAGTAGATCATTAGTAAAATATCAAGTTGATGATATTTTCATTTCAGGTAAGAATAGAAAGGAAACCAGTGAACCACATTGCAGAAAATGCAAAGAAAGCAAAAACAGTGAAAATGAAGAGGGCGCCCTCACTGAGCGCTCTTGATGATTTGAAAAAGAAGAAAGAAACTGAACTGACCGAATACAAGAGGGGTGATGTACCGAAATAGTAAGTTGCCTTGTTGGATTTTTAGTTAATCTTTGATCATCTAATTGGACAAAAATTTCTTAGTAATTAGAATATGATATTGCATTGAGGTGTTGAAAATATTAAACTTTTTTGTGAGTTAGTTTTAGTGAACACATAGTATGTTTTCTGTACCGGATGACTCAGAAAATAACAAACATGTTGGAAAATCACAAATTTCATTTTGAACAGAAAAGAACATTGGAAGCTGTAGTTCATGACTTGATAATTGTTTGGTATTTTTTATATGTAAAATGGGCCTAAAAGGCTTTTTAAATTCAGAATATGAAAATATTTTTTTTGTATGAGCAGTGGATGATGTATGTGTTTATTTCAAAGTTTGTGCTTAAGCTTTCCCTAGTGCAGTGCTCAGTGCTCAATATATTAGAGTAGACACAATATATATTTTGTGAAGAGAAGAGTTGTGAGACTAAAGTCTGCATCTCTAGATAGAAGCCTGCTTCCCATTTGTCCACTCATCAGCAGTATTACTCTACTCTGGGCAACCAGACTCTTAATTTTAGTATTATATTTGTAAAGTTAAAAGTCAAATGCTGATGAAAACGTAGTAGGTCTTAACGTCATAAGCATGCCACAGGTATGCTTGCTAATATCATAATTCACCGTCTTTATCCTAACCGAACTTTACCAAAGAAAGGCCACAGCCTTGCACATATTTATTTAATCATTCACGATTCAAGGTTTTTCTTTTTTCTAAACTTCATTTTTAGCCTGAAGAATCGGCAAGAACAATGGAAAAACGAAGAAGAAACTCGGAAAGCAAATATGCCAGATCCTACTATCCCAGCAGGCCACAGTTTGATGCCTGAAGCAGAAAGACGGAAAACTATGGAAATGTTGCAAAAATGTAAGGTTTATTTTATTCAACAAATTTACGATTTTCAAATTTAAGCCAAGGAATCCCCTGTACTACTAAGAGGTTGTCAGTTTTTACTGCTAAAAACTGCTTGTTTGCAATGGCTCATTTAAAAAGGTTTGATATCGAAATTAGCTATGATAGACTACAAATAAGGGTTAGTTTTAATTGGAAAATAGATAAGCAATCCTTCCAAAGACTTTGAGTGATTTTATTTTAAGCGTCGAAAAACAAAATAATTTAAAGAGTTAGCAATCAATGCTGAAGGTTCCAAAGTTTGCCCTATGCCCAAAAAGACACATTATCTTTGCCACGCCATAGAAAATCCTGTATCTTGTCAATTGCAAGGATTTATGTTTGTCAAATTACTGTAATTTGCAAGTATGGAAAATCACCTTAGCAGAATTCACGAGGGCAGACTTTTTTACACTAGGAAGACCATTGCAGTCCCACCACTGGATGGTGTTGAGAAAAATTAGGATTCGTGTAATCAATCGAGATAATTTGTGGAAAGGAACGATGGCTCAAGCAGGATTGGAACCTACAACGACTGATTTAGCACATCAGGGCTCTACCAACTGAGATATTGGGGCAGAAAATTTCATATACCAATCTGAGTCACCTTAATTTCACAAATTGCAGCACCACTCATGAAATGCAGAGATGAACCTATTTTTATTGGCTTTTTATCAACTACAGTACTGCTTTCTATGTACATCAGCCCTGCCAAAGAGCCTGAATCAACTAGATTGATTTTCCAAATCCTACTTCTTGTCAATTTTACTTTTACAACCCTATCCAATTGTAGGGCTGCAATTTTGCTGCTAGTGTAAGGGAATTGTTACCCTTTGCCAGTTCGGTGTAGTTGTTTAAGAACCCGGATAGGTTCATCTATACATTCGGTGAGAAGTTGTGCAATTAGTGGGATTGATGTGACTCAGGTTGGTCGATTAGATAGTATGTCCGGATATCTTAGTTGGTAGAGCACGGATGTGTCAAGTCAACAGTCAAGAGTGCAAAGCCTTCACAAATTAATTTGATTGATTTTCCAAGTCCTACTTCTTCTCAAATTCATGATAGTATTTCAAGTGGATGGATAAGCAAGTGTAAACCTTTTGCTGCACCAGTTGTTTTTCCAAAAATTGTAGTTTCTGTCAAATTTACAAAAATGACATTAAAAGTTAAGCTGCAAGTTTATTTACTTGCCAAATAGCTCTTTTTTTTTAGTTTTTGGAGGTTTGTTCAATTTTGATGTAATTTCTAACGATCAAGAACAACCAATTTACTTCTAAATTTTTTTTCGCCCTTTTTTCGGCATCAGAAGACCTCTTTCCAAAAAATTAAGGTCAGCCCCACAGCATTGTTGCACAAATAATGTTTGTAGATCTGTTTATGAGGATTTTTCAGATTATTTAGGCCAAATTTTCAAAAACGTTTGTCATTGTAGGCGAGGTTCCGATGTGGCTTGCCCCTCGTATTTTCCTAAACAAATATTTTTCTGAAAGTAACAATTTGTGATTTAACTTTTACGTAAGAGAAATCTCCTACATTAATTCTTTTAGAAATTATAGCTTGATATTTCCCTCCTCTTTCAGCACAAGCGGACATGCTACGTGAATTACAATCACTGCCCGTGAGCAAAGACACGCTTCGAGTGAAACAACGCAAAGAACTTCTGGAGAAGAAACTGCAAGAAGTCGAAACAGCCATGAAGATCTTCTCAAGACCAAGAGTTTTCATCAAAGATGAGTAGTATGTTTTTGATAACATTAATGGTCTGCTGCAAGGTTCAAAACGATGAATCAGCGGGGTCTCCAATTAATTCAAAGGTAATTTTGAGGTATGTCCAGCTGCTGCTGTGGTACTTCAAGCCAGGGAAAATTTGGCAGACTTGGGTTGTTGGGTAGGCAGGAACAAGGACCAGACCTTTGATAACCTTGGTAATGTTTCATTGAAATTTGGGAATTCCCATACTTGCCATCTGAAAGTAAATCCTATTGGAAAGTGATCTATCGGGGGCTACAGCTGAGTAAAGGAAAATTTGGATAGATTTGGTCTAGTAGGCCTATGGTGATATTTAAGGACAAGGGATTTGATATCCTAGGTAATGTTTAATTGCATATTTGAAATTTTTATACTTTGCCAATTGCAGATTCTGAAAATAGACCCAGTTGAAAAACTAAAATGCAATGCTCAAAATAAGAGTTACACCATTGAGCTCCCTTTTTATCTTGACAAGGCCCAGATGATTTCAATGTGCAGTTAGATTGATATTACGGACAGGAATGATACCAATCTAAATTTGAGTGTTTAAATGTTTCATATTTTGTAAGTATATGATATCTTGCAGCTATCCTTGAGGTACGCACAATGTCTCCAAATCTACGTAAATATCTAGGCTTTGCAATTTTAGAAATAAAGTTGATCGTGAACGCTTATATGTTCAAATTTAGCCATGCAAACAGCGGTGCATCTTTCTATGCCCCCTTATAACCGGTCTGATTCATGCAATGCCAATATTCTAATATTCTATTAGGTATGCAGCAGTATGATTTCGATTTCAAGTGATGCATTTAATCATAAATCAAAGACATTCTGTAAATATGTAATTCATTCATGATGGAAGTATGTTGTGATATTAATCACTGGCAATTCTTCATTTTCTAATCTTTATGAAACAACTTTCGAAATGTTCAAGATGAACTACAGTCTTTTTAAAAAACCAGTAAAGCATCGAGGCTGGCTGTTCTTAAATAGTATCCTATTTTAGGCTTAAATATTCTGGATTCGTCTTGCTATTATGATGCTTTTCTATGAAGATGACCCTATAGCTTGGGAATCTCGGAAGTGTCTTTGATCTGTACAGAACTGCAAGAAATTGGCAAAACGTGATAACTACTTAAACTTCCTTCCGTTTTGATTCCATTTGCATCATCTGTCTGCTAAAAATCCTGTTTTCGAAAGAGCTATGACGTAGAACATTTATCTCCGTGAAAATTAAAGAAATATGAAATGCAGTCTAGAAAATCAATTTCGGGCTTATTTGGCTTCAGTTAGTAATTGCATCGTTTCCCTTCTTAGATTATCTATATTTACCAGCTTACATCCAGTGTCATTTTCGCATACTTAGAAACCCTCATTGACTCGTGTGGTCTCGTGTTTAAGCTTTACCTTATGTCTCGTTTTCAAGCACGTTGGTTAGTGCATCTAATGGGCCAAACATTTAACCACTCGCAACGCCTTTTCCAGTTCCAGGTTTTATGCTAAGTATTAAGCACAAATACTCATTGTAACTGTCACTCAGGGGGCGAATCCAGACTACAGCTACTTGATCCGCCCCTGTCACTCTTATCATATTCATTCTTAAAGTTTTGATTTATGAGAAAGATTCAAGATGGGATTTGAAACGCTCATTGCGTTTGAATTGGCTTTGCTTTTGTTCCACCTGGTTCCGGACTATGTTATCTACCATAAACCTTACTGAGCCTTGTGACCTTTCTGTGAGAACATTTTCTATGACTCCGTTTCTTGGGGCTTGACCAGCAGAACTGAATAACCGCAGATAATTGCATTATTTGTTCTGGTTTATCCTTAATTGATATTGTTAAAACCAGATTTTCCCTCCCATGTTAAAGATAAGGACACAAAGGTTATCCAATTCGACTTACGCCTAATCCTTTTTGCCTGAATAAAACTTGTGGTAAATTATCTGGGCTGCCACGTTTGGAAAGTATGGCCTAAATATTTCACACTAGGCCACTCTTTGTCCAATTGATTGGATCTGTGATTGGAAAACGACGAGACAATTGAATGGAGCGAGATTGGTTAGCTTACGAGAATGGAGTCAATGAGGGTACATAATAGATTATAGCTGAGAATTGCGCAATAAGCTAAGGCCTATTGATAAGCAACTTGTTTACATCATTTAAAACAGAATCTTATTATCACCCTGGGAGCGAACGTCTGTGCAGTACTGTGAAGGATGTTCACTACTATGGGAGATTTAATCAGTAATGTGGAGGGGGTACCATCAGTATATTAGAGGTTTTTTAGTCAAGGGAAACCACAAGCACGTCGGGTATTACCTCCATAATACTGATGGTATCCCCACATAGTACTGAACCCCCCTTCACAATATTGATATCCCCCAATAGTACTGAACACTCTCCACAATACTGATTGTATCCCCACATAGTACTGAACACCCTCCACAATACTGATATCCCCCAACAGTACTGGACACCCTCCACAATACTGATGGTATTCCAACACAGTACTGAACACTTTCCACAATACTGATGATATCCCCAAACAGTACTGAACATCCTCCACAATACTAATGACATCCCTCCACAGTACTAGTATACTGGTGATATGCATGATATTTGAAAACCCTGATAAGGAATTTAGGGACCAGCGGTTAATGCATGTTAGAATGTAGGCAGGAAGTATCATCGATTAGGATAAGGTCTAGTGGTCCGGTTTTTGTCCTACCTATTTCCCAGTCATTTGTTCTTCTTGGCCTCGCTCTAGCGTGTTACTTTTGGGATATCTACGTCTGTTAAAGCGAGGCTGATATTGTCTATTCCAAGTAAAAAGTAAATTGAATTCGTCAAACTCGTGCGTTGAGCTGCTTCCATCTTCAACGCTGCTTTCCAAATTCCATTTCCACGATGACTAATAGGGTTGAAATTTTGATCGATAATGTGTTTCAAGAATCCACCCGGCCCTGTTGATCACAAATAAAAGAAAGCCTGATTTGTTATCCTGTAAGCCAAATCTCTGGTGGATTAGCGTTAGTCACATAGCAGGGAATGCGGTGCTTCCATTTTCAGCGCAACTTCACTCGCTCTGGCCACGGCTGTCCGAATTAAGAGTAATCGCTTCGGAATCTTACCTAAAGAAATGGCTTCGACATTAATGTGGATTTGCTTGTGAAAGTTGCCGATTAGGACTAAGTCCACGCAATCATATCATCAAGCACATGGGCAAAGGATCAGTGCTTGCAGGAGGTAGCTACGACTTGTTGCGAAAGAACTCGAGCCATGAGGTCGTGTTTTTGTAGCTCTTGAAACTCTAACGTACGCTATTGCTACAGTAGACTTCCTACACGAGTCTCATTGAGTTGAATTGCTGTGATAGCTTCAAACTGAAAGCTAAATGTTTGTATGGTTGATAAGTAAAAATCAGATATGTAATGTTTAACGCATACGAGGAATCAGGTAGTGAATCTATTGCCACAGCCAATGGGGTAGGCCAAGTTCCAACAATTCAAAAGACACGTTCCATCTCGCCTTTTTATGCTAAACATCTTACTTCTATTCATTGTAAATGAGAAGAATAAAACAAGAACAAATCGATAATTAGCAATGATAGCACAAATTTTTAATGATCACAGAATACATTTGATCAATGTAGATATATTGTTTCGTTCTTAAAACACTCGGTATAAGTTTTTCTGAGTTTTATGTTTAGCAGAAAAATGGATCTGGAACGGTCCCTGAAAATCTCTCACATGCCCACCAAGTCTACCAACTCAGAAAGCAGAAGATCAACAGATCTTCTAAGTTTGCTGTTTTTTCAAGAGGTGATTAGAATAATGATTATTCGTATGATTTCTAATACGAAAAACTAACAAATCTACGAAAAACAGGAGAGGCAGAATAGCGTACGAAAAGAATACGCCCTAAAACAGCTTTATTTTTTGGGGAAATACACGTCTAAATGAGATTTCAAAGTTGTGAACTTAAAAATGGATCTGATAACTTTAAAGGGAAACAGATATCCATGAAAAGCCAATATTCAATTCATGCAGATGTTTTGAAACGAAGAAAATCTGCTTACAGACTTAACAACTGAAATTTGCACATTTATTAAAGCATGAAACGACTAGAAACGGGTTTGAAACGAGTAGAAACAAATAGAAACGAGTAGGAAACGAGAAGGTTGGAATTAGGTAAAACTAGGGAGGGGATGGATCAAGTCCTTCCAGCAACCACTGCCTGTTTCCTGCTCGTTTCTACTCGTTCCTACTCGTTTCCTGTTCGCTTCTACTAGTTTCTACTCGTTTCACGTGTTAGTAACAATGATGAAATTCGACTGAAATTCGTTAACTGCATTTAATGCATTTAATGACTGCAGAGCTACAAACTTGTAGGCCTAAACTAAACTTTAGCAGTTAGTATTTTACAAGCAAACATAGAAGTACCACAGTATTGTTTTACACTTCGTCTATAAAATAACCAATAGTATGGGCCTAAGAAAAGCATTCTAAGAGAACAGAGAATATTATTTGCAGGACACTAATGGAAGCTGAGAAGGCACTGTCAGTCTTCTGTTACTTTGGAATCTTTAACAAGACAAAAGTCGTGTCGGCAGAACGTATTAACATGGATTGACTAACTATGATGAGGCACAGGATACATGGCAGAAGAACTGCCTGCTTTTTTTCTAGGACAGATATGGTTGGTTATTGAACTTTTGATGATGATGATGATGATGATGATGAAGATGATGGTAGACCTTCTCTATGGCAGTCATTACAGTGCCAACTGACTCCCTTCGATATTTTGACGTTCTTGTGGATTCTGACTTAGCCAAGCCTGTTTTTGGAAACGAAATTAATTACAGAGTCGTAAGAAACGAAGAGGGATACAAGCACCGCTCTCAAAATCAAGACTGGATCGACCATTCTGTTGTTTCTGAGCCAAATGTTTGAAGCCAATTGCTTCGGCTTGCGTTTGGCGTCCCAATATCGCTTTCAAAGAAATTATATTGACTTGATTCTTTGTTAACAAAAGCTGCACGATTAAGTCTCGTGCTGATCATTCGTGATATTCCAACAATCACCAAAGAAAATGGAAGCCCCATTGGAATTTCAATAAATTGAATTGGACCTTCCAATATGGCCGCCAATGACTTCAATTCAGAACGACATATGCTCGCTCCAGTCTTTATTTTGAGATGAGAAGGTACAAGCTGTCGAGCCTGGGAGTGTACATCGTATCCTGTGGACACACGTGCACATAATCAGCACTTTGATGAAGCCCTTGACCTTGATTGTATGAGACAAGTGCAGATGAAGACTTGCATTTACACAACCGGTGAGTACCGAATGAATTTGAATTTCATGATTTGCTTCTTTCAGATGTCGTAGACTTTTTACGGTTAGTGATTGTTTCAAAGTAGTGAAAGGAGGTATTGCTTCCTTGCTAAGAAACGCACCAGATTTAGACTTCTGTATCCAAGAGCGGACCACTGACCTCAAAATTAAGACCGGATTTAGCATTCTGTTGTTTCTGGAGCCTAATGCTTGAAGCCAATTTCTCTAGCTTGCGTCTGGCCTTCCAATATGGCTGCCAAAGAAATTGTTTTTAATTGATTCTTTGTTAACAATAGCTGCACGATCATTCAGTCTCATGCTGATCATTCACAACGTTCATCAAGGAAAAAAGCATTTCCCAGTGGAATTTCAATGTATTGAATTGGACCTTCCAATATGGCCTCCAATAACTTCATTTCAGAATGACAGATGCTCGATCCAGTCTCTATTCTGGGGTCTTTTCTAATTTGAGATCAGTGGGGCGGACCAATTTTGTCGATTGAATTCTTCCGAAAATGCACAACTGAACCTACCCTAAACACGCCAGCAGATCCTTTTTAAACTCTTACTGAACCCTCAATCCTTTATTAAACACTAAATCCTTAGTGAACTCTTGTCCCAGAGTTCATGCATGAGAAAGAGGCCATATCTAAATCGAGACAGTCTATTTCGTTAGTTTCATCATTAGTGCACATTTGCGTTTGGCAAGTTTTCGTAAACTATAAATTTCGTCTCGTGTGATAAGTCTAAACCTGCAGCATGTGTTATTGAAATAGTTACCATATAAAAGGGTTAATGTATTGGCTCACTAACGGCACTCTTCTTTCTAAGTGAATTAAAACATGTTAAGAAAGGGGAATTTTAATACCATTTTCGATAGAGTATGCGTTCTCTTTAATTACAAGGTTACTCGTGCAAGATTATCAAACATTCAAAAGAATTGTTGAAGAGTTGTTTCAATTTTGTTTTTGTATTTAGCAACTGTGTGGTTGCCAAGCATATTGTAGCCAGGGCATCCACGAGTATGTCGAACATAAGACAGGATATTGACTCACTGTTGAACACGAGGAGAAGCGTGTAACGCACGATTAGGGGCCTCCTTATGACTAATCCCAGTAGTATGAAGGTCGGTTTAAGATTGATCATGCCTTCTTTATGCACAAGTTGCTCAATTAGTTGATTGGCAAATACGCTTTCTATCTTCTTTAGGTATTGGTTTATGTGCAAAGCCCAAAGGGCCCACTGAATAGGTAGACTAATTGAAGCAGTATATTGATAGTTGATTGGCAAATACGCTTACTATCTTCCTAAGGTATTGGTTTATCTGCAAGCACAAAGGGCCTACTGAATAGGTAGACTAATTGAAGCAGTGCATTGATAGTTGATTGGCAAATACGTTTACTATCTTTGTAAGGTATTGGTTTATGTGTAAAGCGTAAAGGCCCCACTGAGTAAGTAGACTAATCGAAGCAGTTATTTAAGTGTATTGATAATTGATTGGCAATATACTTTCTCTCTCCGTGAGGTAATGGTTTATGTACAAAGCACAAAGGGCTAACTGAATAGCTAGACTAATCGAAGAAGTAGAGTGATAGTTGATTGGTAAATACGCTCACCACCTTCATAAAACATTGGTTTATGTGCAAATAACAAAGTATCCACTGAATAGCTAGACTAGTTGAAGCTGTGCAATTATAGTTGATGGGAAATAACCACCATAAGGTTGTTGGAAAAATCTGCATAGCCTTGAAAAACAACCTCATTAGGGCCAGAATAACGTCATTACACATAATTTTCATATCTTCACTAGGACGAAACACGGTTTAGGCCCACTGAGTATGCTGTGCAATCCTTCATATCCAAGATGTTGGCCTTTGAATTTAATACTCCCAGAATCCAACAGCGATTAAAAAGCAGCAGAGATCTCGAATTAGCCTCAGCAGCCTCGACTTGAAACACAGGTGTATCTATGTCGTTTTTGGTGCCACATGGTTATCTTGCTGGTCTGTTGACCGGACAATGTTCTAGAAACGGGACTGCGTAAAGGGCATGTTCAAAATAATTTGTTATTTATTTGTGCATTTGAAAAGCGTATTGGAGGTGGAACAAAGATTTTATGTCAATTACCAAAAACACTAATAGCTAAATATAGACTACAGTCATATCCTTTAGATGTAGCACCCTTTTGAACACCCTAACTGACCAGACCTAACCTTCACTCTTTCAACGGAGCGATCAAGCACTGGCTTGGGGACACGTGTAATTGCCGGATTTGTAAATAGCTAGAATTGCATATATTCAATCTTTCTGTAAAGTAATTTTTGTAAATAGGTTATAATAATTTGTGATTATATTGCTATAATAGGTGCATATAGGTGCATATATTTTATTCAATCTTTCTGTAAAGTAGTTTTCGTAAATAGGTTATAATAATTTGTGATTATATTAATTTAGTAGGTGCATATAGATGCATATACTATATTCAATCTTTCTGTAAAGTAGTTTTCGTAAATAGGTTATAATAATTTGTGATTATATTGCTATAGTAGGTGCATATAGGTGAATATGTTATATTCAATCTTTCTGTAAAGTAGTTTTCGTAAATAGGTTATAATAATTTGTGATTATATTACTATAGTAGCTGCATATAGATGCATATACTATATTCAATCTTTCTGTAAAGTAGTTTTCGTAAATAGGTTATAATAATTTGTGATTATATTGCTATAGTAGGTAAATCAACTTCAAGCAATGTTGAATTGCTATTTATTATTTAACGGTGTGAATGCAAGGCCAAAGCAGATAGTTCTTCTTTGTTTTCACTAGAATAAGGGGTAGTGTGAATGGGACCAAAGATCTAGGGTAGAGCAAAACTATCACCACAACTAGACAAGAACAGAATTGCAAAGTTTTCAACACAAGTTGGTATCCCTCCACTGCACAGATCATCCTTTATGATACTGGATAGTATCCCTCAACAATATTGAACACGTTAGCCTCCACATTTACGCTAACACGTTCCACAAGGTGATGAATCAGGCCTAAGGTGCCCACATCTAGTTTACTGATGTCCATGAACAAACCAAACAAACAAACAACTTCTCGATAATACTTTCTTCTATGATTATTCAATTGCATATTTACATGAAATGTTCACCAATATTTAGTAAACGACATTTGAAGTTAAATTATTTTCAGCATTCAACATGGCATTACATGACAATATCTACAAGCAACAACAATATACAGCAGCCTCATCCGAGTACCTTTGGCATACCCATACAAGGCCATAAATAAACAAACAAATACTAGGTTATTAATATATTACGAACATACATGTGTTCTTTACGATACAATTTCTATTTACAACAGAGGTATTTATTGTCCTAAGACATGGCACGGTTCCGCTTTGAGCAGTGTATAGTCAACAGCATTTACTCTTGGCTTTCAGGGGCTTTCAACGGTCAATATGGGAGAAATGGCGTTAAAGTACATAAGTCCTATATGTCATCTAATGTTAATTCAAGTTCAAAACAAATGCTGAAATACTTGTCGGTTAATCCTTAAACGTCATCTACTGCGCAACTCGCAGTGACGTAACGGAGACAGTTGGGGCCCTTTAGGAATCAAGTACGGGCCATTGTGTGTCGACCACGAGGTTAAGTAAGCTGTACCAGGAAAATGGGGAATCAAGGTACTGGAAAACACAATTAGAAATTTATTGGAACTTCATTTACTCGGAGGCCCTTAGTTTTCGGACGAAGGTGCTCTAAACTGCGTCATGCCACTGGTAGCTCGCAGCTTACATTTCCTCCTCCGCAGTTCGATGAGATGTAGTCTCCGCAGCTCTATGAGATGTAGTGGGCGTAAATCGAACTATTCTAGGGCAACACTAATTTTCGATTGGTGAATTCTGGTAATGGCCATTTCCCATCCCTAGAGGGGGCTTGTCATATGAGGTTTTGAATCACCAGGACAGGGGTACAGTACTCTCATGTAGCTCCACCCTACTGCTCAGATCAGAAGCTTACATTACCTCCTACTTAGTTTCATAAAATTTGTCGGGCCTAAATCGAAACAATCTTGACTCATTCCGAGAGGGGGGCTTATCACATGAGTTTTAGAATCACCAGGATTACTTCACTGTTATTTCATTTGGAACATTTCCTTAAATCGTTCATCAAAAGTACTTTTGGCCCCCTTCCCCTCCCTCACAGAAATATTATTCTTACAGCTTAGACTATTTAGAATTTAATAGGTTTGTAGCTTCAAATTCTGATTACTAACTTGGAACATCGTTCTTCAAAATCCAGCCTTATACTGATAAAACCGTCCAGGCCGCGACAAGAGCTCCACTCGTTGAGCGATCGACAGACCATTGATGACGCTTCTATTCCTCATATTCCCGTCACCGCTCCCGTCGCTAAACTCCGCTGCGGCAACTTGCAGCAAATCGGTAAGTGACTTGATGTAATTGCACGCTTGACGGAGGATATGCAGCTTCGTCATGCGTGTCTTTGACTTGGGTAGAGGAATACAACCTTTCAGTGCGTCCAACGCACCGTTCAACGACTCCATGCGTCTCCGCTCTCGATCATTCGCACGGAAACGGCGTCCACTTTTCTTTGGGTCCAAATGAACGCTACTGTAGATGCGGCGTTTCTTGGATTGTTTTGCGGACGAACGGAGGATGATTTCGTTTCGCGTGTCTTCCAAGAATGAGAGAGTTTCATCGTCCAGCTCTTCGTAAAGGAAATCGTTTTTCGGCTTTGAAGTTTCGTTCGGGTTTCTGTTAGATTTGTCTTTGTAAGCGGAGCATTCTGAAGGTCTGCAATGAAAAGTGAGTTGATCAGAAAAGAAAATGAAGAATCTTCGCTCAAACAGTCGCGGTGCGAATCCATATTCAGACCGGCCACATAAAATGTGAGGAGAGAATTAGCCAGCTCTCTTTAATTCCAGGCAAAAAGGCAAATGGAATCACGAGGTGTGGCTACATCAAAAGGAAGTACCAAGGTCACATTTCTTGACTAGTCCAGTAGATGATGTGTGCTTTGTATATGAACCAATGCCTTACAAAGATAGTGAGCGTATTTGCTTATTAACTATGATAATACTTGATGAGTCTATCTATACTGTTGGCCCTTTGTACTTTGCACATAAACCAATACTTAAGAAGATAGTAAGCGTATTTGCCAGTCAATTATCCATGCAGCTTCTGCTTTCATAAGTCTACCTATTTAGTGAGCCTTTTGCACTTTCAACACACAAACCAATACCTCACCAAGATAGTAAGCGTATTTCCCGACCAACTATCAATGTACTGTTTCGTTTAGTCGACCTATTCTGTGGCCTCTTCGTAATTTGTACATAAATGAATACCATACGAATATAGTAAGCATACTGCCTATCAACAACACGATTAGAAAAGTCAAGAGGTTTGACTGCTACATATGAACGGGCCCTTTAAGTCCCACATGTTAAGGTTCAAAAGGTTATTTCCAATGGCTGGTTAGGTTCAGAGGTTAATTTTCAACTTGAACAGCTGCAAGCTTGTTTTTAAACCTCAAGTTTCATATTCTCGAACGGCGAAAGAACGCGTTTCACCAGACTGAGTTCGGAACTTTACTGATATATTTGTGGTGCCACAAGGCTCAATATTGGCGCCTTCGCTGCTGCTTTTGTTTGAAACGAGGAATCTCAGCGAACACAGTACAATACTCGTGGAGAATTTCCTCTTGGCCTGTAGTGTTAAACAAAAGTTAAAAGAAAGTAGAGGGATTAATCTTTGTAAAGCTTCAAATAATTCCGAAGAAACAAACTTGATAATGTTTCATTATTCACGAACAATGCGAAACTTAATGGGGATTAAATTAAAAGAAGTTGAAGAACTGAATAATATTTCGCACGCTTCGCGGTTTGCTAAGCCGAAACGAATGTCTTATATGTACTTTCAAATATAATAAGTGTTTTCTTATTCGATTATATGTTTAATGCGATCTGATAGTAATGTAATGTAATTTCATTGTTGTAAGAACAAATAGAATGGCGAAATTTAATGCTATCATGCAAATGGACTTTGGAGGGCAGCAGGCAGAAAGCTTTAGTTTGACACTGCAGTGTAATGTGATGTATGCACTGTGAACCGTATCTGATTGCTTATGCAAGTATTTGTCCTGGACACACTTAAATGAAACCTTTTAGCTATGTAGATAAGCACCTTGCTTCGGCTGTGTAAAGGTTCTACACGTGTGAGGTCATTAATGATAGCGGAAAAACCAAAGTAAGCAAGACTTATGGGAATTCACCGCGCGAGATCCAGTTTGGGTGTCTTTTTCAAGAAGCGGTGAAATGCTCAATCAAGAAGGTGAAGAATTATGAATTTTACACTCATTTAAAAACTTATTTTCTAATGCAGAAATCTCTACAATGTTTGATGGATTCACTTTTAATAGACACATAACCATTAAAGAATTTTAAAGACTCTTAGAAGCAAGAAGTTGTCAGAGGTGCAGTGATTTGCAATTTTTATAGATTTTATTGCGTTTAGGGTATGTCTTTCGTTCATTTACTGTGACTTCTTGTTCCTTGTTTATCAAGTAGTACTACTTATCTTTTTCGTTCAATGTTGAAATAAATGACCTATCTTCTACGTTGGTAAGGGGTGAAAGGCAATAACTGTCCAGAGGCAAAATCTGTCAACTCCCTAATAATTTTAGTATATCAAAGTTTTAAAAGTTAATCATCATTTTCTCTGTCATTTTCATCTTCACTTTGATTTTTACTTCCATTGCCATTGACCATCATGATTACAGTTGTCATTTTTCCTGTCATTGTCTTCAGCCTTGTCCCTATCATTGTCATTTTGATCATAGTTTCAATTGTCATCGTTTCTGTCATATTGACTGTCAATTTTCTCTTCATTTTTCCTTTTTTTATTGTCACTGTAATCGTCGTTATTGTCACCATTATTAATGTCCTTTTTTGTCACTTTCATAGGATTCATCATTTTATCACTGTCTCTGTTACTACCACCATTGTTGCCGCTATTATTGTCATTGTTATCATCATTGTACTTGTCAATAATTTTTGATTTCTCATCATTGCTGTCATTGTCGTTGCCATATCGCTCTCACAATTTTCGTCTTGGAAAACAACTGTGCAGTACTGTGGAGGGTGGTCACTACTGCGTAGGAAGGATATCATCAGTAGATTGGAGGGTGTTCGTTCTGTACTTATGAGGGACATGCCATCAATTACTGTGGAGGGTGTTCAGTTCTGTGGAGGATGTTCAGTACTCTGCAGGGTGTTCAGTAATCTGGAGGGTGTTCAGTACTTTTGAGGGATACCCTCTGTACTGTTAAGGGATACTGTTGTGATACCCATGTGCCTTCATAAGCATCCGATGACTGCGCATGTAGCTGCACATGTGATAATGCTGTGTACCATAACTATTTGGCAATCTAGTTGCATTACCTCTTGACTGTTCTCATGCTATCACTTTTTGTATTCAATGCTTATCCTTAATCAACCTTAATCTACTCTCGAGATCGTTAGGAATTAAGAATAGGAGCCTTTGGAATTATGTCTAGGTCATGCACGAATCTCGTTGGCTTTGTATTGGGTTTTACACGCAATGCTATTGGTCTAAATTTGATAAGTCACTCACAATTCTACCATATACGGTCCTGTCTATCACTTTTATCACTTCCGTTAGTTTATCGTGTATATTAGTCCCCTACCCCTATTTTCTAGTGTTTTTAGAGTTTCCATAACAGTGTATTGTGTTATGGTTCGAGCTGAACTACTCGCGTTTAGTTAAGTGGAAGAGCCGAACTACGCAGTGCCTCTGTGATATCGAAAGCCAGACTTCTTTGAGCCGAAATACTCACTGGACAGCTATCCTTAGTTAACGTTGAATTTCTGGAATCAATCGTATTATCATCAACTATCAAAGAGTGTTTATCAAGACCAACCGTTTATTCGTCTCGTTTCTTAGTCGTAAGTTTTCTTTTTTGTATTCGCAACACCTTTACGACTTCACATAGGTAATACCTATTGTTAAGTGGTAGCTACTACAATACCATCATTATTGTGGAAGGATACCGACAGTACTGTCAGTACGGAGAAAATCCACTAACACTGTTGAGATGGTAACAAAAGTGCTTGTGGCTACCTTCCACAGTACTAAAAGTCCTCCACAGTACTGATCGTATCCCCTTTCCACAGTACTGATGGTATACCTCACAGTAATGATGAAATCCCTCCTCACAGTAATGAAAGTGTTCCACACATAACTGATGGTATCCACACACAGTACTGAACATCGTCTGCACACAGTACTAATGGTCTCCCCCATAGTAATGATGGTGTCCCTGAACATCCTTCACTCTACAGCTCTTTAGGGTGATGTCATGGTTGCAATGAAGACATCAAAATTCATTGCAAGAGAAGCAGACAAAGTTTTATTTCTAACAGAAACGTCCAAAGATAGCGAAAACAGTGAACAAACATGATATTTTAAGCAGAATTGAAACGACCGAGTAGGACTTGAACTTAGGACCACTAAGTATGGGTTCGAGTCCTACTCGGGTCATTTCCATTCGCACAAATTCTTTAGATTGATCTTACAAATCCTGCTTCCTCTCAAATTTACTTCACCTTGGAACAACAGATGCTTGATGCAATCCAGAGTGAAGAATTTAGACATTTGTATGAGTAATTATCGACTTGCTGTAAATGCAAATGATGCGACTTAGCATCCCTGTTTGAACAGAGCTTGTGTATCAATTTAAGCTAATTGTCACCACTCATATGTTTTGGGTAATTAGTTGTGTTTTGTACTTGCAATCAAACGAGGTCATAACAATCATTTAGCATGACTCTGGTTCTCACGGGCTCGTTAAATCCTCCTACGCAGAGGCTGTTCTTTGACGACATTTCCAATGTGATGCGCAGAAGGAAATGACGATGGAGTTTCATTCGTTACATTAGAAGAAAGGGGAAAGACTCCTTCTAAACCCATTTTAAAATCAAGTGAGCTTAAGAGGCAAATTTCATTGTTTGATATTTAGAATCAAAATAGCTATCTATTGTCTACACTAAATAAAGGGAAGTAACTTTATTACTACTTTTTGAACCAACTTTTATATTAAAATTAAGAAGGTAGACTCGATGAAGTTTATTGTATCGTCTTTTATGATTCAGATACATTAATCATCCGTTACATTAAAAGAAAGATAAATGCTTTTGAACTCACTTTTAAAATCAAGAAAACTCAAGTAGCGAGTTTAGATGTATGATCTTGGAAATTTAGATGGACTTTAATTCATTTCATAAGAAGAGTGGCAAAGAACTTCTTTGTAAAACTTCTTTTGCAATAAATTGAAATCAAGAAGATAAACTCTATAAATTTTGATGTAGCTCCATTCGTTTTATTACATTGAAGATCAAGTAATATTAATTGAAGACCAAGCCAGCGCTACCTCTCTAAACATCTATTGAAATAGAAATTGTTATCTACATTCACATTCTTCTATTGATTCTTCCTTTCTTACATTGAAATACCAGACATTTACTAAAATCAAGCGAAATAGAGGCAAATGTCTTTAGTTCTGAATCAAGTAATCAGTTCTGACTACATCAAATGACTAAGCTGCTGTTTCTTACTAAATGACTTACTACATGGTTTTCGCTTGCACTCAAGGCGAGAAGCCGTCAAGTAGCTCTTATAACATCTTTAAATATCAAGTGAAATAGGAACGAACTCAACTAAAAGACCAAGCTCGCTACTGGACTAACCTCTCGTTGCCTCTCTAAAATCAACCTAACTGAAGAAGCACATCTTTGCAACTCTAATAGTTTTCACTTTCAACTTGTAGACCAAACTCTTCAAAATTGAGTTGAATTGGAGAAGCACTCACAAATACATCTTTGAAATTCTAAATGATCTCGATCTTCATTATCAAAGACAAACAACTTGCTAAAAAGTGACATAGAAAACCATTCTAATATACTTTTAGATACATCTTTCAAAGTCTGTCTTTCTCGCATCAAAAGAACTCACTGAAACTCAAGCGAATTAGAGAAGCATTGCATCTTTCTAGTCCCTGTCAATTCTTGATGTTAAAGATATATCGGTCAAATCAAATAAAGAAGCGTTTCTAGATACTAAGTACATCTTTGAAACTCTTAGTTTTCCATGCTCAATTGGTAGCTAAACCAACTCTTCACTAAAAGTGAAGTATATTAGATAGCACTTTTGATTCATCTTTGAAATTCTAATGGACCTCAATTCTAAATATCAAAGAAAGACGGTTCGCTAAAAAACAAGTGGAATAGATACGCACTCCCAAACATCTTGAAAACGGACTCTCATTGTTTAACATTTTCAACTTGTAGACCAAACTTTCAAGAAAAATCAAGTAAATTAGAGACGTAGTCACAAATGTATCGTTGCAAAATTCTATTGGAATCAACTTTCCCTATCAAAGAAAAACCACCCAAATATAGAGGCACGTTAGATACATATTTCAAAAGTCTGCTTTTCTAACATCATAAAACGAACCACTGACTAAAATTTAACGAATTACAGAGGCCTTGCATCTTTCTAATGGGTCAATAAATTTTCACTATAAGCTTTATTCGCTAAAATCAAGTGAGATAGAATCATCAGAAACATAGCAAAACGAACATATAGATTACTTAAGCTTTTCGTCTGACACTTAACAGAGTAATACGTCACAAAGAGAACGAAACAGAAACGTAATTGATTTATATACCCAGATGTGGATCGAAATCAATTGTGGTATATCATCGATGGTGGTTATAAATCAGTTAGGTTTCTGTTTCGTTCTCTTTCTGACGTATTACTCTGTTAAGTGTCAGACGAAAAGCTTATGTCATCTATGTGTTCGTCTCGCTATCCTTCCGATATCTCTGGCTATTTTGAAGTTTTGTACCATCCAAAGACTGTGAAATAGAATCAGACTCTTACATCTCATTCCTTTTTTCTTACATCAAAGAACGAGCTAGCCAATGAAAATAGTTAATTGGAGAAACACTCCTAAATATACATTTGAAAGTTTAATGAAACTCAATTTTCTCAATGTAAATCGCTAAAAATTAAGCAAGATGTAGTAAATAGTAAATTTTTGAAACTCTGCCGTTCTAATATTGAAAAAAAACCCTTCACTAAAATCAAGCGAATTAGAAAAAGAATTCCAAAATACACCTTTTCAACTCTAATGAAAATTTTCTATACAAAAAAAACGGCTCCCTAAAACTCAAGCGAAATAGAGAAAATACATTTTGAAACTCTACCATTCTAACATTGAAAGACCATCCACTCACTAAAACTCAAACAAGTAAGATAAGTACTCTGAAATACACCTTTTGAATTCTAATGAGCTCAATTTTCAATTTTTAAAATAAAAGAATCACTAGAAATTAAACGAGATATAGCAGATAAAAGATTTTTGAAACACTGCCTTTCTCGTATCAAAAGGCGATCCAATCACTAAAAGCAAGTGAATTAGAAAAAAATTCCCAAATACACCTTTGAAATTCTAAGGAACTCAATTTTCTATATGTAAAATAGTAAAATAAAAGATTCGCTAAAAATCTAGCGACTCAGAGAAAATACATTTTGAAACTCTGCCGTTCTTACATTGAAAGACCAACCAATCACTACAATCAAGTGAATTAGAGAAAAAATCCCCGAATACACCTTTGAAATTCTAATAAAACTGAATTCTCAATACAAAAAATAAGTGGCTCGCTAAAAATCTAGCGACTCAGAGAAAATACATTTTGAAACTCTTCCGTTCCAACATCGAAAGACCAACCACTCACTAAAAGCTAAGCGAAAGGAAGCGTACTCTTATATCGTTCTTACCTAGCCTCAGGTGTCACTGTTGAGTTGTACATTTTCAGCTGCTCCCGAACCAAGCCAGGCTGCTTCTAAGCTCAGGTGCTCCTCGTAGCGATAAAACGCAACTCCAAAGCCGAGACGGATCCGCGGTTTTTTATAACAGCCACGTGGGATACTCGCGCGCATTGAAATTCTTTATTCAAACGTCGGGTTTTGTCTTGTGAAGGCTGCCGACATTTCCGCACGAGTCCGAGGCTGTTCTTTTGTTGTCATGGGGAAATCAGGGCTGGTTGACCTTTGTTGGGATTGGGAAATTCGTTACAAGAAGTTGCTAGTTTACTAACGACTGTACGTGAATTAGGAAGCAATTTTATTCTGTGTAGATGTGTGAACAAGTAACTGGTTAAGTGCAGTTTTGCTTAAAATATGACAAGCAAACTTCGACCATTGTTTCCGAGCATTTTTTACGTGATTTGTATGTAAACAACCCTTTCACCAGTTTGTAAGCAATCACTGTTGATTCTTGACGGTGATAAAGTAACTGTAGTTACGTGAAGATACGATTGCATGCTGTGAAAGTATCATTTTTCGAAATGAAATTCACTTTTTTGATTGCTATCCTATGTCTAAAATCAAATCCAGAAATAGATTTTCACAAACGTAGTTATAGTTATTACGCTATGCAAAGTGGCATATATGAAGAACCATTTCGTTGTCAAATTCAATACTGCAAACTCAATACTTTCCATGGCTGCCAACTTAAAGTTAAATTGAAAGGATGTCTTTCAAGCCATGCTACCTGAAATAGGCAACACCCAATTTGAAGTTGAACTGATAGTCATGATACCTGAAATGCGCATCAACGTTTTATTGCAAGATAGTAATGCTGCCCTAGAGGGTCATTATATTTTGAAGATTAGTATAGCATCGGGTCCTCTCTGTGATTTTCCATATTCAGATTTAATCAAACGAAGTGAATTTGTATGCAACTCTTTCCAAACACTTTTTATGTGACGAGTTTTCTGAGTGAAAGATACACCCATAATGTTGCCATTTTCTTACCTTTTGAACCCGAATTTTCTGTAGCAGTGACAACAAAATGGTGATTGGAAAGAGATTATATTTGAGTAAAGGTATGGGTTTTTTCGTTGATTTAATAATAAACCCATTACTGATACTATAATTTCCCTGTCTTGTATCTTGTGCGTTAGCAACTACCATTCTAAGTAACATGCTTACGTATTAATCACGAGATCCTTAAGTAGACTCGCTTTTCACCTTGAAATCATGGCGATCCTCGCTGCCTATTTGCTCATCAACTCACTTGTCGCGATTTGTGCGATTTTCATGTTTATTAGTTGCGCTTTTAACTCCATTTGTTCCCGTTAATCGAAAAGATGCAAATTTGGGATTAAGAACAAAGCACGAAACCAAAACCTTTTCGACAGATGTTATCAGGATCGTGATTTCTATAGCTTCGACCCAAATCTCAATTTATTCATGAATCTCACTGCCGTAACTCCTTCAACAGCAGACGTATCAGAACCACAACAGTTTGGGTAATTACAGCTGTTATTTTCGTAATTGATAACGACCTGAGATGCACGCATTTTTCGCAAGCTTCTTATCCCCAGGATAATTCACTCTGATAACTGACATGCTTCTTAAAGCTTACATCCCTGTCATCGTTTATTCAAAGCAATGCTTTGATCCGTCTTGTAGCTACACCAGCCTTTGATCGGTATTGAGCTTTAAAATGGCGAAAAAAATCAGAAACATAACATAATAACCACTAAAGCTTTTGCGTGTGACACTCATCAGAGGCTAGAATGAGAACGAAAACTTAACCCAAAGAACTGTTATACATATAGGCTCTTAACAATCTTGCACTTTATTGAAAAGTTCCTTGCGTTGAAGCACAGAAACCAATACCAATTCGATTAACTCTGAAATTTAGATACACTACTTTGATCAGTCTTGTATTTATCATTGGTTCCATCACGCTTAGCGTATGAAAAGATGTCTAATGCGAATTTCCAATGCCATAAAAAGATAGCAAGCGTATGTGCCTCATGCAACATCTAATCTCTGATACCTATCAACCATTTTTTACCAATTTCATTATCTATTAGTCCTGTCACATACACTTACCATAAGAACAAATACATGACGAAACTAGTATCAAAAAGTAGATATCCCAAGACATAAGGTAAGATATTTCTAACTTCAGAATGGGCCAACTTAGCTTTGCTAATATATATAATCATTTTCCTCAAAATAACGCATGTTTTGTCAGGTATTCGAAGAATCGTGTGAGAAAATCTATAGAATTCTGGAAGAAACTTGTACAAAGAACACGACACACATAGCAACCTAGCTTTTCCTAAAATCAGCATAGACGCTATTTGTTTATGTTACACCTATACCCTATGTAAACTACATGGGATTGACTGTAAAAGTGTTAGTACTGCGTAGGTTTCAAAATCGGAGAGACGAGTCTATTCAGTACAATATACATTGTTTGACAAAGTCAAAGGGCGTGGCATTTCCCGCCAAAAGTGCGACAAAAAGCGCGGTAAAACACGACAGCAATTTCCTCCTACCTGGAATGCCTGAGACGAGGATCGAATATCATAACTTTACTCTGATAATATAACAGTGATTTTGGTTTCTTACATTGTTGAAGCGGATCTTATCAGTTATTGCTATTAGATAATTAGAGAGGCGATTACCTACGTCACGCTGCATTCAAGCAGCAGCATCTTGATGCCTGTATTGGCAATACCTGAGTGTGTGTTGTGCCTAGATGCGTATGATTGTGTTCTCGTAGAACTATAGCCTATTTAGCGGTCTTGAGGATCAATAAACAGAAGAATAGGGATAGAAACTTGAGCTTTTCCTCGTAATAACCAGCACATGGTGAACGTGAATGGAAGTTAGTGATGAAGTACTGGTTGTTGATACACTAACGTCCTTATGAAGAACTCGTACACAACTATGATGAATGAGCTTCTATGCTCAACTTGAAGATTTTCAAGAGTTTCAGCAAACGGGATGCGGGAACAATAGTGGAGAACAAACAATACATCACATTGGAATCCCACGTTTAACTTAAACGGTTTATGCAGCATGACTCGAACTCGGCATGTCTGCTCCCTAGAAAACTAGTCCTCATTCTCGGGTCTTTGTCTGGCATAAAACAAAGGCCATCTGTTCATTGTTGAAGAATAGCTGTAAACGATCAAAATTACAGTTTTTCCAAGAAAATTCCAGCATCATTTCACCTTATTTTGGTGCTTATGACACTGCAGGCAAGCATGAAGTGCCTGCTGCACGATTTAGGCGTGCCTTTCGCTGCAATTTCAGCTTTTAATGCCAAGCTAGAATGATAATAGCAGTGATGTAATTTCTTTAGAACAAATAGAAAACGTGGTTCATAAGCCTATTTACCAATCCACACAATGTCCGAGGGAAGACTACGATAGAAGCACGTGTAACATGGCTGTCTGCACCCCAGAGCACACCGCTTATGATATATATAGCATGCAGAATTAACTGCCATGCACTTAGTACACTGACATGTGGGTATACAAGTGATTTGAATGGGGAAAGCAAGCCCAACATGGCCGAAACACATGTTGTACGCTGCGCTGTACCCATGTCAGCGTCAGGGCGGGGTAACGCCCTTCACCCATTCTCCAATTCGAAACTTTTTCTCTCTAATCATCTGACAGCTGTGTTTCATTCATTGTCATCGGTTATGTAAAGTTAGATAACTTTATTTGATCGATTTATTTGGCTTGAATAAGAAAAACGTTTTCCACGCTTGGAAATGGCATATGTTATTCCTGAACGTTTTATCATTACTGCCGTCTGAGATATCGAAAAAGCGCGAGATCTCATCGAAAAATAGGCCTAACATCAACAAATAGGTAGTTCTAATGGTCGATGAATGTCTTTACATTGATCCTTCCCCACGATAAGCATGTATAACAGGACGATTCTATCTCTAGGCACTTAATACCGTCTGTGGCATCAATTTATAGGTATTAATAGGCAATGGATGCTATTATATACAGCAGTGAGTTTTTAAGGAGATCGAAAATGAAAACGAGGTTTTCTCAGGAAAATACCATGTTTTGAATGGCGAGATTACGGGGCACAAGCTGGGCCTTCTTAAAACCTGATTGAAAGAAAGTAGCTTATTGTTTTCACTTCGGCATGAGTAAAGCTTTATTGGCAGTTGTGAGGAAGTCTTGCAGGATCAGCAATAATAATGATAATCATCATTGGAATGAAAACTGGCTGAGACTAGCTGATACATAGGGCACGATACGGTTTAACGGTGCTGTATAATTATCTGAATGCTTAGCTAGCAAGGGGTGTAGATCAAAGATTGAAAGTTAATACATTGTGCAATTTACGTGATGCACACGATACCGGATATTGGAATATTGTATGAAATGTTGGTTGACTGTCATGTATGTTCAAACTTATTAATGCAATGTTTTTTTATTTTACATTTCTATCTAACTGACTTCTTAACTGTTGTATATTCAGCACGCAAAGACACTGGATTTGATGACACACATGATAGAGATGATAACCATGATTACATTGTTGATCAATACGACCTCGTGATCATGATTAAGTTCATGATGGTACAAATGATTTCTATAATGATTATGATTATGATGTGATTATGTGACATCATAATTAGTATGATTTTTCTGGTTATAGGAATGGTAATCATATCGGAGCAAATGTAATCATGATGATGATGATGATGATGAAGATGATGATGATAGTGATGGTATTGATGATGATGATGAAGATGATGATAGTGATGCTTATGATGATGATGGTGATGATAGTGATGCTTATGATGATGATGGTGATGATGATGATGATGATGATACTGGTGAATATGATGATAGTGATGATGATGATAACGATGATGATGATGATGATAAAGATGATGATGATGATGATGATGATGATGGTGATGATGATGATGAAGATGATGATGGTATTGATGATGATGATGATGATGATGATGATGATGATGATGATGATGATGATGATGATGAAGATGATGATGATGATGATGATGATGATGATGATGATGATGATGATGATGATGATGATGATGATGAAGATGATGATGGTATTGATGATGATAATGATGATGATGATGATGATAGTGATGATGATGATGATGATGATGATAATGATGATGATGATAGTGATGATGATGATGATGATAATGATGCTTATGATGATGACGATGATAATGATGATGATGATAGTGATGATGATGATAATTATAATGATAACGATGATGATTGTGATGATAATCATGATGATGATGATGATGATGACAATGATAATGATGATGATGATAATCTCATCTCCAGTCCTATCGTTCTAAACAATAGCCTTTTGCCCCTTTTCGAAAAGACAATAGGCTGCCCCTCTTATATTTTCCTGAATTAGGAACTTGGCAGTTACAAAGCCAGAATGGCACAACTTTTAGTATCATATTGATCTCTCATATAGATAATTGAAATGAAAACGAGACAGGTTATACAACATGTGACCAGTGAGCTGTTGTGGAATTTTGAAACAGTCGTATCAAGACATTACAATGGCTACAAATACAAAATATGACTTTGAATGTTTCATCTCACTGTTTTGCTCTAGGCGTACTGGTCGTATTTCTATCAAGAGCTCTGGCTTAGGCAGCCATGTTACGATTGTTAGGCCAGTTCAGTTCAGGCCCTTTTATGAGCGTTTATCTTACCGCGGCAAACAAAACAACCATGTTAATGGAGTTGGCAATGTAATTAGTCTTTCTTAACAAAATGATATTTCATGAATCATCTTATAGTACATTGTAAAGGCCTGCACCAGACGTAAGCATTTCCCACAATGCACTTCTCGGCACTGCTAAAGGTCAATCCTCCATCAGCATCGTTGATCAATCTTTTGTGCACGACTGAGGGTAACTTCTGTAGGCGACCTGGTACATTGCCTGCTCAGGTTATGACTTTTCTGGAATTCTGTCAGGTTTATGGGTTTAAAATGATCTCCATTTTCCTATCAGGACTTTATAGATATTAACTTACTGTTCGTCTCACTCACTGTCGGTGATGAGTAGTTCTTTCTCACTGTACCAATCATTCATCTCCTGTCTGCTCTACAAATCTCAATCCACCTCTGGGTAAAGTAATTCGCTAGCCTTCATTTCTATTCTCCTTCTAGCGTGCTAGTCTGATGAGTGTTATACGAAAAGTTTTAACTGTTAATGTTTTGCTATGTTTCTGAAGTTTTTTGCTAACCCAATACTGCATTAGCTCGGATAATTTTGTGGTATTATTACCAACACGAGTAGACGTTTTCAAATGTCGTTTTAAGTTTGAGATACGATTTTGAGGTTTCAGTAACATCTTTGCAAAAATATTAAATGGGCTTGCTGTAGCTACTGTTTTTTCATTCTTTTAGTCTTCTCGTAGAATCAGCTACGTGTGTCTGGTATACACCAGTGGCAATGGCTTATTTTATTGCTTTAGTGGTAGCCTGACTTGAGTTTTGCTCGAACATTTTCAAACAAAATGAATGCCAGCCAGTCGGTAAGGATGAAGATTATTAGTAGAGTCAGATATGTTGCAATATGTAGGCTTTGTAATTCTAGCATGATGTATTGTATAGCTCAGTTTTTGATGCCTGAAGCGAGATTGTGTCGGAAGGGGCTATGGAAAAAGAAATGTGCAAGGTTCTGAAGATGTGCACTTGTTTCTGAAGCATAAAGCTTCACCACTCTATATTCACAATATGTCTATTTTGAAATCCAGACAATTGAGGGGGTTTTCAAATCAATAAATTTTCTGGTCTATTAGCGAAGCTTCAGATCATCAAAAAACTTGATAGCCCCTTGAAACAACATCATTGTCCCTCTCTGATACATGACAGGTATACTCCTATAAATCTCAAACAAGAAGCATCTGTTACTTTAAGTTTCTCTTTGTTTCTGAGTTTCTTGCTATTTCTAAGTTTTATAAGGTTCAAAACTATATTGAGCCCCTAGAACCTTTTACAGACACCGTTGAGTCATATTTTAAGAATGAAGTGGTTAGAGTCTATATGTAACTTCTGCCACGCGTAGACAAAAGAGGAGAGCATTCATTCTCAAGCCAACTAAATCAATAAAAGTCTTTCAAACTTTGATGACGCAGGGGCTGCGAATCTTGGACACAAGCGTTCAAGGCCAAGCAGCACCGTAGCTTTAGAAACATTATTGGGGGCAGCCATTGTTCCAGAACAATATTAAGACTAGGGACTATACTCTGAACAATTGAATTTTAAGATCCCCCCCCCTGCCTCCTTCGGTCCTGAGTCCAAGGCTTACTTTTAGTTATTAGAGCTCAGTTAACAGCAGCTGATAGATTTAGGAAGTGAACCAAAAAATTACGAAATGAACCAAAGATTTAGAAAGTGAACCAGAAAGTTGGGAAGTGAACCAATAGTTTGGGAAGTGAACTAAAAAGATTGTAACGTTGCTTTCATGGAAGCTAAATTTTGGTCAACCAAAAGGAGCTGAAAGAGCTCCTCTAAGCGTCAGTAAGTTTTGGCTGTACCTTACAGAATTACATGGATACAAATCGAGTTTGATGGTCTTTGGTTGTGGACCAGACCATCTCATATTTCCTTTGGAGAAAAGCCCAATGAGTTTTGGCTCATGGAGACTTACTACCTCTGAAACTGCGCTTGTCAAGAGCTCATCAGCGCTGTAGCTTGGGTAGAATTATTGGGGGGGCAACCATTGTTAGAGAACAAAAGGAAGACCAGGGACCATGCTGTGAACAATTGAATTTCAGGATTATTGGGGGGGGCAAATGCCCCCCCTGCCCCCCCGCTTCCTACGGGCCTGGAGCTCATTGAAACAATAATTTGCAATACCAACTTCCATTTCATTCACAAGGATAAGCTGGTATGGAATGAAGAAAACCATCCATTCCTTTGATAGAAAGCAACGGCCACAGCGATTGCAAAAGCCAAGGCTGGGAGGGAGTCAAGTTTATCCAGTTAGTTTGGCAAATTATTTCATATTTCTCAACTATACACGCAGACTTTTCTATTTGTGGTTTTTTACTTGCAGTACTTACAGTGCATGTCGGTATCCCTTTACTTGTCCACCCAGTACATGCTGCATCGATGAAAATGCGCTGAAAATGCTTGAAAACCACGAATCAAAAAGAGTATTATAGCTACTAATAAAACTTCTTACCAGTTAATTTTCTATGGATGAAAATAACTTCGTCTTCGTTTGATAACCTCATAAAACGTGGAGATTTTAATGTCTGCAGCTGGTCACAGCTGATATTTTGAGCCTGTCTCTAGCTTAAGTGAGCTATTATGATCTCTCTGGAGTATTCCCGCATTTTGCTATGTGCAAATATAACCTAGAACTCAGGGCTATCGAGACACTGTCTAGGCCCTAGGGTAAAAGTTGATCTAATGGACCTAGATTCCCCCTAAAGTGAGTTTATGGTGAATAGACATGAATAAATCATATTTTACCGACCCCTCAGAGCTCTGAGCTTCCTGACAACTGCCCTGGTTATCACTCCTCCTCTAGATGGCACTTGATGTATTGTACGCAGATAAGTATGCGGATGAGATATAGAGAAGCGGACTAATACAATTCTGCAGCGTCTTTGGCTCCTCCGCATACCCCTCTACGTTTCAACGTTTACCTTCCCATTGAGTTTTTCCCTTGCTGCACAGATGTGTCTAAAATAGACTTGATAGTCCATTAATGGGCGTAAAAAGCAAAACTAAAGAAGTCTTATAAAAAACGCTTTGAAAGTTGATAGCAAATACTATTACGATAGATCATCATCATTACTATGATCAAGTCAACTCACTTAAAAATCAATGCAATCAGAACATTAGCCAAAGCATTACAAAAGCAAACAACTTAAGAACATTCCAGTCTGAAAAGTGCAAGGTCATCCAAGAACAGCTGGCCTCAAAATTAATGACTTAACTTAGTAGAATCACTAATTCAACAACGAACGATAGAGTTCTCAGGTAGGGCACATTTCCAGATCGCGGGTTCAAGCCTTAGCTAGGGCATAACAAATAGTTATTACGGTATGTAACTCTCTTACAAGCGACTAGGAAAGCTATAAAACCAAGGAATAGGCATAACTAAATCGACTAATTTCTATACATAGGCTCAATCTTTTCTCCTCGGTTCCTTGTGTTTCAATCTCACATTTGGGCCTAAATTTAAAATCATGTCCAGTTTTTTGGCCAGGTCTAAACCGCGGACCTCGCGGACTTCGCGGACTTCGCGGACCTAATCATCGAGGTCCGCGAAGTCCGCGTTTTAGTAATTACCCTATAGCCGATTACTAAAGCGCGGACCTGACTTCGCGGACCTCACCTAAATGCTGAAAAAGCCACTATAGACCACTAAATAAACTTTCTACAGTGTTTCTGTCAAAGATAGACCTGTTGGTTAGCACATTAAAGCTGGAAACCATTTAATAAGAACGCCACATTGACTTACGAAATTTAGGCCCATCTTGGCCTAGCCTGTTTTTAGGCCCTCGCCTAAAATTATTTCCTGGTGAAATTTATGTATCAAAAGTATTGATTATGCATAGTCATACACTAAGAAGCACATTATAGGGCGTTTTTCATAAAGGGGATCGTTTTTAATGAAGGTCCGCGAAGTCCGCGTTTTAGTAATTGCCCTATAGCTGATTACTAAAGCGCGGACCTGACTTCGCGGACCTCACCTAAATGCTGAAAAAGCCAATATAGACCACTAAATAAACTTTCTACAGTGTTTCTGTCAAAGATAGACCTGGTAGTTAGTACATTAAAGCTGGAAACCATTTAATACGAACGCCACATTGACTTACGAAATTTAGGCCCATCTTGGCCTAGCCTGTTTTTAGGCCCTCGCCTAAAATTATTTCCTGGTGAAATTTATGTATCAAAAGTATTGATTATGCATAGTCATACACTAAGAAGCACATTAAAGGGCGTTTTTCATAAAGGGGATCGTTTTTAATGAAGGTCCGCGAAGTCCGCGTTTTAGTAATTGCCCTATAGCTGATTACTAAAGCGCGGACCTGACTTCGCGGACCTCACCTAAATGCTGAAAAAGCCAATATAGACCACTAAATAAACTTTCTACAGTGTTTCTGTCAAAGATAGACCTGGTAGTTAGTACATTAAAGCTGGAAACCATTTAATTCGAACGCCACATTGACTTACGAAATTTAGGCCCTTCTTGGCCTAGCCTGTTTTTAGGCCCTCGCCTAAAATTATTTCCTGGTGAAATTTATGTATCAAAAGTATTGATTATGCATAGTTATACACTAAAAAGCACATTATAGGGCATTTTTCATAAAGGGGATCGTTTTTCTATCAAGGTCCACGAAGTCCGCGTTTTAGTAATTGCCCTATAGCCGATTACTAAAGCGCGGACCTGACTTCGCGGACCTTCAACATTGTTTACACTCTTTTTTATAAAGGAACCAGAAGTAAATATGAATTAAACCTGGCTGTTCTTGAATGTTCTTCCATTTTCAGGCTGAAATGTTCTTGCATTGTTCATACTTTTACCAGGCTTTGTAAGCTTGTATTGCTGTCATTTGTTTTGAATTGTAAATATCTTTTACTTTTCGTGCTGTCTAACACACAATGCTATCACCAACTTACATGTTTTTTGTTTATTTCTTAGTCTAATGATTATTCTTTATCATTATATATTGATCTAAAAACGGCCAGCTTCAGCTTGTTTATAGGTTGTTCTTAAGTTTTGGCAAAATTTGAGGCTCATGTTCTTATAAAATTGTTCTAATAGAAAAAAAGAATAGCTGTATTAGTTAGCACATAAATTCTGTAAAATATTGAACTCGAACGCGACATTGATAATGAAGTTTAGGCGCAAGTTAGGCCTTCGTTTATATTATCTTCCAAATATAATGAATAATCATACAAAGCAACTGATACTCATTTTCAAAATTTATTTTATGAAGTTTTAATCAATATAATATGAAAATACATAAAAGCAAGTTATGTAAGTAATTAACAACCAAACAGCAAGAACCACAACATAATGTCTACCACTTATATACACGCCTATTTTAAGAACCTTTTATAAGGAACCTACATGTAGAAGGTTGAAAAACTCAAGGTACTTCTACTACTAGAGGTCTAATCAATAAGGAAATTTATAGTTGTAATTTTATCATCAATGGTGTAGATTAACAACCTCTTTTAATGACTCCTATCTATTTCTAAGCTATGTAGGCCTGGCCTAACCTTCTTTTCGTTGTAACGTGTTTTCTTATCAGAGGTTATTGCAAAATGTTGAATTTTAATGCTTTTTTGCGTCGGTACTAATTCCTTTCCACTAAATGAGTATTCAAAATTAAGGACCTATTAAGAAACTTTTTGAACTACAAAGTTGTCAGAAGAGGTCTAAAAATAAGGAGCTTTAAGAACTAGGCCTGGAGTTAGGTTCTTTATAAAAAAAAGTGTATGTACTTGATGTTCTATAAGAAATATGAAAAGTATCAAATTTTGAAACTGATCTTTTTTGTAAGAAACCTTTTAGAATCCCAAAAAGTTAAGAAACGTTTACAACTGAGTTAAATCATTAGACGTGTAGTCTGCTGACAACGAGAGTGCTCAATGCTTTCAAAGCAGAGCGTTTATAGAATATAAGATTGCTGTCTGAAGACGAAGCATGAAACTAATAGTTACAGCATAAAAGCATGCTTTTTGGTTTATATTCTAGATCTGAATCAATAAATATCAAGAAACTTATGAATTTAAGAAGCATTACTAAGGTTTCAAAAATAACTTATTTTTTCGAAAATTATCATATTTGATTTCAATAGTTTAGTCCTTTGTAGAATTTTATCAGTTAGGCAGAAAGATTACTTAACGATATTGGTTACTTAGGGGCTCATAGAGAGGGTTTTTTATGAAAAGTGTGCGTTGCGTTGCGTTTGTTCCCAAGATTACATTCCTTTTTTGAAAAACCAGTATAATCGGTTTGAAGCTGGCTGTTTTCAAATATTCCTCCATTTTCAGTCTGAAATGTACTTAAATTGTTCTTAACTTTTATAATGATTTGAAATAGAAATTGTCTAATATAAATAACAAAATATATGAATAAAAAAGAGTGTATATTTTCTGTCTCATAGGTTTATCTTTGATCTATACACTATATTAATGGTATTTTTTTTTATTTTATTTCAGCCTTCGCAGTATGCAAATCAAGTCCATGAATAAATTGTTTCCCAGATTTTATGTACTAACTAACAGGTCTATATTTGACAGAAACACTGTAGAAAGTTCATTCAGTGGTCTATATTGGCTTTTTCAGCATTTAGGTGAGGTCCGCGAAGTCAGGTCCGCGCTTTAGTAATCGGCTATAGGGCAATTACTAAAACGCGGACTTCGCGGACCTTGATAAAAAACGACCCCCTTAATGAAAAACGCCCTATAATGTACTTCTTAGTGTATAACTATGCATAATCAATACTTTTGAAACATAAATTTCACCAGGAAATAATTTTAGGCGAGGGCCTAAAAACAGGCTAGGCCAAGATGGGCCTAAATTTCGTAAGTCAATGTGGCGTTCGAATTGAATGGTTTCCAGCTTTAATGTGCTAACTAACAGGTCTATCTTTGACAGAAACACTATAGAAAGTTTATTTAGTGGTCTATACTGGCTTTTTCAGCATTTAGGTCAGGTCCGCGAAGTCAGGTCCGCGCTTTAGTAATTGGCTATAGGGCAATTACTAAAACGCGGACTTCGCGGACCTCGATGATTAGGTCCGCGAAGTCCGCGAAGTCCGCGAGGTCCGCGGTTTAGACCTGGCCCCAGTTTTTTCGTGAGGGAGTTAGAATTGCGCGAAGGAACATAAGAAATCTATCAAGAACTAGAAGGAGACGTTGGCTGTGTGGTATGGGATGCTGCCATATGCCTTGCCAAGTATATTGACGGGGAAAGTTCCAGGAATAAGTTTGTTTTGACGGGTTCTGAGGTTCTCGAACTTGGCTCTGGAACTGGAGTTGTTGGTTTAAGTGCTGCCACGCAGGGGTAGGTTGGTTTGTTTTGGTTTGGGTTACAATGCAGTTATGTTCCTACTGGTTTTCTTTCTCTTTCTTTCTTTTTCTTTTAGTTAGTGAATCAATAGAATATTCCATGGGAAACAGAAAGAAATTAGATAAATTTTTGAATTTTCTTCTGAATTTTTGTACACATTTTTTCTTTTATAAGAAACCGGTTTATAAAAAACCTAGTACTAGAGCCGCAAAAATTTAAGTAACTTTATCAGAACTACATCAATATCTTTAAGAAACTCCGAAGAAAATAAGAGGACTTTCTGAGCCGGAAAGTAATACGTCAACAATACATTTTTGCTTGATTTAAGTTTGCTACACGTTTTCATTTATTCACACAAGATGTTGAGTCTACTTGTATTAGTAGGTGGGTTTCACTAAAATACAAAAAATATGCAAAGGAAAGTGCAAAATTTGATGTTAAGTGCGTAGTATCTAAAAATAAGAAACTTATAAGAAACTTTTAGTACCAGAAACTTGTGAAAAATTAAGAAACTTTTAGTACTAGGACCCAAGCTAGGTTTCTAATAAAAAAACATGTATTTAAAATGTGTAATTAAAATGTACGAGTTGTTTTGAGATTTTTTAAAGATTTCTAAGATTTTTTGAGATTTTTTGAATATTTATGGATTTCTAAAATTTTCAGAGATTTTTCAAGATATTTCAAGATTTTTTCAGATTTTTAGGGCAAATTAGTAAAGATTTTCTAGATTTTAAAGATTTTTTAAGATTTCTAAAGATTTTCACAGATTTTTAAAGATTTGTAGCCAAAAATGTTACAGAATTTTTGAGTGATTTGCCCCTCAAGAAACTGTCACAATGATAAGAGAATTGAGGCCCTATTTCTTCTAGTGGCTCATTGGTATTTGTCCACAAATTTCTAAATTTTTTGAAATGGTTCCCTGAATTAGCCAGGGTGCATTCCTTGTAAATTCCATGCCGGAGACACTCCGTCAAGAACAAGAAATATCACGTGACCCATTGTCTTATTCAAAGTTCATGCCAGAGATCTCTGGCGTATGTAGACTACACGTTTTTTTTATAAGAAACTGGTTTATAAGAAACCTAGTACTAGAGCCCCAAAAATTTAAGAAACTTTTAGAACTACATCAATATCTTTAAGAAACTCTGAAAAAAAGTAAGAGGACTTTCTGAGCCGGAAAGTAATATGTCAACAATGAGAAAAGAGGAAAATACAGGATGAGTAATGGGAAAAGGGTTTTGTTGCTGTTTTAGATAATTTGAGAAAGTATACAATGTTGTGTTGTCTTATTGTCGTATTAAAAACTTTAATACAAGAAATATGCAAGGGAAAGTGCAAAATTTGATGAAGTGCGTATCTGAGAATAAGAAACTTTTAAGAAACTTTTAGTACTAGAAACTGGTGAAAAATTAAGAAACTTTTTGTACTAGGGCTTTAGTTTAGTAACTGGGTTTAGAATTTTGCATTGTATCTCTGGGTTATTTCAAGGTAAATTGTTCAGGTTTTTCAAAATTTATATTTGATATAAATTTTCCCTGTTTTAGGGCAAATGTGGTGATAACTGATCTACCTGAATTCGTACCGTTGATGCAAAAGAACATAGACCACAACCATTCTAATTTTAAATCCAGCTGTATTGTGAAGGCAGAATCCTTAAGATGGTAAGTTTGAAGTAAAATGTTCTATAATGCACTCTTCTTGCCCAAATCTAGGTTATGCTTCAGATTTATAGTCGATCTCTCTGATCCTTCAAATATAATCCTTTTTCTGAAAGTATCGAAGAATATAAGCAAAGGAGCCCTTTGTCTTTAAAAAGAAAAAGTGATTCCAGAAAAGCCCAACACAAGAAGCTAGATGCTGCACATATATCTTGGATGGTTCGACTAAAGCTTCCTCTTAATATTTGTATAGAAATACTAATAGAGTAATAATATTGCTTCCTTGTTTTAGGGGAATCGATATGGATTCGGGCAAACATTACGACTTCATTCTAATGGCAGATCTTATCTACTACGAAGAGGTACAATAAATTTGCATTCTTCAAATCTTAGACCCTGTTCACACGAGTACATATCTGTACCCATACTGATACAGATAGGCCTTACGTTTACACAGAACGACCTGAATCCGTTACTGTTCTGGTCTGCTAACCGTACCTGTTCGGGCCCTCTTTGAAGTGAATCCGCTTGGTTACGATCCAATTGGCTCCAATACCAGGTCTCATGTAAATGGGTGGATCGGATCCAAATTGGTTGGCAAGGCTAAAAAATTCCTAAACTGGAGCTATTTCAAAAATGCCTCTTTTGTTATCCCTTAAGTTGGCACAAAACACTTTAAGGAGCAAAGCAGTTTCTCATCAGTCTAGTGAAATATATTTTGGAATAAACTGCTAATTTCAAGATGTTTAGCTTGCCTTTCGGATGGGAGAACAATGATGAATGAGAATGAAGGAAAGTGCACAGAAACTATCAGGTTTGTGAATACACATGTATGCTTGTTTCGAGCCTGACCTGGAATCGATCCCGTGTAAACGTAATCATTTTTTGATCTGAACCCATGTAAGCGCCACAAAAAAGTGGATTAGATCCTGATGGATCCAAACCCTTTTCCATCTGATCTTGTGTAAACAGGGTCTTAGTCTGCATGCATCACATCATAGCGTTCTATATGTTCTCTCGACTCTCCATGTTAAGGGTAATTTCCAGTTGCATTTAACTGCTTTGGAAAACATTGAGCTTTTAATCCTTTTGAATACGAACAAACCTGTGTTAGCCAGCACAGTGTTTCTCCTATTTTTTTGCTTAAGGATAAATTTTAACAAACAGGGAAAAAAACTCATTCCAGACAAGAAATATATGATTAGTTCAAGTTGATTATTACTGAAATGATTAAAGCCGATATTTTCACTGCTACAGCATACAGCCCTTTTCTTCTGACCAGAGCGATCACTCTTCGCTCTAGGAAGCACACTGGTAAAGTAATCAGTAGAGCTTGTAAACCAAATGATCAGAGGAAAATTCAGAGGTCCCATTGTATGGAATGCTCTTCCATCTGAAATGAAAGAAGCCCTAAGCCAGAGTGTATTCAAGGCAAGATTAAAGACAGCTAAGTATGAATTAGAAAAAATACAGTTTCAGAAAGGATCATGTTTCATAACTGCTAGGGACAAAGACTTTATTTATTACTATTTCTTTATTAAGCAGAATGTACGTTTTTTTTCTTTATTAAGCAAAAATTATTGTAAGATGTTTTTTCTACTATTTCCTATATTTAATGATCATTTTTTTCTTTGACCAAGTATATTTTCTTAAGTGACAGGTCTACCAACCGATCCTAGTTGACTCAAACAGACCTGCCGTATCAAAAATGATATGTATGTATGTATGTATGTAGCGATTAGCCACGTAGGTGCAATTTTATTCCTAAAAAGGCCTGCATGAAATCGAACTTGTAGCAGCTTTTCTAAGAAATCCTGTAATTTGACATAAACTTTATTTTATTCTGGTCTGTGAAGCACCTTGCGGACACAATGTATGCTTTATGTGGACACTATGTGTGATTTAATGACGTATGAAGAGAGAACAATTGATAGTGTTGAATATGTTGGCTCGGACAAATAACTCGATAAGAAAGAGGAAAATTAGAACCTTCGTGATTCTTTATCTATATATTCTACCTTAATCCATGATGACCTTTTGAATGAGGTCGCTTATCCTACAGATAAAAATCACGAACCTTTATAATTTCCTCTTTCTTAACAATTGATAACAAAAACCTAACTGCAAAGTCAGACTTGTAGCAGTATTTCTGAGTCACTCAGTATTTTGATATGGACTTACTTCCATTCTAGTCTATCAAGCCCCTTGTGGAAACGATGTGTGCTTTATCGTCACCTGAAACGGTGATTTTAATGTCGTATGAAGAGAGAACAACTGATAACAAGCCAGAACTTCAAAGAAGATTCTTCGAGGTAAGCTAATACTTTTTCTTTTTTTGATACGCCTGTGCAATCTCATCTGCTGAGTGTTCTTATTACTTTTACTAATAATATTTGAATATTTCAACAGGATAGATAACCTATCCGTACAAGATATACTGTTATCACTAGGGTCCTGAAACTTAAGTATTTACAATTTAAAGTAAGATATCTAAAAATATTTATGAGTCCTGTCCAAACCAATGATAAAGTAGATTTACATGTTAAAATGTTTTCCTAAAAATCGTCTAAAAAGAAGTCTTGATTCAGACTTCCTGGAAGTGAGTGGCAAATCATTAAATTCCTTTCCAGCCAGATAATAAAAACCTTTGGGTCCAAATTCTATCTTTACTTGTGGTAGCTTTCCTACATGTTGGTCGTTTCTGGTATTTTTCCCATGAGCCTTTATGACGAAATAATCTCCCTTTAATCTTTTTGTCCTATCCCTATTGATTCAATCCTAGAACTGTGAAAAAATTGCAAGAGTAGAACAATATACAGCTACCCGTCATCATATTTACCGTTACAACGTATTTGTCCGACATGAAAACGAATGACTGGGCTAGACAGGCGGATTGAGGGGACACAAATGAGCTCTTAGAAACTGAAAATTTACTAAGTAAGCATATTGGAGACTCGTACCAGAAATCCCAACCTGCCAAGTTATTGAAGCTAGGAAGGACCGAAATAGAGTTAGATATCCAAGGATGAAATGGATCCATAAAATCAACAAGTGATGTTGTGATATTGTGAAGTGCAGAATATGAACATTGAAGGTTGAATGTCCACAGCTCCAAAGAGCTATGTTGATTTTGAAATGATCTTAAATGATTTTGATATTTATCTTCCTTTTTACCTTTAGCTGGTAGAAAAATACTTCAAATTGAGAAAGATTCCATTGTGTGAGCAAGATGAAGTCTATAGAAGTGATGATATCCACATTTATGAGATGAAGAAATACTGCAAAATATCGTGAAAGCATTCAAGCATTCTAGCACGATGATGATGTTATGGTAAGTCATCTATACCGTTTTCCTTCATATTTAGTAAAGGGCGTATAAACTCAACTAGATGGCTGCATACTACTAAGTGATAGAAGATTTAGTCTGGATAGTAAACAATTGTTATGATTCGTTTACTTTTGTATACTGAGCAAACTTGAAGAGTGTAACGAGAGTGCACACCAACAAAATGAGACAATGAAATTAGCAAAATTTCTTCACAAAAAGCTCAAACGAATCTCATGATACCACATTTAGAATCCGGTACGAATCCAGGATAGATGAAATTTTTCACAACTTCTTTGATCAGTAATGTGCTTCATAGTTAACGAAATTGGAAACATAGCAAAAAATGAGATATCATAAATTTGCTTGCTTTCTGCATTTATATTATGCTCTGCTACTGTAGTATCAAGCACTATTGTTATCTGACACTCAAGGCTTGATATAGTAATAGATTGGAACCTGCAGGAACACCGTTAGAAAGAAGGTGATATATGCTTACATACGATATACACAGTGGCAAGGGGATAGTATTTATCTTACATGAGCCGGCAGCAGTGAGACAGAAAACATCAAGGATCACAACAAATAAATGAATAATCCAATTCACTAATGAATCAATCAAATCTCTAAATCAGATATCATATAAATCATTTGCTACAGTAAGCTAATATAATCCAAAATCCTGGAGAGTTTCCACATTAATCTGAATCTGGTAACGAGACAACAAATGACTTCATAATTTCGTCTGTTTCGTTATCAGAATCAATCAAAATAACATCATTTGTATCATCTTTCTTTTTCTGATCATCATTTTGTGGACTGATATCAGCTTCCATTTGTACTCCCCCACTCGCCTTATCCGTCAAATCGGTCACAGCTTTATCTGAGACGGAATCAGTAATTTCTATGCGGGGTCGTTTTGGATTCTGTTCATCTCTTTGATCAGCCTGAACTGTCGCACTGTCCCCGTCATCAATATCCTTGGGGTCATCAGGAATATTTTCAATGATAGAAACAGTTTCTATTTCTTTGCCTGCTAATGATTTCTCTTGATCACCATTTTCAGTGTTGGGTGCTAGTTCTCCGGCATTATTTTTCTCTAAAGCTTTTTCAAAACTCGCATCACCAACATTGGCAGACATTGGCAATGATGCCCTGTTAGATACATTTTCTGTATGTGCCTTTGACGGCTCTTGAGGTGCATCGGACCTTGGTTGAAGTACATCATCTTGAGACGTTTCCAACGACAAAGTTGACCCTTCTTCTAGTGGATTATCAGTTTCTTCCATTGTCACATCTTGCTCTGCCCCACCAAGAGAGACAAATGATGCCATATTACTCGCACCAAAAAGCCCAGTATGTCCTTCTGACCCAAAACTCGCTGTTTTTGACTCCCTACTTTGTTCAGCAGGTACAGAATCAAGGTGATACTCTCGAAAGGCTGGAATGCTTGGCCTAATGATTTTATCAGACAGGCTTAGACTTTGCCTGCAGTACGTTGATACCTCCTGGGCAGGGTCAGCCAAGCCCATTTTCAACATATTAACCATCATGGATGTTGGAGTTGGAAGCTGGTGGTGATACAAGCTGAATAGCTCAAAAACACACTTATAAACGTCTTGTCTGCATTGAATACTTCCATATGGAGCTGAAAATGCATCGAAAACCTGCACTGAGGTTTCTGATATACAAACACACAATGAGATTATTGAGTGCTGAATTGATGATATCAGATTTACTGGCAGCATCGGGCCAGATGCAGAAATAAGGCCACTCAGGAATATCAATGCCGCAGTCGTTATTTCAGAATTTGCGGTTCTGTCTAACTTCTTTCCTTGCATTTCTTCCTTTGTCAACTCTTTCTGAAGTTTCTTTCCTTGGGTCAACTTCTTAGTCTTTCCCTTTCCATTTGGGGCTGCCTCACTACTCTCACGGGTAGTGATAGGCTTTACATCCTCTAAAGCATGGGTAACCAACTTTGAGATAGCATCATCTAGGATAGGATTTACCCTTGAACACCACGTGTTCAGAAGAACGTAACTTTGCACTATCAGTCTTGCAAATGGCTTTGTGTTATTACTATCATTAGAATGTTGCTTCGGCACTGATAGAATCTTCAAAACTATTTTCAGAATAGTATTCTCAAACGGCAGAATTAGTGTAGTTACTTGAGCAATCAAGACATTCAAGAATGACAAAACGGCACACCAGATTTGCGGAAGGACCACATTCACACAAACGACATCTATTGAAGTACTTTCATGTTTCAAATCTTTATCAATGAAAGCGCAACATAGAGATATTGTCCTCTCCAGATCTAATCTGACCACATTTGGAAAACCCTTCTTCATCATTTCTTCAAAAACACAGAACAATCCACAAATTCTGCGGCTCACAAGTTTAGAATGCTCTGGCTCAACTTCAGTTATTTTTTGCAATCTAAAAGTTTTCATCTTGAAGTCATGTTGCCTGGACTTTGTGGAGGATGCATTCAAATCTTTCCAAAGCTCCCCTAATGTATTGAAAATCAGGTTCGTATATTTACCCCAGAATTCTGCAAATTTCAACCCCTTTTCCCCAGATGACCCACATTGGGGTAACACAGCAAGGCACCTACAGGCAGCTTTCTGTAGAGGCTTCACATCGCTATCTAATAATTGCAGGCATACGTTTTCAATATGTGACCGGAATCTTCCAGATGGGCCTGGGTAATATAAAATGCAGTGCCTGAAAATATTTATTACTTGCTCAGAGTCCTGTAAATTTGACTTTGTTATAGCCTGCAGATTTGATAGAAGTGGATGAATTACACTCAAAGATATCTCTCTTGACATGTTGTCAAACTCGACTGACAGACTGAGCATCAATGATACACTTTTCAATGCCCTATCTCTCAGTTTGATACTCGGCTTGGAATTCAGAAACTGCTGCAGAGAACGAATCCAGAATATTCCATTCTGTTGGAAAGTGTCAGCATCACAGTTCTTTATAATATTTGGTAGCAGGCAAATTGCAATCCATTTTTGTTCTGCAGAGCCCAGAAGTGACTTGAGTCTGTGAGTGAGGCCTGTTAGAGTTTCTTTGTCCTGTAAAATAGTTTAAGTGATTGAAGTAACACATTTATCTAGTGGAAGTGATATCCTAGTTTTATCTTATTTACTTTACCAATCTTAAATGTTTATGTTACTGTCTAAGTTCAGTTCGAGCTAATGCCCTTTTTTACGCCGTGACTACTGATCTACGCATGAGTACATCAAATATTGAATGCTTTCAAAATTTGACTGACTTCCCATCTGAATAAACATTGTTCCGAGCAAGCCTACACTATCATCTTCCTTATGAGTGGATCTGTGTTTCGATGCATTTACAGTTTTAGAGCCTGTTTACATGATCCAGCTTTGCTTAGATATCCTACCTTCCCAGGATATGGCCGGGAAGATTTTCTGCATGTAAATAGAAACAGGTGAGATAGCCCACTTTGCCAAGATGGCATTGTGTGCATGACATAATGATCAGTCTTTTGTTTAGCTTTTGATAGGTAATTGAGAAACCAAATGAGCTTGACTAATTTTTTATCCTTTCCTGCCTCTGTTTCTCATGTAAATGCAGAAAGAAAACACTTCCTGGCTTGGCGAGTTATCCCAGCAAAGCTTGATACTGAGGTCAGTTATAATGGGATCATGTTAACAGGCCCTTGATTTGGTTCAACCTAATCTTTACTTTCCAAGTTTTTAACTTTGTCTGTGGGTGCAACTTTTGAGAGCTGTAAAACGTTTACTAGAATCACCTTGTTCTTAACGGACGGGTTCTGTACCCAAGCACTTAATTTTCTATGTTATATCCATGATAAATCAAAAGAGCTTCCTGAATATATTTTATCAAAAAATTTTAGTTTGTTATCCCATCTCCTCTGAAAATAGAAATTCCTTTCTACCCAACACAAGAGGTACTGGTAGGCTAGTGTGAATTCTATCCAGTCTAGACTTAATCAATTAGTTCCATTACCATTATTCTTAAATTTACTAACCACTAACCCAAACTGTGCATAAAACCTATTTTATAGGTTTTGTACAATACTCTATAGATAGATAGATAGATAGACAGACATAATAATACTAATAGATTTTAGAAGCAGAACAAGTGAATTTTCTTAATCAGGTATGTTCATAAGTCACTTTTCAGCCTGTGTACTATAGGCTGTACGATCACATGGCCTGCCAAGCCACACAAAATAGGCCTAAGTAATTTCACAAATATTTTGAGCCCTATTCTATGACCTGTTTGCCAAATATATTACCTTCAGTGGTTTTTCTTCATCAAGAAAGCGAACATAATGCAAAAGATGATTTTCATCAACATCCTTTTCTCCATCAAGGCATAATCGCTCGAATATTTGCGAAGATCTTCCACTAGATGACGCCGCCATTTTGAAAAGAACCATGCACATGCAGCAACCTCGTTAGCTTTATAGCCTCTGTTTGAAAAGAAAATTTGCGGAATCTTGGAACAAGAAACTATGGAGCTTGAATACCGGAGCATGGAAGGGAGCTTAGAGACAAGGAACCCAAAAGTGTCTGTTGAAGGGTTTTTCCACCTTTTGACGAATTCATTTATATTGAAATTAGTTTATTAGAATTGTCTTCAGAGCTAGAATGACGCGAGCCAGAATAACGCTAGGGGTTAAATTGCTTTCGTGTGATTAATTTTGGAAATATTAGGTATCAAATCTTATATTGTTTGATGGGAAATACGCTGAATTTTCAGGAAATTATTGAATGGAAATTAGTGTCTTGAATGTGGTTCTGAAATCTCAAAGAGATCTTAAAGAAACAAAAGCTGATGCTGTTATCTTATCCATCGAGTTTGATTCGCATGTCCAATTTATTTCGTGTGTCCACTGCAATTAAAACTTGAACCCCACTGAGCGCAGATTTATACATGAAATTTGCCAAAAGGTGACAAAATTGAGGTTGCAAAACTACCTAGAGAGTTTTACACGATTTTTCTTTTGAATTTCGACGTTGTACATCTTTTAGACTGACCTGATGCAAACCTGATCATTGCAATATACGTAAAACTGGCAGTTATATGGAGTTCACTTTCAAATTTATATGCATCGAGCATTTATACAACAATTTTTCACTACTTTTGAATAAAATCATCTATAGATCGAGATACACATCTAAATGGCGACCAACAGGACCATGGACAGAGATGTCAATTCTTCCATAAGAGACTAACAGATAAAATCTCGGATAAACGAAATAAAAAATATCATGAAGTAATGACTATCATTATAAATAACTATATTTTGAATTGAAAAATCAAGGACTTATTAATAAGAATTAAAAAAATCTATGTAGGCATAATTTAGTGGTGAAATTTTGTGTTTTGTCCAAAGGAAGAAATAAAGTCCAGAAAAAGCAGTCGATTGAAAAATTGTAATCATCTTTGAACAATTAATAGCAAGATAAAAAGTATTCTAATTGAAGCTTTCATTTTAGGGCTAACTAATAGAAATTGAAATGCAGCTGTATTGTCCTGGAAAATATTCTCAACCATAACTTCAACTTTAAGCAGCAATATCCGTTGGTTCCGTCTTCAATTTTGATCCGGTCCATTTCGTTTTGAACTGTTCCGGAACTGCGAATTCCTCCTGAAAGTAACAAGTAAAATTCAGATAATCTGTAGTGCAGTATACTCGCTGGTTAAATTCGACATCTGATGGCAAGCCAAATTTCAGACAAGAGACCTTCCACAGTAATGTTGGGTTTTAATTTCGTTTTCTTTCCGAGTGTCAGTCGATAAGCTTCAGTAGTTATCATTGCTAGTATGTTTCCAATTCTACAGGATATTCTTGCTTGTGCAGACCAAAAACAGCTTTAGTGCCCCCTCAATCTCATTTGTTACGCTACTGATTACAGTAGTTGCTCACCAAATTTCCATCTAAAACAATACTGTTTTCATAATCTTATTATTTCATTCCGTTTCAATAGGTTTCTTTTTCTTTTTCCTAAACATGTTGTTTTCCTTAGTTCCTTAAGTTTAGTGTATTCTTGTTTTATTTTGCCACGAAATTTCTGTAAAGTGAGTAGTGCATATGGCACATTATCATTAATATTTTCTGAAAAATATTTTCTTTCCATGACATTGAAAAAGATTTTATATCGAAAGCTTTGTCAACAGAACAGTTGAGTTGTTATTTCTCTTTTACTGTTTTTAAGATTGCCGGTTTTATGTTTTTAAATTATTATTATTATCATAACACGGTCCTTTTGAACAAAAGAGAGCATTGTTATATAAGTGTCAAATTGGGAATTGTCCAGTGACATAAACAGGTTATGTTCATAACTATATCCAACCTATCCAGAGCCACCCAATTTTTAATACGTGCCAAGTTTTTCATGGTTTAGTTGATAATGCTTAAAACAAATGTTGTAATCGGTGTACTCACGAATTCACCATCCTTGTTAGGGAAAAGGATGTTCATCTCTGAAGACTTGGCAGTGATGATGTCAGAGTCAAGGCAGTCTTTGCTCATGTACACTTGACAGCCATCGGTTTTATCGATTGACACCGTTGGTACTTTCCCATTCACCTAGAGTTAAGAGAGAAGCTATAAAATAATTTGATATCAGTTAGGGATGCTGCAGTAAGAGTTTTAGTGAGTAAGTACATTTATGTTCAAAGTGCTAGCCTACAAGTCTAGTAGCCCTATTTCCAGCAGGGGCTCCTAGTTAAACGTTCCTCTCGAAAGACGGTTAGGTGAGTTATATAGTCAAAACCTCAAAGGTAACCCATCCAGAAGTTAAGCTCAAATGACCAAGTTTAACTTCAGCTGCACATAGCAGACCTCTTAAGAACACTCGACCACTGATCCAAACTAAATAATCCTTTAAAGTTTATGAATTGCTTCACAAAGTGTCTAGAGGGCATATTTTGGTTATTTTCATCGCATATTTATATTTTCCTCGTTGTTTTTGTTATTTCTTGTCCACTTGTGCATCTTGAGGCATATTCATATTGTTATAGAAATAAATAACACCACCTGAGTTTTAGAGATTAACTGTCAAAGGGAATCTCGATTTACTTTATTCCTTTTTTGTTTGGAATTGTTCATTTTTTTAAATCACAGAATAAAATGGATAAACTCGATGGAATCTATTCAACAATATGTAGAAGTTTTTTAAAAAACATAACTGAGTAGCATGCACTGTGTCCATCGACCAAGCCTGAATTTCAAATAAAGAAAATGGGAATAATAAATTAGTCTTAGGGACTAATTGCCAAGGGGAAACTCGATGTTTTTATTTTTCAATAATATTTTCATTCATTAAAATCACGGTATAAAATTGAGAAACTTGACTGAATCTAGCCCTAGAAATCCTCATTCATGATAAGTGGCAGTTCATGGAAAAACATGACTGAGTAGCGTGCACTGTATCTAACGACAAAGCCTGAACTTTCAATAAAGAAAATGGGAATAGTGAATTGAGTACCTGTGCCTGTACACTTTTACAGTTGATGAATTCGCAAGTTGAAACCAAATCATCAAATACGACGCCAGTTTTAACGCAACTGTCTAAAAAATAACAATAAATAAATTGAAATTAATGTAAATTACATTGATGAGTTGACAGCCCAGAAGAAGTAGACTTGAAACTGAAGCCTGAGAAAAGAGTAGAAAATCTCGTAGGCCTATTTTAATTTGTTATTATCTTGATACCAACCCCTTAAAAGTACTGATCAGTTCAGATATGGATACCTCAAGACACTAATACCATATAATACCAATACGTTATGATACCAATACCATACATTACCAATAAATATACCAAAACTGTATGATACTAATATCTTAAGAATAACAATAACACAAGGTACCAATACCATAAGATACAACATCAGATACTAATACCTCAAAATTCCATAATAATGCAAGATACGAAAAGAAATAAAGTAATACAAGGAACATACCTAAAATGATGGAATTGATCTTTCCCTTCACAGTGATGACAGATTTGTTGCATTTGTAGGCATACACCGTCTGACTAAGATTTGTATCAGTTATGACAAGATCCTGTCTTCCTTCTTGGTTCTCAACAACCCACTTCTTGTTTTGAAGCTCGAAAACCGGGGGTTTCTTAGTGACTGGAGCAGTGACTGCCTTGACTGGTTTAGCTGCTGTAAAGGGTTTGGCTGTTCCAACTGAAACTGAAGGTTTAGGAGGGACAGTGCCCCCTGCACGTAAATTGGGGTTCTTGTGTGTCTGCATGTCTTTTGTGACTTTCTTCAGACCTGAGGAAGAAAAATGTGCCGGTTTATAATTGTTAAAATATTTGAAGAAGTATACCATTTCATTAAACGTCAGATGATAGGGTCATGAATCAGAATAAAGTAGAGATATGGTCAAAATATTTTACCTAAGTAATTATGAATTGAAAGACTATTTCACACAACTCTGAGTTTCATGTTTTCACAATCATCAGGTGTACAAGAATAACAATATACGATAGAGATCGCAATACTAAACTAAAAGCTCCGCAAGTTGAGCACTATGAAAGGCATAAGCAATCTCGTTATCTTGACGATAGTTAATTATGAATTGAGATAATTTATTTTCGGAAATATATGTTGTTGTTGTTGAAATTGATGTTATAGTGGTCGAAATATTTCACCAAATTAATCATGAATTGAGATAAATTGTTAAGACGAAAATGACCCAAGTATTGTTTCAATTGATTTTCAAATCCTTCTTCTTCTAAAGTGATAAAATCAATCCATAAAAACGCCAAATGACAAGGCCAGTGCAGCAGCAAAGTGAAGCAGAAAAGTGAATCAAGTTTGGAAAGTTACAGAGAATGAGTAAAAAAAATATCTTACTTAGATAAACTTCATTCAAATTTTGAATTTTTTTTTACAATCTATTTAAGGAAGATATTTTACTCATTTTTACTTGAATAAATTTAACATGAAAGAAAATTGAAAAATGTCTCACACACCTTTAGTGATGTCAGATCCTTTGCTCAAGGCAGCAAACAAAGCGTCTCGTGAATCTTCCTCACCACCAGAGCTAGCAGGGGCACCTGAGGCAGGCTGTACCGCTGGTGGAGGTGGAGGACCAGGTGGGGGTGGGCCTGGTGGTGGTGGGCCAGGTGGAGGGGGGCCTGCTGCTGGAGCAGATGATGCGTCCAGGGCAGATGGCTTTGCAGGCGTGCCCTAAAAAGGAGAAAAAATAAGTTTTGCCCTTTACTGTTGGTCAGGAGAAGAAGAAGAAACCTTCAGGATTACAGCCACCATTGTATCGTGTTTCCTTCATGAATCTAAGTTGCTATCCCCCATTGGTCTTTCTAAGTCATTAGGTAGTAGCAATGTATTTGACGTGATAATTACCACTTATCATGACAAGCCTTTGATATTTATCAAATATTGTATCAGAAACAGCCTTGTTTAGACCGAATGTATTTTCTTAGCAGGAATATATTTATCAATTCATAGTATCGAAAGAGTGAAAAAAGATTGACATATCATGCTGTAAAACTTAAATCCATCCTAAAGCACATCGTACCTCTGCTTTGTTAGAAAGAGGGGTTCTTGTAAATATCATCATCAATATTATAAGATTTAAAGATAGATCATCTTAAGGATTGACACTTAAATGTCTATCCCATGAAAAAGATCCAATGTTGGTCATGTTGACCAGAGAGTCACTGTCAGTTTTTCTCATAGCCGTGTTTAAACCAGTAAATTGAGGCTTATCAGTTATTTGAGATCAAAACTGTCCAAGCCTTTCTTGAAAACATTCAGTGATACGCCTTTCTAGTCCCTAAGGTGTTTGGTAATAAGTTGAACAATTTAGGACCTTAGAAAGTGAAAGTCTATTCTATTATAATAAAACGACAAAATAAAAGAGTTAAGTACCGAGTTGAAAAGTATTGAATTCGTAACAAATTCTGTTACGAATTCAATACTTTTCAACTCGGTACTTAACTCTTTAATTTTGTTGTTTTATTATACACTAAAGTACCACACGCAGTCAAATCTGTTTATCACTCTCTATTCTATTATGCCCAAGTTATTTCTTTTCGAATAATTCTTTAGATTTCACACTTCCTTCTGTGTGGAATCTGATAATATGGCACAATTTTAGTCATAACGTATTCATAATAAGTTTGAGATCTGTGCAGCCTTAACTTCACCAGCTTGGATAAATATATATTCTGTGATTGTTATTTACTTCTTTAAGTAAGCTACTAAAAGCATCAAGTCAACAATGATAGGGAATATAAGACAGCATACCTCCTTATTCCAAGATACACCAATACCATGGTAGTCTCTGATGTAGTTTTGCAATTCATTTAAAATGGCCAGAAAAGATCTTGCCCACTCAACATGCTTTGGTTCCCTAGAAGACAATTAGGTTGTCCATACTTTTAACTAATCAGGACTTAGGCCAAACTGAAATTCATTCTCAATATTTTGATTAAAGGGAATGATCTCAAAGATTGGATAAAGTTCCTTTTAATCAAAAATATGAAGTCATAGGCAGCCATATTGGAGTCACTCAGCATTATCCAGAAGCTCCTTACTATAGATGAATAGACAAGAACCGGGAGAAATTCCTACCTAACTCTAGGTGATTACAAAATGTGAAACATTTATCTTTTTCCACATTTGGATAGGTTTTTGTTTCGTTCTCTTGTTGACATATTACATTGTTGAATGTCAGACCAAAGACAGTTATATTTAACTTTTTAGGCCCAGGATTTATTGCTTTATTTCTAAAGAATAAATTCAGAATGTCCCAGGGGTGGTACTTTTTTCAAGCGTTGCTACTTGTTCTGAAGGGCCTCTAAAGGCTGGACACAAGGGGTTTGGTCAATTCAATTAAACGACATTGATCAATGGATACAGAATTGGCTGAGTTTGCGTTTAAATCCTTGAAGCAATTGTAAACATTGGCAATCGAATCAAAAAGTAAAGCGAGCTTGGCAAAATCTTTGGAAGGAACACCCTAAAAAAGTTTGTTAAATACCCCCACTGCCACCTGCAAGTTAATTTGATTGCCATATAAACATCCTGAAAAATTGTATGAAAGTTCAGCCCCTTGGCTAGGCCCCTGCTAGATTGATTTCAAAATGGTTCAGAAAAGATCCATGAGCTGTGTCATGAAATCACCAGCGATCACCAATATCTTTTAATTATCCCAATACAAAGGGACGACTTTAAGTTTTCTTTAACCCTGGCCAGTCTGCCATTAAACCCATGTACAGAAGACATGTTTTATTCTGATGACTATAGGTAACTTTATTTCATCACTGTCCTTATATTTCCTGAATTAATAAGTTGAACTTACTTCTCCTTGTGGTCCTTGATAACTCTGTTGATATAAAACTGAGCCGACTCAACCATGTCTTTCACATATTTTGCAGGTTTCGGGCTCTAAAATGAAGAATGATTTTAATCAAGAGAGAGCCCTACCGAGTTGCATCAAATATATGCACTTAACAGGAATGAATCAAGGGAAAAATATTTTGTTCTAAACCAAAGAGACTAGAGTCACTGAGCTTTGAATAGAAATAGTTTTACTTGGTTCAAATACTTGGTGACTTCTGAATAAACCATACCAATTGGCAACCTACATACCTGAGACCTTTAGTGGGTGCTTATTCAAAGGTAGTTACTTGTTTGTTGGGGGCATTTATTTGAGGGAGGGGTTCTTCTTTGAAAAATCTATTGAAGTATTACATCAATTTTCAAAAGTATAGTAACAAAAATTGAACACAAAAATAATGGAATGAAACTTACAACGGCAACCCATCCCAGTGCTGGAATTCCTTCACTGATTATAGACAAGTGGTTGAAGAGTTTCGACTTTCGATTCTGTTCCCTGAAGCTCTGCAAAGAGGTAGTTAATAATGAGAAAGGATTAACTATCATACTGGGTGACCGAGAAAAATCTACTGTTTTTTTAGCGAAGTTGAAATAAAACAGCTCCATGGTTGAGGTTTCTTATACTGCCAAAAAGCTTACTTTTATATATTAAAACAGAAAATAATTATGTAACCAACCTGAACAGCCGTGATTTCTTCAGAAGTTGGTTTTAAAAGAGCTTGAAGATCGTTCTAGAAATAAAAAGTAAAAATTTAATCTTAACAAGATAATATTTAAGCAAAGAAATTAATGAATCAAAATGCTATCTTTGGTTTCCCATATACTTTACTGTATACTGTACCAGGGGCAGTGCAGATGTCTAAGAAATAGGTCATCAATCTCTAGATTTTAATGAATGAAATAATTTTCATGTATCTTTTAGTGAGATGTATCAATTCAAAAGGCATGGTCTAACACGGGTAATTAAATTATACAGGTCCAGGTCCTGGTTTAGGACAGTGGCTAGCGCGCTCGCCTGTGTCCGCACAAACCCGGGTTTGAGACCCGGTGGAGGCATATGTCAATTGCAGTAGCCTGCTCTGGTATAATTTAGTGAGGTGCAGATATAGTTCTCATAAAAATTGGTAATCAGTGATTACTAATAGGTAATCAGTGATTACTTAAATACCCCTCTGATTACCTTCATATCCACTCTGCACTGCCCTTGCACTGAACCATATACCATGCAATGCACTACACAAATCTAAATTGAAATTCAATTATTTTCTATTACAGATCAATAAGTTTGCTGGCAGCAAGACAAGCCAATCAGAGGTATTTACCTGAGCTGGCAAATTGAATTTTCCAGCTACACCCAAGAACTTCCTTTGGGCAGCAAATGCCTTCTCAACGAGGTCAGCCTAAAAGTAAACGAATAAAGGTTTGTTTACAACAATAGAAAACGTTTAACAACAATGAAAGTATAACCTAGTTGAGTTTCAAAGAGTACTGAGATGGATATTCTCTACTTTCAGTTAGCAAACATTTATATACAACTAATTTGAATGATTTATAAACTGAGTTCATTCATCTCAAAGTGTTGTCCTTAATTGGAACATGGTTGCATTTCATCTAAAATATCAACTGGATTTAAATTGCAGTCGAATTAATGAGATTTTTATTTTTTGTCAATTTGATTTTGTGTACTCTTTAGAGCCACAAATTATTGTAATTGTTAATAAATTCATTACCTGGGTTTTAACATCACCACCAACTTCTGCTGATAACTTCATATAATTAGCCACAGGTCCATTTTGAAACTAAAAAACAAAACCATCAAAGTCAATTAATTTGAGTTCTTTGACAAGATACGAAATATATGATAGAGAGTTTGCTATCAAATGGGTGCCCAATCAACAGCAAGCTTTCAAGTGTGATGAATGAAATGTAGATTTATCAGTATTGAAAGAATGGCAGGTATACAAGAGATTCAAGATTAACAATAGAATAGGACAGTAGAAAATGACTCTAACACATACAAGATCACGTCAAAAAAAGCCATACTCCCCACATAGGCAGTTGGGCTCTTATTAGGAAAAAAGGGTTAACTCATTTGTAAAGGGCTTAGCTACACATGATATGGTAAATATGGCACTTTTTCATCAGTTTCAAGTATGCAAGAACAATTTCATTACAGTCCTAATTTTGCTATTGCGTGTGCTGAGTGCCGCGATTCCTATACCAGAGGTATTTCATATTTTTTCATGTTTCATGTACAATTGCTAAACATGCTCCCACCCTAGCCAAGCTATTATACAATTTCATTCAATCATCAGTCTAGTAAAGATTTTCATTTCAGTTTCGTTTCATCCCATTGCTGAAACTTCACCCAAACATTGTTCATCTGGTATCTCTACTAATCCCTGTATGTTGCAATGTTGCCCAGAGTAGGAAAGATTAGACCTGTGCAGGGGCGCAGTGGGAGCTATATTGCAGGGGGGGGCAAACCTGAAAATTTTCCGACAAAAACAGCATTTTTCCGACGGATTTTTTGGTAACCAAAGCGACTGGGGGGTCCCCGGAAAAAATAGGATTATGCCCCCTAGATTGGCTTAAAATGTTACCACACCCTTTCAGAAGTAATATAAGATAACAGTAATTCAAGTCATATACGTAAGTAATAGCTTGTTCCAAAAATTAATCTTAGAAAAAACTGTCTTGATGCAATTTTCTCCAAACAAGCAGGAGACAAAACATCTTATACTGGTATTGTGAAGAAAACTAAAAACATCTAAATCTGTCCACTATTGTCTAAGGTAAGTGTCCTACTCCAGGAACATCTTTCTCAATAACGGCCTTGACGCATACGTGTTAATGATAGAAGTGTAATCGGCAATAGCTCATTCTCTTCGTGTTTTCAAACACGGTCATTTACTCAGACAATTATAACTTGCTAGTATTATAATTTTCCAAAATTTCCGTCAAACCCACGTGTTTTCCGATTTTTCCGACAATTTTCGCCACCCCTGCCCCCCCAGCCACTGCGCCCCTGGACCTGTGTTGTCTTTAATCTGGTCTTTCCATCTTCGCGGTGGTTGTCTCTTTCTTTTCTTTGTGAAATCATTTTTTAGGACTCTTTTCACAATGCTATCCTTGTCCATCCGTATGATGAGTCTGTACCAGGAGAGTCTTTGCTTCCTTACAAAACTAACAATATAGGGCTTGATGCCAGCTTTATCATGAAGCATTTCATTGAGACTATCCAGCTAGTCTAACTCCCAGAATTTTCCGAAGACAATTGTTTTCAAACAGTCTGAGCTAGTAGGTATAGTTCACTTCATTCCATTTTGTGCAGACTCTTTTATACAAACCCTAATTTACATAACTGTATTATTTATTAAGTAGGTAGACTAACTTTCATAACTTTATTATATCATGATTATATCACTAACCTTCACAAATTCGTCAATGAACTCTGGCTCATCATCTAAAACAAAAGATACGGAATTTAGACGAAGTTTCACTCAACCAAGCTTAGAAGGGAGAAGCCAGAATAAATCTAGCATCCAAACAAACTTTGGGCTTGGCCTCAATTTTTTGCCTAGGCCCTAACAAGGAAGTGTGGTTGTTTAACTTATTTTAAGAATCCCCAAAGCTATTCAATCTAAAAATTCTAATGTAAATAACTAACCAACAACAGCCGCTTGACTTCCACCCTTTACTGCAACCTTTTCAAGTCTGTTTGTGACTTGTTCGAGGCGAGATACAAGACTTTCGAGAGCGGCGTTTGCGGCCATTTTGAATGCTGAAGAAGGAAGAAGGCGGATCTAGCTTGCTACCTTTTTTATAAGCGTCGATCGGCTAAGTGTTTACCATATATGGACATGTCTGGCTGTGAGAGTGTATTGTTGTTTTCAAGAGTGTTTTATAACAGAAACAGCGTTTAACGTTATGTGCTTTTGCAGCAATAAAACAGCGCTTTCTTGATTTATGAGTTTTTGGTGGAATGGGTGATACTACATGGCCCTAGCTTGAAAAAACCGAAGGAAGGAGAATTCTCTTTGCTAATTCCAATACGACTTTGGCTTAAGGGTAGGGCGTGGCTTTATTTGTATTGAGTCTTTTTTCTCCCTGCGAACACAAAAACGAAAACATAAGTCTATCGAAAGATTTTAGATGCTACTATCTCTCTTGTAGTAATATTTTGCAACTCATGAAATGCCAGGCCAGGCAGTGGGTTGAAATAGCACATTTTGAAGAAATTTCAACATTTTTTAGCTAACGCCCTATCGAATATGTATCAAGTAACGAAATCTCACTCGTCCAGGAAACAACAACATTCCCACACCCCACGCGTGTTTTCCCACAAAACGACAATCGTCGGTGAACGAAAACCTCTGGGTGCGAGAACTTGATTGACAGCTCTGTCAAGAAAATCAGCTTTTTTAGCATGCACCATAATATGATATTATGCTGTTATTGTTCTTAAGATATTACCGTCCAAACGAGGTTACAGTGTTTTGGTGCATGTTATTGATTGTTTACGTAAATGAAGCAAAACAACGTGTTGTTGAGACTTGGAAAGTGTTAAATCGAACTCAGAGAAATCCATTGAAATTGCGAAATGTAAAGTACAGATCTCTATCTTTAGGATACAGATATCCTCAATAATGGCCGAGAAAAACAGAAATCGATTACCTAACAACCTGCCACAGTTGCAAAACTTAATAAAGCGCGATCCAAATTCTTACAAAGAAGAATTCCTTCAGCAATGGCGACACTATCAGTCCAACATGGAAATTTTCAAGCTCAATCCGTCGAACAGCTCACATGTTCTCGAGTCACTAGTAACATTCATTGCTCAAGTTTCATATTGCTATACTGATGAAGTCGAAGAATTTCCCCAGGAGCTTGTTGAATTGTTAAACCAACACGGCCTAGTCATGGAGTCTGAGCTGAGAAGTTGCATGTGTAGTTCCCTGATCTTAATGAGAAACAAAGGACTAATTTCACCCTTGGTTATCTTACAACTGTTTTTCAAACTATTCAGATGTAAAGATAAACTGCTGAGGAATACGCTCTACACGCATATTGTGTCTGATATCAAAAATATTAACATGAAGCATAAGAACAACCGCGTCAACACGTCCCTCCAAAACTTCATGTTTAGCATGTTGAAGGACAGTCATGCCATTGCTGCTAAGATGTCTCTTGATGTCATGATTGAGCTGTACAGGAAAAATGTTTGGAATGACGCAAAGACAGTCAATGTCATCACTACTGGATGTTTTTCTAATGTGGGGAGAGTCATGGTGGCTGCTTTGAAGTTTTTTCTTGGCACAGATGCACCAACCAATGAAGATGATGATTCTGATAGTGAGCCAGAATTGACCGTCAGACAAATGGCTCTAGCCGGGGGAGTCAACAAAAAGTCTTCTAAAAAGAAAAAGAAGCTTGAAAAGGCTATAGCCTTGCTGAAGAAGAACAAGAAGAAAACAAAGCCCACTTCGTTCAATTTCTCAGCTATTCATCTGATTAATGATCCACAAGGATTTGCAGAAAAACTTTTCAAAATGGTTGAAACATTGCATGGCAAATTTGAAGTCAAATTGATGATAATGAATCTGATAGCCCGACTGATTGGTATTCATGAGCTCATAATGCTGAATTATTACCCATTTTTGCAGCAATTTCTGCAGCCGCACCAACGAGAAGTCACAAAGCTGTTGGCATTTGCAGCACAAGCGTCACATTCGTTAGTCCCTCCTGATGTAATCGAGACCCTCATACGGACGATTGCAAATAATTTCATCACCGAAAAGAACTCTAATGAAGTCATAGCTGTTGGACTGAATGCAGTGCGTGAGATCTCAAATAGATGCCCACTCGCAATGACTGCTGAATTACTGCAAGATTTTGTTGCATACAAGTCGTCCAAACAGAAAAGTATCATGATGGCTTCCAGGTCATTAGTTTCTCTGTTTAGATCGCTGAATCCAGATCTACTTCATAAAAAGGATCGGGGGAGGCCTCTAGTGAACGGAGAAGAAACAAAGGTGAAAGATTACGGGGCTTCGGATGCGAAAACGTTTATCCCTGGGGCAGATAAGCTTGAGTATAACGAGGACGAGGAAGGTGAGAAAGAGGATGATGAGGGATGGGAAACTGACGAGGAGAACAGTGATGAGGACGGAGATTGGGTTGATGTCCATCATAGCTCAGACGAGGAAGATGACGAAGTTGAAGAACAGACCGAGGAACAAGCGGAAGAAAGCATTAAAAAAGCCGAACTTCTCAGTCAGACAAGATTCCTGACTGATGAAGACTTCAAGAAGATTCAAACAAATCAAATAATCAGCCAAGTTGAAGGGAAAGCAGGGAAGAAGCGGAAAAATACCACCCCAACTCAAGCCTCCACTGGTAACAATGAGATAGTCAGTGTTGACAATATTGAAATGATATACAAGAAGCCAAGACATGATAAAGAAGCCAGATTAGCTACTGTGATGGCTGGGAGAGAAGGGAGAGAGAAATTTGGTGGGCCTAAGAAGAAAAGGCAAAATGAATTTGCAAGCACCACCAATAAAGAGAAGATGAAGAAAAAACCGTTCATGATGATTTCTCACAGTCGTAAAGCGAAAGGCAAAGAGAGGAAATCATTTAGAGAGAAGCAAATTGCTCTTAGAGATTCTTTGTTAAAGAAACAGAAAAGTAAATTTTAGAATTTATGCTTTTAGTCGTTGGCAAAACGGATTTTTTTAACATTTTCAGTACACAGTATGTTTTTCATGATTGAAAATTTAAAATATGTGCTATGATGAAGTACAAAATCGGTACAATTTTTGTGTTTGAAAACTCTTGGAAGCTAATATTGATATGACTCATTCATTACAAGAGAAAGATAGCTGCTTTTACAATCTTTCTTGCTCCAATTTTGAAACTTCCCTCCCCCCCAAAAGTGTGTTAGGGGCTGTTCAATGATTATGTCATGCTTGATTTGCCATCTTAGAGCCACCCACTCTCTTGCCCCCCAATTTCTATAAAGTGTCACGAGAAACACAAAAAAACCTCCCACCCCCCTAGCATAGTTAGTGTAGTAGGGTTTGTACATTATAACTTCCACAGCTTGATTTATTTGGCACACCCGATTCTAAATTTTATCAACGGAATTTGGCGAAAGAGAGGCACAACATCCAAAGGAGATCACGAACTGGCGGGAATTTTACCCACGTGAGCATGTGCATTGGATGTTTTCCTTGACTGAGCATCTGCAAAATATTTGCAATGGCGACGTTATTTTCATACTTCACGAAATCACCAAAAACAGCGATTACCCCTGGTAATAAAACGAACACCTCACCGAAAGAACAAGCCAAAGGTACTCAAAATGGTAATGTCACTCCAGTTCGCCCGAGATCTGTGGAGATTGGAGTTGTAAACTATAATGTTGGAGAGGTGGTCTGGGCGAAGATGGACGGTCATCCGTGGTGGCCGAGCATGATTTGCAAACATCCTTCCACCAAGAGACACCAAAGAAAATATGGCCAAACAATCATGATTCATGTGCAGTTTTTCGGCAAGCCTTTGAGTAGAGGCTGGGTGAGAAAGAGGTAAACTTGAACACGATCTTTAAACCTTCCCAATCAATGCAAAGAACGCCAGAAACTTGACTGACATCATAGTGGGTCTTTTTTGGTCTCCTTGTTAAAGGGTGGAGGGGGCACAGGGGCCAGGTCAGAGAATTGGGAAAATTACATCACTGGAAAGCATTGTTGTATGATGTTTGTCCTTGACCCCTCGAATGTCAAGACTGGGGGGTTGGGGGTCTTAGAATGTTAAAATTGCTGCGACTGTTCCTTCAAAAGTTACTATCCTCCAGTTCATTAGACTATTAAGCGAGTCTTATGATCTATGGTTGTGAGGACTGGCTCTATAAAAATGTCCGGAAGCCTGAGCTAGCTCTTGATGGCCCTGCTTGACCCCTATGGTACAGAAGAAATCAAAACCACTTTTTAGTGGCACAGCCAGAGCCTTAAAAAAGGGGATTGGGGAAACAGGATAGTATGGTCAAGACTCTTAAGACCTCAAAAAGGCCTTTACCCCCCGTAAATCTTGGTTTTTGGCTTTGGTTGATAATAGGCTAAACCTTTTGGCAAAAGTGGGGGGAAATTGCTGCTATATCCTTCTGGCGTCACCACTGCTGGGTGTTTTTCCTCTTAACCAATGCTATTATTAGTTGCTGAAAAGAATCAGCACATTTTGATATAAGAACCTTTTCAATGTTGAAGAAACCTGAACGTTGTTTTACCTAGAAGTCAATGTCTCAAGCATTCTGAACATGTTTTACATTGTTCTAAGATAACCAGAAGTGCAAGAAATCAAAGAAAGAAAGATAAAAATAAGGCATGTGCATTTAAAAATTTTCCAGGGCACGTGCCCTTCACTCCTTCCAGCATGAGGTTTAGAGTGCAACTTAGCAGGCTGGCCTCCTATTATTTGATGGTTTGTAATTGTCTCAATCACTTGATATTTTTCTAGAGACATACAAGGAATCAAATCCAGAAGTGCTGATGAGTCCAAAGAGATAGAAGAAGCTTACAAAGAGGCATTGCTGGCACTGAAATTAGACAGCAAGGAAAGAATCGAGCAACTTTACTATTGTGTGAACTCCGATGAAGAAATGAGTGAAGGTGAGGAAAGCAAAGAGGATGTTAAACAGAATGGCAATCAAGACAGCAGTGATGAAGAAGATGATGACAATCCTATTCTATCAAAAGTAAATTTTTGATTAATTTTTACCCTTTTCATCAGCAACCCTGTTCAGGGGCTGGTCCTTTAAGAGCTTAAGAGCCCCTCTTTTCTGGGCGTTTTTTACCACGTTGCATTACGATGACTCTGTCAAATATTGTTCAAAATAGTTTTGATAATATTTTTGAGGACTCTATCAAAATATTTCCCTGCAAATTTTCTGTTACAGCCTTGAAAATATTGAAAGTGTATAATAGATTTAGTTTAGAACAGAGAAAAAATATAATTTTTTCATCTTTTCAAAACTAATGAAGCACACCAAAACATTGGCTAAACTAAAAAGCTTTTTGTCTGTTTTGATACTATTTGTGTTCATTCTCTGGCAAACTAGGTCAACATTCATTTATTCATTAAGAATAGAAATATTTGATTGGTATGATTCTCAATTTTGGAATGTAGGGAAGAAGAAAAAGAACTCGTAGGTCAAATGCTGCAAGTCAGAGGAAAAAAGCAAAAAGGGTGATTGATTCTGGATCTGATTCAGGTGATCAATACATTTTGCTACCATCATTTGATCTTTCTTCATTGATATCTGGTCTTTTTAAGGCCCAGAATTTGTTTCTGTATTGCCAAAAAGTATCAAATTGTCAGTTTGTGGTTTTCAGCACAGGGCTATGCCAAAGGGTTTTCTGAACCGAGCAGCAGCCCAAGAATTTATCGATAAAAAGGGTATGGCTATAAGGTGTGGCAAAAAGTAGTTAACTGAAAATATCGCTTACAAACATTGTCAAAATAAGACCCTGCTAGAGTTAAAAGATTGAAACCTTCATCTTGACAAGCCTATTTTTGGTTTCCCGCTCACCCTTATACTCATTATTATATGCTAGTCAGGGGCGTCGTGGGTAGGAACTCATAGGGGGGGCACAATTCAATGATTTTCCGACGAAGGATTACAGTGAAATCCAATGACGTCATCGTGCGCATGCGCAATGTTTTTAAAGCATCTCCCTGATTCAAAGTGGCCATGTATTCCCTTTTGATGACGTAAAAATCACTATTTGCATCGAATATTTTCGTTTCAAGTCATGCGGAAGAAATCTCCTTCCGTAGACTCAAGGAAAACAAAGCCAATTTGGTTGCAAGCTTTGATGACAGACCAAGACCATATATGGCCGTTAAAGAGTAATTTTGCAGCCCGCCCTAGTGGTAGCAGCTTTTCGTTGATTTTTGTATCGAGTGTCATGCAAAGTTTGGAGGGAAGACCACTTTGTTTTTGTTCGATATTGAAGTTAACCGTTAGCCTTTGTACATAGCTGATTTGTTGTATAAATCATATAAACGAAACGTATACATTGGAATTGCAACAGAAATCATGACACTATCATAACAAGTAAGTGACAGTATAAAACTCAACAGAGTCAATACCAAATATCAAAGAAATCGTTCAGAGGGAATCAGTCTATGTACAAATACGATGAATAACGTTCAATGCATAAGCAGTTTCCTTAGCAGTGGTGTGTCAGCAAATTTGTCGATGACTGCATCGAAACTAACAGCTTCAGTCAAATCACGCTCAACGTTTATCATCATCAGTGCATTCAGCCTTTCTTGTCCCAATTGTCGATCGAAGCCTGTTCTTCACATACTTCAGCTTGGAAAATGTTCGTTTCGTTCTGTTTCGATGATCGTTGTCGAATATTTGATGACAAAGTAAACATTCTATTTTTCTTCGTTTCTTTGGAGGCATCATAAAATTCTCCGTGATAAACAGTTGATTCTCCGCAATTTGAGTTAAAGCCAATGCAAATTTTCGATCGAAAGTCTAATTTATAACCATAAAATGTTGATTCAAAACAAGATCACATCAACTGCGTCACTTAGAATAGCATCTAACACCCACCGACGTTCCTGAACATCCTCCTCACATCATTAGTAAGTGATATCTTTTGTTTTATTCGAAACTCTTACTCTCATTGCGTAATGATGTCACGAAGTTCGAGACCCACCACGCCTTCATGAAAAATAATCGAGGATGAAATAAGAGTATTCCACAAGCTGTGAACTGACTTCAAATTAATCAATTTTACGACTGCACTACAGAGAAATCTGCAAGATTCCATATTTTCACCGAAAAGCCGAACGGATCTCAAATTTCCGAAATTTTCCGAAAATCCGACGCTAGGGGGGGCACGTGCCCCCCCTGCCCCCCCACCCACGACGCTTCTGATGCTAGTGGAGATATACCTTTTATGATTTGGAAGGGAATTTTTGAGTCAGGGAGGATACATTGGAAAGCTTTGTAAACTGCAATCCTTCTCTAAATTAGGAGTCGGGCAGTATGGAGCTAAATAGTGCATGCACATGCCATGGCTACATGCTCCACAGACTTGATTTGACCAAATGTCTAGCCAGATTTAGAAGAGTTGAGAACTAATATAAGATATTATTTATTCAGGTGATGATTACAAACCAGATGGAGAGGAGAGCTCTGATGACTCGATCGGAAGTGCAGTTGATGAAATTGACCTATCAGATGACATGGAGGTTGTTGGCAGTGATGAAGAGGTAACTATTAGTTGCATTTCAGGCCCAATGGGAACTGTCCATAGTTGGTCCACTTCAAAATAAACCAGTGGATCAGTGGGCAAAAGCAAATAAATTTAAAATCTGGATGAATTCTCCTCAGATACAATTTGGTGCATTTTCAGTGTCAAATTTATGTAAAAATGAACCAAGATTTACCGCAAAAATCAAACGTTCAATGGAATAATAGTTTTTTGAAAAAGAGTGACTTTGCCCAAATGCGTGTCTGGCTAAGGTTCCGTTCTGCAGGGGCCTGCATATACATCTCTTCTTTTCAGGAGACATTATGAACCCCTTGCAATTAATTTGATCAATGCTTTGGTTTTGAGCATACATTATGAGCATTGCTACATAACGCTGTGACATTTCCCTCCTGTTTTAGGAGCACGAACCTGTCAAGAAAAAGTCAAAGCCAAGTAAACCAGTTAGAAATGTTCTTACCCCATCAAGACCTACTGGTACAAAAAGTGACCAAAAGGGTTCTACCCCTTCAACCCCAACAGCTTCTACGTTCCTAAGTCCTAAGCTTGCAGGTTCTGTTGGCAGGGCTCAAGTGACTTTGGCTAAATTTTCTGCCGAGGTGGGTCTTTTTACTGTTATCAGTTTTTTCTGTGAGATCTTTCGTTTGAATTTTTGTTCTCAACCTTGTTGTTAGTTGTTAATTTTCAGATCCATAAGATATTAAAATTATGTCAAATGATAAAACTTTCAAACAAAGAATTTGGATCCATGATTTGAACTTGAATAAAGATGTTCATTTTATCGCTCGCCAGTTGATTTTGATTAAAAGAAGATCTGATAAGCAAAGAAGCATTTTATAGTATAGTTTATTTCATAAATTGAATTGAATTAAAGAGAAGGCTTATCCTTTTGGACGTTGACTAGGCTGCAACTAGAGATAAGATGCAATAAAAAGTTCATTATTAACCACTGCGGGTTAGTACAAGTTTTGTAATAGAGCAGATACAAAGATTTGTGACTTCAAGTACTTTCGTTTTTTAGCCATCAAGTCCTGCTCCAACTCTTGATATTGGAGAAGAGAGAACTTTCTTTCATGAATCTTTAACTTGGTTAAAAGATGGACACAGGAAAGACAAGGCTGGCAAACTTCACACTGACCCAGATTATGATTCAAGAACTTTATTGGTAATTTCAAATATCAAAGCAATATTATCTGTATTAATGTTTGTATTGTTGGTCTCTTCTGTTTATAGCAAGAAAAATTAGAAGTAGCGAGAAGCTTTTTGTCAGACACTGTTATGAAGTTGTATGAAAGAAAGAGAACAAAAATAACTTTACCTTTCAACAGATAGGATTATTTTGGCAACTGACAACAGATAAAGTTATCTTGTTTTTCAGGTTCCAGATCATTTCTTGAAATCCAAGGATGTTACTCCTGTAAGTTTGCATATCATCATATTTTATGTTTTACCAAAGTGGGCTGGCAAAATTCTTATTAGATAACATATACCACTTTTATTAGTATCCAATAATGGATTATCTCAAAAAACAATTTATTCATTATTATTGTTTTGCTCCCTTTCATTTATTTTCTTTATGCACACCTCTAAAGGGGCCGTTATGGAAATAAGGACAATTTGACCTTTTTAATGCTATCCCTCCCACTGTAGTTAGAGGTGTTTTTAATATTCAAGTTAATTTTATCTTCTGGTGCTTTTATCCTTTCATTTCTGTAACTTGCCTAATTTAATTATCAATCTTATTTTATTTTCGTATTCCTGTAATTTAATTTGAAGTGGCAAATGAATACTTACTTACTTACTTACTTACTTATATGCCATCACTAGGTTTTGAAACTGGGCTTTACCACCAAAGACGAGCATGCCACTGTCCTAAACCAGGGCTAAATCCTTTTTATTATATTTTATCATTATACATCCTGTAATTTGATCTCGATTCAGGTTTCAATTGATTTCATTAGGAGCAAATCTGAAACGTTTTCTTCTCATTGTAGGACCTTGCTTTCTTAGCCATTAGAAAAACTGAGGCCAGTTTTTCTTAAACTTAGCCATTAGAAAAACTAACAATTGAATGTTTAGTGCGTACAATTTTTTAAAAGATTTTATTTTCAACTTTGATTGGCAGGCTATGAAGCAATGGTGGACACTGAAAAGGGACTATTTTGATACAATTCTTTTCTTCAAGGTAGGACTTTATGTTTTCGTATTGGTTATAAACAATATTCCAATTATAACTGTATTAAGCCAAATAGATTGTTCACAATACCACCTATTAACAGACCTTGATAACATACGATGAACATGAACTGCTGATGCTTAATGACAATCCGATCCTATAATTTGGGCTTGCTTTATTCTTACTGTTGCAGTTACGTCGTAGCTTTAATATTGCCAGAAAAATCGGAAACATAATGAAACGAACACATAGATTACTTAAGCTTTTCGTCTGACACTCAACAGAGTAATACGTCAGAAAGAGAATGAAACAAAAACCTCAGACGAAAAGCTTAAGTAATCCATATTTTCACTTCCCTACGTTTTCAATTTTTCTGGCTATATTGAAGCTTTTTACCGATCAAAGACTCTAGCAGCATTAGTAAGAGGAGATCTGATTAGTTGTTTCGTTATAAGAAACAAAATTTCTGTCGTTCTTTTGATCCTAATTGATATTCGAAAATGATTTGCTTCAGAAAGTACCAAATAAACAAAATAACCAAAGACCTTTTGTGGATTATCCACGGTTATCCACGATTATTTGGCTATCACAAGTATCATATGCCCTTTTTCTAGCTTGGGAAATTTTATGAACTGTATCACATGGATGCCATGATTGGAGTGAAAGAGCTGGGTATCTTATTCATGAGGGTCAGTTAAACATTTCGATCATTTGCTTTTGAAACATCCTTTAATTTTGATATAATGAATGAATATTTGTAACATTATGTAAGCCTATGCCATTGAATCTTATATTCACTTATGGTATCTACCAATTCATTATACGTTGACAAATTTCATCAACAATTTTATTCACCTCTCAAATAATTTGCTTGCAGGGAAAAGCAGCTCACTGTGGGTTTCCAGAAATTGGATTTTCCAGATACTCTGACATTCTAATACAACGTGGATACAAGTAAGCCATACTAAACAGTATTTTTATACACATGTAGAAAAGCCTGAATAATACAGTCACTATATACAATACATTGCTCCTTTGTCTCTTCCTCAAGTAGCCATCTCAGAGAATTTTCAGCAGATATTTTAAGGGAGAATCGCCCTGCAATCAATGGTCACTTGGCTCAGTGTTTTTCATGCCCTGCCCTCTGTGTTTGTATGATCTTATCTGGATCATCCTCTGCATGATTGTTGTTATTTCTTTTCAGGGTTGCAAGAATAGAACAGACGGAAACTCCCCAGATGATGAGTGAAAGGTGTGCTAAAAGTGAGTTTAGGAAAAAATAGAATTATTGATTATTGCAATAAAAATTCACAATAACGTTGTTTGCTTTGCAATCGATACTCGTTGCATTATGTTAACTATTGTTTATTTTTTTCTTCAGAACCAGGCAGTGCAAAAGTTGTTAAGAGAGAACTTGTTGGAGTCGTGACTAAAGGTATTTAACCCAAACTATCATTTTATGGATTTTCATTTTTCTATCATCAACAATTCAAAATACTGGAATACTAAGTACAGTTGACTTAGTTTCTTGGTTCATCTTGCATATAACTATTTAATGTTTTCTTTTAACCAGGAACGAAAACTTTTGGGTACATGGAAGGGCAGACAACGGACAGCGAATCTTCATTTTTGATGTCATTTTGCGAACGAGTAAGTTTCTTTTATGTATCACAGGATATATTTGTAGTAATTGCTAACTTTAACTGAACTTCAGAACAGATCATAAACACCAAGTGTAATACGTAGTTTGTAGTCTTCAATTGTAATCTTGATTTAGAATCGTATATTTCATATTATGGCTGCGAGGTTGCCATGTATTTCCATGCTCCTAGCGGCATCGTCTTTGTTTGTTATTGTATTGTATGATTTTATTGGAATAAAAAGAAAAACATGGACGCCAAGAAATAGCGTTCTAAAAGATAGACTCGTTTGCTTTCCTCATGAGTGTAATTACTCTATTTCAAATTCATTGAATTGATACTGATTAATCATTAATATGAATTTGAAATATAAATAGTAATTGATAAATGAAATGAATTGTTCTTTAGAGCGGCAATGATGGAGATCAGAGCACATTTGGGGTTTGTTTCTTGGACACTTCAATTGGGAAGTTTCATGTAAGTCTTTTATGATACTTTATCCCTACCTATCGTCCCTACATACCCTAAGGCCTCCTTTTTCGTGAATAACTTTGAATAGCAGTTGCGTACGACTAGAAATGAATGAATGAAATACGAGAATAATCATAAAACAGTCCTTATATACTGCAGTATTTCTTGGTATTTTTTATCGACTTCACAAGTTTTTCTTACTTTAGCTTCCGCATTATTAAGCTTCTGTATGCTTTCCTTAAGGCATAACTGACATTGAATAGCAGTTGCATGCGAATTAGATTAGATTAGCAAATTCCGATGAAATATTCTCGTACAGTATTCACTTAATATCTTTGCAGTAATTGTTCTATGTTTGCTTTCTCCTTTCTCGTAGATTGGCCAATTTCAGGACGATAGGCAGTGCTCGAGATTTAGAACCATGATTTCACACTATCCTCCTGTACAGGTTTGTTATCAAATACATTCAAGGATACACTCAATGTATAATAGCTAGTGTTTTTATATTACTTTTTCAAGAATTTCCTATAAAACTCATTTTTAAGCCTTTGTCTCTACTATGATATATGATAATTGAATTAATTTTCAGGTGCTATTTGAAAGAAACAGTCAGACGCCCAAAACTCAAAATATTCTGAATCATGAATTGGTGTCTACAATCAAAGAAGCTCTTGCACCTGGTATGACTTACAAATTTAATTCAACATTCCCACTTTGGTCTTTACAGCCTTACTTCTATCAGAAATGAACTTTAGGCCGGGTGGGCCAGAAAAAGTATTTCAATACCAACATTTAACTCGAGTAGAGTGTGCCTATCCTGGCTATACTTCTCGATATTTGCTAGGCATAAGACATAGAGCTATTTCCTAGAAGGCGTAACGCTCAAGAAACAGACATTTTTTCTGTGACTCCGAGTTTCATACTTCTCCACTCATCAGACAGACCATAGCAATGAAAAGTGGTATTTACTAGTACTTACAAGATTACAGCGCACTTACATAAGGTTTGAGTATCACTTCTCAACACCAACAATATATAATTAAGTCTGTAGGGGCCACTGATCTCCAAATATGGCATTAACCATGCGTAGAAGGCTAAGTAATTTTTGGTGTCCAACTAGATATTCTGCAACTGTGTTAGTATGTGTTAACTTGTCCTTGGATCCTTATGCCCTAGGCCCCGGGATATTTATTTCCATTTAAATCCCTAGTGAAGGTCAAGTGACTCTGTATGTAAAAATGTAATTAAATTATGATAAAGATGTAGAATGCTAGAAGGGAACACAATTGATCATCCCTTAGGGTAGAAGATGTGGACTTTGCACCACTTAGGAATCACTTATAGGGTCAATCGTATCCATGGACTGTGGTATCCAAGGTCCACCAAACTTTTCTTGTCTATCTTACTAGCTGATTCTAATTTTTCAAGGCTCTGAATTTTGGGACGCTGGTAAAACTCTGAAATTCCTAACAGAGCAGAATGGATTTGAAGACTCTATCTCTAAATCTGAAGACAACTCAATAAAGGTTTGAATTATTTCACGCCGTTGTTAGATCTGTTTTTGAAGATAAAATGCAAAGATTTCATATTGAATGTTAATTTTTTCAAATGGTCATATCTCAGTCAATACTCAACATAAAGATTCAATTTACGTTGATATGATGTTTTTTTGATAGTCTTTAAGATGATGGAATTGAATATTGAAAATTCTTCACATATGTTTTCTGAGGACAGTACGCTTTGGGGCTCTAAAGTGTTAAAACGAGATATTTTCAGCTCTGCTTTGCTTTTGCCAAAAACTTCATACTCCGTTTAAACATTTGAACTTTGTTTCTTTAGAAATGGCCTGAAGTGCTTAAAAAGATGATATCGGATGGTGAGTGTCTCTGATTTATCTGTGCGTTTTCGTTCTAACGTGAATAAAGAAGGCTTATCATAGCACCTTGATAGCTTTTCTTATGGTTATGAAGGGGCAACCCCCGACCCCCCCTAAGAGTACTAGAGGAAGAGTTCGGTAACAGAGAACCTAAGTTTAACCATTTTCATTTTTAAGCAGACGTTATACTCTACCTCCACATGTTAAAAATGCCTGGAAAATTAAGTTTTATATTTTATTGTGTTTTAGCCGACACGCTTGGACTGACTGCTTCTGACGATTACCATCTTGCTGTTAGTGCTCTTGGTGCATGCATTTGGTATGTGGATGTTGATGCTAACTCGATTATTTCTTACTATCTCTTGGCATTTGATAATTATATTTACTAATCAAATAAGTTACATGATAGACTTGAGACAGGATTTTCTCGATTAATTTTTTTCAACAATTCATTTCAGTATATCACTTTTAAAGATTTCAGATCAACCACAAACCATCTTTGAATCACAGAACTAACTTCCTTATTCCAAGGTATCTAAAGAAATGTTGCATTGAAGAGGAACTTCTTTCCATGTGCCAATTTCAGGTAATTTTGTCTCACTGATTATATGAGAAACAGTATTATTAAATCGTATGGTATAAACCTCAGCAAGATATAATAATCATGAAATTACTCATCATTCATTCATTGGCATTAGATAGAGTGTTGGGAAGTTATTCTCACCAGGGGGCTACAATACTTATTCATTAGCCCTGCTTAATTTATTTTTGTATATCATAGCAGTAACAAAGAATTTGATTATTTTAAATGTTGGAATAAACTTTGTATAATTCAGTCGTTTAATTTCTAATTTAGCCAGTAAAATTGGAAACGCAGTGAAACGAATACATGGAATACTTAAGCTTTTCGTCAGATACTCAACAGTAATACGTCAGAAAGAGAACGAAACAGAAACCTTACTGATTTACATACCCAGATATGGATCGAGATGGGCCAACCAGAAAAGAGGTGGAAAATTGGTATATTGTAGGAAAAACCATTCAACACCAACGATACCAATTTCTAATTTGTCCAATAGCAGAAACGATTTCAATGTCACGAACCTCAACAGAAACTTAAAGATAAGCTTATCTCGAACAAATACAAAAAGTAGCAGATCTCAACCCGTCCTGTCTTATAGTTGCCCTAGTACTTAATTGCTTCTACCTACTTGCCTTCCCCATACTAATACCAACAGGTTGTTGGTTGATCAGCAGTTACCGTAACTTATGTAATTAGTATAATAGGCTACCACAATTGTGATACTTTTTGGACATTTCGAGAACCGAGCCTGTACGTTGGGCATGATGGACATGACGGTTCTAGTTCTGACTGAGGCATATAGTGATCGTGATAACCCAATTCTTCGAGAAGGAAGTTATACTTCCATAGCTGTTTATTTCAATTGCCGCAACAGTATCTGTTACAACAGTGTCTAAACTTGAAATATTTATTGATATTTTGTAGGAATATGTTCCTGTAGATAGCCTTCCTGAGTGTCGTATGCATACTGGGTTTCCTGAAAAGAGGCAGCGATTGGTAGGTGTATTAGCCTTTTGTATAAATGAACGTATATCAGCTATTCTAACTCTATTGTGCACAGTTACAGTCTCAAATCCCGTAAGTATAAGAAATATAATGCAGACCAAGGGGAATTGACAAAGGTAACACGAACCTCTTATCCCCTACCGTTGACTTGCTGATATATTTAATGAATATGGATAATATTAAAGATGTACTTATTATTCATTCTTTGACCTCTTGACAGATTTTGGATGGTGTCTCTTTAACGAACTTGGATATTGTGAGAAATGGTGATGGGGGGTTGGAAGGAACGTTGCTTGAACAACTCGATCACTGCTCAACTCCATTCGGTAAGGGAAACAAATAATTTCAATAAGATGAGGATTGGCCATTAAATACATGTTTTTGTAATTATTTTTGTGAAGTGTTCTTCTTAACTTCAAGAACTTCAAGAACTTTCCGAATTTTGAAGATTTGTAGCTCATTGTCTCTCATAGGAAAAAAACTACTCAAGCAATGGCTATGTTTTTACTTCGATAGCACTTATTCCAGAGAAAAGGGTTTTTAAGAGGATTGGTTCAGAAGAACTGGGTTTGTTCAATATTTTTGCGATAATTTTCTTTTTGAAGCAACCCATTCCCTTTCATAGGAAAAAGGCTACTCAAGCAATGGCTGTGTGCACCTCTTTGTCATCCGGACGCCATAAATTCCAGGTATAGACCCAGTTATCCAAGCTATTAGAAATGTGCTTCAATCTCTATTATAACTTGCAGCATCTAATTGTATATCAAATCACTTTTTGATTTATTTTTAGGCTGGATGCAGTAGAGGAATTAATGGAGAGAACGAACATTGTTAAACAAATAAGAGAAATCATGCGAACCATGCCTGACATGGAGAGGTTATTGAGAAGGTACAGTATTTTTTAGCTTACAAGGTCATACAGTATGAAAGGTCGGTATGTTGTGTGTAATCTTTATATTCTGAAAAGTTGTAGATCTTTTTAAAACTTTATTTTTATTGATTTCCAAAGAACGACCGTCATATTCCCTATTCACTACGTAAGCCAAAAAACACATCGCAATCTTTCACTGGTTTCTGTTTTATATTATGTTTTATATCGATTACAAAGTTAAGTCGATATTCGTTCCACAGTAGCTATAGATAGTTGAAATTTTGTTCTTTAAGAAATTTCTGCGATTCTATATTTGGTATAATAAAGCGATTTTCTCAGTTCTTTCTGTTACACCGAGCCTTGTAATGTTCGTCGATAATGAGAAATCTTCAGGACAACTCGGCCACTCCAGGACACAAACTTGGATAATAGTGGCATTTATTGATCAATTACCTGAGTTATTCATGTAAACACTTTATTGATAACCCAATATGATTGATTGAAGTTCAAATTGTGATAATTTTTCTTCCATTTAGAATTCATGCCATTGGGTCTGTGAAGAAAGGCCACAACCACCCCGAGAGCAGGCAGATATTGTTCAACAATGATATTTACAAGTAGGTATTTGAATCATCATTTGAAAAACATGTTGGTGACTAATTAATGTATCTGTATTAAGCCCGTATTTACTCGCTGGGAATGGTGGGGGCTTGGAAGAAGGACTAGGGGGCTCAAACATGTATCAGAATTCTTTCATTTACCAACCATGTAAGCAAACTTTCAACATTGTTTTGAAATTTTGGCTGGATATTCTTTAGATTATATCTGATTTGTTTTCTTTGGCGTCTTCTAAACTGAGCTCCTTTATCTGCATGTGTTCTTCTTGTGTTGTGAACTTCCAACGCCACAATTTTCAAATTAAGCTGAGGGTAGGCTCAAGTTTTGCCTCCTTATAACAACGTTTAATTACTACAATTTCAAGTGTACTAATGCTATCCCTCCGGTGTACTGAGTGCCATCTCTCTATGTACTGAATATTCTTTGGTGGACTGACTATCTTCAGATGTTCGGCACAGACTTTGCATGGTTTGGATACATTACATTAAAGAAATACTGTAATTTGTATTTTAGTGTTAATATACTCTTTGTTTGTCTTTTAAAGTAAAAGGAAGATTGGTGATCTTTTATCTGCTTTGGAAGGCCTAGAGAAAGCAGACAAAGTTGTGAATCTGTTTCGTAAAGATGAAGAGGAAATGAGGTTAGAAACTGATTTTAAAGATATTTGTATGGCTGTATATATCGAAAGTTTATTTGTTATATTTTTACATCGATGATAGTGAATCAACTTATTATAATATTTTCTTTTATGTTAGAGAAAACAACCAAAAAGATCACCTAAGTATAATTCCTTCGACGCACTACAAATCAGATTTAGTCTAAGAGGCACTATTCATTATGCAGACCCTATTCATCAAGGGATTATGAATAGAGCCTGGCGAAATCTTGAAAATCTCAGACTAGATCTAATTTGCAGTGCGTTTATCTTTTTGATACCTTTTCTCTAACATGAAATTGACCAACTCCTTTAAAGCCTCGTGAAGAAATTTAAAGAATAGAATATTGACTTTTATTTACTATTCAAGCTAATTTTTATCTACTATTATTATTTTATTTAATCTAGACCCTCGGACTAGAAAGATATTAATAGACTTAATTATCAGGGTTCCATACCGGGTGGGCCAAAAAAAGAGTTTCATTTTATCTTGTTAACGTATTGTCTAACATAAGTATATTTAGAATATAAGATAAAAGCCAGATTCGTTAAAGAAAGTATTTATTCAGTTTTATCATCTACCCTTGTGCTCATCAAATATCATGCTATATCCCAGAACTCTGTTTAAACAACAATATGAAAAGTTTCACTGAACGAAAGTTTTAACTGCCGCGAAATATATGCTGAAATACTGATGGAAATTACAAGTTCGTTTTTTTATTGTTGAGGTTTTGTTTCAGGTCTTCATTACTCAAGCAAATAATCCAAAAGCCCAAAAACGATCAAGGTGACTTTTACATCTTCATACCATTGAAAAACCCTTTGAAATCTTTCTTTTATTACCCGGTATTTCCCTGATTATTTCTGTTCTGTTCTGTAAAATACAGTTCTGTTGTCTGTATCTTGTCGTAAAAGTGTGAAATTTTTACTTAATTAGCTGAAAAATGAGGTTTTTTCTAGGGAGGCTGTTCAATATGGGAGAAGGCGTTTATTCATGCTTAATGTATCGTTCTCTTCTTTTTAGCTGGTTTTCCGATCATCTCAGACTTTTTGCATTTCTTCAAAGTGAGTAATTCTTAAACTGAACTTGATTCTTTAGTTTATTTGTCATCGTTTTTATCCTAAACCATTAGTGTAGTACTATTTTACATTTTAATTCGCTTCAATATTGTTTCACTTTGTATTACTTGGTTGAATAACTATGATATGTTTTTTCTAGCATGCGTTTGATCATAGCAAGGCCAAAAAAGATGGTGTGATTTTGCCGAAAAAAGGTATCCCTTAACGTTAACGTATGCTATTAAAGGGATGTGGCTACTTTCTCTGCTTGACTGTAAAATATAACTTAACCCTAGACCTTTCTTGCCAGTAATTTACAGTTATTGTGTTTTTTTATCATTGAAATATCCATACAGAACTACGGAATAGGGAGAAAAATCGACAGCAAGGATTCTTACTTTTGAGAAATTTAAAAGCTTCCAGGATTGATAGTTAGTTTGCCAATTACGCTCGCTACCTTCTTGAAGTATTTGTTTATGCTCAAAGCACAAAGTGCCCACTTAATAGGTAGGGTAATCAAAGTATGCATTGATAGCTGATAGGCAAATACACTTACTATCTTCACAAAGGATTGGTTTATGTGCGAAGTACAAATGGCCCACTGAATAGGAAGACCAATCAAATAGTGCATTTATAGTTGATAGGCAAATATGCTTACCATCTTCATAAGGTATTGGTTTATGCACAAACACAAAGAACCCACTGAATAGGCAGACTAATCGAAGCAGTGAATCTATAGTTGATAGGTAAATAAGCTTGCTATCTTCTTAAGGTATTGGTTTATGTTAAAATCACAAATTGCCATCTGAATAGGTAGGGTAATCGAAGTATTCGGGCTCCTTCTTCTCGATTTAACCACACCTCGTGACTCCTCTTGACTCCTTATGTAAACTAAATGTTTACTATAAAATGATATCAGAGATGATTAATCATAACAAATGCAATGTAAGCCTTATTAGGATTAAGGTGAAAAGAGCCCTTGTTAAGATTAAGTTGTTGTTTTAATGTTTCAGGAGTTCACGAGGAGTATGATATTGCTCTTGACGACATCGGAAGTATTCAAAGAGAACTCGATGTTTACCTCGACAAGCAGAAAAAGAGATTAGGCTGCATGGTATGCAACTATTTTCTGTGTAACGCTCCTTTTTTTCTAATTTAGCAAGATGTAGGACAGACAATACATATCAACATCATGATGGTTAACATTGTTAAATGTATTCAATTTTTCTGTCAGCAGTCTCAAAATTTTTAAAACAGTACCATTCAGGGAAGCCAAAAATGGATCCCTAGCAAGATAAGCTTGCATGACACTGTTGAGAGCTAAGATTATTAATCTTTTAGACTTTTTATGGTTATTAGTTACTAGAGTATTTATGGAGATAATGTTGTGAGGGAAATCACCCGAAAGGATCCGAACCAAAGATAACTGAATTGATGGGTCATTGCTCCACCCACCAATCGAGCCATTTGGGCAATTCATATTCTACCAAAAATCTACCAACACAACACAGCTCTCATCAATCAGATCAACTTTTTTTTAAATCCTACTTCATCCCAACTAGACAAATGAGCATAGATTAGAAGCTGCATTAGTTCAAAGCCACAATTATACGGCAGAACTAAAAAGCACAATCTAGTATCAATGTTATATATGTACAGTGATATGTGTACCAGTTTATGATTTCTTTTTTTCTTTCAACAGGCCATAACTTTTTGGGGTAATGGTGAGTATTGCTAAGTTCCAAATCTAAAGGTTATTTCCAAAAATATGAATCTTATTTCAAATTATTATTATGCTCAAATTATTTCAAATTATTATTAGATTCCATGATTGAAGCTGCAACAGATCCGGATCCAGGGGGGGGGGGCGTAAGGGGCGTACGCCCACCCTATTTTGGTAGAAAAACAATGCAATTACCTTGGTAATACCCTATTTCCCTTACATTATCCTTTGATATGTGTGTTACGCCCCCCTCCCTTTCCATGGGTGCTGGATCCGGCCCTGATCAAGAACCTTTAGTATAGTCCGAGACTTCGAGTATATCCATACAAGTCTTCAATCATGCTTTTCTATGATAGGAAAATTCAGGTACCAGCTGGAAGTTCCTGAGAAGAACTTAGGCCGAAACACGCCAGACGACTACCACCTTAAATCACAAAGGAAAGGCTACAAGCGATTCCGCACTGATTTCATTGAAGAGAAGCTGTTGGAGCTTGGAGATGCTGAAGACAGGAGGGACGCCGCTTTGAAGGACACGATGAGAAATGTCTTCCATAAATTCGATGAAAAGTAAGTGCGGTGTCGTAGTTTTCCCAACTCACCAACTCCCTAATTTACTAACTACAATAGTTTTGCACACCTGCCTATACAAAAAGCTATACCCAACCACAGTTAAACAATGGGAGTGGGTTAGTTGGGGAGCTATTGAGTTGGGGAAACTAGGCCATTGAAAGTAAGGGATATGAGTAGGACTTCAGCCCACAACTTCTGAATTTACCTGTCATGGCTCTATCTGAAACATAATTAGAATCACAGAACCTTGTCAAATTACATGAATAGCACAACCACTCACCAAATGCAGAGACAATTCATCCAGATATGTTTATCTTTTACTTTCAGGTATAGATCGTTAGAAGGAGCTATGCACTGCATTTCTGTGTTGGATTGTCTAATCAGCTTGTCTGTCTACAGGTATTTTGAAATTATTATGAAATTTTACAAATGAATATTAATCGATACAATCTAGTATTTTGTAATAAAAATCGAAATCTTTATTTTGATGCTAATATTTGGAATAATTTGAAAGTTCTTATACTTTTTACTTACAGCTCAAATGCTGATGGTGTTCTATGTCGCCCAGAAATAATAATGCCGAATGAAAATACCATGGTAATATTAGTTTGCATAGTTCTTTCATTTATGATTCTTTTTCATGTCGATGAAGTTCTTTAGTATCCACTCGATGTGTATTTCCAAACTCAGTTGCCAAATCTTTCTCTCATATATTGATGCGTTTTTCAACAGCCTTTGATTGTCATTGGAAACTCTCGTCACCCCTGCGTCAGTCGAACTTTCACTGGAGATGACTTCATACCTAATGATATTCGCATTGGAAGAAGTGAAGTAAGTCAAAGTTCTTACTTATATTAGACTCGATCGATAAAAGTTATGAAGTTTAGGGAAGGGTGTTCCGTGAGGAAGTTTGCCCTCTGTTCCCTCCCTTCCCAAATTTTCATATGCTCACATTTTTGTGTGCAATCATCAACATATTCCATTGAAAATCTGTGCGTAATAATCCCTTGCCCATCTTCGAGCTTGCTTCAATGTTCCCTAGAACCCCTTGATGAACCCCAAAGGTGTATGCAGATCGTATACTATCTTGCTCTTCATCATTAGGTGCGGTGTTTTCTTGGAGGCCTTCTGGAAACGTATTTCAGTCATTGACTCAGTCCTTTGTGGTTTCTCATCACAATGATTAGGTCCGACCCAGTAGAGGAGCCTTCAACAACGGTAGGAAATATGGAGTTGCAACACTTTTCACGCCTTAGCCCCTTTCATAAATGTTTCTCCTTTGGTTTAGGAAACAATTTAGGATAAAGTTTGGAACAAGTACGAGACTTATTCACACCCCACCTTTGTGATGTTGCCACAAGTGGACCTTTTACGTCCAGCCTTAATAGCAAGTTAGTTATTTGATTTATGCAAGGTAAACGATGCTTACTTTTAATTTTCATTTCATCTCTGAAGGATGACGACTCTCAAACGGAAGACAAAAGAACTTGTTTACTTGTTACTGGACCAAACATGGGAGGCAAGTCGACGTTAATGAGACAGACTGGTATCATCATTATCATGGCACAGTTGGTGAGTTCTTCTTCATTCACTTCATTAAGATAATTTCATGTAAGTAGGTAGACAGTAAATTTTCTCCTCTTGGTGTAGGCCTAGATTTTCTTTTGTTTGATATTCTTCATTCAAACCGTATCAGATTGGCCTATTTTTATCCGCATCTTGCTACAAAACAAAAATGAGTTTTTGAGTGGGCCCAAAAATTACGAGGGCTCATTTGGATTTATCATGTAATCGTACGATATGCAATGATACTATTCTTTTATAATCAGTTATATTTTAACAATAATTTAGGGTTGTTACGTCCCGGCGGAAGTTTGTAAGTTTACCCCCGTCGACAGAGTATTTACAAGACTTGGAGCTCACGATAGAATTCTGCACGGTAAGATTTTCTTCTTCAATTATACGATATGAATTTTTCTATTTACGCAAAACACCCCATTCAGCTTCTTACAAAATATTTGAGAAGAAGCAAGATTTTGAAAATCAATCTAGATAATTTGTGAGAATGAAAATGACACGAGTAGGACTTGAACCCACGACCTCTAAGATTGGTACTCTATTGCGCTACCACTGCGCAATCTGGGCCTCGAGAAACCCTGGGCATTTAATTCACACCACTCACCGCATGCAGTCATTTTTATTCTCAAAAGTTACATCGATTTATGAAATATTGCACTGCATATGCAAACAGATTATACTGACGCAAGCGCACAGCAGTATGCCATTAAATTTGCATGCCTGATAATCTTAAGATGCAGCCTGAACAATGTTGAAGGGATAAGCTTTCATTTGGAATTACTTTCAATCATCTCAAACTAAATTTAAGGGATAAGACATAGCTGTATTGACAAGCTGTTATAGATTAGCTCAATAAATGCCAATAATCATATTATTTGCATTGCCTCATCGTGAAACCACGGCGTCCCAGTTGTTAGATGTAATAAATTATTTAGGTTGTTATTGTATTGTTATTTCTATCATTTGAGAAGGGTAGTTCTAGTCGGTCAGCAGTTGTTGTTCTTCCATGGGGCCCTCCGATAAAACGTTAGTTACAATATGAAATATAAACTGAATAATCATAACCTAAATGAATCAAGGTTAAAGTGTAAGAAAAACCTATTTAAAATTTCTAGAATCTAGTTAATTAGCATAAGATGAAACATGTATAATATAATCAGTCCAAATTGAAATTAAGATTTGTGCCAGCTTTAATCTTATCAATTCCCTGTAAGGTTCGAAAATATGACGTGAAAATGCACCAGGGAAGGGATGACACGGGTATTCTTCTTTTTGCTCGATGTTCTCTTTGTCTTGGATCTATTTCATGTTTTAATGTTATTTTTGAATGTTTAGGTGAGAGTACTTTCTTTGTGGAACTCAGTGAAACAGCAACGATTCTGCAACATGCAACGAGGAATTCTTTAGTCCTCTTGGACGAATTAGGTACGTTTGGGTCTTTAATTGAAACTTCTTTATAAAAATTCACATCGTTTTGCTTGTTCTACAGTGTAATCTGCTTCATACGTGTAGAAGCAAGCGTATCTACCTCATAGCAAATAATCTTAATGAAAATGTAAATGATAGGTTAAAATCGTGGAGAAGAGCTATGCCTGATACGTTAAGTTCATTTTTATCCTGGCATGTTTGTCTATTCATGCAATAATTTAATATTTACGTCATTTCATTGGTTTTATTTATATATGTAGGTTAGTTTGAGGTTTTAACTATTTGTTTACATGAAAATCAATCGAGATAATTTTTGAGAATGAAAATGATCGAAGTAGGGTTCGAACCCACGACCTCTAGATTCGTACTCTAGAGCGCTGCCACTGCTCTAGTTAACACGAATATGCTTCTACCTTACTTTTGCATTTACCTTACTTTACCATACCCTTCTAACGTGTAGAAGGGTATGGTTATTTTGCTGACCTAGATATCAAATTAATTTTATCGTGCAGGTAGAGGAACTGCAACTTATGATGGTACAGCAATTGCCTCAGCAGTGGTCCGTGAATTAGCTCATTCGATAAAATGCATCACTCTGTTCTCAACGCATTACCATTCACTGGTGGACGAGTTTTCTCAAGATCCAACTATTCAACTGGGTCACATGGTAAGATATTATCTATATTTTCATGCATGTAACCCTCTATAGCGGAAAATGAATATATTCCTGATGATTTCATCAAGTCGCGTGTAGAGTTTTGGTGGTGAAACGTTGGAAAACAATTTCTTAACGCTGACAGTGATGGGTGTTCTCAGTTTTAGAACCATTTGTTCGAGAAAAAGCCTGACAAGTTGCAAAAATTACATCATACGATCTTTTAGGCCATTGTTCTGTTGATACATCCTGAAGTTTTAAGCTGATCGATTGCATTCGGAAAGGAACCGAAAGGACTCTTTCTTTAACTTCTTTCTTTCCAAACAGGAAATGGGACTTGAGGTGGGGTCATCAATGTGGACATCCTATTTGTACATCAAGAAGCACTTACCCTCAATTCAATCCTTTGGCATAAATACCATATTTTTGAATCTTTGGTATGATTAGGCAAGCGATAGAGCCCACTACCTTGTGGCATTGGTATCTGGCAGAGACACCCTAAGCAGTGTGCAAAAGGTCATCTGGAAGCGGTCATCGACGTGGACGTCTTATTCTTATTTCAAGAGGCACCTACATACATAATCCAATAAGTTCATGCTGATTGAAAAGCAGAGAAGCACGAATACCACATTAACTTTTGACATGACTAGGCCAGCGATAGAGCCCACTACCTTGAGGCATTGACATCTGCTAGAAACCTAAGCATTATGCAAAAAGCCGTCTTACTTTTGAGTGTTGATATTTTAGGCTTGCATGGTGGAGAATGACGACGAAAATAGCGAAGGTGACCCAAGCTCTGAAACGATAACATTTCTCTACAAATTGACCACTGGACCTTGTCCTAAAAGTTATGGCTTCAATGCTGCCAAACTAGCTGGCCTACCGAACGAGGTGAGTTGATTTATTATGCGGATAAGTTTCGTACCTGGGTACCAAGGATTTTTCTTATGTGAATGAAGATAAATTCTATTGTGCGGGTGTCAAGGAAACTTCGATTTTTAGGTAAAAAGTAAATAATAATTTATTATTATGGTCTGTCTTATAATTGCGAAAGCATGTTACTTTAAGCAAGAGAGGGCTAGTCTCCTTTCTTGTTTCTCTTCTATATCGCTCTGTACCTTTGTACATCGATCGCTACGATGAGGTCTTAAACAACGCAATTGCTATAGAGATGAATAATCATCTATATATTTTCAGGCATGCCGCTATCGAAATTTCCCACTGATTTGAGTTGAGCACTGACTACAGTATTTTGCCAAATCCTTGAAAATATCATGGTTGCTTTTATAATGGGAATTTGTGAATTGGCTAGCGAACTACTAATAGTAGTAACCGTTAACCATAACCCATTTGATTGTGGATACAGAAAGCTCCTTTGAAGACTTGACTGTTCTTTGATTTGGTTACACTAAAAACTGGTGAAGAACAGGGTCATTGAAACATAGATTGAATCAGCCTCCTTCTCTTACTGTGACTTAGAAGTTTGATTGATCAAAGTTGTGTTTCTTTGCTTCTACTTTCTACCAGAATATATTTTATTTATTTTTTACAGGTGATCAAGAAAGCGTACGTGAAAGCTCGTGCATTGGAAGATGTTACCATTAAGTGTCGTCTTTTCAAGTTAGTATTTTCATTTCTCAACTTTGGATGGTACAGAACTTCAAAATAGCCAGGAAAATCGGGAGCATAGCGCAACGAAAACATAGATTACTAAAGCTTTTCGTCTGACACTCAACAGAGTAATACGAAAATATCAAAGCCTACCACACAAAACAGAGTAATATCAAAGCCTACCACACAAAACAGCCTAGTAGTTTATGAATACTCGTGCCGGTGTGATGCCAGGTACGTAGGTCGCACATCCCAGCGGTTATGTGATAGAATAAAACAACACGTGCCGTCTAGCATACGCCAAAACACTGTGCCGCAACGAGAACAACCATCTCGCGCCTCAAAAACTAAAAGATCACTGAAACATGACTCTGCTATAGGTCAACATTTGCTCGACAATCCAGAGTGTGCTAAAGCCTACAGTGAGAATTGCTTTCGAATTATTGGCAGAGCAAGATCCACATTTCACTTAGGTATTTTGGAATCAGTCTACATAAAAACCAGGGATCCCTTATTGTGTAGACAGAAAGAGTTCGTTTTCGCCTTAGGACTCTTAAAGTAATCCTATTGATCAGCTCACTGTATCGTGGGTGTTGATTGGTTTTCCTACACTATACCAATCATTCACCTCTTTTCTGATTGGCCTATTTCGATCCACCTCTGGGTATATAATCAGTTAGGTTTCTGTTTCGTTCTCTTTCTGACGTATTACTCTGTTGAGTGTCAGACGAAAAGCTTAAGTAATCTATGTTTTCGTTTCGCTATGCTCCCGATTTTCCTGGCTATTTTGAATTTCTCAACTTCTGGTTAAACTTTTGGTCTTTAACACTTTCATGCACTGATATTAAATATGTTTTTGTAAAATCTTTCTGATATGCCTTTGTCAAATCTTTTGTCAAATATATCTGGAATTTGCTTTGCCCCTCTTAATAATGAATCACGTTGTAATATTTTATCATAGGGCAATCCCAATGGTATCATTATTGGAAAAAATGATTATTTTAGAACCCAACATAACCGTACCATTAATAATCTAGTTCGGCTTAATCAGATTGGATAAGTCTGAAGGCGTGGTGAATTGAAGAGATTTTATCCCAAAACAGATAATCTCACCCCATGCCTGCAGAGCAGGATGAAATATGTTGGAAATGTGGCTTTAGAGAAAATGAACATAGACATAAGCTATATTTCCATAGTAAAAACCTTTCAGTGAGGACTGTCAACTGACAAATAGATAATTGGGCCAAGTTGCAACCTAGAGAAGCTGTGTGAGTGGTGGCACAATTAGTGTCATTCTTTGATATGGCTTGGGGGTGTTGGGTCGATAAACTTGACTGTCTGGCAGCTCAGTTGGTAGATCAATTGAGGCGTAAACTCAGAGGTCTTAGGTTCGAATCCTACTCCGGTCATTTTTATTTACACAAATTATTTCGATTGATTTTCCAAATCCTGCTTCTTCTGAAATCATAAATTTTATTTTTTATACCACAAAGCAATGAAAGTCCTATCTATTTTTGTTAATCTCATGATATTGGGTTAATATTTTCTTTATGATTTTCTTTGTGATTTTAAATATTTTATTATGATATATCTTTATCTTATCCTAGGTCCATATTTGGCTCCAATGATAAAGTTGATAAATCTGCAATCATGGACGTAAAAAAGCAGCTATCGAAAATCTCGATTCATGGTTGAACCAATTCGCTGAATTTCTTGAAGTTTGTATTATTTCAAATGCCATCAAACATCAGGTTTGAAACATTACTATTACTTGTATGTCATAATAGTAATGGACGTCCTAAGCACTGGAACTGCGCTTGATTTGATATAGAAATGTAATTCAAATAGCTTTATTGGTACCTTGCTCGCCATAGAGCTTAAAATAAATCTTGGGCTATACGTAGCTTAGCAGAAATAAGGCTGTATGCTCTCAAATAGCAAATAATTATCTCAAGTGTTGTAACCGAGCTAGGTGCAGAATTATTTAGCAAAATCTGAGAAGGGATTAAGAGTTAACTCAGTGTTTTATTGGTGTTTTTGTTAGTTTTGAAAACTACTCGATTTTATTTTCCAAAAAAATGTTGAATGGTAGATTAGCATTTGCCATGTTTAAAATTTCATTAAATTTCATCGTTTTTGTTAATTGTATTAAGGGGCAGTTAGATAGTCATTTTGTCTAGTTGGTTAACTCTGAAAGACTTTCTATCATAGTGATGTGGCTTAGGTATTTTGCAGCCATATCAAATCAATGGTTTCCTTACATTTTCTCAACAGAAAACATGTTGTAGATGTTGAAAATTCATGTATATATCCCCATACGCAAGAACAATATAAACTTTTGTATTTTGCTATTGTATACAAAGTATTTGTACCCCTGTTTTGTTGTGTTATTGTTTTGTTAAATTTGTATCATTTTTGCCGTCATATTCAAAAATTTCATGGTGAATAGTTTATTTTTATATCATAAACTATTGCTAACTCTGACACTCAAACAATTGGTGCGAAGGTACGGTTGCACATAACAGACCTTGACACGGTGGCACGGAAGAATTGCTACGTTGACAAAACCGTAAAATGGTTTTAAAACGCTTTAACTCGTAACTTGCTTTGACACGGTAGCACGGGAAAACCTTTTGCACTTTAAAATCTATTTCATTCAGATGGCTAGGACACGTTTGCAGGAAAAATAATTTACGCGCTGAAATCTTCTGCATGTAACTATTACACGTTAAGATCTTTAACACGAAAGTGGCCTTGGCACGGTGGCACGGAAACATATTTTGCGTGTAACTTGCCTTGGCACGCAAAACCTCACGTTGGCACGTAACTTAGCAGACTCTTTGAGTTCTGTGTACGTGTTCAAGAATAACAACTTAACTGGTCAAATAAAATCGAGCGTGCAATACTTTTCTAGGGAACAAATTTCCAAATAAGGTTCTGGAAATGATTTACGCTCGTAAAAATTTTTAACGCCTATTTGTTCCTAAGTTTTGTTGTTATCTCTTGCAAAACTCGAATTCTTTTTTCTCATCTGACACAGATGCTCTTTTGCCACAACAATTTATAGACAATTTATATTTTTCATTAAAACCAACCGCAGCCGACGACAGAATCTATGTTTTTAACAGCGAAAAAGAAATATTTATCTAGAAACAGGTCTAAGTATTATTTACTCGTAATGACTTTAAATTTGACTTAGATCTAATTTCAATGAATTCAAATTCCGTCCTAATCTGTTCTCTTGACGACTGTCCACAAGGCTTTTGTGTACCGCACGCCATTTTTAGCTGTTTGGTTAGGGACCTGAGACGGGGGTCGAGTTATTGTTTTGAATTGTTGACATGACCTGGGAAATCTGAAAACCCCTCCAAGAGATGTATACGTTTTGTATAAGAATAAGCATTTATAAGAAACAACAGGCTTAAATTCTAGACACAAACCTTTGCTTTCCTCAGAACTATGACATCCTCAGAACTATTGAGGATAAACACGACAAGCTCACGAACATATGAAAGCCCCTAGGAACGAGTATTTTTTAGAGGGTTAGGTAATGACAAGATCTTATGAATTGTTTTTCTTATTTACCAAACTATTCACTTCAGCATGTTTATGAATTTAATTCTTAAAGTATAAGAATAGGATTAAGCTAGGAACATTAGATTGGAGGTTTTCCAGTTTTAGAGCAATATGAAAATAAGGTAGAGCAGATAAAAATCCCTGAACGGGTTAAATGCCGAAGCCTAGGATTTAGGCATGATTTACTAGAAGCATAATGAAGTATGTAAGTCCACAATGCAATACCAGGCTCTGACGGATCCTCTTCGAATACTTGCGGCGAAGCAGGTAAAATTAAACGAGACAGGAACAGCCCAAGACGAAACAAATAGAAAAAATTCAGATAGATTAAATATGATATGATCTGCATTGTTTCTGTTCTTGTCGTCTTGCGCTGTTCCTGTCTCGTTTTGATCTACTATTATCCTTTAAGTCAAGCTAAAATTTTCATCTGCTTCTTGGAAGTTAGTCATTCTAGGCTCGACTGAGGCTGAAGCATCCCCCGTCCACATGATGTCCAAAATTTGGTCTTTGGAAAAATGGCGAAACAACATTCACCTCACGTCGACTACGGCTGAGGGAGATCGATAATTACAACACGGGTAAGAAACTGTTTATGAATTCATGAATGCTATAAATATTTTGATAAATGTTTTTGAATAACTTACATGTTTTACAGCAATTGATCCTTAGTATTTTTGCCGGAATCCAGGAAAGTGCCTAGGCCACAAGCAAGACTATGTATATAACCAAATGGACGAGATTGCTCATTTATTTCATGAAGTAAAACTACGATTTAAGATTAGCTCCCTGAAAATGACGGAGAACGACCCGAAACGAAATGATGAATTATTAAACAGATATATTTAAAGCTAGATCTCAACCAAGTCATTCCTAAAGAGTTTTATCTTATGCATATACATAACGCCACAAGCCTTTCACTGATAAGTAAGTTTCAAAGAGCTAGGGATTTTTCTCGTCACTTTTTTTAGATTTTTTCTGCCTATCTTTTATTGCAAGTAATTATAGATGAGTTTATTCTGTTATTGAAACCTCTATCGAAATCAAGAAAAGCGCTTTTGAAATAGGAGATATTTTCCGTTTTTAACGTATTTTCAATTTAAGAAAGAAATCTTGATAAAGCTCTAGAATCTTAAATTTTCTGAACTTTTCACTAATGTTTGGTTTCTTATTAATATCTTAATATTATTCAAGCACTTTCAGCCATCTATTTTTTATTTAATATTAAGCCAAATCTAATACAAATGACTTTGTGCGGTTAACTAACTTCGGATTTTATGCTATGAAAGAATACTATAGCTTAAAGTTTGGACTACAGAAGTCAATACTAACAAGATGTTGGTCTTAGAGGACTGTGGACATACTCCTTTAAAGTCTTAAAAAATTCTCTAAATTCACGACATTTCAGTTTTATAGAAAAAAATTTATAGCTGTACTTTTTAACGTTAAAAACGAAACCTAAGATTTATAAGCTATCGACTACCATATGTAACTACTGACAACCCTATTACATATGACGTAGCCTTTTCGAAGATACGTAGTGGGTGGTGTGAACAACACAAGTTGACATGAACAACTGTATATAATGTGATTTCACAATATACAAGCTAACTAACTAGAGTTCTTTCATGGAATTTCGTTTAAATACTTTTTGAAAGAGCTCAGACGTTCCAGCTCAGACTTAAACCTCTTTCAATTTCAACAATCTGAACTTAGTGATCTTTTTGTTTTAGTGCTAATATTAGATTTATGGTTTGGAGTTGGCTTATATTTTAATGGAAATTCATGGAGAAATGTGACCCCTGGAAAGAGAATACAAACTACGCCAGGTTGGTAGTATCAAATTTAATTACATTCTTCTACAGAACCTTCTACGTGTTTAACAGAGCAATGTATATTTTTGATAAGATAGAACAGTTTTTGATCCCTGCAAAAGCAGGGGTGCCGTCCTAAAATTTTAAGAAGGGGGGCTGTGTTTGACTTAAGGGTCCAGGGCAGAGCCCTGGCAGGGGTCTAGGAAGTGGAGCCCCCAGGAGATCTTGAGATTTTACCATTTCTGATGCTTTAAAATGGCTTAGAATCCAGGAAGAAATATGGCGTCCACACTTTTCGACGCTGTTCTCAGTCTTGCGCCTGGGCCCATACAAGAAAACACTGACACAAAAAAAATTACTGAAAAATTCAGGGGGGCTAAGCCCCCCCTAAAAACATCTAATTTTTAAGAAGGGGGGCTCCGCCCCCCGTAGCCCCCCCTCCACGGCACCCCTGTGCAAAAGTACACCAAATCTCTTAATCGGACACTCAACGACTGAAAGGTTTTAATTACTTTGGATGGTTCTGCAAAAGACAGTTCTGATATCAAGTAGTTCGTCAGAGGAATAGCCCTTAGAAACGCATAGCTACCGAAAATACAAACGCCAAATTCGTTAGTTTTGGTAGCTATGCGATGTGTAGTCAATAGAAACCTATCATGTTTTGCCTAAAATTAGCCCCTCCATCTTGCAGACTCGTTTTGACTGTTTTTTTATTAGAGCGACCTTTATAAGAAACACGAAGCTCAAAGTTGGATCTCACAAGATTTCGTTATCTCCAAAACTATTTGAGATAAACTCAAGACAATTTCACCAACCTAAATCCCTTGCTCGGGAAAGCATTTTGAACACGTTATTGTTAAGAATAGGGACTGGTAAATTGGTGAAAATCACCTCGAAAATAAGAAACAGGCTTGCTTAAATCAGAATCAAGTGCTCTTATAAAAAAGCATCGATCATGCAGCTCTTTGAAATTTGTACGATATGTTTTTCTTTACAATGTCCTGCAAAAAGTATTTGAGCGTCGAAGGACCACACAATAGCTTGCTCCCTCCCACGGTAGAAATCGATTCGTCTTAATATTTTCCTACTATTCATTCACATTTGAAAAGTACTCGCAGGTTTAACACAGTTTGTTTAACCTTTTCGTTCTTGTTCTTGGAAACATCTGAAACCTACACAGTTGTGACTGCGAAATAAAGTCAGCCTCTTGATTCAAATTGTAAATCATATTGTTTTATTGCTTATCGTTTGGATATTTTGAATTTCTAAAAGTTATGCTTTCTATTGAGCAAATTTGTGTAGGACTCAAGCCCATGACATCTGACCTGTTTTGGTGCTTACAGTGCTGTTGTTACATATGGCTCGAAACCGAGGAACTCCTCGACGTAGTGATAGCCTCAGTGATAGACTAGCCTCGTGAAAATCTGGAATACTCACTGATGGTCAAACGTAGCAAAAATAGACTAAACTGGGTCAAAATATCCAATTTTTATATTTGGGTGTAAGTACACAAAAAAACTGTAGGTTGATAATCCCATGTTCGAAAACCCTGTTGTTGCTCAATTTAACCCAAGCTTCATCCCATTGAAATTGCATTAACCCTCTGAATGAACCACTATCCCTTCACCAGAGGGCTCAAATCAAATCATTTCGATACATTGCAAACTTTAATACCTTTTGAGTATCCCAAAGTCTCCTTTAGAATCTAGAATATCCCATAATCCTTTTAAACTCTTTCACTAATATCCCATAATCCTTTTTAACTTTCAGAAATGGATAGCAGCAACAACAACGGTGACATTGCTTTTCGTTTGCCCGCACTCAAGCCAAAATACCTGGATAAGCCGCAAGAAGTCAAGCAATGCCCGCGGGAAACTCGAGTTATCGCCGCGTTTGAAAATGCATTGGAGAAGAAGAAGAACGAAAGATTTCTGAAGCCACCTAAGAAAGTGCACTTGAAGCTGCACGAGCAGATTGATGGGATCGAGGCTGAAGATACGAAGTTATTTTTGAACAGATTGCTGGATGCGGAGTTGAGGACCCTCGATAGCAGTGCAGATGTCGTTGGTTATCTGGTCAGGGAAGTCACTGTAAGTTTTTAACTTTATGGTTTTTCGTAAAATAAAATGTTTACTTCAATGGGGTAGTGCAAACTCTGTTCATACTCTGTGTGGGTAACCAGGAAACAGGCTTGTCAAGATGGAGAACTTTTTGCGTCTTTTTCCTTTAGTATATGCATAGTTTATAGAAATAGATGGTTAAGGAAACCCATTGTTTTACGTCTTTGTCTCACGTTTGATGTTGAACGGTATTTGTGATATTTGAATGGTAGCGGTATGTGCGGTATTTGAACGGTAACGGTAAAGTGCGCAAGGTATGTCTAATCCTCTCTCTTTACTGTTGAAATTTTACATGTAAATATTGCCTACATAAATATGATACTTAATATTATAAAATCTTCTCTAAATAACGAATATTTCGGGCTGGAGAACGAAAAGAAGCGTCTTGGTCTATTTGCTCAACCATGACCTTGTTGGCTAAAACAATAGCAAAACAAAAGACTGTGCACTCTCAATTTTGAAAAACTAGCACAAAAAGATACAACAATAGGTCTCTAAACCATCTTCTATTAACTATAGTCTTTGTATGATTATATTTGCTTATTTAGAAAATATACCATACATGAATTAAATGAACTAAGGAGATAAAAACTATAATATCTATATCACTAAAATAACAGATAGAATGTACAAGATTAAAAATTAGAATTTCGAAAAATAACACCGCCAACTATGATGGGAGGGATAGCAACACAAAAGTCGAGGGTCGTTTTTTCCATGATGGCTCTTTCGGTTGTGTTTAATGAATTTGGATATTTCTGCCTGACCTCTGACTGTACCACCTTTTCTGCATCTGTTGGGTGGAAGGCCAGCATCTATTATGCATATGTCCTTACTCAACACTATTTACCCACTGATCTGAAAATAAAGACAGGATCGAGCATTTGTCGTTCTGAAATGAAGTCCTTCGCGGCCATATTGGTAGGTCCAATTCAATACATTGAGATTCCACTAGAGACTGCTCTTTTATTTGATGATTATTAGAATGTTGTGAATGCTCAGCACGAGATAGAGTAATCGTGCCAGCTATTGTCCGCAAAGAATACAGGCAACATAATTTCTTTGGCAGCCATATTTGGAGGCCAATTGCAAGCCGGAGCAATTGGCTTCAACATCTGAATCTAGAAACACCAGAATGCTCAATCCAGTCTTTATTTTGAAATCAGTGTATTTACCCCATCAACGTCCCTATCTTACCCCATCCCACCCTACCTCCCAATGTATTTCATTCTACCTGATCATACCACTGAATCTCCATTAGCCTCCATAAGATCTAGCACGAATAACCACCCCACTCTACATCACCCTACCTCCCACTAAGCCTCATCCTACTCCATCAATTCCTACCCCACCCCAAACACCCCCTATCGCTCCTGGCGATATCTCGCTTGAAAATAACAGGTAAAACTGGAAGTAGGGCGCAGCTGTTTGGAGAATTAGCATATGTTTTCCATCAAGAACCAAATCTGATTATCCGCTTTCGACTGGCAAGTGATCTCGTAATGATTGCTATCTTTTCCTTTGCTATGGAGACTCAGACCTGCTCTCCAACGAGGACATTTTATTGGTTGATTCACTGATATCCCCTGCTGGGGTATGCCATTGGCTTGTTTGATTTTAGGAATCTTTGGTGTAAAGAAATCGATTGAGGTTTAGGTTCAGGGTCGAATAGATTTTATAGTTCAGTTTCAGAGTTTGATTGCTCCAAAACTCTGGCTTCTTGAGTTGAAAACACCTTTACTTCTTCTTAAAGTCAAAAGGCTGAATTTAGATGGAAGATTATTGTATTTGTAACGCCTGATATTACACCTCTCGGCTGGTAGGATCTCGTTATTTAGTAAGTTTATGCCGTATACCCGTATTTTTTCCTTTTTCTTGACTTTCATTATGTTTCATATTACAGCTGTTTGCCTATGTCAATATTTGAGAACCCCAAACTCGAAACTTTCCAATTGTAGCTAAAGCCACACTTGAAACTAAAAGACTATCGAGGAACAGCTTGGAATGGGGATCTATTATGTAGACTCAGTGTCCCATGCTCTCTTCATAGTCACACGTGAAGGTTTGTGGGCCTGAGCAACTACTACTGCTCTTTTAAGGAGCCATTTTGAATATTTAGGCTCTTAGATATCATATAATTAGTGTAACCATCTGGCAGGCTGTAGCTAATTTCGTATAACTTAGTTTTTCGTGAAGGAGTGTAGTACCATATTTTGTTTGAATTATAAAGAGTTGAACTAGTTTGAATTGAAAGAGTTGAACTAGTTTGAATTGAAAGTGTTGAACTAGTTTGAATTGGAAAGTGTTGAACTAGTTTGAATTGGAAAGTGTTGAACTAGTTTGAATTGGAAAGTGTTGAACTAGTTTGAATTGAAAGAGTTGAACTAGTTTGAATTGGAAAGTGTTGAACTAGTTTGAATTGGAAAGTGTTGAACTAGTTTGAATTGGAAAAAGTTGAATTAGTTTGAATTGGAAAGAGTTGAACTAGTTTGAATTGAAAGAGTTTAACTAGTTTGAATTTGAAAGAGTTGAACTAGTTTGAATTAAAAGAGTTGAACTAGTTTAAATTGGAAAGAGTTGAGCTAGTTTGAATTATAAAGAGTTGAACTAGTTTGAATTGGAAAAAGTTGAATTAGTTTGAATTGGAAAGAGTTGAACTAGTTTGAATTGAAAAAGTTGAACTAGTTTGAATTTGAAAGAGTTGAACTAGTTTGAATTGAAAGAGTTGAACTAGTTTGAATTGGAAAAGTTAGACGTGCTCATCAATTTATTGAGACTAACGGATATCTGTTTCCTCCTATTTGTTAAAAACTCTCGTAATTTTTGCTAAGAATCGCAATCTTGCCATCGAATCCTATTGAAGTCACAACAGCAATCAAAAAGGACATCAAAACATCTGGTTTTTACAATAAATCTCTTTTTATCTCTTCTTTGTTTTTGACCTAAGTTGCCGAAAGTTCTTCTGAAAGATAAACCAGCTGACAAAATAGTTTTATCTTCGCAAAAAACAAGCTTTCTATTGCCGAGTTTAATGGCTTTTCATACTTCTATTCAATACAGCTTCTTTCTCGTTTGTTGTGTTCAACTAGTTAAGTTTCTGGAGGTTTTTATGTAGCTATTTTTTATGTAGAGCTTTTTGTATTGTAAGCTCCTACTACTTTGAAGTTCACGCAGTTAATACAGCACGACCCGTTTTATCGTTCTACACAACCCTTCTCTATCCAATGTCAATTCAACGAGTCTGTGTTCCTTCTATTGTATATTGTATTCTTACTGTTATATGCTTTATGTCTCAAGCCCACTATTTTTCATAATAGCCAGAAATATCGGAAACATATCGAAACGGACACACTCCATAGAGTAATACGTCAGAAAGAGAACAAAACAAAAACCTAATATATTTTTGCCGTTCTCTTTCTGGCGTATTAATCTGTTGAGTGTCAGACGAAAAGCTTAAGTAATCGTTGTGTTCGTTTCACTATGTTTCTGATATTTCTGGCTATTTTGAAGTTCTGTACCCTTCAAAGACTGCCCCACTTTTTTTCATAACCTTTACCCTCAGTTCTTTATTTTTAATCACTCTTAGACAAGCATAAGTTCAGTTGATAGCTACCTTAATTACACATCTTGATATTTGATGACACTAAAGATATTTCATGTTATGTTCTTATTCTTATTGAAACGAAGAAAGTCCACAATACTGGGCTTTGTGCCGGATCCTTTCGATGCTTGCTGCTAAGTAGGTAAAATAAAGCGAGACAGGAACAACGCAAGACGACACACACAGAAAAAAACGTAGATGGATTAAATATCATATATATAAAAGTATTGTCAATATTTTGCCTGGCATACAGGGCTTCTGCTTATTCTTATTAGCATTGTTATCAATGTTGTTACCATTTGTCCATACTCCTAATTGCCGAATTCTTCTTTGAAGTCAGTTAATCTGAATTTATTTCTATTATTAGGAGGTCAGCGAAGCAATCGAGAAAAGCAAGGACAGGTATACATCATTCCAACTATCATTTTTATTTCTTTACGAATTTCAATCGAGATAGAAATCTACATAGAGTAGAGCTATATACACTAAGAAGAAAAAGACTCAAAAAGCAAAACTCTCCATCTCGACAAGCCTGTTTCGTGGTTACCCACTGATCAGGAGATGCACAGATACAAATGTATAGATGTACAGATCTGCACATCCCCTGATGAGTGGGTTAACCATGAAACAGGCATGTCGAGATGGAGAGTTTTGCTTTTTGAGTCTTTTTCTTCTTAGTGGATAAAGCTCTACTTTATGTATCGAGCACTTTCATGGGAAACCGACCCACAGACTTTGAGATCGAAATCTATGTACATTAGATGGTCTAAAAACTGGGAGAATACATTCAGTATTGTGAAGAGATACCATCAGTACTGTGGTGTTATGCCATCAGTACTGTGGAGGATATTCAGTACTGTGCAGGGAAAATATAAACACTGTGGAGGTAATACGTGCTTGAAGTAACCTTTCACAGTACCGAACATCCTACACAGTACTGATGATATCCCCCCCCCCCACAATACTGACAGTAATACCTTCATACTAAACAACAACCTCCAATGTACTGGTGGTATCCCCAATATACAGCATTTTTCTTCTTGAGCATACCATCTCTGTAGTAAGACGAACCTCTGGCCCACCTGATAAATTAACCCCTTTCTAAGGTGTCTATCCTCTTTTAACACCTTCCGACCTCCCCGAATAATGCCACTTTGCCCTTTTTGAAGAAAACCTGGTGGTCTTTGTGATAGTTACTCTCGGAAAGAGAATAAAAAGAGAAAAAAGGGTGTTCCTGATAAGATTAGCTAGCATACGTGCATTGAAACATGCCGGCTTATTTCTTACTCCCCTGATATTTTCTCGTTACTTCCAAGATTGCGAAACGAAACGATCCAAGGCCTGTGGAAGTTGATTGCTGGAGTTTTTCACAGCATGGGTCAGGAAAACCTTAAAAAAGCGGTAAGACCTCAGAGAATATTTGATCGCCATTCACCACATGTGTCGTGAAGAAAGTCTTCAATTCTCTCAATTATTCATCGGAAATCGATCAAGAAATCATTTAAAACTTTGTTATTCCACGCAACGAAGTTTTAGTTGCAAAATTCACCTCCAAAAACCATAATCGCGATTTTCGCAAATTCTATTCTTTGGAACGTTAAGAAAACCATGACATCACCATAGTTGATGTTTTATTCAATAAGGGAAATCTGATTTTTAGAGTTTGCTGTGAGCAATTCTTTAGGATTTGTATTGAGAAAATGGTTTCAGCCGTGAGGGCTGACTGTGAATTTCGCTGCGATGACATGCACTTTTGAAATAATTTCTGTCAACTTTAGAAGAGTATAGGTACGTCTTTGAAATATAAATGTGAGTTTATGTCACCTTCGGGCTATTAATAGGGGGCTGCCAACTGATGTTGTTTGCTTCAAAATATGAATTAGGTTTATGATAGGTCATGGGGAGCAATGTAGAGTTATGAATGAATGAGTAAGAGTCTGTTTCTAGCGTGCTAAAGTGGTTATTCTAAGATTGATTTGATGGTGTCTCTTGGTGTTGTAAAAATTATCGTGGATCTGTAATTTGAAGTTTGTGGATCTTGAAAGTTTTCTTCACTCATTATTATCAAGATGCTTAAGTTATTAGACGCTGAATTCGCTTTTTCAAAAGACATGTGAGACCGCTAGAGTTACAAATATGAGGCATGTGTCCTTTCTTTGATGGCATTGCTTAACTTGTTGATCGTCATTAAACGCCTTTTTTCTTGTTTAAAGACATCTAACTGGAATTTTTAGAATCTAAAGGAAAGCTGATAAAATATTTCACAAACTGAAATTGTTTTCCTTACCCTTACTTTCCAAAATTATTGGGGAGAAAATATCTAAGAAACTACTTGTAAGAAAGAGACTCAAAAGGCAAAACTCTCCATCACGACTAGCCTGTTTGGTGGTTACCCACTCATCAGGAAATGTACAGAGATTACTAGTGTATATAGCTCTTCTCTTTGTATTGAGCACTTAAATGACAAACCGACTCACAGACTTCATACAGAACCACTTGGATATTTTTCTTACAGTAAGGGCCTGCAACAACTAACTTCAAACCTATATTTGTGGAGTTGTAAATTTTCTTTAAATTAATCACTGGCGTGCTAGCTTGGCTAAGGTTGGCTTAGTACCCTTGCTAAGTTTCCAGCAAGGGTACTAAGCTGTGAGCTTTGTCAGTATATAAAGCAGCAGTAGGTCCTAGTATGTTTGATCAATAGTATGATCTCAATCTGAAAAAGTCTGTCTATTTGGAAAAGGTCGACGAATATTAGTTTAAAACACGTGTCTTCCAAAATATTCTGGCATCAAGAAGCCAACAGCTTGCTGATATGTGTATGGCACTTCACCTAAAGCATCGATTATTTTTACTGAGAATTGTGCTTTTTAGTGAGATGGCTAGGATCTCTACCCATTGTACACTTTTTTCAATAAGCATCTCTGGACTTTGGACCCAGCCCTCAAAGTTGCTTTAATATTTTGGATTTTCACCCCTTAAGGTACTTAAGTTTAGTAAGTGGCTTAAGTTTTGAAAAGCAAGTAAAATATAGACATTTCCCTATACCCTTAACCGTTTACGTTAAAGGTGTACATGTAAGAAGACCTTTAAAACATCAAATATTCTTCTTTTAACAACGAATATAGTGTGAAAAATCAAGGTTAAGCACTTTCAGCATGGTTGCTTAAGTCGCTTAATCTATTTTGTGAAGTCCTGGAGTTACTTTTGCTTTGGTCATTCTAGCCTTGGTTGCTTGGTGATTTGTTGCTTATATAAAAAAGTGTATGAGTGAATGACTAAATTGGATTATAATTAAGCGTGTTAGTCTGACTAAGGCTTTGAATTTTTCCAGCAAAAGGCAATTAGCAGGGCTTGAAAACATCCAGTAACTGTAGAACTGATACACAAATTCTTCATTGTTGCTTAATTTTGAATGAAAGTTGCTGAAAAATGTGTTAAAAGGATAAATAAACTTACCAAGGTACGGGAGATTTACCGGCATTAAGGGAACCATGTCTAATGTTCTACATATAGGGACTCGCACTTTGATATACCAGATATGTATAATCAAATGTTTCGTAAATCTTTGCAAGTACACATGACTTGAATTGATAACGATAAGAGAGCCTAATATCCTATGTTTACAAAGTTACTGAAATAACTGAAAAACTGAGTTCAAAGAAGTTGAAATAACTAAATAACTTGAATTCGAGTACAGTAGTAACCCGCCATTAAGAAACTGAATGTTGCAAAACTAGACTTCCTGGTTTCTTACAGGTTGAGAATAAATAGGTGAAGAATTGGAATGCATGAAAAGCCGAATTTGGTATAGCTGAAGGCTTAAGTTTCCAATAAGTCGGTTTCTAAGTGGGTTATTACTGTTTGAATATATAATATATTTCGGGACTAAAGAGCTTTTGCACTCTTTATAAAACTCGGTATAGTCTCCCTGGTGCTATTCGAAGTGATGTATCTTTGTTGCTGAAAATAATTTGAATATTTTAGACGATCCTTTATCTTTCATTGACTTATCATCTTCTGCTACTTCTTCTTTTCAGCTCGTGTTGAAATCACCGGTTTTTCGATACGAAAACTACTCCAAAGCCTTACCTCTCAGTCCAAGATTCTTTCGTAAGCTTGAAAAGAGAGAACCGGTCGTAAACACACCCCAGGTCTGTAAAGGCTGTCAAGTTGGAGGACCACTTCCATGGTTGTGAGTATAATTTTTTTTGAATCCATGAAAAAAATACCAACATACCCATGTGGTGAATTAAGTTACTGTATCTCAGATACCCCTATTATCTATAAACTCCTATCAACCCATTCGAGCCCCTAGCCTAATATACCCCGTTTCCCCCATCAATCACTGTCATTCCTTTTTACCCCATCTGGATACACAAACTAACACAGTACGAAAATCCCACAAAAATCACAATGGAAACACGCAAGTAAAAGCATTGAATAGGCAAAGCCATAACGGGCCTAAGTAAGGTAACGAAAAATATAAGTTGTGATAATTAAGGCTGTTTTCTTAGTGAAATCCTGCCACAATCATATTTCATTTGAAGTATCTGAATTTAGACTAAGAATGTAAAAACTTTATTTCAATATTCTCAGATATCTCTACCCAGACCGCGAAATCTACCGAACTGGTGGTGGTTTTGACTGCATTGAATTTCCACTTCCGCTCACCAAATCTGACAAGCAGCCTACAATCCCGAAGAACCCCTTCTCCCAATCAAGGGGTAAGCTGGTAGAGACAAGGGCACATCGTCTGCCTGCCAAGCGAAAAGCATCCGCAACTAAATCAAGGCTTCTTAAATTTCGTCGTCGATCGAAGCATTCTGAGGTTTCAGTGAAGTTACCTCATGTTGGACAGAGTTTATCGTCCACTGGTACTAGTGAGAGTGACCGAAGGTAACTTATGATTATTATTATGAATTTTAAAATCACTCCATACAACTTGTGTATGATTCAGTCAGTGCCTATTTTAGTGTGGTTTTGCCCCACACTTTGGGGTCTTGGAATTCCAGGTGTGGTCTTGGAAATTCGAATGTGTGGGCGGCTTTTTTGGAGCTTTTTGCCTTGACTCCATGCTTTTCATTCCGATGAGAGCTTCATAAAGTTTCCCGGGTCTGGAGTGGCGTGGAGTCTACCGTAAAAACGGCATGTAAAGCTTTGATTACTCCTCTCCTTTGCTATGTGTAGTGCACTCCTACCTTGATTTCCTCATTAATGAGAAACAGTTAGCTAAAGGGAGTTTTTCTACATTCTGACTTTCGGAAGGGTAACCGACCAGACCTTAAGTCTCTCGCTATAAGTCTCTCAATATCTTTTCTTCGAATATAAGTCTCTCTCTCATTTTTGATTTTCTTAACGCTTTTATAACGAATTTGTTTAACGCTTGCCCAATGAATATCATGGATCCCAACCTAAGCCATTTTAAGGACCCATAGATGGTGAAGTCTCTTCAGCTTCCAGGTACTCTGCCTCTGGACGTACTGGAGGGCTTACAGCGCCCTCAGACCTCCAACTGTTATGGGCTGCCCCATGCAATTCACAGTATCTAAATATGGGGGTCTTGGAAATTTTCTTTGACATTTCTCAGCCAATATTGACTATTTTCTTAAGAAGGCTGAATAATCACAAACCATGTTAGAGAACACCTCTTGAAGGACCTTGTTTGAACCAGAAACGAAGCTAAAGTGACTTTTATCCTTAAAACGAATAAAAATGTAAAAGTATTGATAAAAAGAGGCAAATTGCAATAATTTGGTTGAATCTAAGTACAAATGTAATATCTGATTGCTGATTACACAATGCCTGAAAAAAGTGAAATAGCGTTTCACCCTTGGTTGTAAACTGCAAAAGAAGAGCTTTTTACACCCTAGAACTCGACCCAGCCCCCCAAATACGTGATTAGTCGAAGTGGTGTATTAAGGCAAAAACGGTGTACTAATTTGATTTGGCAGGAATTCCCTTGCATGACCCCTGCTAAACTGAGAGAGTGAGTCAACGACTCTCTGTTTAACGTGCTTTTCTGACTGAATCTGTTTCATGTATTCAGTTGGGGAATGGTAACATACACTACATCACTACATAGTAGTACGATGCTCTTTAAAGAAATGTGCAAATTACACGCATTTTTATGAGCAATTTCAGCACGAGCTCACTACTAAAAATTGCTTAGCTGCAGGGAGTTCTTAATTTGAGTTCTTGAAATTGCTTAGCTTTTTTACTGAAAAATTGCTCTCTCATCTTACACACTAAAAATCTTATATACTTATTTGCCGGGGATACAATATCCACTATAACCTACTTATCTGTAGCTGCTGTACGATTTTCATTACCAATTGGATCAGAACTAGAATTTTCAAATTGCATAGCCTTTCTATATCCTGACCTGGAATTGCTATAGTACTGCCTTGCTTATAAAGCAGTTCCTCATAAAAAAATACGTGTATAATAACTACCCACTAGGCCACCCCTCGATTTTAATCTTGAAGCAAGGTGGTGTATAATCTACGCTGTCAAGATTTCTGGCACCAAGCAACTTGTTTACAGGTGCAGGCCACAACATTCTCTAAGACAAAACCTTTTTATCATGAAAATGATAAAAATTACATTGGAATAGATGATCGTTGTGTTGATTATTATTGATCATTTCTGATTATTGATCATTGATCATTTGATTTTTATTGATCAAGTCTTACATTTGATTTTATAATCATATAATATTTTTGATTTCATTTTCAGTTCCATTGCAGCTTCTACGTCACTGGAGTCTTTTCTGTTCCATTCGAAAAATGGTGAGTCTAATTTGCTCGTTCCGGTTCCATCTGGTATGACTATTCTACAGCTCTAAAAGCATTTTTTTTTATTTGCTTTCAAATTCGTAAGAGCTTGGCAGAATTTGATGCTAACTTATAAGCCTAGTATGCTTGAGTCAAATCACTCCCGGAAATCACGTACAATTTCCCTGAAAATCCTATCGTGCTAATAAAGATCCCTTAAAAATCACTTAAAATCCTTTTGTTCCTGATAACATCTTGCATTCTTTGAAAAGGGCTGAAATGCCCCCCACTTGCGTCCCCTTAGAACCAATTGTGGCTCATAGTGGCCCTCCTGTCTTAGTATTACTCTTTTTCATGATACTAATGCGAGAGCCAATTTACCTAAGATCGTAAATATTATAAGATAAGACAAGAGTATACCATGCTTTAAACACGTTTCGGCCATAATCGAAAAGTCTTCAAGCATTGTTTGTTCATGTGTTATCTTTCCTAAAAAGCTATGATTGAACTCTCACTGTCACTAGATGTTATCTGGATAACCCTTAGTTTGTTATTTAACTTTTGTCGTATTACAACAATTAACAAACTTACTGACTTTTGTAGGTCACCAACTGTCTCCATTAAGCAAGGGAAGTGAGCATAACTCGAACAGGATGGGCGAAGACAAGCTCGTTGGTAGTGCAGAGAAGGTAGGATGAATTGAAATCGGTATATTCATTCTGACAAAGCAATTCATACTAAGGCAGAATCCCTATAAAGAACCTGATTTTATCAAGGCAATTTCCTGTGCACAAGAGAGTTGATTTCTGTATTCAGGCTACAAAGGACCCGAATCATAAAACACAAGTTGTAGATCATTTTTCTGAGATATGTGGTCCAATGATACAATGCTGAACTTTCAGGGCATTTTTCTGCCTCTGTGATAGACTTTTGTTGCATTGGAAGGGGAAAAACTCAAAATTGTTTATTTCAAACTTAAATTCCATTGGAATGAACTATGAATGAACTATTTAATCTCTACACGAATGATTAAACTTAATCTCTATAGGAATGTACATCTGCGAAAGTACTGTTTGTATCTAGCGAGGTACTGTTGTACCACAAGGATCGATCCTAGGAGCCTTTCTATTGATTATTTTGCTCCATTTTTTTATACTGTGTGGTTTCTGATTTTCATCCCACAGCCAGCCAATTAATTTTTGAAAGATTTTCCTCCTTCAACTCCGTACTGTTGTGAGGACTTTCTCCCTACATTTCAATATTAGTATCAACCAAACTAGATAATTCTCAAAATTATATTTATAGGATGCAAGAAACGAAAAATCATATTCATCCAGAAACCCATCAAGTCAACAGAAGAAAAACTCGGTCACATTCGATAAACATATAAAGGAAAGGATTTTCAACGAAATAGCAGACAATAATAATGATAATTTTGGTAGTAGCACCCATCCATCAACCGACCCACGAGGAAGGCCCAACCCCCAGTCAATGTTGCACTCTCTGAGCCGGACAGTCTCTAACTTAGGCCAACGATCTAACGAATTAGGCCAACGATCTAACGAACTAGGCCAAAGGCCCAACGAATTAGGTCAAAGATCCAACGAGTCATTGACAGATAAATCTGTTGAAATTGGAGAGAGTGAATGGACGCGAAGATTTAAAGCCAAAATCTCAGTGAGTAACTCTGCGAAACAGCAAAATTTAAATGCCGTGCATAACTCGACTTTGCTTATCGATAAAGGGAGTGCGAATATGAGGAATTTCGAAGGGAGGAAAGTCTCCAATGTGAAGTTTGGTGGTTTTGTGAGAAAGAAAAAGACATCAGAAGTTTTAGGCAAACCAACCCAGAGTGTATCTGCAATGAATGGTAAGTTATACCAATATATTTTTGTTTGTATATAAAGGCAATCTGCAATTGCTGATGACAGAAATTTATTAAACTATGTAAAATATCACCATCAGCAGCTTTTCATGGACCAAAATTCCTTTGCCATCTATGAAAATATGAAGTAATGAGCTTTTAAAGATGTTCGGGGCTGAACACTTTACTTTGAGATAGAGAGTATTGCTTTCTTTGGAAGACTATGGCATTGTATCTCAACTGAAATTAGGAAATTATTCAATTGAGATATTTAGAAAACCTACAAAAGACTGGAAAGGTGATGATTGTAACTGTAGATTATACAAAAGTTTCGAAGCACCTGCTGGATTTTCAAACCATCTACCTTAATATAGGTATCATTAATTTTGACAAGCAGAAAGAAAACATTTAGGATCAGTTACTCCACCATACCATGTCGATTTAGGTGAAAGAACAGTAAAACCAAGACCTGTGCACTGTCTAAGTTGAAAAAAGTCTACAAACATACAATAAAAGGGCTTCCAGACCATTTTCTTCTAAGACTATGATATAATGGACTTTTCGTCAATGTAACAGACTTGTCATGCTGTTACCAAATAATCTGGATTTGCTATGGGTTGGAAAGTATTTCTATTTGCCTCCTTTATCTAATTAAGTTATTGACAACTTGAACTTCTCTTACTGATGAATTGAATTACTGGCAACTTCTCCGTTGATGAATTGAATTATTGACAACTTCTCAGCCGATGAATTGAATTTCTGACAACTCTGCTGATGAATTGAATTACTGACAACTTCTCTTACCGATAAATTGAATTATTGACAACTTCTCCCACCGATGAGTTGAATTGTCTGTATTTTCAGGAACTGTCAGAAGCAAGCGAGAGTCGATTTCAACAGCAACAATGTCTGACCTCTCAATGAGATTTTCAAGTTCTTTGTCAATGAATTATCCTGAGAGTGAGGCCACAGATATTCTTGGTAATCAAGATTAAATATTCTTGACTATTTTTAGTTGAATGAATTAGTTTGACCCCTCAGACGACTACCGAATGGCTAAAACTGGGATATTGCATTATCATTTGAGAGTATTTTGTGTCGTTAATCTCTGAAACACAGAACAGTTAATCCTTTCCTCCCTTTATTAGGCTAGAGTTAGATTTAGGGTTAGTGCTAGTGCTAGCACTAAGGTTAGGGTCAGGGTTATGGTTATGGTTAGAGATAGGGTTAGTACCAGAGTTAAGGTTAGGATTAGGGCTAGGATTTGGGTCAGGGTTAGTGTTAGGGCTAGAGTTAGGGTTAGGGTTAGGGCTAGAGTTAGGGTTTGTGCTAGAGTTAGAGTAAGGGTCAGGCAGGGTTAGGAATAGGCGTTAGAGCTAGATCTAGGCTTAGGGTGGTTAAAGTTAGGGTAAGGGAGTAGGGCTAGAGGGATCATTTCTTAATAAGACTAGGGATAGAGGGCTCTGTTCTGACTAACAAGAAAACCTCAAACTGTTTATCTCATGATTCATTTTCTATTGAAGGCTTGAATGAATTTTCTCTCACTGGCGCTAAAGTAAAGCCAGCTTCCAGAAAGCCCTCAATGGCAACCGAGAAATACAACCCCCCTGGTTACCGGAAAAGAAGCATGTATGCTGACAGTATGGACGGCAAAGGCATGGGGGCAAAAGGAAAGAACAGAAATGGAAGAAGAAGGAAAAGTAAAAAGGTTTGTGGAGAAATATCATGCATTTCATTGAATAAAGACATTATTGCTCCATCGAAATTTGAAAACAGAATGTTACCCAAAACCAAATCCATGATTTGCAATTAAATCAAGAATTTAGAAAAAACCAAAGACTTTTTGAGTCAAAATTCTTAGTTAGCTTGTCCTTAGCCTTATTGATGGTGAATACAGCCTGAGGACATGTATCTTGGCAACTGCAAAAATGACAGTCTTGCTTGAAATTCAATACAATTATCTCGGAAGCCTCGGAAACCTTCTGTTTTTAATATCTCTAATATCTGAAGGTTAGAGACAGCAGAACGTTTTTAAAGACCTCGAAAGAACTTACGGTATTCGCAAGTATTCTTTGAAAAACAGACCATTTCAAAATAAAAAATTATTTAGGTTTAGAAGAAGCTGTCCTTTATTCCTTGATCGATCATCTTTTGCAGAGCCTTTTATTGTTACTTCTTTATCATATTTAAATTCTCAAATTTCTCTTTTAGTCAACTGGTAATTCTGACCTTGGTACGTCAGTGACATCATCAGTACGTCGTGATTCGTCAAATGGCAACCTCAGTCTCACTTCAGGAGTTGCAAGTGACATGGTAATTGAACCTCTTGTATCTTGGCTTCTCATACTTATTCATATCCATATCCATTCGGATCACAATTCTGGTATCCCTCCACCAGGTCTCCAACCCGGCACTTTACCCCAAAAACGTTTGGGTCTTGGGTTCGATACCTGGTGAAGGCATACCAGAATTGGTTAGCCCACTTAGATGAAACATGTTTTTCAGTTTTACGCCACTTTAGGATCTTTAAGGGCTTCACCCACTGATCTGAAAATAAAAACAGGATCGAGCATTCTGTTGTTTCTTGGGCCAAATGTTTGAAGCCAATTGCTCCAGCTTGCGTTTAGCCTCCCAATATGGCTGCCATAAAAAGTTATGTCTATTAAATTATGTCTATTAATCTAAAAAGTTATGTAATTTATTCTCGTGCTGATCATTCATAACATCCCAACAATAATCTAGGAAAAAAGCACGCCCTAGTGGAATTTCAATGTATAGATTTGAACCCTTCAATATGGCCTCAAATATGACTTCATTTCAAAACATTTGGTCGATCCAGTCTTTATTTTGAGATTAATGGCTTCAACTCTATTATGCTACACCGCCCTTTTTCATTACTAAAAACCGCTATTGATAGCTGTTAGTTGTTGTTCATAGGCAAATAAGCTTCGTAATCTATTGGTCTATGTGCAAAGCACTAAAGGCCTACTGAAGAGGTGAAGCAGTGCCACCAAATTCCTTCCTCTCCATATGAACACACTTTGTGATTCCTTTTTGCCCTTACAGAGAGCTGGCCAATTCTCTCCTTACACTCTTATGTAATAGGTCGTAGGGGTGGTTTTGAACCTACAACCCTTAAAAGGCTGGGTTGAGTGAGTGAGTGATCCAAACATTGAGCCCTGTCTGTCCTTTAAGATCAGTATAGCCAGAAAAATCGGAACCATAATGAAACGAACACATAGATACTACTTAAGCTTTTCGTCTGACACTCAACAGAGTAATACGTCAGAAAGAGAACGAAACAGAAACCTAACTGATTTATATACCCAGATGTGGATCGAAGGATCAGTTAGGTTTCTGTTTCGTTCTCTTTCTGACGTATTACTCTGTTGAGTGTCAGACGAAAAGCTTAAGTAGTATCTATGTGTTCGTTTCATTATGGTTCCGATTTTTCTGGCTATACTGAAGTTCTGTACCATCCAAAGACTGTCCTTTAAGATCACTTGTTGAGCCCTTGTGAGGGGTTATGTATAAACATTTGATATTCTTCGTAGGTGGCTGGGCAAGAGGGTATTAATGAAGAAGATACTTTGAGCTCAGAAAAATCGATAAAAGAAGAAGAAGAGAACGAATGGATAGATTTGGATGACGAAGATCTCGACGATTTCATGAGTGATGATGAATTTGAGTTCGACTCTGCAACTGGTACCAAAAAACGACGAAGAGCAAAGAGAAGGCGAACCTTGCAGTACAGGACCGAGTGAGTTGTTACTCTTTGATTTTACCTCAAGTATGCAAGTGAGGGGCGTTTCACTCTCCCTCAAAGCGTAAGAGATTTTTTAGTTACAAAAGGATTTCTAGGGATTTCCTTGAGAACAATATATGATTGTTTGGGCTAGCGTACGGGTTTTTTGTTGGTGATTCACCCCCCTGCATGCAAGCTTGGTCTTGCGTAAATATTTCTGAAATTGAGACCAAGGTGAGGTTGGTGACTCTCTCCATTCAGGAATAGAAGTCGTTTCCTCCATTAGCTGGCACAGGAGCGTTACATCATGGGGGTGACTGCATATTTGCCCTGCAAGAAACCTTCTCATCATGGCATCATATCTTGAGGAAAACAATTATGTTATCGGTGGAAAATACTCGGTCAACTTTAGTTTTACCCTGCAAGTAAATATTATTTTAACAGTGTGGGTTGATGTAAACCAAATGCCCTCGTCATGTGAGACCCCTAGAAAAGATAGTAGCAAACGACAGAGGAGTCTTTGGGAAGCCTTCGACTACGGCTGACCAACCTACCGACTGAAATGGCATACCCAGCATCGTGGTCCGAATGAAGGTTTTGAATTGACTCCTTCTCTGACGAAAGGTGTATTATTTTTAGATACAGTTTGAACGCTTTTGTCACTTTTTCTGTGTTTTGCGAACCCACAACTTGTTTTGCTTTTGACATCGGAAGATTTTGCAACATTATTCATCCCCTAATAAATATTAATACTGCTAACAAAATGATAAAAAAGTTAAAAGGATTAAACAAGTCAGCAACATCAAAAGACATGGAAAAATTATTAATCGCCTTTCTGCTCTGGTTAGCCTTACACGTTTTTTTATAAGGAATTCTTGATTTGATTCTTTATTTACCTGCTGGGTCATTGTGAATTGTTTTTAATTCGGGATTCCCCCTATCTGCTTCCTTCTTGGGTGTGCCTCTCTGATGTTTGGGTTGGTAACCTTGTACAATCTTTATGGTAAATCCATATTTTTAATGGTAATCTTCGTTAATGTCTAAATGTCATGGCCCTGGAAGACATCTCTGTTTCAATGTTTTACAAAAGTACATCCAACTAGGAGGTATTACGTACAAGGAAGGGTTTAGGGTTAGGTTCAGGGTATATTAAGGGTTCAGAGGGCTTATGGTGAATTTAGGAATTCTCTAAGTTAGAGGGTTATGGGTAGGCTAGGTATAAAACATGGTACATAGCAATATTCTCGGGAACCATGACAATTAGCTGTCTCCATCTCCCACTAGGTCTAAGGTGAGGGAAATCTCAACTACAGTGGTAAATACTTGGTACTGGTATTGTATGATTTTGTCTGTCTTTTCATGTGAAAGACATTTTTCTCTTCCGAAATTGTCAATGAGAACAATAAACAGTGTTAGAAGGGCCTTTCGTCCCTGACAAGCTGCCCCCTTTTAGCTGCCCCCCTTACAACCCCTGATCGTGCTTTCAGCTAAAGTATCATATGATTTATAAAGTAACTAAACAGTATTTGACCCTAAAGAACTCTTGCTTAATCAAACAACCAGCTTTTCCTTCGAAGTGAGCTCCAGTTTTAGCTCTAGCTTCACCTTATAAAAAACATGTGCAGGGGCTTTGGAAGCAAATCCTCAAAAGTTGCAAATTTGCTTCGTCTTTGCAGCACGTAAAGAAATAGAAGCAACGATTGTATGTTAAATGTATATTCATTTATTAATTGTCACAATGTTTGTTGATATATAAAAAAATTCGATTATTGGCTTTGGAGGCGTAGATGAATAATTTCTTTCATTTGGGTTAACAAGTGGACATAATGTGCAGTCTTCTAACTAAGCATATTTTTTGAAGTTTGTGTTGTAAGCAAACTGATTTTATAACATCCTTGATAGTTTTTCAATTGTATATAATTGCGATTGTTATTTTTTGTGTTTGATGATGGTGTTTGCTTTTCAGGCCGTTGTCGAAATACACGCTACGGAGGGGAAGCCGATCAGAGAGCCAGATTTTTACTGCAGGTGACGAAGGTAGGCGAACCACTTTAAGATTTGTCTCCCTTTACTTATCAAAGGCCTGGCCCTTGGAACTAGGGTAAATACCAGGGGGCGTAGGACTTTAAGAATATGGCATAAAAGTTTAGTAATGCGTGTTTATTTATCAAGCTATCTTTTTGTGGAATTTAGGCGCCCTGAATTTTCCCTTACACTGGTGGCTTAGTGTTTCTCTCGAAGCCCTCCTCTGGAAAGGGCTATTTGTGCATTGGACGCTTTGAGTTCGTCGTTATTTCCAATGATTTTTAAACGAGTTGCAGCAAGTATTTGTTTACGATCTCTAACTAGAAATTTACCAGTAAGCCTGGGCTACCTTCCTTGATCCGATGTGGATTAAAAGTTTAAGATGATAATAACTAATTGCAGCATTCTCTCGTAGATCTAAGTATGTTGGATTATGCTGCAAGATACTGCATCATCAGGTATTAGCAACAGAGTTGGCATCAGATCTTCAGATTCTCTCCATTCCATCCTCTTCTTTACAGGATTTGATGTTACTTGTTCTTTCCTTTCTTTCTCTTCTTCGGCTCGGTTAGTGATTGTTTCAAACTTTCGAAATTACTTCAGATGCAACTAGAGTGATTTGAACTGAACCCTGCTAAAACCTTGTAGACCCTGCTGAACTCTTACCAAACCGTCCTGAACCCCCAACCCTATAGAACCCCACAAAGTCTTATTCAAACTAAACAAATTAAATAACTAATTGTCAAAATTAACTCCAGAATTCCCTAAAATTAGATCAAACGGCAAAATGCTTTTTTGGAGCTTGGAAATAATTGATAGTCGTTTTGCACGTTTTGTTTCTTGTCATAATACAACCATTGGGATAGCTAGAACAGATGTGCTAGGGTGGACTAAGAACATATTTTAAGGGGTTAAGGTACAAAGAGCCCCTGGAAAAAGGATAAGGGAAACGCTCTGTCTGCAAAAAGGACTGATGAACTTAAGAACCATACAACTAATACTTAATACGCTAAGCGATACTTCATGAATCTTCAATCTTCGGAACGAAACACCAAATTATATTTCTTCCACGTCTCGATTAGGCTGCATTTAGAGATTAATGGCCGTGCAGAACCCCAGATATATCGCAGCTTGTTAGTTTAATTCTAGTCCACCCTGTATTCATGATATTGAATTTATATCTTCAGCTTGGATCGACTATCCAAATATGAGAACATTTTCAACTCGTATGCAAGCTGTGAAAGCCAGGTAAATAACATTCTATCTTTTACCTCCTTTAATACATTCCTTGTTATTTTTGGCTGTATCTTATCTTTTTACTGGTTGAATATTTGTTTTTAATTTTCAGGCAAATGAAGATGCAATGAAAGGAAGTAAGCTTGATTCAGATATTGTTGGGGAGACGCAGAAACAGGTAGACCTTTCAAAATCAGTTAAAAAAGAGGGTCGCTGGGGCTAGTGGTATTGGCAGTTGAATTATCGAAATTTCCTATATACTAGGCCTATGCCCGTTGATGCTCTGTTTCATATTTTCGAGATTAGAGAAATGAATTTTATGAAACATGACTAGTTTAGTAGTTTTGAGATCAAGTAACACCGTTGGGAAGAAGGTAAATGGTGTCCGAATTGCAATTTTACGACTCTCATCGAACCCAATGTTAAGGCCAAAGAGGGTGGGGGAGATTGATATCAACCTTTTAACTTGGTCCATTACTCCAAGGTCATTTAGTGCATTGTTTTGCGTTACATCGCCGTGAGTCACCTGTAGGCTCCTTACGTTGCAAAGGGGTATGACTTGGGGGTCTTAACCCAACCAGGGCCTGTGGTGGCGATTCTGAGCAATGACGGTAAAATTATCACCTTGCAAGTCTAGCAAATGTGTTTTTAGTAAAAAGTGCACCTCTTGTCATTATTCCTTATTTTTGGAAGATAAACAATAGTTCTTGTATTTGATCACCCAATTTACTTCTGTTTCGCTTCTCATGCTACTATTAACATATATGATATGGGAATGGGCTAACTTTGACACGTTTTTTGTATTTTGTTTAGAAAGCTCTTCTAAAAGACTACGAAAAGCTGGTGTATGGAATGGATATTTATCAGCAACGAATATCAGAAGCAGATAAAAAGAAAGTTGAAATGATTCGTAAGTTAAATTCTATAGACAAATTGTTATTACCCAGCTAATAATCATAGTAAGAAATACACGATATGGGAATGTCCCTTTCAACGCATTGCCAAACCTATAGCAGCATGAAATCTTGACTGCAGCAATAAAGTTTTGGGCCTAAATTTCGATTTTGGCAATAAATGAAGCCAATGAAGTTTGATTCTTTTAAGGGCGATGCTTTATCCCTCTCAAAAGTATTATCTATTTAGTCGTTACACTTTGGAAATATTTGTCATGATAGTAATGAAATATGAAATCAGCAATATCAGCCAAAATTCAGCCTTTTAAGGTAACTTAGTTGTCTTTTAGATTATTTATGGCTAATATGGCTAAATTTTTGCTGTTTGCTAATTTCATATTCTATCACTGAAAATATTAATCCAAGCTCTATATAGATATTGGTTCTTGCTATAGTTAATTTATTTTCCTGCAGGACAGCAGCAAGGAACAATGGACAGTTTCTCCAGCGGTAGTTACGATGAGGAGCAAAAGGTATTCAATCCTTTATAGTCCTTCATAAGTATTTCACAACACTCTTCGATGAGTATACATTTTTAGAGTAATCTTGGATACATAGGAATCCTACCAAAAAGAAAGAGCAGCTAGAAAATGGAAACGTATCCAAACAATTATTAATTTTGACACAAGCAAGTTTTGTACTATTTAAGAGGAAAGTAACGCCATCAATCTCCCTATAAGAGTTCCTCATGGATGCTTGTTACGCGTTTGTAACCCCTATTTCAATATGAGGCATTCCTGTTTTTAGATGCTTCCTACGTCCTGATTCTTGACCTTTTTTCTACCAATACCAATTAAATTCTCTGTCAATGATCTGCAGAAAGGTTTTGAGTTGGTCAAGTCACTTGGAATATAATCTTAGATTATGAAACAGATTCAAAGTAGGGGAGCAATCAATTTCTCCATGAGAATTCCTCGGATTCGCCCGTTTTTGCGATGGCATGTGTCTCTTTATATTCTAGACATCCCTGATATTGAATGTGAGGGCTCAGTCCCTAAGTGCCTAAGGTTGGACCTTCCCTCTACCGTACCTTTTTCATGATCTTTAGGAATATTTTGAGTTGGTATGCATTGTTAGAAAATGCGTGTTGCTATTTTCAGAAACTTCTTGAAGCAAGTATTCAAGCCTTGTCACCTAAAATCGACGCTGTGGAAAATAGAATCAAACAGTTCCTTGCAAAATTAAAACAGATGATGGGTAAGGAATCAATATTTTTCTAAGGAGCACTTCCCTCCCTTTCAATACGAATGAATAAACAATTTTTAGAGGTTTCTTATTGCAATGGTAACATTTTTAAGAAAAGTGTCAGAGATTTTAGGGAGCGATTTTCCTCTCGCTTATCCGATTCGTTTTTATTCGTTTTTATTCTGTTGTTATTTCGATCATTCAACATGTGTGGTTTTTGAACAAATTTTCCTAGTTGTTGTTTAAATTTGGCATTTCACGAATTATGTTTAGCGAACTTGCAGCTGGCAGATATCTCCAAATGCGGAAAGAAATCACAGTTATTGTTTGGTAGCTGGCAAAGTTGCTCAACCAGAAATTCCTTAACCTCAGAATTATCCCTTACAGCAGTTTTTTCAGTTTTCTGTTTCTATATTTGATGTAGCAATGGTAGATTTATATCTTTATTTTCTTTCCTTTCTTACAGAGAAGAAACGAGAGCTCCAAGATGCATTGCGAGAATCCGGAATGGAAAGTGAGAAAATCGAGAAGCTCATCAAAAATACTGACTTTTTGGAAAGGAGATTCCAGAAAATGAAGGCAAGACTAAGGCTTTGTTCGTTTAGATAAAGAGGACTTAACTAAGTTGCAGTGTCACTGGGGTATCAGGAAACTTTTAATGGAATATATTGCTGTAAGGCCCTCATGTGTGCTACTTTTAATATGGCTTGACAAGGACCAGGGGGTCCAGTCAGTTTGGAGTCTGATAAAGGGTTACCAAATGGCCCAATTCAAGAAAATAACACCGTCATTTAGTTGTATTTTTTGCATTTGCTACTTTTTTGAGGGTGTTCGTAAAAGATGGGTTACTGAGATTTTGGTTCAAATACTAACTCCTTTTGAGGTTGTTTGATTTATTATACTGCTATTGGAGGGTAGTTTTCAAAATCTTAGCAATAGCCCCCTTTTACCCTGACTGTACTCCCCTGTGAGTTTGCAATTAGAGTATCAAAAAGTGGGGACCCTTTACTCATGTGAAGTTTATTACTTTGATGAATATCAGATAAAAAGCTGGTTGATTATTATTTGATGAATAATCTTCTTTCTTGTTGGTAGAATCAACAAATCGACATCGAAAGTCTTCCCACTGCTTTGCGAATTGTAAACAAGAATTTCAATAACGAAGATTTCAAATTTGTCACTCGTGTAAGTCTTCAATATTCCCCTGGCTCCTTTGATTTGCAATTGATTGTAGCTACTTTAGCTTTATTCATTTTATATTTTGTTATCTTCTCATTTATTCTATGTATTAACACATCCCTGTGCATATAATTAAAAGGTAACGAGGTAGAATTGAATTTTAGAACAAGCAAGTTTAAATTCAAGGCTCAAATCTCATTTTAACCTTTGATTGGTTTTTATTTCTTTATTGGCAGATTTTGCAACTTCCCAAGAACGAATCTTTAGATTTCAAAGCGTTTGCAATCGTTGCTGCATTGTCTGAAAGAATTGGATCTCTAGAGTAAGAAACATTTTTATCTAAATTCATATTAAGGGAGCGAAGCTTCTACAAATCATTCTTGCGAACTGAAAGGATTCGCAACAATTTCACCACGATATTGGATGTTTCTGATGCTCTTAAAGGATTTGCAAATATTTGATAGATATTTAGAAGATTATACATTGAGAAGAAAAGAGTCAAGGAGCTAAACTCAGCATCTCGACAAGCCTGTCTCGTGGTTCTGTCTGTACCACTAATCTATATAACACTCTGCATTTATGTATTGAACACTCTGTTACGGAAATCTGAAACACAGGCTTGGTATTTATAAGATTTGCAACGATTGAAGAACAATAGACAATTCTGCAAAAGATGGCCGGTCTTATTTCACGCAATTAATGATTATGCATGACAGGAATATGATTCTTGACAACGCATAGCTACGAAAACTAGCGACTGCAACAGCTATGACTGACTTAGGCCGTTGCTATTCAGGTTACTATGCGTTGCTTGGGGGTTATTCCTTTGATGCATTGTGGTAAATGAGAGCTACCAAATGTTTTGCAAACGATTTCACCACAATTTTGAAAGATTTTGTGACGATCTTGAAAGGACTTATTGGTATGCTGGATGTATGTAGCAATTGATATAAAATAATATTGAAACATTTGGTTTTTCTTTTAGCAAATCTATCAAAGCCTTACTGAGGGAAGTGGATCTCGGAACACTGGAAAGAAAACTCGACAAATGCAAGGTATTTCGATGCTCGTGCCAATAGATTAGTATTTTGCAGAGTTTCATCTATTAATCTTTCTCAAACCATTTAAATTACAAACGAGGACAGCCTCATCGAAACAAATTAGCCCTACGAATTCGAAATAAATCTATAGGTGCTGAGAAATTGAAATGACGTGTTAAGGGAAATCTACGAGAAAAGCGGAATCAGAGTCAGGAAAGAATACAAAAAGACTCTAAGTTGTGATGTTTGATTGATTCTTTTTCTTTCGATCATGGTAAAAAGAAGATATCTGCTATGATATTTGTATTTCCAGTAAAATCGTTTCGATCTTGGCGTTTCTTTATTTCGTAGGAACTATATCGACTGCTGGCTGAAGAAAATTCTGAAAATGGCAAGAAACTTGTTCCTGTTGAGAATCTGGCTGTTGAGTTGCAGGCTGGGGGACTCGAAGAGGATCATAAGAAATCTGTAAGCAAATGCAAATGTTGACCTATACCTTTAGCATCATTACATGTCAGATAACAAGTTCTAAAGTATACCCCTCTTAATGCTAGGGAATTGTTGCTTAAACGAGGATCATAAGAAATCCGCAAGCAAATGCAAATGTTGACCTATACCTTTAGCATCGTAATATGTCAGATAACGTGTTCAACAGTGTACCCCTCTTAATGCTAGGGAATTGCTACCTAAACGATTGTATTTGTTTTAGAGAGCTGCAGAAGGTTTTTCATTTGTGGTTTATTAGATAATCTATCGCAATCTGTGATAGGTAATCACTCCAAGACCAGTGATACAAAAATCTATAACCATCACACTGATCCATAGATCATCAATCACTTATTGTCATCCCGAATCACTCCCAGATCAGTCTCCAAGACCTTTAGTATGATAAATCTACAATCATCAAACTCATCCATAGATCACCAATCACTCACTTTGATGGCTTATTACTCTCACACCAGTGAACCAATTACGGTCATCTGACACATTGATCGTTAATCACTTATTGCTTATTATTCACAGACCAGTAAACAAAGTCTCATTCTGTTTCAGGTGATTAACAAGCTTGATCATCAAGGACAGGGATTTGTTGATTTTCTGGATTTCGTCTTGTACGTTCCTCTATTCCTGATGATTCATGATCAAATCGTAAGTCAACCCTTCTCACTGGATTCATTCTCGTGAGTTGTAAACAGGGGATGGCTACTATAGGGGAATGGTATACATGTGCCTGTTCCAATCAATCAAGAATTAGAAATTAATCATTAATTTACCATAATTTGATCAAGGTTTGTTCAAAATATTCTCCAGAATCGAGTTTGCCAAAAGGGAAAACAAATGTGAGCAGTGGAGATTTCTAAGCAGCGCAGGAGTGCGGAAACCTCTTGTTGAAATATAGGCTTAGTTTAGGAGGCCAAGTGAAGATGCGAAGATGCTCCTCTATCCTCTATGAAAATGCTAGTGCAAAAATTTCAAGGGTAAAGACATCAATTGTAGTGTTTCTATTGTAAATTTCATCACATACATTAATTCTTGTGTCCCCAGTTTGATATTCAGTTTACTATTCCACTTTCTGTTGTTCGTCTAGAAGTATGGAGATGCGTGTGTTCATAAAAACCACACTCCTCAGAAAACCGCTCCAACTCTGAAATGCCAGTCCTCCTTGTTAATTTATTTAGAACTTGGGTGCCACTGATTGTAAGCTCAATGCTTAGTTCAATTGACTCAAATTTAGGATATCATTAGTTACCTCACCAACAACAAGGCTACCAGGGTAAACATGCAGGGTTTCTTAGAACAAGTGTTATCAACTAGATCTAATACCACTAAACCTTTTACCGAGCAGGCACATATATTCCATGCCCCCATAGAATTTAATCGGTAAATAGAAAACTTTTTAATCATGAAAGAATTGGAAGTGTTGCAAAATATACAGTGGAAACTGTAGTGATTGATTTTTTTCAGGGTTTTGCAGAATTTTTGGAGAATGGTTTGTGGGGATAGGGATTTATTGGATTGGACCCATGTGTCTAGCTTTTAGTGCATCCTGTAAAAAAACGCCTCTTAAGGCTAGTGCCCCTTTTTATTGTAGTATTTGTACATAATACTTGCTGCACAGTCGCAGTGGTCACTTCCAACCCAGACCTCTATCTTGGACTACGATTTGTTTAATATTTGCCTAAAGGTATTTGCCACTGTTAGGGATTAAGAATGATCTGATTGGTGTAAAGCTCCTGTTTACTGTAAAGACGTTTTCTCAATGGACAGATATTAATAAACACAAAAATTGTGGGCATATGTGCTGTTTAACAGAGTTAAATCCCTCTAAGAATGGGTACAAACTATCTGTTTCACAACAGTACTATTGCATATTCTGAAATTATTTTGCTTATTTTCTGTGGAAAACAGGAAGTCGTGCTAATTTGGATTCATGGCTGTATCTAGCCTTGATCCCACGAGAGCTTCATATCCAATTTCCCTGTACTCACTCCGGCCAAGGTGAACACAAAGTCCATCAGCGAAAATCGCATTCTGTAAAAAATATGTTCCGTTTTTTATGCCAGTTTTCATGGGGTTTTGTGCTTGTGCTTAACTCTTACATGTTCTGTTGATATCATTCATCTACAAAAACACCTAACTTTCGTAGTTTTGGCGAGAGGTCTTGGTTGATTACTCATCATTCATTTCGATTGTGTAACAAGTTTAATTATCATGAATTATTTATATTGAATTGAATGGCTCGTTGAATTGGATATTGTATTTATCGTTAATTATGCATGGTAAGTTTCCGTTTCATTCATCTGTCTCAGCCGGCCTGTTTTGACCTTATAAGGCACCGTTAATATCAGGTAAACAAGATGAAGACAGTGGCTGGTATAGGAGAATTTAATGGACATTTTGTCAGAGGGATTGCCGTTTGATTCGAGAAATATAGAAGACAGGGTGCTCTAGTCAGGCCTATTGGCACTTTTCAATTAGGTCTACCATAATACTTTGCATCTAGCACAATTATTATGGGGTCTATCGATATTGTAGCCTTTCTATTATTGGCTAAACAAATAGAAGAAGTTTAGTTTTGCTTGAAGAATATACCAAACTATGAATGATTTCAACAGATCTGTTTCAATCAGTGCTCATAAAACATGTTTCCTCCTAATTGGTCACAAGAGTTCGTTGATGGAAGAGCATAAAGATTGAATATCGCTTTCATGTCCGTAGCAAAACTGGTTTCTGTATGTATAAACGCCAATTCTATAATTTTTCTATAAGTCTAGGAAACTTTTCTTCAAAATAGCCCGAAAAATCGGAAACATAGCGAAACGAACACATAGATTACTTAAGTTTTTCGCCTGACGCTCAATAGAGTAATAAGCCAGAAAACTTTTCTGGCTATTTTGAAATTTTGTACCATCTAAAGACTATTTTAAAACTTAAGTTTGGTTCTACTTATTTAGGGTTGACCGAAAGCCCCATCTTCCAGGTTAGGAGAGAGTTTCAGTTGAAGTTCTGTTGTCTAATAATTATCGTTGCAAAAAGTTTCGAAAATCATTTGAAATCGTATCCTACTTGCTGCAAAACGTTTGAATTAATTTCAAAATCGTTCCTGAGACTCTGGTATGCTCACAGTGTACATGAAATGGAAATTTCCCATTTGCTTTTTAAATATTTGTCGTTTTGTAAAAGTAGTATAGAATAGTGACTGTCTAAAATGAAATTGGAAAGTTGTGCAATTCTCTTGGCTTTTATCGTTTCTTTCATTGACCTATAACATCTAATTTCCCATATAGATGTTGCCCCTATGTTTTTCCAATATATGGTTTGGGCCTGTCATAAGATGAAAAGAAAGACCTTAGAAATCGTTGATGGCGAAATTTTACACGAAACAGCAGCATACACGAGTGAGAAAAATACGTAGAAAGAAATGACTTTGATTGAAAAAACAGCGATAAGTTATTAATGTGGAAATTTCATTCACAGCATCAACAGATGTTTGTACGCTTGTTTAACAAATCTCAGATAATGTCTCAATGACATGGCATTGCATTAAATATTCACAACACGCTTTCATTGCCATAGTTTCTTTTTAACTGTGATTTGTTGAAAACAGCTTTTGAAATGACTGTGTGAAAGGCATGGCGTCATTGAGAATCGATTCACGACCTGCGTCAGGGCCATAGTACTCCCCCCCCCCCCCCCCCCTAGGAGATCGAGGGGATGTATTGAAATCTAGGGGGTTTTCATCAAATTTCATGACGTGGTGATCATGTCAGGCCATTTTGCCATAAGTGAGAACCCTGAAATATGTTGAGGACGATCCCAGTTGATTTCATAATAAGCAAGTATGTAATAAGTAAGCAATCATTATTTTTTCAGCATAGTATAGCGAAATGAACACATAGATTACTTACGCTTCTCGTAATATTCAAGTAATCTATATGTTCGTTTCGCTATGTTTCCGATATTTCTGGGCTATACTGAAGTTTTGTACCATCCAAAGACTGTCAAATATTGCCTATTTTTCGACTAGGAAATCATCCAACAAGCCTTCATATTGTCATAAGATCTCTTGTCATAAGATGTCATAAGATGTTTAAGAAAAAGATCATCTGTCTTCAAGTCTGTAAATGCATAATTTGCTAAAGTTTAAGAGCTTAAGCGTAACTTGCACCTACAAACTTTGAGTCAATTTCTAACTAAAATATAATTTAATAAAATATTTCAAACAGAATAAAAAATCCAAAAGGCCGAAGGATTATTCAATATTGATATTTTTCTTTTTTGAAACTTTTTTGTATAAGTTTTCAATACATAGCAAAAAGCAAATCGCCTTTTCCACTGCAAATTTCGCCAAGATGAAAATTAGCCTTTCCCCCCTATGCCACCCCCCTGTAAGCCAGCTTAACCAACATGTTATTGCAAAACAAAATCACATGACACTTACCAGCTGCAGGGCCTAAACAACTTTTGTCTCCTGAAAGAACACGTTCTAAACACGTTCAAACATCGTCTAGCACACAAGCACTTTCAAAATGGGTAAGGCAGCTTTATTTTTGATGTTTCTGAGTGTTTGTGGTTCTTCTGCCTTCTTATTCAAGCGAGGAAAGCGTCCATTACCGATAGATGGCGGTTGGTCGGAGTGGGGAAGTTGGAGCTCCTGTCATCTGAATTCAGAAAACACGACCGACTACTTTGCCAGATTTCGTGGATTTTCTGTTAGTTCGAGACCACGACCCTGTCAGTCTCCCAAGCCTTTATTAGGAGGAAAACCCTGCCAAGGAAGCAAATTCAGATATAAACAATGTGGATGCGAAAATGCCCTCGGGATGGAAAGTGGTCGGATCGAGAATTCTCAGCTTTCTTCCTCATCAGGAATATATCAGGATTTCGATGCATCAAAAGGACGCGTTGGTCACCCGTCTGCTTGGTGTTCGGACGATAAAAAGTCACCATTTGCCAGCGTTTATTTCGAGATAGATTTCGTCAACTATACCAAAGTGACAGGACTTGCCACTGAAGGCATTTCAAAGGGGAGAGTTTCTCACTTCAAGATCATGCACAGCCTTGACAGGAAGAAATGGGTCTTATACACTGACAAACACCGCAGTAGGGCTGAGTTTCTTGGTAATATTTTGTCAAATTCGAGAAAATTCAATAAAATTCATGACCCGTTTGTTACGAGGTACCTTAGAATCTATCCGATTCGAAGCTACACAAGGGTCTGCCTCAAGGTTGAGGTTTTCGGCTGTGTTTTCTCATGCGGAAAACAAATGTCTTCCTCATCAGGGGAGATAATTGCTAGGAGTGAAGAAATAGTCAACCAAAATTGCTTATGGAATATAGATGTCAAAAATACAACATCGATAACGCTCGACTTCCTCACTTTCTATCTCCCGTGTCAGTATGGATTTTTGGAGATTAAAGATGGTACCAAGCCGTTTTTGCAAAGTAAAACATTGAAGAGATTTTGTGGGGAAGAGTTATCAACTGATTTGTATAAAGCCCCATCCAAGAACTTATGGCTTTATTTCCAATCCAATTCATCCTCAGATGAAGTTGGCTTCAGGGCGAGATATGCGTCTGAATGTAAGACGGATTTACAACTAAATGGCCCAGAATCGTTGGAGATAAAAACACCAAATTACCCGAATGACTATTTTGATAATAATTACTGCACATGGAATATCAAGACAGACTCGCAGAAAATTTACTTGAGTTTCAAAAGTTTCGACATTGAGGCCGGGTCAGATACAGGAAATGAAAAATGTAAAAATGACTTTTTGAGTGTGGAAGCAACGGGGAGCAAACCTTTGAAGAAAATGAAATACTGCAACTCTAATAAACCAATATTAGCACCAAATTTCTTGCTTATTGAAAACGAAAATCTAAAACTAGAGTTTAAAAGTGATGATGCAATCGTTGGACAGGGTTTTCTAATCGAAGTCACAACTTATGACCCAACTAAGCCAAAACCAACTCCAAAAATCACAGAGTCAGGGAAAACCCCAAATGATGGGAAACCTAAAGATGTTCTATCCAACGTTAACCAAGAGCACTTGAACAAAAAACCTGCCGTTACGCATCCTCCAAAACTATTGAAATCTAGCGCAGTTTCAGGAAAAGACAGAGGGCGAATTTTCGGAACAGAAAATACAACACGGGCCAAAGGACAAAATGACACTCGACTCGGACCACATCGTACTCCAAAGAAAAAGAAAGAAACTGATTGGACAATTTTCATAGTTGCCTCGTTCTCTGTTTTGGTTTTCATTCTGGTTGTCTTTGTTTCTGTAATCAGTATAAGGAAATGGATGACAAGTTCACGGAACACCAAGTACATTCCCCCAAAGGCACAAAATCATCAAAAAGAGCCCCTCACATCAAAAATCAAAAGCACCGCTAGAAGTCAAAGTGGAGCACAGAGAGTGGATGAGCCATTTTGCCAACTAGGAGAGCTAAAGAGTCCTGCGGGAAGTATCTCCCATGTTCAGGTAGAAAGTGAGACGGATAATCCAGAAGAGATTCCTTTAACGACAGCGATTGTCAGTCGGGAGGTTGAAGTAAGAATCGAAAAGCCAAGGAGTTACATTGATATGTATACTGATGAAAATATTGACCTTGATGAAAGTAATTTAACATCAGAAAGCATTGAAGATGCACTAAAACAATCCTCTGGAGAAACTGTAATTTAGCTATCTGAGACGGTGTTGATCTTGTTCTTTTATGAATGATGAAACAAGAAGGAAGCAAGGTAAGGTTTTGATTCTGTTCCTCATGTTAAACAACATGGGTATTGCTAGTTGCCTTAAGTTTGTTACTGGGCATGGTCATTGTCCTTTCCAGTGATCAGTCACAATTCAAGTCCATCTTTCCTGGCTGGAGAGTGATATAGCAGAAAAAATAGGAAGTTAGTGCTCATAGAAACGACCCCTCCTCATCTCTTTGCATTTAGCACGATAGGACTCCTCTCAGCTTTTTTTGCTGTTTTCTTTGCAAATTGCTGGTTTTAAATGTTATTGGGCTTCTCCATTGCACAAAAAATCATCTCCTCAGCTCCTAAAGAGAATCAGTAAAAAGTTATTCGAATTCAAGCAGGGATTACATAGATTATGTGGTGCTACCCTTTCAATTAAATACGCCCTTTTTTAGATATGATTTTCTAATCCTCTCTTGCTATCTTGATGATGCAAAACGTTTGATTGACAACCAGATTTATCCTGAAATGGCAGCAGCAGCTAAGTAGTCTGCATCTGCCCCTGAACAGAGGAAATTAAACCACCTTACAATATATACTTTACCTTGCTTCCTACCAGGACTTCTTATAATATATCATGTATATTTCGTTTTTATAGATATAATACACTACAAGACTCGTGTTCAAATTTAGTTTAACGGTTTAACCTATAATTTAAATGTCTTCAAATTTCTATGAAAAACGCAACATAACGGAACCTATTTCCCAATCACTCTCAAGTTGTTTTCCCTTTCCTTGAATAACTGGTGGTTGAAAATTAAGAAAAAGGAGACCAAAATAAGGATGTGCTAATGCTGTGATATTTGTGGATCAGCTCCCCCCCCCCCCCCCCCCCCCGAGGTTAGGGGATACAACACCTACCATTGGATAGGGTTTTCTGCGGAGATCTTCCAAGCATATCCACTCATGATAACAGATATTTGAAAAGATACTCAACTTTATTGATGAAACGGTCCAGAGATACCCAAACTTACGTTAATATTTCACAATAATGGCAGAAATCTTGACCCACCTTTATGCAATAGCAATTTATTGGATTTCATACCCATTTTTACTAGTTTTGTCCGGGAAATCGTACGCATGTTTTTTTTGGAGTATCCTAGTTGTGCCTCTCTCTTAGACCATCACAAGAACATGAATTACAAAGAAAAATATGAAATTAGGAACTATCCATCACTTAACATGCTTCAGAATGTTCATTATTAGTCAAATTTAAGCCTATATCTTCTTAGGATGTCTTAGACTTTAACTGTTCTCAAGGACTGTGTTTTAATAAACTATGTTCTTGTGAAAAAAAAGGTGTATGGTGTATTTGATAAGGATGGCATATGGTATGTAATTTGATTTCACATACAGTGTTGTGTAGAATCGGCTGTTTTAGATTTTTGTTTTGAAATAAATTTGGTAATTTAGTAATATATACTCAATTTATGCTATTAGAAGATAAAATTGACTTTTTTATTCAAAAATCATCCCTTTGGCCCAAGCGTCTGAATTCTTTTAGATTAATTGAGTGCTCAATTAGTAAAGCGAGAAGAAATCGAAAATTAAGTGTTGATTTCATTTTAGTTCTTGAGCAAGAAAGCCATCAGCCATTGTTGGCATGCACCAAAACAACCTTCTTCTTACACTAAACATTTAAAATGTGCAATGACTGTGAGAAGATCAACTGCGCATGTGCCAGTCTTGGGAGATATACATCCCTTAGCTGTAACTTAGTTTTTGGTCCAAATTGGTTCAAAAATATTAAAAGTAAGGTTTTCAAACAAAATATCATAGCACTTTCATTTCTTTTTAAAAGGTAATTTCCTTTATAAGTGATAGCGTTATCATTTCACTTTGGAAGGAAATTTTCTTTTCAAAGAGAACTTCCATTTTTAGAAAAAAATTTCCTTTTAAAGAAGCAATATAAGGCTATAATGGAAAACGCATGGATTCGCCACAAACTTTTCCTTCAAAATCAGCCAAAAATTGAATGAAACTCCTAATTGTAAACTATGGTTTTTGATCAAAATTGGCCCAAATCAAGTGGATCCAGATAGGCTTTTTACTTCTCAAAACTATTAAGAAACACTATTAAAGTATAATAGCCTTGAAAACGCGTGAAGTGACCATAAAATTTTCCTTACAAATCAGCCAAGAATTGGGAAGAAGCCTGATGGTTAGCTCATGGCTTTATGTTAAAATTGGCCCAAATTAAATGGTTCAAAATAGGGGTTTTATCCACTCAGGACTAGAAAGAAGCAATATTTGGCTATATTAGCCTTGCAAAATGCATGAAATCTCCAAAACACTTTCTTTCAAACTCCACTTCAAAATCAGCCAAAAACTGGATCAGAGGCTTATGGTTAGCCCATGGTTTCTGGTGAAACTGGGCCCAAATTAGATGGTTCCAGATGGGCTGTTTATCCACTCAACGCTATTAAAGGAGAAATATTAGGTTAAAATAGCCTTCGAAAATGCCTGAAATCACCAAAATATTTCCATCCAAATCAGCCAAAATCTTGATAAAAGGCTGATGGTTAGCCCATGGTTTTTGGTCAAAACTGGCCCAAATTAAATGTTTCCAAATAGGCTTTTTGTACACTCAGGAGTATCTTTATAAACAAATATTGCACAACCAATTATAGGTATTAGGAAACTACAGACTAAGACTAGAAATTGACTGAAAAGAACAAAGCAACATCAACAAATTGAACTGCAGTAAGATATATTATATTTCAGTGGGTGCATGGACTACACAGGAAGGCAAACTTCGCTCACCAAATTCTTCAACCAAGAAACCTGGCAAGGCCAAATATCAGGAACGTCCCTTAATGACATTATATTAGTAAAAGCAAGATCCCTGTCCCAATCGTCAAGGTTTCAAAATACTTCTGGCGTAGTCAAGTACACTGGACACTCGATCAGGAAATGGTTTTCATCTTCTTCCAGATGAGGACTGCAGGATGTGCAAACGATCTGACTTAAGTCAATTCTAAGATGTCTACCTTTTTCAATCATAAAATTGTTGTCACTGCATCTGAAACTGGCCAGCACTTTCCTTTTTTGGTAATCAATAGCTTCACTTAAATAGGACTCGAATTGGAGATGCTTTTTAAATTGTTTATAGGAGCAAAGATTGGTGATCCCGTCATCGAAAGTGGTGGAGTGGAGATCTGTTCTTTCCAACACATTATGACCATCTATTTGGTGCTATAATTTTCGGATTCATCCAAATGTCATTTAGGGGTAATAATGTTTTTAAAACAATTTCTATCGTTCTTAACCAATCGGAATCGGAAATTTTGTGAGCTTATTATAGGTTTATGATCCTGTATCAATAGTCCTCAGTTGAAGAAGAGCCTATTTGAGGCTATTTATTTTGGGCCATCTTTTATCTAAAACAAGGGGTCTACTTTTACACATTTTACCATATTTTGGCCTATTCCATTCTTGAATTCAACAGTAAATCAGAGAATAGAAATATGGCTGTATGATTTAGCAAACACTTTCAAAGTAATTTAACTTTTTATACGGAGTTTCTTGAAAAATATCATAGAAAGAATATAACAGGGATTTGGAAGAATAGAATAAGGAAATTGAAGGAAAAGAAGGAAAGCCTTAGGGAAGTTTTCCTTGCATAGTGAGAAACATTTGAGGGAGAATGCACTGAGCATTCCACACATTCCATAAACTCTGAAGATGCAAAAAACCCCATAAATCCCTAGTAAATTCCGTTTAAATTCGTTCAAATTCCATAAAATCCATAAATCCATATAAATACTATGATTTGCTGTGAAAATTGGAAAGAAATGGACGTTTTTGAGAAAATTCTTAATTTTTACACCAACCAATTTCACCTAAAAATGATCCAAACGGATTCGAGTTTTAACAGTGCTTCCACCTAGAGGGAAGTTTCCTCCTAGAGCAAAACTAGCTTTTTTGAAGGAAAAAGAAAGAAATCTGATTTGTTTATGTATGAAAACTCTATAAAGCTGTCTTGAAGGGTCTGAAGGCAAATGAATTTGCAATTAGGAATCGGAATCGGAAATTTTTGTGAGCCTATTATAGGTTATGATCCTGTATCAATAGTCCTCAGTTGAAGAAGAGCCTATTTGAGGATATTTATTTTGGGCCATCTTTTATCTAAAACAAGGGGTCTACTTTTACACATTTTACCATATATTGGCCTATTCCATTCTTGAATTCAACAGTATATCGGAAAATAGAAATATGGCTGTATGATTTAGCAAACACTTTCAAAGTAATTTAACTTTTTATACGGAGTTTCTTGAAAAATATCATAGAAAGAATATAACAGGGATTTGGAAGGATAGAATAAGGAAATTGAAGGAAAAGAAGGAAAGCCTTAGGGAATTTTTCCTTGCATAGTGAGAAACATTTGAGGGTGAAAGCACTGAGCATTCCACACATTCCACAAACTCTGTAGATGCAAAAAACCCCATAAATCCCTAGTAAATTCCGTTTAAATTCGTTCAAATTCCATAAAATCCATAAATCCATATAAATACCATGATTTGCTGTGAAAATTGGAAAGAAATAGACGTTTTTGAGAAAATTTTTATTTTTTACACCAACCAATTTCACCTAAAAATGCTCAAAACGGATTCGAGTTTTAACAGTGCTTCCACCTAGAGGGAAGTTTCCTCCTAGAGCAAAACTAGCTTTTTTGAAGGAAAAAGAAAGAAATCTGATTTGTTTATGTATGAAAGCTCTATAAAGCTGTCTTGAAGGGTCTGAAGGCAAATGAAGTTGCAATTAGGAATCGGAATAGGAAATTTTGTGAGCTTATTATAGGTTTATGATCCTGCAACGATAGTCCTCAGTTGAAGAAGAGCCTATTTGAGGCTATTTATTTTGGGCCATCTTATATCTAAAACAAGGGGTCTACTTTTACACATTTTACCATGTTTTGGCCTATTCCATTCTTGAATTCAACAGTATATCGGAGAATAGAAATATGGCTTTATGATTTAGCAAACACTTTCAAAGTAATTTAACTTTTTATACGGAGTTTCTTGAAAAATATCATAGAAAGAATATAACAGGGATTTGGAAGGATAGAATAAGGAAATTGAAGGGAAAAAAGGAAAGCCTTAGGGAAGTTTTCTTTGCATAGTGAGAAACATTTGAGGGTGAAAGCACTGAGCATTCCACACATTCCACAAACTCTGAAGATGCAAAAAAACCCATAAATCCCTAGTAAATTCCGTTTAAATTCGTTCAAATTCCATAAAATCCATAAATCCATATAAATACTATGATTTGCTGTGAAAATTGGAAAGAAATGGACGTTTTTGAGAAAATTTTTAATTTTTACACCAACCAATTTCACCTAAAAATGCTCAAAACGGATTCGAGTTTTAACAGTGCTTCCACCTAGAGGGAAGTTTCCTCCTAGAGCAAAACTAGCTTTTTTGAAGGAAAAAGAAAGAAATCTGATTTGTTTATATATGAAAACTCTATAAAGCTGTCTTGAAGTGTCTGAAGGCAAATGAATTTGCAATTAGGAAGCGGAATCAGAAATTTTGTGAGCCTAAAATAGGTTTGTTTTGCTGTATCAATAGCCCTGAGTAAAAGAAGAGCCTATTTGAGGCTATTTATTTTGGGCCATCTTTTATCTAAAACAAGGGGTCTACTTTTACACATTTAACCATGTTTTGGCCTATTCCATTCTTGAATTCAACAGTATATCGGAGAATAGAAATATGGCTGTATGATTTAGCAAACACTTTCAAAGTAATTTAACTTTTTATACGGAGTTTCTTGAAAAATATCATAGAAAGAATATAACAGGGATTTGGAAGGATAGAATAAGGAAATTGAAGGAAAAGAAGGACAGCCTTAGGGAATTTTTCTTTGCATAGTGAGAAACATTTGAGGGTGAAAGCACTGAGCATTCCACACATTCCACAAACTCTGAAGATGCAAAAAACCCCATAAATCCCTAGTAAATTCCGTTTAAATTCGTTCAAATTCCATAAAATCCATAAATCCATATAAATACTATGATTTGCTGTGAAAATTGGCAAGAAATGGACGTTTTTGAGAAAAATTTTAATTTTTACACCAACCAATTTCACCTAAAAATGCTCAAAACGGATTCGAGTTTTAACAGTGCTTCCACCTAGATGGAAGTTTCCTCCTAGAGCAAAACTAGCTTTTTTGAAGGAAAAAGAAAGAAATATGATTTTTTTATGTATGAAAACTCTATAAAGCTGTCTTGAAGGGTCTGAAGGCAAATGAAGTTGCAATTAGGAATCGGAATTGGAAATTTTGTGAGCTTATTATAGGTTTATGATCCTGCAACGATAGTCCTCAGTTGAAGAAGAGCCTATTTGAGGCTATTTATTTTGGGCCATCTTTTATCTAAAACAAGGGGTCTACTTTTACACATTTTACCATATTTTGGCCTATTCCATTCTTGAATTCAACAGTATATCGGAGAATAGAAATATGGCTGTATGATTTAGCAAACACTTTCAAAGTAATTTAACTTTTTATACGGAGTTTCTTGAAAAATATCATAGAAAGAATATAACAGGGATTTGGAAGGATAGAATAAGGAAATTGAAGGAAAAGAAGGAAGGCCTTAGGGAATTTTTCCTTGCATAGTGAGAAACATTTGAGGGAGGAAGCACTGAGCATTCCACACATTCCATAAACTCTGAAGATGCAAAAAACCCCATAAATCCCTAGTAAATTCCGTTTAAATTCGTTCAAATTCCAAAAAATCCATAAAACCATATAAATACTATGATTTGCTGTGAAAATTGGCAAGAAATAGACGTTTTTGAGAAAATTTTTATTTTTTACACCAACCAATTTCACCTAAAAATGCTCAAAACGGATTCGAGTTTTAACAGTGCTTCCACCTAGAGGGAAGTTTCCTCCTAGAGCAAAACTAGCTTTTTTGAAGGAAAAAGAAAGAAATCTGATTTGTTTATGTATGAAAACTCTATAAAGCTGTCTTGAAGTGTCTGACGGCAAATGAAGTTGTAATTTTGAATCGGAATCGGAAATTTTGTGAGATTATTATAGGTTTGTGATCCTGCATCAATAGGCCTCAGTTGATGAAGAGCCTATTTGAGGCTATCTATTTTGGGCCATCTTTTATCTGGTTAGCCTTAGTTTATTTATTTGGTTAGCCCATGGTTTTCGATCTTAATTTGCCCAAATCAAACGGTTCCAAATAGGCTTTTTATCCATTCAGGACTAGAAAGGAGCAATATAAGGCTATAATATTCTTGAAAAACGCATAAAATCATCGTAAAAATTTCCTTTAAAGTCAGCCAAAAACTGAAAAGAAGGCTGATGATTAATAGAGGATAAGCCTGTGGTTGTTGAAAATTTGCCCAAACCAAATGGTTTTTAAATAGGTCTTTTATCCTTTCAGGACTATTCATGGAGTAATATCAGGCTAAAATAGCCTTGGAAAAAGCCTGAAATCACCAAAAAACCATTCATTTGAAGTTAGTCGAGAATTGGAAAAAGCCCTGTGGTTTTTGATCTAATTTGACCCAATATAAAAATCGTTCCAGATAGGTTTTTCATCTGCTCAAGACTATTTAAGATGCAATATTCAATATCATAGTCTGAAAACATTATCCTTCAAAATCAGCCAAAAATTGGAAAAAAGGTTAGCCCATGGTTTTGATCGAAATTGGCCGCAATTAAATGGTTGCAAATAGGCAATTCTATTCAGGACTATTAAAGAGAAATGATAGTGCTTTATCTGTTGAAAAGGAATTTTCTTTTTAAGACCAAAGACAGTTTTCCATTTTTCGAAGAAAATTTCCTTTTACAAGGAAATCTGATTCTTTCGTATGAAAAAGAAGGAAATGAAATTTGTTTGTATTACAGCCCCATATGCCTCCCTTACTTGATCTAAAGCTTATTTGGGAACGTTAATTTTTAGGTACTTTGAACAAAAATTAAATCACAGCTAAAGACTGCATACCAGATACAATGTCTATTGCACATTTGTAGTAGATCTTCTGACAATCTTTGCACATTTTAAGAAGTGACATTTAAATGTTGCACAGCAACTGTTTGTAACTCTTTGTTTTTGACCAATCTTGACCAAAAACCATGGACTTATTCCAATTTTTGGCTGATTTTGTGGAAACATTTTTGGTGAATTCCTGTGTTAAGAAGTGGTTTTTTATGTGTCATAAAAGAAAAAACGAACAATCTTGAATAATAGATAATAATAATAATAGGGAAAATTTCTTAGCTAACTATAACTCCTCGTGTTCATGCTTTTTCAGGAAGTTGAAGAGTTCATTGATGTCTCTGTTTCCTTTGTAGTCTTGATAACTGAATTTCGATTTGAAAAGGACGATGGACGGATAGGCAGAGATCTAGAATAAGGAAAATATTGACATTAGCTTAAAGATCTAGGATAATACCCTAATCGTAGAGTAATTCGGGGTAAAACGGGTTAGGGGGTAAAATGTGTCCATCTGTATAAAATGCTGCAGAATACAGCTCATGCCTCCATTAGAATGCTGAATAACAAACAACGTGGGGTAAATATTTTGCTTCCCTAGCATAGCCTGCGGACCCATTTCATACAGAGTGACCCATTTTGCCCCGAATTGAACGTCTGAATAGTTCTGTGGAGGGTTTATGGTACTACGGAGGATGTTAAGTATTGCCGGAAATACCATCAGTGCATGCGAAGGGTATTCCGTACGGTGGAGGAATAAAATCAATATTGTGGGAGGGGATACTTTCAGTACATTGGAAGGTGTTTAGTAATGTGGAGGGATAAAATCAGTACCTTGGTGTTCAGTATTGTGGAGGAATACCGTCAATACTCTGGAGAGATACGATCCATTTATGTGGAGAATATTCAGTACAGTGGAGGAGTACTATCAATATTGTGTGGGATACCGTCATTACTGTCGATGATATTCAGTATTGTAGAGGGAGACTAGTAATACCTTTACAGAGCTGTTGATATTTTCCACATTAATATCCAAATCCCCCGAATTAGTGACGTAGTATTCATCTGCAGTACTAAATATCCTCTAAATCTACATCCTATCCGGTACTAATCAACTTTAATTTACTTATATTACCCCCCAAAAGTACTAAGCAATATAAAGTATATTGATGGTATCCCCCTAAAGTACTGATAGCATTCTCCAAAAGTATTGAGCATCCTCAACAGTGCTGACAGCCCTCCATTGTACTGCAAAGACCTTCCCAAGGGTGATAGCCCGAATAAAATTTTAAGTGGATGAAGAACACCTAGACAAATGTAAGAAGAGATTTAGGCCCTGTTCATACCGCTCTGTATTCGAATGAAAACGGAGCAAAACTTATCCGTTTCGGCCGTGCGTTCAAACTGATACGCTTCAAAAACGGAGACATTCGAATAAGACGGTATTCTTTCAATAGCAATATTTGTCTAGAAATGGGATTAGAAGCATTGTATTTGCCTGGAGCAGTATAAACACTTATCTTATTCAGAGCGTATTTGGTTGAAAACGGAGTAGTGTGAACAGGCACTGTTCTTCGTCTTCAAATATGGAGACAAACAAATACGGCGCCGTGTGAACGAGGCTTAAGCCTCAAATCATAATGCAAGCACAAGTAGTCTACTAACTAGAAAGATTGATGCTTGGCTGCTTGAAACAGCGAAATTTACATCGTCAAATAATCGCAAAGTTAACAATTTTGAATATTCTTTTATTGGAATATAACATGCATACCTTTAGATTTTCACATAAACGCTTCTCTTTCGTGCAGTCAATCTGAGAATGAAATATTACTTATTAGTTCTTCACATATTATTCCGATCAATCGTCATACATTTTTTGATTTTTCCAACTAATCTTATTAGTAGATTTTGTCTGACAATAATTTGATCTCTTCTTGAAATTCTTTCAGTTTGAATACAATATTGTCTGAAATACTATGACTCTAACCCTAGCCTTATACCAAATCCTAATCCTGACAATTACCCGAACATTAACTATCACCCTAACACTAACCGTAACTCTAACCTAGCCCTAAGCCTTATACAAACCATTACCCAAAAACTAACCATAACTCTAACCATAACCCTACCCCAAACCCTAACACTAACCATAACCCTAAACACAGCCCTTACACTAACCCTTACACTAACCACAAACTAACCCTAACACTAAACCTAAACCTAAAACTAATCATTACTCTAACACTAGCCATTACCCTAACATTAATCCTACCGTTTATCTTAACACTAACCATAACCCATTAACCCTAACCTGACTAAAACCCTAACATTAACCATAGCCTTATCCTTAACTATAACCCTAACCGAACCCTAACAATAACCCTAATACCTAACACTAACCATAACACTAACCATAAAAATAACCCTAAAACTACCCCTAAACTAACCATGACATTAAACACTAACTCTAACCTAACCCTAAAACTAATCATAACCCTAACACTAGCCCTAACTCTAAACTAACTACAACCCTAACACTAACCCTAACCCTAACCAACCCCTAACACTAACACTAACCATAACCTTATCCTAACACTAACCACGACCCTTGTACTACGCTAGCCCTAAAACCAAATAAAACACTAACACTAACCCTAAAACCCTATCCCTAACAGACAATCTTGGAGAAAAACAAAAATAACCCACCTTGGCTATCTTGATCATTAATCCTTTTTCTATAACCATCTTTGCAAGCTTTTCCCAAACCGGAGTGAATTCTTTGCAATATTTACACCTGCAGAATATCAATTTTCTTTCCAACATTAATAAACAAACCTCAGGACCTCATCAAAGCTTAGTAATCATAACCTAATTCTTTACAGGATACGATGGTCCATTTGAACTAATATATCTGAACTACCAGTATTTCAAAACCGTATCTCCTGTAGAGAGTGCCCGGTGTGAGACGCGGCTGCTAAGCCTAAACACCAGCTGATTTAAGCAAGGGATTTTGTGTAAGGTCCTATGCCACGTATACACTATACCGGCAAAGTTCCGAGTTGAATACGGAACCCTTACCGACTTCAAATGAATACTGTACGATATCGGCATAGTGTAAATGATGAATACGGAGCTTTTTCATGTCGGATTTACTTCGAGGCGAGTAAGGGTACGTTTACACTGTACGGGCATGTTAATTATAACAGCATTTTTGAGCATGCCCAAAAGATGTTGACGTAACATTTCCTGCCGGCATAATGAAGACGAAAAAAAACCATTCAAAAACCATAAAATCATGCCGTATTAATTTTGCATCAACATAGTGTAAATGTAGCCTTCAAATTATTGTCCGTCAAACTTGACTTTGTGGGGCAGTGTAGTTGGCAGCATTTTTCAATTTCAACATATATTGTGCAAATAGATGGCGTACGTAGTGACTCACTCTGCGTCGAACATAAAATGGACAGGTTGTGTAGTGGGCAGTATTTTTCCATAATGAAGATGTATACAGCGTTAATGAATGCAGTAAACACACGGAACTCATGCTACTAATTACCAAGTTTACTGATTATCTTATCAATTAAGTAATATTTGTAATTATCAAGATTTTGTAGGGCAAATAGAGGTAGTAGGCACAGTAGGACCTCATACTATTGAAAGGAACGCACTCAAACGACCAGAGGAATGGTTTGTTTCCAGTGGAAATGAGGTTTGAATCGACAAGTATGGATGGAGATAATATATCAAATTGACTTCTTAATGAAGACTTACCAAGGAGCAAAGAAGTAAACAAAGGTCTTTCCACTTTGTACGGCCATGTCGAATGTATCTCGGCTTAGAGTTATCACCTCCTGGATATCAAAATATATTATTCAAACTTCGTACAGAACAAATGTACGAATTTACCGAAACGGCTTAGCTGAACACTTCACCTTTATTATCATTATTAATTTGTTTATAGTAGGTTGACTAATGTTAAATAGCAAGCCAAGCCGTAGGGCCTATTAAACTTAATACGGTCATGGTCAATGGAACAAATATTTATTATATTAACTATGATACGGTATGGTATGGTTTGTATGTCATGTCGTAGCCCAAATAAGGTATGCGTCACTTGACAAAATGGGCACGCATAGCGTTTTACATCGATCCGTCAAGATGCAGCAAAGTTGAAGAAAGTCAAGCTTTCCCGGGGATTGACTCAGAATTCTTGAAAAATGAGTGGTGTGTCTTTTATGCCTTTTAAAACTGTTTGAGGGAAGAAACTTTAAGGAATATCTGCAACATAATGTAATGTTAGTAATCTGAGACACACTCTGATAGCCAAAGATCTACACTTTCGAATGTTGCTGGTTAGATTTCGCTGGTTAGAAGCTGAGAGGGGGCCTATCATAGTCCCTACGGCTTGCAGCAGCCATCCTATTTTCGCATGCAACTTACGAGTTTTACAACCGATTTTTACAGCTTATAATTTCCTAATTTCCCTTCAAAACCTACGTTTTTGGGGTTTATCTCATTACAGATTGCTGCTTATGATTTTCGCATTGCCTTGCAGTTTCTAGACCCCTTATAATAAGCCTTCGTTTAGCGCAAAAGTACAAAATAGCTGTTTAGGGCTGTGCACTAATTTACGACCCGAGGGGACGGGGGTAGCTTTCATATATACTGGTGTAGGACGTGCCTTTTTAAGGGGCGCCTCTCTTCAAAAAGGAAATAAATTTTAGGGTATCATTTTTTGGTGACTCTATACGTGGTGATAAACTTTGGCGAATCATTTTCATCATCAACATGATACAACCAAATATCTCGCCATTAGAGAATTATTTCCATCATGAATAAAATATTCGGGTATACGATTAATATGGTGTATTTTGGACCAAATGAATGAGAGAATATGTTTCGAGATACACAAAGAGTGCTCAAGTAGTTTCAAGAGCAACCAGCAAAATAAAAGTATGTGATCAAGAGACCAGTGTGCACCGTACATCGTATGCCCAAGTCTACGAGTTGCTGCACATCCAGTGTGGTGATAACTAGGAGGGCACACCGGGTATCTTGATTACATAATCAAATTTTGGGCAAGAATGTTTTTTGGAGATTCATAAAGTTTAGGGTAGACTTTACACAACAAATCGGCAAATCCCCGTCATCCATCTTTTGAAGCTACCCCGGGTTTTACGATCAAATATGCCTAAAAGATACATACATTATGATCTGCAACGGGGGTTTCAGCTTTATTCGCGAATTCTGCATCGACAGTGTCACCGATTGATATGACGTACTTGTCAATCACTTCCGCAGTAAATTTCTGGAGATCTGCAAGCGTCCTTTCGCCTTTATAATGCACGGCCTGTCAAGAAAGAAAAAATGGCATTCTGTGGATAGTACAGAACTTCAGTATAGCCAGAAAAATCGGAAACATAATGAAACGAATACATGGATTACTTAAGCTTTTCGTCTGACACATACAAAAAACGGAATCTCAAACTTTGTTGGTGCAGCAACGATGCAGCAAGTCAGTGGTTGTGAATTCAAATCGTAATTTAGTAAAATCATACAAGTTATCTCAATTAAATAGCTTTATTTCATATTTCACAAAAATGGACCAACATGATTCTGATATACCTTCAGCAGGTTCGAGCCAGGGACCTAACCCAGTGCTCACCTCTGTCCTAAATCAAGAATATGTTAGCACAGTAGCCTTGAGGTGTATATAGCTCTATATCTATCCAGAGCAGAGGAATTAATTTGTGTCTCAGATTAGATTCTTCTTCAGAGCCATGTATAACATAACATAAATTTATGAGGCATGCTCTAAACATAGTTTATCGAAAAAGATGGTTAGTAAACCTATTGTTGTACGTCATTGTTTCACAGTTGATGTTGAGCAGTACTTGAACAGGCACAACGTATGTCTTATCTTCTCTCTTTACAGTTGAAATTTTAAATGTAAATATTGCCTACAGAAATATGATGCTAAATATTATAAAATCTTCTTTAACTAACGAATATTTCTGGCTAAGGGAACCAAAAGAAGCGTTTTGGTCTATTTGCTCAGCCATGACCTTGTTGGCTACAAACAATAGCAAAACAATACACTGTGCACTTTCAATTTTGAAAACTTGCACAAAAAATACAACAATATGTCTCTAAACCATCTATTTCGATAAATTAGATATGGTCTAAAACTGGGCTACAATGCTAATATGCTTTCAAAATGTCTTTAACCCATGACCTTACCCACCAAAGGTGAGCAGGCTAACCACTGTCCTGAGTCAGGACAATAAATCAGTGCAATAGCCTTCTAATTTATCTAGGTCTAGGCCAATCCATAGAACAGGCATTAATTCGTCTTTCAGATGAAATGATTCTTCAGAGACATATAAATAATTATAGAAATTCATAAGGCATCGTCTAACAAGGGGAGAAATAATTCCGACAAGTGAGCTACCAGACTTCTCATATGCTTTAACAAGATCTTGAACCCTTGACTATCAGAAAGAAGATTTTCAAAACGACGGCCCACCAGGCAACCTTTTGTTTCTGCAGTACTATCAAGCCATGTATATTTATCAAATTTATGGGCTATCACAATTCTTGATCTACCATAGGCGAGCACGCTAGCCACTGTCCTATCAGAACAGTGAGTTAGTTCAGGAACCTTCTGGTGCATTCAGCTCAAGGTCTATCCACAGTACAGGTAATAATTTTTAAGGCATGGTCTAACACAGGTAATCAAATTTTACCAGAGAAGGCTACTGCGATTATCATATGCCATCACGAGGTCTCGAACCTGAGTTGTTGCAACCAGGGGCAAGGCATTATATCGTGATACTCGTAGAATGACTTTTAGCTGATTCATATACTTAGAATGAGCTCATGATTATAAACCTGATAATGATTATCAAACTCACCTGCATTCCCTGGTGGAATACGATAAGTGTTGGGTATGCTTTAATACCATTAGCATTGCAAATCTCTTTGTTTTCATCACAATTAACCTGAAAAAATCAACTTCAATGACAACATGACAAGTTAACATGGATTTCAAATACCCTAACAGACAAACTTTAGCTGAGCACGCTAAACAATAAAGAATGTAGTTTGATTAGATGCGACTTAATTAATCAAAACAAATCTCCTTAACGTACGTAACGTCTCAAGTGCGTAGCTTCATTAAGTTTATTAAGGTAGCTAGAAAAAGTAAAACGATGCTTCTTATTCATTTAAATCTAAAGTAGGAATGAAACAAAAAATCTACTAGTTGTCACAGAAAATGTTTCTTCCAGTTTGGTTAGAAATGACAGAAAAGAAGCACAATCAGGAATCTAGTAGTGTGAGTGTGCAAGTGGCTTATAAGCGGTTTGTTATGTGCAGCTAAAGTTAGACTTGTATTAAGTAGGTTCCCCATAGGCTAATTTGTTGCTATTGTTAATTAGGTATTTATTACCAAATCATTGTAAGAAGAGTTACTGAAGAAATTGTTGAAACATCTTAATGCAATGACATATGCCTCCACCGGGTCTTGAACCCGGGTTTCTGCGGACATAGGCGAGCGCACTAACCACTGTCCCAAACCAGGACAATAAGTTACCTGGTGGAGGGATATGTCAATTGTAGTAGCTTACTCTGGTATAATTTAATTACCCATGTTAGACCATGGCTTATGAATTAATCTTAATGCAATGTTTATTCTTGTCTCATCTTTTAAATATTTCATAAACTTATAAAAATTGCCTCTCGTATAAGCATCTAATATCAGAATAGATTTTATATATGTTGTATCTCACTTGCTCTGCCAATTATATTTATATGTACCCCAAGCATAACAAGTTTTTACTTCAGCGTAAGGACCTTCTTATAAAACGTGCTGATATTTATTATTTGAACACTGGCAAATAATGAATCCCTTTTTGCATCATACCTACCTGCTAAGATCGGCCAAAATCTCTAAGAAAGTGCAAATAAAAGAGGCTTGATTACCTTCAAGATTTTGATATCATTGTTAAAACGCATATCTTCTGCTAATTGTTGCCACTCAGGAGCAAGTTTCTTACAATATTTGCACCTATAAAAGAAATAAAAACAATGAAAACTTAATACCAAGATCCTCAACTGAGAGAAATTTATGTGAAAAATGTCTTGAATAATGTTTTTCAAATACCTGATAGGTACAAAAAAGACACCCTTTGGCAGGCTAAATGAAAAATCATATATTGAATCAATTGAAAAGCTTTAAGTTCAGTTAAGTCAACGGAGAGAATGGTCTGGAAACCATTTTGTTTAATCATTATCTTTAACATTTCCCAACCATCACTCTGCACAGACATTTTGAAGTCTTATTGTTCCGTCTGAATTTACATTGATGAGCAAATGAACCCAAATAATATTTTTTGCTGATTGCTTTGAGTATTCTAGTCTGTCTTATTCTAATATTTCAGCACTAAAATTTGATGGATAATATTGTTTGGTCACTCATATATTTTAACGAATTCAATCAAAATTTGTGTACTGTGAAAACCAGTTCAACATCCAGGATGAAAACAAAGAAATGTAACAAAAGGCTTCCAGATAATTCCGCTCCAATGACATTGATTGCAAAAAGACCAAATGATTGGAAATATTTTGTAAGTTTCTGAGATTCAATTTGCTGCATAATGAAAATATTGGCATGCACTTTAAAATGTGCCATGCCAGAAACCTGAAGAATCAAGATTGAGACATGAAAACAAAAAAGGTGCAAGCAGAGATTTCCATGGCCAGCTCCATTAATAAAATGTTTCGTTTTCATGGTTGAAATAAACGTAGACTCACCATGGAGCATAGAAGTTGACAAAATGTAAACCCGTTTGGATTTCCTTTTCGAATTTGTATCCTCCCATTTCAACAACAAGCTCCTCTTTGTTCTACAAAAAAAAAACAAAAAAAATGAAATCAGTTTGATAAGATTTAATCGATAGATTGTGCAAAGTCAAAGGCTGTAGGTTCTGGAGGGGAAGGAGGTGGACGCAGAATAGAATTGTTATAGGGACATGCTGCTCATAAAGGTGGGATTTCCCAAAAAGAATCTGGAAGCACGGGTGGAATTTTTCAATCAAGTTCAATATAAATGGTAATTAATCTAATAAAAAGTATTTTCCTGAAAAGGGGTCTAGATGAAAATTTGCAATAATTGTGAAGTATTAACCTATAAAATAAAGTATCTTGCACCATTTAATTTACAATGATGAAAATTTTCTTCAAAAAATTGATATTAAGTAGGGTCACTTTATCTTAGCGAAATCTTAGCCGTACACATCTATCCAATGGTAGGTCTTTGATGGCCTTCATCCAAAAGTAAATGTATATGCCTATATAAAGACTCACTCTGGATTATGCCACTCTCACATTTCCAAAAAAGGATCCTATTTACAACATAACTTAACTTAAGAACTTACATATCCCAAGAACAAGTAGCGTGGTTGAGGGTTAATAGAGACAGGAAGGTGAAGAGGGACAAAAAAGGAACAAAGATTGTGGAGTTCGAAAATTAAAGTAGACCTTCTCACTTTGAAACAATTTGATCTTCATATAATATGTAATATTGTTGGGTCACAATGAGAAATCTGTTATCTAATCTTCAATGTCAAAATCTTTTGTCCATTTTTTTCCCTGTTCACCTTCCTGTCCCTATTCACCCCAAACTACGGTAGCTTTATTGTGAGTTCTGCAAAACTACATTTCAGACAGAATAAGAAAAAGAAAATCGACAACAATAGACATTACTAAGAATCAAAAAAGGCTAAAAAACAAAGAATTGTTTCATCTTTGATTCAACAGCTGTCGTCTACAAAACATTTCTATTAGTTGTTATAAAGAAACGACACTGAAATTTACTGAAATGCAGAGCCAATAAAATGTTTTCCCACCTCATCAGGAACAACCACTTGCAATCCAGAAAATTTCAGGAATTCTTCAACGTCACGATTTCCTCTATACGTCTTTCTCTCCCCATCATTGAAAAATCGTAAGCTGATGAACGTAAACGAGAAATGAGCTGATCAGTACAAAATTAACTAAAAAAATAAAATGAAAAATCAGAAACGATGAATTGAAACAAATATCTACAAAATACAGAAATAAGAAGTTTAGAAATTTTAATGATAGAGATACAAAGTTGAAGGTTACAGGAGTCCTGCTCCGGGTCATCTCTATTCACACAAACTACCTCTTTATTGCATATTTCATTGCCTATATATAAGTTGTATTGACACACAGGTCAGTTAGAAATTGTATGCAAAGCCTAAGGTTGCAAGATTTCATCCTAGTATGGTCTTTCATAAGGGCTTCTCAAATATTTTGCCTCTCCAAATTAAAAGGAGGTGTCTTGGTGACATAAAAACATTAGTTCAAAAAATTATATAAAAAGTTGTGTAAAAACTTTTTCAGTTGATAAACGAAATTGTGAGACTTACGTTGGGTATGCTTTGATATCTTCTCTTGCACATAATGGAGTCTCTTTGGTACAATCAACCTATAAACATTAATGAAAGATTCAATTCAGTTTAACCATATTTCAACTGATTATTATGCCCATGTCTGTCCTTTAAATATCTAAAAAATCCCCCTCCTAAAAAATCCTACCTCTGGTTTACATTAGAATTCCATGAAGTTTGAAACTGATTGAAATCCAGTCTGTCTCATAAGAATGTCATTGTGACATCAGAATACAATTTGGCAGCACCAAAATTTGTAAGATTGTCTCAACAGCCTCTTCTATCAAGATCTATTAAATTTCATGGCTACAATCTATTGCTTGGGGGGGAAGGGGTTGGAAAAAAGCCCATTATGGATGATGCTTAAGATTTGCAGGTGATTTTTCTATGGGAGGCTTGCAAATCTATCTAAATTTGAGACTGCCTTCATCAGCAGGCCCATTAATCAATTAAGGCTGATGATTATGCAATGTAGAAGTGCAAAATCATTAGTCCTAAATTATGAATTTGTCAACACCCATACCTTTGCAGCTAGTATTCTTGAATTGTGTTTACCATATGTCTCAGATAGTTTATCCCAAAGTGGCATTAGCCTTTGACAATGACTACACCTACAAAAAAGGAGCTTGACATAATTTAATAAAGTAATGAAAGCATTTTATAATTTCTCTTGAAACAATTTTAGTTCTGTTTAAAAGGAAATTCCCTTCTAAGGGAAAGCACAGTCTTCTCTTTAGACCCTGTTTACACGGGGTCGGATCATAAACTATCCGAATACGGAAAGAAAAGTATACGAATAGGCCTCGCATTTACACGGGACCTTTTGTGTCTGTATACTTTTGATCTGCTATAAGCAGACTTTTGGGATCGCTTTTGAAAGCAATGCAGCAAGGTTCTGATCCCTTGGACGTCCGGTGTAAACATGAAGGATTATATCCATGATCCAAAAGTTAATGGATAGGTAACAAGATATTGTAAACAATTGGTCTCAAGTACAAAGGGAAAATACATTCTCTAATCTCAATCAGTTTTGAGTATAATAAGGTCGATGAGTAATGATTTCTAAGCAACTTTCAAGGGCAATGTATCTATGAAAACAGGAGATTTCTTGTATGTTTGTAAGAATCATTTTCTCCTCCTTCAGACCTAGTCTGGTATATCATTTCAGGAGAAATCAGAGATTTGAAATCAAGTTGAATCGAAATACTTCAAAGGATAAAGTGGCATCTCAAATCGATGCAAAAACAGTACAGAAGCTTGACACACAATTTTGGGCATCGAAATGCACAATACTCCTTCCCATCATCCTTTAAGAGCTCAAAAATTAATGTTCAATTGTCCAGCACCAGATCCCGTGTAAAGGCCGATACTTTTAGATCCGATCCCTAAATACTTTTTCATCGTGTAAACTGATTCTCAAAATGAAAGCACTGTGGTCATAATTTCTCTTTAAAAGTATATTTCTTTACACCATATGCACCAGAAAAAAATAAACAAATTTCCTAAGCTATAATGAATTAATTGAGAAGTGGTAGTACTCTGGAGTACAAATCTAGAGGTTGTGGGTTTGAGACCCACAAATTATATCTTCAATTGATTTTCCAAATCCTGCTCATCCTCAACTATTATGAATTGTGACTCTACCATAACAATATCCAAGACTTAGTTATTGCAATTTTGGTCATATGCATGGTTGAGCAAGGCATGCGGTCTTATAAAAACTACAATTAATAATTATACATTTGGTGAGTGGTTAATGTGATTGATTGATATGTCCTGGGTGGGTGGATCAAATTGAGAGCCGTGGTAGCTAAATTGGTAGAGCATTTGAAAAACATAGTCACGTTATAGTCATAGTCAGGTTGTGGTTGTTCTTGAGGTTCTTGAATCAGGGTTTTGCACAGGAGAGGATTGGACCACATTTATTTTAGTTGGTTTGCACAGAAGAAAGTCCCATTTATCAGAACTCCAAAACATTGAATTACAAGCATGGGGTTGAACACAATGATAAATACTAAATACTACGCTCTGGGATAAAGTTGGTTCTTACTTGTGAAATTTTACAGCGGGCAAATACATATAGTTCATCGGACAATTAGTGTCTGAAAATGTGGAATTCCACCCTTAAAACTAGTAGATTCCATTATTTCAGTCAGCAAATGACAGAGCATATTACCTGTTTGCATTATCTCACAATTTTTGGGATTTTCTCACATGTGTAAGCTGTTATTTTTGTCACAGGCACACAAAAAAGTTTCCAACCTCTGAAGGGTATTCAGCATAAATTGTTAGTGGTTAAGGGATGATAAAGTCTTATGTTACCTATTAGAAAAGCATATACTGCTAGATATACAAGATAAAATGAGACTTATCTGCCTGTAGGGTGGCAATGAAAATGGAGAGAAAAACCTGTATTACACTCATATTTTTATACGAAAAAATGAGTCCAAATCTGTTTATTAATGGCAGTCTAACAACGATATATAAACATAAACAGCATTATTGTGATCATAAACAGCATTCTCTACTTCTCTGATAAAGTGATAATGATCAAAATTGAATAAGAAAGATAGTTTGAGCAAAGAAACAAGGATGCACGACACAGAATATGCATTTAAACAAACAGAAGGTCCTATCTCACAGATAATTATGCCACTATAGACCACTATCAATGTTTACATTTTTTGAGAGGCAAATCAGATTCTTTTGAAATAAAAAATAGGACCAGAATAAAAGGTTGAATCATTTGACAAATAATTCAATGCCTAGTGTTCGTTAAACAAAGAAACAGAGATGAGTAAAATTCTAACATTGTTGAAAATGGTCTATTTTCAGTAGATGGAAATGCTAAACTTTATTATATATAAAATCTTACCATGGAGCAAAGAACATGACAAAATGTGGAACATCAGGAACTTGAGAGATAAAATCTTGTTCTGTATATAATGGAGCTTTTGTTGCTTGAAGAAGTACAGGTATTATCAGCAATATTGGGCAGTTTCCAAAAAACCGGAAAATACGCAGTTCGTCCGCCATTTTGTAAATTTGTTGTTGTGAAAGGTACAGGGCACCGAGGAGAAGAAATCAGAATGATTTCACCAACACGTAACACGTATGAGTTGGTTTACATGCATTTTTATTGTTGAATAGGTATATTATTAAATAGCAAAAGATTATATCTCTCAAGAAGTATTCATGATTAACTCATAATTGCTAGTTTTTACAAGTTATAGTATGCCCTAAATTGTGCCCTATACGTAAAAAGGAGTCGGAGTCTGGGGGCTAGTTACTATGACGTACATTATTAGGCAAGTTAGGACCGCAACTCGAAAAGGACGAAGTGAACTTGCAACGAAATCATTGCAAAATTTGAGAAGATGGTTATACTCCGAAGACTAGCGCGTAAATACAGCATTACTCAAATTCTCGTGTAGCAGTTTTCGTTGGCGAAAATATTCGTTAGTTTGTTTTCGGTACAGCACAGAACGGTGGCAAAACGAAACAAATATGTCTTTAGTCACTGCAGTGTCTTTTAGATTGGAGAATTTTGATCCATCTCTTAGAATAACGATTCGTTGGGTTTGATTTTCATTCTCTTTCTGACGTGGTAACCCTGATGAGTGTTAACAAAAAGGTTTAGCAGATATCTATGTTTCAGGAGGTTCCGATTTTTCTCGCCATACTGAAGAACATCCGGGGCCACCGAGTCCAAGGGGAGTTCTATGGGCGTATACCCACCCTATTATGGCAGAATAGAAATACAATTGGCTCGACAATATCCGATTTCCCTTGATATCATCCTTTGATACATATGTTACACCCCCCCTTTTCTATAGATGCTGATGCGGCCCCGTCATGTTTTAATTTCGTGAGTTGATATCTAGTTGCTAGGAGAGAGACAATATTGAAGAAAAGAAGACGTACATGGGTTTTTATACTTTAATTTAATGCATTCGAATAAAGTTTTAAATGAAGATTTAATATGAAGCTCTAAATAAAGATTCAATATCAACTTTTCTGAGAAAAATCATTCAACAGTGATAAAATTAAAGATAATTAAGGAAAGACAATAAACTTGCAGAATTTCGAATTTTTCTTTTCTCAGTTACATGGAGTACCTAGTCTTTTGGTCGCCATGAAACACATCTTTCGTACTGTGAGTAAAATAAGGACCATACGACGGGAATGTTCCTTTGCTTTTGGACGAAAAAGTGTCCTTTATTCCCCAAGGACATTGAAATCGATATTATATCTCAAGCAATTTTCTAGTTTTTCTTATTTCTAAACCTTATTCACGACCTTTCCAATGGTTCAAACGGAATTCTAAACGAAATAGACTTTTTGATGTTGCTAATTTTGAAATAGGGAGTGAATTAATAAGAGTTGATAACATTAATGAGACAATATCGATAATCAAAAAAAGAGTTTAAGCTTGAAATCCGAAAATGAACGCTCGTGTAGATTTAAGATTAACTTAACAATGTTTGGAACATAGAGTATATGCGTATTAGATTATCAATTATCAATTTGGTATAATTATAATTGGTAATATTGATTGAAGTATTGACGTTTAATAAGATGTCTTGTTACTTCGATGAGGACATTGAAGCTGGCAAAGGGGCTATTTGATGAGGCCTTATTTGAGTATTTGTCAATGTGAGTAATTAGGCTTACCCATGTTAAATTGATTAATTGAAGAATTATTTTATATTGTTTGTGATGACGCCTAAAAAGTGTTATAGGTACAAGAGATACATATACTTTCATAACTAAAGATAACTAAATGAAACATTTTGATATGAATATTATTGAAATGTGAAATATTGATGCAGCACTAGCTATGGAGCTGCATGAGGATAACAGTTAAGGAGACTTGGCTTGACTGTGCATTTGGGTTAGTTAATCTTTCTTGTTTTGAGTTCCTAATGAAGGCAAATGAGAGTATTGCGTGATAAGAAATAACGGGTTTAGAACACGGGGAAACTGGTGTTGTCATGGGTTTGTAGTTCAAACAAACATGAAGGCTGGGCTACGGTCGATTCATGAAAAGAAGGGATGCATCTTTTGAATATTAATGAACTTGTTGTTATCATTCTGATATTTTGATTATTGTAAAACAGTTATTATTGCTAACTAATTGTGATTTTGCGTCTGAGAAATGCAGTCATTTACCTGACAGTATGTGATCGCATGGTATTATGAAAATATAATTGTAATCTTTATCAAAACTTCATGTGTGTTTAGGTGGAATTATTCATTGTAAGCGTGGTAGTATTGTAGATAAATAACGCTGTAGCTAATATGTAGAGAAAGTCCGGGAAAGTTTCTGGGGATAAACAGAGCGGTTCTACATTTCGTGGAGCTCGTTTATACTTATTCTATCTAGCTAAATGACAAAATTTTCCGTTGAGCTCCACGAACATAATAATTAATCCTTCACTTTTCTAATACTATAATCTATATATATGTTCAAGTAACAATATCATTTGTCTGTCTCTGAATTCTGCCGAGCTGAGTCTACGACCGAAGCGAGCACCATTTGTCTTTACGGCACCACGGCATCGGACCCCATCGCCGGGCCTTTCTTCACTTCAGGAAGAAACAGTAATAAACTAAGTGTAGTGAGCCCCGTGCAACAGAATCAACTTTTGAAGAACTTTTAGTTAAGAGCAAAACTGTTAACTCATTGTTTTGAGAGAAGCTCTATTAAAACAGTGAAATACGGCACCGAATGTTTATCCTTTAGAGGGGCTCGACTTTGGCAAAATATTCCCCCTAAAATAAAGAATTCTTCTTCATTATCGCAATTTAAATCAATGATCAAAACCTGTACTGACCAAAATTGTGAATGCAGACTATGCAAAACGTATATACTGTGATGAGGCCTTATTTGAGTATATGTGAATGTGAGTGATTAGGCGAACTCATGTTTGAATTATGAATTGAAGAAGTTTATTATATTGTTAGGCACGATGTCTAACTTAGTTTTATGGGTATATGCAGTGGCGTTGCCACGGGGTTGACTGGGGTGGACTCGTCCACCCCAGTTTTCCCAGAGGTTGATTTTCCAATTAGCTGAAATCCGTTGATAAAAATGAAATGGGGGAGGGGGTAAGGCACCCTAAGCCCTTTGCTGAAAGACAAGTAAAGCAAGACCACAGAAGTGACGAAACATAGTGTGTTGTCATAAAGAAATGTGGCTGTCATTAGTTTGCTAGTCATTTTTGCAGAAAGGGCGTCGCCTACATTCTCCGAGCTTTTGAAGGGCGTGGTCGAAAATAATTTTCAAGGGGGCTCCACCCCTGGCCCCCTAGTAGCTCTCTGTCCACCCCAGTATATTTGGTCTGGCGACGCCACTGGGTATATGGATAGCTATAGTGTCATTTAGAGGGATAACTAAATAAAAAAGTTGTAAAATGAATATTATTGACATGTGAATTACTGATGCAACATTTGTTATTGAGTTACATGATGATATTAGAGTTAAGGAGACTGGGCTTAACTTTGCATTCGTGTTAAGTAAATCTTTCGTGCTACAGGGTACCTAATAGGTCAAACAAAGGTCTTGCGTTACGGATTTAGAGAAAAGAGAAAACAGATATCCCCATCAGAGAGATTAATCAGGGCTCCTCATTATTTGTTTTAAGTTATGGATTGACGGAATCGGAAACAATGAAAACTGAAGTTCTTGTTTAGGCAGTTGCTTATTTTACCCCTATTGTTGACTTGTGTAATGGACACGAGTATTTAGATTAGCGAGATGTTCTTATTATTATTGTTCTGGCGTCGTCGTTAGTTGTGATTCTAGAATCGTTGTTTACTCGTTATAATTTAGCCTGAGAGAAAAGTCTTATGTAACCTTAATAATCCTTTGAACACATTGTAGTGTAAACAGTTGATCATGATTTTCATTCAAAGTAAATTAATAATTATCTAGACATGTTTCTTGTAGGCGTGTTGTTGTTGCAGATAAATACCCGTGTAATCCGTAGAGTAAGTGGAATCGTTCTGGGGATAGACAGAGCGGTTCTGCATTTCGTGGAGCTCGTTTATACATTTTCTATGCAGCTAAAAGATAACCTTTCCGTTGAGCTCCACGAACATAAAATTTATCCTTTACGTTAGTAGCTGATTGATATTCTATATATACGTTCAAGAAAGATTGTTTGTCTTGAGCTCCACCCGAGCTGAGTCTACGACCGAAGCGAGCACCATTTGTCTTTACGACACAGAGGCATCGGACCCCATCGCCGGGCCTTTCCTCTGACTTTGGAAGAAAACTGATCAACCAAGTCCAGAAAGCACCTTCGCAACATTGGTGGCCAGTGTGGGTCTCCTCGACTGATGTCGATCTATTACGACAACGATTCGTTTGAAGCTGAGCAATTAGACGAGACTCGATCAATCGCATCCATCTATTCGGAGGATTGGAGTTGGACCTCAGAGGACGAGCAAGAAGATCAGCCTGAATGGTGTGACACCGAGGAGCAGCTTGAAGAAGCAGTACAGCAAGTTCAGGAAAACTAGAGCCCCCACGAGAAAAAAGAAGTATCGAGGTGAACACTAACTTTTTCATTACTTATATAGCTTATGTTGTGTTTATCATAGTGCTTTTTTTCGTAAGTTGCTTGTTAGCGATATTCTACCCGTGTAATCCGTAGAGTAAGTGGAATCGTTCTGGGGATAGATGGAGCGGTTCTGCATTTCGTGCAGCTCGTTTACGCATATTCTATCTAACTAAATGACACAATTTTTCCGTTGAGCTCCACGAACATAATATTAATCCTTTACTTTACTAATTCTATAATATATATATACGTTCAAGAAAGAATATCATTTGTCTGTCTCTGAACTCTGGCCGAGTCAACGATTTGAGCGAGCACCATTGTCTTTACGACAAAAGGGCATCGGACCCCATCGCCAGGCCTTTCTTCACTTCAGGAAGAAACACTGATAAACTAAGTGTAGAAAGCTCCGTGCAACAATACCGAATCTGGGCTTTAACTAATTCAATCCTTCTTACTCAATTTTATTTTAGATCTATTTTTTCTGACATGCTTTTAATTGTAAACATGGCATTGTTTTAGCATTTGTTTTTACCTTGAAATTTGTAATTTAAGTTTTTATTTTGTATTTTAGTTGGTATTTTAGTTGGCATTTAGCTTTAGCTATAGAAAAAACCAACTTTAAACAAATTGATAATAATAATAAAAATAATAAAAATAATAATAAATGATAATAATGATAAATAATAATAAATAATAATGAAAATAAATAATAATAATAATAACTCAAATACAAAAATCTACAAAACAATAAACGAATGAAACCTAACATTCATGAATGAAATATTCTCGATAAACACGAGTCCTTATGATCTTAGGCACTCGCAATTCAAAAACACAGAGCTTAATTATAAAATATATGGTTTTTATTTAATACATTCTCATATAGATGCTCCATGAAAATCTACCCCATGATTCGGCGACTATCACCAGAGCGTTAATTGAAAGGGTTGAAATACCTAAGGAGCCATCTAGGAACTCGGGTGCGGCTAAAATCGACACATTTAACGGAGGTAGCCGAGATATCGATTCATGGATTGACGATTTTGAGCGATATGGCAAAATAAGTAGATGGAACGAGGAAGAAAAACTAACCTTCCTACCACTACATTTGACGAGGGTCGCAAGAGCCTTCTTTAAAAACCTTTCGCCGAATGTTATTGAAAATTATGATTTGATATTAGAGCGACTCCGTTCTTCACGGGAAAGAATCACATTTTGTAGAATGTCCACGAGCACATTACAATCATTAGCTTTATTTAACATGCAAAATATATATAGACGTTGAAGAAAGATTATTATTTGTCTGTCTCTAAACACTGGCCGAGCTGAATGCGCAACTCAACTGAGTCTCTACGACAAGAGAACATCGGACCCCATCACCACAACTTTCTACAACTTTGAAGAAACAGTAAAACAAAGTGAAGTAAGCCACCTCCGTAACATTATAGGCTAGTGTGGGTCTATTCGATGGATGTCGCTGTACTACGACAGCGATTCATTTGAACCTGAGCCAACAGATGAGAGCAGACGAGACTCGGTTGATTGCATAAATATACTTGGAAGATTTGAGTTAGAAGAAATCAACTGATGTAAAAGAAACGAAGTTGACAGAATCGAGGGAAAAATCTGAAAGAAACAGACGAACCGCCATCAAAAGAGAAATTTGGGGAAGTGACTAATTTTTCATACCCTATACATTGACTATGTAGATTTTAAGAACTTAGACTTTTGAGTATTCTAGGTATTCTTAACTTCACAAAGAAACTGTAAATCCAAGGAGAGAAAACACCGCTCACATTGACATAAACTCAATTCTGGCCTCATCATATTGCCCCCTTGCCAGCCTCGATGTCCTCATCGAAGAAACAAGACAACTTATTAAACGTCAATACTTTAATCAACATTACCAATTATACCAAATTGATAATCTTATAAGAACATACTTCACCTTCCAATCATTTTGAAGTTTATCTTTAATCTACACGAGCGTTTTTTTGGATTTCATGCAGCTTAAACTTATTTATTCATCTCGAATTCTCGATATTGTTTCATTTATGACTTCAGTCCTTTTTCATTCCTTTATATCCTTACCCATTTCTAAGCAAGCATGGTCATCACTCATTATTGGTCCGAGTCCCAGTTTAAACTATTGGAAAGGTCTCGAATAGAATTTGAAATATGGATACTGATCATCTTTTTCAAGGAAGACTAGAAACAGGTCAGAATGATCTAGGTCTGTCAACTCGAGCAAATCTATTTTCTCAAGTTTTGGCTTAGAGGAAGTTGATATACTGGTAATATTGTGCATTGAAACGAAACAAATAATTAATTGCAAGACAACGGCCACATCTGTGTGGAAAATTATCTAAAGGAAATTCGGAACCTCTTGAAAATACATAAAAAAGTCTGAGATTTCAAAACTAAAAAGTCAAGATATAAAAAGAATAAGTTACTTCCCAAATTTTTCTTTTGATGGTGGTTCTTCTGTTTCCTTTCAGGTTTTTCTCTCGATTCTTTCAACTTCGTTTCTTAAACACAAGTTAATTTCATTCCAACTCCAATCTTCCAAGTGTATTCATACGATCGAGCGAGTCTCGTCTGCTCTCGTCTGTAGGCTCAGGTTCAAATGAATCGCTGTCGTAGCACAACAACATCAGTCGCATAGACCCACACTAGCCATCACTGTTGCGGAGGTGGCTTACTACACTTGGTTTATCAATGTTTCTTTCTGAAGTGAAGAAAGGCCCGGCGATGGGGTCCGATGCTCTCTTGTCGTAAAGACTATGGTGCTTGCTTCGGTCGTAGATTCAGCTTGGCCAGAGTTCAGAGACAGACGAATGATAATCTCTCTTGAACGTATATATAGAGTATCATGTAGGCTAAATAACCTAAGGATCATAATGTGCTCGCGGAGCTCAACGGAAAAGTTGTCTTTCAGCTGGATAGAATATCAGTCGACGAGTTCCACGAAATGCAGAACCGCTCTGTCTATCACCAGAACGAGTTCTCTCTTCCTCCGTCGACTCTCCTTACTCTACAGATCACACCAGTATTTATCTGCAACAATCACCCGCCTACAATAAACATGTCTTGCTAATCACTAATTTAATTTCAATGAAAATCACAATCACCTGTCGACGATACCATGTGTTCAGAGAATTATTCAGGTTACATACGGGTTTTCTCTCAAGCTAAATCATATTGAGTAAACAAAAATTCTAGAATCACAACTAACGATGACGCCGGAATGATAATATTAAGAACATCTCGATAAACTAAACACACGTGTCCATTATGCAAATCAACCATAATGTAAACATAAGCAGCTGCTCAAACAAGAACACAAGCTTTCGTCGTTTCCAAATCCGTCCATCCATTGATTTAAAACTAATAATGAGGATCCCTGATTAATCTCTCTAATGGGGACATCTGTTTTCTCTTTTTCTAAATCCGTAACACAAGACCTTTGTTTGACCTATTAGGTACCCTATAGCACGAAAGATTCACTAAATACAAATTCACAGTTAAGCCCAGTCTCCTTAACTGCAATATAATCATGCCACTCAATAACAAATATTTGAATAACATTCATTTCTAAACTCATTTGTTTAGTAATATCACTGAACAATACTAGCTATAGGTGTCTTTGTACTACCCATAAAACTACGTTAGACGTCGTGCCTAACAATATATTAAACTTCTTCAATTCATAATTTGAACATGAGTAGGCCTAATCACTCACATTCACATGTACTCAAATATGGCCTCGTCCAATTCGTAAATTTCCTATTTTCAGTTTTATGGTATCGAAAAAGAAACTTATAAATGAATTTACCTTTTTAGGTATCCTAACTTTAAAATAGAATTTGCAGTAGCTTGGATTTCTAGAATGGATTCACACATAAATTAACTTGCTTCTGAATTCATATTTACATTATCATACATTCTCTGCTGTAATCATTCTTCGCTCTTTTGCGACATGAATTGTTCCAGAGGTAGCCATTCGATTTTTCCTTTCGTCAACAGATGTTCAGAATCCATTTCGTCAAGAACATTCATCTAAGAAAAACAAATCAAAGCTATTATTAAACTGGAGTGATGAGCTTGAATATTCAATATTGTTTACAAAACATAGCGTTTGTATAAGCTCATGCAGGAAGCACAGACATGGGGGTGGGACAGGGGTCTAAATCTCCCTTCCCCCCTTAAAAATCTGATGATTTCTCCTTGCCCATTGAAAACATATAGCTTTTCCTTTCGCTAACGGAATATAGATAGTTTCTCCCTTCCCCTCTAAACGTTATGGCCTTTGTAGTGCCACCCCTCCTCCCTCCGCAGAAAAGAACTAAATCTAGCCCACTCAGGGGAAACATACAATAAGGCCTAAAAATCTATCAAACTCTTCCAATGAACTCAATATAAAAAAAAATTGATAGGCCTCTTTCAGGCAACAGCCATTACAGCTTTAAACAAAAGCTTGAGGACTAAGCCTCGTTTTCATACCTTTCAACTAAAGTGAGGCTAATACCTCGAGACTTAGTGAAAGAGGCTAGAAAGAGGCCTGAAAGAGGCCGCTGCGTGGAAGAGGCCTATAGCAGCGTAGTATGCAAAGCCAGGTCACAAAATTATTGTTGAAGTTTAACACCATTCTCCGTTGATACAAGTTTAGTTCGCTACACTCTTTATTGGCCAAGCAATTTGCAAAGGCTCAAAAAGCTTCAAGGCTCAAAAAGCTTCATACACAAACATTAGCTACCTGTTCTGACACGTATTGCATTATAACATCCAGGTTTTTTCTGTCTGTTTCCTCATTTTCGTCGAACAGATTGCTAAAACAAAAATTATGATTCAGAATTCAGGGGCATGGAAAGGGAACTTGGCTTTCGTAGTTCAATGAATGGGTCACTAACATAATGATACTGGCAAATTCGAGGATGGCGAGACAAATAGTCAAATCATGTTTTAGTACTTTTTCGATATTTTTCGCCATCATCAAATGCTGTACCAAGTTAATATTACTGTTCTAACGTATTAATCTGTTGTGTTAGACGCAAAGCTTTCGTAGTAATCATGTTTTGCTACGTTTCCGATAGTTATCCACGTGTTCTGTACCGATGAAAACTATTCTGACGTACTACTCTGATGAGTGTCAGATCCAATGATTTAGTAGTCCTAATGTTTTGCTATGCTTCCGATTTTTCTCGCCATCCTCAAGTTCTGTACCGATCAAAGACTGTTCCATTAGCAAATTGTTCATATAAAGCATTTTTTCTCACTTTTCCTCTGAACAAGAAATCAACAAAGTTCTTAATATCATGAAATCTATAAAGTGATTAACTAGGAATAAGCTCTCCTGTTTCGACTTCAGACGTTACAAATCTGCAGCCACTGAATACACAAGACGAGCGTAGCGCAGGATGACAGAAGACGCAATGAAGTGATGACACTTAAATTGTATTTTGATTGAAGAAGCAAAAACAATTACAGAGGAACAATAATGGTGCTTCATTTTTTTGTATTAAGATCACTCAATCAAACATTTTCCTTTAAGTTACACCATTGTGCATTAATGCAATTCTGCCATCATGGATTAACGCAATTCAATCCCTTGATGCATTGCAATATCTTAGAATTTGCAATGGAGCCTGGGATAGTATTTCCAGATTCTTTTGAGCTTGGGGTAAAATTTGCAGCAATCAAAGATGGTGGAATCAATTGTACAACGTAAAGAAATATAATCATATATCTACCGCCAAATAGCACGAGCCAGAGCATTCTCGTTTTCATCCATGTAGCCCTAAAAAACAAAACAGAATCAGATTTCAGAAAAAGTTGGTCGCAAAGTGGACAGTGACCTTTCAGCTACAGAAATCAACATTGTTATTGGGGAAAGAAGGGGGATATAATTTTGATGATATCTTAGATGTTTATAAGGCAAAAATCAGCTATTCTTATGTGGCTGTTCCAAGCAATCTGGCATGCAAGGTTGTTATTATCCCACTTGGCCACGATACGTGCGTGAAGTAATGAGATTGTTTCTCTTTGTGTGCATCTCAATCTCAAGCCTCTCAAATTTGTCATCGTCTCCCACTGTTTGTTGTTTGATGTCACCACTTGGCATTGATGTATGGGAAATTCCTATATCAATGCCACATCAAAGAGTGGGGCACTAAGTCGACACTGTTGCTAGAAAATAAAATAATGATGAAACTGAAGGTAGTATTCGAAACTCTTACTTTGTTGTATGCAATTGTAACACCATAAAATTGCTCTGCCAGCTCGTTAAAGCTTTTCTTCATCACTTTTCGATCTTCCACCTTATAGAAAAGAAGGAAATATTGCAAAAAATAGAAAAAGAATGCAAGGGATAAGTAAATTCTTCTTGGGACCATCGATAGGGCCCATCGATTGGGGCCTATAGCAACTTGAGAGCCCATTTATCATTTTTAATGGTTATAATTGACATTTTTTGCAGAAAACACGTCTTGCATAAACGTAAGATGACAAATCGAATCATTTCTTCTAAAAAAGTCAGGAGTTCACAGTTGAATCAATTCTATTTTATTTTTCTGTAATTTTCACCAAGAATAGGTAATTTTATACATAAAATCCCACTTTTTGTAAAATTGCCTGAGGGCCTGTCATTGCTGTCAACAGCCCTACTAGCAATTGTCAATTCATTTACAGTCAACAATATGCAATAGTGGGTTTGGATTCTTACAGTGATCGAAAGTAAAAAAAATTGAAAAATGCACGCTGATATTTGATTCTTCACATATCTTTTTCAAACGTTGTTTTGAGTTTGAATTCAGTTCAATACTAAAGTACAGATATACTCAATTCAGTTCAATAATACAAAGTGCATATAAACTCAATTCAGTTCAATATTACGAAAGTTTGCTCACCCCTAAGATTTTCATGCGTTCCTTCACATCCTCCCACATGCATTCAGTCATTTGCTTCTGGACAATCTGACCATCTTTTCCATCTGCCTTTAGTCGCACATAACACATCCTGTCGAAAAACAAATATCTTTAAGTCAGAAATTGAGCTGATAGTTAATTAACTACCAGGGGATAAATTAATCAACCTTGAAAAATCGAGTCAAAGGCTATTATGAAAACTCGATTTTTTATTGGAAATAGAGTCCTTGTGATGAGAAAATTGAGGCTAGTTTCTTATGCGAGGAGAGTTTTAGAAAAGTAAGTAGAACTGCTTGTCCTTGTCTCCTTGAAAAATAAAAATGTAATTATGAAGTGAAGAGCATACCAAAAGTGAAGATGAACAACTTGAAACCAAGACTGAAAAGTATCTGAAAGATTGCAAACTGAAAAGAAAAATAGAAGCAGTAATATTTTGCGATTAATCATTCTTTAGCATCGTGTTCTGATGAAATAGTGCTTCTAATAGTGCCTGACAACATTTTTCTCCGGGAAGTGTTATTTGAATTTTTCCTCTCTTTTCACAGACAGTAAGAATCATTGACCTGATTATGACCAGAATCACCATCCATATTCAAAACCCTCCTGTATATGCACGCCAACTGCTTTGCATTAGAACTTCTGAGTGGTGTATGATGCATGAATTTTTACATTGATAACATCTGTAGCAAAAAAAGAAGGCTTAGACACACAAATACCTTGTATAATACAATCTAGTGCTTGTTAGCTTGCCCTGCTAGAAGGACTGGGTCAGGCTGAAACTTAATAAATCTAATTACAGATTAAATGTTTACCTTTAAAGAATAATTTGTAATCAATGTCATCTGAACAGCACTCGTATATGTTCTTGGCACTGTTAAACAATATCTGCAATCAAAATTATATTATTCAGACATGTAGCTCAACATTTAGCCAAAATCAGCAGACTTCACCAACCCAAACGCCTATTTATTTGCATAAGCTAGCAAGAGGAAGCTATCACAGCAATCAAGAGATTCATAGCTTTAATGATTTAACTTTAATCAACCCTGAAGAACTTCAAAAATAACTTTTTTCTTAAAAAGTTTCATGCACACAACAATACATTTTGATACATCCTTAGATTTTCAAACCCAATGGTATTTCCTTTGTTCATTAAATGGGCTCTGAGTAACCTTTTATTAAATGAAAGTTGAGAGGGAGTGTTGACCTGGGACGTATGAAAACAAAATGTACTCCACTTTGGAAATATTATCAGATAATAGGGAAAGCACACTAAACAAAAATCTCTCAATTGCAATTGCAAAGGCTCTGTTAGCTTAAATAAAAATTTTGTCATGATTTTAATAAAAGATTATGAGTGCTTCATTAACATTGAAAGGTAAAATCAACATGATATTCATTGAAGATTTCCCTAATAAGGAAATGCTTGGAGAATGGAAAACGATTAGTGCAGGATTTGAATCCACGACAACTAACTGACTTAGCATGTCATTGCTCTACAAACTTTCCTCTCTTATTGTGCTTGGGTTGGGATTCGATTGGATTAAAAAAATATATAAGATAAATCATAATTCTTACAGATTTCCTAAAGACTGATCTTGCCCAACTTCGTAGGGTACTGATAATCTTATTTTCATCATTGCCCTTCTGACTGTCAGTTGAAGCCACATTTGTTGTCTGAAATAAAAAATACACATCATGAACACAAATTTATCAGGCATTGTCTTACACATTGGAAATATATTTTCAGAGTAAAAGGAAGCTAGCCTGTATGCCGAAATTACATTTTTATATCATTTCTCTGGCCTCTTATCAGTATACAATTATATTCAAGAAGAAAAACCAAAATTTGATTAATTCAAGAAAGACTTACGTTACTGGCGCTCCTCATGAGAAATTTAATGCTGGAAGGTTTATGATATCCAATTGATGTTTTGTGTCGAGTTTCGACGAAGTTACTGGAACATAACTCACGATTCTGACACAAACAACAGCTAGGCGTTAACTGAGATGCATAAGCCGACTGTCTTATGCAGATATTATTTACATAAACTCTGGGTAGAAATGACTTCAGACTTCGAGCATATGCCATGATGAATATTTTCTAAAACATAAAACAAAATATTCAAATCAAACTTTAACTGACAATAATGTAATATTGATAGGTGCATGCGAATTTGTGCACGCTAAAGTTTCATTTCAAAGTATCTCTTCAGCGTGATTAATTATAAATGAATTAATCCTTGCCAGGAAGACCGAGACTTGTTAATGAAGGTTTATTTGTTAAAAGTATCCCCACGCAGATCAAGTTTTGCGGCATTGTTATTTTAAATATTTTATTCATCATCAAATTTCCCCTGGAGTAACAACTGAGTGAATAGTGTAGTGGGTTCAACCATTGCCGGAAACCCATTTTGTACCCAATGTCCTAATATCAATAATAAATTCAGTTGATTCGTTAATTTAACAACCGGTTCATAAGGACCAAAGTGTATCCCAAAGTTATGTGCATCCAGTATGCAAATCACTGCACAGTTACCCCCAAAAGGCGTAACTGAATTTTAAACAATCCAATTCCCTGCACATTTATTGTTGTATTGTGCTTTTGCAGCACGTTTTTTTCCAACTTTGGATCTTGTGGAGAAGTGTCATGCTCTAAAGACTAAGGCCAGCAAAGCAATAGTAAACCTGTGATGAGGATGATTAAAGGCTAGGGTATTATTTAGTCATGCCTAGCTAATGGACCAATCTAAAACTATTTACTCTGACCTCCAACAATCATGGAAAGGACTATGAGGCTAATATGGCAGAGCAAATGTCAATCAAAGCGATGACAGAAATTTAACAAGAGTTTCTACATAACCAAGCGTCCAATAATTGTGAAATTTAAAACAATGACAGAAAAATTATTCTTTTATTCGAAAATTGTTTTCATTGTCTCAAAACTTTCCTGCTTGATTCAAAATTTCATTCTTTTTCTGGAAGCTTAGCAGGCAAGATATAGCTTTGAGAGTCTTGAAAATTATTGTTCAAGTTTGTCAATAAGGTGTTTTAGGTCGCATGCCATTTTTGAACAATTTTTGTAAGAGATTGTTCTTCAGTCCATTGAGAGTTTTTTTAAAGCTATCTTTACCAAGAACTTCAATATTTTCAAAGAAATTGTTATCAAATTGTATCAAGTGATTGACTAGGCCAAAGTTGACGGTTCATGGCGGCAAGTAATATTTTTATGAAGCAAGTTATATGGTATAATATGTGAACTTTCTTACGCATAAAAGGCATTAGAGAACACCCCTATTTATATTGTTTGCATCATTGAATTTTCTTCAAAATCTTTTGGCAGAAATAAGGAATTATCATGGGGCAAGTGCATATGACAAGTTTTTTTACTCCATTGCAAATTCACCTCGATAACCTCACTGATGCTCAACATGTATTGGTTGGCTTGGTATTTTGTGAATTGATAGAGAACAAATCCCACTTTTGAAATTTCACTATTATTTAGGTTATTGACTTGCTTTTGCAATTTTTTTCACTATTTTCCCTAAAGATTAAAATGCAAATTATTGCTATTATTCGTGAACCACTCAGTCTTCAAATAAAATTTTCAAGCATGTCACCACGCTTAAGATTTTCAATAAAAACCTTCACATCTAACTGTATTTTAAAATTAAGCTCCCAATAAATTTTCTGCACTAATTTCTCAAAAATTTGATGTGAAATTCAGCCAATGTGCGGAGATAAGCAATTGACAAAATAAATTTATTTTTGTGCCCGACTTTGAAAATGATTTAATCTAGGCCTAGAATTTGAAACGTTTCCATATTTATTGGAGGTGAGAGTATGTGATGAAGATGATGATTAAGGCTAGGGTATCATTTAGTCAGGCCTTGCTAATAGACCAGTTTAAAACCAAAAATGTAGTCTATGAAAGGCCCCTGTGGCTGTGGCTACTAATACATATAGGCCTAGGCCCAAATTATGTAAGTTAAATTTCAGGGTCATTCCAAGGTCTAAGCATTCTATTCATGGATCTGTGTCTAATTCTGCAAACTTAACAAGAACAAAATCTAGTAATTTATCAAAAGAAAAGAATTTTCTTACTCGCAATCTTTATTTATCCTTTAATTTCTTCTTTCGCTTGGAGCAAATGAGACGATGGACATTTGAAACAAAATTTCGACTTCAATCTCGAACCGAATGAAATGCTTGGTAAAAGAGAAAACTCTTAGCGGCAGATTCAGATTCTAGCTTCATTCCCGAATTTATTTATCAGCCCCAAGCAACAAATCGATGAGGGTAACTTCTATTGACACCCTAGTATATGGATCCATAACCCAGGCAAAATTTGTCATAATGATAGCAAGATTTTGGAAAAGCTACCCTATAACCCAGTAAGAAATTTTCAGGATTATGCCCTAAATTCAGTTTTCTTGACTCTTAATTCTAGAGAATCCTTGCATAATCATATTCATAACCAGGGAAACTGATTCGACTTGTGGCAAACCCCAAAAATAGATTTGGCGGGACAAGAGCCAAGAGAAAAAAGCAAAATATAACCACACAACTGTATTTCTAATATATTAGAAGGAACTGCATTGAAGTTATAACTGAATGACTGAATTCCACTGAATTTCTTAACTTTTCGGCGTTTTGTTTTGAATGCTAAGCAGGGTTTTTTAACGTGCAGTTCTACATAAAATGTGTAGTTCTAAACCTCTGTTGTGGGGTTCTTAAGAAAATATAGTGCAGTTCTAGATATTTCATTGGTGAGAAATGATGACAAAAAGAGGATAATGATGGTTAGCAAAATAATGCCAAACATGTGTTTTGCAGAAGTCTACAAGCATCAAAATTCAAAATTTTCTTAGCCTTCGGCAGCAAACATGTTGATGCCTAAAAAGGCATTAGGTTTGGAAAGATCTTGATACGTACTGGTGTGAGTATTTTTGACATTAAAAGGAAACTCGAAAATGAAGCTTCAAATTTCTAATTGATAATAGCTTTTTCAAGAAAAGCACAGGACGTAATTAGATTTTCTTTTCAAAATTTTTCAGACAAGAAAAATGTGCAGTTCTAAATTTTTCTTTAAAAAACCCTGGTGCTAAGCTTCAGCTACTTTGTTATAAAGTAATTTCGTGGAAAACACCTTAAAAGATATTTTCATGGATCAATTTATATTCTTTTGAATAATTGAATCGATATGGAAGCAACTCATACCTACAACATGCGTGTAGTAGAGTTGGAAGGTAGCAGTGGTATGGAGGATGTTCAGTAGTGTGGATGTCACGAGCCCCAATCAGTGTTGTAAGGGCCCCACTCATTACTGGGCATCCCCTAAAATACTCAGAGAAATCCCTCCACACAACAGAACATCTCCCATACTACTATAAAGTATAAACACGTTACAAGGGGTGATAATATAGAAACAACAAAACTTTATACTTCAATTAGATCTTTTGTTATAAAAATAATTTCTCTCTTCAAGTCTTATAAATTTCGCTATTTTCTATTTCAGTGTCACAAAACATTACCGTCCAGTAATCAGTAAACCTTCCGAAGCCTCTACCGTGGGCACATAGCATGTCGACCGCCGTCAATAGGTATGCTAGCTCCTGTAATATACGATGCGTCGTCTGATGCCAGAAAAGCAATTGCAGTGGCAACTTCAATCGGCTCACCAACTCGACCAAGCGCATGCGTAGTCTTACAGTGTTCTAGAAACTAATAGAGAGAGCAACGTCATTACACTGACAACCAGGGAAGCTGGAGTTGGGGGAGGGGGCTGACGGGCAGCAATCCAGTTGCCATTCACCAGGAAGGGCAAAAGAATCCTCTTATTCTTATTGGAAGACAAAATACTAAATAAGGTTCATTTAATCGACTGTTTTCTAGGGTTATACGCGAAGCATCTTTTTGAAGGGAAATACGGTGCCGTTGAACACTTCGAAACATGTTTCTGGATTCAAAACAGGGTGGCTTGTAGCTTACTTTCTTACTAACTCAATAACAAGCTGGGCATTTGTAATATCCTTCAAAAAGTTGTGTTCCTTTCCCTAAGTGTCTCCAGTGTTCCAACAATAACGACATCATAGGTTATATCATATTAATCATGCTGAAATATTCGATAAATCCAAAGCACATGTAGGCCGATATATCGAGTGACTCAGAAATGTTAAACCAGTCTGGAAAAATCAAACTGTAAGGTGCAGCAGATGTGTTAAATAATTGTTCATATTTTTGTTAATATGCTACCTTACCAATCAGCCAATCTCACTAGATTCTACTTATTTTACTGACATGAAATTCTAGATGGTCTTTAGTAGTTTATCATGTTAAGTATCTACTTGACAGGGCAGTTTGATGAACTACAAGCTTACAAGCATTTGCCCGCTCGTATCCAAATTTCAAGTTTTGATCAGTGTAAATCTCTTGAGACTTTCTGTTGCAGTTTCTAGCATCTGCATGCGCTTGCAAAAGCTCGTGCAGAGTGACTGAAGCCTTAGTTCTCTTATCTTATCTTGCTTATCCACGAAATGAGCTAAAAACACTTACTTTGGCGTATTGCTCATCATCCATGCCACCTCGTTGGTGAAGTTCAGTTTTTACAACTCCAGGGCTAAAGAAGTTAAAGAAGAAGTTAAAAAATAACATCTATAAGTGTATTAAGATTGATTTTGAGGCATTCGACTCTGTTAGAACAGCGTTGAATAAGATAGAAATAGAATTGATAAGGCGTGATCTGGGACATGGTTTCTGTCAGCTGTCCAGGAGATTTCTCTATGGACATATTTTAGCAAAGGTTTGAGCATATGCCTATTTTAACCATAGTTTAAAGAAGGAGATAGTTTAGAAACCTATTATTATATCTTTTTTGCTCAAGTTTTCTAAAATTAAGCGTGGCAAAGTGAATTGTTTTGCCATTGTTTTAGCCAACGAGGTCAAGTTTGTACAAATAGAACGAAACGCTTCTTTTGGTTCCATTTCCAAATATATCCGTTATTTTTGAAAAATTTCATAATATTCATCAATATATTTAAGATAGACAATTTTCAAATGTAAAATTCAAACTGTAAAGAGAGAGGATAAAGCATACGTTGTGCACTTTCAGGTACTGTTCAACATCAATCGTGAAACAAAGACGTACAACAATAGGTTTCCTAAACATCTAATACTATAAACTATGGTTTAAACAGAGTTGAATCCCTTTTACTCACATGGACTGAAGATAGAGAAGAGTGTAGAAGACATGTGAAAGGGAAATTGGTCTGATTCTTTAACCAATAAACAATGATAATTCAGTCTCTACACGTAAACAAAAGAAGACAGGCTATAGCATAGAAAGCATAAGCTTCTTGGGTCTAAAGCTCTTGAGAGAACGGTTGTGAAAAATTGGAGTTTTGCCTGTAACTGTATATTGTAGAAATATTTCATTGTTATTCATACTTTATTCAATTTCATTATAGTTTTAGATTATAGTTCGTTAAAAATTATAGGTGGCATTGATTAGCTAAGGAGCTTTACCTTTAACATTAACTTTGAATAAAGAAGTTATTACACAATTTATAATCATTTAGGTTTGTAATCTGCTGACGATAGAAGTGCTCAATGCTATTAAAGCAAAGCATTTATAGTTACATAGAAGTAGTTATTTCTCTAGTGGTTACAGCACTATAGCAGTAATAGACCACTTCTACATTCGTGTTGAGTCTACTGGAATCTATTTTCATAAAGCATTCACCTCGACGTTATCTGGGGCTAAATACCAAAGCATGCATCGATCGTGAAATTCACAAAGCTTTTTAATGCATCCCTAGAACCAATGCCTGCTTTGGGATTTCACAAAAAATCATGTCATGGCTAACGCTGAGCTGCAATGAATGTAAAAGGGGTCTATCAAACTAGTAGTTACAGCATAAAGGCTTACTTTTTAGTTTATATTTCATCTTATATAATTTCTATAATCATAATCAAACTCACTTCACTGAGTTGCAGCGCACTCCGTGTGATGCCAATTCTGAAAATGTAATAAAATGTATTTAAAAATCAATAATTCGAATTTCTATACTCTCGATACATTTATCTATATGCCTTTAAGTTTAAGGGTATACCACTACATTATTTCCTGCTATAAAAACCACTGAATATTTTTTCAACACCACTAATGTGCAAAAGCAAATAATATTCCCAGGTTTACAAGTTGCTGTACAGCCTGGGTGGTGATAGCCAGAAATATTTTGTATGTGCAGTAATCATATGAAAACATTTAGGCTTACCGAGAGCAGTACAGCGAGTGAATTGGTCAACAGCACATTTCGACATGCAGTATACATTTACTCCTGGAAACTAACGAATGAAAATCAAACATTAGGCACTGTTCAGAATTTACTCCTCGAGTTGGCACGGCCGACAAATAGGTTGGGTCACAGTAGACCAAAAAGGGCAAATTTTTTCAAGAATCACTCCGGAAAAGGACGTCAGAAATTGGGGTATTTAAGAAAAGATTGTGATTAACAAAACACCTTGATGATAACTTCTAGAGCAGGGAAATATGTCCTAGATACTCTAAAACTATATGAATTTTAAATACGATCATTCAACTAAAACTATATGAATTTTAAATACGATCATTCAACCTAATCCAGTTTGAAATCTAGCCTACATTTTGCCACTTTGGGCCAACTGTGTAGCAAATTCTAACTACCATCAGAATTTATTCAGACCGGTCAAAGCCCAAACTGGATGGCCGCCACTGGAACTGTGAAGCAATGACAAGTATCTCTTCAAAGAAATCTTGCACAGAATCTCTTATTTTAAGATGAAATGAGACACGCAGTGAAAATGAAAGGAATAATTGTCATACGTTGGCACTAAGCCCAGTCAACGTAAGATGACTTTATTGCAAGGAACACAAGATAAGATGCAGTTGACAAATATGTTGATAAATTTGATTTTTTTTGTACATGGCACTCCATAGTAGAGATGGTAGTGGATGCCACTGTTCCCCTGATGGAAAGAAGGCACAGCCTTAGTTAGGCTAACAAGATAAGCAGAAACTACACCCCCTTCTCCATTGCAATAGAAATATGCAGAATGAGACATACCGCACGAACACCAGTCACACTTGATACATTCACAATACTTCCTGTTGAAAATCAATAACACATAACTAACATAATTAAAATTATCATTATCTGCATATTCATCATAACTATCATAGTCATTATAATCAGGTTATTACAAGAATCATATTGAGCCTATTCATCATAATCATCATAACCAAGTTCATTGCAATAATCGAAATCAGCATATTTATAATAATTATCAAAATAATTTAAACCAAGTTCACTACAATCATCATAATCAGCACATTCATCATAATAATCATATTCATCATAACCAACTTCATTATAATTATCATAATCAGCACCATCAGCTTAATCATCTATATCAAGATCATTGAATAATCAAGTTCATTATAATCATTATAATCATCAAAATCATTATAAATCAATCAACTCCTTTATGGCCAGACCCCCTTGACCTAAGTGCACACACAAACTGCTCCTTTTATCTTCTGTAAGCACAGTTTTTGATCAATGTTTCCGGTATCATCAATTCAAGAATACATTTTTAGATGAAACACTTGTTTTTACCACTAAAGGTGCATTGGAATGCACCTGTAAAAGAGCTGCTTTTGCACTAGAGATTATGGATGACATGGGTTCAAAACCACTTTACCAATTAATTTTGGGGTTGTCTGTTGAGTAGTTGCTTTCAAATATCATCTTCTGTTGCAAAAATGGGAGCATTTAACCCACATGGACCTCATCTAGTGGTGTGGACTGTGGTGCATGCTCCTAGACGCTGCTTGAACTGAGGCCTCTTTTCAGTAGTTTGTAAGGTTCAACATAAACACACTCGCTTACTCAGGTGGGGAGGGAAAGAACTCTAAATGTTCATATTCATCATTCCTTAAATGTTCATATTCATCATTCCTTATTTCTCAGCTAACAAGTTGCTACTTTTCTTGGCACAATTGCTTCAACATAATTGACAATTAATTTCCTAAAGTCCTTTTCTAAATTTAGATATGCGAGAAGTTTCAAAAGCAAACGACCGTTTATTGGTATTTTGTGCCTGTAACACCTAATAGCTATGTGAAGCAAGCAAAGGAATTACAATGAATTTGGTGTTCTGGGACTATGGTAGAAGAAGTAATGATGGAAGAACTAACAAGTTTTGATCAGCTTACAAATATAAGCCACAGAAAAGGCTGAAAATATGCTCAGCTAAATAATTTAGTAGCCCTTCCTATTGCTGTAAACAAACGTCTGTTGTCACTTGTTCAAAGAAATAACACATTGCCCCCGGCATACTTCCTTATAAAAGGCACTGATATGGCAGAACCAACAATTAAATATCATTATGCTTACCTTTTGACTTGATGAGATGTGGCACAGCCAATTGAGTCAGATAAAATACGGACCTGGAAAAGAAAGATAAAATCTAAAATCTCAAACGCATTTTCTCTCTGTGCTTCTTATATATCACATGCCTCTACATCCAAGGATCTTCTAACAAACTTTTGGTAGATATGCAAGTTCTTGCCTTACACCAAGAGTAAACTAAAACATTCATGAATGGCTGCACACCATAAGAATGCCCATGATTTATCCCTCCTCTATTTGAAAAGACCGTAAAGCTCTAAGCCATACCTGACATTAAGACTCATCATTTGATCAGTTTCTTGCATTCTGGCATTCTCGATTGAGCCCCCAAATCCAATCCCCGCATTGTTAACCTACAGAAGCAATCAGAAAATATAAAAGAGTGAATTAATTCAAATGTACCTGACATTGACATTCATAACTTGATCATACTGCTCTAGCGAAGTTGTTTCCACCGTTCCTTTGCTCACTATTCCAGCGTTATTTACCTGAAGAAAAGACAAACCAATAGAATGGAAGCTAATTGCACAAAATCAGTTATACCATCAGTTTTATATCAGTTATATTCACTGTGGAATTCCACAATAACATACTCTTTAGGGACTGATGAAATATAGTTTGCAATACCTGATATTGGCAATGATTTCCTGCAATTTGAAACAGTTTAAAACAGCTTCAAGCAAGTGCTAGACTGCAGTCAACCGATGCCTTGTGATGGTGGCAGAAAGATCGACCAACTAGCAGCAAATACAGTGCTTTTGCCATACAGTCAAATCACCTTATTTACAAATTCTCAACAACCCAGAATGAACTAAAAATGCGTTGAACTGTTTTTGCATAATCGATAAAGAAGGGTCAACAATTGAGTTACTAGGAATTTTGAATTCTGTTTACATTGAAAGCATGGATCCCATATTGTTTAGACATAAGAGGTATTTTATTCAAGAGGGTTATTCTTGTTGTAAGACAGCTATTGAAAAAAATTAATATTTAGTTGAAATTTTGCAAAAGTTAGGTACCAGTATATCCAAAGACTTGAAATGCTCAACTGCCTTTGCAACAATTTCTTTCATGTGATCTTCGTTGGTAAGATCCCCAATAACGCAAAGAGGCTGGAATAAAAATTTTCACAATTTAGATGGAGTTTTACACACGCAGAAGATAAAATGGAACACAGATGGATAGCTTTGCCTTTTAAGATTGTATACGCTGGAAATAATGTTGATAATAAGCAACTCCCATTCTTCTCTGCAAGATTATATATAGTTTTTTTCATAATTGGGATGGCTGAGTCACAGGGTAAAGGCTGAGTCAATTGGCATTAATTCCCCTGAAAGTCAGCTCATAATGAAAAAACATAGTTAACTAAGATTCTCCAAGCACCTCAGACCACTAGGCCTCCTGGTAACTACCCTGGCCCCCCTCTAAACGGTACTAGGTGTACATGGTTTAGGTGCCACAGAATGAGTGATAAAAAGAGTGGCTGCACTTTTCATGTGAGATATAGGAGCCAAATAAACATTTTAAACCAGTGAGTTGCAATGAATAACAGATCTACTAATGGGCACAAAATTTGCAAATGCTTTCATCAATGAGGTTTCTACCTAAGCAGTGCTGCGTTGAGGTGTTAAGTGCCAGGAAGTGAGGATGGATTAGTTTTCTGACTCCATGTATAGACACACTACTGGTTTCATATGTAAGGGGTCCAAAGATCTTCTCATCAGAACAAAGAGCATTTTGAGAAAAAAAAATACCTCCTCGATCTTGCTGTTGACTTCTTGACATTCCTTTTTTGTCTGGTTTAAGTTTTCAACGTTCCTACCAGTGATAACAAGTTTGGCTCCATGCTTTGCGAACAGAATGGCAGTGGCTCTTCCTAACCCTGAACTAGCACCTAAAGATAGAGGATACAAAAACATCCTAGCACCTCAAGCAGGACATATCAGATGATTGTGAGGATATGGTCTTACACTTGCTGCAAGTTAATGTTTTCCATGTCAGTTAGCAGAAGGTTATATGAGAGGTTCTACTTTATACAACAGTACGCCAATCTGAGGAACATGTCCCTCCCCGACAAGATCTTGCAGGTGTGCATGTGCCAGTCTCTATTGTTTTGTCCTACTGTTCTCCAGTCTGCAGAGCATGGCAGAACTCGACGAGATCTCGCATGTGCAGCGCAAAATTTCCGGCGTGCATCGCGTGCACATAGGAGTTATGAGCGAGTTTTTTCCCCCAGAAATGTCTGAAAACTCGTGAAACCCTAGAAAAACCGTTGTTTGATGCAAATCTGCGCGTGCAAGGCTTAGACTTTGGTGTGCACTTGAAGGTTCTGACAAATTGACTTGCGCGTGCAGTTGCCATACTCTGCAGACTGGACTGTTCTATTGTTTACCTTGCGTGTGCAAGTTCCACACTACACAGTCTGGACAGTACAATTCAGGCCCAGACTCAAAAGTGTATAGCAGTTGCTGGGTACTGTATGGCAGTTGCACATGCCCATATAATTCTATTATGTTTTGTCTAAGGGATGATTTGACTCTGAATTCCTCCCGTGATCCAAAGGGGAGGAGGATTGCATGCACTTAGGCCGTAAGGTACCTACTTCTTTACATCCCCTCCCAGCCCGGCCAGCCAGCTCTCAGCAGCAGCAACTATTTAGAGCACAGGATATCATATAGATACCAGAGTTTCAGAGTACTAGGTACTCGACTTATAATTCGACACAGCTGTACACAATATTGTACTAACCTGTTATAATGGTGACTTTTCCTTCCAAATTGGGCATTTTTCTTGCTTTTCTAGCACTCCACTTAGGCCTCTTCTGTTTTGGAATTCAGATTTCAAGTCCAAGAATGAACATGATAGCCCAGCCTCTTTGAAGTGCCTTTGCCAGCCTCTTTCCAGTGCCATATTTCGCGATAATTCTAATTCAATGTTTTTGTCATGTTGCAACAAAAGCGGAAGTTAGATAATTTCCTTCCTTCCTTGAATTTGATACAGGAATTTCGCATTTGGTTGGCTTCGAAATCACTTTACCGTCCTTTGTAAACTGAATTGCAAGGACAGACAGTTGTTCGACAACCTTGTAAAATGGGTTCATTCTCGATTCCGTACACTTCTGTGCCACAATCAGAGGAACGTTTTGCAGAGCCGTTAGACCCAGTGACACAAACAGCGTTTCTTTTTGGGGCAGACGCGATCTACGACACTCCAAAACAGACGATTTCAACCATCTACTTCGTCGTGATGTTTGTGTATATGGTTGGGGTAGCATGTGTTGCTGTGTTCGTGAGAACCTCGATAGATTTGTGGATTCAGTTCTCGTTGTATATCGTCCCAGTGATCACGATAATGTGTGGAAGAAGGTTTTTTAACTCAGTGGCATTCAGAGAGCTCTTGTACCGATTGGTGCAGTCGAGAGCAATGCTAAGCTCTTCCATTCCTGATTTGCGATTCACGAATTCGAGCGAGTTCTGTGAAATTCGCTCCTCAGGGGTTCGAAAGAGGAACTGGCTCAGAAGCATGGCTCTCAAATGCTGCCTGTACCCCCTGTTTATAGAGGTCATACAATGGTCGGCTTATGGTCTGTTTAAATATGTGACGAACAAGAATAATTTCGCAGGCAACGAGAAGATTACCAATCAAATCTCTCCTACCTGCTGGATCGTCTTGTATTCAATATTCTGGTCTCTTGGGGTTTATCAAGTTGGATTGCTGACCTTCCAGTTTATTCTCGTCTCCAATATCGTCCGAAGGGACGCTTTGTCCTTCATGGAGCTTTACGGGGACAGTCCTTTTCTGTGGATAAGAAAATCACATCTTGATGAGGGCTTTGTCAATAAGCCTTCCTGTTGGCGAAGAATGATCCGTGGAGCTCTTGGGGTGGTATTCATGGATGCTCTGAATGACCCCATTGATGTGACCAATTTTGTTGGCAATTATGCCGAGACAGTGCAAAGAAGTGAAACGATGTTCCACACTTCCAGCAGAATTCCTGCAAGGTGTTTTGAGAGGCTGACGCCATTGCAAGAAAGCTTAAGGCGAAAGGCTTCAATTCACGATCAACATGAAGCAAGGGGTACTCCATTCAAGGAGGGCCAATCCCACCAAGGAAATGAAACAGATGAAACATCGCAGATAACCCCAGAAAAAGCGTCTGTGATTTTGGCACATTTCGTCACCGACATCCAAGAAATAATGTCCAGTTTTGTGCCATTCACGACAGCTATGCTGTTCTTCTCCTCAACCAACCTCATAACACATGCTTGCATCTTTGCACTGAATCGTACCGAGACGAGGCATTGGTGGACTTTGGCCAGAACCATGATTTGGCTACTTCTGACAGTCCGAATCATCATTTCTGTCTACAAAGTGACGAAAACTCTCAGCCAAATTGCCCCACATGTCAAGTACTTGAGAGCGTCTGGGCTTCTGTGTGGGGAAGACATCAAATGGGAAAGGTTCATGGCATTGACTGAGCATTTCAAACTGAACGAGCGTTCATTCGGCTTTCCCCTCACTCTGAAGCAAGTGGGAATCATGACAGCATTTTTGAAGATGACATTCTTGGTCATTCTGTCCTTAATGAAAGCAGAACCTGGCGGTGCTTAAATCTTTTGATTCGCAAATTTCACTTAAGACAAGAACAAGATTTTTAATGAACTTGCCATGATTATAATTTTTTTCTGTTTTATGATACACATGTGATTGAAATTCTGACTTTTTAAAACCATTTTGCTTTCCTTTTCTTTCTCAGCTTGCGTTTGTGTGTGAAACAAAACTTGACTCCAAACTACTGATATGGTGAAACCTCGCCTCTCAATAGATTGATCAGAGCTTGTCCGTATAAACGCTATGGCTGGGGGAATAAAACTGGACCAGATTTGAATGGAGAATCAATAATGCGTTTAATACGTCTGGGGATTTACTTTACCTTTCATAACTGGCATTCAAATCCTGTATAAAAAGTGCCAAAAATTTACATTCCGTATCAGCCCCGTTACTGGAAGGTGAGGTATTTTCGGTCATACAAACAGATTCTTAATCAGTGGCTGTTTTAGGTGGGGGCCAGGGGGGCCATGGCCCCAGGCCCCGCGCTTTTGCTAGGAAAAAGGGGCCCCGCACCTTTCATAAAATAAAAAATTCTCTCCTTCATAATGAAATATATAAGCTATACTTTACTGTTTGTTTTACTTTTTATTTGCTTTTTCTATAACATATCAAGTACATGTTACAAAACGCAAAAAATATTAAGACAAAATTAAATAATATTAGGACAAAATTTTTTACCAGGGGTAGGGGCCCCGCAAAATTTTTCGGCCCCAGGCCTCGCAGTTCCTAAAACCGCCACTTCCCTAAATGAGTTATCCACGTCACACCCAGCACATTAGACCCAAAGAACATTTTTATAGATCCAGATCTAATTAATTTGGTTTGATGAAGATCCAGACTGTAGGAATTATTTTACAAGACAGCCATATTCATGTGATGCTCTAACATCATTGAACTCTTGGTGATGAAACAATAAATCAATAAATTATGTTCTTTTTTTTTGGGCAGCAAATAACCGCAAACAACTTAAACCCCTTTATCTTACAAGCATCACCCAAATTTTTTTTATTCAAAGCTAAAATAGACGCAAAAATAGACCTTCAAATATCTCCAGGCCCAATCATTTTCAAAAATTTATTATCAAATGATCAAACAAATTCTAATTTTAATTCTAATTCTAATTATCAAAATAAAAACTATTTGTGATCCTAAATCAGGCTTGTGTGGCTCTATCGTATAATTGATAACATGCAGTAAATTAGATATTCTTTTGTAATGTAATTACCATTAAAACCAGAGTCCAAGGCTTTAAGAATAATTAGTGCCTTTGATAATTTATGTCACAAAAAACAATAACCTTCATGTTTTCTACGAAAGAAACGACTAGCTGTATTTTTGAAAGAGTTTTGGTCTAAGGTAGAAGAGCAACTACAGGGTAAAATGGACATGGTATTTCTTCTGAAATAATTTTCCCAATCTACTTCATGTCCAAATTTGAGGACAGACCCTTGGGGGAGAGGAGCACAAATCATGTAGTAAGCTGAACAATTCTACATGAACTTAACGATTCTAATCTCTTTCAGCTAGTTAAACCTTTTTTCCCTGTCTATTCTTTGAAGATAACATGCCTCTGGTCTTGGGAACCAGGGTTTGTTATCAAAGTTTTTTTCAACATTTCTTCAATTTTCAACTAAATTTTTCCCTAACAAATATACATTTATGAAAGGCTTTCAGTATCGGTGCTGGAGCCAAAATTTGTGTAAAAATGTTAATTCTAGAATCTTTCCCATCAAACTTATATCTAATCATTATTCTGCAATTTATTTAATATTTCTAGTGACTCTTCTACAGTGTGCAGTTTTCATTTCAGCCAGAGCTTTCTCGAGAACCTCAGTCATATGAACCAGATTAACTGGGTCAGTTTGAATGACCCTTTTTTCACTTGTGTCTCCGTCTTTCAAATTCAACCTCAGATACACGATAGGGTTAGTTTGATAATGCAGTGCCCTACTCGCAATTTGCACATCAAATCTCCACTCTAAATCGTGGTAATGCGGAAGGCCGAATGAAATATTATTCAAAATATTTCTGATTTCTTCTCTGTGCTCCAAATAAAGAGTGAGCAAGGTGGAAATCAATCCCTCGGAAAAGCCGGACATCATCAAGGAATCTTGGAAGTCGATTTCGTTGATCATGCTTTTCGACGTTTCCGCCATTACATACATCAGGCCTTCGACACATTTTCTGATGGTAGCTGCTTCTATGTCCAGTTTGGAAGCAGCAGTCTGGTACATCTTCATATTGATCCCGTTCCGGATGAAGCCAACCGCAATCTTGCAAAATTCCCTGGAAACATTTTCATCAAAGTCGCTCAGAAGAGCAAGATCTGCTTTTTGCTGCTCACCAAGAACTACAAGCATCTTTCAGAAGTTCAAAGTCGATACTAAATGATTAAATAAATCGATTTGCAATACTTTGAAATTGATACAACTTCCTTCTCTTCTGTAGGTCAACACTGCAAGCAGTTTTGTTGTGTATACTCTTCTCGAGGCTAAATATCGAGATTACTCCAAAATGCAATTGGACGAATTTCGAGTTCAGTCTCTTTTATAAAATCTACGCAAATAAATGATTAGGAGCATTTCGATAAGTTTAGTTTTATACTTTCATGGCGGAGCTATGTAGACTAGCAGCGAGAGAAAGGCAAAACTCGAGACAGAACCAAAGATGTATAGAACAGCAAAAAGACCAGTTCTGAAAGTTGATGTTTTGAATGGAATACTGAGCTCAGTGGGATCTAGAGCGCTACTTGCTCGAAGTGTTCGGAGTTCACCTTTCGGTGATTTAATTACAAGTGGGGAACCTTCAGATTATGATGCTAAATTTCATGCAAAATACCGCCCTAAGGTAATAAAATGAAATCCATCTCTTGGTTCGCTATGTGTGTGCAAGGTACACCTTTGTGCCGAATTTCAATCCAAAATTAACCTAAAGTGCCTACAAATGGACGAGTTGTATGTAAACAGCTGTTTAAGGGCCATAGTGGAATCGGTAAACTCCATACGCCACAGATGTACGCCAAGCACCGTTTGGTTTTACGCCAAGAGTAATATGCCTAGAATAGGTCGAAAACGTGTACTCCTCCGCAGCAGCGGTGTCCACTGCTCCTCCGCAGCAGCAACACAGATTTTCAAACAAATTGACAGACGTAAGTCTTTATTGAGTCTCCAACTTTGATATTGGGCCTCTATTGGAATGACCAAGATAAAACTAAGAAAGGACAACAGAAGAAAGTGCATGCAACACTCCTTTTGGAGTACGAATTTTGACTTTTGTACGGCCAATTTTACGCCAACCATTCTTCAAACGGGAAGAAATACACCGGCGTAAAAAAGATGAAGAGGCTGTACGCCACAGATCTGTGGCGTAACGTACGCCGATTCCACTATGGTTTAAGGGTACAAATGAGAGTAAAGCAAGGGGGAAAGGGAACTGAAGAGAGGGTCTAGAAAAAATCGTACATGGCACTGCCCCTCTTTAGTTTGAAATAATGTCTAGGTTGATTAATTGGTTGATCTTGGTGCCCTTTTTTCTAGGGGGGATTACCCGGTTGCAGAGTGCTCACCCTTGCGAAGGATAATTTCGAAGTAAACAAAGCAATTAATGACATTAGATCTCGCTTACAGAACAATATTCGATCACTTCCATAATGAGTAGACCTGTGAAATTCATAATTTATTGTGTTCAAACTAGATTTCAAAACTTTTTAAACAAGGCAAAATAAAGAACCAAGATAAACTAACGAATGCGTAGTAAGCATGAGCGACTCTTAGATCTAGCAACATCTTGGCAGACCTGCCAGACTTCTTTGTCTTTGGTATAGAAACCGGGGGATTCTTTGATCTTTACCACCGGGCCAACCTGGGAGTCCCCCTGTGAAATTGGTAGGTCTGCTTGTGACTGGAGGTTAGTATTCATCCAACATACCCTTACAGGCTGTAAGACAATACAAAAAGGATTAGCTTCAAGATTGGCTTTATTAATGAGAAATTAAAAAGTTATGATACGTAGTGTAGTGATGCATTAAATTCTAGTGCCACTATTTGAAAATCAGTTGATCCACTGATGAAAAAACCACTTAATATTCTTTTGTTTTTAGGTGTCATCGTCTGGTGTTGTCCGAACTGAAACCGCCAGATATCTGAGAGACCTTGGAATACAATTTGGGCAGATAAATAACAAATCTCCTTTACATTGCATATCCCTATTCAGCAATTATGAACTAGAAGCTACAAAGAGAATTGTTGACTTTTTCAAAGATGCAGGTCTTGAAGACAACCAAATATGCAAAATCATCATGAAGAGGCCTTACATTTTGCTGAGGTCTAAGTTATTCATAAAGCAACGCGTCCAGGAATTACGAGAAGAGCTTGACTTGACTAAAACTGAAACTCTTGATCTAATCATGAAGCAACCAAATCTATTAAACGAGGCTGTGAAGTTGACTGATGTGCTGGAGAAGAGATATCAGTTTAAGAGAAAATTTGAAGTCTCTAATACCGACTTCATGTGCATGGTGGAGAGAGATCCTCGGTTTTTATTCCACAGCTGGGAGTACTCCACGCTTTCAATAATCGACTATCTTGGTGAGTTTGGATTCGGTGACAAGAATATGAGAAAGATTCTAGTTACTACCCCTTCAGTAGTTGGAACAGATTCAACACTGAAGCTCCAGAGCCAAGTGGATCTCTTTCTGAATTACATGGGCTTCACCAAGTCAGCCTTTGTGACTGCAGTTCCCGACTACCCCCATCTGTTAGTATACAGGCAGAGATTACTGAAGCTGAAGTTTGATATCATCATAAATACTGGCTTGTTTGATTGGCAAGAAATAGCCCGTGCACCCCTGTGCCTTGGCTACTCTGTTGAGAGAATCTACATGAGGTTGAATTTCCTGAAACACTTGAATCGGCTTGAAAAAGGCAGACTTAGGTTGTCGTCCATTCTGGTAGTTATGGATGACAAGTATCTGCACAATATAGCAAAATCTGATGCAGACGAGTACGAGAGATTTAAAAGTGAGGAAATGGCAAATGTCAGAAAGATGCGAAAAGGGATTCAGACTAGAATCATCCACAGTGAGATGGACTTGCTCTTAGATGAAGAAGAGTCCAAAACTAATTCTACAGAAGTTCCACAAAGTACAGGTAAACACTTTTAACTCGTGATTGCTTCTACAGCCTAAAAAAGCAAACAGCATTTTGTGAAACTGTGAAACACAAAACAAAATCATGGTTAAATGATTTGAGAAAGAAACGCAAAAACATGATAATATATGTAAGAGTAAAAACAAGAAAGGAGAATAGCTTTCTGTCACAAGGAGTTTCTTGCTCTTGCAATCAACAGACAGACCCTTAAAATCCTTTATTATAGTCTGTCTGTCTATAGGGTTATAGTTTGTCTGGTGAATGTGAAAGCATGAAACTCAGAGTAACAGAAGAATAGTATCTTTACTCGCTTCTATTTTATTACTGCTCGTTACTTCTGTACATTGAGCAGTACAGTGCAAGATTAGTGAGCTATATATTTCATTCATAGGCCAGTATTATTTCTAAACCATTTATCCTTGTATTCTGTTTTATATTTTGCTGTTTTGCATTTGTTAAATACTGTTAGCCCCTGAAGAATTGGAAACACAACAAAGCATTGAGCACTGACGATTTGAAGGTGGCAAAAAGTTCTTGACTTTCATATTTCATGCAAATGCTGCCTGATGAAGCAATCACTTTTACCTAATATCAAAATTTAGCAGGAAGCAGGCCTGAAAAATTGCTGCAAACCTGAGTCTGAGAATTCAACCTAACATTTCTCAAGAAAACTCGGAGCCACTTGAAAAAACATTCAATGTGGCCTAACTTCTTGAAGTGCAGAGCTCAATATCGTGTTAAAAGTGGAGGACGCTTGATTCGATGTGTCTTTTTAACCATACCAATCACTCACCCCTTTCCTAGTTTATTTCGCTTCACTTCGAGGTAACCCATAAAAACAGAAAAATTATCTCCATCTTTCTATTAGAACATCATTAGAAAATCTTGCATTAAATTAGGTTATGCGATGTTTTCGATTTTTGCTTTTTACATTCTATACACATCATGAATGGTTACACTTTACTTGTTAAAAATTCTAAATGCTTTAAAAACTTTACATATTTAGATGATACAAATGTTTGCGTGTGTTTAAGTATTTTTGATGAAAATTTCAATAATTGAATGAATGGCAATTTCCTTGATTTCCTAAGCTTCGTCTTCCTTAGTTACTTACCTATCTATCAAGTTCAAGGCTACTGTTAATGATAGTCATCTCCTGTTGGTGTTTAGTTATTGAAAATAACCCAAATAACATAGTTTAATTCCATATGGTCAGCTAAAAGTAAAGAAGGGTTTAGTTTATTTTGTGCACATAAACCGGCTCTTTGACTAGACTGATACCATGTCCACACTGACAGTTGAACCAGCTTATACTAAACCTAGTTTTCAAATGGGATACAAACATGTATTTGGATTGGTCAATCCAAGAGTTCGAATGTATTTGATTGGTTAAGAACTAATACAAAGTAGATGAAGCTGATTTAGCCGTTACAGTGAGAACGAGGTAGGTATAAAGTACGGTTAGACATCTTAACTGGTTTTCTTTGACACTCATTAAATCCGTAGGCTGGAATCCCATTGTAAAAAAACTCTGAAGGGAACCTGAAAACTGTTCGTCATCATCGGGAGTTCGTTATACCGAGAAGACTATTTCATAAAGCAAAATCCAAAGGACAAGACATTTAGTTCGTTAGAACGGGATTTTCGTTATATACACAGGGAATTCGTTGTATCGAGATTCCACTGTAAAGCAATATAGATAAATAAACAGCGGAATCCCGTTATAACGAACTGTGAACGGACCTGAAAACTGTTGGTTACATCGAGAGTTCTTTATATCGAGAGGACTTTTTCATAAGGCATAATAAAGGGAATCAGACATTTAGTTCTTTTCAACGGGAAGTTCGTTGTATTGAGATTCCACTGTATTAGGTTACACATTTCTATCTTAGCGATGTCCAACCTTTGGTGGGCAGGGTTGTGCCACCCTAAAAAGGGGGAAATTCACTACCAGATGTCACCCTATTCTTTACCCATTGCTGTACCCATTTATATAGTAAATTACACTCGAGAGGTATGAAATGAGCAAATTACTCGTTCTTCTTTTGATAAGAAAAACTTTTTCTAACTGACTGAGTCCCCCCCGCTAAATTTATGCCAAAACACAGGAAATAATCGAAATCGTGACCCCATGCTGTACCAGTTTTCAGGAAATAATGACCAAATTAGAATGCACTTCCCATCTACTCTTACATTAAGCAGTGCACCTAGGTCTTGTATTGTGGGAACCACTTTTTAGAAACAGAAATAGACGCAGGCAGAGTTAAAGACAGGGGCGTCGTGGGACCTCAATTTTAGGGTGGGCCAAACACGAAAAATTTCCGAAAAGAGGATCAAATGCTCAAATATATTCGAAAAAGTGGGAAAATCGCAAAAATTTCCGAAAAATCTACAGATTTTGCTCTGATATGGGGGCCATAGCCCCCTCTGCCCCCCCGGCCCCCCCGGCCACCACGCCCTTGGTTAAAGAGGAAAAATGTACTTGGCATGCCTGAAAATTGCTCTTTCTGTACTACAAAAGACCAAGGAACCAACTAAGGCAGAGTACTATACCTTCATCGACCATCTGCTTCACTTTTAGTTCGTGTGGGGTACCCGAGTTTGTGGCCTAGTTAAAAACCTAGTTACCTATATCATCATAATAAAACACAAATGCCGCTCTTCAAATGCTTATTATCAGGCATACTTCTTTTCCTTTTCGAGTCACGCCTTTCCTGTGGATAAACAGTGTGTTCAGAACCAGTTTGCAAGTACTTACAGGAGAAGCCCTCACTGTTAGTATCAGGGGAAGTCGTACCTGAATTGAATGCAGCGTCGCTGTGTCTAGCTGGCTTTGTCAACGGATGTTGTGCGGTATTTTTGTTTACCAGTTCGTTTGCATCTGATTCCAGGTTGTTGCACAGTTCTGGCAAATCAGGACTTTCATTTTCGATCAGGTTTTCGTCTGCAAAAGTTAAGAATTCCGGAACGCAGGAGTCTTTGATGGATTTTAGAGAGAGCACAGAAATGGCGGCGGTAGATTTTCCTTTGCCAACTAGCCAATAACTTCTCATCATTCCTTTCCCCTGAAAAATTATAAAGTTATCAGATTAGTAAAATGTTTGAAGTTAATTCATCTCTAATCACCAAATTTACTAGGCTTTAAGGTACTGTTATACGCTCATAATTGCATCCCGTTTTAGTCAGAAATTAATTTTATCATAATCTGATCGCGTGAACGCCCAGATACTCGAATCATAGCCGATTTTTAAACTTTTATTGAATGAAGTAATTTCTGATAAGTTTCCTCTACTGCAACTCAGCTGAAAAGGTAGCTAGGTAACTGACATTCAGTCTTGGGAACTCAACTCGAATGCTCTGCTAAATCAATAGTGAAAGAATCACAGGATAGGATAATCACTTATGAGATCCACGATGAAACAAAAAAACCTATATATACCTAACGGGTTTTGGACGCAGAAAAGAGGACATCTACTCGACTAATCTTTTCATCTAATGGTGGAATGAACAAGGAAATGCAGGTTTTGTATGGAAGACTCGGTGAAATGATTTCTGAAAAGTTTCACTAAGAACCTTCCTCTACTGACACTTGGGTGAAAAGGAAGCTGACATTCATAGTCTTTTCCGTTCTGCAGTGACATGTAACCTTGCTTCTCTTTCAAATACCGTGTCCCATCTAGATACGTATGCGAAACGGTAACGAACGAAGGACAACGGTCTTCATAGGTTGTGGAGAAGAAGAAGAAGATGTGGAAACAACGGAGACACAAATGTCACCAATGATTCTAAGCCGATTCCAAAGATAACTTTTAACAAACCAAAAGTTAAACCTTGTCACTAAAATTCAAATTTAGTTAGAGCACAAGGTACTTACTTTTAATTGTATCGAGCCTCGTGTCCGCATGATATATTCTCCACTTTTTAGTTGTCTTTTCGTCGATTCGCTGACCTGGATCGCCATGGCCTGAGACGAAATATCTCGTGTTGTCATATTGTCTCGATTAGATGTTAGTTAAAGAGTTATTTGAAAGTTACGAAAGTTAAATAAGCAACATCAGCAGCTTTGCTGCAAAAAAGCGAAAATACTTCTTTTAACTTAAGTTCAGGGGGCAAAATTGCAAAACATTGATATCAGTAATATAGAGATATTCAGTACTTTGGAGGGATACCATTTGTAATGCTGGGAGATACTATAAATACTGTGGGAGATACCAGCAGTACTGTGGAGGGATGATAATATCCAACTTGCAACAAATTAGACGATACTCGATAAATAAAATACTTTTCTTTTACAATTCATTTCATTCGTTTTACTGGCATTAAAATTTCTTAATGTTAGTTTTATTTTTAACAGGGCTCTTATTGACAACAGTACTTCATTGTACTGAAAAGGTTGCCCTGCATAAGCATGTACATTATCATTATTTATTATAGAACATTCAATTTTCATTGCCAAAGAATGATTCGGGACAATTTTCGCGATTCGTGTCGATTCTCTGAGAAAAAACTTACAATAGTTAACTGCATAATGTCGTTTGAAAACCTCACGGGGGCAGCAAGGGATCCCATTAAAGGAAATCAAAGACTTTTTGGGGTGCAATAATCTACAATCTATGAATAAGAGCCTAGTGCTACGTTCTTTTAGGATATACCGTACACCTCCAGGTAAAAGAGACACAATTAATGATTTGGACGACAAAATCGAAACAGAGTTCCACCTTTATTTCAACCTACCACGGATGAAGTTTCCATTCTCGATGCGATGTTGACCGTATCACCAAACAAGCAGTATCTTGGCATTTTGATGCCAACCACTCCAGCAACTACACTTCCTGAGTGGATACCTTTATGAAAAATGTTAGAGCTTTAAGTTTCCTTTGCAAAAGTTGGAAAACCTAACGGAGCCAAATAAGGATTATTCTAATGCCAAAAATTTTAGCAAAAATGAGCCAAATAAGCAATATCTTGGCATTTTGATGCCAACCATTCTAGCAAAATGGATTCAAATAAGCAATATCTTGGCATTTTGATGCCAACCATTCTAGCAAAATGGATTCAAATAAGCAATATCTTGGCATTTTGATGCCAACCATTCTAGCAAAAATGAGCCAAATAAGCAATATCTTGGCATTTTGATGCCAACAACTCCAGCAACTACACTTCCTGAGTGAATACCTTTATGAAAAATTGAAATGATTTGTTTCTCTATCAATCACATACATATATTATGTTCGTTATTCTTGTAACTTCCTGAGAGCTCTTTTTTTATTTCGAGCCATATTCATCCATTTTTCTAGTTGCTTTTGTGCCAATTTGAGCAGTATTAGGTTCTTAACCACCAACAATGTGTAACCATGCATCGTATACCTAGGTCTACCAATTGCTGCACAGCTAGGGCGCGAAAAATAGGGATAACACTTTGGTTCTCTTGATCAACTGTTTGAATTTACTATTCTCAATTTCAAGACTAACAAAACTCACCAATGCGAATTATGATTTGATCATGTGGATGACAATTAGATGGGTCTTAGTCATACCATCAGTATTGTTAAGGATATTCAGTACTATAGAATGATACCATCAGTACTTTTAAGGGATACTATATGTACTGTGAAGGATATACAGTACTGTAGAGTAATACAATCAGTACAGTATGGGGATACCATGAAGACCGCGGAGGATATTCAGTACTGTAGAGATATACCATTAAAACTCTAGGTATTATCTTCAAAGTACTGATGATATCCACCACAGTACTGCACATAGGTTCCCCAATATGAAAACTTACCAATACGAATTCTGATATTATCATGTGCATTGGAGGGGTCTTAGGCATATCATCAGTATTATAAATAAAGGATATTCAGTAATGCCGAGGTATATCATTAACACTCTTGGTATTGCCTCCACAGTACTGATGACACCCCACAATAATGCATAAACGTTCCCGAAGATGGAAACTTACCAATACGAATTCTGATATGATTGTGTGCATTGGAGGGGTCTTTCTTTTCTGCCACTGCCTTCAGCATTGCGAATGCCATGTCTGCCACATTTTCAGCATGAATATGAATTCTGTCAGGAACACCACTCACAACCATGTACGCGTCTCCTATCGTCTCCACCTGTTGAAGCAGAGAATTGCTTGAATGTGACATTGCACAAATATCACAAGCTAACGAAGGTGTATCTCTTGTCCAGTCTCAAGCAATTATTGATACAGTTCTTAGTATTCGAGCAGTCATTCTTTCCTTTTTTATTTTCGTTGTTTTGGAAAAATAATTTCTATCGCAACATGTATTTGGTATATTCATGTTTTTATGATGACAACCCAGAAGAGACAGAAGATCATCTGGCCTAGACCTTTTAGACCACCCCATAGAACGTCTATGCATCACACCAGAGGATATTCAATGGACTGGAGGAGAGATTCAGTACATGGGTGGAAAGCATTTAGTTCACCGGGGGCTGTGCAGTACACCAGAAGGGTAACATTCAGTACCCTTGAGGCTGTCCAGTCTACAGAGGAATAGAATAGAAATAAAGGAATGAGATATTTAAGGAAGATAGCAAAATAGGATTAGTTCTTTTGAATGAATTCTTATCAGAGCATTCCTTAAGTACAAGTCATAACCTTAATTTCATGTAATAAGGTATGTACTAACACTTTTTTCATTATATCAGTAAAGGTATGATACGTGCAAGTACCTTGTAGACTTTTTTCTCCTCGCTCAGCGTGTCGAAAGATGTGTAGAGATCGTTCAGCATTTCCATCACCCCCATTGGTGTTATCTTTGAGCAAATCTTCGTAAAACCAACTACGTCACTAAATAATACTGTTACGTTCTCAAAGTGCTGGAAACAGAAATATATCATCAATTTAGGAATTTAGATGGGGCAAGAAAATCTAGATTGCAGGTTTACTAGACTTTTAAAAGACATACTCGGTCTAAAAAGTCCTTAACTTGAGCAAACAGTATGTATAAGTTCATGAGTTGATACTTGGAAGATTGGGCAACAAAAACGAAATCAAGGCTAAGCAACAACCTCAAGACTTTAAGAAATTCAGAATTGCTGCAACGAAAATGATAAGTAAAAAAATGTAGAACCAAAGGTATTCACTAGAAGAGTTTAAAGGAGCGTACCGAGAGGTACTGGAAGAGAAACTTCATCTTTGAATAAGCAACCAAAGTGCTTCTCCCGTCCGTTGATGCACACTGTTTGCATATATCAAGCCTGCCCGCGGTTTAGGTCGTCATTCACAGAAAGGCCTGTAGCCATAGGGTGGCACTGGGTGGCATTGTAACTCCTGGTACGATTTGAGTAAGCTTTTCCCAACCCTATGTTTTGCTCCCTTTGGAATGTAATTGAAATAGAAGAAAATATTGATAAGAATAAGTGCGAAAAACAACATATTTTATGATTGAAATTTGAATAGGCCTAAACTCTAAAAGTTTTATCTCCTATAGTCTCCATTTCTGTTTCTATGTTTAGCATTACCCTTTCCCCAGGAAAATAGTTTTACAGACTTCAGGTTATACTACCCCAGCTCTAAAGGCCTGGCTACGTGCCTACTCAGACAGTCGTTGTTCAGAAAGCTTAGGCCGGTTCATCCCAACAAAGCATCTTACATGACTGTCTGAGAATCAGCTTAGAATGCCAGTATAGACCACTGACCAGACGAAAGAAGCACCAGGATTTCGTTCTCGACAGGATTCCGCCATCTTGGGTGTCTCCATGAGATAAAAGTTAGACTATAGGGTATCACATGGATCAGAAGTCGACGGAGAAAAATAACACGGTTCCAAGACTGTGAACCTTAAAATAAGGTCTTTCTCCTTGACATAACAGTTTGACTAAAGGTTATCACATGGACCAGAAATTGAAGAAGAAAAGACTATTGCGTAGTACTTCCAGGCCAGTCTCAACCTGATTTTGAGTCCCATTCTTGGATTTGAAGTTCCAGGGATATTCCCCCGGATTTTTCACATTTAGCTATTATTTCATTACGATTATCATGAGTAGTTTCCTTAGAACAAGCCCTGTTATCACCAGTAAACAAAGAGGAATATTCTCAAAATTCATTGATTTTGAGCCTCATTATTCTTATAAAATTCATTCTTAAAAAAAGAGTGTAATAAGACCAAAGTGCAGAAAAAACTTGATTAATGAAACTAAACTATAAAGAAGGCTAACTATCTCACCTCACATGTGTTAACTGCCAAGTCCCCCTTTCGTAATCTGTTTGCAACTGTTTTTGGGATCATACTATAAAGCAGTTTATCCGTCTTTTGCATTTCTTCATCCAGTTTTCTCATGCTGTCTTCTAACATGGCGCTCTTGTGTAACTCCTGAAAAGCGAAGGAAGGCTTTTATACACTTGTCTTGCAATAATCTGTAACACAGCCTTTTAAAACGTGGATTGGCTTTCTTCTTGGAGCTGGAATACCAGGACATTACCCCTAGTTTCCTATTGAGCTATTACTTCACACTAGAGGTGTGGTCACAACGAGAGGAAGGACCAGGGTGGCAATGCTCGATTAGTTTACCTATTCAGTGGGCCCTTTGTGCTTAGCACATAAACCCATACCTTGCGAAGATAGTAAGCATATTTGCCTATCAACTATCAACTATCAACTTCATCATTATCAATACGATCCTTTGCGGAGCTTCTGAGTACAAGCCTTTAGTTGTGAATCTATTAATAGCGAGAAATATATACCGTGCGCAACATAAAAATGCATTTTATTTGGGGGGGGGGTTGATATAGCAGCTTTATTTAAACCATCTCCTATTAGAGAATTCACTAACCCTCATTTCCTTCATTCAAGTACAAAGACAAGTAAAAATAGAGGTAGAGTAAAAGATTTAAGGTGATCTTTAGTTCAGAACAGCTAAATAATTAGAAAATTATTAAAAGCTTCTGCAATTCAATAACATTTTACGGAAAACGGTTTTGTCACACTCAATACTTGCATCAGAAACATCAATTTTGAGAGATGAAATCACAGGTGTAAGCAAAGACTCCCATGGCCTATTGTTTATTGATTAAGTGTTGTTTACATATATGTTCAGCTTTTTATTTGATGCTTCCTCGTTAAGAGTCCCAAATGTAAGTGTTTAATAGTAAAGAATTGAAATATTCCAGATAAGAAAGGTTTATTAAATTGTTGATCAATGGAACTTTTCAAGGTTCAAGGTTTCCAAGGTTCAAAGTCCAAGGTTCCTAAAGTTCAAGATTTCCAAGGTTCAAGGTTCCCAAGTCTCAAGACTCCCAAGGTTCCAAAGATTCCCAAAGTTCAAAACTCCCAAGGTTCAAGATTCCCAAAATTCCAAAGATTCCCACCCAAGGTTCCAAAGGCTCCAGACATCTTTGCTCAATCGCATTGTATATGCTTTTAAAACAAGCTTTATTCAAAAAGGTTGTAAACCAGAACGAAACAGATTAAACAAAATCCAATAAGCAAAATAACTGTATTAATCAATCCAAGGTCGTGGAAAGAAACTCTGAAACGGGGGAACTGTTGGTCACTTTCGGAATTCATTGATGATAAAAACCTATAAAAAGTGATACTTTGACACAACATGTAGACTTTTAACTAAAAGACCATAGCTCCCCCCGCTCAAAAGCTCCCCTCTCTGGCCATTGTTTATCGAAATAGATGGTTTAGTAACCCTATTGTTACACGTCTTTGTCACACACTTGATGTTGAGCAGTACATGAACGTGCACAACGTATGTCTTATCCTCTCTCTTTACTATCAAAACTTAACAAGTAAATATTGCCTAAATAAGTATGATGCTGAATATTATGAAATCTTTTCTGAATAACGAATATTTCTTCAGAAGCACTCTGTTCTATTCGTTCAACCGTGACCTTGTTGGCTAAAACAATGGCAAAACGAAAGACTGTGCACTCTCAATTTTGAAAAACATGCACAAAAAGATATCTTCTTCGATAAACTATGTTCTGGCCATGTCCCTGAAACAATCAAACTTCATTGTATTACAGCAGAATCCAGTATTTACCTGATCAAGGGCAAGTTTCAGCTCAGCAGACTTATGATTTCCCACTGATACTAAGTCACGTGATGCATCGTGGATGCTCAGATCGTTGAGATATAGGCCAATTTCGTACATCTCGTCCAAATCTTCTAACCTGAGAGAAACAATACGAGTGAGAAATCAAAAACATTGAACTCTTTCAGTAGGATAGGAAAACTCTTTCAGCTTCTTCTTAGAAGGCAATCAGTATACTAAATAAATAGGATGACGAGGAAAATCCAAAATGTAGGGAAACACGAGCTGTGCGTCTGAAACTGATCAGAGAAGTACGTCAGAACAGTCTTTAATCGTTCAGAACAAGAGGACGATGATGAGGAAAATTAGAAACAAAGCGAAACACAACATCTACTCAAGATTTGCATCGGACACTCATCAGTGTAGTAAATCAGAAAGAGACGAAACCTAACGAATGATCGTTACTCAGACGTGGATCAAAATTTGCCAATCAGAAAGAGATGAATGATTAGTATGGTGAGAAATATTTCTCTATAATCATTTATCAATTTATAAATTATTATTAAAGGCATTTGTTTGTCTTATACGAATCATCTTTATAATTAATAAAAAAATTTATAAGTAGGACCATTCAATTCATATAATTTTTACACTTTATTCGCCTTACTTATTAAAAGTACCACACTACCACACATCAAATAATTTCAAACTAATCTTTAGAAGAGAAACAAGAAAGGGGACTGGCTCTTTGTAGCTTAAAGTTTCACGCTTTCCCAATATTCAGACAGACTGTAACTCTAGTCTTATAGTCTGCCTGATGATTGCGAAAGCATGAAACTTTAAGTTAAAGAGAGCCAGTCTCATTTCTTGTTTCTCTTCTATATCGCTCTGTACTTTTTGCACATCGGAACTACGATGCGGCGATAAACTAATCTTTACAATTACTCCAAGTAGAACAACAAATGAAATAAATTATGAAGATTATGCTAATTATTACTAACACAGGTGAGGCCAAATAGATGAATGCATCCCAGTGCTCGACGTGCATCATCTGCCCCTTTAGGTGGACAGAAGGAAGATCTGTGTCATTATTGGTCCTTTCGTAATTGGCTTTATTTTGCTTTGTCTTTCCATCTCGAGTCCTCAGCTCAAACACGCAGTTCGGATGTTCTACAACCTGCAAAAAGAATATCACTGTCTTTGAATGGTACAAAACTTTAAAATAGTGAAATATCGGAAACATAGCGAAACGGACACATAGATTACTTAAGCTTTTCGTTTGACACTCAACAGAGTAATACGTCAGAATGAGAACGAAACAAAACCGATTACACGATTATAGATAAGAGAGATTAGATTATACAGATTTACAGATTACATACCCAGATGTGGATCCAAATAGGCCAAAGCTTAAGTAATCCATGTGTTCGTTTCGCTATGTTTCCGATATTTCTGGCTATTATAAAGAATATCACAAATAATCTACCAAATGAGAAATTAAGATCCAAAGTCAGTCGCATTTCGAATATTCAAAATGATGCTTAAAGGAACACAATAACAAAGACAAGTAGTTGTAAAAGTGTATTGAAAGCATTAAATCTGCAGCAATCAAGGCACAAATCTTAATAATAACTGCTTTATTTTCTTGATAAATTTTCACTCTAAGGACTTTTCACTTGTAGGGCAGTTGAAAAACAAGCACTTTATCTACATAATAGGATGGCAAGCAAAATCAGAAACATAGCGAAGCGTAATAACTACGTAAGCTTTGTGTCTAAACACTCATTAAAGTAATACGTCAGAAAGAGAACGAAAACAGAACCTAAAGAATTATTATACCCAGATGTGGATTGAAATTGACCAATTATAAAGGAAGTGAATGGCATGGCAAGAAACAACCAGTCCAGTGAAATGAACACATAAGATTCTACTGACAGAACCCTAGTGGATATAATTTCTGTATTCAATACTTTCTGTCTACACAATATGTGATCCATGGTTTCGATGTATAAAGTAGGGATGGCAATAGCTGAACGTGTCACAGTTGCAATTGATTTAACTTCTTATTAGTTCTACCTTTACCTTATTTCATTTTAGTAGATTGTAAATAGTTGGTCTTAATTAGTTATTCTAAACTAGCAGTTAATGATTATTATTATGATTATGTATATAGGCTCCAAAATTCTAAAGTTCCAGACTCAGCCTGACAATAAATGAGTGATTGAAGTCTACTCACGTTTTCCCAAGTAAATTCTATGGCAGGCCGAGTCAACCTGAAATATTCAGACAACACTCTCCCACTCAGGTCTGGAAGAATCTTGTGCAGCGACTGCCCCACACCAAATATGATGAAATCGTTTCTGAACAAGATGTGGAAGGGGAACATTTGCAGTATGACCTCTGTGGATATCATGGGGCATAGGTCACCGATTCCGGTGCTTGCTTTCTTCATCGCCACTTTGTTTTTGAAGAGAATCTTCAGAATCGTGTGGGTGCCGTGCTCAAACTCTTCCACCGACTCTATCTCCACCTCCACTTTGATGTGAAACAAGTCCATTGCTATGCTTTCTATCTGGCCACGCACATAGCTTACATATCCTTTACGCTTCGATCGATAATGCAATCGCAATCCGGATTCGGTTTCTTCGTCGCAATAAAAGCTCGGAGTGCGCATGCCTGGGTAGGAATACCGCAGACAGTCGTGCATGTGGTCCAACCCGTTGAGAAATTCCTTCAAATTCCGGCCTACTGTCTTCATGATCTTTTCGTAGCCATACTCGCCAAGGAGTTTAGGGAATTCTCGTCCCATTCCTCGAAGGATGTCTGCTTTGTCCCATCCTGTGATCTGTAAAGATAAGAATTGCAATCGTTTGATTGAAGGTGCTAGACAAGATTAAGAAATCATGATTAGTTTGTTAAATTGATTTGGTTGATTAGGTTGATTAGTGACTAGCTTAATTAGGCTGATTAATGATTAGTTTGACTAGATTGATTAATGATTAGGTTGGTTAATTATTAGATTGATTAGGTTGATTAATCATTAGATTGATTAGGTTGATTAATGACTAAGTTGATTAATAATTAGTTTCATTAATTATTAGGTGAATTGATGATATGGTCGATTAATGATTAGGTTGATTAATGATTAGTTTAATTAATGATTAGGTTGATTAGGTTAATTAATGATTAGGTTGATTAATGATTAGTTTGATTAATGATTAGGTTGATTAATGATAAGGTTGATTATTAATTAGGTTGATTAATGGTTAGGTTGATTAATTATCATGTTGATTAATGACTAAGTTGATTAACGATTTGTTTGATTAATTATTAGGTGAATTGATGATATGGTCGATTAATGATTAGGTTGATTAATTATTAGGTTGATAAATTGTTAGGTTGATTGATGATTAGGTTGATTAATAATTCTGTTGGTTAATGATTAAGTCTATTAATGATTAGTTTGATCAATGATTAGGTTGATTAATGATTAGGTTGATAATGATTAGGTTGATTAATGATTACGTTGATTATGATTGGGTTGATTGATGATTGGGTCGATTAATGATTAGGTTGATAGGTGTGTCAAACACTAGCAAGAAAAAATGATTAGGCTGCAATCACACTGCTCAATCCTTTAATGGTACGTTCACACACTAGTAGAAATAAACACAACACCTTTTTCAATATGCAACAAATCATTAAGCAACAAGGGCTGGAATGACAAGAGCAATAACCACTCTAGGGCTGATGAAAGTTGCTAAAGTTCAGCGACTTATGGGGAGAAAGAAGACGGTTTGAAAAGATTACGTCAAAGATGAAAAATTTATAGGCTTATTCTTCTTAACTGTCTGAACAACACCACTTCAAACCCTTGTCTAGACAGTAGAAAGTAAGCTAATGTGGCTTTTATTCCATCCATACTCAATACGAGGTGTAGGGGGTAGGGGGCATTGAGGATTTTTTGCAGAAAAGCGCATGCGCATCAGATGCGACAACAATGGAATTTTAGTCGGGCAGCCGCTCAAATTTTCAGTGCTCCTATGCAGGTGGATGTTAAACAATTGAGGTTGTCAAACGATGCAAAAACTAACATCATAATAAATTTTATGGTGCAAACTCAGCAAATGAAAGAAAAGGATAAGTACAGTGTTTGATCGGTATATAACTTGAAGATGGAGAAGAAAATCTGAAAAGTGATAACTATCGGAGCTTTAAATCTGACACTAATCAGAGTAGTACGTCAGAACAGTATTTGATCCGTACAGAACTTGAAGATAGTGAGGAAAAATCGGAAACACAATTACTATAAACCTTTGCATCTGCAACTCATCAGAGTAGCGCGTCAGAATAGTCTTTGATCGATAAAGAACTTGAGGATGGCGAGGAAAATCGGAAACATAGCAAAACATGATAACTATTAAAGCTTTCGCGTCTGACACTCATCAGAGTAGTACGTCAGATCAGTCTTTCATAACTTGAGGATGGCGAGAAAAATTAGAAAGACAATAACTACAAAAGACAACATTTGATACCTCAGCAGCTGATGCCAGAATCTTCGAGAGTAGCTTATCAGGATATTGCTTATGTACGCAGAAGACATGTTCCTGGAGACCAGCGTGCTTGCGTATATCCCCGAAAACTTCTTCGCCGAATTTCTCAACAAGAAAAGCTTGTAAGTTGTGGAATAATAGGCCATACATGTCTAGGTCAGCGTGATGTTGATGAAGTAAATGGCTGATTGTTTGGAAAATTAAGAATGTAACGTAATTAGTGTTTCGATCCGTCAATACAGCTGCTAGCTAGCTACGAACACCAGTAGCAAAACCCAGTTTGTTATTCATAACGACATCCGTCTTGAGCATCCTTAAGTCCTTCAAAAGAAAATAAGATCATTGTTATTGTAATAGGCTCAGTTCTGTTTCAGTGATAATCCGCTCTAAGAACTTCTTAGGCCTTGGCCAACGATGTTGCTTAGTTTATCCAAGGCTTTAGACAACTTTTTGGAAGATGAACGGGAGATCAATGCAGTTTTGCGCTCTAAGTTAGAGAGTTTGTGAACCATGACAGTTTCTACAATTAGAATACGAATTTGCTTTGTTTGTGATTCAACGCATCATGGTATAGCATGTATTTTATGGAAATTTGTTTCCCTAGAGACGGATTGTGACGCAATGAAGCTGTCCTTTCGTTCTTCACCATCATAGCTTCGTAAGCTACCTATTATTTGGAAGATAATTTTCCCAAGGGGGGGGGGGGGGGATTTTGAGGTAATACTGATGTAACTCAAAACTGACATTTTTAAGGATCGAAATTCTTCTGATTTTGTTAAGTCTATCATTTCAAAATTCGTCTGATTTTGCAGGTCTAATATTTCTATTTCGATTTCTAAGGATAAGTCAAAAATTTTGAATTCGTAACATGAGGCAATCGATAAGATGAGGCATCAATTCCAGTACAAGCGTTTTTTTGGAGGACTGACACCCCTTAGAACCTGCTTCTTTCAAACTTATCAAGATATGTAGAGTGCTTCAGATTTGCTATTTCAAAATAAACTAGCCAAATCAAGAGGACAAAATCAAACGAAAAATAGTTCAAATGCACGTAAGGCAGTGGGGCCAGTACACTACTTCCAATTCTTCAAAATAGCCAGAAATATCGGAAATATAGTGATAGGAACACATGGATTACTTAAGCTTTTCGTCTGACACTCGACAGAGTAATAAGTCTGTTACTCAACAGTGTAATACGTTACTCTGTCGACTGTCAAATTACAATCTTAAAGTGGGGGTGTCATGATTTTTTTAAATTTGATATTTGAAAGACAAAGTAATTCTAAGACTACTGCAAAAAACCCGAAAACGATATTTCATTTCGTTCTCGAGATATTTGGAAAATAGTGCGACAATTTTGAGGCTAAAAAACCACGTGACACGAAACGCTTCGTTTTTCTCCATTTTGTCCCTGTGACGTCAGTTGTTGTGATTCAAGTTTGACAACATTGACGAATAGTATAGAGGAGGAAGCACGTCCGTCACTTCAGACGATTTAAACATCACTTGTTAGTCGTAAACATTCCGAGAAAGTGATTTGGAAGAAAGATGAGTATCCCTTGAAGTTATGCAATATCAGTTTGAGCCTTATCTAAGCCATGTAAAGAGAGATAACGATTTTCTGGACCGAGAAAGAAGCGAAATTGAAGATGGGCTAAAATTGTCAAATGAAAATGCGAGCGATGAAGCCTCTAATCGTTTATCATCTCGTGACTGGAAAGTTCAGGGCTCATAAAAGACAATTATGAGTATGAAATTATTTGTTGAATTAATTTTTCTACTATTGATTTACTTTTGTGGAAAGGAATACAGACTGTTTTATTTCTGGTTCTATGAAAAAGGCACTTCCGCCTTCGCATAAACGCCATACGGGCGGCCTAAACAAAACAAACTCTAGTCCAGTTGGTCATGTTGGGCAGTCATACCATCAAGGCAGTATGAAGCCTCAGGGATGCTTATTTGAATTTAACACTACTGAAAATTAATTTGCTTTGTGGCATGAAAAATCTCTCAGACATTCTTTTACTTAACTGGTACAGCTAATGCAATACGGATATTATCAGCTGTATTTACCTGAATTTAGTCAACTTCAAAACCCAATTTTTTGGGTTTCACTCAAGTTTAGAGGGAAGGCAAGACTTATTGGATATTTTTTATTACGCCTTGTCTTCCCTCTGATTACTAATTGATTTAAGGTGTATCAATTTTGTTCCAGTTTGCATTATTTTGACATTGGTGGGGGGTTGATTGTCATGAAGAATTTCAAAGGTGATGGGGTCAGGAAAATATACATATTTTTGAAAAGAAGTATGTAACCCCAGGCTTTAAGAACGGAAACAATTCTAAGAAACTTTTCTGATTTTTTGAGATGTAAGAGCCTAGGGGGGAAGGAGCTGTCATAAAATTGTAGGTATATGCAACTCATATATTAAAAGTTTTCCAAACAAAGGGACGATTTCTCTCTAAAATTGCATATTATTGGGTATGAAACTATGAAATAGCTTTTTATAAAGGTTGGTCAAAATGTTTTCCATAAATGATGAACACTCATAAGAAATGGGATACCTTTTCACTGTCTCATTCACATGTTCATTTACTATAAAATACCTATCATAAGTTGGTAAAAAGGTGTATTTATGGTAATTATAATGATGATAAGTTGGTATGCTTTTCAGATCTCAGCAGCAAACCCTCGTGGCCGTCCAGCTGTAGGTCATGCAGCCCCTCCCCAGTAGCTTACAATCAAATAACACTAAGCAAGAGCAAATTTATAAATGACTGGCTATTTGGTCGAAGAGTCTAATCTATGATTTTAGGGAGGGAGGTATTCAACTAGGATCTCTGGTAAAATAGAATGGATTCTATTATTACTAGCATGTTCCATAAGGAATACAAATATTTTTTCAAAACCATGGACCTAAGAAATTTGGCTGAAGCATCCCCCCCAAATTTTTCCTAAATTCAAATGAATAATTTAGTTTTCATGAGTGAATTTTCACTTCCTGTTTTCTATCAGTGCCAAACATGAATTGGGTATAGAGAAGCAAAAATTAAATGCAAATTTCATTGCAAAACAGCTAAAATATCTTATCAAATGTAACTAAACTGAACTAGGAATAAAACTCTGTGGGACAGACCAGTGGAAGTTGTTTTTCTTGATTAGAAAAATATAAAAAGTTTCTTAACTTTTTTAGTTCAAACAAAATGTCCTACTAAAGTTTCTTAAGTTTTGAAAATCTGGCCCTACGGTTTCTTATTAACGGTTTCTTATAAAAAATGAGTGTTTTTAGATTTTGTTGTATTTTGTTGTTGTTTGAAGGTAACTAAGGCTGATAATTGGACTCTTGAGTTTATAGAAAATCAATGGGTATAACTGCACTTTCTAGAATTAGATATTGTGAAACAGCTAGAAAAGCTAGTTAATTCCCCTCAAAATTAGGTTAAGATTTCGGAATACTCAAGGCCAAAAGCTAAGGTTCCTTATAAAAAAACGCGTAAACAAGATTCTTAGGATTTATTTGTTCAAGTAGAAGGAAGTTAAAAATATTTCAAAGGAATTTCTAAGATGCAAAAATAAATGTACACAAGCCACTTTTTCGAGGAAGAACAACATTGCCTTATTGTACTGTATGCCTAGACAATTTGTTTCCTCTTTTGCTTTTCGCTTATTTGGGCCCTTTCTAATCTACACATTTTTTTCTCAATAAATCAATACACCTACTTTTCTAGTATTTGAGGACGTGGAATGAAAAGTATATGTCATAAAACTCCATCTTTCCATAAATTGTCGAAACAATACACCATGTATTAAAAGTTTTCCTTTTTACAGATCGATTTCTGGAAGCACTTCCTACTTTGATGGTCTAGGCAACCTAACTACCCTCGTAGTTTGTACCATCCTTTTGAGATGATAATTCGAATTGAATAGTTGCTGAAATAAGATATTTCTATTAAAGAATATTTGAAATTATCATAACCCTTTTATTTACACTAAAATACCTTGAGAAGAGGTTTTATGACCGCGCGAAGTAAGTTGTTCGGAAGCCACTCCATAGGGATTTCAATGTGTTTTGAGAATCAGCTGAGTTTGGACACAACAACTGACGTCACGCGGCGCGTTGGACGAAAACGAACTGTTTTGCGCGGAGAGTGTTTGGGCTAATAACTTTTTCGTCCATAACTCAAAAACGAAAACTCAGATTTGACTCGGGTTTTTTGCTTCCTTAGTTAAATTACCAAAGCTAACTACTGTGAAATTTAAAAAAATCACGACACCCCCACTTTAAGTAAAATCTTTAATCCATGTGTTCCTTCCGCTATGTTTCCGATATTTCTGGCTATTTTGAAGTTTTGTACCATTAAAAGACACTAGTAATGCTTGAAAGAAGATACAGATGAACCTAACCGCTACAAAAAGCCACCTTCAAGTAACGGCAACTAACTTCAAGTCCAGAATACCTTACTACATACCTACATACCACCAGATTAGCCTACGAGTTGCGGACAACTCTGATTAACGGCCTTTTTATCTTAGTTCTAAGGCCCCTTTCACACTACTCCGCTTTTGTTATCATTCATTTTATGGTGTTGAAGCTGTCTGTTCACATTGTTCCGTTTTCGTGCAAAACGGAGATAAATACCTTCGTTTTTGTTTGTTCACATCAGCACAAAACGCATTGAGAAATATTCGTTTCTGTGAGTTCACATCACTCGTTTGAGTGCATAGTTGTTGTATCATTTTCAAAAACATTCGGTTTTGTGCGTTCACACTGTTTTCCAGCCTTTCCGAAATGCTCCGTTTTTGTAGATATCCACTCTGGAGACCGTTTTCAAATAACTCAGTTTTTGTATCGTTTTGTGCAAGTCAATGTGAACACTTTACAAAAACGAAGGTTTTATCTCCGTTGTTGTACAAAAACGGATTAGTTGGAACGTAGCTAAATTTTAGAGGGGTGATCCACTGATCAATTGTAGCCTTCGTTTAGGGCGAAAGCATCAACGTGTTACCATAACCCCCTATCCGTCAATTTAGACAATGTTTACATTAGGACTGGATACAAATGGTTACGGATCCATTTGGAACCGTACTTATATTTGCTAGCGTTTACACTAGAATGGATCCATTTCAGATCGCGTTTACATTGGGAACGGACCCAGAGCTAGGTGCGGTCCCGTTTTCAGCACTTGGATCTAATCACGAAACGTACAGAGAAATTTGCCATGCATTCGATCCGTAGTCGTTTGGGAACGTTTCCAGCCGTTTACACTAGAACCAAACGAGCACACTTCGATCCGTACTCGTATGGATAGGACCAACTGCTTTCATTGGACCTAAACTGGAAGCGATCCCAAACGAGAACGGATAGCAGATCCATCAGTTCCAGTGTAAACAGAAAGCTTATCTGTGCTAGGTTTGGTACGGATCCGTTTGAATCCGTTCCAGTGTAAACGCAGTCTTTATTCCCAGTACGTCCAACAGAAGAAGTTGAGTGTGAACAAAATCGAGCGTACAAAAATGGCTACTAACTTACGTAATTGCATACCGAGTGATAATTCCATCGGTCAAACAAATTTTTCGCTTCCATTTCAAACATTTGCTCGAAGTCTATCTTCGTAGCAGCATGTAAAATATAACTTTTCGAAATAAAATACCTCAATAACTTAGAAGCACTAAAATGAAAGAAGATTTATTACAAAACCAATCTTGGTATATCGAATAAAAAAACCGTTTTTGAAATAGATGTATCGACATTTTTATCAATTATTTAGTATGATTCTCGTGCATGACGTATATGGAAAAGCTAAACGTAATTCGGGTTTGACTGTGGTCAGAAGTCGGCGCCTAAAGATGCTAAAAGTAGTGACCAGATAAGAAGCAGGATTTGGAGAATCCATCGAGACATTTCGTGTAAAGTGAGATGACTCAAACGGTAGGAAACCATTTTTTTCTGGGTGTCCTAGGTACCTCATGTGTGATAAATCTGAATTATGTCTTAAATCGAGGTCCTAGGGCTATAATTATTCAAAATGGCTGAATTACGCAACTTACCCCGGTTACCTAGCGGTTAGTTAGTTATAGTAGCGGGGACGGCCGAGTGGCTAGATCACTTACCCCTTGTTCAAAGGGTACCGGGTTCGAAACCCTCTTCAGACCTGCCACGAAGTGTGAGGAGAGAATTAGCCAGCTCTCTGTAATTCCAGGCAAAAAGACAAAAGGAATCACGGGGTGTGATCACATCGAGAGGAAGGACCAGGGTCCCACTGCTCGATTAGTCTAACTATTCAGTTAGCTCTTTGTGCTTTGTACATAAACCAACACCTTACGAAGATAGTAAGCGTATTTACCTATCAACTATCAATACACTGCTTTGATTAGTCTACCTATTCAGTGGACCCTTTGTGCTTTGCACATAAACCAATACCTTACGAAGATAGTAAGCGTATTTGCCTATCAACAACCTAACTTACCCCGGTAGACCATACTCGAACCTAATACTTCTGGCTTTATGCGTCAGCCGTTTTATCTACTGAGCAGCAAAGTACACTTCAAATCACAACTCAAGCTATTTAATGTCAACTATCACATTACACAACTATAACCCATCATATGGGGCTCACCAGAGGGGGCATAAATCCACCGTTCCGCGCAATTTTCAGCCCAAATCTACCGTTCAAGTGAATTGAAGGATAGATGATTGGGAACGGGAAACCAAGAGGCCTTTATTATCGCAATGAAACACGTGAATAATTCCGTGAAAATGTAAATCTTTATGAAAGCTCAGTATTCCGTGTATTATTTTCGAGGAAATCCGCACCCAGCAGGGATGAAGAATTCCGCCGTCTCGTCAAAAAACTGCAACAATTCGTTTTATTCCACGGTGAATTTTCGTCCCATGCCCGAGTCCAACAAACGCTGATGACCCCTACCATCACCAAATGTAGAGTGGAGACATCGCAGGTATTTGCCTACTAGACCTGGCCATGGGTGACAAATTTTCTACACCAGGAAGACCCACACAACCAAAGCCAAAGATTACTGAGAAGTGAATTTGAGAAGCTTATTTGAGAAGAACTATAGAAAATCAATCGAGATACTTTATGTGAATTGACATAACTCTAGAAGACTCAAGCCCTCTGCACGTCAGAGCTCTTATCCACTGAGCTATCAGCCACGTTTTGAATAGCAACCCGAGCCATGTGAGTCACACCAATCACTTTACCACTCACCAAGTGCAGAGACCAATCATCGCAGTCACAACTAAAATCAAATATATTCCTATGATAATATATTAACATTAATTATATTTTCATCCTGTTTGGCTCACACTCCCACAATTCAATGGTATGATTGCAAATGGGGCTATTCTCGTATATCCGGTTACTATTCACGCCCATTTTCGATGATTCTTGTCTCGACGTCCGTCACAACTTGTGGGACGCAAGAATCTTGAATAGACTTCAGAGAGAGTCTGGAGATGGCAGTGGTTGCGTCTCCTTTTCCGATTAGCCAATAACTATTCATCATGCCTTTCCCCTGAAAGAATATGAACTAAAATCAGGTTTCAGAAGCTGATTAAACTATTGATTAATAGGCAAACTATTAACAAATTAAGGCCTATTGGATCAGGGGGAACTATTTATTGCAAATGGATGGGTATGGGTAAAAGACTCACTTTGACTTGTATGGAGCCTCGTTTTCGCATGAGATATTCTCCGTGTTCAAGCTGTCTTTTCGTTGATTCGCTAATGTGGATGGCCATTGCCTAAGAAAGATAATGGCGGACTGAAATTATTATCACCATGGTACCAGAAAGAAACTGTATCAACACCAACTAATTGCATGACATAAATTGTTACGGAAAACTTGGATTGGCAAATTTTTGAAAGAATATTTAGAATTTCGTCGTGGCAGACGTTCGCCAAAAGTTTCCAAAATGAATATCGAAAATAATCTAGTTTTCTCTTTGAAAAATAATTCTCCATCAGTTAACGAGGAAAACTGCATGAGGCTTTTTGTCGCTTTTTTGCCCTATCAATTCGAGATGAATAAAGGAATTATAAATATCTAGATTAAAGCTATTGTAAATGAAAACACGAGAATTTCTCAAAATATAATTATTTTAGCTACATCGTCAATCAGCAGAGTAACAGAAGCGTGTTTATCAAAGGATGGTGAAAATTAACATTGCTCAAAACCCTGGTGAACAAGCTGCTAGCTGGCAGAGGTTCAGAACGCCGTCCCGGTCCATCAAGCAGTGGGTTCTTTGACAGACAGTTAGGTCCTTACCGCAGAGTGGGTTTCCATTCTCGATGCGATGTTGACAGTATCACCAAACAAGCAGTATCTTGGCATTTTGATGCCAACCACTCCAGCAACTACACTTCCTGAGTGAATACCTTTATGAAAAATGATTAGGGATTTAAGTTTCCTTTGCAAAAGTTGGAAAACCTAACGGAGCCAAATAAGAAATATATCGGCATTTTGATGCCAACCATTCTAGCAAAGAGGCTCGTAATAAACAATATCTTGACATTTTGATGCCAACTATTCCAGCAACTATTTAAGGAACAATAAATGTTATCAATTTACATGGAAAATAATTAATCTCGTTCTGTTAGAAATTAAGATCCTATTTTTCAGAAAATACTCCTAGTCTTCGATTGCAGTATCCAAAGGTGTTAGGAATTTCACACACTTTTAGTCTGAGGATATTCAGCACTGCAGAGGTGTAGCATTAACACTCTAGGTATTGCCTCCACAGTACTGATGATACCCCCCGCAGTACTGCATATACATTCCCCAGGATGAAAACTTACCAATTAGTACTATTAAGGGATTCCATTAGTACTGTAAAGGTTATTCAGTACTGCAGAGGTATATCATTGAAACTCTTGGTATTGCCTTCATAGTACTGACGATACCCCCACAATACTGGACAGACCAGGATGAAAACTTACCAATGCGAATTCTGATATGATCGTGTGTATTGGAGGGGTCTTAGGCATACCATCAGCATTGTAAAAGTTATTCAGTACTGCAGAGGTATACCATATACAATCTGGGTATTGCCTTCATAGTACTGACGATACCCCCACAATACTGGACAGACCAGGATGAAAACTTACCAATACGAATTCTGATATAATCGTGTGCACTGGAGGGGTCTTAGACATACCATCAGTATTGTGGAGGATGCTCAGTACTGTACAGTAGTACCATCGGTACGGTAGGGGAGTATCATAAGTACATTCAAAGGTGTCCAGGACTGTTGGAGATACCATCTGTAGTATGAAGGATGTTCAGTTCCATAGTGGGATACCATCAAAACTGTGGGGGGTAATCAGTACTGCAGAGGTATACAATTGACACTCTTGGTATTGCCTTCATAGTACTGATGATATCCCCCACAGTACTGCACATACGTTCCCAAAGATGAAAACTTACCAATACGAATTCTGATATGATCGTGTGCATTGGAGGGGTCTTTCTTTTCTGCCACTGCCTTCAGCATTGCGAATGCCATGTCTGCCACATTTTCAGCATGAATATGTATTCTGTCAGGAACACCACTCACAACCATGTACGCATCTCCTATCGTTTCAACCTGTTGAAGCAGAGAATGCTTAAACACCAGAACATTAATAGGTTCAGCATACTGTGGTTTATCATACATAGGTTTATCTGACTCGAGTAGAGAGTGCCTATCCTGGCTATAGTCGTTGATATACATGAGTATAGAGCAATTATAAAGTACAATTAACACATTAAAGAAAAGAAATGTCCTTCTGTGACTCTGAGTTCCAATTGATAACCTTGCTGACGCTCAATTCTGCAAGCTCGCTAGGCTGAACTTGGGCAAGACATGAAATACGGACCGTGGACCGCAGTTACCTCAACCACCTTCCGACTATTTCAACAATTGATAAATCAGAGACTGGTCAACTTATTTGGTGCACCAAGGCTGCTTTTTTGACTGTTTGATTATTAGACCCGGTTTGAGCAGCCTCTTATTGGTGGTAGTCTTGTACAGTCTTACAGAGATCTTATGAATTCTAACAGTTGTTTAAAGGGAGTCACACAAGCTTCTGTTCTGGGTCCCTTTCTTTTTAATATTTCTATCAATGACATATCTTGAGGAGAAGCAGGCTTTGAAAAATCAATCGAGATAAATTGTGAGAATGAAAATTACCCGAGTAGGACTCCAACCAACGACCTCTAGATTCGTACTCTAGAGCGCCACTCTAGAATTCGCAGTGGTAACACTCTAGAGTACGAACCTAGAGGTCGTGGGTTCGAGTCCTGCTCGGGTCATTTTCATTCTCACAAATTATCTCGAATGAAATAAGACTAGTTCAGGTACCTTGTAGACTTTCTTCTCCTCACTCAACGTGTCAAATGACGTGTAGAGGCCATTCAACATGTCTACCACCTCCATCGGGGTTATCTTCGAGCAAATTGTTGTAAAACCAACGACGTCACTGAACAGAACTGTCACGTTTTCAAAGTACTACAAAAGAACCAATGTTCGTATTCATATTTGTTTGCTAAGGTTTGCGTTAGGTCCTGCGCCTAACGCCTTATCTATTCTAGTAGTTTTCCATTAAAAAATAATTTTAATCAATATACATTATCATTCCTATGTTACATGTCATATTCAGAAGGCCATTTATGTCATCTATCATGTCATTACGTCCCTTGTTTCATTTGTCATAGTAATCATTTGTCATAGCATAACCATTATATCCTTTATTTTATTCATCAGAGTCATTGCATCTTTCATAAGACGTAAAATCAATTTCAAGATCATAGTGTCTCTTATGTTATGTCATATCAATAATATCCCTTATGTAATCGTTCATATTCATACCTCTTATGTATCTTAGGTTATATCTTACAGTTAAAACCCATCACTAAGAACCTACATTTTAAGAGTTAGCCTAAACAGGTTCTTAAATAAATTTTAGTTAACATTAGTAGTAGCGATAGTTGATGTTGTTTGTAGGTCTTTGGGCACTCCTTCAATACCATTCATTACTGTTGGTAAAAACTAACAACCTTCAAACCTACAATACTTAATTTTTGCTCTTAAAATGCGGTCAAAAAGTTTAAACCCTAGGCTTAGAGGTTCTAAATTTTTAGGTTCTTAGTTGCAGGCCTTTACTGAAATCGGTTATGTCCCTTATTCCATTTGGCAGAGTCATTGTATCTTCTGTCATGCAACTTTCATTATTTCCCTTTCATCTTGGTCATAGTGGCTCTTATGTCACGTCATTATTCATATCCCTTATGTAAACTTTGATGGTTATTATGACTCTTACATAAGGCTTCTTATTTGAAACGTCATTCGGTACGTAATCTTTCAATCTTTCATAGTCTTTCTACCTCGTATGTCATATCATATTAATTAATTATTTTCCTATATTTCCTTTTGTTAGTCATTGTGTTCCTTATATCATGAAACATTCATTTCTCATATGAAATGTAACCTTCATCATTCTCTTTATGTCATATGGTCATGGTGTCTCTTATGCCATGTAACATTCATTATATTCTTTATTTCACTTGTCATAGTCATTATACCTCTAATGTCATATCATATTCATTATTTCCGTATATTTCATTTGTCTTTGTCATTGTGTCTCTTATGTTATGGAACATCCATTATTTCCCTTATGTAATATTTCATATTCATTTTACCTTTTATGTCATGATGAATATGTCCGTTATGCCATGTAACATTCATTATATTCTTCATTTCATTTGTCATAGTCATTGTGCCTCTTGTCATGTAATACTCAATATTTCAATATAGGATTCTGAAATCATGATGATACAACAAAGCCTTAAAATCTAACTTCCATGTGTTGACTGCAAGGCCTTCCTTACGTAATGCAGTGCTTGAAATTCTATCAGTGAATGAAGTAGTAAGAAGAATAATAAGCATATTTTTTATTTGATACTGCAAAAAGTGCTTAACATTGAGTCTTAAAATAAGGCCTGTCTCCTTGAGATAGTTGTTAAACTAAAGGCTATCAAATCGACAAATAACGTAGGAGTAGAAGACCATGATGTAGTGCTTAGTGTTGCCAGTAAACTAATTGGTAAAAAGAATAATTAGCACATTTTTCATTTAATGCTGCAAAAATTGCTTATCACTGAGTCTTAAAGTAAGGCCTGTCTCCATGAGATGGATAAAATAAAGGCTATCAAATGTACAAATATCGTAGGAGTAGAAGACCATGGTGCAGTGCTTAAAGTGCTGTCGGAGAATTAAATAGAAATAAGAACAAAGTGCATAGTAAACTTGATGAGTAAAATTCGACTATAAAGAATACCTTAGGTTAATTATCTCACCTCACATGTGTTAACTGCCAAGTCTCCCTTACGTGGTGCAGTGTTTAAAGTGCTTTAAGTGAATTAAATAGTAATTAGAACAAAGATCCCAAAGAAACCTAATGAATAAAATTCAACTATAAAGAAGTTTAACCACCTCACCTCACATGTGTTAACTGCCAAGTCTCCCTTACGTAATCTGTTTGCAACTGTTTTGGGGATCATACTATAAAGTAGTTTATCCGTCTTTTGCATTTCTTCATCCAATTTTCTCATGCTGTCTTCTAACATGGCACTCTTGTGCAACTCCTGGAGAACAAATATTTCTTTTGAATCTTAACTTAGACCTGGGGGGATACTCGATAACTTTTGTATCAAGGGAGATGGTATCATGACCTGGGATCTGATACTTTTTACAAGTCAGAAAGTTCTAGAATGTGGTAGATTTATGAATTAAGTAGTTCATAAATAAAGTGTAGTTAAGGCGTATGACTAAAATCCGAACGTTATTGGTTTCAAAATAAAGCCATTATGAATTGAGGATAAATCCCTGGGCGAGATGCGCACAAAATTGTGCCTCTCTCAACCCATGAGTATAGATGGTCCTACTGCAGATTGATGGAGAATGGCCTCTTTGACGACTTTTTAGTTATCATAATCATTTTTGCCATTCCTGACCACTGCCTTGCAAATTTAATTTCAGCAATTATTTCAGAACTGCATCATTTTATCTTGAGAACTGCACAAAAGAGTATAGAACTTGCAAAAAAGAGCAGCCCAATTGGTGTAGAACTGCACATTAAGAAGACTGTGCAAGAGACTGCAGAGGAAAGTTTATTTCTCAAAATGTTTACCTGATCCAGAGCAAGCTTAAGTTCAGCAGACTTTTGATTTCCAACAAAAACCAGATCACGTGATGCATCGTGTATGCTCAAGTCGTTGAGGTAGAGGCCGATGTTGTACATGTGTTCCAAATCTTCCAGCCTGAAACCAAATCAAAAAGAATTTGAATATCATAGTTTACTAGACATACCCTCGACTTTAAGTTAGATGTACTTTGATTTAAAACTTACGTTATCCAGAATCTCTTGAGAAAAACAGGTTTAGGCTGCATGCCACAACATTCACTGCTTCACATTTATTTTTGTAGAATAGTATTTGACATGGATTCTGATGGAACAGGTTGTAGAGAATCGCTAGTCATATCAAAGATTGAATCATGATTGTGCTCACTCAATAGTGAATGTCCTGATGAAACTGATCCGAAATTTATGTTCCAAACTTTCCCCCCTCATCTTTTTAATATCCTTAACCTTGAATCTTCATAAAGAAAAACTTCTTTATTTAGCTACAATTTTGCGATTTAATTTGCAGGTTTCTGTTACCTGTTCAGGAATGGAAATATCTGAGAATGAACGTCTTGAAAACGACTTAAGGGAGCTCTAAACCTTATTGAACATGATTTTCCGAGTTCTGTTGTTACAAAAGTGCGCAGTAAAATGCGCCAATGCGATTATTTTCCAATAGAACAATGCATAAGGAGCATGTTGAATTTTTTAGATTTTTGACCTACTTCATTGCTGAAGAGTAACGCCCGGTAAAAGACCACAGCCTTTTCGGAAGAATCATAAAGACCCCTCAGCTCTGCGGATATTTTCGTTTCAGGTGCTATAACAAAAGCCCTGAAATTCTACAAAAGACAAAGGTATGCCAGAGCTGACCTTTTCGCTGTCCTCAAGGAGTTTATCAATGCTAAATATACCAACTTATATATCATCAATCTTTGAACATTTCTGCAAAAGTATTTGTAACCTATCCATCTTGCTAACTCAGAAAAATTGACAAATTTTAGGAAAGAGAATACATTGGATAATGTGCTTTTATGAACAGAGGGGAATTCAAGACTTTTATAAACGAGTACACCAGTCCGCCAAGTTTGCAGAGCCCTAGAAAATATCAAAAACTACCATAAAAAATTCCATTCAGTCCCCTGAAAATATCATGAAAATTCATAATTCCTAATTGGTGGTTTTTTAAATCCTACTTCATTTTCCGCCACATGAAATCATCAGATGCTTTTCTGTTCTTTTATCAAAAATTTCATTTTGGCTTTCGAAAAATGTTTGAACCCAAAAAATTGTTTTTATGGAAAATTGACGACCTAAAACTATTGGACTCATGCCCCTGTATATGAAAGTCTTGAATGCCCCTCCGCCTTGAGTTTTTTGACTTACACGGGTGATGCCAAATATATGAATGCATTCCAATGCTCAACGTACATCATCTGCCCCTTTAAAACGATCGAAGGCAGGTCACTGGTTGCTTCATTGCAGGCAGTGTTTTGCTTTTCTCTTTTATTTTCAGTCAACATTTCAAACACACAGTTTGGGTGTTCCACAACCTACAGAAAATAGCATGAAAATGAGTTTAGATGAGATATAATAATGATGATCATAATTCATACTTTATTTACAGTTGATTGACACAGAATACCTACTAAACTATCTACTAAAGCTAATTAAAGCCGACTGAAATTGAATTAGGCGAATGTTGGTGACTGAATTTGGGAAAGAATAAGTGAAAAAGAAAACTATGAAATTATGTATTGAAATCATAGTTATTAAGCACCACTCCAAAATACGGGATTGCTTTCGGATTGTCTCGATTTTCATAGGAGATAGGGCATCTGTTCACACTACACCAAAGCTATCAGATACGAAACGCTCCAGTTATCGGCCTAAAAACACTTCTAGCCACTGCGTATATGCTAAAACTACAGCCCTGACATTTCTACATAAGACAGGGGTATGTCAGAGCTTTGGAGTTGGCATGAAAATCACTTCAGAATGTTTTAGGTGAGAGGTGAACACTTTAACCAGCCATTTCGCTCCGAAACTTAGCTTTTACTTGCAAAACTTTGCTTTAATAGTTTGAGGCAAAGCAACATGCAGGATCTCTCAGTAAAGAAGCTTTTTATCGAAGCAACGATGTGACGAGGGCAAAGATAAACGGCATAGTCTGAATAGTTAAACATATATTACTAGACATATACTAGTTAGAGATATATAAACAATAGTTACATAAATTCTACGGTTTGACGTATATGAACGTATATGAAAATATGTACTCAATGTAAAATGTAAACAGTAATAAAATGTTTACTCACGTTTTCCCAAGTAAATTCTATGGCAGGCCGAGTCAACCTGAAATATTCAGACAACACTCTCCCACTCAGGTCTGGAAGAATCTTATGCAGCGATTGCCCCACACCAAAAATGATGAGATCTTTTCTGAACAGGATGTGGAAGGGGAACATTTGCAGTATGACCTCTGTGGATATCATGGGGCATAGGTCACCAATTCCGGTGCTTGCTTTCTTGTTCGCCACTTTGTTTTTGAAGAGAATCTTCAGAATCGTGTGCGTGCCCTGCTCAAACTCCTCCACTGACTCTATCTCCACCTCCACTTTGATATGAAACATGTCCATGGCGATGCTTTCTATCTGGCCACGCACATAGCTTACATATCCTTTGCGCTTCGATCGATAATGCAATCGCAATCCGGATTCGGTTTCTTCGTCGCAATAAAAGCTCGGAGTGCGCATGCCTGGGTAGGAATACCGCAAACAGTCGTGCATGTGGTCCAACCCGTTGAGAAATTCCTTCAAATTCCGGCCTACTGTCTTCATGATCTTTTCGTAGCCACGGTTACCGAGGAACTTCGGGAAGCGTTGCCCCATTCCTTGAAGTATGTCGGCTTTGTCCCATCCTGTAACCTTGAAAAACAATAACAGTAATATTTGAGAAGAAGCAGGATTTGGAAAATCAATCGAGATAATTTGTGAGAATGAAAATGACCCGAGTAGGACTCGAACCCACGACCTCTAGATTCGTACTCTAGAGAGCTCACAGGTAGGACTCGAACCTACGACCTTTGAGTCTGTACCGCGACAACTCTACAAACTGAACACCGAGCAAATGAATCAAGTGAAAAATACAAGAAGTCTGAAGTTCTGTCAAGACGTTCTGTCAAGGATTGAGACTCTTATTTCTAAAACACAACCATTGCCAGAGCTTGTGTCCAGTGTACCTATGACTGCCTTTAGGCCTAGGCCATAACAGTTGATATTTATTTACATTATACCTGAGACGAAACTTCTTTTGACATACCTTTGCTGCTGACGTAGCAATGCTTGAAAGAAGGTAATCAGGATATTGCTTATGGATGGAGAAGACATATTCTTGGATACCAGCATCTTTCCGTATCCTCTTGTAAACATCTTCACCGAATTTTTCGACGAGGAAGAATTGTAGGTTATGGAATAGTAGTCCATACATATCTACGACATCAATAAAATGAGACGATTATCTTTAAAAGCTCAAACTGTACCTGGAGAATGGGCTGTGGGACGGGGGGTACAAGCCCTACCCATCCGGAGAATACAAACCTTGGTGACGTAGCAGGGAACATGGGTCCAACCTTGCGTAGAGAAATAACTCAAACGAGCTCTAATTTTCTTAGTTTATAGTTCACTTGCTGTTGTGTCGACGTTTCTCTGATAATTTTGGTCAAAGATAATAAAATAAGCTTCATACTAGCACAAACAGGTTATCAATATTGGGAACATCTACGCAGTACTGTGAAAGATGTTCAGTGCTGTGCAGGATATTCGGTACTGTGCAGGATATCATCAGTACATTGGAAAGTGTTCAGTACTGTGGGAAAACCATCAGTATTGTAAAGGGATACCATCAAGTACTATGCATGATGTTCAGTACTGTAAAGGGATACCATTAAGTACTATGGAGGTTGTTCAGTACTGTAAAGGGACACCATTAAGTACTATGCATGATGTTCAGTACTGTAAAGGGATACCATTAAGTACTATGGAGGTTGTTCAGTACTGTAAAGGGACACCATTAAGTACTATTGAGGTTGTTCAGTACTGTAAAGGGATACCATTAAGTACTATGGAGGTTGTTCAGTTCTGTAAAGGGACACCATTAAGTACTATGCATGATGTTCAGTACTGTAAAGGGATACCATTAAGTACTATGGAGGTTGTTCAGTACTGTGAAGGGATACCATTAAGTATTATGGAGGTTGTTCAGTACTGTGAAGGGATACCATTAAGTACTATGGAGGTTGTTCAGTACTGTGAAGGGATACCATTAAGTACTATGGAGGTTGTTCAGTACTGTGAAGGGATACCATTAAGTACTATGGAGGTTGTTCAGTACTGTAAAGGGATACCATTAAGTACTATGGAGGTTGTTCAGTACTGTAAAGGGATACCATTAAGTACTATGGAGGTTGTTCAGTACTGTGAAGGGATACCATTAAGTACTATGGAGGTTGTTCAGTACTGTAAAGGGATACCATTAAGTACTATGGAGGTTGTTCAGTACTGTAAAGGGATACCATTAAGTACTATGGAGGTTGTTCAGTACTGTAAAGGGACACCATTAAGTACTATGGAGGTTGTTCAGTACTGTAAAGGGATACCATTAAGTACTATGGAGGTTGTTCAGTACTGTAAAGGGACACCATTAAGTACTATGCATGATGTTCAGTACTGTAAAGGGATACCATTAAGTACTATGGAGGTTGTTCAGTACTGTAAAGGGATACCATTAAGTACTATGGAGGTTGTTCAGTACTGTAAAGGGATACCATTAAGTACTATGCATGTTGTTCAGTACTGTAAAGGGATACCATTAAGTACTATGGAGGTTGTTCAGTACTGTAAAGGGATACCATTAAGTACTATGGAGGTTGTTCAGTACTGTAAAGGGATACCATTAAGTACTATGGAGGTTGTTCAGTACTGTAAAGGGATACCATTAAGTACTATGGAGGTTGTTCAGTACTGTAAAGGGATACCATTAAGTACTATGGAGGTTGTTCAGTACTGTAAAGGGATACCATTAAGTACTATGGAGGTTGTTCAGTACTGTAAAGGGATACCATTAAGTACTATGGAGGTTGTTCAGTACTGTGAAGGGATACCATTAAGTACTATGGAGGTTGTTCAGTACTGTAAAGGGATACCATTAAGTACTATGGAGGTTGTTCAGTACTGTAAAGGGATACCATTAAGTACTATGGAGGTTGTTCAGTACTGTGAAGGGATACCATTAGGTACTATGGAGGTTGCTCCGTACTTTGGAGGAAAACAACAATAACACTTTTGGTGTTATCTCCACAGTCCTTGTGGTTTCTCTTCACATTACTGATGGTATCCCTTCATAATACTACATATAACTCCAAATTACTGGATATCCTCCATAGTACTGATGGCATCCTCCGTACTGATGGCATCCCTCTACAGTATTGAACATCCCCTACAGTACTGAATGCTATTCATCCACAATATTGATCGTGTTATCTACCAGAGTGCTGAACACCCCTAATGAACTGATGAAATCTCCCACATTAGTATTGCTATTATCCCCTGCGGTACTGATGGTATCCCTCCATATAACTACTTATAAATCCATATTACTGAATATCCTCCTTAGTACTGATGGCATCCCTGTTTTACTACTATAACCCTATAGGCCTCTATAGTACTGAAGGTATCCCTCCACTGTACTGATGATAGCTGCCACAATCCTGAACATTCTCTAATGCACCGAGCCTGAATACCATCCAATGTACTGATGATATCCCTCCACAGTATTGGACATTTCCTAGAGTAGTGACTACTATCCCTCAAAAGCATTGATGATTACCCCCACAATTCTGAATATTCTCTAATGTACTGAACCTGAATACCATCCAATGTACTGATGATATCCCTCCACAGTATTGGACATTTCCTAGAGTAGTGACTACTATCCCTCAAAAGCATTGATGATAGCTGCCACAATCCTGAACATTCTCTAATGCACCGAGCCTGAATACCATCCAATGTACTGATGATATCCCTCCACAGTATTGGACATTTCCTAGAGTAGTGACTACTATCCCTCAAAAGCATTGATGATTACCCCCACAATTCTGAATATTCTCTAATGTACTGAACCTGAATACCATCCAATGTACTGATGATATCCCTCCACAGTATTGGACATTTCCTAGAGTAGTGACTACTATCCCTCAAAAGCATTGATGATAGCTGCCACAATCCTGAACATTCTCTAATGCACCGAGCCTGAATACCATCCAATGTACTGATGATATCCCTCCACAGTATTGGACATTTCCTAGAGTAGTGACTACTATCCCTCAAAAGCATTGATGATAGCTGCCACAATCCTGAACATTCTCTAATGCACCGAGCCTGAATACCATCCAATGTACTGATGATATCCCTCCACAGTATTGGACATTTCCTAGAGTAGTGACTACTATCCCTCAAAAGCATTGATGATTACCCCCACAATTCTGAATATTCTCTAATGTACTGAACCTGAATACCATCCAATGTACTGATGATATCCCTCCACAGTATTGGACATTTCCTAGAGTAGTGACTACTATCCCTCAAAAGCATTGATGATTACCCCCACAATTCTGAATATTTCTCTAATGTACTGAACCTGAATACCATCCAATGTACTGATGATATCCCTCCACAGTATTGGACATTTCCTAGAGTAGTGACTACTATCCCTCAAAAGCATTGATGATTACCCCCACAATTCTGAATATTCTCTAATGTACTGAACCTGAATACCATCCAATGTACTGATGATATCCCTCCACAGTATTGGGCATTCCCTAGAGTAGTGACTACTATCCCTCAAAAGCATTGATGATTACCCCCACAATTCTGAATATTCTCTTATGTAACGATGATATCCCTCACAGTACTGCACATCCTCCATAGTACAGATGCTATCCCCCCAGTATTGATATTAACCCCCACAGCCCTTAACAGACGCTCCCCAGGGTGTTTGTACCTGCATGACCTGACAGATCACCAGCAAAAAGTGATGGTATCTTGCTCTTAGAACATGATTGGTCTCCACCTGCCCTGAATGGATTAACTTCTTGATCGCTTAAATATGCAATATTTTGACCCGAAATAAAGCGTTTTAAAATTATGGTCACTTACCGTTGTCCTATTATACTAAAGTCACGACAAAATCTAATTGTATTACAAAGTACTATTTGTGAGCTAAAAGCATTTCTGTAATTTTGATAAATATGAAAATTATTAGCTTGTTAGCAGAAGCCATGTCTGGCAAGGAGATTTTCGTTAGAGCAAAATCTTGCCCAAGCGTATCTTGTAAAAGTTTGAATTTCAAGTCCGAGAATCAAACAAAACTGGGAAAGAAAATTGTTGAATAGGGTGTTCCAGGAAGGGAGACTCGTGGCAGCTAGTGACGGAGAGGTCAGATATTTCATTGATTTAAAAAGTTGCATAGTAGAGAGAAAACACATGTAATACCAAAGCTGTTTCTTCCATAACATTTGATCGATTGTTACTTCATCTCCACCACTTACAGTGGCGGCTTTTTTAAGGGGGGGGGGGTCAGGGGGACATTGGAAAGAGGGCCCACATCAATTACAACAGATTGCAAAATACCATTTAAGAAAACATTAAATTCGCTCCCTAAAAACCACAATGGACCGGTCATTTGTCGTGAGAAGCCTTTTCTATTTAGTTAGTTCGGGGAGATTCATCTCCCTATCCTTGGGGAATAGGCAATGTAGTTACTTCCCTGTTTAATTGCAGGCCTCGAAATCATTGCAAAAGAAGGTGAAGACCATTTTAGCCTGCATTCAAAGTAGGCAGCTTCGAATAATTTTTCCGCGTTCACACATGCGAAAGAATAGCAGATTGATTATATTATCGATACTACGACCCAGCATTCTTGTCACAAAGTTGCAAAGTTATCAAGTTGGAAACTAGTTTGAATCTCACCCAATCATCAAACAAACAAACTTTCGTCCAATTTCACCCTGAATGAGACTCCTTCAGCTCTGGAAACACCACGTCTCTTGGATTCGTATCTGCTTATGAATCCATCTTCTGCGCACTTTCTCCGTCTATAATAGCTTTGCATCTCCAGCAGTTTATTAACTGCGTCTATATCAACCTGATAATTACAAAAATAATGCGAGGATTGTGTGGTCGGTATTCAAACATCTTTTTAAGCACCTTCTTGAAATTTCGATAAACACTAATAAGCTCATTCTTTTTTATAGGATTCTGTGCTTAATCTTGCTGCCGGGGATATCATCAGTACGATGGAAGGACACCATTAGCACTTAAAGGGTGTTAAGTACTGTTTGGGAATATCATCAGTACGGTGGAAGGACACCATTAGCACTTAAAGGGTGTTAAGTACGGTGGGGAATATCATCATTACTGTTGAGGGATACCATCAGTACTGTGGAGGGTGTTCAGTAATGTGGGAGATATTATCAGTACTACGGATGTAATATTAACTTTCAGTGCTAGAAATTTTCCTCCACAGCAACAAATATCCGCTGAAGTACTGATAGAATTCCCACACGGTACTGATGGTATCCTTCCATATTACTGAATATCATCCAAGGTACTGATGATACCCCCTCTCCCCCACAATATTGAATATCCTCTATACAGTGCTGAACATCCTCCGCAGTTTGGCACAGACGTTCCAGGGTGTTTATATTTGTTTCAAAAGAGCTCGATATCAGATTTTTATAGGCCGTAAAATATCATGAACATACGGTAAATGTAACATAGTTAATGATGCAAGTCATTCCTTCTCCCTTAGCATCTGCGATTAGGTAATAGGTTATAGAAACATACTTACTCAGTCTCAGTTTTGTACTCCTTCAGTGTGCAAGATCTCTCCAGTCACAGTCATTGCAGAAAGTTTTGTAGGTACGAGGACTAACAAATTGTGAGTAATCATTCATGTAATGCAACCTATTGAGTTTACTCTTTAGCTGTATTGCTACTCCGTGCTTGTACTCTTTAGCTTTATTGCTATTCCGTGCTTGTACTTTTTAGCTGTATTGCTATTCCGTGCTTGTACTCTTTAGCTGTATTGCTATCCGTGCTTGTACTCTTTAGCTGTATTGCTATTCCGTGCTTGTTCTCTTTAGCTACATTGCTATTCCGTGCTTGTACTCTTTAGCTGTATTGCTATCCGTGCTTGTACTCTTTAGCTGTATTGCTATCCGTGCTTGTACTCTTTAGCTTTATTGCTATCCGTGCTTGTACTGTTTAGCTGTATTGCTATTCCGTGCTTGTTCTCTTTAGCTGTATTGCTATTCCGTGCTTGTACTGTTTAGCTGTATTGCTATTCCGTGCTTGTACTCTTTAGCTGTATTGCTATTCCGTGCTTGTACTCTTTAGCTGTATTGCTATCCGTGCTTGTACTCTTTAGCTTTATTGCTATCCGTGCTTGTACTCTTTAGCTTTATTGCTATTCCGTGCTTGTACTCTTTAGCTGTATTGCTATTCCGTGCTTGTACTCTTTAGCTGTATTGCTATTCCGTGCTTGTACTCTTTAGCTGTATTGCTATTCCGTGCTTGTACTCTTTAGCTGTATTGCTATTCCGTGCTTGAACTCTTTAGCTGTATTGCTATCCGTGCTTGTACTCTTTAGCTTTATTGCTATCCGTGCTTGTACTCTTTAGCTTTATTGCTATCCGTGCTTGTACTCTTTAGCTTTATTGCTATTCCGTGCTTGTACTCTTTAGCTGTATTGCTATTCCGTGCTTGTACTCTTTAGCTGTATTGCTATTCCGTGCTTGTACTCTTTAGCTGTATTGCTATCCGTGCTTGTACTCTTTAGCTTTATTGCTATCCGTGCTTGTACTCTTTAGCTTTATTGCTATCCGTGCTTGTACTCTTTAGCTTTATTGCTATTCCGTGCTTGTTCTCTTTAGCTGTATTGCTATTCCGTGCTTGTACTCTTTAGCTGTATTGCTATCCGTGCTTGTACTCTTTAGCTGTATTGCTATTCCGTGCTTGTTCTCTTTAGCTGTATTGCTATTCCGTGCTTGTACTCTTTAGCTGTATTGCTATACGTGCTTGTACTCTTTAGCTGTATTGCTATTCCGTGCTTGTTCTCTTTAGCTGTATTGCTATTCCGTGCTTGTACTGTTTAGCTGTATTGCTATTCCGTGCTTGTACTCTTTAGCTGTATTGCTATTCCGTGCTTGTACTCTTTAGCTGTATTGCTATTCCGTGCTTGTTCTCTTTAGCTGTATTGCTATTCCGTGCTTGTACTGTTTAGCTGTATTGCTATTCCGTGCTTGTACTCTTTAGCTGTATTGCTATTCCGTGCTTGTACTCTTTAGCTGTATTGCTATCCGTGCTTGTACTCTTTAGCTGTATTGCTATTCCGTGCTTGTACTCTTTAGCTGTATTGCTATTCCGTGCTTGTACTCTTTAGCTGTATTGCTATTCCGTGCTTGTACTCTTTAGCTGTATTGCTATTCCGTGCTTGTACTCTTTAGCTGTATTGCTATTCCGTGCTTGTACTCTTTAGCTGTATTGCTATTCCGTGCTTGTACTCTTTAGCTGTATTGCTATTCCGTGCTTGAACTCTTTAGCTGTATTGCTATCCGTGCTTGTACTCTTTAGCTTTATTGCTATCCGTGCTTGTACTCTTTAGCTTTATTGCTATCCGTGCTTGTACTCTTTAGCTTTATTGCTATTCCGTGCTTGTACTCTTTAGCTGTATTGCTATTCCGTGCTTGTACTCTTTAGCTGTATTGCTATTCCGTGCTTGTACTCTTTAGCTGTATTGCTATCCGTGCTTGTACTCTTTAGCTTTATTGCTATCCGTGCTTGTACTCTTTAGCTTTATTGCTATCCGTGCTTGTACTCTTTAGCTGTATTGCTATTCCGTGCTTGTTCTCTTTAGCTGTATTGCTATTCCGTGCTTGTACTGTTTAGCTGTATTGCTATTCCGTGCTTGTACTCTTTAGCTGTATTGCTATTACGTGCTTGTACTCTTTAGCTTTATTGCTATTCCGTGCTTGTTCTATTTAGCTGTATTGCTATTCCGTGCTTGTTCTCTTTAGCTGTATTGCTATTCCGTGCTTGTACTCTTTAGCTGTATTGCTATTCCGTGCTTGTACTCTTTAGCTTTATTGCTATTCCGTGCTTGTTCTCTTTAGCTGTATTGCTATTCCGTGCTTGTTCTCTTTAGCTGTATTGCTATTCCGTGCTTGTACTCTTTAGCTTTATTGCTATTCCGTGCTTGTTCTCTTTAGCTGTATTGCTATTCCGTGCTTGTACTCTTTAGCTTTATTGCTATTCCGTGCTTGTACTCTTTAGCTGTATTGCTATTCCGTGCTTGTACTCTTTAGCTGTATTGCTATTCCGTGCTTGTTCTCTTTAGCTGTATTGCTATTCCGTGCTTGTACTCTTTAGCTGTATTGCTATTCCGTGCTTGAACTCTTTAGCTGTATTGCTATCCGTGCTTGTACTCTTTAGCTTTATTGCTATCCGTGCTTGTACTCTTTAGCTTTATTGCTATCCGTGCTTGTACTCTTTAGCTTTATAGCTATTCCGTGCTTGTACTCTTTAGCTGTATTGCTATTCCGTGCTTGTACTCTTTAGCTGTATTGCTATTCCGTGCTTGTACTCTTTAGCTGTATTGCTATCCGTGCTTGTACTCTTTAGCTTTATTGCTATCCGTGCTTGTACTCTTTAGCTTTATTGCTATCCGTGCTTGTACTCTTTAGCTTTATTGCTATTCCGTGCTTGTTCTCTTTAGCTGTATTGCTATTCCGTGCTTGTACTCTTTAGCTGTATTGCTATCCGTGCTTGTACTCTTTAGCTGTATTGCTTTTCCGTGCTTGTTCTCTTTAGCTGTATTGCTATTCCGTGCTTGTACTCTTTAGCTGTATTGCTATACGTGCTTGTACTCTTTAGCTGTATTGCTATTCCGTGCTTGTTCTCTTTAGCTGTATTGCTATTCCGTGCTTGTACTGTTTAGCTGTATTGCTATTCCGTGCTTGTACTCTTTAGCTGTATTGCTATTCCGTGCTTGTACTCTTTAGCTGTATTGCTATTCCGTGCTTGTTCTCTTTAGCTGTATTGCTATTCCGTGCTTGTACTGTTTAGCTGTATTGCTATTCCGTGCTTGTACTCTTTAGCTGTATTGCTATTCCGTGCTTGTACTCTTTAGCTGTATTGCTATCCGTGCTTGTACTCTTTAGCTGTATTGCTATTCCGTGCTTGTACTCTTTAGCTGTATTGCTATTCCGTGCTTGTACTCTTTAGCTGTATTGCTATTCCGTGCTTGTACTCTTTAGCTGTATTGCTATTCCGTGCTTGTACTCTTTAGCTGTATTGCTATTCCGTGCTTGTACTCTTTAGCTGTATTGCTATTCCGTGCTTGAACTCTTTAGCTGTATTGCTATCCGTGCTTGTACTCTTTAGCTTTATTGCTATCCGTGCTTGTACTCTTTAGCTTTATTGCTATCCGTGCTTGTACTCTTTAGCTTTATTGCTATTCCGTGCTTGTTCTCTTTAGCTGTATTGCTATTCCGTGCTTGTACTCTTTAGCTGTATTGCTATCCGTGCTTGTACTCTTTAGCTGTATTGCTTTTCCGTGCTTGTTCTCTTTAGCTGTATTGCTATTCCGTGATTGTACTCTTTAGCTGTATTGCTATTCCGTGCTTGTACTCTTTAGCTATATTGCTATTCCGTGCTTGTACTCTTTAGCTGTATTGCTATTCCGTGCTTGTACTCTTTAGCTGTATTGCTATTCCGTGCTTGTACTCTTTAGCTGTATTGCTATTCCGTGCTTGTTCTCTTTAGCTGTATTGCTATCCGTGCTTGTACTCTTTAGCTGTATGGCTATTCCGTGCTTGTACTCTTTAGCTGTATTGCTATTCCGTGCTTGTTCTCTTTAGCTGTATTGCTATTCCGTGCTTGTTCTCTTTAGCTGTATTGCTATCCGTGCTTGTACTCTTTAGCTGTATTGCTATTCCGTGCTTGTACTCTTTAGCTGTATTGCTATTCCGTGCTTGTTCTCTTTAGCTGTATTGCTATTCCGTGCTTGTACTCTTTAGCTGTATTGCTATTCCGTGCTTGTTCTCTTTAGCTGTATTGCTATTCCGTGCTTGTTCTCTTTAGCTGTATTGCTATCCGTGCTTGTACTCTTTAGCTGTATTGCTATTCCGTGCTTGTACTCTTTAGCTGTATTGCTATTCCGTGCTTGTTCTCTTTAGCTGTATTGCTATTCCGTGCTTGTTCTCTTTAGCTGTATTGCTATTCCGTGCTTGTTCTCTTTAGCTGTATTGCTATTCCGTGCTTGTTCTCTTTAGCTGTATTGCTATTCCGTGCTTGTACTCTTTAGCTGTATTGCTATTCCGTGCTTGTTCTCTTTAGCTGTATTGCTATCCGTGCTTGTACTCTTTAGCTGTATTGCTATCCGTGCTTGTACTCTTTAGCTGTATTGCTATCCGTGCTTGTACTCTTTAGCTGTATTGCTATTCCGTGCTTGTACTCTTTAGCTGTATTGCTATCCGTGCTTGTACTCTTTAGCTTTATTGCTATCCGCGCTTGTACTCTTTAGCTTTATTGCTATCCGTGCTTGTACTCTTTAGCTTTATTGCTATTCCGTGCTTGTTCTCTTTAGCTGTATTGCTATTCCGTGCTTGTACTCTTTAGCTGTATTGCTATTCCGTGCTTGTTCTCTTTAGCTGTATTGCTATCCGTGCTTGTACTCTTTAGCTTTATTGCTATTCCGTGCTTGTACTCTTTAGCTTTATTGCTATTCCGTGCTTGTACTCTTTAGCTGTATTGCTATCCGTGCTTGTACTATTTAGCTGTATTGCTATTCCGTGCTTGTTCTCTTTAGCTTTATTGCTATTCCGTGCTTGTACTCTTTAGCTGTATTGCTATTCCGTGCTTGTACTCTTTAGCTGTATTGCTATTCCGTGCTTGTACTCTTTAGCTGTATTGCTATTCCGTGCTTGTACTCTTTAGCTGTATTGCTATTCTGTGCTTGTACTCTTTAGCTGTATTGCTATTCCGTGCTTGTACTCTTTAGCTGTATTGCTATTCAGTGCTTGTACTCTTTAGCTGTATTGCTATTCCGTGCTTGTACTCTTTAGCTGTATTGCTATTCCGTGCTTGTACTCTTTAGCTGTATTGCTATTCCGTGCTTGTACTCTTTAGCTGTATTGCTATTCCGTGCTTGTACTCTTTAGCTGTATTGCTATTCCGTGCTTGTACTCTTTAGCTGTATTGCTATTCCGTGCTTGTTCTCTTTAGCTGTATTGCTATCCGTGCTTGTACTCTTTAGCTGTATGGCTATTCCGTGCTTGTTCTCTTTAGCTGTATTGCTATCCGTGCTTGTACTCTTTAGCTGTATTGCTATTCCGTGCTTGTACTCTTTAGCTGTATTGCTATTCCGTGCTTGTACTCTTTAGCTGTATTGCTATCCGTGCTTGTACTCTTTAGCTGTATTGCTATTCCGTGCTTGTACTCTTTAGCTGTATTGCTATTCCGTGCTTGTTCTCTTTAGCTGTATTGCTATCCCTGCTTGTACTCTTTAGCTGTATTGCTATTCTGTGCTTGTACTCTTTAGCTGTATTGCTATTCCGTGCTTGTACTCTTTAGCTGTATTGCTATTCCGTGCTTGTTCTCTTTAGCTGTATTGCTATCCGTGCTTGTACTCTTTAGCTGTATTGCTATTCCGTGCTTGTACTCTTTAGCTGTATTGCTATTCCGTGCTTGTACTCTTTAGCTGTATTGCTATCCGTGCTTGTACTCTTTAGCTGTATTGCTATTCCGTGCTTGTTCTCTTTAGCTGTATTGCTATTCCGTGCTTGTACTCTTTAGCTGTATTGCTATTCCGTGCTTGTACTCTTTAGCTGTATTGCTATTCCGTGCTTGTACTCTTTAGCTGTATTGCTATCCGTGCTTGTACTCTTTACATTTATTGCTATCCGTGCTTGTACTCTTTAGCTTTATTGCTATTCCGTGCTTGTACTCTTTAGCTGTATTGCTATTCCGTCCTTGTACTCTTTAGCTGTATTGCTATCCATGCTTGTACTCTTTAGCTGTATTGCTATTCCGTGCTTGTTCTCTATAGCTGTATTGCTATTCCGTGCTTGTACTCTTTAGCTGTATTGCTATCCGTGCTTGTACTCTTTAGCTGTATTGCTATTCCGTGCTTGTACTCTTTAGCTGTATTGCTATCCGTGCTTGTACTCTTTAGCTGTATTGCTATCCGTGCTTGTACTCTTTAGCTGTATTGCTATCCGTGCTTGTACTCTTTAGCTGTATTGCTATTCCGTGCTTGTTCTCTTTAGCTGTATTGCTATTCCGTGCTTGTACTCTTTAGCTGTATTGCTATTCTGTGCTTGTACTCTTTAGCTGTATTGCTATTCCGTGCTTGTACTCTTTAGCTGTATTGCTATCCGTGCTTGTACTCTTTAGCTTTATTGCTATCCGTGCTTGTACTCTTTAGCTTTATTGCTATTCCGTGCTTGTACTCTTTAGCTGTATTGCTATTCCGTGCTTGTACTCTTTAGCTGTATTGCTATTCCGTGCTTGTACTCTTTAGCTGTATTGCTATTCCGTGCTTGTACTCTTTAGCTGTATTGCTATTCCGTGCTTGAACTCTTTAGCTGTATTGCTATCCGTGCTTGTACTCTTTAGCTTTATTGCTATCCGTGCTTGTACCCTTTAGCTTTATTGCTATCCGTGCTTGTACTCTTTAGCTTTATTGCTATCCGTGCTTGTACTCTTTAGCTTTATTGCTATTCCGTGCTTGTTCTCTTTAGCTGTATTGCTATTCCGTGCTTGTACTCTTTAGCAGTATTGCTATTCCGTGCTTGTACTCTTTAGCTGTATTGCTATTCCGTGCTTGTACTCTTTAGCTGTATTGCTATTCCGTGCTTGTACTCTTTAGCTGTATTGCTATTCCGTGCTTGTACTCTTTAGCTGTATTGCTATTCCGTGCTTGTACTCTTTAGCTGTATTGCTATTCCGTGCTTGTTCTCTTTAGCTGTATTGCTATCCCTGCTTGTACTCTTTAGCTGTATTGCTATTCCGTGCTTGTACTCTTTAGCTGTATTGCTATTCCGTGCTTGTACTCTTTAGCTGTATTGCTATTCCGTGCTTGTTCTCTTTAGCTGTATTGCTATCCGTGCTTGTACTCTTTAGCTGTATTGCTATTCCGTGCTTGTACTCTTTAGCTGTATTGCTATTCGGTGCTTGTACTCTTTAGCTGTATTGCTATTCCGTGCTTGTACTCTTTAGCTGTATTGCTATTCCGTGCTTGTACTCTTTAGCTGTATTGCTATTCCGTGCTTGTACTCTTTAGCTGTATTGCTATTCCGTGCTTGTACTCTTTAGCTGTATTGCTATCCGTGCTTGTACTCTTTAGCTTTATTGCTATCCGTGCTTGTACTCTTTAGCTTTATTGCTATTCCGTGCTTGTACTCTTTAGCTGTATTGCTATTCCGTGCTTGTTCTCTTTAGCTGTATTGCTATCCCTGCTTGTACTCTTTAGCTGTATTGCTATTCCGTGCTTGTTCTCTTTAGCTGTATTGCTATCCCTGCTTGTACTCTTTAGCTGTATTGCTATCCCTGCTTGTACTCTTTAGCTGTATTGCTATTCCGTGCTTGTACTCTTTAGCTGTATTGCTATTCCGTGCTTGTACTCTTTAGCTGTATTGCTATTCCGTGCTTGTACTCTTTAGCTGTATTGCTATTCCGTGCTTATTCTCTTTAGCTGTATTGCTATCCGTGCTTGTACTCTTTAGCTGTATTGCTATTCCGTGCTTGTTCTCTTTAGCTGTATTGCTATCCGTGCTTGTACTCTTTAGCTGTATTGCTATTCCGTGTTTGTACTCTTTAGCTGTATTGCTATCCGTGCTTGTACTCTTTAGCTGTATTGCTATTCCGTGCTTGTACTCTTTAGCTGTATTGCTATTCCGTGCTTGTACTCTTTAGCTGTATTGCTATTCCGTGCTTGTACTCTTTAGCTGTATTGCTATTCCGTGCTTGTACTCTTTAGCTGTATTGCTATTCCGTGCTTGTTCTCTTTAGCTGTATTGCAGTTCCGTGTTTTGCATTAATCAGACTTGTATTTCTCTTGTTAAGCTGGTATATCATTTTGTTACAAGTTATCAAATCTATTATTTCTCTTATTAGTGAACCACTACCAACACCGATAGCACTTGTGTTGTCTTAGCTGCTTTTTTTTGCTATTGGACCTGGGCGCGTTCTATCGACCCTATGGATACTCGACGGCTTCACCACCATAAGTACTTCCTGTCTACTTTCGAAATGAAAACATCGTCGATAATCTTCACGAATTCATGTATCAACCATCTGTCCTGATTTCATAGCATTACGCAATGCGCAATTAGTGAGTCGCAGACGTAACTGGTTTTAAAGTTGCGATCAGCAGCGAGTTTGTTTTGTCTATTCAAACAACTCACACGTCATTAGTCTCCATAAAACATCTGGTGTTTCCCTTGCAGTTTGAGCTGAAACTCTGCAACTACGTAATCAAAGTCATCCGATGATTGCAAAAATGCAGGGCTATTACAAAGACAAGCATACTTTCTAAAACCTATCTCTCTTCTCTTAGTTCTACATATTCACGACATATTAGTCTGTACCGTACCAATATCATACAAATCAATCGAGACGATTGGTGAGATATAAATTACCCAAGTTGGACTCGAACCCACGACCTCTAGATTCGTACTCTAGAGCGCTGCCACTGCGCAACCGGGGCTACGAGAAACCCAGGCCATTCCATTCACACAATTTGCACCACTCAACGAATGCAGAGACGAACCTATCCAGGCTCTTTAACACTACACAGGATCTGCTGAATGGTTGCTACAAATCACACTATGACTGATGCACGGTAGCATTAATAATTGAGTAAGGAAGAACAATTCGAGATTAAACTTTCCTGTCTTGTGACCAGACAGATTTACTGTGCGATGTTTCGAGCTTGCCTAACAAAAGCGTTTTAGCTTGCTATCCAATGGAAATTACACCGATCGTCATGAGGAACGTCAGACCTGCTAGCCTCAGAAGCTTAAATTCTAGACATTTGAAAATTCAAATTTCAAAACCTGGAGACTTGGCTTAACACCTGCATTACAGCACTCTTAGCAACAAAATCACTAATGCAAAATGATTTTTTCAAAGCCTAGAAGTGTGAAATGTCCGGCAAGAAACTGAACCGATTAAAAAAGAAGCGCATCTCTAGTTGGTCCAGGAAAAAAGCCTTTCTTGTGTAATCGAACAATGGGCCACAACAATGGGGCAACCTAATTTGCATATAGGAATATTAGTAATATAGATATTTCCCTATCAACTATCAATGCACTGCTTTGATTCATAATCTATTCAGTATGTCCTTTATGCTTTGCACATAAACCAATACCTTACCAAGATAGTAAGTATATTTCCCTATCAACTATCAATGCACTGCTTTGATTAATGATCTATTCAGTATGTCGTTTATGCTTTGCACATAAACCAATACCTTACCAAGATAGTAAGTGTATTTCCCTATCAACTATCAATGCACTGCTTTGATTAATAATCTATTCAGTATGTCCTTCATGCTTTGCACATAAACCAATACCTTACCAAGATAGTAAGTATATTTCCCTATCAACTATCAATGCACTGCTTTGATTAATAATCTATTCAGTATGTCCTTCATGCTTTGCACATAAACCAATACCTTACCAAGATAGTAAGTATATTTCCCTAACAACTATCAATGCACTGCTTTGATTAATAATCTATTCAGTATGTCCTTTATGCTTTGTACATAAACCAATACCTTCACCAAGATAGTAAGTGTATTTTCCTATCAACTATCAATTCACTTCCTCGATTAGTCTACCTATTCAGTAGGCCCTTTATGCTTTGCACATAAACCAATACCTTACCAAGATAGTAAGTGTATTTTCCTATAAACTATCAATTCACTTCTTCGATTAGTCTACCTATTCAGTAGGCCCTTTATGCTTTGCACATAAACCAATACCTTACCAAGATAGCAAGTGTATTTGCCTATCAACTATAAATGCACTGCTTTGATTAATAATCTATTCAGTATGTCCTTCATGCTTTGCACATAAACCAATACCTTACCAAGATAGTAAGTGTATTTCCCTATCAACTATCAATGCACTGCTTTGATTAATAATCTATTCAGTATGTCCTTTATGCTTTGTACATAAACCAATACCTTACCAAGATAGTAAGTGTATTTTCCTATCAACTATCAATTCACTTCCTCGATTAGTCTACCTATTCAGTAGGCCCTTTATGCTTTGCACATAAACCAATACCTTACCAAGATAGTAAGTGTATTTTCCTATAAACTATCAATTCACTTCTTCGATTAGTCTACCTATTCAGTAGGCCCTTTATGCTTTGCACATAAACCAATACCTTACCAAGATAGCAAGTGTATTTGCCTATCAACTATAAATGCAAAAACTATCAACAATATAGGGAGTTAGTCTAATGCAGCTGGCAAAGAAGTAATCAAAAACAAATGCTGAGAAGGGAAATAATAATCATTCTAGATGCAACGTGTCAAGAATTTACAGAGGAAGAATTTGCAATTTTCTTTGCCGTGTGGTCGCAGCTTTGGTTTTGATTAAAAATTTAAAAACAAAAACAAAAACTAAACGTACACGAAATTCAAAATCTGACGATGGAATAATCGTTTTCATTGCTTCGCGACTTTGTGGCTGCGTCTAGTTTATTTTCAAATCATTTTTCAAATAAATTATAATCAAAAATGTCTAAATATCTCAATTCAAATTCAGTCAGTTTAGTTATCTAAATATTTTATGATAATTATTTTTCAAATAAGACAATATCATCAAAGAAACGGACACATGCCTCACCTTAGCAATTTCAGATGTCTTACACCTTTTGAAAGTTGCGAATCTAGCGTCTAGCTTAAGCACCTTCATGATCAAGTAGTAAATTAATATTTTCAAATACAGTCAGCAATTAAACCCCGTAAGTTTCATTGTGGAAGAACCCGTCGTTTCATAGCCCAGTGTGAACTTATTAGCAAACGACTGTCACCATGACTAAAGAATGAGATGCGCTGTGAAAACCCGAGGCCTAATCTTGTATTGTGATGCATGAAGCGGGAAAACGTACAAACTTTTCTTAAAATCACGAGAATTGTATTGAATAATTAAACATATCTTAGATTATTGAGCTTTCAAACAGCGATGGGTAGGCAAATTGTAATCATAATCCTAATTGCATTGTTAGAAAAAGTCTCCGGCTTACGTAGACAGGGTTACTCTCCTAACCGTCCAGTAAACCTTTTATTTTTCAAATAGAATCTAAGCACTGGTTTGTCATAACCATCATATAATTATTATGAATTTTTTAGGCCAATGAAATTCAAGAATTTTTGATTACATTGCCTTTGAAAACATATCGGTGAAGTTATATTAAAGACGTCATAAATCAATAAAACGGCTAGAATTCGAAATCCAGAAATATCTTAAAGATACAGCGAGGAATTCTATTTTTAAGCGTTAAAGCTCTACAAGATCAAGATAGGCTCGTAAACTTTTGTAAATCAACACTTTCATAATTCAATTTAAAAGCGTAGATTATATACTAATTAGCACAACTTCTGGTCAAGATATTGGAGGCTGGAGGGCCCATCATGGATTCTTGCCCCTTGACCTTTATTTCATAGATTCCATGTAAAAGCCCAATGCTTGAATTGGATGAAATAAGCAATTCTTCAAATGACTTAACTCAATTTTCGTTTCAATTCGTAATCGCTTACTTATCTGGTTAGCAACTAATTAGGTTAGCCTATCATAAAGAATGCAAGTGTGAACCAAAAATGTATGCACCGAGATACAGAAATACAGACATACAAAGTCTGTCTTTCGGATTCCCTTACAGTGCTCAATGCATAAGTGCACAGCGTGATGTTTATTGATGTACTTCTCCTGATGAGTGGGTAACTACGAAACAGGCTAGTCAAGATGCTGAGTTTATTTCTTGACTCTCTTCTTCTCAATACAGAAATACAGACATACATAACCTTAGTGACATTCAGTAATATCCACAACTGCTATAGACCTACGCAACTATTAGCGCTTATTTTGCGTTGTCTTTAAAAAACCAGTTGGCGAAATGAGTTTCAAATTGAGAATTGGCAAAATTTGCTGGTATAAATAAGAAGAAGCTTTGTACAATGATTATGAACAGATAGAAGATACAAACTGGAAGAAGATGTTGTTGAAATAGTCAAGTAGAATCAGGACTCTTCTGGATCTGCGGGTTCATCTTCTCCTGCAAAGAGAAATTATTAGAGTTTTATATTTAAATTTAGATTAATGAGTTTTTGATTGAAATTGAGATAGATAGTTTTGTTCCAAGATCATTGCAGATTCTTTTCAAAAAAATTCCTTGCAATTTTCAAATCAAGATTTTTTTATTTACTTCTACATTTCAAATAGAATGCTTTTGCGCCAGACCAGGAACTTTTAGCAGTTATCATGTTTTGCTATGTTGAGGCCATACTGCCATACTACAATAAAAAGCTTAAATGAAAAATCATTTCTAAATCAATTCACCTTGTCCCCCTTCAGTACTTTCATTTGGATTTTCTTCAACTGTCTCTGCGTTAGCAGGTTCTGTAGTCGCATTTTCTACGAACAAAATCAACAATACTATCAATATAGAATTTCATTTAAAGAGCATAATGCGTTACTTGCAAAACGGCGCAGAAGTATAAGAGGTAATACTAATTAAATACAAAATAATGATGAAAGACTAATAATACATATCTAACTATTTCATTTCTTATTACGGCTAATTTTCTAAATGTTGTTTCTCGGTGTTCCTGTCAGATTATTTCAGACTTGAAAAGAAGCAGGATTTGGAAAATCAATTGAGATAATTTGTGAGAGTAAAAATGATTCAAGTTGGACGTAAACCCCTGATCCCTAGATTAGTACTCTAGTGCGCTATGCCACTGGGCTAGAAAGAGCCTTACTAGCACAGTGAAAAATTAGCCGTATAATAATAAATGAAATTATAGTAGATATATTATTTAGTCTTTCATCATTGTTTTGTATTTAATATCATTTCACCTCTTTGTCAAGCATCTAAAAATATCTGACACAAAGCCTGATAGTGAACTTGCATCCAAGTATTATTCTTATTTTAGATTATTCTTAGCAACAGGGGAAGACCAAGAAAAGCCGCAAATTAAATCTTTGTGATATTTTAAAACATCACAGTGGTATGTCCTATGGTGACCTAGTGGAAGAAAGCACTTAAATATCTGGAAAAGCTTTTGGAATCCATCGCCTAAACAGCTGTCAAATCGTTTGCCAAGTAAATTCAACATTTGATGTGCATTCAGTGAGTCTGGAAAATAGATTATATATTCTTAAATAGAATATTCGGTGAGAATGTTGAATGAGTTTAGCTATCCTACCATTGAATAAGTTTTAGCATCGCTCGGGAGCAAGGGATACAAGGAGAATTCACTGACTCTTAATAGTTTGGTTTTTGCGTCTGCACCTCATGCTCAAACTTTAGAATGAAAAAAACTTCAGACTTAAGGCTTGCAATAAAATGATCAAAGTAATGCTGGGTACAGTCTTTGAACTAGTTTTCCATAATTTTTTTTTACTTCATTAATGTAGTTTCATATGCATTCAGGGGCTACACTTATTTGTTTTTCTTGTTTCCTATGATGTAGAAGATAGAGAAATTGAAGATCCTACAAGCCTTTTTGAGGCCTCAGAACAACAGAATCTCACGAACTTCTAGCTATTGAAAGCATATTGCCGCAAGCCAGGCCTCAAAAACCTTAACAAAAAATTACCTTCTTCAGGTTTTTTCTCTTCTTCATCTTCAACAAGAGTTGGCAATGACTCAGAGACTTCAGGGGGCATGGGTCGAGGCGTGTTATCAACAACGATTGGCTCTGCAGCAGCCTTTTCGTAGGCCTCTTGCTGGGCAATTATCTTTTGCTCTTCCTCCATTGCTTTTAGACGCTTTTGCTCGATTTCATAGTCTTCCCTTTCTTTTTCAAGCTGTATGAGGTCTTGCTCTTTCTGAAAAATTCAAACACAATAAATGGCTAAAATATTAAGAGACATATCGAAACAATTAAATAACGAATTCATTGCAAAAGGATTCATCAAATGTAATCAACTCATAATTAAGTATACCTGGTTTATTGCGGTTTATAGTGTAAATTAATTGGAAAATTATTGACATGAGCATTGTAGCTTGAGCAGCTCTTTTGATCAATAATTTCTGAAAGCTCAGGAAAACTCCACAAAGCTCTCCTCCACTCTATTTCCTTAATTCACTTCCCGTGGCAATGATTGATTCAAGCATGTTTTAGAGGGGCATTTAACTTAGAGGGGCATTTAATTGAGGTAGGCTTTTATTGAGGGGGACATTTGGCTCAAAGCTTCCAGTTTGATAAAGGTAATTTTAAATTGAATGAAATCTTTAATACAAAAAAATGACAGTAAAGTATGTTGGGAAGAATTAATTTGGGGTCGAATGGGGTAAATTTGGGACAGATTTTCTTACTCTTAATAGCAAATTACATATGTTCCTAAATGGAAATAGATCATTCTATCTTCACTTGGTTGGCAAGAACTATGCATCAAAAACTATATTTCTCTTACTGTTTCTATCATGACTGCATTTTTTTATTGAATACCTGCAATTTGAGTTTTGTCCCCTGTCTCCCTGTCTCCCCTGTCCCCTGTCTCCCATCATCAAATTACCCCGATTTTAGGGTATCTATCATTTAGAATATTTTGTTTTTGAGGAGGCTTTTATCAAATGAGTGTTTAATTGAAGGAATACGGTTTCTTCGTAAACTGACTTACTTGCAAAGTACAGTTTATTAGGGTACACCTATAGAATTAGGGTATTACATTGTCATCCAATCTACTCTCTGGTCTCTAATAGACGTCCCCCCCCCGCTTATTAATTTTTGGAAAATTTTCCACCCAGGACATTCTTATTCCAACCCCCCCGCTAATTAATTCTGGCAACAAGTTCCAAACCAGACAAAAGCAACACAACAAAATTCAGTGAGCCCAAAACTTTTCAATACATTTTTGAAGGAAGGCACAATTTGAAAGACGAAAACCAGGCAAGATGATGATAATACCAATTCTAGTGAAGACAATTACAGTCATTTAGTAGTTGTTAATGTAGATGAACATAACATTTTTGATATGTTAGAGGACATGTAGAAGCAACACTTAAAAAGAAAAGTTCTTGTGCTATCGTTGTTGTGTCATGTTATTGTTAAAGCTTCCATTGCCAAAACGAAAGTTTCGAAAATTAATTTTTTCCAACCACCACCCCATAGGCCCATTTTTGTTGATACTCACCTTTTTGTCATACTCTCTGTTTTCTACGTATTTTCTGAGCCAATAACCTAGATATTCAATTGGATCGCTAGGTCTTATCTGTGCTATTTCTACCAGACCTCTAGTGAGAGCATCACCGACATGTTTCTTCAAATATTCTGAATCCATCTTCCCCCAACCAAAGTATCTGCTCTGATTTTCCTTGGTGAAAACCTTATTGATGATCTTTACTATGCACCAAAACCTTTTTGTTGAATTTGAGTTTTTCCCCCACTCTAGAATTTGTCTTTATTTCCTTCGATTTCATTCATTCATTTTTTAGATAAATCTTTTTCAAATAGTTAGGGTTCCGATTTGGGGATTAAGGTTCGTAAACAGAATCTAGGGCCCAACCAATCGGCAAGATGGCGGACGGTCGCGTAATTGCACGTGTCGTTTTTAGGCTTCTTGAACGGCATATGAGATAGAAATCTTGCAAAAGCTGTTTTATTTTTGCAAGTTTACTTTATTTTTTATTAAAACATGTTTCAGAATTGGTAATGTACTTTTAAATATCATATTTGGTTTCGTGTATGCAGTTGAGCTGGAAGGCCATTTATTAGGCCATATTTTCATCAACGTCAATGACCATGGCTAATAATTTTGTTACTCTCGATGTTGTCAAGACCTTGTTGCAAAATCAAGCGGATGCTTTCAAATCAAGTTTCTCAATTCTCATCCAGGATGTAAAGGAAGAAATTAAATCAATAAGAAATGACATTAACGACATGAAAGTGAGTTTGCAGTTTTCTCAAGCAAAACTCGACGAAGCAGAAAAGTCAATGAGCAAAATTGATCAGACAGTATGCGCTCACGGTGACAATTTAAACTCTATGAACGAATTTGCCGATTCTGCAGAAGCTCAGCTGGAATATCTGGAAAACCAGAGTAGAAGATGTAACATTCGAATCACTGGTCTGCCAGAAGACAGGCAGCAAGAAAGATCCTGGGATGATACTGAGTTGGTTGTCAAAAAGGCCCTGAAAGAAACTCTCAAGATTGAAACTGATTTTGATATTGAACGCTGTCATAGAGTTAACCGTAAATCAGGGGTAGCATCCAGCAATAATGAATCATCAAGACCAATTGTTGCCAAAATGTCACATTGGAAGGAAAGGGAAATTATTCTAAAGAAAGCAAGGGAATTAAAACCTGAAGGTATTAAATTTCTACCAGATTTGTCCAACCGCACTATCCAAAAAAGAAAAGAGAAAGTTCCAGCTCTAGTAGCTGCAAGAAAGGCAGGTAAAATAGCTTATTTCATCCTTGATAAGCTTGTGATCAAAGACAAGCCCCCGGATTGGAAGTCAAAGGAAGGCCCCAGCAGCGATAGTGAAGTTACCTTCAAAAACAAAAAATGAACTATCAAAAATTTTCGGCATTATGCCCAACGTTGTGTTTAAGCCTGAACATTATTTTATTTTTTCTAATTTTTTTTTTCATTTCAGTTATGACCAGTTTAGGTAAATATCCCCGGGCCCTTTGTAACAAGATGTGCGCAATGATTGAAATTCCACCCCTTTTAGAAGCTTTATCCATTGGAAATATTGATACATATATAACTTTTTCTGTGCACAAATGGTAAGAACTCCAAAATATCCTTGTGGCATATGCCACAAAAATGTGAACAATAATGGTATTCTATGTAACACTTGCAATTTTTGGCATCATATAAAATGCAATAACATTTCTGTTTCGGAGTATGAAGCACTTTCTAATGAACCTGACGATGTTCCATGGTTTTGTATAAATTGTTCAATTAACTATAATAAATCAATTTTCCCCTTTGGTTCAATTGAAAATGAGCCATTGTCCTATCTTTTTGACTTTGACAAACCCTCTGTTGTTGATTCTTTACCATCATTTGAAATCACTTCACATCTTACCAATTTGCCTAACCTGCAAGACTATGATATTGATGAACAATTGCCTTCTAAAATTGATTCAAGTTATCATACAATTCAAGATGTATCTAATCTCAGTATTTCTAACAATGACTTATCTTTCTTGCATATGAATGTAAGAAGCCTATCCTGTCACTTTGATGAGCTTCAATATTTACTCTCCACCTTAAATATTAGCTTTGATGTAGTTGCTGTTTCTGAAACTTGGGATTCATTTGAAAGGCCTCTGAGCATCAATGTTGAAATTCCAGGTTACACCTTTTTCTCCTCAAAATCTCATAGCCAAAATGGCGGTGTTGGTCTTTATATAAAGACTTGCTTGGGTCCTGTTGCAAGGCCTGATTTAAAATCTGACAACAATGATTTCGAGACCGTATGGGCTGAAATTCCAACCACAAAAGAAAGAAATACTCTAATTTGTTGTTCCTATCGTCACCCTAGCACTGAGATTGAAAACTATACTGATTATATTCAAATGACTTTATCTAATTCTTCTGTTGTGAATAAGCAGGTATTCATTTTAGGTGACTTCAATATCAATCTTCTCAATTATGACTCCCACACTCCTACCAAGGATTTTGTCAGTCTCCTCCTTTCCCAGCACTTCCTTCCTTTCATAATACATCCAACCCGAGTTTCTGAGAATTCTTCTACCATCATTGATAATATTTTTTCAAATGTTTGTGATTTCGACACTAAAAGTGGAAATATTCTAACACAAATTGCAGATCATTTCCCTCAGTTTTTGATTGTCGAAAAAGCTGGTATCACCAACAAGTCTACGTCTTATTTTCAACATGATTATTCAAACTTTAATAAAGAAAGGTTTCTCGCAGACTTTAGCAATCTCAACTTTGACTATTTAAATGATGATCAGACTAATGTAAATACAAAGTTCAATAGATTCCTTGCTACCCTTGATGATATTATCAAAACCCATGTTCCATTAAAAAAATTAACTAAAAAGGATTTAAAATTAAGAAACAAGCCTTGGATAAACAGTAGAATTCAAAAAATGATGCGTCTGAGGGACAATATACTAAAAAAGATTAGGAAAAAACCTGATGCTTCCCAAAGACTTCTCTACAAAAAATTTAGAAACAGAATTGCTATAGAATTGAAGAATAGTAAAACAAATTATTTCCAAAACTACTTTCATGAAAACAGCAAAAATATGAAACTTTTATGGACTGGCATAAAGTCAATAATTAGCGTTAAAAATTCTCGAGAAAATATCATTAGGAAGCTCAAGGATGCAGATGGAAATGTAGTAACAGATTCTACAACAATGGCTAACATTTTTAATAACTTTTTTGTGAATGTAGCAGAAGATGTGAAAAAAAGAATACCAAGATCACCAAGATCTCCCTTAAATTATCTTGAGAATAAAAACCCCAACTCATTTTTTGTAGCTCCTTCAACTGCATATGAGATATCTGATATAATTGGCTTGTTGAAAACCAGCAAATCAGTTGGCCCAAACAGTATCCCCATAAAGTTATTAAAAATCCTTTCTATTCACATTTCTTTTCCTCTGTCTCAAATTATTAATGAGTCTTTTCACACTGGCATTTTTCCAGACAAAATGCAGCATGCAAAAGTAGTTCCTTTGTTTAAAAAAGGTTGTCCTGTGACAGCTTCTAATTATAGACCAATATCTCTCTTATCTGTTTTTAGTAAAATTTCAGAGAAACTGATGTATAAACGTTTATATAACTTTTTGGAAGTCAATAAAATCCTTTATGATCTTCAGTTTGGTTTTCGAGCTTCTCACTCAACAGATCATGCATTGATTAGTTTAACAGAATCTATTAAGAATACTCTAGATAACAAACACTTCGGATGTGGAATTTTCATTGACCTTCAAAAGGCTTTTGATACAGTTAATCACAAGATTCTCCTTGATAAACTAGAGCATTATGGTGTACGAGGTACTGCTCTTGCATGGTTTAAATCGTATCTTAGCAATAGATGTCAGTATGTATCTGTAAATGGTCATAACTCTAGTTATCTTAATGTCTCTTGTGGTGTTCCCCAGGGATCCGTCCTCGGTCCACTTCTTTTCCTTATCTTTATAAACGATCTTCCAGCATCAACTCGAAAGTTATCTTTTTATCTCTTTGCTGATGACACAAATATCTATTTTGAATCTGACAGTCTTAGTAAGTTAGAACAAGTGGTAAACAAAGAGCTCAAGAAAGTTAAAAAATGGCTTGATTCTAATAAACTTGCATTAAACATAGACAAAACAAACTTTGTTATTTTTCACTCTCCTCAAAACTCTTTAAATAAAACTGTCAATATTAAGATAGGTAAGCAACATGTTAAACAGGCTAAATATGTCAAATTTCTTGGTCTTCTTTTGGATGAAAACCTTAGTTGGAAATACCACCTGAGTGAACTGTCGAAGAAATTAGCACGGACGAGTGGCATATTCTTTAAGATCAGACATCTTCTACCTACTAATGTTCTAGTTTCTCTGTACTACTCTTTGTTTGCTTCTTTTCTTCAGTATGGAATTACTGTCTGGGGACTTACTTACGATACCTATACCAAACCAATATACCTTCTTCAAAAGAAAGTTGTAAGATCTATTTTATTTAAGCATTTTTCAACCCCATCTACACCTATTTTCTCTGAGTTAAAAATCCTCAAATTAAATGATCTACTTCAACTCAAACTACTAACTTTTGTGTATGAATCTATCAATTTGATTTCTCCTACTCCATTTCACCATTTTTTTGAAACACTGCCAACTGTTCATCAGTATGATACAAGACAGGCTCGCAAAGGCGACATTTTTATGACACATAAGAATACGTTGCAATATGGTTTGCGGTCTATTAGATATGCAGGTGCTCAATCCTGGAACAACATCCCATCTAATATAAAACAATCCAATTCAGTGATGATTTTCCGCCGTGATCTAAAAAGTTTTCTATTCTCAGTCAATTACCAGTCGTGAATATTATTTTAAATTTAGGAAGATAACGACCCCACTCAAACTTCAGAAAATCAATATTAAGCTTTTAACCTAGGGGGTGATCTCTCCTCGATTAGTTTACCTATTGAGAGGTCTCCTCCTTTAAGAAGTTCCCCATCGTACAAAATTTTATCTCCTTATGTTAAATTAAAAATCTTTCATTTGTCAGTATTTATTGTAGTGTTTTGTAACTTTTTTTCCATCTTGTATGTATGTAATTTAGAAAAATTTTGTATGTTGTGGAATTTTAAAATGAAAAATGAAACTGAAAACTGAAAACTGAAACTGAATCATCCAGTAAGATAAAGGTTTTGGTCCATAGTATAGATTACTAGCCTGGAAACATGATGGCTTGCTGCTTTTCTGTTGTCAAAACAACTTGCCTCCTTTCCATGTCGCACGAAATTTTTAAATTTTCCCACTTCCCACTTTCCCACACTTTCCCCTTATCGCAACATTTGGTCGTTTTCAGTCCCTCCGTTTTCTAACAAAAATTCATTCATAATTCATTCTCTTATCCATTTTTGTTATTTCTGGCTTGTGAAGTTGATCGAAACAATTTGGGCCCAGATTTTCCAAAATTTTACTCTGAATGTATTTTCGGGTTGAAATTTCCAGCCTAGGGACTTGGTAGTTAATGGTTGCGTACATATTGGAAAATGTATAAAAACTCTGAACCCTTAGTGGTAGTTGCTTTCACCCAAGTGAATAAACCTCAAGTACAATTAAGTGCCAATTAACCAGTGCTGCAACTAAGCAACTTTTATTTGAGTCATGCAGATATACCAGAAACTTGGATGATTAATGAAAAAGCTTTTACCTAATAAACTTACAATCATCAGGGTTATTACATGATTATCGCCCTGAACATTTTTAACAGAATAGTAACAATATGTTCATTGGAAAAATTTCAAACAAAAAGGAAAAAATGACAAATGGCAAAAATTAGGCGATGTTTTTTTTATGGGGCTTCCATAATGTTTGCGTGATGGTTGATGCGTTATTAGCCGTTTTCAGTACGCAAAAATCAGGAAATCTTGTTTTTAATGCGTGATTTCAATGATTCAGATAAAAAATTAATCTCATTTTAATTTTTCTAAATTTCATTTTGTTCTGAACTGGATCTGATGCCTATCATGAGACCTAGTGACGTTACAGTTGGTTCCAGTCCCTTTCTGTCTGTGTGTGGATGTCACAGTGTGATCAATGGGCCACTGGAAGTTCTGTCCGTCGCAAAGTGAAACTCTACTGGAAACTTCCCTTGGATGTCGGATTAAGCTATTATTCATAGAAGTCATGGACAGAATCTGATTTTAGAGCACCATCAAATTGGGAAATTAAAAGTAAAGATTCATGGAAAATGGAAACTATTTTCTCAGATGAAAGTGTGAGTTGGATGATGACATTGTTTTGATTCAATTCAATAGGCCTAAATAGCTGGTTTTTGGTTTTTGCATTATTTAGGCCGTTTTTGTAATTTTACCAGCGCACTATCCGATTTTAGTTTTACACACTTCATTATAAATCAAAAGAAGAGATTTATGGAAAATGGAAACTATATTCTCAATGGAAGTGTGAGCAGGATTATGACATTGTGTTGATTCCATCCAATAGGCCTTTTAGATAGCTGGTTTTTGCTTTGTTTATAGGCCATTTTTGTAGTTTTACTAGCGCACTATCCGATCTGTTGCACACCATCATCGCCATCATCATCATCATCTCTGTAGCCGAGACGGCAGTGGATGCACCCAATCCATAACTGTCCCTCTGCAGCCTTCCTGATATACAGCCATCCTTTTGTAAACTTCCTCCAGTTCTGCCCGCTCCACTTCTTCAAATTTCCCACCCAATGTCCCCACCCCCAAGTTCCCAGGGGAGGTGGTTGATGATAAATAACATGCACTGCGGTTAGTACACATTTACATGGAGTAATTCCTCAATTACACTCATGCGCAGTAGGCAAAAATGAGACTTAACTTTCCTCAGGACCTGATGCGATGTTTTGCCTTTCACGCCTTTTCACATAAATGACCTCTTAAAAAAGGATAAGTTATTTATCAATCATAACCGTCTCTGTAGGGTAATATTGTTTAATCGAGATGATTTGTGAGAATGAAAATGACCCGAGTAGGACTCGAACCCACAACCTCTAGATCCGTACTCTAGAACGCTACCACTGCGCAACCGGGGCTACGAGAAACCCAGGCTATTTCATTCACATTTGTGAGTTGGTTGAAAAATCAACAGAAAGCTCCTACTATGGTCTGAAATAGTAATGATATGATATATCATTGATATGATAGGCAATGCTTATATATAATCTGTCTATAGCAATCAAGAGAAGTTGGCGTTGGCCTAACTGGAGGTTGGTAAGGTCATTTTGTAAAACATTATTTGCGTTTTTTATTTAGGTGTGCATATAATTAGAATAGCGATGTCAGTATGCAATAAACACTGACTGCTATAAAAAAGAAATATGTTAATTTACTTGTAGCTCACTTTTGCTGGTCAAGACTGTGAATGCATCCCTGCATGGCTTTCCAGTAAGTACGGAGAAGTTGCAAAACGTCTGGATTTGAGCTACAACCGTCTCAGGTAGATTAGATATAAATGTCTTATTTCTTTATGGAATCATTATAAATTGCTCTCTCTAGAAGTCTTTTTTCCTACTGCAATGTCATATCAAGGTCCAGAATATATGAATGGCTTACTTTTATCTAAAATAGCTTTATCCAACTTGTAGACAAAAAAGCTAGGGACAGTGCACCCTTCAAAATCGTTGTCAATTGAAAGTTTTTTCACTCTTCAAGAAGCTTACACTATCACCACCCTATTTTGAGCCCAGATCTAAATGATTTCTTAATAAAAAAGGGAAGGATTGTAGACTATCAACTACGCATATGCCTAGTCTTTGGAGGTGTACTGGTCCCTTGCGGCAAGTATCTTGGAAAGGTACAGTTCCTGGATCCTTCGGATAAAATTGCCCTTTTTGTGCACTACTTACAGTAAGTGGTTAGGGATCTGTTGGCAAAATGGTTCCTGATTTTCAGAAGAATAGTGATGATTTCTGTTATTTCCCAAATTTTGTAACGTATAGATTTGGGATGGAGTTTTCATTTTTCATGCAAGTTATCTCTGTACATATTCTGAATTTTTTCTAGATAAAAGAAACATGCACATTTTGTGTCATTTTAAACCCTTTACCACGCAACAATAATTAGTTATAGAAATGATTACAGAAAAGATCAAAGTTGGTTGATATGATTTAATCCTTTTTATTTCATAGGGGCACATCCCTTCCACACCAATTACACAGAGCGCACCTACTGAAGTCAATATTCATCAAAATTATCTCTATTTGATATTTCACCCGATTTAGCCTGATGTGTAGCCTGATTTCTACTGTGTGTATAGAGCCTGTATTCAAGCGTCCACCGAATGATTCACTGTGATGTAGGCCCCGATCACACAATGCCATAGGCAATCCTAAACAAAATGTTCTCCTGTTCACATGAAGCCCGATTCACTTTCGGTTTCTGCTCACACGACAATGGATTGGCTCTGTGCCCCCCAAAGACCCACAGCAATGTCTATTGTTAAAACAATGGCCACTTGACAGCTAAGCCTTACATCCTTTTGACAGGGCAGATAAATTGGGGCCAAAAATGTTTGCACATCATTGAATAGAGGTTCTTGAGCACAAACGTATTGGATTCATGCATTAACACGAACCCAAAAGCAATCTGATCAGAAAAGCAATCTGAAACGTTTCACCTTCAGAGCGGAGTGATTTGACTCCGGAAAAACGATGCGAAACGTTCCGGATTGGCTATGTGTCGTGTGAACAGAAAGGCTATCTGATATTAATAGCCATCCGAAACGATATGAATATTGCATCGTGTGAACGTAGTTTTGATATATTTCATTCTTTCAGATCAGTTAAAGGCTTGGTAGGATTCAATGTTCTAGAAGACCTTCTTTTGGACAACAATCAGCTCAAAGATGACATCGAGTTTCCAAGTATGCCAAGTCTGAAGACTTTGACTATCAACAAGAATAAGGTATCCTTCTCTTACTGTTTTGTCTTTATAGTGTAAGGGAATCAATTTTGACGTCGTTTGTCTTTATAGAGTAAGGGTTGAAATCCAAACAAAGACAACAAGTTTTAACCAAAACTTTAAAGGCGCACACGGATAGGTCATGTGATATGCTAAAATCCAATTCAACCAACCTTGAATGTTCTCGGCGAGCACAAATATTTTATGTGGGGCTCGCTGGGCCTAAATCTCTGCTCACCAGTAAAAATCGTTAGTTACTTCCTCAAAACTTCTAAAAAAGGCCAAGAAGATTAGAAATACTTGAATTGCTTTCCCTTTCGCACTAGTGAGGATGTTTTTGAAACCAATCTTATTCGCAAAGATTCAACGTCTCGTGTCTGTCCACAGCAAGATGATCAAAATTTCTAATTGAGCTGAATTACCACGCAACATGCAAAATACCAAACTGCCAACCCATCCGTGTGCGCCTTTAAGTTTCTTGCTAATGCACTAATGCAATCATCAGATGGTTAGTGTAAGGGAATGGATTTTCACGTCGCTCAAGCTCAAGTTTGTTGTGTATTTGGTTCAGAAGACAACCAAAAGGATTTAATTCAAATCATGACTGAAAACTGATTTTGTTTACCTATTTATTAAACTTGTTTAAGCTGTGACTACGTCGCTACTTTGTACAAACAGCATTAACAAGTTTTTTCAACTTTTGTGACAATTAATTCATGTGCTTTGATTGTAGTCTAATTTTTGAACACCAATCAAGTAATACCGAAGAAGGTCTCGATGAATTTTTTGAAATAAAGAATATTTGAGTTTTTACCAGTTTCTTCATCTTAAAAAACCCTGTTCTATATACAAGATTGGTGAAGCTCTTGTTTACGTTTAATGCTTTATATGCTTGCATAGTATAGAAATTCCTAATGTGAATTTTATTCATATTGATTTTTATAAATAAATTAGATGTACTAATCAGTGAAGTTTATATTTTTCCTTAATTTTGTGCCAGCTAATCAATTTAGAACGCGTGCTGGACAGTGTTGCTGCACAACTACCCAACTTGGCCTATCTGAGTCTCCTTGGCAACCCAGCATGTCCGAATCAACTGATAAGTATGGACAAGGATGACGAGGACTATCAAAGATATAGGTTAGTCGCATTGTTTGTTACATCTTCATAGTGATATTGGCTTAGATTTTGTGTCGTGAACAGAACTGACTGGTGTTAATTTGGGACATTGATAACTTGGTTACTTGGTCTTGGAAATTAGATGAAGAAAATAAAAGATATATCCCTTTAAAGCTGAGTTTTTCATTGCAAAGCTTGGTTGAACAATAAACAGAGGGAATTAAAGGGATATTTTGAAATTGAGATATTTATATTGTGTACTTTGTAGTACACAGCAAAAACATATGCATTTTTAAAGGGTTTTTGCTATCTTAACTGTAAACACAATAAAGATAACATATGTGTGAAAGGCCTTCATCTGTTTGTCAAATTTCAATGGTGTCTTTCAATCCCCGACCTTTTACGGAATATAACAATGAAGGGTATAAATCCTTACACTTTTGGAAATAGGGCCTAGTTGAAAAAATACGAAACGGACACCTAGTCAATTACTCACTCTGTTCAGACTGATGTTGTTGCTTCCTGAGAGATTGGATTGGTATAGGTTGAGGACATTAAAGGGAGATTGATGCATCAATTTGTTTCGGTATTTCATCTGATACCATCTTTGTTTCAGATATTATGTTCTATTTCGACTTCCAAACCTGAAATTTTTGGACTCAACTCCTGTAAGGTCAGAAGAGAAGAAAGAAGCGGCAAGAGTTGGCGCACTCATGAAACTGGTGTCGTCACAAGAGGTATCAAAATATTCATACCGAATTTAAATTTGCAGCACCGAAAAAATAAAACAATAACTTAAAAAGCGCAGATACTCGCTTATTTTCTAGGAATAAAAATTAGCAAAATAGCCCAAAGTGATTTGTGGATTATCTGAAGGACCACTAATTCTACCAACTTTGATAAATGCAATTCTGCCCTTGAACGTCGCTTGATACATTGCGTTGTCTCAGAATTTGCAAAGATTTCTTGGGTAATACCTACGTCCCTTGATGCATTGCGTTGTCTCAGAATTCGCAAAGATTTCTGGGATAATGTTTACATACAAACAGACATATTCTTATTAGTTGAGCAGGTCAGTGGTGGCAACCGAAATTGGCTGATCTGGACCTGCTGCCTAAGTATACAATATTATTAAAAACGTAAAATCTATGTGATCAGATTCTTTTGCGCCAGGGGGTATTTATCAAAGATGGTAGCATAAATTGGAGAGTGTTATACAGGAGAGGGTTTAACTAAAGCTGCTACACGACCCCTTTTTTAAGGAAATGTGTTATTGAAGCTTACACCGTCTTTTTAGGGAAAGGCTGAATCTGTGTCTGACTCCGACTCGCAGGATGAAAACTACACTCCTCTGCCAGATTCGGAAGAAGGGATCCACAAAGCCACGTTTGGAAGATGTCGTTATGTTTACTACGGAAAACACTCGGAAGGCAATCGGTTTATTGCCAACAATGACTTGTAGTTTTATTCAATTAGTCTTGAAATAACTTGGTATAGGTGGTGCCAGATCTTAATATAAGCTCTAAATGTAAATACAAGACTACTCTCTGGTCTCCGATAGAAAGGGGGGTTGGAATAGTAGGGGGCTGGAAAAATCTTAAAGAATTAATAAGTGAGGGTGCTGGAATAAGAATGTCTTGGGTGGAACATTTTCAGAAAATGACTAAAAAGGGGACATCTTTGAGAGACAGAATGTAGCGATAGTGAGACGTTATGAATACAATGCCATAACTTCACTGATTTCACTCAAAATTCTCAATCTCATAGATTTTGCAGTGTAACTCTTGTTTTGCTTGCAACTCGTTTCAAGAATTAATTAGCGGAGGGGGGCATTGGAATAAGAATGTCCTGGGTGGAAAATTTTCTAATAATCAACAAGCGAAGGGGGACGTCTATTAGAGACCAGAGAGTACAAGACGCGCCATGATAACTCGATTAAGCCCTTCCTCTCAAATAGGCGTACCTTTTCACTATGAATTTTTGAATAAGCTTGAACAAGACCCCTCTTTGGTGTAAATTTTTTGTTTTTAATGACCGAAACCAGAATTTCACTTTTCTATAATCAACCACGACTTTTCTAAAACTTTGTCGATTTTATATATGTTGAAAGGGAGAGGGGATCTTAAATGGGAACTAATGTTTTTTTTGCAAAAAATGAATTGTAGGCAATTGGATTACAGTTGACATAATTGAATGTTAAAATCTGAAGAAAATTAGTTCCTAATGAAATTAATTTTAGCTTGGCTAGAAGGATCATGTTTCAAAAACATGTTGTTCCACTATTTTTACAGTTTCGACTTATATTAAGAGATTTAATTCCTTTAATTTGTAAGGCACAAAAATATTAACTGGTGCACATTGTCAACGTTTTGTAGTAACATCAATTTGTTTGTATTATTATTGATTTGTAGCAGTGAGTTGTAAAGTCACTCTGTAGCAATGTCGTTTTGTAGCAAGCGATGTAATATTCCATTATCTGTAGAATTTTAGAATTTTATTCTAATTTCATAACATAAATCCTCAGCACTATGTAATGCATAATGTAGTAAAATTTATGTCGTCGTGAAAAAATGAAACTTGTCCTCTCAAATGCACTGCATCAGTCATTATCTGGGTCTCTTTACCCATCCATGAATTATTGTACAAAAACTATATAATAGATGTGTTTACCTGCCATACTTGTAAAAGTAGTGCGTATTGGTTGATAGATAGATAGATAGAGAGATAGATATTTTTGCAAAGGGCAAACCTGGTTAGCCATACATTAATCTTCCCCAGGGTCTTCTAAACTAACTACAAATTAAGAATATAATTTAAGAAATGTCAAGTTTTTTGATAAGTCTGATAATGATTATTTTCTAGAGTAAAGTTTAAGTATTTGAGTCAAGATAATACAAAAAGACTTTTCTCCTGAAAATATTCAATGATTTTGATTGTCTAGTGTTAAGTAACAGTTCATTCCATAGTTAACTTTCTTTTTATTTCAATTGACTGATCAGTTTTTTTCTGTTTGGATCTTGGCACATGTAGGTTGCTGTGTGATGTACTCCTCGTTAACCGTTGTTAAATATACCCTAAATTTACAATATAAGTTTTACATAATCTACAGTTGCACTTCAAATTCAAAAATTTGATGTCATTTTTAAAATGTTTTACGGAATGGGACTCCTTTAAATGCAATGGTAAGTCTTTCCAAAGATTTTGTCCTTAAAAGCTTATATTTTCAAATCCCTAGGCTGTAGTCTTAGGTTTAGGCGCATATACGTTGTTCGTAACTCTTAAGTTATAATTTATCTTTCTCTTCACAAAAATTTCTTTCATAAAGGAGGGATTTAAATTCATCTTTGTTCTGTAAATTTCGGTGACGAGCAACTGCAGATTTCGTTGATGAACGGAGACTGATTTATCTGTAATTAGCAGTTCTTCAAAACTGGAGGTATGATCTTGATACGCTATACGTAGTGCCCTTTCGTGGATTTGGTTAATTTTTGCATTGATATGTCTGTCATGAAACATCCATATCAACGGACAGTAGCTAAACTGAGACATTATAAAGGATCTCATTACCATTCTAGTTTTTTCTTTGGGCATATACGTTGAGGCTCTTACAAGAGCATGTAGCTTCTGGCTTGCCTTCCTGCAGACCATATTTGAGTGTTGCTTGAAATTTAGCTTTAGGTCAATCACGACACCTAACAATTTTTCTTCATTGCTCTCTTTAATCACAGAGGGACCAATATTTATTGAAATTTCTCTATTTTTTTCACCGAATACTAAGAGGTGGCATTTTTCTTCATTTAATTTCATAAAATTTTCTGCAAACCAATTGCAGAAAATTGCCTACTAGTTAGGATAGTGATCAGTAAACCTATAAATAATGGTAATGAAACAACGGTAAGAAAATAATTCATAATGTAAACCTAAATTTTTTTAAATCACTTCAGGCAGACATAGTACTTCCTGGTCAGAAGTAGAATATGGTAATTTTATTTGTGGAGGTGTCGAAGTAGTGAATTATAGCACGGGGGGTCATTGGCTAAACATAGGGTAGGGGTCTATGGCTATCATATTCACAATTGTACCGTTGCCTAGAGCCGATTTGTCTTAGACTCAGCTCAGAATAATTCTTACAAAAATAAAACCAGTCTTTGATCGGTACAGGTCTTAGCCTCTTAAGTCCCTCTTTTTTTAGGATGGCGAGAAAAATCGTTAACATGCGCAATATAATAACTGCTGAAGCTTTGCGTCTGACACTCATCAGAGTAGTACGTCATAAAGAGAACGGAAGCGAAACCTTGTGAATGATTACATTCTTTTTTTATAAGAAAAATTTTATAAAAAACACGAGCCTCAGATTTTGTCAAAACTTAAGAACAAGCTAAGAACAAACCGAGGCTGACAAATTTAAGGACAATATAAGAATTATACGAAATAACCACGAGACTAACAAACAACTACAAAACAAGCTAATAGACAGCACACAGATAGATGTTGTATTGGGCACTATATGATATCATATATGTATCAGATGGTCGAGAGAGTCCACATTTGAACCAATTAACACAACTGATAGCGAAAACAGGCTTCCAGAACATTATAAAGTAAGAACAATTTAAGAACATTTCAGGCTGAAAATAGAGGAATATCTAAGAACAGCCAGCTTCAAATCAAATTTACTGGTTCTTATAAAAAAGAGTGTATACCCAGATGTGGATTGAAATTGGCCGATCGGAAAGGAGGTAAATGATTGGTACTACCTAGCCTAATCTACAGAAAATTTCGAAATTCCATATAGACTATGTAGCTTTTGTGTGATACTCAATTCGTTTTGTTCTTTTCTGTTGCCACTTCTTTGAAAAACTCCTGGGTCACCGGTGACATAGCATAATTTTCCCACCCTGTGAGATCCTTTTTTGCTGACGTTCCATTACCATGCCTCTCTCTTATAGAGCAATGAGCACGAGATCCCACCCATTGGAATTAGGTTATCTGGTCCGGTTTCTATTCTAGGTGCTTGATTTCCAACATTAGCCTTTAAACTTAACCCTAACCCCAAACCTTGACCCCAAACCCTACCTCAAACGCAAACCCTCACTTTTAATTTGAAGCTCTGACCCCTAACCTTTGCCTTTATACCTCAAACCCAAACCCTGAATCCTAATTCCTTGTTTATCATAAAAACCGGAACAGCAGCTCTATTTCTAATATGTTGGATTTCGTGGCCAGGTTGCAGAGCAGAGCAGCAGAAGCTACAGAGAAGGCCTAAACGTAAATAAAATCGAAATAGCAGAAGCTTGCTCTACTCATTGACAATTAAACAAATGATTGGTAAAATTGTTTGCCTTTGCAAGTGAGGTAGATTTCTCTACGTTCTATAAATTTTAATGAGAGAAGCCCTTATTCAACGGATCGAGCCTCAGAAGAAGGAAAGCTGATTCTATCAGCAGGCACGCAGAGGAAGACCAAAATTTTAGGCCATTTTTTGACCTTAAAGGGGAAGTTCGGTCAAAAAAAATATTCTCCAATTTCGCTGTAAATGTGTTCTAAAGTCGTTGTAGGATACAATTTTAACCCTTACCTTGCTCCCGGAGTCGATAATCCACTAATATCCGTTGCGAAAAGCCGCATGATTTTAGGCCGCCATTCTCGAAAATCTGAGCAAGAATGTTGTTGCTGTTTTTTACGTCATCACGGTCAAAAGAAAAAATCATGGGGTGAAACGCGTATTGCGGACAACACTTCTTATGATAATTCTGAATCTTTCTTTGTTTTTCTGACACAATATAATTTGTTAAGAATATATTTTATTACGAGAAATAGATTAGCATAGAAACTGCAATATCAATAGAAATCACTCAAACTTCAACACAAAATGGCTGAAAAAAGTTGTGAACGGCTTTACACAAATAAGTAGCGACGAAAAAAGTGGTGATGAAGAATAATTAGAAGTTCTTAATTACAGAGAGTGTCAATTGGAAACCTCGAATTGTCCGTCGCAACAATGTATATGGATAATACATTTACCGCAGGGTTCGTTAACTGATGTCCCTTTGAATTAAAAACTTACAATTAAACATTTCATTTTTCGACAAAATATCATACAAAACGACTTTGATATAGGGTATCTATTGAAAATTAAGCAGATAACTTTTCCAGTTCGAAAACAGGGAATGGTATAGGAATGTTTTTAATTAAACTACTCTGTGGTCTCTAATAGACAGGGGGGTTGGAATAGTAGGAGAGGTTGGAAAAATATCAAAATAATTTATACGGAGGGGGGCTGGAATAAGAATCTCCTGGGTGAAAAATTTTCAGAAAATTGTTAAAATGGGAACCTCTGTGAGAGACAGAATGTAGCGACAATGAGACGTTAAAAACATAGTGCAATAACTTTACTGATTTAACTTGAAATTCTCAATCTCATAGATTTTTGTAGTGAAACTCTTGTTTTGCTTGTAACTCGTTACCAGAATTAATTAATAGGGGGGCTGGAATAAGAATGTCCTGGGTGGAAAATTTTCAGAAGATTAATAGGCGAAGGGCACGTCTATAAGAGACTAGAGAGTATTTGTTACAAGTGGTCATTCAATCTCCCCTAGTAAGATTGTTTAACGCCGTTTCAAGGACTGGTCTTGTCAAGAAGACCAAACTGAAATCTCCCCACAATGAAAGTACTGTATTGGCTGAGGCTAGAATCAAATCTCCCACAGTGGAGAATGATATGGGGCTAAACCAAGAATACATACACAACCCTTTTCAGACAACAAACTCCGGGATTCCACCTAGAGTAAAGAACATTGTTGACTTAAGTTCTTTTCATAATGATTGTGGTCAGGGGGGAGCCTCAATAATTACCCACATCGTTTCCCTTTACTTTTGCCTAATGGTACTTTACTTTTACTCCAATTATTTTTCTTTGTCCAGATCAAAACATTCTCATTTCTATATATTTCTATTTAGGGGTGTCTCTAAAAAATAGGATTGGTTGCCCCTCAAACTTTTTTATATACTTATGTAAGGCAATTAAATAAATAATAATGTAAACTGCTTCTCCATTGAAGATGTTTCTTCAATTTTGTTGGTTTCTTGGCAACTAAGACTCTTGGGATAACATTATGTCTCCATAGCTTCGCATTTTTATCCCAAACACACCATTCATCATTACCTATCTTTTCGTTCTCAAGCTCTTCTTCTTCGTCACAATTAAGGGAGTCTTCGCTATCCAGGGAATCTTCGCTATACATTTTCTTTTAATTTTCTCACTGGTTCCGTATCCAAAGGTTTAGAACGAATTAGATTAAGTACTTCTAATTATTCTTCATTGCCACTTTCTTAGTCGTTACTAATTTGTTCAAATTCGTTCAAAGTTTCACAACTTTTTTCAGCCATTTTGTGTTGAAGTTTGAGTAGTTTCTATTGATTTTGCAGTTTTTAATCTATTTCTCGTAATAAAATATATTCTTAACACATTATATTGTGTCAGAAAAACAAAGAAAGATTCAGAATTATCATAAGAAGTGTTGTCCGCAATACGCGTTTCACTTCATGATTTTTTCTTTTGACCGTGATGACGTCAAAAACAGCAACAACATTCTTGCTCAGATTTTCGAGAATGGCGGCCTAAAATCATGCGGCTTTTCGCAACGGATATTAGTGGATTATCGACTCCGGGAGTAAGGTAAGAGTTAAAATTGTATCCTACAACGACTTTAGAACACATTTACAGCGAAAATGGAAAATATTTTTTTTGACCGAACTTCCCCTTTAAGCTTAAAAATCCATTACAGTAAACCACGATGGTGAAAATTATAGACGGAGAAATCGTTCAAGACAATGACCCAAGAGCAGTGGAGTGGGAGAGACGCCAGCGGCAAAGTCAGGGCTGGTCTGACCCAAGACTAAGAAGCCAGGGGCAGCAGCAAGCACAATATCAGCAGCAAGGCATGGGGGCAATGGGGGCTTTTGGTAATATGATGGGTAATGTTGGCGGTGGTAACGCCCAGCCCGGACAAGCTCCGTCACCCCTCCAGGGAATCAACAATCGACTTTCAGAAATGGGATTACGACCATGGAACATCGGCCAATATGTTGTTGAGCCTGTTTTTACGGTCGCATTGGTATTGGCACTTGTGTTTTACGGGGTTAAAGGACTTATGGTCGTTGGAATTGTATGGTACATGTTTGGAAGGACAAATGTTCAATAGAATTAGTTGCCTTAGATTTTTTATTTAATTTTGGATGATAGATACTTGCCCATAAGTGCGATTGGACTTTGTGTAGATGACTCAAAATAATTGTCCGTATTTGAAGATTCATAAAATTAAACAGACTTCATTGTGTCATTTTCATAAGTATTGCAAGCCTATGCCCAAAGAATGATTGGGTTTCTGTTATATATGCTGGCTGCACCGCACACCAATGTATAAAATAATTGCCTATTCTTGATACCACCCATATGCCTTGCTTAATTTTTCGTTTAGAAGGATTTGATTTTTTTGAAAAAGGACATTACAAAACTTTGAAGGAGTTAATTCCCTTGACTTCAGTTGTCAGCTTTTATATCATAAGTATCTTTCTTGGTTTTTCAAAAGTGGACAAAGTTTGAGCAAACAGGAAGAATTAAGATACGATGAATCATGGAATATTGAAAAAAATTACTTAGAGAATTACAATTTATGAATGTTAGGTTTATTGAATGATATGTAGCTTTTATTGAAGAGCGTTTTCAATGTGTTTTCTTGTCCACTTACAAATATAATGTGCCAATATGCTCACAGGCAACAGAAAAACATTATTTCTCATCGCTTTATCTTTTTTAGTTAAGACTTGCTGAAAATTTTCTTTTTGCTAACCCAGTGCCACAAGGGAAAAGTTTATGCAAAGGAGGAAGTTTATCTGCAGAGGTCAATTTGGGGGAGGTACAGTGACTTAGTAGAAAAATAGTAGAGAAACTGCCTGGCACCAATGGCAAAAGAGCAAGACATAGAAGAGAGAATGCATTAGGGAATTAGAAGCTTCTCAAACATGGAGAGGGGATTTTGAGTGTTCATTTTTATTGAGCAAAAAGAGCACTTTCTGAAAGTAAAAAGGGCAGATACTTTTATTGTAATTTACGAAATCTCCGGAGGGCACAATGCCTTCATCCCTCACATACATGACAAGCAATGAAAAAGAGTTTGGGCATTTTTAAGCTCCCTAGCATCACGTAATTGCAGGATTAGATAATAAAAATAATATGCAATTACGAGCATTTTGTTTAGAAGTGGTTTGAAGAGGTGCAGTGTTGAATTAGATATGTGTTGTGATGAAAATCCCATCGAGCAAAAAGCTGGACATAACTTAAAATAATAATTCAAGGCTGCATTAACACCTTTTCAAAAATTAAAATCAAATGCATTTCTTCCTGTGATCATCGATTATTTCATATTTCAGATACCTCAAAAAGGGGCCTCTTTAGAGAATTAGCGACCAAACGCTCTTACGAATTTCAGGCACTACAAAATAATAACTCGCCACTGTAAAGAAATGCTTAATAACTTACCGGTTACAAAACCAATTGATGTGAGACAACAATCATTGAGTTGTGAAAGACAAATAACAAATCGACCACGACATCAACTGTAGCCCGTTCACTGTGTTCAGTCAGAGCTCGTCACAAAAGCTACCTGGAGAGTAAATGAACTTGATCCTGCAAGAAATGATTCATGGTTTTCTTCATGTTCATGAAAGGGAAACATAACCAACCAATCAATGAATAAAAGTCTTGTTTTAGGTTAGAGATAAAATAGTTTGGCACGTTTACGTTATCCCCACGGGATGCTTGCACGATATTATTGTAATTCCACATCATACAGAAAAGCACAATCTTGTTGCATGCAATGCCAAAGCAGTAAAAATGGTGTGGAGGAATCAAGCAGAACTCTTCCCTCAATTTTAGCTTTTGCGTGGTTTAAACAAACACTAGCTTCTGAGCTACATTGGTTTATCAAGAAGGGGTTTTTAGTTCGACTCCTTCCATCTGCTTTATCTCACTTAGAATCACTATAAATTTGTAGAAAAAAAGAAGTAAAGAAACAACTTTGATACAGCACATTTAGGCCTTTTAGATGTCCCTCTTAGAGTTTGCCTTTCTAATATCTAGAATCATACTGACTCTGACTGTTGTATCAAAGTTGGATTTCTTTGCCTCTTTTTTCAACCAATCTCATTTATATAAGTTCATTTTGCAGAATCACACAAAAGCCAGCTGCATTTGAAAAATGAAACTGCCCAACAAGATCCTGATGCACTCAGCATTATGAACAAGACCTTCTGAAAAATTTTGAAAATGAATTTTGTACTCCTTGCAGTTATTAACTGACAAGGAAGAGGTGTAACTCCTTAGCCTCCTCAGTAAATCGATAAGAGCTACCATCCTAGAGAAGAAGTTTTGAAAATGAAGAAGCACAGTTTATAAAAATATATATCCATCAACATTTAGGAATTACCACGAAAATATCTAATCTAATCTTAATTTAAAATGCATCGAGTAGGAAGCTATGAAATAGACAAACAAATAGCAAATTGTAATTTGGTATGGTGCATGACCTCAATTGGACCTGCCAATTTAGAATTTTGGTAAGTGGTCGCCGTTTCTATGCCCTTTTCGTCATTTCAATTTCGTTTTTTAACACTTATGCAGCCGGAGTTACAAACAACATGCGAGGCTACCAGAGGGACAGGTAAAATTTCATAAATTCCAGTTGTCGAAAGGATTTGATTTCTGGAGATTACCACCTTGAAAACAACTTAAATCCTTTCACACTGGCAGTTAAACCAGCTTTAGTTAAATCACGTTTTAAATGGAAGACACTGATTGGTCAATTTGTTAATTGGAATGCTCTTGATTGGCTATAAAGGAACCTAGTACTAAAGCTAGGGTTACCAGATCAGTGTTAATGCGGTATTAATCTAAACTTTCAATAAGGAGGCTACGAAAACTCCCAAATTAAATCACAAGAACATATTTTACCTCAATCAAAAAGTTGGTTTTTCATTCTAAATCAACTATAGAGGTAGAAATAAGTGCTTTATCAAGCTATTTCAGGAAAATTCTTCTTTTTTATTCAGAAATTGAATTTCATAGCTTCTGCAACAACTGTGCGATAACTTCCCCAATTTAACCCATGTAAAACTCTAACAAGCTAAGCGAGAATTGCATTGCTATAAATTACTATAGCGAAGGAAGAAACCATGTTGAACGATTTCAAATTGCCGAAGGCGTCTCCTTTGTCGTTTCGGTGCTTCCATTTGGTTCAGTTATCGCAGTGTCCGACTTCTGTCCGGAAAACTTGGCCTGAAAATAACAATTGAGTTCTTCAGAACCTATTTAACACAAATTACCACTCTCTAATTAGTACCAGACTTGAAATCAACCAATCAGAGAAGAGCAAGTGACTGGCATTTCAAATCAACCAATCATTATCAGTGATTGCGACGACAAGTAATCAACAAAAACCTTCTTGTACCGTTGAAGGGTTCGACTGTTCAATAATTTATTGGCTACGTTGTGAAATTTTCTGATATTTTCTAACAGATGGAAGTGAATGCTATTCTTACAACAGTAAATTCCTTGTACAAGAGGACATATTTCAAGAGTTTAGTCTTGGAAAATACAGATTTTTCCTTGAAAAATAGAGGTTTATTACTACTACAATAAGATACTTTTATATAGATTCTTATTTGGTACAGGGTTTTAAAAAAAAACTAGTCCAACAGAGGCTCAGCATCGACATTGCCTTGCTGAGAGGCAAAATCGTGTACTGAAATTTGGCAAGAATAAAACATCAACTTAATGTTTGCCAAGTATGAGAAAACTAAAAACAACCCATATATAGAACGCACTATCAAAATCAAAGACAGATGACAACTTGCATACAGACAATTGAATATTTGTATAATTCCTATCTAATAGTATGATTTGATATACTTTCAATCTTTAAATGGAACTAAGAAAAGTTACTGTTGTGTCAAACAACAGGTTAAGTTTGAAATCTTGACATCAATGCAATAAATCCTTTTCACAATGACATCTATTCTTTAGAAATACTTCAAGAAGAACATTTGCCTCAATTCAGAGTGTATACCATGGCGTCATTTTCTCATGACCCAATTGCTTTGAACCACATCCAACCTCATTGCTTTGGACCACATCCAACCTCATTGCTTTGGACCACATTCAACCACATCATATTGAACCACATCCAACCACATTGCATTGGACCATATTCAACCACATTGCATTGGACCACATTCGACCAATTTGCATTAGACCACATTCAACCACATTATATTGAACCACATCCAACCACATTGCATTGGACCACATTCAACCACATTCGACCAATTTGGATTGGACCACATTCAACTACATTGCATTGGACCACATTCAACCACATTATATTGAACCACATCCAACCTCATTGCTTTGAACCACATCCAACCTCATTGCTTTGGACCACATTCAACCACATTGCATTGGACCACATTCGACTAAATTGTATAGGACCACATTCAACCAAATTGCATCGGACCACATTCAACCACATTATATTGAACCACATCCAACCACATTGCATTGGACCACATTCGACCAAATTGCATTGGACCACATTCAACCAAATTGCATTGGACCACATTCAACCACATTATATTGGACCACATTCAACCACATTGCATTGGACCACATTCAACCAAATTGCATTGGACCACATTCAACCACATTATATTGGACCACATTCGACCATATTTTATTGGACTACATTCGCACAAGGGAAGTTGGTTGAATGCAATGTTCACAAGAAACTGAAGGAAAGGCAATTTTTGTCAAGGAGCTGCTAATTCTAATTTGAATTAGAAAAATTCTCACAGGAATGGACATTCATCTCTCAAACTCATAAAATGTAGCAGCAAACAATATTTGATCAAAATTTGCAATGTTAGAAGAACCTAAAAATTTTGTAGTATTGACTAAACCAAGAGCAAGAATGAATTTCTTAAGATTGATGTAAGGGGTATTTCACTTCCTTTCAAAGTGTAAGAGATGTTTTCAAAAACCAATGATGTTTAGAGATTTTCAAAGGATTTTAATTAGACCAATAGATTTAGAAAAATTGTACGAGATGTTAAGGAGCGATTTACCCTTCGGAGTGATTGGTATATCAGAGGGCATCAAGCTAATATAATACCAAAGATGGCACAAGCTCCATACCAAAATCAACATTTTACAGACAAACCATTCATTCATGTACCTCAAATATGAAGAGATTTTATGGTGGTGATTTTGATTACAACATTATGGAAGTGCCAGAATCACAGTCAATTTTAGTTCTCTCTTCCTTTTTTCTCGCTTTTTCACAAATCATATCTGTTAACAAAACACATTTCGGAGCATTTTCAGAAATTTCCTGTTATTTCCAGTTGCAGGAAGGCTTTGAAATGATTACACTCTAGACTGGATCCAAATTTCAAAAGTATGAGTTGCTCATGGAGCATTGTGGGAAGCAGCTAAAAGTTACGGGAATACAACGCGACAAGGGCATTAGTTCATTTGGAAGACGGGTAATTTCTGAAAGTAAAAGGGGCATTCATTGATTTTTGCAAAATCTTAGGGGGCACATACTTTCGGTTACCCCGGTTCATGCGCCCCTATCAGGGGGCGTAGCTACTGGGGAAGAAATAGAACAGTCTTTGGGTGGTACAAAACTTCAAAATAACCAGGAAAATTGGGAGCATAGCGAAACGAAAACATAGATTACTTAAGCTTTTCGTCTGACACTCAACAGAGTAATACGTCAGAAAGAGAACGAAACAGAAACCTAACTGATTATATACCCAGATGTGGATCGAAATAGGCCAATCAGAAAAGAGGTGAATGATTGGTATAGTGTAGGAAAACCAATCAACACCCACGATACAGTGAGCTGACCAATAAGATTACTTTAAGAGTCCTAAGGCAAAAACGAACTCTTTCTGTCTACACAATAGGGGATCCCTGGTTTTTATGTAGACTGATTCCAAAATACCTAGGTGAAATGTGGATCTTGCTCTGCCAATAATTCGAAAGCAATTCTCACTGTAGGCTTTAGCACACTCTGGATTGTCGAGCAAATGTTGACCTATAGCAGAGTCATGTTTGAGTGATCTTTTAGTTTTTGAGGCGCGAGATGGTTGTTTTCGTTGCGGCACAGTGTTTTGGCGAATGCTAGACGGCACGTGTTGTTTTATTCTATCACATAACCGCTGGGATGTGCGACCTACGTACCTGGCATCACACCGGCACGAGTATTCATATACTACAAGGCTGTTGTGTGTGGCAGGCACACTATCTTTGCGGATAGATGGAATTATCTTCTTAGAGGAAAAGACGAGACGGGGGCTGACCGTAGCGTAGCACTTAGTTATGGCTGTTTTAATTTGTCTTTCGAATCGCACGGAGACGTTGCCAATGTAAGGCAGTTTTAGATAAACAGGGCACTTTTGTGGACCAATCTTTTTTTCAGCCGAGAAACCTGCGATTTTATTACGAAAGCAAGCGGAAATGAGATCTTCTGGATATCCATTTGTTGATGAGGGTAGATTTTATTTCTGCCAATTCTAAATTGAGTTTTGGTTCGGAACAGATCATAAGTGCCCGGTGAACCAAGGTGTTGATCAAATTAATTTTGATTTGTTTGGCATAAAAGGAATCCCTCTTAAATTAATCTTATTGGTCAGCTCACTGTATCGTGGGTGTTGATTGGTTTTCCTACACTATACCAACCATTCACCTCTTTTCTGATTGGCCTATTTCGATCCACATCTGAGTATATAAATCAGTTAGGTTTCTGTTTCGTTCTCTTTCTGGCGTATTACTCTGTTGAGTGTCAGACGAAAAGCTTAAGTAATCTATGTTTTTGTTTCGCTATGCTCCCGATTTTCCTGGCTATTTTGGGGAAGAAATCTTGGAGAATTTCGGTTAAAGGTTTGAAAAATATTTTTAAGCTATCGAGTTGGAATAAAATTTTTTTGTTGTAAATAGAAAAAACTGAAATAAACATCAATGATTGAATTGAATGAAAATGCATCAAGAAAATATGTTGTTATATTCATTCATAGTTATGTTCATCGATTTTCTCGTTGTTCGGATTTTCAAGACTCTTTTTGGAAACGGGAAAATTCGGGAAATATTAATTGACAACACCCGGTAATTGAAGTATAGATACGCCCCTAGCCCCTATTGCTCTTGGTAAAATGTTTTGTATTTGTCTTTTAAGACTAATCACAGTGATGCGCCTTTCTTGCTCAACCAGGATTTGCATTCTTCATTTTGAATCAAATAGATAGGAAATGGGTCTATAATACACAGTTTAGTTTCATATTTCATGCTCGTATGTTCTTGAAATTAATTGGAGAATTGAGAGTGTGAGAGTCAAAGTTACTTCCACGATTTGGAACGAAAGTTCTTCGCAACAATTTTTTCAAATCAAAAACCACAACAACTAAATTTACAAATTAATCATTTAGCTACAAAAATGTACTGTTTAAGTGCAATCAAGCTCAAAACAATATTATAAATACTAGCTACTATAAGATGTTAAAAGAGATGTTATAATAAATAATTTCAGGAGAGGATTTGAAATCAGGCTTTTATGAAGTGAAATCATTCAATTTATTACGACTGCCTATGATTTTAGAGGCAGATGACTTAATATTCTTCTAAATGTGGGAAAAATGTTACACAACATATTGATATCTGCATGGAAATAAGACTTTTGGGTGCAAAAGGACAAAATTTTAGATCTCTTATCAAATTTGGGACGGTTTGGGAAATTCTTAAATTTTTCCTCTCCAACTGCAATTAGAAATTTACGGTTCCTCTGTCTCTTAACATAGTTAGCTTTAAAGATGATTATAAGATGTCATATGATACAGCAGTTTTAAATGTCATGCATATATAATTTATGTTTACTGTTTTTAGATGAAGAGAGCTTTAATTTGAAGATCGGGTTATTGCTTTTCTTGTGGTAAAAGTTACACCAAGAATCGTTTTCTAAAAAGAAACAAGAGAGCATCATATTTTCTTATTCTAATATAGATATAATCAGATATCTTTTATTTTTATGGAGAAACATGAGTAAACTTCAGAAAATACTCCTTCATATTTTATGTGACTAAGGGGTGCATACTTTAATGCAAATACTGGCCAACTAAACAGGCGAATCACAAGCCATACAAAACTTGAATTCTTGTTTCATCATGTCTTTAGGAGATACTAGTCATGCCAAGGTTTGCAGATTTAGGGGGGTGCAGTTGTGGCAGTCTGTAATTCTGTCTGTTTGTATTTAACTATTTGTTATGCCCTGCCATTCTTTTGATACAATTTATTGCAAAAAGATGTATATACTACTAAAGGTAACTTTTTCATTGGTACAGGACTTAAGGGAAGTAAGTAAAATCAGAAAATTAGGGAAACACAACAACCACTGAAGCCTTTAATCTGAAAATCATGGTATTAATACGCCGGAAAAAAAACAAAATCAAACTTAACAAATAGCTACACTCAGAGGTGGATCGACATTTAGACAGAAAAAAGATGAATGATTGGTAAAGCGTAGAAACAAAAATTATCAGTTGCTGTCGGGGAAACTGAACTGAGCTGCAACTGCAGTTATGTAAAGAGTCCTAAACTATCTGAAGAAAATCTGAAAAGGTCAGAGTAATGAATTTTAGGCTAAAATTCATCTTATGTACCTCCTTGAATTACCAGGGGAGTTTCTTTAAGGTATTTTTAACCAGAAGCAGGCCTGAGTTTTTCATTATGCTGTTTCCAGAATGCAGGACTTGTTTGTATACAAACCTTGATCGCTCCAGTTGTAGCCCACATCTTTTCTTCCATTGTATGGAAAGTTGGAGATTCCCTAAAAAACAACAAAACATTTATCTCAATTAGCATAATACACAAAATGACACCAACAAACAATCTACTAACAATCAACCCATATTAAGGTTACAACGTCATTTAATTTATCTTTACGTTGAACACACCCCTTGGGGGAAACATTACAGAAGCAAGGTTTTCAGACCTTTCTAATGCTATTCTTACCACCAAAGTAAGGGGTGTTAATAGATTTTGTGTTTCTACAAAATTTGAACAAATACTTCTATAGCAACTCTTATACTGCTTCAATGACAACCAATACTTCTATGAAGACAGCACTCATACATTCAATGTCACATTAGATCAAACTTTAATCACTTGTGTACGTCCAAACAGAAATTTGCAATTAAAAAAGAAACACAGCTACGGGTGGTTGCCTCAACACATCTTCACATCTTCACCTCATCACATCTTCAAGAAATCCATACTCTAACACATTCTATCTTGACTATTAGGCAATTATTTGTTTTTCCTCTTTTAGTTCTAAAAGATTTGTAAAATATTTTCAGCTGAGGACACTTCCGCATAAATCCTGATTTTAAAGATACCTTTCTTTTAGCTGTGGGTGAAGTGGTCTTGTAGCTGTGGGTGAAGTGGTTTTCGAGTAAATTAAACTTAGAATAGGGAAATCTTTACCTTATGTCCTGCCATTTCTTCGCAGTAGCACTACCAAAACTCTTGAGAGCTGCAGATGTTTTTTCTCCAGCTACTCCGAGTGATTGTTTCGTGGTTGTTGATGCAGCAGAGAGTTTGTTATACCTAAAGTACCAAATACCAAATATGAATCTTTTAATCAACCCAATCTTCGAGGTGAATTATATCTAAAAACCTTTCTATTAAACTGAATTCGCAGCTTTCTATTCATTCTCATTTTATCTTTGATTTGATCAATCATTTTACTTTGCAACTTTACAATCCAGTGTATTTGACAGCGACAGAGATAAAAAATATAAAAAAGTGAAAATATCAATTGTTAGAAAAAAAATTGATTGCAACATTAAAAATCCTTTTGGGAAGATCTTCCATGAAGGGGCTAATTATTCTATGGTGTTCGAAATACATGTTTGATTACAAGAGAGAAGAATGCTAAGTAAAAGTAAATGAAGAGCTGTGTGCTAATTAAATATTTTATCGCAAGTTTTCAGGGAGAGGAAACACAATTTTGCAACGGCGGCGAAAAGCCCTGGTTACTGATTTTCCGAGGACATTGGCGAGGGCAAGGGCAATCACCCAATGAAAACCAAAAGGCCTATCTATATGTCCTTTAGAATAATACATTTAATGCTTTGTGAACTAGATATATTTCAATCAAAAACTAGATAAGAGAATATGTACACATATGTACTATTTTTAAATAAACAGAAGAAAACCATAGTTTGCAAATAAATGAAATCTGATTCTTACACTTGCGTGCTCTGGTACGCTTGGTACTTTTGTCCCAATCCTTCCCTGAACTGAGACCATCTTGTGACTCCCAGTTCCTTCTTCAACTCTCCGAGGTGAGCTTCTTTTCTAGCAACTGCTTGTTTCAACGTTTTTATGTCATCTTCCAGCTGCAAAGAACAATAAAAGTTTGTCTCTAATCAAACATCTTATGATTCTCAATTGAAATATGAAATAGAGGGACACTCAGGGGACAATCAAACCTGGTAAACATCAAGTTGTTTTTGGACTTTGTCGATTAAACCATTGATAAAATATTCTTAGCATTGGACCACCTGTGGTAGCAATGATTGGTTATTTCTACATCTATACTGATCATTAACTTCCGTTCTGATTGGCCAACTTTGATTCACCTCCTAGTTATAAAAATTTGTGATATTTCATTTTCTCCTCTTACTGACATACTTCTCCAATGAGTTTCAGACGAAAAGCTGCTATTAACAAGTTAAGTAATGTTTTTTGATTTTTTTTGCTAACCGGAAGTTCTGTACCAGTCAAAGATGCTTTTGACCAGCCTCAGTAACCAATGCCCTTTGGCAAGTCTTCCATATTTTGCTCTGTTTTGGGTTGCTGTGATATGATTCAAATCAACTAGCTATAAAACTTTGAAATGAGCTACTAGGACTTTTGAAATAGCAGCTTATACCCTAGAAGTTGATCGCTAATTTAGGGGTCATCAAAAATGCACTTGTGATCAGTCTTTGGCATTGGGCCGCTGGCGGAGAGGGAATTTTATCAAAATCTGTTAAGTGATCATTTGGTAGAACTTGAGGAATTCAATATGTTGTGTAACATATTTTGACCATTCCTTCATCAAGGATCAAGTCTAGATAAGAACGACTTCTATTTCTCAATATGATTTAATGTAACGGAATGTGCACATTACAATCTGAAATAGAACAGAACAAAATAATAAGAATAACGAAAGAACTAATACAATACTATCTATGCCCCCCTAAGTCTTTTGAGTGCATAATAGTGTCCAATGAGAAAGACTGATATTTGTGTGTACAGTTTATTTTCTTGAGTTAATTTGGAGCCTTGTGGAGCGGCGGACGGGGCCTGGAATATTGGTCTCCTCACAAGTGGGGCTTGTAAACGGCGAGTTTTCTTTAAGACCGATATTGTTGTGTGGTAGTAGTCGAGCAAGCATGCGTGGGGGCTGTGATGGTTGGTGAACGGAGACTGGTGGCAATGGGCTGGCAGGGGTTGCGTTTTCCACGGTCGGGATGAAAGATTGGGTGGGCGGCGGAAGACTGGGAGCATCCATTGTTTGTGCTGGATTTGGCTGGCGAGGAGTGTTACAAGTTGTCGTATCACTGTTTGGCAGCTTGTCAGTATCTTGACGTTCAAACGGGTTGGCAGTGGCACGTGGATGTATTTGGGCATGTTTCAGATCATCAAGCAGGGATCTCGCTGGTGCAGGGGCAGAGACATGGATGAATTTACGAAGGAACTTGCGGTTTCGTAAAGTCACGCGACGTGAGCCATCAAGGCGGATGACGTACTGATCAAATTGGCGTACCTCTATGACTGTCCCAGTTTTGTCCCATTTATTCGGGTGATGGCCAATCTGATTCTGGATGCGGACGTGATCCCCGACGACAAGTGGTGGGAGGCGCCTGGTATGCTCGGACCACCGTTCATGGGCAACCATATGTCTATTGCGGAGGGCTTTTTCGGGGGCTGTCAAGGTGTCTTGCCAGGTATTGTGTGGTTTGTATCTTCCCGGCAATATTGGGATGAAATCTCTGATGGGTCTGCCAAAGAGCATCATGGCAGGGGAGAGTTTGGTGGTGGGGTCTGGCGTATTTCGGTATTGGAGGATGGCTCTTTGTAGGGCATCGATGTCTAGACAGCCGTTTGGGCCAGTGTTGTTGGTGATGATCCGTTTGGCGGTCTTGACTCCAATCTCAGCCCGGCAATTGCTGTGTGGGAAGGCGACAGATGATAGTCGGTGATGCACACCCCAGGTGCGGAGGAAATTTTTGGTGGAGGTAGCTTGGAATTCGGGTCCACCGTCCGAGGCTAGTTCCTCTGGAATGCCGTAGGTGACAAAGGCACGACGCAAACTGGTGATGAGGCCGTTGGCACCGTCGGAGGATCGTTCGATGACAGGCCAGTTCGAGTAGCGGTCGACATAAATCAGATAGGTGAAGCCTTTGTAGGTGAAGAAGTCGGCGCATGTACACTGAAATGGATATACGGCCAGGGAGGGTGGTGTTGGTGGGGCACTTGGCTGGGATGGTGCCATGCGGTTACAATCATGGCATTTCTGGCGGGTGGCATGTATCGCCGGGGTGATGCCTGGCCAAAAGACCGAGGATTCTGCACGGGCGATCATGGCAGTGACACCACTATGTGCGGAGTGGAGGGCGAGCAGGACTTCATTTCGTAGGGAAGGAGGGATGACTACTCTGTCTCGGTAAGTGATGATGCCGTCAATCGTGGACAGATGTTCCCGAAATTGGTGATATTCCTGCAGTTGTTGAGGCAACATGTGGCGGGATTCGGGCATGCCTGACTGGATGATGGACAGGAGGAGGGTCATGTTGTCATCGCTGGTTGTTTCCAATCGTACCCGGTCCCATGTGACTGACTGTAGGGAGTTGATTGCGGATGCCGTAAAATGTGTGATGGAGCTCTCTGTGACCTCACAGAGGTGTGAAGGTAGGGATTCCCGGATAGCAGCAAGGAAAGTGTGGCGACACTCACTGTGTGATGGGATGTGGGTTATATCTGCTGAGGAAGCGATGTCATCACGAAGGAGCAATTGGTGGGGCTCCTGGTTCACTGGATGCCTTGAGGTGGCGTCGGCTGCTTTCTGTTTAATGCCAGGTACGTGGAGGATTTTGAAGCGGTATCGTAATGTTTTTTCTTTGAGGTTGCGCAAGCGGGAGTTATCAATGTCCTCCAGGGCCCGGTCACGGAATATTTTCAAGAGGGGTTTATGGTCGACAGCCACAGTCAAGTTTTCGCAGCCTAACACAAAGAAACGGGCGTTGTTGAGGCCATAGACAACGGCCAGGGCCTCTCCTTCAATTGGGGCATAACGCGATTCTGCGGGGTGTGTGAATCGGCTTCCAACGAGGGTGATTTTCCATCCATCATTGCAGCAAAATGGTCTGTCACCTGGGCAGTCACAATGCTTTTGAAATAGCCAAAATCCAATGCCTGTTTTGGCCCAGTCTGTAGCTAGGCACGTTGGCTTAGAGGGGTCAAAAATCTGGACCCCCTCCTCAATTTCTCTGACAATGACACGCTTGGAATCCTCAAAAAGCTGGTTGAGCTCTGCATTCCATGTGAATGGGGTTCCTGGTTTGAGGAGCTGTCTGAATGGGAGCATGTGTTGAGCCATACTGAAGGAGTAGGACACTTGGTTGAGTAAACCGAACCATGATCGGATGTCAGTGAGGCTCCGAGGTGTGGGAAAGTCGAGGATAGCATTGAGGTATCTAGGGCAAGGGCTGACGCTGTCTGACGTGATCTGGAATCCAGCAAATTCAACGGTGTCTGAGGCAAAGACGAACTTGCGTAAGTTGAATGTGATGCCGTTGTGGCCACAGATGTCTAACCAGTCGACTGCCTGCCAGAAGCTCTCCTCGATCGTTTTCCCCCATAGGAGTGAGTCATCAACACACATAGTTTTTTGTGGAATGTGGGCCACGATTTCATCATAGCGGCGGGTGTAACCATCTCCTGAGGCAATATATCCTTGGGGGGCAGTGCAGTATCGGTAGCGGCCCCAAGGGGTGATGAAGGTCGTGAAGTGACGGTCATCCTTGTGGAGAGGGACACTATGGTAGCCGTTCCACGCATCAAATATGGTCTTCTTGGTACCTTGTGGGACGGAGCGGGCCTGATGAAATGGGGATTGGGTGTGATGGGTCTCACGGGTGGCATGGAGGTTTAGGGCTTGGAAGTCGACTGTCCTCCGTGGTTTGCCGTTCTTTTTCGGGCATACGACCATACGGTGGCACCAGGTGACTGGTTCTCCAATGGGCACCGGTTCGATAACACCAAGGCGAACGTCTTGGTCTAGCCCAGCCTTGATGTCGTCCCGCCAGTGGAGGGGGACTGGAAGAGGTTTGTGGTGGGCAACTGGGGTGGCCTCAGGATCAATCATAAGATGCATGGGTGGACCCTCCATCATGGGGAGGGGCTGGTGCTCACACATGTTGAAAGTGCTGGAGCGATAATAGTTTAGGAGCCACTCCTGAAGCTTTTCCCTGTTCTCCTCGGTTGGTGCGAAGGGGATGTGATCCGGCTTAGGTGGCGGGAGTTGTCTTTTGGGGCAGTTGCAAGGAGCGGTTAGGCCAGTGTCATTGGATAAAGGTGTCCCTGGTGATTCCTGTTGATGTTGTTGGGTCGAATGGGTGACACTCGATGAGGAGTCCTTCATTTCGGGGACTTCGCCGATGGTCGGGAATTGGCGTGGTAGCATGCCAAGGTTTGTGCAGGCCTCTCTGGAGAGGAAGACCCTGTCAGAACTGTCTGTAACGTAGACGAGTTGGCGAGTTTCCAAACGCTGGCCGGAGGGAGATTCTCCTGAAAGCCGTAGTATTACTGCACCGAGGATGTTGATGCCGGCGTTATTGGCAGCATGCATTCGCATTGTGACGGGTATGAGATCCTTTGATGTAACGCCGAGCCGATTGATGGCCTTGATTCCAGCTAGGCAACTTTGACAACCGGTATCAGCCATGACAGAGAGGGTAGTGGACTTGGGAGTCACTGTCGTGGGGAAACCGAGCGCCGAGTAATCACTGGGTGAGATGCTGGCAGTGATGTTGATGAATGGTTGCGGTTTCGACGACTGTCTGGTCCATGTATCTGTCAGCTGGTCGTACAGATGGTGATCAAGGCTGACTGAAGGTTTGCTGTTGGCATTATTAGGAGTGGAGTTCAGAATGCAGAGTGCATCAAAAACGGCTCCTTCCATCTGCTGTTCAAAAATGGCATTTTCGTTATTGATGGTGGCAGTAGCGTTGGGTTGCGTTGAGGGGCGTTTGTGTTGTCCGCCTGGGATGGGTTGTTGCAGTTTGCCTTTGCTGCGGCACATGTGGCCAAAATGGTGCTGCCGGTTGCAGTGGTTGCACGATTTGTTGTATGCAGGGCATTCAGTTTTCCGTACGTGAGGTGGGGCCTTTGTGCCATGGCCAGCTCTTCCGCAGTAGGAGCAAGGTGGGGGGTCGCTCTGTGGTGATGTTTGGCGTTCCTTGTGAGCCTGGCGCCGCAAGCGGTTGTAGGAGCTGCTGGCGGCTGCCTGTGAACTCTTGGATTCATGGAGGCGGGAGGCGGAGCGTCTGCCTGACTCTTTAGATTCAACGAATTTCATTATCTCTTCGAGTGACATGTCTTGCTTGGCATCACCAAGGAGGTCCAACTGTATCTCAGGATCTGCGATGCCACGGGCCAAGACGTCCCTTAGGATGCAATCGGTGAAGTCCACTGTGGTGGAGCAGTCAGGGCAGGTGACATTATACTTGCATACCCCTGCCTGGCCACGTATACGGGCTCCAAACGCGCGTATGGGCTCATCATTGTCCTGGCGCATGTCATGCAGGGCAACCCGGGCAACCATTGGGTTTTCCTCCCTGACGGCGAGTCTTTTGATAGAAGCCAGTACGTCCTCCTCGGACTTAGCTGTTAGGCTGCCTCCAGCAGCGCGGGTCAGGTCCTTGCGCAGCTGTTCATCGCAGCATTCGAGGAGTTGGATGACTATTGCAGAGCCGGAGATTTGAGTGGCGGTCTTGTATTCGCCCCAGCGAGTGAGAAAGTACTGCCATTCCTCACCTGTGCCGGCAGGGGATACCGTGGGTCGACGGACTCGATCAACTTTAGGGGCGGGTGGCGATGAACCTGTGTGGCTGATGGCGTGGAGATCTAGCAATTTGATAACGATGTCACTAGGGAGATCATCGGTTTCATATGTACAATTAACGATTGGGCATTTTACTCGAGGCATAGTGCGATAAGCTGAGTGCAGTAGTGATCACTAATGTAACTGTCCTGGGCTGCGGAGCTCAGTAGTAGTGACTATACGTGTGTACTTGGTCGTACGTGAACTGAAGTAATATGGCTGAGGTACTGACTGTTCGAAGACTTGAAATACTAAACTGTTCAACGAAACTGTTCAATGACTGTCTGTGGAGTTGTAATGTGCACATAGATAAGAACGACTTCTATTTCTCAATATGATTTAATGTAACGGAATGTGCACATTACAATCTGAAATAGAACAGAACAAAATAATAAGAATAACGAAAGAACTAATACAATACTATCTAAAGTCCAGACTGCTAACTGGCCAAATATGATTTACGACAACCCCTTGTATGTAACGCTGGTGTGGCCTAGTGGTAAGGCACTGAATTTCTGATCCTTGAAGGGCAACCTTATTGGGTTCGAATCCACGAACGGTTGGAATCATGAACTACAAGCCGTCCAGCCTACTCAGCTGTCCATTCTTCCGAGGTTTTTAAATGAGTACCCAGGACATTCGTTCTAGGGCACAAGCTGCAGGTCTGCATCAGCTGTAAAGTTGCCACAAATCCTAACCTGCATTTACAAGTAAATATGCTTGCTTGCTCTCTTGGAAGACAATTGCAACACTTATCAAGATTTTTGATCAATATTTGCAAGCAAACAATTTTGAATAGGAGCTAAGGAAGTCAAACAAAAGTGAAAAGAATGCAGCTTTTAGTTTATACATGTGATATCAAGTGGCATTACCAAAATTTTAATTGGTTTAAGGGTTTCTAATCTCCCAGCCCCAACATTGCCACATGATATGCGGGGATGGCCAAGTGGTTAGATCACTTGACCCTTGTTCAAAGAATCAGGGGTTCAAAACCACCTTCAGACCTGTCATAAAGTGTGAGGAGAGAATTAGCCAGCTCTCTGTCTGTAATTCCAGGCAAAAGGAATCACAAGGTGTGGTTACATTGAGAGGAAGGACTAGGGTCGCACTGCTCGATTAGTTTACCTATTCAGTGTGCCCTTTCTACTTAGCACATAAACCCATACCTTACGAAGATAGAAAGCGTATGTGCCTATCAACTATCACGTCTATCAGATATAAGACTGCTTGAAATCCATTTGAATCTCAAAATCACCCAGTTGCCAACTTGAATTATTTATGAATAACTAAGAGTATGAGCCTACAGCTTAGTAAATTCTCTATCTTGATATTCGATGAGTAAAAATCAAAACCAAACCTAGCCTAATTTATACCTCGGCAATTTCTCCTCGAATTTTTTCTTTCCTCATTTCAATGGCCGCATCTTCCTCGGCTGACGTCTCGACTATATAACGATTCAAGTTTATTTCGTCGGTAGCATCGGGCAAGACTTCATCATTAGAAGTAGTTGATATCATTCCTTGCTTTTCTACCTCCATTTTAAGTTTCTAACTAATTTTTTAAATAAATAACAGGATTTTTATCGCATTTGATTCCAAATCACAGTAACTGGAAAGATTTATCGATGTTATCATCCTAAACATACAGCCTCGATTTCAATCGATGACGTTCCTCGTTGCTTCCTGTTTTGTTAGAGCTGTCACATTCTGTGCTTTCTGTTAAATCCCCTACGTATCTGAAGTGAATTTGTAAATTCCCCTACAGCCACAGAATTTTTGTCACATCACATTGCACATTGCTCTCTGGACTCTAATAGCAGGGGGTTGGAGAAATCACAAACAAATCAATAAGCAGAGGGGCTTGAATAAGAATGTCCTGGTTCGAAAATTTTCTAAAATTTAAAAAGCGAGGGGGATGTCTATAAGAAAGCATAGGCACATTGAATTCAAATTCAAATTCATATAATTCAGCAACAAATTTTAAAGTTAACATACAGATACTACATGGTATATTACTTATTATACAAAAACGGTGACATTACAAATATTAGTTGCTTAGGACGCCAAGAGAACCGAAACGGTTTTCGACCTTGGCACATTGAGCCATAGAGCAAGGTTTTGGAAATGCTGAAATGGTTTTTCAAGAATTCTTTACTTGAAACTTGAAAGAAATAGCAGTGTTCCATTTTATGCAGTTGTCTCAAGATTTCCAGCCCCTAGCTTCTTATTGTAGCTAAGTTACAGTGGGTCAGAGAATTTTTTGGGTTTAAGGATGCATAGAAGGTATACCTTTAAGGCAAGTTATTTCGTGTATAATTTGATTACTTTTAGATTGTTCCTGAAGATATCTGATGAATCAGTCATAAGCTGAGTTTGTCTCTTGCCACGTAGCGTCTTTTCGAAAGATTCCAAAACATACTAACTAAATTTTGCAGATTTTTACCCCTTAAAATGTACTTATTGCTGCAGAGTAAATGAAACCAGAACGATCCTGGGAAATTGGTGTATTAGAATTCAAGCCAATCTTATACGAGATGGTTAAAACAAATAACTTTAAAGCAATGAACCTTTACTTAGCACAATGGGAAGAAGATGTTATTTGTGGCTTGGATCTAAGGGAACCAATCTTCTCACCATGTAGAAAAAGTTTATTTTTGAAGGTAAATCTGAAGAGTTTAGTATATTTTTGGGCTTTTTTAAAAGACTCCTCCCCCGTCTATGGCAAGTGAAAGTCACCATAATCAGAAAAACACAGTGTTTCTCAGATATACTTGGTTTATCTGCAAGAAAACCCAGTTTTTCTTATTATGGTGCTATCATCTGGAGAAAAACCAGGTTTTTCTAGAAAAACTCAGTTTATCTAAGAAAACCCTAGTTAGAAAAACTCAGTTTATCTAAGAAACCCCAATTATCTGCAGAAAATTCGAGTTTTTAGAAAAAGCCAGTTTTTTCTGGTAGAAAAACCAGGTTTTCTGTTCTACTGGGTGTTTATCTGGGGAAGAACCCAGTTTATCGGAGGAAAACTTGGTATTTCTAATTATGGTGAATTTCGCTTGCCAAACCCGTCATTTACAACTAACAATTTGAGGTAACACCTCCGCTCCCCTCAAAAAATCATATTCTTTTTTAATTGCAGGGGATTTTTCTATAAGTGGCAGCACAATGTTTTGTACAACTGAGATTCATGTGACCATCATGTGAGTGAGGCTTTATCCCTCGCAGCAAGCACAGAGGGGAAAAATGGATGCTACGCATACCTGCATGAATGTTGGTTGGTCTCTAGGGGCTACACGCTACTGTTACAGCCAAGGAGAGAGATTTCGTGAATAAATTGGTTGGCCAAGATTCCTTTCTGTTCTCCTCTAGTTTTTGCAAGTACCCTTTTCTGTACAAGTAGAAACAAACGAGTAAAATAATTTCCACCCAGAATCGACGAAGATTGGGAACAAATATAATCAGCATATTTATCAAACATCAATCCAATCTCACGCTCATAGTTCAACAACAGCTGCTAAAACGTAAAAACACAATGTAACTAGTGTATAGACTTTTACAAATTTTGAACATTTGTATTCTTTCAGTCTTGTTGGACAGTCACATTCAATTTTGTTGATTTTTAATTTACTTAGTTTATTTATTAAAAAGGCCCAAGTATTATAAGCATTGCTTTTCTTAGGTCATCAGTATACAATATTTTGTAACCTTGTTTTAGTATTTTATACTATGCATAGAAATGCTTTTTTGCTATTTTGATCTAGGCAACGGTACGTATTATTTTTGGCAATTGAGCAGCAATTTCATCTCTTGAAGCCTTGAAAAGGTAAATGTTTCGTCGTTAACCTTGAAACAGAAACTTGCAAAAAGAAAAATCAACCTTTGAATTCTCGGACTTATCAAACCTAACATTTTTGAGATAACCTAACAACCCAATTATCAATTTAGTAAAGATTGGAATAGCAATGGGTGCATCTTTTTAGAGAATGGACTAGTCGTGCTGTAAGGTACAATTTTTTGTAAACATTTAGTCTAGCTAGGTAGTAGCACTATTTTGAATATGCCAGAGGTATAACCATACCCACAATTTAGCTAAGGGCAAGCCTCCCTGCAAGGACTCAAATCTTCATAGTCGCATTATTAGAATATAATCAAACCGCGAGCTTTTATGCTGTTACTATTAGTTTCATGCTTTGTGAAGATTGCACAAAATATGAAACTAATAGTTACAACATAAAAGCTCGCTGTTGGCTTTATACACTCTTTTTTTGTAAGAACCAGTAAAACTTATTTGAAGCATTTGAAGAGTTCTTAAATATTCCTCTATTTTCAGCCTAAAATGTTCTTAAATTGCTCTTACTTTTACAATGATTAGGAAGCCTTTTTTGCTATCAGTAGTGATAATTGTTGCAAAGTTTGACTCTCTTGACCATTTTACATTATCTTTGTGCTACCAATCTGCTTGTTTTGTAATTATCTCTCAGTCTTATGGTTATTTCGTAAAATTTTTATATTGAGCCAAAAATGGCCAGCTTCGGTTTTTTCTTAGCTTGTTCTTAAGTTTTGACTAAATTTGATGCTGGTGTTTTTATAAAATTGTTCTTATAGAAAAAAAGAGTGTTTCTATAAACGCTCTGCATTGATAGCATTGAGCACTCTCGTCGTCAGCAGACTACACGTCTAATGATAAGTGGTATTTATTAAAAATGATTGTTCAAATATTCTCATGCTATCCTTCTGAAATTCAAAGTTTCAGAAAGTGGCTCGATTTACTGGAAGAATGGCTCTGACGTCCATTTGCGACTCTGCCGTTCTTTTTGATAGCCAAATACCAACAGCCTTGGTCACTATTTCTCTTCAGCCAAGATTGATAAGTGAGGAAGTAATTCTGCTCGTGTCTCTCAGCGAACACACACTCCATCGTCTTCTTGTTCTCTTCCTACGATAGAAATAAAAGCAACATTAAATTTTTCTCTAGCAGGGACTAAGAGGCTTTTTACCAAGAACTTTTAGAAAACTAGGTGTTTTTTCCGGTGGTAAACCATGCTTGCAAGCCTTGCATTAGGGTAAGGATGCAAGGCTTGCTCTAACTTGGCCCCTCTCCTTGGAGCTGGAATTCCTGGAGATCACCCTAGACTACTGCGTTCCCATTCAACTATCACTTTATTATGATTATTATAATCATTGGTTACCAGGGCATGTTCTAACATAGAATCAAGTCTTCTCTTTGGAGCTGGAATTCTTGGACACCATCCTTCAGACTATCGTGTTCCCCCACCGAGCTATACTTTATAATAATCCTTTGTGACCATGGCTTGTTATAACATAGTTATAGGTCCTCTCTCTGGAGGTGGAATTCCAATAGATCACACTAGACTTCTGTGTTCCCATTCAGCTGTCACCTTATTATGATTTTTATCATCATTTCTGACCAGGGCATGTTGGAACATAAATTTAGGCCCTCTTCCTGCAGCTGGAATTCTGGGAGTGCACCTCCAGATTATCATGTTTCCGCAGCAATGAGCCACCTCTTTCTTTTTATCGGGATATCATGATCATTTTCGACCAGGGCTTGTACTTAAGTGGATTTAGGCCCTCCTCCTGCAGCTTGAATTCTGGGACGACAACGCCTGGATTAATGAGTTCCCATTGAGCCATCACTTTATTATTATTCTTATGATCTGATCCCTTGTGGAGTTGGCAAGTTTCCTTAAAACAAACTCTGGACTGTATAGAAGCTAGAAACCGTTAAACAATGTCAAAAGCAGCACACACCGTTTTTGAAAGAAAGCGTTTTTGTTAGCGTATTCAAATAGCTCCTTATTTGAATTAAAAGTACTGAAGGAAGGGGCAAATAAATAAGATTTGCTCTGTTTTTATCAATCATTAGCTACTGTTAGTCATTATTTCATAAACATAAGCTTTTTTTTTAAACCTTCCCATTTTTTTAAACCTTAATCTTAAAGATTACTTTTAAACCTTCCCATGATCCTCTGTAACCTTTGAAACTTAACTTGGCAACAACTTCTCCAGTTTTTCTGTCCATGCAGATATATTTCTTAGAGGCTAGGCCCTTTATCATTACTGCTCCGCGATCCACGGACTCCATTTGCAGCAAGTCTGTAAAAATCAAATTCTAATTTCAGTTTATGTGAGCCTCTCAACCTGATTTCAGAAAAGGATTTATAACGTCAATGCACATATAAGTACAAGAATGCATGTCTAAAGAAAATGAAAATAAAAACATTAGCGAGAGAAAGAAGTTTTTGCAAACACATCTAGAGTGAGTTTAATAATGCTTATTTTGCGTCATTTGCAAGTGTTCTATTACCATATAGGAAATGATACAAGATAATTATTTGAAAGTTCATTTTATGTCCAAAGAACATTGTTATGTCAATGAATCTGCAGTGACAAGATCATATCTCTGACTATTCCAAGGACAGTCACAGCGAGAAGGTAAAGAGGACTTACTGTCACGTGATTTGGCGTTTGATCCACTCACAATACTCCCACGAATGGTAACAAAGTCGCCTAATTGGTTGATCAGCCGCAGCTTTGCAGTATGGGAAGGTATTGCCATGGCAACATTCATAGACAGTCTACGTTGATAGAGTGGATGGCCGTTGTACGGATCCCAAACTTTCAAGTTGTCGTCGATTATTCCGTCAGCGGAGAACAGTTCTCTGTCGTTATTCTGGAATAACCTCTTCTTGACACCGGGGTTTCTTTGTTCTTCAAGTTGATATCTTTGTTGGGATTGGTGAATGACACTATTCGAGTCCCGACTGGAGTCTTTTGTTTGTTTTATCTCGTCATTCTGAAATAGCCTCTTCTCAATATCGAGGTTCCTTGGCTCTTTAGGTTCGTATCTTTGTTGCGATTGGTGAATTACATTGTTCGTTTCTAAGCGTGTTTCTGCTCGCAACAGGTCTTCGATGCTATCTCGAAATGATCTCTTTCCAATCCTGAGGTTTCTTGGATTATCATGTTTAAATGGGTATCTTGGTCGTAATTGGTCAAATTTCTTAGATTCTTCAACGCTTGAGTGTTTAGATCCATGCAGTTCTCCAATGCTACTTTGAAAAAGCCTCTTAGCCAGATTGTTTTTGAAAAAGAGGTTCCTGGGGTATCTTAGTCGTGATTGGTGGAGAATTCTGTGGGTTTTGATAAGACCATTGTCCGTTGATCTTCTCGAGATGTGAGAGCTCAATTGGTTGTTTGCAATTTCTTTCTCGGGTCTCACGGTGTCTCTGCAACACGCTCTGGCTGCAACAATTTTGGCTACCTCTGTGTTTGTGCCAGTACTGCAGTCGACAATGTAAGGCAATGCTATCAAAGTTGCAGTGAGAAGGGGTATCTTGAGCTAGAATGAAAAAAACCACAAAATTTCATGTTCTGAACTGGTGATTTACGTCTTTTAATAAGTGTTTCATCATACAGTTAGAATTGGCTAAAACTAAGCTACGTAGAAAGAAACAGGCGTGGTAAATAGTACATAAGACAGACATGCAATAGAGATAGGTCAACAGTTAGCATCTAAAGGAAATAATACAGATAATAGCAAGCTGTTGAAATATAGTTCTTGATCCTAGTTCCTCTCTGGTTTCGTTTTTGATTCCGTTTTATTTTTCAGCCTTTTTAATCTATTTTGCCTCTATATTGATAGAAGACGTTTCTCGGCATCACACTAATATACTAGTTTTACTATTATAGAGGTGTGGCGTCTTTAAACAATAAAACAGTAGGGTATGAAGAGTGTTGTTTTGGGGAGGGATGCATGTCGATTGCTTCTGAGACCTCCAGAGGTTTTAGTTTTTCGGAAAGGTTTGGATATCTTATGAAAAATATGGTTGTAAGAGAGCCCAATTTCCTAAGTTTATGAAATTTTGAAAGAATAATTCAAAAATAAACTATGCTTTTTGAACCTTTCGATTTCATCTTCATCAGTAAACTAGATATTCTAATTTGATATTTATAACAACACAGCACTATTTTTATACCGATAGGCTAGGATGACGGTTAACAATTTACCATGAAAATCTACAGAAAATCGATTCAATAACTACAATGATAATAGACACTAAATTAATTTACAAAACTTGATATTATGTCTCTAGTGTCGAGGTCACCTATTTATTTTACTAATAGGGACTTTATGCTGTAGCGATCTAGAATCACTTAAACTAGATATTTGATAAAGAATTGAAAACAGATATATTTATTGATAAAATAATCTGCAAAGCTTTTCAGAATATGTCCATCTACACCACTGAACATGGACAGATTCCGAAAAGCTTTTGCATATCATTATATCAATAAATATGTGTTTTTAATTCTTCAAAGAAATGGCAAATATTTTTACTGTTACATTTCATAGATATTTTATAAACTACTGTAGATAGTTGATAGTTTACTGATTAAGATGAAATTGAAACGTTTTTAAAAAGCAAACAAGGTTTTTTAATTGCTTTATGAAAAACATTTGCTAGATTTATCGAGGAAGATTTAAACTTTGTAAAAACTATTAGGAATTGAAACAGGGAACACTTATTGAAAACTTACTTTAGTAATAATAAAATAACTTATTATATATTATATAGATATACTATACTATGAAAAAATTACAGAACGTTGTTTTCAATTAAATATTTATTACAGGCTTTCATGACTTATCATAATGTGAAACTAAAACTGAACTCGAAACTTAATAGCATGTAAGCACAAGGTAATACCACCTGGTTTTATTCTCCTCTTTCAGTTGGTGATTGCAGATTCACATTCAATTATTTTTGAGGTTTTCCATCGTGTTTTGTTATGGAGATGTGAACTAAAATGATTATCTGAAATATGGTTTTACGAGGACACTTGTCCGCTATTGTGATATTGATTTGTTTTATAGTTGCTCAATTCATTGATACTTGTGAAGCTGTGGACCTAGAATTCAAGACTTATCACTTCAGGAAGAAATCTAGAGAGGTAAACAATAGGCCTATTTTTTAACAGCCGAGCTTTTCAATTACGTAGTCTAGCGTTACAGGAGTGAGGAGTATACGAACCAGTTAGCATTTAGTGTTGTTTATTTCAGTATAATGAAATGGATGGAAGAGATGATGACCTTTGCCAGTTTGCAATAATGAAATACGCAACCACCTAAAAAGTGATACGACTTGATGATTAAATATGCCTCAATTTATTTCCAGTTTTCATCATGCATTTTCTCCAATACACTAGCCGGCTAGATCGCAGTTTAGCCGACGGCTTCCTTCGCAGATACGCAGCCCTCAATAAAATAAGGCTCTTTTGAAATCTTATTTTGCTTTGGTTGACGCTGCTAGGCCATGTCCCCACTGGTATATAGGAATTATTGCATAGGTAGATTCAAAATGACTGCATAGCCACAAAAGGTGCACAGCTAGGAACTGTATCTCTAAAACTTACATTTGCATAGTTGTTCCTTCCACATTTGTAGCGCATTTGAAAAAAAGATCAATTTAATCTAGGTTGAACTGTATTATAAGTGTGATCAATTTCAGCGACTGGTCCATCAATTAGGGAGGGAATAGCATATGTTTCTTAGTGAAAAATAGTCTAAAATCAAGAATAATTTTGTGAGGTATGCAGTTTCTAAAGCTGCGTGTCCACTAAACTATATATATGTCAGAATATCAGTAGTGTTGCCTAGTGGATAAGGAACTGGATTTCAAATCCTTGAAGAGCAACTTTTGTGGCACTGTAGTCCACCAGCACTCTTGAATCATCAAACAAGCTGTGCAGTTTTCATTTGTTGTATAGTACTCGTGGGTTGATCTTTCGCACACTACCTTAGATACCTTATTTATCATATCTAAAAACACTTGTTTCAGGGGAAGGCTGTGAATAGAGCTGAAAGCCATTGTAGAGATGAGGTCTGCAAACTAATTCGAGGTGTGGCTGAGCAAATTTGCATCAGGAAATGCATTTCTCCAAAATGTCATAAAGAAATGTATGCTTGGAACGAGGTAATTCCCAGAATAATTTGACTACAAAAATGAGCTCCTAGCGTCCTTAGAGTACCGTACTTCAATCCTAACTTCATAATGGACTTGCCTCAATTTTGAGATTTTCTGAAAAAATTTCACCGCAATTTTGTGAAATAAACTAAACCCTTTTTATAAACAAAATAAATAAACAAACCACAATTTCGAAGTTTTCTTAAAGCCTTGAAAAAGTAAGTCCTCCTGAGTAAATTGATATTTGATACTAACTACTGTTATAGTTCTAATAAAATCTCCACTCAAAAAACTACCTTAATAATTTCACTAAGCAACCTTCTCAATGAAAGCCCTCTCAGTCTCATTTTTGTCAGAAAGTATGTGAAATATTCATGATAAAGTCATTTGCAATAGTGATCATTCTTTTTTACAATGTGACCTAACTTTCATTGTTTTCACTGCAGTTTGGAACATGTGGTTAATCTTTAGAGCCAGCTATAAAGTAACAACTCTTTGCATTTATTATTGGGCATTAAACTATGGCAAAGAAAAAGCAATAAGCTATCATAAGAATAGAGTCTCAATGGACATTCACTCGAACTGAATCATAACTGCAGTGAAAGCAAACCAAGCTGTAACATTAACTGTTGTTTAATAGAGACCACACTAAAGATCCAAAATATGGAATTCACTTCCAGATAACATAAAGATGGCATCGTCTGCCAAACATTTTAAAACGCTAACGAAAACATGGTTTTTCGACAACGTGTGCTGCTGCTCTTTCTGTCAAAAATGATTTGTCATAGGAGTGGTCAGACTTGATGCAACTATTTACGTTTTGTTGCTTTATGTTGGTTTAAAATAGTCATCCTTGTACTATGTAAATACTAACACTAAATAATTCATATTATTTATTATTATTATTATTATCAAAGATGCTTCTGGGCAGAAAAACACCCCTAGCTTTATTCGAATTATTTTTGTACAGCCTTGTTGTTTTTAGACCCCCTATATTAGGCCCCCTAATAAGTAAATGAATTCCCTAAAATAAAGACTGTATTTTCTTATTCTAGCTGGAAACAGGAGAGAGAGACATCAGATGGTCATCATTCAAAGGATGTGCAGCTCATGAAATCAGCAAGAAAAATATGGATTACATTTGAAAGAGACAGCAAGTTTAGCACTTTTGACTATGTGAGTCTTGTTGCAATTTTTCTGCACGAGAAGCTATCAATGCATCCATCTTTGGCATGGAAAAGGTGTTTGGAACTGGACATCCTTCATTTATTTTAAGATCTAGCTTTTCTTGCCATTCATTTGTTCCCAACTAGCGCTCTCTTCCACTTGATCTAATATTGTTGTATCAACTTCCAACACCAGAGCATAATTTATAGAAGTAGACGGTTGGGGAAAGGTACTTGAAGGTGCACAACTTATACCTTTCCATCTTTGGTAGCTGTAGCAATAACATGCAGCTTAAGTTGACAGGGGGCAAGTAACTCATCTTGTGCCACTTATTAAAAAGGGAAACTCTATTGACTCGAAAGGGATTCTTTTGAAATCTGATGAGCCATATGTTTTTTGAGCGATTGTAATAAATATGTTTGAGACGTAGTTTGATTTCTCTCGTGTGTGGTTGTGTGTTAATGCTTTACCTCCCTCCTTTAATGAAATCAAAACTCACTGTATCCCTTGGTGAATCATTAAGATATTACCTTTAATAGATTCTTTGACTTTCCGGCAATCATCGTTTGACTGACATACATGTTGTATCTAAAAGACAAAAATAGATATCATGGCAGTAACACAATAGAAATCTTCTTCTAACTCTACAGAAATTTCGTTTTTAAGACAACTTTATTTTCAAGATTCCGACACCGAAAGAAGCAAAATATACAGAATCTGGTACGTATGCCTTAGGAGCCTAAGTTCTCATTAGAGTTTGACTTAAAATTCTAGAATGCTAGAGCAAGTTATTAGCATTGAAATCAGTTAATTGAATGCGAGCTTAATCTAGATAACTTTTGTGAATAAACATGGCCTGAGCAAGACTCGAACCCACGACCTCGATTTTGGGGGTTTTGTTCGTTAGTGCTCTTGAAAACAACCAAAATCTGTGTGTGGGCGTTACTTTTTAAAAATTGCGATTTCTACTAAGGCTTCTGAGATAATCTTCAGCAGAAGGCTATCAACTCGATTCATCAACAGACTGAGAATCATCGGAATTTCCCACATAACTTAAATATGAAGGTCTACGAACATCTCAAAAAAGGCGATTACCATCCGGCCAAGGTCTTATTATAAGGCTCAGTAATAGCCACTTTGTGCAGGCTTAAACTCCAACTGTATCTGAATACCACATTGGTGATGGATAACCCCCTCTGAATAGGCATTGGTATAAGGTCATTGAAATAAGGCCTAATACGACCATTAAAGACTCTCAGTCTACATTAATGCTTTGCAGTCAAAAAAAAGGTTCCTGCAATGCAAAAACCTCGAGCAGTGTTGGTTATGGAGTACCATCTTCTCTATCACATTCAACAATTGGCAAAAAGAGAGAGGGATTAATCAACTCTTTGAAATCTGTTAGATTCGCCTTCAAATTCTGAAATTTTCTAGAGGAATGAAAAACTTTAGCAGGGCCGGCCTGGAATGAGAGTCATAAAGTACTATTGCTTGAAATTTTCTTACAAAAATCTCTAATTAAGATCAGTCAGATGAGGCGTTCCCAGAGCTCAGTTCACACGCCATGATCCTAATACATCCTCTTATCAAACCGCCCATCTGGCTGAGGATTGATGGAAATTAGTTAATTTTGTCTGCATTGTCATTTCCAATCGAATCCCTTACTTCACATGCTCTAATAGTCTAAGAGTAGAGCATGAGCAGAGAGCGAACATGTATGGTAACATGTGAATGGTGATTAGTGTTACTGTACTTGATATCAGGGGTAACCACAGTCGTAAGAGAGAGATATAGTATTCTTGTGCTGAAAATTGTTCTAATTTGCATTGTCTCTTTTTATTGGTGTGCACTCTCGTTCTGCTCTACTACCGAATCAATTAAATGATTTGATGTAATTTTGCATGGTTTTATTTTTTAGTATGCACTCTCGTTCTGCTTTACTACCGAATCAATTAAATGATTTGATGTAATTTTGCATGGTTTTATTTTTTAGTATGCAGTCTCGTTCTGCTCTACTACCGAATCAATTAAATGACTTGATGTAATTTTGCATGGTTTTATTTTGTTAGTGTGCACTCTCGTTCTGCTCTACTACCGAATCAATTACATGACTTTATGTAATTTGGAATTGTTTTTTTTTGTTAGTGTGCACTCTCGTCATGCTCCACAAAATAGCTGGCTAATGCAATGAAAAAACAATGCCTGTTGTTTTGGTTTCGAGACCATGCACTTCTCTTATGACTATGGTGTAACCATACCTGTTACCACGCGTTTCCAGATAAAATATTTCCTTGTATGGTAACACGTATATGGCTATCATAGCATATTACCATGTGTGCTATAACCAGGAATGTACCACTATGTATGGTATCAAGTATGGTAACATGTATGGTATTACATATGGTTACGCATACATGGTCAAAAGTTTTACCGTAAAAACATTATCGTATTTGAGGAGAAGCAAGATTTGGAAAATCAATCGAGATAATTTGTGAGAATGAACATGACCCGAGTAGGACTCGAACCCAAGACCTCTAGATTCGTCCTCTAGAGTGCTACCTGATTATCGTATTTGTTGACATATATATATTACCATAAGTATTTGCATATCAAATATTTCCTTTTATGGTAACACGTATATGGCTATGGTAGCATATCACCAAGAAAATCGCACTAAATATTTCACACATTGATTCTACATTCGCTAAATTCACTGATCTCAACATAAAGACTGGATCGAGCATCTGTCGTTCTGAAATGAAGTCGATTGGCAGCCATATTGGGAGGCCCAATTCAATAGATTGAGATTACACTAGGCAGTGCCTTTTTCTTTGATGATTTTTGGAATGCTATGAATAATAAGCACGAGACTGAATAATCGTGCAGCTTTTGTTTTACATAGAATCAAGTCAATATTATTTCTTTGGCAGCCATATTGGGAGGCAAAGTGGAAGCCGAATCAATTGGCTTCAAACATCTGGCTACAGAAAGAAAAGAATGATCGATCCAGTTTTAATTTTGAGATCAGTGGCTAAATTGCAGTACAGTAGTCCTCTTTGACACCTCAAAATCATAGTTCAAACGACATCAGTTGCAAAATAAGTCTTTAAACATGGTACATACCTAAAAAGTGCTTGCTTCGAAAAGGTTCCTCTCGTCAGCTACTAGCCAAGCATTATTGATGGGTCCACTAGTATTTCTTGAACTTACTACAGCTTTGAATGGAACCTGCAAGTGTCAACCGTATTTATACAGCAGAAAGCAAGAAAACATATGCGTCCAACACATTGTCTGAATACGGAAAAGTTCTCAACGAATCAGACACCACTTAACAAATTAATGACAATTAGTGACATAAAATTACATAGATTTATTGCTCGGCTATTTTTTGAAGATATGCTTGTTTGTAACACACCTATCCTAATCCCTTTACTTCTTTATTACTATTAGTCGAACAGCTGCAGGAGTCATTAGGGCTGGACAAATGATTTGAGCAATATATCATACAAATAGTTAATAATTGATGTTTTCAACTATATATGGGAAGATCTTGAGGATGGCTAGGAAAATCCGAAACATAGCGAAACATAATAACTACTAAAGCTTTGTATCTGACACTCATCAGAGTAGTATTTCAAAACCGTCCTTGATAGGTACAAAAAACTTGAGGATGGGAAGGAAAGTTGGAAACATAGCAAAACATGATAACTTAAGCTTTGCATCTGGCATTTAATTTGCAACGTTATGTATTTAGTTATAAAAATGTTATTGCAAAGTGTTAATTCATCAAGACCATTCTTTCGGAAAAGCCCTCCTCTCGAATAAGCCTCCTTTTTACTGTGAATTTTCGATTCAGCCTCTCTTAGTTTGGTCTGAAAATTCATGAGCATGATCACGTTATCATGAACTTGAATTTGGAATATGGATTATGATTAATAGTACGAACATATAAAGAAACAGTATGTAATTTTTACCAAAATGCTCCTGAGACAGGTATGGTTGTAATAATAACTTATTTTCACTCATTTGACTTCAATTTCAATAACGTTAAGTTATCATTATATAGGATTTCATCAACACAATAATTTACATCGATATAAAATCAATAGATCTGCAAATCGATAAAACACAAAGACGAATATCCAAAACAAGAAAAGGCAAAATAAGACAATTCGAGCAGTTTCAAACATCGGCTCGAAAACTTTCTAATTCTTCCAAAAAGGAAGATGTTAACTTCGTTTTTGTTTCAAGTTTCAATTGTCCGTCACAGAGATTTGATTTGGCATAATTCCATCGTAATGAAACGGTACAAGCACCTCTCTTCACTTGAGTGTCAAATAAACGTGCCAACTAATTATTCTCTCGATCAGTTATCAAGAATTCTATTCATTGATCGTGTTTTCTTCCACGAAGCATGAAAACCCACGAAATACTTCTTATACGATCACGTAAGTCCTCATAGCTACATATGAGATTTATGTAAACACCCATACCCATTGCTACTAAACTCTAGGGTCATTCATACCTTTGGTTGGAACCTCTCCTATTGATCAATTCACAAGATCTCCTAGGCTATTTCGTTGATTATTTTTTCGTTTCTTGAAGTTTGAAGAAAACCCATGAAAAAATTCTTATAGGATCTTGTAGGTACCCATTTTTGGATCTGTGTAGACACCTATTGCTACTAAACTGTTAAGTCTTGCAACACCCTTAGTTGAAATATCTCCTATTCGATAATCCACAAGATCTCCTTAGTGTAGTTTGTTTATTTGCTATTATCTCAAGCCCCGTGTTTTCGAATATCTATTGCGTTCTGGAAAACGAATATAAGTGCAGTGCACCTTTTCTTTATAACAAAATAACAAATCACATCCCCCGAGTAGATTTCACTCATGCTTAAACTGCATCCCGCTTAAATTCTGCCAAACTCCGGTGAACAGACGAAACACTTTGTGCTCGATCGTCTCATTTTGCTTCAAATTCACACATTAAATTGTTTGATTGTGTATTTCCACTCAATTCTAATAATTTATAACCACATCAGTACATTTTTTATTTGTCACCAGATACAAGTAGCATTAATTATCAAATAGTTAGTTATTTATGTTACTTTTCAATTTATTACCATCAAAATTACCCTTAATGATGTTGAATTATTACTTTTGATATTCCATCTACATTTCACATCGATTAATGGTAACTCATATTCACATATAGGCTATCATCTACATCTAACTCGAGTAGAGAGTGCCTATCCTGGCAACAAAGCTTGCTCGATATACCGAGTAAAGATTATACCGAGAAACTATACAGCAATGCTTGTGGCTACTAAATGCTTCAGGTTATATATTATATTGTGTGTTCCCATTTCACGTTCACATTTTTTCTCCATCTCTGCTTCTACCAATGTCCTATACTTACTACTTGAGTCCTTGTAATTGTTCAACGTTTCTTTATTTATCATCCACACGACTCAATTACAGTTTAATTCAATGTGGAAAACTGAGACTTATGTAGTAAGTCTACCTATGTTCACAGATATCCTCAAATTTACGATAATAATGATATTTTGTTTTTAATTCACTATCAAATTTGTACGCCAATTTATGTTCAAATGTTTGTCCTTTCACGAATCACATCTAAGTTACATTTGCATTATAATTAATTGTGAGATTTATGCTACGTCTTATGTAACCATTCCTGGCCCCTTTGCATCAAAATTAACATTGCCATTTGCTCATTTAAGCGGCCTAAATTGACATTGTTACCTTTTTTGCACCAATGTATATTCCTATGTTCATGTTCTGTTTATGTTGACATTTTTTATCGTTTTTTTGCCTATTTCACCAGTTATGTCACAAATTGTTACCATGTATTCTCCACTTACATTTATGTTAGCATTTATGTTAACATTTATGTTGCCATTACGTAACCATTTTTGTTGCATTTTTGTCCATGTTCCCCGGAATGTCCCATAATGTCCACATCTATGTTCGAAGGATGTTCACAGTAATCTTCTATTGATCATGAAGAATCAGGTAAATTAAATGTGCTTCTTGAGCTAGAGATGGGAGTAACACTGAAATCCAATAATCCATGGAAATGCCAATTGTAAAATATCTTTTTGTCTATGATTGCTTGTCTGTTGGAGGTATTTCATCAGAGAGGGGGATTTGATCGGAGACAGGGTGAACTGTTCGTCTAAACTACCCCAAGCTTGGTTCAGCATTTGCGAATTTTCAAAGCCAACTTCTTTATTGTCAAGCTACACATTCAACATTAGATGGCTCTAATGTTTCGTCTTACTCTTTCAAAAGCAGCTTCCTTACGGTCCAGTTGCACAGTGACGTGACACAGCAAGCAACATCAGAATGTCCTAATGTTTCGTTTTACTCTTTCAAGAGCAATTTTGTTGACAGTCCAGTTGCACAGCATTCAATATCAGAAAGTCCCAATGTTTCGTTTTACTCTTTCAAGAGCAATCTTTTGATGGTCCAGTGGCACAGTGACACAGCAAGGAACATCCAAACATCCCAATGTTTTTTTGTGTTGCCATTTCAAAAGGAATTTTGTTGACAGTCCAGTTGCACAGCAATCAACATCAGAACGTCCCAATGTTTCGTTTTACTCTTTTAAGAGCAATTTTTTTATAGTCAAGCTACACAGCATTCAGCATCAGTACGTCCCAATGTTTCGTTTTTTCTTATAAAAACAACATTTTCACAGTCCAGTTGCACAGCACTCAACATCTAAACGCTTCCCTTTTCCATTTTTTTCTTTTAAGAGCAATTCTTCTACAATCCCTCCAGATTTTGGCACTGTATGGGAATCGTCCTCGTAGGCATAGCGCATTTTGCCATTTTTCATCTGGTGGAACATTTGAACAGCCGATAAAGGATACAGCAATAAAACTGGAAAAGATAATCAAATATTAAGATAAATCCTTCGAAAGCATGTTGAAATTAAATGAATTGGCCGTTTCGGGCAGAGCCGTTTCGAGGAAAGTTTCTGAGGGGGTGTATAAGCTTTTATTTACCGAGCAAATTAAGAATTTGATAGTTAGGATTTGACATAAATTTCCGTGCCGTGATCTTCCTGACTAAATAGCGAACTTTACCAAATACTTACTTGAGTAACTTTGCAGGGAGGAAACCTAAGAAATGAAAAGGCTTTCTGATTTTAAAAACTATCAAGCACAACACTATTGTTTTTCTACATCTTAGTTCGAAAAGAGGCTAGTACGAGAGTCCACGACACCAATGAAATGTCACAGTCTCTAATGAGACGGCCCTGACGGGTGGTAATGATCGCTATTCCCAACACTGCTAAAAATAATAAAATCCCAATACTAATAACAAAAAGAAAAATTTCCAATATTGACGTGTTTAACAACGCCAATCCAGAATCCAAAATTACTTTTTCGTTCCAGAATCTCAGTCCCAAAAAGCCCAATCCCATTTTCACGGTTAATAAAAAAGGAAATACCAGTTCCCAATTTAGCCCTTCCTGAGTAGCACCAGACTTTTAAGAGTCTTGCAGTTAATTCTTCAAAAAGGTAGGTTTTTCATTCGTAAGATCTACTGTGTCAAAATCACTTGAAAGGTGTTTATAAACTCAGTAGTCAATGCTTCAGACAGAATACTGCTTGATCATACATCTGATTTTCAAACTCTCTAGCAACAATTTGATTTATTGGTTTAAATATTAATTGACTTACGAGATTGAAACACTAATAAAATTGAAACACCCATTAAAAAAAGAAACCAAAAATAAAAGATGTAATTTCTATCATTTGCGAAATGTTGAAAATGTTGGTCTTGCTATGATGTAGCCTAAAAGCAGAAAATTGAGCAGAAATCTAGAAGTCGAAATTACATTGAACTATAACATTATGTTAGATACAATTCTATTCAATCTCTGAAAGGAAATCACAAACACGATACCAACCTGCAAAAAAGTCTTCCACCATATTTCCATCGATGTCGAACTTACTCCTGAGATTAATCCTTATCAAAGTCGCGAAAAGAATGAAAAAGCAAAACACAGCCCAGGCCATGTAAGAGATCCCCTCCACTTCAAACTCCACGACCATCAACACGATCCACGTGTAAAACAACACGCCAATCAACGGCATGTACACGATTCTTTTACCACGATACAATTTGGCGGCTACTTTACCCATGTACCACCACGGTGCGAAAATAGACACAACCAGTTGCTTTAGTTTCTTCATTGAATCGATGTTGAAGATACCCATCGTGAACTGCGCGTCTCTTGGGTCATACTCGCCCGACTCTTGCTTCAAGCAACGCCATATCGCAACACACATGCAGTTCATGACTGCCGTGTATGGCAGCCCTGCAGCAATGGCCGTTGTTTGGATGGCCCCTAACGCCTTTGTCGTGCCTGCTGTTAATAACGCAGTGGCGCAGGCTCCTTCGGTGAACGCCCAGAATATGCGTTGTGATATTGGCGGGTCAGGGTTGCCGTTAGCCGAGAGGCAGTCAATAACAAGCGACCCACTGTCGGAGCTGGTGATGAAATAGAGGATGATGCCGACTAGCGACAAGATGGATAGAAATCCACCCAGGTCGCCGTATTGCCCAATAACGTCAAACCACATGTCATCTTTGCCTCTGCATGATAGTCGATACAAACCGTTGGCTGATTCTGTCGAAAGGGTCCCTCCGTAAGTCGAGTTGCAGACGATACCAGCTTTAGCAGCCTTTCGTTCCATCAGCAAGCCAGCACCACCGAACACGGTGAGCCACAGGAAGGTATACAGTATTGGAACAGTCAGGGTGTAGGTGATGAAGTCCCTGATCGTGCGACCGCGGGATATCTTCGCGATGAACATGCCCACGAAAGGGGACCAAGCAATCCAAAACCCCCAGTAGAATATGGTCCAGTCCCCCATCCAGGAGGGGTTTTCCATTCCGTCTGAAGAATTGCCCAGTTGAGCGAAGGCATCAGTGTGAAAACCAAGCTGGATGAAGTTCTGGAAGTAGTAGCCAATACTCTGCACGTATAAGTTCAAGAAATACCACGTGTTGTCGTAGAATAGGACGATCAGCATGATGAACAAACCTGTAAAAATCAACGACAATATCAGAGGTAAAAAAATGTCACGGACGCACGGTCACGGTCACGGCCAGGTTAAGAAAACTTGAGAAATTGTGGAAGGAGTCCAACATTTAAAATTAAATGGCATGAATGTGCCGTTGCGTTTGATAGCATTGTAAAATGGTAGATTCTTGCTGTATCCGAGTCTTTTCAGTGACTAACTTTAGCAAATAAGTACAAAAATGTTCGTCTCTGTATGATGCAAATTACAACAAAACCTTCCTAGTATATAACCTAACTAAAGTAAGGCAGAACTTTGATTACTTGAAATTTTACCCGGAGGAAAGTTCAAGACACTCGGGACATTATGAGAGCCTTCTGTTTCCAATACACTATTCGGTCAAAGATGGCAGAACTCGATTCCCGCAATGCATGATATTGATATGCCGCTTAGCAACGCAAAGCTAACTAAATTTTGATGTTGCAGTTGTTTGTTTTGGGAGCCATGTGTGTTAAAGGGGGAATAGAAGCAGTACACCACAAGGTTACTGTGCTACCTTTTGACCTTGTTTAGGACAGTTGCTAGCACGTTCGCCTTTGATCGGAACAGCCCGGGTTCGAGACCTTGCGGCGACACGTGTCAATTGCAGTAGCCTGCTCTGGTATAAGATTAATTTCTCGTGTATTAATGTTGCTAAGGGGTATATATATTCCTATCACGCGTCAAATAAAATTTTCTATCTTTTGCAAAATATTCTGATAATAATGATATCAACAATAAACTAAACAACAAGCACGATCGAGGTAATACAAAAATTCTTCTGGTCTCCCTTCACAGAATACTGATGATATCTTCCACAGTACTGTGCAGCAGGAGCAGATCCAGTATAATAGTTTGGGGGTCATTTAGTGAGGGGGTAAAGTGATGAGGGACCGGGTGCGTAGCCCCCAAAAAATGTTTTGGAGCCATGCCCCTAAAAGCCCCCTAGAACGCTAGTAACGCCCTTTCAGATTTTCGTTCTTTGCATCCCAATTAAAACTGCTCCTGTCAATTTTATACACCAATTGCATTGTCAATTTTTTCCAAGAAAGTAAGCCTCCTTTCGATAATACCATAAATCTTTACGAGTTGGTGCATCTTTGAAACTTTAGAAGTCAAATGGCATCTAGGCTTAACCGATAATTAAAGAAGTCTCTATAAAGGATCGTTTATGCAATACAAAGACATCTAAGACAAGGGAAAGAGTTTATTAGTGATGACGTCACAAAATTAGAATTTTAGAAAAGAAAAATAACATCGAATGGATGCAAAATCACCTCTGTATGTTGAATATTGACTGAGATATGACCATTTTAAAAATTGACTTTCAATAGGAAACCCCTGTATCATTTGACAGGTTCATAAAGTTTAGAACCAGCCAAAAATACAAGGATTTCCTATTGAATGTCAATTTTTGAAAAGCAAATGCTTTGAAATGTTATCGTTCGGGTGGGGGTGGCCACCTCTGGATCCATTCCTGTATATAAAAGAAGGGTAATAAAACAAGTTCTTACCAACACCAAAGCAGAGCTCACTGAGTCTTCGGATGCCAACTTTCATACCACTGACGACCGACACTGTGGCCACCGCCGTCACTCCCCAAATTATGATTATCTGGTTCTTCGACGATATTTCAATTTCTTTATTCATTCGATTGAAACCTGCACGGAGAAAACGAAGTAATGAATATACACTTATTCTTTTGAAACCTAAACAGTTCAAACCAAACCAAGTTTTGAATTGGAAGAATCTGATTGGTCAACTCGACGATTTGGATGGATGCTGTTGATTGGCTGTAAAGTAACTTAGAGAAAATAAGCTGGGTTAAGCATTTCGGTGTGAATGCGGTACCGAAGAATCATTCACCCCTTTTCTCTTAGGGCATCCTTTATCATCTGACCCTTCAACATGCACAATTCTTTAAGACGATCAAATTATTGCAAAAAAATCATTCAATAAATTGCAAAAACTTATTCAATCTATTGTAAAAAACCCATTCAATCTATTGTAAAATACCAATTCAATTAATTGCAAAACCTATTCAATCTATTGCAAAAAACCCATTCAATATATTGCAAAAAACCCATTCAATTTATTACAAAAAACCCATTCAATCTATAGCAAATAACTTATTCAATCTATTGCAAAAAACCCATTACCTGGACAGGTAAAACTTTCACCTATAAGTTCACCTATAGAAGCTAGCATCAATTTGTTTTATTTCGATATCATTTTTTTCATTTCGACTTAAGCTAGATGAGCTGTGCGTTTGATAAATCCAAAATCAAATACTTAGATTGATGTTGATTTGATTAGTTATAACTTATGTCGATGTACCTTCCGACGCTAGTCTTTTGTTCATATTAATACATATGAAGCTGCTCTCGATGTTTTGCATAAGTTACCCTTTGTTTTGTTAAGTAGCTTTCTTCTCGAAAAGCCATCATGTTAAAGTTACATTATGTTCGAATTAGTCCTTAGTAAATTGGTTTCTTATAAGCTCTTTTCTCAATCAAATTCCACTATTTTTTAATCACGCTCTGTTACAAGATTCCATTGCCTATTTAGCAAGATTAATGCTTCTCCGTTAAAGCAAATTAATTTCGAAATAAAGAGCACTACCTTGTTCAATTCTTACTCACACTGCATTCTTTCTAACAGACGTAGCTTTTTATAAATACGCCAATGCTCTTGTGAAAAGCCTTTAGAAGTCTTATAATATTGTGTGTTCTTGTCTGACCGCTTGGCTAGAGGCGTAGCTACTTCCAAACTCTGTTGACAGCCCAACATGTGCTTACTAATTATGCTGATTATGCACTTGTGACGCGAATACATTAACATATATTGAAATATTACAAGTCTTAGAAATAAAGATATCTGCATCTAGATATGGTTTTCCTCTGCCCTACCGAGCTCTGCCCATTGCTTTATTGACAGTCGCAGATCGCATGTCTCAATCAAGAGACGATTGGCGCTTTCTTCTTTGCATTGCTGTATTGATCGAAAACTGATATTGTTACTTTTTTCTGTTTGGGATTAGTTATTCGCTCTATGAAATGAATGAAACAAGATTTCTTGATTAAGAGAAATCGATTACCAAGAATGCACAAAAGAGTGAAAAGGATGGAAATCATTAGGCTTGCAAAAAGTCTTTGTTGATTCTAGGCCTAATTGAAACTTCTCTTCAACATCCATGGAAAATGAAGCTATTGGAGCAACAAGAACAACAAAGCAAAATTGACAATTCTTTTTAAAATTGCAGACTTCCTTATCCTGCAATGCATTATAATGCATGAAATGCAACCCATAGCAGCTCATAACTTGAAATGACCTTAATCTTTCCTAGGCCAGGAATTTTGATGTAGGCGGATTCTGAAATCACCAAAAGAGATGTTGACCTTGCTCTATCAAAGCTTTAGGAGTCGCTATGTTTTGCTACGCTCCCGATTTTCTCCTTGCTTTTCTGATGCTCCGTACAGATGATTGTTTTCGGATTTTAACCTTTAGACCTTTCACAACACACAATTTCAAAAATGAATGAAGGCTGAAGGCAGTTCAAATGTCAACAATAGCAGATTCTGCACAGAGATGGCTGTTTTAATTCAACGCAATGCATAATGGGAACAACACCTCTTAGCAACGCATAGTTACCAAAATGACAACAGCTTGAATATTCTGTTGCTTCAATCAAGCTGTCGTTAGCCTGGGTAGCTATACATTGCAATGAAGCATATTCCTACCATGCATTGTATGAGCTGAGTCGACTTCTTTCATGGTCTGTTCATTAATATTGGATTCAGAATAAATTCTAGGCCTGAACTTGACTGAATACACGAGTGGCAGTTGCAGTTATCACTATTGATGAAAACGATGAGCACTCAAATTACGTATGAGCAGATTATGTTTAGTACTAACCTCAGGCCCCGTTCACACAACTCCGTATTTTAATAAACATGGAGCAAAACCTACCTCTATCCACTTTGCGTTCACACTGATATGCTTCAAATACGGAGCTGTTTGTTGAACACACAAACAAATACGCATACCTTCGAATACTGTACGTATTGAATACGTTCTATTTTCGGTGTGAACACCAAATACGGAGACATTTGAATACGACGGTATTCTTTCAATAGAAATATTTCTCTGGAAATGGCATTATGAGCACCGTATTTGCCTGGAGCAGTGTGAACACTTCATCGTATTCATAGCGTATTTGCTTGAAAACGGAGCAGTGTTATAAGGCACTGTTTTTTGTCTTCAAATATGGAGACAAACAAATACGGAGCAGTGTGAACGAGACCTCAGTCTAATGATTAAACATTTTCAGGACTGAAACTCATGAAACAAGTCTAGGCATAAGCAAACCTCACCTGCATTGAGTTGAATGACACCGAGACCGAGGCTGGTGCACACTCCGAACATTGTTGCAACAACAGATAGGATGTCGATCAGGTCGCCAAGGAAACCAGTGACGGCGTCTCCAAGCAACGGATAGAAGCAAGTGCGGATGGTCATTGGTAGATCTTTACGGTAAGACAGGAAGGCAAGCAGTAGACCAATGATGACGTAGACTACCCAGGCATGCAGACCCCAGTGGAAAAAAGTCAGGTTTATTGCATCCTGGGATCGCTGGTTTTCGTTGTACCTAGAAATGCAAGAAAACGAATTAAAGTTTCGTTGATCTTCAAAGATAAAGGTCACATCGTGTGTAGGGACTTGGACGGGGGAAGGGCGATAGAGGTACGTGCCCCCTAAGATTTTTACGAATAGTAATTGAGTGCCAATTTTGATAACAGAAATGGCCTTTCATGACATAGGAAAGTTTTTGTAGAAAGTCAAAGACTTTTTTCATGAAATGAAATAAGGGATAATCTCAGCCAATCAACTAATATTTGATTTGGTTGGCAGCCAAACCATTTAATTTATTACACTTTGCTGTTATCAAATCAATAATGAGTGAAAGCAAAGCCATGTGAGACTGAAAACGCTCAAGCTTCAAGGGGACCCCTCTTCGATACTCCCATCTTTTCCCCACCCATGAATGACTAAATAACGACACAGTCATCAAAAATGTGTAATCGAAAATGTTGAAGACTATAAATTGAATTTCTGACTTTGCCTTCAAGGGTATTAGTGGGGCTGAAGTGTTGTATTGGTTATGGTGTAGCAATTCAAGGGGCTAGTGGTGAATAGTTCTCCTCCATCACTTTGTATAATTTAAGATACTCTTCAAGTTGTAGAGATCCTAACGATAGACGATGCATTTTTACCACTTCTGTTTTCAACAACATAGCGAGACTGGTTGCGAGTAAACTACGAATTGTATTGTGATATTTGCTAAAGTCTATGTGCTTTTAATTCAAGATCATTGAGCAGTTTTTGATCTGTACAAAGCTTGAGGATGACAAGGAAACAGGAACGTAGCAACCAGGGAGAACCGGGTTTTGCAAGAATTTGATTTTGCAATGTTGATTGTGCTAAAGACAATGAAGTGGCTTTTTACTTTCAGATATTATCTCTCTACCTTGATGAAAAAATTGGCTTAACCAGCCTATTGAGAGAAGCAGTAGATTACATGGCCACAAACTAAAAAGATGAGGAATTGACCAACGATGCGAAGTACGCATTGAAATCGGCGCTCAAACCAACCCAGAACAACTTATATGTGAATGGGTCACGAAACACAGTGTACGGTGCTACAAACTAGTACTAATGATTGTACTAATGATTGAGTCAGCTAGTCATCAACTGCTTCAAAATCTAAAATTCTAGGCAGGCAAAGTCGATTTCTTCTGAGATTGGAAATAGGCCATATCCTTATCCCCTATTATTCAATTTAACTTCAAATCCTTCCAAAGTAGATTATTTTGGAATCCAACAGGTCTTATGCTTATTTTCAGAGAAGCCAGCGAGATTTATAATCCTTTAGCGTGCAAGCATATTTAATGCTGAGACTGGCATGCTGCAGGAGGACACCATGGCCTATTTCAATGCCTTTTTTAATACTAAGATTTTAAATTTTATTTTTCAAAAGAGTTCTAAGCTAGTAAAAAGCCTTACGCCTCAAAATGTACTCGGGGATAAGAACAAAAACATCGAGTGGCTTGAAGACTTTAAAAGAAACTCATTCGTTTGGAAACAGTTCAGACAAAAGAGATTGGTGTCCTAAATGGAGAAAGCAGGAAAATGGAGCCTATACTCACTCCCTGAGCATGCATCACTACCTTTAATTGGGATTTTACGTTTTTCTTCATTGGGATTGGGATTTTTGATTATTTTGGTGCTGGAGATTGGGATCAGTAGGCCCCCTCTTCAAGACCCTCAAAGCTGCTGCACCCGTCTCGATTGTTCCTTACTTAGATAGAAGGAATTAACAAAAACCAACAAGCCGTTTCTGTAGCATCTATTATCTGTTAGCACTTGGTTTTTTGGTCTGCCGAAATGCAACGAGTTGAAGCACACGACGCACTACGGTCAAGGATACGGACAGCTTTGGGGTGTCAAAGTCAGTTCCTTTCTCCTAGCACCCGGATTTTGATGTCATATACATAAATTATACACTATTTGAATGAGAGGACCGAATGGATATTAATGATATTAAAGTGATTAGCGAGGTCCAAGAAATAAACTCACCAGACAGATTTAATCGTAGAATAGTAAATAACCTTTAGAACTATTAATACCCAACTGAGTAAATACATTTGGTCTTATCAAGGCTGTTTCTGACACAATATTCGACATGATTGTCACCACTTATCATGACAAGCCTTTGATATTTAGCGGGGCAACATTTTGGGAGAGATCCGTCTCCCATCTCCTTGGCAAAACTTTCACTGGACAAAACTTTTACTTCACTGGACCAAACTTTTACTTCACTGAACAAAACCTTTTTCTTCACTGGACGAAACTTTTATTTAACTGGAAAAACTTTTGCTTCACTGGACAAAACTTTGACTTTGTGTACACTTAGTGTAGACTAAAGTTTTCAAAGGACAGTGTCTGTGACGCAGGCTACCTTGGTGACTAACTGTTATGGGCGTGTATGCTGTGCCAATTTTTTCTTCGTGAGCAACAGAATGTTTTGGCCAGTGATTGAAAGTTTTTTCCAGTGATTGAAAGTTTTGTCCTGTGGATTAAAAGTTTTGTCCAGTGGCGTTAAAGTATTGTCTGGCCCTTTGGGCCACCGCAGAGACTTGATCAAAAAGAAGAAACAAAATTGAAAGGCACAGCAAAACATCATTCTTTACAAACAAATCGGTCTGAACGATATTATGCAAGTATTCACGGACCATAGGAACGCAAATCTCTATGGCTATGGTGTGGCAAAAGAGATTATTCCGAAATTTAGGATATTTTTCTTTTAAGGCAGATCGTTAGATTTTTAGGGATAGATTGTTGTTTTCTAAAATTTGCTTTTAGAACAGTATAAGGTATTTCTGGATTGATTCACCTTCGCTGTAGCACTGGCTAGCCAAGACTTCATTCCAACTTCCAAAACACAAAATATCGTAACAATCGAAATAAAACAGATATGAGTAATAAAAGTAAACGATGAAATAAATTATGAAGAGACCGAACCTGTTCCAGTAGCGATTTCCGTATTCACCAGAGTTGAAGTGAAAAATTGGTTCAGCGACTCCGAAATAAAACAACCCGATTCCCATCCCTGCGGCAAAAAGCATGGTGAAATAAGTCACGTCGTTGAATTCTGGTTTCTCGTCATCCTTTCCCAACTTCAACTTTGAATACTTCGAAAAAGCAAGAACGATGATGAAAATTATCCAAATGTTAGAAGTTGCAATGTAAAACCAAGTCCACGAGTCGGTGATCCACGTTTTCATTTTTGTCATTTCTCTGAGCGATTCTTTCGGCTTTATCATGCACCAAGCCACGAAACTCCATATTATTACGGCAGAAAACACGGTTACGATGGGGTTGAAGTAGAAACTTATACAGCCGATTTTCCCTTGGACTGTCAGGCATTTATTGCCAGGCATTTTCTCTTTGATAGCCACACCATTTTTACTCTGAGAATCACCACAATTTTCATTGACTCCTGCCATGCCTTCCTCCGTTACTGAGCAAGCTCCTAATTGGATACTTCAGGGTTGCCATATACCAGGCTCAATGACAAGTATACGATTTCCTTGAGCTCGTACGTGGAGTAATCCCCTAAAGGGATTTCATGTCTACGATTGAAAAGCTGGCTCGCTGCCTATTTTCTTGCATGAATGCATGCCAGGGGGGTAGCCACAGTAAAGATCCACATTTTACTTATAAGAACATGGTTTTAAGATCCTTCTAGGCTAAGATTTTATCACTCATTAAGACAAGTCTTACAAGTTGTAATCTGAGTAGTAGAATTTCCAAAGATTTGTTATAGATTTAGTACACACCTTTTTCGACGATTTTGAAATATAAAAGAAAAAACACGGCTTTATTTGAAGGCTCCAGGAGCAGCGGCTCAGCCAGGATAGCTATGTTAGAAGCTGGGGCATGAGGATAATAGAGGGGCAAGCAAGCGAAGCGAGCCGATTCACTGCGAGCGAAATCAGACAATTTAGCTGGGTGCTCTGAGGTGGTGCTGTCATTTTCCGCTGAGCATGGAAAGATCTTTGGGAGGGTCAACTTTAAAAGTGGGGCAGAGAATCTCAAAAGTGGGGCATTGCCCCATTTGCCATGTCTAGGAGCTTGTTACAATTCACAAGAACCTACCTAGGCTAACTGAAAAATCAAGGGACTTATGAATTGGTTTGCACTATAGTGTAGTTGATATGAAGTGTGATATGAGGGGTGTGTCATACTAACAGTATCAGGGAACCTATTTCAAACGTGATCTTAACCCATTTTCCAATCATTTTTATACCCAATATTAAAAATTTGTCTCTGATGTAAGAAAATAATAAGACCAAAACGTTTCTTTCAACTATAAAAAGCTTTAGAGTATGTTGAGGGATGATTTGCATCAAAATTCAAACACTAATGTCGCAAATTCTTACCCGAAATATGGTAAACAATAGAAATGATATGACTTAAAGTTGAGTTTCTAAACATTTTAATCTATTTTGGTACCACACTCGCATTTTTGCGACCGTCAAAAGACTGACTAGGCACTTTGGGAATGGTTAATTCACTGGGCCTAAATCCCTCTGAAAGAGAGCTGACAATGAATAGACATAGATAACTTAGATTTCACGGGTACCTCAGAGCCCTAGGCTCCTTGGTAACTACGCTAGTCAACCTCTCCCCTCTCTTTGGTACTTCGTCCCTACGCGCTCACAACATGTAGTGCCCCCGGACATACATGTGTAATCAATGAGGCGATGCGTACAGGTTTAGTTCCACATGCAAGGACAAAGCTAGTAAAGCATTGCATTCGACCGATGAATCATGAATTTCATTTATGTAAGGCTTATTGTTTTCATTTACGCACGCTGACACCACATTCCAATTTTTCGAAATTCAGCCACAAGAAAGAATTTTCTTAAATTTCATTTATCACCCTTGAGAACGTCTGTAAAGGCTGGTTTGGTACTCACTTGGCGATTATCACGATAACGTTTATTGCGACTACATTTTTCAAATATCTCGGTGATTAGCATTATCATGTACTCATTATCGATCGCTTTTATCGCAATTTGGCTCCAAACACAAGGAAAAATGCCTCCTCATTAAGGAAAATACTTCTTGCAATGATGAGCGTTGTTGATAGAAGGCGACGAGCAGAGAAAAAGAAGGTTCTCAGTGAGGGAAATTTGTAAGGATATAAAACGTCTAGTGAATAGAATGGGTGTCTTCAAGAGCTGTGAATGAATGAGTGCGTGTTTCACTATCGCTATTGTCATCGAATTGGTTGTTTTTAGTTTATGTTATCAAAAAAGGTTTAAATCAAAGTATCGTCCAAAACGCACTCCAGATACACGTATTTTTTACAGGGAATCTCATCACTTGCCTCACTTTCAAACATATTCTACGTCATTGTGAAAGGGGTCTATTGATTTGGAGGATGTTCAGTATTGTTAGAGTATACCATCGGTACTCCTTCCACGGTGCCGATAATATCACCCTACAGCTCCGAATACCCTCCTATCCACAGTACTGATGATATCCCGATTACTGATGGTACCCATCCACAGTACTGAACACCCTTCACAGTACAGCACAGAATTTTACCAGGGTATTTGTATAGAGAAGGAGCTACCTATGAGCTGTCTCAAAATCATTTATCTCATCTATATCATTTATATCATAATCGAAAGCAAGAGCTTTCCAAGAGTTTCGAGAGATTTTTAGTTTAAGAGCATGGATGCCACTTTCTTACCTTTGGTACCTAATAGCTAACACTCTCTTCTCTCAATGGAGATCAACAAATTATCTAGGGTGCTGGAAGACGGGGTGTCCAAGTAAGAGCCAAAATACGTAGAGACAAAGAAATATTTCAAAGCCCCAGCATACGCCAAATTTATAGAGTTCGACACAGACCCATGTGGAAAATAGTTTTGTGACAACAATATTTCGCACCACACTCTTACATCATCGAGCTGTTTTTACAGAATTCTTTTTCCAATACTCAGAAGACTATTAAAAGTTAAAAGTAAATGCCTTTAACGCACTTAGGTTTTGAATATTTCCCCTTCTTGAACTATTCCCTCTTTAGAACAAGCACAGATAGCATAGAATCAACAAAAAGTCGATCATATGGCAACCCTAGTTTTTTGGCGTTTTAGTCATAAATGGGAAAAGTGAATATAGAACAATTTTACAGGTTAAAGGTTTTATGCTTTCTTTATAAATAATCTTTCGGGATACTCTTGGTCTGGCTCTAGTTACTTTGGTGACAGACGAGTTAAATAGAAAAGAAAAGAAAATGTCTAAGGTCTCCTTTTCACTCTTTTACTGACCTACACTGACACTCGTCAAACACAAAGTTTTAGTAGATATCATGTTTCGCTATTTTTCCAATTTTCCTGGCCAAATTAAAGCAAAATTGCTCGATAACTGAATTCCAATTATATCCAGAAATATCGGAAACATAATGAAAGAAACACATAGATTACTTAAGCTTTTCGTCTAACATAAAAACCAGGGATCCTCTATTGTGTAGACAGAAGGAGTTCATTTTCGCCTTAGGACTCTTGAAGTAATCTTATTGGTCAGCACACTGCATCGTGGGTGTTGATTGGTTTTCCTACACCATACCAATCATTCACCTCTTTTCTGATTGGCCTATTTTGATCCACATCTGGGTAAATAAATCAGTTAGGTTTCTGTTTCGTTCTCTTTCTGAAGTATTACTCTGTTGAGTGTCAGATGAAAATCTATGTTTTCATTTCATTACGTTTCCGATATTTCTGGCTATACTGAAGCTCTGTACCATCCAAAGACTGTTCCAATTACATCCCTCAAATCATCGTTCCTCGATCGTTGATGAGTTTGAAATGTGATGACAGAGTGAAAAATGCAGTAACAGCAAGGGAATCAATGTTTCTGGTTTCCATAAAATATTTTTGGTGTTTTGTGGTAATAGTAATCTAACACTCATCAGAGCCATACCTCAGAACAAGTCTTTGATCGTCAAGAACCTGGAGATGCCAAGAACCATCTGTAACATGGTGAAGCATAATAACTTCTATAGCTTTGCATCTTAAACACTTTAGATAGGTACGTCAGATCAGTCTTTGATCGGTACAGAACTTGAGGATGGCGAGAAAAGTTGGAAACAACGAAATTTTGTAACCACTAAAGCTTTGACACGTATCACAGAAATACGACAATAAAGTCTTTGATCGGTATAGAACATGAGGATGGTGAGAAAAATGGAAACATAAGAAAAAACTTAATTACTTCTAAAGCATTTCATTTTTCACTCATCAGAGTAATACATCAATAAAATCTTTGATGGGTACAAAACTTGAGGATGGCGAAAAAAACTAAAACAAAGTGCGAGAAAAAGGGAAACATGCGTACGCCCCCTATTTTGGTAGAAAAACAATACAATTAGCTTGATAATACCCTTTCTCTCTTACATTATTCTTTAATATGTGTGTTACACCCCCCTTCTATGGGTGCTGGATCCGGCCTGACTAAAGCGTTGATCTAACATACATCAAAAAAGTAGCTAAACTGAAAAGAGAACCGAACGAAACCTATCGTATTACAAAACTCAACGCATTCGAAGCATCATTAAATGTGTGAGACAACATCAAATAACAGTTGTGAGAAAGGCAATGTGTTCTTCAAGAGCTATGAATGACCACAAAAATCCCCTCCAAATATAGCTAATCATGATAATGAGGATATCAGTTCAAATCTGAAGGAATACCGAGATTAGCGTTTTCAGCAGTAAAAGCTTACAAGACCGCAGGCTGGATTTCGGATGAGCAATCTTATTATGTGGACAGCAGATGCAAAAATCAATTTCCAAACAGTTTGCAAGTCGATAGTTGACTGACCAAAGCAAAGCAGCTGGTGATACTTCTATTTTACCATTCGGTATAATTGGAATACTAATTTGACCCCATCATCCCCTATGATCTTGGGGTGTCTCATCAATCACTTTGTCACTCATGTCAATCACTCATGTCAAAAATATCAGGACCTGTCATCCTCATATCAATTAGGAGGTAATTCAGAAATAAACTGTAAAGATGAACTGCATTTCTGAACTACCTTTTTATATATTATAAGTTCAGGACAATAGGCTCTCGTATTGCATAATAAAGCTGGGAGGTCTCTGTATAAGATCAAATCAATTGACCATAACTTGCATTTGCTGGGAAGGGTATGATATTTTTTGGGAGTGATGTACCCTTTGCAAAGGAGATTAGATAGATTTTTGAATTCTTCATTAACCATTCATACATTACGTAATCGTATGCTGCTCAAAGAACAGGGATAGGCGGTCCTAAAAAGGGCGTGGTAAGACTGCATTCTGTAGCTCGACTTAGGCCAATATTCATTATCTAAAATCAAGGACTTCAGGATTAAATTCGAGTTTTCCAAATCCAGTTTATTCTCAAGTTTGCGTCAGGATTCCTCGGTTCCAACGTTCTTTTGTTATTCCATGCATAACGCACCGCAAACCCACGTGGTCTTCACATGATGTGATATCTGGCGTGAGTCTGGATAACACTTGACGTGAAACACTGTCACAAACTATTTTCATGATTTTTCTTTTTCTATGAGGGATTCCCATCCTAGGGAATGTCTGTGCAGTATTGCGAAGGGGTACCAGTACTGTGGAAGGAAACCAAGAGCACTTAAAGGGGACCTGCAAAGGTAAAAAAAGTTTTGCTATCAACAAGCTATTGCGGTCAATTCACATACGGGGAGTCCGAATTCGACATTAAAAATGCAATATTTGGAATAGTTTTTGAGTTATGACAGCTGAAAGTTGACGATTTTGCATGTTGGACGCCATTTTGTTTTGCGGACGGGTTTGCCCTCGTTTTCTCTCTGACGTCAGAGGTAAATAAAGAAAGGAGACGCTCGATGGATCACACTGGAATTGGTATTGAAACACGCTCGATATAAAGTTGATTTTCGTCGCTTTTTCGTTAAAAAAAAATGGAATACAGCGATGAAGGATTAGAATATGGAGCCGTTGATAACCATGAGATAAATATTCAGTCGTATATGTTCAAACCGTTGCTTAGAAACAGACGAGAAGAACGGTCCTCGAATACCGATAAGAGCAGCGCCATCAGCGAAGACAAGGTAGAAGAAGACAGCCATAGTGGGCCGGAGACGTTCCGCACGCGGCTTGGGTTCCGCTCACGTCCAATATGTACCACACAGGGCAATCGGGGTTAACATGAAAATTGATGCAAATATGTTAGTTTAAAGGCGATAGACGTATTCTTAGGCTAGAAAAGCATCTACTAAAGTTGTTTTCGAGGTTCAAATCGAAGCGAAAGTGCCGTTTTCACTATGCAAAGTGCAAGTTGGACTTAGTCATTTTTTGGAAAAAAAATATTTTTCAACCACAAGTTTTTAGTATGTTAAATCGACGAATTACATCAAAATTGATAGAATGAACTATTACACATCGGTTGATTTTTCGGAGTAGTTATCACTATAACTTGGTTTGGACTTAGTCGTTTTCACGAAATCGGGAGAGAGCGTGTTCCGCTCACGTCCAATATGTACCACACAACAGGGCAATCGGGGTTAACATGAAAATTGATGCAAATATGTTAGTTTAATTTCTTTCACGAGCCGAGTAGAGTAAAAAAATAAGCTGTAAGTATGTATACTAATAGAAAAAAGGAGGATAAACAAGGAAATGATAAAATGATAAAAAAATGAAAATATATGTACAATTTACCTTCCACGTCTGAAGGATTAGACCAACTTCGGGATAAGGGCCTCCAATAGTATTATTAATGGCAATAATCTTGCCACATTCAATTTATTATCACAATGATGAAACATATTGACAGCTTACTTTAAATCCTGGCCTTATCACATCATTTTATGACGAAAATACAACATACTGACAATAACCTCTGAGAGAAACCGAAACACAACAGCACCATTTCATGAGTTCCCCTTCTCCTGATTTTATCTACACTTTTTCGACCTCTAAATAATCTTTAACCTTCTAACATGCTAATAACATTTACAACAGCTAACCCTCTTTTAATAATTCTTTCCCAAGAACAAGTTAACGCTGTCAATGACGAATTGATGGACTACGAAGAAGAGAACCTCCTTCGAGACAATGAAGAAAATGAGGCGGACGACAACGAGGAGAGCATCTGCCCGGGGCAGGAAGGCTACAAGAGAATAGTGGGCCTAAGCCTCATCCACCAAACCAGACCGAGAGCAGGTAGGGCTGAGTCTCTCACTCATCAACCTCCAGGACCATCTAATAACTCTCTCAAACTTTCACCTTGTGTCCTCACCTGTACTTCTTCTCCTCATCCAACCTCACTCCCTCCATCTTCTACCACCACCACTACCATCCCTACCTCTCTCTATTCTTCTTCTGTACCTCATCACTCCTCCACCCTCAATTCTTCCCACACCACCACTAATCCTTCCTCTTCCTCTTCCAATACCACCGACTCTTCTCCACCCTCTACTCCTCTCCACATCTCTCCAGCCCATCTACATGAAGAAATCTCCTCCTGTTACCAATCATTCCTCTATCATTCATCTCGGACCCCCATCTTTCAAACCTTTGCCAGTGATGGCCCCTTTCCACCCATATCCAAATTCACCTTCTCATCTAACCCACATGAAGGACTCACCTGGGCCTGCTCTCGACAACTGGATGACGCTATTGCCGAATTCCGAACGACAATTTGCCAAATACATGCAAATAACCACCAGAGACTGGCCGAGATGGAACAAACAAAAATAAACAACCTGGTGGGTAGTGCAAAGAAGATTTTTGACCCCCATCAGGTTGACAGAATTGTATCGAGTGCTAAGAAAAATGCTTTCAACCATGCACAAGAGCTGAAATACGATAGAAAAAGGAAGAACCGGAGAGACAACAGGGACCATAGAGACAATCATCGTCGTCGACGATAAACTTTAGAGTAACTAATGACTAACCTTACTAACTTTGTTAAAATATTCTGTTCAGTTCTTTTCTACATATATAATCTTCAACCCACAAAAAAACGTCTCTACAAAATTCTTTTGTTTACATCTGACAAACATATGAACCTTTCTCCTTCACAATAACCAGGTATTGCTGCTGATACATCAAATATACCCCTCTCTGATAAGAATAGATAATATATCTTAATAGAAAAAATAAACACAAGAGGTAATGGCAATTCTTTTTCAACCTTCACAGCCGTGAGTACAAGATCTGGAGATACCCAATATTCTCCCCTTACAGCCCAGCTGGAAACTGGGATACATATACCTACAGAAGAAAATGCTGACTCTCAGGTGATATCTTTCCAGAATCATGGTTCACGCCAGATTCCTGTTCTTAAGAAAGTATTAGGGGTTAATAGGAAATACTCACATATAAAGAAGAAAGGCAAGAATGCTTTTAAGAAACACCTGCATACAAAGCTCAAACAAAAGGTTGTTATTGACAACATATACAACATGGGTAATTTCTCACTATCTGACCATGAAATTGATATCCTGAACCGTGGACTTAGCTTTATTGGTGCTCCAAAATCATTTTCAGTTTGGGATATTTCAAAGGCCTATTCTGACTTCAGGAGACGTATGCTACTCCACTATCACTTTTACATCAACCCGACCAACTATCTTCCTAAGAAATTCCGTAAGAAATCCAACTGGCAACCACCCAACCATAATCAATTATCTATACAGAATTTCTTATTAGCAATTAAGAAAGACATCCTTGCGGCAATCCAGAATCCCAGGGTGAATTTAAGGAACCTCAGCCAAGAGGAACAAACTGCTCTACTGTCCCTCAAAAACAATAAAGAGTTCATTATAAAACCTGCGGACAAAGGTGGTAAAATAGTTCTCTGGCCAATTCAATCCTTTTTAGTAGAAGCCTATAAACAATTAGGCAATCAACTCCACTATGAACAGATTGAGGCTAATCCCACCCCTGGGCTTGCAATGGAGATTGAGACATTCTTAACACACCTTGAAACAAGAGGCACTATTGACAGTGACTGTCATAAGTTCCTCTCTCCCTCTTCCGAGACAAGTACCCCTACTTTTTATATGCTACCAAAAATTCACAAACCAAATTGTCCTGGCCGACCAATTATTTCTGGCTGCCAGTCGCCAACAAGGGCCCTATCTCAATACCTAGATTTTTATCTTAAACCCATCGTGAAAGAGATACCATCCTACATCAAAGATACCAATCACTTTCTAGAAATAATATTTACTCTTGGACAAGAAGCCAACCAGGGAGACTATCTTGTCACTCTTGATGTCAAATCCCTTTACACAAACATACCCCAGGATGAGGGCATTGAATACTGTCTAACTGCACTTCAGGAGTACTACCATGACCAATTACCAATACCAATCCGATACCTTAAACAAATTTTTAACTTTGTTCTGAAACAAAACTTCTTTGGATTTGATAATAAATACTACCGACAAATCCATGGTACCGCAATGGGTTCCCCATTTGCTCCAAACTTTGCCAATATATTCATGCACTATTGTGAGGAACACATATTTAACCATGCGCCACACAATAAACTACCATTCATTTGGAAACGGTTCATTGATGACATATTTGTAGTTTGGAGACACGGAGAGGCTGCCCTCAATGAATTTTTGGACTTCCTGAACCGATGCTTCCCTACCATAAAATTCACTGCCGAGATATCATTATCTAATGTAAATTTCCTTGACACAACAATTTATTTTAATGATCAAGGTCGTCTGGAGAGTACACTATATGTAAAACCGAATGATATATGCACCCTCTTACACAATGATTCCTTCCACCCAGAAAGCTGCAAAAAGGGAATAATATACAGCCAAGCCCTGAGATATAGGAGAATCATTACGAACAATGATAAACTAACAGAGGAATTAAACAAACTGAGGGACAACCTACTTCGGAGGGGTTACAACCTGTCCAATATTCAGAACCAATTCAGCAAAGCTATCCAGCACACTCAACATGAACTAATATTCAAAGATAAACCACCAAATAATGAAACACCCAGACTTCTCCCCTTTATTGTACCATTTGATAACACTACCATCCAAATTGGAGCAATATTGAAGAAACATTGGCACCTGATAACCAAGGATGAGAATCTAAAAGACATTTGGACCACACCTCCTTTTCTGGCACTTAAAAGGCATAAAAATTTCAAGGACGTCCTGGTTCATTCCAGATTTACCAGATAAACCCATGAATAAAGAATAGCAATAAACATAACAAAGATGCAAAGGTGGTCCCGGACGCGGGTCTGCTGGGGCACCTAACACAGCAAGACATTCTGATTTAAATGCCCCGAAATGTCTGTGTTAGGGTATCGGCTGATGATTTGCATCTATAAAACCCTAGGATTAATGGCAATTATATATATTTTCTAAGATAAATTTATAAATGTCAACATAACCACCCTCTCCCTAAGAAACTCTATAATCAGTTAAAGAAACAATAAAAGTTTAAATTGTGAACACGATCCTACTCAAAACATCTGAAAGACTAATTCCTTAATACCATGGCATTGCTGAGTTGGTCGGGGCTGGGGGGTCTGTGGGGGGAACAATGGCTAGGCTGGGTGGTTGGGACTACCCTCTCTTCTTATGTACATATATTTTCATTTTTTTATCATTTTATCATTTCCTTGTTTATCCTCCTTTTTTCTATTAGTATACATACTTACAGCTTATTTTTTTACTCTACTCGGCTCGTGAAAGAAATCTTTATCAAAATCCTATTTGTTTAAATTGTTTACTGATTTTAATTGTTTAGGTGTACTTGTGGTAAATGCTAGGAGGAATGATAAGAGGAATTGAAAGCCTTTGCTGCAAAGAAGTGCAAAGAACTTCGACCAAAGCAATGGAATCAAACCGCGAGTGCATTAAGTTAATGACTTTGCTACAGTTTGTCTGAACCCGGATGTCGAAACAAGCTATCTATCAATTTCTTTCAAGAGCAGAGTTTAAGTTAAAAAATATGTATGCTAAAAGTATGTATAAAAAATGAAAAAAAGAGGGTAAACAAGGAAAAGATGAAATTATAAAAAAGATGAAAATATATTTACATAAGGAGAGAGGGTAGTCCCAACCAGCCAGCCCTGCCATTGTCCCCTCTACAGCCCCCAGCCCCAACCAACTCAGCAATGTCATAGTAGTAAGGATTTAGTATTTTAGTATTTTGGAACAAGATTGCATTTACCATTTCGACTTTCATTTTTTATTTTTTCTTTAACTGATTATAGAGTTTCTTAGGGAGAGAGTGGTTATCTTTTCATTTCCAACCGTCTGTCAAATAGTATAATTGCCATTAATCCTAGGTTTTTTTATAGATGCAAATCATCAGCCGATACCCTAACACAGACATTTCAGGGTATTTAAATCAGAATGTCTTGTTGTGTTAGGTGCCCTAGCAGACCCGCGTCCGGGACCACCTTTGCATGTTTATTGCTATTTTTTATCTATGGGTTTATCTAGTGAATCTAGAATAAACTAGGACATCCTTGAAATTTTTATGCCTTTTAAGTGCCAGGAAAGGAGGTGTGGCCCAAATGTATTTTAGAGTTTCATCCTTGGTTATCAGATGCCAATGTTGCTTCAATATTGCTCCAATTTTAATGGTTGTGTTATCAAATGGTAGAATAAAGTTGGTGTTTTATCCTTGAATATTAATTCATGTTGAGTGTGCTACATAGCTTTGCTGAATTGGTTCTGAATATTGGACAGGTTGTAACCCCTCCGAAGAGGGTTATCCCTCAGTTGTTTAGTTCTCCTGTCAGTTTTTCATTGTTTGTGATGATTCTTCCAAAGGGCCATTTTTTTAGGACTGAGTGGAGAGCTGGGGGACAGTTGTGTTTTGCCTTGAATTTCTTTTAACCCTTCACATGCCTTTTTCCTTTTGGTGACCCTGTGTCAAAAATAATCTTTCAAAAGTAATCTCTCATTAAGCCCAAAGACTTCAAAAATTTTGGGCCACGCTGATAACTTTCTTCTGTAAAATAGTCTTGGCAAAGACGTGACTATGGTTGCAGAACAAATTTGCAAGCCTCATGTTCTGTATCCATATTTTTTGGAGGGCTGCATTCTTTGAGAACTTGTGAAAAGTCACTTTCTTTTTCAGTAAATTGTCTTGATTTTTTGTTTTATTACTTAAGTTATTGAAACAATTGTAAGCTGCGCAACCCACATTGCAAACACAAACTATAAATTTCAGTCATCTAGATACCTTTTATTGATGCACATGACGTGAGGAATCATGTGGGGTAGGGAAGTAAGAACATGATTACTGTTTTGGGTTATAAACAGCGGAATTCGGATGTTGTTATCTATGATATTGTAATAACAGGGTAAAAAATGTTTTTCCAATATTAGGAAAACAAGATATGGGGAAAGTGGAAGAAAAACTTTTTCAAGAAGATGGAACAGACTGCACGATTGTTTTCTTCGCACATTTCTTTCCACTTCAAAAAATATCAACAATAAACAAGGGTAGCTAGGGTACCAAATTATAAGATGTAAAATTTAAGGCTTGTGTTCTTATGTATTTTTCTTATAAAAAAGACAGTATTCTTAAAAAAAACAATTGAAAAACATATTCTATAAGAAACTTGCCTGGATCCCAAGTATCAAAAGTTTCTTAAATTTTCTGTCGTTTTTTGTTTTCTCATCATTTCATTTTTCATTCATTTCATTCATTTCATTCATATTATCATTGTCATATGGCAAAAATACTATTTTCAGGTATGGCAGCTAAGTAAACAAATAAAAGAAAATAAGAATAAAGGCAGAAAGTACAAAAAATAGAATGATAATTACAAGTAAAAAAAAAAAGAAAAAGACTAGGGTCTACTGGGTTAAAAGGAGTAACACGGGGTAAAATGAGTAGTTTTGTAATCTTGTATAAAAACTTAATGTTGATCATTTTGCTTTTTTTACGCTAATACTCTTAGAGGATCAAAAATAACCAGAACTAAAACTTGATAAAAAAGTGAGATATTGTCAACTTAGGCCATGCATGTAAGCTTAAGCAACTACTCATTTTACCCCGTGTTACCCATTTATCCCAGTAGACCCCAATAAGTACAAATGAAATTAGAAATAAAAAGATAAAAAAAATGAAAAATTGACAATAAAGAAACATAAATAAAGTCTAATTAATTAAGTAATTGTAAACAGAAATTAGTAAGTAAAATAAAATTATGGGCTACAGACTTAATATGTAAATATTATTTACATTTGAACTTTTGGGCCTTCTTCAAAGTTCAACTTCTTTCGAGCGAAGCTTGCCCCCTACTCCCTACAATCCCACATACAACCCCTAACCAGCCTTCTTACTATTGAATATTTGTAATACACTCTTATAGCAATTTATATATCGATATTTAAACAAGCAAGTTTCTACCTTGTAATATTGTATCTTCGTGAATAGGCAAAACGAAAATATTTCGCCCGGCAAAGTGAATTTTCTTCGAGTCGAATCCACGCACACCACACCACTTTTAGATGAGCCTTGAAATCCGTTCTATTCCGTAAAAACTCACACCGATATCTTTTTTGAATCGCAATTGTCCTATTATCCTAAATTTGATATTTTGTCTTTAAAACGGATTTTTGTTGTTTATAAAGCACCTTTGCGCCGTAACCCGAGCAATGATTACTGTTACTTCTGTATGGAAATTACTTAGGCCCGAATTTCATTATTCACCTCTGACGTCAGAATCGAAAACGAGACTGAAATGAAAAAGTTGTCCCGCGCGTCAGAAAATGCACTTTAAATCGCTTCTTACGGACAAACGGGGCTTCAATTTCAAACAATATTTTCATTTTCGTACTCAGGACGTCAAGGGCTTTCGATTAAACACAACTTGTTTTACCTTTGCAGGTCCCCTTTAAGATATTATACCTCAATAGTGCTTGCGGTTTCCCTCCACAGTACTGATGGTAGCCCCTAACAGAAGTAATGATATCCTTTCAAAGTACTGAATATCCTCCACAGCACTGATGATATCCTTTCACAATACTGAACATCCCCCACAATACTGATGGTATCCCTCCACAATACTGAATACTCTCCAGAGTATTGATGATACCACCCACAGTACTGAAAATCCTCCACAGTACTGACAATATCCCCTTCATAGTACTGAATTTCCTCCACAGTACTGGATAGTATCCCTCAACAGCAATAGTACTGGTGGTATCTCTCGACATTACTGAACACCCTTCAATGCCCTGATGGTATCCTCGACATTACTGACGATATCTCTATCTATCTCTAAAGTATACTAAACACCCTTCACAGTAATGATGATACCAGCCACAGTACTTAACATCCTTCATAGTACTGACGATACCCCCTTCATAGTACTGAATATCCTCTAAAGAACTGGTGATGATACATGATACCCCCTTCATAGTACTGAACATCCTATACTGATGGTATCCTTCCCAGCATTAAAAACCCTCCACAATGCAGGACTACAAAGACGTTCCTCAAGGTGATTACGCACTGATTGCGTGATTTAGCCCAAAATTTTTCCAATCCCTCAAAAGCTCATCTGCTCTTCTTTATCCATTGTCCATGGTTTTTTATTGTAATTAGAACAAATATTAATTCAGTGGTTTACTGTAATCCTTAAAAATTATTCTTCTCCATAATTCATGAAACAGTATTTTTTGCTTCGTTACTGATCAACACATAATCTTTGCGTAAATCCTCAATTGATTATGATGATTAGAGTCACCATAGCAACAACGTGGTTGGGCAAGACCATTGAATGAAATGACAAGTAGACTGGTTTATACCTTAATGATTCGATTAAACACCCCTTCTTTTCAACGTGCTTTTCTCAAACGTCCGTCTGAACAAAGATCCCCTATTTCATAATGATATCAATGAAGGTCATATAGGGATTCCAGGGAACAGAGAAACATGCCCAAAATTAAAAAAGGAACAAGGGAACATGAGACGAATTAAACAGGGAACAAGAGAACATTGACAGTAAGCAGGGATAAGGGAACGCAAAAGATCAACATTTCTTCTTCAAACAATGAGGGAACATTTGCAATTTCTAAATAGGAACAGGGGAATATGACCCCCCTAAATGACTCTCAGGAGTGGAGGAGCCCTCTATTAAAAGCTCCATCTAGCTAATAAATACTCACTACTAAAGGGGTGTTTATTCAAAACACGTAGAATAGTATTTAACAATGAATATACTACCACGCTTTTGTTAGCTTTGTTTTGTAAGTTAAGGAAATGTACGGTATTCGGTATTCGTCTTCAGTGTGTAGCCGCGAATTCGACCTAAGCATTTAGAAGTGGTTTGAGACCCTGCTTAAAACTGACGAAATGCAAATACGCAGAACCGTAATGGACCGAAATAGAATTAGAGATCTTCTTGGCCTACTGTAGCGGTGTTTAAAATGCCCCTTTACAGGATAAATTACGATTCTGATATGAACCTGTAAAAGTGGCCACTTTCAGATCCAAGATAATGTAAACGGATGGCAATTAGAAGTGGCTAACAGAGGATTATCTGCAGCTAGCTAGCACTAACACATTGTAGGAATATGCCCCTTTTATCCAAGCGTAAATTCGCAACAAAACTGCAGCAATGACTTCCTTTGCCCCCTCCCCCCTTCTTTACATCACTACAAAAATTTATTTACAATGCATTGTTAGTTTGAGCAGCCTCCTGCTTCAATAATAAGTCACTCTTGTAAAAAACGCGTGAGTAATAACTTCTCGAGGGATCCCGCGGAAAATTACGAATTCCATCGCAGATTGCACAATATGCTTCTGCACCTGTTTGTTTGTTTCCTTTGAAAGGTCAAGATCCGTTTTCAATTTGAAACAGCAATGAAAGCTAAAAAGTAAATTATCAATTCCCACTCAGTTCCTGTACGTTTGTTGGCCTGAATAACTCTTTAAATTTGTTCTAATCATATCTGGTTGTAAATTACGCTCATTATCGAGTTTCACGGTGACTTTTCAACAGAGAAAAAATCAAATTTGTAAACTAATAAATAATGAAAGAGAAGATGAAATGATTAAATAAAAAGTTTACCTGTTCCAATACCGGTTGCGATATTCTTTTGAATTGAAGTGAAAAATCGGTTCAGCGACTCCGAAATAAAACAACCCGATTCCCATCCCTGCGGCAAAAAGCATGGTGAAATAAGTCACGTCGTTGAATTCTGGTTTTTCGTTATCTTTTCCCAACTTCAACTTTGAATATCTCGAGAAGGCAACGTAGATGATGAAAATTATCCAAATGTTAGAAGTTGCAATGTAAAACCAAGTCCACGAGTCGGTGATCCACGTTTTCATTTTCGTCATTTCTCTGAGCGATTCTTTCGGCTTTATCATGCACCAAGCCACGAAACTCCATATTATTACGGCAGAAAACACGGTTACGATGGGGTTGAAGTAGAAACTTATACAGCCGAATTTTCCTTCGACTGTCAGGCATTTCTTCACGGGTATTCTCTCTTTAGCAGTATCGTTATTTCCCTCCATACTACCATGTGTGTTGCCACTGCTTTCGTTTGTGGGATCTTCCATGACTGGCAAAGTGCTGCTTTTCTTCTGAATGACAAAGACTTTGTTTGGCTAGGTTAACTGATGAAACTTTCCAAGTATTCGCGATGATTCTTTGATGGACTTCAAATATTTGCCAGTGGCCTTTGGTTTATTGTCCGTGTTGTTTGCTCTCAGCTGTTTAGCTGGGAACCAGCGAGCACAAGACGGGAAAGAAACGGAGCCATGCCCGCGCACATTCGAATAATCAATAGAAGAGATAAACACGTGACTTTTCTCATGGTCGCATCACAGAGAAGCAAACATGAGGGGATGCGATGCGCGGCAGATGGTGAGTTCGCTATTATCCTGGGAGAAAGGTTCAAGGATAACGCGTGTTCAAGTGATCCCATGTGATAACAGGGGCTGATCGCTGGAAAATCACACGGTGATTACTGATTACTTAATCAATCCGGTATCATGAGATTGGTCTTTGTTTATTTCACTGTTCAGATTACGAATCGAAATGATTTTTCAGTTTTATTCCTTCATTCACATTGTCGATTACTTTTACAAGATTTTCATGATTCTGTAATGTCAGGCCACTTATCCGTCTCCATTTTCTCCATTTTTACTCCAAAACCGGAGCTATTTTCCTCTCTGTTCATAGCCCTGTTGTGGCCAAGCTCTGTTATTTGCATTACAGGCCTATTGATATTGAGCACTGTTGATTAATGCCACATAAAAACCAAGAACGGAACTAGAAATAAATATCCGCTTACATTCAAAGCGGATGAGTGTGAAGAGGGGACCCCCGAGCCTAAAACTAGAATGAGATTTTTAAGATGCTGCATAAAAAATTTTGAATTTTCAGTTGATAGCCATTTTCATGTCCTCGAATATCCTCCTGGCAATTTCTTTCTCGATTTCAAACAAATTCCGGGCCACGGCACCACGTTGAGACTAGCTGTAAAATTGTCCCAATTATCTTCAGCAATAAATTAACTTCAGAATGGGTGGCGATCAGATAACCATTGTTTTACAACATGTTCATACCTTGAATATTTAGTAGTGTAAATAGTTATACTGTTTGGTGGTGTTCCCTCTAACATGGCTCCAAGGAGGCTATATTGACTATATTGTTTTTTGACAATAGCTACGCAATTTTTCAGTGTTTTGCAGATTATTAGTAAATTTTGTCAATTATCGAGCTATACCCTCAGGATTACAATGTATTGGATTGATCCCTTCAATATGGCTGCCATTGACTTCATCTTTCAACAGCACAGGCTCGATCCAGTCTCTATTTTGAGATCAGTCTGCTAGACTTTATGATTGGTATTAAGCCTTGTTCCACCATGTATGCTAAAACGGTAATATAAGAAACCAGGTATTGTGCTAAAGCGGCAATAAACTAAACCAGGCAATATGCTAAAACGGCAATATACTAAACCGGTGATTATGCTAGAACGGCAATATACTAAACCAGGCATTATGATAAAGCGGCAATATACTAAACCAGACATTATGCTGAACAACAATTTACTAATTCAGTTATTATGCTAGAACGGCAATATACTAGATCCGGCATTATGCTAAATGGCAATATACTAAACCAGGCATCATGCTAAAAGGGCAATATACTAAATCCGGCATTATGCTAAATGGCAATATACTAAAACCAGGTATTATGCTAAAACGGCAATATACTAAACCAGGCATTATCTTAAAACGGCAATATACTAAAACCAGGTATTATGCTAAAACGGCAATATACTAAATCCGGCATTATGCTAAATGGCAATATACTAAAACCAGGTATTATGCTAAAACGGCAATATACTAAACCAGGCATTATGATAAAGCGGCAATATACTAAACCAGACATTATGCTGAACAACAATTTACTAATTCAGTTATTATGCTAGAACGGCAATATACTAGATCCGGCATTATGCTAAAACGGCAATGTACTAAACCAGGCATCATGCTAAAACGGCAATATACTAAAACCAGGTATTATGCTAAAACGGCAATATACTAAATCCGGCATTATGCTAAATGGCAATATACTAAAACCAGGTATTATGCTAAAACGGCAATATACTAAACCAGGCATTATCTTAAAACGGCAATATACTAAAACCAGGTATTATGCTAAAACGGCAATATACTAAACCAGGCATCATGCTAGAACTGTAATATACTAAACCAAGCATCATTCTAAAACGGCAATATACTAAATCAGGTATTATGCTAAAACGGCAATGTTCTAAGCCAGGCAATATGCAAAAACGGCAATAAACTAAACCAGGCATTATGCAAAAACGGCAATATACTAAACCAGGCATATATGCTAAATGGCAATATACTAAACCAGGCATATATGCTAAATGGCAATATACTAAAACCAGGTATTATGCTAAAACGGCAATATACTAAACCAGACATTATGCTAAAACGGCAATATACTAAACCAGGCATTATGCGAAAATGGCAATATTCTAAACCAGCCATTATGCTAAAATGGCAATATACTAAACCAGATATTAATCTAAAACGGCAATATTCTAAACCAGGCATTATGCTAAAACGGCAATATACTTATGAAGGCATTTTGCTAAAACGGCAATATACTAAACCAGACATCATATTAAAACGGCAATATACTAAACCAGGCATTATGCTAAAACGGCAATATACTAAACCAGGTATTATGCTAGAACGGCGATATACTAAACCAGGTATTATGCTAAAACGGCAGCAATATACTAAACCAGGCATTATGCTAAAACGGCAATATCCTAAACCAGGCATTGTGCTAAAATGGCAATATACTAAACCAGGCATTATCCTAAAACGGCAATATACTAAACCAGGCATTATGCTAAAACGGCAATATACTAAACCAGGTATTATGCTAGAACGGCGATATACTAAACCAGGTATTATGCTAAAACGGCAGCAATATACTAAACCAGGCATTATGCTAAAACGGCAATATACTAAACAAGGCACTGTGCTAAAACGGCAATATACTAAACCAGACATTATGCTAAAACAGCAATATATTAAACCAGGCATTGTGCTAAAATGGCAATATACTAAACCAGGCATTATGCTAAAACGGCAATATACTAAAGCAGGCATTATCTTAAAACGGCAATATACTAAACAAGGCATTGTGCTAAAACGGCAATATACTAAACCAGGCATTGTGCTAAAACGGCAATATACTAAACCAGGCATCATGATAAAACGTTGACATAATAACCAGGCATCATGCTAAAAACGGCAATTTATCAAACCAGGCAATATTCTATAACGGAAAAATACTAAACCAGGTATTAAAACGGCAGCACTGTATATGTTAGTTTTAAAGTTTTAGCATATCTATATACATCTGGTGGAGTGCCAGGTGGAGGCTAGATGACGGAGACGTCTGGTAAGGTTTGCTTTTTTACTATTCAATTGAATTACGAGACGCTGCAACCATCCTTTAGGCCGTTGTTATCTTGGTAACTATGTATTGGCAAGGGACATTTATCCTATTGTGCATTGCGTGAATACTAAAGGCAAAGCATATTCAAAAGTCTTTCATTATCATCTCATCATGCATGATTAAACGACAATACCTAATTCTTGAACAAACAATAAGACTATGACGTAGGTTCAATTCCTTTACTGTAAATGCATGGACGCAATCACAACTCCAAATAATAGGAAAACTGTTTCAACAATACCTGCTCTATCAAACCCATGCTCATTTAGGCCATGCAAGCAAATCTTTTGAAATTATCTATTCAAATTTGTATTGACTTCACCACTCCACTGAGCAAGTTATTTGTTATTTGCTTGACCACATGGGTTTGTACTGCCTCGCCTTATCTTACTAACATATTTCACGTTCACTCAAATAATTTCCCACATTAGGCCTAGTCAGCTAGGAAAGCAATATTGGAATCAGGTACAGACTGTTGCTTCGACGTTTGATGCAGACCGTAAGCTTGGCCTAATCATTTCGCTGATAATGGTTCGTACAATGATTCATGTTCAACTTTATTTTGCAAATTTTAGTTTTGCACTGAACTATGCACGATTTGTGTTGTGTTTGTGATAAGAATATGATTGTATTTAGACGTGAGTACAGGAAGTTTTTCAAACATTGTATGTCTAAAATCCCAGTTCCTAGCAGGGAAAGCAGCTAAACCGATATACGATTTATTTCATTGTATTTCGTACTCATCCACTTGATCAATTTTAGTTGTTTCTTCTGTGTTAGGATATTGCTTCTTAAGTTTATTGGCATTTTATTTCAAGGGCCTTGTATTGTTAAAGACATATCTTTGAAACGAAATACATCTTTCCTTAAACCCCTCGGATAAACTTTAAGGCTCCAATAAGGCCTAAGGTACACACGAACTGGATTTCAACATGTTTCAATTGAATAATTTCCAGCATTGTTCAAACCGGATTTTTTATCCACAGGGCTCATATTTCAATTTGCAACCAAGGTTCCTGGACAAAAACCAAAGCTATCACATTACATTGTTTTGATCGTTTCGAGATAACTGTTTAAGAAAAACGGTTTTGCTCCGGTATTTTTTATCCAGTTATTATGTTTAAAAGTTGGTTCCATATAGAAAGGTGTTTTTAAAAAAGGAATTTTTCAAAAGCATGCATTGCTTTCAAACTTACAAATCTACGTTATTCGAGGTTGCCCATAGCTACACATCATGTCGAGGCTAAAGGATGTTATCCTAATCAATCACACAAATTGCACCATCATTATCCACACTGATTACACAATAAAGACTGGATCGAGTAATCTGTTGATTTTTGGGCCTAATGAATGTTCGAAGCCAATACTTTTGCATGCACTTGGACTCCCAATATGGCTGCCAATGAAATCATGTTTACTTCATTTTTTGTTCAATTGAAAAATTGAAAATTGAAATTGTTAACAATAGCTGCACGCTTACTCAGTTTCGTGCTAGTGATTTGAAGCATTCCAATTTAGCATTCCAGTTAACATCAAAGCAAAGAGCAAGCCCCCTGTCGAGTTTCAAAATATTGAATTGAACCTCCCAATATGGCCGCTAATGACATCATTTTAGAAGGACAGATCCTCGATCCAGTCTTTCTTTTGAGATCAGTGATGATTCACTCAATGTAGAGACGATCCTATCTAGTTTGAAAGCATGGACTCAGAGGTCGTAGGTTCGAATCCTATCCGGGCATTTTCATTCACACAAATAATTTCAATTGATGATCCTTTGACCAAGATCTCTCCTTAAAGCTTTCTCTGTAAAATTTAAAATTTCAATTTCAGAAAATGACGTGTGAACTTACCCTTGTGGTTGTTGTGCTAGCCTTGATCAGTCTTGCAATGGCTGGTCAGCAGATTTGTACACAAGCAGATTGCACGGAGCACTGTGTTGATGCTCCCTGTGTTCAAACCTGCAATATCACCGACTGCCGCATGAATTTCTCTTGCTCAACCGCTAACACAAGATATTGTGGTGCCTTCTGCCAAGTAGGTGCTTGTCCCGAAATGAGCTGCCAAATAGAGGTATTTATGTTTGTTTAATCATTAGTTGTTTGTCTGTGCATTGTTGCTATTGTTTCGAAACAGGGCATCATTAAGAAAAGAAGACGAGCGGGTCCATCCATGAATAGAAATGTGGGGGTTTGTGGGCACAAAACACACCTCTTGATATAGTTGGAATTGCCTTCAAAATGAATTACTGTCGCTTTCCTTTAAGAACGTTTTCTAGCTATATATAATACGGTATGATATAGAAATCTGACTGTTGCAGCTGCAATCATTGCAACTGTCTGGATCCGCCCCTGAGGAATAAATGCTACTTTTCCCCTTTAGACCCACTTCTGCTGTGTGTTATACGTTATGTATTTATGTATCTATGTATGTTATGTGTATCATTCATCTCTTTCTGTTCTGATTACTCTGTTGAGTGTCCATATTGAGTGAAAGCTGAAGTGATCCATATTTTCACCTCACTATGTTTCCGAATTTCATGGCTATTTTGAAGTTCTGTACCATTAAAAGACTATGTACATCATGTTTATACTGTCTACTAAGAAGAAAGAGTCTCAGAAGACAAAACTCTTCATCTCGACAATCCTGTTAGGTGGTTCCCACTCATCAGCTATAGCTCTACTTTATGTATTGATCGAGAAAACTTTTCAAAATGACCTGAATAGGACTCGAACCCACGACCTTTAAATTCGTACTCTACAGCCTAAACAAGGACTTATCATATCATGTATTTAGTTAGTTATAAATATAATACGTTTTTCTTAAATCGATATCATAATGTGTATTTGTCATCAAACTGAAATAAACGATAATCACAAGAATTATTGTCTCTTTAGACGTGCAAATGGAAACTAGGTAGAAAAAAGGAATTTGAGTGATTCCAAATAAACTTGAACCAGAATTGTAGAAAATGGTGAAAAAATGCTTTAGAAGAAAATATATGTTTTTCTCTTTTTTAAGGAAATATTTTTGATAGTTCTTTTCCAAATAACTTGAAAAATTTACATGGTATTTTTCTTACCAAGCTGGCATCTCTGTCAATACCGGCACTTAAGACCAAGATGTTGGAAATGTTCGCAAAATGAGATAACATATGTCCCTTTATCTGAATTTATCTTATAATACGTACAATTAAGAGGAAAGCTCTGCTTTCCAAAAGAAACACATATTGTAAATTGACCTTATACTTTCTTTTCAACAGAAAGGGATGTGCCACGTTAGCTGCCTTAAACATGGCCATTGCAAGAGAATGATATCGAGAGGAGCCGAGTCAAACCTTCTTAATTGTGATGAGGGCTTCTGCAACATGGAGTGTTTGAACTACGATAGCAAGTGTTCTGCATATTGCAAAAAAGGCAACTGCAGTCTCAAGTGCAAGACTAAATCATGTGAATTCAACTGCGATGATGGAAACTGCAACGTCACAGGGGGCCTAGGCACTAGAAATATCAAATTTTCAACCAATGGTTCTAATTCCCGGATCACGTGTGCGATTGGAAACTCGTGTGGAATGGCAGGTTGCGATGCCAAGAATAACTGCGTTGTTTACGAGAAGAACCCTTTTAACGAAACTGGAATACCAACTTCAAATCCAACTGTGCCAACTTCTGCTCCAAAACGCCCAAGAGGTGCATCTGAAACTTCCAGTCTTTCTCTGGGGTTGATGCTAATTGCTTTTATAGCTTCAACTTTTTGTCAGTAGAAAATCTGTTTGGACGATTAAAAGACTTTTTGCTACGTTGCCTTTCTGTTTTGCTACCTGCACTGATTTACAAGCTACTTTAATGAGTTTAAAGGCCCTCTACCATTGCTATTTTTTTACAAACAATGTTTTCCTCTGTTGCTTGTAAGGTTATTTCACCCATAAAAATTTCAGGGTCTAAGAGAAGTTTTTTTAAAATTTTGTACAGAAGTGCTCTCAGGAAGTAATTTGTGAGAGAAAAAGAGTTCTAAAAATGCATAACAATATCATTTTGGACCACTCTTCTGAATTTCAGCTGTAAATAGTCCCTAATGACCCAGAACCTGTAAGGGTAAAGCTTCAATACATAAGTTCTAAACATGCAGGGGTTTTTACTTACACTCTTTTTTTTAAAGAAAACTTTTCTTAGAGCACGAGCCTTAAATTTTGGCAAAAGCACAAGCTAAGAACGAACCGAGGCTGGACATTCTTCCCCCAATACAATGATTTTATTAAATAACAATGAAACTGACAAACAAGAAGAACAAGACTACAGAGATCTGTCTAATGGTCAAAAGAATTAAAATTTGCAACAATTAACACAACTGAAGGCAAAAGCAGGCCTCAAATCAATGAAAAGTAAGTAAAATTTTAGAACAATTCAGGCCGAAAATAAGGAATATTTTAGAACAGCCAGCTTCAAATAAATTCTACTGGTTCTTATAAAAAAGAGCGCAGTTAAAAACAGAAGGAAGACCGTTTACCGCGAGTCAACTAAAAGTTTCTTTCATTCAGAGGGCTGGGAACCTCTCTCCAGAACACAGGGGTACAAGCCTAATTAATCCTAGCAACAAAAACAACAAGCTTCCTTGACTTACTGTGAAAAACAAAAAGAGCAATCGATTTTCCCAATTCAAAGAAATTCATTCAAAGGTTCAAAAATTACCAGCGATTAAAGCTCAGAAGGATGAAGAAGGATACAAATTCAAGCGGCTTGGGTATTCTGACACCTCAAAGAGCTGTAAGTGCCCAATCGGCAAGGTAAGATCTTACGTTTAAGGTCAACTGCTGAGACGAGGGGGGCAATTTTAAGAAATATTTAAGGAACGACCCGCTATTTATTATGATTTGTAATAGCATTTAGAAGCATGTAGAATGATCCATTAGGGGTACAGTATATATTTATAAGATCTGGTTGGATATTCAAAGTAAAATAGTCTGCCATATCATTATATCGATTATCTTACATATTTGCATTCATCTCAAAATTCACGTTACTTAACTGCACAAACAGGCTCACTGCCATGTTGAGACCTTCAAACTTCCTCAGTATGAAAACCGGGAGATTCTTAGATCTTTTCTGCCTTGTATTTTTTCATTGGTGGTTTATTTGAGCTATCCATAAAAGGCAAACTAGGAATCAGTTGGGAAAATTGGGAGAGTGTGGTCTGCAAATGTTTACTTAACCAGGAACCAGACTGCACAGGGTGGCACTTGCGCACCCGAGATAACAATCAAATAACAATAGAACAATAGAATAGAACAATAGAAAGTTGCTCTGGCGCACCCGAGATCTCGTTGATAGTTGCCATCATGTACAAACTGGTCCAGGAAACTTGCCTCAAAAACAGTGATTCCCAATGGAAGTTTTTTTTCTTTTTCAGGATTTTTGGTTCATTTCCTCCATTCTCTTGCAGGAGTTCCAACCAATCATTGTTGAAGTCAAATGATTTTGTGACGTTCCAGAGACAGACAATTATCACTCCTAGAGGCTTCAGAACAATGAGGATTTACGGTTCACCGGAAAAAGAAAAGAATGCCCTCCAAAAAGTAAGTTATTCTTTCGGAATAGGTCTTATTTTTTATCCTTTTTGCAAACTCAATAAGCATGTAGCCAAAAATCTGAAACTTCTTCTCAACAACTTGTTGTAGAATCAAATCTGAAGCATTCTAAATGCTCAATAGGCTTAGAAGCTAAAACTTTGTCTAGTGATGGGGGCTCCAAAACATTTGGCAATAGATCCCCTTAGATCCCTTGTTTATAATGGTTTTGTAGTGCTGATGGATCAATGATGACTTGTGTGTGCATGCATATTTTTAGGGAATTTCAACTCTTGCTGACTACTAAAAAATGCCATTGCTGCAGCAATTTCAGATTTTTCCAGCATGCTGGAACGCACATGTTATACTTAGAATTTCGTAGGGTTTCCCTCCTAGCTATTTTTCTTGAATATGTATTGGTGTTCTGGAAATAATACTAGGAACAAAATGAAATTGCATCTTGTGTTCCTTAGGGCACTGAGATACCCATGCACCTGTACATATTTTAGTATTCATGAAACAATTCAAGCAACAATTGCAATATTTGAGGATCAAATAAATATATCTACCAATGCCAAAACTTCAACTCGGCATCTTATATCTGAATAATTCATATGTGGTGAGAATGGGGAAGAGATATCAGCTTTTTGGGGCCCACAGAATTAGGATGTTGGTAGTTCAAGTGCGCAATAGATCAAAAGCGCTATAGGAGAAGACTAGTTTTCTTTCACTGTGAGTCTCTGCAATCATCAAACATTTTGATAGCATTTTTCGTAGAAATGTTATTCCACATATTGTAAGTATTGAAAATAATAATATTGCTGAATAATTTCATTAAGTATTATTTTGTAAATAATGAGAACATATGCTTTGCTTGTATTGCTTACCACCATTAATGCTATGTAGGTACGGCAATGGAGGCAAGTATGTTTCAGTCAATATTTGTGGGTATTTCTAACTCATTAGTAAGCTGGTCTTTTGGCAATGGCTCTCTTAGCAAATTGGAGCTATGAGGGTGCAGCAAGTCATTATTCTAGCTAGAGTGCAGAGGATGAAGCAAGGGTGTAGCAAAGTGCAGAAAATGAGAATGCAGCCAGAGTGTAGGGAGGCATACAAGGATGGGTGATAGCAAAGGGAGCCTTGGAGCAAACGGGTGTAGCAATGGCTCTTTTGTACCTATGTTTCTAAATGATTGTTGTTACTCTTAAATTCTCATGGTATTTTTGGTGTAGATAGTTGATGTCAACAAGGGGGCAACTTCCCTTACTGAGCCCCGGCAAAATTCCCATATGATATTGAAAATGAGCCAATTTTTCTTAATCACTCCTAATTGTGCATGCAGCTTTTCATCAGTGAGGGGTAATTCACTCAAATTTCAAAACGTACAAGATTTCATCAAAAACAAAGGGGATTATTCAGAGAATTTCAAGGGATTTTCAATTAGAGTAATAGGATTTCACAGAAAAGTATGAGTTTTTAAGGAGTGAGTTGCCCATTGGAAATTACATTAGAGACAAATTGACAAGAGCTCCCTCTCTATTTTTCCTAATTTTAAAACCAGGCCTGAAGCCCCCTTTTAACATTTTCCATCTTCTATTCAGTACAAGCCACGTCCGAAATCAGCCCTTGACGGAATGATGTCAAAGACTACAAGTAACAACAGTTTAAGTCCTGGAGATGGAAGGTAATGTTTATTGTCTACATACGGTTTTACATCACGTGGTGCTGTGCCCAGTCTTCCCCAGAAGTGGGAAATCCGATATGCTATGCCATGCTTTTTTGGTCAGTTTAAAAGAATGTTTAATTAACGTTGCAGTATTGTTGACATCAGCATGTTGTAATAGTTGTTTCGATGTCTTTGAATCTTTCTGTACTGAATATAAGTACACAGCAAGATTCTTCAAACTATTTTACATTGATTCCTAGTTGAATAACAATTCTCTCAAATAGCCATTCTCTTATGATTTTGATGAATAATTTCTTAAATTTCTTAACTAGTGTTTTTGATCAATCAACTGGAGTGGGTCACCACAATAGCAATGTGCTTCCTCTAGTAGCCAAGACGTTGCCAAATACAAGAATAGCATACTAGCATACTAACCACTGTTCAAAATTAGAGCTGAATCATGTGACATAGCCAGGTATGACTTAAGGTTAAAATGGGGCCCTTCTACGAGGGTCCTGAATGGGGTACTAATCTCAAATCCCAATTCCCGACACTTAAATAATCAAAAATCCCAATCCCAATGAGGATAGTGGAGAAATTCCCAGTATTGATGTCATTAACAATCACAACCCCATTTTACTTTTTCATTACCAAATCCCAATCCCAAGAAGTCCAATCCCATTTTCCCAGTTAATAAAAAGGCAAATTCCAGTTCCCAACTTATCCCTTTCTGATCCTGTTCTCATAGTGTTTTTGAAAAGAAATATGATTGGGAATAATTGTTGGTTGTTGTTGATAGAAGTTTCTTTTCCAAATATTGATTTTAGGGTGAGATTTAGGGCCCCCTATTCATGCCATCCCAAATATTGATAAGTCCTCTATATATGATGGGCAAGGTTTTGGTTCAAGACCTGGGTTTGAGTACCTAGTAGATGCATTCCAATTATGATTTTAACCCACTTGTGAAGGTATATATCCCCAAGACTTATGAATTTACACAATTCATTAAATTAAAGAGGGTTACATACAGGGGTCATCTGCTCCTGTTACCTTATAGAAATTGCAAATGTTCTGTCATTGTTCTAAGAAGAAGTGTTTATATATTTTGTGTTCCCTGATCTCTGCTTGCTGTCAATGCTCCCTTGTTCCCTGTTTACTTTCTCGTGTTCCCTTTTTAATCTTGGGCATATTCCCTGTTCCCTGGAACCCTTTATGAACCTCATTAAAAGAGAATAAGACCTTTTTGCCTTATTTCTGTACAGCTTTTTGTTATTAGTTGCACATATTTCTGTATAACAAATCATTTTTTCTAGTTATTTATTCTGTATAACTGATTATTATACACATATCAAGCTTTGGTGACCCTTTTACATTTTAGGCTGCTGAAACGTGCATCGAGTGCTAATGAATTGAATCGCAGAAGAAGCACTGAAGCAAAAGAAGAAAGACCAAACACAGGTAATTTAATTTTCCACTTGTCAAAGTTTCAATTCTTCATAGAAATGGAAAACTAATACCTGTATAGCAATTAGAAAGTAGAAACCGGTTTTTTCAACCTCACATCCTCTCCTATTCAATTTCACTTAATTCAATTTATTTGAAGAATAAACCACCTGAAACATATGATAGTGATAAGAACACGAGAGATGCACTTATCTAGCTTGTGCCTTTCACATAGAACGGAATAATGAGACAAAGATACAATGATTTGAAGTTTCTTAACAAATAACATGAAGATAAGATCGGAGGAAATATAATAAGAATATTCAGTGAGCTAATCAATTTAGACATCAAAAGTAGAGGAGTTAATAATCATGAATTTTTATTTCCAATAGTTTTTTTGCAAAGAAAGAAGGACAACTTATAAATTTTGAAGTAGGTTTACACCAAAACCATGGGTCCCATATTGTGTAGACAGAAGGAGTTAGTTTTTCCACTTTGGCTCTTCCATTAACAATTTATTGTTCGTCTCACTAATTGGTTGTTTCTCGCTAGACCAATCATCACCTCCTTTTCGATGGCCTAATATCTATCCACATCTGGGTATAATAATTCGTTAGGATCGTTTCGTTCTCTTTCTGGTGTACTACTCTAATGAGCGTCAGACATAGAGATTGACAAGTTGTTATGTTTTGCTACTTTTCTGATTTTCCTCGCCATCCCCAAGTTCTTTACAGATAAAAGAATGTTCTGATGTATTACTCTGATGAATGTCAGCAGCAAAGTTTTAGTAGTGATAAATTACTATCTTTCCGATTTTCCTTGCCATCATTATTTGGATCTCCTTGAATTAACGACCAAACAATTTCAGTCAGGGAATATCATTCCCTTGGATCATAAATTTCAAACTTTTAGATCTCCCTGTTTGATTATAGTATTCATCATTTCTCAGAATCAGATTTGTGACGAAAGAAGTTCTGAAAACCCCCAGATCTGCTGAAATTCACAGAGTTTTCAAGATGCTAATCCATAAAAATCTGCTAGTCTAAGATAATCATAATTTTTTTAATTAAGTAGATTTATAGAAGAGATTTGTAGAATAAATTGGTAGATTTGGGTGATCTTTAAAGCTGATTTATTACTTAGAACTGATGCTAAGCCTAAAGCTCATTAATTTGCTTTTCCTAGCTTCCTCATCAACCAGCACAAGCAGAAATATGATATACAATGCACGTCATTCATCTTGCTTGCCCCCAGACCTCTATCGTCAGGACAAACTACGCGCTGAAGCTCGAAAGAACCATCCTCGATCGGCGACGCATTCCTGCGAAGAATGCAACTCAACCGGGCGACATGAAGCGACAAGACGGCGAAGAACGCGATCCGCTGAAACGGCAGACCGCTACGGCACGCCGGTTGCTTTGCCGGCCTTCGTCAAAGGTAACAAGTTTCTCACACACGAGGATCTGGATATGGGACAGAAGCAATACATTTGGGGCATGGCGAGGGTGTATTCGACGGACCAGCTGAAGGGCTTGAAACAGCGCCAATATCAGTCGATACTGAATTACGAGTATATGAAGAGGGTTGTGTCACGTGGGGTAGAGGAAACTGACCGAGTTAAACTGTGGAAGGAGTATTTAGAGTATCAGAAAGTTATTGATCGAATTGGAAAGGTATGATGGGTTTTTTCTTGATTTCGTAACAGCATAAAACTTTATGGAGACAAGGGAACAATTTTTGCTCACGAAACAAAGGTGAAGCAAAAAAGGTTTAGTGCTTTACAGAATTTCAAATTACAAAGTAAATGTTATTTATGGAATGTCTTCCTGGTAGAATCAGTCTGCATTGGCCACTTTAGGTAATTAAGTATATAGGTCTGTAAGTTCTTGTGTGCCTAGGTTCTTACTTTAAAATTTGATAGACCCTCTCAGGTATGGATTCTTCTTCATTTCAAGTCACGTTACTGTTCTCTTGAAAACTTAACTATCATTCCAACTTTTGCATTCAAATTAATTTTGCACGGCATGGATAAAGAAATAATATGGAAGTAAATATATAATATGAAACTCGGAACAGAATCTCAGGTTTAATGGAATGGGATTTCGTAAACTCACAAGAAATGTTTGCAAAAACAACAGGCCTATCTCTCGAGAGGTCGATAACGGATACTTAATGGGGAAACTAACCTAAATTCAAGGAGGCATTAAAGTAGTTTTAAGTTTTACTTTAGTTAAGTGTTTCCCTAGACGAATGTTGCCTCCTTTCCCCTGGTCTCTCGGGCCTTAAAAACCCCCTAACCTAGTAGCCTCTTTATCATGCTACCTCCTTACGGTTGTAAAAAGTTGGAAACTAAAGTTCTAATACACTCTTTTTTCTTTATAAGAACAATTTTATAAGAACACGAGCCTCAGATTTTACCAAATCTTAAGAACAATTTAAGAACAAACCGAGGCTGACAATTTCATGGTCAATATAAGAATTATACGAAATAACTACGAGACTGACAAATAATTATAAAACAAGTAGATTGACAGTCACACTGATATGTCAGATGGTCAAGAGAGTCCACATTTGAACCAATTAACACAACTGATAGCGAAAACAGACTTCCAAATCATCATAAAGTAAGAACAATTTAAGAACATTTTAGCCTGAAAATAGAGGAATATTTAAGAACAGCCAGCTTCAAATCAAATTTACTGGTTCTTATAAAAAGAAAAGAGTGTTAACTAAAGAGTCAAGAGTGAAGTATGTTAAAGTACATCAGTCATACAGAACTTAATATTTATAATAATTTATGAATTAATTAGTTTAAAAAATATTATAGATATAATTTATGATAATTAGCTGAACATTGATATTCGTCGTAGGATGGGTCCGTGCCGAAAGAAAAATCTCTCTGTGAAAAATATCTGAAATCACACAGCCATGCTAAGAAACATCGAATCACAGGCTGGACGACGGAATTCAGTGACAACGAGTCAAGCATTGAATTGGATTGCTCCTTCGGAGCCTCCAGCGATCATCCCAGCTCCGCCGAAGAAGAAAGGAAGATTGTGCATGAGGATATGGATGGGAGGCTATCGCCAGTTAAATCAGCGAAACAGAGGCCAAAGTCTTCGAAATTTAAAGCAAGGTAATATGATAGTGCTAGAACTAAACAAGACCAATTGTACACCTACATCTACATCTACATATTAATCAGTAAGACCAATAAGGTATCACACTGATGGAGATCATCGCACTTCCCATGCATTCCCATAGTCGTGAAGCCAGTGAGAAGTTTGGAACTCTATGGGAAGTTGACCAGGGATGGGTATGCATGAGGAGTGAGAAGATCTCAAGGCCACTGCAAGGGATAAAAAGAGTGCTCTTGCAATCATCAGACGGACTACAGTGGATTATATCCCGTCCTAGTACACCTTCTTACATGGAGCACTATGATGCCTTATAGATAAAAGCAATGCCATAGGGAAAAATGACGTAGTTTAAATAAGTAAACAAAAAATTAAATAAAATTGAATGTTGATAGCCGATGTTGATAGGCAAATACACTTACTATCTTCGTAAGGTATTGGTTTACTGTATGTGCTAAGCACAAAGGGCCGAATGAATAGGTAGACTAATCGAGCAGTGCAATCCTGGTCCTTCCTCTCAATCTGACCACACCTCGTGATTACTTTTGCCCTTTTTGCCTGGAATTACCGAGAGCTGACAAAGTCTCTCTTCACACGTTGTGACAGGTCTGAAGGTGTTTTGAACCTGGGACTCTTTGAACAAGCGTAAATTGATCTGAGTGGTCATGCCTGCCTTGATGGAATATGAAAAATAAATGATGTAGAAGACTGATGTAGTTTAGGAAAAAAGCTTTAATTCTATGTTTTCGTAATCTTGTTTAGCCAGGAACAAAACAACTCTATTTTCTATTTCAAGACATTGTCTAATAACGCCTACTCGAATTAAGTTTCACACAACCTGGCTAAATGATAGAATGAAAAAACCACACCATCTTCACTCACTTAACTTTCTCAACCGAACTCATACAGGAAAACTCATTCAAATTGAATAAGACTCCAAATTAATTACCTCGTTATCTGTTTTGACAACTTCGAGACCAATAAAGATTCTTATCAATACAAGACAAGACATTTCTAGATTAACAGCCATTAAAACAAATAATGAATAGACAATAGAGAGCGATAATATAGAGACAATAGAGAGAGATAGTAGCACGAAGAACCTTTGTCATTGTCTGTTAGGGTGAATGTCCACTAGCCGAGAAAGGTCGCGCAATTCAATATTTTACGACTAGGCCATTCTACTAAAAGGAGGAGTGGTTTCTACTTTTTAACGCTCGACTCTTTCTGCTGTATTTTATCAGACATCAACTGCGCATGTGTAAATGCAATAACAAGTAGAATCGCTCGACTTTCTCCAGCTAGTAGAAATTCATTTATAAATCTAGGTTGAAAATAAACCTGATAGTAGAAAAACTTTCATTTTCTTGTTTTTGTTTCCATCTTTCTTATTCACTATATATCAGGACGTGCAATAGGAGGCATTAAATTAGTCAAACATACACGTATACACGTGTTATCAAATATATGATGGAAGCTTGCATCGTTCTTCGATTTTTGCAAATCGTTCATCAATCTATTAAATCGATGCAAAATCCCCTTCCGAATCGTTCGAAATATTTTCAATTCGCAATGAGAATTTCTGAACGCTTTCATCACCTGAGCATTGCAGCACAGACGTAATTCATTATGACAGACGACTAGCACAGCACAGCACAGTATGAATAATGGCTTATTTTACAACCCAGTGCAGACCTTTGTATGCTATGTTTTATGCATTGCGACTTATTTAACAGCACAGTACAGTCTTATGCATTATGGCTTACTTTACAACACAGTACAGACCTATACAATGCCTTATGCATTATGACTTATTTCACAACAACACAGTAGACTTGTGGTTGATGGCTTATTTCACAACGCAGTGCATACTTATGCAATGACTTGTGCATTACATCTATTTCAACAACATACAGACTTACGCATACTGATGCATAGTGGCTTATTTTACAGTACAGTACAATCTTATGCATTATGACTTATTGTTCGAATAGCGTACAGCCTTATCGTAATCAATGCTGTTTTATTCCACGATTGAAATTCAATATAATCGATTTGAATATTTTATTTCATTTCCTTTTCGAAGGAGAACAGAACTAAGTGAAGCTGATGATCTGCAGCAAACTCGAAACATCATCGAATTCAATCAACAAACAGATGGTATGTCTTTTTGTGACTTTTTTCATTGTTTGCTTCCATATTACTTATATTATATGGTATCATATCAAGTGACAGTCATCAGAGGGGAATGATCAGGAAGCCTTTTTTATTTCTTTGCTTTATTCTAGACATTTGTCTGGTTTTAGCCGTGTACAAATTTTGTTTGAATTCGTTAGAAAATAGCTATATTAACAGAAGGGTTGTCCATCTAATCATTGATGGAAATATTCCAATATGATTGATTTTAAACTAGAAGAGATTAAATAGACAATCAGCAAAAAAGGAACATTTGGTTTCAGTCGCTCAGCCCCGTGAACTTAAACGGAACAATGACAAGACTTAAGGTTGTGCACGGCGGCTGTTGAAAGAAGCTATCAATGACATCAAACTAAAGGCTTCCAGACTATTGCCTAAAATGACCCTTTTTATGTAAACCATCTTGAATTGAGAAAAAATTCACCCTAGCTATCCCAGAATCCTTTAGGAATTCTAAGATCACACAAAGCATTAAGGGGAGGCAAATTTACATTAATCCAGGATGGTACCCTTAACAGAAAACGGGTCTATTGACTATGTACATGATGAAAAGGGACAGTTACGTTTTTCACCAGTTTGCTAATCCCCAAAGAAGTTGCCTGACTATAGATCCCATCTCTTAAACATTCAAAATATTTTTAACTTTTTTCCTGAGATAACTAAGAGGGTTATACACCTATAAACTTTGACAAGTTTGATAAAACGTTACAAGAAGTCTTTGGTCATGACTTTAATTTTAATACAAATATAAAAAACTTCAATGTTTTACGAGACGTTTTAAGGTACTTAATTCTCTGTGATTGTGTCTCTTTAGGAACAGTTCGTAAACAAGGTAAAATTTCATCCAGAATTTTAAAATTTCAAAATTCAGAATTTTTAGAATTTCACCCAGAGAATAATTTTATTAGTATCAGGGACACCAGCAGATATTTTTGTGAATGAAAATTCTTTAAGAAATTTTGTTTTTTTTCTCCTAGATTCGCTTTCAATAGAAGCACAAGAAAGACTGAGTATCGGTGATACTGAAGAAAATTACATTTGAATTTTAAGAGTCAGGGAATCCTCAAGTTTTGTGCCGATCTAAGACCAGTCAGACGATTCTTTCAATTTTATCATTACTTAAGAGTTTATTTTTACTTTCTTTTAGATAAAACCTTTATAGAATAACAGTGGAAATAACGGGAGAGTTGATAATATTTTATGTGATTTGAATACAGGGGCTGTAAAATCTAGTTATTGGTCGGGAGGAAGCGGTGGATTTTGTAAGCTTTTTCACTGGTAGGGAAAATATTTTAAGGGGTCTCTAAAATTTCGGCTAGGATCATATAAAACTGTGCCTGTCCCATTTAATAATGCGCGTATTATGGTGTATATTGTTTAGATACTTCAAAACTGGATTTGGTCATTTTTCTGAGTAAAAGGGTTTTTATAGTGTCAGTATAACTTATTGTCACATCTTCAATTTTACTTATCTCCGCCAATTAAAGACAAGAGAGGCAAATCACTTTCTAAAAATCTTGCATACCTTCCAAAAAAATTGATATCATTCTAACAACAATCGCTTGGGAATGTCTTGAAATATTTTTGTTCCTAAAAATTCTGATGCGAAATGCCCCTTGGAATGAAAGAGGATGTGAAATGTCCCTTGGAATGACACACATCAGCGAAATCAAGTGATCAGGTCCAGGGATCTCTCATTTTTGCTTTCAAAACCTTTTTGAGCAATTTAAAGCAGTTTTCATCTCTTCAATAGAGAAAACTGAAGGGAACCAATTTTGACTTGGGCCACTGGGAAAAGGGTAATTTTATCTTCCACTACTGGGGTAAGACCAGGGGCCTACTATTCTGCCCCCATTCCCATCTTTACATTTGTCGTCTATGTCATATTTCTTACCCTTCTTTCCCCAATTGGGAGCACGACATTTAATCCAAGCCTACGATCTTGTTCTATACTCATTAACAGGAGTCTTCAATGGCGCCAAACCAGCAAATACGACGTAATTTGGAATTCTTATCAGCAGTTTTCAAACTGCTACGTAACTGCTAGGCTAAATTAGCTTTTCAATCCACTTTGACTGTCAGATTTTCTAACTTTGACGTCATTGTAAAAAAGGTAGTTAACATTGAATAAATATGTAATTACATTTATGTGATCAGTTGCATTTGATTTTAAAAGGATTTTATGGGGAAATTGTTAAGCAAATGGATGGATGAGGATATGAGTCATTTCTTATGCAAACTGTCTTTCCTGTGTATTTTCTATTCACTTGTCTTTTCTACGGTATTAAATGTGCTATTAGCGCTGCTCATCGTCGACAAGGCCTTTTCAACAATAGGCTACCACGCACAAACCATCACAGCATGAAACAAAAGCTTGCAGTATCAGCCTCGATTGATTATGAGTTGTGAAAACGAGGCAAGAATTATTGAAATAGGGTGAGCACCAGATCTGATCGTGCAGGATCAAACCACGGCAGGCCTACTTTCCAATATTGAATACTTCGAAATATCACTGATTTTGCGTATGAGTGAATATAGCTTTGGAGAAGCCTTCACTATCATCTCCCTAACGAGTAGATGAGTGATTCCATTATTTCAAAAAATGCGAAGTTAAACAAGTTTTACAAAACATAACACGTAGAATCGCCTTGGGAAGTGGGTGTGAGCCTGATCGTAGGCACTACATCATATCGAACTTAAGGACATGACATCATTATGTTGTTCAATACTTAGTTCTCTAAATCTAACTTGAATACCTTTCTCAACCCAAAATTTTAGAATGGACCATAATTGTGCTTATTTGAATTGTTAAGAACACAGGATTTTATGGTCCTTTTATAGATTTTAGGTTCAGAAAGGTCTTCAAGTTAGAATTATGTAACTAGTATTGGACAACACCATGAGGTCAAGTCCTCAAGTTCAATATGATGTAGTGACTACCAATCCTGACCGGTGGGACTTCGTGCTCTCCTTGAAACAGGGAACCAAGATGGATACCGAAATTCGGGCATTGGACATTCGGGATATTAGCTATTATTTGATTGAAGGCGTGTGGCTAGGTGAAAAAGCGAAAACAAAAATCTAAACATAATATAACATGTATGGATGTTGAAATCATAGACATTTTCCAGTTAAGAATAAATAGAGGAAATCATGAAGAATTCACTTATCTTTCTCCTCAAACGAAAGCTTCATATTTAGTCTTCTTTGAGCGATCGTTGCTATCATAGTCGTTGAAGCCTCGTTTCTGTCCTCTGCCTTCGTAGCCTCTAGATTGACCATAGTTCTTTTTGTATCCGTTTGAATATTGTCCGTTTCTGTTGTTGTAGCCTCCACCATTACGAGACCCAAAGTTGTTGCTGTTGTGTCGTTCCTCTAGTTCTGGGAGCTCTGTTGGAGTTTCGAGAAAAGCGTAATGGCGGTCTCTCCAGTTATTCTGCAAAAAAAGAAACAGAAATTTAATATTCAAGACACTTTTACCAACCCTGGGGAACTTCTATGCAGTACTGTGGGGGTACCATCATATTGTTGACGATATTTGGTATAGTATGGGGTATACCATTGGTACAGCAGAGAAGTGCTATCAGTACTGTGGGACTGGTAAGGATATTCATTACTGTGGAGGGAAACCTCAAGCACTTAGGGTATCAATACTGTGCAGAATATCATCAGTAGTTTAGAATCACTCCCCAATTCTGATGATACCCTGCACAGTACTATTATCCACAGTTCTTTAGGCTTCCCTACACAGTTTTGAATATCCTCCACATTACTGATGATATCATCTCCACAGTACTGGTGGTAACCCTTCAAGTACTTAAGGCACCCCTCACGATACTATAGGTTCCCCTTAACAGTCCTGAATATATCATTTCGTTGGAGAATCAAATTGAACAAAAGATCACATTGTTCCTCATAAGATATTCCAGTACAGACTTTATCATAAACAGTTTCTAATAAGAAATGGGTGTATTCGATTAATCGTGGCTCATAAACGTGTCCACTTTTTCCCGGCGCACACGGTACAGGCAGTCATCGCAGAGAACGACTTTCCTCAATTCAAATGATTCATCAAAGATGGAATTATACAGGAATTTCTTAAGACTGGTGATGAAATTACAGGTCGTTTGAAGAAAAACACTGAAAGATCTAAAACATTTATTATTTGGTCGAGTTTCTACAGGTGTCGTATTCACTCGAGGTTTTCCAACTAAGTTGCCACCCAGATACGTTTTTATAAGAAATTAACTCATGAAAATATTAGCACTATCTGTCCAGGGTGTTATGTCATCTAAAATTTACGAGTCCAGGGTTTTTGTTGCAAACATTTTGAATAGACATTTTTCCTGTTAAGACTGCCATCTTGAAATTAGAGAAAATTACCCCCAGGCTTTCCAGCATTGCTTTGCGATTTTTAAAGGAAAGCAATGCGTTAAGGGATTTCCAGTGGGTATTTGCATTAACCCAAGATGGTAGACTTAACATGGTAAAGGTCTATATTAGTCTGGTTTAAGATAAACAATAGAAAAGGGAAACACAGCGAAATCGTCTGACAGAAAGAGTTTAATAAGAGTTTTACAGAGTAAAAAGAGCCAGCAATCGTTGAGACAGATCTACGAGCCCCCCATATTTTCGCATGAGGTGTTATTGGCTATTTTTATAAGGAACCTAGCTTAGGGCCTATTTCTTTAAGTTCCTTATTTTGAGACCACTTTTGACCACATTATAGTTCTAAGATACCTTAGTAGTTTCATAATTTTGAGTGTTCATTTAGTGAATAATAATTAGTACGGACGCAAGAAAAGCATTAAAATTCAATAATATGCAATTAACTCTGATAAGAAAACATGCCACATTTTAGCTCGGTGTGTTATCTACCATTTCTTAGTGCGTGTAATCGTGAAATCGTATCTTTTAATGCGATATTTCGTGAATCAAGATGAATTAAGCGAGTGAATGCGTGAAAAGTCAACATTTCGTGCATAAGCGCGCAAATCACAACCTATATTGGAGGGAGGGGGCTGTATCAATGCAAAACTTCTCAAAGATCCCATCGAAGCTCGCTGTAGTTCTGAAATACCCTGCATACTACTTGGGGTCAATTGAAATGATCTTATACAAACGTATAGGCATCCAACAGCACATAAAACAGAATATTCGAACAAAGAAAACGGAATCACTCCCATTGAGAAGGCTAAAATCCATGCACAACAATGCGAACACACACGACGGCAAAGCAAATGTTGACCGTGCAAAGCAAACTGCAGACTTATACAGTGTCGGGATTTCTTTAAGAAAGCAACTATACTATAATAAGCTATACTCCAACGACGGGATTTCTTTAAAAAGAAACTAGTATTAACTTCTGAGCAGAACAACACAGCACCAGTGCCAATCTTCTATACTCGATTCTCCATTACAATCAATAACAACGACACAAGGTGTGGAATATTTTACGGACCTTGGGACTACGGACCATGACTCTGTGGATAACTACACTATATGACAGGGCAACATTTTCCGGCTCGAGCCAAGGTCACCTTGGGAGCTGTGAGACAAAACAATGACACTAATGGGATTGCAAATCAAAATTCAAATATTTCAAACTATAACGATTAACAAGCTAGGTATATCTTATTGATCCAAAGGTCAGAATAGCAACAACAACAATAACAGTGGACGATTTTGCAAAGTATAGCGAATTTCAACCTCAGGAAAGCACAGCTCCAAAAAGTAATCAACTGCATGACTGCAGCGAAGAGTGGGTCAGGCCGATTCAATTTTGATATCTAAGCGTATATGCTATTATAATCCTATGATGCATTGCCATAATTTGCAGAATAGTTATTAGATTGCTTAGTGGTCAGTCCAAAAATAAGGGATCAGATATAATGTACACAATCTCCCAAACCAGGCTTCCAAAGTTACTCTAATCAGCTTTTTCGGCAATTAGATCCGCTACGTTCCTGGATGTCATTTCCCCTGAATCCATCATCCATATAGTCAAGACTCCATAATTCTACTATTCCAAAGCCCGGCAAATGTAACGCAGCAGTTTTCGTGGTACATAACACTGAAAGTACAATGACGACTAGCTTTTATCCTGGAGGGCAATTTCCCAGAATCCATTAACCATGAAAAATTGGCTCCACAGTCTACAATTCCAAAGCCCAGCAAATATTTCACAACCTCCCTCTAAGTGCATAATTCTGAATCTATAATAATGACTAGCTCCAATCCTGGATCGCCATTCCCGTAAATCCATTCCATAAAGCCATGGCTCCACAGTTTTTCGACTCCAAAGTCCGGCAAATATACCGATACTGCTCTTGTAGACCATAATATTGAATGGCGACCAATCCTGGTTGGCAAATTGGCTTGAATCCATAATCCACCAAATCACGGCTTCAATGGGTTCCGCAGCCCGGCAAATATCCCGCAACCATTCTCATGCTGAAAGTACTACGACGACTCACTCCGCGCCTGGATAGCGATTCTTCGTACAAGCAAGCGTCAATACTCACGACAGGTTATCAGCCATCTATTTTCCTGTAATAATCCCAACTCATACGAAACAACAAAGAATTCATAATTAGGATGTTCAAATAGCAGGTGGGATGTAAATTGGATTCGGAGTTCACTTATTATACATCAGCAACGTAGGCTACTAACTTGCATAGTCTAATCGTTACACTGCGGAGAGGTTGTGTGTTGTGTGCTTCGCTAAGTGTTTGAAGAAGGTAAATGAAACAGGAAGAAAAGCAATGACTGTATCAGTAAATTGAATATTGCAGCAGGGCAGAAGATTGGTTATACATTGCTTCAGGTAAGTATCACTCGAAATACTATATTTCACACTCCAATACTTTCATACTATATTTCATACTCCAATACTTTCATACTATATTTCACACTCCAATACTTTCATACTATATTTCACACTCCAATACTTTCATACTATATTTCATACTCCAATACTTTCATCATACTCCAATACTTTCGTTTATTATTCCTGATACTTCAATATTTCTTACTATATTTAATACCCCAATACTTTCAAACTATATTTCATACTTCAATACTTTTGTACTATATTTCATACTCAAATACTTTCTTACCATATTTCATTCTCCAATACTTTCAAACTATATTTCATACTTCAATACTTTCGTACTATATTTCATACTCAAATACTTTCAAACTATATTTCATACTTCAATACCTTCTTACTTCAATACTTTCGTACTATATTCCATACTCTAATACTTTCTTAATCTATTTCGTACTTAATTTTAGTGCTTCTAGTATCTAGTTTGAGCCACTATGTTAAGGAATAACACGGTTTTGCGTAATTATAAATAGCAACAGTGATTCATTCTTATAATAAATTGAACCTTATTCCTTGAATGAAGACGATTTTCATGAACTGAAACTGCTAAAAATTAGTATTTGATAGATATCTATTTATATCTATATCTGAAACTAACCATATCTATTGAATACTATTTGAATTTTGTTTAATTTTACAAATTGAAGTGTTTTCTTCTTGCAACCTAAAAGATCTCCCAGAGTTGCCACAGAAATAGCTACGTATGATGTTTGCAAATCTAACTTAACCTTTCGAGTGTAGAATGACAACATTGAACATGAACGCATATCATCTCATACATAACTTTGCAAATAGTGGTATATCTTTCTGGCACGCCCGGTACGAAAGTGGTCCAATTTTATTGGATTTTCACTTTATGGACAAAAAGTGAACAGATTTAGGACAATCAACGTAAAAACAGACGTCTGTATAAGGGAAGCAGCCAGGGGGCCATGTGAGCCATCCCCTCCCCCCTTGTAAAGAAAGGTGTATACTATTTCTTATGCTTTAAATGCTCAATGACCCATCCCGTTTGACCTTCCTGGTGTAAAGCCGAGATAAAATTATTAAACAATTTAGGCTGAAAATTGAAAATTTACCAGCCAGCTTTAAAAAGGTCTTACACTCAAATAAAATATTCCTAGTTTTAAGGAGTATAGTGTAGGCGTTATGAGCTTACGATGAAAATTGGATGAAAATTGTTTGATTCTCGATGATTAGATATTTTAAGCTTTGGAAATTTTGCTAGTATCTGAACAAAATAAAATCTCCGCATGTTTTAGAAGTTCCTTAGAAAAAAACATAATCATACGGCAAAAAGTGTGCTGTAGAATAGCCTAATTTTATACCAGGATGGGGTATTAATTGAAGACCACCAAGTGGACGTACTATTTCTTAAGCAAGTGCTTTTTAAGTAAGTCAGTGCTCGACAAGGGAAAAGTTAAGCGATTCCAGTGCTGGATCGAAGAATACGAAAGAATTTGAAAAACGTATTTTTCAATGCCTTGATGGAAATGTGTTCAGGCACTATCTTATTTACTACATCTACCTTTACATCTATAATTACGTTTATGAGAAACAAGAAAGGATACTGGTTCTATATAACTCATTTTTATGCTCTCGCAATCACCAGACAGACGATATTACCTTCGCTTAAGACCTTCGTACATCGAGCACAATAATGCTGTTATAGACAACACTATGCTATAGAGACATGTAATTTCAGAAGAAGGAGAAACAAGATAGGAGGCTGGTTCTCTGTAACTCAGTTTCAAGCATTCGCAATCACCAGACAGACGATACACCTTTCTTGTTTCTCATCTATATCGCTCTACCTTCGTACATCGAGCGCTGTGATAAAGTCATTGCGATTGCTATAGAGATAATCATATTCGAGGGGCATATCACTCTCAAAAAAGTGTACGAGATTTTTGTGATTTCAAAAATCACAGTGATTTTTTTGTGATTTAGGTGATTTTTCTTCTATTTTTCTGTGATTTTTTTCAAAAAGTGTACGATATTTTAATGAGTGATATGCCCCTCGATCATATTCATATTTCATTTGTATCTTTATCTATAACTAACTATATCTATTGAATACCGTTTGATTTTAAATACCTGTTACTACTATTGAGCCTTTAAACACTTATTCACCATATTCTAGTCTATTCCTAAAAACACCAATGCTTAGTTTAGGCCTAGGCAATTGCGAACTGCTAAGCAGTTTTGAGTACTCAAGTCTATCGTGTAGCTAAATAAATTCAGTGCTGATGGTGAGCTTAAAAGATATAGTGTAAGATAACTACTGAGCTTTGCATCTTACGAATTGGTAGCACTTAGAAGCTTTTTTATTAAGGTAACGAGATTTTAGCTGCTACCAGCAATAAAATTAAGGCATGAGCATATAGTTATAAACTTCAATGAGGATTGGGTTATGGACGGAACAATTCAGTTAATAGTGCAATGTTGAAATGGGGTAAAATATTGAGAATCTGCATAAAAAGGGGCCTCTCTAGGTGATGGCCGCTCTAGCCGGTAGCCTTACTGAACAGTATAGGCCCTGCCTGGAGTTATTCATATTTCGGTGAGTGTACTGTATAGCCGTGCTGGCATAGAGAAAAGTGAGTGGTTCTAGTCAATAAACTCAATACACGCTTTTTTTTATAAGGAACTTTCATAAGGAGCCTAGAACTAGAATTTCTTGTGAAATACAATGGATTCTTTGGTTCTATTGTTTCCTGTTACAATGAAGAACAATATAACATTTAAGGAACTTTTCGTACTAGGCCTTGAGGTAGGTTCCTTATAAAACAAAAAGCGTGTAAACTCAACAGTGCAATATACAGAATTGTAGGTGTAACCCATATATCTAAATTCAACACGAGGAAGACGAACGATTGCAGAACTGTCAATATTGGTGTTCGTGTGTCAATGTTTTGTGATGCCATTACGCGTGTATAGGCGCATCTTCTTAAGATTGATTCAATGAAACACAAAGCAAGAGAATAGAGCTGAACTGAAGTCATTTGCATTGGGATTAATGGAATCATTTCAATGCAACGATGTCATGTTATTAGTTTGTATGGTACGATGATAGTTGGATTGAGCAAGATAATGCTTAATGTGCTAACCCATGAAAGGCCACAAGAGGCCTCATTGCAAGGGCACGACAGCATGCACTTCATCACTAAAAATAGTATAGTTTGAGATCCTAGTACGTTAAATGAGCGAGTTTATGTTTAACGTGCTATCTCAACGGAAGTCTACAAGGGGCCTTATTTCCAGGTAGGGATAAGGTAGCATAAACTACATCGCTACAAATAGTAGAAGTCCCAGTGAGTTATGTGATTTTTATGTTTAACGTGTTAGCGTACAGAAGGATGCAAGAGGCTGCAAGAGTGGAATGATAGCATACACTTCATCACTACATATAGTATTATGATATCCTAATATGTTAAATGAGTGAGCTTATGTTTAATTTGCTAGCCTATGAAAGGCTACAAGGGGCCTTATTTCTGACAGGGGCACAACATGCACCACATCAATACTTACAGAAGTAAATGAGGTCGTAAAAAGTTTCATTCTCAAGTGCAGCAGAAGTTCATATTCTTAAACCATTGTCCACTACACTAATCCAATAATAATAATAATGATAACATGAATCATCCAACGTTAGTGCTGACAGAATACTAAGAGTAATTTAGGCTAACATGAAGTAACACACAATTACTCCAAGTATGACCACTTTAATGACCAGTTACCTTTGGCAAATAGCATCAGACCCAAAAGAATTTCCCAACATGTGCTCGAGCCCCAAAACCCCTAATTTAACGCCTATGCCCTCTCTTTCAAGCATTTTCCCTTCACTGTTATGTCCTGATGAAACCCCTGCCCTTGAAAATTCCTAGTTGCAGTCCTGCGTACAGCATTGAAGTAGGCGAATACACTGCGAAAAGCCTGCTCAATACGCAATTGAACGCTCAAAACACACCACTGTTTATATTCCTTCAACAAAAGCAACAGATAATACAATATGTAAGGCAATGCAGCGTCGAAAATCTAATGATTAATTACAAACAATGTCGTGAGGTTTCATGAGAAAAAACCGTGTTTATTTTGCTGCATTCTAAATTAGATCACAAACACTTATCAAATTTGCACTGAATAGACCGTGTTTACGAGCTTTATTCATTAATATTTTAGCAGTAGTTCAATACACGGTAGATATACTCGGAGCTAACAAAGTTTTGTTGACGCTTGCCGGTCCTTTCAGCAGGCCTATCAATTATAGTAGACAAAACTCGTTCCCAGTCCTTTACGCATCATCTTGGTGATAAACCTATTATTTCCACAGAGATTGTGGTTTCCCTCCACCGTATTTAATGTTCTCCACAGTACTTGATAGTATCCTTTCACATTACCGTTTGTATGTACCCCACAGTACTGAATGTCCTCTACAGTACTGATCGCATCCTTCTAGAGTACTGAAGATCTTCCACAGTACAGATAGTATCCCTCACAGTAATGAACACTATTCAATGTACTGATGCTATCTCCAAACAGTACTGAACATACTCCGCAATACAGATAGTATCCCCCACAGTAATGAAAACCCTTCAATGCACTGATGCTATCTCCTAACAGTACTGAACATCCTCCGCAGCACAGATAGTATCCCCCACAGTAATGAAAACCCTTCAATGTACTGATGTTATCTCCCAACAGTTCTGGACATCCTCCGCAGGGCTGATGGTATCCCCCACAGTAATGAAAACTCTTCAATGTACCGATGCTATCCTTCAACAGTTCTGAACATCCTCCGCAGCGCTGATGGTATCCCCCATAGTAATGAAAGCCCTTTAATGAACTGATGCTATCTTGTCACAGCACTTAAAATCCTCCCCAGTAGCTAATACATAGAAGTTCCAAAGGCTGCACAATGGCAATATTCTACTGGGGAGAGTCATTTATCAAACATTGAAACGAGGCTGCAGCCACTTCTTTTCCTGTTATGCACGTACAACCTGCACAAGACATATTAATATTCAATCTGGCCTATCTCAAGCAAACGGCAGCTGGTCCGCAGATACAAGCCCCGAAAAGCACTCCATAACGGGCAACAAAAGCTGCCGAAAAAGATCATCCAGCTGAACAACAACTTTTGCTTTTCAATCAAAGAGAACCCAACTGACTGCACGTTTCCGAAATACAAGAGAAATACGCCCATCCCTTCCTGCAGCTGGGAAAAAAGCCGACTAAAACATAAGAACTTTAAAACTGACAACACGTGTCCAAAATACAAGAGAAACACGTGTAGGCTTTCCTGAGACTAAGCAAAAAGCCATCCGCCAAACAGAGCGATTTTCAAATACAATTTTACCCCACAGGACCGGTGGCTGTGTGTAGGATACAACAATCAGAGAGAAGGCCTAGACCAACAACTATATCCGAATGAAGAAATGATAAATGTTGTTGCTGTTGTTAACTACAAACGTACGGGGGTCGTGCAGCTCTGCTACATGTATGAAATTGATTCATACATAAAGTACTTAGTACATGAAATTTTCAACTACAGGTGCTCAGAACCAACAAGCAAAGTTTGAATTGCTGTCTAGAGACTAAGTAGTTTGTAAGGCCCTAACCGAAGACGTCAGAAATACAAGAGGGCCTTAGTCAAACTGATAGAAAGACAACCGCCAAAAGCAAGCTTCAATCAAAACTAAGCCAGTTGTGGAATGAGTTTAAAGATCTTCTAATTTGTGCGAGATTAATTTTGCCATATCTTACCATATTCGGTATTCAATACCATAACCATATATGGTAAAATTCATATACGGTATTCGATGACAAACCATATATGGTAAGTTTCATATATGGTATTCACTACCATTCTGCATATGGTAAGATACAATCATGGCATTCAATACCATACCATATAAGGTAAAATTTTACCCGATCTTATCATATATGTTTAGCTGTTAAAGAACCTGGAGAGGTTCCTTTCAATACCATACAATGTATGGTAAGATTCATATATGGTATTCACTACCATTCAACATATGGTAAGATTTAAATATGGTATTCAATACCATACCATATAAGGTAAACTTTTACCCGATCTTATCATATATGTTTGACTGAAAAAGAACCTGGAGAGGTTCGTTTCTGCATTTTTTAAGTGGTAGCGGAAGTTTCACAAGATTCACCAAATCAAATCTTATCATTTATGGTATTCAATAACACACCATACATGGTAAGATTAATGTATGGTATTCAATAACACACTATACATGGTAAGATTAATGTATGGTATTCAATAACACACTATACATGGTAAGATTAATGTATGGTATTCAATAACACACTATACATGGTAAGATTAATGTATGGTATTCAATAACACACCATACATGGTAAGATTAATGTATGGTATTCAATAACACACTATACATGGTAAGATTAATGTATGGTATTCAATAACACAGTATACATGGTAAGATTAATGTATGGTATTCAATAACACACTATACATGGTAAGATTAATGTATGGTATTCAATAACACAGTATACATGGTAAGATTAATGTATGGTATTCAATAACACACCATAAATGGTAAGATTAATGTATGGTATTCAATAACACACTATACATGGTAAGATTAATGTATGGTATTCAATAACACACTATACATGGTAAGATTTATGTATGGTATTCAATAACACACTATACATGGTAAGATTAATGTATGGTATTCAATAACACACTATACATGGTAAGATTAATGTATGGTATTCAATAACACAGTATACATGGTAAGATTCATGTATGGTATTCAATAACACACTATACATGGTAAAATTAATGTATGGTATTCAATAACACACTACACATGGTAAGATTTATGTATGGTATTCAATAACACACTATACATGGTAAGATTAATGGATAGTATTCAATAACACAGTATACATGGTAGAATTAATGTATGGTATTCAATAACACAGTATACATGGTAAGATTCATGGATGGTATTCAATAACACACTATACATGGTAAGATTTATGTATGGTATTCAATAAAACAGTATACATGGTAAGATTTATGTATGATATTCAATAACACACTATATATGGTAAGATTAATGTATGGTATTCAATAACACACTATACATGGTAAGATTAATGTATGGTATTCAATAACACACTACACATGGTAAGATTAATGTATGGTATTCAATAACACACTACACATGGTAAGATTAATGTATGGTATTCAATAACACACTATACATGGTAAGATTCATGTATGGTATTCAATACCACACTATACATGGTAAGATTCATGTATGGTATTCAATAACACACTATACATGGTAAGATTCATGTATGGTATTCAATACCAGACTACATATAGTGAGATTTGACCCAATCTAACCATAATGTGTAGTTGTTAAAGAGCCCGGATAGGTTAGTCTCTGCATTAGGCGAGTGGTGTTAGCCTCGCTTGAATTAAGGCATGAAAACGAGGCTAGGCCCGTATGATGTAATGGCTGCATTTCAATACGTTTTTGGCTTGATTAGCTTCAATCATATTTCACTGAATATTGTAGACATATATTTCTATAACTATTATATCATCATCATTAATTTACGTATTATCGTGATTATTCTATTACCATCATCAATCTGTAATTAAACTTTTTCTATTATCTTCAATATCATCATCAATATTATCTCACAGTTATGATCACTCTTTAGCTATAATCATTATTTATCATAAATATTATATTATCACCGATGTCTTATTTCATTATCATCGTTATCTTATTATATAACGATGGTTACCTTTCTATTCAATGATGGTTATCTTATTATGTTATATTATCATAGTTATCATTATTTACCTTGAATATATTATGTCATTGCAGGAGGAATCGCTGGAAGAGAGTTTCTAATTACGTTCGTCGTCAAAGACAGCGCGATTTCTGTCAGAAACCGCCGACAATACATAAGCATGGGAAGGTAGCTGACAGTGACAGAGGACAAGCCCTTATGGTCACGTGCCACACTGTAGCAGCTGCAACAACTTCATCGAGCAAAAGACGATGAAATCAAATACTCGCTCAATTAGCTTCAAATATCAGGACCCAACACACGTACGAAATTGCTAAGGTTGTGTCTGGTTTGTCGTTGCAGCTGTCTGCAGAAAGAAAATATAATTGTTCGTATTTGGACAGACTGGTTGATTTTCCACACATGTCTACGCTGGAGTACAGAGTAACTATGCACATTCATTCTTAAGAGAAATACGCAAAATTTGGCTTGTCTTTACATTTATCGGGCGAGAGAAGATAGAATTGTCGTATTTGGGAAACAAGACTGAATTTCAACACTTTTCAAGTCTATGTTTGGGTTCAGTGTCACTACGAGCATTCATTGTATAGAGAAATATGCAGAATAACAGAATGTTTGGCTTGTCTTGACATCTCTCTGATTAAGGTATATCAAAACTTGCGAGCAACCAGAAGATGGAAAGATACCCACGTTATTGAGGCAAAACACATTGAAGGCTTGATCCAAGAAAGCAGAGACTGGATAATACATTTAACGTTGCTAAACGTTAAAAACACGAGACGTCAAAACTTGCAAGCAACAAGAAGATGGAAAAATACGAACGTTATCGAAGGCAAACTACACCAAAGGCGTGATCAAAGAAAACAGAGACAAGATAAGACGCTAAACGTCAGTAAACGTTGCTAGACGTTTAAAACAAGATACGCTAAAACTTAGTCCAGCAACTCGATGAACGAGAGCACCATGTGCCAGACAGTGTTCACTAATAAAAGCCTGCTGGCTCACAAGCAAATAGTCGCTTTGACTTTCACTGACTTCATCATCGCCTTTGCTAACGTATCAGTAAACGTCCTGCTGATCTATGGTCTCTTAAAACTACGCCTGATAAAAACCATATCTTACAAGTTCATTCTATTCCTATGCATTTCTGACTGCTGCGTCGGGCTGATACCTCAAATGCTATTGGCATGCGTGCTGCTAATCACCGGAGATCACTCCTGCGTTCTGAAGATCATCACCCAATCCTTTCATGTGGCCTGCTGTCAGTTCTCAGTAATCATGATACTCATCATCACGATGGATCGATTCCTGCATATGAACTACTTAACCAAATACAACGTTTACATGACCAAAAACAGAGCATTCTCCATTCTCGCCATCAACATCATCATATGCATGCTGACTGTGATAGCCAACGTCTTGGCATCCATATACAATTGCTATTTCATCGTCCACACCACCATTCTGGGTCTCAACGCTACGGTCATTCTATTCATATGCGGGATATACGCCAAGACGTACTGGTCAATCCGCAATCGCGTCAAAGGAATCAGGCTCGACTCAGAGATGTCGTCAATACTGAGACATTCACTGCTAACCTCGAACCGAGCATTGGCGATCATTCCCTCGAAATTCATACAGCGACGCCAACAGTACCACTTGAATTTCGCCAAGGCGATGATACTAGTGCTTCTGACGTTAGGGCTGTGCTACACACCGTACTTGACAGTCGTCTGCATGGTCACCTATGCGGAGTTCGAAGGAGACAAGACTTTTCAGGTCGGCGACGTTCAGATACTGATTCTGTATTGGTCGGTTCTGCTTGTGTACATAAACTCGTTCTTCAACGGCATCATATTGGTATTTTCAAACAAACGCATACGGAGGTTTATAAAAGAGAGGATATGGCGAGGAACGGTAACGCAAGACACTAGACGGGCAGACAATGCAGTGCCAATGGCGACACTGTCGCGTATTCATACACGTAGAAATAAGGTTGTGGCATCAATGTAAAAGTAAAAGTGTATACTAGCAAGTACGCTACCACAATTCTGATATGCCAAAACACGTTCTCGAACCTGGGACATTTCCCGCACCATACGCAAGTGCTTTTTACCCCTTACCTTGCCTATTACTCTGTTGAGTGTCAGACGAAAAGCTTAAGAAATCCAAGTGTTCGTTTCGCTATGTTTCCGAATTATCTGGCATCTTGAAGCTTTATACCATCCAAAGACGGTTCTAACCCTTGTCTTAACACTAATTCTAGAACTAACCCTAGCATCAGCATCAACACTAAAACATTCTTACCCTAACACTTAACCTAACACTTAAACTAACACCAGCCCTAACCTTAACGCTAAACCTAACACTAATACTAACACTAATACTAAAATTAGCCCTGATAATAACCTTAACCCTAACACTAATACTAAAACTAACCCTAGCCTCAACACTCAAACAACCCTAACCGTGACACTAAACCTAACCGTGACACTAAACCTAACCGTGACACTAAACCTAAACTTGAAATATGAACACATAACCTTACACTAATACTAAAACTAATACTAAAACTAACGCTTACACTAAAACTAGCTCTAATAATAACCCTAACCCTAACCCTAACAGCAATACTAAAGCTTACTCTAGACCAAACACTTACACCAAACCCAACCTCCAACATTAACCGTACCCTAACCTCATGATATATGGCTCTGAATATTTGGCATAATACACGGCACTGGAAAGGGACCCCTGAACGATGGAATTTTTGCCAACCATCGAGCTCTAGACCCAACCACAGCTGAGGCATTAGTTCAGGTTTTGCATTAAATCCTTCATGGGAACCGTACACCAAATCGATAAGGCATGGTCTATACATGGTACTGTGCTACTAATACCATGATAGGCCTGTAGCTCAATAAACCAGAAAACTAGGGCGCTAAATCATAATCGTGATTAGGACGGTAGTTAGCGTGCTGGCCGGTGGTGCGGTGGACAAGGTCCCAGGCTTAAGACTTATTACCCTTTACTATAGTAAGTAGATGCATATTGCTATTTTAGTAGCAGACTTGTGGTAGTACTCCTCTATTATAATAAAGGCCTATTGAAATTTGTTAGAACAAATGTGTTAGTACTTCTCTACTATAGAGTCATATTACAAAATTGTAGCACAACTGTGGCAGTACTTCTCTACAATAGAGGCATATTACAATTATGGTAGTACTTCTCTAAACTAGAGGCGTATTATAAAATGGTAGCACAACTGTGGCAGTACTTCTCTACAATAGAGGCATATTACAATTATGGTAGTACTTCTCTAAACAAGAGGCGTATTACAAATGGTAGCACAACTGTGGTAGTACTTCTCTAAACTAGAGGCGTATTATAAAATGGTAGCACAACTGTGGTAGTACTTCTCTAAACTAGAGGCGTATTATAAAATGGTAGCACAACTGTGGTAGTACTTCTCTAAACTAGAGGCGTATTATAAAATGGTAGCACAACTGTGGTAGTACTTCTCTAAACTAGAGGCGTATTATAAAATGGTAGCACAACTGTGGTTTTACTGTTTAAACTAGAGGCGTATTATAAAATGGTAGCACAACTGTGGTAGTACTTCTCTAAACTAGAGGCGTATTATAAAATGGTAGCACAACTGTGGTAGTACTTCTCTAAACTAGAGGCGTATTATAAAATGGTAGCACAACTGTGGTAGTACTTCTCTAAACAAGAGGCGTATTATAAAATGGTAGCACAACTGTGGTAGTACTTTTCTAAACAAGAGGCATATTACAAAATGGTAGTAAAACTGTGGTAGTCCTTCTTTACTATAATAGATGCTTAATACGATTACGATAGCACAAGGATATGTTTCCCCGTGTTAGCCCATGCGTTATGAATTTATGTAAAAAGTAATAAATTGCATTCGAAGAAGATTTATGTTATGGAAGTAGAAAAATTGCTTTCATCGCTGGGGGAGTAAACTTTGAGTTTATGCAAAGACAGGGGGGCTAGGTCGGTTTGGAGGCTTCAAAAGATTAATAAGAGGCCAGAGTATAGCCAAAATAATCTGCTACACTCTGACTCGAAATCATGAAAAAATCACGAAACATTCTCGAAAAATTTTCTAAATTTGTCCTGAATAATCTGGAAAACTCACAAATCTTTCAAATATTTTCTAAATTCGTCCTGAATAATCTGGAAAACTTACAAATCTTTAAAAATCTTTAAAAATCTCGTATACTTTAGTTTAAGTGATTTTCCCCCTATATCAGCAACCCCTTCAATAACAAGGTCCAGCCTTCAATGTCATTTCATCGTATTTAGCTTGATCTTTGTGATGAGCAAACACTTAAATTTAATAATTCATACCCTTACAATGACAATGAGTTAAATCTCTAAAACACAGAAGCCGCAAAGGCGAGACTTTCAAAATATTTATCCAGCCAAAAATCGATTAGATTTATGCTTTGTTTGTAACGGTAGAGCGAGATGGGGCCCTTGGAAACCAAAATCTTATTTAGCTTAAGAAAATCAGGACGAAGAAAGTCCAGGTGATGAAAGATTGTGTGGAAAATTATGAGGATTTCTTACACGATTCAATCTTTGGGCCTTAGCAAGGCTACTTTTTTATGAAGCTACACATTTTGCCTAAAACTGAGAAAGTACCCCCGAACAGGGGCTAGAGGTGCCCTTCAGGGAAATACCATGTTGAGTACCTGGAATGAATTGTGACCCTAAACCCAAACTGGATTCTTAACCGATGGGTAATTATGTGATGTTAAGACTTATCTGCTGGGCTGTGGTAGGCTTGTACTGCAGACTCTCTTACACCTATCAGGGGGCTGGAACAGGACTCCAATTCTCCCTTCTCCTCTTCAAAATTTTAACGATTTCTCCTTTCCATTGTGAAAAATAGTAAAGTTTCACCTTTCCGAAACAATATATTTGTCCCTTGTCCCTCCTTCTGAAATCTCCCTATCCCTCAGAAAGTTTTGGAAATCCTCCTTCTTCCTTCGTAGTACTAGTAGCACCCCTTGATATACGATGTAAGTTGGTAGCATTGTGCTTGATAGTGCTTTCAATAACAGAATGATAACATAGAGGAAGCATGTAAAATATGCGCGCGCAGCCTTCCACCAAGCCGAATGAAAGCGAGGCAGCTCGTTCCGGCGCGAAAATAGTTGAAAAATTTTACGCATTTTCGCAAGCATTTGTATTTGTTTGAATATTCGAACAGTTCCGTATTTGAAGGGTATCAATGTGAACGCCAGGCCGAAACAGATAGGTTTCGCTTCATTTTCATTCAAATTGCAAGCAGTAAATTGGGCCTAAATCTGTATATTTTCTCTATACTTGGCTTTGAGACCCGTATAGTTGGTTAAAGAGGCTGCAAAGTAATTCGAAATCAAAGTAGACTTAAAAGGAAAGGAATAGCTGTACTGACCTTGAAAGTATTTGTTAAGGAGCTTGGTACGTCGAAGACAGCAGCCTGGGAAAAAACGATAATTTAGTGACGGATCGTCCAATAACCATCCTTGCATTTATTGACAAAGCATGAAGGAAGAACTAGGACACCCAAAGGGCAGGTACAAGTTTGTATCCGAACAGAAAGACATGTTGCAAAATAATGTTTTCTGAGCCTAACCTTACAACCTCAAACCTAAAGTTTAAGAACAAACCATAGTAGGTTTCTAATCATTCCGTTTAACTTAAAGCTCTTTCTAGGATTATGTAGGTCCGTCATGAAATTGAGGGCCCCTAGAAAATCAGCATTGCTGGATTTGTCTACCCGCTTTAAAAACGTGGAATTATCATCAAATCTAACTCGGGTTAAGCGGGCCTATCCTGGCTATAGTGCTCGAAATACGCGAGTATAGAGCAGTTATAAAGTAGAATCTACATCCAATAAGCAGACATTCTTTTGCGACTCTGAGTTTCTTGCTTGCACGCCAAAACGGACTACACCAATGGTAAAACTCAGAGTCACATTATCATCGTGGTCAAATAAATGCCTACTTTACTGCAAGGTCTTTCTATTTCTTTTATAAGAACACTTGGATGTGACGTCAGCCTGGCTGCTTCTTATGTTTATGGCGGGGATTACTCCAAGTGGTTAGATCACTTGACTCTTGTTCAAAGGGTCACGGGTGTGGTCACATCGAGAGGAAGGACCAGGGTCGCACTGCTCGATTAGTCTAACTATTCAGTGGGCCCTGTGTGCTTTGCACAAAAACCAATACCTTACGAAGATAGTATGTGTATTTGCCTATCAACCTATCAATTATGAACCTATGTTTGAGGTGGTTTCTCATCAATTTATCACACACCTGCCCTTCTGAAAACTAGTTTTAAATGCTTTTCTGGGCAAGGGGTTTATGTTGATGAAGTAAATCTCTCATAGTTTCAGAGATTTCAGCCTGGCGTTTCTTATTGAGGTCTTCCTTATAAAAAAAACTGTACTTGATAGTTGAAAGAAGAATATCATTAATATTCAATACTTTTCGAACGTTTAGTTGTATTTGTATCAACATTTGTATCAACATTTGTATCAACATTTGAATCAACATTTCAGGGCATGGAAAAGCACCCGACCGTGTGACCGATGGTCGCAGGAAATTTTTTGGCTTGAAATTCCTGCAGGAAATGTTTTGAAATAGCTTATTTTTTCAAACCAACAAAGTAGCAAAGCATTATATTCTGTGTTTGTATCTGGGATGTTACGGTATATCATGAACCACTGGCTTTCAGGTGATTTTTTGGTCGCAGGAAGACAAACATATTTTCATGATCTTCAACATTTGTAACAACATTTGTATCCACAACTTTCATCATCAAATACTCTTAAAACACCTCAATTACCTAGTTTTTATGACGCATTTATTGTTACTGATGAATTATACTTTGTACTAGTTTTAGAATTGTACTATTTTATTTTCTTGTAATAGCTTTTAATTTCAATTTACGACCCTAGCTAGATAAGCTTTGCTTTTTGAGTCGTGTAGATTGCATATTTCTAGTATCCTGTTCTCAGATGTGATTTGCGAATAATATTGAATTGAATTGAATATTGTCTTGAGGGAACAGCAATAGTGTGATCGGGCCTAGCTTCAACAGCTGCTGCGTGATAGTATGTGAGAACAAACGCCTGCAGACACAGACGGCACGAGGCGGATGATGGATATACATGCTGACTCATTCTACGGTGCTTTTTAGAAATGATTGAAGTTTTAGAAGCCGCCCTTCGACAGCTGCAGTTCTCAACGCTGAAACATTATAATTTCAAATTCATCCAAGTTATTTATCCACTTTTTTCACGTCAATTTATAGTTGCTTAACTGTCTAGTACTAGCTTGCAGATAGTCTATAAAGGCCTAGGCATGCTTATAGTTTTGGTCATTCCATTTCAACATCAGTTACTTATCGACTTGGTTTGGATGACTTGGCTTATTTACAGATTATTACTGAGGATGACGGTGTTCAGTACTGTGGGGGATATCATCAGTACTGTGGGAGATGCCATCAGTAATGTGGGGGATGTCATCAGTACTGTGGGGGATGCCATCAGTACTGTGGGGGATGCCATCAGTACTGTGGGGGATATCATCAGTACTGTGGGGGATGCCAGCAGTACTGTTGGGGGGGGGGGGGAATCTTCAGTACTGTTGGGGATTTCATCAGTAATATGGGGGATTTCATCAGTACTGTGGGAGATGCCAGCAGTACTGTGGGGGATATCATCAGTATTGTGGGGGATATCATTAGTACTGTTGGAGGATGCCATAAGTACCGTAGGGGGTATCATCAGTACTGTGGGGGATGCCATCAGTAATCTGGGGGATGCCATCAGTGAATTCGTGATTGTTATGCCAAATGTAATCAATAACTTACATCTTAATTAGAAAATTTCACACATGAAATAATTGGCATAACTCAAAGTTCAGCTTACCAGTTTATCCTTACACAGTCTCATTCCACGAATTTCACTGACGACACTTTCATCATTATCTTCATTCAACATTTTCCATATCAATCCAGTACCACGAAGCTCCCAATTTTGGCGAATGAGAAATGTCGTAAAGCCCTTGAAAAAACAGTAAATCTGATAAATACTAGAACATATCAGATGCCATTGGAGTCGGTCAGTAAAAATCGCTTAGATGATATCGCTTAAGCCAAATCCACATTATAGACATGCCTCCCTAGGTCACTATGCTATACTGCAGGTTCGGTCACTATGCGAAAAGGCACACAGGTCAATAGGCGATATGGCATGTTGGGTTACTATGTGATACGGCACATTGGGTCACTATGCGATATGGCATGTTGGGTCACTATGCAATACGGCACATTGTGTCACTATGCGATATGGCATGTTGGGTTGCTATAACACACTGCATGTTGGGTCATTATGCGATACGGCATATTGGGTCACTATGCGATATGGCAATTTGGGTCACTATGCGATATGGCATGTTCGGTTGTATAACACACAGCTAGAGCCACTATGCGCTACGACATGTTGGGTAAGTATGCTATACTTTACGTAGGGTCACTATGCCATACGGCACGTTGAGTTACTCTGTCATACGGCACATTGGGTCACTACGTGCTACGACATGTTGGGTCACATCAAGCTTCTGGTCAAATTAAAAGCATCATGCTGATTGTTATTATTCTTTGCAGCCACAGTTTTCTTTCTATAGGGAAATGTTTCTTTGTTCTGATGCGTCAATCTCCAGCAAAGCTCACAACTTTGCTGTATTATGACGCATCAGAGGACTAGTTCAACAGTAACGCACTCTGCAACTGACGCATATCTTAATATATGGTAATTGGCATGACCTGTCGTATCTAATGAGAATCAAGTTTAGGCCTATTCCTTATCGAGGCGCTTGCTCTACATTAGCTCAAACAAGTTGTTCCTATGACCTTGATATGACAGTGGAATTGAGTACTTACGGCCTGTGCAGACAGTAATGACCGAGACGTGATTTCTGTATTGCCAGATACCAGTGCCAGAGCTTTTGATAATACCTCCACCGCATCTTGCTTCTCGAGCAACTGCTCCGCAGCTTCTTTGAATAAACTAGATAACTCGCCTGACACTGTGTCTAGGGATCTGAAAAAAAATCATATTTTAACAGTTTCTCAAATACTTACATAATACTATCACTACATTGGTGGGCACTTTGGTGGGCAGAGTGTGTAGTCACCCCCTATATTTCCCGAAATAATAGCCTTATATTCTAAAACAATAGCAAATGCAACATGGCTTATTTTCAACAATGGGTTCACCCCTAATAATTGCTGAATATGTGTCTACCACTGCACCACTAGCAAGTTAACTAGCATCATGAAAATATTGTGCAGTGTATCGTTCTAATGCGTCACTCTCGATGTAACGAGTGTGCATACCGTCAAAGAAGCATACCTTACTTGCTCGGAGGCATGCCGTATCCATTCCGTATCCAGCTTTGAGGCTCGAATTCTTAGATAATTATTTCATAAGATAGGGCATACTGAGTGTGATGTTTGCTTTACAAACATTTAATACGATCTAGAAGTAAAACAGTTCAAGACTTCCAAAGACTTGATGAGATTTAAAGAAAAATAGCCCAGTAAGAGCCCAATAATAGCCCAAGATAAATGGAAGGAGTTTACTTATCTAACGTGTAGCATTGCATGAGATAATCAGGTCGGATGTGCTTAATTATTATGTCTTGTTATATAATTAAACTGAGTGAGTGCCAATCTTCCAATATCATTAGGGGCATAAATGTAATCTAAAGGTAATCAAACCAAATAGAAAATTGACAAATGAAAGCAACAATAGTGAATTGCTTACTTTAGTGCATCGCTTGCTGATGCTTTTATGATCTCCTCTGGCTGCGGGGCACCAATGCGTTTGAAATTTATACCCTGAAAGTTAAAAGATTATATAATTTGAAACTAATGGGCTAGGGATAACTGGGACTGCCAACTCACATAACTATTAAGTTTCCAGAAAGAGTTTAATAATGGTCATGATATAATTTTTGTTACTTCGCATTGTAACATGAATTTCAACTTTAACAACGGATAAGTGCAGGTATTGCAATAGAATCTTTTCTGTTTCTTTACTCTTGAACTTTGCATACTGATAATACAAGGCTAGGCAGAGCAGAATGCAGAACAGGTATCTGCTTGATTCTTTTCCTTTTGCATTCACTTCTGTTTACAACGAGCTATTTCAGAAGGCCTTCAATAAGGGAATTCAAGTTGCGTTTAGGTTATAACATATAATATAACATTTGCTTTAAGGAGAAAATAAAAATGTAATTTTGAAAATCATCATTCTTAAAATTGCTTGTAGAAAACTAGAAATTGTGACGATATTATCTTAAAACTGGTGGGTTAAACGAATGCCATGGCCACTCTACTGAAAGAAAATCTACAGTCTTTCAAGCTTTCTTGCTGGCTAAAAGTATTTCCATGGATTGCACTGATTGGTCTAACACATTATTTACCCACAATACAGTGGTAGATCCAGGACAAATTCTGACAACTGCTGAGATTTATGTTATTATAAGATATATTATATAAATTAAGTGATAGAATTATCGATTTCATTTATCTTGAGGCCTAAATAAAAAACACTAGGCCTAAAATTCTGACTATGACTCGAGCAGTAGTAGCTGTAGTCTGGATTGACCTACGATACCTGTCTGGGAATCCAGACCACAACCTTCCAACACAATGAAAATTAGTCCACTAATCAACAGGTATCAAAGAAATTGTTAGAAATTCTAATGAAAACAAACAAATAAGTCACAAAGAATCTTAATCATGAAAAATGACAAAGAGATCATTTCTTACGGCTCTTTTTTCAACAGTCTGTATCATGTATTCTTGGTTAGGTTTGTAGAAAACGATGCAAACACCAGTTCTCCCTGCTCGTCCAGTCCTACCAGCTCGGTGAATGTAAGCTTCGACATCCTGGTGAGAAAGAATTGACATTATCACAACAACAGCTGTACCAGTAGTCTTTTAAAACACTTATATGCCTGATAATGCTAATCAAGCCAAGGCAATGCTTGCAAAAAGTCGGAGAACGTACAAGAGACCTGGTCATGCAAATACAGTAGAATCCCGATTACTCGAACAAGCAAGGGACGAACAAAATAGTTCGAGTTATCGAATGTTCGAGTTATCAAGGCTCTCCATAACATGAATAAGGTTCAGGGGGAATGCCAAATTTGTTCTAGTTAGCGAGAATTTGAGTTATCGCATGTTTGAGTTATCGGGATTTTACTGTATGAAAATAGGTAAGCAGTAAATCGCCCTCTCCTTTCCTGATAGCTGGTTTATTTGATATTAAAAGTTAACATCAAGGCCGTGGGGACTTCATTTATTTGGATGGAGCAGGGGGTAATTCATTGGCCACCTTTCTTTTTTGAGGAAGCCATCAAGGGCAATCACCCGCCTAAATTAGCCAGAACTATGTGCAATAAGATAATGTCAGTCTCAGAAAGTCTACTGTCAACATTGACCGTTGGATGTGCAAATACCGAAACATTGCACGACAGCTGGGTGATTCAAACCAAGCCACAGTCTACGATTAGCGCGTACTTTCTCATCATAGACTTAATTCTACTGATGCACAGAGAACCTACACTATAAAAATACTTTTACTTGATACTTGAGTTTGATGTTACTAAAGCACACATGTAGAGGCTGTTCAGAGGAAATGGAAAATTTGGTCAATCGATTCTATATTACAGTGGAGCTTGGTCTCCTCTTCCCAATATCACATCAAAGCAGATGGTGCGCAGAATATGCAATAAAGAAAATGCGGAATATGAAAGGTTTAAAGACTCGAGGACAACATCAATGCATTGCAGTCACAATCTCAGGTTTCTGAAATGCAAAAACCTCTTCTAGCTTGTGTTAGGGTGAAATCATGCTACTTTATGAATGAATTTCACAATAGATGACAATTTAGGGTAAAATTTCAATTCTGGTAGACTTGCAGTTTTACTTTTAGATTCAATGAAAAATGAAATGTCAGTAATTTGTCTTGACTGAGGGTCTTAAGTGTTAGAATGATCATGTAATTACTGTTTAGCTCATACTATTTGTGCAGGGTAAGGTCAGGAACACAACAAAAACTACAACTTACAGCAGGAGCCTCTGTTTGAATAACAAGATCAACTTCTGGGATATCAAGTCCACGAGCAGCAACATCAGTTGCAACCAAAACACGTGTCTTTCCTTGACGAAAACTCTGCGAAAAATCAATTGTGATAAATCATTAATTAGTTATTCTCTTTAAACCTGTTTAAACATCCACAGTATAATGACTGAAGGGCAGGAAAACTCATTTGATCCTGCAACAGGTTTTGCATTTCTTTCTGCAAAGATAGTTATGGTTGTTTGTAATTTTTAGAACAGGTAAATGAGAATTTCAGGCTTTCAGTATCAGGTGGTGGGTAAAGTTTCCTGTAGCCAGTACTAAATTGAAATCTCCTACTGTTAACCACTCAGAAAACCCACAGTCACGAGGTCAGGTAGGTTTTCACATTCTTGATGTGGGGTAGTTTGTCGCATAGCTTAAGCAGTTTGCTTTGAGCAGCTGCAGTTAAGTTTGGTCACGTGGGTTCAACATTTGGATGGGTAACATTTCAGATGTTGACTAAGGAACTCACTCATCGCACACCCAAGCGCTAAGAGAAAAGAACGGACTTTGCCACTTTCCAACTTTTGCGAGTAATTATGGGTGTTTTCAAAGTCAACTTAGTATCAAGTACTCATAGTTGTTTCTAAAAAAGATTATAATGTGTAGATATAGATTCCCAATCTAAGGTCAGTTCATGTAACAAAGGACAAATGTAATTAATTTTAAGTAGCTTACCGAAAGTGTTATTTCACGCTGTGTTTGGTTTATATCTCCATGTAAAACAAGTGTTTCCTGTAACACAAAAAATGCATGAATAAAGTGTCCAATTAGAAAGAATCAATATCTTTTAATCAATAAAAAGTAACTAACACTGCATTTAATTTCTAGGAAAAGTGTCTTCTAGTGAAAACTTTTCAAAAGCAACACTCTTGCCATATGGGGTCCTTTTTCCATTTTCATTTAAGTTTTTATGGGGGGGGTCTCATTCGATAAGTAAGTCTATTAAAGAGCTATTTCCTAGACAAATTCAACTCTTCCTAGACATTCAAGTTTTGTATTTCAATTAGCTGTAAATTGCACCATCTATTTCTCTAAGTATTTTAATGCAAAAGGATTTATTCTAAATTATAATTCATTGAAAATTAATCGAGACAATTTTTTCAGAATGAAAATGACCTGAGTAGGAGTCTAACCCATCACATTGAAATCCTGCTTCTTCTTGAATTTATTGAAATTCATCAATGCATCTATCTCATCCAATTCATGTCAGCCTCTCACTCAATGCAATTCAATGTTATTCAATTCAATCTCATTTAATTCAATATCATCTACCTGTTTGAGAACAGAGTTAAGTGCCAACTCATTGGCTTCCTTCTTTGTAGATGTGAAAATCATTGCACGGCCATGTGACCCACTGTAAACCTATAAATAGAAGATAATTTTACATCTAAATGTGATGTATTTCAGATTGGGCCAAAAATATCTGGCTGGTCTTAAAAACATGCCCTGGTATTGTTAAGCCAATAAAGATAAAAATTTATTTCAATAATTTTACCGAAACAATAGGCCTCTCCATAAGGATTTTGCTTCAGTGGGGTTGATTGCGCAAAGGAGTGGGTTTGTTGGAGTGTGGTTGTTGTATTTACATTTTTGTTACATTGTTGTTACATTTCAAGAGAATTAAATACAATCCTCTAAGATGTAATATCTTATATATTTTACTGGATGAACTTGCTATGATTGAGTTTTAGTGACTAAAGCAGCAGGGAAAACCTCTAATCTTTAGTTATCTGATAGCTATAAAAATACACAGAGCATCTTTCAGTTTTTTTTCTACCTCAAAATATGAGGAAATTGATTTGGAGTTTATTCATGAAACGGGTGTTTACACCACATTATGGGGACCCTTAACAGTCCACTTCTAAGAAAACCACAAAGAACAACCAAATTATAAAACCGCAAATTACAACACTTATAATAGGAGACATTTAAAAGAAGTATTTATAAATAAATCACATTATGAAATAACCATATATAAAAACTTAACTAGTGTGAGATATTATCGAAGGTTAAGAGCTTACAGTTTCTTAAATTTCTTGAATTGTAGCAGATTCTGAAGTCATATGTTAAACACGCGATACCAAGGTTAGTGTATTGATAGCTCAGAGAGTGATGAAAAGCACACCTAATTTATTCTAGAAGCGCCTTGAGTTGCATATTAGACAGAGTGGCCTACAACAGAAGTTAGATTTAGATAGAAAAAACAAATTGCAAGGCTCAAATGCATGAAAATACCTGGACAACATCAGCAATGGTTGATGCTCTCTCATGGTAAGGACATCTGATGGCTTTATGCTGAAACAAAGATACCAATGTAAAGAGAATAATGATAAATAACTTAAATGTACCACAAAACAGGCTTGTCTAGATGGAGAGTTTATTTTCTTGAGTCTTACCTACTCAGTGCGTTATACTGCTCTACTTCAATGTATCTAGTACTGTTTCAGCAAACTGAATTACAGACTTTATAGATTGTAAATGAATATCATGAATATTGTTGATATGGTGATGAGTAAGAATATGACATTGATAAAAAAAAGCTCAAAAAATAAAGCTCACTTTAAAGTCCTTTGTTTATTATGAATATATGCAAAAGCGATAGCTAGGAATGTGATATTAATTCTTTGGAGGCCCTATAGAAAGGCACTTGTAAGTGTACAGAATGTATTGACCTTTGTTGAGGCTCAATTGTATGTCTTTGTTTCAATGTCAGTTTTCATTTTTTATAGATTATCTCTAAATACAACTTTTTTTCCAGTTCAGTTTCATTTATGATACTTCAAAATTCAAACTTAACTTCAAACTAGAATTAAACAAACCTTACATAAAGTTACACTATTGTATCTAAATTTAATTGACTGAAGAAGAAATCTCTAAATAGGTTAACTAATTGAGAGGGAGTCATTTATCCCAGCAAAAACAATGAAACTAGCAGCTGACTACAATAAACACAGGTTACTTCAACACCAGAAGTGGAATCCTTTGCCAACTATGAATATATATGATAGGGTAATGGGTACAAACGTGATATTATTTTCTAAAATGGCTGCAATAAATTCAGCTTACCTCTACACCAGAGGCAGTTTGATGCCCTTTATCTCCAACAAGATCAACCATTTTCTTATCTTCACCCATGTATTTCTTACTTGCTTGTCGCACCCATGATGGCATGGTGGCAGAAAACAGTAATGTTTGTGGCTTGTTGCCTGAAATAAATCAAACAATCAGTAATCACAGGAGCTCATAGCTGTTATATGCCCCCACCTAGCCTTGAACCAAGGATATTAAACACCAACACAAAATTAGCCACTTGGGCTGATTGCGCAGTGATAGCGCACTAGAGTACCAATCTAGAGGTTGTGGGTTTGAGTCCTACTCGGGTCATTTTCCTTCTCATAAATTATCTCAATTGATTTATGTAATTATAAAATAGCTTTGAAAGGGGAATTTAATGGGAGACAGATGCTGCACTTTACTTATTATCCTGATTTCGGCCGTGCTCACCTCTGGTGGACAATGTCCCAGGTTCAAGACCTGGTGGATGCATATCAGAATAATGGGAGCCCAGACTGATAGAATATGACTGTCAATTGAGTATTCTAGCAATAGCATTCCATATAATTCAACGTTGGCAACAATTATGTAAATAAAAAACTATATATAAATACAATTTCTCTGTGAATCCTAATAATTCACCAATGACTAAAGGAAATTCCCTCCAAAGGCTATAAATTTTCCTTTCCCCATTTGATAGAATCATAAATGACCATATGATATAGGTATGTTGGCAGGAAAACGTATTTTGATAAGAAAACGAAGAGCCAAGACTGCGACGATAAACATGATAAGCGACACTTCATAATTTAATAGACAATTCCAGTTACATCGTTACGACAATTCCAGTTACATCGTTACATTAAAGACAAATCCAATTGAGAAACTTAATACATTTAAAGATAGGCCATTGTTTAACGTTTCGGAGCAGCACTTAGCTCCATCTTCAGAAATTACAAGTCAATGAAGCACGAGGCTGAATTTGAATCTGAATTGAACAATGGCCTATCTTTAAATGTATTAAGTTTCTCAATTGGATTTGTCTTTAATGTAACGATGTAACTGGAATTGTCGTAACGATGTAACTGGAATTGTCTATTAAATTATGAAGTGTCGCTTATCATGTTTATCGTCGCAGTCTTGGCTCTTCGTTTTCAAATGACCATATGGTTTTGCATAAAATGATTTTGATAGCAATTTTTCAACTATGATATCAAATTTTCTGGGGAAGGGAAGACTAGCAAAGCGATGTTGTTGAGAAAGAGGGTGATGAGATTTGAAAAGCAAGCAATAGAGAGACGCAGAGATGATGAATGTATGAGCCTGCTAGCTGAGAAAACAACGAGAATACAAATGCTATTTTGTGTTTGTTTGATACAGAAGATGAAATTGTTGAAGTTTATATCGTTACAATACTTAGGTTTTGGCATTAGTAACATTGAACATGCAAAGGTTTCATAAAATAACAAATTTAAAAATCATGCATAGAAGTAATCATACCTTGCAAATATGCATTCTTGAGAATTTCATCAACTTTCTCTTGAAAACCCATTTCCAACATCCTATCAGCTTCATCCAACACGACGTGCTTCAAATTCGACAAATTCAGTAATCCCCTCTCCATGTGATCAAAGATTCGGCCTGGTGTGCCAACCAGAATGTCTAGGCCACTTCTCATTGCAGACTCTACAAAATGTAATTCGATGAAATAACCAAATTCCCAAGATCTAATATTCATTTTACCCATCTCAAGTCACGTTACCCTTATTTGATTTCCAAAGTACATAGAGTGCACACTTCCTATAAATTACTACAGTGACAGACCTTTGGGGCAGGGGTGCAGTTACCCCTCCAATATGTTCAGATCAATATTCTTCAAGCCATGTGATTTGATACTGATTTTGTTTCAAGCAACTTGCTTGCCCCTGTAGTAGGTTAAACAGATAAAGGACAAGTGTAAATGAACACAATATTCATTAAACCAAGATTTGTCAAGAATCTTAGTCTAACAGTCAGGGCACTGGGCAAAAATCTCCTGAATCAGTTCAGTCCTTTTATCTCGCATGCCACCATCTTAAACATTGTTTCTGTCTGCTTTCCTTGCTTTAGTGCATCAGGGTCACATTGCTGATCCGGTCATTGCACCCCTCCCCCTGATAATTGCCAAGTTGTCTGCCACTGCATGAATAGAAAGCTTTTTTGACATTTCCTTCAATAGAAATGATAATCAAGACAAACCTTGTTGATCGTACGACACTCCTCCATAAACACAAACTGAAGAAAGTTTTTTGCTCTTCACCAGGTCAAATTCTTTGAAGGTCTATCAAAAGGAAACATCAAAATTCACATATCTAATCTGGTTTCCTAGCCAGAGAAAACAGTGTCCTACTCTTATAGTGACGAAACAAGGTGGCAAAATATAATCAACTTTATAATATTTGCACTTCTAAATTCATGGAAGATTAAAATTCCTCGCTTTATTTAATATCTATGACAAAAATATCTCTCTTTATTTAATGTCTTTTTACATATTTTCAAATTATCAAATCAAGAATAATGCCAAAAAGACTCCCCAAAAAAGATAAAAGAAACAAATAATTTCATCACTCTCAACCCTTCCTCAAAGAAGAGTCTTGGGTTCAAAACCACCCCCAGATCTGTCACATCAAGAGGAAGGACCAGGGTTGCACTGCTTGATTAGTATACCTATTCAGTGGTCCATTTTTGCTTTGCTCATGAACCATTACCTTACCAAGATAGTAAGCGTATTTGTCAATAAACTAAAAAAACTCATTCATATCTGAAAGATAGACACTATAAAAGTTTGGTCACATCATTTAGGCCATATTGTAGAAAAAAATACCAATTCCAGTGAGAAACGTTCAAGTTGGTGATACAAAATACAAACCTGGATAGCCAATTCTCTAGTTGGTGCTAACGTGAGGACCTAGATAAAAAAAATAAAATGAGATTTTCTAAATCCTGCTTCATTTGAAGTTTACTTCCTGAACCCTATCCAGAGGTGAGAATTTGGTGGTCCTCCTTTGTTTGGGAATGTTGCCTCCCATCGGCAGGTCCAGTTTAGTTGTTCATGAGCTAGGACAGGGTCGTCTCTACATTTTGTTAGTAGTTGTGCAATTGGTGAGAATGATGTGACTCCAGTTGATTAATTTAATTTCAGAGGCTGATGTGCCAAAATCAGTAGGTGTGGGTTCCAATTCTTCTTGTGTAAATTTTTCATTCTCACAAATTATTCTAATCAAAATATAACATAAAGAATATTTTGAGTAGGTATGGAACAAAGGTCGGATCAAAATGCTAGTAACCAACAGGAAAAAATATATCTTTTTAGGCTTTTTGACATTCTTAAGCAAAAGGAATCAAAAACTCCTGTACTTTATAATGTACTTAAAAAATAGTGCAGTTGTATGTTGCCCAGTATTGGAGGAGTGTTGAAACAGAATAAATCAACAGATTAATAAACTCACCACAGGAGCCCTTCCACGGTCCCTGGAAGGGGCATCTTCTCTTAATTTTTCACACAAAGGAAGAGCAAATGAAAGCTAGAAATAAAGATGAAAAAGATAAAAGCGTCTTTAAATCACAACTCAGTGAATTCAAAACATCAACATTGTCAATCATTATATTTCATAAGGTTCTTTGCATCCAATATATAATACTATTAAATCAAAATCACCAAAAACACTTACCGTTTTTCCAGTACCAGTCCCTGAAAAATGAAAATATAACATTAAAACTGAAATACTGACTACGAAAATTAGGTACACTGCTTGAATTAGGTACACTATTCACACTGCTCGATTAATCTTCCTACTCAGTGGGCCCTTTGTGCTTTGCACATAAACCAATACTTTACAAAAGATGATAAGTGTCTTGGCCTTTAAACTATCAACAACCATCAGCTTGAATTGAGAGGAAAGTCTTTTAGGACTCCATGAAATTTATGAGGATTTAATAGGTTTCTAGAGGATTCTAGGGATTTCTGAAGGTTTCAGGGAATTCTCGTGGGATTCTCTGGGACTCCTGGCACAGAAAACGTAAACATGAGGCTTCTGGCAGCGATGAGCCCCTCCGTATATACTTCCATTTAGTATACAATGTTTTCTGGTGTATCATATCGTTAAGTATTTTTTGTTTGTTTATAAGAGTATAGTTCCAGTTTTTTTAAACAAAAATATCTTACTTGCTCTCGCAATGACATCAAGTCCATCATAAACGTAATCATACGTCATAGCTTGGATTGGAAACAAATGAGAAATTCCTCTTTCTTCAAGTTTCTTCACAGTTTTTGACGAGATTCTGAATTTACTGAATTCTCCTGCAGACTCTTGATCTCCCTCTGCTTCATTTGTATCACTTGAACTCTGAAAATTAATAATTCAAAGATTATTTTGAAGTTTTTCCTTCGATCTGCACCACTAACAGCTCTTATTATTAGGGCCCTCCCCCTAAAGAGAAGGGGGTCAATGCTCCCAGATTCACCAGCTAAAGTGAGTTCCCCATTCATAACTAGAACAAGCAAAAACCCACAATGACAGTGTCAGAAGAGATAAGATATAATAAAGAATGTGGGGCAGCATACTTGAATGGAGGCTTCACCAGTTGTTGTTGTTCATCGGACTGGGTCAGTTGGTAGTTGCACACCATAGTGGATAATTTTTCACATTAGTAAACATTGTTCCAAATAAAGATTCTCAAAATTCTATGGAGGAATAAGGTCTTGACCATTTGATGCTATTCCTGCCACTGAAACTAGTGGTGTTGCTTTTTGATATCTATTTTTGACTTTTTAACTTATTCTATTTATTTATGGTATATTCTTTCAATAGTTTTATTCTTAATTTAATTGTAAATGACTTATTTAATGAAGGAAACAAACACATATATACATACATATATGTTCCAAAATAAATTTTTATTCTAATTTTTTTTGAAAATTCAAGATTTTCTAAATTCGCTTAAAAAAATAGCAAGTTCTCCTTTTCTCCATAGGCCAATGGGCCGTGGTTACAAAAAATTGTTCCAAACAAATTTTTAAAATTGAAAGTTATTATGTAACACACTACAAAACTCATAAAATGAAAAATTACACCATCTAGCTTTTTTATTCAATTTTCCTTCAAACTTGATTCTATGGCTGTTCAAAAATTAATTACTGATCTTAAAAAATTAGTAATGCTCACGATAAAGAACTGAGCTAAATTTGGATTCCAAAATTGATTGCTAGAAAAATGAGAAACGAATAGCTAGTTCTTTGGTTATGCATGCTCTCTAGTCTAGGCTTAGTTATTCATCTTTTTTCTTCTGCCATTTTGAAAACAAAATTGTCATGCGGGAAATAAGAGGATTAAATTCCAAATTCAAAAACTAAACATGGAGATGCTAGTAAGATATGTAAAAAAAATATCTAAGAATATCCAGCTGCCATTCCAAAAGTGTCGGTTTCAGAACACCGCGAGTCATCCAGGTCTTTAGGCCGACCACCAAAACATGCCGCGAGGAAGGCAAAACAAAATACAATACAGAAAGTTGAAATTTTAGAAAAAACTAGGCCACTCACAAGAACTTTGCTGCTCTTCTTTATCGACCCATTCATGATTTTCGCAGTGCGCTGTTTATTTTGAAGCTTCATCGTTGTTTTGTACAGTAGAGCTCCTTTTAAACAGTGACTGATTTTGGTGCTTGCCCATGTGCAGAGCGAAGACATAATTAAAAGGAATTTCTGCTGCTCCTTGTCGACCAAAATCAATTCGAGAACAATTATGGAGTAGCCTCTCTTTGAATAGCACGCTGTTCTGGCGTTTCGTCATTTTTCCACATCTTTCCGACAAATGATGATGACACTTATTATTGCGCAATAATAGCGAAGAAGGGAGTCGTCAGTCACCCAGTCACCCTAATTGAAAGAAATTTCTAAAGGTTGTTATCAAGAGATGAACTCTCAAAGTTCCCCATGAACCCCCTTTCAGCGGTCTACGCCCTTGATTCAAAGCAAAAAGATTTCAAAAAAGTTATCTGCATGTTTTAGCAAGTGTAGCAAGTTGCTTTGCTTTTTATTAAAAATATGAAAATACGAAATGGTATGTACAAGGAATTGGGGTACTACGGAGGGAAAATCACCAACAAATTAAGAGGAAAAAGGGATAATTTAGGAGGAGGGAGTAGAGAGAAGCTATGCATTTTCCAACATGTTTAAGGTGAAACTGAATCTTTTTCACGAGGAAAATGAGAAATTGTCAACATTTTGGAGGGGGGAAGAGAGATTCCTGTCCCATATACTCCTGCATAAAGACAGTTTGCTCCCTCTCATTTATTTTCTTTATGCACGCCTCTAAGGGGACCATTATGAAAATAAGGACAATTTGACCTTTTTAATGCTATCCCTGCCACCGCAGTTAGAGGTGTTTTTAACATTCAAGTTAATTTTATCTTCTGGTGCTTTTATTCTTTGCATTTCTGTAACTTGCCCAATTTAATTATCAATCTTATTTTATTTTCGTATTCCTGTAATTTAATTTGAAGTGGCAAATGAATACTTACTTATTAACTTACTTACTTTCACTCTCTCATTTAACCCAATTCTGAGACTTTCTTTGATTTTCTGAGAGCTATTCTCCTGTTATTTCAATACCCGGATTTTCTTGATTTATCATATGAAAACATTATGAAAAGTATGAAATTATGATATTATGATAAATTATGATAAGTAATACCAGTATGAAAACATTTCGTTGTAGGAGATTGTTCGTTTGTTTCGAATGCGTAGTAAAAAAATATTATTGCGCAATACCTATCGGCTATGTTGTCACCCACACAGCTGATCCAAAATGGTGGACGAGTTCGCCCATCTGAGAAGAGCTTTGATTTTGGCTGTCATCATCACTAACTCTAAAAGTTTCGAGGTTAATGAAGAGTCAAGAACAGGTTAATGGTTACCTTGAAGTACTTTACTTTGAAGAGTAGGATCAGATTATTTAGGCAAGGCAACTAGCATAAGTAAAGGCTATAGCCATGCCAAGGCCTAGTACCACTGTAAAAACACAGCCTTGTCTTTTGGTTACTACGTGTAAACAAGGCTTTGCTTAACAGCCTAATTCTTTTCAGACCAGGCCAGGCAAGGCAAGTCTAAAAAACTTTAAACTTATTTATAGCCTCAACCTAAAATTCTTGATATGATGATGATGATGGTTATAATCAGGGACAGATCCAGAAGAAATTCAAAGGGGGAGCTTCTTTATGGAAGGGGAGGTCTAATAAATGTTACTCTTTAACTGTTACCAAGATATAAAGAATCATCTGTCAAAAGGATGTAAACCATTCAAAAAGCGGGAGCTAGTAGGTTAGGTTTTGTCAGCAAAATTGATAAGGGGTTCGAGGTTTTTATAATGTGACTCACCTAACGATTCGTACCTTGATCCACTCCCTAATTAAGATAAGACTCCAATTTCTGCTCCAAAGTGAGCTTGAAACTGTAGCAGAAAATACCTAAAGAAAAACTTTTCATTCTCTCAAAGATGAACTGCTGTGTAGAAGATGCGGACATGGAGTGGCTGCCCCAAAAGACTTTGCTTCTGTACCCAGTGTGAAAGCCTTGAGACAACGAAATGACACAATTCTTCTGCAAGAGAAAACTTTGATACAACTATTTGAAAACCCTCAAGGTATCTTGATTTCAATGATTTCATTGGGATAAAGTTGAGAAATAACTTTCTTTATACTTTTGATAAAATTTGTATCTTTCTCTTCGTGATGAGAGGAATAACTATGAGTAAGTGAGGAAGATTATGTTTTACATGCTACCCTGCGGAAGATAAGAAACAAAGCCTTATTTCTGGCAGGGGCACAGAACTCCTTAGTTAAACATTCCTTCCAAAGGAGGGTGGTATGCACTGTTTAGTCAACACTTTGAAGGTCACCCATCAAGGTTTTGACCTCACACAACCATGCTTAACTTCAGCTGCAAATAGCAGACTGCTGGGCCACTCACACCTAGAATCAATGCATGGACCATAAGCTTTTCATTCCAACTTTTTTTTTCCATGACAAGGAGATTTCTGCTGAATGATCCATTGTCAAGGGTTTAACTAAATATTCTACCTCATTTCTTGATAACATTAGGGACGCACAACCAGTTCACACACTGCACCTTATCAAATTCTAATTTTATCTAACTTTAGCCTCTTTGAGTCTCTATAAGAGAGTCCTATCTTCTCCTTTTATATAGAATGACTTGCTTTTACAGGGCATAAATTTGAAGTGTTGACTGCAATAAAAGCAAGCACTAAAACAGTTGGAGAGGTAAATATGATAATTCTAAATTCTCCTTCAAAATGCTGTCGTGTTTTATTATATCACATATTTTCAAACTGAAAACTTTTGGACTGAAAGCTAATTTGTTTTTTTGAAACTGAAAGCTAATTTGTTTTATTTTTCATCATTTTCAGAAGAGGAGGAGGAACACAGGGGAGGAATTCCACATTTTTCAGACTCTAATTCCCGGATGAACTCTATGTGTTTGCCATAACATTAAACAAGGAAGAGCCAACACTAACCCCTTCCAACAGAGTGGATCTCTGTAGGAGTTGACCTGAATGAAATGGAAAGAGGGTTCAACCAAATACCTTGAATCTAATGTTTTAACACTTCTAATAAAATGGGCCTTTCTACAAAAACGCATGCGCAACGAACTAAATTACACGTTTTTTCTTATAAGAAACCTAGCTTGGGTCCTAGTACTAAAAGTTTCTTAATTTTTCACCAGTTTCTAGTACCAAAAGTTTCTTAAAAGTTTCTTATTTTTAGATCCGCATTTAACATAAAATTTTGCACTTTTATATCAGAAATCCACCTACTAATACAAGTAGACTCAAGACTCAACCACCTGTGTACCTCTAAATAAAAACGTGTAGCAAACTTAAATCAAGTAAAAATGTATTGTTGACATATTACTTTCCTCTTATTTTTTTCCGGAGTTTCTTAAAGATATTGATGTAGTTCTAAAAGTTTCTTAAATTTTTGGGGCTCTAGTACTAGGTTTCTTATAAACCGGTTTCTTATAAAAAAAAAACGTGTAGATGGTGGAATTCCTCCCCTGTGTAAAATCCAAGGTTTAAGCCAAGACAAGGGCTAGAATGAAGTTCCTGTTTACACAAACAACTTACTTAGATAGCTTTATTCTCTGGGTAGGTAGGGCTTGTGCACCACCACAACCACCTCCAAGCTCCGAGGAATCAAAGGAGATAAAAGACTTTCTCAAAGATATATGGCAAATAATTGGAATACTGACGCCTCTTGACCTGTTTATCTCGCCTTTCTTGGCTTTCTCTCTTTCTCTCTCTTTCTCTCTAAGTATTTTCAATTCTGTAATGTTTAATTTTGATTGGCTTTTAGTCTATTGTTATTTAGTAGTTATGTTAATGACGAAGTAAAAATAAAGTGTAGCAAATCATTTCATATCATATTTAGCTATCAACGGGATGTAGGCAGGGGATAGAAGACTTTCTCAAAGATTTATTGCAATTAGAAGGAATGCTATAAATGCAGAGTTACACATATACAACCTTTTCTGACTGTCAATCTAAACAAACAAATATTCTTTTCCAGTTGCTGATTCTCTGCTGCTGACACCAAAAGCTTATCAAAGTTAAACGAGAAAGAAACTGGAAGTAAAGCAAGCATTCTCCTTGCTTAGCTTAAATGAATGTCATTTTCTAAATGAACCAGGAGTAAACGGAGCATCAAGACGGCTGGTGGTGCCAGATGAAGACCAAGGAGAAGTAGCTAGCACTATCATAGGACTAGCCAGGGTTAGAATCTTGGAGGTTTTCCTTAGGCTTTGTTCATTTTTCTTTGTAATGGGCTTACTTGGCGTCAATAAGAAACTGCTTCGCTAGGCATTTTAAGTAAGAGAAATAAAATCGCTTCTCCAAAGTTATCGTAATAACAAATATGCCAGGTATTAATCTAAGGCTATGTTCACACTACTCCGTATTCGATTTTAACAGTTTTCATTTAGATTCGCTTTGCCTGTTCCCATGGCTATGGGTAAATATGAAAACGCTACGCTACGAAAACAATGAAGTGTTATCGTAATTAAAAGTATTATCATAATATAAAGCATCTTTTTTTGCGTTTTCGCTGTCCACACTGCGTATATACGTTTTCTGAAGTCTCCGTTTTCAGGTTGCAGTGTGAACGGGGCCTTAGATTAAAGCCAGCACAGCTAAAATTTGTACTAGTGATAGGTACTAGTGCTCAAATTAACCTTTTACATTTTTGCTAAGCGCCGGATCTAAGTAATACCACAAGAATTTCGGACACTAGTTTTGGGGTATGGAGTTTGTTTCAGGATCATCGGTTATAGGGGTTAGGGTTGAGATAAAGGTCAAGGAAGGGTTGAGTCAGGGTTTGGGAGTTTTCGGTTTGTTCAAAGAACGGATTGCGGATTGATGTAAACGGTTTTCTTGTCTAATTCTGGTTCATCATGGCCCAGTTATCAGCAATTTGACAGAAGGCCCTATTACGTGCAAGTAACTAGCATAAAAAACTTAGCCTTGGATTTCCCAGGTCAAAGCTTATCATCCCGAATGGACTAACATACGTCCCCCTAGGTTATTCAATGTAATAGGACTGTCACCATAATCATGTAAGTGTATGCTAATTATGTAATGTCTGTAAATGTATGTTTTGTGCAGTTAGAATTTTATAATTCGTACTCAGTTTCTTATCTCGTACGAGTTGCGCGCTTTCTCGCTTCTCTGCTGCATTGACGACTACTCGAAGATACAGTGACAAATATACCTGTAACAGCTGGTGAAGGACCCGATTTTGCTGTTAAGCAACAGAGCATCGACCTCGCTACTTCTCAAGCCAAGCATACAATACAATACAATACAATACAATTCGTTAATGGACGCAGGCCTAGGGCCTATATATCCATCTCCTTTTAAAAAATAGTTTCAGTCGATTTTGTATTTATAGTTCCACCGAAGCGGGTGATCAGAAGTAAATCGATCAAGCTTATTCTTGAAATCGTCCAGTGACCTTGCCCAAACTACTTCCCTGGGTAGCTCGTTCCAGACTTTTGCGACTCTGATTGTGAAGAAGTTATGGCGGAGCATGTGCTTGCCATCTGCACGTCTGACTTCTAGCTAGCGCCCATTTCCTCGAGTATTTGTTTCCCCTAGCAGGTGAAGGTCTGGTGATGTCTCCGGGTCACTCAAGCCACTAACTATCTTGTAAGTTTCAATGAGGTCTCCTCGCAATCTCCTGAAAGCGAGTGTGAATAGACCAAGGGTCCGTAGACGTTGTTCATATGATCGATCTTTGAGACCTGGGATCAACTTGGTTGCTCTTCTCTGTACTCTCTCTATTGTCTCAATGTCCTTGATCTTATAAGGGTGCCATACAACATTAGCATATTCGATATGAGGGCGCACTTGAGCACGATATAAATGTAGGAACATGTCTTTGTCCAGAAATTTGAATGTCCTTCTAATTATTCCCATATTTCGGTTTGCAACATTCACTTTCTCGGCTATATGATCACTAAACGACAATTGTCCATCCATATACACACCAATATCTTTCTCTGAAGTAGTTGTTCCAAGTGGCACAGACTTTCCATCACTGTCTATCATAGCATAACTTGTATCATATTCTTTTCTCCCTACAGTCATCAATTTGCACTTGTCAGGGTGGAACAAAACCAGCCACTTTCTTGACCACTCGCATAGTTTGATTAGATCTTGTTGAAGGATCTCTCTGTCTTTTTCTGACCTGATGTGGCGGAAAATCTTTGTATCGTCAGCAAACAAAAACACTTCTCATTCAACAATATCAGGCAAGTCATTTATGTATATGATGAACATTGTAGGGCCAAGAACAGATCCTTGGGGTATTCCACTTATGACTGGCGAGGGTTCTGATATTTTTTCATTGACACAGACTAGTTGCGTTCTGTCTTGGAGAAAATTCCGTAGCCACTCGACAATTTTTTCTTCTATTTTATAACTTTTTACTTTCCCAATAAGTCTCCTGTGAGGAACTTTATCAAAAGCCTTCATAAAATCCATAAATATGGTGTCAACCTGCCCTCCCAAATCTGCTATTTCAGTCCATAAATCGAGTACTTTCAGTAGCTGCTGCGTTGTAGAACGACCACTGATGAATCCATATTGTTTATTGCTGAGCAGATTATTGATCTTCAAGTGCTCAACTATTTTTTCTCTAATGAGTGACTCCATCACTTTGCACGGTACACTGGTGAGACTGACAGGTCGGTAGTTCGATGGCAGGTCTTTTCTTCCTTTCTTAAAGATTGCAGTAATATTTGCCTGTTTCCATACCTGTGGGAGGATTGATGTATCCATTGATGTTTGGAATATAATAGCAAGTGGTTTTGCTATTACTTGTGCCGTCTCTTTAAGTATCGAAGTACACACTTTATCTGGCCCAGGCGACTTGGATGGATTCAGTCCTCTTAATTTCTTCTCAATATCTTCAATTCTTACTTCAAATCTGGGCATTCGATGTTCAACATTCAAGTTGGGTAACACAGGAATTTCTCCAGGGGGCTCCTCTGTAAACACTGATGAGAAATACTTCTGAAGAGTGTTTGCTTTCTCGTTGTCGTTAGCAGTCTTCCTTGTGCCTTCTGATGTTTCCATTTCTAAGTCTGGAATGGTTGGCCTTGTTTTTGTTTTTGATCGAACATAAGACCAAAACTTTTTGGGATTTACTTTAATCTGTTTAGCAATTCCCATTTCAAGATTCTTTCTAAATTTTCTTATGAGACTTTTGACCTGATTTCTTTCCCTGCAATATTTTTGATGATCTTTTCCATCTCTAGTTTCAAGAAATCTTTGCCATGCCCTGTGTTTCTTCCTGATTCTCTTTAGAACTACAGGATCAACTGGTTTTCCTTTTTCTGAATCTGACTCGGATATTTTCTTTATAGGGACGCACATGTCAACTACTTCTTGGTATTTCTCCCTGAAAATTTTATATTGTTGGTCTACATTCTTTGAGACGCTTTCATTAAGAAGACGTTCATTCCAATCAATGTCAAGGAGCTGTCTCATCTTTTCATAATCAGCTTTGTCATACTGGTATCGTATCCTTGTTGTCTTTTTCTTGAGGGCATAGCATTTGAAATTGAAGCTTAGAACAATGTGATCGCTAGCACCTAGCGGGCTTTCATACTTAATGTTCTCTATCATGTTCTCTTCATTTGTTAGTATCAAATCAAGTAAACTTGGTTCGTTGTTTCTTCTACCTCTTGTTGGTTCTTGGACATGCTGGTATAGATAATTGTCTCTACATGTTTCTAAGAATTTATGATCCTCTGCTTCTCTGTTATCTCCTGGAGTGGTCCAGTTTATCCAATTAATTTTCCCGTAGTTCAGATCTCCTGTTATCAACAAATGTGAATAATTAAGGCTACAGGCTTCCGTAAGCATTTCATTCAATTGTTTATTCTCATCAGCAGATGAAGATGGGCTCCTGTATATGCATCCAATTAAGAGTTTATCACTGTCTTTGAGTTTTACTGATATAAATACTGCATCTTTAATAATAGAATTCAAACTGACAAGTTCTGCATTGAGTACCTTTTTCGTGTAGATTATAACACCCCTTCCAGTTTCCAACACACACCATGAGTCATAACCTTCTAAGGACAATTCGGGTTCAGTTAACTTGTATCTGGCATTTTTTGGATTTACTTCTGTGACACAAATAATATGCGGTTTACTAATATCAACCTGTTGTCTGAGCTCGTCAAGTTTGTTGGGTAACTGGTCTGCATTTGTTGACAATACAGTCAAGCTGCTTTCTAACTTAGCCTTTTGTTTTTTTCTCCTTTCTGAAGCATTTGGTCTGGAATTGTTGTCACTTCCATTCAGCACTTTATCCTCCTTAGCTCCATCTCCCTTATCTTTATGAGCTCCTTTACTGCTAGTTCTGATATTTGCACACAATCTTTCTATTTCTTCTCTTACTTCCTTTGGTGCAGATAAATACACACTTTCACTTTTATTCCTTCTTGTTACTTGGCTTTTTGAGTTTTTTTCATAGTTTTTAGGTTCTAACGACTCCTTGCAATCATTCACTTCCTCATTGTCACAACATGTTAGTGCAGAAAATCGGTTTGTCAAGACTATCCTGTTTGTACTTGAACTGGTAGTCTTACTATGTGCAGGTTCCATGGAGGGCCGCGTACCCGAAAAACCCACGTACCATCTTCATTTTTCTTCTTCTCCCGTTCCTTAGCTTGGTCAACCATTTTGCGTACTGCTTTTCTGTCCTCCTCAGATAGGTCAGCTGAAATGCTTACTTGGAATCTCTCACTTGCATTTTTCAACCTTTTAGCACTCCTAAATATTCTCTGTTTTTCATTGGGATTCTCCAAACAAACTTTTAGTGGCCTTGTTTTGTTGTTTTCTTTCTTCCCCAGTCTGGTTATACTGCTGACATTAATTTTGCCTACATCTAGTGCTTCACAACAAAGAGAGTCAAAGAAGGCTATATCATCATCTTTGCGTTCTGATGGCTCTGTTTTGTCACTTTCTTCAGCTCTGTAGATTATGATGTTGTTCTCTCGGCTTTCTCTTAATTTTTCATTGTTTTGGGCTTTTGTCATGGTAGACTTCACAATATCAGAAATTATATTATTCTGTGCTGCTGTACCCTTTGCTACTGCCTTTGCATATGTAGAGACTGTATTCGGTATACTGCTTTGCATCTCTCCTAATTTGTTGTCAATTTCATTTTCAAGCTCCACAATCTTCTCGGAAACTTTTTCTAGCATGCTTGTGGTGCATTCCTCAATAGCCACACTCTTTCCCAGCTGTGATTTGGTCTTGACTGCACATGGAGGGCAAAACCAGAAGATATCTGCACGCCTGTTTAAAGCTTTATAATCCTCTTTATTCATCTTTATGCATTTACAGCAGTAATGGCTTTCGCAACGCTCGCACTCCACAACCATAGCATTTTCTTCCTCAAAGGTTTTTTTGCATTCTTTACATTGCCACTTATCATCAGACTCGTCTTCGCTATCTCTTACATCTTTTGTGCTCACTGATTTCAGTGTAGAATTTCCCCTTTTCGTCTTCCCTGGCGAAACCCAGAAGCTCTTCAGGTGACTTGACATTCTGAACAGCTAAGCTGCCCTGTTGGTTGCGACTTTTCTTGTCAAAAACGCCGTTAGGCCTAAATGGGCCTAAATTTTACGTTCACGTTAATGGGCCTAAATTTTACTCCACTGCAAATCCACTCAGGGAAATTAACTTCGGGCCGGCTTACAAACGTAAAACGTAACAAGTTGGCCGATTTCCTATTAACGATTTCTCCTGAGAGCAAGTCCAGAATTCACGAACCACGCACATGCAGTTACTTCTCTGGAAGGTAAGAATTATGATATTTCGGCTCGATGTCTGGTAGACTCTCCTTCACAACATCGACTTTCCCTGCTTGATATTGTATCGGAAAGAGCAAAAGATCTTGCTCTATATAGCTATATACATTCATAAATACATGATTTATTATACATAATTAAACTATCAAACCCTTAAAGTACATGCATAAATACATGATTTATTATACATAATTAAACTATCAAACCCTTAAAGTGTTATTCACCATATGCGCCTACTGAAAAGGATATGGTTATTCAATCTAACTTGGGGGTAATGATTCAGGGTGTACAGGGTTAGTTTACTCTAGTTAACCGAAATCCCTCCCAAGTTAGTCAACAAGGGTTTTGAATAGTTTCTGTATAAAGATGAAAGATGTGGAACAAAATATTAAGTGTTCGTTTGGCATTTTAATCATCATCGCTGTCTTAGCAATATAATATTAAGAAATCTATTATACTCGGTGATATCTAAAATTACTCTCGTTCAATCTTTAATAAACTTTCTACACTTTACATTACATTTCATGCTTATCTTCATATATTATGTTACTTTCAAATAAAAACAAACAAGCTTGTTACTGTGATATATATAACTAAGATAAATAACAATGCCACCCCCTTATTTTCGTAAATATGTAATTTAGTACTAAATGATGTTGCCACATATGTCAAAGGGACACGAGATGATTCATGCTAATCGGTTATGTTTCGGCCAAAATAGATCTCAATTAAGTTGGCATTGATAGATTTATGGAAAGTCAAACAATCTGGAAATCATTCCTTCAATGATGAAAATCAAAGTTAGATTTCACACGCCTGAAACGCTCCCCTCATGATCTTCCAGGGCAGGGTTAATAGGCGTTTTCAAATGGCGTTTCTCAGAAAACGCTATAGGGTCATGGTTAACATTATATGCCCTTGCTTTGGGAGTATTGTTCATTACTAACTTGTTGAAATACTCTTCTTCTCCCATGTTAAATTCATATGGCATGGTCCATGAATTGAAAATGGAAAAAATTAAAAATATCTCTCTTGTCCCTTAGGTACTTGTCTTCTTCAAGGCAACAAAAAGCTCATTTGGGAGCTTAAAATTGTCCACGAGACACGGGGACAAAAAAGCCACCATTTGCGAACACGAATCTAAAGCTATATCGTACATTAGTGCAGTTAAAAGCGTGGTGCATTCTAATTAACAACCTATTTTCACTTGACAGTTGCAAATTTGTGTATAGTTCCAAGCATTCATCAATAAGATTGGGCTAGATCAATTCTAATTTGGTTATCTACTGGGGGAGGGGGGCATTGAGTGAATTAAGGGTTCAGGATTGTTGTTCTATCCAAACTCCAGACTTCAATTTCTTGATACTGACCCCCAGCCAGTTTATCTCATAGGAGGACCACCCTGGGGAGCTTCTGTGCAGTACTATGGAGGGTGTTCAGTACTTTGTGGGGGGGGGGTTCATCAGTACTGCAGAGGTATATCTTCAGTACTTTGGAGAATATTCAGCATTTTGGAGAGATACCATCAGCACTGTTGAGGATACTATCAGTACTGTTGAGGATACCATCAGTACCGTGGGGGATATCAAGTACCTTGGAGGATACCATCAGTACTGTGAAGGGATACCATCAGTACCGTGGGGGATATCAAGTACCGTGGAGGATACCATCAGTACTGTGAAGGGATACCATCAGTACCGTGGGGGATATCAAGTACCTTGGAGGATCCCATCAGTGCTGTGGAGAATAACATCAGTATTGTAAAGGGATACCATCAGTACCGTGAAGGGATACCATCAGTACCGTGGAGGGATACCATCAGTAATGTGAGGGATATTAAGTACTGTGGAGGATACCATCAGTACTGTTGAAGGAAACTACAAGCATGTGGAGATAATACCCTAAAAGCTTGTGGGTTTCCCCCAAAGCACTGAATGTCCTCAACAGTACTAACAGTATCCCTCCACAGTATTGAACACTCTCCAAATGTACTGATGGTATGCCCAAAAGTACTGTAGATACCCCAACAGTACAGAACATATTCCACATTATTGGCATGGGATTGGGAATCACAGGCTTGGGAAGATAAAGAATTTCGCTCGGAGTGAGATAATTCAATTTTTACTCATCCAAAGGACAATTTACTGAAATACATCAGAATGGAAATTTCCCAAACTTTGAATAAAAAGCAAGACTCGGACAAGTCTACCCTGACACCGACTCTGGCCCAAACAGCCCCCTCGCCCGAATCGGTTTGAAAATAGGGAGAACTGATGAACACTTAAACGTAAGTAGAGCACCTCTTGTCCCAATAGTACATCCTATACACAAACTTACATTTAACTCTTTAAAATTATCTTACACAAAGAAACATAATATGTTAACAAACGTCCTAGCTATTTAAAAACTAAAAAATCCATGATTATTAGTTATTTGTAAAAATAGTTTAGAATTTCTAATAACATATTTAAAAGTTACCAAGCTTGTGAGTGGTGTTTTTTGCGTTTAGTTAAAATTTCAAAGCAAGATATTTTTTAGGTGACTGACCTTCACTGGGCTGGGTTCGAAGTGATGGTGGATGGCTATGTACGGGATCACCATACTGGGGTTACTATATTGCCATACTGGGATTACCACACTTAGGAGTTAAGAGTCAGTTATGATGCTTATTATCATGATGATGATGATGATAGTGATGCTTATGATCATGATGATGATGATGATAGTGATGCTTATGATGATGCTTATGATGATGCTTATGAAGATGATGATGAAGATGATGATGATGATAATGATAGTGATGATGAAGATGACGATGATTCTGATTGGAGATGATCATGATGATGAAAATATCTAGATAAGCCTGATTACGATACTGGTAATGTTACTGTGGATTGAGTCCCCCCTCCAATTGCTTGAGAAATCCCGATAGGCCTAGCAAAGCCTCTGAGACTGGGTAGAGAACTTTCAGGTCCAATTTTGATTCATACAATGAAGTGCTTCAACTTTAGCAACACGAGACTACTCCTGGTGCAGTGGATGATATTAACGTCTTACTTTTTATTTCATAATTTCTTAGAAGTTTTAACTAGATCGTCAAGACTCGAAAATCTTCTCTGCTTTCCGTGGTTTTATCGTTTTAAATAAAACACTTACTTCTCTGCTATTGTCACCTGTGGCATTTAGATCTGTTGGTTGCGTAGAGGCCATACATCGCTGGGTTGTCAAATCCATTGATTGCTTAGAGGCCATACGGCGCTTGGGTGTCGTGGTTTGGTGTACTGCATCCCCCCCATCTGGTGATTATGCGAGGGGAACTATTCTTTTCTTCAAGTAGAACGTCAAGAGATTTCCTTTGCCCTTCACGAAGACGAACCCATGTTGCTCGAACTCGAATCCACGGGTGTTGAGAATTTCATACGTATCTTTCAACACCTGATAACGGAAAATAAACGTTCATCAACAGAGTTATCCTGACGGCTAAGCAAAAAGAAGCCAGTGAGCGTCATTTGTGGCCGCATTTCGTAAGCAATTTTCTTCAACATTTGTTGCAGCAAATGATCTTTATTGTAGGATTTAGATAATCCCCAAGCTTTATCTAAATTTGCCCAACGCCCAAGCTTCCTTTTTTGCAAAGAGGAACTCTGCCTCTTTGATTAGGTTTTGAAAATGAGAGGTTTCTTTCTCTTTCCAAATACAATCTAACCCCGCTGCTACCACAAAATTTCGGTAATATCATTAGTACTGTGAGAGATACCATGAGTGCATTTGAGGATTTTCAGTACTCTGGACGGATACCATCAGTACATTAGAGGGTGTTCAATACTGTAGGGCAGGGAGGATGCCATAAGTACAGTGGGGGATACCATCAGTACTGTGGAGGATATTCGTTACTGTGGGTGATGTCATTAGTACTATGGTACAAAATACCATTAGTATATTGGAGGATGTTCAGTACTGTGAGGATACCATCAGTACTGTGGAGGATTTTCAGTACTGTGGAGGGATATCATCTTCCAGATATTCACAAATAAAATGGCTTAGAGTTATTGTGGAGGATATCATATCTAAAAACAAACTTATAGCAATGTGATTGAAATTAATACACTTGATCTTGAGTGGATATAATTCAAAAATAGCTCCGCAATCTGTAAGTATTTTCGGATCACCCGGTGTGTAATTTGAGAACTGACCTGGATAACGCCTGGTTTCCCTGTGGATTCCATTCTACTTGAGATGTTGACGGTGTTTCCCCAGATGTCGTAATGTGGTTTCTTCGCACCTATCACTCCAGCCACTACTGGGCCTTGTGCCATTCCTGCAAGAGTATTACATGAAGTAATTCAGACATCAATGGATACAAGTTCAGGTCTTTTGGTTTGACAAGAGCGATCACTGTCAGTCCTTGCCAGTTCTCACTTAAATAGCCTTAGAGCTTGCAAACCAAATGGCCCGAGTTTTTGGAAGGTTACTCCCATTATTGACAGGGGGGCTCAGTCGGTTTAAGGGTCTGATAAAGGACTACTAAATGGTCTAATTTAGGAAAATAACATTGTCATTTTGGTGTATTTCTTGAATTTGCTATGTTTAGGGGGTCGTTTGTTCCAGTTGATTGCTGAGATTTTGGTTCAAATACTACCAGTTGAGGGAGATTTTCAAAATGTTAGCCTTTGACTTCTTTAATACTGACAAGACCCCCAGTATTGGAGAACCCGCGGGGCTTTTAGCCACTCTGGTGAAATTATCTTTGTGAAAATGCCTGAAGTTTTAGCTGTTTCAGTCTTGACTAGGAAGGGAATATAAATATCAAACATCAAATTTGATCCAGGCCTCTGAAAGATTATGTTAAGTTCATATCCTTCTTGCTATAACTTCTCCTTTTACCTGGGTTTATTAGTTTGTTATCAACTATTGTAAGAATTCGGGTGGTAGAAATCTAAGGTATTTGGTTTCTAACCAAGGGGTTGCGAATTCGATTCCTACAACCTGCTTTAATACATTGTTTATTCTCTGCTCGTACCAAGCGTCTCTGTTCAGCAGAACTTCATTTATCCGTTGGACAGGTCCAGATTCGCTCGGCTAACACTGTCAAAATCTACTGGGTATTCTACTATAGGCCATCATTCGATTGCTCACGACATAACTCAATTTCTCACGACATCATTCGACTGCTCACGGCATAACTCGATATCTTACGCCATCATGCGATATCTGACGTCAAATTTAACCAGCGTGGGAATTTGCCAGGGGCTTCAGAGTAATCAACTCAGAAACACAGAGAAATGGATTGTGATTATGTCCAGGCAGTCAGATATCATATAGCGCAAAAGCTAAGGCTGAGAAGAAATCGGGTTAGCTACCATCTGCATTATCTCACTGCTTATTCTCTGCTGATACCAGGCGTTCCTCTGTTCAGCAGAATAGCACTTATCCGTTTTATAAAGCGTGAAAACTCTCAGTTAAGAAATGAAATATCAAAATAATTTATTATTAGAATCGTTTCTAATTGATTTTTGTGTAATATGTAGTTTGTAGTAATTTTTGATTGTAGTTTTAATTTCAAATAAAATATTTAATGCTATGGCTGTAAGGTTGCCATGTGTTTCCAAGCACAGCGTGGCAACTTTGTTTATTTTTGTAAGATTTTGTTGGAATAAAAATGAGTTTTAAAGATAATAGGATAAGAAATAAATTTCTTTAGCTTTCCGTTACACTCAACTCTATGGGGACCAATATGGAAATAATGACATTCGACCTTTGAATTTTTTTTTTTTTTTAATACTGAATAGATAAAAATTTACATCAGACAATACATAACTACACTACAAAGACGATACCCTGGGAAGCAAAAGTCATGTCTATCCCAGGGCCATTACATTTAACAGCTAACTTACATAAACTTAAATAAAAACGATACATAACGACTAACAACACCCAAAGAAAAGTTAAAAAATAGCTCCGTGGCTGAGTGACGCATTGCAAAGGTTCAATAAAACTTTTCAATCAATATTTGAAATTTTATCCCGTCCACCATAGTTAGAGGGTTGCTTTTTAAAATATGTTTTAATATTGTTTCAATTTAATGCCTAAGGTATATTTTCTAATTGTTTTTAACACAGTACATACCTTAATTTTTGCATATAGATTTTTGCATATATTTTTTTCATACTCAATAAATAAAAATTTACATCACAGAATACAACCAAAACTACATTGCGGTCGTCGCCCTTCAGAAGGTCCAGAGTAGTGTCAAAGAGCCCGGATAGGTACGTCTCTGCATTCGGTGAGTGGTGGTGCAATTTTTGTGAATGAAATGGCCTGGGTTTCTCGACGCCCCGGTGACGCAGTGGTAGCGCCCTAGAGTAAAAATCTAGAGGTCGTGGGTTCGAGTCCTACCCGGGTCGTTTTCATTCTCACAAATCTCGATTAAAACTACATTACGGAGACGATACCCTGGGAAGCAAAGGTCTTGACTATCCCAGGGTCATTAAATTCAAAAAATCAACCACACGTAGAATTAAAAGTCATTTTGGTGGCAAAAATATACTTACATCCAACTTGCTCCGATATATTTCCAAATCTTACTTCTACTGAATAAATACGTAATGGAAAGGAACAAATATATTCAGAAAAACGGATTCTTACCAACACGAAGTTCAAAAGTGTTGAAAGTCTGCGCATTGATGTCATCCAACTTCTTCTTCAACGACAATGCGAAGTCTGCGAGGTCCACCAAATGCTGCCACTTGTCTCGATTGGGAGAAGACTGAAAACACGATAAAGAGGTCATCACTAACTTTAGAATAAAAAGCTTTAGTGTCATATTTAGGACACCGACTATCAAATCTCTTGCCTCACTTTCAAACACATTATATGTCATTGTGAAAGGGGTCTTTATCTTTGTTTGAGTATTTCTATCTAAAACTTTAGTAACAAGACATTCCTACCTCTTCAAACAGACCGGATGCGGCCATGAAAGTGCTGTTTACTGTCTTTATTTTCTCTATACTTTTGAAATGTTTATCACTCAATGCCTATAAAGTAAGAAAAGTCAACATTTTATTCTATCTTATCAGAGAATGTACAAACAATAACTATTATAATAATGATAAAGCGCAGTTTTTGATATGATAGTCATCACTTATTATGAGAAACATTTGATATTTAGTAGGGCAACGTTTCGGGAGAGATCCGTCTCCCATCATCGGGCAATGAGTAATGTGGTTTTTTTCCGTTTATGCAATCCACCCACAGAAATGATGATATCCCCCACAGTACTGAACATCCTCCACAGAATTGCACTGACATTTCCCGCAGGGTGATTTAAGTACAAATATCCGAATAGATAAAGTAAAAGAGAAAGGAGTTTACCTCGTCAAAATCAGATATAATTTCGTTGAGCAGCCTCATGCATTCAATTCCATCTTTATTGATCGAATCTTCAGTATAGTAAGATGAAAACGAAGGTATTGAGGCGAACATCACTCCAACTGTATCGTATGATCTGCTGTACAGCTCCTAAAAGAAACGAAGAATTCTTTTAGCGGCTGTCTGGACTGGTTTCATCATTATATTTGGGTACCTGAACCCTACTTCTGGTAGTCCTATCCCTGGTAGTCTAATCAGCCGACTCTTAATACTGGGGCTATTACTGCGAAGGGAATACGGAGGCTTTAGAATAGGCAAACAAATACGCATGTAATACGGTGTGTATACGCTCTGCTTTCAGTGTGAGCGAGGGGCATATCCCTCACAAAAAAGTGTACCAGATTTTTGTGATTTTTTGGTGATTTTTCTTCCATTTTTCTGTGATTTTTTCAAAAAGTTTACGAGATTTTTTCGAGTGATATGCTTCTCGAGTGTGAACACCAAATACGGAGACATTCGAAAACTACAGTATTCTTTCAATGGAAAAATTTGCCTGGAAATGGGATTAGAAGCATCGCATTTGCCTGGAGCAGTGTCAACACTTTATCGTATTCATAGCGTATTTGGTTGAAAATGGAGCATTATAAACAGGCACCGTTTTCGTGATCAAATACGGAGACATACAAGTACGGAGTAGCGTTAACGGGGCCTAATACAAAGCTGAAGCTTGGATATCTCTGTTGGTTTTCAAACAACCTTAACCTCAGAATCACAAATTATTAAATAGATAAACATTTTAGAAGTTTTAGCCCTACTTCCTCACTCTCTAAAGCCCCCAACAGAAGTAATATCCTGGAAGAAGTGATTCTTACTGTTTCGTCTCTCTCTTGGTTGTGTAGGAAATGTTCGCAAACATGAACCGGAAGAATATTTTCCATCAGTTTCGCATTTCGACTTCTCAACAACTGCACTTCTTCTTTCTTGTCCTGGGCCTAAATATAAACCACAAAATGAAACTCAATTTCGTTGTACAGCATACATCATTTGGTGCTTGCTGAAAAAATATTTCATATCATATTAGAAACAGAAAAGCAAAATATCATGTATAATATATGATTCACGAAGCTTTTCGTTCATGCAAAACATCTTCAGGTGTAAACATTTCATATCATGCTTCGCTGTTTTTCTGTTTTTTAAGGGGCTCATATGAATTTTACTTGACGTGAACCCAAACTTGAACCCAAACTTGAACCCAAACTTTTAAAAGTGAGCCTGTTTAGTTCTGGATTTAGTGCCCTATATGTATGAAAACTGTAGGTTCAAATCTAGTAGTAGTTGGATTGTACTACGAATGGAAGGGGGGGGGGGGGATTTCCAAAACTTTCTAAGGGAAAGGTAGAAATTAGAAGGAGGGAGACACTATAAATATTCCGTTAGGAAAAGGAGAAACTGTATTCCTTTTACAGGGAAATGGAGGAATTGCCAAATTTTGAAGGGAGATGGGAGATTTAGACTGTTATCCACCTCTGCTATAAGACTTTCATATCTTTCTCTGAAAATATCTGAAATTTCGATCCAGCAATAAAAATTTTAACTTTAATATTGGACACATATAAAGACACCAACAAAATAAGAGATAGGTCTAGTAGAGAAATGTATTTAAAAAGCATATAATCAGTTTTAATAATAAGTTTTTATCGAAAATCATGATTTAGCTGACGCTGATAAAAGATAAATAGGTAAAGAAGGGCGAGGGAAATCAGAAAAATAGCGAAACATAACAACGACTTATTTTTTTCATCTGACACACATTAGAGTAGTACATCAAAAAGAAATTATCCAAACGAATCATTATACCTAGATATAGATAGACTGGCCAATCATAAGGAGATAAATGATTGGTCTAGCGAGAAACAAAGATTCATCACTGGGAATCCAGTGAGACAAACAAAAAACTGTTACTGAAAGAACCGTGCAGAAAAAAGAACTCTTTTTGTCTACACGATAATACGGGAGGATCCATAATTTTGATGTGGACAGACTCTAGAATTCCTGATTGAAATGTTGACCTTACTCTGCCATCCTCAAGTTCTTTCCAATAAATGGCTTACCTCTTTTTTCCAAAGCATTAGCCTTCGAGACGTTAGCTCGACCTGGAAAAAGGCGTAATATCGATCAAAATCTTAAGGAAAAGATAATATGCTATTTTTAATTGCGTGTACCAAAAACCTTCTCCATTCAGCACTTAGAGTGAAAAATCTACTGTAAAAGCTCTATTTAGCCAACGGGGGGCTAAATTAATCCTTACGATTCTTGAAGGGGGAGTTATTAGAGCAGATGCTTTTTGAAGAGGGTTTGGAGAAGATATTATTTACTGTCAAGCATATCAAGTTAGAAATTCATAATATTACGATTGAGAACATCAATTAGCTATCTCTAACTCGTCACATTTCAATCGGTAGTCTTTCTTGTATGAAGAGGGGGACTTAATAGAGCTTTTGTGGTATTTAAATCTGAATGTCTATCATTTCTATTATTACTATTATCATTATTAATCTACAAGAAAACCGTACAACCGCAAAGACAGGCTACACCTCTTTGATATGGCTCCTGGCATAGACCTCTCTCTCAAATCATGTACGCTTTTAGCAAAAATGAGGGACAAAAACAAAAAGGGGGCTCGTTTTGAAAAATTCCCAATTCTGTAAAACACTAAAGCTCTTTTCGGGATAAGGTGGATTATCAGAGCGAGAACTAGGTAGGCATTACATCATATTGAACTCGAGGGCTTGACCTCGTGGTGTTGTGCAATATTAGTTACATAATTCTAACTGGAAGACCTTTCTGGACAAAAAATCTAAGAAACGACCATAAACCTATGTCCTAAACAGTTCAAATAAGCACAATTATGGTCCTTTCTAAGATTTTGGGTTCAGAAAGGTCTTAAAATAGATTTAGGGAACTAACTATTGCACAACACCATGATGTCATGTCCTCATGTTCAATGTGATGTAGTGCCTACCCAAGAACTACGTTTACACAATAGAGTCTGAAGGACAGCCTACTAAAGATAAAGTTAATACAATAAATTCAACAACAACAACAAACCTGTCGTGAGTGAAATACAAGAATCAGAAAACAGACTCCCAGGATTGTTGAAACAAATATCTTCTTTTGAATAAATGTTTCATCACTAAAATTCAAAGAAAAACAAAAATAGAAACATTAGGAATATAGGAATATTCTGAAGAATATCTTTTCGTTTTTGATGTCTAAAAATCGAATAAGAGCAGACGAAATAGGCAGTTATGAATTTGTAGCATTTGCAGCACTTTTTGATTCATAAACATCAATATGTGTAACCGTATATCTCACGCACAAGTCTACGAATTGTTGCGCAGCTAGTTTGGTGACAACCAGGAGAGCACAGTGCTTCTCTTGATTACATACTTTTATTCTCTATTTTCACTCTTCTAGTATCTTAAAGTCTACCATTTTACTTTTTGCTCATTACCGAAATTCGTATACCTAAGTTTATGAGTTGCTGCACAGTCAGTGTGGTGATAGAATGGAGGGCACTTTAAAAAGTCACACACTCGGGTTCCTCATCAAATCAATCTCGAATTGTGTCTTGAAATAGTATAAAACGAGTACTCACCCTTTGCCTCTATAGATGACATCATCATAATACTCGAAGGAGGCCGGAATGAAGACGAGATAGCAGACGATGTAGATTGAGATGTTCAAAATCATCAGAATAGTTTTCAGCAAGAAACTCAGCTGGATGGCTGATATGGTTGTCAATATCAGGATTCCATTGAAGCTGAAATACTGCGAGAAAATACAAGAGTTGCAAAAGAGTTTATTTGACTTTTATTTCACTCTGTATTGGTTTGTCTCCGTATTTGAAGAAGAAAACAGTGTCTGTTCACACTACTCCATTTTCAAACAATACGCTATGAATAAAATGAAGTGTTTACAATGCTCCAAGAAAATACAATGCTTCTAATCCTATTTCCAGTCAAATATTTGTATTAAGGCCTCGTTCACAATGCTCCGTATTTGTTCGTTTCCGTATTTGAAGACGAAATAAGTGCCTGTCCACACTGCTACGTTTTCAAGCAAATACGCTATGAAAACGATGAAGTGTTCACACTGCTCCAAGCAAATACGATGCTTCTAATCCTATTTCCAGATAAATATTTCTATTTAGGCCTCGTTCACACTGCTCCGTATTTGTTTGTCTCCGTATTTGAAGACGAAAAACAGTGCCTGTTCACACTGCTACGTTTTTAAGCAAATACTTTCTTAAGTTTAGAAAATATTAAAAATAAGACGAGAATAAAAACATAGCTTTCAAACGTTTCGATCTACTGAAAGAATACCGTCGTATTCAAATTTCTTTATATTTGGTATTCAGACTAAAACGGAATGTATTCAATACGCATTATATTCAGAAGTATGCGTATTCGTTTGCGTATTCGAAAAGCGTATCAGTTTCAATGCTAGGACGAAATGGATAGGGGATAAGTTTTCCTCCGTTTTCATTCAAATTCGGAGCAGTGTGATTGGGGCCTTAATTTTCAGCGTTAAGAAATAGAAATATCAGTGTGACAAGGCGGATAGGGGAATGTTTTGCTCCAGTTTTGTCCAAATACAGAGCAGTGTGGACGAAGGGAGCTGACTTGTCTTTCTAAAGTGGTCTGCTGAAGTTAAGCTTGGTCGTGTGTGATCAACATTTGGATGGGTGACCGGTGAGGTGTTGACTAAACAGCTCATACCACCGTTCTTTGAAAGGGGTGTTTGAAATAGGGGACCTCTGCCCAAGCTGGTAACAAGGCCCCTGCCCTTTCCAGGCTGGTACATGAAATATTGTACTTAGTACTTACTTACTTACTTACTTATTCTTTTGCACTTTTTTTATACATTGTATTACTCAGTTGAGTTCACTTTGGTTTTAGAATTCAATATCTCACCATATAAAATGTAAATGATGAATGTATATGAAAATATTACAACAATAAGTAAATGGTTAGAATCATATGAACTCAAGAAGTTATCGTAAGATGGGGGTTTCTGAAAGGAGGAACTCTCTTAGTATAGCCAGAAAAATCGGAACCATAATGAAACGAACACATAGATACTACTTAAGCTTTTCGTCTGACACTCAACAGAGTAATACGTCAGAAAGAGAACGAAACAGAAACCTAACTGATTTATATACCCAGATGTGGATCGAAATAGGCCAATCAGAAAAGAGGTGAATGATTGGTATGGTGTGGGAAAACCAATCAACACCCACGATACAGTGAGCTGACCAATAAGATTATTTCAAGAGTCCTAAGGCGAAAACGAAATCCTTCTGTCTACACAATAGGGGATCCCTGGTTTGGTCAACCAAAAAGTTCACTAAAACATGACTCTGCTATAGGTCAACATTTGCTCGACAACCCAGAGTGTGCTAAAGCCTACAGTGAGAATTGCTTTCGAATAATTGGCAGAGCAAGATCTACCTTTCACTTAGCTATTTTGGAATCTGTCTACATAAAAACCAGGGATCCCCTATTGTGTAGACAGAAGGAGTTCGTTTTCGCCTTAGGACTCTTGAAATAATCTTATTGGTCAGCTCACTGTATCGTGGGTGTTGATTGGTTTTCCCACACCATACCAATCATTCACCTCTTTTCTGATTGGCCTATTTCGATCCACATCTGGGTATATAAATCAGTTAGGTTTCTGTTTCGTTCTCTTTCTGACGTATTACTCTGTTGAGTGTCAGACGAAAAGCTTAAGTAGTATCTATGTGTTCGTTTCATTATGGTTCCGATTTTTCTGGCTATACTGAAGTTCTGTACCATCCAAAGACTGTTCAACTCTCTTAGTCTAAGTCTAAACCAATCGAGAAGAGAGCATCCCCTATTGATAAAACCCAATTTAAATTTAGATGGGGGTTGATGAATAAATTGGAAAGTATAGAATGGACAAACTAAGTAGGTTTTACTCACCAGAGGGTATTCACAATGTTGAGTTTTAGGACGCAAAGCAGTTTGGTTGTTGTAATTTTGATTAGAGCAGCTCACCTAGAAAAAGCAGCAAATTAGTTGAATAAAGATAGAAATAGGCCGGATCAAATAAAAACACTCCTGTTCGCTTGTAGATGAAGAAGTTATATCAAAGGTCTTAGGTCACATGAGAAGGCTCTACTTGTGGGTATTAAAACCAGTCTTTTATCGGTACAGAGCTTGAGGATGGTGGGAAAAATCAGAAACATAGCGAATCATAATAACTTATGGTTTGCGTCTGACACTCATCAGAGTAGTACATCGAAACAGTCTTTGATCGGAATAGAACTTGAGGATAGCGAGGAAAATCGGAATTAAAGCGGAACATAATAACTTCAAAAGCTTTGCGTCTGTAAAGTTTCTTAAATATTCTAAAATAAAAATCAAATAAAATTTTTCTAATTCGCTGAATTCTATTGTATTGTTATGCTTTATTGATTTCTTTGGTTTCTTTTATGTTATAGTTTTGCCTTTGTTTTGGTTTCTTTGTTTTTCACACGTTTTCTTTATCAGTTCACTCTTTGATTTTTGTATTTGCTTCATTAACTTTCAATGCTCCTATCATACCTTCGTCTTGCAAGCTTTTATTTATCATTCTGTCAAAAAACTCGTCTAGTCAAGCTCTCAAGTCACTCAATTCTTCGTCAACTCAACTCAATTATGTATATTTGCAAGCTGGTAAGCAATATTTATTCATTTATTTACTTATTTACTATCCGTTCGTTTTCCTTTTTCAATCTGTTTTTCTCAATTTTTCTCCCGTTTTCTTCATTTATTTCTGGTATTTTCTCGCGTTTGTTTACATTATTTAGGCCTATTTTTTTGCTCGTTATTCAATTTCTGTAATCTATTTTGTAATTTTTAAGAAAGTATCTAAGTAAAAACTCAGTAAAAATAATGTAACATTCAATATATGTATGATAGCAATTTAATTTATAATTTATTAATTTATTTCCTTAATTTGTATTACATTTAGTTTGAACACAATCACAACATCCAAGTTACAAAAGCAAGCAAATGAGTTATTTCTTAATTTTCCTCTGCCGTGCGACGGAAAACTCTACATTCAAACAGCATCCTACATGAGGAGGAGTGAGAGGAATATTCCAAGAATAGACTATAAAGAGTTTCATACTCGTGGGGTCAAATCTTTCAAGCAAAATCAACCGACCTGCGAGGTTTCAATCAAAATGAACTCCGTTCAACAACTTAAAATTGAAGAAGCTGTATTAAGAGAAGACATAGGTGACTTGATTGACGAGAATGAAGTTACCAATCTGAATTTAAATGAACTTGACATCAATATTGAGAAAATAGAGCAACTACGCACTGTATTCAGAAGCAAGCATCATGAATTAAAGCATTATCTTGGCGATGACTATCAAATATCGCACGAGAAGCTGTATGATGAAACATTGGTGAAAATCAAGTCTTATATCAAAGATTCAAAGGATTGTAAAGCCAAAGACAAACTCGTGGAAACTGAGGCGTTACGAATAGCTGAAGCTCAAAGAGACAACTCAACCTTGTTCAAAATTGAGGAAACTTTAAGAAACATCAATCTGTTAGAGTCGGAATTTATGAAAGATGTAAAGGAAGAAGATGATGAAATACTGGTAACATTGAATAAAGAATTACCAAATAACATCAAAAAGTTTGAAAGGATTGCTGAAAAGTATGAGGAAATGTTAGTGGTTGTTTCAAGTTGTCCTGACGTAAGCAGGGGAATCGCTGATGTTGGAAAAAGATATTCAAGGCTGACTCTTTGTAAAGACAGGTTTTCCCATACTTTGAAGAACGAAATCTCAATCAGAGAATTAAACAAGCATGAATTATTCAAAGAGGCACGTCTGAACATCAAGCTTTCTAAGTTTTCTGGATACGACTCTTACACAGATATTTACAGTTTTCAATCAGAATTTGAGAAATTATATTCAAGAACAACACCAAAACGATTTGCAGCTGATCTCCTGAAAAACAACTTTCTATCTGAACCTGCTCTTTCACTGGTGAGGGGTGTGGATGATATTCGAGAGATTTGGAGAAGATTGAAAACAGCTTATGGTGACACTCAGATGCTACTCAACAAAAAACTCAATCAAATAAGCAAGTGTGAATCATTATCAAAGACAAGAGATCCTGAGAAGCTTATATGTGAATTAAGCAAGCTGATAAATATAATGAAAGATCTTTTAGGGTTAGCAAAACAACACAAGATTGAAAGATATCTCTTTTATGGTGATGCATTGAATAGGATATACAAATTGATGGGCGACCACAGAGTGACAAGATGGTTTGACAATGCCTATGATGAAACATTTGAGAAGAAAGAAGAGTGGGCAAATTTGATATTATTTTTGGAAAAAGAGGTTAGGGTTCAGCAACAAAAGATTTTGGTGCAAAGTGGTAAGGTGGAAAATAAAGAAAAGAATGTTATTGATAAGCCAGCCAGATATAAAAACTATCATTCTTCTAATTCCGCTGCAAATGAGGAAAATCTGTTATGCCATATATGTGGAGAGGCTTCTGCAAATTCTGAACATGTAGCAACTGCTGGACCAGGAGGCTCTAAAGTTATTCAATATTTCTCATGCAAAGTCTTTGTCGAGAAAACTCCTGCTGAAAGATTGGCTATTCTTCGCAACAAGGGTTATTGCATCCAGTGTTTACTGCCAGGAGCTAGTGGATCTCAAGGAAAGCATAAAGACGGCAAGTGTCAGCATGATTTTGTTTGTAAGCATACAGCACATCAAAGATATCCTAGCAAGAAGCATGTTCTAGTTTGTGATGAGCATAAGCATTTGGATGAAAACAAAGAGCTCCTGGAAAACTATAAAGCTAGGTGCATTTCCAAGAACGAAAACCTTCCTACTTTCTCTAAAGAAATAAAGCTGTCATTTCATATCAATGGTCAAGTGAGCGACGTCAGTGGCAGAAACAAATCAGAATCTGTGAATGCAGATATCATTAGCGACAATGGCATCTACCTTCTACAAGTAATTGAAGTGAATAAGCAAAGATTCAACATTTTCTATGATAATGGTTGCAGTGACTTTATAGTTAGATCATCTGCTGTCAAAAAGATGGGATCTCATGCAGTTCAAGAATATGCTGGAACAGTGAAGCTTGGTGGTGTTGGTGAAACTGAGACTGAATCTTCACATGGTATTTGGTGCGTCAAATTGCCACTTTTCAATGGAAAGTCAGCAACACTTTCAGGCATTTGTCTGAATAAAATCACATCCACATTTCCTGTATATCCACTTCAAAGTGTAGAAAGAGATATTCAAAATGCATCCTGTGCAGATGGCAATACTCAAGTGCTCCCAAAGCTTTCAAAATCGGTTGGTGGTGACATGGATATGATGATTGGTGTCAAGTACTTGCGATACCACCCAAAGATGATATTTCAACTACCTTCAGGACTTGCTATATATGAATCCGTATTCATCAATGCCGATGGTGGCAGAGGAGTTGTCGGTGGGCCCCATCAAATCTTTACTGATATTCATCGACATTTTTTCAATTCAACTGAGGAATCAAGTTTCTTCACAAATCAATACAAGTTATTTAGAGTGGGATATCAAGTTAATCCTGATATATCATTATTGGGCTTCAAAGACAGTTTCACAACGTCAATCAACAAAGAGATTTGTGACATGGAAAGCAGAGTCGAAGATGAACCAGCTACAGCAGAGGGCTACTCATCCAGACGTAATAGATTGTTTGATGAAGTTGAAGCAACAGGAAGTGAGATAAGTTATCGTTGCATCAATTGCAGGCAATGCAAAACCTGTAAAAATCATGAAGAGATAGAGGCTGTTAGCATCAAAGAAGAAGTTGAACAAAGTCTTATAAATTCATCAGTGCATGTTGATGTAGAGAGTCATGAGACAACAGCAACTCTTCCATTAATCCACGACCCTGCAGTAAAGTTGGCACACAACAAGAGTAACGCAATGAAAGTATATCAGCAGCAGGTAAAGAAGTTGAATCAGCCAAAAAATGAAAAAGACAAAGCAGACATCATAGAATCAGAAGGGAAGCTTCAAAATCTTGGCTTCGTTGATTTCGTCCGCAATTTGCCATCAGATGTCCAAGAAAAGTTAAAGAATCATCACATTCAAAACTTCATCCCTTGGAGAGCTGTTTGGAAAACAAATTCAATTAGTACTCCTTGTCGAATTGTCTTTGACGCGTCTCAAGCCACTGCATCTGGGTACAGTTTGAATGATCTGTTGGCTAAAGGAAGAAATAATCTAAACAAACTGCAAGAAATGTTGATCAGATGGTCAGTTCATAAAGTTGCACTTCATACAGATATCCGAAAGATGTATAATACGATCAAGCTTGATGAGAAAGATTGGTGTTTGCAGAGATACATATGGCAGGAAGATCTTGATCCAACAAAGATACCCGAGGAAAAAGTCGTAAAAACTCTGATTTATGGCGTTAGATCAAGTGGGAATCAATCTGAGTATGGCCTACGTGAAGTCGCAAGGTTATCAAGTGATGAATTTCCTGAAGTTAATGAAATTGTTCAAAGGGACATCTACGTCGACGATTGTGTTAGCGGTGAGCGAAGTAAAGAGATGGCACATGTCAGAGCAGATCAATTGGAGCTAGTGCTGAACCGCGGAGGATTCCAGTTAAAAGGTGTAGCTTTTTCTGGCGATAATCCACCGGATACATTGAGTGACGATGGTGTGACGATTCATGTTGGTGGTCTAAAATGGTTCCCTAAGGATGATCTACTTTCCTTAAATGTTGGTGAACTGAGTTTTGCTAAAAAGATTAGAGGCAAAAAGCCTTCAGATGCATCTAAAGTCGTTCCTGCAAAGTTGACAAGACGTCAGTGTGCTTCGAAAGTTGCGGAAGTGTTTGATCTCACTGGAAAAATCACACCTATCACAGCTGCAATGAAATTGGACCTTCATGAATTGGTGATACGTAATTTGGATTGGGATGACACAATTCCTGACGAACTTAGACCGCTCTGGGATTCAAATTTTCAAAAGATTCAAGAACTCAACAGTCTTCGATTTCAACGCACTATCGTTCCGGAAGATGCCATCAGTCTGGATATCGAAACAATAGATGCTGGAGATGCAAGTCAGTCGTTAGCATGTGCTGCAGTGTACGCAAGGATGAAGCGTCGCAATGGGAGTTATTCATGTCAGTTGATTTTGTCAAGGTCAAAAGTGATTCCGAAGAATATGTCACAGCCACGAGCAGAGTTGTTTGCTGCCCTGTTGAATGCTCATTCTGGGGAGGTGGTACGAAGATCTTTCTATAAGTGGCACAAATCATCAATCAAGCTATGTGACAGTCAGATAGTTCTACATTGGATCAGTAACGATGAGAAACCTCTGAAGCAGTGGGTTCGCAACAGAGTAATCGAAATTCAACGCTACACATCTCCAAGTCAGTGGTTTTACGTGCAGTCTAAAGATATGATTGCTGACCTTGGTACACGGAAAGGTGCTTCATTGGACGATGTGAAACAATCATCAGCCTGGATCAATGGATTTGAGTGGATGAAGCAAGAGGTATCAGAATTTCCGATGACATCAGTTCAAGATATCAATCTCAGTAATTCAGAATTTCGTGAAATTCAAAAAGAAGTTATCTATAACAATCCTGAGGCTCACCCCACTGTAAATAGCACGGTGAACAGTACATCAGATGAAATCATGAAAAGATATACTTTTTTAAAATACTTGATCGACCCTAATCGTCATAGTTTCAATATGGTTGTCAGAATTATGGCTTACGTCATAAAGTTTTGCAAAGCATTGCTGCATTCTGTAAGAAACAAGTCTACCTCCAATCACAAAGATACAGCTCAATTGTCACAAGCAGATATTGTTGAGGGTGAATTGTACTTCTTTCGAAAATGTTCAGCAGAGATAAAGCATTTCTTACCACCAAAGAAGTATGAACATATCAGTCGTGACCGTGATGGTATCCTTGTGTATACTGGCAGAATCCTTCCAACTCAAGATTTCACTGTCGTGGGGAACTTCACAGACACGATGAAAGATTTATCAGCAACTACATTCTGTGTTCCTATGGTGGACAAGCACTCACCAGTTGCTTATAGCATAGTTTCAGATGTCCATTGGAACGATAAGGTTGTAAAACATTGTGGAATTGAGACGATTTCAAGATATGTTTTGAAAAAGGCATACATCATTGAAGCAAGATCAGTCATAAAGTCTGTAAAGAAATCCTGTGAAAGGTGTCGATATTTATCAAAGAAAACACTCGACGTTGCTATGGGTCCAGTCTCAAGTCACAGCCTTACTATTGCTCCTGCTTTCTACATATCACAGGTGGATCTATCAGGACCATACAAGGCATATTCACCCCATCAAAAGCGTACAACAATCAAGATCTGGTTAGTTGTGTTTTGCTGTTGCGCTACATCTACAACAAAAATCATGGTGATGGAGGATTACAGTACTACAGCTTTCATTCAAGCATTTGTCCGGTTTTCATGTACCGTTGGTTTTCCAAGAGTTCTTCTTTGTGATGCTGGGAGTCAGTTGGTAAAAGGTTGTGAACAGATGAAGATAAACTTCAATGATATTCAGCACAAACTCCACCATGATGTTTCAGTGGATTTTGAGATCTGTCCTGTAGGAGGACACAACATGCATGGAAAGGTAGAGAGAAAGATCAAAGAAATAAATGCCTCTCTAGAGAAAATGGTGGAAAATGAAAGGTTATCGATATTGCAATGGGAAACTGTAGGAGCTGAAATATCGAACTGTATCAACGATCTTCCACTTGCATTGGGAAATATCACAGCTGACTTTGATAATTTAGATCTCATTACACCAAATAGGTTATGCTTAGGCAGAAATAACAATCGAAGCCCGACTGGAAACATTGTCGTGGTGGAGAATCCTGATAAAATTCTGAAAGAAAATACGAGAATCTTCAACGCTTGGTTCGAAAACTGGTTACTTTCTCATGTTCCTAAATTATTGAACCAAGATAAGTGGTTTGAAAGTGACCAACAATTAGAGAAAGGCTCTATTGTATTGTTCCTCAAGAAAGAGTCGAGCATTTCAAATACGTATCAGTATGGCATGGTTGACAGTATTGAACATAGCAAAGATGGTTTAATCCGTAAGGTGAAAGTGAAATATCGAAATCATAACGAAAACGTTGACAGATATACATATCGATCGGCACGAAGTCTAGTATTGATTCATCATGTAGACGAAATAAACCTAGTGAAAGAACTTGGCGAAATAGCGAACATTGCTGATGCTAAACTACGAATGGAACTGATGTAAACTGATTAATAGCTAAGTTGAACTATCGTTTATGTAATTTGAACTTTAAAATTTCATTTGCTTTTTGCTGGGGAGTGTAAAGTTTCTTAAATATTCTAAAATAAAAATCAAATAAAAATTTTCTAATTCGCTGAATTCTATTGTATTGTTATGCTTTATTGATTTCTTTGGTTTCTTTTATGTTATAGTTTTGCCTTTGTTTTGGTTTCTTTGTTTTTCACACGTTTTCTTTATCAGTTCACTCTTTGATTTTTGTATTTGCTTCATTAACTTTCAATGCTCCTATCATACCTTCGTCTTGCAAGCTTTTATTTATCATTCTGTCAAAAAACTCGTCTAGTCAAGCTCTCAAGTCACTCAATTCTTCGTCAACTCAACTCAATTATGTATATTTGCAAGCTGGTAAGCAATATTTATTCATTTATTTACTTATTTACTATCCGTTCGTTTTCCTTTTTCAATCTGTTTTTCTCAATTTTTCTCCCGTTTTCTTCATTTATTTCTGGTATTTTCTCGCGTTTGTTTACATTATTTAGGCCTATTTTTTTGCTCGTTATTCAATTTCTGTAATCTATTTTGTAATTTTTAAGAAAGTATCTAAGTAAAAACTCAGTAAAAATAATGTAACATTCAATATATGTATGATAGCAATTTAATTTATAATTTATTAATTTATTTCCTTAATTTGTATTACATTTAGTTTGAACACAATCACAACATCCAAGTTACAAAAGCAAGCAAATGAGTTATTTCTTAATTTTCCTCTGCCGTGCGACGGAAAACTCTACAGCGTCTGACATTCTTTAGAACTGTACGTCAAAACAGTCTTTGACCGGTACAGAACTCGTCAAAATCAGGAACAAAGCGAAATATTATAACTGCTGAAGCATTTTGACTGAGACTCATCAGAGTAGTTCGTTAGAAAGAGAACGAAAATCAAATCTAATGAAATATAATGACTACTGAAGCTTTTTGTCTGACACTCATTAGAGCAGTACGTCAGAAAGACAAAGAAAATTAAATCTAGTGAAATTTGATTAAAGATAGTGAAATATAATGACAACTGAAGCTTTTCTTCTGACAATAATTGGAGTAGTACGTCAGAAAGAGAAATAAAATTGAATTTAATGAAATATAATGACTACTGAAGCTTTTTGTCTGACACTCATTAGAGTAGTACGTCAGAAAGAGAAGGAAAATTAAATCTAGTGAGATTTGATAAAGTTGATAAAGATAGTGAAATATAATGACAACTGAAGCTTTTCTTCTGACACTCATTAGAGTAGTACGTCAGAAAGAGAAAGAAAATTGAATTTAATGAAATATAATGACTACTGAAGCTTTTCGTCTGACACTCATTAGAGTAGTACGTCAGAAAGAGAAAGAAAATTAAATCTAGTAAAATTTGATAAAGTTGATAAAGATAGTGAAATATAATGACTACTTAAGCTTTTCTTTCTGACACTCATTAGAGTAGTACGTCAGAAAGAGAAAGAAAATCAAATCTAATGAAATATAATGACTACTGAAGCTTTTCGTCTGACATTCATTAGAGTAGTACGTCAGAAAGAGAACGAAAATTAAATCTAATGAAATATAATGACTACTGAAGCTTTTCGTCTGACACTCATTAGAGTAGTACGTCAGAAAGAGAAAGAAAATTAAATCTAATTGAATACAATGACTACTAAAGCTTTTCATCTGACACTCATTAGTGTAATAATGATATAACAATATAATTTGTTTAATGTTAGTTTATACAATAGTGCGAGACACTAATTGCATTTATTCAGTTATTTTTCACAAAAAGAACAATCGCATTGATTTTCAATAAAACCAAGGTTCTTAAAATGTTTGGTGTTTCTGGATTTTATTTATTTCATTAGGTAGAGGATTCCATATCTTTGGTCCCTGATAGCATAGAGATTTAGGCCCCGTTCACACGATGCCGGATTCATATCGTTTCGGATCGCTTTTCATATTGGATAACCTTTCTGTTCACACGACACCATGCCATCGCATCGTTTTTGCGGAGTCGAATCACTCCGATCTGAAGGTGAAACGTTTCAGATCGCTTTTCATATCGGATAGCCTTTCTGTTCACACGACACCATGCTGATCCGAAACGTTTCGCATCGTTTTTGCTGAGTCAAATCACTCCGCTCTGAAGGTGAAACGTTTCGGATCGCTTTTCATATCGGATAGCCTTTTGGGCTCGTGTGAACGCATGAATCCGATACACTTTGTGCTGCAGAACCTCTTTTTGAGGATGTGCAAACTTTTTTGGCGCCAACTTATATGGCCCTCAAGAGCACGCGATGCTTAGCTGTCAAGTGGCATTTGTTTTAACAATAGGCATTGTTGTGGGCCTGTGGGGGGGCGCAGAGCGGAGCGTAGTCGTGTGAACAGAAAACGAAAGTGAATCCGGCATCGTGTGAACAGGAGAAAATTTCGTATCGGATTGGCTGTGGAATCCGAAACGAAAGTGAATCCAGCATCGTGTGAACGAGTTACGATGAATAAGTTATTACACTTAATACCATAGTTGGTGGTTTCCATCTTTGGAATCTTGAGAGGAGTAAACTAACGAAATATTATATTGGGTTGTGAAAACATTGTATGCATGAGTATTCTTAAAATGAGCATATGGTTCGGATTGCTTATGAATTTCAAACTGATACGAATCAACTCATCTCTGTGATAAAGTTTTAAATCAATTAAATTCAAGAACATACCATATCAGCGACTTCTGCACCAATCACCAACAGCAGACAAAAACACGTGACTACATTACGGATCGGGGTTGAGTAATGCAAAATCTTGGATACTAGCACGACGAACGAAGGGACCTGAAACAGATGGATTCATAATTGATCGCGTAAGACTTCGTAAATCATAACTCGTACATTGTTTTTCATGCCTTACAGCTCGGGAGAAACGAAAATAATCATGACAGGATCAATTCACAATTCTACACACTTAGCCAAGTGACCAAACTGCAAAAAGATATCTCTTTGTGTACAAGGCCCCTAATTACAACAACAACAAACATGGTCGCTTGATAAAGTAAACAATAATTCAGTTTTAAAACTTGACGAAAGAAATCAGGAAAACATACCTTCTCGTTGAATCTTTCTGCCGATGTGAGCATAACAAGAAATAATATTAGGATGAAACTCAAGGCGAATGAAATGTAGTTGTTGTACAATCTGAAAAAATGGACAAAATTAACATTCTCCTGGGCTTGATTGTAGGGGAAGGTCATACTGAGTTTTTCGAAGTTTTTCAACCTCTAGGAACCCCCTTGCTAGAAATCTTTATACAATCGTCCTAACATTAGCCCTTCTCCGTATGAGACATTCTTGACTCTTAAGAGAAAGACTGCACCAATGTTTTTTCTCCAATTCTTCGCATACTTAGTATGGGCTCCTAGATAGATCGAAAATTGAAACTTTGTGTATACATTCTTTGGTAAAATCACGTGATACTAGCAATGATTGAGAGACAGTGTTAGGAGTTTTATCGATGAGTTTGGTATTTGCTTGTAGTTTGGTATTTGCTGTTTTTTTGGAGTTTAGTATTTGCTTGTAGGCTCTACCCACCTAGTACAATTTTTTACACTATCTATTAACACTACCGAATTAATTGATACAAACATGATACTCCATGCAGCTTGAATTTCAGTCAGACACAAATGGGAACTATTCTTTGAAAATTTGCAACTTTATCAAATCGAGGGTGAGTTAAATAGTTGGTGTTTGGATGAGAAACAAGAAAGGATGCCTGTGCCTGAAAGGATGAGAAAGGCCTGTTGTAGAGGGCCCCCTTATTTTTTGTACATGATACGTTCTTGTCCATTTCTTTAGTGCATGAAATCGTGAAATCTGATTTTTAATGCGTGATTTCGTGAATTAGGATGAAAGATTGAGATGAATCTAGCATGAAAATCTAATTTTACAATATGTAAATGTGTGAAAAATCAAAATTTTGTGCATGAGTGCATGAATCTCAGCCTATTTGGGGGGCTACTTTGATTTGATAACGGGTTAAGCTCGCAAGCTCTTATGTTACAAACTTAATTTTCAATGGTACTTCGATATTATATATTTGAAATATTTCATGGCCTGGTAGTCACATAAAACATCAAGAAAGGTAAAAGTTTATATACTTACTGATGAAACACGATAAGCTCGACAAAGAATGAAGCCAACACGACAATCAAAGTACAGCACAGTGCCAAGGTACTGTAACTCCGTTTCTCTTTGTGATACTAGAGAATCAATACACAAAAAATTTGATGGAAAGTGTCTTTAAGACAAAGTTCATAAAGATTTAAATAGTAAATGCTCAATGTGCCAGCCTGAGAAGACTAGCCCTTATTTCAAGCAGAGGAACATCAGCATGCAATACATACGAAGACAACACTGGGTGAAAGATATTCGCAGGCTGACGATGGTATAAGTGGAATAAATGGCGCAAAACCGAATAGTATGGTGAATTATGGTGGAAAGTTGCACGGCTACTCAATCATGAGCCTACCGTAATCAACGATGAACACTTTTGCTACAAACCCCTCGATTTTGAGTATGCTGCATGGAGGCTTAGCTGTCAAGAGTCTCTAACCCTAAACAACTTGTTTCAAGACAAACATCATTGCACCGATATACATCACATGTGAAAAATCATCCATAATTTCACTCCTACCACCTAGCTATAAAATCTACCCAAGGAAACGATTGTGAAAACCAAATAAGAAAACAATGAAAGTGTACCTGGTCTTCGATACTTTTATCTTTGAAACTCAATGTGTACCATTTCACTACGTTATCATAACTGAAAATTAAGGATGAAATATATGTCAGTTATCAAAATGGTAGATTGTGGCTCAAGATACACAAGATTCCTCGAGAAGTTTCAAGAACATTGAGCGAAAAACAAGTATATATTAGAACAAATATACTGATTGGCAGAAAAAAACAGGAAACTACACGTTCATCTCGACAAGCTTGTTTCGTGATTTCTCACTCATTAGGAGATGTACGAATTAGTACGTCTCCTGATTAGTACATCCCCCAATGACTGAGAAATCACGAAATAGGCTTGTCGAGATGAACACTTTTTTCTGAAAATCAAAACACTAGCTTTATATTAGATAGAATATATATTTCATTATTATTACCCAGTTTGCCTTCCCAGTCTTCACCACACTTGATGTGCAGCCTTGTAAAAATGGCTGATTGTTTATGTTGATCATTTACTTCATATTTATGTTATGATTAAAAAGGTACAACGAAATTAGCTAAAGCTATTCGGTAAAAACACCAACTTCAGTGGTAGCAAAACCGCGAATTAAATAGCACTGAAGATGACGTTTTTCCCTAAAAGCTGTTGCAATTTCTTTATTGTTATTTTCAATTTGTTTAGTTATTTATAAAGGGCATATAAATATTTCAAGTTAGAGAAATCGAATCAAATAGGTCACGCAAATGTTATTCCTTCGACGCACTGCAAGTAAATGGCGGATTAATCTTAGAAGAAAACTAATTTGCAATGAATCGAAGGAATCATCTTTGATCTATTTGATTCGTTTGCTCTAACATGCAGTTTGCAAATTCCTTCATGGCCTCATCAAGAATCATTTGCAATAAAATATGAAATAGGTATCTTGGGTAGTGGCATAATCTTATATAAATAGCTCAATGTTGCTCATTTGCCTTTTATACTGGTACTAATGGGTTTAGAGGATCCGAAGATGAATAAAAACGAGATATTGATTACTAAGGTTATAAGCATTCAAGATTATGCAACCACTCATTTAACCCAGTGTTACTCGTTTAACCCAGTGTTACCCATTTAACCCCAGTAGACCCTAATTATTCGGGAAAAAAATCGCTTACTGATCTCGCCGTTGTTCGAGAGCGTCTGCAAGCATCACATTTAGCTCTTCTTCGTCACTAGATAAATGAATTATGAACAATTAATATATGAAATAACAATAAACAAAAGTAGTTGGAAGAGAACTACCTCAGTAGTGAACTAAAGTTATCACTACTGAGGAAGAGCTAGGCCAAATACGCTTAGTTTTGCCTGTTATTTCTATGGCTTATTGGCATGAATATACCGATATTTTTTTCCATTTCTTGATTAACAAAAGAAATTCGCATAAATAACCTTCATTAAATAAGAACCTACAGTTTGAAATTTCAATTATTTGGCCCTTAACACAAGAAATATTTCATCCTTAATTTAAAAAAAGGTTCTTCATTAACAAGTATTTGTTTCAATCTAAAAAAACATATGTAATTAGTAAATCATAACATGTTTCTAGAAGGGTTTTTACTTTACTGCCGTACATCGAGACACTTATTTTATACAAATTGATTCCAAGCATACATCATGGTCATATTATTATTTCATTTACAGTGCACCTTTCTGTAGCTATTCAGGTAGCTTAGGCCTACTTCACATACTGCGTCAATACCCCTTATTCCAACAACCCTTCAAAAAGGTGGTAAGTTGGGTTTCCGGGTCGATAAATCGCTTGTCATCCATGCCAAATTTGACTATGCAGGCCTCCATATGCATCCATGCCAAGCTGTTCAATCTTGATTCACAATATGAGACTAACTTTTCTAAAATCATGATAGGGTAAATCTATGTCATCAGTATTGCCAAATCAGGAACCCATGGCTGTGAGCGTCAGTCTATACATCATAATAATATCATAAATAAAATATTCTTACTGATTTTGTCTTCGTCCCATCAATGGCCCAGCCACAGTGGTCTAAAAAAGGCAAAAATTGTGAATTAATTCAACAATACATTTCAAAACGCTTTTTCAATTATGTATGAGCAAAACATACACAAGACCTTACGATGGAGGGGCATATTTAATTTTCATCTCTAAAAAGAAAAGTATGATGGAATCCCCTTACAACTAACTCTAAAGGGAACCTGAAAAAATTTTGTTACATCTAGAGTTCGTCATAACGGGATGACTTTTTCATAAGGCAGAATCCAGAGTATCAGACAGTTAGTTCGTAATACCGTAATGTTTGTTATATCAAGATTCGTTGTATCGAGATTCCATTGTTATCAATAGTTCATTCAATCCACTCTCTTTAGTCATCTTGTTTAGCATCTTGTGAATGAATATACCGTTGACCACTATTTTCAACTTTAACCAGCTCCTCGCTTGCTTTCAAACTAAATCTCCTGATACCGAAAGCCCCTTCCCCTTACTATTTCCAACCCACCTCTTCAGGAACAATGATGTCAGATGATTCTCTGTGGTGCTGCTCCGGAGTGGACTTTTTCCTCCTCGCAGCTGAAGATATTCTGGCGACTTGAGCAATTCTGCTGAATTTCCTCAGCGGTTTTTCCGCTTCTTTCTTGAACAATTGGACTTCTACCAGGTCCTGGAAAACAATACAGAAGCCATTCTATAACATGTAGTAGGTTTCAATTAGCTATGTAATTTAGTAGCTTAGTACCTACTGTAAATATATTGATTGAAATAATGATGATGATAATAATAACAGGTATATATCCCTTGCAATGCAGGACAAAATTATATCGGTTATAAGGTCTGTTTCTATTCTTTATCAACCATAAGCATTGACTTTATAAGGCCCAATTCTAAAACATTTATTTATAAGGTCTGATTTGAGAGTTTATATATTTTATATATTTATTGACTTCAAAAAGCGTAGTATCTTCAAGTGTGTTTTATTAAAGTATGATTTTATAACTCTTGATTTCTTATAACGTCTAATCTTAGAGAGCCTAATATTTATGAGCTCTGATATATGAGCATGCGCAGAAGTAGATTAATTGTAAATTTACTGTGACTGTGAATGTCAATAGCAGGCTAGTACAATGGACATATGCCACCACCGGGTCTAGCACCCAGGTTGTTGCCACCAAAGACAAGAGCGCCAACCATTGTCCTAAACCAGAGCAATCGGTGAGCATAGTAACCATGAGATACTTACAACTCCATGCTTATCCACAGTGAAGTATTGATTTGCGTTTCTAGGTATCATTCAAAAATAGACTTACAGCAGGGTTATTTTCTTCCTTCTTTCTTGCAGATACCAAGAATGTATTGACGCCATTTTCTTTTATATATTCACACCTCTTGAATCCTTCGCCGTCTTTTACTTCATATAAACCCTTCACTAATTCATAAGTCGCTTCTGTTATGTGGACACGCCTTGGATAGAAAGAGAGTTTTAAATCTCTTAAAGAAGTCCAACAGTAAACAATGTCACTTCCTGCATTAATGACTAATCAAGGCACCACCAACACAAATGCATATATCAAAATATGACGATTTTCAGTCTAAAGTAAATCAAATATGCGATATCTCATTCTCATAATAGTTTTATACGCAAACCATGTGAGAATGGTGCTTACTTATCAGCTTTTGATAACGGCTGTAATCCCGAAACGACGTGTGAATCAGTGAACCATCAACAATCCAACAAGAAACTTTGAGCGTACGATCTACCACACCCGTGTAATTATTCTACTGCATTAGTGAGTAATCAAGAAAAATCAGTTTTTGCAATAAGTTTGATGAATTATGTATAGCATTAGTGAATAATCAAAGCTCAAAATAAAACATGTTTCAGGTGTATGATCTACCACACGCCTGCAATGGTGTCTGTGTATCGACCGGCAAATTTTAAAACCAATCATGAAAAAGAAATTTAGCAAACTCGATGATCAGAAAACTAGTTTCTTCAACAAGTGCGACGAGCTCTCATAATAATTTTCATCTGCGATTGAAAACACGCTTGCAATCATGCCCAGGTAATGAATCCATATCACTCTATACTGTCCCTAGTCATTGAAATTCAAAATAGCCAGAAAAATCAGAAGCATAGTGAAGTGGATTACTTAAGCTCTTCGTCTCACACTCAATTGAGTAATGCGTCAGAAAGAGAACGAAACAGAAACCTAACGGATTATTATACCCAGATGAGGATCGAAATAAGGCAATCAGAAAGAGGTGAATGATTGGTATAGTGTGGGAAAAACAATCAACAAGTTTGCACATATTTCTAATTCACTATTTTTCCGACTTTTCTGGCTATTTTGAAGTTTTTGAACCCTCGACCTATAATAGTAGGGAAGTAGCGTATTATTCTGTTGAGTGTCAGGCCAAGATCTCAAGTAATCTATGTTTCCACTATGCTTCCGATTTTCCTGGCTGTATTGAAGTAACAAATAAACCAAATTAGGAGTGGATAGAATTCAAGAAGATCATAAATGGCATACCCAGGAATACCAGAAGACTCCATTTTGTTAGCCAGAGTGACGTCATTGGACCAAACGTCAAATTGCCACTTTTGTTGTCCCAGAATACCAGCAAGAACTTTGCCTGAATGGATTCCAACCCTCATGTCAAGAACGGTCACTTTCGTCTCCTCGCGGACTTTTCTAAACGGAAGAAAAAGCAGAACCATGTATTGTTTGTTTTAAGAGATCAGTCATTAAGGATCAACTATTGTGGGCCTTTGGGAATCTAAGGATAGGCAAAACGTCAAGTGGAAATTGTAAGTGGTCAGTCCACATGTTTTGAACGGCATAAAGAAGCTACCTTTCCGATTATTGATTTTGATGTTCTTCTAAACGTGATACGAAATATTATTCTATTGAATATGGGCTGCTTCTACACTATCACTGTACCCAATGAATATGGCATGATTTCATTAGTTTATGGTTTGTTGTCGTTCATCATATCCTGGCAGTTAATGTCACGTCAACGTCTTGTGGGCATGTGCAACAATGCTGTTATGATTAACATGCCGGTATAGTGTCAACCTAGTCTTATTCGTCTCGAAGTGAATCCGGCATAAAACAGCTCCTTATTCTTCGATTATACTATGCCGATATCGAACTGTATTCATTTGATATTGGTTAGAGATCCATATTCAACTCTTGCCGTTTTCAACTCAAAACTGTGCCAGTTCAGTGTAAACGTAGTCTTATTTGTCTCGAAGTTAATCCGACATGAAACTCACCGTTCATACCATTCCGTTATCGTACCGTATTCATTTGATGCCGATTAGAGTTTCGTATTCATTTTGTGCCGTTTTCAACTCAGAACTATCCAGGTATAGTGTAGACGAAAGACTAATACGGCATAATTCTATACTGTATATACCCTCTTACTGGTATAGTGTAAACGCACAGTTCCGTTTCTAGCCTACTCAGTACTATACACGGATTGTTAAAGAGCGAGCACAAACTTGATCACAGATATGATAAAATTTTCTAAAACGGGACTGCGAGCACTGCCAATTAATCACTTAAAGTTTTTAATTATGACGCTATGAAAATGAAAGCAAGCCTTACTTAATATGCTCCACCATGTCCAGTCCCATCTCGACAGAGTCAATAGCATGCTTGGCCGCATCTTTCTGCTTGTCATTCAGCCCACCAATGCAGTAGTAGCAATCACCAAGAATCTTGATTCGGTCGCAGTTGTTTTTCTACGACAGGAGAATATCATTATCATTATTATGAATTCTTTAATTTGGAGTTGGCTAAGAATAACAGCAAAGATCGCTAATTAAGGCCAACTATTTACAAATATCAATAAATATATTGCTAAAAAGGATAAATTTACAAAAAACCTAGATTAGCTTGAATTGTTTTGCATAACCTGCAGTTACATGCTTTATACAAGTCTTCATGCTTAAGTTCTGTTGGTAATGTCTCCCATACTTTTTCCCCATTAAACCTTACTGAATCGACTCATAAAGGCGGGTGGTTTTTTCCTTTGGTAACTGTTGTTTATCAGGGCACCTTAGATTGTATGATGTCTCTTTTTCTTCGAAAATCTGTTTCATGAAAATATTTAATAAGAAGCAAAAAAGCAGCAATGGCATCTACCCAATATCATAGGTACCTGGGCTTCCTTTTACTATAGCTGCGACCTTCTCAGACATTCGAATACCTGGGGGGGATTATGTTATAGCTGTAGCCTACTGGTTTTTGTACTGCATTGGGTCGTTTTGGTCCATTTCTACTCCTTAGTTTAAAACCTTAAGCTTTCTTTTACAATTACTGGTCCTCCTGTCATATATAAGAGTACCTTACATGCACAGTGTTATTGTTGTGCTCTACTGGCTATTGTACTCTACTCATTCCATTTCTACTCCTTAGTCTGAAATCTTTGGCCTCGTAAACCCCCGTCTATTTGATATCAAAGAGTTACAAGCGCGTCTTTACCACTTATCTTTTTAATAACAGTCTTAAATTTTGTGCGGTGCTTTCTCATGCAAAATATGCCAGATGGGTTCAACTTAAAACTTGATGTCACTCCAACAAAGCACAGAAACTTCTGTGAGCAAGTCTACGGGGTTGCATCTAGGGATGTGGAGGGTTCAACCCCTCCCCTTTTTGACCAGATAGCTAACTTGCCCTATTGTCATCAGGTTGGTTAGTAAGACCTTCCCGGGGCGACGCCCAAAGAACCCTACGCCAACTACAGCATCTTCCTTCACTTTTATGTCCTTTGAACCCAATCCCTCGAAAATTGTTACCAAGTTGCTCTGAGTAGTTGTATCTTTTAGAACAGTTGGCTGTTTTGGTTTAAAAGAACAGCCAAATAGAGACTGAAGCTTCCATAGCTTGAGAGGACATGAATGCCATCGAGCTCTAACCATGACCGCCATCTACAATTCATGTTTTAATATTCCGCAAATTGATGGCGATGTTTAAAAAAATGATTGCATTTCAGTGGATCAACATGTCTGGTTCTAAAACCACTAAGACAATGGGGGCCCCATAGGTTATGAGTGACGTCAAATTTGTAAATAGAGCACAGATGCAGAGATTTTTCTCCGGCTTTTCGACGTCAACTCCGAGAACGATTCAGGCTGAAAGTGCTGTTTCAGTATTGCATTGATTGTGCTCTAGAAAAGCTGGTTTTGAACTGACGGATGGGAAGCTTTCACATAGTGGGTGACGAAAACCACCATGGGTAACGTCTGTGCAGTACTGGAGAGGGTGTTTTGTATTGTGGGGGATAGCGTCAGTACTGCGGAAGGTGTTCAGTACTGTGGAGGAGATATCATCAGTAAATTAGAGAGTGTTTAGTACTGAATCCCTTCCCGTTGCTGAACAGCCCCTATAGTACTCCTTCGCAAGGTATGGTTTTTATGTGCTAACCTCGAAGGGCCCACTGAATGAGGTACGACCCTGGTCCTTCCTCTCGATACGACCACACCTCGTGATTCCTGGCGAATTCTCTCCTCACACTTTTTGACAGTTCTGAAGGTGGTTTCGAACCCGGGACCCTTTGAACAAGGGTCAAGTGATCTAACCACTCGGCAATCCCCTCAATCCTCAGACGTTTCCCAAGGTAATAATATTTCGGAACTTTTTAGATTTTTGGGATTTACCAAAGATAAACACGAACAAGCACGGATTTTATCAGGACTAGAACACCCGGTATACGTCTCTATACAGTTAAGTCGCTGAACTGCGCTGAAGAAAAAACCCCCGTCATGCATTTCGCTACATCAGGTTAACAAACTTCACGCTTGACAACTATGCGGTCTCGAGCTTAAAATGGGCATAGAGATAAGCAAAAGCCGCAGAATGATATGCATAGTTTCTACAATTAAAATTAACGATCCGTGGACTTTCACTTGCATTCAACCAATCTTTCAAATCATTTTGTTTTTGTTTTCGCTGCAGCATCCAGCCGTTATCCGAGAGTGTTTACGCTCGTGCATGGCAACAAGGACCTGTGCTGACGTCATGAAACCACTGCCCTGCTAAATATTTCATCTTGCATCGATTGTGTACTTAATAATTCAATTGTAAGAAACGTGATTTTTTCAACAATGTCATTTCAAACATCGCTTTCAATTGATTATTCTACAGTTTCAAAATTCATCAAAAATCTGTGTAGAGTTAAGGTTTAGAAACAGGGTTTGATACCGAAACCTCGACTAATGCGGAAGAGAATTTCCACAAAACGTGTAGCCCGAAGGCTGTTTTCAGCAGCGGGTCGGTAGCATTCACTTCATCACTACGTATATTAGTATCAAATACTGGTGCGCTTGACGACCTAGTAAACTTTGTTTTAAACGTTTAGCATAACTAGGGTAGCCCCTTGTTCCCAGCAGAAGCACGGTAACGTTGAGATGTTATCTCCTCATATCAGCTTGGAACTACTCAACCGACTTCATCATAGTATGGACTACATACAAACATTCAGGATCCGAATGATAACAGTACATAAAGAGCTGATAGGTTTTCCAGTTTAAAATTCGATTGTATAATCATTCTTATTGTATTATTATTATTTCTGGGAATCATTGCTTCTTCACAGAAAACTCTTCAAGATTTTTTATACTGCGTTTACACTGTACGAGCTTTTACCGGTTCGTGGGTGTGCTTGTAAAAAGCTTGCGTAGGAAGCCCTTGAAGCGTTTCCACTGAACAGAATTTCACTGCAATGGCTTCCTTCTTTTTCCAATATCTATTCAAAATCAAGATTTCACTGCAATGGTTTCCTTTTATTTCGACATCAATTCAAAATCAAAATTTCACTGTATTCCTTTGATTTTAATATCAATATAAAATAAAAAATTTTACTGAAATGGCTCCCTTTTATTTATCAATTCAAAAACCAAAATTCAAGTGCAATATCTTCCTTTTATTTCAATGTCAATTAGAAATCAAAATATCAATGTAATGACTTCCTTTTACTTCAATATCAATACGAAATAAAAAAAATTTCAAGGGAATGGCTTCCTTTTATTTCAATATCAATTCAAAATCAAAATTTTCACTGTAATGGCTTCCTTTCATTTTAATATCAATATAAAATAAAAAAATTTTACTGACATGGCTTCCTTTTTTTATTCATCAATTAGAAATCAAAATTTCAATGCAATGGCTTCCTTTGTATTTTAATATCGATTCAAAATCAAAATTTCAGTGCAATGGCTTCCTTTTATTTCAATATCGATTCAAAATCAAAATTTCAGTGCAATGGCTTCCTTTTGTCATTTCATACAAGTAACAGATGCGTACACGCACACGTCAAAGCTTTTGCCGTTGGAAAGCAACCGAAGAGAAATGGAAATGTATTTCGCAATCTCCGCTTAAATCGAAAGAAATTACCAATTAGAGTGTTCACTCTTCATTTCAATTGATTCCTTTTAATTAAATCATCTCTTTTCTAGCGATTTTTCAAATTCCTGCCCAGCAGAACTGGGAGGCAAGCTTGTGAGCGTTCTGCAAAGCCGTTGGGAAGGATATTTAACACGCAAAAGTGGCTAAAATGAGATTTACTCACTGTCATCTACCAAAAATAGGTCAAGTAAGCGTTATTAATCACTTTTTGGTAGCAGCTGCGGGTGGAGTGTCCCCGGGGGATACATGCTGGCTCTGGCTTGCAAGACCAAGTCACTACCATACAATCAGGCCTAGCACGGAATAATCACACTTCTTTCCTCGTCTCCGATTGCTAGTTGATGTTTGGTCCTCGTTCTGCTCTACTATTATACACGCTGTGTATTATACATTGTTTTCTTTTGCTAGTTTGCACTACGTTCTGTTCTACTAGTACATGACTTGGTGTATTATACATTATCTTCTTTTGTTAGTTTGCACTACGTTCTGCTCTACTAGCACATGACTTGGTGTATTATACATTGTTTTCTTTTGCTAGTTTGCACTACGTTCTGCTCTACTAGTACATGACTTGGTGTATTATACATTGTTTTCTTTTGCTAGTTTGCACTACGTTCTGTTCTACTAGTACATGACTTGGTGTATTATACATTGTTTTCTTTTGCTAGTTTGCACTACGTTCTGCTCTACTAGTACATGACTTGGTGTATTATACATTGTTTTCTTTTGTTAGTTTGCACTACGTTCTGTTCTACTAGTACATGACTTGGTGTATTATACATTATCTTCTTTTGTTAGTTTGCACTACGTTCTGCTCTACTAGTACATGACTTGGTGTATTTTACATTGTTTTCTTTTGCTAGTTTGCACTACGTTCTGTTCTACTAGTACATGACTTGGTGTATTATACATTATCTTCTTTTGTTAGTTTGCACTACGTTCTGCTCTACTAGTACATGACTTGGTGTATTATACATTGTTTTCTTTTGCTAGTTTGCACTACGTTCTGTTCTACTAGTACATGACTTGGTGTATTATACATTATCTTCTTTTGTTAGTTTGCACTACGTTCTGCTCTACTAGTACATGACTTGGTGTATTATACATTGTTTTCTTTTGCTAGTTTGCACTACGTTCTGTTCTACTAGTACATGACTTGGTGTATTATACATTATCTTCTTTTGTTAGTTTGCACTACGTTCTGCTCTACTAGCACATGACTTGGTGTATTATACATTGTTTTCTTTTGTTAATTTGCACTACGTTCTGTACTACTAGCACATGACTTGGTGTATTATACATTGTTTTCTTTTGTTAATTTGCACTACGTTCTGCACTACTAGTAGATGACTTGGTGTATTATACATTGTTTTCTTTTGTTAGTTTGCACTACGTTCTGTACTACTAGCAAATCAATCACATGACTTGACTTAATTTTGAATTGCTTTCATTTGGTAGTTTTTCCTTTCTCGTTTTGCTCTTTTAGCAAATCAGCAATATGACTTGGTGCAATGTTCCATTATTTTCTTTTGCTAGTGCGCACTCCCCTTCTGTTCTACTAGTGAATCAGTCACAAGGCTTGATGCAGTTTTCCAATGTTTCGTTTTGTTATACAATAAAAACCTGCGTATATGAACATCAGGATTAAGAACACCAACGCCTGATTTAAGGTAATAAAGTACCATTTGAAGAGAAGCAGGATTTGGAAAATCAATCGAGATAATTTGTGAGAATGAAAATGACCCGAGTAGGACTCGAACCCACGACCTCTAGATTCGATCTCTAGAACGCAGTGGTAGCGTTCGAGTCCTACTCGGGTCATTTTCATTCTCACAAATTATCTCGAAAGTATCATTTACATAAAAACCCAATCAGCCTGAAAAACCAAAAGTTTTTCTTATATGAAAAAATATCGAAGATCAGCACTACTTTTCACTATTAATATAGTTCCATCCCGTTATTATATGTAACTTTAGCAGATTCTAACCCTTTATATGAGAACCAAATCAGCCTGAACTGCCAAAGTAGGTGTTCTTATGCACGGTTTTCGTTTTTGTGAATTGTTGTTATATTTTTTCAAAAAAATTCGGTTTTGTGCGTTTGCACTGTTTTTCAGCGTTTTTGAATGCTTCGTTTTAGAAAATATCCACTCTGGAAACCGTTTTCGAGAACCTCCGTTTTTGAGTCGTTTTTGTGCGTGTTAATGTGAACTCTTTTACAAAAACAAAGGTTTCCACTCCATTTTGTAAAAAAACGAATTAGTGTGAACAGGGCCTAAAAACATGCTTTTTATCTTACACTAATTGGAAGAAAAGAAACAGGAAACTACACGTTCATCTCGGCAAGCCTGTTTCGTGATTTCTCACTCACCAGGGGATGTACTAATCAGGGGTACTAACATAGATAAGTACATCTCCTGATGGGTGAGAAATCACGAAACAGGCTTGCCGAGATGAACGTGTAGTTTCCTGTCTCTTTTCAACCAATTAGTATATATTTATACTCTACTATCATGTATTGATCTATTGAGCACTATTTTATGAAAACCAAAACACTGGCTTTATGCTTTTTATTTTGTACTTTTAAGTCTGGAAGTGATTTTTCGCCATCTCATCTTCTCAATCCATCCTTCTCAGAAACATTTCTAAACCGTGTTTACAGGCAAGAATTTTATGTTGTTTAACTCGCCTTGCGTTTACCTATCAAAATCTTCAAGAGTGCAAAATCCAGCCTGGCTTCTCTTATCAAGGCTGGTCTTGTTAAGGGAGCGGTCATTATTTATGACCGGGGTTGGGCCCGAAGAGAAAATGGTTGGGTAATCAAGAAAATGTGGTGAAAAGGTGGGTAAAAAAATAACATAATCATAAAGTTGGGTAACTTTATTTTGAGATGATAACTTCATATAACTTTATGGGGGAAAACATAGTTAAAAGCGCGGCATACTACAATCCTCACCTAAAGGTTTGAGACAATGTTTGATTGCCGATCGATATATACTAATTGTCGAAGAAAGACCCCTAAACAATGTTGTTTCAGATGTTACTTTTGTGCGGAAATGTATCTGTGACATCCTCCAGTGACATCAAGACCTAGTATCAACATTGGCTTGGGGGGAGGGGGAGCTCCAACATCATCTTACAGGTTAATAGGGGCCTGAGGACAGTGAGCCACCCTATCATATTCTACTGGGCTATCCCATCTCATAGGACAGGGCCTAAATGCAAGCAACATACCTTGGCGAGTTTGTCGAAGTTAGCGAAGAGATTGTTCAACATGACGATCAGCTCTTCAGCCGGCACTGTCGACGAGTAACTTGTGAAGCCAACGATATCAGCAAACAAAATACTGCAATCGATAGGTGGAATTATCAAATATCAAATATCAAATGTTATAGATTTATCAAAGTATGGTCTGACATGGGGACATTTATCCTCACAAGTGGGCTACTACTAATGTTATATGCCCCCAGAAGGTCTCTAGCCTAGGACCTTCACCATAGGTGACTGTGCTACCCTCCACCATTAATGTGGCAGGGATAGTCAAGTGGTTAGATCACTCGACCCTTGGTCCAGGGATCGAAACCACCTTCAGACTTGTCACAAAGAGTGGGGACAACATTTGCCAGCTCTCTGTAATGCCAGGCAAAAATGCAAAAGGAATCACGGGGTGTGGTTACATCGAGAGGAACGACTAGGGTCGCACTCCTCCATTAGTCTACCTACTCAATTGGCCCTTTGTGCTTTGCGCATAAACCAATACCTTATGGAAATAGTAAGCATGTTTTCCTATCAACTATCAATGCACTGCTTCAAATAGTCTACCTATTCAATGGGCACTTTGTGCTTTACGCATAAACCAATACCTCACGAAGATTGCCATTCAATAAAAGCCTATCAACTATCAGGAGCTGAGTGGTTAGGACGCTGGTCTCTGGTGAACAATGTCTCGAGTTCTCAACCCAGTGGTGGCAGATCAAAGAAAGAGTTATGAACAGAAATGCCCCTCTCTCATCCTCGAAGTACGAAACACATAACATTCCCTACAATCATACTTCCAGTTTTGATTCATATCTCTTTCCACGAAATGTTTTTTTAATTACCTGTTCCAAGACAAGTAATGTGCAGAAATCTTTGGAAATCAAACAAATGAATGCAATGCATAAACAAACTATTCAGCAAGCGAATAAACAAAAACGATAATAGGAATGGGGCAAGACCTAAATTTTAGGCCAAAACTAGAGCCCATGCACTCTTTAATAACCCAATTCCAGGCGAGTGATTTGCAGCACTCGTAAGTCATAGATAATTCAATTCAACGAATAAGAATCAATTCAATTCAACTATTCACCTGCATGATTCGTGTTTGTCAATGTAAATCCCCCTGAATCCTGACTCTTGTTCGAGGAGACTCCCGTCGTTTTTCATGTCTTTGATTATTTTCGTTGCCAGATGAGCAGGGAGCACCGATAATAATAATCGCCGCTGCAAATTGAATAAACTTCTTTATCAACAATTTTTTTAGAAAAATCACTAAAGTCAGTTTATTTTTGCCAGTGATCTTGTGGCAATTTGGGAAATCCTTGGCTCTTCGAAACCAGAACTAAAGTGCATAACGACAAAAGGAAACAATAGAAAATTACATCAAATTAATCAATCCATTCTCTAGAATAGCAGAATGGAAATGTACACTAACAAAGGTAAACAAGGAAAAATTACCTCATGTCTTTTGAATGATTTGATAGTAGGGAAAACTAAAGTGCAAGCAAACAAAGGAAAACAAAGAAAATTACATCTAATCAATTCTCTTGTAGACCAGAACGAATGTGCACACCAACATAGGGAAACAATTGAAATAGGCCCAAGTCATACAACTATGGGATCATCAAACAGCTCTGGCTATAGCTACATCATACCTGTTCCTTGTTCTGCTGCTCCAATGAGATCTTGACTTGCAGAGCTTCCCTGGTTTCCATGAATGCTTTCCTCTGGTTAACATCAGTTACGATGTAGTCGATAAGGCCTATGATGTTGGCAGCAAGAAGGAGAATAACATTCGCCCCAATCTGAGGAAGGAAAAATAGAAATAAGAACACGATAGAATTCATTTTGAGCTAAAAGGTGAAATGAAAACATGTTTATAGTTGAGTTATTGTTCTGCAGCTAATTTGATAATAATCAAAGGCTATCTTGCATAGACGTAGATAAAATCGGTAATTGAAATCTTTCTCTCACCCTAGCCTGAACAACCTTAAAATAAAACGAAAAGTTTGATAATAATAATATCTCATGATCTACAGTTGGTTCAAAGCTTAGCTTGTAATAGCTCATACACTAAAACGAGTGAGCCAATGAAGACCGGCTATCTAACTATAATACGTCAAAACTATGATTTTACAAAAAGAAGCTTAATTCACAATGGCATTTTTCCAAGATTATGAAAAACTTAACGTATCGGGCATAGCTCTTCCTCAGTAGCTTTTCATAAAGTTTAGCTCATTATAATTGAAATATCTATCATATTACTACAGCTATTGCCGTACCTCACATTATTTATTTATCTTATTGCATTTTCTCCCAGCCCATATTTTGATGAAATGGCAAAATTAAGCAATCATTTCATGTAAGTTATGGTCCGTTCTTAGATTTCATGTTTAGAATGGTTCTAGATTGGGATCAGAAAACGGGTGTTTTCACCGGCTTTGAACTTATACCTAAACGTGTGCTAACCTGCTTAGTGGCCAAGTTTTAGTAAGACTGGTACATCAAACAGCCACTTTTCTTATAACGTTACCAGTCATCTAAACTGTGTGTGTAACACAGAAAGTTAAACCAGCTTAAGCTAAAAACGTTTTTAAATGGAGGAATCTGATTGGTCAATTCGATAGTTCGAATGATTTTCATTGGCTGTAAATGAAACTAGAGTAAATAAAGCTAGGTTAGCCATATCAGTGTGAATGGAGTTATAGTGTCCACTAAACCAGACCCTGTCCCATCTTAGTAAACTACGAGGCTTGATTTTAGCACGTCACGTTAATTAAATATGAGGAACTCCCAGCATCATTAACATACTACCTAATTGTGATCAGTTTTCGCTGATTCTATTTCTAGCTACGAATGCGAGAGCATGCTGTGAATACTTAAGCAGTGAATAAGGTTGATTTTGGCTTCGGGTCCACGCCCATGTCTTTTGGTTTTCTTTATCCGTCAATTGTTTGGAGGAAAGCTATAAGATGTTAACCAACTTATTGTGAGGCCCAGGATTTCTGCTCATTGTTTATTCTAAGCATACATCAATAATGCATGTTTCCACGCCTGGAATCATCCGCAAATAGCTTTGTGAGGACTCCGATTGGATACTCCAGCACTTGGAAACTAGACTCGTTATATAAGGCTTCGTTATCGCCAACTGGTATTGTTTGATTGCATTCGAATGTCAGATGTGCATGCTTTTTCATGAAGAATGTCAAGAAATCAGAGTGACGTCACACTCTAGTACTCAGCTCCTTAATTTCTCTAGGTACCAGACTTCTGAAGTATAGTTGATCCCATTTCGATTCAGCTTTACAAATTTCTATTTCAGCATGATTAGTATAAATGGAACGACCAAGGCAAATAAAAGGTTAAACCGAAGATCCGGGTCACGGCACCAATTTGTTGTGTACCACTAAGGACAACACGAAAGCTATACTTCAAATACAAACATGAACATGATGTGATGATAACTGAGATGGCAAATCGAGTCTTTTGATCAAACACTTCTAATTATAACCTAGAAGAGAAACAAGAAAGAAGACTGGCTCTCTGTCAGACAAAAAAAGTGAGGGCCAGTCTCCTTTCTTGTTTTTCTTCTATATCACTCTGTACTTTGGTACATCGAGCACTACGATGCGGCGTTAGACAAAGCAATCGCTATAGAGATAATTATAACCTATATACATGGCGTTGCCTTAACATAGTCTGAGGGACTGTATGCTGAGAATAGGCGGAGTATAAGCTGAGTATAAGTGTAAAGAACGAGTGAATCAAACAACAGTAACAGAACGAAATGATATTAACTGCACTTCAGAAGTCTGGTAACTAGAGAGATAAAGAGTGCGAGTACTAGTGAGAAACCCCAGGACAAGCCAGCGTGAGACTTGGTTTCCTGCCGAGTAGTGCCAAATACTTAGACATAGAGGCAAACTTAGGTCCAAAATTCCTCGAACATTCTGATCCCACCAACAAAGACTTTCAGTTAGTACGAGTCTTAAGAGTTTACTTTTTAAAGTCGCACGGCTTAACCCTCCGTCAAGGACAGTTAAGGTTTAGCCTTTGCCTAAGCGCAGATAAGACACAGGGAGCCCAAACAGCAGAAAAACCTAGCTACTTTATCTGATGTTGCCACTTTGTAGGGATGTCCCGGCTTTTGCACCCCCACAGCCGACTCAAAAGTCGTGGGTTCGAATCCAATAGGGTAATTTTCATCTCGATTCACAGCTCAATCCCTTGTCCAATGCTTTCTCTCTCTCTTTCAAACCGTACAGAAGTTTTGAACAAAAAAGATTTCCAGATATATTATAGGGATTTTCTTTGAAATGATAGAATTTTCTAATACAAAATGAACGAGATTTTTAGAGGTTATCTACCCCTCGCCCCAACGGGGAACAAGAACTATGGGGTTCATTTGTCAACTTTTTTTGACTTCTTGCTAGGAAAACTTGTTTCCTGAAACTACCAAGGATTTCTCGACAATCTTGTTGGTTTAAGTGGGTTTTAGAAATTTTCAGGAGATTAGCATCGCCAAGATTCTAAGATTCTGGATTTTCATCTTAGATGGAGAAAGAGTAAAAAGCTTCTGGGAACGCCACAACCCTCGGGTGTGGATAGATTTCTAGATGGGAATTATTAAGGCATTGGGCTTGATATGGAGAACATAAGACAGAAGAATCATCGTAGGGGAAATCTCCATATGCAGTAGGGGAGAAAGTGGCAAAATTTCTCCACCTATCATTCCGTATTTTTCATTAAATCTACAAAGCACAACAAGCATGAAGCAGCGAGCGAAATCGTCGAGAATCCCTTTGTCCTGCTCTTGTGAAAATATAAGCTTTTATTATTCGTTTGAATTATTTATCTCTCTGTAAATAATACCTGTCCTTGTATTTGTATTCTGATTTCTGCGTTCTTCGGGGGGCTGCTTTGCCCACGAGAGTGCGAGAGAGCACGAGAGAGTTACCACTTGCTCCGTATGAACAGTTTCACCGTTTAGCATCGACAAATGATCCGCAATGAGCAGCGTTGTAGCGCAAGGAATCTTGATTTTTCAAGCTTTTACTTTCGTCCAATTGTGGGGAAAACTCACTGGAGTTGGAAAACTTTTACTAGAACGCATGCGTAGAATCGCTGCGGAAAGTGGGTCCCGCCTTTTATGGAAAGTTGGTCGCTGGTTAGGAACAATGCAGCAGCGTACTGTATGTGCTTGCTTCTCTTCGAAGAACGCAAGGGCGTGGCTGATTTCACCTTAGAAAAGTTAGGCTATATTAAGGGTTAGGGGGTTTCACCAAAGATTACGCCCATCCAGCGACGTAACTGATGGTAGAGAGAAATTGGACAGAATTTGGTCTGTTTATGCTCAATTAGCCACTTGGCTCAAAGTACTAGGCCTCCGCATTTTCCATCCCAGGATTCATAGCATTTGACGCATTTTCTTGCCTCCCTGTGGATCTCTAAGGGCCTCGCTGTGGAACTCGGTGGACCTGTTTGATTGCCACGCCTCTAAATAGCCAAACCAGTGTTTACTTAATTGGGTCCAACAATGTATGCAGTTATGGGAAAGAAATTGTATCAATATAATTCGTGAGAGTGAAATATTATGTAGATAGAATTACTAAAAATTGGTAGAAAAAAAGAGGCAAAGAAACGCAACTTTTATAGGTCACATTTGGGCCTTTCAGACTTATGTCCTCCTCGGGGTGTGACATACGAATTTAAAATCATAAGTTAAATTTTAAGTCATACCTAATTCTATATAAGATCCTAAAATCATAAGTCACACTCTGAAGAGGATATAAGTCCGAAAGGCCTAGCTGTGCTGTATTAAAGTTATGTTTCTTTGCCTCTTTTTTCTACCAATTTCTTGTCATCATCATCAGATCAGGCGGATATCCCGGGACAATTCCACTCTTTTTCTCCAATCACCTCTATCTGACATAGCATTTGCAAGGTCATCAACATGGAGACCCACGTCGTTAGCAATCTGGTCTAGATAAGTTATATGCTGGCAACCACGACAAGGCTACCAGTCTGTGGGCAGACCTCGTATGACTTAAAATTTTTTTGTGAGAATGAAAAATGATCCTAATAAGGATTCGAACCCATAACCACTAACTTGAAGCTTCATCACTATACAGACTCCATCAGGGTAGTTGATTCAATCGACCCTAGGCTCTGGTGAAGGATTTTTCGCCCCACTGATGTGGACAGTGACCTTTGAGTACCACAAGGCGAAATATCTCAAATAATGATATTATATGGAGCTTGAGAGCTTTGCTGAGCATTTACCGTTTTATTCAGCAATAACACAATTATCCCGGCACTTTCTCACCGCTGATCTCATCAAGACTGGATCGAGCATTCTGTTGTCCCTGGATTCAGATGTTGAAGTAAATGGTTTCAGCTTGCGTTTGGCCTCCCAATATGGCCGCCAAAGAAATTATATTTACTTGACTCTTTGTTAACAATAGCTGCACGATTATTCAGTCTCAAGTCGAGCATTCATGACATTCCAAAAATCATGAAAGAAAAAAGCAGCCCTTACTGGAATCTCAATGTATTGAATTGGACCTACCAATATGGTCGCCAATGACTTCATTTCAGAACGACAGATGCTCCATTCAGTCTTTTTCGAGATCAGTGCTCCTCACCCAATAGCTGATTTCAAAAGATGGCGAATCCATTTCAACGTAATGCATGATGAGAAACATGTCCCTTAGCAACGCATAGCAACCAGTAGTGCAACGGCCTAAATGTTACGTGCTAGCGCTTAGGATGCAACCGTTTGTTTTGGTAACTGTGCGTTGCTATGGGGCATCATCCCATCATGTATTTCATGAAATGAGATCCATCCGTAACATCGTCTATTGACTATGCTAGTGTTTGTAAAGTCGCAATAGTTTTCAAATTAACGGCTGAAAATTAGTTTTTATCATTCCTAATAGAGGCTTTGATGTTCTCATTTTTCTATCGTTCTAAACAATATGCCGTCGTTTTTTCTAGATGGTTCCCCATTAAAAATCGAGCCTTTGTGTCATTAGTAAGTGTGTGCTTATTAAGGGTGTATTCTTTTAGGTTCCCCTTGATCTTATCATTTTAAAAATTCAAGCACTAATTGTTTCTCTAAGAAAACCAACTGCATTTCAAATCAAGTCGCCGAATCTCCAGATTATCAAGGGGCTCTACCTCCTTGACCCCCCTCAGAGCAATACCCTTCGCTTCTTTGCTGTTCCCTAGAGAGCCCCTAACCTCGAAAAAATCGGTTTTAGAGTTAGTTGATACTTTGAAAAATGAATTTCAAGTGACGCTAAAACGAGGGACTTTTTAATTCCCTGGATAAATCCACGGAGAAAGACTCTTCTGTGTGTTCTTGATTACTTTTAAAGATGCCCATTGATTGTCAAATTACCGTATATAGGATTCTTAAAGCAAGGGGCGTACCCCTTTTTAATAAAAAATGGGTCAGTAACCAGCAAAATCTGGATTGAGGGTTCTTCCAGGAAGGAAGGCAATGACTTCCTGTTGTCACTCTACTAAGTAGCTCATCCTTGCCAGTAGCATATTAATAAACAATTTAGGGGGATTGTAGCTAACCTGTTTACGTTTTCAAGGGGCAGAACCCAGCGTCTTATTGTAAGGGGGCATCTCTTCCTCTCCAAGTTTGCGAGAATTTTCAATAAATGAAGGTTTTCCAGATTTTTCAGGAATCTTATTCAGAAAATTGGATTTCAGGGAAAGTGTGGGTTTTTCTAAGATTGATTTGTTCTCCATCTTAGATCAGGCATTCGTATTACAGTTCTACCCTTATTTTTTATAAGAAACTTAAAATTGGCCCAGTGCTGGTATATTCTTCAATATCTAAGAAAATTTTTGAATTTTTAGTATTTTGTTTTCTATAATTCTACAAAACAATACGAAGAAAATTATCTATTACTTTCTATGAGAAATTTCCAAAGGCAGTTTCTTAGAAACGAGTTTTTCATTAAAACAATACATGTATATGAATCCACCCCTATCTCAATACTTGAGACACGCCCCAAAATATTATTTGAAAAACAGGAAAAACAACTCACTTGCTCGGCCAGGAAATTGTCGCTCTCATCAGCCAGAATTCCCACGAGGGCGATGTGAAAAACAGTGGCAATGAAGCATATGACCACACAGGAGAACAGACGCATCGGGAACACGTTGTACGTTATATACACGAAAAATATCAGCATGCCCACGGAATCAGGCGGGGCCAACGGCTTGTAGCTCATAGATAAGTCTAGGATAAGCTGGAGAAACATAAGAAACCATAACAGTCTGCACAAAACAAGGCTTTTATCCTTTTTGCAGCTTTCCTTGCAAAGGAACAAGAAGGCGACGAGCGCGTAGGCTAATATCATTACTGACGATATAATAATACGGTTCAGCTGAAGGCTCTCGTTAGACGAATAATTCACGCTGTATATGACGATAAGTGAGATATTGACCAGTAACATCAGGCAGTATAGGTATACCAGCGATGACCGCTTCTGGTTCGAGAAATACCGACGGTACACGATTTCCAGTGCCGGGCTGTCAAACTCCGGTGAAAATACACGTTGGATAAAATCGACCAGTCCCGTGTTGGGTTCCGGGCTGGGGTACCTCGTGTCCTTGCGTAGTATCGACTTAGGGCCGTTGGCGTTGCCGTTGTGGTATTCGTCTTTGTTGGTGTAGTAAACCCGGTCTTTCTGGTCGGCTTCGGTATCGGGTAGGATGGCTATCGTATTGACAGTGACCGGAGTACCAGCGGTTTTAATCCCATTGGCACTGCCGACAGTCTGTGCCTGGTTCGGGCTGACTCGAGCACTCCGCATGGCCGCCTCTTTCGTGTTCTCCCGCATATGAATAACTCGGCTCGGCCGAAGAAATAAACTTTATTAAAAAACGTCAATATTCAGCGTATGCAGTCTATGTCCACATAGCAGGAAGAAATTCACGAGACTCTATTCAGAATATTCAGGCTCGCTGAAGATGAGCTTATGAAAATTTCATCTAGTGTTGGAGGACTTCTGACGCTCGTGAACTTCGTTATCAACAGCCTTACGTGCTCGGCAAAGCTTGTAGGCCTACAACCTAGCAAGCAGAGTAGCTCATAAACTTTGTTTACAAGCTTTGAAAATGTCTAATTTGCAATAAGAATTCTAGTTTATAAACTAAGTTAAAATCTGCAAATTTACAAGCCAGCTTAAAAGCGTGTTACACCGAAGCAGAGTTGTCCAGAGTTTGTTAACATCTGCAGTTTCACATTCTAGCCAAAGTTCGTCAGCTATAAACTTGTTATGTGGGCGAATTTACGTCCTGTATCCTGGTGGGCCCTCCTCGCAGTCGCATATCCAGAAACTCTCGAAGTCAGCACAGCCTAAACATCTCGTTTGATAATCGTAAACTTCACAAAATCTCGACTCAATATTGGTCATGTTCGTGTTGAGACTGGAGGCCGTGACATGCCGTAGTTCGGTGGTCGTCTCGAGATATGGATATAAGTTGCTTCCACACACACGGAATCGTGCACAAGTCAATGTCGGAGTTATCAGCGCAGAAAGTCTTCCAATACAAAATATACTGCAGGTGGAATTGAAATTGCGACTAAAAGCAGTACCTGTAATTCGACGGGGGTAGCATCCGCAGGACTGCGATAAGAGATCTCCGAATATTAGAAACTGTGTTAAGGCGTCTCCATAAACAATTGGCCTTGTGTCTTTGTCGAGATGGGATTTCATTGTAGTCCGAGGTTTGGAGGTTGGTGCTATGCGGTCGGCTCGATATTTAGTTGTTGTTGTGGTTTGTTTATGGTTGATAGGCAAAAAGTTTTGATGATGTGTATATTAGCTTGTGTCAGTGCGGTGGGGGAGTTAATGTGTGGTTGTGTGAGCTACACAAAACAACGAAAAAAATTCACTCTGCTGTTTTTTTGTGCCTGCATGTTTTTTTGGTAAGAAAGTAGACTTGACTCACTAAAAAGTTAAGAAAATTCAGTGCTGAGCTTTTCATACCTAAGAAAGAGGTAAATTCTTCCCAAAATAGGAAAAAGCCAGAACTCTAGAGGATTTTGTATATCAATAACGAGCTAAATCTATTTTTCGTATGACATACCTTTCTATGATAATTTTCCTATACATTTTATCTGCATAAGACAAAAAAAAATTCAAGTCATATCTTGCACAGAAATTACTGGGATTTACATATTGCTAAGAAAGTTCCACTACTGCTTGACTAGACCTATTTGAGACTAATCTACATACATATTTTTTCCTTTCAAGAAACACAAACTCCCTAATGGCCAAAAAGTCTCTGAGAAACTTCTCTCTTGAGAAGCTTCCGTTTTTAGAAATCAAAAATCTATTTTTTTTTCTAAAAATTAATTTTATGACAATATTGAGACTCAAAATTGACATGGAACAATGGGAATTCAAGAATAAACAATTGAAAAGTTTGAGGCTTAGATAATCTAAAGTTTTCTTGTAGAAAAAGAGTCAGGAGCGGATACAGAATAAATCTGAATGGGGGCAAGTGCTTAATGGAGGTGCAAATAAATGGTATTTTCAACAGAAGTATCAAGAATCACCTATTCAAATGGGTGCATAACTACTGGAAGGTGGGCAATCAAAGTTTTTATCGGTGAGGGGGGCCAACTGCACCCCCCTAAATCCCCGACTGAAGAGAGTGTATCCAGTTTCTGGAATGTTGAGTGTGTTTTATCCATGAAATAAAAGAATTTTTGTTTGAGATACAATTAGACTAAGCCTAAATATGTGATCCGGTATGATTTTAGATGGATGATAGTGACAATCTAAAATGAAGCATCCTGAGAAATCTGAGGTAATGTATTCCAAATTTGAAAATTAAAGAAACATCCGGTATTGGGATTTTTAAGCTCCTTGTGAAAAACATGAGTAAGAACAAAAGCAACTATAAACCAATCCATAAAATTTGTTTGAATGAAAAATTATGCTTTCAAGAATCAAATCCATGTCCAATGACTTAGCATGCCACTTCTCTTCTAACTGAAAGAACATCTGGGCCTGGGCCAAAATTTACAGTATCTTATCAAAAGCAGGGCCGGATCCAAGGGGGGGCGTAAGGGGCGTACGCCCCCCTATTTTGGTAGAAAAACAATACAATTAGCTTGGTAATACCCCCTTTCTCTTACATTGTATCCTTTTAAATATGTGTTACGCCCCCCCCCCCTTTCTGTGGGTGCTGGATCCGGCCCTGAAAAGGAGTGTAATGCTTCTTTGAACTATGAAATGACCTATAGCAAGGTTCTGCATTAACTTATGTTGATTAGCAGCTGAGATGCTTATTTCTTTCATCATTTCAGTACTGGTTTCTTTAATTAGTTGCTTCAAAGGGGAGAATTATTCATCCACAAAGTGCACAAGATTTTTAGAGATTTTCAAGAATCATTGCCAGCCAGGTTATTCATATCTATTTTTTAGATGTTTTTGAAATATTTCTAAAATCTTTGATATTTGTAAAGGGTTTTAGATCTCTTAACGAATATTTGATATGGATCGTCCGCTATTCATTGCATTATATTCAAAGTAAGACAAATACCGGTTAAAGGTAGGCCTAAGGGCTCTAAAAATTTGGTGTTGTTGCGGTGAAAAATTCTAAATGAAACTGTTTGTATGTGGTGTTGCAATCATTAGGTCACGAATAGTAACGAAAATACCATTACACTGAATAGTTTACCCTTCATTTCCGAGTAATCTGCAAAGTAACAAAGTTAGCTTTTTCTCATTTCATCGCTTCATCTTTGATAGAGTCTTTTCAGAAAAACGACGTTTTGGCTTCGTCATCGTTATTTGTTTTTTCCCGCCAAACAGTTCTCCAACTGATATTAGCCAATCAGAAGAAAGAACGAAGAAATCTAGTAGAGGTCACGTGACTGGTCGATTAATACCCTCCAACTGAAGGCGAAACCCCCTTTCAAGAAGCAGATAACGAAAAAAGAAATTATTGAGAGAAGGAATTATTAACATACACACAAAAAGAATCACAGTGCGGAAAGACTAAATATTGAAAAGGAACTCAAAATGGAAATGCACTGAAATGTGACGAGCACAAAAGAATGCTATTCGGCCTTCAAATATCAGCGATGCCAATCCAAAAATAGAGTTTTTGTTGGGCTTTTGTTTCAATTTTTATTGTAAATGATTGTGGAAAAATGTTCAGGGCTTACATTATCATTGTCGATGAACTCTGTCATATGACAGTGTTTTCAATCGAGATAATATGTGAGAATAAGATAAACAATGTATTTGTGATCCATCGAGCCTTTATTTTTACGTTTATTATTCATCTGGGAGTTTCTATTAAAGGCAAGTTCAGTGTGGTGATAGAAAATTTGTAAGGGCAACAAGGAACATTTTCCGACAAATAAATTCCTCTTAGATCTTTAATAAACGTACCTCTGTAGCAGTTTTTGCAATTTCGTTATTTCAGATCGCTGAAAATTGCACTTTCTGGTGTTTAAATTCCCCACTGATTCTTCAATCAAAATGTTTCCAAATGGTAATCCAACTGCTTCCACGTAATTCATATCTAAGGCATTTGTAAGTCTGTGAATTTCACATTGATGTGAGCTATACTTTTAAGTTGTGATTGAGTTGAGTTGTATGCCGAGTTTGAAAGGAAAATTGGAAATATCATTATGACTACACCCATTAACCTGGCTATTTAGATCTACAGGGAGGGTTTTGCCCCTCTTGACCCTTCTCTATCTACGCCACTAGCCAAGTTCTTACTTTATTTCTATGCATGGTGAAATATTGGTACGTCACACCAGTTGGTCTGTGATTTTACATGTTGGTAGGGCATTTTTATCACTGATCTACAGTGCTATTGGTCCACTAGGCCCTTTTCCCGGTCCAGCAAAGAAACAGAAGGCCTTTGGCCCACAACTTTGGGCCCTTTTTATCAATGTTTTTTCAAGAATTTACAGTTAATAGTGAAAGTCTTTCAGTCAGTCATTTTTTTTTCTTAGATTGAGCAAAGAAAGCAAGGCCATTTGCACTGCCATTTAGGGAGTCAAGAGCTCTGGTCGCGAAAATGCAGGCCCTCGTTAGCTTTAGGCCAGTAGTCAAATTTCCTTAAAAATGCCCTCGCTGTTGGACAATGATATGACATGAACTAGTATTTTTGAAGAACTCTGACTTTACTATTTCAAATTTTTGCTTTATTTTAATTTTGGTTTATTTTTTCTACTAAACAAGATCAAAGTTGTACTGCATATAACTGCATCCAAATATTATCACTATTAGATACACTACAAATATTATTACCTAGATCGAAACAAGTTAATCCATAAGCCAATACCTCGCACAATGTGAAATGATGATAATACAAGTGGTAGAAAGCGAATTCACAGCCCCTTGGAAGCGGTTGTAGCTACTACACGCTTTTTTTGTAAGCAATTGCTTTATAAGCAAGTCAGTACTCGACATGACAAAAACTTAAGCAATTCCAGTACTACAATCCCCGCCAAAAGTAGTTGGAACACCCTTGATTTTTTTACCAAATAACTACATTTTTAGCTTTCCTAGCCTTTTATTTCCAATCAAACCCCCCTACCCCTCTCAAAACAATGTTGTTTACAAAAGGAACTTTATGAGACCACACCAAACACTAGCTAAATGTTATTGGGCTAGTTTTTTACCAGAAACAACATTGTAAAGGGGGGAGGGGAGGGGGCAAAATGTAGAAAACTGTAAAAATAGTGCAAGTGTTCCAAGACTTTTGGCGGGGAATGTAGATCTAGGAATGCTAAGTAATTTGAAAATTATTGTTAAGATCCTATTGGCAATGAAAATCGTGCAGCAAGCTATAGAGAAGTAGGTTTTAGTAGATATTAGTACCCTGGCACACTTTTGTATGCAAGATACCATTTACATTTGTTGTAGAAAAACTTGTGACATAGTATTCTAAGAAACAAATCTTGAAGTATAAAAAGCTAAGCAATTGCTAAGCAATTTTGAGTACTCAAATTTGCCCTCTAGCCAAGCAATTTTCAGTACTGGGCTCGAGCTGAAATTGCTTATAAAAGAAAATGCGTGTATGCAACAGAAAAGCTAAGGGTGGGAATGGGTCGAGTTTATCTAGTTGGTGTGATAATTATTTGATTTCTTTAAAAAAAAATAAAAAAAAATAATTAAATTGAAATAAATTTAGAAATTAAATGAAAAGTCTCGCCGAACGTGAAGATCAACAAGGCTTTAGAATCAATTTAATCCATTGCTCAAATCTGCGCTCAATACAGTTAAACAACACTGTATAGTCTTTTGATTGTTGTCAACGCAACACACTTAACGACAGATAACGTAAATAGGTTGCTAGCTGCAAGTCGTTGTACAATGTTCAGGGGGTGGTTGATGTTGTTTTCTTTTTTAAAGCAGAGAATTTCATGGAGAGAGGGAGTTTCTTGAAAAAATGTTTAGGAAACAATAAGATAATCAATGAATAAAGCTGTTTGACACTAGAATAGTAGATAGTGCTCCATCTAACCCAATTGACCTACTCCAAATGCAAAATCAAATTAGTCGAGAAAATGGCCCAGGAATGGAGGGCCAAAAATCATCTTCTAAGGAATGGAGGGGCCAAAATTCTCAAAAAAGAGAGCCTAAAATCAATATGATTAGATAATTTCATTCTATAAACTCAAAGCCCCTCAAAACCTCGGGCCCCTGGTTACTGCTAGGTTATTCCACGTAATGCATAATAGAAATATGCCTATTAGCAACGCATATGTACCAAAATTACAACGGCCTAAATATTACGTAGCTGCAGCAAATCTGTAACCGTTTGCTTTGGTAGCTATGTGTTGCTAAGGAGCACATTCCCGTCATGCCTTGCGTGGTATGAGATCAGCCATCTTTGCGGAATCGTATGTTGCTTGCAGGGCCACAAATAGCCTATGACGTCAGGGCCTATGATAAGTGTCCGGTAGTTAAAAATACTCTAAAACATGCAGATTCGATAAAAGGTCTGAGAAGGACAACGATACGGTTGATTGGCCTTTGAATGCATAACTGAACGCCACAGCTGGTCGCCATTGGTTGCCTTGATGGAAGTTAAAGAGAAGCTATTTTTAGCAACACAATACAGGTGGTCCTATTCAACGTCGAGAAGGGGATAAATAGCGCAGACAAAAGAAGCTTCCACTGGTCTAGTTTTGTGTTTAAAACAAGCTCTCGGTTTTGAAAAGAACAATCTTGTGTTACTATCTAGGGACAAGGATTACACGGGGGTGATTGATTGATTAATGATATTGGTAATAACTCAGGGGGCAATGGGTGATTTTATATATGATCCTAAGCCTGGATTCAAAATGGCCTAAATCAGCAGAATGGCTAGCAGTATCAACAACCTGCAAAACTGTAAAAGTAACAACGACTTGGCCATTGTTCGAAATAAAATGCTTTCAAGCCAAGAATCCCTATGAATACTCAATATTTCACTTTAACTTCAGCATTGAGAAGGTCAAGTTTCAGCCAGCCAAAAAATATGCAATGCTTTTTATAAAGCCACAGGGGTTGATTTCATATTAGCCTATTTTCTATACACGATATCCAATTTTCGCACTGGCTTGATAAGCTCAGTTCAGCTCAGGCCTAAATATCACTCTGGGGAACGTGATGCAGTAACAGAGGGTCCTCAGTACTGTAGAAGGAGACCATCAGTACTTCATCAGAAGGATACGATCAGTACTGTAGAAGGATACCATCAGTACTGTAGAAGGATACGATCAGTACTGTAGAAGGATACGATCAGTACTGTAGAAGGATACCATCAGTACTGTAGAAGGATACCATCAGTACTGTAGAAGGATACGATCAGTACTGTAGAAGGATACGATCAGTACTGTAGAAGGATACCATCAGCACACTAGAAGGACACGATCAGTACTGTGGAGGAGACCATTAGTGCTGTGGGAGGTGTTCGGCACTGTAGCAGGATATCTTCATAATAATAATTAATACCCCCAGTATTGATGTTATCCATCTACAGTACTGAGCCCTTTTTACAATATACTGACCGTATTCCTCCAGAGAACTGATGGTATTCCTCCAGAGAACTGATGGTATTCCCTTACCGTACTGATGGTATTCCCTTACAGTACTGATTGTATTCCCTTACAGTACTGATAGTATACCTTTGAGGTACTGAACAACCTTGACACTCTGATAGTGTCCTTCAACAGTACTGATGATATCCTCCACAGTCCTGAACATCTACCACAGTTTTGCTCAAACGTTCCCAGGGTGAATCGGAGAGCTGAAAACACACAAGAAATTCGAAAGTTAAATAGGATTGTGCAAATAGATTAAGGATAGATAGAGCTGTAGATAATGAGTTTATTTTTAGAAATTTGCAGCTATTTTTAGTGCAGCAGTGCAGGTGGGCCTATTCAACGCGGAGATTGAGGTGGCTGGCGAGACGAAGATTTTCAAAGGCTTAATTTTGTGAAAGCTTGTGAGAGCAGGCAAAGGCTTAATCTTATATAAGCTCCCTAAGGTTTCTTATCAGAGCTTAATTTTGCGAACATTTCAAAGGTTTTTGTGAAAGCCTCCAAAAGTTGATTCTATGCCTATAAGAGCTCTACCTCCCAGGAAGGCACTTCAAATTGCAAGAGGGTGGGATGTGCACCCAAAATAGATAATATTATGCAAAATTTTATGCAAAATTGTCAAAATAATAGGCCTATTTCAGCGTCCATTGCAGTCTAAAACAAAAGCTTGCGTTATTAGCCTCGCTTGAATGAACGGTATGAAAACAAGTCAGAGAGCTCTCGTTTAATTGCTGTAATAGCTGCATAAAAAAAGCCTTTTCTTTTTGACAATCATCACAAAATTTGGTAATGATTCCTTTTCCTTGCCATATTTTTGTATAGATTTAGGGCGTGGATTTTGAGCCAAATTATACATCAAGAACTGGTAAATCTGACTTCAGATACTCCTATTTTGTTAGTTTTTGCAATGTCTTCAACTGAAATCGAGCTGTTGGTTGGTCGATAGTTGAAAGGCAAATACCATTAATACATTCGAAAGGTATTGGTTTGCTTTATGTGCAAAGGTAGGTAAACTGGAATATTGGTTGATGTGCAATAAATAGACTAATCAAACATGCTACCCTGGTGCTTCCTCTCCAAGTGACCACACCTTGTGATTCCTTTAGCCTTTTTGTCTGGAACTATAGAGAGCTGGCAAATTCTCTCCTCACTCTTTCTGACTTGTTTGAAGGTGGTTTCAAACCCGGGACCGTTTGAACAAGGCTCGAGCGATCTAACCACTCGGACATCCCTGCCCCTTTAAGGGACCGTTAGTTATTTACGATGACAAATTGATCATCACGTTGGCACCTGAGAGAAATTTTGTATTAATACCATTTCAATAATTTGTTTTAGTTATCCAGCTTTTGAATAAATCAAAGTAGAAATTAGCCTATGCCATTACCCAACATAGATCTTGTCAGAACGAGGCTGATCTTTGGAGCACTTTCTGTTTTTTGGATATTTCAGGGATGGAGCCAAAAGCAGAGTAGGCCAAAAATGGAGAGGATAGAAGATTATCACTATTTAGCTGCCTATCTTACATTTTGACTTTTTAGTTAAATTTTTGGGCTGACCAGGCAGAGGAGGCCTTCAAACAAAAGACCTGTATTTCTGTCTTCACTGTGGCGTGGCTCCACTCTCGTCAGTGTTGTGCTATGGTTTTTGTTTATAAAAGGTAAGCCTAGGGTAGGCTAGAGAGTATATTTGAGTATATTTTAGACATTCTTTTTATTGAGATTTTCAAATAAACTGAAAATATTTACGTATACTGTATTTTTTAAGGAAGCTACTCGACGCTTGTCAATATGAAAATTGGAGGAATTCAATTAAGTAGGAACGTGAGGGAGAGGGCTGAAGGAATTAGCTAGTGATAGATACTAATGCTCAGAACCTTTTGCAATTGTATTAAACTCTGGAACTCGGTGGAATTCCAGCCTGTGCTTAGAACGTTAGTATTTGGGCCTAGAAGATAGCTTTAGGACCAGTCACAGGGCCAGATCCAGCACCCATGGAAAGAGGGGGCATAACACACGTATCAAAGGATAATGTAAGGGAAACAGGGTATTATCAAGCTAATTGTATTGTTTTTCTACCAAAATAGGGTGGGCGTACGCCTCTTACGCCCCCCTTGGAGGGGTTAGTGAAAGGGTTAGGACTAGGGTAAGGGCTAGGCTAGGGTTGAGACCAGGGTTAGGGTTTGAGAAGTACAAATCAATGAAATAATGACTTTCTTAAGTGTTGCTGGTTCATCATGGTCTGCTTTTCTTTGTTGACAGAAGGTCCTTTTATGCATTAGTTACTATCACCAACCAAACGAATTGGTTATCATCAGAAATTTTATTTTTTTAATGAATACTGTAGATGCTGTCTGCTTTGAATATCCCATAACATTGAAATCAAAGCTGACTAGTGTCAAAAGAGAATGGTTCAAAATTGTTCAAGACTGTCCAGGGGGCAATAAAGGGTATAATAGCCTTAGAAAATGCATAAAATCACCTAATAAAATATTCTTGTAAATGAGCCAAAAATTGGAGAAAAAACCCAATGCATTTTGCAATTATTTTGCAATGGTTAGCCCTTGGTTGTAGGTCAAAGTAACCTGAAAATGATTTTTCAGATATGCTTTCAATCCACTTAGAACTGATCAGGGGAAATATATGGCTAGAATAGCTTTAAAAAAATGCAAAAAAAAGCCAAAACATTTTTAAACTAATCTGGGGAAAAACCTGATGGTTAATGGTCAAAATTGTGTCTGTTCACTAAGTCAAGGACTGTGCATGTTCAGATCACTGTTCCGTTCTTCGTTAGGTAGGATTTTTAGTTTCTAAGATTCATCATATTTGGTATCCGTAATGCAAAAGTAATGCTTCTTTTAGTACGCTTTAGAACCTTTAAAAATACAAGATCCATGACAGTGCTTTCATTAAGAAGGAAATATTCTTTTAAAGAGAAATGGTAGTTCTTTCATTTAGAAGAAAAAGTCTTACCTTACGAGGAGGAATCAAACTGTGTTCTCACAGTGCTTTCACTTTAGGTAGAACTTTTTGTAAGATTTTTAGGTAAGACCCTTCGCTTCCAAGATTTGTAAAGTTTGGTAAAAGTGATACAAAAGTAAAGCCTCTCTCAACCTGAAAGATTGAATGGCTGAGTGGATAAAGTTTAAGGCTTCAAATGTGCAGACTGTAGTTCGGTCCCTCTTAAGGTGATACTTTTCATTTTTAAGATTTTTAAAGTTTGGTGTAAATTATACATAAGTAAAACATCCATCAACATGAAAGCTTGGTTGGTCGAGTGGATAAGGCGAAGGGCTTTAGATGCTCAGACTGAAGCTAAGAAGTTCGAGTCCTTGCAAGGTAAGACTTTTGATTTCAGATCTCTCGATTGAAAATGATATGAACTTCATACATCTACTAACGACGGCACGGATAGCCGAGTGGTTAAGTCACTCAGCCAGTGATCGAAGAGTCGTGGGTACGAAAACAACATCTTTCTCAGAGAGGAAGATACGGAAGAAAACCCTTTTCTTGACCAACTGACTGACGAACTAATACACTGGCTGACTCACTGAGTAATTACCCTCTTGATTAACCAATTAACTGACTACCTCATCAACTAACTAACTATTTACCTAACTAACTAACTACCTACCTTCCAGCTCAAATTTTAAAATATTTTTCAAAATGTTCCTCAAAACCCCCTTCGTTTTTCCCTCGGAAAGCCGCCAGGGGGACCAGACCCCCCCTAACGCTCCTCCTTGCCATTTCCTGTGGAGCCATTGCAGCTCCGAGAGAACGGTAAGTGGGAGATTGGCTCACTCCGGGTGTATCGCAGGATCGAACCCTCGACCCTTCGACTGTGAGACAAGCGCTATGCCTGCACACTACCCGGAGCTTACCGACAGAAGAGCTTTGAAGTTGATATCATTTTTATTTAAAGTTTAAGAATCAAAAGTCTTACTCTCCGAGGATTCGAGCTATGGTCCGAGCATCTATAGCCCTTGGCCATAACCACTCGGCCATCGAAGCTTTCACGGTGAGAGAGGTTTAACTTTTGCATCACCTTTACCGGTTATTATAAATCTTAGAAATGAAAAGTCTTCCCTTACAAAGAGTCGAACTTCGAACCTATCATCTACTGCCCTTGGTTTTACAACAGCTTTCCCTTTAGACTTATTCAATTCTCAAACCCTTGCCATTGCAATTTGAACTAGGAAGGAATCAAATTCAATTAATCATTATAAACAATTCAAGATAATAAAAATAATTCAAACAAAAAAAGAAAAGAACTCCGGAGGGACTCGAACCAGAGTCATTGGGACTTCTAACCGACACAGATTATTTACTATCAAAATAAATCAAAAGACTTACGGCCAAAATTGGTAAGAGGCATAATGGTAAACCTCTGGTTTTTGATCAAGGTTTGTCCTTAAGGAATCATCCAAAATAGGCTTTTTTACTTACGACTATTCATGGAGCAATATCAAGCTATAATAGGCTTCGAAAATTTCAAATTCCAAATTTCCAACTCCAATGGCCTTTAGACCTAGTTAGGGAGCCAAATGAGCTTTAATATGTAAACAAACTCGATTTCTTTCCTTTTCCTTCAAAAGAGCTATTTTTTTTGTAGCAGGAAACTTCCCTCTTAGTGGAAGCACTGTCAAAAATCGAGTCCGTTTTGAGCATTTTTAGGTAAAATTGGTTCGTGTAAAAATCAGAAATATTTTTAAAAACGTTTATTTCTTACCAATTTTTACTGCACACTATGGTATTTATATGGATTCGTGGACTTTATGGAATTTATACGAATTCAAACGGAATTTACTAAGAATTTATGGACTTTTTCGCATCTACAGAGTTGATGGAATGTCTGGAATGTTCAGTGCTTTCTCCCTCAACTATTTCTCATTTTGGAAGAAAGGGTAAATTTCCTTAAAGCTTTCCATGCCTTTCTTCAATTTCCTTATTCTGTCCCTCGAATTCCCTGTTATATTCTTTTTTTATTATTTTTCAACAAACTCCGGACAAAAACTTGAATTACTTTAAAAGTGCTTGCCAAATCATACAGCCATATTTCTGTGCTCAAATATACTGTTGAATTCAAGAATGGAATAGGCCAAAATATGGTAAAATGTGTAAAAGTAGACCGCTTGTTTTAGATAAAAGATTGCCCAAAATAAATAGCCTCAAATAGGCTCTTCTTCAACTGAGGGCTATTGATGCAGGATCTTAAACCTAGAATAAGCTCACAAAATTTCCGATTCCGATTCCTAATTGCAACTTCATTTGCCTTTAGACACTGTAAGACAGCTTTATAGAGTTTTCATACATAAACAAATCAGATTTCCTTCTTTTTCCTTCAAAAAAGCTAGTTTTGCTCTAGGAGGAAACTTCCCTCTAGGTGGAAGCACTGTTAAAACTCGAATCCGTTTTGAGCATTTTTAGGTGAAATTGGTTGGTGTAAAAATTAAAAATTTTCTCAAAAACGTCTATTTCTTGCCAATTTTCACAGCAAATCATAGTATTTATATGGATTTATGGATTTTATGGAGTTTGTACGATTTCAAACGGAATTTACTAGGGATTTATGGAGTTTTTTGCATCTACCGAGATTATGGAATGTGTAGAATGCTCAGTGCTCTCCCCGTCAACTGTTTCTTACTTTGCAAGGAAAAATTCCCTAAGGCTTTCCTTCTTTTCCTTCAATTTCCTTATTCTACCCTTCCAAATCCCTGTTATATTCTTTCTATGATATTTTTCAAGAAACTCCGGATAAAAAGTTAAATTACTTTGAAAGTGTTTGCTAAATCATACAGCCAGATTTCTGTGCTCCAATATACTGTTGAATTCAAGAATGGAATAGGCCAAAATATGGTAAAATGTGTAAAAGTAGACCGCTTGTTTTAGATAAAAGATTGCCCAAAATAAATAGCCTCAAATAGGCTCTTCTTCAACTGAGGGCTATTGATGCAGGATCTTAAACCTAGAATAAGCTCACAAAATTTCCGATTCCGATTCCTAATTGCAACTTCATTTGCCTTTAGACACTGTAAGACAGCTTTATAGAGTTTTCATACGTAAACAAATCAGATTTCCTTCTTTTTCCTTCAAAAAAGCTAGTTTTGCTCTAGGAGGAAACTTCCCTCTAGGTGGAAGCACTGTTAAAACTCGAATCCGTTTTGAGCATTTTTAGGTGAAATTGGTTGGTGTAAAAATTAAAAATTTCCTCAAAAACGTCTATTTCTTGCCAATTTTCACAGCAGATCATAGTATTTATATGGATTTATGGATTTTATGGAGTTTGTACGATTTCAAACGGAATTTACTAGGGATTTATGGAGTTTTTTGCATCTACCGAGATTATGGAATGTGTAGAATGCTCAGTGCTCTCCCCGTCAACTGTTTCTTACTTTGCAAGGAAAAATTCCCTAAGGCTTTCCTTCTTTTCCTTCAATTTCCTTATTCTATCCTTCCAAATCCCTGTTATATTCTTTCTATGATATTTTTCAAGAAACTCCGGATAAAAAGTTAAATTACTTTGAAAGTGTTTGCTAAATCATACAGCCAGATTTCTGTGCTCCAATATACTGTTGAATTCAAGAATGGAATAGGCCAAAATATGGTAAAATGTGTAAAAGTAGACCGCTTGTTTTAGATAAAAGATTGCCCAAAATAAATAGCCTCAAATAGGCTCTTCTTCAACTGAGGGCTATTGATGCAGGATCTTAAACCTATAATAAGCTCACAAAATTTCCGATTCCGATTCCTAATTGCAACTTCATTTGCCTTTAGACACTGTAAGACAGCTTTATAGAGTTTTCATACATAAACAAATCAGATTTCCTTCTTTTTCCTTCAAAAAAGCTAGTTTTGCTCTAGGAGGAAACTTCCCTCTAGGTGGAAGCACTGTTAAAACTCGAATCCGTTTTGAGCATTTTTAGGTGAAATTGGTTGGTGTAAAAATTAAAAATTTCCTCAAAAACGTCTATTTCTTGCCAATTTTCACAGCAAATCATAGTATTTATATGGATTTATGGATTTTATGGAGTTTGTACGATTTCAAACGGAATTTACTAGGGATTTATGGAGTTTTTTGCATCTACCGAGATTATTGAATGTGTAGAATGCTCAGTGCTCTCCCCGTCAACTGTTTCTTACTTTGCAAGGAAAAATTCCCTAAGGCTTTCCTTCTTTTCCTTCAATTTCCTTATTCTATCCTTCCAAATCCCTTTTATATTCTTTCTATGATATTTTTCAAGAAACTCCGTATAAAAAGATAGATTACTTTGAAAGTGTTTGCTAAATCATACAGCCATATTTCTATTCTCCGATATACTGTTGAATTCAAGAATGGAATAGGCCAAAATATGGTAAAATGTGTAAAAGTAGACCCCTTGTTTTAGATCGAAGATTGCCCAAAATAAATAGCCTCAAATAGGCTCTTCTTTTACTCTGGACTGTTCATAGAGCAATATAACTCTATAATAGGCTGACAAAATTACTAATTCCATTTCCAAATTGCCAATCTCAATTGCCATTAGACACTGTAAGGCAGCTATATAGAGTTTTCATACATAAACAAATGTGTTTTGTTCTAGGAGGAAACTTCCTTCTAAGTGGAAGCACTGTTTAAAATTGAGTCCGTTTTGTGCATTTCTAGGTAAGTTGGTTCGTGTAAAAATCAAAAATATTTCTGAAAACGTCTATTTCTTACCAATTTTACCAGGAGATCATAGTATTTATACGGATTCATGGATTTTATGGAATTTAAACGAGCTTGAACGGAATTTACTAGGGATTTAGGGAGTTTTTTTACATCTACCAAGTTTATGGAATGTATGGAATGTTCAGTGCTTTCTCCCTTAAATGTTTCTCACTTTGTAATGGAAAAATTTCCTTCCGCTTTCCTTCTTTTTCTTCAATTTCCTTTTTATATCTATGGCCAAAAACCATGGGCTAACCATCAGTCTTTTTTATAATTTTACGCTGATTTTGAAGAAATGTTTTGTAATCTTCATACGTTTACCAGGCTACCACAGCCTAATAGTTCTCCCTTAGTAGTCTGCAATAGATAAAAGCCCATTTGAAACCTTTTGATTTGAGCCAATTTTGATCAGAAACCATGGACTAACCACCAGGCTTTTTTCCAATCTCTACCTGATTTTGAAGGAAACTTTTTTTTGGGATATCAAGCGTTTTCCAAGACTATCATAGCCTAATATTCCTTCCTTAATGGTTCTCGGTGGATAAAAACCCTATTTGGAGTTATCTGATTTGTGCCAGTTTTGATAAAAAAAATTATTTCACAATCGTTTTCTCTCGATAACTCGAACGTTTTAAATGATGTCTTGGAGCCAAGGTGCCCAAAGGCAAGTGAGTTAAGATATACATTGGAGGCTTTGAGGGTCCTCACGATTTTCAGCAAATAAGGTTAAAAAAATTCAAAGAAACTTCAATAAGATTACGATAACAGTTGAAGATGAAACATTGGGTAACGTTTTTTAACATTTCAACCATTTATCTCTTATTTGAGCGTCTGTTGTATGATACATGATGATGTTCAACCCAGTCGATTGAATATGAACCCTAAAGCAATCTTCGTTTTTATCTCCAAAAGACCCAGTTTTTTTCTTGGAGGAAATTTTTTTCTAAGTGAAAGCCCTGTCATTTCTCTTAAAATTAAATGTTCTTCTAAGTGTCATTTCACTCGGAAGGAAATTTCCTTTTGAAGAGATATTATAGTGCTTTCATTTAGAAGGGAATTTCCTTTTAAATAAAAATGACCGATACTTTTAAAATGAGATTTTCTTGTAAGTGAAAGTACTGTCATTTGACTTGTAAAATAGGCTCCTTAATCATAAGAAAAAGTAAGAACAATCTAAGAATATTTCAAGCTGAAAAAGAGGAATATTTAAGAACAGCTAGCTTCCAACCAATTTCACTGGTTCTCATGAAAAATAGTGTACATAGTGGTAGATTGTCTTTGTCTCGGGCAAATGTTTGGTATTTTCATGGTATCAATAGCCCCTCCGTTGGAAGCTCTAGTTCTCTTATCTGAGGAAGTCTGGTGCCACTCAGAAGTGCAATGAGTAGGCATGAAAATACTGTCACAGATTAAGCAAATATACTGAATATGGCTGTAAAAAGATTATTTTGCGGTCTGAGAAAAACAAAGTTTTTATCCAACTCTGGTTAACAAACTATCTATGTGATTCCTCTTAGCAAACTGTCTATCTAATTCCGGTTAACAAACTGTCTATCTACTTCCGGTTAACAAACTTTCTATGTAATTCCCTTAGCAAACTGTCTATCTAATTCCGGTTAACAAACTGTCTATCTAGTTCCGGTTAACAAACAATCTATGTAATTCCCTTATAAAACTGTCTAGCTAATTCCGGTTAACAAACTATCAATCTAAATCCGGTTAACAAACTGTCTATCTAGTTCCGGTTAACAAACTGTCTATCTAGTTCCGGTTAACAAACTATCTATCTAATTCCGGTTAACAAATTATCTATCTAGTTCCTGTCAACAAACTATCTGTCTAGTTCCAGTTAACAAACGGTTTATCTAGTCCCCGTAAACAAACTTTATATCTAGTTCCGGTTAACAAACTTTTTATCTAATTCCGGTTAACAAACTATCTATGTAATTCCTCTCAACAAACTATCAATCTAAATCCGGTTAACAAACTGTCTATCTAGTTCCGGTTAACAAACTGTCTATCTAGTTCCGGTTAACAAACTATCTATTTAGTTCCGGTTAACAAACTATCTATCTAGTTCCTGTCAACAAACTATCTGTCTAGTTCCGGTTAACAAACAGTTTATCTAGTCCCCGTAAACAAACTTTCTATCTAGTTCCGGTTAACAAACTGTTTATCTAGTTCCTGTTAACAAACTATCAATCTAGTTCCTATTAACAAACTGTTTATCTAGTTCCTGTTAACAAACTGTTTATCTAGTCCCGGTTAACAAACTGTTTATTTAGTTCCTGTTAACAAACTATCAATCTAGTTCCTTTTAAAAATATGTTTATCTAGTTCCTGTTAACAAACTGTTTATCTAGTTCCTGTTAACAAACTATCTATCTAGTTCCGGTTAACAAACTAAATATCTAGTTCCGGTTAACAAACTATCCATCTAGTTCCTGTTAACAAATTATCTATCTAGTTCCTGTTAGCAAATTATCTATCTATCATTTTTTACATAGTCCAACTATTGAAATTAAAGACCATATGTTCAAAGCCGCCTTGGTTTTTTCTAGAAAATCTGCCAGGGGGTAGTTTGATAACAGCATGGACGATTCTAACATCAGTTTCGATGACTAGCAGTTTTTAGCAATCGATCAATAACAGCCTCTTTTTGACATTACTTTGGTGATCATTCTTGCTACCTAACCTTTTTATATTATATTTCAGGCTAGAATATAAATAACCAAAATAAATTCTGTTTGGTGCCAACCCATAGCATAAATAATTAAAAGTCTGTTATAAAAAGAGTTCTTTCAAAAGGTGTTCCTAAACCCTCGAAATCTCTAACAGGAAATTTCTCGTTTCAAAACTCGAGGCTTGTTTTTGAATGATATTCAACAAATAGAAGCTTTCTTTGTCTAGTCTATTTGCCTCGTTATCACGTTGAATAAACCCACCTGCAGTCTGTCGCTAAAAATAGCTGCAAATTTCTAGAAATAGCTCCGTTTTATCTAATCTAATATCTATTTATTCAGCTCTGTTTATGTCCATAGAATATCTGATGTTAGCTTGATTATTAGCTCAGCTTTTAACGATGCTTCACCCTCCGATCCTTAATCAATACCAGCCGTATGTGCGTCCTTCCTTAACCGATAGCTATAAGTTTTTTTACCTGCTCTGCAAAGAATACGTATTCTTCAAAAACTATATTGCAACTGCCAGTATCCGGAAAAGTTTTCAACCTTCCACCGGATAAAATGTCCTGTAGCCAATGTTCTCCCTCGCTTACAATGGGTTTTATACAATATAGTTGTAAATTGCATGCAGAGAAAGATAAGCATTATTTCTACAAAAATAATCCTGAAAGCATAAAAAAAGACTTTAATGCAGCAGCAGCTAGAATATGCTACCTTATATTGCTATCAAACAGCAACTTTCATACCATTCAATTTGAATATGTTAAAATTCTTCCTCATCTTTTAACTTCATTCTTAACTTTCCTCCTGTCAATGACCGTGTGATCGTAACGTTTTCCTGACCCTGGCAACTACTAATCACAGTAACCTGCTTAAAATACGATTTCCCCATGCCTTATGAAATAGCTAATAGTACTACAATAAGATTCTGGAAATAACAATGGGTCTTCTTAACGTAAGACATTACAAGAATAAGCAACGCACAAAAAGCTACCAGAACAAAGTCTGAAGGATGATATATAACGCAATGCAGCTACCTAACGTTTAGGCCATAGCTGTTGCTATCGCAAAATATTCGTACTAATAGTTCTGCAACTGGTTTTAACCCAGGAAATTCTCCTTTGTTAAACTTTATTTACAATTAGTTAATTTTTAGCAATAAAATCATATACAACGGCCTAAATATTTTGCTGCTGCCAAGAAGTCGTCAGTTTAGTTGCTGTGCAGTCCTGTCTCAACAAAACGGAAAGCGTCGAATCTCTCTGGTGCACTTTGTACATCTTACAAATTTGCAGCTTCTGCAACAAATTTCGCATTTTCGTCAAGATTTCTGAGTTTTCGGTTTGGTCAAGCGTTTACCTTTCGTTGTGGTCTGTTTCTGGGGTTTTTCTTTGATCGACGACAATTCGGTTTTGCCGTTTATTGACAATCCTCCGTTGAACTTCCTAGGTTTCTGAGGACTTCTTGGGGTGCTGTTCTGCGACTTTTCTGATTGGCTGTTCGTTGTGCTGATGCTGCCAAAGCTTTGTCGTGACTGAAGGCTAGTCGAGCTCTTTGACGACCTAAAACCATATTTAAATTCTCTTGTTTATAAGAGCAAAAATACCTCCCCTGCCAGCCCCGGGGCTGACAAGCGGAGAAATTCCAAGCACTGCTTTTATGGGATTTCATGCCGGGTCTGAGAGGCGAGGTAAATACCTAGACTTCATTAATCGTCAACCCATCATTGATTTCAAATTGAAAAAAGTTCTAGTATACTCTACCTCGCCGGCAGTTTTGCATTTATATGAAAAAACTTCACTTCACCTTAGTGAAACTTCACATCCTGAGAAGAAACTAATTTCATCTATCAAGAAACTTACTTCATCTATCAAGATACTTACTTTCTCTATCTAAAAAGTAGGTTTCTCAGACGATAAAGTGGGTTTTTAAGGTTTTTAGCGAAAAAGTAAGTTTTTTGTTTGAGAAAGTCGGTTTTTCGTCGGGAAAGTGGGCTTCCATGTCGAGAGAGTAGGTTTTTCTTTTGTAAAAAGCAAGTTTCCCTGGAGAGACCCACACTCTCGCTGAAAAAACACTTTTTCTAAGGAAAAATCTACTTTCTCGTCGAGAAATCCACTTTATTGAGTGAGCAACCCATTTTCTCGGCGGGAAACCCGGTTTATCGAATTTTCCGCTTTAATATCGCCTGCCATACCTGCCATACGAGTCGTTTTAGTGTAAACTGAAACTTCAAAGAGAAACGCAAAAGTTTCTCAAAAAAATGAAATCATTTCGATGATCATTTCAATGAATTCGTTTCTGATCTAAGATATCAAATTTACGGGTAGAAATTTTTACCTTGAAGTATCTAATGGATTCTCTCGAGAATCTAACCAGTCGAGAAGTTCCTCTTTTGTTTTCCAAGGTTTTTTCTTCGGTTCCTTGCTCACCAACGGTGTCTTTTTCGACGCTGGCTCACTCGTGCATCTTCCCTCGTTTGTCCATGCAGCCACCTTGGCGAGAAAAGAAAACCAAATCAAGGATGGTCAGGGATTTACGAATCATAGGGAAACATAATAACTATTAAAGCTTTGCGCCTGATACTCATCAGATTAATACGTCAGAACAGTCTTAGATCAGTAAAGAACTTGAGGATGGTGAGAAAAAACTGAAACATAGCCAAACATAATAAGTACGTAAGCTTTGTGTTTGACACCCATCAGAGTAGTACGTCAGAAAGAGAATTAAACCTGACGAATAATGCCTCAATTGATTATTTAGTCTTCCGAGTATTAGTTGGCAGCATTTGGAGATCAGCGGCCCCAAAGTTTTATAAAATATTGTTTTGCGTCTGCGTACTTTCAAATCGTGCAGATAGGGGAGGAATTATTCGTTAGGTTTCGTTTCCGTTCTCCACTACCACTCTACTACTCTTCACTGATGAGTATCGGACGTAAAGCTTTAGTTAGTTGCTATGTTTCGTTAATTAAAAGATTTTCCTAGCCATCCTTAAGCTCTGTACTGACCAAAATAAGTTAAAACCAAATTAACTTATTATTATTATTTCTCTTTTTAGCCCCTTCTCACCCTATTATGCCCCCTTACAAATAAACCTCCTCTTTATAGAAAATATATATCAGGCCCCTAAAAATAGACTCCAGTGGATAAAAGAGAATTGATGATGATTAATGCTTACTTGAGATATTGTTAAATAGACAGGGTGAATATCTAAAGTAAAAAAACCCAACAGTGCAGTTATGGCATTACAAATAAGCTCTAAACCCTGAAGCATGTTTCTAATGGGGAATCCTGCGTAACCCTGATGGAGAAAATGACACAACGCAAGAAGCATTTTTAATTTGGTTTATGTTAAAAACAGAGCTTAATAGAGACTGAAAAGAACATATTCTTGCAAGGACATGATAATACAAGGGCCCAATTTCCTAAGTTTATGAAATTTCAATAGAGTTACTCAAAAATAAACCATGCTTTGTAAACGGTTTGATATCATCTTCAAAAGTAAACTAGTTCTGATATATACTGATATTAGGGCCAGATCCAAGAGGAGGGGCGTACGCCCACCCTATTTCAGTAGAAACCCAATACAATTAGCTTGATAATAATACCCTCTTTCTCTTACGTTATCCTTTGAGATGTGTGTTACGCCCCCCCCTTCTATGGGTGCTGGATCCGGCCCTGGATATGATAATAGTTTACTGATTAAGAAGAAATCTAAACGTTTAAAAAGCATAGCTTACTCTCACAAGGACATATATAGCTGGCGAAATGGCATGAATTTGCTTTATAATCATGTAACTAAAGCGAAAACCCAACAAATGATGAAATTGTGCTTACCGTAAATTCATACTGTGTGTTAGGCTGAAGTAGACTTGCAAAACATCTCTTGTCTAAGCCATAGTAGCATCTCTGGAAAAATAAATGCTTTTTAATAAATCATCAATAGTAATTTTTTACATTCATATCGTAAACTTTCAAGAATCTAAATGATTTCAAACGATTTACAACGATCCTGAAACGATTTGCATTGATCCTGAAACTATTTGCAACGAATATGAAACGATTTGCAACAATCGAAACGATTTGCAAAAATCTTGAAAGAATTTACAACGATCCTGAAAGAATTTGCAACGATGCCAAAACGATGCCAAAACGATCTGGAAACGATTCTTAGGTGTCTCAGAAAAAACACTAAACGTTTGATTTGATCTAACGGTGAAAATAGTTTCATATTCATATCTTTTTATTTCAGATCTGTACATCTCCTGATGAGTGAGTAACCACTAAACAGGCTTGCCCAGATGAGTTTCGTCTTTTGTGTCTCTTTCTTCTTAGTGCCTTTAATCCAATGTAATATTTCTTATAGATTTCAGTAAATCAATATGAAGTTACTATAAAAAGTTCAAGTGGTCATTATCTTGAAGAGTGATACCTCCTTTCTACCACTCATACTTCAGAGAAGAAACCGTTCCTCAAAAAGCTTGATTTCTTACAAACCAGAGCTTTTGACATATTGCCTAAACTTCCATAAACAAAAATATTTTTTTCGAGAATCCCGTTAAACTTAAATCCTTTTATATCTGGTTATATTAGCTATTTCGTTTGTTCATAGTTTATCGAAAAAGATGGTTTAGAAACCTATTGTTGTACGTCTTTGTTTCACAGTTGATGTTGAGTAGTACTTGAACATGCACAACGTATGTCTCATTCTCTCTCTTTACTATTTAGATTTTGCATGTAAATATCGCCTACATAAATATGATACAGTACATCCTCGATTATCCGAACAGGTTGAACTCAAATTTTTGTTGGGCCGTTCGGATACGCAAAAAATTCGGATAATCGAGGAAGAACATTTTACCTACTAAACTTGCTATAAAGGTTATTATCATCGTCCTGAACAGTCACAGGATGCTCAAACTGAATGAAAATTGAAAAGCTTGGCAAACGGAAAGACCAACAACAGAACTAAGGCAACAGTATTTTGTAAATTTCAACAACAATTTGTAATAACATGTTGTCGAAGCTTCTGGATTTTCCTGTTTGATTTTCTTTTAGCGGTTTGGTTAGATGTAAACACGAATGTAAAAATAAATGTGTTATTTTTCTGCTTCCGTTGGATATGACTTTTATATTGGGCAACAGTTTGAGCAGACAACGGATATTTCTCAAGAACTAGTTTGCAAAAAAATTTTTAATGAAAACTTTTGGCGTTCGGATAATCGAGGTTCGGATAATCGAGGTTCGGATAATCGAGGATGTACTGTATTGAATATTATAAAATCTTCTCTAAATAACGAATATTTCTGGCTAGGGAACCAAAAGAAGCGTTTTGGTCTTTTCGCTCAACCATGACCTTGTTGGCTAAAACAATAGCAAAGCCAAAGACTGTGCATTCTCAATTTTGAAAAACTTGCACAAAAAGATACAGCAATAGGTTTCTAAGAAATCTTTTTCCGTAAACTATAGTTTGTTTCAAAGAAAACTAAAATGAATTTTAAAGAGGCTCAAAGGTTTTTGATCACTTGACGGTTGTCAATACTCTTAAATAATCGTTGCAAATTGTTTCGAAATTGTATAAAATCGTTACCATTCGTCGCAGATCGTTTCATAGTCTGTGATAACCGTTTCCAAATTCAAACGTATCAACTGTGCCCCCCTTTTTAATGATTCGATTCCCAACAAAAGTAAGTTTGTAAATCCCTTCATGGCCTTCAATAATAGATATCAAAGACATCTTTAAGGCAATTATTAGTATTAAAGAAGCAACATTTTGATTCCAATAGCAAATAATAAATGATGTACGCACCTTTCCATCAATAAGAACTTCATATCCGTTAATTCGACCAATGGGAGCAGTTGGTGCTGTCCACGTGACCAATATTTCATGTGGACCAATCGCAATCAATTTTGGCTTGCCTGGAGCATAAGTATCTGTAAAAGAGAATCATCATTGATTAGCCAGATTGGATTGAAATCAGAATAAAGCGGCTTGATAGTTGCATTGCAGCACGTAAACGAAAATTCCCAAAAATAACAATATCTATGCTGGCCTATTTTGAATCGATATCAGATACCTGGGCCAGTACCTTTTCTGTTCAAAGCTAATAAATTATTCTAATCGTTTCAAAATATTTTGTCGTGTTGCAGTTTATTTGCAAATGTCTGATTGTATGCATACAAAGTTACAGTAGAATCCCAATAACTCGAACAAGCAAGGGACGATCAAAATAGTTCGAGTTATCGAATGTTCGAGTTATCGAGGCTCTTCATAGCATTAATAAGGTTCAAGGGGAATGACTAATCTGTTCGAGTTATCGAGAGTTCGAGCTATCGCATGTTCGAATTATCGGGATTGTACTGTATATTTTTCTGAAGTATGACGTCTAAAAGTTTAATTGTCCTTCTGACTTGATTGTATGGCCTTGAAAATATATATTTTTCCCCCAAGTATCTTGACAATCTTTTTTAGAAGTCAGGAAAGGGTAAATTGGGAACTGGGATTTGCTTTTTGATAACTGGGAAAATGGGACTTGACTTCTTAAGACTGGTAATTGGGAATGAAAAAGTAAATTGGGATTGGATTGTTAAACACGTCAATATTGGGAATTTCTCTATTTTCCTCATTGAGATTTCTGATTATTTCAGAGCTGGGAGTTGAGTTCAGTAACCCCCCTTCAGGATTCTCAAGGAAAACATGAAGTATTTCAGGATTCGCTATAAATTCATTTTGTTGTTGCAATATTGCTTTCATTCTCTTAAATTCTGATAAGCTCCGGCATTGTTGGAAAGGGTATTACTATAGGAATACAATGTTATGTTATCCCATATGGCCAAAACAAGAAGTACATATTTCTGAACTAAGAATAAATGAATTATCGACATTCACCTTGGCGAAGAGTGCGAACACAGAGAGTTGCCTTTTCACTCTCTCCTCTCTTCGTAATCGCAGATACCTAAAAATAGAAAAAAAGTAGAAAATAAGATAATTCCAATCGCATAGAAAAAGTGGTATCAAGTATTTGGAGACAAAATTCATGATTGAGACGTAAAGTAGGCCTGGGAGAAATTACAAGAAATTACAATTTAGACATAAGGTAAATCAAACAGCTGAATAGAAATGAGGAGCTGCCAAGAATGAAGTAGACAGGAATCTTAAATTTACCTCGAATGTGTACTCAGTGTCTGGCTTGAGGTTTCCAGCAATGTGATAAGTGTAAACTGGTTCGTACTTCATGTCACGGCCTATCAAGAAAATAATCATTTATATTCCAGATACGAGGCAAGGAGACTGGCTCTTATAGACTGTCAGATAAATACAAAATCGTGAAACTTTAAGTAAGCAGAGAGCCAATTTCTTTTCTTGTTTTCAATTTTTCAATGCTCTGTACTTCCGCACATCAAGCACTTTGATGCAGGTTTAGACTACACAAAGCTATAGAGATAATTTATATTCTATACAGATTACCCTATGGTTATTCTAATGGAAGGTTTAAGAGGCCTTAATTTGATATTTGAGAAGAAATGGAACGACAATCATAGTTCAATTACACCACGTTTTGAGATGACACTCGAACGTTGTTAGGTCGAGAGCTAATTTTTTCTACTTCTGCGTCATTCTTAGTTCAATTTCAACTTTTTATCTTGGATCGCCAAAAAGATATTCGTTGCAATTTGGTTTAAAGTTGTTTAAATTGAAAGCGTTGTAACATCCTTTCCATTCGTTTCTGAATCTTTACTCATCGTTCATCATTCGTTTCAAATCATCCTAAAATGTCTCGCATTGTTGCAGTGTCCTTTCAAATCGTTTCAAATTGTTTCGAATCGTAGCGATAATGTGTGGATTGATGTTTTTCCATTCAAGGTGTTTTTAGGAAACTTTTGAAGATACTGGTATTTTTGAGATCGTCTAGAATGGAATAGTTTTCTTTTGACGATAAAGCATTCGAATTCCAAGGCTTCTTTATCTTGAGCTGAAGCCAATTGACTATTTGACACTCCTACCATATTACTCACGAAAAGCGAAAATGCCACCTACCAGTCTCGTAAATCTTATATCCGTTCAGGACGCCATAAATTCGTTCTGGTGGGTACCACTCAATCTTGATCTGTGAAGCAGTGATCGAGACAGCTCGTAAACCCCTGGGTGCACTTGACACTAGAATAGACATAAGACAAATTATCAACAAACAAAGGGGTTGGGGGCTTAGCTGGTCAGAGCATGTTTTGGCTGAGGGGTAAATCACTTAAAAAATCTCGTAAACTTTTGGCTAAAAATCTTTAAAAATCTGAAAAATCCATAAAAATCTAAAAAGTTTTTACAAACCTGACCTGAAAAATCTGAAAAATCTTAAAAAATCATTGTAAACCTTAGCAATCTTAAAACATCTCGTACACTTTGATAGAAGTGATTTGCCCCTTGGTTTTGGCCAGTGGTTCTGGATAAAGCTTTTTATCTTGGTTTGGCTCTAGAATGGCGAAGAATAATGTCTCGAAATAACGTCGTTTCAGCATAGCCATTAGAGGTGAAGTGTCTGGAAGCCTTTTCTTTTATATTTTTTGTTTTCATTTTGATGTTATACTGGCCTTCACCATTAACAATTTTTGTTTGAATTGGTTAGAATATGGCTGCATGAATGACCAACAATGTTATTCATTGATGATAGATTATGAACAAGAATACATTCAGCAATAAGCAAAAAAGAAATATTTTGGCGCAGTTGTCATCTTAGATTAGACAATAACAGCACCAGATTCTGTGCAAGCTGACAGTTAAAAAGTGTAACAAAACAAAAAAAGGTTTCCGGACCGTCCTCTCCATTGACTATGGTTTCAGTGCCCTGTTGTTATGGTTTCTATGTTGACTATGGTCTCAGTGCCCTGTGGTTCTGTGAAATGCACACTAAGCGTTGGGCCAGATAAAGATTGCAGTAAAATTTGTATGAAATAACTAACCAGCCCTGAAAGTAGTTGTTGAAACAGCCTCACTGAAAGTGCTTTCCTCGTTTTCATCGGTCCATGCTCTGATTCTGAACTCGTATGACGTCATTTCCTCCAATCCAGGGAACACAAAACTCCTCTCCTCCCCTTCGTATATCAGTTCGTCGCCTTTTCAAAAGATACAGTTTTTAATTAACTCTTTATCAGGGTGGTGGCATAAGGCAATTGCAGTAGCCTGCTCTGGTAAAGTTCAATTTCATGTGTTAGACCATGCCTTATGAATTAATCTCTTTATCAGGGAATTTTTTAAGGTCTTGACTAGTGGACCAATTACACCTGTAGGACCCTTGCCCTACCCGAGCAGTGAAAGACAAAATGATACTTTTACCCTAGTTGTTTGAGTTGAAATAAGGCTCTTTCAAATTTTCCTTGACAAAATTTATTCGTTTTGCTGAAAAATCAATCATCCCATTAGATCTTGGCAAAGCTCAACATTTTCTTCAGTTCTCTGTTAATGAACACACATATTAGTTTCATTTAGCATTTATCGATACTGTAAGTTTACGAAACAACTTACTAAGTGATATCATAAAATCTTAAGCATTAAAGCACAAAATTTAGGGGCCCTATTTAGAATTTTGCCCACCAGTGAAAAAATCAAAAATCTCCTGCTCGTGTTATTAAAAAAGAACTCTGTTCTTTGAACAGAACAGTTTCATAATGGCGTAACTTTTTTAGAAATTCAATTCTAGCCTCGACATGATGAGTAGATAAATCCAAAATCGTGCAGTGCTTTTAACAGCACAAAGACGATTTCTAGTGAGTTTGAGTGTAATGCACACTTTTTTTACAATCCTCACCAAAGCCTTTTGAGACAAGCCAAAGAAATAGGCAAAAAGAAAGGCGAAGAAAATGCTCTCCCCCCTTGCCCCATATGCAATGTTGGTTGAGTTTGTTGCCAGGGCATCAGGGAACGAAAATTCATATGAGTTGCCCAAACAACACTGAAATGGGGGTGAGGAGTAAGGCAATAGATTTGGTAATTAAGATTTGTCTCGAAATTTTGGTGAGGATTGTAGCTACACGTCATGTCGAAGCTTTAGCTGAATTTCTAAAGAACTTACGTCGTTGGGGGAAACCAGTGTGTCACCTGTTTTTTCTAGAAATTGCCAGAGAGCTTTATCTGAAATAACTATTTGTAATCCAAACCTTTCAGTGAAAAGAATGTCAACAATCCCCAATATTTAAGTTGGTCTATTTCTCAACGATATAAACTACTTATAGTGTATTCAAGGCAATATTAGATTTATAGTGTCTTACCAAACATGCCTGCTTTTTTCTGACGCATAAGGTAAATCAAAGCGTTCTAGTCTATCCTAGGTGAAGCGAGTTGAAGTCTGGGTTGAAAAGTAACCACTCCAACAGTACTCCATATCAAAATTGGTCTATGTTCTCATCGAAACAAACTACTTATTTCTCATCGAAACAAACTACTTATTTCTCATCCAAACAAACTACTTATTTCTCTTCGAAACAAACTACTTATTTCTCATCGAAACAAACTACTTGAGTGTTTTCAAGGCAATATTCGAATTATAGTGGCTTATTAGACGTGTCTACTTTTTTTGGAGCGTACAGTATGTATACATTTGATTGTGACAAACCTGTGTAAAGGCCATACGTGACAGGCAATCCGCTTCTTGATTTGACTTCATCCCAACTGATGCGGATTGAATGAGCATCGATTACTGAAAAATGAAAATGTATTATTCACTCTGAGCATCAGACAATAATCTCATTGACTCGCTAACTTTGTGTTCTTTCCTGCAATGAGTGGCACAGTAATTTTATTTGATATATAAAAAAGGAAAGAAAAAAGGTAAATAATCTAAGTCGAAGTGATTACCAATTAGTGTAGTGATGAAACTGAAATTTAAAGTGATTATATTGAATATGTTTAGCGATGTCCCATCAAGCAAAAACTTGACTTAACGTAAAAAGAACACAGTCACAGTGCGAGGTTTTAAGTATATAAATGGCTTTTAAGCTTCTTTTTCATGCCATTCCAAGTGTCACTCTAAGAAGTTTGTTATTAAAGATATCTGTCAGTATTAGGTATTCTATTCTCTTATTCTGTAATAGTGAACAACAGATTTTGAACCAAACATTTCTAAAGACGATATATTGACACCTCAAACCAGCAAATAATATTTCAAGAAGCTTTTTGCTTCCTTCAACAGCGAATTCAATATATTGAAAATAAGTTCCTTGTTTGTGCATTGATGAATTTGCCTTAGATCATTGCCCGCTGAGTATTATCAACTTCTTAAAGAGAAATAACTATCGAAATAAATATTGCCGCTTTTTTCCTTAATAGTTTATTATTCGTTCCAAAGAGCCACCGGTGTTGATTGGTTGCCTTTAACTATACCAGTCATTCATCTCCTTCCTGATTGGCCAATCTCGATCCACATCTGGGTATTATAATTCAGTAGATTTGATTTTGCTTGACATTCCAACACATCAATCTGATCAATGTGAGATGCAAAGCTCCATCAGTTATTATGTTTCACAAATTTTCTCGATTTTTCTCGCTATCCTCAAGTTCTGTACTGATCAAAGACTGTTCTGACTTTACTCTGATGAGTGTCAGCCGAAAGGCTCCAGTAGTTATTATATTTTGCCATGTTTCAGATTTTTCTTGTCAGCCTCAATTAGAACATCCTCGCTTGAAAATAGATTGTTATAAAAACCAGTTAAGTAGAAGAGTAATAAATAAGATATTAGAAGAGTGTAAAGAAATGAAGCACAAACCTTTTAGTTTTGGTTTCTCGGGGGTTGCCAGCAGAAGATTCTCTAATGTTCTGTGAGCTTCAGTTCGGTATGACATACTGATTGCAGGATTCGTAAGAACACGCTACAATTTGAGTTGAATTGAATTGATAAGTTGAGAATCACAAACTAAATGAGTTCCGAATAAAAAACGATAAAAAAGAAGCTAACGAACAAGTTTTTCTGAAAATCTTATTAGGAATAATTGCCTGGAATTGAGTCGTTAGCTTTTATCAATCAAACGATTTGCCATTAGCACTGTGGGTATTAGCTTCACAGAACTGATGGTATCCCTCCAAAGTAGTGAACATCCTCTGCACTGCACAGAGACCGACGTTCCTCAAGTTGGAGAATTCTGTACTGTGAGGGATGCTATTAGCACTGTTGGTATTATCTTCACAGTACTGATAATATCCCCCAAAAGTTCTTTACATCCTCTACAGTACTAATGGTATCCTCCAAAATACTTATGGTATCCCTCCACAGTACTGAATATACCCCACAGTACTGATGGTATTTCTCAACAGTTCTGATGCTACCCCCAATAGAACTAATGCCATCCCCTACAGAACTGAATGTCCTTCACAGCACTGATGGTTTCCCTTTGTAGCACTGAATGTATCCCTACGCAGTACTAAGCATCCTCAATAGTACCAAACATCACCCTCCACAATACTGAACACCCTTCAAAGTAGACTACACAGACGTTCCTCAAGTTGGAAAAGCAAAAAGATATTTCTTACCCTTAGAGTGGGTTTGACCATTGGATGATCTCTTTGTCTCATGAAGCCTTCTTTCTCAGCTGCCAGGTAACGTAAACCACTAGAAGCAATAACATAAAACATTTCATTCAACTTCATAATGAATTTCAGGCTCACTTAACCAAAGGGTTTCCAAGTCAGACACAAAAAATACACACCCAAAACATTTTGCCGTAGACCCAGACCGAGATTCTCGAGTTTGACACAGACCAAGAATGTTTAACGCAGTTTCGTAACAGAGCCGTTGTTTCAAATCATACTCTTACAACCATATTGTCAATTCAGGTATTTTCAGTTAGCGAGGAATAACTTGCTGTCCTTTCATTAGTTGGCAACTGGAGATCGATTAGACTCAATAAAACTTTTATCTTTTTTCAGACTATATGATATGCTTGCAGACTCGTCTTGTTAGAATCATAGACCCGAAAATTTACCGTAGACTCAAAAGTTTGGTTTTATACCAGTGTATTGTGTACAATACAAAGTGCATTGGGTCTGGCTTGGACACCCCGTTTAACCAATGCAGCAATTTTTAGAACCAACAATGTATCAGAAATTTCCAAGCCTGAGGAAAATCCTATCTTATCTTAATGAAGTAATGTGGTCGGTCGAAGGGGTATGTTTCGCAGATGTTTCGCAGAGAGTTCAGAAAACTTTTTAACCTTCCTCCACGTACCAGTTTAAGTTCTTCCTGATTTAGGTTTGGTTATATACGGGGAAGGTTAAGTTGTAATTCATAGCTTTATAGAGACGGATAAAGTTATTCTCCCCTACAAGCCAAAACAAGCATCAAAAAGACAAAAACACAGCTAGAATTTACCATTTTACAATGCCATCATATGGCACATTAATACCATGTAATGTGAAAATATTGGAATCCTTCTGATCCTTTTACAGTTTCTAAATTTTTTCCAAACCCTCCTCCGTTAAACATTTATAGTATCTCCCTACTTCTAAATTCTGCCTTTCCCTAGTAAAGTTTTGGTATTCTCTCTTCTCCCCTTGTAGTTCTACTTTCCTATGAATATTGATCAAATGCTGAATGCCATCTGGAGGATCTACTCCTAATAAAATTTTCCCTCTGATCAAAGCTATGAAAGTGGATTATAATTGTCTTTCTTGTTGCTGCGAAAAATTATTTTCCAGACTCCAGGGCCGAATGTAAAGAAATGTTCCAATATACACTTTTTTGAATGCTGTCAGGCTTTCTGGAGGAATGTTGTGGTGAAAATGGCGTGCAAGGTGCAAAAAAATCAGGAGGAACTAATGGTAGCTGTTCAGTGTTCTCGCAACTTTGAACAAAATCTTATGAAAATAAAGACAATCTTACGTCGCTGCAAACTTTGCTGTTTCTTCATCCTTGCTCATCAGAAGCGTTGAAAAAGTTCGCAGAATTCTGTCGATGTTTGGGTCTCGCATCAACCGGTCCTGTCCGATTTTCTTGTTCGCGATATTGCGAAGAGCGAAGCAGGCATTCTTACTGCAGCCCTCGTCTGCGCTGCACAACATTACCACGAGTAGAGAAATCTACAAATCAGATCAAGTATCAATTTAATAGGTTTTTTCACTTTTTTCTTTGTCATTACAACCTTAACTTGTTGATAAATTGCTGATAAACAAATACACTTACTATCTTTGTAAGGTAATGGTTTATGTGCAAAGTTCACAAGACCCTCTGAATAGGTGGACTAATCGAGCAGTACGACCCTGGTCCTTTCTCTCGGCGTGACCACACCTCGTGATTCCTTTTGCCTAATTTCCTGGAATTACAGAGAGCTGGCTAATGCTCTCCTCACTCTTTGTGGCAGGTCTGAAGGTAATTTCGAACCCGGAACCCGTTGAACAAGGGTCGAAGGATCTAACCACTTGGCAATCCCTGCCTAGCTAAGTAAGAAATATTGTATATGAAGCACCGTATTAGATGTTTAACTACTGAAGTTTCAAGCTTATGCTTTTTTCAAAGCTTTCTATGTTTTGAGATTTAGTAGTAATTTACATTTTGAAAGGACGCATAAGCTTGAAATAAATTTGAAACACAATTCTACTGGAGTATAAATTTAGCCTCGTGCTTCGTCGTATTCTTGACACTTCTGAGGATGGAGTATAACTCTACTCCAAAACGTAATATGTAAAATGGCCTAATCTTTTAAATTTGTTACTTCAACATTAACATGGACTCATCTTGAAAACTAACTTGAACTTGTCTTCTTAATTGAATCATGTTTATCATCGATCAATTGAATCATGTTTATCATCGATCAATTGAATAATGTTTATCATCGATCATGTTTATCATCGATCATGTTTATCATCGATCAATTGAATCATGTTTATCATCGATCAATTGAATCATGTTTATCATCGATCAATTGAATCATGTTTATCATCGATCAATTGAATCATGTTTATCATCGATCATGTTTATCATCGATCATGTTTATCATCGATCAATTGAATCATGTTTATCATCGATCATGTTTATCATCGATCATGTTTATCATCGATCAATTGAATCATGTTTATCATCGATCAATTGAATCATGTATATCATCGATCAATTGAATCATGTTTATCATCGATCAATTGAATCATGTTTATCATCGATCAATTGAATCATGTATATCATCGATCATCTTATAATTTAGTACTACGTAATTGTAACAATAACATCAATCAAGATAAGCTAATCTATTTTACCATTTCAGGGGATTCTTTCAAAGATAGAGCTCTCTTCAAACCGGGACCCTTTTCACAAATGTAGGCCAAAGCGAAGGCACAGTTCATTCCGATTCCTGTAAGATAAACATTATTTTAGCAAAACCAATAAGAATTAGGTATAATAAGGTAAAGTCGTAATGTAATGGTGTGCACTATGCAACGCTTCGATCTTACCATAGTTTATAGAAGTAGACGTTCGGAAAACTAGTGCTGTACGTCTTACCGTCAGATTTGATGTTGAAAACTACCTGAAAGTGCACAACCCTTGCCCATCGTTAATAAAAGTAGATGGTTTGGAAAATTATTGCTTTACGTCTTTGCTTCCCATTTGATGTAAACATCCGGACCATTCTCCCAAATACGCAAAATATGCACAGCACCCGTTTAGGCTGACAGCCCTAAAGCTTTCTTAGGTAAATCATTCTGAATAACTCACCTTCTTTATCCACACCAAGAGATTTAACCATTTGGCTCAAAATGAATTTAGAATTTCGAAAGTTCAGAATTCTACTACAGCCTTCTTCAGATAGACAAATCCTAGAAAAGAAATGAATATCAAAACGATTTACCTTTAGTTGAAATAAGGATAGAACTTAAAAACAAGTCATGTATATATGTGCATTAAAAACAGGGGTTTAAATATGTGGATTACTCATCTTTTATCACTAAGTCTCACAAAAGTGGGTATAAACCACTCAGGGAGCAATATTAGTCAAAATTGGTCAATAAATGGATGTTTCCCAATAGGTTTTAAATCCACTCAGGACTGTCAAGGGAGTAATATTAGTCTATAATAACCTGAGAAAACGCATAAGATTACCAAAACATATCCCTTCAAAATAATCCAAAATTTGGAAAAAGCATTATAGTTAGTCAATTTTTTATGTCCAAAAGTTATTGGGGAATGTTTCTTTAGAGGGAAGTTAAGGATTTAGGAACCGGAGAAGGCCCCAGGGGTATGTGCCACCAAAGATGTCTCATAACATAATGAAATGCCCTTTTTACTTTCAGAAATTAACCCTTTCAGTGAAAAATGCTCTTCGAGCGTCCGGCTCCTCCGAGTTTGAGAAGCCTCCTGCGTCCCTAAGGGAGGGAGTTTAATCAAAGGTGCATGGCTGTTTCAAAGCTAGAAATTTAAAAATCGATCCCACCTTGCAAGAGCGAGAGAGCAGTTACTGGATAACGTCCGATGTTTTGAAGTCAGTGATTTTGCAAGCAAATGCAAGACCCAATCAAACGATGGTTGCTTCATCGCCCATATTCGACCAGCCTCTGTTTCAACCTTGCAAGGAGAGAAAAGCACGAAAAAAATCAGAATTTGATAATTCAAACTAGCCTCGATATTCGCTATTTTGGGAAATTTACTTCTTAATATATTCTTTCACAAAGGACTTTTAATTTCATCGCTGCATACATAGGTCATCACTGCCTCTTAGCCCCGTTCACACTGCTCCGTATTCAAATGAAAATGGATAGAAAATATCCGTTTCCGCCTTGTGTTCACACTGCTCCAACCTGAAAACGGAGACTTTCGAGAACGCACTTTGGAAACGGAAACATTTTAAACGCAAAAACGTAGTGTGAACAGCGAAAACGCAAAAACAGATACTTGATATTGAGATAATACTTTTGATCTGACCCGTAGCGGAGCGATGTGAACGCTTCATCGTTTTTGTAGAGTTTTCATTTTTACCAAGAGCAATGTGAACAGGCAAAACTAATCTAAATGAAAACTGTTAAAATCGAATACGGAGTAGTGTGGACGTAGCCTTATATTAATGCTTATATGTCATGCGATGATTTTGGAGAAGCGATTTCATTTGTTATTCTTAAAGAGCTTAGCGATGCATTTCATATTATAGCCAAGTAAGGCCATTACACAGGCAGATTTTAGCTAGTCCGTAGACTATTCAAGACCAAATAGTTCAAATCTCAATTACCATGACTGCCAATGTCCCGGATGAGTTTATTGCAGCTTTCTCGTTCCCAGTTTCCATGATGGCGGTGAGATTGGGTAGAATATACTTGTGTTGATCTAGTTTGAGTGGGTCCGAAAACAGACGAAAAATCTTTTCTTTTCCAACGTCGGTGTCCAAAATCGAGCCAAGGACATAAGCAGCGTTCCCAGATGCACTGAAAACATAACAAAATATTTGTAAGGGAAGCAGGATTTTGAAAATTGATGAAGAAGATTTTTGTGTAATTTAATAACTCGATCTAACGACATTTACCTTTAAGTGGGAAAAAAAGATTTGAATTTGTATAATTAGTATGGATATTTTGTCGGAAAAATTTTGCACATTAATGAAGCAGAGTTTTGTATCAAGGGTCCTAAGTTGTTCAACTTATTGGCAAAATTGTTTAATTTGACTTAGGAATCTTTTTTCTTCAATCACTGACGAGTCTATTTTTGGGGTACCCATCAATTAGAAAAACTAATAGCAACTCTTTGCTCGATATGATGAAAATTGGATCCTCTAAAGGGTAAATATCTAAGTGTCGATCATTAAAGCAACAAAGTAATGATAATAATAATAATAATGATGATAGGCGTAAGATATTTCATCAAAAACGATAACATAATGCTAAACGGTGGGATATAGAAACAAAATCACAAAACATTAGGCAAAACTCTAAAACATTTTTTTCCCTGCTAGGGTTGCAAAGTAGGGCTCGAACCCACGACCTCTGAATTGTCCACTATTCAATCAGAGATCTTAAGTTCGAGTCCAGCTCGGGTCTCGTTGAATCTTGAAACTTATCTCCATTGATTTTCAAAATGCCTTTTCTCAATTGGAAAGACAACGTTGCTATGGATTTCGAAATTCTAATATTAAAAACAATTCGGTTGGTGTCCAACTCGGGTCATAGTAAATCTTGAAAATTATCTCTATTGATTTTCAAAATACTTTTTCTCAATTGGAAAGACAACGTTGGTATGGATTTCAAAATTTTAATATGAAAAACACTTAGGTTTTTATTACAAGTATTGTGTTATTCAAGAATGGGATCAATATAGAAATGCCATACTAGCTGGTGGAAATTAATCAATAATTAGTTAACCTGCCCAAAATACACGATAAAGCGCGAATTATCATATGGTTTATCAAAACACATCACTTATTAATCTAGGCTGGCCGAATTCACGAAAAACACTGTCTTTTATTAACATTAAATATTAATCGACTCGATTTCAAGTAGGTTAAGCCTCTTTTTAAGGTGTTGTGTGGAATACCGATACTCGTAATCCTCAGGGTTGATCCGTCTGTTTGCATCATAGTCATAATCATCATCATCATCATTTTCATTAATCATAGGTTAATCATTAATCAGTGATCAATCATTAATATTATTATCATCATTATTTATTATTTCAATCATTATTATGATCATTATCATTATCATTATAATCATCACTATAATTAATCAATAATATCATTATCATTAATCAATTATCAATTATTATCATTATTTTTATCATTATCATAATCGTTATCATTTCAATCATTATTACCCGCATAATCATTATCATTATCATTATCACTATCCTTAATCAATAATAATCATTATCATTAATCAATAATTATCAATATCATAAATCAATTATCAATCATTATCATTATTTTTATCATTATCATTATCGTTATCATTTCAATCATTATTATGATTATTATCATTATCATTATCATTATCCTTTCCATTAATCAATTATTATCATTATTATTGTCATTATCATCATCATTTATCATTGATTAACCATCATCATTATCATTATCATAAATCAATCATTATCATTAATCATCGGTCAATATTCATCATTATCATTATCATCATCAACTGTGCACCTTTTCTATACCGAATGCGCCAGTAAAAAGTAGACACGTTTGATAATAAATTCAAATAAGCTCCGTGGGAATCTGTTTGACCGTTCTGTTGGAGCATCCAGATTTTGGGCTGGTTTCTCTTTTTTCTAAAGTTCTGTAACCATCAAAGACAATGTGCGATGCGCAATAAGCACCAAGACGTACCAAATTATCCACCAGCATTTCATTACCTCTGCACTCTGGGTAATGTCTCAGTAGTAATGTTAAGGATTTTCAGTGCTGTGGAGGATGTTCAGTAATGTGAAAGATTTTCAGTAATGTTGAGGCATATCTTGGCATAAGGTAGAGGGATTTTCACAGTAAGAGGAAAGGTGTGGAGTAAAATGGAAGGTTATAATATTGAATTAATGTGAAGGGTGTTCAGTAATGTGTAAGAGTTTCGGTAATATGGAGGGTGTTCAGTAATGTTGAGGTCTATCTTGATGTTATAAAGAGGGATCTGGGACTTTGTTGTCATGTGGAGGATGTTCATTCAGTTATGGGGAGGGCTATCTTGAAGAAGTATTGAGGATGTTTAGTAAAAGGGAAGGCTATCTTGATGTAATGTGGAGTGATTTTATTGATAGATGGAGGGATTCATCTTGGATGTTCAGTTACATGGAGGCGAGGATATTCAGTAATGTGGAAGGCTATCTTGAATTAATGTGGAGGGATTTTATTGTTATGTGGAGGTATTTTAGTAGTTAAGCTTCGATGTTTAGTAACATGAAGGCAAGGAAAGGATATTCATTAATGTGAAGAACTATCTTGAAGCTATGTCTAAGGTCCTCTACATTACTGAATATTCTTCACATTAATGCGAAAATCTGCTAATTACCTAACGAATACGTTTAACGAAAATGTGAAAAAGTTTAACGAAAATGTGAAAACGTCTAACGAAAATTTGAGAACATGTAACGAAAACGTGAGAGCATCTAACGATATATAAAGTAAAAGACATTCTGGAACTTCCAACCTCGGTACATGGATATTCTTGAGGTCCATTATCTTGATAATTCCCCAGACGAGGTCTTCAAATCTGTCATGGTTGATGATCTGGTAGGGAACGAGCAGTGGGTGCTGGTGGAGGTCTTCAACAAGTCTCTCGAGCACTTCTTCGGTGGAATCGTTGTGGGTTATCAGGCTCTGCAGGGCTCGATTCAGAACCCTTCTGCCAGTATGGGTTAGCATGTTCCCTCCTCTTCACTTCGAAAAATGTCTACAAGATCAATTTAGCTCAATTAGTTTCGATTTTCTAAATTCAACATCATAAAACGATCAATATACAGTGTTGAAAGTGAACAATATAGAGACTACCATTAAATGGTCAAAAAGTTAATGAATTTAAGTAAAAAAAGAACTCTCTCTACAGAGCTATACTCTCCCAATAACTTAAGTCAAGAAGAGAACATCAAATATTGTGTAAATTTATTTCATTTTATTCAATGTCAGATGGAGATTGGAGGTTGAGTATCAGTTCACAGCCCCCCCATATTTTTTTGCATGATGCATTACTGGCCATTTTTTTTGCTTCGAAACGTGAAATCTGATTTTCTAATGAGTGATTTCTTGAATTTAGACGAAAAATTACGATGAATTAAACGTGAAAATCCCGTTTTACAGTGCATGAAAAGTCAAAAGTTTGTTGAGTGTACGAATCACAACTTATATGGGGGCCCCTTAACTTGATAGCTTACAGAAAATAAAGGTAGTTCAACAAAATAACGAAAGTTGATGCCAGAGGGGAAATATTCTTATCAAATGGGGGATATCATTCCATATCTTGGCATTGCGTATCTGATATAGACAGGGAATTTATCTGAGCAATCTAGCAAACTGGGTAACCGAATTTTTTGAAGTGGTTCCTATCTCTATGATGTCTGAGGGCCATTTTAAGCGTTTGGCACATTCTGAAAAAACAATGGTTGTCACGTGACCGACCACGTGGTCACATCACGGTCATAAAAAATTTTTTTCGCCATTTTCAAAAGATTAATACGTCATTCGAAAGAGCGCGAAGAGCTGAGTAAATAATTATAAAGCACTTGAGCTCTCAGACTTACCTATTCGCAGTTAGAGCCATTTTAATGTCGCAGAGGTAGATCAGGCAAAAAATTTTAGAAACAAGTTTTTAGTTTCTCGATGTCTTAAAATTGCGTATATTCTGTGAATTCAACGCGTTTGCTTTCATGAAGGGCTTTGGGCTTTCAAGAGGTCCAGAAGTGTTATTAATCCAGATTATTGAAAAATGATAATGGGTGAAAACACCAAGTTTCCTGTGCTTTGTCATATGTTTCAATGAACGAGGTGCGAGATTATTTCAGTTAAAACAATACCACACAAGACGTTTTGTGAAGTCGTGAATGTGAAATATTGAAGATAGGCCCACTCTCTCTCACAGCAAACACGCACGAGGTTTTACTTGATTAAAGAAAAGGCAACAAGATGTTCAAAGTTTACGGGTAACCTCTGGCATGGCTCAGTCTAAAGCATTTTTAAGTCCTTACACTGCTGAAAAGGACAAGCACTGTTTTATTTGCTGCAACGAGATTAAACGAAGCGAAAAGCCCCAACGAATCGGAAAGAAAGGGTATGAAAGCTTTAAAATATCTGCTGAAGAATGGTCACAGATTGACGTTCCTGTTCATGATATAAAGCATCGTTTCACAGAGGTTTATGGAAGGCTTGAATGTCTTGAAAGTGACAACAGAGAAATAAACGTACATGCGAATTGTAGAGTGCATTTTCGAAACAACGTGGAAAGATATAAGAAAAACTATGGCCTCAAGGACAAAACAGTTGATGAGAGTCATGAACATGAAACTGAAGCTACAGCAGACTCAGCAGAATCTCCGAAAAAGAAAGCATTGAGGTCTCAAACTGACTCGCTGTCTTCAAAGTATATTTGTTTTATATGTAATTTAAAGCGTGACATTGACAATAACTCGTATAATGAAGGGGGGCTGACAAGGTGCGCCACACAGCTTACAGCTGACAAACTGATGAATAGGATGGAATTGTTTTTAAAAACGAAGTCTTCTCGTTTTTATTCTGCAGCCAAACGTCTTAACATTTTGCTTAGTGGGCAGTCTCATGATATCTTTGCAGTGGATATTTACTACCACCAGTCTTGCTATATCAAATACGCATTAAAGCCGGCAACACAAGAGGAGATCACTCAAAACAACAAGAAAGTCGAAGAAGAAGTATTAGATGCATTTCTATATAAAGTGAAGACACAAATAATCCGAGACAAAAACGCATTTCTCTTGAATGAACTTTTGTTGGATGTTAAAATATTTAGTGAAGAACATGGCCTTGAAACTCCTGCACTCAGTGACACACGATCATTAAAACGTTTTTTGACCGCAAAATTAAAAGATGATGTCGTTTTTTACCCTTCTGGGAAGTTTCTTATTGTACACTCACCAGAGATAAACCCCTGTGAATATTCATTGGCTACGCTGCGAGGTAGTGGGTTACGTGATGAAGATCTATCGAAATCGTTTGGGAGAATGATTAGAAGGAAACTTAATGCAAAAAAGAAGACAGAAATGGAGTTGCCTCTTTCACCAGAGGAGTTTCTCTCGATGCTCGACGAAGGACCACTCCCAGAAATCTATAACGCGATATATTATTCGATGCACGACAATGGAAAAAAGAATGAGTATGGGTATGTTATTACATCACGAGTAAAAGCTACAAAAATTTGGTCATTGGCGAGCGACTGGGAGACATTGATGACAGGCTCTCCATCTCCAAAACAAGCAATAATGGGTCTAGTACTCCATCGGATAACAGGTAAGAATACGTCATATTTTACATATTATTACATGGCATCCTATAACATTACAACAGATTTGTCATCAGCCTAGAAATCCTGCCCTTTCCCTGAACCATTAGTCAAATAGAAATCGATCTACTGAAGTTTAGTAGCGCATTTGGCTGGTCTTTCTTTAGACTCCAATAGGAGGGTGCTGATGTCACCGCTACTTGGCCCAAAGAATGAGAGTCCATTGCATGCTAAACGTTGCTAAAGCTTGATTGTTTAAACAATACTACCATAATATACTAAACAAGCCTTTTCTTCTTTAAACAGGAAATAAAGAAGCTGTAAACGCCCTTCATAAATGCAACCATGTGATGTCCTATCACAACATCAGAATGCAAAACCAAGCATGGGCACGCATGATATCAGCTCAGAAAACATCTATGCCAACACTCCGAAAAGGTATTGTTACCCACAGTACGATTGATAATAATGACGGGAGACAAGAGACCTGGACAGGGTTGGGAACAACACATGACACCAACAAGACTATATTTCAAGTTGCGACCCCAGAAGAGCAGAAATGCATACCTGTAATCGGTACGTTGGAGCGTCCACTTGACCTTGCAGAGCCACAAAGCCAGCCCCTTGTGCCTTCAAACTACCATCCTGGAAAGCGTGTAGAACCGCCCTTGTTTCCTTCCCACGTCGATCAGAAGAGTAGAGAAATTCTAGATTCGTGCCTTGACAGAGATATAGCTTGGTCAATGGCTGGGGCCATCAAGAGTGACGATGAAGAGCTTCCACTTCTTGGCTCGTGGACTCCGTTCAATAAGATGACTACGGATCATGTGACAACTGCGTGCATTCAAGAATTTCTTCCAGTAACCCCGCACCCACCAGAGTATCCAGTGTGCAAAGATTATTTAGATTTTCTTCTCGAAGTTGTGCAAGAGCTGGAAATTCCTCATATCTTTGTGCATTCAGACGAAATGGTTTACTCGAAGCTATGCGACATCCTATGGAAAAATCCTCAGATCTACAAAGCCGTAATTTTGCTAATGGGAGGTTTCCACCAACTCCGGGTGATGCAGCGTCTACTGTACAAGCGATACAGCTGTAGAGGATTGAAAGATTGGTTTATAGACGCGGGAATCATTGCATCTGGATCAATTGACCAAGCGTTGGAGGGAAGACATTACTATCGTTCTATGCGCCTTCACAAAGAATGCTTCGATGCACTTGTACAGTTCAGATTCGAATGTCTCACAGGTAGTGTAACATTTTTGTTCATATCTATTGTTTTAAAGTCCCACTAAACTGGGAAAATTGAATCTAACTTTATCTCTTAGGATGAAAGTCTTCCAAAAGTAACTTACCTTGTGTTTGTTCTTTAAAAAATAGCTTAGTCCTTTTCACCAAAACACTGACCTGGAACAAGTTTAACATTCGAGTTTTTCTCTTCAATGCCTGTTTATTTTTCTGTTTAGTGGGACTTGGAACAATTTGTACCCTTGCTGACGCTTTAGCATACTATCACTGTATGCCTGATCTGAATATGGTAAGTTAATACGTCTGAATTAGGCATATCGATTCATTTGTTTTTTATTTTTTCCAGTTGACCATTCTGGCACTGACTTGGATCTGTGTTTGTCAGGATTAAAAGACCTCAGAAAGAACCCGTCTGCAGAATCTCTAAACAAGCTGATGATTTCGCCACAGTTCTGCACACTCAAGCAACATGTTCTGGACCACGAGAAAGGGAGCGACGGAGAATTGACGGTTTCGTATTTAAGAGATGTCTCAGCATTGCTGGCATTAGTATCTGCAGTTCGGGAATGTGATATTGATAGGCATCTTGAAGCGGAGCGTGAAATGGTTTCACTCGCGTTTGCATTCGACCATCAAAATTATGCCCGTTATTGCAGTTACCAACATGTGTATCTTCAAGACCTCAAGGGAAAGCTTGATCCAGCCTATCACGATCTGAAAAGTCGAGGTCATGGCGGAAGCATCAGCGGTGGCTCGTTTTCTACAATACACGGGGATCTTATAACCGAGCTTTTCAATAAAGAAACCAAAGGAACTGCCGGTCCGTTTCGAGCTGGCTTCAGTACTGATATCGAGGCTACAAATACTTGGGTGCAAACAATCCATATACACAGTATGCTAAGAATTGCTTTAAGAAACCAGCTGAGCATCAAAACATCCGGAAAACATAAAGAAGCTACAAAAAGTGGAAAAAAACTACACGAAGAACATGTCTCAAACTTGAAGAAGACCTTAAAAGGTTATGGTGTAGATCCATTCTCGTGTGACCCACCAAAGTGCTTTTCCACGGGTATAGAAATTGATCATTTGGTCGTGACGGATATGCTCAAGGCATCAGAAACTGGCAACGAGGCCTTTCTCACATTTGTTTCAGAGAGGTTGGTTGCTGGCTCAAAGAGTTTTTTTGCACCAATAAAGAGATTAAAATTGAACACGGGAATTGTCGCAAAGAAGAAAACCATCAAGGCAATATCTGTTCTGAAAGAAGACTGCCAAGCATTTGGACTCATTGTATCGAAATCTTTGAGCTTGGAAGAAGCCTTCCGCTTCCCGATCACAACCTTCCCGTTGTCTATTGCAACTCCAGAAGGGAATCTACGTCAATCAGATAAAGCTTCATTCAGGAATTTCCTGATAGTGCAGTCGAAGAGCTCCACAAACAACGTTCCACTACATGCAGCTTGGTTCATTGATGGTATGGCCGCTGTTAGGTCCTTAAAATCAAAGGCAACATACAGAGAATGGATCAAAGGACTTTTGAAATTTTTGCAGCCACCAGATGAATTGAAGCCATGTTTGGTTGGAATGATAAATGACACATATCAGCAGAAAAGTGTCAAAGCTGGCACGAGAAGAGATCGCGGGGAAGCCGGCCTGGCATCTAAGCTGGAAGGCTTTGAGCAACATATGCCGAAAGGATTGAAGTGGAACGAATTTTTGAAGAACCAAGGCAACAAGACAGAACTTATTAAGTTAATTACAGAATACATCATCACAGAGGAGGCAAGATCGAAACTAACGCAACCATTCATCGTTACAAATGGCTGCGAAACTCTCAAAGTGCAACACAATGGATTTGAACTCATGTACAGGTGTAACCACGAAGAAGCCGACACTCGCTTGGCTTTGCATGCATCTCTTGAAGAAAGCGATGTAGTTATTGTCTCCAAAGACACGGATGTCCTAGTTCTGCTTGTGTGGACTTACTCGATGTGCTCTCCAGGAAAGAAATGGCTTTTTAAATACGACCAAGATAAATACGCAGACATAGGTGTTATTTGCGAATTCTTGGGGCCTGATATTTGTCAAGCGCTACCTGCAATGCACGCAATGACTGGATGTGACACCACATCTTACTTTTTCAAGACTGGGAAGGTAAAAGTCTTTAAGAAACTTTTAAACGATCCAGCAAAATGCAAACTTTTGCGATACTTGGGACTGGATTCAGATTTAAAGTCAGATGACATCAACAACTTGAAAGAATTCATCAGGACTGTTATCTATAATGGTAAAGATAATGAAACATACGTTGAAACAAGAATTCGCCTTTATAAGGAAATGAAGTCAAAGTCTTCCCTGCCCGTTTCACCTGACCCTGATTCCGCTGAACAGGCGATCAGGCGTGCCAACTATCAAGTTTTTCACTGGGTGAGATGTCATGAAATCAACATTGAAGATATAAGTTTTGAAAACAACGGATGGAAATGGGACGATGAACTGTGCTGTGTGACACCTGTCTGGTTTACTGGAGACCAGTTGCCTCCATCACTGAATAAGGCAAAGAAACGCAAAAAGAAGACCGTTGAAGAGGAAGATGAAGATGGCGATGTCGAGATGACTGACACTGAGACAGATATGCCTATGCCAAAGCGAAAATCGAAGACTAAATTGCAAAGTAAGAACCGTTTGCCTCAGCCAGAGACCATATACGATGGAGATACAGAAATGAGCACGAGGGAAGCAATAGAGACTACCGATGTTTCAGATCTTTATACCAATAGTGAGTGGGAAGTGTCCGATTTTTCTTCGAGCGACGAATCGATGGATGAATGGCTGCCTTAATCATTGATAAAACTATCGTGACTATAGACTTTTGATTATTTTTCCTGGTAAATAGATGATTTTAATGCTTTAACTTTCAAAAGTGCTTGTGGCAGCAGCTTACAGAGCAACTTTAGTCATGTAATATTTTCGAGAGAAACAACTGCGACCTTTGTCCTGACAATAATTTTTGGCCCACTTTGCGACATTAAAGTGGCTCTAACTGCGAATAGGTAAGTCTGAGAGCTCAAGTGCTTTATAATTATTTACTCAGCTCTTCGCGCTCTTTCGAATGACGTATTAATCTTTTGCAAATGGCGAAAAAAAAATTTTATGACCGTGATGTTACCACGTGGTCGGTCACGTGACAACCATTGTTTTTTCAGAATGTGCCAAACGCTTAAAATGACCCTCAGACATCATAGAGATAGGAACCACTTCAAAAAATTCGGTTACCCAGTTTGCTAGATTGCTCAGAGAAATTCCCTGTCTAATATAGATCCTAATCCATATAGAGAGTTCTGACAGTCATCAGAAGGGTGCATCAGAAAGAGAACGAAAATGAAACCTAACCAATTTAGATCCACATCTGGGTATAAAATATTTCTTAAACGTTACGTTTTGTTCTCTTTCTGATGTAGTACTCTGATGAATGTTAGACGCAAAGCTTTTGTATGTTAAACATTGTTTCCGATTTTCTTCAACATCCGAAAATAGAAATAATAATTGTAAGGGTCCATGCCTAATTATTACATACTTTTATATGATTCGAAGAGATAGCAATTGTTTCCAGCAACGATTTAATTCGTTTTGCAACCAGATTTCATGCGAATAAAACAGGGAATATTACATTGGTGTTTTATCTTGTAATCAATCTTGCTTTATTCTTGTTGTCTGTTCCAGTTGTCTTGTGTTGTTCCTGAGTCAAAAATATTTATCATTATCATGCAGCCCAAGCAAAAATATAAACAATAACAATGAATATGCAATAAATTCTGCCTGATGATTGCGTGAGCATGAAAATTGAAGTTACAGAGAGCCAGTCTTCTTACTTGTTTCTCTTCTAAAATAAAGTATGAATATAAAAATAAAGTATGAATATAGAAATATAGAAAATTGAAAGATTTAATCCAGCAGAGTTCGTGATAACTCTCCTGCTGAACTTATCACTCAAACATCTCGTAAAACTTAACTAAAAATCTCTGAAATCTAAAGAGATATTCGAAAAATTCAAAATCTCTTTGAGAGAAAATACAGATCTTAAAGTTCCTATAAAAATCTCAAGAAACTACTGGAAATATAAAGAAAACAAGTATACTATATTGAAAGTGATTTGCCTATACCGATTTTCCTTTTCTAAAATACCACATACATTCACGTGGTATGAAATGGATCAACGCGAGTTAGGAAATTACTGGAAGCGATTGAAATCGCAAAATCAACCATAAAGTAGTTCGTTTTATCATCTTATCTATAAATACTTTTTGCAATGATTTCGAAACTTTAATTGGGCAAGGGCTCAGAAACGTTTAGTACAGAAACGTTTAGTACATGATTAGCAATGAAGAAACTAGAAGAACTGGTATCAAAGAGAGTCCAGAAACAAGAGGAAAGTTATTAATCGTCTAAGGTTAATATTTGAGCTTGGGCTATTAAAAATTGTAAGCAAAAATTAACCAAAAATTATTAACTATATAAAGCATTTAACAAATATATGTAGGGACCTAAAGATCTACGTAAAAACATCTAGCACTATAGATCACAAACAATGAATAAACTAAAGAACTGGGATCAAAGAGAGTCCAGAAACAAGAGGAAAGTTATTAATCGTCTAATGTTAATATCTGGGCGGGGCTATTACGAATCGTAAGACAACTAAAAATGATGGACTATATAAAACATTTAACAAATATATGTAGGGATGTAAGGATCTACGTAAAAACTTTTAGCACTAGATATCATAAACAATGAAGAAATTAGAAGAACTAGAATCAAAGAAACAAATAAAAGTTATTAACTGTCTAATGTTCATATCTGAGCTTGGGCTTTTAAGAATTTTAGCAAACTAAATAAGATTGATAAAAACATTCAATACATACTTGCAAGAAACTTAATAATAATTAGCAATTGATAATTAGCAATGAAGAAACTAGGACAACTGGAATCAAAGATAAATTCGATTTACGAATGAAGATTAATTTGACTTAAGTGTAAGATGCTTCTTGGAAAGTATGTATTTAATACTTTAGTGCGTAATCAATTGTAGAATCATCAAGTAAAAACAGTTAGCAATGAAGATATCAGAAGCGCAGGAATTAGAGATGGTTAAGAAACATGAACAAGGGTAATAATCGTTGGATAGTAACAGATTGAATATGATTTAAGTGAACTCACGTTAAAAGTTTTGATTTGTCTTGATATTTCCAGCCTTATTCTTCATCAAGTTCCTGCAATGAATTCAAGATTTCAGACAAGCATAAGTTCTTTAAATACCCGATTCAGAATATTAGTTAACAGCGCTATGCCATGGAAACAGAATCAGGTGACACGCTTTTTTATAAGCAAATGCTCCATACGCAAGTAGTACTCGTGTCATCATATGTTTGAGAACGTTAAATGTAATTTTTTACAAGGAAAACTACAATAAGTAACCTGAGACTAAACTCTGAAACTTTAAGAAACTTCAATTTAATTTTTAAAATTGAATAAGGGGAATAAAAAAGAAAAAGATATCTTACTTATTTTTGCTGTTTAATTTCTCTATTCTCTGCTGGTACCAGGCGTTTCTGTGTTCAGAAGAACTGTACTTATCCGTCTGAGTCGAAACCCTCTAGTTGAGCAATGAAAAATAATCGATCATATAAATTAGATAAACTCGGCTCCTTCCCGCCCTTAACGTTTGTGCTTTATACCAAAATCACTAGTTTGTTCTATCAAAATTGGCTACCTCAATGCTAATCTGCCCTCACAAGGTCTCAAGCTGGCACCTTACCTAACAAAGTCCGACAAAGGCAAACAAGCACGCCACAGTCCTAATTCAGGACAACAATCATGAATAAAACATGCACTTATAAAAAAGCATGTATTTACAGAGCGTGAATAACTATAGTCTGGTCGGGGGCCTTGCTTTCAATCAGTTGCTAACGAACCTGTTATGTACAGACCAAAATAAAATTAAAAAGAATTAAATCGCCATAAAAATCCTGCGTTTCATAATTATCAATTTGTCAGGAATACAGCACCGCACCAATAGGAAAGCTCGCGAGGTCGTTAATATAAGATGTTTCAATCGTGGGTGGTGTATTTGTACGGGAATATGTAGCATGACTTTGCAAAGAGTCTGGGTCGAGTGCAATATTTACCTGGGCACTACTTTGTTTCGAAACCGGAATCCGGGACTTTTTGGCGGGATTGCTTTCAACAAAGGATCTCCTGATTTTATCTAATGTAAAAGTTTTGCATCGACCCCCGGTTTCCCAAGCTGAATTCTCCAGGTGCTTGCATGGACTTCAAATAAAGCATTCACAACTGCAATTCATTATCTTCGATTCATTCACGGGGGGAGGAAGCCAAAAACTCGAATAAATAACTGAAGATAGCCAAAACACAAGGCCAAAAAAGATTTCATTTGTGCACTATCAGGTAAAGATTTTACCAAATAGAAAAATTGAAATCAATTCCATTGAAATATCTACAGTAACTCACTCTACAAGTTTATTGCAGACTTTGAAAAAGCACATGTTTTAAATGACAGCGATTGTAAATTATTAATCGATTGGTGCTATCGATAACAAATCTGTCTACTTGCTCGATCAATGGTTTTTCGATCATTTCTTCTTTAAAGAGACAAATTTTCTGCAAATCTCCATAAAAAATACTAAATCTTGAAACCCATATCCCAAGCATCCCAAAACTGTTAGAGTAAGTTTAACAAAGAGTTAAAGGATATCTTTACTCCAATGGGCCAACTATGATGGTGTTGAGGACACGGTGCACTTCTTGTTATTTGGCTCTCCTTTCGATTTCGGAACAAATAACCTTCTTGCTTTGTTTGATATATTACCATGACCACTTGGTACACTATTCCTCCAAATGAGACCCTAACACAACTCTTCCGTTCAGGAAAATGTATCGACTCATCGTTGAAAGTCGCTTCCAAGATCCAAATTATCGGAAATCAAATTTATTTGACAACTGGAATCGGTGTAAATCGGTGAGAATTTTCACTTCGGTAGTTTTGGGTGATTTTCGTAACCGTTGCTTGGTCCATTTTGATGAACATGTTAACATGGTTTTCAGTCATATTCCTTGCTTGTCAGACTACATTCTTGTTTGTTAGACTTTCTTTATGGTATTCTGCACCGATCTACTTAGTTGTGAAGGAGTACGAGGAGATTTATTTGTTTTTATTTGTTACCGCAGGCTCAGATTATGTTAACCTGCAGCTTGTACCCCCCAAAATAATATTGTATAACGAATATCCTGGGTACTAATTTACCGACCTCAGAAGGATGGACAGCTGAGTTGGCTGACGGCTTGAAGTTCATGATATCAACCGTTCATGGTTTCGAACCCGCGAAAGTTACCCTTTCAGGATTAGAAATCTACTGCCTTAACCACTAGGCTACACCATCGTGTTAAAAACTCTGCTTGTTGTGTTTGCATTAAGTTTGCAATATAGCCCTGCACAGCGGTTAAGCCTTATAAGTCAACCAGGACACTTAATATATATAATAATACACTCATAACAAAACCAAACCTTCTTAACCTACAACAACCCATCATGGCATAAGCCCTCTTCATACCAATGTAACAACTCACTACAAAAATAGATGATAAATTGAGGAAATCTGTTTGGATCACCCCCCTGGCTTTTATATTCATATCGAAGATTCATTTCCCAAGAAATCCTCTATTCCTCATTTGTCACATGAAACATTGTCAATAGAATAAAGTTTGTTCTATCAACCATGCATCAAATAAAATTTGGTTTCTTTTCGAGATAAAATGAAAGAAAAGGGAAGAGATTATCTCTAAACATCAAATCAAAAACTGACTCACCATTTATCAGCAAAAATATTATAACTTTTCAAATCTGAAATTCAAATGCTAAGAAACAAAACATGATTAAAACTAAATAACAAATATAAAGATAATACCACGGGAAACTTTTATACACTAAAAATCACGTTGAATCAAGTAACACGAATAATTAACTTTTCATTAGAAACAAAACTATTCTATGAATTCAAAATTGAACAAAAGGGCCTGTGCGACCAAACAGGGGCGTTGTAGGATGTTCCCAGGGGGGCCAGATTCATCCACATCAAACCTTCCGCACACCCCTGCAACCAAGAGCCTTTGTAAATGCATGCTTTGAGCTCATCGACCATTCCCAAATTGGCAGTGGAAAGTCTTGCAGAGCCTCAGGACCTGGTGTTTTGGAAAAAATGGTTTTGATGATACTTTCCTAAAAATAATGCAACCAAACAGAGAATGGGTTTAAGAGAGCATGCCCTTAGAATTACCACCAAGTCTATTTAAGTGCTTTTTGTGGCATTCCATGACCATTTAAATAGAGCATAATAATCATAATCATGAAAAGAAACAACTACTTTATTATATTGGAGTAAAGCGTGCCTATCCTGGCTAAAGTGCTTGAAGCAATTGTTTTAGAAGAAGTAATGACATGTTTTCTGCAACTTAGAGTTTCGTCCCTATAATTTTAGATGGTGGTTTTTGTTTTTTTAATCAAAATAATGATGGTAACAACTGAGTGGTTATGCAAAGTTTTTTTGACAGTTCAAAAAAGTTAAAAAAAATCGTAAGTGCTGAACAATAATACACAAAACAAAACAAATCTTGGTTAAAAGAATTGGGTATGAAGGAAAATACGGAGGGGGGAAAGTTGACCAGAGAAATTCATATGATCTTGGCTTTTTATGAAAGCCTGCGGCTCAGACATGATTCAAATAAATCACGCACACAAAGGCTCATGGATGCACAGGCTCTTCAAAAATATCACCCAACTGTAAAAATAAATCTATCCTGTCTGTTTGTTTGAGTTGCTTCATTTTAAACTTGTGGTAATTTTTCTTTTCTGTTTTGACAACGGAGTGTGTGGATCGATCCCAAGACCTGTCCAGTCGTATATCGCCAGTTCCCCTTTTGTTGTAACCAACCTGGAAAAGAACAAGAAGTACAAACATATTACAATCTTGAAGGGCGCATAGCATAGTATTGGAACGGGAAGGAGTCGCTCGTAGATGGGTTTTTTATTTCTAAACCTGGGTAGGATTTCTCAGTGAAATCTCTCATAATTGGTACGAAATCTAAGAAATTGCTTTTCCATAAAGATGAGTCTAAATTTTCACCATAATTGTGAAATTTAACTAACGATGGGGTATCATATGATAACTTAGCCTTTCACACATCGTTTATGCTCCATCTGGTGATTCAGGATTTGAGCCCACTACTAACTGCTCTAACTACTGAGCAATGACACACAAAGTCATTCAACGGAGGTTCAAATCCAGCTCCAGTCATTTTTCATCCTTGCAAATTATCTCGATCCAAATCCTGCTTCTTTTCAAGTTATCTTAATTTTACTAAGCAAATGGAAAAAGTATGACCAGAAATTCATCAAATCTAAACAATCATTTAAAACTTTATACATCACTCACCCCCTTGTTGAATGTAATTTTCCCAATATTCTCGGCAGAACAACAAATTCTTCATTTTTACAAACTGCATCAACAATTGTTGCAGCAACATCCTCAACATCCAGTATTGGTAACAGCCACGGTACACTATAGTAAAAGAAAAATTTTTAAGTAAACAAATCTAGCTCATCACTTCTTTCAGTGACTAATTGTTTGTCTCACTTGCTGGGCAACCTTAATGATTATTTCTGCACTAATACAAGTTGCTTTTGATTTGCCTTAGACAGAACAAGTTAGGCTTTCATTTTTGTTGATGTATTACCCTAAATGTATTATCCTTTGTCCAGATGAAAGTCAGACAAAAAGGGGTCTTTCCTTGCCAAGAACCACTTTAGAGGTTCCACTCTTAAGAGGTCTATCCTACTATCAACCCAAGGAAGCGTTTTAGAAATAAAATACAGTGGTGCAATACGTTTTTTTGACCCAATTACCTCTAGATTGAAGTTTTGGATTCCTTTTTATATTACCTTCCAGAATATAATGGAGTTTTGAAGTGAACAAAATGACTCCTCCTTAAATTAAATTAAAAAAACCAGTGTCCACTAGACTACCCCTGACACTTGGACTGACAATGGTTTAGAAACTGTGTTATTACATGAAACATAGAGGGTACTATAGAGGTTTATCAGGAGAGCAAATGTAAATTTGATTATTTTCAAAATGTATGAATATGTTGATTTGATTTATTGAGATTTTTTTCGAAAATACTGTGGGGCGTGCCACAAACCTCCACACTTAAAGAGTTAAATGAACTGGAACCCATTTCTACCCCACTCTGAAACTTTCCTATTTGAAGGACCATATATAACCTACTTTTGTAAAAAATTTGAAAAAAATCAAAATTGTAACTTGGACCGGGGGTAATTTCAAATATTTGAAACTAATGTTTTAACCTTGATAGATACCAGTGGTATGTTTTTTGAGTTTATAAATGGACTCAGCAGCTCAAAAGCTTTCATATGACACCAAGATCAACCTCACCAGAAGTATCTATGATGAATTTCAGATTTTTATGCTTTTGTGATTAGCAGCGAACTTCAAAATCCTAAATATTGATAACTTGCTAACGAGTTGAGATAGAACAAAAAAATTTTGGAAAATAATTCCTCTCATTGATATTGACAACCCTATAAAGTTTCATTACAATTGAGAGAAACTATGTTTTTGGTCTGGTTACACTTGGCATGGAATGTCCCTTTTCAGGCTATTTCTTTCAGCTCATTCAGCAAAGAGAATGTTCTCTTTAATAGCTATTATGTTTCACTATTATTTGATTATTATTTGATTTCAAACTGTGAGTTTTGAGTTATACAACGGATGAGCAGGGTTCTACTGAACACAGGAACGCCTCGTACCAGTAAAGGATAAGTAATGAGAAAAGTTTATAGTTGATAGGCAAATACGCTTACTATCTTTGCAAGGTATTGGTATTGGTTTATATGCAAAGCACAAAGGGCCTACTGAATAGGTAGACAGTGCAACCCTGGTCCTTCCTCTTGATGTGACCACACCTCGTGATTCATCCCTAAGATAATACAGGCTAAGGCAATTGGTTTCTAACTAAGGGGATTGTGAGTTTGATTCCTTCCTACTAGTCACCAAATATCAAATCAATCAATAAAAAGGAAGAAGTAATCTTACTTGGTTTTTGGATACCAAGACATCCCAGTGTTGATGAAGTTAGGGCAAACAACAGTGAAATTAATTCCGGTAAATCCCTGCTCTCTCATTTCCAAAGCAACAGACTGATGAAGACCCATGACAGCAAATTTTGAGGCAGAATAGTCGGTTAGGTTGGCCGTTCCATGCAGACCAGCAGACGAGGATATGCTGACGATGTGACCCTCGTTTTTGTCCATCATCATTGGTAAGAAAGCTCGTAGTGTCTAAAAAGGGATGTAAGTTCAATTTAATCACAGATCAAGAGTGAATTGGTGCGGCTGGTTTTGCAAAGATTAAACAAGAAGGCTAGATTAGGGGAAAGTTAAGGTTGGACATAGGAGTGCAGATGTTTTAGGAATACCGTAATGCTGGATACCAAAGCATGCATGGAGAGAAATTAAGAGGTCTGAATAAGAAACACAAAGAACAGTGAAGAACAATGAATATACTACCTTTGCTTTTAGTTTTGTTTTGAAAAGGGAATCTACGATACAAGCCTTTAATAGACAGCTTCATTGTTTTGTGTCACTCAGAGTTTCAGGCTAAAAGTATAATCACCATTCAATTTGCGTATTTGAATAAAGGTCTTCCGCAGTTAATTGCTGGTCTCAACATGAACAACCCACCTGATTTCAAGGAAATTGAAAATGAAGAAAAATGCTTCTTACCCAGAAATGAGCCAACACATTGACATCAAAAGTTCTTCTAATCTCATCTGTTCTGAGCGTCAGAAGAGTCTTTCCATTCAAAATGCCAGCATTATTAACTAGAATATCAACTGGCCCTATCTCGTTGAAAACTTTTTCTGCCACTCGGTTCACCTCGTCTTCTTTCGTCATGTCGCAATAATACGCAAGGGCATCTGCTTTCATAGAGCGTACAATTGTAGCTGTTCGTTCCATTGAGTCAATGTCTATGTCCCATAATACAATTCGCGCTCCTTGCTTTGCAAAATGAATTGCCATTTGTTTGCCAAGTCCACCACCACCACCTAATTGAAGCAAAGATATTAGAAAGGATATTTTGGTATAAGTGAAGGAGATCAAAATTTGTTGAGATCAACATCAGCACAACCAAAAACTTTTCCAGGGCTCCCGCAGAAATGTCAAAAGATCTGAAGTGGAAAGTTTGGAAGCTGATTGAATAATGCACGTGTCATCTTCTGGCCTGAGGGGTGAATCCCCGGGATGGTCGGGTGATTCTATTAGAATTCAGCAAGATGCCACCCCAGGCCCTTGGATAGTTGTTTTTTAATTTTCGTTTATTTGCCTGAAAGGTGATTCCGACGTCCTCAGGGACGGTCAGGTGATTCCGAGAAACACAATTGCGATTTACAGGTTTTTCTTACTGTTTAAGAAACCACTTTATAAGAAACGTTTGGGAAGAAGATGGGGACTTTACTCCACTTAGGGCCCCATACATGGGGTCAATCGTATCCATTGCCTGGAATTCCCCCACCCTCCCCGGGGATCCATCCCTCGGGCAAGAAGTTGATGCGTGCATAACAAACTTGTGTGGAAAGTGTCATAAGTGTCACAAAATATATACAGTGGTAAAGAAATCAGAGCAGACCCAAGTTAAATACTTATTCTAGCAGACAAAAGAGGTGGGCTGAGGGCCAACCTCTGAGACTTTTGACGGAAATAAATCATGATAATGTAGCAATAATAGGCGCAAGCCAAGTGCTTGCTACATAATTTTAACCAAGCGTTAAATAATTGCAAAATTCAAACTAATAACATAAACTTATTGTCATCTTTTGTGAATCACTCAGTCTTTTAATAAAATTTCCAGCATCTCACCACGTTTAATATTTTCAATAAAAACTTATTTCTCAAACTTTATTTTAAATCTAAGTTTCAAATAAAGTTTCTACACTAATTTCTAAACGTGTTTATTTGAAATTCAGTTCATGTGGGTAGATAAGCAAGTGACAGAATGAGAATTTAGTTTCGAGTCTTACTTATGAAAATAATATAGTTTAGGCCTAAAATTTGCCCTCCCCCAGTAAGTAACAAGAAGTTCGCAAGAAAGCCCAGGGTGCATTCCATGTAGTCTATGCGGGAGATCTCCGGCGTGGACTTTGGATAAAACAATAGGTCACGTGTTATTTCTATTGTTCTTTGGTGTATTGGCCTAATGTCTCCGGCGTGGACTTAACATGGAATGCACCCTTGAAGAAAGCACAGTTTCAAATCCAGTAATTTGATTCTCTTTTAAATGCGAAATGATTTCATTTGATTGGTCATTTGGGGAGGTTCATTCTTTGGCCAGTCTGCAGAGTATGGCAGAACTCGACGAGATCTCGCGCGAAATTTTTGGCGTGAACCGCGTGCAAGTAGGAGTTTAGGCCGAGTATTTCGCCCAAAAATGTCTAAAACACCTGAAAATCCCACAAAAACCTTCGTTTCATGCATATTTGCGCGTGCAAGGCCTAATTTTCGGCGTGCACTTGCAGCTGCTGCCAAATTGACTCGCGCGTGCAGTTGCCATACTCTGCAGACTGGTTCTTTGGCTTCATCCTTGACATCCAGTAGTGTTAGAATTGGTATAATATTATACTTATTCACTGAATGGTTAAATTTCAAAACGTTTAGCTTTATTTGTTGAATTTTATGAATATGACTCTGAACTTGAATTCGAAAAGTGAGAACCAGCTTCAGCCAAGCATGAGTCCTAAGTTATTTTACCTGTTATCAACACCGTTCTCCCACTGATATTCTTCTTTTTTGCCGGCCATATTGAATAGTAGATAGCTTCAAACGAGTAATATATTAATTTTGATACGAGCCAGAAAATGTTTAGAGCTTCCTTCATTTTGTAATACAGTTTTGACAGCAGCAACCATCTCGCACTTTCAGCCAGTTAGCAATTGTTAGGATGCTTCAAAACAACCTTTTTGAGGCCTCTTTCTGAAACTGGTATAACCCCATTCAAAAACCCCAATATCTTATCTTTAATCCAATCCCTTACCCTTAACCTGACCCTGTCTCTTATCATCATCCAAGCCCTATCCCCTACCTTAACCCTACCCCTTCAAATGGACCCCCGAAAACCCCAGAAGTTTACCATAACGAGGCTAAGTTGTTTTGATGCATTCGAATAATTCCCTTCTCTACACCTTGGTCAAAGAGCGAGTTAAGGATTCAGCGATTCACATGTCTGGTTTTTGACTCGCGGCGAAGAATAGATGAAACCTCTTTTTTTAAAGGAACCAGTGAAATTCGTTTGAAGCTGGCTGTTCTCAGATATTCTTCTATTTACAAGCTGAAATTTTCTTTAACTGTTCTTACTACTATAAAGATTTGAAGCCGGTTATTGCTATCAGTTGGGTTAATTGTCCCAAATTTTGGAACTCTATTGAACATCTCTGACATATCTGTGTGCTGTCAATCTGCTTGTTTTGTAATTATTTGTCAGTCTCATTGTTACTTTTCATAATTATTATATTGAGGTAAAAACATTTAAACTTGGTTTCTTCTTAGCTTATTCTTGAATTTTAGCAAAATTTGAGGTTCTTGTTCTAAAAAAAGAGTTTGGTTACTATATGCACACTTTTTTTCTTATAAGGAACTGTTTATAAGGAACCTAGAACTAGAATTTCTTGTGAAATACAATTGATTCTTTTGTTTTTTTCTGAAAATTTAAGGAACTCTTAGTACTAGGCCTTGAGGTAGGCTCCTTATAAGAAAAGCGTGTACTATAGTAACCAAACTCTTTTGATTACTACATACTATAGTACCTAGAGCATAATCAAAATTGGTTTTTCACCCCCAATCAACTAGTCTTCATCGATCTTTGATTTCAAATTTTACTTTATGAAGATCCTAAAAATGTCCTTGACACCCCTCTTCTTTATTCTCCCCTCAAAACAAAAAACAGCTCACAGAAAAGCACAGGTCATAAATCAAAACAATGAAATCCGAATAGCGAAATACTCTAATGAAGATATTAAAATAAATGAGAAATTGTTTTAACTTAAATAATTATTCATTATTAGCAAACTAGTATTTTCAACTTCATTTCTGTTTTTCATCCGTCAAATGAAGTTGAAATATCTGTCTCATCTTTCTGAACTGAACAGCTTCCAAATACTTTGTCTTTGTCAAAATCTCTATCTGCAAGATTAATATCCTACATCATCTTCGCACCCAACAATGTTTAACGACATTTTCAAAAGACCAGACAGCCACTCCTTCGCTCTTTGAATGGATTCTCTGGCACTTTGGCAATCAATGGGTCTTCACGTCCACCTTGCTCGCAAAACGCCACCAGGTCTTTGGAAGAAAGCGAGACTTTCTGACGTGATAGCGTCACTTCTCTCTTCAGCTGCTCGATTATTTCTTGCTGAGAAGTGATGGTCGACATCTTTATTGCTTTTCTTCTGCTAAAATAAAGTTTTGATCGAAGTTTTGGCAGGAAGTTGATGTGTTTTTATCAACAAGGCAACAGCATCAATTCTTCGTTTTCAATTCTTAACAATAGATTCAATAGATTCATGCCCAGACCTCCAAACCACAGGGATAAAATAGAGTTTATTTTAATTGGACCCAGACTTCCACACAACGTTTTGTTAACGGAGCAAATCAGGTTCTAGTATTCACTGAAACCAGTGTATCATTGCATTTGACTGACACTATCAATCAATTTCAAAATATTCTAGTGCATGCTAAAATTTGCTGCCCGGAAATAACAAGCGTGCTTACCAAATCAAATCCAAGATGGAGTCGGATATGTACGATGAGTTCGGCAACTATATAGGCCCTGAACTGGAGAGCGAAGGAGAGAGTGAGGTTGGAGAAGACGCAGATGATGTGGGGCAAGATGTCGAAGATGAAGAAATGGCAATGGTTGAGGATGATGATGCCGAGCCTGAGATGGCCGTTGTCTTGCATGAAGACAAAAAGTATTATCCCACAGCTGAAGAGGTGAATAAAAGCTTTGCAAAAGCATTTCATTCACTTGTAATCCTTTGACAAGTAGTGTCAAAATTGATGCTTTTAAGCTTAATTATGTAGCTCTTTCTGGAGGAATTCTAGAATACCCCACCGTTCTAAAGGAATGACAAAACAATAGTAGGCTATAACTACCAACATTAAAACAATAGGATGTAAAGGTTTTGAGAACAAAGATGTAGTTCTTGATGGGGCATTTGATGTGCTTCGGTTCAAAGATATTTGTCTCAAGACGTACAGTAAAGCTATAGAATGTGTGTTGCTTTTTGGGGTTTATCTCAAAAAACTTCTGTTTTAAGGATATTGGAGACAGTTTTGGAAAATTTCTGTGATATTTGTGCATAAATGTTTCAAAACTTTTATAAAAAAAGAAGCTTCCACTTTGTTATTGTATTCTCTGTTCCAGGTTGGTTTTTTTCACTATAGTTCTGCTCCATTGGTTGCCTTTTGGGACTTGAATCTTTTGATGCTAACATGCTTTTTCTTTGACATATTTGGTTGCATCAAAATGCAATACTAATTACAAAGAGTTATTGCTCCAAACTTAACTCAAGAGATTGGTCACATGTTCTGAACTGTAGTAAACCAACCTGGAACAGAGAATAAAATGAATTACTGGAGACAGGGCTTTAGATGACAAGTAGTTATTAGGTTTCAGTACATTTCTGATTTTTTCTTGAAATCTTATGAAGTTCCCTAACAATGAAGACCAATTCTGATGCCTAGAACTGTCTTTTTCAGGTTTATGGTCCTGAGGTTGAAACTTTAGTGGAAGAAGAAGATGAACAGCCATTAACAGAGCCAATAATCAAACCAATCCTCAGGAAAAAGTTTGCTTTGGTTGAGCAAGAACTTCCAAGAACCGTCTACAACATAGAGTTTCTTGCCGATCTGATGGACACACCTGAGCTTATCAGGAATGTGGCACTCGTTGGTGATTTACACTCAGGAAAAACAAGTTTTACCGATGCCCTATTTGAACAAACACACCCTGATCTGCAAGCAAAGGAAGGCAAGGACCTGTGCTACTCAGACACACTGCTGATAGAGAGAGAGAGAAAAGTGAGCATCAAATGTACACCAATAACATTGGTCTTGCAAGATTGCAAAGAGAAGTCTCACCTGATTAACGTATTTGATATCCCAGGGCATGTTAATTTCTCAGATGAAATGACAGCAGCCTTTCGGCTGTGTGACGGAGCTGTGATCTTCATAGATGCAGCAGAGGGGGTGATGATGAATACCGAAAGAGCTCTGAAGCATGCTGTTCAAGAGCAGCTCAACATCACGATCTGTATCAACAAAGTCGATCGGTTAATCGTTGAATTGAAATTACCTCCCACTGATGCGTATTACAAGCTGCGTCATATTGTTGATGAAGTCAACTCCCTTTTGAGTGTCTATGCTGAAGGCCAGGAAAATCTTATTGTTTCTCCTTTACTTGGCAATGTCTGCTTTGCCAGCTCAAATTATCGGTTCTGCTTCACTCTCCAGTCTTTTGCCAAGCTCTATTGTGATGGTTGCGGGGGAGGCATTAACTACAACGACTTTGCAAAACGACTATGGGGTGATATTTACTTCAATCAGAAGACACGCAAGTTCACAAAGAAACCACCGCTTAGTACCTCTCCTAGAAGTTATGTGGAATTCATTCTTGAGCCTCTGTACAAGCTGTTTGCACAGGTTGTTGGCGATGTTGACACTACGTTGCCAAAAGCATTGGAGGAGTTGGGTATTCATTTGACCAAGACGGAGCTGAAGCTGAACATTAGGCCACTATTGCGACTTGTGTGCAGCAGATTCTTTGGCGAATTCTCAGGATTCACAGAAATGTGCGTCAAACACATTAAGTCACCACTAGCCGCAGCCAAGACAAAGGTGGAACATTTCTACACTGGTCTGAGGGATTCTGAAGTTGTTGATTGCATGCTAGATTGTGATCCAGACGGTATCCTCATGGTTCACACCAGCAAGTTGTTCCCAACAGAAGACGGAGTTCAGTTTCATGCATTTGGCCGCGTCATAAGTGGAACACTGAATGCCGGACAGCAAGTCAAAGTGTTAGGTGAGGGTTACACGATAGATGACGAAGAAGATTCTAGAATCAGTCAAGTTGGCCGACTCTGGATCAACGAGGCAAGATATAAAGTGGAGCTGAACAGAGTTCCTGCTGGTAATTGGGTCTTGATTGAGGGTATCGATGAGTTGATAGTCAAGACAGCCACCATCACTAGCATGAAGGGGTCAGATGAAGTCCATATCTTCAGGCCGTTGAAATTCAATACCACCTCCGTCATCAAGGTAGCAGTAGAGCCTGTTAACCCCTCAGAGCTACCTAAGATGTTGGAGGGTTTGAGAAAGATCAACAAAAGCTACCCGTTGGTAACAACAAGGGTGGAGGAATCAGGCGAGCATATTGTTCTTGGCACTGGTGAGCTTTATATGGATTGTGTCATGCATGACTTGAGGAAAATGTACTCAGATATTGACATTAAAGTTGCCGACCCGGTGGTAACTTTCTGTGAAACTGTCGTTGAAACTTCATCATTGAAGTGTTTTGCGGAAACACCGAACAAGAAGAACAAACTAACGATGATTGCAGAGCCGCTCGAGAAGGGTCTCGCAGAAGACATCGAAGCAGGGAAGGTGCAGATCTCGTGGGATAAGAAGCGTCTCGGGGAATTCTTCCAGACAAAATATGATTGGGATTTGCTTGCTGCCAGGTCCATATGGGCATTTGGACCAGATATTGCTGGACCAAACATTCTTGTGGATGATACACTGCCAAGTGAGGTTGATAAGAGCTTACTGAACTCTGTCAGGGATTATATCGTCCAGGGCTTTCAGTGGGGTACAAGAGAAGGTCCTTTGTGTGATGAGCCAATACGTAATGTCAAGTTTAAGATCCTTGATGCCGGAATAGCAATGGAGCCCATCCACCGAGCTGGAGGACAGATCATCCCGACATCACGTCGCGTGGCATATTCTGCATTCTTACTGGCCACTCCTAGATTGATGGAGCCGTATTACTTCGTTGAAGTGCAAGCTCCTGCTGATTGTGTGTCATCTGTCTACACGGTACTTGCGAAACGCAGAGGTCATGTGACTCAAGATGCACCAGTTCCCGGATCTCCGCTGTACACCATCAAAGCCTTCATCCCTGCCATAGATTCGTTTGGGTTTGAGACGGATTTGCGCACACACACCCAGGGACAAGCATTCTGTTTGTCCGTGTTCCACCATTGGCAGATTGTCCCAGGTGACCCGTTGGACAAGAGCATCATCATCCGTCCTCTGGAGCCGCAGCCTGCCACCCATTTAGCCAGGGAGTTCATGATCAAGACCAGGAGAAGAAAAGGCCTGAGCGAAGATGTCAGTATCAGGAAGTTCTTCGACGATCCTATGTTGCTTGAGTTGGCAAGACAAGATGTGATGCTCAGCTACCCTATGTAGAACTCTAACAAGATTAGCAAAAATCTTACATCCCACAAGCAGCAAGTGATTTCATTATCAAGCTAAGTAAAACCATGTTATGCTCAGCTATCAAAACTCTAAAAACATTATCAAAACTTTTATTCTGACCATCCCATAAGCAGTAAGGGATATGATTATCAAGCTAAGTAAAAGCATGTTATACTCAGCTATCAAAATTCTAAAAACATTGTCTTTTATTCTTACCAACCTACAAGCAACAAGGAATGTTACTTTCCTTATCCATCACTTTGTGATGGAACCGAAAATAAATTATTTACCTTCTAATTCTTCAAGAATTGACACAAGGAATAGACGAATTTAGGAGTTGTGGCATTGATCATGATACACAGCCATTCAACATATAACTCGATAACGATTAACTCAAATCAATCATTTAATTATCAGGCTTACAATTGTCACTTTAACTAGTATTCAACACAACTATAGTGAAAAATTAATAAAACATTCTACACCTTCGAAATAACACAATCGTATTAACTGAGGCATTATGGTTACATTACAAGTACTTGATGCCGTTTCCGTTCCCCGAGCAATCAATTAATCCCTAATTTGCGTTGATATCATTCTGTCTACCGCTGTCCCGGCAGCCCTCTCAATTAGTCAATCACCTTTATTACATTAATGCTTGTATTATAACTCTATTTCGGGGCATAAGGCCGACCCCGGCAGCCCTCTCGGTCAGTCGATCATTTTAATTACATTAATCCATTCGTTATAACTCTATTTAAGGGCATAAGGCCGACTCCGGCAGCCCTCTTGATCATTCGATGACTTTAATCACATTAATACGTATATTATAACTCTAGGGCATATGGCCGACTCCGGCAGCCCTCTTGATCATTCGATGACTTTAATCACATTAATACGTATATTATAACTCTAGGGCATAAGGCCGACTCCGGCAGCCCTCTTGATCATTCGATGACTTTAATCACATTAATACGTATATTATAACTCTAGGGCATAAGGCCGACTCCGGCAGCCCTCTTGATCATTCGATGACTTTAATCACATTAATACGTATATTGTTACTCTAGGGCGTAAGGCCGATCCCGGCAGGCCTCTTGATCGATTTGTTGCTTTTTTTTCTTTTTTTTTTTGTATCAATATTCGTAATATTCGTAAGTTAATCTTGGAGGATTTTCCGATATTGCAAAGATTTTATATTACTCTTGACTTTTACCGAGGATGTCCTTGCAAATTCAATGAAAAGTAACCTGACTGTGTAATGATGTTGACCAAGATGGGAAACTTGTTTATGTTTACTCTTTTTATATTCTCAGTCCTCGCATTCCTGCGTGGAATGCAGGACAACAATACGTAGCTCCCACAAGGGAGCTATTTCAAGCATATTCCAATTCTTTCGAAAACAAAGATAAATATATTTACTTTCCTTATCCATCACTTTGTGATGGAACCGAAAATAAATTATTTACCTTCTAATTCTTCAAGAATTGACACAAGGAATAGACGAATTTAGGAGTTGTGGCATTGATCATGATACACAGCCAAGATCTCCAAAGAAGGTGCAGGTCGGAGAGGAAAGACCTAGAGCCCCAAACTCAGCGAAACGGATAACAGACTGCTTAGTTTATCTTTGATATAGCCATCCTTGGCGTTCTCAGATTTCCATCTGCCGTGGCGTTTAAACAACCTGTCGTTAATGCCTGCATTTGCTGCTGCAGTTGCACCTCCAGCTCGGAGACTATGGAGACTGAAATCTTTCTTATTTAGGCCAATCTTGCTAAATGCATCTAGGACTATTTCTCTTGCGCGGCTATAAGAAATAGGCTTGTTATTCATACGCAGTTTATAACGGTCTTGCTTCTTAACTAACGAAATAGCTCTGAATACGTAATCATTGGAATTTTCCGGTATATTTGCTAACTCTAGGTATTTTTTGAGAACTCTATAGGGGCAAGAAGTAGATCCTGTTTTTGCTATAAGCACGTGAGCTCCTTCTCTATAGATATCCGTTTTGCTTTTCGCTATGAAGATTTTCATGTAAGTCTCATGGAAAGAAATATCTGATCTTTTCAAGTTAGCTACTTCATTGAATCTAAGGAACCCAGCAAACGCTACGCAGCAAATTGCGATAGTGCGGTAATTCATTAGGTTGTCTGGTGTTTTCGAAAAGATTTTGCAGAGCTGGCGTAAGTGCTCAGGTGTGATGACCTCTTTTTTCTTTATGCTTTTTGACAAGATTTTTCTCGCTGAAACCAGCGCAGTTTTAGCGAACTTATTTTTGCACGGGTTTTTCTTGCCAGTAACATCATGGAGAAAACTTATGCCATAAAATGATTGGGTTATTTCCGAAATTCTCTCCCCCGACTGAACCATGCTCGTTATAAACAGTGTCAGGGCGGTAGCTGAGACAGGAAAGAATGGAATTTCTGAAAATTTGCTCGACCACGTTTTCCATTTCCTAATTCCTCTGCTGTAACTTTTCATGGTATTGGGGCTTTTTGATGCGAGGAGCAACGCAGGGGCTGATTCTTTCAGCGCTCTCAGTGTTGGGTCGGCAAAGTGACTCTCCACACTAATTGCTTCTTGAATAAGACCTGAGGGAAAATTTAAACTGTAAAAGGCCGATGCCATTAGCTTTCGGTCGCATCTAATACCACTACTAATACTGGACTTGTATACTTCCTTGAACCTAACAGAGAACCTTTGTAATTGCCAAGTTTGAAAATACCTGTTGGGTTCTGAAAATACACGAGATCTGACACATAACTCTGAGTCGCAAATTTATTTTTGAATATCAAGGGCCAGAATGGTGCAGATGGCCAACATGGTGCTATAAGTACTCCCTTTGCCCTACACGACAAAAGAAATAAGATAGTCTTGGAAATTAGAAAGACTGGTGGGACCAGCCAGTTATTTTCTCCCTCCCAAGAAACCGAGAATGCATTCACCTGTTCTGTGCCCGGGTTCCAAAGTAGCGAGTTAAATCTAGGGCATTTTGCATTTAAGGACGATGCAAAACGATCTATGGTAAAAGGACCCCAACGCTTACTAATTTCGTTGAAAAACCATTCTGTTGTCTGCCAGTCGTCGTAATCGATAACTTTGCTAATCAAGTCTGCTTGGGTATTGTACTCCCTAGGGACCCACTCTGGAAATAGTGAAATATTATTATTCAAACATAACGAGAAAATGTCCAGAGTTATTTCCTGCAAATGTGCTTTCATGCTACCATTGTTTATAATTGAAACCACATTCTTATTGTCCGTAAACCAATGAACTGGACTACCCTTTAAAATTGGTACAAAGGACTTTAGGGCATATTGCACTGCAGTCAACTCCCGCCATGTGGAGCTCATTGACTTTTCCTTTTCATTCCAATTCTTATGGGCAATCTGATTACTGCCTAATATCACTGCTCCGCATGCTACACTGCTTGCATCGGAGAACGTTATGACCTTTGGTAGCTCCTGTTGAAAAAGTAGCTTTTTGTTAAGCTTCTTTATATTTTCCGCCCAAAATCCTAGTTCGTTACAGGCCTGTGGAAAGCCAGAGATATCGAGTTTTGTATCCCAAGTAGCTCTTTTTTCAATTGTAGTAAAAAGGCCTTTTGTCATTAGCTTTGAGACGTTTCCCAAGACGAGCGACATTGATAAGATTTTACCTGCGACCGAACAAAGTTTTCTTGGAGAGACCATAGGGAAAGTCTTCTTAACCTCCTCGAGTGAAGAAAACAGTGATATTATTCTACCCTCAGGAATACAAAGGGAACCTTCTGTCGTGTCTAGTGTGATCCCCAGCCATTCGCAACGATTTGTTGGCTGCCAAACACTTTTTTCCTCGTTTGGCATGAAACCTGCTCTTCTAAGGGAATTCTGCACAAAATTAGCATCTGACGAGCTAAGCGAAGAGGAATTATTGATAGAAAACCCATCGTCTAAATACATCACAATTTTTATACCGCTCAATCTCCACAACTTTACCAAAGGACGACACACTTTCGTAAAAATAAAGGGTGCAGTGGATAGTCCGAAAGGCAAGACCTGAAAGGTGAAATATCGAACCCTACCATTTATTACCCAAGAAAACCCCAGGTAAGTCTGGAATTCACTGTGTATTTCGACGTGATGATAACCGCTCTTAAGGTCGAACTTGAATAGAAAACCGTTTTTGATCAAGTAATTTTGGAAAACTTTCCAATCCTCAAATCTCACCCTCTGTTTCTCCAAATGCACGTTCACGTATCTAAGATCTAAGATTAATCGTTTTTTATCTTTATTTGAAGAGACAGAAAGGGGGTTGACCACATGAGGCCTGGAATGCCATTCAACGACCCTACCACTCTCTAAGAGCTCCGAGATAGACGATTCCACGAAATCCGAGTGACATAAAGCCGATTTATTATTATTAGTTGCACGTTGCCTCGGAATCGATAGTAAGGGTAGCCTATATCCGTTCTCTATTACATCTACAATGAAATCACTCGCTTCGATTTCTTTCCAGTAGCTCAGCTTCGAGCGAAGTGACCCCTTTTTGAATTTATTTGCAGATCCTTGCTCGAATTCATATAAATTATTATCATCAATGAGATTATCGTAGGTATACTTAACTTCCAACTCCTCATTGTATTGGCTTTGGACCTGCTCCCGAAATTCCGCCTGTTGGTGAAAAGTTGGAGGCAATCGCTTGGATCCCGGGCCTGAAGTGTTGCCTTGTTGCTGCGTGCACGATTGGGCAGGAATTCCTCCAATGGCCTTGTTGTCCACATGAGAAGCAGAAAGTACTGTCGTATCTTTGCCCTGAGGAGCTTTGGAAACCGTTGAAGTTGGAGCTAACGTTGGGAAACGGGGAGGTCGTGTGGGTGGTGTAACTTGAAGCAGGGATTGATGCGTTGTACGGGCGAAAGGGACGAAAAGAGTTATTGCCAGCGAGGCCAGTACGCTGGTTACCAGAAGAGTATCCAGGCTGTATGGTGGTTCTTCTGCTTCGTCGCTCCTTTCTCTTCTGCAGGGCTCTTTTTTCTGCCCTTCGAATTTTCTTATCGTCCTCGGAATCAAGGGCCTCATCTCTTGCAACGTATTCGGTCACCAAATCCCAACCGGCCTCCGATTTATCTGCTAACTTGATCAGCTTGTTTCTGTTCTTAAGTGATTTTACGGTTTTTTGCACTATGTGTACTAAGTTATCGACTTGTGGGGAGGTCACTGCCTCTTGCAGGGAATCTATAATTTCCTGGTTGAAATTAAATTGCTCTTTATTACCCTTATACTTAAAATCGTGTGTCGTTTGTTTCAATCTCTTTGACACTCGCTCGGTAGTATCGTTTGCTATACTAGACGTCAGGGAGGCGAATTTATTGTCTATATAGCTTTGAAGGTCGATTAAGGACTGCTGAAAAACCGAACTGGGCGAGGTCTCTGTTCGTATCTGTTTCTTTTGGCTTTGATGTTGGTCGTATTTAAGGTGCGAGACTGCGGAACTTGAGCTGCTGTATTGCGAAACTTTCTTTGAACTACACTTCGAAGAACTATCCGTGCTCGACTCGCTTTCTTTCCTACTTCTTTTATTTTTCCCCATCGCTCTAACCTGACTGTGTAATGATGTTGACCAAGATGGGAAACTTGTTTATGTTTACTCTTTTTATATTCTCAGTCCTCGCATTCCTGCGTGGAATGCAGGACAACAATACGTAGCTCCCACAAGGGAGCTATTTCAAGCATATTCCAATTCTTTCGAAAACAAAGATAAATATATTAATTATTGAGCTAAGTAGAACCAAGACAAGATATTATGCCCGGCTATCTAAAACACGGTTCTATAAAAACATTGACAAAACTTATATTTCGAACAAACCATGAACAAGAGGAATACTCTTACCAAGCAACGTAAAATAAAGACCTTTTTATAGGATCGAGCCATAAAGGTATGTCAGTAGGAAACAGTTATCGTTATTTCTACCCATTTCCGCTTTAGATGGTCATACAACATCAGCCGATTTTGCCTTTGAAGGCTTGGAAAGGGATGTTGGTTTCCCTAGTAGCTATTGGTATTCAAAAGTACTTTAGTTTTGAAAATATGGAAAATAAAATCTTCTGTTACTTGTGGTTTATATATTGCGAGTTATTTTCTCATTTTTTCAATCATTATAGTTACTTTGATACCCATCAATATTTCAACTATCATAGTTACTTTGATACCCAAGAAGAAATCCTGTTAAAATAATTCATACACTAGAAAGATAAATAGGTAAGATAAATATAATGAAAATAAAAACTAATTATCTGCCAGCTTGCAGCTATAAAAGTAAAGAAATTATTGGTTTCGAAATTAAATTTACAGGGTGCACCAATAAAGCATGCTCTTCGATTGGCTAAAGATGAATATGGCTGGCAGCTACGGTCAAACGCTAACATTTTGTGTAATATTTGCACAAAAGTATTTTTAAGTTTTGTTTATTTTTGCTAGGCTGATCAAACTCATCGCAGCATCAGTTAAAATTCAATCAAAATCCGTCGAAACATTGAAGAACGATATTTGTTTTTGCTGACCATCAAACTCATACAACATCAGTTCTCAAATTTTGCACGATGCAAGATGGATGGTCAAACGATTGTATCATTCACTATCACTATTTGATTTTAGAATTTTCAGGGTATCATCGATATTGTAGGGGGATACCAACAGTAATGTGGAGGATATTCAATACTGTGAAGGGAAACCAAAAACACCCTAGAGATCATATCCAATGTGCTTGTGGTTTCCATCCACAGTACTGAATATCCTCCAAAGTGCTGATAGTATCCCTCCACAGTACTGAACATCCTCCACACTGCTGATGGTATCTCTCCCTAGTACTGAACATCCTACACACACGTTCCCTAGGGTGGCAATATGTAAGTTTAAACTATTACAACATTCACTACAACAATTATTCAGCAAGTTGCACGACGTATTGCTAGTGTTCGACCAAAGCTGTAGGCCATAACAAAATTCTGAACTTTTTGTTCTCTAGAAAATAAAATGATAATATAATCGCTGAGATTTGGTAGAATTGCATCTGATTTTTTATCAACATGGATGGTACATATTGTTTAGATAATTTTTTAGGGTGACTCGCTCCTTTCAGAGGCACTAACCATTGGGATACATAAAGCAATGACCTTGTGCTTAATGGAATTTAAAATATGAGAGAAAGCTAAATTTTGATAAAAGTTTCCCAAAATTTGTACGTGGATTCATATTTTCAAAGTTCTTGTCCATGAGGCTTTACTACACATCAAATTGGTGTACACGCCTCAATCAAAGAATTCGCTTAAATATTCGTACCAATTCCTTGTCTCCGTTGAAATATTGAACAACCAAGAAACAATTGACGCAGCCTGAATTCGTTATAGAATTAAGACCTATTTGATGCGAAATCGCACAAATTTCACCAACATTACGGTAACAATCTTCCAAATAACTAAATACCTTGAAATATTATTTTTACTGCGAAACCAATCACACTAGCAAACATATATGCTTGCTAAGCTGGATGAGCTTATAAGGAGAGAATGTATCATCCTTCTAAGGGTGGCATTATCATATTAGGGGTGGTGTGTGTCGCATGTTATGCTTGCACATAAAAGGTAGATACGCTTAGTGGGGGCAGTATATCATCTTGCCCGAGATGTCCACTACAGCATCGCATGTAAAATGATATATCTACCCCTGGTTAACTTACCCAGCGCATGTTGGCATAAAATACCAACCTCTTGTTAGTGTATTAACTGCATTTAAGTATAATGTATTACCCCCTGATAAGTGTATCCACCGCCTTGCGAGACAATATACCAACCCCCTGTAAGCGTATTCACTTCATATGAGCAAATTCTGCCACTTCGGGTAAACATATCCACTCTCTTGTAAGCGTATTCATTACATGTAAGATAATAGGACACTCCTTTTTAGCGTATCCACCCCCTTGCAAGATAATGTACTGCTTATTACTTCTCCATTACTTTTCATTGTAAGTGTATTCACTTCATGTAGGTATATCAGGCCACCCCTTTTTAGCGTATACACCGGCCCTGTAAGATAATGTACTGCCACCTTGCAAGCTATCCACTGTGTGCGGGATAGGCTTGCTACGAAATTATGATAACGATTAGATAAAATAATGATTCATACTTAACGATAATCACAGTTGTTCGATTCCACCGTTACCTCTACTATCCGTGACAGGAGTGATTTCTTTGTTCTGCTGAGAGATGATGTTCACTGATCCAAGTTTGTTGCTATTCGATTCTACTTTATGACCCATCGACTTCAGGTCGTCAATGATGCTACTGAGTCCCTTCTGCTTGAAACGGTCACCTGAAGAAAAATATCCAATTTTGAACAACTTAGGGGCTGTTTATAGGGACCAAATCATCCCATTTTTAAGCCTTCGGACCGTTGTATTGTTCATCATCTGTTTGCAGTAACAACCCGCAACTAAGACCCCATTTACACTAGAACGGATCTAAATGGGTACGGATCCAATTTGCAACCGTGCCATATTTGCTAGCGTTTGCACTGGAACGGATCCATTTCAGATCGCGTTACAACGGATCCACAGCCAGCTTCAGCCCCGTTTTCAGCACTTTGACCCGAATCTAATTACAAAACAAAGGGAAATTCGCCTCGACTTCGATCCGTACCCGTTGGGGAACGGTTCCAACTTTTTACACTAGAACTAAACGAGCACGGATCCAAATGAGTACACCTTGGAAAGCGATCCCAAATGGTTCCAGATAGCAGACCTAAATGGGTACGGATCCACAGGTCTCCTGTAAACGGGGTCTAAGAACCTAAAATTAAGAAACTCATGACCTAAGATTTTAACATTTAGAGCATAATTTAAGTTCAGAAATTACAAAAATTAGGTTTAGAGTTTGTTAATTTTTACCAACTATAATAATGGATTGTACAAAGGATTGTACAAAGACCAAAAACAACCATTAAAAACCATTATTTAATAGCTGTTAACTGCCATTTATTTAAGAACTTGTTTAGGCTAGTTCCTGAAGATGTAAGTTCTTAGTTGCAGGTTTTTACTGTATAGGGAAAACGTTTATCCTACTTAGTGAAGTGTTTTATCCTCTGTTTACATGGAAAAAATTACCACATCTTCCAGCCCTCGAGCAGAGAGGGGGAGATCTCACATTGGATTGTTCATCCTTTGATTACATGGAAGACATTTAATCACGGTCGAGTGATATCTCACTTGTTGAGAGGTGGAATCTTACCTTGTTGGGCTTAAATTTTCTCATGCAAACGCTTCAATGTGGGGTGAAAGCTGGAAGGGGGGTAGTTTAAATAAAATAACAATAAAAGAAGAAAAATCACACGTTTATATGTGCAATTACATCTCAACTGTTCACCTGGGAGGTGGGACGATTTTGTCCACAAAACAGCTCAAATCGTGCTTCCTTGCCAATCAGAAACTGAGAATAGTCTTTGGATGGTATAAAACTTCTAAATAGCCAGAAATATCGGAAACATAGCGAAACGAACACCTAGATTACTTAAGCTTTTCGTCTGACACTCAACAGAGTAATACGTCTGACACTCAACAGAATAAAAAGTTTCGTGCAAATACTTCAGTATAGCTAGAAATATCGGAAACATAATGAAACGAACACATAGATTACTTAAGTTTTTCGTCTGACACTCAACAGAGTAATACGTCAGAAAGAGAACGAAACAGAAACCTAATAGATTTTTATACTCAGATATGGATCGAAATAGACCAATGCTCTTTCAATTTGCCAATTTCCAGTTCTCTTTCTGACGTATTACTCTGTTGAGTGTCAGACGAAAAGCTTAAGAAATCCATATGTTCGTTTCGCTATGCTTCCGATATTTCTGACTATTTTGAGACTGAGAGTAGTTTTGCTCACTTCATTAATAGTGAAAACGCTCCAAAAAGTACATCATATGAAGTAACGTGACACAATCTTGAGAAATGTAGTACCCCTCACCTTTATATAATTTGTACTCCTTGTCTACTATGCAATCAATGTAGCACGTTTAAATTAAATCGCTAAATAAAAGTGATCGTGAAATTTCTCCATCAGATGAAAAGAAAAGATGATATTTCAAAAACTAACCTTCGGCGTACACCACATCAGGTTGCAACTGGCTGTGTATTCTTGCCTCCGCAACGGAGGAAGAACCAGTCAGGTCAAATTTCAATAAATCCATCAGCACTGGAAAATCAAACAACTTTTTTATCATCAAAAACATCATCAAACGTTTATTACACTGGGGAGGGGAGCGGTACTGTGAAGTATGTTTAGTACTGTGGAGGACGTCATCATCACATTGATGAAGGGTTTTCAGTACTATGAGGGGATACCATTAGCATCAATACTGAGGAGGTTGTTCAGTACTTGGAGGGTGTTCAGTACTTTGGGGGAAAACCACAAAAACTAAGGGTTTTACCTCCTTGGGGTTTCCCTCCACAGTAATTATGATATCTCTACACATAACTGAACATCCCCCTACAGTACTGGATGGTATCCATCTACAGTACTAATGGCATCCCCCACAGTACATAACAGCCTTAATATATACAATAAACAATAAATAATACACAAGAGAATAAAAGAAAGCAGAGGAGAGAAGATCTTTGAGAAACGGAAGGGGGGAAATTAAGAAAAAGAGTTTTCTTACATTGGATAGTGGCTGTGATTGCTTTTGTTCCACCAGAAGAGCCAATGACGAATTGATTACTGCATGGTTTCTGAAAGAAAAACATGATGAATAATCATACGGAAATGAAGAGAGTCAATAGACTAAACTCTGCAAACAGTCAAGATCTACATGAGGGTCGTTTAGGGCTCCACAAGCGAAATAAAAAAGGGAGCTTCATCAAGAGATGCACATTTCCGCTCGACATTTAAATGTTGAGTACTTTTAAGGAGAAAACCGAACCAAAGACTTCGTAATGAATAAACAAATTCAAAATGAAAAACAATAGAATCTGAAATTCGCGTTTTCATTTCATATTAGAATACCTGCAACCAATACGGAAGTGTTTAATGTACTAGCAGGGAGGATCGCCAAAACTTTACGATGATAAGGGGTATTTAGAAGAAGGAAGAGAAGAGAAACTAGCCAGAAAATCGGACACATAGCGAAACGAAAACATGGATCTCTTGAGCTTTTCGTTTGACACTCAACAGAGTAATACGTGAGAAAGAGAACGAAACAGAAACTTTACTGATTTATATACCCAGATGTGGATCGAAATAGGCCAGTCAGAAAAGAGGTGAATGATTGGTATGGTGTGGGAAACCAATCAACACCCACGATACAGTGAGCTAACCAATAAGATTACTTCAAGAGTCCTAAGGTGAAAACGAACTTTTATGTAGACTGATTCCAAAATACCTAAATGAAATGTAGATCTTGCTCTGCCAATTATTATTATCTTTGCTCTGCCAATTTTCATTATCATCATTATTATGCAAATTAACTTTTGAGTGTCAGACGAAAAGCTTGAGTAATCCATGTTTTCGCTTTGCAATGCTTCCGATTTTTCTGGCTATTTTGAAGTTGTGTACTATTCAAAGAAGAGAAACAATGACTATTCCGTTAGGGAAGGAAAAACCGTATTTTTTCAGGAGGGATGGAAGAAATTGCAAAATCTCGAAGTAGAGAAGAGACACCCTCCAACCCCTGAAAAGAGATTGGAAGAGTTACAAACCTTTTTATTGAAGGTTATGACCGGAACAGCAGCAGACAAAGGTCGCTTTCCAGCTTTTATGTAATTAGCCTGCAAGGAAATAAAACAGCATTTTGAAAAGATATTTTAACGATTTGAGAATTTCCGCAGGATTCGTTCTTACTCTTTGACATCAATGTTAAAGCGTAAGGTGGAACACGAATGGTAGAGAATTGGCTGAGCTATTTAGAACGATGTCTGCACATTGTCATCAATTAAGTAGTAAAAGTAAGGCAAGAAGGGCATTCCACTCCCTCTAAAAGCGTACGAGATTTTTTCAACAACAAAAGTATTTCTTGTGATTTTCAAGCGATTTTCATTAGAACAAGTTTACGTGATTACGAAGAAATGATTTGACCCTCGGTGAGGCCCGTTCACACTGCTCCGTATTTGAATGAAAATGGAGCAAAACTTATCCGTTTCGGCCTTGCGTTCACACTGATACGCTTCAAATACGGAGCTTTACGAGTGCGCAAATGAATACGCATACTTTCGAATACGGTGTGTATTTAATACGGTCTGTTTTCAGTTAGAACACGCAATACGGAGACATTCGAATACGACGATATTCTTTCAATAAAATATTTGTCTGGAAATGGGATTAGGGGTATCGTATTGGCTTGGATCAGTGTGAACACTTCATCGTATTCACAGCGTATTAACTTGAAAACGGAGCAGTGTGAACAGACACTGTTTTTCGTCTTCAAATACAGAGACAAACAAATACGGAGCAGTGTGAACGAGGGCCTATTTTGGTCAACTGTAGTCGTAGGCAACCTAAAAGCTCCTCTTTCGTTGTTTACTATTACTCATAAACTCCTAGTAACTACAGTAAGTCTTAAATTACTGTTCGTTTCGTTAAACTATCGTTACAAAAATCTCATATCAGATGCACAAGGAATGCTCAAAAATTACAAGAACAACGAGCAAATATAAGTATGTGATCAAGACGCCTAATGTGCCTTCTCAGTTTTCGCCGTGCTGGCAGTGCAGCAACTGGTATACTTGAGCATGCGATGTACGGTTATACTTTTAGCTGCTAATATTCAATTTACAGTGGCTTAGAAAACGTGTGTCTATTCCTTCTGGGGTTTACATTTTAATGAACGGAGTTTCTAGAAGATTTACCTCTGATTTAGGAAGGCCATTATTATTCGTAGATGCAGGCAATGAAAAGGCACTCATTCCGTTATTCAAAATTATTCCCGAGCTCGTCATCAACATCGATCCAAACGGACTTCCAATTGTGCTGAAAACATAAATAAATGAAATCACTGAAAAAGTGCCTTTTGAGAAATCAATCGTTTGAAAATTAGAAAAACAACACGAAAGTCCAACCTCCTAAAGTCCAACTCTAGACCTATTCCTGGGTTCTCTGATATGCTGACGTCACTCCAAGCAAAAAGATTAACTTGAGTGCACACAGGGAAACAAGGATTCGTGGAGAGAGTCTAATCCAACTCCATTTCCACGTGAGGAAATTCTCCAATCCAGGACTCAAACTAGGTAAAATACTGGCTAACATGGCTGAAACACTTTGAAAAATTCTGAAATTATTTGCACGATACAAAAAGGTTAAAAAAGGTTTATCACAAATAGGGCCTATTTCATTCATGTCAAATAGGCCTTTTTCAAGAAACTTAGCTCAAGATACGCATTAAAAGGCATGCCTCAATTCAATTCAATTCAATTCTATTACCTTACAACAGAAACAAGATCTCCATTGGTTCCTAAAACGACGACATTGGCAGTTCCTTTGGTTTTAGCAGATGAAAAGAAAGGTCCGTAATACGAGGCAGGGTGTGTTTTGTTCTTGCTGATTTTCTTTGCTAATTCGGCTGCCATGTCCACACTGAAACGAAAGATTCAAGTTAGTTGCCATCAAGAGACTCCAAGACATTCTCTTCCAGATGAAAAGTCCCTTGAAGAATAACGAGGATAAGAAATCATTTAAGGGTTACCTCAGCATTTGTTTAACGGTTTCCGTCATATTTTTATCAAAATTTGGATCCCCAAGTTTCGTTCCTTCAGCAGACACGAACTTGAAAGCCTAGAAAGTAAAGCAAGTGTTGTTTACAAAATTCCAACAATCACAAGAAATAAAAAAATTGGGGTTTTTGTAAGAAGAATGCCGAATTTTTGTCAATTTAACTCAATTAAATTTTATTCCCAGCATACAATCCTAATACAAGGTTACAAAATATTCTATACTAAACCACCCAAGAAAAGCAATGCTTATAATGCCTGGGCCATTAAATTCAAAATAAAGGAAATTTAGTATAACTGTAACAAGAATGCAAAAATGAAAGTGTTAAAAATACGTAAAAGTCTATAAACTAGTGACATGATAAAATAGTTCAGCTATTGTATGTGTGTGTGTGAAGAGTAAGGCTTGTAAAGGGCATGGCCAATATGTTTTCTCAATATGATGTTTTAGGAACTGAAATGGAATTAGAAATATAAGCTGATTACCTCGATCAAGTAATGATAATATAAGGAGCTGTGGCGGTCTCCTTTGGCCATTTTCAATTGGTTAATCAGGTTGACTGCGGCAAGGACGAGGGCCCCACTTGACGGTAGTGGAGTTGATATCAATTTATAACCTGAAAACAATAAAATAAGTAAACTTAATTAAAAGAGGAGAATATCTCACTAAAATATACAAAGCAGGCTGGAAATAAGTGAGTAATCCACTGTACGAACGGAAGCCAGAAGCAAATCTTTCAATCTAGAAACATGATAGAGACCATATATCAAAATTTGCAATTAAGGATAATTTAAAAACGTATATGCAATATATTATAACTATCAAAAGCTTTTCGGTTAAAAACCATTCTCAATGCTGGATTTGAGAAAAATAATCATTATTTTAATATCTAGCTCTGAGGATCACTTCTAATCTAAAAGCTTTTCCTGATTTTAATATGTTGATAGTTAGTTGATAGTTAGTTGATAGTTGATAGTTGATAGGCACATACGCTTACTATCTTCGCAGTCGTATATAGGTTTTCAAATTATGTAATGGAGACTCTTCAAAAATTCTTATGAGTTCAACTTTTTTTTTAAATTTGTGTGTTTGATTCTCTTGAGAATAATCATGAAATTAACTCAGTTGGTAGAATGGTTGAGGCCCAAACTTCGAACGAAGACAAAACAGTCTTGAAAAGATCATAATCGAGGCTGTTTCAAGAGGAAAAGTAGAGACGCTGATTGAGTATAACCACGTGCATTTGGGAGCAAATAAAATGGATGCTAACCCTTTAGCGTGTAAAATAAGCTATCATTTGGATTCATAAATTGTCAAGGTGGATAAAACAGATTTATTTTTACTTACTCTGCTGCGAGTTGCCATTAACGTTACTCATATAAAGCGACAGGCTACATAAAGTTAGGATCTGTTCAGATTCATGAGACTAGAACAAAGAAAGTAAACCAAAGGCTTCCAGACTATAGTCATCTAATGAACATTATCTGGAGAGAACTAATACAATAAAGGTTCGTGTTACAAACGATTCAAAATATTATTTTAAGCCACTCACCGTTAAATTCAGTGCTATATGTGCCAGTCTCGATTGGTTGATAATTCTTGAGATCGCTTTTAGTTAAATTCCCACCATCTGCTTTTACGAGGTTCACGATCGACTCTGCAATCTTCCCAGAATAAAACGCATCAGACCCTTTCTCGGCTATCTCTTCTAATACACCTGATAGGTTACCGATCTTAACAGTATCACCAACCTAAAACAGAAATGTACTCTTAAGCTCATATCACCACGGAGACGGGGTTTTAAGCTGAATTCACACTGGAGATGGTACATTGCGCACACACCCAAACACAAAAACAGAATTTATATTCCGGCCGCTTTCCCTGCTAAAAAGGGGTTGACAGGTCCATGGATTCGTCATATCTATGATTTCGGTCATGGAGCAAAGTCTTATAGCTATGTACTCTTCCTGACGCTAGCCCCTATACTCGCCTCTTACGACACGCAGGGATAGAGTGGATGAATTCTTACCCCATCCACAGGAGAAAGACGGTACAATGCGACACATCAATGAAGTATGTGTTTCTTAAGCTCAAACCTAATAAGGACAGTGCAATGCGTTGCATCACTATGTAATGTGGCGCATTGAGTCAGATCTACAATCTTCTCTTCACATTGAACTTGTCTAGCCCTTTGCTGAAATCATTAGCAGCCATACTTTTCCTTCCAAGGGCTATCGCTCACTAACAATCTGAGCAGTGGCATACCCAAGGGAAGAATAGTGGGGGGTCAGGACCGTCCCACTTTTCAAAAGATGACCGTTAAGATCTTTGCAAAAATGCAATAAAATTTTGTAAAGGGTGTTGAGGGGTGTAGCCCTTTAAAATTTTCCTAGGAGACACCCATGATCACCAAACTTTTCGGAGGCTACTAATGCCACTGACACGAGGCTTGCTAGACTAATCTATAAACGAGATAGGTGATAAAAAGACTTTGGTAATCTTTAATCTACCGTACATGTGATGGGCTTTGTCAAATCCCGCATTAAGTCCACTGCAATGATTTAAATTGATGTTTCGATCAAAAAAGTAGAATGGCTAGAGTTGTATATTTTTCAATGTTCTGCATCTCAATTGGTAGTTTATCAAAGCGCGAAGGGCCAACTGAATAGGTAGATTTATCAAAGCAGTACATTGATAGTTGATAGATAAATATGCTTACTATCTTTATAAAGAATTGGTTTATGTGTAAAGCATAAAGGGCTCACTGAATACGTAGACCAATCAAAGCGGGGTGTTGAAAGTTGATAGGCAAAGACGCTTACTATCTTCGTAAGGCATTGATGTATGAGCTAAGCAAAAAGGGCTCACTGAATAGGTAAACTAATCGAGCAGTGCAACCCTAGTCATTCCTCGATTGAACCATACCTCTCGACTCTTTTTGCCTTATTACCTAGAATTACTTCTTCCCTCCTCACACTATGTGGTGACAGGTCTAAAGTTAGTTTCAGACGCTTTGATCAAGAGTTCGGTGATCAACAACTCGGCCAACCCTGCAACTCAATTAGCTGCATAACATGATGAAAATAAATGGTTTTGGAAAGAGCTTGAAATCAACGAAAATCTCAAACCTCTGGGACTTTTCCATTTGGCATTAGTAATTTCTTCATCTCTTTGGTGAAATTACCTTGTGATTCTTTAATCTTGTCAACTGCAATAACAATAAGAATGAAGTTCAACATTTTAGTGAAGACATTTTTTAAATTCTAGCTTTTTATATAATTCAAGGATCAAGTTTAAGAAGTTCTGCTTTCATTGGCTCTATATTTGAACTCAGTCCAGCTTGGTTGTTACGAAATCTTCAAAAGTTCTCTATAGTTGCAGGGCCTGCATTCCTAACGATTCCCCTCTATCAAGAATAGACAAGTGAATAAGCAAAATAGAACACTAATCTTATGTCCCAATTCCCTTCCCTTCCATTAACTATAAAAGATTAATAAGCAAAATGCTTTGAAAACACTTAACCTGTGTATTGGTCTATCTTGAATCCATCTTTGCACAATTCAACAGTTGGCTGGATAAGTGTTGACCACGACAATCTGAAATTATAATCATTATATCATTACACTCTGCTTCAAGTAGATGGTAATGAATCAACATAAGTAGACTGGGTATACACTAATTGCAAAGATTTGATGATTACAGCTGACACCATATATAGAAAAAAATTAGTCCCCCTTCCTTTTATTCATTCACTTTTCTAAAACTTTAAAGCTAGTTTTTTATCGAAATAATGTTCTTGTTGTTTGTTAAGCTTGTGTAAAAATCCAAGAATAAACAAATTCACACAAAATGAAACATGGCTCGAAAGCCCATAAGGGCTATTTGCATAAGTCATTCCGTAAAAATAATAGAAGGAAATATAACTTTAAATTGTATCAACAAATTTCTATCGTGGTTATGTTGTAGTTAAGATAAGAATATAATTGAGCTGAGAATACATATGAAAAATTGATATTGAATTGGGAATTTATTGTGATTCGCTGGTTGGAATAAAATAACATGTTGTTAGGACCTGCAAAGGCATCTTACTGTCTAACTTTAAAGGCCGAGTGTTAATTCTTGTTGTGCACATGGAATATTTCCACAAGACATTACGGCCCTAAAACCTTGACATGAGTGCAAATTTCAAGGGTCAATATCAATTAGGTTTTCAGATCATTAAGGAACTATTTCAGTAATTTCATACATATTCACACAGTGTAATAAATACGCATTTTCATAACTTGCAGTAAATTGCGGCCTTAGGATGTGCGACTTAAATTTGACAATCTTAATTAAGTAGGCATCTTAATTTAGTGTCTGGAGGTATTTGTCTTAATCTTAGGCAGTGAATCTGCATAATTAGGAAAGCAGCATAATAAAGGATTAACATAATTAGGGAATCAGCATGATTAAGGAATTGGCATAATTATGGAATCGGCATAATAAGCAAGAATTCGAGATGGTAGGTAAAGTAATAAGATGTGATCATTTCATGTGATCAACAAGAAAGAGCTCACAGGTAAACTGGAGTGATAGACAGAGAAGCTTTTGCTAAATGTTATTGTATACATTTTTATTTCCATCATTTCAATAAACATTTTCACTTACTTTCCATACTTCTTATGAGCGAGGGAAAGTCCCTTCAAAAGACCAGGCACAGCAACAGACAAACCACCCTGCAAAAAGAATAGTTGAAAATCATCAAAATTTCATACCAAAAGGGAAATAGTTTTGCTACATTGAGAATTGTTCTTGTAAGTTGTAACCTCTTAAAGCACTCTTTATGTATCTTGAACCACAATCATTAAGTTCATTACTTGCTCATTGTTATTGCAGCAATTTGAGTACTCTTTGGATCTTGAACACCAATGTGTAATCATACATCTGCCTTACCAACTGCTACACATCCAGTGTGGTGATAACCGCGAAGTCGCATTGGGTCTTGGATCAGATACTCATGTTTTGCTCGGTTTCTTGTTTAACCTTTTATGCATACTTTGTGTATCTTTAGTGATATTCTACCATCTCATTTTTTGCTTATTTGCTCTAGCAGTAACTTCAGCATGTTTAATTCTTGAATACACTAACAATGTGTAACCAAACACTAAATATCAAAGTTTGCAAGTTTTTATACAGCCAGTACTGTGATAACTGGGATGACACATTGTGTCTTGGATGATATACTTATATTTGTTCAATTTATTGTTTAACTTCTTGAGCACTTCTTTGTCTACCTTATGTTGTATTCTACTATCTCAATTTTCCATCTTTTGCTCTTCTTGTAGCAGTTTCAGCACTATTTACAACCTGAACACCAAAATTGGGGAACCATGCATCTCGTATGCTCAAGTTTACGAGTTCTTGTTAATCGTCGTAATAACTGGGGGGAAGGGCAAGTTGGGTCTCTGGATCACATGCTTAAACTACCAAATTAATACAACACAACTGTATCCCGTTATAACCAACCTTGGACGGAACCAGAAAACATTTTGTTACATCGTGAGTTCGTTATACCGAGGTGTTTATTTCATAAGGCAAAATTACATCACAAGAGACCAGACATTTAGTTCGTTTTACCAGCAAGTTTGCAATATCCGGAGTTCGTTCCATCAAGATTCTGATGTTTCAATTTATGAGTTCAAGTATGTAATACAGAGACCAAAAGTACCCTCCTGGGTATTACAACACTTGGTGTGCAGCAACTCGAAAATTTGATATACGATGTACGGTTGCACATTGTTGGTGTTCAAGAACCAATGAGTGCTCAAATTGCAATGAGCAAAAATATGAACGATAGAATGTGGCTAAAGACATACAAAGAGTGCTCAAGAAGTTGTTAGAACAACAAGCAAAAATATAAGTATGTGATCCAGAGACCCAATCCGCCCTGCCGATTATCACAGCATTGGCTGCATAGCAACACGTAAACTTGGGTATACAATGTACGGTTACACATTGTTTGTGTTCAAGAACCTAAGAGTGCTCAAATTGCAATGAGCAAGAAGGTAAATGATAGAATATGGCTAAAGATACACAACGAGTGCTCAAGAAGTTGAACAACGAGCGAAATATAAGTATGTGATCAATAGACCCAATGCGCCCTGCCGATTATTACAGCATTGGCTGCAGATCAACACGTAAACTTGGGTACATGCAGCTCATAACTCATTGGTGCATCTAAAATTCTCAAATGAGAGATTTAACTGATGCACCAATATGAAAATCAATACCTTTAGGGCCTTCTTCTCTTTGTTCTTGAACATTGTTTCTGTTGCGGAACTTGGTGCCGTGAACTGGAAGTCGATTGTTACATCTTTACCAGATGGTGTATGAAGCAGCATGTAGCCCCCACTGAAAACGACACAGCTCCATTAAAATATATAGAGTTTTCAATTCAAAAGAAAGTTAAATACAATAACATTAACAGGAATAAAGTTAATCGAAGTAATTTGTGAGAATGGAAATACCCCATGTTGGATTCGTACCAAAGTCTACATATTCAGTGGCCCTTTGTGCGTATTTCCCTAACAGCTATTGACTATCAACTATTCTCTTGCTATACTGAATATTAAGTTAAAAAACCTTAGAATTTCCTGTCAATTGTTACATATTTGAAACCTGGTAAACTAAGCAGCATACAATCACAACTAAAATAATAATGACGCTGCTCAAATTACCTAGAAATAACTTAAACTTTGTACTCTATTATTTCAGCTTATGCTGATGTGAAGTAAGATAACAGCTAGTGGCGAAGATAGAGGGGGTCAGGAAGGGGGTCAGGAGGGGCAGAAAACAGCCCTGCAGATCCAAATAGCCAGTTTCTCCGAAGGTATCTCTTCATGTTGGAAAAATTAAGCAAATTGTATACTTGAGGTATGGGGGTAATCATAATGCTATTTCATATTTTCCCTACAGACTTGGCAAACAACTCAATTCACACACAAATTGTAATTGCAGCTCACATCGATTTGAAATCGAGAGATTAACAAATATGCCTTGAAATCTAAATTATGTGGGAGCAGTGGGTTTACCTCTTGGAACATTGTTGATTAAAAAGTCAGTGGGGAGATTTTAACACTCCTGCGTCAGAACTACGTTTATTAGAGATCTAAGGAAAAATGTTTGTACGAAGATCTTTATCCTTGCCCCTCCTAGTAAATTTTCCATCTACGTCACTGATAACTGCATTGAGACTAAGAAGAGTTTAATCATCTGAAATACTTCGTTGTTCCAGAGTTCAACGAACTGAAAGTTTGAGAATAACTGGGTGAGAATTCATGAATGAATTAGAATTTCTATGAGAGAATAACCTGATATCGAGATTGGTCTTTTAATCTAAATTTGTCAGACGCAGACATGATTTTAGGCAGAGTAGGCGTGGAGGTTGTAGAAATAGATAATCAATCTTTAAGAGCGAGATTCTATGGTTCGAAAACTAGAATGCATTATCTTTACTTTTTAGCTTTTACTTTACTTCAACTATTGAATATCAATTTTCTTATCAATCGAGTTGAACATAGAAAGAAAAAATTGGTGATTTCGATCATATTCATTATTATCTATTTATTGAAGTTTTATCTTCTAGTCAAAAAAGAACAATGACACTGACGCAGTTTAGAATCGATTCTGAGATAAGAATTCTATTTCACAAATCTTGAACATTTCAAAGGTCTCAAAACTTTTAGGTCTCTAAAACCAACCAAGTTGAATGTTGAGAATTCTTCCCTAGACGCATGTGCTTCATTTGGAGGACAATAGAGTCTATTGAATAGAGAGCACTGAATAACTCGATAAACTATAAGAGATCTTAAAAACTACACTTCACATTCCTTGCCTTGAGAAAACCAGGAAACCTTTAAATAAGACAATTTTCAATTTTTCATTCTCGATCAAAAATATGTATTCTTGGCGATATTGATTTATTTAGGTTGAACGAAGAAGAAGATGTTTGTCTAAAGGTTTTTTGTTTCGAGCATTGTTGCTTAATTATCAAAAACAGTTTTGAAGCAGGCAGCAACAACTCCAAGGTCACCAAGGCCATTATGCAAAACATTTTCAGTGGGATGGGGAAAAGCCATTCTCAACAAATTTTTGAGGAGATTCTCTATTTGAAAGTATATACTTTTGGTAATCTCTAGGGAAGGGAGCAACTGCCCTCTTTCCCCTCTGCATACAGCCATGAAGGTCACTAGATGTTTACCTTAAACGACCAAGCTTGGCCACTTGACCCACTTTAAAAAGATTTCCGATAGAAAAACAAGTGCACACAGTTGCTGTGAAAACAGCAAGAAAACGAATATAATAATCTAGAATACCATACCTCATTAAACCAGTGCTAGCCGGCTTGACAACAGCCAGACATACCATTGCTGAGATAGCCGAATCAACAGCTGTCCCTCCTTTCAGCAGAATGTTAACCCCAATATCTGAACAGGCCTGGGAGTCACTTGACACTGCACCGTTCCCTGTTGCGTGCTTTTTTGTGAATGTGTCAATCAGAACTCCAACAGTCAAAGACAATGCAAATAGAACGCAGCCAATAACAATGATTTTGAAGCCATCTGCACTTGGGCATTTCGGTTCTAGAAATTTTCCATCTTCAAGTTTTTTAACACTAGTCTCCTGCTGATGAAAAATATGTGTGAAAAACTGCAAATGGATAAGAATTTAATTTCTCTAGAAGGGTCGTAGTAGGGTTTTGAAAAGTAGAAAAAGGGTTTTAGGAAGAAAATTAAAATGTGTTCAATAAATTACACAGGGAACATTTTGCAAAATATTTTCAAAAGAAATGTTGAAATCTATCAAGGCTCTAGTATGCTAGACAGACCACTCTTATTGGTGAATGCCATATGTTTCCCAACTCACCAACTCCCCAACTCCCATTGTTTAGGGTGGCGATAGTTCTGCACAAATGCACCCCCTAAACAATGGGAATTGGTAAGTTGGGAAGTTGGTGAGTTCTGAGAACCATGACACTGTGTCTGAACGTCACCAACAATATCTGCATTGGACATTGAAGAGACCAAAATAGGGTTGATTTTTGAATATTTTTGCATTGATGTATACAAAAATAAGTAGGAAAATAGAGATCAAAATGAAATGAATAATAATTAAGGTTTTTTGTTTGACACTCAGCAGAGTAATAAGTCAGGCTATGAGTAAAGAACTCGCTGTCATAGTTTTACTAAATTACCAGCTCCTCAACTCACTAACTGCATCTACCGAACCCTATAACCTACCAGAATTAAACGATGGGAGTGAGTAGGTTAGGGAGTTGGTGAGTTGAGAAAACTACAACACCCCTCTGATTGGAACTAAAAAGGTTCTCAATATAAGCTGCAAGAATGAAGCGTGGATGATGAATTTAGTTGTTTGCAGACAAATCCAATATTTCTCAGACATGTTTAATGTTCATTATTGTTTCATTCTCAGACACTATACGCCGTATTGTTTTCCAACCTGTCTTTTACAGACGTTTCAAATTAGCCCCAAACAGCTGGTCAACAACCACATGACACTGCACCTGCTAATAGTTTTACGAATACAAATTTCAATAATTGCATTTAATCCTTTTAACCACTCAATGGTTTTCTTGTCTAATTCTTGTTCTTAATAATTTTCACATTTGTGGTATCTAAATTGTTTGAGCATACTTAGTTTCTATAGATTAGATTTGCAGTTTTAGGAAATTATGTAAAAGGGCAACCCATCAAAAGTTGCTTTTAAAAGGATGGTCAAAATATTGTCCCATTTTCGATCATTTCCACACATATCTTGAAGCTTCAGAAATAACAAGATGTCAGGAGCTTTGCCGGGGGACCCCCCACCCCTGGCACTTAATTTTCTCTGCTATCCTGAAGGTTGAGAGTAGCAGTCTTGAATTATTCAACTACCCCTATTTCTATGGGGTTTGAATGGTTTAGTTCATATATAAACTTTGAGGTTTCAAAATAGGATTAAATTCAAACTTTATTCCCAGTAATCATTGAAATTACAACTCACGAACCTGTTTCCCGATGTTTTACAAGGACTCGTTGCCTTGTTGTCCACTGTTGTTTCAATAACCCGAGTCTCAAATTGCCAAAAATTTAAGAAACTTCAGGTATGTTCTGGAAAGATATTTGCCACATTTCTGGTTTGATGAAAAATTTAGTTTTCTATCGATTTAGTTGAAAAATAATGATTATTGGGTCACACCAAATTTTGCCAAAAAATAAGAACCATTTGCCACTGTCTTGCTCTATTTGCAGTAGAAATAAGTCAGAATTTGGCATTATATGTCTATGCAGACAGACCTTGATCAAATTATCAGAATTTCGAAAAAACAAATTAATACCTTTCCTTCTTCATCATTTTCATTTTGAAACTGCTTGTAATTTTCAGATCCAGGATTTTCCTTTTCTCCCATTGAGATTCCTCCCATCTTTGAGATTTCCTAGAGCTCAATAAACCTAACAAAAATTTCTTTCGCGTGTCTCTTTATCTTCTGCCTTCTTCTCAAGAGATCAATTCAATTGTTTGTTTACAATTTTAGGCCTACAGTTTGTAGCAGCTGCTTCCGTGAATAGCTTTCTTTCCGCCTTCAAAATTGCTCTGGAATAAAGAACTTTGCTAAAGCTGCAACATCTTGCAAAAGAATTCGTCTTTTTGTTTACTGAATTTCTCAAAAAGGTAAAATTCTTTTCAAAATCAAAATCGAGTGTTTGCGAGACATGTTTGATTTTGATGAGTGAGCGCAAAATCCCACCTATTTGAGGTAGTTTTCCTGGTCCGGTTTTTTATGCTCGATGTTTGAGCGAGTTTGGAGTAGACGAATTCTTCAGCACTAACCCCTAACCCTTGACCCTAACCCTTACCTTAAGCCTAATCCCAAGAAATAACCCTAACCCCCAACACTAAGCCTTGACTCGAACGTGAAACCCTAGTCATTCACCCTGATACAATTTTACATGTAAAAAACGGAAAAACAGACCTACTTCTAATGTATGGGATTTCGTGCTCACTTTATTGTTGCGGTTATTGAAGACATGGCTTCATGTGTGCCACATGAATTTCAAAAGAGTAATTCAGAGGGGCATGCCACGTCGATTGCTGTTTTAGTCAGGCCTCCACTCCACATTCTACGTTCAGCACCCTAGGGAACGTCTGTGCAGTACTGGCTGTATTCATTAAAATGTTGTCTGGTCGGGGTCTCGAACAACAAATGAATTTTGGCAGATTTCTAGAGTATACCACAGAACGTAGAGCAAGATGGCTAATAAAAATACATTCATAAAATATGGATCTCAACTACACTCTTTTCTTTTTATAAGAACAATTTCATAAGAACACCAGCCTCGAATTTGGCCAAAACTTAAGAACAAGGTAAGAACAAACCAAAGCTGACCATTTTTGGCTCAATATGAAAATTGTATGAAATAACCATAAGACTGAGAAATAATTACAAAACAAGCAGATTGGCAGCACACAGATAATGTCAGATGGTCAAGAGAGTCAATCAATTTTAAACAATTAACACTACTGATAGCAAGAAAGGCTTCCATATGATTTCAAAAGTAAGAACAATTTAAGAACATTTCAGCCTGAAAATAGACGAATATTTAAGAACAGCCCAGCTTCAAATCAATTTTAATTGTTCTCAATAAAGAAAAGAGTGTATCCTCAAAAGACCATGCATCTTACCATTGCCCCAAACACTATACTTTCCTATATTTCCTACTCTTATTTTCATTTTTAGCTTTTCACATTTCTATTTTCGTTTTTAGTAATAGGCCGTATACAATTAATTGTATTGAATTGTGCTTGTCCATAATGAAAATGAAGTACTTTGGTGGATGTTAGTTCAGATAAACCGTAGAGGATGTTCAGCTTTGGGAAGGAGGGGTGGGGGGGTTACCTATCATCAATACTTTATCAGGATAGAAAACCGTCAGTACTGTTGAGGGATACCATCCAGTACTATGGATGGAAACCACAAGCACTATTCATACAAGACCCTAGGTCTTGCATACGCCTACCATCAATCATCAGTTAGTGCCTTTTTAACATGTATATGTATATTTTTGGGGGCATTAATATCTAATTTTTTTGGGTATTTCAAAATGAAGCTGTGCCTGACCGCCCCTCACTTTTTATGAATGAACAGTTCCCCGTCCCACCAGACTTTTATCAGAGTAAGTATACCAGTTTTTGCAGTCTTTCCGACGTCACAAATGCCAAGCTCAGTATTTGTCCTGCTTTGCCATGTCTCAAATTTTCCCAGCTATCCTAAAGTTCTCTATCGATCAAAAACTAGACAACTAATGTAACACAATTTCTTTACCTTTCGGAAAGCCGAATTCGGTCTCTTGATTTTCAGCCTCAGAAATAATTTCAACTCATTCTTCTTAATAAGAAGACGTTATCTATGAATAATTTATAAAATCAGTATGAAATATGAAATGATGACAAATTTTTTTGTTTTATCAAACAACAGATTCAAGAAAGGTTGGTTTTTATGTTTTTATGTTTGGATTTGCTAAAGGTGATTTCAAAGTAGTTCGTTGAAAATCAGTTGATCAGTTTAGCATCGAAGGCAATAAGAAATTTCAACCTATTAATTTCCAATCTCTCGTGAAAGTAATTACTATTTCTACCAGTCATTCAAACAAACACTCTTAGAAAGGCTAATTTCTTATTGACCATGCTTTCTATTTGGATTTGCCATAGGTAATTAAAAAAGATGTTCATTAAAAAGTCTAAAGAAAGTGTAGAGTGATTGAAAAGCGATTACAGATTATGACATATTAATTTTTTATGACTGCCCGTAATATTTTCACTGCTTATTTCAACAATCATGCGCAAAAAGCTGGTTTTCATTAATGGTTAATTTGACGTTAGTATTTGCTATTAGTTTATTGTAAAGGATTTTATTAACAAACCTAAAGGAAGTGCGGAGTCATTAATAGATCAAAGACAAAAAGGGTGTTAGACTAATAGCTTCTTCCAAAGCAAGTGCTGAGTAAAAAGAAATCGTAATTCTCTTTGCTCCTACAACCATTGGATAATTTGCTCTTTCATTAACAAACACAAACAAAACAGGTTTAAAAGGAAATAACATGTTTTTCAGTTTTCAGATCAAATATAAAGCAAGAGGAATATTCCAGTTAACTTCTCTTCAAGGTTTTCACAAATCAAATCGATTTTTATTCTTGGTTGTCGTGGGTTTCTTAAAGGTTTACTTCAAGATTAATTGGTTAATATGATTCTGTGAAGAACTACAACACACCTTCTGATCAACTTTAAAACCTGAAGAACATTCATTTTGATTCTCATAAAGGATTTCAAGTATTACGTTGCTCTTCACTCTTGGTTGAGCTTGTCAAAAAGTAGTTTCCTTCCAGCTGAGTAAGTGGCTATATTCTATGAGGAAGAACTTAAGATATTGCAAACTACTTGTCGAGTCTTTTGATCAACTTTGAAACCTGAACATTCATTTTACTTCTTTTCAAAGTTTTCAAGTATGAAGTTGCTCTTCATTCTTTGTTAGTTTGTCAAAAGAAGTTTACTTCTACATGAGCAAGTGGTTGCCATTATTCTGCGAAGAAAAACTAAATACATTGGAAGCAAGTTGTCAAGTCTTCTGATCAACTTTGAAACCTGAAGAACATCCACTTTAAATCTCCAAGAAGTTTTCAAGTATCAAGCTGCTCTCCACTCTTAGTTGAGTTTCTCAAAAAGGTTTTTACTTCCAGCCAAGTAAGTGGTAGATATGATTCTGTGAAGAAGAACTACGACTTTGGAAGCAAGTTGTTGCGTCTTCTCATCACCTGTAAAACCCGAAGAATATTTACTTTCATTCTCAAAGAAGTCTTCAAGTATCTCGTTGCTCTTCAAAAATGGCTGAGCTTGTCAAAAAGGTGTTTACTTCTTCATGAGCAAGTGGCTACCATCATTCTGTGAAGAAGAACTAAAAACATTGAAAGCAAGTTATTACGTCTTCCCATCACCTGTAAAACCTGAAGAGATTTCACTTTAATTCTCAAAGAAGTTTTCAAGTATCTCGTTGCTCTTGAAAAATGGCTGAGCTTGTCAAAAAGGTGTTCACTTCTACATGAGCAAGTGGCTACCATCATTCTGTGAAGAAGAACTAAAACATTAGAAGCTAGTTGTTGCGTCTTCTCATCACCCGTAAAACCTGAAGAACATTCACTTTAATTCTCCAAGAAGTTTTCAAGTATTACTTTGCTCTTCATTCTTGGTTGAGTTTGTTAAGATGTTTTTTGTTAAGACCTCAATTTCAAGTTGACCAAGTGGTATATGCAACTCTGCGAAAGTGAGCTAAAAGGGGAAACCTTATCAGAGAATTATATAGAACAACCTGAAAATAGCATATCAGTAGTTTACGCACTACATAATCACAAAGCAAGCAAGTTATCTGATAATGAGTACTAGCAGCACAGAAATGGTACAATATTTTATACTGATGTTTTCATTGTATAATGACGCAGAAAAACTCGACCAATGCAGTGATTTTGAAGCTACCAGACTCTACAAAAACAGTGAATTATTCAAGTTTCAGTCCTCTACAAGAAAGTGATTCGCGGAGTAGTCAATATTACTAGGTCAGTATCTAGACAGTTAACCCAAGCAACATAGCAAATTTGCGAAAATGTCTCCATGCTGGTTCTATTCACCAGAGGCCATTTCAATGACCATTCGAAGAATTTTTGGCATCATCTTCATAACATACTGCCCAGTAATGGTGATAGCCAACGCCCTGTTGATAGTGTCCATATTTGCCACAAGACAGTCGATGAAAAACATTTCGAATTTCTTAATCGTTTGTTTAATGCGAAAATATAAAGATCAAAGAAATCTTGTTGTAAAACTGAATATTCAGGCTAAAAAACAACATTTTAAGTCATTACAATTGAAGACCATTGATAATGATAGGAAATTTTGGAAAACTGTGAAACCCTTGTTTTCTAATAAGAATCCAATGAGTGACAAGATCACTTTAATAGAAGATGGTAGAATCCTCTCAAATGATATTGAAGTGGCTGAGTGCTTCAATGAATATTTTTCTACTATTACTGACAGTCTTGATATTGGACCCCTTTTTAAAGAGGTCCAAGAGCAACTGACTGTAGAACAAATGGTTCTGAGAGCAATTACCAAGTATGAAAATCACTCATCCATAAAGGTGATTAAACAACATGTACCACCAAATGGCCAATCCTTCAAATTCTCTCATGTAACCCCAAATCAGGTTTTAAAGCAAATTGATTTACTGAATAAGAATAAATCAAATAGCGGAAAAATCCCAACGGGCATGGTAAAGGAAACAGGTACAATTATATGTCCCTACCTAACGGACTGCATAAACACTGCTATTAATGATTTCCAGTTTCCAAATGAACTAAAAGAAGCTGATGTAACTCCTTTGTTTAAGAAGGGTGATCCAAATTATAAGGGAAATTTTAGACCGATAAGTGTTTTACCCGCATGTTCCAAAATCTTTGAAAGAATTCTAAAAGACCAAATATGCCCATACATTAATGATAAGCTCTCAGAAATCTTATGTGGTTTTAGAGAGGGGTTTAGTACGCAACATGCTTTGATAAGACTGATAGAAAAATGGAGGAAATGTCTTGACGAATCGGGCCTGGTGGGGACAATTTTAATGGACCTATCTAAAGCCTACGACTGTCTGCCACATGACCTCCTTATTGCAAAACTTGAAGCCTATGGTTTTGATTTCAACAGTCTTTGCCTAATGTACAGCTATTTGGATTGCCGCCATCAAAGGGTCAAGATTGGTTCACAGCGAAGTGCTGCTGCAAAAATAAAAATTGGGGTCCCACAAGGATCTGTCCTAGGTCCATTGCTTTTTAACATATTTATAAATGACCTTTGTCTGATGAGATTAGACTGCGAAATCTGTAACTTTGCAGATGATACAACCATATACTCATGTGGGCTAGATCTTCAAGAGGTAGTAACCAATTTGGAAAATGACCTCCGCAGGATAATCCACTGGTTTACCAACAATGGAATGGTTGCAAACCCTAAAAAATTCCAGCTAATGTTCCTTGGTCTAAAAGGAAATAGAAGACTGAGACTTAACATTCAAGAGAACAAAATATCTACAACAGATCATGTTAAATTGCTAGGGATCGAAATTGACAAGAAATTGAAATTTAACAAACATATTGAAACAGTTTGTTTTAAAGTAAATCAGAAAATTAATGCCTTCTCTAGACTAAATCATTACATTTCTAGAGAGCAGGCATTCACAATTTGCAAAGCAGTTATTTTATCGAACTTCAATTATTGTCCTTTGATTTGGCTATTCTGTAGTAAAAGTGCAAATAGCGAGATTAACCGCACACATAAACGTGCGCTCAGAATCCTCCACAAAGACTACGAAAGCTCGTTTGAAACATTGCTTGCCCAAAGTAACAGCTTTAATATACATGCACAAAACTTGCAGAGACTAATGATAGAAATATACAAGTCTCTGAATCATCTAAATCCATCGCTAGTGTGGGAATTTTACGAGACCAAGCATGTAACTTATAATCTAAGAATAAAGAATCTATGCAAGTTACCACAAACAAAAACACAAGGATTTGGGCAAGAATCGTTGTCCTTTAGAGGGAGTTTCCTTTGGAACACGCTCGAAGACATTATGAAAAATGAAAAAACAGTAACAGCTTTCAAAAGGAGGATAAAAGAATGGGCCGGCGAAAAATGCACTTGTAAAATATGCCGCTAATCATAGTTTAACCAAGTAATTATTTATTTGTAGTTTAATTTTTTTCTGTAAATAGTTGGTTTGAATTAGTATAAATTTTTACTATTGTTAGTACCAACTTTAAATATTATCGAAATGAAATGAAATTAAGCACTGTGGATTGCATCATTGGCGCAATCGTAATGCCTCTTCGCGTCATCGAGTGCTTTTGGCTTTCATCTGAAGGGTTCTGCCTGTTCGTACACATCTCAACAGTCCTTCAGAATTTCGCAAGCTGTTGCTCATTCCTCTTCACCATGTTACTTGCAGTGAATCGCTTCATGCATATGGACCCTAATCACCGCAGATCTCCATCAAGGCTGGCAAAGTTTTTCGAGAGGCCTAGAATCTACATCATCATTCTGGCATCATCTTCATCGTTTGCTCTCGTATCCATCGCTTCATATTTCATAATGCAGTTAGAATTAACCTTCATAGCCTCCCTCACTTTCATCGATGTATTTCTCGTTCTGATGACCACGATATCCTTCTCTGTGCTATACACACGAGGCTATCGGCGAATACGACGCCACGTGGCGGAGAACCCGATCCATGCCAACAGGGGAGGGCCTAATTCGAACCAGAGACCTGAATACTTGAACGAGTTGTTCACAACTGTGCTCCTTCTGCTGATAGCAATCAACATATCGTGGTTGCCAGTTGTTTTCTTCGGCCTGGCAGTTGCTCTGTGGAGCATCAATGGTTCCAATGATGTCGACCCGAATCGATTCTTTGTTGCGAGTAACACGACTTACGTTCTTTTCTTCTTTAATAACGCAGTCAATGCACTGATCATCCTTTATCGAAATAAGAAGTCAAAGGAATGGTTGGTCAGCCATTTTGGATTTTGTAAAGACCATGGGCAGCAGGGGGAATTGCCACATAATGCTGTTGGGGTAATCAACGATCAAGTCGTAGAAAACTGAGATAATAGTCAAGGGGTTAAATGAACTAAACTTGCTTTAAAAGGCACCAAAGAAACAACTCATCAAACTCCAGATTGCAGTACTTAACAGTTAACAGTATAGCAATAGAGAACGGAGAAGGTAATGAAGGGGGTCAAGTGAACTAAATGTGCTGCAAAATGCACGTATAACTAACACAATCAGCGAAACAGTAATTCAGCCCAAACCCAAGCAAACTTGGTGTCATTTCAAAGCAAGAGTTGCAGTTTCAAAATAACAATCTTATTAGAAATATAACCCGCATATAAAAACCGCTTGTTTTTAGCCTGTGCACAGAATATAACACTTTCAGAAGTGTATTAAACTACAGTTTTTCAAAGGACAGTGTCTGTGACGCAGGCTACTTGTTTATAGAGCCTGAACCCTTTATTTCAGCATATTAAAGAACTCGTTCTTTCCATTCTTTAAAAATAGATCTGATAAATATGTAAAATATTATTTAAGCAAAAGAGGGCTGTATATAAATAGCCATGTAATTTAATACCACCCATCCCGAAGCAAGCCTGTGCAAATGTCCCCAATAATTAAGAACCTTTCAAGGTAAACCTGAAATATAGTCCCAGTTTAAACGTCGCTTTTCTGCTATGTCGAATTAAATCCAATGAATGGAACAGTAACTCCACAAAATGCGACAATGAATTTAAAAGTCAAATAAAACTCAGTGACGTCGAATTACATATGCAGCAAATCCATTGAGCCTGATCTAATGTTGCATTTAATTATCTAATACGACAGCGAGTTTAAATGTTGCATTTGTGCTGAAATTAATTGTCACCGAAGTTCCTATGGTTTCTTAGGCCTAGTGTCAAATACAACAAAGGCTGAAAAGTCGAAAAGGTCCCGAAGAAGACCAGCCGAGCGGGAGAATTAGAAGCAAAGAAATGGCGATTTACAATTTAAACAAATCCAATTGTCACTTCAGGATGATACATGGTATTAATAGTACAGTGGATAATCGTTTATACATGCTGTACAATAAACAATTCACACTCAAACACTATACAAATAAACACAAGCACTTGTTAATATACTGCCTTTCTTGTTGCATTAAAGCCTTTCCTTTATCTATCATGCATTGCGAACGCCTGAAAATCAACGTAGGCTACATTGATTTGATTGTGGAAATAGAGGGGTGGGTATTGGTTTGGTAATAAAGCCATGACAGAGATCTATTCAAAAGATAGGAGAATAATTCAGTATAATTTTGGTACATGCTCTTTCCCTTAGAATGATTCTGGCTAGCCCTTAGGCTGTAAGATTAGGATTAGTGGATCTTTTTATCTCGAGATTGGGCCTAGAAGTAGATATCGCCGAGTCCTTCTTTTCTGGATTTCCTCCACCGAAATTCTTTATTGGTAAGGGAAAGCTTTATGAAACAACTTCAAATAGTGGGCTGTCATATGCAGATTTGAAATCTATAACTTTTTACCCATACAAATTACATTAAAGGATACTCAAAAGAGTCTAACTTATTGATAGTTTAATTTAGTAGGACTCAAATAGTGTCCAAAAATTTTTGAAAACACCCTTGAAAATACATCAGGAAGAAAATTTCATGGGGGTATCTATAATTAACTTGGAAAGTTTCCACTCTGTAAAGAATTAATTATCAACTCTATTCACGGCTACTTCTAGAATATTAGGACGTAAAACCAACTCTGAAAACATCTGTTATCAAGAACAACGGAATAGCCATCGTTGATTTTCAGACACGCGCAATGCATCATTGACGGAAGAGAGCCTTTAATACCATTGTCGTTTTACGCATTTTGCATATAAACAGTAAAATACAATAAGAACTCAAGAAATAGTACAGCAGAAATTGAATACAAATGCTACCCTTCTACGCCTAAAAATTTGTAAAAACTACATAAAAATATCATGGTACATTTTTAGAATCAAATTACGTTCTATTTTATCGTTTCAGAGGCAATTGCAAGTTAGTTTGGTTGTCATTGAATGGAAGTTAGTTGCAAAAGGTAGACGTTTCTTAGGCCTTGTCTTTATCTTCCCTTTGATGATTAATGGACACGAGTCAAAAGAATCAGGTAACAACTAGTTAGAAAATAAACTATTGGAAATATTCACAAAATTGGGAAAAAATTCGTGCACAAGGACCTTTGCTTTTAGCTAACCTTTGCTATTGAATTAGAATACTATTAGCTATTTACATTTGCTAATAACACAGAATACTATTAGTTATAAACCTTTGCTATTAACACAGAATGCTATTAGCTATCAACCTTCGCTATTAACACAGAATGCACTTAGCTATTAACCTTTGCTTTTAATAAATAAGCCTATAAGCACAAAACGTGGGTACGCTGTCTGAATTTCATATAAGGGGAATAAGATTGTCATAATCTTTAATTATATAACAGGCTTGTGTATCTCATAAGGTTCTCCACTGATTTTTGACTGGTGACAAGCACGTTTCTATCAGACATCGTACAACCAGGAACCAGTCAACGTTTATAAACACAATACTGGTGGTATGACGGAAAATCACAGCCCTTAGTGACTTTATCATAAACAAAGGTTATAAAGTGAGCAAATAAAGTCGTTCAGGTAGGCAGCCCAAAGGCCGTATTCTCCTTCATCAAAATATATACCTGTCCTCTGTACCAGCTTCTAGACTCCGAATCTGTTAGAACATTAAGTTTCAAATGATTAGTCAAAAATCAGTTGAAAAATATAAAACCATACGTCACAACGATGAACTTTACTCCTTCCGAGCTATAGATTTTAAGCTCTTTAGTTTGATTACTAGGAAACAAGGTGTATAACCAACAAGTTCAAATACTGTTTTCATCGGTCTAATGCATTTTAGGCTATTTATGCCTAAATAAGGCAGTACTTACGTGGCAATGGAGGCAGGACTTCCATATTTGGCCAACTTGAAATTAACAAAATTAACAAAATTCAGTGGTTCTCAATAATTTCTAGCTTCAATGACAACCAAACCATAACTGTTCTTGCATGACTGAGAACATTCACAAAGGAATATTTAAACTAATTTTTAACATCAAATCGGTGAAATCAGGAGATACGAAGTAAAGTCATTGATCTACATTCATTGTACAAAATACTCAGCTGTTCTTTACAGTGTAGCAGGCGCGGCTTCGCGTCATTGCAACTGGCTCGTGATTTACCCACAGTTTATAGAAATCGGACGAAGTATTCTTTCGACAGAAACATGAACCATAAGCGATTGAAGATAATAGGGATAAATAATACGGACAGATACTGATATCAATAGGGACTTTCTCTATAAGTAATAGTAACATTAACACTCCCCTCCTTTTAGTATTACACCACTAAATTCAAATTGACACAATTTTGGTGACTACGCTAAAAGTAGAAATTATCAGGACTCTAGATAGTCAGATCACAAAACATACTACTGGCGGGAAAACGTGCTGACGCCATAATATTGACAATGTCAAAAATAATATGACTGAGAAACTGACTGCAGCATATTGAACGGGCTGTGGCTAAAATATGGACAGGGAGCAAGGAAGATATTTAGGAAGGATCAATGCACAGGTGTTTAAAATGCTAGTTCAAAGATGGTACTGAAAACAGACACTTCTACAAAACATGACAGGTCTTATTTCGTGCTATGCATAATAGGTAGGGCATGGCTAAAACCATAAAAACAACCATCACAGCTTGTAATTACAGAAGATATAGGCTATTACAACTTTAATATGTCAATTCTGGTATCTATGCGTTGCTAAGCAGCATACTCCCATCATGCATTGCGTGAAATGAGATCTCCTATCCTTTAAAGAAGCCTCGAATACTACTAGTGTTGATCTCACGTAAGAGGCAAAATTATTAGTAATTCACGGGCCAGTGGCAAGACGGTGCCGTGACGCTTACGATTTTAGACAGTGATGTTTAAAGTTCATATGCAAAATAATGTACATACTGTATAGCAGTGTGTTGTTAAGCATGGTACAATTAATCAGCCGCTATAAACGTTCGGCGAGGTAGGCCAACTATTTTCAAATAGCATTTACATGAAAGGGTTCCAACCCAAATGTACAGGAATGTACAAGATTCACAAAAATAATTACGAGCTTTTTAGGCGCTGCTTGTGTGGAGAAAAGAGGCCGGGCTGTGTGGGGATTGAATCTTAGTAGGTGTGAGGGCGAACAGTGGAGGCCAAGAAATGTTGCCACAAGGAAATCAAAAGCTTACATCAAATACATCAATTCAATATTTCACAGAAGGCAAGTACATTCGTTGGGTTTTATTTATGTTCTTCATCTGACGTAATACTTTGATCATTGTCGGGAGGGGACTGTCAAGAAGGTCCATTTACTGCAAAAGTGTAGAATGACTTATAAAAAAAATGTTTTGGCCGTCATAATAAAAACAAGAGCATTAGCAGTTAACATGACGTCATTCTTGGAATGTTTATACACAACAAGCAACTTTTTTTCGGTGTTTCAAAACAGTTGAAATATGACTTTCTCATGCAAAAGTGCTGTTTTTTACTATTTCGATACAAAATATAGATTAGACATTTGAAGTTGCTAACGTTTCTCCAAATATGGTCACATCACGTGACTATAATTCACTTCTTTAAAAATTATATTTTCACCAAAGGACACGTAATGGATAAATGGAATTTTCGAAAGATAAAACTGTAATTAGGGGTGAGAGGGGGCAACCAGGCTATTTTCTCCACAAAAACAAGAGCTTGAATTTGACAAGAATTACAATGAAGCTCGGTGATGATTTTAGAACGATGTAAAAGGTGCAAAATTCAACACGCAAAACATACTTCTTAATTGCAGTATAAACACAATTATGATAATATTAAAAGTGGGTAAAATACAATCAAAGCAATATGCCTAAATTGTGGCGAAGGAGAACCCTCAGCCTGGGTGACACAATAGGCGTGATTTTGTTCACACCAAGGGCTTAAAGCAGAGCATAGGTGCAGGGCAACTGTGGCGAGGGGTGCAATTGGGTGCTAGAATACAAAAGCTCATGTAAGAAAAAGATTGGGACAGTTGCAGATAATTAGCTTATTTCAACGACTAGAGGAGAGGCTAATGACAAATGACTTCAGGTTGTCAGCTGGATCAGGGCATTAGAAACCATGACTCGTGCTTTCGACAAGTCTTTTAGCATTTAATAGAGAGACTTGCAGACATCTATCCTAATTGTCCACTCTATGCAGCACTACACAGGGAATACAATCATGAAATCACCAAGCATTAAAATATGCCTTTCTAATTCAACATTTGCATAGAGAAACAGTACTAGCCCGGAGTGCTAGCGAATGAGTTGTCATGGTGCTGGCTTCTAGAAGTCATACATCCAGACGCTGACGTCATAAAACCAGATCAGAACTTGTAAAGCGAACTGCTAAGCTACTAAGCCAGCTACTCCCAAAATTCTTTACAATTGTGGTAGATCTCTTAGGAAACTACGCGACTGTAACGATATTGCTGTCGACATCTTTAGTTTTCTTTTGCAAATTTAATAGAATTGTAGCAAATTATTTGAAATCCATGCAAAATAAATTCAATTACATGCACCTTATGTGGCATTCATTTGTAATACACAAGTTTTGTATTTTAAAACAACTGCTACAAACTCTCAATTACAAATTTGACGCAAAAGTCTAGAATCTACACAGTCCAAAAGATCTAGACCATGTTCATAGATTTCCAGTGGCACATCACAGCACCCGCTTTGTATAGAATCAAGGAGCTAGCAAGAATATAAACCCAGTACCCTCTATTTGGCTCATACACCCAACACCAAACCTGTATGAGCAGAGCAAGACATGCCGTACAAGAGCAGTAACCTCCAATGACACGGGGAACCCCCCTCCTTTGTAAATGACGAACATGCCTTAAAAGTGGGGTATAATTTTGATAATAAGATGGCACACAATATACAATCGTTTAATAGGCATGAGCGTAAAATACTAAAATGGGAAATTAATTATAATTACGGCATATGCTAAATTGATAAACAAGAACTCAAAAATTTCTACTTATAATCAACTACAAAAGATTTTACAATTTTAAACGAAATTCGATAAGATAATTCACACCTTAATAAAAGTGGGCTGGATACACGAGGGTAAGCCTATACAGGTTCAAAACTACAAATATCAAGTAATTATGCAATAATTAACATGAATTATAATAATTAACATGAATTATAATGATTATAAAAAGGTAATAGCTTGTTTTAGCCGTCCAAAACAACGAGTTTCAGCCAAGCGCAGTAAAAGGCCTATCTGATCGAAACCAGACGATGTTCTTGGTAATTCAAGGAAATTTCGTGGTCATGCAAAGGACGCTCGCCTTTCTTTGGCTTGGGGGCCTGCCAGAACTGCCTCGACTTATTGTGGCGAGATACCCAATCAAGAGCGTAAGGTTTGAGCATCTCGAAGGCCTAGATTTGACCCATTACAGAAGTCAAAGTTATCGGAGACATTTGATTGAGTTGAGTTGCTAACGATATTGTTGTTGTTGTAGTTGTTCTCCTACTTGCTCAATTAGATTGTTGCAGTGTGAGACCGGTAGCTACAAAATGGCAAATGCATACTAAATTAAGGTTTAGACCATGTTCCACTATTTTGCGGTATAATTTGAATTATAAGCAAACCCCCAATCAATCGTCCAGTACCGATCAGCAAAAGACCATTAATAAACAACAAAAAATAATGATATAATCACCTTAGGTGCTAATGAAATCATAAATGAGAAATAAAAATTATTCATTGTTAAAATAAACAGAGTTACTTAACAGATGAGAAATGGAGGCATCAGACACCGATGCATCAAAGCTTTCAGCACTACGATCAATAATTACAAGACCCTAGACCATGTCTGTTAGAAGGCCATGTTTATGTTGACACCATGTCTATCATGAGACCTTGTCAATAATGGATACCATAACTAGTGTAAGGCTTGGCCTATGCGCAAATCCATGATTGTAAAAGTCTAACGCATAAACTAGGCATTTCTAGCTGAAAACGGAATTTCTGAGATGGCAAAAATTAAATAATAATTAAAAGAAAAAAATGTACAAAACATAATTGCAATTATACGATTAAAATAGATAAACAACAGTTGCTATATATTTCAGTGGTGAACAACAAGTAAGAAAATGAATCAATAGGCTGCTTGCAAGTCAGCTGACTGAGTTTTGCAACATAGATGGAATTGAATTGAATAGGTACTGTATAGTAACAAAGCATAGATTGAATTGAATTGAGTAGGGATTGCATAGCAGCACTGATAGAAACTTTGTCATCAATGGTCAGCCATTCAATTCAATTCAGCTATCAAATTCAATTGCCACTCTTTGATAAAATTTGGCCAGATGAAATGCAAGTGTGCCAAAAAATGGTAAGAAAAATACCAAATTTACATCACCTGGCCTCCTGGGGTCATGAACACCATGTCCATATTTGGCTTCATGAAGAAGGTCTTCTCCAGCTTCTCAAGCTTGGCAAGGATGTGTTTGCCGTAGGTGAATTTACGGAGTGTGGCAACATGAGGCCTGATTCTGTGCACCAACATTTTCTTCTGCAAGGGCTCAGCCACATCTATCATCTTCTGCACCACGTAGTTTGCGAATTGGTCTTTCATCATTGTGTACAAAGCAGCAGGGTTTCTACGAAAAAAAATATTCATTCTTAACACCTTGTTTCACTAATATAAGGTTGCTATAATATAGATGGTTGCAGATATTGCTAACCTTTACCGTCACACAAAACCATAGGTCTATACGTTCAAGCATCGTTAATTCGTTGGGTATGGTCTAACACGGAAACCGGGATAAATGAAGACCTATTTCATCACCAGAGGCCCAGTAGTGGTATTTGTCAAAGGCAGTAGCCTGCTCTCGTTCAAGAATTAGTTATAAGAGAGAGATGGTCAAGAAACTTGACAATTGTCATTGCATTCCCTTGGGAGTGAACTTCCAGAAATCTGCAGGTGAACTTGAAAAGTAAATCAAAAGTGCACACCAGCAAAGGAAAACAATAAAATGTTACTATGTCATGTGATTGATTTGCTTAGTTGAGCAGAACAATAACAATAACAAAGTACACAATAATAACAGTACACAATAACTAAAGGATTCAGAATATTCTCAGCACAAAAAGTTGAAACAATTGAAACCGTCAGTTCACAGACCGTCTACTTTAAAATGACCATGGTTCAAGGAGATACCTTGCTTTGAGAAGATTTCATTTTCATTGGGATGAAAACATCAAAAAAATATTTAAATCCTCCTTTGATTGAACCAAATCTAGATTTCATTTTTGAAAATAAGCCCTCTTCCAATAGATCGGTCTTATTTTGAAAAAACAAAGATAAAAAGATTCGACAATTTTCCAAAATAATTTTCAGTGCGAGACTTCTCCAAATGAGGTTCAAACAGATATGCAGCTCTGATTTTGAATGTGTTAAGAACTCCTTCCACCCAATGATGAAAATTAAAACGATGAGAAGAGATGAAGAAACTTACCCGTCATTGCAGACTTCATCAATGAGTACAGCTCTGTCTTGCCTTGAAGCATGCGAAACGCACTTCTCTACAACATTGCTGCAAAGAAAATTATAACGCTTGTAAACATCCAAACAATACTTGGATAAAAATAGGAGAAAACGTAATGAAGTTGTGAGGTTCCTGAGGAAATATGTTTTAATTCAGATCTGAATGGCTCTGCCCAAACATTGGCGTGATCTGCAGATCCATAATATTCAACCAAGACAGTGTCAAAGAAAATGAATAGGACTCAAATCCACAACCTTTAGATCAACTATAGTGCGCTTCCACTGTGCTGCCTGGAAACTCGCACAATCCAAAAGACATATCAATCACACAAATTGCACCACCATTCACCAAACATAGAGAAAACCAATCTGGTTCTCTAAAATCTATACATACTTGACTTTTCCACACTAAACCTGTTGATTTCAGACCATCATAAGTCTAAATCAAAATTTGGGGTTCGTCTAGAAGCAGTAATTTTCAATTTGAAAACTTCTGTAGCAGAAATTGGTGGAGTGAGTAAAATTGGTAGAACCTTATACAACTACAGTAGATCCCGATAGCTCGAACATGCGATAACTCAAACTCCCGCTAACTCGAACAGATTTGAAAGTCCTCTTGAGCCTTATTCATGTTATAAAGAGCCTCGATAACTCGAACATTCGTTAACTCTAACTATTTTGATCGTCCCTTGGTTGTTCGAGTTATCGGGATTCTACTGTATATGCAGTTATGTAGTGCATGCTACCGTAGGTGCCCCTGCTGGAAACAAGACCTTGCATCAGGTCAGCACGTTCTAGTAAGTTTAACAGAAACTCACTCACTCCAAGGTTAGTAGCTAATAGGTTCACAAGAAGCTATTCAACCAAGACATACCTTGCAAACTTATGCTGACTGAGCACAACAACATTTCCCCTGACCAGGTCAATGATTCCAATCTTATCATCTGGGCTACCATGCTCCAAAACATGCTGGATGACATAGTTGCCGTATTGGTCTTGCACCAGGCGGTCTGTGTTCTCATGTAACTCGCCCAGAATGGGTGCTGTCTGTTCTGGGTTGCAGTGCTCCAAGATGCGTTGGATCACACGACAGCCGTATGGGTGGGTGGAGAGAGCAAACACCTGGAAGAGAAAACAGGTCCTGCAAAACATGGACATCTAATTGGAGGAAAGAAAGTTTGATAGAAAGAAACTTTCAGAGAAAGAAATTTCTACGTTATTTGTCAAAGATTTGGGGAGGTAATACCTACAGAATTGTCAATTGGTTAGGATGCAGCACTCAAAGGAGTCAAGATTTTTGGAGAATCAGTGTGTCGCATAATCATCATAATAACTGTAATATAGTATAATGTATGTCAATCAATGTCAAATAAATATTTAAGTAGGGGCTTTTGTGGCTGATACATAGTTTGTTTACTTCCAAAAAGCCTAGAGATGGCTTGGCGTATCTTTCAAAGGTTGAATAGTATTTAATTGTAATAGAACTTTAGGATGGCAAGCAAAATCAGAAACATAACGAGATCAAAAGTAAACCTAACGAATGACGTACTACTCTGATGAGTGCCAGAGACAAAGCTTTAATAGATAATATGTTAAAAGCTGTTTTTCCGATTTTTCTTGCATTTCTTTTAGAGATTTCTTTTATAAAAACCAAGTACAGCTTGTCAATGTCATTATCATTTTATAGTTATAAGCAAGAAACTTCATGAATAACAAAGTGGATTGAAGAAGTGATTCCAATGCATGCACCAAAAAGAAACACCTAAGCTTTGACATGTTATACAAAATCCTGTGTTAAGTTTGTTGTAAAGATTAAGTTAGTATTAAGTTCAGAAAAACTGAATAATTGAACACTCTTTTGAATTTTTCAGAATTAAATTAGTTGCATAATAAACGATTTGGAAAGCTCTTTATAACATACACAAGCTAAGAGTTGACAAGCAGTGTAGAGAAATGCAAAGTAAGACATCTCAGGTGCCAGTAGGGTTCCTATGGCAGGTATTAGAGGTCACAGGTATTAGAGCTTATAGAAACACAGGTCAGGTAAAATTTTCTTCTGTTCCCAACCTGACTTTGAATTTATGAATAGACTATAACTTAGATGAACTATTTTCACATCAATTGTCATTTCTTAAATTTTGGGTTTAGAATAGTGTTCACGTTGAGACCAGAAACAAATGATTGCACAACATGCGCTTCTGTATGCTATGACCTGATAGTACCAATATGAATATTGTTTGTGTGTGTATCTCTAGGCAGTGTAATCAATTTAACCAATTCTAAACATTATTTTACCTTTTTTAACAATTAAGTGTAAGTCAGTAAAGCAGTTTCTGTCGGCTTGCATCAACGTTCGTTTGTCTCCGAAGAAGTCACGTCATACTGTCAAGTTGTTATCTACTGATAGCAATAAACATTTAGTCATGTGAAAAAATAGTGTAAAAGTTGTTACTGATGATGAAAAGTAAAGATCAGTCATTAAACTTCTTTAATCGAATTGTGAATTTTCAAAAATAAAGCTTATATTTCATTTATTTCTATCATAAAAAATGTAATTCTCAGCAGGATCATACTATTTTACTGCAATATGTCAAAGTCATAGGGCTCTTAGGTATAACTATAGTAAAATGCTGAGTAAAGTAAAAACCCGGACAAAACAACCACTTCTTTTAAGAAACTCAACCCTAAAATTTTAGCATTTTAAAGAACTTCTTGAAATTATCTAAAATAACTGCTCTAATGAAGTTATAAAATATACTTCAAGAGCAAAAGAGTGCTTAAAATGCATAGCTTTGTCAATTTAGACAACTCATTCTTAAACAATTCTGATAAAATTTCAATGATACTAAAGAACCTTGTGGCTAATGCTGAAATATGCAGGTTCTTATAAGTGGGTTTTTACTGTATAAGAACAACATCTTTGGTCTGTCGTTACACTAAAAAATAGAATTTGCAACCAGTTCTCGTTTGAATCCAGCTTTCATCAACAAGGTAAACATAGTTTTATTCTCCGTATAAAGGCAAAAGTAGACCACTAATCAGGCTTTCCTTTCCTGTGTTTTCAAATGACTGTAGATGATGAAAAAGTTTTAATACCTGTCCCCTGAAAGCATCAATGATGTATTGGAGATGTGCAGCATCAACACACTCAATGCATTTCTGGACAACATGGTTGCCATTTTGGTCCTTCACACATTTCAACACGTGTCCATCTAGCTCTGTCACCAAATCTCTCTACAAAGAAAGATAAAAAATTATAGCAAATCTAGTAATTGATCTGGAAAATCTAGTAATACAAGGAAAATATGCATACTATCTTCATAAGGTATTGGTTTATGCTTGAAGCACAAAGGGCTCACTGAATAAGTAGACTAATCAAAAAGCAGTTAATAGGCAATTACACTTACTGTTTTCTCAAGGTATTGTTTCAAGTGCAAAGCACAAAGGGAACACTGAACAGATAAACTAATAGAACAGAGGGACCTTGGTCCTTCCTCTCTATAAGATCACACCACGTGATTCCTTGGGGCGTTTCTGCCTGGAATTACAGAGAGCTGGCCAATTTTATCCTTATACTTTACTTGACAGGTCTGAAGATGGTTCCAAGCCTACTATTCTTTTCAAGCCCACTAACAAGAGCAGAGGCACACATTTATAGCCACAATATATGTATCTATTAAAATATGTTGTGTGTTGTGAATCAAAACGTCGTAAAATTAACACAGCCTGTGATAAATTTTTTTAGATTTTTTATATTATTATTAGCTTTTTGATACAGCATGAAATCAACACCGTTCAAGGCAAACCATATAAACATTGTTAGAGGCAAATTACGTTAATTCCCTTTAATAAGGTTATGTCTTGAATTCAGTACAGCATTTATTAAGACCAAACAAGAATTAAAACAGATAAAGTACCGGTTGAAGTTTGCTGTTGACAGAGAGAAACTTACTTGCACACTGGGAGGAATAGACTCAAGTGCTTTCTGGATCACCCTACAACCATACATCTGGAGGGCAAGCTGCAACACATGGCCTTTAATCCTGTTGGCAAGTGACAACTTCTGCTCCGTACTGCCAAACTCAAAGAACTTCTGAATCACATAGTTGCCAAACACATCAGTCATGAGACTATATGCGGCTGACAATATCTCACTGAATACCAAGTTCTTCTCCATGACTGAGGCTCGTTCTAATTTCTGCTGAATAAAGCGTGATCCATGCTGATCTTGAGAGAACTCTACGATGTGGTTACTCAAATCTCTCAGCTGCAGATTGGGATGTCTGTTATTCCTGAAGTCTTCAAGCAGCTTACTGCGGCCTGTGTCCCTGCCTGATTTGCGATATATTCCAGTTGCTGATTGCCCAAAGATATTCCCACCAACTAGATTTGATGAGGCACTGCCAAACTTTCTGTCTGCTTGTGAATTGAACAAGCTCATGTAGCCGGAGAATCGGCTGTTGACTGGACTCCCCATGTTGAAAGAGCCAGGGGTTTGGTGGATGGGTGATGTGTTTGTGTCACTGATATTTAAAGTATTTGCAAGTGGCGTGTTGACGGTCAGTGCTTGGTACGATCCAACAACACCTTGGTACACTTGGTGTTTATCCACTTGGCTGAATGGGTCTCTTCGTGCTTGGACATTGGCTATATTGGGTGTAACAGCAGATGAAGGTAGAGATGTTTGCAAGTGACCTCCAATCACTCCTACAGGTCCTCCATTCTGCATAGGCATATTAGACACCCCGTTTACAGCATTGAGGGTGCCAAGGTTGCCTGTAGATAAATAGCCAAGGTTAATTGAGGAGCCTTGCTGTTGTCGTTGTTGCTGTGTTGCCTGCTGCTGCTGTTGTTGCTGCTGTTGAGCGTTGTACAGTTGGATTGTTTGCGAGTTAGCACCCTGCATTCCTGGGCTCACTGCAGCTTGACCAGAATTATTGATCACCATAGGAGAGACCATTCTGATGGGGTGTCCCATTTGGTTGGTGAGTTGTTGGCCCATTTGATTTGTTAGCTGTTGGGCCATACGGCCATTGATGATCACCGGGTTTCCTTGTTGATCATAGAAGGTAGCACCGGCTGGAATGCTCAGTGGGGCCTGGATAACTTGGTATCCTGTTGGAGTGGTGCTCAATTGCTGTCCCATCATCTGCTCACCGGATGATCTTGGGGCATTGGCCTGTGGACGAACTTGCCCCTGCTGCATCTGCTGAGGTTGCTGCTGCACAAATGCAGTGTTGCCACCAGTATTGGCATATGCCCATGGCTGGATCCCGTAAGCAGCAGCATACTGAGTTGGAATAACAGCAGGCTGGCCGTTGGCATTCAGAATTGAGATGCTCCCATTGGCATATGGGTCTTGCGGGTTGTTTGCAACGAAATAGGGGCTTGAGCCAAGGGCTATGCCGTATGACTGTTGTTGTTGCGCATTCCCAATTATAACCTGTTGTTGATGCTGTTGGTGATTGGCATTCTGGCCGGCAGCAATGACGTCTTGATTGCTTGAGGGGGCATGTTGACCCTCCCCATAACTGAATGGCAGTGTTTGTATGCCAATAGCACTGGGGTCAACTTGGGTAATGAACTGCACGGGGGATGTAACAAGGGAGTCTGAATTTTCAGAATTGTGTCTTCCATCTTGGGAGAAGCCATTACCATTTGCTCCTTCTTGTGAGGCTTGAGAACCAGGGTCTGGAGATTCCTGGCTGTTCTGGCTATTCCCAGGAGTACGACTGAAAGAGAAATTTCAAATGTAAGAAAAGATGTGAGAAGTTGGCAAAGAAAGAAGATAAACCCTTATTTAGACTAAAGTATCCCTTCAACATTTACCAGGGAGTTTTTAATTGAAAGGATTTGCACTCAAAAGAAACACTTTTCAATTAGCATTGTTTAGAGGGCTGCAACTTCAGATTAGAAAGTAGCCAAAATGTTGTTCATTTGAAACTGCTGAGCTACTGAGCATATCTATATTATTTTCCTAGTCTATCGCGTAAACAAACAAATATTCAAGTACAGTACATCCTCGATTATCCGAACCTCGATTATCCGAACGCCAAAAGTTTTCATTAAAAAATTACAAATCGTTGTTATTGTTGTTATTATTACATATCGTTGTTGCAATTCACAAACAACTGTTGCCTTAGTTATGTTGTTGGTCTTTCCGTTTGCAAAGCTTTTCAATTTGTATTCAGTTTGAGCATCATTTGACTGTTCAGGACGATGATAATAACCTTTATAGCAAGTTTAATAGGTAAAATGTTCTTCCTCGATTATCCGAATTTTTGCGTATCCGAACGGCCCAACAAAAATTTGAGTTCAACCTGTTCGGATAATCGAGGATGTACTGTACCTGAAAGTCGATTGAGGTTCATCTTCAGGCAGAGGTGTGCTTGAGTGAGATTCTGGTTTTTGGATGCGCTGGATATCCAAATTGGTGATTTCATGCTCTGCTTCTTCATAAGGCGATTTGCGTAGTTTTATGTTGTTTTGGGCTTGCTCAACTTCAGGAGATTCCTAGAAAAATAAAAAAATTGAATTCAATCTTCAGTCTCTTAGAATTAGAAGTAGAATGAGTGACACGGGTCCAGCTTCAGGAGCATTGCTGGTTGGGAAGGTACTTTGATGGTAATGTCTTAATGTTTCACCAGATGGATTGATCAAACGTTTGTCAAGCACTTGCAAAAGCAACAACCAAAGCTTTCTGTTGCCTAGGTAAAATCAAAGTCCTTATGTGAAATCGATAATACAGTGGTATGACTCTATAAATTACATATTGCTAGAGACTCTACAAAGCTTGCAATTAAAATGTTGTTTATTTGGCAGTCATTTTGAAATCAAAGATTATCTTAGCACAGATGTTTGTAATAAACAAGCCAAGACTTTATGCAACTCAATAGCTTTCCCGAATATTTACAACAGACCCTTAGCAAATAGCTGGTGAACTCAACCCCCATTTTCAGGTTTTCATCAAATTATTCCTTAATTTTTCAGAAACAAAAGCCCTTTTAAAACCCTTTGCATGCTGTGGGCCCAAAATTGGGCCCAGCCAGTGCATTCGCTTCCATGCTGCGGGCCCAATTTTGGACCATGGCAATAGCTCGTATACTTTGCGTTATTCTACGTGTTCTCTTTATTGTTTAAAATCATATGAGATGTTTCCTATATTGTTTTTATTTGTTCTCTTATATGAACCTGAAAAAAGGTAAGGTCAATATTCAAAATTCCATGTTATTGTGGTTATAAGTTTTTCGAAAACATTCTCGCGAACGCAGAGTTTTCCCCGAATTAGGCCCGATGAAAAAAAATCGAAGGACAATGTTTTCGGTTATTTTTGTTGAAAAAACAAACATGAATTTAGCAGAAATACAACCAGAAGATATCAAGGTAGAATTTAAGAAAGTTTACAATGGCTTGGAGAGGAGTTTATTAGTCAAAAAGAAACTGGTGATATTTCAGCAAGGAAGGGAAAAGCAACCCGTTTGACTGAACATGGCGTCGCTCAGGCCGCATTTTTCTACGAGCAAAAAAGAAAGTTTCTTGTCAAAATAAACGAACCTAAATTCGCCAATTTGTTCGTAAAACGACATGAGATGATCAAGATATTTTGTGTTCCCTCTAAGTTGCTATTTAAATCTATAAACGAACAAATATAATATGTTTTCCGATTCATGTCTTCCTTCTTCTCTATCTTCTTTTCTCTCAGCCAAATTTGTCGAAAGTAAAAATATTTGTAAAACTTCGAAAATTCACCACAGCAACACGCTAGACCCCTCATTTTGAAGCTCAGAATGTGCTCTATTGAACTAGCCTCGATTCCACCCTAGTAGCACCCTATGTCCGGCATGCGGTTCATCAAATATCGAAGAGATACAAAATGGCGGAAAAATATTCTTAGCTCGTTGATAATTTGTAAACACTTTGGTTTATGAAGAATCATTTTACACAGTTAGAAAGTTCAGCATTTACTCTACAATTTCATAACACTTTATATTTCTCTAGAATATATTTATCATGCTTTAAAACGCATTCAAAAATTATGCATCCTTAGGCCTGCTTTCGTTGAGAAAAATCCAGCGCACAGGGTGCTCGAAGTTCAAAACAATTCAGCATGCAAAGGGTTAAAAGTTAAAATAAGGGCATGTAAAATTTGTAAACAAACTGCGATTCTGGCAAATGACAAGTCTTTTCCACAATTGAAGGTTATATATCAATTGATATGCATAGCTCACTGCAAATTGAGAGCAAAAACAACAGACTTACCAAAGCACCATTGATGTTCATTCCTTTCATGCGCTGCTCAAGATCACCTCCTCCTGGGGAAGAGGCCAGCACGTACTCAACCATTCCATAAACACCGAGACCATCAGCAGATCTGGGAGACACGACAGAAGACGACTGCGGTTCTTGGTTGAATTGAAGTTGCCCACCTCGTTGCTTCATCATGATTGGTTGGGAGACAGCATGCTCAGATTTGTCATTCTCACCACCTATTCCCCAGGGAGCTTCTTGCCATTGATGCTGGAAAAACACAGGTTTCTCTGGCTCCTTTTCAGCCCTGCCATTTCCCCAGAGTTTCTTTGTTGAAGGCATGATCTATAGAAAAGATGAAGACCAACATTATTATCATTGCCATCATATTTGTTAGTTATTCTCATTATTATCGTCATTTAACACAAGAGCTGAATTTGCACAAGAAATTATTGACTTGCTATCACTTTTTATACTAACGATCTAACAGGCCAATCAGTGAGTTTCCTTTTTCACATTGAGATTACTAGAAATTCATGATGGCTAAGATTCTTTGCGTTACGATAATAAATTGCTCATGTTTTATGGAATTTAACATGCCATTACTTCATTTATCTTCGAAAAGATGATAGAATATTGAATTCATTGCCCTCTTTGAGGTGCAAAGGAGAGAGCATGGAGCATAGCAATTGCCTTCCTCGAAAGGCGAGGTATGGAAAACAAGGGTAATATAATTACAGGAATCATGAATTCGAAAACATACCTCTTTGATATCTTGTTTTCCCTCTTCAGACGTTATCGTTTTATATTCTTTTTCTACTTTCTCTACTTTTTTATCCTAAAAACAGAGCATAATATTGTAAACAACTTAGAGGTTTCCAAGAACAAAGTTTTCTGGAAAGCTGTTTTGTGGGGGGGGGGGGGTGCAATGCACAATTATTCAAAATCACTTCATTTGACCTAATCTGAACTTAGAGAAAGAAAATGGGAAAGTTGCCAAGGAAGGAATCATAAGGCACGTCGGGTGGGAGATTTCCTGTATGAACAAAAGGTGTATTTCTATTTGCAACAAAAATTGGCAGTTCTTGTATACTTTAAGGGCCTTTCCAATTCCAAATAATCCCAAGAAGTGCAATGAGATCCAAAATTGACAACATGGCCACAGAGGGGATAAGGAAGACATGGATGCAGACTGTCCAAAGGCAACAGAGCCTCAAAAAAGTTAACTTTTTACAAACAGATACACTTTTTCATACAAATTTTATAAGAAAGAAAACCTTTAGCTCTAATGTTTCTGTGAATATCTAGGGGGAGGGAGGAATAGCACCTGTGAACTGTAATTGTGAATAGAACTGTAGTCAGACTTTTCTACCACCTAATATTCTAACAAGTGCACACAACATAATTTCAACAACTTGTCTATCTTAATTTTTACATATTTGATTTGATTGTGGTTTGTATTGGGAGTCATGTTTTGGCTTACAAATGTCTATGTTTTGGTTTACAAATTAAGAAAAGGCTCTATAAATGACTTTTTATCAAGACTCATTCAAAGCCACTAGCATTTTTCAGACGACCCTGGAGGCTAGGTTTCTTGACGGAGGGACTATCCTTTTCCAGTGAAAATTTACATCAAGTGAAAATCAGTGGACATAAATCAAAATAGGGTTGGGCAAGACTCTTCTAAATGTGGCATATCAGAAGAAATGCTGAATTTCTGCTTGTGTCCCCCCAGTTTAGGAAGCTCTGAAAACCCTGCTTGAATCTAAAACAGGTTGCAAGCAGGCTCCGCGATAGAAATCTTCTCAAAATGTTTATACAATAGATAATACCCTGTGCAAAGAGACACAGGTGATGAATAATTAACCAGCTGATGTTGCTTATAATTCATTTGTATAATACCATTAAGATCCTTTTGAGGGAGCGTCATTCAACACTGGTACCAGCAGAGAGGTGCATACAAAGACTGAATGGCTTTTCAAAGGAATAAATATGAAAGTAGCTTCTAATGAGTATATGCCTTTGTCTCTGAAATGATGGTAGTCACTCATAAGATAGGCTGAAATTAACCCATGGAATATTGAAGGATGAGTCGCCTGTAGCTCTTAAAAATAATTCCTGACCACTAACACTCTGAGATCGCAGTTTATGACCCTGAAACATGTGTGTAATCTCTTCGTCAGGTGCCCACTAAACATTTATTGCAATCTTTTCATCAACACCAAGCACATTTTAAACACAGGAATAAGGACTTATTTAAATTTGAGATGAAGTAGGATTTGGAAAATCAATTGAGATGATTGGTGAGCATGAAAGTGAGCCAAGCAGAACTCAAACCCACAACCTCTATTTCGGTACTCTAGTGCGATAATCCACTGCGCCATCAGGGCCTCAAGAAACCCAGCTCATGTTCAAGTCCTACTAGGGTCATTTTCATTCTCAGACATTTTCTTGATGGACTTATTCTAATCTTTAAACACATAGATGAGACACTATGCTCTATTATAATGCTAAAGATGTCGACTATTTTTGCAGATCTCTCGTTTCCCTAAACAGAAAATTTTCATACTTTTTTTGAACTCTATTGTTTTCAGAAGTTGTATTCTTTTAAGAACCTCAATTTATCTCTGCCATTTCAACCGTTTACAGAAGTGCCCGAAAAAATATGCCATGTCCTCTGGTATTACATTTCCAAAATGTAAAACCAGGTACGTTTGTAATATCGTTGTGGTTCATTGCAAAAAATCAGATTTCTTCATCCTAATTCTAAGAAGTAAAGAAAACTAACTCATTCAGTGATTGACTTTATACCAGAACACCACATGTTAGATTTTTTCTCTTCCTTACCTTCTGTTAAGTTAAAAATGCTACTATTTGCTAAGATTTTTGATGCGCTGAAGCCATTTTCCATTGTTTTATCTTCTAATTCAATTTTTAATCTAGAGAGTGCAAGTGCCCTATTTTTTCATACCAACTTGCTAATGTGATATCCTTAGGCTTTACGTCTATTTATTTGGAATACAGCCTGCTTCACATAAACCGTCAGGTGCCGGGATAGGCCCTGCCCTGGAAAACTTCAACTTATACTGACCTCTTTGTTTCACAAAAGAATGATATTTAATGCAGATTACCCTTTTTAGTACAAAGTGCAATGGTATAGTAGGCCTATCACTTTGTCCTGAATACCTAATGTTTGCATGCACAGTTTTTTATAAGGACACTCGGCTCTCATTTCAACCTACCTATTAACAATCACAATTTCGTCAATTTCCACAGGCCCTAGAGTTACCCTTCCAAAAATATAAATTGTAAAAATAAGAAGTTTTGTGTGGGCCTTGAAACTTCTCTGGACCCCTAAGCAATTACCTTCCCCCCGCCTCTTGACTAGCCGACCAATCGACACAACAGCAACATTTTTGTGGCTAAAAGAGTCAACTTTTGGAAAAGGGTTCCTCAAAAGATCAACTTGCAAAAACATAGCAGCATTAGGCCCCTAACTTTCTTAGACTGTTATTTTAGACTGATGCCCGACTAATACATATTGCGTTTTGATAAAACGTTGCTGGAAAGAGCAAGCAAACATCAGAAACAAGGGCTTCTTATCAAAACCTAAGCAAGTATTGACTTCTATTAAGCGCTTATTTTTCATGTTTATGCTTTTTTTTACTTACAGTGATATGTTATGAATGAAAGAACAACAAAAGAGCTACTACAAACAAGAGGAAGCTGGGATTTCGGCAAATGAAGCACAAGCAAGAGAATGTTTTCCAAATAAAGATAAATACATTATTCAGTAGGCCATGAAAATTCAAATAAAGCCGTTGCTGAGAGGTCAAAATGTCTGCTTAATAAAGCGTTTTGTTCAGGAAGTTACACAACACATTGACTGCTCAGGAATTCCAGGCTAAATTAACGAACATGTATCAAAGATAATTAAAACATTATTGCCAATAAATCAACTGTAAAGTCTCCACAAAACAATTTCCTAAATCATTGTGGGTCATGTTGCTCCGGAAATTACTGCCGAAATTCCTTCATGTTTGGAGTTTGAAATTTCAATAGGAGTTGTGTTCCTGTTTTGAAGTTTGAAATGTAATAACTTGCTTCATTCTCGTTAGATAGAATCAGTAACAAAACAGGACAGGAAAATGTGTTAGAATGACTGAAGTAACGAGAAATAAAATTTGAGATTGATAAACGATAAAATAAACTAATGTAAATTTTACTCACCTCTTGCTGAGTTCCGTCAGACACACTCCACTGCCCAGCGCGAAAACCCTCGCCTCGGTTTCCCACTCCGCTTGCAAAATTATTAACTACGTTGTTTTGAAACAAAAACTCCAAATTGTCAGAAGAAGAACTTCGGGGTTTCGCTCTCAACCCGTTGTGAAAACCATCGTTTGAAATCTGCTGTGTTGTTGTTGGGTTAATAGCAGTGCGGCCAGGGTTCATTCTACTGCTCGAAACAATATCCAAGCCCTTGACATGATTCCTAGGTTTGAAACTAGAGCCGTTGTTATTCCAGATAATGTCATGCATACCCAGAAGGCAAGAAAGGCTCATCGATGGATCTAAACGGGAAGGAATTAAAAACCACATTTACACCTTGCAAGATAACATAAACAATGAAGCTTAGGCCACTTCCAGCGCGGCATCGTGAATAAACATAAACAAGCTGAAACAACAATTCGAGACTGAAATAGCGAGTGATAAATACTAAAAATCATATGTTTGTATCAATGCAATATCAATGGTGCATTCTAGAAGCGAGATTGATAAACACGAACCCGATAACGTTTTAGGATCCTCGGCGACATCTTGAACTCCATCACAATCTTGCAATCGAGTCATACAACTTTCAACATGCCGCACCCATCATGCTTAGCGGGCTTCCGACTTAACAAAGTCAGTGGCTTCATGGAGTTAAAGTGCCGTTGCAATGGTTTCACCTTACAGCATTTTAGAATCAATAAACGGAACAAATTTCCCCAAATTTTTACCTTATCTGCCTTTTTGTTCCAATAAGTGTCTAGTGGGGGGAAATGACCTTAGTTTCATTCATCAGGACATTATCAGGAATGACCAGCTATGCGCACAAGCAAAGTAGGAAACATTTACTACCAAAGCAAGGAAGCGACCAGAAAAAGAAAATATTTTTGTCAAGAATCAAACAATATTTTGCTTTATCTAGATTTGTCTGTCTCGATTTGTCTGTCTCGTGTATGGTAATAGAAAAACAAAAGGAAGCCCTTACAATGAGTTTTTGAACGAGAAGCCTCTGTGAAGCTGATTACGAAGGAGATTGCGAAGGAGGACTCTAAAACCGTGTTTTCTAAGGAAGTGATGGTGACTAAAAGAATGATGTAACTTGAATCCATTGAGAGAATAGCTTATTTCATCTTCTAAATCATTTATTGAAGAATCAAATAAGGGGGGCTTCGGATTTGATCGCTAAATATTCGAGCGACTGCTCGTTTTGATCTTTCAGCTGTCAATACAATATAGTATCAATCAAATTATTTTGTAAGAATAAAAAATGATCCCAGTGTGGTTCTAGCCTACGACTATTAACTTGGTGCGTCATCGCTCTAATAACTGAGCAATCGGGGTTCTTTTATTCTCTTTTCGATATCAATATACCTAAACTTCTAAAATTATCAAAACATACTTAATACAATAGAACATCCATTTTAAAGTCACCGTTAAGATTTTAAGTTAGATGTCATTGGACTGAGCGATTGGGGCGGTTAATTTAATCAATTCATTCCATTGATTTTCGAAATCCTGCTTCTTTTCAAATACAGATACAGAATCATTCTTTGTATTTGACCACTATGCCAATGCTGATCTTGAATAATCACGAATCAAGTTTCTGGTTCCAAATATAACATTCTGAAAAGCACTTGATGGATACGAATCCTGTTGTTTTGATCTTTTGATCTCGTGTACCATCGGTGTCATGCCTGGCGCCCTTTCTTCTACACTACAAGTAAAGGTGATTGGCTACCTTGAAAATATTATTCCAGGGCTATAACTTGACTATAAAAACGCTAAACCAGTCTTCGATTTGACAAAAACGAGAATAAAAATGCGATGATGATAGGTTTTTTCATAGAGTACGTACATTGTAAATTTTGCAGCATTATAGAAGCTTCAAAATTTAAATTTCCCTCCCCTTCAGTGTCAACAAAAAGTGCCACCTTAGACACTCCGAGGTGAAATACTCAAAAATTAAAAGATTTCATCCATATGTCGAACTCATATATTCATAGTAATGAGAATTTTCTGCTTTTAGTTATATTTCAACCAGCCAAGTGCTTTCAACTTTTCAAAAAAAGCAGAGAAAAGCCCCAATTTAAGCCAAGTCTAACCATGCTTTAGCCCAATTAATGGTACTGGGCAGAAAAAGAAGGTATGAATTTTCAAGAGGAGAACGTGAGTATAGGCTGCTCATTTTACTGGAACATGCTAATGGGAATTTGAATCTTTATGCAGAAGGACCTCTACACCTTTACTATCATCCATTCCATAATTGTTATCAATATCATCATCATTACATTATCAAGTTGAGGGGAAGAATATGATCAACATAATGGAGGACGTTCAGTATTGTGGAGGGATATCTTCAATGCTTACTGAGGTATGAGGTATGTTATCAACAGTACTGATTGATAAAGTGGAGGAGATACAGTCTAGTGCTCGGTTTGGTCCAGTGGGGAAGAGCATGAATACAATCGATTACCTTGCTGAGGGGTATCGTGGAGGCTATTAATCGCAATGGAGGGAAATCATAAGTGGAAACATAGTTTTGATTTAATGCCACTGAAAATTTACACAAAGTCACTGTAGAATAATTGATGTTATTATATTTGCAGTTACCGAAGACGTTCACCATAGAGGGAAAATATCAGCATCCAAGAGGATTCTCAATCTCAATATCGTGTCTGAGATATACCACTAACAAGATATCATAAGCAGACGAGGAAAACACACAAGTCAAACTGATGATAGAGTAAATTTTATCGTACTTAATTTCCTCTTAATAGAAATATTCACGCCAAGCAACTAATATTAGAGGGTTTTAAACCCCAGTACCCAGCACTAATATAATCAAAAATGCTAATCGCAGTGAGGAAAATAGAGGAATTTCCAAAATTTGTGTCTATTGCAGTGAGGAGCTCATCAAATACAACGCACTTGCAGTAATAGTGGGGGGGGGGGGGGGGGGGTTACAGTATTGGGTATTGTTAGGGATGTTGAGCAGTGTGGAGGCTTGTCTCTCAGTAGTGTGGTAGAAGTTCAGTTGTATTGATTGTTTGAGTAGTGTGGAGGATGTTGAATTGTGTGCGGAATCACCACAGAGTAGCATGGGAGAAACTTAGTGAGGTAGTTGATCCCCCCACTCATGATGTCCCTCCATAATACTGAACAACCCCCCTCCCTCACTACAGCACACACGTTGCATGTAGAGATGAGATTCGACCTCGTGTCAACACAAGTCAACACAATAATGACTTAGCTGGCCTACCTGCCATGCACTACCACTCAGCCATACCATGGAAAACCCACTCACATAATAATATATTACATATGAAAAACTATTGCAGCATGCACAATGATATCCTAAATGAATTCAATTTGCAAAAATATTAGCTTTAATAAACTATATTAAAAAAATCAGAGAAATACGCCTTACCAGTTTTGAACAATGCAGTTTGTTTTTTAGTAACTCTTTGTTTTAAAGGCAGCTCGATCTAGCTCTAACGCTGCACGAAGCTTTCAATAACTCGTGGCAACATGCAAGCAAACTTGGTTGAAATCGAGTAAACTTGTAAACTGTAGTAAATAGGAAGGCTTTGAACGATTTTTATTTCATCAATACGCGATTCCGTCTGATATCTACAACAACGTTGGTACCGATCTGTTCTTTGTGATTTTTCAAAGCTTGCATTATCAGACCTGCCATTTTACCTGTTGTAGACCTAAGAGCAAATACTGTGGATCGAAGAATCGAGATTGTTTTTAGACTTGCTCAAAAACTTTTAATTCAGTACGACGAGTACCTGTAAGTCAGGCCAATGGGAGCAGTGGTATGCCCGCATGCTTGCTATATAGTTTGGATATGTGTCATTGATCATCAAATTTGCAGTCTATCAATGTTCATTTAAACGCTAATGGGTGTAATGATTTACAAAGGCTGTACAAATTAGGAAACTACAAGGTCTTCATTCAATTATGTTGATAAATGCAGACGAGTATACGAGTTTTTATAAGGGTTTTTTGCTGCTTGGAAACGATTTTTGCCTGTTTGATTGAAATTGATTTAAGGGTCAAGGAATACAGAGGTCATCTGGTATTATCTAAACAACTTCATGAGGTTAATGTAAATTTGTGTGTTACGCCCGTATTTATATGCAATTAACAGGCAAATCGATTGAAATGAGTCTGTGAATAGGGGGTTTGGTAATATAGTTGATACAACAACAACAAAATTAATACATTTAGCAGAAACTGCTGAGCAAATTTACGGTATTCAATTAACACAAATTGATGCAGACTCATATTACCCCCGTATTCATGTGCAATTACGAGGCAAATAAATTTAATTGAATCTGTTGAAGGGGGTCTGGTAATATAGTTGTTATAACAAGAACAAAAGTTTGATTACTAAGCATGAACTACTGAACAAATTTATGATATTCCATAAACACGAATTAGTACAGACTTATATTACCCCGTATCAATATGGAATCAACAGGCAAATAGCCTGAAATTAGTATGTGAATAGGGAGATGGGTATCAGAATTAAAACAACAACAACATATATCAAATCACGTAGCAGAAACAACTTTAGAAAACTTATGATATTCATTTCAAGAGGCAAATTAATGCCAACCTACATCAGCTCTAAATTTATACGCAATCAACAGGCAAACCTATGTTTGTGAATGAATGGAGGTTTGTGTAGCAGCGTCGACACACCATAAATTAAATAACTTATCAAAAATTACCTATCAAATTTACAGTATTCAACATGAGCGGCAAAAATGAATAAAAGATCACCCAAGATAAAACAAATACTACCAGAGACCCCAAACTATAAACTTAGCCCTTACCCAAAGCCTAATTATTACCCCATCCCTAACCCTAACCCTAACCCCAACCCTAACCCTAACTTTAATACTAGCCCTTCCCCCTTAGCCTGAAATACTAAACTTAACCTTAACCCTGACCTTAACCCTACACGTATATCCCGCAATCCTATAAAGCCAGTGTTTTGGTTTTCAGAAAATATTGCTCAATACATGACAGTAGAGCGTAAATATACAGATGAGTGAGAAATCACAAAACAGGCTTGTCGAGATGAACGTGTAGTTTCCTGTTCCTTTTCTGCAAATTAGTGTATACCTCGATCCTATTTATACCCTAACCCTATATTTTCCTATAACCCTAAACTCTACATACCCTTTGTATATACCCTAACACTAAGGTAGAATGAACACATTTAGAAACAGGTATTTTCGTCAGACAGACTATAACACATTGGCATAATCCTATATACCCTAACCCTATATACACTAACGTTCGTTCGTTAGTATTGTTAGTATTGTTATATTTTAACTATTTTTTAACTAACCCTATTTCCCCTAGCGCTATATACCCTAACGCTATATACCCTAGCCCTTTATACTATACCCCATATATACCCAGACCTTATACCTAGCCCTATTATACCCTAATTCTTTATAACCTAATCCAATGTATAAACCCTAGCCCTATTCATCAAAGAGTGGGGGAGGGCAAGTAACCCATTTTTTTTAGAAATATTCAAAACGAGGTTCAAGCGAATCAACGTTTTCAATTCAATTCAATATTGCAACCTCACAACAGAATTGGTGATCAGTAAGCTTCTCGTGCGCGTCGGACCCTACCACTTCTCGAAGAGATGAAGGCTTGTAGGGGACTACTGAAATACAACAAATATGTTGCACAGTACAGAAAATTCCATGATCTATCCAAAGCTGGGGTCATCCAGTCAGTGGTTGATAGAAATACAGAAGAGTTCAAGGTTAGTTTTGTTAGCTTGTGATTCTCTGGTTTAGGCCCTATGCAATTCAATAGCCATGTTTATCATCATAGTCCTATTCAAAGATGCAAATATTGAATAGCCACAGTGGATGGAAAACAACATGTTTATTTATAGTGCTGAAACGAAAATTTAAAGTAAGCAGCACCTTAGGAAGGAGTTGCACCTTGAGGGGCAGGGGGGGGGGGGGATGCTAAATTATAGAAATCAGTATATGACATCATATTTCGATGACATAAACCACCATTGTTCTGGCTCCCCCCGCTTCACACAGGCCTGGTAAAGTAGTAAAGGACAAATTGTAGATTTTATGGAATATAAGATTTTTGTGCAGAGCTGCATCAGCACAACTAAGCCTTTTGATTGTGCACCTCAAAAGAGGGTCTTTTCTGTGTGCACCTGGAATCAAGAAATCAGATATTGTGCACCAACTTGTGCACTTGAAGAAGCCTTTGTGCACATGTGCACACCGCTCACATCCATACTGGTGGACAAAGTCCAGTTGGTCGAGATCTCGTTGAAAAGTGTCATATGCCATACCTTGCAGAGTGGTGAAGGAACATGGACATTGATAGGAGCCATTCTAGTAAACCCCACCGATTTATCAAAGCTCCTATTTTTCAGATGATATGCAGATAAGTCAGAAATGACATCACATTTCAGTGGCCATGATTGAAAAAATAGCAAAATGTTCAAGAACAAAAGGATTTTGAGATGGAAGCTCTGATATTCTCTGGTATGCAGATATGCAATGTCAAATAATGATGTTATATTTCAATCATCATTTTTGAAAACATTAATGGCCAATTATAATCTCCCCATTGCTGACTGCACTGTAACAACCTTAGAATGAAACTGAGCAGTTTTCTTGTTTGAGCTACTAATGCAGGGTGCAAAAAGCTTATGGTCAAGCTAGACAAAACAAAGCTATATAAGTTGATGAATTGAGATGTACTTTATAACTTTTCTTCATTTCCAGCAAAACAGTGAAAACATGTCTAAACTGGTGCAAAATCTAAAGGATGTTGTGTTTAAAATAAAAGATGGTCAGTATTAACTTTATCCATCACATATGTTTATCGCACATGACCTATTATTCTATGTTTAATAATCCTCCCTTCTAAAGAAGCAAGAAGTCAACAATAATCAGGTATTACAAAAAATGAGCATCTTGTGACTAAAAGGGTTGGTGTCAGGAAGGGAATCGTACGTTAAACTTTGCTCTAAAGGAAATTCTCAAGACAAATCTATGGACCGGTCAGCTCTTGCTAGTAGGTGTGGTATCCTTGACACGAATTGTTCAATTTGTTCAAATCACAATAAAAACAGAGGTTTTCAAACAGCAGAAACCTGAGGATGTGACCGCAATGCAATAATCTTGACCGAGAGTTGACTGATCAAGCTTGGATGCCTCATTTTCATCATTACATTTAATGGACTTTTTATCTCCCTTCAATGCGATTATCCGGAGGAGCTTTTTTTGGTTCCAAGCTTTATATCATTTGTTTTAGTTTCTACTTAAGTTTTTCTTGGTCCCCTTCTACCTTGACTTCCCTCAACTTCTATTTCTGTACATCCCTTAATCCAGCTATCACTGCTTTCAAAATTGCCATACCACAATTGTATGTCGTAACACATAAGTGTATCAAGACTGGTTATTTCAAGCTTCTTAAGGAGTGAAGCAGAGCTTATTCTGCCAACCAATGAAAAATTACATATCCATCTTATCATAGCTCTATCATTTTGCTGAAGCTTTAAATAGTGTATGTTAGTACCCAACACTTGCTAGCATGTAGTAACACACAACGGACTTAACTGCTGCAAATCTGTCTCTGTTTAGTGAAAGATACTATGCTATAGAATGTTCCCAGAGTAGATCGCAATTTATAGCAGTGGTGCTTGAATCACACCCACCACCAGCTGCAATCACCACGACCAGATAGTGAAAGGAGTCCACAACTTCAACCTTGTGCTGTTCATCTGAAAACAATTCTTTGAAGGGTCTTCAATCAGTGGCACGGACATTCTCCAAGCATTTACCGCACCTCTTTTTGAAAAGGCCTACACTAGAATTGACTTACATAATATTGATTGTCATTTTTCAGGTGGAGGAGAAAAAGCAAAGAAAAGACTTTCCAGCTTAGGGAAACTTCTTCCTCGAGAAAGGATTGGACAATTGCTTGACCCAGGGTAAGAGAAAGATTTTCTGTTGATTTCAACAAAATTTCATATTTCAAGCCAGTAATGATGCAAATGGGTAGTAGCATCGTGGCAGAGGTGGATCCATTCTGAATGGGCACACGCTTAACAGAAATATCAAGAATAATCTTTTCAATTAGGCATAGGATTCAAGAAAGTGGGCCTTGAGAGTTGTTTTGAAAGTTGTTCTGAAAGTGGGCCAAATTGCAGCATGGCACTGTATTTTGTAAGTAATGCATTGATTAATTGAAAGACAAGTACAGTTGCAATCCTTGTAAGGTGTATGGTAAACGTGCTGTGCACATAGGGTCTGCTGAATAGCTAAAACTTATCAAAGTAATTCACAGTGATGGGTTCTCATTAATTCTTGAATATTTCCTGAAAGACACCAACAGTAAAGAATGAATTTGAAATGTGAAAAGTGTATTAATTTTCTTTTTGATAGGTCAGCCTTCCTAGAATTTTCCCAACTGGCTGGTTATGATTTATATGACAAAGATGAAGTTCCTTGCGGAGGGATAATCACTGGTATTGGCAAAGTTTCAGGGTAAATGTTTTCTTCAATTTCTCTGGTTTTTCTAACTGGGTCTGAAGATGATTAAGGATATATCAAATTTTTCAAGCATCAGCTAGAGTTTATTGATTATCAGGAAACAAGGTCTGAACTCTCATTAGAGGATATTTTGTTTTTTTTGCTTTATAATATGGTATGGTATGGTTATTTGTAGATTTATTGATTTGATGGTGTCAAATTGTTGCAATATAATTTCCCGATTACTTCAAATTTCTCAGCAATGGTATGTTATTGTTTGAAACCTCTAAAATTTGTTTCAAATAGTTGCAAATTTTTCTTCAAAAAATGCAGGTTTGTAATTCTACATATTGGCATGTTTAAACAGCTCATAAGTCTCCATGCTTCATGCTCTATTATATTGTCTAGATCATGAATGTATGCTCAAAATGCTGCCCGTAAAAAGAGCTAATGCCTTATTTCCAGTAGGGGCATGATAATATGTATAAAAGATGGTAATGTGTGATCAACACTGCCCTTTAGGCATGTCAATTAATCTGTTCTGGTTATAAATCCCAGAAATAGAGGGCATGCTCATCAACTGATGTTTCTTGGTGTTGTATTAATGTTTTTATTTCATGTGTTACCTGTTTCGTAATTTCATTGTACTGTATTTATTTGCATGTTTGTTATATTAATTTGCCAGTCCAAAAGGCTTGTTTTGTTATCTTCCGTCAAAAGGAATAGAAAACTCCTTAAACTATATAAATATACAGAAATTTGCAATTACAGTTTTTGACAGTCTTTGATCCGTACAGAGTGTGAGGATTGCGAGGAAAACAGGAAACTAAGTTAGATGAGGTGATAATGTACTGTAATTGTGTTTGATTCCTATTCGGTTGGATACTACAAATACAAAATCCATGAATCTTTTAAAAGCTGCCTACCAGGGACCAGCCAGGCCCAAGGGTAATTATAAATAGGGGGGTTAATTTGCACTGAGAGAAACCTTATTGTTGATAAAGAATACATCTTTTAAAGTGAAACCCAAATATCAGAATCTCTTTATTTCAGCTTTACCCTAAAACGTTCTTAATCATCAGTGACACTTCAACTTCAGATTTGTATTTGGAAGATTGGTTTTAATGCATTTTTAGCACGGCTTCCCTAATACCTTTCATAATTCACCTGAGCAGTTCTGTAAAACACTCCAAAAAAAACTTCTCTGAAATTCTGAAACTCTAGGGTAACGGTTCTTGAAAGAAGTTGTGCTTGTGTGTGTTTTTACTGTACACCTTAAGGACCCCTTTAAGCCCTGGGCCACTTGCTAACTACCCTGGTTACCTTATCCCCCTATCGACAGTCCTCCTGCACTATATTAAATCTCCAGTCTTAAGGTTAATGTTAGTTTCCATTCCACATTTTTTTCGCACGTCTGAACACAGAGTAACAAAGGTTAACAGACAAAAGCAGCTGCAACAACCAGAATCATTCATTCGTATAATTGCGACATGTGCTATTTTCGTCCCTTCAGTCAACTTTGTTGTTGAAGTTTAGAGCTAATTCGAGCTATAGCAACCTCCTTCACCGTTTGGTTTCCTTAACAACGGCGTATACAGAAATCCAAATAAACCCTCAGTCTAGTCTACAATGTTACCAAGAAAGTTCGTTAGTTGCGAGTTCTTCTGAGGTCGACTACAGAACATGCGAAGGGTAAGACGAAACGTAGCAGTTTTTATCTACTTCTTTTGTATTAAATAGAAACATGCTTTGTAGGATCTAAGTTTTTCAAGTAGCCTTAATAGATTGTTAGAAGTGTTAAAGTCAGATGAGAGCCAGACACAAAACTTCAGTAGTTATAATGTTGTGCTATGTTTCCGAATTTCCACGCCATCTTCAAGTTCTGCACCGATCAAAGACTGATCTGGCGTACTACTCTGATGAGTGTCAGACGCAAAACTTCAGTAGTTATCATGTTTTGCTATGTTTCTGAATTTCCTCGCCATCCTCAAGTTCTGTCCCGATCAAAGACTAATCTGGCGTACTACTCTGATGAGTTTCAGACGCAAAACTTGAGTAGTTATCATGTTTTGCTATGTTTCCGAATTTCCTCGCCATCCTCAAGTTCTGTACCGATGAAAGACTGTTCTGACGAACTACTCTGGTGATTGTCAGACGCAAAGGCTTTACTAGTTATCATGTTTTGCTATGTTTCCGATTTTCCTCGCCATCCTCAAGTTCTGTACCGATGAAAGACTGTTTATTATGATTTTAGATCTTGGAGATCCCTTTGTCAAGTCAGGGCTAGTCTGGTGATGTAAATTTCGTTAGTTACTAGAATCACGATAAATCGTTGGCATTTTTAATAGAACAAAACAATTATTGTCAAAATTTCACAGCATTTAAACGTACATTTCTAACACGCCACTAAAAAACTGAATGTTGCAAAACCAGGCTGCCTGGTTTCTTGTAGGTATAGAAGAAATGGGTGAAAAAATTTAAAATATATTCAGCAGGACATCCACTGAATTTGCATGAAATATCAAATATTTACAATCAAAATCATTTTCTGCAGCAATGAATGTTCAAGCTGAATATATAATCTTTAAGCATAGATGCGCTATTATCTGTCAGGTTCCAGTTTCTTATAACTCTATTTCTTAGTGGCGGGTTAGTACTGTTAGATAGAGAATTATTTTCGGCGTCATCATACAAAATGACCCTCTGTCTGGCGTTACTGTCCACGCTGCTTAAACTCCCTATTGTCTGGAAAGAAGTGTTACTTCCAAAGTAGATAATGTCTCAGGTAAAGTGGAATGAACACATTAAAAAACAGACATGTTCTTCTTTGACTCTGAGTTTCTCAGACTCAGAGTCACAGAAGAACATGTTTGTTTTTTAATGTGTTAATTCCACTTTATGATTCCACTTTACTCAGGTATATCGAGCACTATAGCTAGGATAGGCACTCTCTTCTCGAGTTAGATGTAATGTCTCAGGTAGGTTTCTGAGGTATGACATATTGAGAAGAAGGTATGACATATAATAGTGGGTGCTAAAGGGTCGATGGATGAGTGGGTCCCCTAAGGTATGAAATATAATAGTGGGTGCTAAAGGGTGGATGGATAGATGGGTGGTTCCCCTAAGATATGACATATAATAATGGGTGCTAAAGGGTGGATGGATGGGTTGGTCCCCTAAGGTATGACATATAATAGATGATGCTAAAGGATGGATGGATGGATAGATTGGTTGGTCACCTAAGGTATGACATATAATCGTGGGTGCTAAAGGGTGGATGGATGGATAGATGGGTGGGTCCCCTAAGGTATGACATATAATAGAGTGTGCTAAATTTTGCCAAAATATGTTTTGGATTCTAACGGGCAAGTGCTAGAAGTTTAGTCAAAAATTTCCTTAGAAGGCCTCTAGAGGAGTTTTTCACTTATCTCGTGTTCCAAACACTCAATCCTACTTTTCGGAACAAAAAGTAATCTTAGGATAAACTTAAGAATGAATAAAATTCATTCATTCCTTTTTAGTTACTTAATTTGTTAGGTACTAAGTACTCAATGTTTTATTTTCATTGTTGGATGAAATTTATGTTTTCAATGGTATTGAGCTTATGTTTAAATTTACCTTTTATTTTTACATTACTAAGTTGTAATGTAGTCAATTTGGCAAAACCCCTTCTAACACCCTTATTACTCTTATTGCATTATGATTACTATTTTCAGGACGGAGTGTATGATAGTGGCTAATGACCCAACTGTAAAAGGTGGGACGTATTATCCTATCACTGTTAAGAAGCATATCAGAGCCCAAGAAATCGCCCGGGAAAACTGCCTACCATGTATTTATCTAGGTATGTTCAAGTTGTATTCATTTCAGTTTCATATTCATAGGGTCATATTCAGATTCATTCAGTCTCATGTTCATATTCATAGGGCCAGACAGACTATACCGATTGGTATACTCTGTCCGACGACTGCATAAGCACGAAACTCAGAGCAACAGAAGGACATGTCTGTTTTTAAATGTGTTCATTCTGCTTTATAATTGCTCTATACTCAAGTATATCGAGCACTATAGCCAGGATAGGTACTCTCCTCTCGAGTTAGTGTCATATTTATATTCATTCAGTCTCATATTCATAGGCTCCTATTTATATTAATTTTTAGTTTCATATTCAAAGGGCCATATTTATATTCAATCTAGTTTCATATTCATGGGGTCATATTTATATTTAATCTAGTTCCATATTCATAGATCATATTCATATTCATTTTAGTCAAAGTGAGTGTGTTGCCATAGTTCTTATATTAAATTCAAATTTATTCATGAAATTTCAAAAGTACATTCTATAAGTCTAAGGGGAAAATGAAAGCTTGTCTAGCCCGAGACGTCAGCTGCTACAAGAATTAACTCAAGCAAAATGCATGAGAACAAATACTAAACCAATACCGTAAAGATCCTGAAGAAAGATGTTAATTGGTATTCATTATGATTTAGAGATTTGTCACCGTATTTTCTTTGAAAGTTCCATGTTTTTATAATAAATCAATCCCTTGAGATGGACGTCTATTTAGGCCCTGTTCACACTGCTTCGTCATTGAATGAAATCGGAGCAAAACATATTTGCTTCAGCCTTGCATTCGAACTGATACGCTTCAAATACGGGACTGTTCGAATACGCAAACAAGCACGCATACTTTCGAATACGGTGCGTATTGAACACCATACACGGAGACATTTGAATACGACGGTATTCTTTCGATTGAAAATATTTGTCTAGAAATGGGATTAGAAGCATCAAATTTGCCTGGAGCAGTGTGAACACTTCATTGTATTCATAGCGTATTAACTTGAAAACGGAGCAGTGTGAACAGGCACTGTTTTTCTTCTTCATGGAGAGAACAAAAAACTGTGAACGAGGCCTTAATTTTGAAATTGTACTAATAGGCAGAAAAGAATCTGGGAGTTTCTTTTCAGCTAATTAGTAGATTTACGCAATACTATTATTTTTTGAGCACCATCGTCTGAAATCGAAACACAGTGCTCGGTAAACTTGAGTATAGAGCAATTATAAGCAGAAGGAATTGTCTGTCTGATGTGTGCGCAAGCACGAAACTCAGGGTAACAGAAGAACATGTCTGTTTTTTAATGTGTTCTTCTGCTTATGATTTTGGAATCAGATACTTCAGGTGTAGCGATGTTTTTTAGATCTAATGGTAAATTGACCCAGAGTTTAGCTCCCTTAAGCCTACTGTCAATTTGCTTTTCTTATGTTTGAGAAACTCTAAGGGTCGGATTCCTCTGTTGGAGCACTGTTGCATCAATTAAGCGGTTGTATGTTCTTGTCCTGCTCAGATCATTCTTCAATCTCACAAATAAACTCGGTTTTCTTATGCTTTAATCATTTATTTGCATAGAATAGTTGGTCTTCGAATAATCACTGAAAATATTTGCTACATTTCCTGACTATTCCATATGATCCTATTTCCTGAATTTCTACTGAAAGCATGCTACCCAGGTCATTTTCATTCTCGCTACTCATTTGGTCTAAAACATTGGGTAGTTTTGCATTGTTGTTATGTTTTACTTTATGCATGTGGTAAATCCCTCATAGGAGGGCTAGAAAATGCTCTTTCATGCGAATGCACTGAAGAGGGCTAGCCCTCCTGAGTGAGCTGATCATTCTCCATGGAACTCGAGATGAAATCTAGCTGGCTAAGGAAGGCTTGTCCTCCTCATGTCAACATGTCCGGTAAACTGGGATGGTCCACTATTCTCGGATCCCACTATAATCAAGACTCTATTTGAGATTAGCAAGCTGTGTCTGTATGAGGTGCTGGCTAGCCCGGTTTGTATTATCCCACCTCTGTTTCAGTGCAGTGAGATCTGGCTGACGTGAGCTGAATATTCCACGTATGAACTGAATTCACACGGGCCAGCAGCCCGGCAAGACGAGCCAATTTCTTTTGGATTTTGGTTGTAGTAAGTACTGCCAAATGTTGTTGACGCCAGAGTAAACACATTTGGTCTTATCAAGGCTGTTTCTGACACGATATTGATGGGAGACAAATCTCTCCTGTAACTTTGCCTTACTTAATATCAAAGCCTTGTCATGCTAAGTGGTGACTATCATGTGAAATATTTTGTTGACGCCAGTTTCGAAAGAGGGCTGACTTATGTATCTTGGAAAACATTTCTCCGTATAATACAGATCGACAATTATCTCACTTAACCGAGATAGCTCGGCATACCTGGCTTACCTTCCCATATGAAGAGGGCCTAAGACGTATCAATGAAATTCAGAATCATTATTCTTATATCGTATTGTATATTAATTTCCAGTGGACTCTGGTGGTGCATTTCTACCGAAGCAGGCTGAAGTCTTTCCAGATCGCGATCACTTTGGTAGAATATTTTACAACCAAGCAACAATGTCCGCCCACGGAATCGCACAAGTAATTATTTTCTAATTTCATCAACTACGCTCATTCTTTTTATAAGGAGCCTAGAGATTGCTCAGCACTGGGAGTTTCTAAAAACTACTTTAACGGTAGAAATTTTGGCAGTTCTGACTTCACGATTTTTGCAGATTTTAGCAAAAATTGGGAAATTAGATCCCAAAGAAGCAATTCTTTGGCAATTCGCGAAGATAAATCTCCAAAATTTCTGCCACCAACGTATAAATAATCTTTTGCTATGTATCTGATTTTACTTGCTTCACTAAGACTACATTGTTAGTGCGTCTTCAAACTTCATACCCACCGCTCCAATTCTTTTTTTTATCTCATAATAAAATCGGAGACGATATGAGGGGGCTGATGTTTAAAATGGATTTCAGGAAACCTGACTATAAACGTGTCTAGTAGATATAAGGGAGTAACGTTGCTTCGTATTGTTGTAAAGGATTATTTGCCAGAAGACAATATCCACATACGAGTGTTCGCCTTGAATGGTTTGTAACCACCTATTTAGCTGATCATAGTTAAAAAGAACTCGTCGAAGCTGCCACGCATCAATCGTGTGCCAGCTATTTCCACTAGCTAACGGCACCTTTACGTGGTGGTGCAAAGAGGAGCTGTTTTAGGAGTGAGTCATTTGAAGCCCAATTTAGACCCCGCTTACTCTGTACTGGTACGCTTTTGATCTGCAACGAAAGTGTTACGGATCGGCCTCCCGTTTACACTGGTATTTTGGATCCGCAACACTTTTGATTCTGCTAACCGTAACACTTTTAATTCTGCTAGGAAAGTGAACTAGTTTTGATCCGTTACGGAACCAAGGCAAACTGGTACAGTGTAAACACCTAGAATCGTAACGAAATCGTTGCGGATTCCCAACGAGGGTTATTTTCATTTGAATATGCTTTTTTCCTTTGAAAAATCAAAGGTGAACTGGTACAGTGTTAACGGGGTTGGTAAACCGAGCGGCCTTGATCCGTTCTAGTGTAAACGCACTCGATCCGTTACAAATATGTGACGGATCGAAATTGTACCGTTATAGTGTGAACGGGGTCTTACAAGCCCAAGGTATTTCAGATATTGTGCACAGAGGAAACTGGACGCCGCTCGAGTCTTACAGAGCGATAAGAATGCCCGCATTTGAATTTTCGTATGTATAACGGTATTGCATTCTTTCGGTACTAGAACTGGGAAGATACTGCTCATATTTTTTGCCGGACGGCATCAAGAGGAAGACACTTCACTATGCTTTTTCAATACATGGCAAATCCAGAAAAATTCAGAAGAGTTTGAATAGCTTAGCCGATGACGAGTCCATTATTTAAGTTGACAAATTCGTTACGACTTTCGGAACAATGTTCTTTGCTTCATCTTCAGAACTAAAAATTACGGTGGAAAGACGGTTTATGTACTTATTAGTTACAAAAGATATGCTAATGAGTTAGATACATCACTACTAGATTCAATACAAGGGCAGGAAAGCTCAAGAAAAGATGTGAGGTAGACCGAGTAAAAAGAAAGACCAAGCAAGTGGAGGATAGGTTAGAAAAGCGTCAAGGGAACAGAGAAAAATTGATTGTCAAGTGCAGGACGGTCCCTATAGATGGGCAAGCTTTCAAAAATGAGTAAATCACAACTATTAGAGCCTTGTCTTAAATTTTCTGGATTTGTCAAGTATTGAAAAAGCATATTTAAGTGTCTTCCTCTTGATGTCTTCCCGCAAATATGAGCATTATCGTCGCAGTTCAAGTACTCAAATTCATCTTGAAATTTCGGATTCTGCCAATTTATCAATTGGTATTACATTCTGATATTACAAGTGAACAAGTGGAGATTCATTTGAAACTTCTGATCAAATAGGAGGATACGGTTATCAGAGAGGGGTCTTGAAAGAGACGGGGTTAGTAGAGATTTCACGTTATTCGAGTGAAGAAATTCATTTACCTGTTTTGTTAATGCTGGACTGCATCATTTCAGATTGCTGTTGTCCTTGGCTCTTGTACAGCCGGTGGTGCGTATATCCCTGCAATGGCAGATGAGAGTATTATAGTCAAGAAGCAAGGTACCATTTTTCTTGGTGGGCCGCCCTTGGTAAGTTCATATATATTGCATCATCATTTGATACAGTGTGTCCCCGCAAAAAAGAAACTCTTATCACTAAACTATTGTCAAATCAGGCTGTCTAGTTTCTTATATGAAAAATATAAAACTAGTTTCTTTTATTTGTAACAGCTAAAAATTTGTGTCCAATAGCATTAATAAAATTAATAAGTGTGCCATATTCTGTACTTAGATTGTCTCATTTTAGTAGTAGAAATTGATTTGCATCGATTTAGACCCTAGTGTAACAGGATAATTTGTACGCTCCACTTGCAAGTCATTAGCAGCCTCCTTATCGACCCTCGACGTCATATGTTGTCTCGTAATCATCACGTACGCCGCAGCCTCGTTATCGAATGTACGAACGCTTTCTTCTCCTTTCCTTTGGTTGATGAAAACTAACATGATTCAGATCGAGATTTCCAGTTACAGTATGTAAACATCCTATCAATCATTCACATCTCGCACATGCGCATTATATTTGGACAGTTTGACCCATTCCTTACGCATGCTTCAAAGAAGTTTAAATCTATGTTAAACAAAGTAAGTATAGTTCACAGCGACTAGTCCATACTGTAGAGAGGTGATACGGAGGTTTTCTTGGTGAAAGAATGTTCATTTCCTTATCTCCACCATGATCTAGCATTAACTCTAGTAACCATTTAGGTACTTCAAGAACGAACAATATGAATGTTTATGATAAATATTGGAACTGGAAACGTTAATCTGAACCATCCATGTTAATTTTCATCAACCCTTTTTATTCGTGTTATGTACTATCATGAGACCTTGTACTCTCTTCGTCATGACTTCTGACGTGACTTAAAGTCTGCCACACTAGTGTGGGCAGGGCAGGGATAGAATTATAAGAAATATAGTTTTTCTGATCCTAACCTTGACATTATTCTTAACCCAAAATTTAAGAACGAGCCATATATAAGGTGGAATGATTCTATTGCTAATTCTTAAATGTTTGATTTAGAAAATCGCACATGTAGATAATTAATAATTGCATATAAAAAAAACAATTGCAAAGAATGTGTATCTGTAAGGCCGATCTCTACTAGACGATTTTTTGGACGATCATCATAAAAATTCGTGACGACATATGCGCATTTTTATGACAATCATTACAAAAATTCGTCTAGTGGAGATCGATCTATAGGCTGTGACCAAATACCAACCCCTACAGTGTTCCATTCAGGCTATGGCCTCGATTTAGTTATCGATTTGGCTACGATTTTCCCTTGTGCAACCCCTAAGAATTATGTACCACGTGGATTCGATCTCGCATGTTAGAGAACTCTAGCAATCTGATTTATTTTTCATTCAAAGGTGCAAGCCGCCACGGGAGAGGTGATATCCGCAGAAGAACTTGGGGGAGCCGATCTGCACTGCAGGTAAACGAGTGTCAATAATGCATGTACCGTAGATAGGCATTTTCAACCATTAGGCCGGCAACGCCAGCAAGAATATTTCTTATTATCATTATACCTAATAAAATGACCACCTTTACGTTTTAGTGCTCTCCTTGTTTTTAGAAATCGTAACACAAATTTTCGGTTAAAGAATGCCAACCATTATAGATTATATCGAAATCAGTCAACAACATAATCGAGTTGTGAAGCAAGGTGGAAAGATGTTTTTGACCAACCAGGGCATTTTTATTGAATAATTAATAAAATCAGATTGCTGAAAAGACAATAGATTTTGAGAATTCAACAGCTCAAGTGCCGTGAAAATGGTGGAACGACGCGAAAGCTGTGGCAAAAATAGCGTTCAAGGTTCTGTTTTTCTGCCACAAACACTGAAAGTTATCGATTTCATTCTTATGTTTTTCAAATCTATAATAGTTTCTCTAAATGTTTACCGCTTATAACGTTAATATTTTGCGTAGTTGCTGTAAAAATCCACTCGTTAACTTGCTCAAAAACAGTCTTAGCTTTGAATTGGGAAGTGGAATCTCGGTATAACGAATCCTGTGTATAACGAAATTCCTGTTGAAACGAACTAACTGTCTGACACCCTGGATTTTGCCTAATGAAAAAGTCTTCTCAGTATAACGAACTCCTGATGTAACCAAAATTTTTCTGGTTTCTTTCAGAGTTCGTTATAACGTGATTCCACTGTAAATATCTGGTCACTTGGATTTTGCCTGATGAAATAATTCTTTCGGAATAACGAACTCCCGATCTGACAAACAGTTTTCTGGTTCCCTTCAGATAATGTTATAACGGGCTTCAACTGTTTAGCGAGATAAAGGCGCCGAAAAATGTTTTTTCTCATTCAACCTTGTTCAGATGGTGACATCAGGAGGGAGTTAACAGTGGAAAATTCAAGGCCTTGCCTAAAGTATGGAGACACTTGATGACGTTAGGAAAATGCTTGGATTCCCACTGGTCAATAGTTTCAGCATAACCAGGGCTTAAACGTGTATTAATTTGTGGTTACAAACAAAGTAAACGCTGAAATTGAAAATCTTTAAGAGTAACAATGGCCTTGTGATAAAAGTGTTTCAAAACATAGGCCCATACCATAACTATCGATTTAGATTTCAAACTAGAGAGAGTTGGTCATATAGAGAAAACTCTCTCTTTCTTACCCGAAGTTCTGAAACTCATTAAGGTCTTTTTTACATCCTCTAGGGATTACAAAGTAGAGAGGGTTGGCTGTATAGAGAAAACTCTTCCTTCCCACATTTCTAAGATACAAAAATCTAGATTTTTATGATCCCCAAAGATTTAGAATTAAAGAGATTTGTTTCTATGCAAAAAACCTCCCTTCACCCCGTAATTTGGAGAGACAATTATGAATTTACGAATGGTAGCTAGTATGGTATGATTTCCTTCTAATGCCCTTAAGAGAGCTACTATGATACATGTTTCATCTGATGCCCTTAAGAGTAAGAAAGACGAAGAAGAAAACACGGACAAAAGGAAATGCAGAAAACTGTTTGATCATTAAAACTGGTAATTAGTTTATTTACGTATATCAAAAGATTAAAACAAACCTTTGCAGGAAATCTGGCGTAACCGATCACTATGCCCTGGACGACTTCCACGCTTTACATCTGGCCAGGCAGAGTGTGAAGAATCTAAATGCTAAGAAGACTATAAGCGTAAGTACGAGCCTTCTTGTTTTATAATAGTCTCATTCTCACAGTCGGTTCCTGTATTTAACAGAGATTCTATTTATGTAATTTTTTGTCTGATGTAACATACCCAGGGGGGTGGTGCATAGTCGAGGTAAGGGGATGGGTTGTTAGACCAGCTGCTTTGTGCCAGACCACCCTGTTTCGGACTCGAAATCTAGAGACTGTCTTATGGGCGTAGCTTCCCAATTGAAAACATATATAGGGCGAACGGTTACATTGTAGCATTATGGGACCCAATGCACACGAGGGGGGTTTGATATATTAGGGGCGCAGCCAGTGGGGGGAGGATCCCGTTTAAAAGTAAATTCTATGAATATTGGGTGTAGGGATTACTTTTATGGGTTATTATCCACAAGTTCCCACTCTGTTCTGTCAGAGCTGCTGGCCACGTCCTGGTAGTATAGTACATTATACACTACTTATAAAAGTATGTGCAAGCACGTGTAAAAGAAAGTCATTGATTTACCTAGTTCAATCTTATATGGATTTGTTACTGTGCTTCTGTAGCCAGCGAAGCTATAAATTTTTAATACGCCCACTGATTTGCTGAAGTATTTGGTAATGTCTCACTGTTGTACCGTGTTAGTGCGGAGGAGTAAAAACATCTAGTACAGGTTTACGTAATTTGTTATTTGATTCTTGTGATAAAAATATGTACGTCATTACCAGCTGCAGATCTGTCACGTGTGGTACAGGGTGCACCAAAACCTCGTGATATTTGATGGGCTGTGATTCACACGAGGTCCTTGTACGTTTAATGCTCGCATTCGTGCATCAGAAGTTAACAATTCTGAAAAAAGACTAACTACTTACAGGCATACCCCTCGAATCAAGTCTCGAGTTTGCAAAGAGATTTCCCAGCCCGTTCATATTAAATCTCTCGCTCTCTTGATTACATTTACGTGAACAATTTCCAGCCCTCTTAGGTGGATTCCCGGCTTCCCAAAAGCGAGACCCTGGCTAAGAGAGCCTAGCTTAGCTTTTTCCATTGGAACAGGCCCTAAAAGCGCATGTTAAACACATTTTTTAGAAGTGCGTGGTTTGAAAAGTTGGCGAAAATCAATTCATTCAGAAATAAGGAACAAAGTGCCCTTATAAAATAGTGTGTACACTAAGAGCAGGTGATTTCTATCTGTGACGAGAGTCTGGTTACTGTAAGATCATTCTACCATCATTTAAGCTGACCTGTAGGGGGGCAGATTTAGTAAGTGGGGGTCTGATTGGTTCTTTCGTTCTAGTGCATACAATACACATGTTTTTCCGTACTTTTAGTTCACACGATAGCTCCCCAGGGAATACCAAGAAAACAAAATAGCCGCATCTGATCTTGTGAATTATCCAATATCAGAGGTTATTACTAAAGGTGCTGCATCACCCAAACCACAAGGGTCATTCGCCCCCCTCCCTCACTATTTAAACACCTCAGCCCCACCATAAAAGACGTTCAAATTACCCCCTGATTTCTCAGACTGCCAACCACCTGTTCGTCTGCAGTGGTTTGTTTTTCTGCTTATCACTGCTTCGACTTCCCCTCAAATCTAAGAAACACTCCGAATGCTCCGGAAGGGTGCAAACACCAGAAGGAGGCTTTTTTCATCAGACACTTAATTTGATTAGGTGCTCTGAAGGAACTCGACATCTAAAAATAACCAACGAGGCGGTTTGTTGTGATGTTTTGGGGGGCCTTATTTCTCATTTTCATCAGAGTTTATCTTTAGTATTCTAAGTTTAGTCACTGCGTATCTGATAGTTATTGGCTTATCTTGCGATAATATTAGATAAGGGCATTCTTGGGCGATAAAGCCATATATGAATTGATTTACCCGTTTCTTTCATAAGCTTTTGGCTCTGGTTTCAGGCTGTTTCTCAATTCTGACGTGGTTTTTCAACAATCCCTTCTCAAAAATGTCATTAAAATGGGTTTCTGGGCAAATGCCTTACTTTCGCTAGTGTTTATCTCAAATAGTTTCGAAGATAGCTAAATATTCTGACCCAAATAACCGCCTGATGCTTCTTACTAAGTTTGCTCTTGTAAAAACAACGTTCATGAATAAAATGTCTCTACATTATTATCAAAACCAGGAAGGACCTCCAAAAGGAGCAAAAGAATGTTCCAGTCCATGTAACTTTTATTCATAAGGCATGGTCTGACACGGGTAACTGAATGATACCAGAGCAGGCTGCTGCAATTGACATATGCCTCCACCGGGTCTCGAACCATGCCTTATGAACTAATGTTAATATAACGTGACTCTGAAGAAGGATTTGATCCGAAATAAGGATTAATTCGGATAATGTGGATAAGCCTAGGGTTGTGAACACCTCAAGGTTACTGTGCTAACTTTATTCTTCATGTTTTGATGATATATTTTTCATCAAATTCAGATATCAGCGTAGATAAAAACCGATATTACAGTTCATTCGAAATATTCTTCTTCAAATAACTCATTATTCAAACTAATCATAAATCCTTTTAGCTGAACTTAGAAGAACCAATCGATCCTGTCTACCCGGCTGAAGATATTTATGGAATCGTTGGAGACAATCTTAAAAAATCCTTCGATGTTCGAGAGGTTAGTGAAATCTACGTAGATTTACCGCCAAACGGCCAAATCCTCGGACAGTGATTTTTCGGACGTTTAATTTCCGGACACCAATCGTTCGAACCTTAACGGTTCGTTTTTAAATCACTTAGATTAGAACATGGAGCTGGATATTACATCGGAAATGAAAGGGGTTTTCGCCAAACCCTAATGACCTCAAGCTTTTAATCCTATTCCCTAAGAAACCCCTCGGTTTAATCAGTCCATGATATTTTGCGTATGCAATTATACAGTGCTGATAAAAAGCAACTCTTTGGATCGTCAAGATTGAAATTATAGATAAAGACAGAAGCTCGTCTATTTCGAGGGGCATATCACTCGGAAAAATCTCGCACACTTTTTGAAAAAATCATATAAAAATCACAGAAAAATCACGAAAATCACAGAAAAATAATCAAAAAATCTCAGAAAAATTTCTGTGATTTTTGAAAATCAAAAAAATCTTGTACACTTTTTGTGAGTGATATACACCTCGGTCTATTTGATGTCACTGCCTTCTATATGATACAAAACAACTCAGCACGATCTATCAGGCACGTAAAAGTATGGCTGGCCAGTGTGATTTTTCACTAATAATGTAAACAACTTAGCACGTGCGATTGGGTCCGTAAGAAGTACGTCCGGTAAAGTTGCTCATCCGCGGGGGCGTGCATGTGCACACGTGCGATCGAACGTGTCTGCAGGCATGGACTGTTTTAATCTTGTTTATCACATTGATGTATAGAAATACTTGCTTCGAAGATGAAGTTGAAGCCAATTTCTTGTACGGCAAAAAATCATTTCGCAATTCAAAACTCTGATCTGCGATGTTTAATTTCATCGAACATTTCTTTTCGAAGTTCATCTAAAACGATTGAGAGTAAGAACAACAGAATATCTCGTATAACTTCGATGAGAATGAAGCACGAGAATCGTTTGCGATACAAAACATTGGCTTCACTTCAGATTATTAGAGACAGTTATTCATTCCAGATGATTATCAAGATTTATTTGATGCGTGCGGTACTGTTAATGTGAGGAATAAAAGAACAAATTGTATGATAAGTACCGTTTAATATTGATAAAAGTTTGCACTTACTTTTCAGGCATATGCCCGTTATCAAAGTGGTAATTATCGCTTTGAGTTAGGCCTCTAGTGTTTCTTATATCTCATTGGGTTCATTATGATTCCACCCAGGTGATTGCAAGAATTGTTGATGGAAGCAAGTTTGATGAATTCAAGGCTTTTTATGGAGATACACTTGTTACAGGTTAGCCTAGTTTAAGAAATTCTCGACTCTGTAACTCCCTGCATATAAGTAACTCAGATAAAGAAATCAGGCTGTCTAGTTTTTAATAGAAATATGATTATTTCGTCATCAAATGTGCATTGTTACCCAAGAGAAGGGCATAAAATGTGGATCATCGTAGGAGAATTGCACGGAAATGATGATATTGAAGGAAAGTCCTGAAATATTTGAAATTGGAAAAATTATCATTAAAGAAAAACAATATTTGACATGATAGTCATCACTTATCATGACAAGCCTTGATATTTAGTTTATTATTCAAATATTAGTTTAGTTTAATTACTCAAATATTGTGTTAGAAACAGCCTTGATATGACCAAATGTATTTACTCAATTAAAGAGAAAATCATCCCTATAGCATTGCATAGTCTATAACTACATCATAGTGCTCGATGTACAGAAGTGCTCTCTGTTACTCAAAGTTTCATGTTTTCACAATCACCAGACAAACTACAATGTATTCAAGACACAACGTGTGTCTTTTTTTCTCTCTTGACGGTTAAAATTTCACATGTAAACATTGCCTACGTGAATATGATGCTGAATATTATAAAATCTTTCCTAAATAAAGAATATTTCTTGATAGGGAACTAGAAGGAGCGCTTTGGTCTATTCGCTCAACCATGACCTTGTTGGCTAAAACAATGGCAAAACAATACACTGTGTACTCTCAATTTTGAAAACTTACACAAAAATATATAACAATAGGCTTCCTGCTTCCTGTCTCCAATGGACAGAGTGATTATTTACGAGAGACAAGAAGGAAGACTGGCTTCCTGTCTCTCTCCTTTCTGCAGAAAGCTAGTATCCTTTCTTGCCTCTCATCCATGTATAGATGTATGTATTTATAGTTAGTTTGTATGTATAGTTATCCAAAAATAAACTATGTTTTCTAGCAATTAAAAAGCATAGTTTATTTTTGAGTTTTTTTTTGAAATTTTATGAACTTGGGAAACAGGGCTCTCGTATTATCATAATTATTGTATGTATAGTGGTTCGGGGCAAAACGGGTAAAGGGGTAAAATGGGTCATTCTGAATAAAATGCTTCAGAACTACCACAGGCTATGCTGGGAAGGCAAAATAGAGCTACCCAACGTTGTTTGTTATTCAACAATCTAATGGAGGCATGATAGTCTTTCTTCGTGGAGCTGTGTTCTGCAACATTTTATACAGAATGACCCATTTTACCCCCTGACCCGTTTTTCCACGTATTACTCCATGTATGAAGTCCCTTACAACAAATTCTACTTTATGAATTCTTTCATTTATTCTTTAACTTACCTTTGCGTCTTTTATCTCAGGTTTTGCACACATCTTCGGTTATCCGGTTGGAATAATTGGGAATAATGGCGTCCTGTTCTCAGAGTCGGCTTTGAAGGGAACCCACTTCATCGAGTTGTGCTGTCAGAGGAATATCCCTCTGGTTTTCCTGCAAAATATAACAGGTAAAATTATTTATTTGAAACGCAAGAGAGGGGACGACTTGTGAGGCGATGGAGGGGTTTGGTTAAGAATTACATGAGAGTGATGGGGTTGGAGAAGGGGATGGCAAGGGATAGAGAGACGTGGAGCTGACCAATCCATGGACCTGTCAGCCCCCGCTAGCAGGGAATACAAATACTGTTCGTATGTATAAGTGTGTGTAGAATAAATGATTTATGATAAACAAGGAAGCTATTTTGATATACGTTTGCCCGCTCCCTTTTAGACGTTTTACTCTGTTGACTGTTTACTACATGCGCTGACGATGGACGACAAAATACCAAACATACCACGAAGATAAAATTTCTTTGAATACAAATTGATGAAGCTTTGTCTTGGGAAAACCATTGCATGGCCATTAGGGGAATAGCATCGCTTAAAATTTTCAAAATATCCTGTCCCAAAAGGAAACTGGAAAATACTTTTTTAAGTCACCTGGGTTATCTAACGTGCGAATTTTCATATTTGACATGATTTTTGTGATTTTTTAGGATTCATGGTCGGTCGAGAATACGAGGCTGGAGGCATTGCCAAAAATGGAGCAAAAATGGTCACGGCGGTATCTTGTGCCAAAGTTCCAAAATTCACGGTGATAATTGGTGGAAGTTTTGGAGCAGGAAATTACGGAATGTGTGGCCGTGCATACAGGTAAATGATTTTGAAAATGAATTCCAATGATTGATCTAAATGATCTGAATTATTTGAGGCTTGCGTATTATAATTTCAGTATAATTTTGTGAGAAACTTCTCACACTACTCCTAAAGAAATCCCTTTACAATGTTTTTGTCGCTGTCATCTTTCATTCTCTGCAATCAAGTTTAATACAAATGCAGTTATACTCCCTGATTTTCCTATATATGTATTTGATATACAGAGTCTGTGTTTCGGATTCCCTAAAAGAGTGCTCAATGCACAAATGTAGAGCGTGATATATATTGACGTACATCTCCTGATGAGTTGGCAAGTACGAAACAGGCTTTCTACAGATGCTGAGTTTAGTACCTTGTCTCCTTTTTTCTCATTGTATGTATTTGATATATCGATATATTCAAATAGCTCTGTATTCTAATTGGAGTAGTATGAACACAAGACCAAGATGGATTCAATTACAGTCTAGCGTAAACTAAATCAAAAGTATCAGTTGCCATCACAATTTCGTAAGCTCTCTATTGTCGTATCAATTCCGTATGATTTTCTTTTGCTTTTCATTGCCCATAAACTGAAGTTTCTATTCCTTTCAGCCCTCGATTCACGTACATGTGGCCTAACTCTCGAATCTCAGTGATGGGGGGTGAGCAAGCCGCAACAGTTTTAGCCACAATTACCAAAAATCAGAAGCAACGAGAGGGAAAAGAGGTATGCAAAGTGTTTGATTTTATGAAAATCTTTCTTCAGTTTTTACAACTTTAAGTTGCAGGTTTTTTATTGGTTGTAATCCTCCCCATGTCATTTTGTACTTTAAGGCATGCTAGGGGTCGATCAAAGTCAAAAGGAAATCAAAGCAATAGTCATTAAAGTGATGAGAATTGTGTCTACTATCTTTGTAAAGTATTGGTTTAGGCGCAAAGCACAAAGCGTCCACTGAATATGTAAACTTATCAAGCAGTGCAACCCTGGTCTTTCCTCTCGATGTGACCAGAGCTCGTGGTTCCTTTTACCTTTTTACCTGGAATAACGGAGAATTGGCAAATTTTCTCCTCACTTTTAATAACAGGTCTGAAGTTGGTTTCGAACTCGGGACCCTTCGAACAAGAGTCAAGTTATCATCTAACCACTCGGCCATCCCCGCCATAAAAGGTTGGTTGAGATAGATAGGTTTCTGTCTGCTACCCAGAAGACTTCTCAGCAGACAGATATAAGTAGATACTGAAATTGTGGGCCTTTCCCCAATATGACAGTGTTGAATCCCTTTGATACCTTGATGAATCAATTGTTTTTGACTGAAAGATGAATAACGGACCATAAATGCGCTCACTATATTGTTTATTTCGTCATTTGATTCGTTCTAGAGACGGAACCGTCTGAATTAAAAGAAACTCTGACCCACTAGCCCATGTCCTGAAAACAAAGTTCTGAGTTTGCTTATTTCACTGGGAAAACTCTCAATTTGTTCTTAATCCCCAAAGAAGCAAAGAAATATTCTGATATCCTACTACAGTAAAACCCCGCAACTAAGAACCTAGAAATTAAGAACCTCATAGCTTAAGATTCTAAGATTCCGACCGTAGTTTAAGGGCAAAAATTAAAAGTTTTAGTTTTGAAAGTTGTTCACTTTTACCAACAATAATTATGGTACAATAAAAACATTTGCCATTTTTTAAATGAACTAAAAACATATATTTATTGATACTTGTACATAGCACTGAAGATGGACATATTCCGGAAAGCTTTTGCGTATTATTTTTTTTATCAATAAATACATGTTTTTTAATTCAATAATTATGGTATTTAAGGAGCGCCAAAGCCCTGAAAACAACCATTAACCATCATTATTACTGCTGTTAATTACAATTTATTTAACAACCTTTCTAGGCTAACTCCTAAAAATGTAAGTTCTTAGTTAAGGGGTTTTTACTGTATTTAAGTCTTATCTGCAATAAAGGAATTAATTCTTGTTTGGGATTAAATCCTTCTTCAGAGCCATGTATATATAATTATATGCATTCATAAGGTATTTCGGAACCTGGTGATGGCATAACAGAGTGGTAGTCCACTATGGTAGAACATGTGACCACGTGTCAGACCATGCCTTAAGAATTCATGCGACTATCTACGGTGCACCTGCTCAAAAGCAAAGCATTTGTTTGCTGTGCATGCAACCCTGCATCCGTCGGAGGTAATCCTATTTTGCAGTGAGTTTGCGTTGGTGTCTCACAGTAGACATGATGCAAGGTACTGTTTCTATTTAAATGATTAATTTGTATTTATAGCTAAGTGCCGAAGAGGAGAAGGCGATTAAAGATCCAATCATAAAGAGATTTGAGGAAGAAGGCCACCCCTATTTCTCCAGTGCAAGGTGAAATTATATTAACGTTTCGCAGCTAGTCTCGGGGCCAGGCTTTTTTGACTGTAAGAGCTAGTTCAAAAATTTATGGTAGATGGCTGTAATTTGGTTGTATGTGCAATCTGCATTATCTTTTTTGGATATTGTGGAGGTCATCAAGGCTTGCAGTACTACGGAATTGGACGAAAATTCATTGCACAACACGAAATCCTTGCAATTTTGCAACATAATGAGTTGAAATAAGAAATCTAAACTTTATTATCTTGCCCTATCTTCAAATTTCTCTCCACCCTGGAGTTCTGTACCTATCAAAGATTGTCCTAACTTACCATACCTTACTTTGTTTTACTTTACTTGAAATTTGATCTCCCCTATCGTTGGGGGTCAGAATTCATCCACTGTAGCCCTGCGTTTCTTAAGAGGCGACTAAAAGGGTTGGCGCCACTGACCTCAAAATTAAGACTGGATCGATCATTCTTTTCTTTCTGGAGCCAAATGTTTGAAGCCAATGGTTCGGCTTCCAATTGGCCTCCCAATATGGCTGCCAAAGAAATTATGTGGACTTGATTCTTTTTAAAACAAAAATTGCATGATATTTCAGTCTCGCGCTGATTATTCATAACATTCCAAAAATCATCATAGAAAAAGGCACTCCCTAGTGTAATCTCATTGTATTGAATTGGGCATCCCAATATGGCTGCCAATCGACCTCATCTCAGAACGACAGATGCTCGATCCAGTCTTTATTTTGAGATCAGTGATTGGCGCCAGGAAGGGCTTCCCGTCATAAAACTCTCATCATCAATTTTTTTAAAGTAGGCTTATTTACTATAATGATAAGATAGCGTATTTAGCTCATTAAGGCCTACTATAAACTTTGCTCCAAACCTAGAATATGAGATAAAGACAAACTCATTAACCAGTCAACCCCTGCTTGCAAGGAAAACGGCAGGAAAATGAATTCTGTTTGAGTGTGTTTACTTAAACTTTCATCTAATTTGTATTTATTGGTTTTTAGGTTATGGGACGACGGTGTGATCGACCCTGTGGACACAAGAACTGTTCTTGGACTCAGCATAAGTGCCTCATTAAACGCACCGATCGAAAAAACAAGATTTGGTGTTTTTAGAATGTAGATATTTATGAAATGAAATGTTATTTTGCTTAAAGAATGAAAAGAAATGCTTTGTATGAATTTGATTGGTCGATATGAGGTATATTTATTAATATTCTGTTCTTTATGGGTCGTCAAAATTATACTCCTCCTTCGTAACAATGTTATACGCCTAAACATTTTATTTATGTTATCCTTATAATCATAATTGCTGGAATATTATGCATTTGGACTTTGCATGTGACTTTGTATGGAACTGGATTGAAGATTTTCATTTATCGAGGTATATCAATATTCTTGTGACTTTGATTTCTTTTACGCTTTCTGATGATAAAACCTTGAGGTATTACAAACTAGAGAGTACAAAAATCTATTCTATCCTGAAAAAAATCAACTTACATTGCCAATTCGAAACTATCTATGTATGCTTTTGATAATTAGAAATTAGATCAAAATTCTGTGTTTCGACTTGAGGTTTTTTCATGTGGAGAAAGAACTTCAACTGTTTAGGCAACTTTTCCTTCCATTAATGGGATTTTTTACTACACTTGTCTCAATAGAACTCTTACCCTGGCCAAGTTTTCTTCAATATGCTGTAGTATACTTTTGATGCATTAGTCGCTGGTTTGAATTTGAAAAAAGGGCTCTTTATCTTCATATCAAAAATATACGAATAAGCCTCTCAAAAGCTCGCACTAGACAGCAGAGCAAAACGAATTCGTACAATAAACTAGTAATAGTAGTACTCGTAATAGTACTTAACATTGGCCAACTGAAATCTTCAACATTAAATGAAAAAACTTTGTTATTCACTAAACAGATGTCGGCTGAGGATATGAAATCGAAGTAGCCAAAAACAATGTTGACACGAGAGCCAAATTTTCTAAGTTTATTAGATATCTAGTGAAAAATTCAGATTTACACCATGCTTCAAATGTTTCAACAAATCCTTTTCAGTAAACTTTGTTAACAATCTTTATGATGGCAAATTATTTGATGTCTGTACTGTTTATATACACTCTTCTCCATAAAGTCTTTCATTTTTTTTTTTTCATTTAATCATATTTCTACACAAAACCCTATCAGCTCTACAATAAAACAAATGTAACAATACTAATTAATATAAAATTTAAAATAATTTGGTTTTGCTGTTCTTCCCAGGGATCGTGCTTCAGAAGGTTCTTAAGTTTTTAAGAATTCTTTCAACCTTATTTTAAACGTTTTTAGTGTGCAACTTGCTCGGATCGTCAATGGGATTTCATTCCATACTTTTGCACTAGAAAAGAAAAATTTCCTTTTGAGAACTTTAAGTTCTGTCTTGGGGTATCCAAATCTAGTTGATTTCTTGTTGGATAGTTGGAGATTTGAGATCTGGTGACAAGTCTCCCTGTTAAATTTTCAGGGGAGCTACCTATTAAGAATTTTATAGGTCATGACTGCCCTGTCAAATTTTATTAGGTTGGGGACGGAAAGCCAGTTGCATCTCCATCCATCCTTTAATCCAGAGCTTTCAATAATTGTTTGTGTTCTGGATTGCAGGCGTTGGAGATGCTCAAGCTTTGTGTTAGACAAACTACCCCATATCTCATTACTGTATCTCAAATGACTCTCAAGCAGTGCCTTATACACCTGATCCAATTGGGATTGTGGAAGTATATTCTTTAGCTTCTGCAGGGATGAGAGAGCACTTTTAATTTTACTTTTAAGTTTCTTATAGTGCTCGTTCCAATTCAAGTTTTCATCTACAGTAGTACCAAGGTATTTAACATTTTGGACACGTTTGATCGGTGCTCCATTTATGTTTACCTCGATTGGCCTCGCAATTCGGTTTGTGGCCTATAACCATATATTCTGTTTTATCTGTATTTAAACTTAGTTTATTTTGTCGTAGCCATTCTACAATATTGTCAACCTCAATTTTTAGGTCATTGCAAAGTTGATCAATATCTTCAGAAGAGCAAGTTACACGCCCAATTTTTTCAAGTAGCCTTGCAAATACTGATAACAAACAGAGATATTGGTCTATAGTTACTCATGTCACTTTTCGAACCAGACTTGAAAATAGAGGTCACCCTAGCTATTTTCCAGATTTCGGGAAAAATACCGGTTTTGAATGAGGAATTGAATATAGCTGCTAGAGGTTGACATAAGACGTCTGCTGCATCCTTTATTAGTTTCACAGAAATCTTATCATATCCTGCAGATTTTGAGCACTTCATCTTATTGATTTCATTTTTTATAGTATCTGCAGTAACTGATTGAAATTCAAAATCCGGAACTGTCGTTGGTTTATCTATGTATTTTAGCGGATCATCAGATACTTTTGTTTTGATTTTGTCCGCAAGTTTTGGACCAACAGAAGTAAGTAGTACATGCCGTAGACCATGTAATGATCTGTCATACCTGTTTTTATGACGCCAGATTCAGAAATAAAGTTTGGTCTATTGGTGGAGAAATGATCAATTATTGTTTTAGTTGTATTGGTTTCTCCATTACAACTTATCGTTGTAGCTACTCTTGTAAATTCCTTGATAAGCTGTTCAAACTGAAATTCAGAATAAATAAGTTTCAGTTTCCTTGTGTTAGAGTCTTTTGGCTTTTTATAATCACAATTTGTATCTCAAACTAGAATGATTTCTTTTCCCTCTGAATCTAACTTTTGCATAAGTTCTCTCAAAGTCGCAAAAGATAGAACATCAGTAGTCTCTGATGGAGGTCTGTACCAGCAGAGCACAATGAAACTTTTCGCATGGATAGGGGTTACTTCGATCCCAGTTATCTCTAGGTTGGGGATATTGATGTCATTTCTGTTATGGTGGGAGAGGGTACTTCTTACATAGATAGCTACGCCACCCCCGGAGGTGTCCCTATCATGTCTATAGATATCGTAGCCATCAACAGAGATCTCGCAGTCGCGTATGTCTTAGGACAGATTCGAAATTTTGAGCGACGTTGGTGCAAAAATAAAATGCTTACAAATTTTAAGCGTGATTTCTTCAAAACCTTTTTCTCAGTACTAAATATATAGAAACAAAGACCGAAAAATTGAGTTCTGAGCAAGGAACAAAAACTTTAAATAAAAAATTAGAGTAAAGGACGGTTTTTTTTTCTTGTCAATCCCTTGTTTTATCTTTTATCAATCCTTCTTATTGTAAATATTAAGTAGGAATTTTATATGTATATCATCTAGCTTTATTAAGATGAATAAAACAAAAAAAGCGATAGATTCTGACAAACCTAGTATATCAAAAGATTCGGAGACTCTTTCACTTTTGAAATTTAGCAAAAGACTGGAAATCCGTTATGCATAAAAATTTCAACAATTTGTTCATTTATTCGACTCTATCGTTTTGATTGTCAGCAAAGTTTACTGAAGAAGATTTGATTTTATCGAAACGAAATTTCTGAATTGTCCTTTAATTAAAAACATGGGAACTAGCAATTTTTTATCCATTAATATCAAGTGTAACAATCACAATTTCGCTAAATGCAAATGGCACTAGAGTGGTGGGACAAAAGGACTCCACTAGTGGCACAACATTTTGTATGTTAAAAGAATGCCCTGGGAACCTGTTGCGAAGACTCAAGATGCTGTCGAAAAACTTTGACGGAGAATGACGCCTCAGAAAAATCTAGAAAGAATCCCCGAAATGGGAAAACCATGGCTGTTGGGAATTTCAACAAAGAACATGGCGCATTCGATAATGCGAACAACAGGTTTCAGATACGACTCCATACTTGCCTTATACACAATAACATACTATCAGATGTGAGAAGGTACACGTTTGAGGTGAAACATCTGCGCTTAACTATTCTTGGTTTAGTTCATTTTATTCGTTATTTGTTCCCAAAAAACCGATGAACAAGGATCATGAAGGGTCTATCTAGTCTAAAAATGTTCGAAGACTGACAAGGCCGTACGCAGAACATTTTTAGCGGGGGGGGGGGCAAAACCCCTTTTGAAGAACCTTTTTGAGGATATCCTCTATAGGAAAGCATATACTTTTGGAATTTTTTGGGGGGGCAGCAGCCCCCCTTGCCCCCCCCCCCCCGCTGTGTACGGCCATGAAGACTGACCAAACGAGCTAAAATCTTAAAATATAGCCATGACAATATTTGATAAACATGTTTTGCTAGTATGAGTAAGAGTTTCCATCAAATTAATGTTTGATTGGTGGCCAGACGAAAAGCCATCTGCTTACAGCTTCATTTGGCAAACAGTGTCTATCAAGATGTTTTGTCCCTGGCCGGGCCTTCAAGGCTGAAAAATATGTGAAGGAGTAGGTTGCATCATCTTTTCCTACACCTTCGAGAAAAGCGAACAACGTAACATTTACTAAGTTTTACCTCGCTCGAGTTGCATGTTTGAGCTTATTGCCAACTAGTTGCGTAACAAAGACAGTCGGGGTCCTAAGGAATTAAGTACGGTGGGGGCTCTTAAAAGGGGTGCAGGATGACCTCAAAAGCACAATATCGTCAACAATACACAATAAAACTTTTGCAGGCCGTGTTAGGGCCCTTTTTGCTCGGTGGCCCTTTAGTTTTTGATTTAACGTGCCATAAACTGCTTTACGCTATTGCTGCCAACAATTTCATCCCAGTATTTCTGAATTCGTCCTAGTATATTCATTCTTTCTGTGGTGGCAAAAGTGAGAAACATTCTGCTTACTTGGCAAAAGTACATTGTCAAGCAATGTTTTATAGCTAGCTTGGTAAGGCCTTCGCCTTTACTTCTTCACCAAAAAGGAACAAGAAACGTAGTCTAAATCTTACCTCGCTTGAGATGCATGTTTGAGTTTATTGCCCAGTTGCCAACTAATTTCATGCTGCAAAATTTGTATTCTTCTCGAAGTTTCAGTTCAAATGGAAGTCAGAAATATTTATCTGCAACATGTGCCGCATGTTCAGTCAATCACGTTGGTCACATGACTTTCACCCTTGTCACGTGAGCCTCACCATTTCACAGGAAGCAGCACAAGGGTTTCATACCTGAATGAAATGAAAAGCATATGGAACATGGGAGTTTTACAAACGGTTCAAAGGTAAAGATGTAAAGAATAAAAGTATTAAAGGCCTCTCTGGTAAAAATAATGTTTTGATTTAGATTAATGTACACTTTTTGATGGCCATGCTTTGTTTTCCTTCAATAACTTGAAAGCATTCTGTCTCGACGTTGATTGGTCAGCAAGAAGAATAGAGACGAGAAATTCAATGTACCTTAGATATTCCGCCATATTTTTCACTATGTGATAAATTGAAAAAGGACTGGGAACAATAAAAAATATTTTGTTCTCTTACTCTATCAACGCCAAGACAGAATGTTTTGTAGCAACAGATAAGCAACTTCGAGTACTAACACTTGTCCTCTTAAACCAAAGAGGACGCTATAAAACTATGCAACCACCGCATCGAGGGAGATGCATTAAATTTCTTTAATCCGTTATGCACGGACTGTGATTTAGCCTTTTCAAAAACTTCACCAATATTAGACCGACACTCTGTAGTGGCAAGTGGCGTGGCCAAGATATGTTAAAAAGTGGAGCGTGATGATTATAGAGGGATAAGTGGGCCAAGAAGACTGATTCAGCTGGGGGGGGGGGGGTTTACGCGCCGCTATCAGCCTCACAGTGGGTTTTGGGGTGGAGTCCCAAAAATTACTGAAAATTTGCGTCTTTTTAAAGTTCTCAGAATGACTTTCAGGCCCTCTTAAGTATTAGTTCTTTAGGAGGGTCAACTTCAAAAGTGGGTAGAGACTGTCCAAAGTGAGGTATTGCCCCATTTTCTCATCCCCCGGCTACCCCACTCCCGGTGGTATTTCAATTGTGATAAGAAATCTTATCAGAAGGTTTCTCCACTGAGTACGAAGGCCTGACAACATTCTTCAACGTTGTTGATTCTTCAATCAAATGTTTTCAAAGCAAAAATAGATTTTCTTCTCGACAAGGCCTCAAATGGTCATCAGCCGTAAGAGTGGGCGAATAACAGTAACAGTCCCGGTGTTAACTAGTATTCTTGACAGGAAGGAGGAAACCTATCGAGCAAATTTTAGAGTTCATCTGTACTTGGAGAAGCTGTGAAGGTGTGACAGCTGCCAATAGGAGCGATAGAATTAAGACATGCCCGTGCCAGGCTTCGGATGACAAAAACAGGCCATTAAAGACTCAATACAAAAAGTTTTTTTGTAAGCAATTGTTTTGAGGAGCCCACACTATCTAATATTCAAAATTGTAAGAAACTCGAGTTCTGGAAAAATGTTTCTAAGAAACTTTTTAATATACACGTTTTTTACATGAAAGTCTCAAATGATCTCAGAAACGGAAACTTCCTTTAATGTTCTTTGTTTCCTATTGCTTAAGAGAACAAAGAATCAATTGCTTTTTATGAGAGAGTCAAGCATTACTTCCTTAAAAGTAAAGTTCTTCATAAAAAAACAGAGTAATTCAGAAATAAACCATGCTTAAACGCCTCGATATAATCTTCATCAGTAACCTGAGTCAACGAGTTTACTTGTTCGTGAGTTTACTGATGAAGATAACATCGAAACGTTTAGAAAGCATGGTTTATTTTTGAATTACTCTATTAGAATTCTATAAATGTTGGTAATTGGGCTCTCGTATAACCATAAAAAACATGCATTGTTTGTTAGATATAAGATCTTTCATGTTTTAATCAGTTTTAGAATACTGAGTGTTTTTCGATTAAGGTTTTAATGCTGAATTGAATGTTATTTCTTACACTACACGCATTTTTTTATAAGTAATTTTTGCTCGATCTCAACACTGCAAATCGTTTAGCTAGAGGGCAAAATTGAGTTCTCAAAATTGCTTAGCAATTGCTTAGCTTCTTATACTTGAAGATTTGCTTTTTAGAATACTATCTTAGAAGTTTTTGTACAACAAATGTCAATAGTATCTTGCATACAAAAGTGTGCTGGAGTACTAATATCCACTATAACCTACTTCTATATAGCTGCTGCACGATTTTCATTACCAATTGGAACAGAAATAAAACGTTCAAATTGCTTAGCATCCCTCTACCCAATACTGGAATTGCTTAAGTTTTTGTCATGTCGAGCAGTGACTTGCTTATAAAGTAGTTGCTTATGGAAAATGCGTGTACTAGACTATATATATAATATATTGAAAATTTGACACCAATAGCCATAGTTAAACCAAAATCGCAAAAATTATGTACATATTTATATCAAATCCCGAAAAAGTATACCTATTTGGGTGGCACGTCTCCAGTACCCCAAATATACCAAGTCCCCCCCGGGTTCGAAGCTTTTTGCAATGTTTGGGTGGTTGAAAGCTAATTTGGCATTATTTTTAGCATGCCAAAGAAGAAATCAGATTTTCCATGATATCAATTATAGCAGTCACATAAATCTTATCTAATACTAACAAATAAATATTTTTTTGAATTTCAATTTACAAACAACAAACTTTATTCCAAGTCCTTTCCAAAATTTAGCCCATCATATGTTTGTGCTGTATAGGTTTCTCTTTACAAATTTACACAAAAATTCAAAATGGAATTTGAATCATACACCAAAAAACCTTTCTTATTGGGGTTGCATTGGCCAGTCTTTTTATCACTCCAAATAAGGGATGTCTCATCAAGGAAAAGGATAAACGCTGAGCTGGGCCTGCGGGAAATCTGCGATTTCAGTACCGAGTTCTCCGCACTCTGCATTGGATGATTGCGGGATCTGCAGCAGAATAACCGGGTCTGCGGTAGTCTGCGGGAATGATTGTCATGACCTTTGCAGTGCGAATTACAGCCAATTCGAGAAGAAATGGACACGAACGATTCCAAGAGTTCCCCCTGACACCAAGATGTTGTGGCTTCCGTAATTAGGATTCCATCTTACCTACAGAATAAGACACACAGTAATTCAGTTTTCGATTTTTTATATTTTATTCATCATTGCAGCCATCACTCATTCTGCAACAGACAATGTCGCTCATACATCGGCCTTTTCAGTCACAGACACCGATGCTCCAGCCAAGCAGGCAACTAGGACATTACCCATCATCACCTCCTGACCGAGGGAGGCCTACTACTACACTTTTTACAACTGCAGTCCTTTAATCACAAAAATTACAGAAAATATACCTAAAACAACTTAAAAATATGATTTAAAAATGTATATACAACATGCTAGAGTCAGCAAAAGCTTTTCGGTTAAAAACCATCCTCAGTGCTAAATGTTCAAATAATAAAATGAGTAGATAAGTTATGCTACAATATATATACATTCAAAAATGCCACGAATCAAATTATTCAATTATTAATCATTATTAAAAAAAGCACATATTGTAGCATTACTGATCTCCTCGTCTTAACATTTCAACATTTAGCATTGAGGATGGTTTTTAACCGAAAAGCTTTTGCTAATCTTAACATGTTGTATTAATCTTAACATGTTGTATTAATCTTAACATGTTGTATTAATCTTAACATGTTGTATTAATCTTAACATGTTGTATTAATCTTAACATGCTGTATAAATCTTAACTTATTTTTAGATTATTTCATAATGTCAACAAGGGCAATTGTATTTATTTCCGTAGGTAGAACAAACTTGTAGGGCGTGTGCTTGGTAGCAATTTGAGACAATTAAAATCATAATGATTTTCCACATAGAAAGAGAAAACGTTTCTGGACTGCCTCTCTTTTATGACCATGATAGAATGATTTTGAGGATGATTTTTATTCAAACATCAGAATAATTCACAGAAAATTCACGTTTTTAAACCGTGACGGTACACAAGACTTATCCTAGTTTCACCTAAATTAAAATGGTTGAGCAACTGAACCCATATCTTTCTTTTCTACTACTTGTTCGATATATTCTTGTTTATAATTAAGCATATTATTATATATTAGCATATATTTACATATCAATTACATATTTTAGCATACATACATATGGATACATACACGGACATACAAACACATTAGGATATTTCAGCAAATATTTCGACCAAACAAACTTTGAGCATGGTTAAGACTAGTTCAACATCAAAACTCAAACAACAGAATAAAGCAAAAGGATTCCTAAACATTCAAATCTGATAATTCCACAGAAACAAAACCAATTACTCAGAAAACAGCAAACCTTGTTAATAGATCGCGTCTCATAGTCACTAATGTTGGATGATTGCATTTTTGTCCCGCTGCGAACTCGCATCATTTCCTCGGCTCGTTTCGATTCTGAAGGATGATTTCTGTATTCAAACTGCAAGATAAATTGTTTAAGATAAACTTAAAACCTGCAAATGCTGTGAAATGTCTTACAATCAAAATATGTAGTCCTCTTCCTTGTTTTAAAAACCATTCCTTTATCACACGATAAAAGATTTATCGTCCTTCCTTCTTCCATTCTTTTCATTTTTCTTGAATAATGAAAACTAGTGACTCAGAGTGGTGCATTGGAGAAAAATGTTCTCCTTTAGTCGCTAAAAAAATTGGAAGATTCTTAGTATACAAAAACTTGATCTAAACATAAATATTAGGCCGCATATACTACATGTTTCAAAAGCAGCTGATTTGAACAGGAAATTTACAAGCATGAGCATGCGTAAGCTTGTATGCATAACAAGCGTTTGAAATATTTAAGTGTGAATGCAGCCCAGGGCATCTCTTAAGGATTTTTAACTAGTACTGGAGCAAAATATCAAAAGGGCCCACCCCAGATTTTCTGGTTTGCTTGAAAGACCATTGTTCGCTTAAACCACTGACAAAATAGGGGTGCAGGGTTTGTCTTCAAGAAATTGTGCAAACATGCTCAATTAGTATAGTCAAAAACCTTCTTAGAAAATTACAATATAAAACCGGGACTAAACCTCCTAATCAAACTTGTTTAAAGTGGAATAGTTTTTTGAGGAAGCAACTGGTTGCTGCCGAAGGATAAAATTTTATAACTTTGGCTCTTTAGATAAAGGAAAATGCGTATTCAACTTGTTCTCTATTTCAAACAATAAAAATGATATGTTGGCATTTAGAACAGAATTTAGTAAAATAGGGCCAGTTACAGGTGGGGCAAAACCAGGATTTCCATGTTAAGTACTGAGGCAGCTAATAGGGCCAGTTGGGGCTTTGCTTATATTATATCAAGCTTATATGCACGACAAGCGTTTACAAGCTTTAAATGTGAATGGAAACTTTAGTTAAAGAGAGAAAAATAGTAAAAATAAATAGAATAACTCTTACGAAATTAGTGTCCTTGAATGTAAATCTCTGCTTGTAAATCTTAGTACCCATCTGATTAGCATAGTGCTTGATTAAACTTATGGCATCTGTTGTATCTGTTTCATTAGGAGGCTGTGCATGCGAACTTCCAGCTTCATTGGATGCGGATGGTTCAAGATTGATGTTTAACGATAAGCCTTCAGGGCCGTCATTTTCTATCAATGGCTCATACTCGATTCGATATATTGGCTGAAAAAAAGAGAAAAGTTATCTATGATAAGAAGTGAATGTGCCATTACAAAAAATAACAAAGTACAATAGAAACGTATGCCAGGCTGTTTTTCCGTATAATCAATTTATGAAATTTTACAAGAACTATCAAACACATCTAACATTTAAATGACGAAGGAAGCAAAAGTTTATGACTATCCCAAAGCTGTTTTGTATGAATTCATCTGAAATAGTCCTGATATTAATACCTACACATACACAATGGACAAAGCTACTAGGGAGAGGTATGTGGTTGTACAAACGTTGGTATATCATCTTGTGAGCACATCCACCTCATGTAAGTATCCCAAGTATATCAGAACTATCCCTTTCAAGCGTATCCCCGCATGTTGGATAATTTACCATTCCCTTTTCACGTCTCCATCCCCTTGTTAGATAAATTTCTGCCCCTAAATCTCATGGGTCTTCGTAGTGGTGTAGTTGATGAAAGAGAAGAATTTAAGAATTGAACGAGCCTTACCTGTAAGGTGAAGTTTGATTTATAGTTCTTCTCTGGGATCAACAGGAACGGAGGATTCACATGCCCAACCCAGGCATTCTTACAGAAACCCTCCCGTGACTCCTTCGTTCCATGTGTTCTGTTCCCCTACAATCACTTTGCGTTAAAGGATGACGACACTGCGTGCCCTTCGATTCAAGGCCATACGCGGAAAATATTGAGCAAGAGGGGAATAGGAGAGTATATTCTTTTGGTTATTTCTGGGGGTCAACTGCCACCTACCCCTAACCCTTGCTGTGTACGACTATGATGATTTTATAAAGAATGAGTATAATTACCAGCCGATGAGATTTGATCCTTGAAGAACAGCTTCTAACAACCAGCTCACCAGCAAAACATGAGGTAGCGACCACATTCAACCACTCACTGTAGGAGAATCCCTAAAAACAGTAACATGTATATGAATAGAACGGTCTTGGGATAGCACAGAAATTCAAAATAACAAGAAAAATCAGAAACATATGCCTCCACCGGGTTTATTACATGGCTCTGAAGAGGGATTTAATCTGAAACACGAATTATTGCCTTAATGGTTTAGGACAGTGGTTAGTGCGCTCGCCTGTGTCCGCACAAACCCGGGTTCGAGACCCGGTGGAGGCATATGTCAATTGCATTAGCCTGCTCTGGTATAATTTAATTACCCGTGTTAGACCATGCCTTATGAATTAATGTTAATTTTAAATTGGTATTTGATTTTTCAGAGATTCCGATTAATCCATACTCTGTTTTGAATTTCAAGTACCAAACATAAATGTCATTTCCAAAACACCAATGGTTAAATCATCAATAAAAGAGGCTCTTTACATTAAAAAACTCATCCTCTGTTAATCTTAACACGGGCTGAAATTCCTCACGTAAAGATACTCTTAGAGTTCATGAACCAAGACTGTACATGCAATCTTACCATTTTTTCAATTAGGACTCATCAACCTCTTAAGAAGTCATGAGTAAATCAATATTTGATTGAAAGAGACCAAAAGTGGAGCAGACTGTCAGTAGAGAAAAATATGAAAAGGATTCCAGATCCTGTATTTCAAAACATATTTTGTAAGGAATACCTTTGTTTTCGTAAACATATCTAGACTTTGATAGCGAAATTGTTTTAGTTATACAAAAAAAGAAAATTTGGCAGAAAGCAGCATTGGTAAAAGCAGGATTTTAAAAGGCATGGTTGCGAGGAGGACTCGAGCCAAGGCTATTCAGTGCAAGCGGTCTACCACAGCGTCATTCAGGGCAAAAAGGCTCTGATAGGTCAGTTGTAAAGCACAGTTGAGGACAGGTTTAGATTTATAAATGTAGGAAAGAACAACTCTCGTAATTTCTTCACATAATTCAAACAGATCTCACGTGGCAAAAGCAGGACATATGAAGTTAGCAGATAGGAATTCAAGCGAGCTGTGAGATGTTAGAAAAAGCAAAACAGGGTCTTTTTAGAAATAATGATGATGAGATGGAGGAAACCAAGATATTTTTCATAAATAATTAATCAACTTACTAGATAGCAGGCCTACACTGACTCATAAATTCACCAACAGAAAGATCCTCGACGCGACGATTTCATTCATTGAGAATACAAAAATGTTTTAAGGTTAATGATTAGATACCAACTAGCGGCAGCAGCAGAAGAATTGTAAATAGCTTTGTTTTCTTTATAGTAATGTTTTTTCGTTCTTCGCTAATTTTTCTGAACATTAAAACATTGATTATAAATTGCTGTCATAGTTGGAACTCGATGACAGTTATGGCAGCTTCAGCATATACAAATTTATTTTGACGTTTTTATTTGCGATAAGGAAATAGTTACTGGTGATAGGTTAGAGTAATGCTTCGACCATATCATTCCAAAAAAATTATCGGATTGATATCCGCATGGTTTCCTAGATATTTTATTCAATTTTGCTTTTGATCCCTGATGATGAAATCGTTTCAGTCATTGGAAGTCAAGTCATTGGAAGCATTGCTTAAGCTATTCTTCAATAAAATGCAGTCCCTCTTTTTGGTCTGTAGTATTATAGCTTTTTTATTCGATATATCTACAAATAAGGGATTGCCAGGAGCGTTGAGACGGGGAGGTAGGGGGTAGAAGGTCAAGGACCCGAAAAATCTTTACCAATAAAAAAGATTCACAACAACTTGAAATTCCCTTGATTCCTGGTATTGCAAAAAGTTTTATGAGGGATGTTTTTTTCGAGATTCCCCTGCACAGTTCTATAAATTACTTGGGGCCCGAGCTGGCTGTCGATGGCCCTGGAGATTGCCAATTTGAAGCCATTGATCCGGATGGCCCCTAACCGATTGAATGCAGCCTACCTTACAACCAGCATTATGGACAGTAGAGAGATCAGCAGTGAAGTATGGCACTCGTTTGGAGGAGCAAGTGAACAGATCAATAAATCTCAACCCAGCTGGGATGTTGTTGAAACACTCTTCTTCTGTCAACATGACACCCGTCTTTTGCAGCGGAAACATGAGGTTTTGGAACACTCCTGTAAGGGAAAAACATTTTGGAAATTATGATTATTATTATGCTCAATTCATTTCAAAGCTGCGTATATATAATAGACAGTAGTTTCAATCTCTTATTTCAAAATCCCTCCTTATTTTGGCCTGCTATGATCAGGGGTGGACAGAGAACAAAACTATCTTTTGTGTCGGAAACAGGAGGTTTCGGAACACTCCTGCAAGAGAGAAATCACACGAAGTGCTCTAGTGGACTCAGCGGGGGGTTGCCGATTGGTCATATCACTTAACCCTTGTTTAAAGAGTCCCTGGTGCGAAACCACCTTCAGACCTGTCACTAAATTTGAGAAGAGAATCTGCCAGTTAAAATGCAAGAAGGAATCACGAGGTGCAACCACATCGAGAAAATTGACCAGGGTCGCACTGCTCGAATAGTTTACCTATTCAGTGGGCCCTTTGTGCTTTGTACAAAAACCAGTACCTTACGAAGTTAGTAAACGCACTTGCCTATCATCTATCAACATCAATAAGTGATACGGTAGTAACCCGCCACTAAAAAACTGAATCTTGCAAAACAATGCGGTCTGGTTTCCTATAGGTTGACAAGAAATAAGTGAAGAATCTAAATATATTCAGCAAGATGGCAACTGATTTGCATTAAATGCCAAATCTCAAATCTCTTCAATCGAAATCATTTTCTCAAGCAACATGAATGTCTAAGCTGAAAAATCTTATCTTTAAGTCTAGACGCACTTCTATCTGGCAGTCTGAAGTTTCGAAATGGCGGTTTAGGACTGTAGAATGCTTACCACTGTGTTGAAAGGTTGTGAGCTTCAATAATGTTATTCAATGCCTCTATCTACTAATTAATACGAACTTCAAACTGCTGAAGATTATTGCATATGATAAAAATGGAAAAAACGAGAAAAATAAAGGAAATAAGATTATGTACTCCTTCAGACCTGTAAATTGTTGACAGGGAATACAACACTTCCCTTTATATTTAGGCGTGGATTGGCAATGTTTGGTCGATCCATTTTGGAGGTTATTCATCAAAAGTTGTTTTATGTTCAAATATTCAAAAGTTCATGAGACATCCAAACTTTGCCTGTATGCTTGGTATACAGCATAAACAGTTTAATGGTAAGTGACTCTAGTGCAAGAAATTGGAGGAATAATTCTTTAAATGCATGGGTTGTTTTAAGTATCCTCTTGAAATAAGTTCAGAAAACACCATCATAGGTTTTGTAGCTGCCAAATACCGTATGCTTCGTTTTTGATCTATCTCAGACTCTGATAATTGATACTCAAGCATATCAACCATTTGCAAAAATCTACTAAATAGGCTTCATTTGTTTGTGAATAACATTTCACCTGATAGATGTTCTTAGCAGAGCAATTTTGAGTTATAGATATAAAATTTTGTATCAAATCAATCCCTTATTTTCTACCCAATAAACTAATTTTGTTCTCAAATAATGACAAATAAGAGATAGCAAATAAGAAAATTCCTGCAACGATCCGGCAAGCCAACAAAATCCGATGATTAAGATTTTTCAGCGATTTCTATTTCTACTGGTTGTTCAAAACACATTCAACTAACCTCTTCGGAACACCATAACTGGGGAATCTGGAAATCTGATGTCGAAAATCTTCATCAATTTCTCAAAACTCCCTAAAACGAGAAAGAAATTCGGTAATAAATTGAAACCCCCAAACCTTTTTAAGGCAGTGATAGTCTTTTTCACCGACAATGTCTCCATTCACCCCATGAGTCGGAAAAACAAAACCGAGAAACATAGGGAATGGATACTTGAATTTTTTTGTCTGAGAGTTGATGATTGGATAAGATTCATTCCCAGTGCTAGCTGCAAAGGAGGCTGGACCTTATCAAAGCACTGACAATAATGACACCTGACATCTTTACTCACAAACTGAATTAAGAGTTTTATGCTAAAGTTTAAAGATTGAAAAGTTGTCTAAAGAATTAATCAGACCATTCAAAATGCAAGCAACGAATTGGAAAATAAATTGCCATAAAAGAAGCTAGCATGGAAAATGCATCCAATGAAGAGAACGATCAGACAATCAATGTAGACGGTAAAAATGATAAAATTGATAAGTTGTCTGAGGAAATTGTGCATTAGATCATTGAAAATGCAAGCAATGAATTGCAAAATGAATGAAATCTTGAGGAAACTGCCATAAACGAAGCTTGAATGGAAAATTCATTCAATGAAGGCAAAGATCAGACAATCTATACAGACAGTTAAAATGATTGTTGCCTTGATTTGATGTATTTTTCATGCTAACTTTTTTATGGCACTTTCCTCGATGTTTAAATTCATTTTCTGATTCCTTTCCCTTGTTTCTGATTTCAATCATGTCATGCACAATCTCTTTCGGTAAATTATTAATTTGAGAATCTTCATCGTCTATATAGATTGTTTCATCACTGCCTTCATTTGATTAATTTTCTATGCAGTCCCCTTTATGGAACTTTCCCAAATGTTTGATTCTTCCTGTAATTCATCGCTTGCATTTTGAATGATGTCATTCGCATTTTCTTTCGCAAACTTATCAATGATCAGACAATCGATATAGACGGTAGAAATGATTTGATCAATGAAGTGTCTAAAGAAATTGTGAATGACATCATTCAAAATGCAAGCGATGAATTACAGGAGGAATCAAACATTTGGGAAAGTTCCATAATAAAGACTGCATAGAAAATTAATCAAATGAAGACGACAATGAAACGATTGATATAGACAATGAAGATGGTCAAATTAATAACTTACCGAAAGAAATTGTGCATGACATCATTGAGCCTATTTGCTTATAATTAGCTGCAGTAAGGCCCCAATGACATAATACTGGATAGCTTTCGGAGCATCTTGATTTTCATACTGGGAAGGGTTTCTGTTCACAATACTTGCACCAAGGCTATCTGGTACCAAACGCTCATGAAAATCACTCCGGTATTGATTTTTGTGTGATGTGAAAACTTTCACTTAACATTTCACTGCGAAACTTTGCATTCACTTCTGATACTTTACTTTACGGCTTTGAAGCGGAGCAAGATGTATCATCTCTGGTTAAAGAAACTTTTAATCGAACCAGAGAAACGAAGAAGGCAAAGATAAAGGCATAGCGAACAAACGGCCTATCCTGGATGATTCAGTCCGAAAGCTATCCGATACAACGAGGAATGGTGATGAATATGATATTTATACACTGATATTTATGACAATTATAATGAGAATCTGCCGTAAATCAAACCGAGGCTCAATGATAATGTTGCGTCACATGACCTATTTTGAATGTGACGTCACATTAACAGCTTCTAAAACCAGCCAAAGATTATCGCAACTATCTAAATTGTTGTTTATTTCGCTGGACGATCAAGTTATCAAGTTTCCGATAATATCCGAGATAAATATTTATATTGTATACGATTATTGAGTATCCAATACGTGAATTCTTCGATTGGAAATATTCTACCACGGTCAGTCACTGGACGATTGCGTCAGTAGCAGTGGAATATTGGATTTGAAGGTAACCAATCAAAAGTCTAGGATTAGTTAAATGCGCACGCAGTGTTTATGCGAAGTTGGCCAAAATCTAAGATGGGGTCATTCGCGATTGTTTATCGACACCTGAAGCTTTTGAGAAGAAATATAAAGAATGAAATTACTTTTCTATCTTTTTATCTTTCACTATATGTTGAATTCAAGATTGATGTTTTGAGTTTAGTGGGGCACAACAAGATGCAAACAAACATATTAAAGCCTCGTTCTACTAGTTAAATATAGTGATGTAGTGGATGGATACTACCTTGCCTTACTCTTAAATAAACCTGGCTTGTTAAGGCTACCACTTAAAACAAAAACTCATTCACTGACTTATAAGAGTAATCAAACACACTAGGAAATAATACTACTAGTTAAAAATAGTAATGTAGTGCATGCTATCGTACCTTGCTGTTAAATAAACCAGACCTTGTCCAGGCTGGTAACTTTAACATAAACTCACTCACTGAGAAATATCTAACAGCTACTGTACTTTAATCCTGATGTATTGGAATTTTGATTTTATAATCTAAAGTACCTTGAAACACAACAAACTCTCAACCTTCCTTTATTGATTTCTCTTTAACCTCCTTTAAAGACTTTTCCATGACGTAAACATTTATACGTTATTGCAAATATTAATCTCCTTAATTTTCAGCTCGTGGCTTAAATAAACTCATCAAACTTGAAATAAAATCAAACTAATGATGTTCACCCTCACAGTACTAAATACCCTACCTATAACTACAACACAGCAGTGATTTTATCCCTCCACAATACTGATAGTATCCCCTGAAAGTAATGAATTAGTTCCAATGTACTGATGGCTGATGAATTCTCCCATAGTACTAAACACCCTACCTATAACACAGCAATGGTGGTACCCTTCCCTAGTACAGATAGCCTCACAGTAATGAATGACCTCCAATCTACTGATGGCTGATGATATCCTCCATAGTACTTAACACCCTCCCTATAACACAGTAATGCTGGTATCCCTTCACAGTACTGATAGTATCCCCTCACAGTAATGAATAGATTCCAATGTACTGATGGCTGATGATTTCCCCCACAGTCTTGACCACCCTCTACATAACAAGATAATAATGGTATCCCTCTGCCAGCATATTACCCTACCTATATCCCTATCCGTATTGTTGTTCACTTAAGCATCATTCACAAGGATCATAATCATCATCATACGAATTTCAAAGAAACGTCACATCAATATATTTAAGCCACCTCATACTTAATAACAATTATCCAATGCCGATTTGAAATTGGCGCTTCAATGCTATACGAGTGACAACAACAACACTACGTCATTAGTTGTTGTTGTCCTTACCTTAATCAATAGCATTATTATTATTTCTACTTTAAAAATCATCAATTTCGTCATTGGTATGGTATGATTATTATCATTGTTGTTATCGACATCTTTTTCTCCCTTTGAAACCAGGTGCAGCCATGCACCAGCGTGAATAAAGGTCTGTAAGAGTGAGCAAGGATGAGCAAGAAAATCATCACATGGAGGCCAACCTCCTTGTGAATATAGTTCATCGTTGCTCACTGTTAAAGGCTGTTATTCACGATTGTACATTGCTGCTCGTGGTTCTAGGGGAGATAATATATTTCTCATTAACATATCACCTGGGATCTGGTAACTATATTGTAAAGTTTGAAATTGGCGCTTAAATCCTATACGAGTGACAACAACCACACTACGTCGTTAGTTGTTGTTGTCCTTACTTTAATCAATTTCAATATTCTTATTTCTACTTTCAAAAACATCAACTTCATCTATGGTATGTTATGATTATTATCATTATTGTTATCGACATCTTTTTCTCCCTTTGAAACCAGGTGCAGCAATGTACTAGCGTGAATAAAGGTCTTTAAGAGTGAGCAAAGATGAGCAAGAATATTTCCATATTGAGGCCAGTCTCGTTATGAAGCATACTAGTTCATCATTGCTCACTGTTAAAGGCTGTTATTCGCGGTTGCACATTGCTGCTCGTGGTTCTAGGGGAGATAATATATTTCTCATTAACATATCACCTGGGATCTGGTAACTATATTGTGAGATTTAAAATTGGCGCTTAAATGCTAGATGAATATCAACATCAACCACCTTACGAATATATCTCAAATCAAAATACATATCACTTAAGGTCTGGTAACTACCTATGTTGTAAGATTTGAAACTGGCGCTTAAATGCAATGTGAATAACATCATCAACCACATTACGTCATTTCCTTCTCAGTCAGAGGTTACACATTATTATTATCATCATTGTTGTTGATATATTTTTCTCCCTTTAAAACCAGGTGCAGCAATGTACTAGCGTGAATAAAGGTCTTTAAGAGTGAGCAAAGATGAGCAAGAATATTTCCATATTGAGGCCAGTCTCGTTATGAAGCATACTAGTTCATCATTGCTCACTGTTAAAGGCTGTTATTCAGGGTTGTACATTGCTGCTCGTGGTTCTAGGGGAGATAATATATTTCTCATTAACATATCACATGAGATCTGGTAACTAGATTGTAAAGTTTGAAATTGCCGCTAAAATGCTATGTAAATATCAACATCAACCACCTTACGAATATATATCAAATCAAAATACATATCACTTAAGGTCTGGTAACTACCTATGTTGTTAGATTTGAAACTGGCGCTTAAATGCAACGTGAATAACAGCATCAACCACATTACGTCATTTCCTTCTCAGTCATAGATTAAACATTAACATTATCATAATTTTAATCGACATCTTTTTCTCCCTTTAAAACCAGGTGCAGCCATGCACCAGCGTGAATAAAGGTCTGTAAGAGTGAGCAAGGATGAGCAAGAAAATCATCACATGGAGGCCAACCTCCTTGTGAATATAGTTCATCGTTGCTCACTGTTAAAGGCTGTTATTCACGATTGTACATTGCTGCTCGTGGTTCTAGGGGAGATAATATATTTCTCATTAACATATCACCTGGGATCTGGTAACTATATTGTAAAGTTTGAAATTGGCGCTTAAATCCTATACGAGTGACAACAACCACACTACGTCGTTAGTTGTTGTTGTCCTTACTTTAATCAATTTCAATATTCTTATTTCTACTTTCAAAAACATCAACTTCATCTATGGTATGTTATGATTATTATCATTATTGTTATCGACATCTTTTTCTCCCTTTAAAACCAGGTGCAGCCATGCACCAGCGTGAATAAAGGTCTTTAAGAGTGAGCAAAGATGAGCAAGAATATTTCCATATCGAGGCCAGTCTCGTTATGAAGCATACTAGTTCACCATTGCTCACTGTTAAAGGCCGTTATTCACGGTTGTGCATTGCTGCTCGTGGTTCTAGGGGAGATAATATATTTCTCATTAACATATCACCCGAGATCTGGTAACTAGATTGTAAAGTTTGAAATTGGCGCTTCAATGCTATACGAGTGACAACAACAACACTACGTCATTAGTTGTTGTTGTCCTTATCTTAATCAATAGCATTATCATTATTTCTACTTTAAAAATCATAAATTTCGTCATTGGTATGGTATGATTATTATCATAATTCTTGTTGATATATTTTTCTCCCTTTAAAACCAGGTGCAGCAATTCACTAGCGTGAATAAAGGTCTCTAAGAGTGAGCAAAGATGAACAAAAATATTTCCATACTAAGGCCAGTCTCGTTATGAAGCATACTAGTTCACCATTGCTCACTGTTGAAGGCTGTTATTCACAGTTGTGCATAGCTGCTCGTGGTTCTAGGGGAGATAATATATTTCTCATTAACATATCACCTGAGATCTGGTAACTATATTGTGAGATTTAAAATTGGCGCTGAAATGCTGTACGAGTGACAGCATCAACCACCTTACGAATATATTTCACATCATTGTATGAATCACTGAAGGTCTGGTAACTACCTATGTTGTAAGATTTGAAACTGGCGCTTAAATTCAAAGTGAATAACAGCATCAACCACATTACGTCATTTCCTTCTAAGTCAGAGATTAAACATTATCATTATCATTATTGTTATCGACATCTTTTTCTCCTATTAGAACCAGGTGCAGCAATGTACTAGCGTGAACAAAGGTATTTAAGAGTGAGCAAAGATGAGCAAGAAAATCATCACATGGAGGCCAACCTCCTTGTGAATATAGTTCATCGTTGCTCACTGTTAGAGGCTCTTATTCCCAGTTATGCATTGCTGCTCGTGGTTCTAGGGGAGATAATATATTTCTCATAAACATATCACCTAAGATCTGGTAACTAGATTGATAGATTTGAAACTGGCGCTTAAATGCTATATTAATATCAACATCAACCACCTTACGAATATATTTCAAATCAAATTGTATATCACTGAAGGTCTGGTAACTACCTATGTTGTAAGATTTGAAATAGGCGCTTAAATGCAATATGAATAACAGCATGAACCACATCACGTCATTTCCTTCTCAGTCAGAGATTAAACATTATCATTATCATCATTGTTGTGGATATATTTTTCTCCCTTTAAAACCAGGTGCAGCAATGCACTAGCGTGAATAAAGGTCTTTAAGAGTGAGCAAAGATGAGCAAGAATATTTCCATATTGAGGCCAGTCTCGTTATGAAGCATACTAGTTCATCATTGCTCACTGTTAAAGGCTGTTATTCAAGATTGTACATTGCTGCTCGTGGTTGTAGGGGAGATAATATATTTCTCATTAACATATCACCTGGGATCTGGTAACCAGATTGTAAAGTTTGAAATTGGCGCTTAATAGCAATCAAAAAACAACATCAACCACACACTTCATCATTTTTTATCAATATTATCTTAATCATAATCATAACAATCATCATTATTTTTTATCATCATAATCATTATCATCATCAGCACTATCAGATTATCATCATTTACGAGATAAAATAATCGCACGTTTTTTGAGAGAATCCGCAGTTCTTTTCTCATTGAACTTGAACCTTGGGTCACGCAGCATAATAGCCCATTTGCCAAAACCATATATCTTTAACGCTTTTTTCAAGGAATAATCTTCATCTTTGTTGAAAGGAACCCTTGAAGTCACGATTGGTTTGATTTTAGCTTTGCTTGCTTTTCTCACTGGAGGCTGATAAACCGGAGGCGAAACATCTTCAGCTTTTTTTTCTGAATCACATGTTGAAACCAAGGGCTCAATTTCTGTAACAATTGTTTCAACACTGTCCTCTTCCTCGTCTGCACTTTTATTCGTCACACTGTCCGAAATGTCACTCTCGCTAGAAAATACGATTTGTTTAACCATCTTCTCTACTTTCTTGTTTCTAAGTTTTTTCATGGCCAGTTTACCACTACTAGCAACTTCACGTGAGCTTCGTTTTTGATAATAGGTTTTAGCGACCTGAGAGCTGTGCTTTTGATCCAGGCTTATCGATCTCTGTTCTTCGGTGGAAAGTACTCGCGAGCTCTCGGTTTCCACGATTTGTCGATATCTTGTAGGGTGTACATATTTACCAATAGCTTGAAAGACGAGCTCTGACATGTGATTACCAATAGCCTTGAATTGAGTGCCACTCCGTGTGACGAGAAGGTAGTCGCATTTCGGATTCAGCAGCGGCCTGATGTTCACAATGTATTCGTCTATTATTCGAGTACTCGTTTCATCGAAAATCAACGAGTCGAATGTGTATTGCTGGGCAGTCTTGAATTCAGTTTGGTCGACGAAGCCATCGCTTTCTTTCGACTTCTCAAACATACTAAGTGTCAGGTATTGGTAAGTCATCGGTCGAGATCCTTTAACTCTCGTGAAGAGATAAAGAGAAACGAATCGAGTTGCGAATGTCAATTCTGCTGCACTAACATAGGTAACAGGGTACGACTTGCATCTTAAAAGTACATCTTTATACCGTGGCAGATGATGTGGTACAACCGTTTCCATCTCCTCCATTGTCGCCCATTGGTTATTGGCAGCGAGAACTTCCACCGATAAATTCTTCGCCCACTCGGTAATTTTGCGTCTAGCCAACGCTCTCTTGCCTCTGTTGATGTAGACTTCGGAGATAGCCAGATTTCCAAGAACTGCATTTGACAGGCCGCAAGATTTCCTGAAGTCGATGACATCAGTGATCGCTTGTAAATATGCGAACTGTGCAGAGCTACCAAGTCCCCACTCTTTCCCTATGTGCTCGATGAAATTGCATATGAGACTGGCAGAACCAATACAATAGTCGATATGCTCGGTGGTGAGCTCTTCTTCGTCGTCCTCGCTACAAAATTTTAAGAATTTCATCACTCGTGTTCCGTTTTGCATTGCCTGTACCTCTGACATACCCCCTCCACAAATAGCACACAGCCATTCAATGTATCTTTTCCCAATGCCATCAGTAATAGAATAATGTGGTATTTTCGATGTATCAGCACGTTTTCTCGAGCTGTCTTTGAATTTATCATGTGTGGGTTGTTGTCTTATTGCTTGGTCGATCAATCTCTCGCTAGGCTTTTCATCGAAATAGTAGTACCATCTGTGCTTCTTATCTACATGCTTTCTGCATCCTCTTTTGCTAAAAAATGTTCGGTTCTCGCAGTGATTGACTGGACACACATAGGTCTTGTCTTTGGACTCTCGGAGAATCAGCACTCTTTTATGTTGTCTCGCACCTTCGATCTTCGACCAGTCCATCTTCTTGCTTCCCAAGCCCGTGTGTTTAACAAGACGAATACTTGGCTATTTATGCAAAAAGCAGCCTTGCACGCGCACGAAAGAATGCATCATTCATATAGAACGAATAAAAACTGGGAATAAAAAAGCGCCTATCGCAGAACTCTAGGGACACAGGGCATTCAGATCACATGAATGAACACTTTAGATCGAGGCATGCAGGATGACCAAAGAGTGGAATTCTGTAGATACTGGACACTCGGCTGAACACATAAGTCATTTTGCATGGTCCAATGTATTCATCATAAAAGTGTCCGATAACAACATCATGAGTGACCTACAGCCTTTGACATTGAAAGGACCTTACTAAATGATCTACAAGGTCACTTTGAGGACATATGAGTTCATCAATGATGATGAACAAAATTATGTTCCCTTTCCATCTAAATCAAGGGGCACACACGAATGCATGCAGCCTACACATGTTTTAATGAGTTTTGAAAAAAGTATATATGAAGGTACCATATATAAGTTTTTCAATCCCAATTTTCTTATATTATCTGAACAGCAATCGACCCTCGATTCCAGTGAACAGTATAAAACGTTATGTTAATATCCGTATTGTTGTTCACTTAAGCATCATTCACAAGGATCATAATCATCATCATACGAATTTCAAAGAAACGTCACATCAATATATTTAAGCCACCTCATACTTAATAACAATTATCCAATGCCGATTTGAAATTGGCGCTTCAATGCTATACGAGTGACAACAACAACACTACGTCATTAGTTGTTGTTGTCCTTACCTTAATCAATAGCATTATTATTATTTCTACTTTAAAAATCATCAATTTCGTCATTGGTATGGTATGATTATTATCATTGTTGTTATCGACATCTTTTTCTCCCTTTGAAACCAGGTGCAGCCATGCACCAGCGTGAATAAAGGTCTGTAAGAGTGAGCAAGGATGAGCAAGAAAATCATCACATGGAGGCCAACCTCCTTGTGAATATAGTTCATCGTTGCTCACTGTTAAAGGCTGTTATTCACGATTGTACATTGCTGCTCGTGGTTCTAGGGGAGATAATATATTTCTCATTAACATATCACCTGGGATCTGGTAACTATATTGTAAAGTTTGAAATTGGCGCTTAAATCCTATACGAGTGACAACAACCACACTACGTCGTTAGTTGTTGTTGTCCTTACTTTAATCAATTTCAATATTCTTATTTCTACTTTCAAAAACATCAACTTCATCTATGGTATGTTATGATTATTATCATTATTGTTATCGACATCTTTTTCTCCCTTTGAAACCAGGTGCAGCAATGTACTAGCGTGAATAAAGGTCTTTAAGAGTGAGCAAAGATGAGCAAGAATATTTCCATATTGAGGCCAGTCTCGTTATGAAGCATACTAGTTCATCATTGCTCACTGTTAAAGGCTGTTATTCGCGGTTGCACATTGCTGCTCGTGGTTCTAGGGGAGATAATATATTTCTCATTAACATATCACCTGGGATCTGGTAACTATATTGTGAGATTTAAAATTGGCGCTTAAATGCTAGATGAATATCAACATCAACCACCTTACGAATATATCTCAAATCAAAATACATATCACTTAAGGTCTGGTAACTACCTATGTTGTAAGATTTGAAACTGGCGCTTAAATGCAATGTGAATAACATCATCAACCACATTACGTCATTTCCTTCTCAGTCAGAGGTTACACATTATTATTATCATCATTGTTGTTGATATATTTTTCTCCCTTTAAAACCAGGTGCAGCAATGTACTAGCGTGAATAAAGGTCTTTAAGAGTGAGCAAAGATGAGCAAGAATATTTCCATATTGAGGCCAGTCTCGTTATGAAGCATACTAGTTCATCATTGCTCACTGTTAAAGGCTGTTATTCAGGGTTGTACATTGCTGCTCGTGGTTCTAGGGGAGATAATATATTTCTCATTAACATATCACATGAGATCTGGTAACTAGATTGTAAAGTTTGAAATTGCCGCTAAAATGCTATGTAAATATCAACATCAACCACCTTACGAATATATATCAAATCAAAATACATATCACTTAAGGTCTGGTAACTACCTATGTTGTTAGATTTGAAACTGGCGCTTAAATGCAACGTGAATAACAGCATCAACCACATTACGTCATTTCCTTCTCAGTCATAGATTAAACATTAACATTATCATAATTTTAATCGACATCTTTTTCTCCCTTTAAAACCAGGTGCAGCCATGCACCAGCGTGAATAAAGGTCTTTAAGAGTGAGCAAAGATGAGCAAGAATATTTCCATATCGAGGCCAGTCTCGTTATGAAGCATACTAGTTCACCATTGCTCACTGTTAAAGGCCGTTATTCACGGTTGTGCATTGCTGCTCGTGGTTCTAGGGGAGATAATATATTTCTCATTAACATATCACCCGAGATCTGGTAACTAGATTGTAAAGTTTGAAATTGGCGCTTCAATGCTATACGAGTGACAACAACAACACTACGTCATTAGTTGTTGTTGTCCTTATCTTAATCAATAGCATTATCATTATTTCTACTTTAAAAATCATAAATTTCGTCATTGGTATGGTATGATTATTATCATAATTCTTGTTGATATATTTTTCTCCCTTTAAAACCAGGTGCAGCAATTCACTAGCGTGAATAAAGGTCTCTAAGAGTGAGCAAAGATGAACAAAAATATTTCCATACTAAGGCCAGTCTCGTTATGAAGCATACTAGTTCACCATTGCTCACTGTTGAAGGCTGTTATTCACAGTTGTGCATAGCTGCTCGTGGTTCTAGGGGAGATAATATATTTCTCATTAACATATCACCTGAGATCTGGTAACTATATTGTGAGATTTAAAATTGGCGCTGAAATGCTGTACGAGTGACAGCATCAACCACCTTACGAATATATTTCACATCATTGTATGAATCACTGAAGGTCTGGTAACTACCTATGTTGTAAGATTTGAAACTGGCGCTTAAATTCAAAGTGAATAACAGCATCAACCACATTACGTCATTTCCTTCTAAGTCAGAGATTAAACATTATCATTATCATTATTGTTATCGACATCTTTTTCTCCTATTAGAACCAGGTGCAGCAATGTACTAGCGTGAACAAAGGTATTTAAGAGTGAGCAAAGATGAGCAAGAAAATCATCACATGGAGGCCAACCTCCTTGTGAATATAGTTCATCGTTGCTCACTGTTAGAGGCTCTTATTCCCAGTTATGCATTGCTGCTCGTGGTTCTAGGGGAGATAATATATTTCTCATAAACATATCACCTAAGATCTGGTAACTAGATTGATAGATTTGAAACTGGCGCTTAAATGCTATATTAATATCAACATCAACCACCTTACGAATATATTTCAAATCAAATTGTATATCACTGAAGGTCTGGTAACTACCTATGTTGTAAGATTTGAAATAGGCGCTTAAATGCAATATGAATAACAGCATGAACCACATCACGTCATTTCCTTCTCAGTCAGAGATTAAACATTATCATTATCATCATTGTTGTGGATATATTTTTCTCCCTTTAAAACCAGGTGCAGCAATGCACTAGCGTGAATAAAGGTCTTTAAGAGTGAGCAAAGATGAGCAAGAATATTTCCATATTGAGGCCAGTCTCGTTATGAAGCATACTAGTTCATCATTGCTCACTGTTAAAGGCTGTTATTCAAGATTGTACATTGCTGCTCGTGGTTGTAGGGGAGATAATATATTTCTCATTAACATATCACCTGGGATCTGGTAACCAGATTGTAAAGTTTGAAATTGGCGCTTAATAGCAATCAAAAAACAACATCAACCACACACTTCATCATTTTTTATCAATATTATCTTAATCATAATCATAACAATCATCATTATTTTTTATCATCATAATCATTATCATCATCAGCACTATCAGATTATCATCATTTACGAGATAAAATAATCGCACGTTTTTTGAGAGAATCCGCAGTTCTTTTCTCATTGAACTTGAACCTTGGGTCACGCAGCATAATAGCCCATTTGCCAAAACCATATATCTTTAACGCTTTTTTCAAGGAATAATCTTCATCTTTGTTGAAAGGAACCCTTGAAGTCACGATTGGTTTGATTTTAGCTTTGCTTGCTTTTCTCACTGGAGGCTGATAAACCGGAGGCGAAACATCTTCAGCTTTTTTTTCTGAATCACATGTTGAAACCAAGGGCTCAATTTCTGTAACAATTGTTTCAACACTGTCCTCTTCCTCGTCTGCACTTTTATTCGTCACACTGTCCGAAATGTCACTCTCGCTAGAAAATACGATTTGTTTAACCATCTTCTCTACTTTCTTGTTTCTAAGTTTTTTCATGGCCAGTTTACCACTACTAGCAACTTCACGTGAGCTTCGTTTTTGATAATAGGTTTTAGCGACCTGAGAGCTGTGCTTTTGATCCAGGCTTATCGATCTCTGTTCTTCGGTGGAAAGTACTCGCGAGCTCTCGGTTTCCACGATTTGTCGATATCTTGTAGGGTGTACATATTTACCAATAGCTTGAAAGACGAGCTCTGACATGTGATTACCAATAGCCTTGAATTGAGTGCCACTCCGTGTGACGAGAAGGTAGTCGCATTTCGGATTCAGCAGCGGCCTGATGTTCACAATGTATTCGTCTATTATTCGAGTACTCGTTTCATCGAAAATCAACGAGTCGAATGTGTATTGCTGGGCAGTCTTGAATTCAGTTTGGTCGACGAAGCCATCGCTTTCTTTCGACTTCTCAAACATACTAAGTGTCAGGTATTGGTAAGTCATCGGTCGAGATCCTTTAACTCTCGTGAAGAGATAAAGAGAAACGAATCGAGTTGCGAATGTCAATTCTGCTGCACTAACATAGGTAACAGGGTACGACTTGCATCTTAAAAGTACATCTTTATACCGTGGCAGATGATGTGGTACAACCGTTTCCATCTCCTCCATTGTCGCCCATTGGTTATTGGCAGCGAGAACTTCCACCGATAAATTCTTCGCCCACTCGGTAATTTTGCGTCTAGCCAACGCTCTCTTGCCTCTGTTGATGTAGACTTCGGAGATAGCCAGATTTCCAAGAACTGCATTTGACAGGCCGCAAGATTTCCTGAAGTCGATGACATCAGTGATCGCTTGTAAATATGCGAACTGTGCAGAGCTACCAAGTCCCCACTCTTTCCCTATGTGCTCGATGAAATTGCATATGAGACTGGCAGAACCAATACAATAGTCGATATGCTCGGTGGTGAGCTCTTCTTCGTCGTCCTCGCTACAAAATTTTAAGAATTTCATCACTCGTGTTCCGTTTTGCATTGCCTGTACCTCTGACATACCCCCTCCACAAATAGCACACAGCCATTCAATGTATCTTTTCCCAATGCCATCAGTAATAGAATAATGTGGTATTTTCGATGTATCAGCACGTTTTCTCGAGCTGTCTTTGAATTTATCATGTGTGGGTTGTTGTCTTATTGCTTGGTCGATCAATCTCTCGCTAGGCTTTTCATCGAAATAGTAGTACCATCTGTGCTTCTTATCTACATGCTTTCTGCATCCTCTTTTGCTAAAAAATGTTCGGTTCTCGCAGTGATTGACTGGACACACATAGGTCTTGTCTTTGGACTCTCGGAGAATCAGCACTCTTTTATGTTGTCTCGCACCTTCGATCTTCGACCAGTCCATCTTCTTGCTTCCCAAGCCCGTGTGTTTAACAAGACGAATACTTGGCTATTTATGCAAAAAGCAGCCTTGCACGCGCACGAAAGAATGCATCATTCATATAGAACGAATAAAAACTGGGAATAAAAAAGCGCCTATCGCAGAACTCTAGGGACACAGGGCATTCAGATCACATGAATGAACACTTTAGATCGAGGCATGCAGGATGACCAAAGAGTGGAATTCTGTAGATACTGGACACTCGGCTGAACACATAAGTCATTTTGCATGGTCCAATGTATTCATCATAAAAGTGTCCGATAACAACATCATGAGTGACCTACAGCCTTTGACATTGAAAGGACCTTACTAAATGATCTACAAGGTCACTTTGAGGACATATGAGTTCATCAATGATGATGAACAAAATTATGTTCCCTTTCCATCTAAATCAAGGGGCACACACGAATGCATGCAGCCTACACATGTTTTAATGAGTTTTGAAAAAAGTATATATGAAGGTACCATATATAAGTTTTTCAATCCCAATTTTCTTATATTATCTGAACAGCAATCGACCCTCGATTCCAGTGAACAGTATAAAACGTTATGTTAATATCCGTATTGTTGTTCACTTAAGCATCATTCACAAGGATCATAATCATCATCATACGAATTTCAAAGAAACGTCACATCAATATATTTAAGCCACCTCATACTTAATAACAATTATCCAATGCCGATTTGAAATTGGCGCTTCAATGCTATACGAGTGACAACAACAACACTACGTCATTAGTTGTTGTTGTCCTTACCTTAATCAATAGCATTATTATTATTTCTACTTTAAAAATCATCAATTTCGTCATTGGTATGGTATGATTATTATCATTGTTGTTATCGACATCTTTTTCTCCCTTTGAAACCAGGTGCAGCCATGCACCAGCGTGAATAAAGGTCTGTAAGAGTGAGCAAGGATGAGCAAGAAAATCATCACATGGAGGCCAACCTCCTTGTGAATATAGTTCATCGTTGCTCACTGTTAAAGGCTGTTATTCACGATTGTACATTGCTGCTCGTGGTTCTAGGGGAGATAATATATTTCTCATTAACATATCACCTGGGATCTGGTAACTATATTGTAAAGTTTGAAATTGGCGCTTAAATCCTATACGAGTGACAACAACCACACTACGTCGTTAGTTGTTGTTGTCCTTACTTTAATCAATTTCAATATTCTTATTTCTACTTTCAAAAACATCAACTTCATCTATGGTATGTTATGATTATTATCATTATTGTTATCGACATCTTTTTCTCCCTTTGAAACCAGGTGCAGCAATGTACTAGCGTGAATAAAGGTCTTTAAGAGTGAGCAAAGATGAGCAAGAATATTTCCATATCGAGGCCAGTCTCGTTATGAAGCATACTAGTTCACCATTGCTCACTGTTAAAGGCCGTTATTCACGGTTGTGCATTGCTGCTCGTGGTTCTAGGGGAGATAATATATTTCTCATTAACATATCACCCGAGATCTGGTAACTAGATTGTAAAGTTTGAAATTGGCGCTTCAATGCTATACGAGTGACAACAACAACACTACGTCATTAGTTGTTGTTGTCCTTATCTTAATCAATAGCATTATCATTATTTCTACTTTAAAAATCATAAATTTCGTCATTGGTATGGTATGATTATTATCATAATTCTTGTTGATATATTTTTCTCCCTTTAAAACCAGGTGCAGCAATTCACTAGCGTGAATAAAGGTCTCTAAGAGTGAGCAAAGATGAACAAAAATATTTCCATACTAAGGCCAGTCTCGTTATGAAGCATACTAGTTCACCATTGCTCACTGTTGAAGGCTGTTATTCACAGTTGTGCATAGCTGCTCGTGGTTCTAGGGGAGATAATATATTTCTCATTAACATATCACCTGAGATCTGGTAACTATATTGTGAGATTTAAAATTGGCGCTGAAATGCTGTACGAGTGACAGCATCAACCACCTTACGAATATATTTCACATCATTGTATGAATCACTGAAGGTCTGGTAACTACCTATGTTGTAAGATTTGAAACTGGCGCTTAAATTCAAAGTGAATAACAGCATCAACCACATTACGTCATTTCCTTCTAAGTCAGAGATTAAACATTATCATTATCATTATTGTTATCGACATCTTTTTCTCCTATTAGAACCAGGTGCAGCAATGTACTAGCGTGAACAAAGGTATTTAAGAGTGAGCAAAGATGAGCAAGAAAATCATCACATGGAGGCCAACCTCGTTATGAAGATAGTTCATCGTTGCTCACTGTTAGAGGCTCTTATTCCAAGTTGTGCATTGCTGCTCGTGGTTCTAGGGGAGATAATATATTTCTCATAAACATATCATCTAAGATCTGGTAACTAGATTGATAGATTTGAAACTGGCGCTTAAATGCTATATTAATATCAACATCAACCACCTTACGAATATATTTCAAATCAAATTATATATCACTGAAGGTCTGGTAACTACCTATGTTGTAAGATTTGAAATAGGCGCTTAAATGCAATATGAATAACAGCATCAACCAAATTACGAATATATTTCACATCATTTTATGAATCACTTAAGGTCTGGTAACTACCTATATTGTAAGATTTGAAATTGGCGCTTTAATGCAATATGAATAACATCATCAACCACATCACGTCATTTCCTTCTCAGTCAGAGATTAAACATTATCATTATCATCATTGTTGTGGATATATTTTTCTCCCTTTAAAACCATGTGCAGCAATGCACTAGCGTGAATAAAGGTCTTTAAGAGTAAGCAAAGATGAGCAAGAATATTTCCATATTGAGGCCAGTCTCGTTATGAAGCATACTAGTTCATCATTGCTCACTGTTAAAGGCTGTTATTCAAGATTGTACATTGCTGCTCGTGGTTCTAGAGGAGATAATATATTTCTCATTAACATATCACCTGGGATCTGGTAACTAGATTGATAGATTTGAAATTGGCGCTTAAATCCTATACGAGTGACAACAACCACACTACGTCGTTAGTTGTTGTTGTCCTTACTTTAATCAATATCAATATTCTTATTTCTACTTTCAAAAACATCAACTTCATCTATGGTATGTTATGATTATTATCATTATTGTTATCGACATCTTTTTCTCCCTTTAACACCAGGTGCAGCAATGTACTAGCGTGAATAAAGGTCTTTAAGGGTGAGCAAAGATGAGCAAGAAAACCATCAAATGGAGGCCAACCTCCTTGTGAATATAGTTCATCGTTGCTCACTGTTAGAGGCTCTTATTCCCAGTTATGCATTGCTGCTCGTGGTTCTAGGGGAGATAATATATTTCTCATAAACATATCACCTAAGATCTGGTAACTAGATTGATAGATTTGAAACTGGCGCTTAAATGCTATATTAATATCAACATCAACCACCTTACGAATATATTTCAAATCAAATTGTATATCACTGAAGGTCTGGTAACTACCTATGTTGTAAGATTTGAAATAGGCGCTTAAATGCAATATGAATAACAGCATGAACCACATCACGTCATTTCCTTCTCAGTCAGAGATTAAACATTATCATTATCATCATTGTTGTGGATATATTTTTCTCCCTTTAAAACCAGGTGCAGCAATGCACTAGCGTGAATAAAGGTCTTTAAGAGTGAGCAAAGATGAGCAAGAATATTTCCATATTGAGGCCAGTCTCGTTATGAAGCATACTAGTTCATCATTGCTCACTGTTAAAGGCTGTTATTCAAGATTGTACATTGCTGCTCGTGGTTGTAGGGGAGATAATATATTTCTCATTAACATATCACCTGGGATCTGGTAACCAGATTGTAAAGTTTGAAATTGGCGCTTAATAGCAATCAAAAAACAACATCAACCACACACTTCATCATTTTTTATCAATATTATCTTAATCATAATCATAACAATCATCATTATTTTTTATCATCATAATCATTATCATCATCAGCACTATCAGATTATCATCATTTACGAGATAAAATAATCGCACGTTTTTTGAGAGAATCCGCAGTTCTTTTCTCATTGAACTTGAACCTTGGGTCACGCAGCATAATAGCCCATTTGCCAAAACCATATATCTTTAACGCTTTTTTCAAGGAATAATCTTCATCTTTGTTGAAAGGAACCCTTGAAGTCACGATTGGTTTGATTTTAGCTTTGCTTGCTTTTCTCACTGGAGGCTGATAAACCGGAGGCGAAACATCTTCAGCTTTTTTTTCTGAATCACATGTTGAAACCAAGGGCTCAATTTCTGTAACAATTGTTTCAACACTGTCCTCTTCCTCGTCTGCACTTTTATTCGTCACACTGTCCGAAATGTCACTCTCGCTAGAAAATACGATTTGTTTAACCATCTTCTCTACTTTCTTGTTTCTAAGTTTTTTCATGGCCAGTTTACCACTACTAGCAACTTCACGTGAGCTTCGTTTTTGATAATAGGTTTTAGCGACCTGAGAGCTGTGCTTTTGATCCAGGCTTATCGATCTCTGTTCTTCGGTGGAAAGTACTCGCGAGCTCTCGGTTTCCACGATTTGTCGATATCTTGTAGGGTGTACATATTTACCAATAGCTTGAAAGACGAGCTCTGACATGTGATTACCAATAGCCTTGAATTGAGTGCCACTCCGTGTGACGAGAAGGTAGTCGCATTTCGGATTCAGCAGCGGCCTGATGTTCACAATGTATTCGTCTATTATTCGAGTACTCGTTTCATCGAAAATCAACGAGTCGAATGTGTATTGCTGGGCAGTCTTGAATTCAGTTTGGTCGACGAAGCCATCGCTTTCTTTCGACTTCTCAAACATACTAAGTGTCAGGTATTGGTAAGTCATCGGTCGAGATCCTTTAACTCTCGTGAAGAGATAAAGAGAAACGAATCGAGTTGCGAATGTCAATTCTGCTGCACTAACATAGGTAACAGGGTACGACTTGCATCTTAAAAGTACATCTTTATACCGTGGCAGATGATGTGGTACAACCGTTTCCATCTCCTCCATTGTCGCCCATTGGTTATTGGCAGCGAGAACTTCCACCGATAAATTCTTCGCCCACTCGGTAATTTTGCGTCTAGCCAACGCTCTCTTGCCTCTGTTGATGTAGACTTCGGAGATAGCCAGATTTCCAAGAACTGCATTTGACAGGCCGCAAGATTTCCTGAAGTCGATGACATCAGTGATCGCTTGTAAATATGCGAACTGTGCAGAGCTACCAAGTCCCCACTCTTTCCCTATGTGCTCGATGAAATTGCATATGAGACTGGCAGAACCAATACAATAGTCGATATGCTCGGTGGTGAGCTCTTCTTCGTCGTCCTCGCTACAAAATTTTAAGAATTTCATCACTCGTGTTCCGTTTTGCATTGCCTGTACCTCTGACATACCCCCTCCACAAATAGCACACAGCCATTCAATGTATCTTTTCCCAATGCCATCAGTAATAGAATAATGTGGTATTTTCGATGTATCAGCACGTTTTCTCGAGCTGTCTTTGAATTTATCATGTGTGGGTTGTTGTCTTATTGCTTGGTCGATCAATCTCTCGCTAGGCTTTTCATCGAAATAGTAGTACCATCTGTGCTTCTTATCTACATGCTTTCTGCATCCTCTTTTGCTAAAAAATGTTCGGTTCTCGCAGTGATTGACTGGACACACATAGGTCTTGTCTTTGGACTCTCGGAGAATCAGCACTCTTTTATGTTGTCTCGCACCTTCGATCTTCGACCAGTCCATCTTCTTGCTTCCCAAGCCCGTGTGTTTAACAAGACGAATACTTGGCTATTTATGCAAAAAGCAGCCTTGCACGCGCACGAAAGAATGCATCATTCATATAGAACGAATAAAAACTGGGAATAAAAAAGCGCCTATCGCAGAACTCTAGGGACACAGGGCATTCAGATCACATGAATGAACACTTTAGATCGAGGCATGCAGGATGACCAAAGAGTGGAATTCTGTAGATACTGGACACTCGGCTGAACACATAAGTCATTTTGCATGGTCCAATGTATTCATCATAAAAGTGTCCGATAACAACATCATGAGTGACCTACAGCCTTTGACATTGAAAGGACCTTACTAAATGATCTACAAGGTCACTTTGAGGACATATGAGTTCATCAATGATGATGAACAAAATTATGTTCCCTTTCCATCTAAATCAAGGGGCACACACGAATGCATGCAGCCTACACATGTTTTAATGAGTTTTGAAAAAAGTATATATGAAGGTACCATATATAAGTTTTTCAATCCCAATTTTCTTATATTATCTGAACAGCAATCGACCCTCGATTCCAGTGAACAGTATAAAACGTTATGTTAATATCTATATCTTTTTCTACTATCCCTGCCTATATATTAAGTACAGGTACCACTCTTTACGATATTTTTTAAATTTGTGGCCTACTGTCCTTACTGCATGTACCCTACCTGAGCAGCCACTAACTTTGTAATTTGTCTTTGTGCAGTGATGGATATTCCTTTGATAACTGACTGAAACTGATCTGATTTTTCTTACAGAAATGCAGTCGAGAGAGAGAGAATCGATGAAGGCCCTGGTGTCAAGATACCAGTCATTCATCGACAAGCAAGAAGAGAGTGACCCGAGAGGATCGGAAATTTCGGCAGAAAGACCAACTGAACCTGCTGAAGATGTTGAATTGACCTTCGAGGAGAGGCGGTTATTAAACATGGCGAGAATAACAACTCGACAAGAAGTCGCTGATCTGCAGAAGATAGGCAGTCATGCGCAGTGGCTGTGTTACATCATACATAAGGATCATCATGCTTTTGACCTAGAAATGGTAAGGGAAATAAGTATCCACTTATATTGATGTGTTGGCAGGAGAACGTTGTTTCATAATGTTAGAGATTAAAACTGCAAATATGTCTATCGTTTTCTATTTCAAATCTAACAAGGACATGAAGAGAAAGAGTCACACTAGGACCTTATAATGCTTTATGTAGTGATGTAGTGCATGCTACAACCTCGCCCAAATTTTAGCTTCACTCTCCCCGGGCAAATAACATGATGGAATTATAGACTACCAATCGTAAAATAGCGATGGGTTTCTCTTCATATCAATCAAATTTAAGCCTTGGTGTTGTTGAAGATGTTCTTAACTTTATTCATATCCATTGATTCTTGATTTTCATTCTTAGGAAAGCCAGGAAGAACAGCCAAGTCAGGCTAAAATGATTCGTGAGAGACAAGAACTCGAAGAGCTGCGAGCCAGACTCCCTGACATCGATTTCAAAAAGGACTGCAAAGATCTTCGCTTACAAGACAAGATCAAGCAGTTGTTGTTGTTGCACGGTCTGAAAGAAATAGACCAGAAAGAGATTCAGGAAGATGGAAAGAAGGCAACCAATCGCAAAAAAGAGATAGGATCTCAAGAGGCCAGTGCCAAAATGGCCCAAAACGGTTCAAGATGCTGCAATTCGTATCTACTAGAAGAAACCGTCGCTAATCAGCGCATTACGCTACAAATGATGGCAGAGCATACCTCGATTGTGAAGAAATTAATGACAGAGAACAAGACTTTGCAGAATGAGAAAAATAAGCTTGCAGAAGAAAAACGCGTGATGGAAGAGGTAAATACATACAAAAACCGTAGGTAAAAATCTCGGATAAGAACGAGACGAAAAATAGACAAGATTTTATTTTTAGTACACTAAGTGCAAATTCTTCTCTGATCTCAACAAGAGGGACTCTTTGCTAGACTTCGGGTAGGGGATCCAGATTAGTACTGTTTTTGTTTGAATAACCTTCATGCGAAAATGATATCCCCTTGGCCTAACTAATTTCTTTCAAAATAGTACCCTTGGCTAGCTGAATTCGCTCAAAATCGTTAGCTCTTAGTTTGAAGAAATTCTAAATTTTTCCTTTAAAAAATTTTTTTTAAAACTTAAACTCTCTTGGGTTACTAGATATTCAATTCTCGTCCTATTGACAGAAAGAACCCATTACCTGGGCCTAAATTGCAAGCAACTTCCTTAGCTCTTCTAAAAGCCAAGAACGCACATACTCTGCAGCAGTAGGTACCTCCCCGAATGACTTTACTACAGAACAACCCCCATTTATGCTTCTCTATTTGTTCGCATTTTAGGCAGCACGACAAAGGCTGGCTAAAGAAGAGCTACATAACTCAAGAAAAGATCTCTCCCAGGTCAAAGAGGAATTGAAGTTACAACTGAGCTTGAACACCGAGCTAAACGCAATTGTAAGCGAGCAGAAGAAGAAAATCCGCATTCACGAAAGCGTCGCAGAAACACAAATGCAGCAAATGCTCAATTATCAGTGCGACGAGTCGAAAATAGACAGTCTGAACGACGAAATGAAGAAAACAGAGGAGTGCATGGAAGACATGCAGAAAGTGATCGACGCTCAAAACGATCGTATATTCAAACATCAACTCCAGTGCAAAGAGATGCAACAAGTCATACAGCAAAAGGATGACGAATTCGCAGCTAGCGTCAATATGGTCATAAGGACACAAGAAGAGCTGGCTAATGCGGAGCAGAAGATCGGGCTTCAGAAAAGAGAGATAAAGCAGGCGGAGGAGCAAATGAAGAAGCAGAAACAAAAGCTTGCTCAGGCAGAGGAGCAGCTTACAGAGCAGCAAGAGAAGCTTGAGCAAGCGGAGGAGGACATCAATGAGAAGAATAATACCATTGACAATCTCATTGACCATCTATCCAAATGCCTGGCTGGCAATGTCGTGAATAGAGCGATTCACACCATTGAGAGTGATAGCTCTAAGTGCGACAAAGATGGTTCTGATGACATTAATTTGAAAACATTCGACAATGCTATTCGGGATGATGAGACAGAAATATTATCGGTAGAAGTGGAATGTGACGTCATCAAAACTGCAGACCTGAAATTTCAAGAGGAGATCAATATTAATACTATCATGCAAGATGATTCCACAAAAGATGTGTCTCATGAAGATAATGCTGGAAATGTCGACAGGCCAAATGAAGATGATGAAATTAATCACTTGTCGAAAGCAATGGCAAATGAAGCCATTGAAGCTGCAACTATTGAGCTGCAGGAAGAATTTGACAATGAAGAACATGGACCCACGGCAGAGGACCATGAAATGATTGATATAGAAGAGGAAATTGGTGAAACAACTACTTTGTTTGAGGATTTCATGAATGAGATCATTCAGAATTCAAGTAATGAATTACAAGAAGAATCAAACAATGAAGAAAATTCAATGCAAGGAGCTTGTATAGACATTGCATCAAACGAAGGTAACAATCAGATAATAGAGATAGACAATGGAGATGGCCAAATTATTGACTTATCGAAAACATTGGCTATTGAAGCCATTCAAGCTGCAACTATTGAATTGCAGGAAGAATGTGAAATGGAAGGACATGGATCCACTGAAGAGGACCATGAAATAATTGATATAGAAGAGGAAATCGATGGAACAACTACTTTGTTTGAAGATTTCATGAATGAGATCATTCAGAATTCAAGTAATGAATTACAAGAAGAATCAAACATCGAAGAAAATTCAATGCAAGGAGCTTGTATAGACATTGCATCAAACGAAGGTAACAATCAGACAATGGAAATTGACAATGGAGATTGTCATATTATTGACTTATCGAAAACATTGACTAATGAAGCCATTCAAGCTGCAACTATTGAATTGCAGGAAGAATGTGAAATGGAAGGACATGGATCCACTGAAGAGGACTATGAAATCATTGATATAGAAGAGGAAATCGATGGAACAACTACTTTGTTTGAAGATTTCATGAATGAGATCATTCAGCATTCGAGTAATGAATTAAAAGAAGAATCAAACAATGAAGAAAATTCAATGCAAGGAGCTTGTATAGACATTACATCAAACGAAGGTAACAATCAGACAATAGAAATAGACAATGGAGATTGTCATATTATTGACTTATCGAAAACATTGACTAATGAAGCCATTCAAGCTGCAACTATTGAGTTGCAGGAAGAACAAGACATTGAAGAACATGGACCCACGGTAGGGGACCATGAAATGAGTGATATAGAAGAGGAAATTGGTGAAACAACTACTTTGTTTGAAGATTTCATGAATGAGATCATTCAGAATTCAAGTAATGAATTACAAGAAGAATCAAACATCGAAGAAAATTTAATGCAAGAAGCTTGTATAGACATTGCATCAAAAGAAGGTAACAATCAAACAATAGAAATAGACAATGGAGATTGTCATATTATTGACTTATCGAAAACACTGGCTAATGAAGCCATTCAGGCTGCAACTATTGAGTTGCAGGAAGAAGTTGAAATGGAGGCAAGCACAGCTCAAGAGCAACATTGAGGTAAGGCCAAATTGAGTAAATTTTACGAACACTTCACACACATGGTTTCATATACAACTAATTTCCCAGAACAAAATAGCAATGCTGTCATTCTATCTATTTCGAGAACTAACCACGTTCAGGTTAGAAAGACAGGTTCACAAACAACCACTTCGTTGCTCAGCAGAAGTTTTTCGTTTGCAAACATTTTGATTATTCTGACTTATCGAGTTAGACGAAATTCATAAATTGATCCACTTTCTTTTTCAGGAAAACTTAATGAAGAAATATTAGAATGGAATGAAATGAATATTCAAAAATGGATAAAAACCTAGAACAGTTTTAAAATACTTTTAAAAAACTAACTTGGAACAAAGTTGTAATATGAATTGATGCTGTGTATGTTTATATTACGTATATTTTTTGAAAACCTTTGTTTATCATTTCATCTTGTTCTTATACGAAGCAGTGTGCCTTTCTACGCATTCTGATACACTGAACAGTATTATGCAACTCAACAATATTCTTTCTCTATTTTCGACTAGGATACTACAGTCTCAATCTTCTGTTGAAATATCTCTTACAATCAACAACTATTTGATGCTACTAAACTGAAAGGGTGCTTTTCGATACAATGAACAATATCAAATAGCAAAATTAATTTTGTGTCCCGAGACTGGTGATGATTGTAGTGCACTTATCAATTAAAGATCTAAATGATAATTTTCTTGCTGACGGAATTTCTTAGGAGATTTCTCAGAGGATAAAACGAAGAAATGATTCTGAGAAACTAAATAAGAAACTTTTTGCAACGTGTCTAGGCTAAGAATCAAGAACGTTCCTGAACCTTACTGAACCTGTTTCAAACCATATTTAATCCTTCTCGAAAGTATCACTGTGCAGCAACTCTTACACTTACACAAACGATTAAATGTAGAATGCATTTTAATTTTGCATAGTTTCTTTCAAAAACTGAGTGTAAACAAATTTGACTTTCCTAGTTCTTAAGAAAAACATTTTTAACATGTTCTCAAACGCGACTAGGACATTCGATGTAGGCAATCGATAAAGACGGTAAAAATTATCAAATAAATAAGTTGAATAAAAATATGCGCAAGTCATCATTGAAAATGCAACCATGAATTGGAAAGTGGATTAAACCACGAGGAAACTGCCATAAAAGAAGCTTGTATAGAAAATGCATTAAATGAAGGCAAAGGTCAGACAATCAATGTAGACGATAAATATGATCAAATTAAAATAATGCCTATAGCCGTTAATCCATATTGAAAGTTTAGCAATTCTCAATATTTCATACCGAACAAGAGTGATCGGTTAAGCTGTTGGAAAGTAACTTACATGAAATAAGGTGGCTGCAGAAAATAAAAATTTCTTCATAAGGAATACAAATTTGTACACAATCTGAAAACTTTACCTGACGTTATAAATCGGTCATTCTTGGGACACCAACCAATGCATCTGACGGCACAATTGTGGGCAACGATTCTTGTGAATGGCAACAAAGCTAAACGAAATAGCAAATATTTATCAAGGTAGGGATAGCATAGGGTGATGGGATAGCCACGTGACAATCAATTCTTGTTCAAAGTGCTGATGGTTTGAGCCAGCCTTCAAACCTGTCAAATAAAATGCAAGGAGAGGGTTTGTCAACTATAAGTAATTCCAAGCAAAAAGGCAACAGGAAGCACAATGTGTGATCATGTCGAGAAAAATTACTAGAATCATACTAAGTTGATTAGGTTACCTATTTAGGTTACCTATTTATTGGTTAGGTTACCAGTGTAGCTTTCGTGCTTTGCACATAAAGCAATATACTACAAGGCTATCAGCTAATCACCCTATCAACAATAAATGCACTGCTCGATTAGTCTACCTATTCAGTGCGTCATTAGTGCTTTACACATAAACCAATACCTTACTAAGATAGCGTTAAGCGCATTTGCCATCGGTCAAAAATCAACACACTACTCGATTAGTCCAACTATATAGAGCGTCAATTGTGCTTTGTCCATAAACAAACAGCGCACTAAGAAAATAAGGGTACTTGCCGACTATAAACAGTCAATACACTGCTTTGATTGGTTTACCTATTTAGTAGGTCCTTTGTCCTTTCGCAGAAACCAATACCTTGCAAATATAGCAAGTGTATCTTCCCATCAACTATCAATGCAATGCTTTGATTATAAAACTACCTATTCAATAGGCATTTTGTTTTTTGCACATAAGCCAATACTTCAGAAAGATTGAAAGCGATATATCCCAGCAAAGTCCTAAGAAATAGTCCGGAAGCAAACAATAGCAAATTTTTTGAACCATTCTGCTGAAAAAACGTCCAACGGTCCAGGCTAGCTACGTTTCGCTTTCCTTGGGTAATGTACGGTCAGTATTCGCATAAGCAACTGTTTGATTCCTATACCAAAATTGGCCAAACAACGTAACACCGGGTCGACAACAGATGTTGCATCCAAAATGTTGCATCGTTTGGTCAGGGCTTAGGGTTGTTTCGAGATGAATTCTTAAAGAGATGACGTAAATATGAAAGGGGTCTATACCGACCTTTAACTTCACCCTCTTTGGAAGAGATTGATAAAGTATTGGATATGTCAGTCAAATTCCAGAGACAGATACTGCCTGCAAAAGAAAGAAGATTCGAGCATCTTTGGTCAAGAATGAAATACAATATAGGATGATGATAAAGAACGAACCACAATATGAAAAATCAAAAAATTATAACATGAAAGCACAACTGTTAAAGACGCAACGATATTCATCATTACTTTCCGACCAGCACAGCCAAATTTTTCCATAGTTTAAAAAATTATAAATCAAGTAAATCAGAACTTCTAAGGATGATTATAAATTATCACGAACCCTTGGGGATCAAATGCAACTGAAAGACAAGCTAAAATTACCTTGGAATAAATACAACTTAAGATACGATACGAAAAACAAATAAAAAACTCCTATAATGTTTAAAACCTAGTAAGTAAAAAAACTTCTGTTCAACATTCCGAATCTTACACAATTAATCATAATCATCTCAAATTGCAGAAGCCATTCAGCCTACTTCAAACGTCTTATAGTGCCAAGATATTTCACTCAAGCACAGCATTGGCAGAACGTCTTAAGTGAATGCCATTTTTTGTGCGGTGTTGAAATCCTGGTACGTGCTGGACCAGAATTTGTTTCTGCCACGACGTCCGAATCGAATAGGCATGCCTCATCAATTATTCGCTTAAAAAATACAAACAATCTAGTCCGTGCTAGGCTAAATCAAACGACGTTTGGGTCCAATGGTCTCAAGTCAATCGGGCCACAAGTTTTGGACAGCTTACCTACCCCAATAAAATCAGCGGAAAATCTACAAAGTTCCAAACATTTGATAACCAATGGGATAGACCAATATGTAAATGCAACACTTGTGATTTCCCTTTCAACTTTAGCTAATGGAGTTAATACTGTAATCATGTGTCATTTATTTCTGTATCCTATATTCGATGTTGATTAGTTAGACTATATTTGTATATTTATTGTTTAGCTATTGTAAAAATTATCCAATTAGAACAAATTTCCAAACAAAGAAAAAACCTACAGTGCTTGTAGTATGCCAGCAACGTCATGATGCTTGTACGCACGAAGTTTGAAGCAGAGCTTACTGAGTGAGACGAATCAAATTAAATCCTTACCGTCAGCAAAGCCAACAGCGATTTGTCCATGCCCTTTCGTAGGCAGCCATTCAATGCAAGTCGCTTTGCTTTCTCCCTGCATCGATGCAGCATGTCTCCGCGAAGCAGTAAGAACTAGGCAAGGCTTGATTCTCACAAATCTTTTATCTAAATCGAATAGAATTATGAGGTGAGATATTATGAAAAGATAAAATTATAAAGCCAGTGTATTGCTTATCAGAAGATAGTGCTCAATACATTGAAGTAGAGCATAGATAAGCACTGATTGGCAGAAAAGAGACAGGAAACTACACTTTCATCTCGACAAGCCTGTTTCGTGATCGCTCACTCATCAGGAGATGTGCTAATATGTTTTTGTATTAATTGTACTAAATTAGTACATCTCCTGATGAGTGAGCGATCACGAAACAGGCTTGTCGAGATGAAAGTGTAATTTCCTGTCTCTTCTCTGCCAATCAGTGCTGAAAAGATAAAATTATGTTTAAGGTAAAATTTCATTTGATTTTATTTTATTCTGCCGTATAATTGGACTGTACTCGCATATATTGAGCACAATAGCAAGGATAGACACTCTCTTCTCAAGTTAGATGATAACATTATGTATAAAGTTTTTCAGTAAAACAAAAAATTAACAATAGAAAAGTCAGGAAGGTCTGACACTGGCAGTGATTTGCTGAGATCGAAATTTAAAAATGTGGGAACGATTTCCAAGAATATTGCAATACTTTGAAGCCATTGTGAAATAGTCACACACGGCTTCGTAAAGTCTTTTCAAACTCGAATATTTCAACATATTTTGTAAAACGAATTTGCACAAATGTTGCGTATCAATCATCAAGTAGAATTTAAACTGACAACCACTGAGTTTACACCTCAAATGCCCGACCAACTGAGGTACCGAGGTAATCCATTTTATCAACCAACCCAAGCTATATCAACCAGATAAATTGCAAAAACACTTACCAAATGTAAACCTATTCGAGTTCTTAAACAACCAGAAGTTGTTGCCTATTGGCAGATCTTGTGTAACTATCAAACCCAAATACTGTAAATCCTCGTTTAAGCCTCCACCTCCGAATAAGCGTCCCCATCGAGTAAGGGCCTGTTTATATGGGCAAAATTACTTCACCTGCCAGACCCGGGGCTGGCAGGCGAAGTAAATTTCAAGCAGTGTTAATATGGGATTTTCATGCCGGGTCTGAAAGGAGAGGTAAATCCCTAAACGTCATTAATTGTCAACTCATCATTGATTTTCCATTGTTATGAGTTCGAATTTACTTCACCTCACCGGTAGTTTTGCGTTTATATGGGAAAACTTCACTTCACCTGGGTGAAACCTCACCTCCTGAGAGGCGAAACTTCACTATACCAGTAGTGTGGAGTGAAGTTTTAACTTCCATATAAATGCAAACTGAGATTTCAATAGTTTTCTATAGGAGGGTGAAGTATCGCTTGCCAGCCCCGGAGGGAAGTATGATTACAGAACTGTAAGTTATTTCGAGAAAGCCCACATAGGACATAGCTAAGAAGTATTACCACTTCACCTGAAGAAAAAATAGTAAAAAGTTTCATTGTTATCATTACATTTCGTTTGAGAAAGAGCCTTTTTGTAATTTTTTAACATAATTGATAAATAAAATTTTGTCATTTTTAAGTCAACCTTTGAAGAGATGAAAAACTTCTGAACAACCCTCCTCGAATAAGCCTCCACCCAAAAATTCATTTTGTCATTCACGGTAGATATCTTTACATTCAGAGAGTGCTGGTGCACTTTGTATGGTGGATATGGGTCCGGTAATTTTCATTCACAAAAATTATCTCGATGAGTGCTAAAGTCATCAAATCTTTGGTGAATAACAAAAATTGCTTACCTTTAATTTGTTCCTCTCCATCAGCTTGTTCTGCAGTCCCATCAATCTCTTCAGGATACGGTATGCTATGATAAAAAATCACGGATTAAATCAAAGTTCCTAATTCGTTTCCTTCAAACACTAAACACCTCATCATTTAAAAGGTTGAGGTTACTCTCTGATCCCTAATAGACGGGGGGCTGGAATAGTAGAGGGGGTTGGAAAAATCTTAAAAAATAAATAACTGAGGGGCTGGAATTGGAATGTCCTGGGTGGAGACTTTTCAGAATATTACTAAAAAGGGGAATCTACGAGAAATAGAATGTAGCAATAGTGAAACGTTGAAAATGTAATGCAATAACTTCATTGATTTCACTCAAAATTCTCAATCTCATAGATTTTTGTTTTGCGACTCTTGTTTGCTTGCTTACCAGAATTAATTAGCGGGGGACTGGAATAATAATGTACTGGGTGGAAAATTTTCTAAAAACTAATAAGCGGGGGAACGTCTATTAGAAACCAGAGAGTATATACCTTAGAATTCTGGCCAGCCCATCTGAGCATGCAATAGCTAGAAGTCCAAGACGCCGTTTTGAAGGATCTTCGCTTTCCTGAATGGTACGAAATAAAAAGAGAAACTAAGACACAAAGTTCGTTGAATTGAGCCTGGTTGGCCCAGGGCTGGTCATTAATTTCTATAAAAAGGGACATCAAAAATTGAAGAGAAAGTTTTGGATTAAAACTAGAATCACATCTAGAAAATTGTTTCCAGACATTACAGAAGGAAAATATCCTTATGATTAAATTAAGTCCCTTGAAAATGACGTAAGAAATCAGAACGGAATCGAGAGATGATTGTCCCTTACCTGGTTGGTCCCAGAAGGACACCACTTCATGTTATAGACAGGACCAAAATCATGTACGATACCAAAAGCAAAACAAGGCGAGCTGAAATTTCTGCAAAACAATCAAAAATGAGATCTTTTAAATAATAGCTGCACAAAACGATAATGGGGTTACAAATAGGCTAAGGGAATGATATAAATGGCTTGAAATTAGGTACTTACCGTTGATTTTTTCTTGAAAATTGCCAGATTTGAATTAACCCCTTATTCTTTTCCATATCAAAAACTGTGTACACCTAAACAAATGAAAATAAATACCATCAAAAATTTTGTATTTCAGTTGAAAAAATCAAACTAATCTTCATTCTAAATGAGCAAATGTGGCTCAAGATGAACATCCAGTATGCTGATACAGGGGCGGCGCGCAGTGGTATAAACGTTATTAGTCTAATACCATTTTTTTCCAGAGCAAAAGTTTAATTTCCAGGAGTTTTCTATATTTCTGTCCCCAGAAAGAAATTTGTGATTCTTAGAAATTCCCGTTTCAGCGTGATTCATGTTCTGGGAAATAGCCTGTGAATAATATTTGCTTAAGAGAGAGGACTGGTGAAAGACGATATTGCTGTTTTAACCACCATATATTAATTATCCCAATGTGGTTTCAGATGTGTTGTTTTGTATGAGGGAATCGCCTTTGTTGAGGCTTGTGTTGTGACATATTTGTGTCGCTCCCTGCGGCTGAAAAATGAGACCCAGCAGCCACGTTATTAGTTTTCGAAAAGTAATAACGTTCATGGTAGCTTGTATCTTTTCTCTCCGGGTATAGGATTTTGAATGATTCGAGATGAATGGGGCGGTTGTCATTGATAGAAAAGAGCACCAACAGAACGTTAAAAAAGCATATTACTTGGTATTCGATCCAAAAAACTCACTTACGCACACAGTCTTTGCCTGTAAATGATGGCAAACCGTGTCCTTAAAGTTACTTTAAAAAACAGGTCAATTGACCCTATATATGAATTATTTCCCTGGATATGTAGAAACGAAGAAAAGAAGACTCCTGTTAGTTTGGTAGTTGGTGATCTATCCACCAAAGTGAAAATATTTTAAAATTCATTTTAGTTTCTTATGCTTGAGTAATTGAAGGAATCACTGAAGTGACAGTCCCGCCGTACGTTATTAGAATCGCGATTCTAATAACGTGGCTTTAGGCTAGAAATAAACGGCTCTCTGCGGTCTCCAATCTTTTTCACTGCGAAGGCACCACCACGGCAACAGCCCTTTTTCTCAAACACAGAACGCACAGTATAGTATCTACAGCAGTACGAAATTATTTGAACTAAGAAGGTAATTTTCCATCCCTGGTTTATTGAGTTTAGTAACAGGGGCAACAGGCAAACGAGAAATAATATAGGATGAAATGGTATAAGCTACATGCCGGTTAGATTCTCAAATGTAATTGTTTATAGCCTTGTCAATGCTACTTATCACAAATATGGACTATACCATTTTTGTCACGCCTTTTTAGGGTGTGGTCTTATGTAAATATCTAAAGAAGACCACGCCCAAAAAAGGCGTGGTAAAAATGGTAATAACACTTTTAAAATGCTGCGCACCGCCCCTGTGATAGCCGGGGGACGAGGCATTTCGTTTCTTTATCGGCGTTTCACTTGCATTAATTCAAAAATAGCTAAAGCCTACAGTGAGAATTGCTTTCAATAATTGGCAGAGCAAGATCTACATTTCACTTAGCTATTTTGGAATCAGTCAACATAAAAACCAGGGATCCCCTATTGTGTAGACAGAAGGAGTTTGTTTTCGCCTTAGGACTCTTGAAGTAATCTTATTGGTCAGCTCACTGTATTGTGGGTGTTGATTGGTTTTCCCACACCATACCAATCATTTACCTCTTTTCTGATTGGCCTATTTCGATACACTTTTGGGTATATAAATCAGTTAGGTTTCTGTTTAGTTCTCTTTCTGACGTATTACTTTGTTCAGTGTCAGACGAAAAGCTTAAGTAATCTATGTGTTCGTTTCATTATGTTTCCGATATTCCTGGCTATACTGGAGATTATTATTAATAACTTCGTATTTAAGTGATGGTCAAAATATAAGCAAGAAGTTTTTAAAGAAGGATTTGTCATCTAAAATCAGTGGACAAGTGTTTTAAAAAGTCGTTAATCGGGGAAAAGTGCTTTGTTACTTTGTTGCTTTTTCTTCGAGGATCTCCGTGAGTTTTGTTTATCCCTAGTGTAGCTAGTTATCAATTTCCATTTTTTTTTAAATTTCTCTTTATATTCGATAATAGAAATATTGATCACCTGGTTGTAGTCCACATGAGCAATGACAGCAAGGTATTGATCCGAGTCACCTGAAATTACAAATGTTAAACATATCAAAGAAAACAAATATTTGAAGAAAGATATTTTAAATGAAATATAACCATTGAGCGAAAAAGCAAACAACAATCTAGCTGTCAGAACTGCTGTTTCGTGCATTAGAGGTTCAAGGTCTCGAAAACATAATGTCCCCATTGGTGAAATGGGTTATATTGACACTAGAAACGTTTTATCTGGTATTGTTAATTAGAAACGGTTACTTGTACTTAGTTTGATTATATTTATTGTATTATAGTAAAAACAAAGGGAAAGGAAGCTGTAAAAGAAAGAAACAATCTAGCTTGCAATTCAATAAATCAAAAACAACATTTGCTAGACTGGAACTTAGTAAATATTAGTGTAAAAAAAGTTGTCAATATAACTCTTTGTAAGATGCAGAGAGTCAAATTGTGTGCTGAAATACTTGAGAATCAGGTATAAGGTCATCTTGATACCCACATTAATTTGGTACAGAAAATAAATTTCGAATACACTTCATAAATAGGTTGATACAAAACAGCAGATCAAAAACATTAACTTCCAAAATTTTTTACAGTTTAATTTTGGGACAAAAACTTTGACCGAACATTTTAACGCTCGAAAATTCTACCGTCCGAGTATCGCATATATAATAGTGTATTAAGTCCTTTATATGCTAAAAGAGTATTGGCTATCAAAAATGACCCTTTGTGAATGGTTTACTGCACAAAAAGATCGAATATAAGATATGAAAAAGCTCGGTATTTCGTTAAGCAATGAAGCAAATTACTGCACCAGAGAATCGCTTGATTCCGCGGTGAAAAGCTGACTTAGGACCCCTTTTTATGGGCAAAAGGCACGCTGCTGGCAAGTGACATTTCAACCCCCTAAAGGATAAAATTTGTTTTTAGTTTGCATTTGTAAGAAAAATAAAACTTCACTCCACACTACCGGTATGGTGAAACTGCGCCTCTCATGAAGTGAAGTTTCACTCAAACAAAGTGAAGTTTTTCCATATAAACGCCAAACTGCCAATGATGCGTTGAGGATCAATGACGTCTACATCCCTTTTAGACCCGGCATTGTCAGCACCGGGTCTGGCAGGTGAGGTATTTTCACTCATTTAAACAGGCCGTTAGATTCGCTAGAAATGTGGAAAAGATCAGAAACTAAAGCTCACCTCTCTTGGGACACCATTCTAAAGCCTGTACAGGTCCACCCACATAAAATGATGATGTACTGCTTCCTGAAGCAAAACAAGAGAAAATTAATTGTTGCAAAGATAAACAATTGACTGATCCTGATAAAGCAAAATAAATTTCCGATTCAGATTATCTGCATTAAAATCTACTAGTTTCATGATTTATTCGGGTATGGTGGAAAATCAATGAACAAGACCTTAGAACCCAATTGACCAGTACATGATAACTACTGAAGCTTTGTGTCGTCTGACATTCATCAGAGTAATAAAACTTAGCAGAACATATTAACTACTAATCATACAAGTAGTTGTTATTTTTGCCAGGTTTTCCATTTTCCTCACCATCCTCAAGTTCTGTACTGATCAAAGACTGACCTCCCAAATACCAAATTCGAAACGATGAATTGTGATGAAATATTAAGAATATTCAGTTAAGGGATGGTGATTATCGTCAATCATACTTTTCAACGCAGGCATTGCTTCAAAACAGTTTATTCTGGTGTCTTCAGTTATAGCTAGTTTCTTCTCAGAGTTAGCCTCGTAAATGATTCTGAATACTGGAGAGACTTGACATCGAGGCAAATACGGCTTTGTATCGCTAAAAAGAGAAGTAAGAAAAATTAATTCATTTTTTCAATTCGGCTCACTTTTACATAAAGAACATTTCAAAAAATAAAATATTGCTAAAATAGAAATAAGAACCATTTTTTAATTCGCATCATTTTTATATAAAGCATTCTGTAAAAATATTTCGCTACACTGTATTTACCATCGTAAAAATAGTAATGTAAGGGGCTAGACGCAATTGATACCAGAATGGCGTGATTTTTATTCATGACAATTGGTAACATTCCCCAACTTTATAAAGTAATGAAATCTACCGAGACTTTGACTAGAATCAGCATCATTGATGGCATTAGAAACAAACCAATTTGAGATATCAGGTTGAAGCAACGAAACTCATCCGGAGTAGTTTTTCTATCGGAAACATGCCAATGCTTCATTTCAAGCAAAGTCATTTCAAGCCATTCTTTGAGAATTTCAGATATTTCAAAACCCTGAAAAGCTTCTTTTATCAAAAAGCAGAAGACTTTAGAAATTCGATGTTTAAAATTAAAGAATGGCTGCCATTTTGTTAGTTGCCAAGATACATATCATCAATGGGACCGGGACGATCCAAAGTACTAGAGTTTCAAAATTATTTTTTTCAAAAATACTGGATTCTGTTTTTAGATGCAATTTCTTTTCAAAATTCAGAATAGTCTAGCAGGTTAGAAGGACACACTAAAAATTTGAATAAAGAATACCTTTTCGTGAGTAGTTTGAGCGAATCTTCTCTCGGAAACCAATCAGGATATAACAGCTCAGAATGATTTGCAGCAAACCTACAAAATTTGTTGTTTATTATTTATTAATCCTGTTTATTATTTTCGGAAAAAATATCTGACCAAAAACTGTCTGAATATTTTTTTTCCTGCACATTTTGGATGACATAAATACTGTACAAAGCCTTTCTTTTGCTTCGTGAGAATTACAAAGGTAAGCCATAAGGTAAACCTCATTTTCTTCCAATGAAATGAGTTAGATAAAGCTTATCACGAGAAAGGCTGAATATGGAATAAACAAAACCAGTCATACCAGTTCTTCAAAGACTGCAAATCCGGTTTATCAGGTTTGACTGACATTGCCATGACAGTTGACATTTTCAAAGGCTTGTTTGAGGGGCTGCAGAACACTCCATGCTGGATGCTAGCATTGATTTCAAGGCTCTTTTTAACTTTCTTTGACTTTTTGCGAACTTTCATCTCGGGTTCCACGTCTTCTTCAATTTCATCTAATTTCTCTTCGTCATCATCATCATCATCAGATTTTAAATCTTCTTCGATATCTTCACTTATGACTGTTGATGTGTCATCGAAATCTTCGTCTGTCATTTTCGACTGTAACAAAATCATTAAGATATCCAGCGTTGATTTGTAGAAATGTCAACAAGAGAGTCCCCAAAAGTTGCATCACTAGTATAGTTAAAGTTTTTTGTGACCACGCCCATTTTCACAAGTTCACATAAAAACAGTGTTCTAATAGACCACCAGTGTATAAAAACAACTGAATAAGACGACCATCAGTGCAGTAGAACTGTCCAGGGATACCATCAGTACTGTGGAGAGTCTTCAGTACTGTGGGGAATACCATCTGTACTAAGGAGGGGATACCATCAGTACTGTGGAGAGTGTTCAATATTGTGGGTGATATCATCAAAACTATGTGAAGGTGATACCCACAGTTTTGATAGTATCCCTCAATAGTACTGATGGTATACCTCCACAGTACTGAAGGTATCCCTTCACAGAACAGAACATCCTCCAATGCAATGATGGTATCTCCCTAAAGTATCGATGATATCCCCCCATGCTACAGTACTGAACATCCTCCAAAATACTGCACAGATTTTTCTCAGGGTCGTGAAACATAGCATGTAAATGACAACAACAGTGTTACAATTCAATCTTTAAAGCAACAACTTCTGGCTAAATATAACAATCATTTTAAGGGCTGATTCCTCCCAGACTCAGCAAACATTTCTAAAAAATGGAGTCGGTCCCCCTGCATTCCCTTGAAATTCAAATGAAGATATTTTAAATCATTGAATAAGTCCCGGGGGCTCACTTGCAAAAATGAATATCTGGTTGGTACCTTTTTCAAGGGGGGAGCTTCTAGATTTTTCCTACAGCCCTGCTTGCTAGTGCAATATTCATGATAAGTTGCAGATATATGTAGCTACAGCAATAAATCTAGAGGTGTTTAGCTATGTTTGCAAGGCACAACTTCATTGGGGTATAATTAAGGATTTATTTTGATAAAAAGATAATTTTCTTACTCTCTTTGAAGAAGGTGTTGATAAATTTGAGTCGTCATTTTCTAAGCTGAGATCCAATTTGCTTATTGTCTCAATGGCCCTAGAAAAAATATATCAAATTATAACACAAATTATATCAAATTAAAACACACTCAATAGTTAACATTCTTGATTTATCAATATCTTTCTTCATTTAGATTTTTTGAAATATTCTGTAAATATTTCTGTTACAATTTAATATTGTATGTAAGGAACTTTGAATCAATGAAACTGAAACTGAAATGTAAAATATGATTAATAGAACTAACTCTATATAGTACGACATTGCAGTGGTTTAGTGTGCACGGAAGGTCTTACGTTAAAATTCTGTGCTTGAAGATCCTGGGTTCAAACCCTGGCTGACTTATACATTGAAATGGCACTCAACAACTCTCTGCTTACTACTCAGCATAAAGAGATGGATTGAGGCTTGCATTGCTGGAGCTTAGTGAAGAATCAACAGAAATTTCCTTTCAATTCAATTTCACTCGTAAAACAAAATCTAAACTAAGTAACAATAATTCTTTCTACGTGAACCAAGAAAAGCATAGCTTCATCTAGCTTGAGTTGTATGCAGAAAGAACTTACATTGCAGCTGATTTTCTTGGTCCAGTTACTTTCCACACATCCTCAGTATTCTTCTTTTTTTCTTCTTCTTCCTAAAATGATAAAGTATAGATCACAGCAAGTGACCAGAGATAAACAGGATTTTTAAATAACACGTGAATATAGGTTGAATTGAATCCCCAGTAGTTGGGGGTCCAATAGCACTATTCTCGAGTGACATCATGTAGCAAGTTTGTCCGAAATTCGATCCAATCATACTTTGCGTGAATACATCATAATCTATTTTTAGTAATTGAGAAGAGTGCTATTCATCTACCATATCTCTGTATGTCGTAAGAGTCGACTTAAAGGGTTGGCATTAGTAAGGGCATCTGGCCATAAAACTAATGTGTACAGGGAAAACGGCTAGAATATAAATTACGTTTCTGTTTGTGTTGCGAGTGTGTACATAAGTTTAATTGAGGGACAACTGCAAATTAACAGACAGAGTCTTGCCATAAATTGAATGTTATTACAAGGCAGTTGAAGTTTAAAATATCCTGTAGACTTAATATTATCCTTATTTGCATCATTTTGTCTTATTTTATAAAATGAGATGGTCCCTTCATATCCCGACAAATCATTTAAATTAGACTGCATTATTGTAAAATTCACCTTAGAAAACTAAAAAAATGCAATATTTTTACCAAACAACAGTAGACAGATAGCAGTAAGAAAATCAGCGTACCATTTCATAGGGACATTTACTTTTATGTGCTGCAAAGTATTGTCTTGCTTTATATTTCCGGTTGCATTTATCGCATTTCATCAAGCTGCCACAACCGTCTCCGTGCTTGATGCATTGGTTGAAGTCGGTTAACGTCTGGTTGCAGTCGCAGTTGAAGCAAACACACGAGCCGTAACTCTCCAGAGTCCTCGTCAGGTCATACGCCTGGAAAACATAGGTCGAATTAACGAGTACCCAAGAAAAAAGTATAAGCATCTTCTTATCTATGTAACAACTGCGTTTTCGAGACCGCATCATAATGCTTGATATAAGTACGAAGGTACAGAGCGATATAGAAATGATACAAGAAACAAGTATTGGCTTTACCAATTTAGCGATGGAAACTGATGCAACTTACCTTCAATTTCAATTAAGTATCAAAATTTTGGTGAAACGTCAAATTAGACATGTAAAATTATTTGAAAATAAGGGATAAGATAAATCAATATGTAAGCATCTTTATCATAAGAATCACAAGCATCATATAAGCATCAATGTATAGGCATCATATAAGCAGGTATAAGCAACATTGTAGGTGGAGAAAACTTGACCTTGAAAGGACTTTTTCCCCTGGCTAATCATCAAGGGACTAGTCAAAGAGACAACACACGCTTGTAAGTTATTGCGAATTCGTTTCAAAAACCTTGTGAATCTTTTGAATATCTTATTAACGCTCTCTTATAACCACTTCCATAGTTAGGGACAAGCAGTTGTATCAACTAAGTTCCCTAATCTTTTATGTTGTATCGATGTAGGAATTCCCCCTACAAGCTTTGATACCTAACAATAAAAAGTCGTATCCACATTAAATTAGGATATTTCCTTTACCAAGTATTGACAAAAAACAGCGGGGGCACAACCAGCGTATTACATAAAAAAACTTGTTGAGGGGTTTCTAGATAGAAATGCAAACGCACAGCACAATCTAAATTCTTTACGCGCGTACAGTATCCTACTTATTTGAATGGTCCCTATACTTAATAAAGTTTACATCAATTCATAAGACATGGTCTAACACGGGTAATTAAATTATATCAGAGCAGGCTACTACAATTGACATATCTAACCATTAGGTTTTTAGCCCGGGTTGTTGCAGACACAGGCAAGAGCGCTAACCACTGTCCTAAACCAGGACAATTAAGTTAGCACAGTATCCTTTGTGTGTTCACAACTCCAGGCTTATCCACGGTGAGGCATTAGTTCGTGTTTCGGATTTAATTTTCTTCCGTGTTACATTAATTAACATTAACTCATGGAGCATCTAACTCGAGAGGAGAGTGCCTTTCCTGGCTATAGTGCTCGATATACTTGAGTATAGAGCAATTATAAGCAGAATGAACACATTAGAAAGCAGACATGTCCTTCTGTTACTCTGAGTTTCGTGCTTACGCACTCGTCAGACAGACTATACCAATACCAATATCATATATAGACAGACTATACCTATACAAATACCAATACTATACCATTGGTATAGACTGTCTGACGAGTGCGTAAGCACGAAACTTAGAGTAACAGAAGGACATGTCTGTTTTCTAATTCGTTCATTCTGCTTATAATTCATAAGGCATGGTGTTATTAAAGATAATACATACATCTTTATGAAACCTCCTTGCATGCTTTCCGTAATCCATTCCGACCTCCAGCTGTTTGCTGCATATGTGACAGGCCAGGGTCCTTTGATTGTAAATGATGAGCCCAATCCGGTCCTTTGCTTCACACGCCGGAATATGCTGAAACAACCCGATCCAGGTAAGAAATGCTTTACCGCAAGTCATGCTCGGACATGTGAAGATACCGCTTTCAAACTTGGTGCACCAGTCTTCAATCTTATCCTGTTAAAAGCAAGAAAATCGTAATATAAACGACAGAAACAAATATATTTATTGATCTAACTACCTTTTGCAAACATATACATAAACAGCATTTGAATTCCGTCAGATTTTCCCACTAGCGGCGGTTGACTGGTCCATGGAGGTTGAACGGTCTTTGGATTCATCTCCTCCCTATATTGTTTTCCATCCCCTTCACCAGCCCCATCATCGTCATGTCATTCTATACTAAATCCTTCCATCGCCTTGCTGGTCATCCCCTTCCTCGTGCCCCTGCCACTTCCATTGTTAAGACTCTACCTACTTCTGTACCCTTCCTCTTCTCAATACCAAAACCATGTCTCCTATCGTATCTACCAAATCAAATGCATAAACTCAAAATCTTTAAAGATCAAATGATCTTTTACCAGTATGCGCCAAAAAGGTATCATCTTCGACAGGCTATGTGAATTCTTTTATTAAATTCATTGCAAGGATTCATTGCATCCATTTTCAAATAATCAAATTATCGAAAAAATATTTTCAGATTTTTTATGATTCAATTAGCAGCGTAAAAACGATTTTGGAAGCTCTTCATATCATGCCAAGCCAACAAGTACAAAAATTAATTTTGAAACAACACATAAACCCGGTATTGGTTTATGCACAAAGCACAAAGGGCGACCTTGGTCCTTCCTCTCGATGTGACCACACATTGTGATTCGTTATCCTTTTTGCCTGGAATTACAGGGAGCTGGCAAATTCTCTCCTCACACTTTATGAGCAGAATAATCAAAGCGTATTTCTATTATTGCTTGTGATACAGTAAGTAAACCGAAGAAACCAGAGACGGCCCGGAGGTACATTAAGTTCTCGGAAGCATTATTCAATTACTTATAAGATAAAGCGTCAACTATATTCAAACATTATATTTCTATTTTGGAAAATAGAATTCGAAATTCTGAGCTTATTTTACTGGCTGAGCCAAAATCAATTATCTAAACGAACAATTCGATCTCCGGAGGTTCCTGTACTATCCAAGGCAGTGATTCAGTTATTCCGGACAAGAAGAGATGACTTTGAAAGAAGTCAGTGATCAAATTGGAATAGTAAATTGAATGAATAAATAATTCATTGATTTGATATTGCTCGGGTGAAATCACTGAGTCTTTGGAAAAATGATTCAGTTTATGTTACAATTACATTATTAAGTATAGATGTTACATGTTATTCAATTATGCCCTTGGCAGTCTACAGAAGATACTTTTACTCAAATTATTTTGTGAAAAATACTGACTGGGACTTTGTTAACTCATATGAACGCAAAATAAAGTAATGGGGGCAAACTGAGACTATTTCTTTCATATCAACAAAGCAAAAACAATTATTCTATGGATCACGAATAAGCAGAGTAGTGTGATTGCCGACTGGTTAGACCACTCAACACTTGTCAAAAATGTGTTAGGTTCGAATTCACCTACAGACCTTGAGAGAATCTGCCACATCCAGATAGAATTAGTCATGAAGTGTTGTCACAAGGTGAGTAAGGAGCAGGATTTGTGGCCAATTTTCTCTCATATGTCGCCTACTATCAATGTTATGGGCTTGAACCCGTTCCCTTGCCCACCATAGCTAAGCTAACTACTGTACTTATCTGGACAACATATTACCACTGATGTACCCAGCCCCAGGCCTATCTACAGTTAAGGCATAAATGGTCCAATACGAGAAATCAAATTCTACTAGAGTAGGCTACTGAAATTGACATATGCCACCACCGGGTCTGGAACCCAGTTTATTCCAACCAAAGGCGACCACGCTAGCTACTGTTCTAAACCAGGACTCCAAGTTAACATAGTAACCTTGAGGTGTATCCAGCCCGAGGCTTATCCACAGTGAGGCATTCTTTGGAGCTGCCTATTTAATCCCTCTTCAGAGCCATGTTTTATTATATCTATATTAATTCATAAGGCATGGTCTAGTGGTTGCATATATATCAATTGTAGAAACCCAATTTCTTACATATCACAATTGTGGTTTAGATAGTTAGTAAAAATAAAATATAATTCTCCATACCTCGAATTGATTGCTAAACAGCATCGACATGTGAGGGTCACCTTCAATGCTTTGAGCAAGTGACTTCTGTGGTCTTGCATAAAAGAATTTCCCCTCTTTAGTGGGAACAGGGCTTGACTGAAATAAATAAAATGATATCAGATATTATGTAAATTTCTAACTGTGAATACTTGGCTGTTCTAGGTTGTAAAGCACTGAGGAAGATTTTATTTCAAAAATTGTGAAGTTTTTACCAGTTGTATTTTTATAAGATGTTATCAGTTAATCGAGATAGTGGTACGCACAAAGTCATAGTTTGTGGGTTCAAGTCCTACTCGGCTCATATTTATTCACAACAATTATCTCAATTGACTTTCCAAATCGTGCTTTGATATCATTAACAGTGAACCCCGGTATAACGAACTAAATATCTAGTCCCTTAGATTTTGCCTTATGAAATAATTCTCTCGGTATAACGAACTCCCGATGTAACCATCAGTTTTCTGGTTCCCTTCAGAGTTCGTGAAATGGGATACCACTGTAATCGAGATAATGTGTGCGAATGAAAATGACCCGAGTAGGACTCGAACCCACGACCTCTAGATTCGTACTCTAGAGCGCTACCACTGCGCAACCGGGGTTTCGAGAAACCCAGGCCATTTCATTCACACAAATTGCACCACCACTTCATTCATTTTCATTCTCACAAATTTTCTCGATTGATTTTCCAAATCTTGCTTCTCCTCAAGATACCACTGTACTTTTTACAAAATTAAACAGACAGGTCTCAGTAGATGTATTCAAATGTTTGAATGGTCTCTCATTGGAAAAGTTCTCGTAAGTTTTCAGACGCTAACGACAAGGAAAGAGAACATTGGAAAGTAATTTAAACGTTGTCCTGCCTATTTATTTTATATTCATTTTTACTTTTCCTTATTAGGCATTCCTCCCCTTGCATGCTTTGTTTTGTCTTAGTTAAAAAGGCCTCCTTGCACTTATTTTCAATTGCTGAAGATTACTTGAGTAAGGGTCGAAACGTTCTGTTACTGTATCTACTAGGCCTTATGTCGTAAATAATTTAAACTATGGATTGTCGCATCGAGTTCCTGATTGCTGTCCTTGTCCTATTACTGTCAATTTCTAAATGGTTAGTCCTCAGAATTGAAATGTATTTTCTTGTCGCCATTTTTGCCATACGATTTTCAATCAAGCAGCCTTTTCCAAATCAATATCAATTATCAAAAGAAGTTTGTAAGTTGAGGAATAAGATTAGATTGATTGAAAAGTGAAGAATCTTACTTGTGTTGGTGAACCATGATTTGGATCAGAGACATCTTCGTAGAAGGATCCGTCAGCATTGCATACTGGAGAAGAATTGAGAAGATTCGACGTTCCACCACGACCTCGACCGCGACCTCGACCACGACCTCGACCACGCCCTCTGCCGCGACCACGACCTCGTTTTGAGGGTTCAAAGGACGTGTCAATGCTATCATCACCAATGTTGAAAGATTCACTAGCCTGAAAATCATCATAAACAAATAAGAGTTAAAAAATGAATCCATGTCATCGTATATAGTCATAAATTATTGTTTATACACGTATCCAACCTTCTGTAGTCTAATAAAAAATTATCTAATATAAACTTTCAGAAACAGCAATCTCTGCAGGTGATTGAAAACGTACTTTAAACCTCTTGAATTATATACCACAAATCTAAGGCTGAGAAGGAGTTTATCTAGTTGGTATGATGAATTTTGTACAGACTATACATATCATTCACTACGTGAATTTTCAAACTGGCTAAGCTTTCTTGAGTCAGCTGGTATGGAAATTCATCCGTGTCCCTCAGTTAAAACAAAAGTTCATCAAAAGCTCGAGTTTCAAAATTGTTTTTATTGCAACACCGAAATTAACTTAAAATCACAAACAAAACTATTCCCATACGATTAAAGATTAGCTAAAAATTGCGGTCAGCCATGAAAATGACTCATTTAGAAGCTTACCGAAGCAATTTCAGATTTCTTCTTTCTCCCACGTTTCTTCTTTTGCGGTGGCGCGAATTCAGCCTCGATTCCACTTGCTTGGTGCATCGAGGCCATTTGTTCCCTGAGTAACAAATCAGCTTTTGAAGGTCGTCCTCGCTTTCGTGATACTTGTCCAAGTGTTTGTAAGCCAGAAGTTGTCATCCTCTCATGAGGCCGAGGCTCGGTGACTTTTGTAAACACATATTTTCTATATTTTCGGCGTTCATTGGAAGGTTTCAAAGATATTTCACTGTCAGAGGCACGGCGAGAACGGACCACGTTAGGAGCAGGCAGAAATGTTTCCGAGTCTGACAGGTAATCTTTCCGAGAGTTGTCATTGCTAGTGAAGTTTTCAGCAATTTTCCAACATGTCGGTTTACCAGTTGGAGTCTTGTTAACTTTGACATCTAAAAAACAATCAAAGTTTTCCTTTCAATACTGTTCTGAATTGGTTCGTATTTTCAAATTGCATTCAAAGTATTTGATTAGCTCTGTCAATTTTCCATTGTTTGGAATTGCTCCATCTAAAAGTTTTGATTTGAAGTTAGATCTCCAGGGTTGTGGGTTCGAGTCCACATTGGCAAATTATTCCTTATTGATATTCTTTTGTAGCTAATGTAGACATTTTCAATTATCAAAAATCATTCTATCACTCAAAATAAATTTAGTCGAGATGAGCGAGGTCAAGAGCTGGATCTGATAATCGTTGCTAACGAGTCAGATTATTAGGCCTGCTCCAGCACTATACTTGCTCCACGAGTCCTTGTTTCCCTGTGTTCTTTGATAAACTGACTTCACTGCAGCAATAAGATTGACCGGAGTGGGCAAAGGGTGACAAGGACTCGTGGAGCAAGTCTACTCCTGCACTAAGCACATTAACAGCAACAACAACAAAATAAACAGGTACAAACTCACCGGTGAAAGTTGTTGGAGTTACACCATTATCACCAGATAATCCCACAACTTTATTCTTCTTCGGCCTACCTGGCTTCCTGAATGCCTTTGCGAACTCTTGCTCATAAAACTGCTGCCATTCAACACTCTGTAGCTTACTCAAACTTGCAGCACTTGCAGTTTGATTTGCAGACATAAGCCCAGAATCTGCTGCTGTCTCTGGTCTTATCAAACCCTGGTCTTGCCTGATTTCGTCTTTGTTTTCTTTAGGCTTGTTAAACAGTTTCCTATACTCGTCTCGAATTTTCTTCTTACTGAGAGTAGACTGTTGATTTTCTCCTTGAGTCTGTATAATTGCAGCATCTCCCGACAGGTTTTCTGAGATGGATACCTTCTTCGGTCGTCCACGTTTTTTGACTGGCTTTAGAGGAATTTCGCTGTTGGTAGGAACAAGTATTCCAGCAGCATTTTCGGTGTTACTGCCTGAAAATAAAGCACTAAGATACAAATCAAAGTCATTGAGTTTTCTTGAGAAGAAGCAGGATTTGGAAAATCAAAGATCTGGAAAAAAGAAATCAAAGAAGAAAAATAATCTTCTCTCCAATCAAATTAATTCTGATTCATTAAGTTATGCATCTCTCTTGAAGGTAAAAATGGAAATAATATTTTCTCCATAATTCTATTCTCTGTAAACCTTAAATTCTCTATTAAGCCCCAATCTCAAATATAAACTAAGATGCTGATGAAGGGTTTTTATCAAAGTCGTACTACCCCTTCTCTAGCATCCCCCCCCCCTTAAAGGAGCCAGAGTTTGATAAGCCCCAGGGGACACTTGATAGAGTATTGACAATAGTACAAGAGCTGAATCTCAACCCCTACTAGGACGGAATTGGCCGGAATATTCATTCTGTTTGTGAGTGGGTATCTATGGTTGTCCCTTAGAGAACTTACGGTCACCCTGGGTTCCATATTCTCTCAAAGGAGGTCGTTTGATGCAGGTTTGATATAAGCAGTTGATAATTGACAGATAATAAAACTTTCATTACCTAGATCAGGCATCAGCACTTCTGCATTTGCAGTTTCCGTTTGGTTTTCTTGGAAAGCCATCTTCTTAGGTCTTCCGCGTTTCTTGGTCGGTTTCATGAACAACTCGCTGTCAGACTTAGGAAAACCTGGACTATTTTCACCTTCACTTCCAACAAAACTAGTTGGAACAGTTCTAAAAGCAGCGTCCAACATATTTCCTGAAATTGATTGCTGCCCTGACGGAACATATCTACTTTGTGGATTGTAAAGCATTTCACTATCTGACTTAGCGTAGTTCAGAAGGTATGTCTCACTGTCACAGGTTGACAATTTGTTTGGCACTTCTGTTACAACTTGAGGAAAATTCCCAGTAATTGATAATTTCTTTGGTCTTCCGCGCTTCTTTTTAAACTCTGGCTTAAGTGATTTGTGACCTACATCATCGAGTCGCTGGATTTTGGCTTGGCTCAATTCACTGTCACTTTCCGATGAAATGGCATACGCTGATCCAAGGTTGTTTCCAGGAAAATGCTGAGCAACTTCCGAAGACGTTCCTTGAATTGATACTTTTTTAGGCCTCCCTCGCTTCTTTTTGAAATTCATGTTGGCCTTTTCTTGATCCATATTGTGACTCATGGTAGGGTTCATTTCCCTCCTGTATAGATAAGTTGAAGCTCCGGAAACATAATCCAACTCACTTCCTGGAAAATAATCAACGACTTCCGGTCCACTTCCTGGAATCGATATCTTCTTAGGTCTTCCGCGTTTCTTCTTAAACTTTATACTGAGCGTTTCCAGATAAAGAGAATCGACATTTACATGGCCAGCTTCACTGTCACTTTTGGATGAATTAGTAGGCACTTTGAATTCCTTGTCAGATTCGCTATTTGGGAGAGAGTAACCAACTTCCGGCGGAATTCCTGGAATCGATACCTTCTTGGGCCTCCCCCGTTTCTTTTTGAATTTCATATCAACCGAATCCAACCGTTGCTTATATACATGGTCCATCTCACTGTCACTTTTAGAGAACAGAATGGGGGCACTAAATGCATCGCCCAGCTCGTTCTTTGGCAGTGATCGAACAGCTTCCGGTACACTTCCTGGAATGGACAACTTCTTTGGGCTTCCCAGCTTCTTCTTTGAGTACTCCGTCTGGGCAACTTTATGGTCCAACTGGAACTTCGAACGGCTCATTTCACTGTCACTTACTAATAGATCAGTTGGAACTCTGAAATCATTAGGTAAAGGTTGGGCAGCTTCCGGGAAACTTTCTGAAATCGAAGACTTCTTAGGTCTCCCACGCTTCTTTAGTGGTTTTGCGAGCATCGAGGTTTTCATTTGAACAAAATTTGCGGCCTGATTCACATAAGAATCGTCAGACTGACTACCTGATGTCAACTCGTTCCTGTGACCCCCTTCCTTGTTCTTTACATTTTCCGTTGCAATACTCGATTGATTGTCTGATTGAATCATGCTATTCATCTTAATGTCACTCGTTACAGCATTCCTTTGAACTGCTGAAGATACATTATCTGCCTCTTTACCACATTGAGACTCCGTCATAATGGTCGCAGAACTTGTAGTTTCCAAAGTAGAAGTATTTACAGAGCTGAGACCAGATGAATCTTCAAGGGGATACTTTGGGACAGAGTCTGGCATGTTTTCTCGAGAAACCTGTAGTGGCCTCACGGCAGTAAGATTTTCTCTTGAATTTTGTGCAAATGGTGTCTCATTGAACAGCTGATCCTCAATCCTTTGATTTTTAGGTATTTCTGATTCTTCAGCCACAACCTGATTCTGCGCAGTACAGTTCGGTCTATCATCTTGAAAAATCCCCATTTGTCTCACTGCAGGTAGACCTTCAGTTTGATTTCTTGAAAATGGCATCCTTTTTGATATACCATCCTGATTACAACCCTTTGCTGACTCTTCAACTTCTCTGCCAAGCAAATGCGATTCCGCCACAAAATCATCATCTGCAGGAACACTTCTGGACAGAACCGTATCCATGACCTGGAAACGTGGTTCCTTCTCTGAAATACTGTCATTTTTGGGTGGATTGAGGTCAGCGGCTGCCGTCTCATTTTCAGCTCCTACCATACTCAATAATATGGGACCGATACCATGAGACTCGTGCTCAGAGCTACAATCTTTCTTGGGTCTCCCGGGCATTTTCTTGGGCGATTTAGGCATTTGGCCATCGTCAGATGCATATAATCTGGCAATATAATTATCACCTCCTAAGATATTCTTGGGTAGCTGAGCTCCAATACCACTAGACTGACTCGGAGACATAGTTTCTTTCTTGGGTCTCCCAGGTTTTTTCTTAAGCGATTTAGGCATTTGGCCATCGTCAGATGCATATAATCTGGCAGTGTCGTTGTTACCTCCTAAAATATTCTTGGGTGGCTCAAATCCAATACCACTAGACTGACTCTGAGTCACAGCTTCTTTCTTGGGTCTCCCAGGCTTTTTCTTAAGCGGTATAGGCATTTGGCCATCATCAGATGCATATAATCTGGCAGTTTTATTATCACCTCCTAAGATATTAATGGGTGGCTCAAATCCAATGCCACTAGACTGAGCCAGAGTCACAGCTTCTTTCTTGGGTCTCCCAGGCTTTTTCTTAAGCGGTATAGGCATTTGGCCATCATCAGATGCATATAATCTGACAGTGTCGTTGTTACCTCCTAAGATATTAATGGGTGGCTCAAATCCAATGTCACTAGACTGACTCAGAGCCATAGCTTCTTTCTTGGGTCTTCCAGGCTTTTTCTTGGGCGATTTGCAGATCTGGCCATCGTCAGATGCATATAATCTGGCAGTGTCATTGTTACCTCCTAAGATATTCTTGGGTGGCTCAAATCCAATACCAATAAACTGACTCTGAGTCACAGCTTCTTTCTTGGGTCTTCCAGGCTTTTTCTTAAGCGGTTTGCAAATTTGGCCATCATCAGATGAATATTTGCCACGCTTCTCCAAAGGTGGGATAACCAATACATGCTTTTCAGATTGCAAGTCGACATGCGTTGTCGAATCTTTTCTGGGCCTCCCTCTTTTTCTAGGAAATTCAACTTTGCTTCCGGTTACTAAAACTTTGCCTTCATGTATCAAATCTCTTTTAGATTTTGTTGTTGTCAGCGCTCTAATCACTGATGACTTTGAATCCATGATCTGTGATAATTCAATTTGAGCTTCTTGAATCAAGCTATTGATCTCCTTCAAGGATAAGGGTGTTTCACTAGATTTACTTCCGCAATACTCAGCTCTTTCCTCTTTCAGACTTCGATGAGAAAACAAGTTCAGCCATTCAATATTCTCTTCTGTTGGCTTCTTACTTCTCGACTTTCCAGCAGTCCTTTCAGATCCCTCGCTATCTGACAATGAATATGCCACGGAATCATTTTCCAAAAAACGTTTAGTCGCCACAAGTGATCGCAATTTCGACAGCAAGCAAATAACCTTCTCAAAAAGAGCAAGATTGGCCTTATCCCTCGCGTTAAAAATTTCTCCAACGGTCCCTTTGACACTTCCTTTAACTTTTGAGCTCATATGCGTTGTTGAATCTTTTCTAGGCCTCCCTCTTTTTCTAGGAATTTTAACTTTACTTCCGTCTATGAAATCTCCGTCAGATTTCGATGTTGCTGACGCTCTAATCACTGATGACTTCGAATCCATGATCTGTGATAATTCAATTTGATTATCTTGAATCAAGCTATCAATTTCTTTCAAGGATAAGGGTGTTTCACTAGTTTTACTTCCGCGATTCTCAGCTACTTTCTCATTCGGGCTTCGGTGCAAAGTCAAATTTAACCATTCAATATTCTCTTCTCCTGGCTTCTTTTTTCCTGGCTTCTTTCTCGTCTTTTGGGAGACTCTCTCGGAGCACTCGCTATCTGATACCGAATGTTCCTCAGACTCATTTTCCAAACTCCTTTTAGTTGAGACAAGGGATTGATATTTGGAAAGCAATCCAACGACTTTCTCAAAAAGAGCCAGATTGGCCTTATACTTCGTGTTAACACTCTTTCCAGTGGCCTCATCAGTAGTTGCTGTGACACTTTCTTTAACTTTTGAGCTCTTATGCATTGTCGAATCTTTTCTAGGCCTCCCTCTTTTTCTAGGAATTTTAACTTTACTTCCGTGTATGAAATCTTCGTCAGATTTAGATGTTGCTTGCGCTCTAATCACTGATGACTTCGAATCCATGATCTGTGATAATTCAATTTGATTATCTTGAATCAAGCTATCAATTTCTTTCAAGGATAAGGGTGTTTCACTAGTTTTACTTCCGCAATTCTCAGCTACTTTCTCATTCGGGCTTCGGTGCAAAGTCAAATTCAACCATTCAATATTCTCTTCTCCTGGCTTCTTTTTTCCTGGCTTCTTTCTCGTCTTTTTGGAGGTTCTCTCGGAGCATTCGCTATCTGATACCGAATGTGCCTCTGACTCATTTTCCAAACTCCTTTTAGTTGAGACAAGTGATTGATATTTTGAAAGTAAGCTAATAACTTTCTCAAAAAGGGCCAGATTGGTCTTATACCTTGTGTTAACACTCTTTCCAGTGGCCTCTCCAGTAGTTGCTGTGACACTTTCTTTCACTTTTGAGCTCATATGCATTGTCGAATCTTTTCTAGGCCTCCCTCTTTTTCTAGGAATTTTAACTTTACTTCCTGGTATTGAATCTCTATCAGATTTCGATTTTGCCAGCGCTTTTATCACCTCACCATCAGATGGTAATATATTGAATGATGACTTTGAATCCATAACAAGAGATATTTCAGTTTGAGCGTCTCGAATTAAGCTGTTGATTTCAAAAGGCGTTTGATTAGTTTTACTTCCGCCATTCTCAGCTATTTCCACATTCACATCACGATGAGAGAACAAGTTCAACCATTCAATATTCTCTTCTCCTTGCTTCCTTCTCGCCTTCCTAGAAGTTCTCTCAGAGCACTCACTATCTGACACTGAATGTGCCTCAGACTCATTTTCTAAATACCTTTTAGCTGAGACAAGTGATTGATATTTCGATAGTAAACTAACAACTTTCTCAAAAAGAGCAAGATTGGTCATATCCCTCGCATTAACACCCTCTCCAACGGTCCCTTTGACACTGGCCTCAACTTGTGGGTCAATATGCGTTATAGAATCTTTTCTAGGCCTCCCTCTTTTTCTAGGAATTTTAACTTTACTTCCGGGTGTCAAATCTCCTTCCAATGACTTTGTTTTAGAATGAATTGGCTCTTCAACTCGACTTGTGTTTCTGTAAATCTTTGTATCAGAGCTAGGAGGGCCTAAAAGATCAATGCCAGGGTCTTCCTCAGTCCCATTCAACTCATTAATAACAGGATTCAAGACGGTATTCGGGACTCCCTTTTCAACAGCGGTTTGGCCATCGTTTACATCACTACTTCCAATCGCCGCCAAATTATCCTGGAATGGCTTGAGAAATGCCTTACTTATAGTGCTTCCTTTTTGTGTATCATTCTTTCTAGGCCTACCACGTTTTTTAACTTTCTTCCCAATCATCTGATGAGTTGAGCTCTCTCCATCAGACTCGTTTAGGCTTTCGCTCTCAGTTAAGTCTATTCGTCTCGCTCTATCAGGAATGGGATAAATCAGAGGTCGACTCTCACTCTGGCTGTCGATCTTGACTGAACAAGGTTCTTCTGAATGGTTAGAAGCATTAGTTCTACTTTGATTAACTGGGTCGTTTTCTGTTTTTATATTAGTCAAACACGGTTCTTTTGATATATCAGTAGTATGAATTATACCATGACTAACCGGTTTACTTTGTGCGACTGCATTTGTGCTTGTAAATCTACTCTGACCCTCGTAAGCGAGTGAACTTGAAGAGATAGCAGCAGAAATCTCATTGTGACTGGCCGGTTCATTATCAACTGGTGAAGCAGCGTTTAAAACAACATTCTGGTCTTCAACTTCTACAGCAAGTGGCTCTCTTGTATCAGTACTAGCATTCTCCACTTTAATCTTACGCAATGGCTCGCCACATTTTGTTCCGAATCCTTGAGAAAGACCGCTAACAGAGCTTTTTCTGCTTCCTTTGTGAGCTTTGTCCGCTATTGATGTTTCGTCGTTTGAAGAAAAGTTTGTCTCTTTGACAACACGTGGTCCACTGTCATTCAGTTTAATCAGCAAGCTTTTCTTCTTTGGTCTCCCTCGAGGCTTTTTAGATTGGCTTTGTGTTTGATGCAGAACGCTACCGATACTCTGCAAGGGAAAGCGAAAGAGGAAATATAGTTTAAAAGGGCTGAATAAGGACTTTTACCGCGGACACTTCACACAAGGAATTCACAGATCTCAGAACCAATATGACAGAATAAGCATTAGCAAAGACTTAAATACAGTTAGAATTTACCAGACTGATAATGGATTTTTCCGGATTCAAGAAAAATTACGAAGGAAAATCACGGTCGCAGGGGCATTGTCCCGTTGGAAGGTTAAAGAACCTGAGAAATTGAGGAGAGATTCAAACATATAATCCAATTAAATGGTATGAAAGTGCTTCATGAAAGTGCCGTTTGATAGCATTGAAATGAGGCCTATTCTAGCTGCATTTTTTTGCTTATTGGTGAAAGTGAGTGTTCTGTCTCTGTATGCAAACTACAGCCTGACTGACCTTGGTAGGACAGTATAAAACTTAACCTTAAAATAGGAAACAACCCCGGTTATAGGAAATGTTACCTGGAGGAAGGTTAAAGACTTTTCTGAACACTAGATTTTCCTTATTCTACTGAAATTGAAAACACTTCTTGTTAGTTAATCGTGTGATTTGATTGGCGTTGGCCTAAGCAATTTTCAGGCGAGTAAACTTGCAGCTTGATGATAACCTGCCATTTTCAAATTCGACTGAAAATTCAATTTTTGCGAAATGAAAAATCGTACTGCACTACATTTACGCATTTCTAACAAATTAGAAACATGTCAAAAAGAGACGCACTTATAAAAACTACAGGCTCACCGCAACATACGCAACTAGTGACTTAATGCACCTGTATTTTTTCTAGTTTCTGTCCTCATTAAAAAATCTAAAGAAAATCCTGACGTAAGAAGCTTTTGAGGAAAATAAATCAACGTCAAATATTTTCAAAATAAATTGCTGAACTGCTTTTAATTAAATTGTTTTCTTTTTTCTTTTCAAGGTTGATCCTATTATTTTGATGAACTTACAAGAAACTGTTCTCGATAAGAAACTCGTCAGCCTGTTTTTATGAATTCAACTCTTTTTAAAAAACACAAACATGATTTGAAAAAATAAGTCTCTTATATGTGAGCTGTTACTGTACAGAAATTAAGCAAAAATGCTAATTCCTTCTTTGCTATTTTGTAATTTGGGCTTTGCTTTTTGGCATTTAACCGTAAACTGATAATCTGTTTTGAAAGGATGACATAGTCGATTTCTAAGTTCACAGTGCTGCATTGGTGAGTGATATCAAATGAAATATTTCAAAAAATGCAGTGATCTATGATACCTGCTTCATACCCATAGGGATTATTCCTCACTCAACAGCGAAATATAGCCCTTGATTGGAGTACGAAAAAATCCAAGTCTCAATAAGAAACGTTGTAATACAGATTGATTGAGGAAGATTAAAAACTTTTGCAAAACATTTAAGGAATGGAAACTGCGAAAATAGATAACCCATAAACAGTTCAAATATCACAGAAAGTTTTCTTCGATTCCTTATCGCATCTCTTAGCATGTACTTATTTCTTAGCTTATTTTAATCAGATGCGTATACCTACTGCAACAAATTTTCCATTTCATTGTTATATGTGTAATCCCTGTTGTACTCTTGTTTCAAAACCATAGGTGCCCTGATTAATTTCCTTTGTACACAACTGCTTTCATCAATACCATGGCTACACTTTGCTGTACTGACCAAGTCTAATCTATCAACTAAAAGTAAGGAAGGTATTATGTGATGGTTAGGTTTTCATTACTGAAGGGAGGTTTACAACCTTTCTGAGCTCTGGTGAAGATGATTATCTTATTTCCCTTGAAAAAGTCTCTCACAGAAAAAAATCCTGACTAACCTTACTAAGACTTTCAGTTCTCACACGTTCAGCATCAGATAACGACAATGGGTCAGGTTTAACATCTGCAGATTCCTGGAATAGTATTTCCTCATCTTCCCAACTTTCGTAATTCTTTGCTCCTCGTATCGATCTTCTAACCCAGCTATCCTTTTTCTTCCTGGGGGCTTTCTTCTCTCCAATGAAAACCACATCAGAGCCAGATGTAGAAGCATCATTTCCTGGCAGGATCGGAGCTGCCTCAGTTGGGTGGGATGAGTTTTTATCATTGACTGTAAAAGGTGGACGGTGTTGATTTGTAGCTGAAGAAATTGTTTCATCTTCTATGCTTGTAGACTCTTCAGTTTCCTTCTTAGAAAAATGTATATAATTGAGATAATCTGCTAAATAAAAATTTCCTGAATAGAACTCAAATCAGGGTGTGACCGGCTGAGCCGCTATGTTTTACCACATGCAGATTAGGGTGAAATTGAGCTTGATAATGTGAGGTCAGCATCTGGATGGATGACAAAACAATTCACTCTCTCGTTATACGGGAGGTTAAACTAGGGATGTTAAAATAGGGGTTCTATGCCCCTGCTGGGTATAACGCCTCTGGTCTTTTGTAGGCTATTTTTGTAGGCTAAGTATGTCATTTTTTGTTATCTACAATCAATGTACAGTACATCCTCGATTATCCGAACAGGTTGAACTCAAATTTTTGTTGGGCCGTTTGGATACGCAAAAATTTCGGATAATCGAGGAAGAACATTTTACCTACTAAACTTGCTATAAAGGTTATTATCATTGTCCTGAACAGTCACAGGATGGTCAAACTGAATGCAAATTGAAAAGCTTGGCAAACGGAAAGACCAACAACAAAACTAAGGCTACTGTTTTTTGTACATTTCAACAACGATTTGTAATAACAACAACGATAACAACGAATAAACGCGTTATTTTTGTGCTTCCGTTGGATATGACTTTTATTTTGGGCAACAGTTTCAGCAGACAACGAATATTTTGAATGGTTTCTCAAGAACTGGTTTGGAAAAAAAATTTTTCAATGAAAACTTTTGGCGTTCGGATAATCGAGGTTCGGATAATCGAGGTTCGGATAATCGAGGATGTACTGTACCACACGCATTCTATTGTTTATTTGATTTTGTTTTTTAGTATGTCAGTAAGATTGCTTACTTACATAATCCACATCCTCTAGATTACTACTCTAGTGTGCTGCCACTGGCTAAAGGTACTCTTGAGCAACCCAAGCTATATTAATTGTACTTTAGGTCCCCTTGCCGGAGTTCAACTGAACTACAGTACTAGTTGATAGGTTGTTGACTCCAATTCTACTCCAGTTATTTTCATTCCCACCATTTATATTGATTGATTTTCAGAAATAAGATAACTGTAAAAAGTACTTGCTAACAAGTTGGGAGCTGGCATTCACTTCAGAAATAGTTGAATCTGAATTGATGTAGGACCCCTTGGATTTTCAAGACAACTTGATTTTACTGACAGAAAAACTTTATAAAAAAAATTGAACATCTTGATAAAAACAATTAACATCAGACTCACTTTCTCAGATGGGCCACCAGTGCAAACATGTTTCTGTATCCCAATTGATGTTTGGTATGTTCGCTGACAACTCTGACAGAAAAACAAGGGTTTGCATGTTGTACAGTGTTCCATATAAATCAAGCAATCAGAAAACTTTTTGGCGCACTTGTAGTTCAGACATGTCACTGATCTTTTCTCGTTGCTCATTTTCTTCAGGTTTTCATTAATCTGTGAAAAAAGTATCTTGTTAATGCATGATACTGGAATAACAAAATGAAAATTAAACAAATATAGTAACCCATGTTAGACTAAATGTGATTGAAGTAAATGAACATAATTTGACACTTAGGTAATTATTGTTGGGGGGAAACCTATAGTCTGAAATAAGATCATGTGATACATTTATTCTTTTGTGAACAAAAGGCTATTGCAAGAAATCAACCAGAAACCCCTGGCCCCCATTCCCAGCCATTGGCTGCAAAAAAATGTGTAGAAATGGAATCAATCAAGATAATTTACAAGAATGAAAATGACCCGAGTAGGACCGAATCCTGCTTCACCTCAAGTTTACTCCTGCAACTCTATCCAGTGGTGGGTCTGCAATGGTCCTCCTGGTGTGAGAAAGTCGTCTCCTTTTGGCAGGTCCAGTGTAGTGTTTAAGAGGCCTGATAGGTTCATCTCTGCATTCGGAAAGTTGTGGTGCAATTTGTGTGAATGAAATGGCCTGGGTTTCTCGTAGCCCCGGTCGTGCAGTGGTATCGCTCTACGGCTCTAGAGTACAAATCTAGAGGTCGTGGGTTCATGTCCTACTCGGGCCATTTTCATTTTCTTTCTCGCAAATTATCTTGATTGATTTTCCAAATCCTGCTTCTCCTCAAGAAATGGAATCAGATCAAATCATGCCAAAAAATACTTACATCTTTGTGTGTCGACCTGAAATGTTTGTTATACTGGCTAATGAGGATTTCCTGGCTGCAGACAACACATGGAAGAACTCCACGAAATAGGATCTTCTGCCGCATACCCTCGGCAGAGGGACATGACTTTAGATGGTCCATCAAGAGCTGAGGACAGCCGAATTGGAGCAAGCAACTAAGATTGGGGCACATGAGTTGTCCATGTCGCAGGAGAAGGATCCAGTTTTCAATATGTTCCTGAAAATATGGAATCAATGAAAAAATCAAAATAATCCAGGCCTGAACGGTTATAATCAAATTGGCTGAAATTTGAAATTTGAAAACTTGAGTAAGGCTCAAACCCTTGGCTGCTTAGCTTGGAAAAGGTTCTTTCCCACAAAGTTTTAGATCGGTTTTCTAAATCCTGCATCTTCGCATATGAATTTCAAATTGCTCAATGTTATTTTGGAAATGTTGGCACAAGTTTTACTATCCTTTATGTTTTAAATGTTGGTACAAATTTTAGGTATGATTTGAAGCTCCTGTTGCATTTTGTTACCAAAGTGATGTAACTTTGTAGTAATTAAGTAAGTTGACCCAAGAGCTCCTCTTTTTTGCTACTATCTATCCCTAGTCTAAGAGGCACATACCCTCAATCCAATTATTAACGCTGAGTGCTCAACAGCGACGCATTGAGTACTATTTTCAAAGTCTTTGGAATCACTTACCAGGGGTTTGAACCCATAACCTGCCAACACAGTGATGAGTACCCTATTACTAGGACAATGCTATGTTCTAACATTAAGTCAGAAAATAAAACATTGGCATGATAATCAAAAATTTCCATATGAGGTAACCTCAATTTTAATAGACTCTTGCTTCGCAGGGTATTGTCCCTGTTATGTATATCTATGTAGTAATTGTTAATGATGTAAAGATTTCTATCCATTGAATATAAAAAAACCTCAATCTTCTCTCTTCCTTCTCTTGTTGTAGAGTCCCATGCAGCATTGCGCTGTCTAGTGAGTTTGGTTGGAGTTTTCAACAAGATATTTCTCCCATCCATGATTCACTTCAATTCATGCCATAAAGCTTGTGTCTTCGAGATGGGGATAAATCAATCTGATGCCAATCAGGATCTCATTAATTCAAATTCCAATAAAAGTCCAGCACTGTATCAAACTATAGTTGCAGCTTCCCTGAGAAAAATGAGAATATTCATGAATTTAAAAAATGCAAATGGTAGATTTAACGGAAAATTTTATTTCAGTCTGGTTTCATTTTTAATTGCTTGACCTGACTGTCTTGAAAAATGCTTCAAAATTACTTCCAATTTTTCTCAAGCCCCACAGAAGAAGAGAAATTAGGTTGGAAAATGTTCTATATCCTTCTACATTAATAATTTGATTTAGCACCCCTCTCAAACAAGCACCCCTGAATCTTAATTTCCATCAAGAAGTCTATTGGAGAAATATTCACGACAAAGACATAGAAGGTATGTCAAGCTGCAATTTGATTGGGAAGAAACTATATAAAACTTTTCAGTAGATTTAACAGACCTAATTTGAATAAGCCCCTCTTTGAAGCAGAGAGTTCAGTGAAGGCCTTGGATTGGGGGCAGGTTTTCACCATTAAGGCATAGATAATACTATATATTCATTGTCTTGGGGAAATTTTGAAATTTCATGGAAAATAGAAAACCTGGTGCCACCATTTAAGTAGCCTAGAATAATCCCCCTAGGACTTATTTGAATAATCATTGTATCTAAATGCTCACTGTGCGAAAACAAAGGATTCGTTATTTATCAAGCAGTTGTGGGTAAATAATCAGATTATGTCAAGAAATTCAAGCTAGTGTCTATCCACTTTTCAAAATTTTTGTTTGTCATTCTTACCAAATGGCAAACAAGCTGAATTATTTGTTAACATAGGCCCCGAGTCTGGCCACGAGAAGCTAAAGTGGACCTGCAGCTTGTGCGGGCAGAAATACTCTAGAATGAATATCCTGGGTTCTAATTTACTGGTGGACATCTTGTGGTTCATGATTCCAACCATTCCTGGACCCACGAATGTTGCCCTTCAAGAATTAAACACCAGCATATTGTCCACTAGGCTACACCACTGCTATTAGATACATGCTTCTATTTATTTGATAGGTATCAAATATGAGCACAGGACCTCAAACTTATTTCGAGTTTTTATCGGGCAATATTTGTACAGTTATGAAAATCTGATGCATCATTGTTCTTATGATCATGATGTGCATGTGCACACTGGAGAGCTTATTTGTCCGTCAGCATATTTTGATTACGGATGTTTTGTTTTCATTAGTATTCTATTTTCATTTTAGTTCTCCATTGTATGCTTATTTATTTACTCATTGTATAAACTGAAGGCCTAATCCCTTAAGCTGAAAAATATAATGAAAAAATCTGGAAAGAATTGAAAAAAATTGAAATTGATGTGCATGCAAATTTGAAACCCTTTTCTCATTTCAAAACTAATCATGGTATTTAGGAAATTAATTAATTGAAAACATAATTGTTTGTATTGAAAAAGCAGAGAAACAAAGTCCAAAATGTCTAATATGTTCCCCATAAAAATTTCAGATTTTCATCCCAGAATGAACTAATCCAAACACCCACTAAATTTACCAATCAAAATAAAATACAAATTATGAAATTAAAACGTGAAGAAAAGTGGTGTGCTTGTAAATTTTTATTTTTGTCAAAGATTTATAGGCCCTTGTCGTATTTCTGGATTACTTACACTTGTGAACAAAATTTGAAAAACCTTGCATTTTTTGCCAAATTGATTTCGTTGATTTCCTGAACCTGGAGCGCATATCAATATGATTTTAAAAGCAAAATTAAAAAACCCTGAGGCTAAAACTCCGCCATTTTGAAGGAAAAGGCCCATGAAAGGACTCGAACTCACGTCGCGGTGCTCCAACTTGGCTTGGCAAGCACGAGGACAAAACTCCGAAACAACGCGCGCAGACTGATAATCACGTACAACAATAGAGAGTGTAAATAACAGTCATTTTAAATTTGCCGACCAAAATGATGAAAAAAGAAAAACTAATCTTACAGAAGACATTTCTTTGCAGGAAAGAAAGCTCAGTCGACGTTGCCAACTTTCTCCTCATGTTGCATGTTGAAGATAGTCAACCAGTGGAACAAAGATTAGTTGAATTTTGAAGGCATTATGGTTCTGCCTCGCTATCGATCTTGCTTATCATTGCGTCATAGCTGCATGCAATACTAGGGCAATCCTCCATAAGTTAGAATATTGTTTTATTTAATTTATCAGATTTTTTTCTACTTACATTTAGTTTATATAAATGTGTGATAATTATCACAGTAATTTTGCCTTTTAACCAGAAATTACAGGGATTATACGGTGTTTTTATGGCACAATGGACCTGAATAGGTTCCTGAAGATGGGTTCGAACCCATGCCCAGCCCATTACAGGACCTTTCTGTAAAATGTTTGATGAACTAACCACTCGGCACGAACATCCCTTTTATCTAAATCACGCTTCACTTCTCAATTTAAGCAAACAAGTAGTTTGGAAAAAACTTAGTTTCAGAAAAATTTTTATCAATCTATTGGCACAATCATTTATGACTAATGTTTGTAATTTCACCGTTTTTGTAAAATAAGTACTATACTATGAAGTATCTGTATATCAACTCTAAAATTTGTTGCTGAATTATATGAATTTGAATTTGATTTGAATTTATCATTGTGATGGTTTTCGGCTTCCAGCGTCTTAATTTTTTAGCTTTTCGGGCATCCATATTGTTGGACATTTCTCGGGACATTTGTCCTTTTGATAGAAAATGAAATACATTTACAAGATAAAAGTTCCTTTGATTGCAATGAAATTCAGAAGTTGATATTCGAAAAAAAACAGAGAGCCAATTCCAGCTACATAAACAATTTGATGACGAAACGGTTTCTAGGAGCAAAGCAGATAATGTTATTGGCCACGATGAACAAGAAGAGATATTTTCTAAATCAAGAAAATTTTTCAAAAATTATTAAACAAATAATTAAATTAGTTATTTCGCAATATTGCTACTTGTTACTCATTTCCACGCCCCCGCAACAACTACGCCTCAGACCCCGCAGAGTTGAGGCTTTATAATTGCCAATGAATGGTCGAATGGTTCGGTGATTTGTTTTGCAAGAATTCGAGGGCAATTTTAGACCACAAATCGTAGAGCAGAGTTCAATATTGGTACGTTAAACCGCGACCTATTTTATAGACTGACGCACCTAGAAGCTCATAATGAAACCGATACTGTAGTTGGCGAATGAATAAAGAATTATAAATTCTTTTTCCTGTGCCTTTGTCTCGGGCTTTGTTTCGGAACATGGAAAAAGAAAGGGAAGTTTTTAAAACAGGAAATACGTAATAACATGATTTAACGCTATCTGCCTTCGAAACCATTGTACTGCGAAAAGCAGCCAATCAGAGAGCGTTCCTTATACACATCGAGGAAACCACACAAAACCGAATTCGCCCGTGTGGAGAAAGGAATTTTCATAACTTTGCCAAGGCTGTGATGAGATGAAATGATTGCGGATTGATTCCTGCTCTGAGACACTGGATTTTATTGTTTTTTACACATCGAAGTGCAGTTTTTGATTTATAAATTGTTATTTAACTGAAGAACTTTACTGAGACGAGATGAAGTCGTTATTTATGCTATCGTGTGTACTCACTTTGAGCCTTGTCGTTTGCCAAGTTCAAAATGGCGAATCAGACGAGTTTGGCTCCGGAGGTTCTGGTGATGATATCGAGCCAATGATACCGACAGCTCGGCCAAAAATAACTAAAAAAATGTCTACGAGAAAGCCTGATGATACGGAGATCGACTCGGGCTCAGGAGATGACGACGAAGACAAAATGGTCGTTTCTAGGCCGTGGATTCGACCAACTTCAAAAGTTGTCACTGACATAATTTTGGAGCCTAGCACTGATGACATCGAAATATCTGGCAGCGGGGGTAGTGGGGAGGAACCCTTGACAACCCCTTCGACCGTACGAATCACAAGAATATCAACCCAGGATATGCAAAGTGTTACTCGACCGGCCACAACTATTGGGAACAAAATAATTAACATAAACACTGTGGAACCGAAAACTCGCGAGCCCAAAGTCACGACGGAATCCAAAGACGATGTCGAAGTGATCCATTCCCCCACAACAGATTCACCTGATGAAAAGACGACTACTCTGTCAAATGATGTTGGAATGGGTGCTGGTGACGGTAAAACTCCCAAAGATCCAAATGAAATTTCAGATGATGATGATGATGACCAAGGAAACGGCATCGAGATTGTCAAAGACCCCAAAGCAAAACAACCTAAAGGCCCTGAATTCCCAAAGAACTTGGCCCAGAAAAGCAAAAGTTCTGCTCCCAAGAAATCTTCCGGATTGAACTTCACGACTGGGATAATCATCGGAGTTGTCGTCGGGGCTGTGCTGGCAATCTTGATCATTCTTTTCCTCGTATATAGATTGAGAAAGAAAGACGAAGGCAGCTATTTACTCGAAGAGCCAGGCACGGCCTACACGAAGCAAGAACCCACGAGCCCCACAAGTGGCAAGGAATATTTTGCGTAAATGAATTTTCTAGTGGACGGAAAGGCCAGAAGTGATTCGCAATTGAACTAAGGTAATTTGTAAAATCAGTTTCTACTCCAGGGACGCAGAATTTTGATTTTACACATTTTGAAGTATTTAAAAAAAGGTCGAACCACAGCGTTCCGAACGAGGTTCTTGGACGCTCTACACCTTCAACCATGCAAGCTCACCTTCCATATAAAGTCGTTCCTCTGTGTTATGATTTTATGAATTCTTAATGTTCAGCTTAAAGTTGTATTGTGTTTAACCCGGACTTTATGCGATTTTATGTCGAATACATTTTTAAAGGGGTCTTTTTTGTTACCTAAGGGTGGTGACCTGTTTTTTGTTTGGGAATTCTGTAATTGTTTTGTACATACTGTACATGATTTCTTAATCCCATCTGCTGTAGTGAATTAGCTATTCAAAGCCATTCAGAATTGACAAAACTTGATGAATGATAGCTGATATGCTTTTCATGAAGATTCTATGCAATAAAAGATAAAAAGAAAACTGTGATTTCTGATATCTTCTATAAGGAACTCTGTAATGAGAATTTTCTGAAAGGGAAACTCTCAAATCCAGCAAAATTCAACTTAAATTTGCCAAATTAAGATGTAGCTTAATACAAAATGAAAGTGTCAAAAATTGTTCACGAACAATAGGAAAAGTAGGGGCTTTGCATTCGTACAATGAGGTTTGATGTCTTTGGGTCAGTGCTCCCTTGCTCCGAAATAACTAAGAGGGTGTGATTTATAGCAAGATTCCTCAAACCTATCTCTGGTTTAAAAAAGTAGATACTAAGAAACTTTTTAAAATATTGTACTAGGCAGCTATGGCATTACAAAAAAAAAAGGCAAGCCAATTATACACTGCTTTTTTATAAAGAACCTATATTATATGGGTATTTCCCAAGACTTAGAGCTAGGGTCATTGTGTTGTGAGAGTAGCTAGGCCCTAAAGTTATATCAGATGATGAACCCAAAATCAATCCAAAAGCAACTATTTAACCAATAAAAAAAATGTTACTTTAAGGGCCCCTGATAGCTCAGGCTCCCTGAAAACTACCCTAGTTACCCCATCTAAATGGTCTTGCTCAGAGTACCCCAATTCAGTTGATAGTTTCTTTCTTGATTTACAGATTGCTGCACTCTGCTGCAGTTGTTTTGTAAAAGTATTTGCCTTTTCGAGAACCTATGAAGTGAAACTTGAATCCCATAGAGTTATGTTTCAAACTTTTTTTTATTAAATCAGCAAACAATTATTTTGTTCCTGCTATATCAAATATGCAAAGCTGGCAGGGCCCTCAAATATTTCATCTATGAGTATACTTATTGTTAAGATAAAAAGTCTCACTTCATAGTTCGTTAGAATTTATAAAATTTATACGGTAGTATGTATTGTAATGGTTTTAATTGATTTTCAATAAATTCTTACTAGATTTCACCCGTGCACCAATCTTCCTTTCCTCCAGTATTTAAACATATATTAATTAATTTTATGTTATGCTTCTAGCTTTGCATTACTCTATTCTCTCTGATGAGTACCCCTTCTCCAACATGCCCTCCCCGTCTCTCTTAGGCACTCTCCCTTCTTTGATGACCACTTATCTTCGCTCCAATGGAGGGCACCCCTTTCAATCAATCAACACCCTCTTTTTTCCTTTATCTCTTCAATTAGTGGCCTTCTCATACTTAATTGATGCATCTCTCTTCTCCAATTATGACCCCCCTTTTTTGAGAAGCACTCCTTTTTTTCCAAAGGGTGCCCTTTTTCAATAGCCAGCTTCTTCCCTTAAGTAAGTTATGAGTTCCGCTCTCATGTTGAATTAGTGTAAGCACTCTCTCCAAGCCAAAAACAAGTTGCTTCGAAGCACATGATTACTCATTAGAGGCAGCAGGGTAATGCGATTTTGTGTTACGTAACTTTGTGTTATTTAGCATGTGTATAATAGCTGTCTATTTACTTATATTATAACTTTTCGATGCTTTGTTTTCTTCTTGCTTCTCTCAGCTCTGCCAAGCAATTTTCACAGTGAAGTGGGGTGGAGGGTGTTACTTATTGTGATCCAACCTTAAGGTAAAAACCGAATGGTCACATGAAGTTTTATTTCAATAAGGATGCAATACATCATGGCAGTGTGATGTCATCACAAATTTTAGTAGTTAATGAGGTTTTCTATTTAATAATTTCCCAATTTTCTTTATTCAATAGGGCCTTTCTTGCCTCCATAAAGCGCAGGGGCAATGCCATGGCCCCCCTAATACTGCCACTGGTAGTGTGTGAATAGTAGTCTACTACATATGGTAGTAAATGAGTCCATGTGTTTAATTCTGTAATTGATGCAACAAGTTCGTACTAGATAACTAGACAACCCCACAAAATTGGGTCATACAGTGATTAGGAACCCCATGCTGTGCAGAATCTCTTGCACCAGACAGCTGGTTTGCAGATGCACCCACTTAAGACTACTTTTGTTTTAGGTACACAGAGCCAGTTTTGCCTTGTTTGTGTCATGGAGTTTTCATTTTTGGTTTCTCGTTAAGAATGCCCCTTGTTCTAGATGACCAGAAAACTTGTCCTTACCCACCAGAAAACGTTGCAAAGTTGTTAAGATGCATAACAAAAATTGAATAGGCCTAGTAGATAGAAAATACGATTTTCAGTTTTCAGCCTATCAATTCCGAATAACAAACTTAACATCCGGCATTCATTTAAGCTATAATTTCCTGAAATTCCTTACGAAAATGTCCAAGTCATGATTGATATTTTAGTGGGCATTTATTTTCTATTTGGAATTTTGTTTACCGGCCAATCTATCTGTTTGAATCTATCAATATTACGAAAACGCTCTCAGAGAACTAAACTTGACCATTGTGGATGGCGGCAGAAATTATTTCTACTTTGGCGCGAAAATCTTGGATCAGGAGACTGGGGAAGGGGAGGGGGAGAAATTTAAACTGCTATTTTTCTTTAGGTTTTGAAAAATTTTGAGACGTACATATTGAAAGAAAGGTGATCAAATAAATTGTTAAGCGAAATATTTCAACTTTATAAAACTCTTCACTACAAAGTAGAAGAGAATAACCCACTGACGTCACAATTTTGAGGACTTAATACGTTTCCAAAAGTATCAGTTATTCCAAATAATCAGATTGTTAAAAATTAATTTCTAGAGAAGTTCTAATTTATTAAAAAGTTCTTCATGCCCCACGGTTTTCCAAATCTTTCACTTTGAATATTCTGACCAGCCAATGTTCTGTAGTGTAGGCTTCTTCCAAAACGTCCAGCTCAAATTCCTGACGAAAAAAATGTTCTTATTATGTTCGTGCAATGCATCATAGGAAAATGTCCGTTAGCAACGCATAGCTACCAACATGTTTACGGCCTAAATCTTTCTCAGCTATATTTAAGCTATATTCGTTCGTTTTGGCAACTGTGCGTACCCCCCAATGGGGACACGTTCCAATCATGCATTATGGAAATCGAGGTCTGCGGAATAGTGTATCCCTTGGAAGCCTACCGATGGGGGGTATACCATCAGTACTGTAGATGGATATCGCCAGTACTGTGGAGGATGTTTAGTTCTGTTCAGGGATACCATCAGTTCTGTGAGGGATACCATCAGTGGTTTGGAATAATACCATCAGTGCTGTGGAGTTATACCATCAGTACCGTAGAGGGGCATTGTCAGTACTGTGGAGGTGGATAATGTTCAGTTCTGTGGAGGGATACCATCAGTGCTGTGGGGGAATACCATCAGTGCTATGGGGGAATACCATCAGGACTGTGGGGACTGGGGGATCTTATCACAACATTAGCTACGGGGGATATTCACAGTGCTGTGGAGGAAATACCTAAAGTGCTTGTGGTTTCCCTCCACAGTAATGAGGATTCCCCAGAGTTCTGTTGGAAAACCCCTTCAAAGTGCTGATGGTATTCCCCTACAGTACTGGATGTTGCAATCCTTCTCTGCTTGGCAGAAACACTTGAAGAGTCTGCATCAAGTTAGCTAGCTATCATCAATCTACTATTAAAACAGAGTTCTACAATCGAATCCCTTCCAATCAACCTTAATTGCTGCTCTGAAGCCCTGATGGACATTATCTTTGAAATTGAAGCCGCTCTGGAAACAGCAGACCTTATTAAATGCACTTTGCAAAATCGAGCAAGATAATCTTGATAACGGTAGATAGCTGCTCAATAGAAATAAGAAGATCTAACGAATAATAGAGAAGCAACAAGATAGGGATTTTAGATAAAATCTTAGAACGAGATTTTAAATTTCACCGAGAAAGGATGTCGTTAGCGATTATTTATTATCAGCATATGGAAAAATTTGCTGGGATTTGATTTCAATTTCATTTGGTTTTGATAAAAGCATCCGAAATTGAAAAATAACCTGCTCAACAAAACCCTTCCGGGTTTCTGATAAATTCAGGTTCCGAGATGTGCGATTTCTCTATACTTTCGTATTAATAGCATATATTTCTAATCCAGAACGTTGAAAATTACCCTTGAGAAAAAGCTTTTTTTACAGTCCATAAAACGACGATTTCACAAAAGATCACCCCACGAAATAATGGATGTTAAGTACTTACAGGGAGGTATCTTTGAATACCATTTCAGTGAACAGAACTGTGGGAAAGCATTTAAGTACAACAGTAAGGGATAATCACTTTTTTGAGCGCATTCATGCAGAACAAAAAACAACTTTATTGCTTCTCAAACGAAATTACTTTGCACAAAAAACAAAATATGGCTTGATTATGTTTATCATAAACAAATTGAAATGGCTTTCTTATCGCAAATGTTGTCATGGTTCTGTAACACACCGTCTAGATGTTTACAGTCAAAATAAAAGAAACAAAAATTACGTTAATTCGAAGGACAGGTAGTTTTTAGAAGGGAAACCAAGGTACGGCTTTTACAACAGTAGACAGGTGTAAGATATCAACAGAGTTAATTATGGCGTAACCCAGGGGCTTAAAAACGTAAAAATAGATTTCAGACTTCAAGAGTCGGAATAATCCCATGAAAACTTTGATCCAAAGTTATTTGACTCAACCACACAATGTTACGAGGAACTTGTGCCTTTAGACACGATACTGAGCATCCCTCAACGTACTGATGGTATCACTTATAGTACTGAATACCCCCCACAGAACTGAACATCCTCCAAAGTACTGATGATATACCCACAGTACTGATGACATCCCCCAAACACTGAACATCCCCCGCAGTACTGAACATCCTCCACAGTAGTGAACACCCTCTAATGTACTAATGCTATCCCCTACAGCAATGAACATCCCCCAAGGAAGTGTACATCCCCAACAGTACTGAACACACTACACAGTACTGAACACCCTCCAATGTACTTATGCTATCCTCAACAGCACTGAACACCCTCCAATGTACTTATGCTATCCTCAACAGCACTGAACACCCTCCAATGTACTTATGCTAGCCTCAACAGCACTGAACACCCTCCAATGTACTTTACAAACGCTCGCCAGGGTGATCATGAAAAATCCAATATTGTTCGGGGTGTGTCATAATATAAACAATTACCTTATTGCCGATTTCTGCATTGCGGACTCTATCGTAGCCACTTGGCTTGCCTGGGATTGAAAGCATAGCGTCATAACGGATAAGGGAAATGAAAGAATAGACTCATAACGGATGATGAAAAGAAAACCAGAAATCAAGCCAAATTACTTTCCAACTGAAAAACGAGACAAACCTTGCCTCGAAACGGCAACAGAAGAGCATTGAAAACCACTTTGATTGGTTTTTATCACGCTTTTATTGCAATCGTTGAGCTATTCTTTATATTGGTGTTAGAATTTCATTGTTTCATTTTTTTGTCATAGCTCTTAATCCTAAATTACGGCCCAAGCTAGGTAAGCTTTGCTTTTCTTGGGTCGTGTAGTTTACATATTTGTAGTATCCTGTATTTAGATGTAAAATGCGAATAATATTGAATTGAACTAGAACTGAATTGGGGTATTTGGTATTTAGCCTCCTCACCTTGCTCAGTGTAGACAGACCCGAAGCGATAGTAACACATCTTGTACATGAGGCAGTTGAGCAGGAGAGGGGACCCTTCTTTGTCGATGCGGAACTCTCCAGTTGAGGTGTAGTAGTCCTTCTCCTTGATGTGCTTGCCCTCTTCTGTACTTCCACCGATACGAACCATCCACAAGAATTTGTTTATGTCTGAAGGGAAAGATAGATAAATCACTATTGTTGCTATTGTCAAGGGTAAAGAGGTAACCTAAGGCTGCATGGATAGTGCAAAGCTTTTACTGGTGCGTACAAATAAATTTGAATGAGGCCTTTGATATGAATACTGGTCAGTATGGACACTACTAGGGCTTGCTATTATACAAACTATTATGCGCTTGCAAAAGCTTGTGTAGTGTGAATGATGCCTAAATATTCAACATAGAGCCCCTCTTTTAGAATAAACCACCCTTTCAAATGATCCTCTTCTTCGAATAACCTCCTAAGTGTAGTTGGGTACACCTGTAAACATGTTTCGGTGCTATAAATATTGGAGGGCGCAGGTTCAAAACCACCGTAAGTCCAGCTTTAAGTCGTGGATTGATCCAGTGCAAAGCAATTTCTAACTTGAAGATTCCACCTACAGCAGTGATAGCCTCCTCCCTTCCCCCTTAAAAAAGGATGATAATCTAAATTTCAATTTTGATTTGATTTTAAAATTTTTTCGTTATCATCCTGAAAAACTTCCAAACTTATCAAATCACAGAAATTCACAATTCTATAAAACTCGGGGTTTAGTATGAAAAGCCTAAAAGTATTTCGCAAGATCATTCATCACTATTTCATTTGTCTATTCTTGACTCAGACTGATGCTGTATTTATAGTATCTTGAGGAGAGCCAAAGTCAAGTTTCTATGTGTTAAAAACCAAACTCATTTGCTGACGGAATGCTTTTGCTTCCTAAAAATCTACATAATTCATGATTTATTATTTCGAAAGTCAAGCTAACCCCGAAACTTAACATCTTGACGAAATCTGGCTTAACCTATCACCCAGTAAGTTTTTCCTAACTCCGTATGACGACCTAAATGACCCCTATGTGCGTAAGTTCACATATCCATTACTCTTGTAATTGTATCTGCCCTTTAAATACATTAGCCTCTGACAAGACAGCTTGGTAAAAAGAATTGAAAGGGCGTGATCTGATGGTCACCTAACTAAATAGTTTTATTTCAGGAAATGTTCAACAATTGACTTTTGTGAAATTACAACTTTTTGGTATTGTAGCAGCCTTCGTTAAACCCTCTGATAGATTAGCCACAAAATCTTATCTTTAAGCTTATCTTTCATATTTGATATTCTTTCAAAGCTTGTTCTAACTTGGACCAACTTCCAAGAACTCGAATTCCCGAAGATCATCCCCGGATTACGAATTTTAGGATTCGAAAATAACAGACAGATCAACAATTCAAAACCATGTTCACAATAGCAACAAAACAAACAGTTTCTAAAAGACTTGGAAAGAGACATGGTCATTCATCTTTGGTGAATTACACTAACCAGTAATGGCGAAGCGAAATCAGATTTTGTATTAAGAAATCCAGAAAGTTAGGTGGTCTTTAACCAGGCCAATACGTTAGACATAAATTCGCTCATTTACTCTCAGCAGAGCACCTCTTTTAAGTAACGCTTCCCCCCTTTCGTACCCTTTAGCACTGAGTTGGTTTTGGACTTTGCAAAGGAGCCTGGGATAACAATTAATCAATCCCAGGTTCCTTTGCGCCAGGTCAGTGGGTGAACTTTTATCGATTCAAAATAACTCATCAATTTCAGATTGGTGCGTTGTATTTGAGCCAACCTTGACAGTAAACATTCCCCGACCATCTCAAACCCCAGCCCTTTTGACCCTAGAGCTAAGCGTATTTGCCTATCAACTATCAGCTATATATGACAAGCTTACCATCAGATGCATAGCCAACGAGGCCTCCAAAAATAACAAGCACGTAGTCCACATCAAGTTCACGCATGATTTCATATGCTTTGTCTTCGGGGGATGACATGGCCTACAAATAACAGTAGTGAAATCAAACCACTTATGATCAAAGTAAAGTACCAAAGGGGAATCTAATCTAGAGATTCCTAGATATAATGTGGATATAGAAAAATGATGGATCATTCATGACACAACTCAAACTAATCTTTAATGGCCACTGTATTAGAAGATCACTACTTTGATAGAAGATCACCACCATGTAAAAATCACTACCGTGTTAGAAGATCACTAATTAGTTAGAAGATCACTACTTTCTTAAAAATAACTACTTTTTTAAAAATCACTAATTTCTTAAAAATTACTACTCTGTTAAAAACCAGCACAATGTAAAAATCACTACCGTGTTAGAAGATCACTACTTTGTTAAGAATCACCACTTTGCTAAAAATCACTACCATATTAGAAGATCACTACTTTGTTAAATCACTACAGTATCAGGAGATTAACAATTTGCTAACAACCACTACCGTGTTAGAAGATCACTAACGTGTAAGAAAATCACAACGGCATTAGAGAATCACCATTTTGGTGAAAATCACTACATCGTTAAAAATCACTACTGGGATGGCACTGTTGTATTTCATCACATGTATTGTTTTGCAGTACTCATTCTCCCTGTTAATAAATACTGTGATCAGAGGGGTAGTATTGGCACATCATAATGAATCTTCATTTGTTATGAGCCTTTCATTTACCTGGCCTACTCTTGAAATGTGAGTGTTATTCCAAGTGTTGTTATCGACGAGGATCGTCCGGTTCGCCATGGCCGTTATCTGATATCCGTAATCCCACCATGACATCACTTTCGAGTTCTAAAAGAGACGAATGTTAATCCTTTAAGCCTAGAATTCATTTTCAATCAAAGAGAATATAAATCACTAAAGAAGGCATGCAGTTTAAGAAGGCAGGTAGTATTATAAAGCCACGATATCAAGCTGTTTCATTCTTTGTCACCCTGTGCTCTTGGTGCCTTCCAACCCTCCTGCTGTGATGAACTATTCTTTGTTTCCTTTTTGACTATGGATTTGAATTTCGTTTAAACAGATACTTGGGTCAGCTGCAGAGTAGAATGGTTTTATTCAATGAAGGTTTACAACGATACCTTTGTTTACATTTATATTCTAATCAGAGGGCTCCCACACTTGTAATGTTCCCTAATCAGGTCTCTTTGAACCCCGGACCTATCACCAGGTCCACACCCAAAACTCGATGCCCTTACCAGTTACCTTTTACAAAGTACATTAATTCATAAGGCATGGTCTAACACGGGCAATTAAATTGTACCAGAGCAGGCTACTGCAATTGACATATGCCTCCACCGGGTCTCGAACCCGGGATTGATCGGACACAGGCGGGCGCGCTAACCACTGTCCTAAACCAGGACAATAAGTTAGCACAGTAACTTTTACAAAGTATATTAGAACATGAGCCTGGGAATCCATTTGCTTAAATTTGCATGTGATTGATATATGGCTATATGAAAGTCAGTGAATCTGAAGAGTCAGATGAAAGTCAGATTATCTCCAAAATTCTTGTGAAAAGCTTTCTTTACACTGAATAAGGTTCTACTCTATAATATACCCGGATGAGATTCAAGACACAATGGTTTTCACCATATGAAGAGTAACAAAGAGATAATTACTTAAAGCGTGTGGTACTATCAGTAAGATGAAAAAAGAAATTAGAGCCCTTTGTTTACATTTATAATGACTGCTGATTGAAGGTAAGAAAAATCAGAATATTATCTCCAATATTCTCGTAAAGAGCTTGCTGAGGATTGAATTTAGTTCTTGTTTTAGAAATGCTTAGGTCAGTCATTATTCAATTGTCCTAATTCAATGAGTTACACCGATACCTTTGTTTACATTTATATTCTCATTTTAGGACTACCAAACTACTCATATGCTTCAACCATGTCTCTAGCCTGGGTTTTGGCACATCATGCGCCAGCACCCAAAACTCTAAGGGTTGAGTGATCTAACCACTCGACCACCCCAGTCGTAAATCAAATATGCATCTGGAACTATGGCATATCCTATAGAAATATCGCCTTTCATCTGCCTAAGTAATGTTTGCTCACACATCGTTTCGTTAATTTCCAAGTGACAAATCTGCAAATTTCCCCATAGATCACTTGCCCTACTTGGCCTATTACTCATAGGCAGCCTCACTTACCTCAATTCAACAACCTTAACTTACATAACTTCTTCGACCACTTTCAGTTTCGTTATTGCACGTGTTTTCAACTTACGCGATGTAAATTGAGGTCAGTTATTAGTCAAAGTACCTCGAGCATTTCTCTAATAGCTGTTATTTCACAATTGTCCGTTTTCGTTTTGCTCTGTCTTATTTTTCCTCTCCGTTCACAATCACACTTCTTTTTGAGACAAAAGAATATCTTTCAAAGATTCAGATTCGGTTGACGTTTGTTCTCGAAAAGGAATCTGAATTTCTCGATTGAAATAAGAAAGGATTAGTCTTAGTTTGTTGCAGTTTCACGTATTCAATTCCACACAAAAAGTGAAGTGGAACAACCTGGATAGTATCAGATGCCAGTTCTGCTCAAAACGAGTAAAAACATTTCTAAACACCTCCAAACTATTTCTAATCGATAGTTTACCATTTGATAAGGCCAACAGTACATTAAAATCGTTAGAATAACCATCAAATTGCCTGACTTTGCGTTTAATTTTCAATTTAGTATCGGGTGAGTGAGGCAAATTACAAATTGCGTTTATATGAGGAAAAATAACCTCACCAAGGCGATATATCGGCTCGCGTAGGTGGGATATCGGCTATCAAAATAACCTCACTTAGGTGAGGCTATTTGAGATTTTCATATAAACGCAAAGTGAGAATTACTGTAGATTGTATAGGATGCCGATATATCAGCTTAGCAAATAACCTCGGCTAGCCGGGGCTATTTCAACCATATAAACACAGCCTAAGTCATGGAAATATATGTTGGCAAACGTTTTGTAAAATTTTGCCCCAAACATAGCCATAGGTGGGTGGTGGTTTTTTAAAAGAAAATACGAAGCTCCGATATTAGAGAAAATTCCCTTGAGCAGGAAAAGCTTAAGTTTCCTGCGACCGAGGTTACATGGTCCAGTGTGAGTTTTTCTGGCCTGGTGATGATAGCCAATCAAATAGTTGCAAACTAACCTCGGCAGTATTCTGTCTCAGCCAATAATAAGCCTCTCTGAAGTCATCAAAAATAAGTCTGGAACCATCTTGCTGTTTTGCTGACAAAACAATCGAGGGAGAGGAATAGGCCTCTGATGTCACCTGAAGAAAATGAATTTTATTTAGTAAAAGATAGATAGATAGATGATGCTTGGTAAGAGTTATGCGAAAAAGATCCGAAAATGCACGTAGGGAAAAAGGTTTTCTTGACTAGGCCTTTACTGGAGTGTTGGAACCATTGGTCAAGTTGATTTTGCACAGGGGAGAAATTCCACATCTAATTTAGTTCGTTCGCGCACGCGTTTTAGAAGAAAGGCCAATTTCATCAGAAGTGTTAAAACATTGAATTACATACTCTAAATACGGATCAGGTCATACAAACATGCACTCTATAGGGAGGGTTTAATCTAGACTCATTCTTGTTTGATGTTATGGAAAAGACATAGAGTTCATCCGGGAGTTAGAGTCTGAAAAATGTGGAATTCCTCCCCTGTGTCATATTTTGTTCAACTAGCTCGGCTAACTAGAACAGTTTTTGGCAAGGAGAATCGAGATGATTCAAATATACAAGATATCTGGAATTTTTAGTGCTAAGTTTTGACAATATAATTGAATTGGCCAAATCTCAACATACTTAGTAGAATTCAAGAGTTGATACTGTAGTCGTTAGTATCAGGATGACGAAGAACATTGGAAACATAGCAAAACCAAATAACTACTCAAGCTTTTCGTCTGACACTAATCAGAGTTGTACTCCAGAAAGAGGACAAAAACTAAACCTAGCAAATAATCTAACCAAGTTGTGGAATGAAATCCCTATGTTGACGATATTCCTCCCCATCTCCAAGTTGTGTACCGATCAAAGACGTTTTTTCAATTTTGCTGCTAACGGGCCTGAATTATCTTAAATAAGATCCGGTAGCTTTTCGCAACTGTCCATTGGAAACCCCTATGTTTCTGATATTCCTAGCTATCCTTGAATTCTGTATTGATTACAGACTACGCGTTAGTTTTGCTGCTAATAGAAGGGGTGTGCTTACTGTTGAATGATACCTGGTAGCTTTTTACAACCGTCAATTGGAAATAAATGTTACAAAAATAAAAAGTACTAGCTTACCCAAGTACAGTGGAAAGCGTATGTGATGAGGAAAAACGTCATGAGGAAGACCATGCCAACAGCAACTTCATTTTTGATGGGGTATGATGAGTCAGCACCTTTCTTCGCCTTCTTATCACTTGCTGGTTTTGGTGCAGTATCAATATTCTGTAAAAATAAATCAAACAAGCAAGTTTATATAACATCTTATACAGTAAGCGACAGAAAAATTAAGACACATTTAAGAAGCCATAATAGATATTCCTCAAAAAACCAAGAATTTTTCGATTCGATGCTAGATAGAAAAATTTAGATATTATTAACTTCTTATTTTCTCACAACGAAACTTTTGAGTTCAGTATCATTTTTTCTGAAATGGGAATCTTGCTATCTTAGCTCTATTGAAGAGAGTAAAGAAGTCTCAGTATCATATATCGTGATTATTCATAGGGTCTGTTTTGCTCTTTGCATTTACACTCCATTTTTTGTTAAGAGGGACCATAATAAAAATAAGATTTTAATCATTTTGTACCTGTGTTATGCCATTCCTTCCTGGTTTTTAAAAAGACTCATTACATTTTAATTTTTGCTGTTTTACATCACCTTATTTCGAGTTTCAGCTGTTTTTATCCTCCCAAAATGAATTGATAAACACCCTGGGTATATGATTAAAGTGGTGCGTAGCTTGAAAAGCATTTAAGAATACTAAAGCATTACCTTCATATAGGTTGTCAAAACGGATGAAATTCCAATGCCAGATAGCACACATGCAACAGGAGCCAATACCAGCATCAAACGCACCATGACACCCTACAAAATTTAAAATTCACACATTTGTAAGACTGGTAACGAAAGGTAATAGATCAGTCAAGTCTGATCTAAAAAGGACCTTAAAGAGGCATCGTCAAGAAGTCAAATCAAGCGATAAAGAAGAGAAAGCATCACATCACAGGTGCAAATGGAGAATCTCGTGACCTTATCTATCAATTTTGTGATGCTTTTATATATTTAAAGCTTTCTATTTCAAAGTTTGTTATCAACAATGAAAATACTAAATGCAAGCTCAGTGGCAAGTTTAGAGACCTTGGAGCCTTGGACAAAAACCTCTTTTGACCATGAATTGAACCAAATTTCACGTTTTCTATACGGTATTCTGCATTTTCTGTTATTCTGCAGCACCTTTCTAGCCTATATCAAGCCCAGGGTTTGGGACCATGGCCCCCTATCCCCAAGAACTGCCACTGTGCTAGCAAGATGTAAATTTAAATTTTCCAATCATTTATTCATCGGATTTGCATTGCAAAAAATCTGTTGAAAATTATTTTAACCACTCAGATATCCAATTCTAAAAATAAACAATTATCTTGGTTATGAACTAAAGACAACATTTTTTATAGGCCATAAATGATAATGCATTTATTACCGATACATGCACTGACTAAGTATTCTTCGTATCATTGCTATCATATTTTGTTAATGTTGTTATTAAACAGGCTAGATAAGCTTTGCTTTTCCCGAGTCGTATAGGATAATATATAATATCATTATTCCTATCTATTTTATAATTTGTGTGAATGAAATAGCCTGGGTTTCTCGTAGCCCCGGTTGCGCAGTGGTAGCCTTCTAGAGTACAAATCTAGAGGTCATGGGTTCGAGTCCTACTCGGGTCATTTTCATTCTCACAAATTATCTCGATTGTTATTCCTATTACTAAAGTTTGGATACTTACAGCAAAATAGACACTGGTGATTCCATACATGATGATAAAGATATTGGCGTCGGTGAGCTTGCTGAAGCAGTAATACAACCCAACAGGGAACATGAACATATGCAACTGAAGATCAAAATAAAACGAACACCAGGTAGTCGGCTGATGTTCAGAAACTGAGGCAATGATGGGGATGTTGTTCTTTGCGTAGGACGGGTCGAGGAGAGAGTAGAAACGGCCGGTCCATGGTGATATCTTGCCAGTGAGGGTGAGGATGGTTCCAACAACTACTGCAGCTGACACTCCGATTATCATCAGACTTTTGAAGAGGATTTCAAAGTAGTTTCCGCTCAGTCTGTAGCGTAAGTAGTCCACGAATGCGTAGATCTGGCAGAGTCCAAAGACTCCAAAGGCCTAAAAAGAAGAGTTTTGAGGTATATGAGGAAAATGATAATCATATGAAATTGTCTAAGATTCTAAAGATTAAGATTGCTTCCATTTTAGTCCTGAAAATTGTGCATGTGCATATTTGCCTATCAATTATCAACCATCAATTACATTGCTTTATTAGTTTAACTATTCGTCGCAAAAGTAAGCCTATTTCATTAGTCTACCTATTCAGTGGACTCTTGGTGCTTTGTGCATTAACTAGTACATTACGACAATGGCAAGAGTATTTGCATGTCAACAATTAATGCACTGCTCTATTACTTTACTCGTTCAGTGGGGCCTTTGTATTTTGCACATAAAGCAATACCTTACAAAGAGAGTAAAGCTATAAGCTAATCAACTTTCAATGCACTGCTTTAATTAGTGTACCTATTCAGTGGGCCCTTTGTGCTTTACACATAAAGCAATACCTTACGAAAATAGTAAGCGTATTTGCCTATCAACTATCAATGCACTTCTTTGATAAATCTAATTATTCAGGGAACCCTTTCAGCTAAGCTTTAGGCATAAATCAATACCTTACAACGATAGTAATGACAAAAGCGTATCAAATAAAAACAACTTTAAACACAAGGTGGAGAACCTAATTAAAAGACTGATTAATATAAAATCCAAACAAACTACTCACGGCCATGTGTTCACTTGACTGCACAGGTTGGAATCCAACAAATGAGATTTGCATGGATAGAATTGTTCCCAAACAGTAAACCTGCAAAAAAATACATACGTTCTTTGATCTTTACAGAACTTCAGGAAAGTGAAAAATTGGACGCACGGCAAAAAATAATAAATACCAGGGTTATTTAAACTCATTGGAGAAGTACATCAAAGAGAGAACGAAAATTGGCTCTTGTCTTCTAATAACTTACAGTGCTGTAGGCGACATAAATTCTGTGTGAGAATCTGCCAGTCACCATCAAGATAAGAACATGAAGAGGAATCAAGTTGATCAAGAAAACGTAGCCTCCCCAAGATGAAACCTGAAATAAAGATAAAATAATTCATGACAGGTTTGAGATTTATTGCCAAGAAGGAAAACAAAAGCATGATGAATTTTTGTATGGAGTATGCAGAAATTATATCAAAAATGTCTTTTTAGTCTTTTTAACAACAACAAAGTAGGAGCGATTTTTACTGATTTCTGAAGAAACTTATTAACAAACAATCTCTAAAATTCTCGCCATAATTCATCAAATAAACCAAAGTAATTTTATTAGCCCTTAGGGAGCATCATTAGACGAATTCAAAAACAAGGAAAGGGGGGCATACAATACCTCTTCTGAAAGCTTGGAAAAGAACTATTGGTCTACTAATTCACTTCTATCCTTCTAAACCTTGAGCTCTGTTTCTGCAAAGTTGTTGTTAGTATCTTTTTGATAAACAAATTTCCTGACCAAATCCAGATAAATGGAGGCGGACAGATTCAAAAATTCAAATTGAAAATGGGGGCTTGTTCTAGGGAAGGAGTTTAATCAAATGATAACGTTAACTGACTTACCATGTAGAAGTAAGCCAGGGCACAAAGAGCAGACCAAGACAGAGATCCGGTCTTCACAGATTTCACCCAGAGGTAGTAAGTCAGCAACATGCAGAAAATAGCAATGCCTTCATTATCATATGAACCAGCTACTGATCTTGAGATGTAACCTTATGTTGAAAAATACATCAATGAAACGTGTCAAACAGACTTTGATCGGTACAGAGCTTAAGGATGGCAAGGAAATTCTGAAACATAATAACTACTGAAACTTTGCGTCTCACACATATTAGTGAACAAAGTATGGTAATGTACCCTTGCTGTAATGTATGTAAATGGGAGGCAAATTACAGAAACTCATTCATTCAAAGAACTCTTTTGACAACTTTTTTACTAGAGCAATCAGTCTTTGCTCTCCCCACCACACTGGTAAAGCAAACTACATGACCAGAACAATTAGCCAATCTGGTGCAATTTTCCTCCAAAAAGGCCTGTCCTATAGTTAGTTTGTATTGGAACTGAAAAAGACATTAAGCAAAAAATAAAAGTACTACATAATGTGAACTTTAGGATATTGAGGAAAATCAGAAATATGATTCAACATATATATCATAAGCTGCAGGTCCACATTAGCTGTAAAGCTGCCCGGCTTTGACCTGCATTAACAAATGAGTATGCCTGCTTGCTTGCAAACTTCCTGAAAAAAGAACTATACAAGAAACATACCAGGTACAATGGCAATCATTGAAGCAGCAATCAAACCAGCACCAGCATCCTACAAACAATTATTCTCAGTTATATCAGATGGAATTATACTGGGTGTCTCAGAAAAGGTGACATAACAATCTGAATCAGTAAAAAAACTTCAATAAAGCCAGAAAAATTGAAAGTATAGCAAAAACATGGATAATTTAGCATTTCCTCTGACATTCAGTAGAGTAATACAGACAATTTAGTAGCTTTCCTACAACAATGCCAATCATTCAACCCTTTTCTAATTGGCCTATTTTGATCCACATCTGGATATAATAATTTGTTAGGTTTTTGTTTCTTTCTTGTTTCGTTCTCTTTCGGACATAGTACTTTTTTGAGTGTCACACAAAAAGCTTATTAACCCATGTTTTTGTGATGCTACCGATTTTTCTTGCTTTAAAAAAGACTTGTGTTGTTGTGGGAATCAGAAAAAGCGACCTTGGTCAAGAAACTTGCCTGAAACCTGCTACCACTAGCCAGAAGATATCTTATTATATCCAGAATATTTGGGTTCATGTTTTCAATCCAGCAGAATTTGCAACTTTGAATTAAAAAATATTCACCTTGATTTCCTTTGTAAGGAAGTATGTCACAATGGCCGTCAAGGAAGAAAACATGGGTGCCAAAAACACACAGACATTTCTGATTTCAATGGTGATGTGGAGGAAGTGCATGAAATGGTAGAACAAAGCAGATGTAACCATCAATCCTAAAAAGAAACACCAAGTCATCAATATTTCTACAATCAACAATAAAAAGGAGAAAGAGCAATATGCTTTGTAAGTATACCTGTTAAATGTGTGCAGTAGCCTTTGCTCAAATTTGCAGATCCGCCAATAAGGCAAGGAGATCAGATGTGCATAATTACCCATAGTTTGAAATATATTTGCTATGGAGTGCTCAAATTTTCTACAGGTCAACTAGAAAGTAATATCCCTATTTTCCTTAAAGAAATGTACAGAAAACTTAAATCTGCCAATTTTAGGGAAGAATTATCCATATAACAGTAAAAACATTTGCCATTTTTAAGAATTAAAAAACCATATATTCATTGATAAAAATTATGATATGCAAAAGCTTTTCGGAGTATGTCCATCTTCAGTGCTGTATACAACAAGTGTATAGACATTTTCTCAGGAACTCCCATAAGAAATTAACATTTTAACAACATTTTAATTGTTTTTAGATTGATTTTCTTTTACACTTGTAAATAAATGTAAACTTGATGTCTTCTCATTTAACTTGTATATATCACTGAAGATGGACATACTCCAAAAAGCTTTAGCATATCATAATTTTTATCAATGAATATATGTTTTTCAACTACCCATATGATACTCAACCCTTTCCCCCTTAATCAATGATGGTTTTAGATGTTAAGAAATTCATATCACACAGGTTGCTCCAAAAATAGCCTCAAAACACTGATTTTGGGATGTGAGGGCATAATTTTCAATATCAACGCTATTTCCTGTTGTTGCCTCAGCATTTTTTGCCAAGGTTGTGGATCAGGTGATGATAAAAGCACCGCTGCAAATGAGGTGAACAATCAAGAATTCTAATTCTAGTAACACACCAGGGTAGATAGTTCCACCAATGATTCTTCCGAGAGGATACCATACTTGGTCATCAAACCAATTATGGAATTGGTAGAATCCTTCTTCAGTTAGATATTTGGTCGTTCTGTAGTTGAAGTAGCTGTAGAGAGAAATAAAACGATAATTAGTATAAGATACTAAAATATTAACTCATTACTGCAATTTTCTGAATTCTTCCATTTTTAACTTTGAAAAATATGAGAGGCATCCAATGAAAATTGGCAGAGTAGGCAATTTCCACCTCTAATAACCAAGTTTATTTCTTAGGATTTTCCATCTATAAATGTTAAAATTTGAGTATTCCAACAGAAAAAATCAAGATATTTAATTAGAAACTGTACTATCTAACCAAGTAAACTAATTCTCCAACATATGATAGAAATACTTACGGATCAAATTCGTGAATAACACTTTCGAATCTGAGGACTGAAAACAGTCTGGTGGAGAAAGCTGAAAACAAAAGAAGATTCAATTAACAATTCTCAAATGAAAAGGCTCCAGCCTGTGAAGTTTAACTTTATCCGCATAGTGATTCATATTTTTTAGTAATATACCAAGGCCTAGTTAGAAGGTCACATTTCTGTCGCATTGTATTGAAAAATTAACCTAAAAAGTACTAAGTGTAAATTAAGTTCAGCACAAATGTGACGTATAAATCTGCTGTCGCATTAGATAATTAAATGCGGTGGCAGTACACAGCCAAAAGGTGACATTTAAACTAAGCCTAATTTATATCTTAAAGACATTTTAATTTCCTTTGAGTGGATGGGGGAAAGGGACAAGAGATTACTCCAAGCCCATTTATTTTTCCTTAAAGCACTGTAGGAAAAAAAAATATATATATGCTGCTTGCTAGGGGAACAACTAGTCATAATGAACCAACTTGGCACCTGACAATTTGATAGGAAAATTAATGAAACTTGACACACATGACCAATTTTCTATCAAAATGTCTTTTCGGACCTTAGTTCCTCCAAACCCTTATAAGGACGCACCCTGCTTTGTTTTGGATGCTTGACTGATCTTCTACAAATAGACTTTCCCTTCAGGCACCAGTAGGGCACTACTGCTGGGGTTGGGGATTGGTGGACAAAACAGAAGCATTTCTTATATTCCTCTTCTGTTGTGCAGGTAGAATTTATCCCCCTTTCTTAAGATGATAGACAGAGAGATTAGAGAGATATTTAAATGCCATTCCATAATCGCTTTGATTATAAAGATGTAAAGTATAGACAGGACACAAATTTGGAGACAATGATAAGACAATTAATTCAGAAAACAAAAACCAAACATCCATCAACTTACATAAAATCACTGCGATGGATAAGATGATCAACTTCAACGCCAGAACTTGCCGATCATGGGATAGTCTTGGTAGAAAGCTGGGCAGCTGTAGGCCCCCGTCACTAGCCTTCATCTTGATGGTTAAACACTACTTTCAACCTAGATCCAGATGAGAAATGCCGTGCGAAATGCTCTAGGTTTCAGTGCCAAGGCCTAACTGCTTGGCGTTGGACAAAAGAGGATTTCCTTGATAAAGGACATGCTTGTTGAACACGTATCGCTAGCCTCAATCCCGTTAAAAATCAAGGTGAGGCTATCAAGAAAACTCGGATGCACGTTGTTCAGTAAGCACACGTACACGTACCCCACTCTAATCTTGTGGAAAGGATCGTAGGTTCGAACCCATGGGACAGTCTTAGTAGAACCACCTCCATTGGCCACGGAACATGTTTTGGATTGGGGGGCTAGCAGCAAAAACAGTTGACAACACCCATTGTTATACCGCCCATTGCAGTGTCTTTTGGGTATTGTAAATGAGCTTTATACAAAAAAAACTTTCGGCCAGTGTGGTTTTTGAACCTGTAATCTTAACATTACTAGTGTGGGCTTGGGTTAGAGTTAGGGTTAAGAAGGTTAAGAACTAGAGTAAGGCCCCAATGCCCCCAGATTATTCAAGTTTTCCACTCTTGGAAAAAACTCGAAAAAGCTATCGAGCCACGCGCCTTTCACTCGGTCTAGCAACAGTATAAATATGAGGGTTTACACACTTTTATGATATTTTTCGCTAAAGAAAATTGAGTAGGTAAAGAGGTGACATTTCATGTCTTTATGGTGCATGCATACAAAACATTGCATCAGATATGAATTTGAAATTACTACAAAGTAAGGTATCCTAAATACAACTCTGACACGTGCTTCGAGAACATATGAAAGACTTTATAGAATATTTGTTTTGTTTATGTGCGCATGACAGTGTGCCACTCCCACAATCTTATAATTTTCAAATTAGACAATTGGATTTCTGGATTTTTATAAAAATTAGCTTTGCGCAGTGGCATTATCGTAGCCTATGAGGTCTAACCGAGGCGCGATTATTGCTAATTGAAAACTTTTCCCAATATCCCGCAAGACGACGTGAGATATCGTCGGCTTTGCAATTTTTGGAAGCCCTTCACAGGGCTAATACACAGTAATAATTGAACATGAATATTTGGAAGAACTGCTGAAACACGGTAGGCTTTGTGTTCAAGAAACAATGCTGTAGCTTGTAATTGTTATTATGAATTGATGTAACAGCACGGTAGCTCGGTAAAAATTATTAGGGAGGGGGTAACCATTGTTCAAGAACAATAGGAAGAGTTCAGAATCGTTTGTGGGGCAAATTCCCCGGTGACACTCCCTACGCTATGGGTGTCAGTGGGGCATATGTGATGTAATGAATATAAATGGTCTGTTATTGAGATTTACAGAAGTAGTTGATAAATGTACCAGAGGTAAGACTGCCAGAAATAGCAGGGGCGAATCCAGACGGTTGTAATGATTGCAGCTGCAACAGACAGATTTCTATATTATACAATATTGCATTGCACAGGCCATGCCCCCGAACCCCAATGTTTTTCTTTATACTGCAACATACTGTGAAGATAATTTCTGAAATGAGAATGGTTTCCCTCAATAGTGCCGAATCTCCTCCACAGTACTGATAATATCTCCTCAGAGTACTGATGGTATCTCTCCATTGCATGTTATGTTCATAGACATGTTCATTCTCTCTGCATCATACTAATTGTAACAGATTCTTGTAAATATTGCTAATTAACAATTGGCAATTATCATAATTCTTGAATTAGAATGATAATTTCTTTAACGTGCAAGCCATTCTTGCAAGATTTCGACGCAGCAGTTATCAAAACATTTCTAAACCAATTAATAAATCCAGCCAGAATCAAATGCTTTTCAGGGGCAGATCCAGTTTTTTAGTGACTGTTAGTGATGGTATCTCCCAGAGCAAATTCATGATATGAAGATCATTTATCTTCATATGATAAACGTAATCTATCTTCCCTCGTCAGGCATTATTCTACACCATAACAACATAGCCACAAAACTAAGTAACTGTATCATTATGTATTAAACAATATAATTTATGATTTAGGATATACAGTCTGAAGATTACATTGAGCATGAAACTAGTGGTTACAGCATAAAAGCTTATTTTGCTTTATAGCTTTTATATAAAAGTCTTGCTTTAACTTTTAAATTTAATTTAATCTTATCGTCAGCAAACTACCCGTCTAAATTATCTATTTATGATTTATGATTTTGAAATAATGATTGGTTTTTGGTCAGTTTCTTACAATATATATACATCTTTAACCGATAGAAAGATTTCATTACAGCGTATTTTGAGCTGATCACTACAGATCACTACACCAATGGGTCATCACTGCAACTTAGATTGATGTCTGACTCGTAACTCTTTGTCTACGGTGCCCAATGGTGTCCTTGTCATTTTTGGTGTTTTTTGTAGCATAATAATCTACCATTCCTTTCCTTCAGTGGCGTCGCCAGACCAAACATACTGGGGTGGACAGGGAGCTACCTGGGGGCAGGGAGGCGAAGCCCCCCGGAAATTTTCGTGGACCACGCCCTTCAGAAGGTCAGAGAATGTAGGCAACGCCCTTTCTGCAAAAAATGACTTGCAAACTAATGCTTAAAATGACTTGCAAACTAATGCTTAGATAGACTTTTGAACTAGGTCTGCATTTATATTTCTCATGCTAACCATGGAAAACTGATAATGACGTCAATATGACTGCGAATACGACTGCCATAATGGTGTCATAATGACAGCCACATTTCTATATGATATCGAACAATGTTATGTCACTTCTGTGGTCTTGCTTTACTCGTCTTTCAGCAGAGGGCTCTGGGTGCCTAACCCCCCCCCCAATTTTTCTAAACGGATTTCAACGAATTGGAAAATCAACCTCTGGGAAAACTGGGGTGGACAAGTCCACCTCAGTCCACCCCGTGCCGACGCCACTGCTTTCCTTTAGATTCAAGCCAGTATCGATCTAATGTCGTCATTGACAACGACTTGAATCGCTTCATCAGTTGCTTTGCTTTTATACAGTCAGTTTCTAATGATTTCATTGCTTCGATTCGAAGTTTTGCTTTTTTCTGCAATTCCTCTTGTCGCCTTTTGCTCTTAACATCCTGGAAAGCGAAACGAGTGTACAAATTTAGAAATTGTGGGGCAAGGTGCAATTAGATGTAACACAGCTTTCTCCTTCCTGCTCCTGTCCCTTTCACATCTAGCGTCTTTGCTCTATCCTAAATACAACTGTGACACGTGCTTCGAGAACATATAAAAACTCTAATGAATCTTTGTTTTGTTTATGTGCGCATGACAGTGTGTCACTCCCATAATCTTATAATTTTCAAATTAGACTGTTGCATTTCTGAATTTATTATTATAATTAGCTTTGCGCAGTGGCACTATCGTAGCCTATGAGGTCTAACCGAGGCGCGATTATTGCTAATTGAAAACTTTACCCAATATCCCGCAAGACGACGTGAAATATCGTCGGCTTTGCAATTTTTGAAAGCCCTTCACAGGGCTAATGCACTGTTATAATTGAACATGAATAAAAGAACTGCTGAAATACAGTAAGCTTTGTGTTCAAGAAACAATGCTGTAGCTTGTAATTGTTATTATGAATTGATGTAACAGCACGGTAGCTCGGTAAAAATTATTAGGGAGGGGGTAACCATTGTTCAAGAACAATAGGAAGAGTTCAGAATCGTTTGTGGGGCAAATTCCCCGGTGACACTCCCTACGCTATGGGTGTCAGTGGGGCATATGTGATGTAATGAATATAAATGGTCTGTTATTGAGATTTACAGAAGTAGTTGATAAATGTACCAGAGGTAAGACTGCCAGAAATAGCAGGGGCGAATCCAGACGGTTGTAATGATTGCAGCTGCAACAGACAGATTTCTATATTATACAATATTGCATTGCACAGGCCATGCCCCCGAACCCCAATGTTTTTCTTTATACTGCAACATACTGTGAAGATAATTTCTGAAATGAGAATGGTTTCCCTCAATAGTGCCGAATCTCCTCCACAGTACTGATAATATCTCCTCAGAGTACTGATGGTATCTCTTCATTGCATGTTATGTTCATAGACATGTTCATTCTCTCTGCATCATACTAATTGTAACAGATTCTTGTAAATATTGCTAATTAACAATTGGCAATTATCATAATTCTTGAATTAGAATGATAATTTCTTTAACGTGCAAGCCATTCTTGCAAGATTTCGACGCAGCAGTTATCAAAACATTTCTAAACCAATTAATAAATCCAGCCAGAATCAAATGCTTTTCAGGGGCAGATCCAGTTTTTTAGTGACTGTTAGTGATGGTATCTCCCAGAGTAAATTAATGATATGAAGATGATTTATCTTCATATGATAAACGTACTCTATCTTCCCTCGTCAGGCATTATTCTACACCATAACAACATAGTCACAAAGACAAAACTAAGTAACTGTATCATATGTATTAAACAATATAATTTATGATTTAGGATATACAGTCTGAAGATTACATTGAGCATGAAACTAGTGGTTACAGCATAAAAGCTTATTTTTTGCTTATAGCTTTTATATAAAAGTCTTGCTTTAACTTTTAAATTCAATTTAATCTTATCGTCAGCAAACTACCCGTCTAAATTATCTATTTATGATTTATGATTTTGAAATAATGATTGGTTTTTGGTCAGTTTCTTACAATATATATACATCTTTAACCGATAGAAAGATTTCATTACAGCGTATTTTGAGCTGATCACTACAGATCTCTACACCAATGGGTCATCACTGCAACTTAGATTAATGTCTGACTCGTAACTCTTTGTCTACGGTGACCAATGATGGTGCCCTTGCCATTTTTGGTGTTTTTTTAGCATAATAATCTACCATTCCTTTAGATTCGAGCTAGTATTCAAGGTTTATATACAATAAGAACAGATAATAAATTACATTTATGAAGCGTTAACCACAATTCAGATATGCCACGAATTGACTCTTCGTATTCCACTGCTTTCTTCTCGAAAGTTAAGACAATCTCCGCCATCTTTGCCTACTCGATCTAATGTCATCATTGACAACGACTTGACTTGCTTCATCGGTTGCTTTGCTTTTATACAGTCAGTTTCTAACGATTTCATTGCTTCGATTCGAAGTTTCGCTTTTTCAGCATTTCCTTTTGTCGCCTTTTCCTCTTAACATGCTGAATAACGAAACGAGTGTACAAATTTAGAAATTGTGGGGCAAGGTGCAATAAGATGTAACAGAGCTTTCTCCTTTCTGCTCCTGGCCCTTTCACATCTAGCATCTTTGCTCTATCCTAAATACAACTGTGACACGTGCTTCGAGAACATATGAAAGACTTTATAATATCTTTGTTTTGTTTATGTGCGCATGACAGTGTGTCACTCCCACAATCTTATAATTTTCAAATTAGAGTCTTACATTTCTGAATTTATAATTAAATTTATCTTTGCGCAGTGGCATTATCGTAGCCTATGAGGTCTAACCGAGGCGCGATTATTGCTAATTGAAAACTTTTCCCAATATCCCGCAAGACGACGAGAAATATCGTCGGCTTTGCAATTTTTGGAAGCCCTTCACAGGGCTAATATACTGTAATAATTGAACATGAATATTTGGAAGAACTGCTGAAACACGGTAGACTTTGTGTTCAAGAAACGATGCTGAAGCTTATAATTGTAGGGGGAACCATTGTTCGAGAACAATAGGAAGACTAGGGGCCATACTGTAAACAACTGAATTTTAGGATCATCGAGGGGGCAAATGCCCCCTGACATCCCCACGCAATGGGCCTGATGTAATGAATATAAATGGTCTGTTATCAAGATATTAAGAAGTAGTTGATTGATAAAAGTACCAGAGGTAAGACTGCCAAAAATAGCAGGGGTGAATCCAAACGGTTGTAATGATTGCAGCTGCAACAGACAGATTTTTATATTATACAATATTGCACAAGATATGCCCCCAAACCCATGTTTTTCTTTATAATGCAACAGTCACTAAAAAACTGAATCTGCCCCTGAATCGAATTTGATTCTGACTTTGCTTTGTCAAATGAACCGATAAATGGTTTACTGGATGACACATGAACGCAAGAAAGCATAAGTTTTGATTTCGATTTTATGATTAAGATAAAATCATCCAGTTGTACAAAGTTAAAGCAGTTGCTCTACATTTAAATTCTATCATTTGTGAATTAATTAATGAAGGAGTTGAATCAGTTTCTATCTTTGCAATTTCTCAAAATATCATTTGGGAATGTTTTGATAATTGCTGCGTCGAAATCTTGCAAGAATGGCTTGCACGTTAAGGAAATTATCATTCTAATTCTTCTCGAAAGTTAAGACAATCTCCGCCATCTTTGCCTACTCGATCTAATGTCGTCATTGACAACGACTTGAATTGCTTCATCAGTTGCTTTGCTTTTATACAGTCAGTTTTAAGGGATTTCATCGCTTCGATTCGAAGTTTCGCTTTTTTCTGCATTTCTTCTTGTCGCCTTTTGCTCTTAACATCCTGAATAACGAAACGAGTGTACAAATTTAGAAATTGTGGGGCAAGGTGCAATAAGATGTAACAGAGCTTTCTTCTTACTGCTTCTAGCCCTTTCACATCTAGTGTATTTGCTCTATCCTAAATACAACTGTTACTCGTGCTTATGGAACATATGAAAGACTTTATAGAATCTATGTTTTGTTCATCTGCGCATGACAGTGCGTCACTCCCACAGTCTTATAATTTTCAAATTAGAGTCTTGCATTTCTGAATTTATCATTAAAGTTAGCTTTGCGCAGAGGCATTATCGTAGCCAATGAGGTCCAACCGAGGCGCGATTATTGCTAATTGAAAACTTTTCCCAATATCCCGCAAGACGACGTGAAATATCGTCGGCTTTGCAATTTTTGGAAGCCCTTCACAGGGCTAATACACAGTAATAATTGAACATGAATGTTTGGAATAACTACTGAAAAACAGTAAGCTTTGTGTTCCAGAAACAATGCTGTAGCTTATAATTGTTAGTATAAATTGATGTAACAGCACTGTAGCTCGGGAAAATTATCGGGGAGGGGGTAACCATTGTTCGAGAACAGTACGAAGATTAGGAACCATACTGTGAACGAACTTCAGAATCGTTTGTGGGGCAAATGCCCCGGTGACACTCCCTGGGCTATGGGTGTCAGTGGTTGCATATGTGATGTAATGAATATAAATGGTCTGTTATTGAGATTTAAAGAAGTAGTTGTTTAGAGTACCAGAGGTAAGACTGCCAGAAATAGCAGGGGCGAATCCAGACGGTTGTAATGGTTGCAGCTGCAACAGACAGATTGCTATATTATTATACAATATTGCACATCAGCCCATGCCCCCAAACCCCCATGTTTTTCCTTATTCTGCAACAGTAACTAAAAAAGCTTTATCCGCCCTGAATAGCATTTGATCCTGACTTTGCTTTGTCAAATCAACCGATAAATGGTTTACTGGATGACACATGAATGCAAGAAAGCATGATATTTTGATTTTAATTTTGATAATGATGAACAAAGTTAAAGCAGTTGCTCTAAATCTAAATTCTATTATTTGTGAATTAATCAAGGAAGGAATAAAATCAGTTTCTATCTCTACAATTTCTCAAAATATTATTTGGGAATGTTTTGATAATTGCTGCGTCGAAATCTTGCAAGAATGGCTTGCACGTTAATATTTCAATTCAAGAATTATGATCATTGTCAATTGTTAATTAGCAATATTTACAAGAATCTGTTACAATTAGTATGATGCAGAGAGAATGAACATGTCTATGAACATAACATACAATGGAGAGATACCATCAGTACTCTGAGGAGATATTATCAGTACTGTGGAGGATATTCAGCACTATTGAGGGAAACCATTCTCATTTCAGAAATTTTCTTCACAGTAATGATGGTATCTCCCAGAGCAAATTCATGATATGAAGATGATTTATCTTCATATGATAAACGTACTCTATCTTCCCTCGTCAGGCATTATTCTGCACCATAACAACATAGCCACATTACTAAGTAACTGTATCATATGTATCAAAAATGTAACTTGTGATTTAGGATATACAGTCTGAAAATTACATTGAGCATGAAACTAGTGGTTACAACATAAAAGCTTATTTTTGCTTTATAGCTATTATATAAAAGTCTTGCTTTAACTTTTAAATTTAATTTAATCTTATCGTCAGCAAAGGACTCGTCTAAATTATGTATTTATGATTTATGATTTTGAAATAATGATTGGTTTTTGGTCAGTTTCTTACAATACTTATACATCTTTAACCGATAGAAAGATTTCATTACAGCGTATTTTGAGCTGATCACTACAGATCACTACACTAATGGGTCATCACTGCAACTCAGATTAATGTCTGACTCGTAATCAAGGCTGTACACAGAACATTTTTAGCGGGGGGGGGGGGGCAAAACCCCTTTTGAAGAACTTTTTAAGGATATCCTCTATAGGAAAGCATATACTGTTGAAATACAAACCCACTATCCTATTGTTTTGAGTTGTAACCTCATTACGAGGCTATGTGTATTTTATACCATAACGAGGCCGAAAACTCTTCCGGCCGTACTCATCTCAGTTCGTGTCAAAATGGCGTAATCTTGTAATCTTGTGTTTTCTCAGAATGATGTTTTGCTGATATTTTATTCAATGTCTCATTATTTTGTCTCAGCCTATTGCTTCCTGGTCAAATGTTGAAATGGCCACGCATAATTTTACAGGTTATGGGCCCAGGTCAAGGCTTATTTTTGATGGAGACGAAAGAAAATATGAACTTTGGGAGACAAAATTTTATGGTTACCTTCACACTTTGAAGTTGAAGAAGGAGCTGGAGAAGGATACCCCGGATGCAGGGAAGAATGCAGATGTTTATGCCGAGTTGATACAGTTACTCGATGACCGAAGTTTAGCTTTGGTAATGCGCGATGCCAGAGATGACGGTAAGAAAGCTTTAGAAATATTGAGAGAACATTATATGAGTCAGGGAAAACCAAAAGTTATTGCTTTGTATACTGAACTTACAACCCTTGAAAAAGGAAGAGAAGAAAGTACAACTGACTATGTGCTTCGTGCTGAAGCTGCAGCAGCTGCATTAAAAAATTCAGGTGAAATTATCGGTGATTCTCTCTTAATTGCTATGATTCTTAAGGGACTTCCATCAAGTTTTAATTCTTTTAAGACTGTTGTAACACAAAAGGATAAACAGCCTACTTTTCAGCAGTTTAAAGTATCACTTCGTGCTTTTGAGGAGAGTGAACATTCTAATGTTAAAAGTGACAGTGTGATGAAAGCAGATTTTAAGAAGCCTCACAGTCAAATTGTTTGTTATACATGCAAAAAGAAAGGACACAAGTCTACTGAATGTAGGCAAAAGAGATGGTGTGACAATTGTAAGTCAAAAACACATGATACCAGATTTTGTAGAAAGAAAGTAAAAGATGACAGTGCTAAGAAACTCAGTGAGGAGAAAGTAAATGTTTCTGAAGAAAAAGTCAATTTTTACTTCAAAGTTGGTGTGGACCCTAATATAGAAAATGTGGAGCTTGAAAATGTTAATTTACTTGTTGATTGTGGTGCGACAACGCATATCATAAATGATGAGTCCAAGTTTGTTTCCTTTGAGAAGAGTTTTAATCCAGAGGAACATTATATTGAATTAGCTGATGGATCAAGAACCAATAATGTTGCTGTGAAAAAGGGAACTGCCAAATTTTATTTGGAGGATGTTGATGGAAAGATGCATGATATCTATTTGGAAAATGCTCTTTATGCCCCTAGTTATAAACAGAACATTTTCTCTGTTCAAGCAGCAACTGAAAAGGGTGCTACCATAGATTTTTCATCAGATAAAGCTTCACTTACTACAAGTGGTACAAAATTTGATATTAAAAAGAAAGATCGCCTGTATTATTTGAATAAATGTAAAGCAGAATCTGCAAAGCAAGTAAATCATGATGTTAGAGTTTGGCACCAAATTTTTGGTCATTGCAATGTACAGGATGTTTTGAAACTCCCAGCAGTTGTGAAGGGAATGAATATTACTGATAAAACATCAAAGTTATTCTGTGAACCTTGTACTTTGGGCAAAATGACAGAATTTAAATCAAGAGTACCTGATGAAAAGGCCAAGATGCCACTGGAGTTGGTGCATAGTGATTTAGCAGGTCCAGTTGATCCTGTTAGTATTGATGGCTATAGATACACTCTTAGTTTCACTGATGATTATTCTGGATTAATTATGATATATTTTCTCAAACAAAAGAGTGACACTGTAGAAGCCACAAAGAAATTTTTAGCTGATGTTTCTCCTTTTGGCAAAGTCAAGTGTGTAAGAAGTGACTTGACGGTGAAACGCTTACGAAGCGATAATGGCGGGGAATTTATATCAAAGGAATTTGAAGCCCTGTTAGTCAGTCATGGTATACGGCATGAGAAATCTGCTCCAAACTCACCCCATCAGAATGGAACAGCAGAGAGGGGGTGGAGGTCGTTATTTGAAATGGGCAGATGTTTATTGATTGAGGCGAAATTGCCTAAATACCTGTGGACATATGCGGTGCTTACTGCATCATATATCCGAAACAGATGTTATAATGCCAGATTAAACAAAACACCATATGAGGCCTTTACTGGTATGAAGCCGAGTGTGCAGAATATGAACATTTTCGGAACTGTTTGTTATGCTTATGTTACAGAGAAGAAGAAGCTTGACCCCAGATCAGAGAAAGGACTTTTCCTAGGCTATGATAAATACAGCCCAGCCTATTTCATTTATTTTCCGGAAACTAAACAAATAAAAAAGGTCAGGCGTGTAGTATTTACTAGTGATTTCTTACAAACATCTAAAGATGTTTATGAAGCTGATTGCGATGAGGGATATTATTATAGAACTGTACCTAGAGATGAAAGTGTTGATATCACACCACAAGTTGAAAGTGTTCCTACACCAGTTAGGAGGTATCCTACACGAGAAAGGAGACCACCAGATTATTTTTACAATGTAAATGAGGATGAACATGATGATAATATTACAGTTGATTTTTGCTATACAGCAAGAGATCTTCCTCAGACATATAATGAAGCTATTAGATCACCAGAGTCTGCAAAGTGGAAAGATGCTATGGATAATGAAATGTCTTCACTGAAAGAAAATGACACTTTCACTTTAACCCCTTTACCGCAAGGTAAACAAGCAGTGGGGGGTAGATGGGTATATGCTGTTAAAGAGAGTGCAGATGGAACTTTAACCCATAAGGCAAGATATGTTGCTAAGGGTTATAGTCAAATAAAAGATGTTGACTATTTTGAAACATATGCGCCAACCACAAAGATGACATCAGTGAGGGTCTTGATGCAGTTGGCTGCACAACTTGATCTTGTTGTACACCAACTTGATGTCAAGACAGCCTATCTCAATTCACCAATTGATTGTGAAATCTATTTAGAACAAGCTGAAGGTTATGAAATTGAAGGAGAGAACAATGAGAAATTGGTTTATAAACTGAATAAGTCATTGTATGGTCTTAAACAGAGTGGTAGAAACTGGAACTCTGTGTTGAATGATGAACTGATTGAGATTGGTTTCAAGCAAAGTTTAGCTGATCCATGTATGTATGTAAAACATGATGGCAAGAACATTGTGATTATATTGATTTGGGTGGATGATATATTAGTAGCATCTAGCAGTACATCTATGCTAGATAATGTGAAAGTCATGTTATCTAAGAAGTTCAAGATGAAAGACCTTGGTGTAATTTCTAGATTTCTGGGTATTGATTTTAAAGTTAAACCAGGAAATATTACAATGAGTCAAGAAAGCTATCTGAAAAAGGTATTAGAGAGATTTGGTATGGCTGATTGCAAGCCTAAATCATTACCAAGTGAGCAGAAATTAACTTTCTCTGAAAAAGCTGAGCCATTTGATCCAAAGAGATATAGTGAAGCTATTGGAAGTCTGATTTATGCTATGACTTGTACAAGACCAGATATTTCATGGATTGTGACAAAACTTGCACAATTTGCTCAGAGACCTACTATTGATCATTGGACTGCCTTGAAACATGTGTTCAGATATTTGAAAGGGACACTTGATTATAAATTGTGTTTCCAGAAATGTGAGAATGATTTGAAGCTCACTGGTTTCAGTGATGCAGATTGGGGAGGAGCAGAGGATAGAAAGAGCACCTCCGGGTATTGCTTTATGTTGAATAAGAGTGGAGCTGCTATTTCATGGAGAAGCAAAAAGCAGCCAACAGTTGCATTGTCTACATGTGAGGCAGAATATATAGCTACCACTATTGCTACACAAGAGGCAAAGTTTTTAACACAGTTACTTGATGAAATTGATGTTCAGAAAACTGTACAGCCTGTTGAATTATTTGTTGATAACCAAGGAACTATAGCTTTAGCTAAGGATCCTATCAGAAATCAAAGAAGTAAACATATTGACATCAAGTACCATTTTATAAGATCAGAAATTAAGAATGGGAGTATTGCAGTGTATTATGTACCCTCTGAAGACAATGTAGCAGATGTTTTCACAAAACCAATGACAAGTGGAAAAAGAGACCTTGTGAAAAATATTTTTGGAATCAAGTAAAACTGTACTGACAGAATTATTAAGTTGACACTACTTGTGCAATTGAGGACAATCAAGTGACTTAAGTATTTTTAACTTTGATAGGATTTAGTGTTTGAGTGGGGGTGTTGAAATACAAACCCACTATCCTATTGTTTTGAGTTGTAACCTCATTACGAGGCTATGTGTATTTTATACCATAACGAGGCCGAAAACTCTTCCGGCCGTACTCATCTCAGTTCGTGTCAAAATGGCGTAATCTTGTAATCTTGTGTTTTCTCAGAATGATGTTTTGCTGATATTTTATTCAATGTCTCATTATTTTGTCTCAGCCTATTGCTTCCTGGTCAAATGTTGAAATGGCCACGCATAATTTTACATATACTTTTGGATTTTTTTGGGGGGGGTGGTAGCCTCCCTTGCCCCCACGCTATGTACGGCCATGCTCGTAATTCTTTGTCTACTGTGACCAATGGTGTCCTTGTTGTCACTTTTTGGTGTTTTTTGTAGCATAATAATCTACCATTCCTTTCCTTTAGATTCGAGCCAGTATTCAAGGTTTATATACAATAAGAACAGAGCATAAATTATGTTAATGAAGTGTTTAACCACAATTCAAATATGCCACGAATTGACTCTTCGTTTTCCACTGCTTTCTTCTCGAAAGTTAACACAATCTCCGCCATCTTTGCCTACTCGATCTAATGTCGTCATTGACAACGACTTGAATTGCTTCATCAGTTGCTTTGCTTTTATACAGTCAGTTTCTAAAGATTCATTACTTCGATTCGAAGTTTCGCTTTTTTGAATGGTACAGAACTTCAAAATAGCCAGGAAAATCGGGAGCATAGCGAAACGAAAACATAGATTACTTAAGCTTTTCGTCTGACACTCAACAGAGTAATACGTCAGAAAGAGAACGAAACAGAAACCTAACTGATATATATACCCAGAGGTGGATCGAAATAGGCCAATCAGAAAAGAGGTGAATGATTGGTATAGTGTAGGAAAACCAATCAACACCCACGATACAGTGAGCTGACCAATAGGATTACTTTAAGAGTCCTAAGGCGAAAACGAACTCTTTCTGTCTACACAGTAGGGGATCCCTGGTTTTTATGTAGACTGATTCCAAAATACCTAAGTGAAATGTGGATCTTGCTCTGCCAATAATTCGAAAGCAATTCTCACTGTAGGCTTTAGCACACTCTGGATTGTCGAGCAAATGTTGACCTATAGCAGAGTCATGTTTCAGTGATCTTTTTGTTTTTGAGGCGCGAGATGGTTGTTCTCGTTGCGGCACAGTGTTTTGGCGTATGCTAGACGGCACGTGTTGTTTTATTCTATCACATTACCGCTGGGATGTGCGACCTACGTACCTGGCATCACACCGGCACGAGTATTCATAAACTACTAGGCTGTTTGTGTGGTAGGCACACTATCTTTGCGGATAGATGGAATTATCTTCTTAGAGGAAAAGACGAGACGGGGGCTGACCGTAGCGTAGCACTTAGTTATGGCTGTTTTAATTTGTCTTTCGAATCGCAAGGAGACGTTGCCAATGTAAGGCAGTTTTAGATAAACAGGGCACTTTTGTGGACCAATCTTTTTGTCAGCCGAGAAACCTGCAATTTTATTACGAAAGCAAGCCGAAATGAGATCCTCTGGATAACCATTGTTGATGAGAGTAAATTTTATTTCTGCCAATTCTAAATTGAGTTTTGGTTCGGAACAGATCATAAGTGCCCGGTGAACCAAGGTGTTAATCAAATTAATTTTGATTTGTTTGGCACAAAAGGAACCCCAACGTGTATATAGGCCGCTAAAAGTTGGTTTCCTGTAAACACTGGTAAGAAAACCAGGTTCAGTTTTCTCTACAGAAACAAAATAATGTGAAATATCGTCGGCTTGGCAAATTTTTGAAGCTCTTCACAGGGCTAATACACAGTAACAATTGAATATGTATATTTGGAAGAACTGCTGAAATACAGTACGCTTAGTTCCAGAAACGATGCTGAAGCTTATAATTATTAGTATAAATTGATGTAACAGCACGGTAGCTCGGGCAAAATTATTGGGGAGGGGGTAACCATTGTTAAAGAACAGTAGGAAGACTAGGAACCATACTGAGAACGAACTTCAGAATCGTTTGTGGGGCAAATGCCCCGGTGACACTCCCTACGCTATGGGTGTCAGTGGGGGCATATGTGATGTAATGAATATAAATGGTCTGTTATAAAGATTTTAATAAGTAGTTGTTTGGAGTACCAGATGTAAGACTGCCAAAAATAGCAGGGGTGTTTTTCTTGTCCCAATGTTTTTCTTTATTCTGTAACAGTCACTAAAAAGCTGGACCCGTCCCTGAATAGCATTTGATCCTGACTTTGCTTTGTCAAATCAACCAATACACTAGGCTATTAAAATTTTTGCACAGGTCGATTCAAAATGGCGGCAAAATTGCAAAGCTGTGAAGGCTAGGCCTAGATTAAAATTCCCATAACTTGCGTCAGACAGCTCACAAATACAGGATTTCGGTGACAAATTTCATGAAATTTTACTGACACCATAGCTCATAACAACAAGCAATGATATATTGAGGGAGAAACTATGAATGACTCTGGATTTGAGTGATGGTCAAAATTTCAGCGAGAAGATTTTGAAGAAGGAGTTGTCATCTAAAATCAGTACAAAAGTGTTGTAAAAAGTCATTAATATGGTAAAGTGCTTTGTTACTTTGTTGCTACTGCTTTGAAGAATCCCATGAGTTTAATCCATTACTCAAATCCCAAGTCATATATGATTTCTCCCTCAATTCGTTATTGCTGGTGTGTTGATATGAGCTATGGTGTCAGTAAAATTTCCAAAATTTTTGAAACAGTCAGTTTCTAACGATTTCATCGCTTCGATTCGAAGTTTCACTTTTTCAGCATTTTTTCTTGTCGCCTTTTGCTCTTAACATCCTGGATAACGAAACGAGTTTACAAATTTAGAAATTGTGGGGCAAGGTGCAATAAGATGTAACAAAGCTTTCTTCTTCCTGCTCCTTGCCCTTTCACATCTTGCGTCTTTGCTCTATCCTAAATACAACTGTGACACGTGCTTCGAGAACATATGAAAGACTTTATAAAATCTTTGTTTTGTTTATGTGCGCATGACAGTGTGTCACTCCCACAATCTTATAATTTTCAAATTAGAGTCTTAGATTTCTTAATTTTATAAGTATAAGTATAAAATAACAAACAAACAAACTCTTAGGGGATTTCTTAAAAACATCATTTGACAAACGAACCAAATATCTTAACAACCCCGTGATACCTCATAACGAAACTTTATAATACCATAACCTAGTTATCTCTGTTAAACATTGACTATGGTTTTGATTATCATCAGTTCTGTTTCTGTTTAATTTGTTCATTTTTTTTTTTTTCTTCTGTGTTTTATTTTTTATATAGTTTTATTTATTTTCTTTTTCTATTCAAGTATTTTTGTTTTTTTTTGGTTTAGTTTTTAATCATTTTTGTTTAGCTTTGTTTAGCTTTGTTTCTTTTCTGTTTTGATTTTGATTCAATTTGTTCTGATTTCGCAAAAATAGAAACGATTTTATACCTTAATTATTGTTTTGTATATACACTCAAATCTGTCACTCAAATCACTCAAATCGGACTCGTGTAATTCAAACTTTTGATAACGCGAATAAATTTTCAGGTCCCTTGAATATCATTTTTAATGCAATCAACATTTTATAATTCAAACTTTTTATAATTCACACAGTTTTACGATCCCCCAGAGAGTTCAAATTAGACAAAGTTGAGTATATCTGAAATCTTAATTCTTGTAATTTCAAAATTTGTATTTGTTTTGTTACTGTTTGTAAAAAAAAAATTGTAATAGCCTTAAAAATGTATGCAGTTAAGGGCCATCTCGGCCTACAAACTTGTATTGCAAAAAAAAAAAAAAAAAAAAAAAATAATTAGCTTTGCGCAGTGGCATTATCGTAGCCGATGAAGGTTCAACCGAGGCGCGATTATTGCTAATTGAAAACTTTCCCAATATCCTGCAAGACGACGTGAAATATCGTCGGCTTTGCAATTTTTGGAAGCCCTTCACAGGGCTAATACACAGTTATAATTGAACATTAATTATAGAACTGCCGAAATACAGTAAGCTTTGTGTTCCAGAAACGAGGCTGTAGCTTATAATTATTAGTATAAATTGATGTAACAGCACGGTAGCTCGGGAAAAATTATGTGGGAGGGGGTAACCATTGTTCGAGAACAGTAGGAAGACTAGGAACCATACTGTGAACGAACTTTAGAATCGTTTGTGGGGCAAATGCCCCAGTGACACTCCCTACGCTATGGGTGTCAGTGGGGGCATATGTGATGTAATGAATATAAATGGTCTGTTATTAAGATTTAAAGAAGTAGTTGTATAGAGTACCAGATGTAAGACTGCCAGAAATAGCAGGCGCGTATGGACAGGCTATGCCCCCGAACCCCAACGTTTTTCTTTCTTCTGCAACAGTCACTAAAAAAGCTGGACCCGTCCCTGAATAGCATTTGATCCTGACTTTGCTTTGTCAAATCAACCAATACACTAGGCTATTAAAATTTTTGCACAGGTCGATTCAAAATGGCGGCAAAATTGCAAAGCTGTGAAGGCTAGGCCTAAATTAAAGTTCCCGTAACTTGTGTCAGATAATTTATAAATTTTGCCACCAAAACCTTGTATTTGTGAGCTGTCTGACACAAGTTATGGGAATCCTAGTTTAGGCCTAGCCCTAACATCTTTGCAATTTTGCTGCCATTTTGAATCGACCTGTGCAATAATTAAATAGCCTAGTGTACATGGTTTACTGGATGACACATGAAGGCAAGAAAGCATAATATTTTGATTTCGATTTTGATAATTGAAATTGAATCATCCTTAACATTTACAAAGTTATAGCAGTTGCTCTAAATCTAAATTCTATTATTTTTGCATTAATTAATGAAGGAGTTAAATCAGTTTCTATCTCAACAATATCTCAAAATATTATTTGGGAATGTTTTGATAATTGCTGCGTCGAAATCTTACAAGAATGCCTTGCACGTTAAGTAAATTATCATTCTAATTCAAGAATTATAATAATTGGTAATCAACAATATTTACACGAATCTGTTACAATTACTACGATGCAGAGAGAATGAACATGCCTACAAACATAACATGCTATTGAGAGAGCAGTGGTGCACCAGCCTTCAAAAAGAGGGAATAGGGTATGGTCAACACTTTAAGGCCCATGACCACCCCCTTACCCTCCTCAAAACACTTGCTCATTTGATTTGGTCAATAATCCAGGACCAACTTGGCAAAAAGTGTAGGGACTAGCTCCCCCATTCCCCCCTGGCACCGCCACTGACCATAAATACTCTGGGGAGACGCTGGGAATACAGTCAGTTTCTAGGGATTTCATTGCTTCGAATCGTAGTTTCACTTTTTTCAGCATTTCTTCTTGTCGTATTTTGCTTTTAACATACTGGAAAACGAAACTAGTGTACAAATTTAGAAATTGTTGGGCAAGGTGCAATAAGATGTAACAGAGCTTTCTTCTTCCTGCTCCTGGCCCTTTCACATCTAGCAGGGGCGTCCCCAAAATACATAAAATACAACTGCGACACGTGCTTCGAGAACATATGAAAGACTTTATAGAATCTTTGTTTTGTTTATGTGCGCATGACAGTGTGTCATTCCCACAATCTTATAATTTTCAAATTAGAGTCTTGCATTTCTGAATTTATTATAAAATTTATCTTTGCGCAGTGGCATCATCGTAGCCTATGAGGTCTAACCGAGGCGCGATTATTGTTAATTGAAAACTTTTCCCAATATCCCGCATGACGACGTGAAATATCGTCGGCTTTGCAATTTTTGGAAGCCCTTCACAGGGCTAATACACTGTAATTGAACATGAATATTTGGAAGAACTGTTAAAAACAGTCGGCTTTGTGTCCTACAAAAGATGCTGATAATTGTAAGTATAAATTGATGTAACAGCATGGTAGCTCGGGAAGAATTATTGGAGGGGGGCAACCAATGTTCGAGAATAATAGGAAGACTAGGAACCATACTGTGAACGATCGAATTTCAGAGTCGTTAGCGGGGAAATGCCCCCGTGACAGCCCCACGCAATGGGCCTGATGTAAATGAATATAAATGGTCTTCTGTTATTAAGATATTAAGAAGTAGTTGATAAAAGTAACAGAGGTAAGACTGCCAAGAAATAGCAGGGGCGGATCTAAGCGGTTGCAATGGTTGCAGCTGCAGCAAACGGATTTCTATATTATACAATATTGCACAAGATATTTCCCCAAACCTCCATGTTTTTCCTTATTCTGCAACAGTAACTAAAAAAGCTTTATCCTCCCTGAATAGCATTTTATTCTGTAACTTGATGACACATGAACGCAAGTTATCATAAGTTTCGATTTTGATAATCAAGATAAAATCATCCTCGACTTGTACAAAGTTATAGCAGTTCATCTACATTTAAATTATATTATTTGTGCATTAATTAATGAAGGAGTTAAATCAGTTTCTATCTTTACAATTTCTTAAAATATTATTTGGGAATGTTTTGATAATTGCTGCGTCAAAATCTTGCAAGAATGGCTTGCACGTTAAGGAAATTATTATTCTAATTCAAGAATTATGATCATTGCCAATGGTTAATTAACAATATTTACAAGAATCTGTTACAATTAGTATGATGCAGAGAGAATGAACATGTCTATGAACATAACATACAATGGAGAGATACTATCAGTACTCTGAAGAGATATTATCAGTCCTGTGGAGGATATTCAGCACTATTGAGGGAAACCATTCTCATTTCAGAAATTATCTTGACAGTAGTGATGGTATCTTCCCAGAGCAAATTCATGATATGAAGATCATTTATACTCATATGATAAACATACTCTATCTTCACTCGTCAGGCATTATCCTACCCCATAACAACATAGCCACAAAACTAACCAACTGTATCATATGTATGAAAAACATAACTTATGATTTAGGATATACAGTCTGAAGATTATATGAGCATGAAACTAGTGGTAACAACATAAAGGCTTATATTTTGCTTTATAGCTTTTATATAAAAGTCTTGCTTTAACTTTTAAATTCAATTTAATCTTATCATCAGCGAACTACCCGTCTAAATTATCCATTTATGATATGATTTATGATTTTGAAATAATAATTGGTTTTTGGTCAGTTTCTTACAATATATATACATTTTTAACCGATAGAAAGATTTCATTACAGCGTATTTTGAGCTGATCACTACAGATCACTACACTAATGGGTCATCACTGCAACTCAGATTAATGTCTGACTCGTAATTCTTTGTCTACGGTAACCAAATTTGTCCTTGTTGTCACTTTTTGGTGTTTTTTGTAGCATAATAATCTACCATTCCTTTGCTCTAGATTCAAGCTTGTATTCAAGGTTTATATACAATAAGAACAGATAATGAATTACATTGATGAAGTGTTTAACCACCATTCAAATATGCCACGAATTGACTCTTCGTATTCCACTGCTTTCTTCTCGTAAGTTTACACAATGTCCGCCATCTTTGCCTACTCGATCTAATGTCGTCATTGACAACGACTTGAATTGCTTCATCAGTTGCTTTGCTTTTATACAGTCAGTTTCTAATGATTTCATTGCTTCGATTCGAAGTTTCGCTTTTTCAGCATTTCTTCTTGTCGCCTTTTGCTCTTAACATCCTGGAAAACGAAATGAGTGAACAAATTTAGAAATTGTGGGGCAAAGTGCAATAAGATGTAACAGAGCTTTCTTCTTCCTTCTCCTGGCCCTTTCACATCTAGCGTCTTTGCTCTATCCTAAATACAACTGCGACACATGCTTCGAGATATATGAAAGACTTTATAGAATCTTTGTTTTGTTTATGTGCGCATGGCAGTGTGTCACTCCCACAATCTCATAATTTTCAAATTGTACTCTACGATTCCTGGATTCTAAAATCTTATCTTTGCGCAGTTGCATTATCGTAGCCTATGAGGTCTAACCGAGGCGCGATTATTGCTAATTGAAAACTTTTCCCAATATCCCGCAAGATGACGTGAAATATAGTCGGCTTTGCAATTTTTGAAAGCCCTGCAAAGGGCTAATACACAGTAAAAAATAAATATTGATATCTTTGGGAGCTACTGAAATATAGTAGCTAAGCTTTGTGCTCTAGAAATCATGCAAAAGCTTATAATTGTAGGGGAGGCAACCATTTTTCGAGAACAACCGGGAGAATAGGAGCCATACAGTGAACAATTGAATTTCAGAATCATTGAGGGGCAAATGCCGCCCTGTCACCCCCCCATGATATGGACCTGATGTAATGAGTACAAATGGTGTGTTAGAAGAACTTCTTCTATATCGCTCTGTACCTTTGTACATCGAACACTATGATGTAGAGTTAGACAACGCAATCGCTAAAGAGATAAATGGTCTGTTATTAAGATATTAAAAAGTAGTTGATTATTGTACCAGAGGTAAGACTGCCAGAAATAGCAGGGGCGAATCCAGACGGTTGTAATGGTTGCATCTGCAACAGACAGATTTCTATATTATACAATTTTGCACAGGCCATGCCCCCAAACCCCCATGTTTATCTTTATTCTGCAACAGTCATTAAAAGGGCTGGATCTACCCTTGAATAGCATTCGATTCTGACTTTGCTTTGTCAAATCAACCGATAAATGGTTTACTGGATGACACATGAACGCAAAAAAGCATGAGTTTTTTATTTCGATTTTGATAATTAAAATAAAATCATCCTCAAAATGTACAAAGTTATAGCAGTTGCTCTAAATCTAAATTCTATTATTTGGGAATTAATCAATGAAGGAGTTTAATCAGTTTATATCTCTACAATATCTCAAAATATTATTTGGGAATGTTTTGATAACTGCTGCGTCGAAATCTTGCAAGAATGGCTTGCGCGTTAAGTAAATTATCATATTCTAATTCAAGAATTATAATAATTGGTAATCAAAAATATTTACAAGAATTTGTTACAATTAATATGATGCAGAGAGAATGAAAATCCCTATAAACATAACATGCTATTGAGAGAACAATGGCATGCCAGCCTTCAAAAAGAGGGGGGGGGAATAGGTTATGTTCAACATTTTAAGGCCCATGACCACCCCCTTAACCTCCTCAAAACACTTGCTCATTTTATTTGGTCGATAATCGAGGACCAACTTTCCAAAAAGTGTAGGGACTAGTCCCCCCCATCATCCCCCCATGGAGAAAGTGTAGGGACTAGTTCCCCCATTCCCCCTGGCACCGCCACTGACCATCAGTACTCTGGGAAGATACTATCAGTACTGTGGAGGATATTCAGCACTATAGAGGGAAACCATACGCATTTTGGGAATTATCTTCACAGTAATGATGGTATCTCCCCAGAGCAAGTTTATGCTGTGAAGATAATGTATCTCTTTATGATAAATATGCTCTATTTTCCTTTCTCAGGCATTATTCTAATGTCTACGGGGCCCAATGGTGTCCTTGTTGTCACTTTTTGGTGTTTTTTGTAGGATAATAATCTACCATTCCTTTAGATTCAAACTTTCAAGGTTTATATACAATAAGAACAGACAATAAATTACATTAATGAAGTGTTTAACCACAATTCAAATATGCCACGAATTGACTCTTCGTTTTCCACTGCTTTCTTCCCGTAAGTTTACACAATCTCCGCCATCTTTGCCTACTCGATCTAATGTCGTCATTGACAACGACTTGAATTGCTTCATCAATTGCTTTGCTTTTATACAGTCAGTTTCTAAAGATTTCATTGCTTCGATTCGAAGTTTTGCTTTTTTCTGCATTTCTTCTTGTCGTCTTTTGCTCTTAACATCCTGCAAAACGAAACGAGGGTACAAAGTCAGAAATTGTTGGGCAAGGTGCAGCAACATGTAACACAACTTTCTCCTTCCTACTCCTTGCCCTTTATTCCATCTAGCGTTTCTGTACTATTCAATATTTCAATGTATTCAATGTATTCAATATTTCAATGTAGGCTTATCAGAGAGTGAGGCAAATCTTTTCGATGGGGGGGGGGGGGGGCTACATACAAAAACGTCAGTTTTATAATATTAGCAAGTAAGGGGTAAAAGATATTTAGCCCATTAAGCTCTTTGAGTCTAATCGAAAACACAGTCATGCTTTTATTATTAAAGTCATATAGTTTTTCAAATTCTTTCACTGATTTCGCATTCACTACTTCACAAGGAATACGCTTCTAGCTATTCACTATTCTTTGAGTAAAAACTCTCTCCTAAGTCTTGAGTTACAGCAATTTTTGAATGTCTTGTATTGGTGGCCACGAATATTTGAATCATTAATTTTGAAGAAAACATCTTGGTTCAAATCGATCTTTCCATTGAAATATTCGAAGACGTAAACCATATCTCCTCTCTTGCGTCTACGTATGTTCAGGGAGATGTAAAACTTGTAATCTCTCTTTCTAACATGAATTTCTGATGTTATTTTTGGACTCGTTCGATTGATTTAATATCTCCTACAAGCAATGGATGCCAAACATTTTTATCTGGAAATCTTAGTATCTCATGGTTCTAAATTGAAAATATTGATAAGAATAAGAAATTTACCTTGGGAGGGCTTTCGGTCCTGCTCGGTAAAGAATGTCTTTTATATTGTTGAACTTTTGTTTCGCATGTTGTGGATGATCTTCCAACTTCAGAGAGTCGTCGAAGGTTTTTTATTTCACTTGAAGTCGGGGGGATTGTTATGGAAGATCTGGGGCGTCGTAGAATGGGTTGACAGTGTGTTGAATTTCGTCTTGTCTTTTCATCAAGACTGGGTTTGGCTTCTTGAATCGTTTGTCTTGCCTTTACATCTAAAAAAGAGATGAACCTTCGTTTTAAGCATGAAATTAACTTTGAACCACGTGTGTCACACTAACATCAAAAAGGAATCCCATTTCAAGTAATAAATTCTACCCTTTTTTATACCAATTTAATTTCTAAAATCTACCCTTAAGAGACGTGCTTATGAAAAAATATGCATGAATATACCATACATGTAGAAAAACTTAAGCCATAAAAATGTCAACCTACCAAACTAAATTAAGACCTGTAATTTACAAGATTGAAAATTAGAAATTCTAAAATGCAACAACCCGAACCATGGTGGTAGGGATACATAGCACCACAAAGATCAAGATGTCCTAACTAGCATGATGGTCCTCTTAAAGGGGTATGTAGGTGAAATTATAAGCTTCAATCAACTTTCGCAAACCACGTATTTCAAAGACTGGGTTCGAGCGGGGTTCGAGCTCTAATCCCAGTCCTCCAAGTGCGCGGTCAGTCGAAGCTGTGTAATGAAAATTCCATTAGCACTCAGCTGGCATTCCAAGCAGGGTCGGTGCCCCATTGGGAGTTTCAAAAACTGCGAGGCTTATCACAACCACTGGTCATCCCGCTTCTGACACGAGTAGAGTGCGAGTGCACACCACCAGGAGGCATTTCATGGCACGCATACATGCAATGACGTAGGACCAGGGTTGCTGTAAGAAGCCACACAGCAGGTAAGAAGCAGAATCCTACCAGGGGTCAAGTGGGCGGAGTCGACATAAGATCTTGAGATTTTGCTGTTTCCTGCTGTTTCACGAGGCCTTGGAATGCAGCTTGCGTGGCAACACATGCAGTATTGACCTGAACACCCCGTGAACAGTTAGAAGCATTGAAGTGTTGTAAGATATAAGAGATCTGAAGAGATCCAGAGCAGGGCTCTGACACTGACAGGGGTCATAGATGTAACATGTAAGCAACGAAAACTTGTGAGACCATTTTTCGGACATGATAAAGATCTTCTCGTGCTAAAAGTTCATGTTCTACATATTCCTACTTGGTTTTTTATTGTGTATAGGAGCACATTCCTTACTAAAAATCACTGAAATTCATATTGCTTCAAATCAAATTGCTTCATAAACAGTGAATGTTTTGAAAGTGAAATGCCTCCTTTTGTATATCATGATTTATCCAACCCATTTATTGAATTAAATTGAAACATTTATCTTTACCTTGCGTATCTAAGTCTGCATTGTCAAATGTGTGAGATCGGAGTCGAACTTTATCCTTCACGAACCCCTGAAATAAAGATAAAATATATCAAAAATTTTTCACAGCCCCATAAACACAGCTTCATAAATGTTATAACAGGCTCGATGACAGGTTTGATCGGTGTAGAACTTGAGAATGATCAGGAAAATTAGAAAAAAAGCGAACCATAATAACTACAAAAGTTCTGTTGCTTTACAATTGTCAGCATAGTAGGCACGTTAGAAAGAGAATGAAAAAGAAACTTAGAAGGGTGTTTTATTTAGGTTTCTTTTTCACTGAGCCTGAGAGCTGAACTAGGCTATCCTGGTCACGGCACCGTTTTTCGGAATACAAGATAGGAGGGTCAAAGAATACTAACTTAACTACATGGTATTCTATCAGACCCGCGAGGGGAGAACATGGATATTTACCGCAATAGGACAACTGGTAGGAGCATTTATGAACAAAGTAACATAGACTATTATAAAAAGATGCAAGTTTCTGGCCGGAGAATTCTCTATACGTTGGTAGAAGCTTTATTGGTATACAGTAAGCTTGAACATGTTATTTATGTTGACTGTTTATACTTTTTGTAAAATTCTGTGAATGCTTTTTTTCAAATTGCTGAGCATTCTTCCATCCAGTACTGATATTATTCGTGTCAATGTTTTTTCGAGTAGTGACTCATTTATTAAATAGCTGTTTATGAAAAATGTTCTTATATGCAACTTACCAACTTTTTGATGACTTCCTTTTCCTGCAAACAATAAATAGATCGAGATGTCAATAGATAAATCTATGAATGGAAACTACGCACACAAAAACAACAATTGACGTCACTATGTACCCCAAGTTGAAATTTGATATCTCCGCTGAGCAATGTACAAACATGACGTGGCATCAGGATACGCCATGTTTTAAGGCAATATGGCGGATGTCTTGTCCTCAAGGAATGTCTAGTACTTTTTTGTTTGTTTTTTGCATTTCAGTTTTCTTTGAAGGATTTGTTTTTCTTTTGAAGGATTTATTATAAGTTCTAAAAACAGAATTGCGAATTTTCACAAGAGTTCAACATTTTTTTTCCATTCTAGTTTTTTCCACTGTTTGTTGTTTACAAAATTGTAATCATCGACCGACACCATTATGGACACAGAGGAAAGGGCTGGGATTTCAAAGCATGCGCAGTAGAGATTCAGAGTGACAACTAGAAAAGCATATAGAATTCTAAAATCGCAGGTCTACACTCCCTAAAAATATAAACAGAGGTGAGGGGTGTAGGGGAGTTCAGACACATCTTCTTTCTGAAAAATTACTAAATTCTGCACATTTTCTCCCTAGAAGATATTCTTATCTCTACAGAGAGATAATTTTCTCCAAACATGTACTTCAACCTTTTTTTAGGAATGTTGATGTTACCTACGCACATTATTTGAAGGAAGTCACAAAATCATCGCAAGATTACTGATGAAGATTATATCGAAATATGGCACCGAATGTTTATCCTTTAGAGAAGCTCATCTCTGGGAAAAAATTCCCCTCGAAATAAATAATTGTTCTTTGCTATTTAATTTACAATTCAAATCAATGATTAAAACTTGGACTGACCAAAATTGGAGATGGAAGCTTTGCGAAACGTTTGAACCAAATCTGCGATTTGTCATAATCAATCCTTTTTACTCAATTTTATCATCGTTTTCTATTATTCATGCTTTTACGAATAAATATATAACGCTTTTACTGGCAATGAAAAAATATTTAGGCCTATGGTATTCTTGATCATTTGTGGTACCAAGTTTTTTTACAAAGAATTTCGCATACTACCACTCATTAGAAATCGTACAGCTACTTATAAAAAACGAGTGTATTGCTATTGCCAGGCCAATATCCAGAGCTCTCACGGAAATATGACTTTTTAACAGATTATCCATCTATGATTATTGATCATATTTCAGTTGAACACTATTGATGGTTATTTATAGTACACGTCATGTTTGCAGATGAATTTTTACACAGAAAGGCTGAAAATAGATCAATTGCGGTATTTCAACTGTGAGCCACAATGTTTGAATTTGATCCCCCATTGATGAAAGCATTTTTAATGCATTTGTATCAGTGTTTGTATGAAACAAATTCACACCCATACTGACTCATCAGTTTCGGTTTTCTCTCATGCCTCCTCCGTAGAGACTCTTTCAATAGAACTTTCCTTCGCAGGGGCGAATCTCTATTTCGTAGAGGCCTCAACTGCATTCTGGTAAAAGGGGTAAATGCGAGGCGAGACGAGGGGTTTAAGTCTTGGCCTACCTTACAACGAATCCCTCAGCATTACAGCCATTGCGAAGGAGAGTAATATCAAAGCCCTACTTTGTATCGTTACGAAAAAAACAAGCTGTGGAGGAGAGTTGCTTTGGTTTTAGATACAGTTTTCAATTCTGCCTGGATAATTTGTGAAAATGACCGAAGGACGGTACCGAGTTATTTTTCTGTCCTTGAAGGGGGCCTATTATAGGGGGTCTTGAAACCGCAAGGCCGTACGAAAATCTGGCAAAAGTCGCAGTCCGCCATAATTTAAAGCGCAAAGCCGCAGTTTGTGAAGACGAAGCGGTAAACGCAAAGCCGCGGCCGCAAAAATCCATGGTGAAACCCGTAAGCCGCACGTAAAAATAGGGCTGAAGCCGCAAGCTGCAAAACCTATAATAGGCCCCCCTTGAAAAGTAGTCCTCCCTAAAATCCTACTCTGTGTTAAGTTGAAGTCTACACTCAGGTTGGGCAGCCTTTCCCGGCAGCACGCTATGCAGGAAGCCCAAGTGTGCAGGAGTGGATTTTCCTGTTGTTTTTGACACATTTCATTGGCTTTCTCGCAACATGCAAACATTTTTCCAAGCGCAAGGGTGCTCATCTGGTAATCCGGTTTCTGGTTGTTTCATTTTGAGGTTTTAGAGACACTATTTGTATCTGGTGTTTTTGGGTAAGAAACTTGTTTAGGAACTTCTAGGTGAAAGCCAAGAAACTCTGTTTATCACCCTCCAATTTTTTGAATATATTCAAAAGTTGGGGGCTCCCCTTTCCCCTACCCCTTTTGACCCTCGAACGTGCTTGCCCTGGTGATGAAAACAACACACTGGTTTCACGATATGCAGCAGATAGATATCCCAAGACAAGAACCAGACAAAAACTCAAAAGGAAATTGCGAGGACCAAATCGTAGGAGACAAAAGGCGTTTAGGGCGGAACAATCTGTTGCAACATTGCGTGTAGCTATTACTGAAAGCCGGTAAAGGAGATAAACTGTTTATTAGCATTACTCCGATTATTTATCATCACAAGCAATTGATAATAGGCACATATTGGCTCCAGTAAACACTTTCTAATTGAATGTCATCCTCCATTAAAGGATATTAAATCGTCTATTTATTGACAGAAATGAATAAAAGACATGTAATGGCCCAGTGAATGCATTCTCATTAATTCCCTAAAATAGAAAACAAGTGAACAAGGTTATCACCCACTTATCTGTCTGACATTATTATCTTATGGCTGCACCCTTATCAAAGGGGCGCAGGAAGGACAGTTGTTGAAGGGGGCACGAATGGTTGCAAGACAATAAAACAATAAGCATTAAACAATACGACAATAAAACAATGAGCATTGGTCTATTTATTTCACACATAATTAGAGCAATAGAATTTTGCAATTATTTGTACGCAGAGAAAGTAAACAGGGCACATCTTTGTCTATTATAAATCATTGGGGGCGCGTGCCTCCCCCTGCCTGCGCCTTATTTTTCAAATGATTTTTCGCCAACTGACAAGCTCCCATCCTTCCCAAAAATGTGTTAAAATGTCATTTCTAGACGAAGCTTCACATTGATTTGGGCAGATGTATTAAGCATAACGTTCATCTCCCCTTATCAATTATTCCCTACAAGATACAGATGGGGTGAAATATAGGGACATATCTTTTAAAAGTAACTGGAACATTGCCCCCCTCCCCAGTCCAGTACAGAGAGTTTCTCAAATTGAAACACACTCAGTTTTTCCATAAAAGAAACAATGCTAAATGTTGGTACTACAGTTTCTCAGCTTTCAGCCCAAATATTGTACAGCATATTTCTTAACAAGTCCCCCAAAACCTATTTTCTTTGACTCTGTTAAGATATAAAGAAGTCAAGGTTCAAGCTTTTAAAACATCACCCCATGCCAATTATTCCACATAAACAACCAAATGTGATTAGATAGGTAACGATCCTGTGGCAATAAAGAGCATCGAGCGTTTTTAAACCTCTTTTATTTAAAAAGACAAACTCAAAAGTTTCTTTATACTTCTTTGATTCATAGAAAGCCTCCTACCAAAGTTTCTAAACTTTTGAAAACCTGGCCCTACAGTTTCTTACACACGGTTTATCACAGAAAAAATGAGTGTACGTGTGCGCATTACAACTCTGTTCCAAGTATACATATGCACTACATAGGCTATGTTTGGCACCATTTCTTAGAAAAACAATATACAACAAGGTTCTATCTGTTTTGTTGTATACGAAATCTCTTACTGCAAAGGTTTAGGTTTTAAAAATCTGGCTCTATACTGTTTCTTATAACAGTTTCTTAACAAAAAAATTAGTGTGCTAGAGACTGGTAAAAAATTAAGAAACTTTTCGTACCAGAAGTATTTCGTACCAGTTTTCTTGTAGAGAAAAGCTGTAGCTTTATCATTCTTATAAGATTCTATATAAACAACTTTCTTAGAAATCAAATGCAAAATTAAAAACAACTGGAAACAAAGTGCAAAAACAAAGATTTTGTAGTAAAGAAATTACACACGAAACGTAATGTAGATACCTTTGAAAGCAGTAAACAATACCGTTGCAATCTTCCCTCATACATCATCTTAAAATCGTGGTTTGCTTGATCGCTGCGAGTCTTGAAACAGGTATTACCAGCAACGTAATGCCTCTTGGCATCACACTTCACCGGCATCATATCAGTCTTGAACATCTTGAGAACCTCCTTCTCTAAAACCGGTGGTCAACGAATGCTCGGATAAACAAACTAGCAGATTTTCAATGAACCAGTTGGTTTTATGTCGTGTGGTTAGGAAGTGCTGATTTGAACAATGACCCACGAATGACAACAGATGACAATCAAGGAAATGGCTTGAATACTTCTAGGGTGCTAACCAAACAGGCAAACAGAGATACAGTTGTTTTTTTATAAGGAACCATTTATAAGAAACCGTAGGGCAAGAATTTTAAACATTGCATAGGGTACTTAAGTAAGATACTTTTTATGAATCAAGAGATTTAAGAAGCTTTCATGTTGTCTTGACTAAAGAAAGATTATAAAAGATTTAAGAACCGTAAGAACGTCAACGCTTTTCATAGTGAAGCACAGTAGGATCGAGTAGGATCGTAACGTATCATCCTCAATCTCATCTGATACTTTTACTGAAATAATTGGCCTTGGTGAGATTTTCAAAAATTGAATCTCCCGTTTTCCATATCAACTTTAAGTCAAAGAAAATTGGATTCTACGGTTGAGAAACTCGCTAAATAAACTTTTCCAACCACACTTGGGGTGAGAACTAAGAAACTATGGTAGCACAGTTTCCTATAAAAAAACGAGCGTAGGCAAACAAACAGAGAGAGAGCAAGGGGAGAGCAGATTGGCGGATGTGAACAACCATCTGACTCTGTCATAATGACAGATTTTGACAAAGTACCGCTGTCCAGTCTTTAAGCGTGTCAAAATCCCCTGTCAACAATCGATGTGCCAAAAAAGCCCCCTGGGTTAGCAGTAAGTGATAAGAGCTCAGTGGAAAAGCAATGTTATACGCGAGTAAACCATTTCTCAACTTTTTGTGCCAATAATAGTCCCGTTTGCTAGGGAAGGGATAAAGACCTTCAACAAGCTTTTGGGCCGAGAAGTGTGGGAAAACATTTTTTCGTCATCGTTTGAATATTTTTGATATGGGAGTGAATGCAGAAGTTGTAGAATGCAGAAACAACAGTTGCTCCTATATTTCACCAACGATATAACATTTTTCTAGCACTACACTCTTTTTTTATAAGAATACTTAACATTCTTCCGAGCCTCAACTTTTCTATTGTTTATTCTTAAATTTCCTTCTTTGGCGATTTTGAGCCTCAATATTCTTATAAAATTTATTCTTATAAAGAAAAAAGAGTGTATAGTTTCTAGAATGTACACTCTTTTTTTATAAGAACCAGTAAAATTGATTCGAAGCTGGCTGTTCCAAAGTACACGTTTTTTCTTTTATAAGAAACCTAGCTTGGGTCCTAGTACTAAAAGTTTCTTAATTTTTCACCAGTTTCTAGTACTAAAAGTTTCTTAAAAGTTTCTTATTTTTAGATACGCATTTAACATAAAATTTTGCACTTTTATATTGGAAACCCACCTACTAATACAAGTAGACTCGAGACTCAACCACCTGTGTACCTCTAAATAAAAACGTGTAGCAAACTTAAATCAAGCAAAAATGTATTGTTGACATATTACTCTCCTCTTATTTTTTTCCGGAGTTTCTTAAAGATATTGATGTAGTTCTAATAGTTTCTTAAATTTTTTGGGCTCTAGTACTAGGTTTCTTATAAACCGGTTTCTTATTAAAAAAAAACGTGTATTCCTCTATTTTCAGCCTGAAAATGTTCTTAAATTGTTATTACTTTTACATTTTTTTCTATCACTATCAGTAGTGTTAATTGTTGCAAAGTTTGACTCTCTTGACCATCTGACATTATCTGTGTGCTGCCAATCTGCTCCTATTGCAATTATTTCTCAGTGTTATGATAATTTCATAAAATTTTTCTGTTGAGCCAAAAATGGTCAGGCTCGGTTCGTTCTTAGCTTGTTCTTAAGTTTTGGCAAAATTTGAGGATCGTCTTCTTGTGAAACTTTTTTACAGAAAAAAGAGTAGTATACTTAAGTTTCTAAGATGTTTGGCCTTATTAAGAGTTTCTTTTAAAAATAACTGTGCAAGCATCACAAGTTTACAGCATGATTAGCAAGAAAATCAGGAAAGAATTTTGAACTACCTCGAGATGAAGATGAGGCTAAGACAAAATAGTAGACTCGAAGGAGTGAGCTTTAGAAAAAGGAATGAAGTCAGTGATCCTTCGCTCCTCACCTTTGCCTCTATATTCACGTTCAAATAAAGGCAAACATTCAAATTCAAAGCTATTAAGAAACATTTTTAATTGCTGATGAAGATGCTATAAAGGAGAACCTTGGTTCGTCTCGAATTACGCGAGGAGAAGAAAGAGAAAGCTGGCCTAAACTTCCGCAAGTCTGCCTCTTCTTGTTCGCCAACTAAGATATCTTTCCCGGAGGAGAACTCCCTCCCTCCTCCCCAGGTTTCGTGTGATGGGTTCGCAGCGCGTGGTGTAAAAATTGCTCTAAATACCAAGAATTGTATTGTACAGCCGGACTTTCATGACGTTTTGTGCTTCCACAAGCCTTCAGTGGAAAGTGGGATGGAGTTCGCCGAACTGATAAAAACGACAAGGGTGGACAATGTAATTCTCAGAAGGGCCCATACGAGTCTTATTGAAGGGACACTCGGTCTGACCAGTCATCATTTGATTTTTTCATCAAGGGTGTCAGAAAAAGATGAAATGATGGTGAGATTGCCAGATTTAGCTTTGAAGCTTTAGAAATTGCTTTAGAAGTGGCAAACTTAACTCTTTTCCGTCTCTAGTACTAGGCCAAGTTGGAATCCCTGTTAGGGCTGAGGCGGATATTATATTAAAGAACAATATAGAAAAACATGTGATCCATTAGTCAACTCTCTAAGCTACATAGATTCCACCCTGAGGACTAAGTAGGTTGAATTCCATGACTGTAGCTTGACTGGATTTTGTTACAGATTGGCCGGAAAAGAGTGTATGTATGAAAAAAATTGAAGAATGATTGGAGCTATCGTTTTCTGCAAACTTGGACAGGAAATATGTTATCTAGGTAGAACAAAAACGCAGTCATATTACAAATTGAGCAGTATAGATCTTTTCTTTTGGGGCCTACGGATAGATATTGTAAATGAAAATAGCAACATCCTTGTGGAGCCTAGATCTCCAATGTACTATAACAAAACTAGGCAAGTCTAGGTAACAAGCAGTGTTTGTAACAATAACACTTAGGAAGCAAAGGGGTGCAGGCAACCCCCTTGATAATTTCAGAAACAATAGCCTTTGGTTCAAAAACAACATAATACGTCACAGAGAATCAGGTTGGGAGGTTTACTCTTTATCTCTCATGATGGAACTCTAATTTGTATCAAAATCATGTTTTAGCTTTGTAATAAACCTTTTCATCATTTGCAGCGTCTGTACATGTCAATTGAAGAAGTGAAGAAGAAGTTTACTGGATCTATTGGAGTGTTAACAATCAAATGCAAAGACTTCACTTCTTTCAAACTCAGGATTCCTGGGGCTGAGAATGCTACCAATGTTGCACTTTCAATTGAAGCTCTTTCCACCCTCGGTAATGCATTCTTTATTATTCAATGGAAATTCTTTCGGATTTTTTTTGCAGAATGTTAGTCCTCAGTTCGTTAGTCTGTTACACATAAAGAATATTAGTTACTTCTTGTTTCCATCAACAAGTAAATTGCCTAAAAATTTGCTAGGCTGAATTCAGATATGGAAGTCAACTGCACTTGATTTATGTTGTAGTTAGCTTGAGCAGAAACAGAGTTTAGAAAGTCTCATTAAGGATATTGAAGTTAGCAAACGTCACAAATATTGGCAAAAGAATATTTATAACAATTCTGCTGAAAACTTGCTCTATGGGTTTATTGTGATAGAGTTAGTAAAAGCGTTCAATAAATTCTAAACTTAGCTTCTTCCATGATTTCTGCTGTGTATAGTTTTGATGAAGATCCATCAAGAATGTTTCTGGAACATTTCTTTGTTCTCATTTAGCACACGACTAACCTTGACCAAACAAGCACAAAGCAAATACATACACCCCATTCGACAACAATTATATCAAAGTCCGAGCCAAAGAGCCACATCTGAACTCTGATTAAGACGTTGCAGGGACTGCAGTGTGGCCATGTCTCAGCTCTGGTGCCACTAAATGTAGTTTTATGGGAAGGGGACTTATATCACAGGAGTATTGACCAATTCAGACTTGAATATGAAGAAATTGTTAACCAATAAGTGATTTTGATCAACCTAGTAATTTCAAAAATATTTTTGTTTCAGAAAACCAAACCTGGTATTACCCATTCTTCCATCGCTTAGATTTTGAAATAAACGAAGAAGGCTGGTTGATGTTTGAGCCGCAAAAAGAATATCAAGATTTGATTGGAGAAAGTAAAGATTGGCGCATCTCATCTTTGAACTCTGAATTCAAGGTTAGTTTTAGAAAGCTGCTTTCATTATGGCGCGCCAAAAGCAGGAAAAATACTTGTTAGAAATTTGAGATGCTTGCTCAGATTTCGAAAAAAACAAGTATCTCGAAAAAATAAGTATGTCGAAAAAACAAGTACCTCGAACAAAATAAGTTACCTTACAAAAAGGGAGGCTTCGAAAGCGCTATCGACTACAAAGCTTTGAAAATAAAATATGTATCACAAAAGCCAAGTATTTTAAAATCTGAGCAAGCATCTCAAATTTCTAACAAGTACTTACTTCATGGAGGGGGTCTCAGTGTTTCACTAGTTGAAGATTTTGTCCTCCCGGCTAAGACTGTTTGCCCAAAAACATGCAGGTTTCCAGATGCCGTAGTTTGATATTTGATACCAAAACTCATTTTCACTCCATTGAAAATGAAAGAATTTGAAAGTTTCATGAGGAAGGAAATCATACAAAATGTTGGTCAAAAATTTCCCAAAGCTGTATGTCTAAAGATTTAACATCCAAAATAGCACCCTCCAAAAATATTTGGTTGCTAGCCTGCACCCCTTTTTCTCACCATGGTACACCTTCTTGTCTTTGAAAAGTCAGCTTTTTCTAAACTCATTTTGAAATATTTTGGAGAAAAACCCATGAGAGTATTTCAGACAATTGAGCTTTTTAGATGACAATATATCATATATATTATACCAAGCAATAAATTTTGTTCTTCTTGAATTATTTTCTTTTATTTCTTCTCCAGGTCAGCAGATCATACCCAGAGCTTGTCGTAGTTCCTAAAGTTGTTACTGATGATCTGATTTTGAAATCAGCTTCTTTTCGCCATGATGGAAGATTTCCTAGCCTCTCCTATTTACATAAAAGAAACCAGGTAACATATTAAGATAGTTTGTGACACTTTACCCCTGTCACTTCCAAGGAGCAGGTCTCACTGCAGATGAGCTTTTGACAAAATTTACGCAAGAATATCTTTGAGGGGCCTCCTTCTCTGTTGTAAGCGACATAAGTATTCATTAAACGTTGCATAACATCCATCACAAATGTACTATTTCATAGCAGCTTTGTAAATTTACTATTTGAAATCTATTTTCATGACTTAGGGGAAATGTCTTGTATGTCTTGTGGTTGAAAAAATCCTTCAAATCATTGTAGATCATCTTGTAGTACTTCAGTCACTCAAATTCATCAAAGATCAATCATCTAGAAGCTAAATAAAAGAAGTTTTGACAAGATTTATACAAAGAAAGAGTTGAGTCATGAAGTAACAACAATATGTTACATAAACTTGAGATCTGGGCATTGCTAAGCAAACCTGGATGTTGATGGCATCTCTTCACACAGACCTGACAGAAGCTGCCCATAGTTGATCCGGTTTTAGATAAATCAGTGGGTCTGTCGGCAAACCCTAGATACGTTTTAGAATCTAGATTATTTTAGATGCAATTTGCTGCCTTTTCAAAACAGAATTTGCGTAAAAATGAACCAATATTTACCGTAAAAATCTAATTTTTACCAAGCAATATTGTTTTTTTTTAAAAAGAGTAACTTAGCTCAAAATTTGGTCCAACGAAAGCTGCACCAACCAGACTGGTTCCCCCAGGCCTGTCACAGGTCTTGCTGAATTGAAAGTTTATATTTTTATATGTTTCTGATTTCTCTCACTTTCTTGAAGTTTTTAAGTGTTTACTTATTTCAGGTTCCATTACTGAGATGCTCTCAACCACTGTGTGGACCTCAGGGCAAACGATGCAAGGAAGACGAGAAATTTCTCAGTTTAATTCTTCAACGTCATCAAAAGAAAGGATTTATTTTCGATACTAGATCAAGTTCCACCATTAGTTCACATAAAAATAAAGGTAAAATTTATTGTTTAATTCGGCCTTGCTTTACCAGGCCTGTATAACCATAATGGCAATGGACAATGGCTATGGCAAAAGATGAAGCACATAATTTAGAATGCAATTTATATTGTGAAGTAATTTGGAACAAATTAGGTCACTTTGTATAAAGTGCTCCAGAACTACCGCAGGATATACTATGCAAGTAGAATAGGGTTACCCCCCACATTATTTGTCATTCAGTATATAGTCATGGAAATGGCCTAAACACTTACCTTGTGGAACTTTTTCCTATAGCATATATACAGAATGCTCCATTTTTCACCCTGACCCGTTTTGCCCTGAATTACTCGATATATTTGAATTGAAACTTATTTGGTAAGATATTTGCATTTGAAAAATATCAAATATTAGTTAAAACTAATTGTAAATGTGTTGTGCCATTAATGTTAATTTATCAGAAAAGCATTAAGTTAACTAGCATATTAGATTTAACCTAAAGCCATGGTGAAAGGCTTCCAACATTTGGTGCAACATTTGAACAAAAATGTTTAAAGTTCTTGTTTATCTAAGTGAGTTCGGTCAAAGGCGGGCAACGTGTTGCACAGCATAAACTCTATAGGCTTAAACTATATATTTCTGCTGTAAGTATTAGAATGTTTAGTAGATTTATTCTAGCTTAAGACTGATGAATTACATTGAACTGGTTTTTTTGGAAAGAACTTCTCAACTGAACTTGTTTGCATGATTTAACAGGCGGAGGAACGGAATCAGAATCGAAATATCCACAGTGGAAGAGAGTAATTCTTGGAATTGAAAGGTACTCATCACTTCCTGATAGCATTAGTAAACTAGATGAGGCATGTGCAGATACAAGAAGTGGTGCATGGCTATCCAAGTTAGAAAGTAGTGGCTGGCTGTCCATGGTTGAAGCTGTTCTCACAGCCGCAAACACAATTGCTGAGTATATTGATGTGCAAGGTTAGTAAATTGAAAATTATCATGGATGATTCTCATGATAAAATTTATTCTATAACTAGCGTCTACCGCAGGGCGCTGCGCGCCCTTGCGGTATCCACTTTCTCAGTGCTTTGCACTTCGCTACGTCCATTTCCTCAGCGCTTCGCGCCTCGTCTTCATAAATTCTGAGTTTTTACCGAATTTGAAAGAACACTTCTATGCCAACTAATATAACTTTCATGACAACAAATACTTCTTTTGAGACACTTGTTCTATCAATTCAGCCCTTCGTGCCTTGTATTTATAGAGTCTGCTCACCCTTGCGGGCATCCACTTTCACAGTGTTTCGCACTTCGCTATGTCCATTTCCTCAGCGCTTACTGCCTTGTATTCATAGATTTTGTACGATTTGAAAAATTATTTCTATGGCAACTACGATAACATTTATAGCAACAAATACTACTATGGAGACAGTACATAAATTTGACGTCACAATCAAACTTAAATGATTTTTGTATGTCTCTAACCAAACTGAGAAAGAAATAAAGCTACAGACTGTTGGTTGATTTGACGTCAGAATGGCATCAAAGAAAACCAGATTTTAACGCAATTTATCTCAACTTCTCGTCACATTTTTGCTTTTCCTCTTCTATTTCTAAACGATTTGTAAAATATTTTCATCTAAGGACACTCCCGAATAAATTCTGGTTTTAATGATACCTTTCAATTTGCTGTGCGTTTAGTGGTTCTTGAGTTTTAAGCGGACAAACATACATACATACATACATACATACATACAAACATACATACAAACAGTTCTGTTTTATATATATAGACTAGCGTCTACCGCAGGGCGCTGCGCGCCCTTGCGGTATCCACTTTCTCAGTGCTTTGCACTTCGCTACGTCCATTTCCTCAGCGCTTCGCGCCTCGTTTTCATAAATTCTGTGTTTTTACCGAATTTGAAAGAACACTTCTTTACCAACTAATATAACTTTCATTAGCATTCAAATAGTTCATTTGAGACAGTTGTCCTATCCATTTCTTCAGCGCTTCGCGCTTTGTATTTATAGAGTCCACTTTCACAGTGTTTCGCACTCTGTAATGTCCATTTCCTCAGCGTCTCGAGCCTCGTATTCATAGATTTTGTACTATTTGTACAATTACTTCTATGGCAACTAAGATAACATTCATAACAACAAATTCTGCTATGGAGACAGTACATAAATTTGACGTCACATTAGATCAAACTTAAATGTTTTTGTATATCTCTGACCAAACTTAGAAAGAAATGCAGCTACAGACTGGTAGTTGATTTGACGACATAATGGCTTCAAAGAAATCTGTATTCGAACGCATTTTATCTCAACTACTCGTCACATTTTTGCTTCTCCTCTTTTATTTCTAAACGCTTTGTAAAATATTTTCAGCTAAGGACACTTCCGAATAAATTCTTGTTAGAATGATACCTTTCATTGTGCTGTGCGTGAAGTAGTTATTGAGTTTTAAGCGGACAAATATACATACATACATACATACATACATACAAACATACGTACAAACAGTTCTGTTTTATATATATAGATTTTCTATTTTTCTATTTACAAATTAAAGCAGTGGGAAATTCTAAAATAAAATGAATAACATGAACCACTGGTAAAATTAAGTACCTCAAGATAATAGACATTCTATGCTTTTGAACATTGCTAATTATTCAAAACTGTGTGGAAAAAAGAATACCTGATAATTTCTGTTTTAGACACACCAGTGTTAATACATGGAGATGGAGGTATGGACATGACTCTAGTTGTCACATCTTTGGTGCAAATTCTATTAGATCCAAAATACAGAACAATAAAAGGGTGAGATTATATGCAATAACTCTTTGTTTTAATTCTCAAAGTAAAGCATTTATGGTAAAAAGGACAAATTAATGGACTGGTCAGCCCGTTAGTGGTGAAAACGGCCCGGATAAAATCCTGTTAGTGTGTGATAGCATTGATGGAAAATATAGAATCACTTCTCTTGCTGTACACTTGCAGTAAAGTATACCCTTGACTACCTGAACACAGGCTGGAGTCCAATTTGTGTCTGGTCGTTTGTATAATCGGGAAGAAATGTTTACCTGCTAAACTAAATTTACCTATAGTAAAATACAGGGCAAAAAGCTTTTGATCCTGCTAACGGTAAACACTTCGTTAGAGTTTTATGCAAAAATCTAATTTTTCTCAAATCTAATATGAATGTTTTCATTCGAGAATGAGAGCCCACTCTCCCTAATTCATAGTCATGTTTAAAGTTGTACGAAGTCTGTTATTCAGATTGCTCAATACATTGAAGTATAGCGGTATATATACAAATATACTACCGAGAAGGCAAGACTTAAGGAAGTGAACTCTTCATCTCGACAAGCATTGTTTCGTGGTTTCCCAATCATCAGGAGATGCTGTCATAGTTCTAGTAATGGAGATGTAGTTTGATCAAAACAATGATCTAGTGCAGACCAATTTACTTCCAATAGATGAGTAGTACCATGATTAAAGTTTCCACTAACGTTTCAGACCGTAATAAAATTGGTGATTGACTTTGATAACTGGCATAGGAATGAAGCGTACTTCTCATACAATTTATTCTTTTATTCGTCTTATCAACAATACCACACCACGCATTGAATAATGTTTACTAGCTTTACATCATGATTGGGCACACTACCAAAGTGAGGGAAGCAGACAGAAACGAGGCTAAGCGTGCGAGAGAATGTTTGGTCGATCCATTTAGGAGGCTATTCATCAGATTTCAAAAGTTATCTTATGTTCATATGGTATAAATTCATTGGTTAATATTATTTATTTAATCTGTTTCTATAGACATGCACGGCCCTAGAATCGTACATTGTCTCACTACTGACTTGATTTCTATTTTTGTTACGGTGTATTACAACTACAATTACAATTACAACTACAATTTTTACACGTTTAAATGAAAACTTTTCTTTAAAAGCTACCTTTGAGAAATAGTTTCATCAATTTTCAGTGTATTACATGTTATACTGACCATGTTCATGACATCTGAATTTATGTTTCAGTTTACAAAGTTTGGTGGTACGGGAGTGGATATGGGCTGGTCATCCGTTTTCTAGACGAAACATGAAGCTGGGTGTTAGTTTGTCAAGATATAAAGGACAAGGAGCAGTTTTCTTATTATTTTTCGACGCACTCCACCAGGTAACAAATCGAATGAGTTATCAAAATGTTGTAATTTGCAGTTGGAAGAACTCGAACTCCTTGGTTAGGAACATAGTACCTTAGGATTTGTGTTATACGGCAAAAAATCCAAGTGTTTCAGGCAATAAGTGTTAGCAGGGATAAGACGTTGACATATAGGTTGCCACGTGTTACTATCAAGTTTCAAACCTAAAATTGTGTACATACATACAATCATTGTTGACTGAAGGATAAGTGAAAGGAGCAAATATAATTTTAGATAACACATGAAATAAATGTAAAAAAATCCTGAAGTCAAAGATAACCTTAGAAATGTCTTTAAACTTGAGGAGAAGCAGTATTTGGAAGTTTAAGGAGAAGCAGGCTTTGGATTTGAAGCCCCCGGTGCGCAGTGGTATTGCACTAGAGTACGAATAAGAGGTCGTCCTGCTTCGGTCATTTTCATAAATTATCTCGAATGTATTTAAAGATGTCTGTTATCATATCAATTTCTGAACTGCGACTTTATGTTCCTCTAGAGTCGAGAGACAAACTAGGTAGGCTCGTTCTTGGGCAATCTCATTTCGATTCAAGTGTTGCTGAAATTCCAAGAACGTGTCAAGCTCGTAATTTTCTAAACAGAATTAGTAGTTCAATAGGTTCAATCAAGTGCTCACAGAATCTAAGTCTGGAAAAGATATCAGTCTATCAATATCAGATTTTCGTTTCTGAACTGAGAGGTTTGATTGAAACCAAGCGGTTTGTATAAGTCTAAACTCACAGTTGAGAATTGAAATATGAATTATTTCACCAACTAAATAAACCCAACTCCCTCCCTCTCAACCCTAGCTTATGTGCTTTGTAGCAGAAAAGTACAATCTGTAAGGTGCATGGTTCCTAATCAAGGAGTCATTCTTTCATGGCTTATCTCTTTCTCTGCTGTTATCTGGCGTTCCTGTCTTCAGCAAACCCGTATTTGATTGTCGTATACATTCTTTTTTATAAGAAAAAGTTGTAGGGGATGAACACGAGCCATAAATTTTGCCGAAATTCAAGAACAAAGTAAAGCTTTTTTGGTACAACATAATAGTTCTAAGAAATAATCTTAAGACTTAGAGATACTTACGAAATAAGCAGATTGACAGCACATTAGTATGTCAGACAGGCCAAGAGATTCAACATTTGCAACAGTTAACACAAATAGCAAGAATAAGCCTCAAAATCATTACAAAAGTAAGGGCAATTGAAGAATATTTCAGCCTGGAAATAGAAGGATATTTGAGAATAGCCATCTTCAAACTAATTTCACTGGTTCATATAAAAAACAGATTGTATGTGAAAACTCACAGTTAACCAATACATAAACGAAAAATCAAAAAAGAATGTTGTAATTTGTTGATCATTATTTTTCTTCATGACATTACTCAGATATAAAACCTGCACATCTACCGACATCTTGGGAGGTACTTTCATATCAAAAGCAAGGTGCACAAGGCGACAAGGTGCACAGTCCAGATTTCAGTAGGATTCCAAACAGTTTAGGGAATCTTATCTTTTGTTTATACCTGGCTCGGAAATCTTGAAAAAGTTTTGACAATTTGGCCACAGGCATGTTGTGCAAGAAACTGAATAAAACATGAGCAGTACTCAAAAATATGTTTAATAAATTTCTGACTTTTTGAATGGATGAAAATTTGTACCAAAATATACGATAAAGCATTTGATGTTCAACAATGTCCAACACATATTTCATGAAAATTCTTTTATCGTGTGGACGAGCGTTTAGTTAAGATAAAAGAAATGAGTAAGTAAGTATTTATTCGCCACAAAATTGAATATCAGTCGAGATAATTTGTGAGAATGAAAATGACCCGAGTAGGACTCGAAAGTTGTCGCCCTTCGGCAGGTCCAGTGTAGTGTCAAAGAGCCCGGATAGGTTCGTCTCTGCATTCAGTGAGTGGTGGTGCAATTTGTGTGAATGAAATGGCCTGGGTTTCTCGAAGCCCCAGTTGCGTAGATAAATGCAGTAGATAAATGCAGAAAAGAAGATAGATACGCAGAAAAGAATTGATTTGGTACCGGTCTCATTCTATCAAGAGAGATCTTATGCAAAACAAAAACTTATCAAAAATATCGTTACACAGGCTGAAGATTCCTCTTGAAAGGATGAGACCGGTACTAAATCAATTCGCTTTTCTGCATATCTATCCATGATGATCCCTAAAGAACATGTAATGCCTTTCGAGTCTCAACTTATGATTATCATTTTGATTTCAGATTATTAATCAATATCCTTCATCATTTGAATACAATGAAAATCTATTATGTCTTCTTTGTGAGCATTCATATGCCTCTCAATATGGTAAGTGAAACCATGTTTAATGTGCCTCGTTTAGGTTAATTCTCTTCTTTATTTGACTGATTGTTAACATATTTTGTGATCCAGTTTGTCTCATGCAAGCGTTCTCGGCTCTCTATCTGGAACCATATTTGAGCTGCCTCTTTTTCGTATTTCATTATAACCATTAAGAGGTAGGTTTATTTTGGTTGGCATTTTGCCCTACCGTTATTGCTGATTGCTTAGTCTATTTGAATTTTCTGTTTCAGGAACTTTTCTGTTAAACAATGAATATCAAAGGAAAACTGAAAGAGTAGCAAGCAAAACAATTTCTTTATGGTAAGTTGTTTACTATTGTTGTTAAGAGTGAAAATTGATAATAATTTTGTTATGAAATATAAAATAGGTGAATATGGCTCGAGATAGGCGCTGCATTCGACCCAGAATCTATGCTGCACGTAAAACAGTTATTCCTTATGCAGCTTTCCAAATGGAAAATTTTAATACTTGGTAGATCACTCAACCCTTATCAAAAGGGTCTTTGGTTCAAACCCACCGTTGGACCCATACAGGGTGAGAACAGGATTTGCCAGTTCTCCTTAATTCAATTCAAATTAAATCATTAGGTCACATCGAGAAGAAGGACCATGGTCCTTTTGCGTGATTAGTCTGCCTATTTAGCGGTCCCTTTGTATTCTGTATATAAGCCCATACCTTACGAAGATGGTAAGCGTATTTGCCTATCACCTATCAATACACTGCTTCGATTAGTCTACCTATTCAGTGGACCCTTTATGCTTTGTACATAAACTAAACCTTAAAAAAGATAGTAAGTGCATTTGTCTACCAACAAATCAATGCACTGTTTCGATCAGTCTACCTATTAATTGGATCCTTTGTGATTTGCGCATGAAACGAATACCTTTCGAAGATAGTAATGGTATTGGCCTATCAACACCACCAAGTCTAGTCCTTCTTCTCAAATTTTAACTCAATGATTTAAGTTTAATGTTGATGAATAATTTCAGGTCATATATAAATCGTCCAACGATTCTTGAAAACTTACGAAATCCATTATACGAAATTAATGACGAAGTTCTGGTTCCTTCTGTTGCTCCACAAAGTTTGGTAAGTTTCTTTCGTTTTTTCATTTCTAATCTTAACGATCTTTTTAAAACCCTAATGCTAGTGTTTCTCAGACAGCCTTTCAACTAACGTACACAGGTTGAAACGTGAAATGGTTTAATCCAAAATTTAAACTAAATTATGCGCATATGTGAATAGATTGATATATCTCCTGATGAGTGAGCAATCACGAAACATACTTCTAGAGGTTGCAATTTGCAAATAATATTTCAAACGAAAATGAAAGATAATTTGTGAGCTATAGTGATACCTTGTTATCATTGCTATTCCCAAATTATTTATTATTATGATGAGTGGATTCGTTTTTTTCCATTTATTTTCATACCCAGTCTCGGTCTTTGCCTTATTCAATCGTTTGCCATGGCCCTCGAAAAGCAGTCAGGCGGGGATACCGTGACGGGGCTACCGTGCATAAAGAAATGAAAATAGAAATAGAGATAAAACTACATGTCTCTTTTCTCCCAATAAATATATATATTCATTTTATGCAAAATGAAAGCAGAAAGAGCCCCCAAAATTTGAAAAGACGTCGCGTTTATTGTTTGTTAGTCGTTAAGGCTCCTTAGATTCATACACCCCAGGCTTGTCCTTTTAAAACCGTTCCCTTTCCTGTTTTTCTGAGAACGTTTGGTCAACAATGTTCCTGAAATGGGCCGTGCCGATTGGGACGAATTGTAAAACAAGAATCCTCGATGAAACGAAGTCAATTAAAGAGAAAAATAATGATCTAAAAACCAAAGCATATCAACTTCAAAAGTATGTTACTTAAATTTCTTGCTTTACTATGAATATTTTATCAATTTAGTTTCTTTTTCAAAAATATTAGTCTATATTCTATTATCATTAATGGTTTATCCATGGATTACTTTCCAATTAATTCTAAAATCGTGGATTAATGCAATCTGCCCTCTGAGCATCCCTTAATGCATTGCGCCTTATTTGATTTTGGAAAGAATCCTAGGGCAATATTTCTCAGATTCATTTACTTTGTGGTCAAACTTATTTGAATCCAAGAAGGCAGGATTAAAAAGTTGTCCATTCGTTCATATGATAATTGCTATTTCTACAAAATATTATCTTCGGTTGAGGTCATGAGGGATTAATGAACGAAGTAAGATAAGGATATTCATCTATTTGTTTCTGATAATTAAACTTTCAAATTTTACAAAAATTTAACAAACCCTTACCCTAATCCTAATCCTAATCCTTGCCCTAACCTAACCCTAGCTTTAACCCTTATATTACCGTATCCTAACCCATAACCCAACCCCAACGCTACCCTTAACCTAACACTAACTTTACAAATGGTGCAAATTATGTTTATTCTGTTGATTACACATGCATCACTATTGTTCAAATAATCTTATTATGTTTACTTTTCATCAATTGTATGTTTTTCTTGCAGGGAATATCACGAACTTTGTAGTCAACTGGAAAACGTAAAAGAAACTGAAAGGGAAACTTTAGATAAGTGAAATTTTATAGAATTATTAACTTCTAATGAATGCAAATTAAAATAAGACTAGCAAATTAGATATTAAAAGCCTGACTTAGCTATTTAAGGCCCCTGGTGCCCTTTTCGTATAGGATTCCGAACCGAATGTAACTTGTTACAATTAAAGGTGCATCAAATAATTAAACTCGATCAAAGCGGGTTTATTATAAAGTCATCAAAACAGGTTTGTGCATATTAGAAATTACTTTTTTAGGTTACGGCTTAATTTTCTAACACAATAGACCAATATATTGCTTTTCTCATCCTCGGAAAGGCCCTTAACAATCGAATACAAGCAGATATATAATTAGAATTTTACTGGATTAATTCAACATTCAAAATAGGCCATTTTTCATATAGATAAATATGTCATTCAAAAAGACCAACACCAAAAAGTCCAGGGTTTTAAAGACTCTGTTTGAAAGCAGCTAAACCAATTACCGAGCACTCTTTGCAAGTTCTTTCATATTTTTGGGATTTCTGCTGATTGTAATTATGCATGATTCGATTTATAAATTAGGCCAAATTTCATCGTCATCTCGAAAAAAATTTAAAAACCACTCGACACAGCCTCGTTCAGATACAACGTAGAGTGACGTCAGAACACGCAAATGGGATGTTAGCAGGAGCATTTTACAGAGATTGAAACAAGTGGGAAAATACTAGATATTGTTCTCGTCCCTATAACCTGTTTCTTCACTTTATCATCAATATTACCAATCTCAGAATGACCCTTTTATCAACTATAGCTTTCAACTAAAAGCAAGCAGAAATCACAAGAAATTTGTGCCACAAATCAGAATTCAGAAGCTCTGCACGCACGGAATTCTGATTTTATGATATATTTTCGCCTTGGGTTAACTGATAATTTCAAGTGCCCGGCTATCTATGTAACAGAACACATCTCCAGTAACAGAACACAAAGTATCCAAACATTTAAACCTATAAGAAACTATTGTATCTCAGGCCCTAAAACTCTGTATCTTCATTGCTCTACTGATTACTATTGAAGCTAATTAGAATTGAATAATCTAATTCTCTCTGATATTTTTAATTGGAATTTTTTAATGGATTAGTTTTGCATTTGAAGATTTGATAGATGATATGGATATGAGACTCGAAACCTGTTCTTGATCTCGGCAGCAACTCTCAAATGGATACCAGGTATGTGGTTGATGTGTTAGTTAGTTTCGTTGGAATACACCACTTCAATGACTTACATTTAGGATAGAAAGCTGTAATTTTCATTCTTGGTAATTTGTGTGCAGTAATGTTTAGGGACTTTGACTATAATGCAGAGGGGTTCAGTAATGTGGTGGGATATCAACAGTAATGTTAAGGGTGTCTAGTAATGTGGAGGATGTGCAGTTTTATCTAGGGACTTTTGCACTAATGTGGATGTTGTTCAATAACGTGGAGGGATATTTTGCAGTAATGGGAAGGGTGTTCAGTAATGTTGAGGTTTATCATCAGTAACGTACAGGAATATCTTGCAGTATTGTGGAGGGGTGTCAACAGTACCGTGGAAGGATGCCTTGCAGTAATGTTAAGGGTGTTTAGTAATGTGGAGAATGTGCAGTTTTATATAGGGTATATGTACAGATTTTTGCAGTAATGTGGAGGGGAATCTTGTGATATCCTTCCACATTCTGAATGGTATCCCTCCACATCACTGTGCACCCTCAACATTACTCCAAGACATCCCAAGAAATACCTACGACCTCTGAGTTCATGGAGGCAATAGTTTTTGTCTCGATCATGTTTTATATCCAAATGATATCTGAATGACATCAAAAAAGTTTCGAAAGAGATGTCTCCTAGCAGATCCTCTATCAGCAGGCAAAGAGAAAAGTTTTTTCCTTTCTGACTAAGTGGATGAAGTGGATGGACACTATATGAAAATTAGAAATTAAGAAACTACTTAAATGGGGATTTTTAGTTCTATTAAGTGACTCAAACAAGATGAAATAGAATATTACTAACTTAATTATCTATGTCTTTGGCAGGTCCCTATAAAAATACGTGTACCCAAGCATTGCTAGGCTGCTGTAACAGTTTCAAAGAGAATTTTCAAGATGTTTGTGTTTGGCAAATTATGAAGTTGTTTCAAAGAATTGTTTGATATCAATTTGGCTTGATTGATTAACACCTTATTACGTTACTTTAATCATCGACGTCAAAATCCACTTTCTAAAACTCTTTTAGGATTCATTTAGCAGCCCCCCTTGCCTCTCCCCCCCCCTTGCGTACGGCCATGAAGAGAGACTATCTCGTACTATTATGAACATACTAAAGTACACATTACTTGATATGACGTGACGGGACGGGGGTAACATACAACATAGGTTAGTGTCTCTAGAGGTCTGGACCCTAAACACGCAATCTAGCATACTCCTCCTGCCTTCCTAAGCCTTAGGAATATGTCCTCATTTTATATAATATCTTACTTACTTATGCTTATGACGTTTGTCTAAAATAATAAAAGAAAGCTCGACGGTGCAATATTGTCCTTTAGATTAATCATGAATATTGTTCTCTGGCTCAATCAAGTTCTTAGTCATCATGCAAAATCCTGCTCCATTCAAATTTCTATTGCCTTGCGATTTTGAAAATACAACATCTGTACTAGATGAGCCTATTACTACTAATTGTTTATAGGATCTTCGTAGTTTTAGCGTGGGGTTTCAGCGATCCCATAAATTGATATGCAAACAATGCTCAATCGAAGAAGAAATCGTATTTATCTCTACCATCAGTTGTTTAAATACTACCAAGCAGGTGGTGAGAGAGATAGGAAACAGTTTTTCACATGCAATCAGTGCGAATGAGGAAGCCTCGATCGCTGATGCCGAGTCAAGTGTGGAAGTCCGGGTCTGAAGAAAGAAAAGTCTTTGATGGGTGTAAAGGTGTTCTGCAAGAACGGTGAGTGGCTGTCCATTTTCGCAATGTATGTACATCACCCGTTACTTCTATATGGTATCTTTCTACGTATGAGGGGCACTGATCGCAGTTGAAGTGGGGGGCAGGCAGAGCAAAAGCATTTGAAGCATATAACGCAAGACACTATCAAATGGTCTAATAGTATTTCTAATGAGGTTATTTAGTGTCCTTCTTCAGGCTATACTTGTCTATATTTAGCGTTAGTTTAGTACACCGGCGGTAGTTGTAGCTTATGCAGTAGTTGTCAAGGGGTGGTGAATGTGCAGGATTTCATACCTTTGAAGAGCGACCTTCGTGGGTTTGCGTTCACACCGATGGCCGATATCATGGACTACAAAGCTTAAACCAGTTGTCCATCCTTCCGAGCTGCGGTGTAACAGGGGGGTCCACCATCAGGCTATTCGTTATAAGAAATCGCGACTCTCGAATGGCTGAAAATTTGAGACACTCCAAAACTGAGAGATACATATTTGCTAAGAAACATCCATATTGCCGAGGGCATACATCCATATCAATTGAAGTGTACGAGATTTTTTGAAATTTTTTAAGATTTATAAGATTTACAGATATCTTAGAGATTTCTATGGAGTTCTAAGATTTTCAGAGACTTTTCAGATTTCTTTGGCCAAATTTGTTAAGTGCTAAATAAAACCCCAAGCTTCTAAAAATGTAGAATTCCAGTCCGTGCTTTGTACCAGGGACAGGACAAGCAGAACGAGACTCCAAATCAACTTCCGTGAGACGATTGCACCCATTGCACTGTCAAAACAAAGCGAGAGGAGAGGAGGCAAAGTCCCTAACCTCTAACTTGGGATATTTTTTGATCATCGAAGAAAGATGTTTAAAAGTCAACTTGAATATAGTTTCAGGTAAAGCATTCATGCGTGTAAGAAGTTATGATTTGACATCGACAGAGAGAGTGAAACTCAAGGTAAAAACTTCGGTTTGCAATGGTTTTACTGTAGTAAAGTAAAGTAAAGTAAGTTTTCAACTCTGCAATACAATACAAGTGTTTTTATAAGAAACAAATAATTTCCCAATAGTAAATTCCATTGGATTTTGAGTATTGAAACTTTCTTAAGAATTTCTTGAATTTAAGTCTGGGCTCACGTTCAGCTGTAAATGACGCCTGTTTTGGGGGGTTTAGGCTTAAAAGCTACGATTGTATGGTGAACTTTCATTTGTTTTTTGTAACAGTTTCATTTTCCCTGATTTTAAAACGAAAGTTCCTTTACTAGTAGTATCTTATCCTCAAATCCTCTGCTTCATAATTCTGTATTTGAATGAAGATAGTGATTACTTATGTTGATAAAGGCCTAAAAACATTATAGAAGAAACGGGATATGCTTTTGAACGTAGCTATTTTGTGGTGCAGACAGTGAGCTTCTTATTAAATGGAATTGTTTGATATCAAAATAAATTAGTGGTTTACACCTTCACCCTTCGTCTTCTATTTCAATCGACACACCTTAAACTAATCTTTTAAAGAACACACTATAATATAACACTATAATATAAGAAGATCTAGGCTCGATTCTTCATGTAATACGATAGAGGACATACACGTATTTTTAGTAACTGCTTTATGAACAAGTCAGTACTCGACAAGACAAAAACTTAAGCAATTGGATAGGGGAATGCTTAGCAATTTCAAAATTTTATTTCTGATCCAATTGACAATGAAAATCGTGCAGCAGCCATAGAGAAGAAGGTTACAGTGGATATTGATGCTCCGGCACACTTTTGTATGCAAGATACCATCGACCTTTGTTGTAAAACAACTTGTGAGATAGTATTCTAAAACATAAATTGTTGAGTAAAAAAGCTAAGTACTTGCATAGCAATGTTGAGTACTCAAATTTGCCCTCCAGCTAAGCAATTTTTAATACTGAGCTCGAGCTGAAATTACTTTATAAAAAATGCGTGTAGCGGCCGTACACTCATTTTCTTATAAAGAATTATAATAGATATGAATAGCAGAGTTTGTTAGGTTTCAGCACACTCATTGTACGTAAAGTTTCTCAGCAAGAAGTTTCTTAAACCCAAGAATTCTTTTCTTGATTTTTTTTTAATCTAGAAGATACATCGGGCTTCACAAAGAAACAACCAATTTCTGCTCTTGATAACTTGAAATCATTTTGAATTCATTTTGATACTGGAGTTGTTTATACATCCATTCATTTTCATAACCGACTCCACACGAAAAGAAAACGATAATATGAAATAAATCATCTCTCGCACAGTTGTGCTTTCTTCTTTGTGAAACTGATATGGCATAAAAACCGGAACAGAAAACCTACTTCTGATCCATGGGATCTCGTGATCAACCAATGACATACGTATGCGATAAAGAAAACACGTGTATAGCCTTAACATGTTTTAATTGATATTGAGCTTACTTGGGGGGCCCAAAAACGCATTCGTGTATTTACATGGCAAAAGCATCGGAAAAGCTTTGTAAAATATGTTTAGCTTCCTTGTTCGTTATCGTGAAAGCAAATAATGTTGGCAGACAATTGATGATTTTGATATCACAAGACTAAAAAGGGTACTTCTTTGAAACTTATCTAGATTATGGTTTCATCCACGTTCTTTCCCTTTTCCATTCCCTGTTTGATTCTCCAGATATCCCTACATCGATGCAGCGATGGGTTGCGGGTTGAATCGAGATGTACTAGCTGCTAGATATATATATTTTGTTGTCCTCCTCTGCCTCTGTGCTACGCCGCAGAGGACGCAGCTTTCCATTATTCCTCCGCAGCTCCATGATACCAGGGGTCCTGGGTCGAGATAGTCGTAGGCAAATCTAAGACGAGCTGCCCACGCAGTGTTATTCCAGGCAAAAGGGCAAAGGAATTACAAGGTGCAAAATCCTCTTTAAACAGAATTCATGTGTATTTGTTAAAAGTCACGTGAACAAGGACAACCAATTATTTCATGTTTAAGTTATTTGCAAAATATTTGCCTAAGAAACTCTTGCAACGCCCATTTCTAATAAAAGCTTGTACAGACCAGTAAAGACACCAATTGTGATGAGATGGAATATTGAGCCTTGTCTTTACGAGTTGAGAAATAATCTGTGTTACAAACGTCAAGGACACCTTATTAAATTTGGAATAATACAGCGTTGTAACTGATCGAGAGATTTTGAAAAGTCACACGAAGATATCAACGTAAGGCAAATAAATTTATCCATTTTCAGTATTATCTAGAGATAATATCATTTAGATTATTAGAATTATTGATTTGAATCTTGTAACGTTTTTAGCTTCAGGGCTGTCGAGAGAATTGCCGATCCCCAGGGTACAGGCTTATTCAATAGGCCTAGACTCTTCTTAAACTTGAGGAGAAGCAGGATTTGGAAAATCAATCGAGATAATTTGTGAGAATGAAAATGACCAGAGTATGACTCGAACCCACGACCTCTAGATTTGTGCTAGAGTAGAATGAATAAACATTGTCAACTTAGATTTTACGGGCCTCTCAGAACCCTGAGCCTCCTGTTCACTACCCTGGTCCCCCTCTCTCAGTTTGTTTCATCTTTAATCTGGGAGTTGTAAAAAATGTATTTGTTCTAAAACGTTTCCTTGTTGATGCTTTGTAATTCGATTTGATCAATGATTTTTGGTTATATCTTTAGTAGCGCACGGTAGCTAAGGGCCCTAAGAATATTTTCCAAATAAGGCTCATGAGAAATATTGCCACGAAATAGGATTTTGGATATTTTTCGGTGCCATGATTTGAGCGAGGGTACTCTTCTCCACTCTCTTTTGCTCTCTTTTAAAGTGTTCTGTAGATATCTTTTTTGGATGTAAGCTGAAAGGAAGTATCAGTTGTAAGTTTCACATAACTTGACTTTGATTGGCATCTACAACCCTCTCCAACCAAGGAAAATAATCAAAAAACTTTTTCAATGCGATTTATTTCTTTTTTAGGAACTGATAAAACACAAACAACGGTTGGATCGAGCCTTCATTCCAAAATTGCTTCGCAAGAAACATTGCTTCCTTGCGTTTATCATTATTTAACTACGCCTAAACGCCAAAACGTCTAACGTATCAAGCAAACTTATATTCTACGCGTAAAGCAGAAAAGCAGCATTATTGTAACTACATCAACTGTATACAGAAGATGAAGGACCTTGTATCCATTCCACTTTACCTCGCAATCATTGCCATGAACTGCATCGAGGTTTACCTGATCGCCAAGAAACCAGCGAAAAAGAGGTTGAAGTCTGAGAGAATGTTGCTCAGTCTGAGCATCGGGGATATATTACTCGGCCTAAATGGAGTAATTGGGTTTTTCAGAGAGATCAAAGTCATTCCCACTACAAGATTCATCGTTACGTTTCTGAACAGCTTCATCATATTTTCCGTTACGTTCTCGATCCTTCACATCTTCCTGCTGACACTGGACCGCTTCATCTCTGTCTACTACCCGATTCGCCGCCGCACCATCATGTCCAATGAATTAGTGGACACCAGCCTCGCTGTCATCTGGGTTGTTTCCTTGGTAACATCGCCTCTCATCGTGTGGCATTCCATTGCACACAAGTCCATAATTTACCCAGTGTTCTTGTCCATTGAGGTATTCCCCACGTTGACCTTTGTACTATTTGCTTACGTCATGATTTATCGAAAGCTGCGCGGCTCAGTTATGTTCAATAACAGCAATGGCGAGGCGTCCAGGTCCTCTGGAACCAATGGCAACTCTTCAAACGGGTATTCGATGACTTATGTTGAAGCACAAGGCAACTTGGAAGTTCCGAGCACACAGAACGGCATAAAAGACGGAACGGGACTGTCAACATGCGAAAAAAATGGAATAAAAGATGGACCAAATGAGGTGCACTCTTTAAGAACAGCATCAATCACACTGCAGTATGAGGAGAAGGCTGACAGCATGAAAGAGAGGCCGGCATTAGTTGGAGGTGAAGATATGGCACAAAAACCAGACGCAACAGAGAACCACACGCCAAATGCTGGGGGAGAATTGGGTCAAAACGCACAAGATGCAAAACCCATTGCACAGCCACGCAACTCCCGCACTTACACGCAAGAAAAACGCATTCTCATGCTCGGGATTTCCATAATTGTTTCATTCGCAATTTGTTTCCTGCCTGCCACAATTGCTTTCTTGGTTTTCCTGCGTTTTTCTAAAGAATCGATGCCTTATTTCGTATTGGCCTACTTCTTTGCCGTTTTGAATTCGATCTCGAATCCAGTCCTTTACTTCTTCTATCGCTATTGGGAGAAAGCGAGGCGATACTGTTGTTGCTGCTGTTCATGATGTCTATCTAAGAGTTACGTCACACAGGTGCAATGACAATAATATAGACACTTAAGGATGCTGGGATATATAGAGAAAGCAAAATTACGCTGTTGCTGCTCTGGCAATTGCTACTTAGAAGGTTTAGAATCATATTAATGAAGTTAGATTCATTTGACATACCGTATGAAAATAGTTTTTATGGCAAAGCTTATGCATTCCATGGATTTCAGAAAATACCCTAATTATCATTAATGATCTTGTAAATAATGTGATCAATAGTCCAATATTCTGAGAATAGCTACTATCGTAGGATAGCAAGGAAAATTGGGAGTATAGTAAAATCTGAGAACTTAAGTTTTTTCGTCTGACACTCTACTGAGTTAGTACTTCAGAAAAAGAGCGAAAATGAAATTTAAAGAAATGTTATGCCCAAAGACAGATCGAAATTTGCCAATCAGAGAACAAAGGTGAATGATTGGTAGACCTTGGTGCTTAAAACAACAAAGAATGACTTCAGTCGAGTAAGAAAACAATATATCTAGAACGTCTTGGTTGAAGAATTATGTCCTTTCTACCAATCATATCAATATCATATGGTTTCAGATTAGCCAATCTCGATTTGCCTTTGGGGTATATACGTTATGGTTTCATTTTCACTCCCTTAAATTTGTAGATAGTTGGTAGTTGATACACTCCTATCTCTTGTAAGGTATTGATGATTTATGTGCAAAGCACCGAGGGTACACTGAATAGGTAGCGCAATCAACCAGGGTCACCCTGGTCCTGCCTCTCGATGCGACCTCACCTCGTGACTACTTTTTGTCTAGAGTTACAGACAAATGGCAAATTCTCTCCTCACACTTAAAGGTCTGAAGATGGATTCCGCCCAACGACTCTTTGTGTAAGGGTCGAGTGATGATTTAACTACATCTTATACCATCTTCTTATATTAGGGTTCATTTTCGCTCTATAACGTTGTTGTATTTTGAGATCACACGCTGATTGAAAACTACATGTTTCTTTTAACCCGAACAAAACATAAACAGCAATACAGCGTTAACAAACATGAACTCAACTACTGCGTCATTAGCGTCTCTTTTTGTGTGTGTGCTCCTCCGCAGTGTCAGAATACTACAAACGTGTTGTCGAAAAGCTTGAGTAGTTATTATGCATATTTCGCTACGTTTCTAATTGTTCTAATATCAAGAAAATATGATAAACAATATAAAAAATCCCCACATATAAGAAACGAAAAATATGAAATCAGGATATCCTGTTTCTTGTACAAGATGCATTTATTGCACGATGATATGTTTGTCAATACCCAAGGAAACAGAGGGATTGCACTATTACTGTCAACATTTACATGGGTACTCTTTGGAAGTCTCTACGGTGTTAATAACAGCATAAAAATATTGTGAGAAAGGAAATACTCTCTAAGGTAGCAGGCTACAGTTTCTTATATGTTCATTTCTTTTATGCGGGCACTAACTGTACAGGAGATCTACACTCATTTTTTTATAAGAACTGTTTGCAAGAAAACGTAGGACCAGATTATCAAAAACTTAAGAAACTTTAGTAGGAGATTTCTTGTGAACCAAAGGAGTTTAGAAACTTTTTATGTTCTCTTTACGGAAAAAGACGTTTAAAATGCTCGATGCCCTTCATTAACCAAGATCGTAACTTCTCATCTCATCAGATGAGAATTAATTGGCATGGGTGACATTTTATAAGATTAATGCCAGCAGCTCTCTATATCAACACGAAGTCAAGAAAAATATCTCTTTTGGTTAAGAAACTTTCTAAGAAACTTTTCCTACCATTATTGGGGTGAAAGCTAAGAAACTCCGGTACGAAGATTTAGCATAGTTTCTTCTATAAAAATGAGTGTACAGTACTGTATATAAAGCATAGTAAAGATACTTGGAGAAAAAATTAGAAAAATCGAATATTACAATGGATTCACTGACGGGTGCTTCTGTAAAAATTGTAGTTACTTTGGCTTTATGTATTATCCATGATGTACAGTTTTGTCAATAGAAAAGATTACTAGAATACAATACTCGTGAATGATTTTTCTATAGTTGTGAAATAACTACAAGTTGACATTCAACTCAATAGAGATACTGCAATTTGACATTCAACTCAATAGAGATACTGTACAACATAGGCCCGTAGGAAGCAGGGGGGGGGGGTAGAAGGAGGTGATTTGCCCCAAATAATCCTAAAAATAAATTATTCACAGCATGGTCCCTAGTCTTCCTATTGTTCTCGAACAATGGTTGCCCCCCCCCCAAATAATTTTTCACAAGCTACGCTGCTGGTACAACGATATAACTGACTAAAAGTAAGAGCTTCCATTTTTTGATGTTAGACGATTCTGCAAATGATGGCAAATCTCGTGTCACGCAATGCATGATGGGAATATGCCCCATGGCAACTAATCTAGTAAAATTTGAATGGCCTATATCTTCTTTAGCTGCAGTAAAGCTGTAGTTGTTACGATAGTTTTGATTTAACATTTGTTCTAGCATTGAATGATATACCCCACCACCAATAGACGATTGTGCAAGAGAACGTGGCTCTCATTCACGCAATGCATGATGGGTATATGCCCCATGGCAATTCAAAGCAAGTAAAATGTGAATGGCCTAATATATCTTCTTTAGCTGCAGTAAAGCTGTAGTTGTAACGATAGTTTTGATTTAATATTTGTTCTAACATTGAATGATATACCCAACAACCAATAGACGATTTTGCAAAAGAATGTGCATCTCATTCACGCAATGCATGATAGAAATATGTTCCTTAGCAACGCTTAGCTACCAAATCTAACGACTGAAACTTTAACGCAGCTTTAGGAGGCTGTTGCAACTTGCAATGTTGGTATTTATGCATTGCTTGAAGGCACATTTCTGTCATGCATGCCTTAAAAATGAAATATTCCATTTTCATTTCAGAATCATCTATTATACGCCATATTGGTGGGTGTTCCCAAATTAGGATTTCACATTTTATCTCAATGACTAAGACTGACAGCCATGTCTTTACCAAGCCCCTTGAGCCTTTATAAAAGGTTTTTCTAAACTGCTACTGTAACGGTCGAAATCCCGTCAAGACTACAAAAAAAGAATCAGAGAAAGAAAAACAAATGTTCGTATCCCTATCCTTTTCCTTTTAGTGTAATACTGTTGCAAATTGAATCAGTAGAGAGTCATTTCAAACAGGGATTTTTTCGGGGATCTAGTTGATATGCCACCGGAATAAGTATACCATCAAATTTTCTCTGAAAAAAATAGGTTTTTCCAGCTCGACTTGGTCACGAACCGGTTCCACCCGGTTTAGCAATTTTTCTAAGGTCGATTTTTACCCCAAAAAGTCACATTCACATTAATCCTGCAAGGTCAATGGAAAAATAATGAGATGAAGATCGTGTGAATTTTTAGATTTGCCTACATTTCTATTCAGGTTTGCAGGTTCTAGTGCCCCCTTAAAGCCCCCTCGTTGTAGAGCTCACAACACTTGATGTATGTTGTACCATAGTCAATAGAAAGCCTCTCCTATTGACTAAAGTACAGCTGCGAACAAATCCCGCGGTTCTCTGCGGGACTGACGCTGCATCCTGGGACTCGAGCGAATCTGTCTCCTTCCACTTGAACCGTTCACAGCACAGCGCAACGAGGGTGTCAACACATGAGTAAGCCGAACTCCTTGCCAAAGTTCACAAACACGTAATTTCTTATCGAAACCAGCGAATTATCCTATTTAAATCAACCAAGATCACAAGATGAAAAGCTAAAGATTAAATGACCTAAAGCTACAGCTGATATCTAAGTTTGCAGAAGATTTTTTGGCTTTGCAAGAAGGCGGGCATAATTTAGGCCCTCCCTGATTTCTTCAGGTCGCATCTGTGATAACTGAACCGGGAAGTCGTAAAGTCGGCAAATTTTTACTATTCTATTTGTTATGTGGAAAACTTTTTGATTATGGCTATGTTCAAGTGCTTGAGCTTATTCCCGTGGCGGGTAAATAGACAGTTTGAAGTTATCGACAAAAGACATTGCAACCTGACAAGCGTTCCCGACGATGTTTTGCGTCAAGAACGGAGCTTGGAGGAGTTGTACTTGGATGCAAACCAAATTAGAGATTTGCCGAAGGTAAATAATTTACAACTTATTAATTTATCGGTTTTTTCATTGTTTAACAACCGGAAAATACTTAAGGTTTTCTTCTAGATGGTCTAGACTGGACAAGGAGGATTAAAACTGTTTGTCACCGTTCGCTTCACCTAGATGCTCGATGCAATAATTTTTGAGCTGTAAAATTTACGTGGCCTAATTCTGATTTTTACGAAATTTAGTGGTCTCTAAGTAATTAAAATACTTCTGATGAATAACTTCTGATGAATATGAAATGATAACTTTTGATTCATTAAGAGATGCTCTTGTATTCAAAGTAGTCAAAAGCTGTGCAGACCCTGTCTGTCTGCATGTGAGCTGAGAGGTCTGGTCCTTTCCCATCTTAGTTGTCCTCTCTCTCTGCTAGGAATTCTCTAAATTCACCAGACTATTTAAGGATATCATAAAAATTTATCTCCATTTCATTGATTCCTTCTTGATGTTTGAATTGAAATCAAGATTTTCTTAGCTTTTCAAAAATCAGAATCTTGTATAATTACACATAATTTGTTGTTTATAAGCATTCCACCTCAGCAGATGTACAAATTTGATGAGATTACATCACTTGTCTAACCCATTGTTGGAGATCATTCATGTCTGAACGTTTCTTAACAACAGGCTGGATGTGTTGATGATTACTCATTATCGGACTATTGTTTTGTTCATGTCTAGTCGGCTAGATTACAGTTTAGCAGGCAGGCTCCTCCACAGTTGCGTAGTCCACGGAAAATAGACCCACTCGTTAGGGAGGTTATAGTGTTGGCTCTTTGGAAATCTTATTTCCCAAAGGTTGACGCCGCTAAACTTTGTTCTGCCCTAAAGATCTTATTATTTAACATCCTCCTCAGATTCACTATGGCACCCTGGATCAACCCTTGCAGTTAGTCTGCAGGTCTGCAGAGCCATGTTGCAAAATGCTCTGCAGGTCCCTAGAGCACCTGTAACTGCTTGTATTTGAGTTGTTGATTTAGTTAGTCTTTCCTAGTTTGAATTAGTTTGACTCATTGGAGGTCCCAGGGAGCTTAGGCCCTTTGCTTCTTAAAGGAGGGGCCCAATGAAATAACTAAAAATGCAAAATGCTATACAGAAAATATCAAACTTGGTAAAATCTAGGAGCTCAAGAGTTGATTAACCCTGGGCCCCCCAGTCTCTAAAACAGCCACTGCTCTGATTAAAATATATGAAAGACCAACTGTTGAACCATTTCATTACAAATGACTAAATTTCAATTTTAATTTACAAAATATATGATAGATTCTGACCCAAACTAAGTAAGTCTAAGGAAAGAAGGACAACATTAATTCTATCATGAGCCAAACAGAAAAGTTTCTTTGAATTTAATAGAATGATTAAATTTTCCCAAAAAAAGTAGAAAAACTGCATATATTTCTAAAAATGCCAGTTTTTGATCTCAAAGGTTTAGCCATGGCCCTCCTTGCTGGACACCCTAATCTGCTCATGATTTCAATAACAATAGACCTTTCATGCCATGCTCTGAAAAATGATGACTGGATTCAAAGCAATTTAGGGATGAAGCAATGACATTTATAAACTAAATATGATAACACAGGCAAAAGCATAGGTCAAAAGGATGTTCAAAAGGATGGATTGTTGACAATCATGACTGATAACAAGGGCCCTTTATAATGCGCATTTGTAATGTGCACATGCTTTTGATGTTTCGATAGTGAAACTGCACCTGCTATTGTGTTGAAAACTTTGTTACATCATAGTTTTGGATACTTCTTGCTTATTTTGCTGACTGAGATTAAGATTTTGTAATGGAATTATCTTTTCCTGTAAAAACATGATTAAGATCTCATTAACTTCTTTGTGCCCTGCAGACTGTCCATGGTCATATGGAGTCCTATTTGAAGCAATCCTCCCCAGGGAATATTTTAAGGATTTTTGGGTCTTCGGGCATTTTTCAAAAAGACCACACCTATAATGGTGAAGCAAGCATACACTGCATAAAGCCCTGGTAGGGGTCCAGGGGTGTGAAGCCCCCAGAGGCCCCATAAATATTTCCATTCCTAGGCATAAAAATCCCCTTCAAACGGCTTTATTGTTATTATATCCAATAAGTTCATTTCTTTAATGTGCACAAATGTGTTACTAACCACTATCTTTTTACCCCTCAACTCTCAAGCAAGGGCCACAAAATGGTAGATACCCCACTACTCAGTATGTTAAAAATGCCTTGATCCACCCTTTTCTGCCTGGATTCTTGGTAAGGTTCCTTAAGGATCATAAGTACTGCCATGTAGATCTTTAAGGATACCAAGAAGATCAGAAACGTAGCAAAACATCATAAAGCTGTAATTGTTTTCATTTCCTTTTGTTATACTATATATTTTGAAAATTATCCATTTGGCTTATCAACAACAAGCACATAGATTTAACTGTTTTATAAGCAATTTCAACATCTCAGCTATTGCAGGGCATGTACTGCAGCTGAGCTGTTGTTATAAGCCCTTCTCTTTCGGCAAGGAACGTAATTTTGTATAGTATTTTACACTTATAAGCTAGCTGCTTTTTTGATAGGACGGCATGGGCTCACCACCATGTGTTGAACTTAGAATTTAGCTGTTGCATTGATTTTAGATTTAAAGGTTTTGCCAGCTGAAACTGGTGCAATAACCACTCTGGGACCTCTTACTATTATAAGTGATGTAGTGTATCCCTGCTAGAAATAAGCAATGCGTATACTGAACAGCTCAAACTTAAGCAACTCTGAGATTCATAAATCATGCATTGATAATGTTTAGCTTATTTTGAACACAATTTAATAGATCTATCTAGGTTGGGAAAAGTTCTGGTGGGTGTCAGACAAAAGCTTGTATTTGTTGTATTTTGCTATGTTCCCAATTTTTCTCCCTCCCCTAAAGTACTTTATTGATGAAAGACTATCTTTGTAGGTGTAGGCCTATGGCGTTTCGTAGGTTTGTTGTTTTGTAGTGTTCCCAATTTTACTCGCTCCCCGAAATACTCTATTGATGAAAGACTATCTTTGACGGCCTAGGCCTACGTCACGCCATAGGCCTTATTTCCGGCAGGGACATGGGATCCCTAGTTTAACGTCCATTCCTTAGGATGGTAGAGTTGTTTAGTAGACATATCAAAAGCCACCCACCCAGATGTTGATCTCACACAACTAAGCTTGATTTCAGCTACACCTAGCAAACCGCTTAAGCCGCTTTGCCACTCACTCCAATGACTGAAATGTTCTTTTTATTTTAGCAACTGTTTCGACTGTACAAACTGCGGAAACTGTGCGTGAACGACAATGAAATTGACAGTCTCCCTCCAGAGATTGGGAACCTCATCAACTTGGAAGAGTTGGATGTGAGCAAGAATGGTAAGAATTCTTTTGGTAATATCAAGGTTTTACCTGGGGGCACATCAACTATTGTTGGATGGGGGTGTTGTACGCATACCCGATTATGATACCAACTTTTTGGAAATGATATCCAATATTTTATACAAATCGATATTTAATTTATATGAATAAAACAATTTGTATAAAGTTATCCCATACATCAAGTTCTCAATTTAACTATCAAAGGGAGAAAGATTTTCGACATTAGAATTTCATATCCGAGACATCGTAGATTGGCACTTTAAGCAACAATACATGAGTCAGGACATTAAGTGAATTATTCACAATCTTATTAGTAGCAAAAATGAAGTTTTTAGATAATTGCTAGTGTCGAGGCCGCCTTGCCAATATTTGAAAGAAGCTTTTAAGAGTATAGATAACTAGTTCTTGATTCCTATGGCATACTTACCATATTCGTTTTAGACCTTAAGCCATTTGAGGCAGGCAATTGTCTAGCTCCACCTCAATACTCTTGTCAGTAATGAGGGGCCCTCTTTGATTATTCAATGCAAAGGGAATTTAAGTTTACTCACTTAAGAATAGTCCAACTGAAAGCAGCAAGGAGGGCAAGTTACTGCCCATGTACTTAAATTCTTATGACCATGTCTGCCCTTTTATGAATTAATGTAAAGAAAAAATCACAAGAATAAACAAAAGCATTTCTACTCCAACTGTTGTTCCTGGTAGCAGGGATTGACCGGCCCATGGATTTTCTCCACTATGTTTCCCTATTGTTTGCCAGCCCCTTATCCAACCCCACCACCCTCATGTCATCTCAGAAACATTGAGAATATTAAAAATCTCGTTTTTAGGAACTGTTCTATCCTTTTAGAAAGATAGGCTTAGTTATGAACCTCCGTAGTTAACATTTCATTCCAATGGGATCCGACATCATCATTCACAAGACTTGAGTGTGCTCTTGAAATTGTTAGCTCCAGCAGCTGCAGCAGTTCTGTGAATATGACCCTTATCTTTCAATTCAAACATGCTTCATTGTTTGCTTCAAAAGATAGAATTTTAGGCTTTTGGGGATGATGCTCAGGTAGTTAAACATAATTTCATTTCAATTGCTGAACTTAATGTTTTTTCAGTGAAACTCATGGATTACGTGTTTCAACAGGTTGTTTGCCAAGCTTTTAATATTCTGAGCAGAGAAAATAAGAAAATATTAATTTTTGTTTACATTCCATTTTTGCTATTTGCTGTGAGAGCTCTTCTTCATATTTTGTTATCACAATAGGTAAGGTTATTTAGATAAGCTGAATCCTACAACAAGCAGAAATGGAAGGATATAAAAACAGTCTTTGATATCTTAGTGAGCTGAGCTCTATAGACATGAATAGACAAAGGGGTACAACAGGCTCAAGAAAGACCCACAGTACATTGATTCCTTTTTCAACCAAACGTTTGTTTCATCAAATAACTGTCTAGAAGTAGCTGGAATGCATAATCATCACTTTACTGGTGATTGTACAATAAAGTGGTGGATATTCACTACTGTAGTGTACTATTTGCATGCTGTGGTGGTTTATCATGCTAGTGTGGAGGTGATTATGCATACTGTGCTGGCTTAATATACTAGTGTGGAGGTAATTCTGCATACCGTGGTGGTTTATCCTGCTATTGTGGTGTATCATTCTATCTAACTATCTATCTACAATTGCTGTACATTGACCTATAAATAGGTATCAGGTACAATGGTTAGTATGTTATCAAATCTAAGATAAAGAATGAATAAGATGTATAAGTGTTTTGGCAGTACGACCCCTGAAGAGCTAAAGTAAGGGTGATGTTTGGTAGCTGTTGGTTTACTGTAGTTTTACCAAGACCATGAGGGCAATATCCACACCCTCCCCTATTCCTTCATTGTACACGCTCTAGGATGGGATTGTCCTCAGTCTAAGACTGGCAGAGAATAGCAGAGGCCTCCAGGAGGAAGGTAGGAAGATAGGAAACTTCTTACCATACTACGGTAATTCTGCACTTCAGTGGTGATTTATCATGCTAGTTTGGAGATAATTCTGCAGTTCTGCAGTGGTTTATGATGCTAGCCTTAAGGTAATTCTGCACTGCTGTGGTGTATTATTCAGCATACTGTGGTGTATTATTTTGCATACTGTGATGGCTTATTATGCTTGTGGTGTTGATTCTGCACTATAGTTTTGGATAATCACTACTGTTGTGTATTATTTTGCATATGGTGGTGTATTATGCTTGTGTTGTGGTGATTGTGTACTACTGTGGTGAATAGTCACTGCTGTCTTGCATACTGTGAGGAGGGAGAACTGTTGAAAGTAAAGGATTAAAAAGTTCTAGACGCCATCTTGAAATAAGATATTATCTCGTTTCATCGACCATATCATTAACCCAGTACTGTATTTGCACTGAAACAGCTTGAATTTAACTACATTTTCAAATGGCACACTGTGATTTGGCTGTCTAGTGATTACGACGCCTTTGATTGGCTGAAAAGATGGTTCATAGTGCTCTTTTAATGACGTCATTGTCTATTCAATACAAGGCCTGTCGTTGAATTCATCTTTGTGTGAAATATTTCAAATTCAATTGATTCCCAGTTAAATATTTTTGAATGAAAAATTTTGATTACATGTTATGACAGGTATCAATACAATTCTCTCACTTATTTGAGAAACATTATGCATTATTTATTAATATTTACCATTGCTTTTTGGAACCTGTTGTAAAGAACTTTTGATCTCTTAATATGAGTGCTGTGCCATATGTGGAAGACACATAATTATTTATATACTCTTTTAATCTCGAGTTCTTTGCTTTGTATTGCAAGAAATGTTCTTTGATCAGCACAGAAAATCAGAAACAGCAAAACATAACCACTAAACGTAATTACTTACCGTTTTTCTTGACTAGTCTTTATGATTCCTTCTGAAGGAAAAGTACCTATTTGTTCCTTAACGCGCTTTTTCATCGGAAAACTTGGCTCTGATTTCAAACTACCTTATATCTTATTTTTGAGGTGATTTTTCACGAATTTATCATCCCCTTCTTAAAAACGTATTTGAATGCTTTTCTGTGAAAGGGCTTCACGTTTGTGAATTCGTCTTGCGTTTATCCTGGTGGAGGCATATTCTAATTTTGTTAGCCCACTTGTTGGAATGTATTTCCACACGTTCGACCGAGCCTTGTGAATCTAATACAAAATATTAGCCTGCGCGCAGACTCGACTGGTTATGCCAAAGGAAGTTTAGGTGAATTGAAATTTGATGGTTTGGCTTCGAATAGAGGCCAACTACTGGAGGCAAAACCATCAAATTTCAATTCACCTAAACTTCCTTTGGCATAACCAGTTGAGTCTAGACGCAGGCTACAAAATGTAGGCTAGTTAAATTACTGAAGAGGATGTAATCGAAACGTTTGAAGCATGGTTTATTTTGCTCTTGATATCTTATTTACTTGGCTCTCGTATTATTATTATCCAGTAAAATGTAGCGAAGTCATCAGATATTGTTAACTTTACAACAATGGCACCTCTTGTAATCAACCTAGAACCACAATATGATTTGGGCTACTGAAGCTATCTAAAAATATTCTGCTAACAAAAATATTTCCACATTATTGACCTCAATTGATAATATCTTGTCCTTCCTTTCTTCTCTTCATTTTATCTTGATCAGATAACATTTTTCAAAATGTAAAACACATATTGGACAATTTCGTAATTTGGGTGAAACCAAAGTCAGTAGAGGCTAATCCAAAGGATCAAAAGGATAACTTTAAACAGTTATTTGCTAATATCTTTGATTCTGATCCTTAGTAGAAGATAAGAAACCATATCTGAGAGAGTGTATCGGTTTTCATAGAACAGTCTCATTGTTTGGGCACTGAATACTCGGGATTTTTGTGTTGGAAATATTTGGCAAGGATTTAAGTTGGCCATGAATTCAATGGAACCTCTTAAAGTGGCTATCTGCTATTTACTAAGACAAAACATTGGGTTCCTGAAAGCCATATATAAACCAAATCTGATACAAATCAATTGATGTATTGGTTTCTTTAGGTATCAGGTTTAGTTTTGGACTCAGATTTTCTTCCAGGTTTCTATATGTTAACATGGTAAGGGCCTATCAAATCTAATTGACACAAAAATGGTTATGCTTAAGTACTGAGTCATGCAAATGTTCACCTTCCTGTGCTAGTTCTTTCACCTGTCGAATTCTAAAGTTGCAATACAATAAAGCCAGTAATGCACACATCTTCCATCTGCCAGGGATGTGTTCAAGTGATAATGTGGGTATTTTAAACTATGGATAGGATTGACCCTATCTATAGGGTACTAAGTGGTGTGAGTTCCCTGTCCTCTACACCGGGGGATGTACTGTATAATGTCTCCTTTTTCCTCTGCTGTTATTGTGTTCTTCTTTCTAAACGTATTTTTCCTTATAGAGTCGGCCAACTATCTGCAGGGATTTGCCCCTTGAGAATATAAATGAAAATGAGAATAAAAATCCTGAGCCTATGGCCAGTGGTGGTGCTAAGGGAGGGACTAGGGGATTTTTCCCCGCAATTTCCCAGAAGTCTGCAAAATTTTCAAAGAAAAATGGCTCAAAATTAGTTAGATGTAACTTTTAGACGGAAGAAATTACGTCTACATCACCCCACTTCTTTCGAATTTTTGAGAGCTGACACTGCCTGGGGCCAAGCGTTGCTGAATTCCATCAGCATTGTGATCCAATACTTGGCAAGGACCTATATGCTTTAACCAGTCTAATTCTTTTTTTAGACATTGGAGCACTTCCAGATAACATAAAGTATTGCAAGAAACTCACAACAGTGGATATCAGCAGCAATCCCATGGCTCTGTACGTATTGCAATTTCCATATTAATAATGAGTTGGGCAAACTTGGGAGCATTTTCTATATTTAACAGGCCTTTTCATGAAAAATCTACAACCGGAGCGGCAAATTGCCCTAGTAAATGACATTAGGAGGGGGATTGCTTCCATTCCAAGGATTGCTCCTCAATACTTGGAATGGAAGTGGCAAGGGAGGGGACATTCATCAAGATGTTGAAAGGATGCGGTTGTGGGGGTGGGGTTGGAGAAGGAGAGGGCAAACAATAGAAAGACTTGAAGGAGACCCCTGTTTGCTGGGAAAATGGCCTAAATACAAATTCTGTTGGTGTGTTAATGCCTGGGCTTAATGATTAATCATGAGAATAGCAGGGGTATTGAGGAGGAGACTCATTTTACGAATTCAGATGGCAGATAGAAATTCAGATCTCTGAAAACTGTGAAAGATTTATTTTGGTATTTGATCGGTAAAGAACTTGAGTATGGCAAGAAAAATCTGTGAAATTGGAAAAATAATAACATGATAAAGCTTTGTGTCTTACACTCATTAGAGTAGTACCTCTGACGGAGAAAAAAAATTAAACCCAGCAAATTGTTGAACCCAGAAAAGGATCAAAATTGGCAAATTATAAAGGAGGTGAAAGATTGGTGAGGAGCAAACATGGGTGTACAAATTTGTTAGGTCTCATCTTTTTCCGTTGCTGAAATACTACTCTGAGCATCGGAAGCAGAGTGGTTATTATGATTCCAATTTTTCTCATTATTCTAAAGATTTATCCAGGCTGCACTCTCGAGAAAATGATGAGTAGAATAGCGGCTGAGGTTGTTAAACATCTCATTCATAATTCATCCACTTCATAAGATCGACTATTATCAAATAAAACGCTACAATCGTCATTTACCATGGGTGTGTTCAAAGACTACACATTTAAATGCTGTGTTTACATTTCTCTTCACCAGGTTGCCAGATACGTTTACTCAACTAACGGAGCTTTACAGTCTTTGCATGAATGATATCTCTCTGAACAGAGTTCCACCTGATATTGGAAGGTAAATATTCTTTGGAATAACAATTCTATGCTTTCTTAGCTGCTTCCTCCCTTTTGTTTTTTAACACAAAGTATTGAGAGAAGAATCGGAAATACAGCCAAACATGATAGCTACCTTAAAGCTTCCCTCTGAAACTCATCCCAATATGTCAGACACCTTGTTTTAATGTTATTTCATTCTGACGTACTATTCAGACGCGTATCAGACAAAACTTTTAACTCGTGTCTGGCTCTGCTCCTCTTAACTTTCCTAAGGGATACTCATCAAATTTTAATACAGGGGTGATCATGTCAAGCTAGTTTCTCAGAACCCCAAATATGTTGACAAAATGTTTCTAAATCCGAAATATGGTAACCAAATTTCTGTAAAGACTTGGAATATATTGACAAAATATCTTTACACACCCTTAATATATTTTCCCCATCTATATTTAAAACCCCTGATAAACATGATCAACCCTATTGTAAGAGTTGATTACTGACCCCCCTCCCCTACCCGTGATCCTACTTGAACGATGTCCTCATTATCCTTATCCATGCAAATCCAATAGCAATTTCAATATCAATTTTTTACTCACATCCTAAGATTTATCATCCCCTCATGAAATTTATCACAAAACACCTGAAATTCACTACTCACCTCCTAACGTTTACCACCTACCTTCTTAAATTTACTACCAACTTCGTGAAATTCTTATGGCCTGGTCTGAAGCATTACCCTATCGGTATCTTCGATTCTCTCACCCAAATAATAAGCCCACACTTTGTCATAAGTACAAGGAAGACTTGTTATTTATCTTGTGTATGCATTTGCATTCCTATTCAAATTAATTTTGTTTTTCATCAGCTTAAGTAACCTGGTTGTTCTTGAAATGAGAGAAAACGTCATCAAGTTCTTACCAGAGTGAGTTCTTAAAAACCTTTTTTGAATGATTTTCTCACTTTGTTCAAGTACTTAAAATAGATGGATGTTGAGTCAAAGCCTACAGATAAAAACGTCATTGGGCAAGAATGTATTGCCAACCATAGCTGCACCATTCTATGGGACCCCCAAAGAATGTAAAATCTTGTATTGAACTGATTGACAAGATTGAAAGACCCTTAGATAACCAATCAAATTTTATTGTTCCACACCATGCCTATGCAGTCAAATGAATTTCTGTATGAGAAACCAAAACTGCTCAGCAATATGATTCATGAAAACAGCTTAAGCCTCAGGCCACGTCAAAAACAACTAAACACCTACTCTCCTTTTTAGTTCACCTATTTAATGCGATTGTATATCACCACAATAATTAAGTTATATTCATCAGATGTCGGGCCCTTTTTGACTGCAGTCCTCATTCGAGTATTGGCCCTTAATCCATTATTTATGCCATTAGAAATGAAATTTGCTTTTGATGTAATTTTCTTGTCTTTTTAGATCATTTTCGTTTCTGTCATGCTTAGAAAGACTGGATCTTGGTAGCAACGAACTGGATGATCTGGTATGTTGGCAGTGCTAATTGTTATTAGATACCTCTTTAATTCCTTGCATGAAATCCCGATTTGTGATCAACCTGAGTTGAGAGTGAACCCAGCTTTTTGTCACACAAAGTTTCTAATAATGCAATAACAACTTTAATAGAGAAGTTTTATCGATTGTTAATTAAAGCCGCTTTGATATTATTGGCCAATATTCTGCGCCCCAACAAAATTTTTCCTCACTTAGGGCCGACCTGAAAAGGGCTCATAAGGTAATAGAATTATAATAGTTAGAATTTTTCTTAACGTTGAAATGAACCTTCGATCGTAGATCTTTTGTTGTTGATTTTCAATATTGAAGTATGATTTTCAGAGTTATGATACCCTGCTAATTGAATCAGTCAAAACAATGTTGACAAGAAATATTTTATTCCTCTACAGCCTGACAGCATTGGTCAATTATCAAACCTTGTCGAGCTCTGGTTGGATTCAAATTATTTATCCACTCTCCCTCCGGTGAGTGAAGGCATTGTATTTAGTTTCTAAACATTGGCTTTTTAACCAAGGTCCTATTCGCATGGAAGTAGGCTAGCCCTTCTAAAAGGGCTACTCCTGTTTTCCAGGGGTCTTGCCTTCTCTTCAAATCCTTCATGAAATACATGAGATGAGGGCTATACCTTATACGCAAGATACTGCAATTGAGTAACTGGATGTTGCCCAGGAGGGCTAGAAAGTTTCCTTATGAACACAATCTAGAGAGCTAACCCTCCTAGGGGAGGCTGGAAAAAACCCTTGAACATGCACCAAGGAATGCCAGCCTTCCAAACTGGACTTGAAATTCTCCATGTAAACTGATATTGAAAACCAGCTCATTTGTAAGAGCTAGCCCCCTCTCATGTAATGTAGGATCTATTTTGGAGAAAGAGTTACCCTAGCCCGTAATCTGCTACCACGGGACTTTTTTCTACTGATTAACATGGACTCTCAACTCTCCTATCTGCCGATAAGCATTTTCTGTCATGGCCAGATGAGAAATCCTGTGCGAAATCCATTTATGGAAAATGTTTGATTTCTTCTGGGAGTAGAGTGACCCAGCATAGAGAGTCACGCTGCTTCGCAAATTGTGTTACTGAGAGAGCCGAGTTCTTTGATCATTTGAGGCAATCTTTTGTTCACATGGATATCTTGACTAAACCTGCCGCAATAGAATCCTAACCTAGCCTGACTTAACTTTGAAATCGAGGAAACTCAGGTCTTAATAACTTTGTAGGCTCCAACCCTCTGGTACCACTAACTTGTCATCTCCAGCCCCCCTTATAAAAAAGAAGAGAAGACCAAACCAACCAGCTTTAGAAGTAGTTTAGGCAACCACAACGGCTACCTTTATTGTAACCTCAATGAAAGGCCTTGTTTCATTTCTTTCAGAGACAGAAGATCAATTAAATCTTTCTTTCTTGTGGGTTCCTTTTCCCTCGCAAGACAAAACACGATAATAAGTATCATACGCCCCACCTGCTCAAGGCTTACCGATTTATTAATGCCCTCTGTGTTTTCGATTGAATATGAAAACCACAGGCTTTATTCCAAAGAAGTACTTGAAATGAAATTAAAATTGTTGCGCTAGAAATTGAGGTTTTCCGAAAATTTTAATCCCATTTGGCTATAATATGGGCTCTAAATGAATGCATGAATTCCAAAGCTTTTTGTGCCTTGCGGCCTATTTTGATGATTAAAAGTTTATTTTTTGTCTAGGACGCTTTTAGCTCGGGACCTTGCAAGGATGCTTGTTTATGCTAACCTGATGGCTATCTTTTTCTGTGCCGTTGATCGTGCCCCTTATCATTGCCGCTTTCTCGGAGATTTTCCTCTGAGGAAAACTTGCAATTCTGCAAATATAGGTTTGGATGTAGAGGTTTGAAGCAATGCGTGAAAGAAGAATATATAGACGGTTCTCCGTTCATTATTTCGAAATCTTGAAATGAAAGCCTCCTAGATTGGCTTAAAATGAAATTCCTGTTTAAGGAAGTCTATTCGAGTTTAAAAAATTTCAGTTAGATAATTTTCATTACGAGGAAAGACGTTTAAAATGATGGTACCAAGTAAAGCAATGAGATATTTCCAGATCTTTGAAACACTCACGCGATAATTTCGAAGTAAACGAAGACAGTAATGACAATAAAGCTTACTTTCGTAATTCTGCACTACCCCCCTCCCAGTTTATCTGTGAACTCCATTCATAATCAATATGGTGTTCAACCTAGATTTAAACACTAAGTTTCTCATGTGAGAAAAGAAGATGATACTGGAAAATTCAAGAAAACTGGTTACGTTGCTGTTCAATAACGCAAATTACATTTGCAAGTCAGCATTTAATTTTTTTCAGTAAATATTTAGTTAAAAGCGCATCTGTTCCGAAGCTATGTGATACTATTGCAAAGCTTAGAAGAAGCATATATAAGACACACATTAGGTATAGTCTGTCTGACGACTGCACGAAACTCAGAGTAACAGAAGGAGAGATTGAGATTGAGATTGAGATCCACAAATCTTTTTAAAACTCCAATAAGCACCATCAAATCCCCCTTAGAATAATCACTAAGCTGTCTTGAGGGGAGTCAGTTTTGAAAGCACTCGAAATCACATCAAGCCATAATTGCAGTCCCCTAATCTTATAAAATTTAATTTCTCATTTTAGACCATACCTTATGAATTAACTATTTAAAGAAACTATACCAGAGAGGTTTACTGCCTTATGAATTAATGTTAATATAACATGGCTCTGAAGAAGGATTTAATCCGAAACACGAATTAATGCCGCACCGTCGATAAGCCTGGAGTTGTGAACACATCAAGGTTACTGTGCTAACTTATTGTCCTGGTTTAGGACAGTGGTTAGCACGCCTGCCTGTGTCCGCAACAACCCGGGTTCGAGACCCAGTGGAGGCATATATCAATTGCAGTAGACCATGCCTTATGAATTAATGATTTATAGAAATGAGTATTATTTAGACCAACGATCAATTATGATCAATCTAAGATTGCCCAATATGTAGTGTGTACAAAATTGTTGATTAATGTAGCTTGTCACATTGTAGAAAATCTCTGATTATATGTATCAAATATTACTTAATTCTTCCATGAAATCAACTTTGATTTTTGAAATGGAATGGATAGAGAATTTGTTACAGGTTTATGGAAGATTTGGCGTCTATTCCATTGCATACGGAGATTTATGCTATCACAAAAAGCTTATTAATGATTTTTTCCCACACAAAGGGAACAATAATGTACGTTGATAGCAATCTTCTTCAAAATCTTTTCATCCATGTGAAATTTCAATGTCTGACTATGTCTTATCAGTTCAAATATTTCTTTTTTTTTGAAGAGGCAATGTTATGTCTAGACATGCTTGAAAACTTACCTAAATACTTAACTTAACTTTTCAGGAAATCGGCCAGTTGAAGAAACTACAATGCTTGGACATCTCTGAGAATAAACTGGAAGAACTCCCGGATGAAATTAGTGGAATGGTTGCGCTGACTGATTTGATATTATCACAAAATACCCTACACGAGCTACCTGATGGCATAGGTAAATGACTTCAATTAGCTTAAAAGTTTTCACTTTCATTAGCTTGCAAGTTTTGATTTTGATTAGCTTGCAAGTTTTACCTTCCATTAGCTTGCAAGTTTTACCTTCCATTAGCTTCAAGGTTTTACCTTCCCTTAGCTTAAAATTTTTAACTTTCATTAGCTTGCAAGTTTTAACTTTCATTAGCTTGCAAGTTTTAACTTTCATTAGCTTGCAAGTTTTGATTTTGATTAGCTTGCAAGTTTTAATTTTGATTAGCTTGCAAGTTTTGATTTTGATTAACTTGCAAGTTTTCACTTCCGTTAGCTTGCAAGTTTAATTTTGATTAGCTTGCAAGTTTTCACTTTGATTAGCTTGCAAGTTTTAACTTCCATCAGCTTGCAAGTTTTAACTTCCATCAGCTTGCAAGTTTTAACTTCCATTAGCTTGCAAGTTTTCACTTCCATTAGCTTGCAGATTTTAACTTTGATTAGCTTGCAAGTTTTAACTTTGATTAGCTTGCAAGTTTTAACTTTCATTAGCTTGGAGGTTTTAACTTTCAGTATAGCTTGCAAGTTTTCACTTTCATTAGCTTGCAGATTTTAACTTTGATTAGCTTGCAAGTTTTAACTTTGATTAGCTTGCAAGTTTTAACTTTGATTAGCTTGCAAGTTTTGATTTTGATTAGCTTGCAAGTTTTGATTTTGATTAGCTTGCAAGTTTTAACTTTGATTAGTTTGCAAGTTTTGATTTTGATTAGCTTGCAAGTTTTCACTTCCATTAGCTTGCAAGTTTTAACTTTTGATTAGCTTCCAATTTTTGATTTTGATTAGTTTGCAAGTTTTAACTTTGATTAGCTTGCAAGTTTTAACTCTGATTAGCTTGCATGTTTTGATTTTGATTAGCTTAAAAGTTTTAACTTTCATTAGCTTGCAATTTTAACTTTGATTAGCTTATAAGTTTTACCTTTCATTAGCTTGCAAGTTTTAACTCTGATTAGCTTGCATTTTTTGATTTTGATTAGCTTACAAGTTTTCACTTCCATTAGCTTGCAAGTTTTATCTTTGATTAGCTTGTAAGTTTTAACTTTGATTAGCTTTCAAGTTTTACCTTTCATTAGCTTGCAAGTTTTAACTCTGATTAGCTTGCAAGTTTTAATTTTGATTAGCTTGCACTTTTTGATTTTGATTAGCTTGCAGTTTTTTATTTTGATTAGCTTGCAAGTTTTCACTTCCATTAGCTTGCAAGTTTTGATTTTGATTAGCTTGCAAGTTTTGATTTTGATTAGCTTGCAAGTTTTAACTCTGATTAGCTTGCAAGTTTTGATTTTGATTAGCTTGCAAGTTTTGATTTTGATTAGCTTGCAAGTTTTGATTTTGATTAGCTTGCAAGTTTTATCTTTCATTAGCTTGCAAGTTTTAACTCTGATTAGCTTGCAAGTTTTAATTTTGATTAGCTTGCACTTTTTGATTTTGATTAGCTTGCAAGTTTTAACTTTGATTAGCTTGCAAGTTTTACCTTTCATTAGCTTGCAAGTTTTAACTCTGATTAGCTTGCAAGTTTTGATTTTGATTAGCTTGCACTTTTTGATTTTGATTAGCTTGCAGTTTTTGATTTTGATTAGCTTGCAAGTTTTAACTCTGATTAGCTTGCAAGTTTGATTTTGATTAGCTTGCAAGTTTTAATTTTGATTAGCTTGCAAGTTTTCACTTCCATTAGCTTGCAAGTTTTAACTCTGATTAGCTTGCAAGTTTTATCTTTGATTAGCTTGCACTTTTTGATTTTGATTAGCTTGCACTTTTTGATTTTGATTAGCTTGCAAGTTTTCACTTCCATTAGCTTGCAAGTTTTATCTTTGATTAGCTTGCAAGTTTTAACTCTGATTAGCTTGCAAGTTTTAACTCTGATTAGCTTGCAAGTTTTAATTTTGATTAGCTTGCACTTTTTGATTTTGATTAGCTTGCAAGTTTTAACTTTGATTAGCTTGCAAGTTTTACCTTTCATTAGCTTGCAAGTTTTAACTCTGATTAGCTTGCAAGTTTTGATTTTGATTAGCTTGCACTTTTTGATTTTGATTAGCTTGCAAGTTTTAACTTTGATTAGCTTGCAAGTTTTACCTTTCATTAGCTTGCAAGTTTTAACTCTGATTAGCTTGCAAGTTTTAATTTTGATTAGCTTGCACTTTTTGATTTTGATTAGCTTGCAAGTTTTAACTTTGATTAGCTTGCAAGTTTTATCTTTCATTAGCTTGCAAGTTTTAACTCTGATTAGCTTGCAAGTTTTAATTTTGATTAGCTTGCACTTTTTGATTTTGATTAGCTTGTAAGTTTTATCTTTGATTAGCTTGCAAGTTTTACCTTTCATTAGCTTGCAAGTTTTAACTCTGATTAGCTTGCAAGTTTTGATTTTGATTAGCTGGCACTTTTTGATTTTGATTAGCTTGCAGTTTTTGATTTTGATTAGCTTGCAAGTTTTAACTCTGATTAGCTTGCAAGTTTGATTTTGATTAGCTTGCAAGTTTTCACTTCCATTAGCTTGCAAGTTTTATCTTTGATTAGCTTGCAAGTTTTATCTCTGATTAGCTTGCAAGTTTTGATTTTGATTAGCTTGCAAGCTTTAACTTCCGTTAGTTTGCAAGTTTTATCTTTGATTAGCTTGCAAGTTTTAACTTTCATTAGCTTGCAAGTTTTAACTCTGATTAGCTTGCATGTTTTGATTTTGATTAGCTTGCAATTTTTGGTTTTGATTTGCTTGCAAGTTTAACTTCCATTAGCTTGCAAGTTTTGTGTGACCACTCAGCCATCCGTACACAAAATGCAACATTTTGAAATACATATTAATAGAAATTAACTTTTCTATTATATTAATTATTATTAATTTATATCTATTATATTTATAGAAATTAACTTTTCTGAGCATTGAAATTTCTTTTCAGGAAAACTGAAGAAGTTGTCAATATTAAAAGTGGATCAAAATGATCTGGATGAACTTACTCCAGCTATTGGAGGGTATGTTTATTTGATATGATGGTTTTTCAATTCTAATACCTTCATCATCAACATGTCTAAGCTCTTTAACCTCGATCAATTGAGATACGACATGATACTCTAAGTTCCTGTGCAATACGCTATCTTCTCTCATGTCTATGGGAAGTAATGAAAAACATTTACAACGCAGACAGTAGGCTGGCATGGTAGGTGTGCTATGTGATATTTTTATTAACTTATAAACTTGGTAAAGGTGAGGCTGGTCTTAAATTTTGGCTATTGCTACAATTCTCTTCCTTGCAACATCTTTTTGAGTAATCTGACTTTCATCAAATATCTTCATGCCTTAGAATCATATTAAAAAACTCAAAATGAAACACACAACATGGAAAATTTGGTCTTACCTTTTTAAGATTCATAAAAGTCATGGCTTTCCCTTAAAGAAAAGCTAGCTCAGGCGCAGGATAATATACATACATGTTTTCCTACATAAAGGGCCTTCACGTTGATGTTCTGAAAGTGTTCTAAATTTTGAGAATCTTTTTAATGTGCCAAGTGCTGGAAAAAACCTTAAGGAAAACCAACATGATAACCAATATTTAGTATTTAATTAAACTGTTTGTTTTTGTTTCAGACTTGTCTCACTCACAGAGTTAATCCTGACTGATAATGCGTTGGATGTGAGTATTTTCTATCATTGAATTTTCATTTTGAAGACCTTGTTTAATTTCATGTTAGAGAAAAAGGAATTAGAAAGATAATGAAAGTTCGATTTTAAACGTTTGGCATCGCCTTGAAGCTTGACCAGCTCGAAAAATTTATTGTTTGGATCAATCAAACTCAACCCCTTGACGGTCAACATTCATAGTATTTTAAGTTTTAGTTTTAGTTTGATTATTAATAGGGCCTAATGGCGCCGTATCTTGAAAAAAGTAGACTAAATATTATTTGCAATGTTTAAAAAGAGATACATTTGTGTGATATTTTTTATTTGTTCTCTCTAATGAGGTTGACCAATTCCTTGATCGCCTTGACAAGAGTTATAAGTAATAGACCTTGTCTAGTGACTTCGGAATTTCCATAGTTTCGTATACAGAAGTCCCTCCCAAAATTTTTGCAACATCATTTTTCAAATGTTGCATTATGCAACAAGAATGGTGAAACGATTGCAAAATTCATTACAACATTTTTTCAATATGTTGCAATTTAGACTGCGTTTGACTTAGGCTTTACGTCTTGTTTCCAGCAAGGGAATATTACAGTATGTACTACATTATTAGATATTGTAGCTAGTATTTGTTGGGGAGATGAGATCTCGCTCTATTGTTTTAAACAAAGGCCTAATTCGTTTGGTTTGTGGAAATATAGATCTCCACCGATCTTATTTGTTGCTGTTTCTAAGCTCCAAGCTCTAACTTGATGATGCGTTTAAAAATGCCATTACGCATGCTCCAGTGACTTATTGTCTTATGCGCATGCTCCCCGGTAATTGCCCTATTACGCATGCTCTATGGCATCATGATCACGGGGGAGTTTGATCATCCTACAACTTACCAAATCTCATCTCCCAAATAAGTATGAGATCTAAGTATGCATGCTTCACCCGGTCCTTCTTCAGAGGTTTCCAATTAGTACTATTTTTAATTGCTTGTTTCAGTGCATTCCATCTACGATTGGAAAACTACACCGGCTGAATCATTTGAATCTGGATAGAAACAGGGTGGTTACTCTTCCGCTTGAGGTATGATTATCAGCTCATTCTTACTCGTCTTAATTACTTTCATACCACCCTGAAACTTTAGGGCTTACCTAACATTTTTTTCATCATGACAAATGTGACAAATCCTTGACTCTAGCGAGAAGATCTCGACTTTGAGTTTGAAATGAGCGGGTTAAAGCAAAAAAAAAGTTTTCCGTATCCTTGATAACGTCATTTTGAAGGGCACATTGGGTTGAACGTATCCTAAAAACTGTGCTTCAATTTGTGAAAAATACCTAACATCACATCACATCTAATCACCTAAATTTGAAGAATAGCCTCAGAATAATACCGAATGTGTCAAAAAGCACAATCTTATGCCTGCTATATAAAAACATTAATTAAGTCGATTGCAAAGACTCAAGTCGGATATTAGTCCAAAAGAACCAAATTATTGAGAACTTATTCTTTCTGATTTACTGCCATGCAGTTAGTTTCAGATTGAATAATTTTGCAAATACTTGTTGTCATATGAAATGAAAAGCTAAAAGAATAACACTTAAATACAGGCCTAGGCCATCGTGAAAATCTGAAAATTTTGGTATTCTAAAATAGATAACAACTTAAATACTTGTCGTTTACTTGAATGTACATATTCAGTAAAATAATTTGTATATTTATCTTTAGCAAATAGTATAAGGTGTCAAAGTTTGCCACCTCTGCACAATTCCTTAGGTTTCGCTTTCATCTACAAAATGATGATACTTCAAGTATTCACTCTCTCTTTTAGCCAATCAAAGCATCACATCCTTTACACCTAATGTTCGATTGCACTTTTCCTTACCAATCTGTTCCCTTTCTGTCACTACATCACTTGAGTCAGCCAGATTTTTCTGATTTTTCAATACTTGATAACCAAATACCAACATTTCCTTCACTTCCTTCATTTCTTTCACTTTCGACCATTCTTTGGGCTTCAATTTTGTCATATTTCCTACGAGCAATCCTGAAGTCAGACTAAAAGCTGCAATAGCTATTTTGTCTCGTAATACTGTGTTTCATAATTCACACGATGGAGAAGTTATACTATTTTTCCTCTATTAGAATCAAAATAGCTAGGAGCTTAATGGAATGTGTAGCATATTGCAGAATAACCATGATCAAGCACCTTTTGTGTGGAATTTATTTTTGCTATTTCAAGCCAATTATATTTTGTTTTTCAGATTGGAAGCTGTACAAAGCTGAGTTTATTATCAGCAAGAAATAACGACATATCTAAAATACCCAGACAGATTGGCAATTGTCGAAGTTTAACTGTCCTGGACTTATCTGGAAATAGGTAACTGGCAAACTAACTCTATAGACTAAGATACAAAATAACTAACAAAGAAGGGGTTAATTAGGAGATGACAGATCGCTTTGAACAGCACTAGAACCATTACTCTAGACCACTCTGTGTTCTTGTCTTAATTAGGCTGATACCATTGTTGCTCTCTTCTTTTCCCCTGTATTAACACCGAGCAAGATCTTATGAGGTTTCTACTAGGGAAAATTTCTGTAAAACACAATCAATAGTGTTGCTTATGTTTGAAATATCCAATGTTGTGTCAGTACTTTTGCTAATAGACCTCTTGCACAATTATGTCTGTTCTTTAGAAATTCATCTTGAAACAACCTTAGCCTCGACATGATGTTAAGCTAATTCCCAAAGCGTGTATTGCTTCTAGCAACAAGGGTAATTTGTGAGTTTGAAAGCAATGCACGCTCTGGGATTTTGCTACGCATCGTGTTGAGGCTAAGGTTGTTTCAAGATGAATTTCTTAAGAACAGACGTAATTGTGCTAGAGGTCTATTAGCTAGGGTCTCAAATCATCATGGAGAGATTCTTAAAAATTTTTAAATGGGTATAATGAAGATATTTCTATTTCTTTCCACCTTTTGGTTGGGCTCTTTGTTATTTGGCCAAGGTGCCTTAAACTGCATTATGCGAATAGCCCCTCGATTCATATAGATTTGAATTATATGGATTTGATATGGGCCTAATTGAGACTCTACCTTTTCTTTCAGGTTACCGAATCTGCCTGTCACCTTATCAAGTCTACCGTTGAAGGCTCTCTGGCTATCATCCAATCAGGTTTGTGTTTTCATTAAGGTAGATGACCATTTATTCAGTGTTTTTTCAAGACAATTTATAGGCTCGCGTTGGTTAGGTATCAGTTATGGAAATTACTTCACCTAGTTGAGGCTGTTTGCGACTTGACAAAGTCACTGATGCCAATATCTCAGCTTAGAAAATAACATGGGCTAGCTCTTCTTATAAACGCAGCGTAAGATGTCTTGCGAATGTCTAGTGATCAACTAAACATGCTTATATCACAATTTTGAATTTTGTCTTTGATTCTAGTCTCATTCGATCCTGAAACTACAAGTTGAAGAAATAGACAGCACCGAGGAGCAAGTATTGACTTGTTTTCTGTTGCCGCAAATGCCTCCACGGGCAGAAAGCTTAGGTATGTTTGTTGTTTTCCTTTATATATCTTTCTGCAGTGGTGGAAATAATTCTAAGTCCCTTGCCTCATGGGTGCTGAAGAGTAGTGGTGTGTGCAGTAGTTTGTGGGGCTATTTCGGAGTAGTATTGGTTTTTATCTCTAAGAGAGTAGTGCTTGGGTATACAGTAACATTAAGGGATATTTTGAGTAGTTGAGGAATATCATGATTAGAGTGGAGGATCCCCCACACAACTGAACGTCCCCCGAATACCCCCCCCCCCTCACTACTCAGAGATTACGAACACACATTGAGCTTCCCCAAACTACTCAGATTCAACAACCAAACTATTGAACATTACTCATCACACTGCTCAGAGTCGCTCCCCACACTTATAAACATCCCCGTCCCTCCCCCCTTACTTCTAAACCTACCTCACACAACCCAGAGATAACAACCACACCGTTGAAAATCCCTCACACTACTGAACATCCACACAATAATTCTTAGTGCTGATATGAACTAGAATGGTTACAGTTTATTTACAATGATTTGTTAAGGTACAGCTATATCTGCTAAGGTGCCATCCCAATGTTTTCATTTCTCACCTGTTGTGCAAAAAATATTGCGATTTTTCAATTTTAATTTGAGTATTGTATTTCATTTCAAACAGAGCAATTTATGAATGAAACTTACGATAATGACCCAGATGATAAGAGCTGGCATTCACCTCGACCGCAGTCTGTTCAATTCGAAGATATTGATGACCCTGGCGAGGTAAGTGATAATTACGTTGTCTTGCTTTGAACTTTGAATTAGAATGAACAACTATTCAGAATAGCTATAGAGCAGTGTTTGACCAGTACAGAACTTTAAAACGTGATTCCTTTTCAGAGCAATCTTCAACGGCAGCTGACGCCATTCCCGAAAGACTTGAAAGCGAGACACCAGAAAATCATGCTAAAGAAAACGAGGTCGAACAGTCTTGAGGTAACCATGAATTGCTCTGTCTTAGAATATTCACATCTGAATGTTTTATGCTATAATAAGTTTGGGCTTTTTAATAAGATTCTGTTTCCAAGATTCAGAAGCTTAGAGAGGTTTAAAAGAATACGCCCTTTAACCCACTGAATGTGCCAAGGTTTTTATCCAAACTAATAAGAATTTAACGTGACTGGACTTTAGACACAGTCAAGACGGGGGTTACCCGGAGGTCCAATGCTGCGAGGGGCCTGTAAAATCTTTACAATCTCTTTATTTTACATGAGGTTTCATTTTAGAAGGTTATTCATTTCAACCTCCTTTTCATGGAAATCTAAGCCCATTGAATGAGACTTTATCCTGGGTTAAAAGAAATTAAATGTCTCTCAAGGGCCATATCAACGGTTTGTCATGTTACGCAAATATTGATTTTAGACACATGAAGATGCCTTTCATAGAAAATGTTTTCCCTTACTGAGCTGCCTGGAAGATTTGATTCCTTACTCTATTGAATATTTTTCCTTAAGGCTTGTGATTCATGAAATTGTTATTTCAGGATGGTGAGAAAGAACACCCAGATCAACACCCCAGACACACTGGTGGCGTCAGGTTCCCGGATGAGCCAACTGTCATAAGCAGTGGTGGAGTTAGGTTCCCGGATGAACCCGTTGTTATGAGTAGTACTGGAATCAGGTTCCCGGATGAACCAGTCGTCAGGGGTGGCGGCGGAGTTAGGTTCCCGGATGAACCATCAGTTATTAAAAGTGGAGAGAGCCATCAGGTATGTGTGTAATAGTTATCTATAATGATTGCTATGTCTTTGCTTGTTGATGCAAGCTTCAGGGAAACTTGTTCATTCGGATGCAATTTGTATATATTACATATTTGTACAATTTAGAGTAAGAATGCAATTAAAAGAACACATCATATAATACCATCATATAAGTTAGGAAGTGAAAAGGAAAGATTTGCATTAGAGACATCAAAATAGGTAGACTAAAGCAATCAATGCATCAGTTCTGGCCCTAAATGTTCGCAAAAACTTTGCAAGAGTTACCTACCGAAATTGTGATATACCTCAACCAGGTCTCCATAGTCTAGGATACTCACCATTCTCCTGATAAGGACAATCAATTAGCTCTCTGGTTTTCTGGTATCTAGCAAGATATATTCACAGCTAGTGCGTTGAGGAAAACACAAAAAAGCATCAAAAGTTGTTGAATGGAAAGATATTAGGTTTTTTCATCACATCGAATTTATGATATTTGTTTCAGTAAAATAGAACAAATATTATCACACAATTTCACTAATCATCCCCTTTTCTAGCCTCAAGTCCTGGCATTCGACAACCCAATGCAAGATTATGACGTAATCAACAACGAAGACGAGGTTGAGCACGATGACGTAGAAGACACGGATGAAAACGAAGAGGGTCGTGGCTTTGTGAGCTTCAACCTGTCTGACGTGGAGGCTGGAGAAAGACAGTACGACACTGACTTCAAATGGCAAAGGAAGGACACTCCTCATTTTACTAAAGGCAAGCGGATTGTTCAAGGAGATGAAACTAAGGCAAGAGAGATAATTGCTAATTTGACTGCTAAAAGTGAGAATGATAATGACTCTGACTCGGATTGTCAAATGTCGAAAGAGGTACGTATTGTACATAATAAATTTTGTAGAATTTAATTGCATGAATTTGGGGAAAGATTTTCAACAGATGAAAATTTCAATCCACGCCATAAGGTATGAGGCAAGCCCAAGTTTTCATACTCGCAAACAAAGCATTGATAAACACCCCCCTCTTCCCCAAATCAATGCTGTATGGATTTGCAAAGTTGTGTGCAAGCTCCTCGGGTCTCACACGATACTAGAATCAACATCGATTTGGGGGCAGGGGGAGCTGCAATTTTAAATAATTCATTAAAAGCCATATAGTTGAATTATTGTCAAATTTTTATCAATGTATCAAGACCTTATGTCAAGAATTGTGGATTGTTTCCTATTCTTACGAAGAATCTTGTTTTTAGAGACCATTGTCGATGTGGTCATGTATAATCATTCCACCTCTGCTTTGGCTCAGCCCATGTTTTCATGTTTTGCAAAAGGAGGCTATTGTTACTTATCGAAGAAAATATAATCAACAGCTGCACTTTTTATCTAAGGATTTCACATTGTACAAACTAGAAAAATTTTTCCATGTTTAAGTTTGCTGATATTTTATCAATAATATAGCAAATCATTATTAATAAGTTCCCACGCTTCAGTCGAACAAATGTGCCCATGTGAGCAATCCTAGACACTTAGCTGTTCCTAGCACTGAATTTATTTAGCGATTTCTGATATAGCCAAACCAAATATGTTCATGTCATTTTTAGGATAGTGCTAAAATAGGAAACACAGTGACGAATGATAACTTTTAAGCTTTTTGTATGACACTCGTTGTGGTAGTAGTATATCAGAATGAAAGTGAAACCTGACGACTTGGGCATCTCTCCTTGAATCTCTTTGGAGAAGTTGATTTATTTTATTGATTTACTTTCAAGTCCAAACATAAACATATATGGTATATTTTGCAGGATACTTTTGAGAATCGCGGTGTGAGGTTCAACACTCAAGAGCCGGTGAGAATTGAAGAGAAAAGAGTTGGTAGAGTCGTTCAAGTTCGGGAAGAGGCTGAAACGATTCCATTGACCGCTGAGGAGGAAGAGCTGGAGATGGGTGAGTTAGAAATAAACCAAATTTCTCATTTCTTGATTGTGGGAACGAATTTCTCCTGAAACGTTGCCCAATTCAGTAGCAAAGGCTTGTATCATGCACATTGCTTGCACGCCTGTGCATTTTCGAACTCTCTGAAATTTTCCTGCACATCATCACTGTTGCACTGTATATCATCTGTCAATATCTATCCTTATCAGTCTGCGTCTGTCTATTAAAAGGTATTCGTTTGTGAACAGGATAATGGGATGATGTCTGTTTTTTGACTGTCAATCTTAGAACCTCGATATATTTAAGGAGATATGGTTGATTGTATTGTTTATTTCTATTATAGATGATGCAGAGGATGCTAAAGCTGAATGCAAGCTTCACAGAAGAGCCACGCCGAGGCCTCAAGATTTGATGGCGCGATTACCAGCACTGAGGGTTTCGTCTGATGTCGCTTTTGCTGAAGAGGACGAGGAAGAATTCGAAAATGAAATTCACGAACATCGGGACTCTGTTACTGAGCAGAAAACTGTCACCAAAGTTTATGAAGAGGTAAGTAGGTTTAAGGCACGAAACCAGTTTGGTTTTTTATTTTGTTTTCCTAACCAAATCTGATTCGTTACCCCTTTCACATGACAATGTGTTCAGTTTTGAGCTCTGTTCACCTTGCTCTAATTCAAATTACCGAACTTAGCCTATTTTCAAAGAAAGACTAATTTGTTTTTTCATATATTAGCAAAGTGAAGATATACATTTGAGGAAGCAAGCAAAAAAACTTTGAGACTAATTTTACAAGAACAATATGAGAGCAATATATGATATTTTTAAGCAAACAGACTCGATATGGAAACCCTGTTTCTTGAATGCAGGGTCTTACTGTACCGCACTCATTGTTAACGCCAGTCTAAAAGTAATTCAGTACGCTGAGTGCAATTTCAAAAGGCCATAAAATCGGCTTAACTTGACCTTCTCATACCCTCTTTCATTAAAACTGAGTATGAGCTCTCAATTCTAAAGTTCCAAAATCTGTTTTTTCTATGGCTGAGCACATTGTGGTATAGTGCTATGTGGACATTAGGCCTATCTATGTCGAAACTTGCGATATACCGCTACAAATGATCAGTTTCCATAAACCAAATCTCCAATAGCTCCTACAGCAATGCCTGAAAAATTACGCTTTTTCTCATCAATAATGATGCCTTCATTATTATGGTTTCTTATAGATCAACAACACGATAACACGCGAAGAACAAAGCTTGGGAATAAACATCGCTGGTGGAAAAGGAACAACACCGTACAAGGATGACGAAGAGGTCGGTTGTTTTAAATGGAAATTAAACAGAATTTCGTTATTGTTTTTATCTGAATTTTTGTATTCTGTATCATTAATTCATAAGGCCTGGTTTAACAAGGAAAATTGAATCTCTACCAAAATGGGTTCTCATAATTTTTATATGCCACCACTAGGTCTCAAACCCGGGCGCTAACCATGGATTATCCTAAACCAGTTAACAATAGTACTAGCTAACTTAGGAAAAACTTTGAGTATCATGGGCTGTGAATATACAAGAAAGCCAGTAGCTAGCAAATTTTGTATAAAAATAGCTATTATCTGTTTTGTTGAATGAGTGTGCGCTTTTCTGTTTAACGTGCTAGCCTTAATAGGGTTGGGACTGTTCCTTTAGCACTACATTTATCCGTACTAACGAAAAACATTTTACTTTTTCAATATAAAATGTTTCCCTATGACGATTACTATCCGCATATACATATTGTCCTATATTTTTAAAGACCCCTATTTTCTCGGGAAATATCCTGCTATTTCCCGTTAATTCCTCTGAGACACAAAAAAAGTCTGGGTCCTAACGATGGATAAAAAGGCGGGGAAGTCATTCGGTTTTATCTGTATAAACGATGTGATTCCTTTGTGACGTGTAGCCTTGCATCCCAGGAGGAGGTAGGGAAAATGATGAATTCAAAGATGAAAATACTTGGTTCAAGTTAAAAGTCTTGTTCGATGTTGATGATAATAGTTTCACTTGCTTTTTGATATGAATTTTAATCTGTATTTTCCAGTAGTGAAGATGGTACTGAATTCTTCATTTCTTTTTATTCTTAGGGTATTTTCATTTCAAAAATATCTGAAGGTGGACCAGCCGCAAAAGAAGGAGTTCTTCTCGTTGGAGACAAAATTATCAAGGTATCAGGTTTCTTTATTCCTTTTTTCAACATGACAATTCGATCCTACAACAGACGAAAATATTTTATAACTCTCTTCCAGAATGATGTTTTACTTTTAATTTCTCTGATGAGTTAATGAGATTGTCAAGCTTTCAGAACTACTGTTGAACCTTAACTCATGGCCACCTCGACACTATCCAATGATACTTTCACATTGGTCATTAAACCAGCGTAATCTAATCCAGGTTTGTAAAATGAAGACTCTTACTGTTTACTTCGGTAATTCCAATGATTTTGATTAGCTATAAAGGAACCTACATAGGGTATATAAAGCTGATGTTTTATAAAGCTGAAAAGCTGATGTTACCATGTTAGTGATAATTTGGAATACTTTGGAGAATATCGTGACACACCGCTCTTGTTGGCTTTCATCAATTAAAGTCGGTGCGTAGAAAGTAGCTACTGCTGCAGCAACGCGGACAGAAGAGCGACTAGTTATAAGACACCAAACACCAACTGTGCCACCTGTTATTTTCCAACCTGCAACTTTGGTTCAGTTTATATAAAATGATGGTTTAGAAATCTATTGTTGTAACTTTTTCTGCAAGTTTTTTTCAAAATTTAGAGTGCACAGTGTTTTGTTTTGCTATTGTTTTAGCCAACAAGGTCATGGTTGAGCGAATAGACCAAAACGCTTCTTTTGGTTCCCTACCCAGAAATATTCGTTATTTAGAAAAGATTTTATGATATTCAGCGTCATATCTATGTAGGCAATATTTACATGTAAAAATGATAACAGTCAAGAGAGAGGATAAGACATACGTTGTGCATTTCAGGTACTGTTCAACATCAACTATGAAACAAAGATGTACAACAGTAGGCTTCCGAACCATCTATTTCGATAAACTATGTTTGGTTGTTAAACTAACGGCAGCCTCACTTTTCATCGGAATTCAAAGCAAAAATCTCTTCCGCCTACGGACCTTGCAACAATAGTTGAAAAGATTAGTCATGGCATTGATATGTATCGACTCTTGATTCTTCTTATCTACTCAGGTAAATGACGTTGATGTCTCAGAAATGAGCCACCACGATGCTGTGCAGACCCTGAAGAATGCTGGTAAACATGTGACTATTGTAATACTCAGGGAAATCACAGATGAAGATGCTATACAGACAGCGTTACAGGTGACGAGGCTTTATAATCTAAACCAACGCTTAAGACGCTTAAGGGCATGCTTATTTGAGGTGAGCTGACACGTGTTTGGCCAATATGCTAATTTACTTCTGGCCTGCATTTGGTTGGAAGGCTTGTTGAAGGCTTGTTGGAATAAATTTGCGATCATAGGAGGTGGGTTGGCTCGGTAACTCAACTTTATTAGCAAAGCGGGTTGATTCGGCTAGCCGAGGTGACACGGGGAAGCTTTTCTCTCTCATGTAATTGCGAGCAAATCAAGTTTACTCGGCTAGCTGAATTGACCCGAGTTAGGTTTTCTCATGCAATCTCAACAAGGTCAGTTGACAAGAGGTAACTTGGTTTTGCACATACGTATTTCTCGTCTTTGGGTGCCAACCCGGGTTGTAAAAGAGCTGACCGTGTGGTGACCCGCTTCGCTTTCTTCCTTACAATCACGGGTAAATCAAAACGAGGCCTTGTGGCAAAACTCAGGTCAACTTGCCTCATGTAATCGGGCTATTAGAGACAAACAAATAAAAAATCTATTTTCAAATTGAATTAGAGCAATTTTGTTGTTGTTGACTTTAGGCCCAAAGAGAAGAGAAAAATGTACGATTCGCACCCGAACCAGAAATGGAGGAAATAGAAGTAGCAACGGAAGTAAGTGAAATCTTATCGTAATTAAGAAAACTCCTCTGGAGTGCATGCGTCCCTTCTAGACCCAGCCCTTAGACCCTTATCAAGTTGGCAGTAGTTCTTTATCTTTATGAAAGGACAAGTCCGGAATTTACCTATTGTCATTTGAATAGTAGCTTTACCAACTACCAAACATTAACTGCGAGTTTTACCGCTTTTTTGGTTATAAATCTCAACCAGCTTAAAGTCTGCGTAATGTAATTTGTGAATCAGTCCATATTTCTTCGTTACCATGAAAATATGAAAAGGATCATTTTGACTAGCCTCATTCAGAAACAAGGTGAAGTGATGTTAATTTTTGCAAATGTGACGTCACCGTGCGTATTTCGTTGATGTCGGAACACGCGAAGTAAAGGAGAGAAGAACTGGAAAGTACTAAATTGTCATTTCACTTTATCAGTGACTTTGCCAATCTTGGGCTTAAACAACAGGTCCATCAATGAAGGAATGTAGACATGTGTTTTAGAATTATTTCATGAGTGCTTCAATTTAAAAGATTTGACAGAAGTGTCTTGAAGCTGGTCATATCATTGTGACGTCTGTCAGCTCAGGATGATAGGACGAGCTTCTAAAACTGCAAATTTCAGCAGCTGGTAATAGGGGAAAGCAATTTATCTGAAAAATTTGGATTATGAAGAGAATGCCCTGAAATCTGAGTGTTTCTTAATGTTGTACTGGGAAGGGGGGCAAGGCAAGTTGGGAGGTCTTAATGTACATTGTTGGTCACTTTTAGCAACATTCTAACTCCATTTTATCTTATTGCTGATATACGTAATCAAGCCTCTAATTTATAGTCCTGTTACATACTCTAAGCTATTACTCTATCACAACTCTCGATCTCATATTTATGATTCGCTCGTTGTTCTTGTGACCTCTTGAATACTCGTTTTCTATCTTGAGCTATATTCACTCATTTTACAAATTCACTTCAACTTGTTGGCATTTCGATCACTGTTTTGTTCTGGAACACCAACAGTGTGTAACAGTACATCTAAAACCAGTGTGGTGATAACCAGGAGGGTCCATTGGGGATCTTGATCACATTTATACGTCTTGCTTGATGCTCTTGTAATTCCTTCAGCGCTCGTTGTCCATATTGAGCCCCATTTTGTTTTTAGTTACTTATCCATGTATTCCTTTACTTCCAGACAATATCAGTGACATTGAAAAGAGACCATCGTGGCCTCGGTTTCAGCATTGCTGGTGGAAGAGGCGCGACTCCATTCAAGAATAACGACAGTGTAAGTTTATTTCATCGTGTTAAATCGAGGCTAGACTTGATTCTGTGCCAATAAGGGCGTGTTATTCTATTTTGCTCGGGGAGGGCTAAATGAGACCGAGTTTGGGGGCGAGGGGGTACTCCCCGGGAATATTTTGGTGTCTACCACCCTTGAGCTTGGCTAAAGATGCAAGTAAAAATGGTTTCGTAAATATTAATCTTGCTTTTATGAGATATTCAGAAGGACAGGTTTGCACGTCAAGGAAACATTAGAGTTTGGCAGGCTTTTATAATTAACTCTATCAGTTTTGACGACTTTTGCTGAAAGCTATAAGATGGTCAACCGTTTCTACCAAGATTAAACCTGTAAATTTTATCAAAACTACATACTATCCATTATTAAGCTTAAGTTTGAAATTGTTTGAGTATAAATTTTTAGCAGATGGATGGGGGGGCATGGGGCATGGCCTGGTGCCCTCCTTGGTGCACCCTTGTGTTCTTCTAAACATCAAGAACCTAATGAACTCCGGAAAATGAAGGACATCATATGATATCTATGGCTTTCAAAGAGAGAATTCTTACCTATGTCTTTGAGCGGGATGGAATCTTCCCATTTTCTTTTTGTAGGTTTTAGCAATCGACAAAATGAAATACCGTAATAGCTCTATTAATTCCCCCGTCCGTTTTTAAGCCCCTCTCTCCAAGATAGACTTAGAGTGAAATGCGATTAGTTAGGGATAGCTATTGTATGTATTCCATCGTGATATCGACAGTAAAGAATTTTTTCTCCGAACCCTCTTTAAAAAGCCCCCGCGTCAATGAGCCCCCCGTCTAGAACCTAAAATTTTTTACGAAGCCCCGAGAGCTTCAAAAATTGATTCATTTGATGCCACTACACAGGCGCTTTATGCTGCCCCGCTGAAAATAAGAAAATCGTTGAATAACACATAGAAGTGATTAGATCGCGTTCTGAGACCCATCACCATCATATGCCATCTTTTAAATCAAATTAACAATAGCAATTAGTGGTAACTATGTAATGCTATGTAATAGAACCTGATAAAGCAATCAATGTTTAAGTTTTCACATCTTCAGCTTTTAATCGCGTAATCAAATCAGTTATTCAAGTTAACTTAACGGAATTATTTCAAGTAATTACGCTTTTCTCTTGTGGTGGCAAGCCTATGTTTGCCTTTAAAATCTGCTGCTCTCTCGCATTAGTTTCTTGTACGCGCGGCTTATCCTTGATACAATTTGTTGCTGAATTAAGGAATCCGTGATTTTTTGAAGCGGGATAGATTTTTATAGCTTTAAGTTCGGCTGGTTCTTATAGTGTGTTTACGAAACCAAAACAACTATTACAACGGGAATGTTGTATCCTTTTGTTTTAGTATTCTCAGTATCAAGCATTCTTTGCTTTTCGTGCGCATATATTCCCTTTCGATGCAACGAAGTTGTCGTTTTGTTGTTCTTGTTTTTGTTTTTGTTTTGCATCTTAAAATCTCATTTTCGGTTTACTTGTCTTGATAAGCGATAAACTTGGGAGGGGGGCTTTTAGGCTCGAGCCCTGGGGAAAAAAAAAGAATCACATTTCACTAATCGTAAATACCTTGACTATATTTCACCGTCTTAAACATACTTTATCATCGCAATGAAATGCAAAATACCATTATTATTCAGCCCTTCTCTTCCAGAGATCAATTAAGTTTGCCCATACTTTCTTTTAGAATTGTCCCAATGCGCAGAAATGCATATAATTCCAACTGTAGGACCAATGGTCTCCAGATACACTCTTAACAATTGTGAAGCATAGCAAGAGGTCTCATAATAAGAGACTTAAAAACTACATCACAAAATCCTAAAGTGAAACAGATTAAGTTTTAACTTAAAGGTTAAGTTCTAAGGTACCTGATTCCCTTTCCCCTTATCATTGCGAATCGGACAGCTAACGTGCAACATATTAATTGTTTTGGGGAGGGGCTACACAATGTATATTGCATAGATTTCTCGATGGAAGCTAACAAATATCAATGAATTTTGGGCAGGATTTTAGGTCCTGAGCTAGGCTCTTTATAAAAAGAAGCTTGTCTAGTGGAACCTGTTTAACGAACTCTGAAGGGAATCAGAAAACTGTTCGTTACATCGAAAGTTCGTTATACCGAGATGGTTATTTGATAAGGCAAAATCCAAGGGACCAGAAATTTAGTTCGTTATACCGGGATGTTCGTTAAATCGATATCCCGTTATAACGAACTGTGAAGGGAACCTGAAAACTGTTCGTTACATCAGGAGTTCGTTATACCGAGATAATTATTTCATAAGGCAAAATCCAAGTTACCAGATATTACAGTGGTATCCCGTGATAACGAACTCTGAAGGGAATCAGAAAACTGTTCGTTACATCGGCTGTTCGTTATACCGAGATAGTTATTTCATAAGGCAAAATCCAAGTGACCAGACGTTTACAGTGGAATCCTGTTAAAACGAATTCTGAAGAGAATCTTAAACTGTTCGTCATATCGGGAGTTCTTTATACCGAGATGATTATTTGATAAGGCAAAATCCAAGGGACCAGATGTTTATTGGTGGAATACCGTTAAAACGAATTCTGAAGAGAATCTTAAACTGTTTGTTACTTCGGGAGTTTTTTTATACCGAGAGAATTATTTACTAAGTTCGAAGAAGTTCGTAGTATACGGGGTTCGTTATATCGATATTCCACTGTATGTCTTTTGGGTTTCTTCCATATCTCACTAAGTACGTTATTGAATTTCCAGGGTGTGTTCATCAGTAAAATCGCAGAGAATGGCCCTGCTGAGATGGATGGGAGACTGGAAGTCGGAGATAAGGTCTTATCAGTGAGTATATATCTTATTCTTCATTCTTACTTCAGATTTCCGGATTCTTACTTCAGATTAACTTCTTCGAAAAAGTTCTCTTTTCATTAAAGTAGCGCGATGTACAGAGAAAGCCAGAAAAAACGTTAGACGTTTGCTGAATTTATTCTACAATCCCCGCCTAATATCTAGCACGATTTTTACTTTTTCATACATTCTGCCCCCTCTCCTCCCCCCTTAACAATGTTTTTTCTGATAACAAAAATAAGCTCGGTTAAATTCAGCTAGTGTCTGGTGTGGTCTGATAAAGTTCCTTTTGAAACAACATTAGTTTAAGGGAGAGGGTTGATTTGAAATAAAATGCTTGGAAAGGAAAGAAAGTAGTCAGTTGTTAAAAACAAAGTTGTTCCAACTACTTTTGGCGGGGATTGTAGGTGATAGATATCGAAAATATTGTTTTATGTTGCATCCTTTCATGGGACAAAAGCTGGTCTGATTGATCTGAACTAAGTTTTTCACGAAAATCCTGAAAAATTCATTTTTGTAAATCATCATAAATTTTACATTTCTATTTTAAATTGAAGCTGGCTAAACATTTTATATCGTAGTTAGATTGTGGTGGAATTTTTTGTGTGAAATACATAAAGATGTAAATATTTTCCCCCTTTCATAGATAAATGGAAAAGACGTGCAGACTTGTCGACACGAAGATGCCGTCAATATCTTAACAAGTTCCGGGGATCAAGTTGCCATGGTGATATTTAGGGAGCGAGTTATCAATAAACGCATGACCCCCCTGTCGAAGCTCAATGGCTCAACTGGAGATGCCCCCACGGGGAAGTACCCCTTCGAAGAAACGGCAACGAAAGCTGAAGTTACCAAGGTAAGCACGCTAATTGATTGGTTGAATTATTCAAATTATCACGCAATATGTGCACGCCTTTTCGCACGAACACGTATATCCTTCACATGTAATGCATATTACACGTTTATATGGGGAGTATGGCTTGAGCAAAGGCGAAATCACCAAGGTAAGCACGCTAATTCATTGGCTGATACATTCAAATGATCACATAAAGTGTGCACGCTTTTTGCGCACGAACACGTATATCCTTCACACGTAATGCATATTACACGCTTATACGGGGAAAATGGCTTGAGCAAAGGCGAAGTCACTAAGGTATGCACGACAATTAAATTTGCTTATTCTAATTATATTCAAATGTTTACGCTATTATGTGAGTACAGTTGAGGTTGAGGGCTAATATCAGTACAGCTGAGATTCATTTCATTTCATTTTTTCATTTAATATTATGTATCCACAACATCCCTCCAGCTAAATACAGTTGTTTGAATAAATATATAATTAACGTAATTTATAAAGTATTTAGATAATCATTAAAAGCTAAAAGTATTGCCACGGTTGCTGATCTTCCAGGGAGTTGTGCTTTGGTTGAGTTTTCAGCTCCGCAAATGATTTTTTAATTGTTTTTTAAATCTATGCAAGGTAGGAAGTTCCCTGATATTTATTGGGATTTCATTCCAGGCCTTAAAAGCCGAAATGAAAATCCTTTCTTGATATACTCAAGATTTTACCTCGGAATCTGAAGATCCATGCAGAATCGCGTGTTATAACTGGAGTATTGGGATTTTTGTTGAAATTTGTTCCAGAGAGTTTTAGGACTGTACTGAGATTGCTCAGTATACAATTGGGGATAGAGTAGCGTACAATGAGTACAGTGAGGGCTGTGCAGTACAGTTGAGAGCTAATTTTTTGGCAGTGGGGGGGTAAACATTGAGTACTGTGGAGACTTTCAGTACAGCGAAGGGTTGATATCCGTACAGTGGAGGGATAAAATCAATACAGACATTACCTAGTACAGTTGTGAGCTAACATCATAGTTGTGGGGGGTTAACATACGTACAGTGAAGTGATAACATAATGTGCGCTAGGGATGACGTCCGTACAGTGAAGATTGCTCAATACAGTTGAAGCCTGACATCACTACAGTTGTGAGCTAACATAGTTGTGGGGGTTTACATCTGTACAGTGGAGAGAAAAGATAATTTGCGAACGTCCGTGTACAGTGGAGGTTGATCAGTACAGGGGAGGTTGATCAGTAATATTAAGTGCTAAAATCAGTACAGTGAAGGGATAAGAATGAGTACAGTGAAGACTTTTCGGTAAAGTGGAGGGTTAACATCCTTACAGTGGGCGCTGTAAGGTACTTTTTTGAAAGGAGTGAGAGTAATGCTGTGGTAGGAGTGTAATCATATATCTAGCTAGCTGAATTCATGCGAGGAACTTGAAACAATTTCCATTGCGGAAAACTCAAAACTAGGAAATAGTTTGCAATTCAATCAATCAATCTATTTCTGTCACAGCCAATACCCTCCATCTGGACAGTTTCATAATCTCATACGATACCCCGCTGCGAAACCTAATTTGCCGTGCTTTTCCTGCTGCAGCTATCAACATGAATCATTAGTTTTGATAATCTCTTTTAAATTGGATACATGCCTCAAAGGCAATTTTCAGGTCAGCTGGATTGGCTCACAGGCGACCAGAGATCTTTTTTGAAAATCGACCTAAATGCTCAGCATTTTCCTAGCAGGCAGGTACCCCCAAGGTTTTGCGTACAACGATGAAGTGCCTTTTTCACTTTCAGAAATGTCCCCTGTTCGCTTAATAAACAAGTGCCCCTGAATCTTCGTGCCCCCAATTTTGAAATGCTTCCTGCATCCATGCCCTGGCTACATGACTACATGACTACATGACTACATGACTACATGACTACATCTAGTTTATCAGGCGTAGTCTGTTTGATTTTAACAATTTGTGAATGAACGTGCTAGCTTGACAGGCCTTGGTTCCATCAGGGGCAGGATAGTTGACACTACATTTATACTTAGTTGTATGAGATCGTGGGTGTGCATGGCTCGAATGTTAAGAGGATTGGGAGATGTATTTTGCGTGCTAGGGGCTACCCCAATAAGCATTTTAAACCGGTGTTTTAAGTTGTGAGGAATTACCTGATATCAGGGACTGGGCTCAAAATTTGCAAGGAGTACCACGGGATTAAGTGCGAGGAGGGGCTATGTTTTTATCCCAAGTACCCCCTCGAGGTTATAGTGTGTTTATTTCACTCGTACATGCTAAAAAATCTTCTATTTGAAAATAACTTCCCTAGACTTGATCTTAAAGGCTCTCAGTGAACATCAATGCATTGTGGTCACAACCAGAGGTTTCTGCTATACAAAAACCACGTGCAGTTTGTTTATTGGGGTGTAATTATGAGAATTTGTTAATTGATTCAACAATGGAAGACAACCAACGATTAAATTTCCAGAATTAACTATAATTGCTTTCAAATTATGAAATTTGATGAAACGAGTGAACAACTTGATTAAGGTAGGCCATCGTCTTAACTAAGAGTCTTTAAACTAAATGCATGATGGACAAACCACTAATCTCAAAATAAAGACTGGATCGAGCATCCGTCGTTCTGAAATGAAGTCATTGGCGGCCATATTGGTATGCCCAATTCAATACATGGAGATTCAACCAGGCGCTGGTTTTCTCTATGATGATTGTTGGAATGTTATGAATGCATAGAGATAGAACGAGACTGACGAATCGTGCAGCTATTGTTTGCAAGAATACAGACAATATCATTTCTTTGGCAGCCATATCGGGATGCCAAACGCAAGCCAAAGCAATGGGCTTCAACATCTCAATGCAGAAACAACATCATGCTCAATCCAGTCTTTATTTTTAGATCAGTGGGACAAACCCACGCCTTACGAAATCATTAGCACCTAGCAGCTTGTTTCCAGGTGCATCCAACTACTCCTACACTCTGACGTCATTGAAATGCTTTTGAATTGAATTTTAATCGCAACCTGTATTGAAATGGACCACTCCAATCTCTCCGATTACGCAGTCGGCTTAAGGGATTTGACAACGTTAGACCTAAAACCCAAATAAGTATATGGCGCAAGTTGCAATAGAAAGAATACGAATATTTCCCTTGGATTCCAACAGCTTGAGCGTAATCAGTTTGTGAATAATTTACCGGGTTTCGCTTTTTTACTCGTTAGCGAACGAGTGGGTGTTGTCTTACGTTTATGTTGGTTGGATGGATGTATATGGAATCATCATTGATGAGTCTTCATCTCTAATTACATCTCCATTATCAAACGTTTCTAATTGCACAATTCATTAGCTTGTCGTCAGGAGTTATTGGTGTGTTGGGCTTGGCTTATGACTCAATGATAACAATGATTGAGGATTGAATTGGTGGCTGCAGAGGCGGTTTGTGATATTGTTGATCAAATTTCGTTTGTGAGTTTCGTTTCGGTTTGTGAGTTGAAATATACTTGGTCAACGATACTGGAGTACAAGTATTGAAGACATTAGAGTTTTGCTTCAAATACATACATGACTATAAACGTAAGACATCGATTTATAGTAGAGCGGTGAATACACTTATTGGGAGAAAAGAGACAAGGAATTACTTCTTCATCTCTAAAAGCCTGTTTTAAGATTGCTCACTCATCAGGAGATGTTTTAATCATCTCCAGTACATCTCCTAATGAGTGAGTAATTAAGAAATAGTCTTGTATAGAGGAAAGGTTAATTTCTTGTCTTTTGCTGCTAATAAGTGTAACTATACATTGCGTTGTGTTAACGTAATCTGGCAGGCAATAAGTGGAGTATAAACGTTACGAAAGAGTGAATCTAGCTGACGAGCAGTAGGCAATATAGAATAAAGTCTGAAGATATTCTTCTTTAATTCTCAATATATAAGAAGTAACAAAGATGTTTATTTACAATTAACAATTTTTCGTACTTAGCCTTGTACATCATTCATGTAACTAAATTACCTTACGAAGGATTTGAATGATTACATGAATGCTGCTCTAGGTTGAGTATGAAATATCGTTAATTGTAAATAAACATTTTGTTTTTTCTTAGATATTGAGAATTCAAGATGAATATTTTCGGATTTGTCTTTATTTTGTATTACCTTAGACTGTTAGCTGGAGCTGAACATAATAGTAGGAAAGGGAAACGGGATTAAATTCTCCAGTAGTCTGGTAACTACAGATATTAACTAAACTCAAGGGTCTGAGTATTAGTGAGTGTGAGGAACGTCTTTCTGAATTTTGAACAAGGAAAAATGTTTTGAAAACAATATTCGATTTCATTGATGTGAATTTGTGTGATAACCTCACTAGCTGTTGATGCTGACGATTATAATGATAATACATTTAACTCTGGAAGAAACGTGCTTGTCCAGGCTATAGTGTTCAGTATACGTGAGTAAAGAGCAATTATATAGCCAGAAATACCGGAAACATAGCGAAACGAACATATTGAAGTATTTCTGAAAACTTTGAAGTTTTGTACCATCCAAAGACTGTTCTATTTCTTTCAGCAATGATATGGCACAATTTGCTCTATGACATTCTGTTTATTGAAACCATGTCTGCTTAAATGAGTTTAAATTCTACTAATAGAAATAATGAGAATACTGTTAGACCATACCTTATGATATAACGTAAACATATTGTTATTTGTACAGGGCTAACTTTTCAGCAAAAAAGTGCTGTTATCAATAAGGGCCTGTTATAGAATAAACAAGAATGAAAAAGAAATTAGTTTCCATTGAAAATATATAAACCATGTAATGCACTGAGAAGGCAAGACTCACGGACAGAAGTATTATCAAAGATAATGCTCCTGTCCGTGAAGATAATACCTCTGTCCACCAAGATGATACTTCTGTCTATCATAGATGATGACGCTGATCATTAAAGATGATACTTCTGTCTACCGATGATGATACTTCTGTCCATCAAATATGATGATACTGGTCATTAAATATGATACCATCAACCATCAAAAATGATACTTCTGTCTATCAAGATTGTACTTCTTTCTATCAAAGATGATACTTCTGTCCATCAAAGATTATACTTCTGTCTTTCAAAGATGATACTTCTGTCCATCAAAGATTATAGTTCTTTCAATCAAATATTATACCTCTGTCGATCAAATATGATGGCACTGATCATTAAATATGATACCATCAACCATCATAAATGATACTTCTGTCCATTGAGATTGTACTTCTGTCTATCATATATGAATCTTGGAGCTCGCTCTTATATTCTGTTTATTTCATGATTTACTTTTCTGCTATGAAATACACAAACGAGAGGCTATTACTGAAATGGAATGTTTCATAGCAGAAAAGTAATATATACAGACCTTCCTTCAAAGGGGAACTCTAACTCCCACCTCTGAATAATTCACTGGCATGTTGCAGTCATACAATGTGATAAGATGAGAAAGTTCGAGAACAAAATCTTCAGGCTTGAAAAAAGGTGGAAACACGTTTTCAACTGAATTTATTCATCATCCTGAAGTCCAGTGCCGATCAAAGACTATTAACAATCTCTACGATCACCCATCGCTCAACCAAACATCCCGCCCCCACAGCGAGCTACAGGTGATCGTCAAACATGGCCGAAATGTTCTTCATTAGTTCGATTGAAACTGCCCTAAATATCTACATATTGACCGCTGAAGATCCGGAAACGCTGGCAACGACGATTTTGAGGTTTTTGACGCAGTTGGGTGATTAGAGATCGTGATTTAGCATCGATGGTGTTGGGTTAAATCTCCATATTTGCAAACTCGGCCATCTGCTTCTCTCTCGCTCAGCGTTTACATTAATTCACGCGCATGCGGACGGTCGACATTTGAGAACTGTGAGACGTCGAGTCGAGCCGTTTGATTCTGTTGGGGTACAGAGTTTCTACCTGACAAACAAGATGCGAAAGAAATTTTGCTTCTTCTTCAAGAAGAGAAAATACGAAAGTTTTTACGTATGTCGTAGATTTTTGTTAATAATTTCTTGCGATATAAGCTGCAACTAAATGTTTTGAGCACTGTCTAGATGTTTAGGTTTTGCTCCGTAGACAAGTTTGAATTAAGACAATCGGAATAGTAATGAAATTGTGCTTTTTCTTCGAGAAGAGAAAATACGAAAGTTTTTACGTATGTTGCAGATAGATTTTTATTATTCTTTTCTTAAGATATAAGCTGCAAGTAAATGTTTTGAGCACTGTGTAGATGTTTAGGTTCTGCACATGAGAAGAGGGGATATTTGTATGTTGTATAAAGTGTTTTTAGTTTTTATCAATCGTGTTATAAGCCAAAACTAAACAGGTTGAATCTGTCTGATGTTTAGATCACGAGCCAAGTTCGATTTTAGACAATAAAATTGTGCTTTTTCTCAAAGAAGAGAAGATGTGAAAATTTTAATTATGTTGTATAAAACTTTCAATAGTGCTTTTAGCTTTTTATAATCTATCCACTTTAGTTAAGTGTTTCGAACACTTAGAAGATGTTTAGGTCCTGCTTTTGAGACAATTGAAGAAGAGAAAACATGAATTTTACGTATGTTGTCTGAAATTTTTATAATCCATCCACTATATTTTAATCCTTAACTTATGAAATTTTAAACTCTGCTTCGATATTGAGTTGATCAGAAAGTTGCTTTTAATAGGTCTAGAAGCACAATAAATCGTGCTTTTTTCTTAAAGAAGAGAAGTTATGAATTTCTTACATATCCTGTGCTAAGCTTTAAGGTGTTTTAAGCTTTTTATTATCTATCCACTATTGTTTAAGGCACAACTTATCATTTTAAGTATTGTCAAGATTTTTAAGCCCTACTCATGATTCAAGATTGCTTAATAACGAGCAAGACGCATAAGAAATTATGTTTTTTCTTAAAGCAGAGTAGATTCGAAAGGTTTTCGTATGTTGTATTTAGCTTTTTATTACTCAACTTCTATAGTATAAGCTACAAAAGTTATGAACTTTGCATAGATGTTTAGATGCTCTGAGCATTACTTTCAGGCGATATAGATGTATCAAAATTATTGCTTTTTTCTTAAACACGAGAATATATGAAAGGTTTAAGTATGTTGTATAAAGCTTTAAGTTATTTTATGCTTATTATTACTCAACTATAAGTATAAGCTTCATCAAAACATAATGAACTTTGCATAGATGTTAAGTTGCTCAGAGATTAACGTTTATAGGATATAGAGATAAATCGTGTTTGTTTTCCTAAAGAAGAGTAGTTGTGAAAGGTTTACCTATGGCGTATAAAGCTATATGTTGTATTCAGGTTTAAGTTGTATACAAATTGGTGCTTTTTTCTTAAAGACGAGAAAATATGAAATCTGTACGTATGTTGTATAAAAACTTAAGGTTTTTTCAGCTTTTTTCAACCATCCACTGAAGTTTAAGTCTCATTTTAACATTTAAAAGCTCTAGATTGCTATGTCCTGCTCATGATCCAAGACTTTCCATAGTTGAAATGAGGTATGGAAAATCTTGTCCTTATAAAAACGGGTGTATTGCGAAACCTGTAAACACTTGGCATTTGGGACCTGTTAGCCTAATATTATCTCATATCAACATAAGAGGAGATACAATCCTTTTTTCTTTGAAATATCGTTTGAAAGAGAGTCGGTTGTCAACACACAAAAAGTTAGGAACGTTTAGATTATCAGATCTTAAACAGTTTTTCCAAGTTTTAATTAGATTTCGCCAAAAGGCGGAAAATTGTGATTGTAAAGTAGATTCGTTGTTTTATGACGTCAAAGAGACTGATAAGGTTAGAGAGTGAGTTTATGTCGAATGTGGTAGGCTTGTTTTCAACAGGGGCACGGTAGCGTACACTATATTATGGTAGCATACAATGTGCTATTATGATAACTTACTAAATGATTCTATCCGCGTCAGATTTTTACGCTACATCAACATTACACTACTTATCTCTGCTTGCTTCTCTGGAGTTATCAAAGTTTTGTTTTCCATCCAATTTGGACAAAAAGAGCTTAGGGGAACGTCCATGGGGTATTGTGCAGGAAGTTCAGTACTTTTAGGGATACTATTAGTACTGTAGAGGATATTCAGTACAGTGGAGGGATACCATCATTTCTGTGAAGGATGTTCAGTACATACTTTGGAGGATGTCCAGTACTGTGGGAAATACCAGTTGTACCGTGGATTTATACCATCGGTACTGTGAAGGGATACCATCAGTACTTTGGGGGTGGTGGATACTATTAAGCACTGTTGGGGATATTCAGTACTGTACTTTTTAGGATATTCAGTACTCTGGAGGGAAACCACAAGGACATTTGAGTATTACCTCCACAGTGCTTGAGGTTTCCTTCTGCAGTACTGATGTTATCTCCCCACAGTGATGAAAATTCTCCACAGTACTGATGGTATTCTTCCACAGTACTGAATATCCTCCACAGTACTGATGGTGTCTTCCCACAGTAATGAAAATTCTCCACAGTACTGTTGGTATCCCCCACAATAATGAATATCCTCCGTAGTACTGAACTAACTGGGGCTTGAAAGTCCAGATTTGGTGGATAATTAAACTTTAATGACACGAGAGGAGCAAGCAGAGACGATTATTCTTCTGTTTACTGTTGCTGTAAATATTCTCATTAATTCATGACATGCGCAACATATGCTAGCCTGGATAAACAAAGATTTTTGATGTGGAATTCCAGAATTTCAGTGCTGATGTCTGATCAAACTGTCTGTCTTGAAAACCGGGTTTTGTATTCTGAACGCATTTTTAATTAACTTTCCATAACTGTTTGGTGTATTAAAGCCGCGGCTAAGAATATGAAAATAAACAACCTGTTGGCGGAACAAGAAACATTTGTGTTCATATAAACATGACCCTAGTCAAATCACGCTGAAAGATTACGTTTTCATGTCGAGAATGACATTCGTAGAGACGGCTTTTTAATGAGAGAATATAGATGAGATAGGATAGCCATAGCGAGCCACTAGAATTTAGGCCTCCCATACCCAGTGTTGGCTTGTACAGTATTAAGATTATCGTTGTACGATCTCAAAGATTGCAGCTATTTCATATTCGTCTAAACTCGTTTTCAGTCCCGAGAGTAAGCGACCAGGAACGAATGTGAAACGATATTCAACAATTATGAAAAGATATACAACGATTTACAATGATTGTGAAACGATTTATAACTATTTACATCGATTGTGAAACGATTTACAACGATTATGAAAAGATTTGCAACGATTTACAACGATTTTCAACGATGGTGAAACGACTTACAACGATAAGGAAACGATTCGCAGCGATCTACAACAATTCTGAAACTATTTGCAATGATTTACAATGATTATAAAACGATTTTCAACGATTGTGAAACTATTTTCAACGATTATGAAATATTTACAACGATTTGAAACGATTTACAACGATAAGGAAACGATTCGCAGCGATCTACAACAATTGTGAAACTACTTGAAACGATTATGAAATGATTTGAAACGATTAAGCAATGAGTATGGAAAGATTTGCAACGATTATGAAACAATTTTGAATCGATTTACAACGATTGTGAAACTAATAACAACGATTTACAACGCTTGTTAAGCAAGGAACGATTTTTCAGTGATTTAAAATGTTTTTAAATTTCGAAATGAATTCAAAGCGATTTGCAAGGTTCAATGATTTCATAACGATTAACAACGATTTTTCATAACTTGAAACAATTTACATGCATTTAGACTTATCAAGAGGGTTTCTGACACAATATTCGACATGACAATAACCAAATTATTTTTGATTTTTCAGTTCTTAACTGAGAGGTTGGTCTTCTATAACGGATAAGCGATGCTCTGCTTAATGCTGATTGATTGGTCATGCTAACTAGATAAACTCGATTCCTTCCCAGCCTTATAACAGCACAGCCTTAGCCGCTGTATAGCACAAAGGCACTTGGTTTCTAACCAAGGGGTTTTGAGTTCAAATCCTACCACTGCTTGACAGTCAACACTTATGACAAGCCTTTGATATTTAGCTAGACATGTTTCGGGAGAGGTCCATCTCCCATCATCGGGCAACAAGACACGACGCAAAATGTATTGCCTAGAAATCTCGTACATCTTTCTTGAAAATCCTATTTTTATCAAGAAAGTCTCTATAAAATCCTTTTGTTCTTGAAGAAATTCTTATACGCTTTAAAAGGACCTTTGCGAGAAACATGGTTTAGTGAAATAATTTGTCGATGATTTAAACGATATGCTCACTTGCTGGTTTCTTCACGAAAGAGTTTATTTCATTAGTTTTCTGCCGAAAGAACGCCGAATCGGTCAACTCTTTAGAGAACTGCTAACAGTCAACAGCAAAGATTTACGTTAAGCTTGCAAGGGAAGGAAGCTCGCCTCGAATGTGGCTGTTTTACTTAAATGAACGGATGATGCGAGTGGGAAAGTGTGTTTTTGATGTTGATTTGCAATCGTCGAGCGCGTGATTAAATTAAAATCGTAGTTTTCATGATAAGTCGGACGAGGGCCCAGCAGAACTGGGTTTCAACTGAGCATGAAACAGCCAGAGAGGATGGAATATTTTCAAGAGAGGCCGTTTTTTGATTGATGCAGGATATTATTCATTTGAACAGGAGTCTTGACGATTTAACGTTTTTTATATGTAACCTACACTCTTTTTTATAAGAACAATTTTACGAGAATGCGAACCTCAAATTTACTCTTAGCCGAGGCTGGCCTTTTTTATCTCAATATCAGTATGTTTGGAAGTAACCACCAGGCCCTGTTGATAAAAGCTAGACCAGCCTTGTAGACTTGGATAGCCCAGTTTTCTCGGATCCCACCATAATCAAGACTATCGTTGAAATTAATATGCTCTGCTCTTATGAAAATTGGGCCAGCCCTGTTCGCACATCTTGTTCTGTTTCATACTGATATTGGTTAACCCAGCTTTATTTACTCAAGGTTCATTTACAGCCAATTAAGAGTATTCAAATTATCGAATTGACTAATCAGAGTCTTCCTTTTCAAAACCTGGTTTATAGTTTCATTTGAAAAGAAGCAGGGTTTGGAAAATCAATCGAGATAATTTGTGAGAATGAAATGACCCGAGTAGTGGTAGCGCACTAGAGTACGAATCTTGAGGTCGTGGGTTCGAGTCCTACTCACATCATTTTCATTCTAACAAATTTTCTCGATTTTTAGTTTCAGTTAGTTCAACTACCAGTGTCAAAGCGGTATGAAAATCCGGTCGTATAAGCATGTTTACTATAAAGAAGTTTGAAGTTAAAAAACATTTTAACTGAAGCGCTCTTGATGAAAGTCTTGAATGGAAAGTTGGAATGACGAGATAGTCATTAAGTTTTGCGTGACTCAATACAAAGGTAAATTGAAAACTCGCCTTTTCAATAAGCAACTTTTAATAAGCAAATATTCGTCGGGTTTTCATTGCAACGATTCATGTGATTATAATTATCAAATCACTTTATCGAGGAATAGTATTTGTCAGCCATTATGGAGAGTGTTTTAGTTGCCTAGCAGTTCCAATATTAGTTGATTGAGGATGAGTTTATTATTGAAGCGTTCAGATCGAAATTTTCGAATCATGGCCGGCGAGTTTCGTAGTGTGGAGGCAAAGGTAAAACACTAGCCTGATATCTAGACCCGATTTCTTAAGGGAATAGTGTAGTGATATATGAATTATTTCCTTTTGAAATCGGGTTGGTTTTGAGGCTAGTAAAAAGCTAGCAAGCTTGTATGTGGTGGAAACGCTCACAAAAGGGTTTTAACGTTTACAAAAGGGTTTGGGTACACTACATCATTTTCCATGCGGTGGGGGTAGTACCTAGGGGGGGCATGTCATCTCAACAAGGGGTGGATACGTCTACAAGTGGGCTTTGCCGCGGGGTATTTGGTCATCTGCATCATGCGGTGGTGATGGCTGCAAAGGGGTGGAATATCACCCCTCAATCAGTCGATACACCTACAACAAGCGGGCGTTCCCAGGGTAGTTCTGCATTTCCATGCGGTAGAGATGGCAACAAAGGGATGGCTTGATATCTTGCTATGGGTGGATAAACTAACAAGGGACAGATCTGTTAACATGTGGTGGGTTCAGTAATAAGGGGCTAGGTGTATTGTTTGGTATGAGGTAGATAGCATTACAAGGGATGGCATGTTACCTGGCATGGGGTGGATACCATAAAAACGAGTGGATCATGGTCTTATATGGGGTTTTCACCGCTTGCAATAGCCAGGTATATACGTTGTATAGCCAGTTATGACGTAGGATATCATAGAGCTCCCCACCGAAACGAGGTCGTTAAAAAAGAGATTATTCAGACTCGGAAGATTCAGAATTATTTACCAAGCCCAAATTTCAAGCATTTATTTGTTGCTAACGTTTGAAAATACGCCAGGTTGATCAAGTCTAATGTATAATCGTATTGAACTCAAGTTTACACTGAAGTATCCCGTGTCTCAATGCACCCACCACATACTAAGGGCCTAATCACACGAGGTGATCTGACCCGGGTTTGGCCAGGATGCCGGTATGGTTCGTTGCACTTAATTCGTGTTTACATGGAGTAAAGTGAAAAGGCTTGGGGTTAGTCTTTTTACAACCTGGGCTGGTTCAAAATAAACGAGAAACACGTATGTGCAAAATGACCACCCCGTTGCCTACTCACCTCATTTGCGATTACAGAGAAAAGCTGACCCGGGTCAAGGATACAGCTGACGTAGAAGTAGTCTTTTAATGGCTTATTTAAACACATTTGAAGTTAATGCAAATTCATTAACTATAAGGAAACCTAACAAAATGTTCTCCATTACCTTGGCATTGTAAATTTGAAATGAAACTATTTCTTTGTGAGCGATAAGAAGTCTATATTTTGGCACCGTCAATTAAGTTCAATTATTTCGAATTTGTGTATTTTGTAAACAAATGTTATAATTCGTAAGACTGAAGACAGTAGGTGGAGAAAATATTTTAACAAAGATCTTCAGAAATTAGCTTTCACGTGATGTTTTATGATGGACCCAAAATAAGAAAGAAGTTGGGATGATATTAGCCCTTTCAGAGTTTCACGAAGACCTGGTAACTATTTCGGTGTGCGATGTATTGTGGGATAGTTTTATGGGACGCTTCGCTTCGTAAACAAAACAACTGTTTCACAAAACTATCCTACAATACATCAGGCAGAGTACTAGTTACCAGTTCCTTCCGCAGCTCCGAAAGGGCTAATAGTGACGTAGTATATCGTAGATAAGAATAAGAAGCGCATATTAGTGACGAGCATCTAAAGACAACACAGCAAAGAGATGACGTAGAAAGCCAACTTTTTCTCCCCAGTCATGCAAGACTTCTTTAGGGCTTTGAGAACGAAAACCCACCTTTTAGAAGAAGGCCTGGTGTGTATGATGATAATTGTGAGTGAGTGAGTTCTATACTCAAAAATATTCCTTCAGCATAAATTTGTTGTATTACAATGAATAGTTAACAACTGTATGAATAAATAGATTAATTTTAGGTAGATATCAGCAAGTAGAAGGAGGTGAAATTGAAACTTGAAACGGGAAGATTCATGACTCTAGATTCACCAACCCTTCTCATGAAATTTCTTATCCAGGACTACTTGATAAAAAGTTCCTAATGAAATATAAGGCCGCCTTGAATTGCTCAAATAGAACTTTGATTAGTTTAAAAGGAATATTTAATCTAGAATCTTTTAAGTACACCGAGAAACTGGTAATGTTTTCTCTCTGTCCTTTTTTACCAGGTGAAAAGTATTATAAATGTAAATGTTGTTTCACCAGTGTTGATTCATGCTAAGAACTGTGGCTTGGAAGGGAAGAAGGAAATATATCATTGATCGTCTGAGCTGAATTCTGTTTCTTAATTAGCTTACCGTAAAAATGCTAGCAATCGTCTTGTGGTAGAGTGCTCGCTACTGTATGGGTAGGTCGTGGACTCAAACCTGGCCGAGCCTTGCCAAATGCTTTTGTATGATTGGTGCTTAGCACGGTACCCAAAGACTTCCCCGCATGTAATTAGCATCCTCAACGGTACTAAAAGATGCTCCCACATGTATTTCCACCCTTCGTGGTAATAAAAGATGCCTCCCCGCATTTAGCTTCTCAGCATCCCCAATGCTACCCAAGATACCCCCCACATGTACTGAGCATCCCCAACAGTACTGCACATAGGTGACTGTGCGGAGGCTTTTCTAATTTATTAAATTCTAACGAAATTAACTTCATTTATTCGCAAATTTATTGAACAAACACGTCAAAAGTAAGCAGTGAGTCAGTAGATCTAGCTCCTCTTCCTTGAAGTTTGGGTGGAGGAACTTGCTTTGCTATGGTAACTTGCTATCGACCTTTGAAGTTCTGTAACCGTAATTCCTTGATAACCTCATTTCCCCTGGCTATTGTCAGAAACATTCCGCTATATTATTCAATTGTACTGTTATTAAATGCCTTCGTAAAACACCGTATATCATCATCATCCTCATCATCATCATCATCATCACCATCCTCATCATCATCATCATCATCATCTTTTTTAGATTTGATTGCAGGCTTCAAAATTAAGTGCAAAGTTGAGGAAAATAGCATAGTCACGGCTTAAACCCGATGTTCTGTTATAGTTTTAACAAGAATTAAATCAACAATTTAAAAACCAATTGAATAGCAAATAATACAAAAACTGATCTTGATTAAAAACCCATCATGCAGATAGTGTCTTGCAGAGGCTGCTGTAGCATCTGTCAACTGAATACTTAATAAGTCTTTCGTAAATATTTAGGTTTCTTAATGTTTTATTTCTCCAGCTGTCACTGTTGATTTTCAAGGGAGTTTAATTTATTCGATACGAAATGACGCACATACTTTAAAGTCTAGTGTCGTGACATTGGCATGTTATTTTGTTTATTAGAACTATCATGAAGGGTGGCTTTAGCCCCTTTTCACACGATACCGTTTGAATTTTATATCGGATTGGTTTCCTATCGGATTGGCTTTCTGTTTACCCGAAACGAACCAATCCGATATGCTTCTACCCACTGATTTCAAAATAAAGACTGGATTGAGCATTCTGCTGTTTTAGATTCAGATGTCGAAGCCAACTGCTCCAGCTTGCTCTTGGCCTTCTAATATGGCTGCCAAGGAAATTATATTGCCTGTATTCTTTGCTAACAATAGCTGCACGATTATTCAATCACGTGCTGAGCATTCACAAGGTTCCAACAATCATCAAAGAAAAAAGCAGTCCCTTAGTGGAATCTCTATGTATTGAATTGCAACTACCAATATGGCAACCAATGACTTCATTTCAGAATGACAGGTGCTCAATCCAGTCTTTCTTGAGAGGTGTGTGATGTGTGTGAAGACACTTTGAAAGTAGCAAGAAACAAATCCGATATGAAATGAAAACGGTATCATGTAAACATACAAATTTCCTATCGGATTGCCAGATCCCCAATCCGATATTGAATGGAAACAAAAATCGTGTAAATGGGGCCTTAAATAGGGCCTAAAACGTCTTCCGATTCCATTGATAAACCACTGCAATTTTCTTATATGAATTTGCAACGATTTTGAAGGTTGAGACAAAATTACTACCATTACATTTTTATGCTAACTGCAAACCCTTTATTGTGCTTTACCAAATCCTACTTGAACTGTCGTGCAATTGCCATGCAAGCTAGTTTCAGACACGACGCAAGCATGCCATGTCACCCCTATATTTGATTTAGACGCCAAACTAGAAGAAAAATGCGCATTGCTTGCATTTAACAGCACTGGCATGGTCAAGAGGCAAATCATCCAAAACTATCTTGGGTACTTTAAATAGAAATCTTGAAAACTCTTTAAAGATCTCCATAATCTTTGAATATTTTGATTTGAAAACCTTTGAAAGTCCTCAGAAATCTCAAGATATCTTTAGAGATCTAGATAAATTCTCGTACACTTTCCCCGAAGCCATTCGTCCCTCTTGAATGGCAATGGTGCCGTGTTCCCTGCCCTGCTGTGTTCAAACTCTTTTTAAGTTTTTATTTGCGTTCACTACCGCTTCTTTATGACAATGCATAATGCTTTATTTTCTATTATATTTCAGGCGGAGACGATACCGAATCATATTCGTGATGAGAATGGTGTGCCTATCGAAACTCTGATAGACAAGAAAATCCTGACCGAGGTATGTCTTAACACACGAAATCATATATTTTTTATTTGACCATTACTGATCACATTGTCAATGTTATCGAGGATCGTTGTTTTGGTGTAAGATTCGGAGCTCTAGCCGCGCTTTTCATTGACGAAATTGCGATTCGATTAGAAGGAAACTCTTTTAAAATAGCATAATGCTAGGTTTAAGTAAGTAAGTAAGTAGGTATTCATTCGCCACTTCAAATTAAATTACAGGAATACGAAAATAAAATAATATTGATAATTAAATTAGGCAAGTTACAGAAATGCAAAGAATAAAAGCACCAGAAGATAAAATTAACTTGAATATTAAAAACACCTCTAACTACGGTGGCAGGGATAGCATTAAAAAGGTCAAATTGTCCTTATTTCCATAATGGTCCCCTTAGAGGCGTGCATAAAGAAAATAAACGAGAGGGAGCAAAAAGAATAAATAAATTGTTTTTGAGATAATCCATTAAGGAGTCTGAAAGGAGTGTAAACAACTTTAGCTGTTTTTTCTAAATTGATTAATTTTTTCACAAAATTCGGAATGACCAGAAAAGGCTTACGGACGTGCTGTACTATAAAATGAAATGAAATTTGTATTCCAAAAGACCAATTCCGCTTTCAAACAGGCGGTAAAACGAGCTTCAACAACTAAACCAGGTTTTTAAATTGAAGACTCTGATTGGTCAATACTATATATTGAATGCTCTTAATTGGCTGTAAAGTCGCTTGGAGTAAATAAAGCTGAGTTAACCATTACCAGTGTGAATGAAGCTATCGTTTGGTATTTCGTTCGTTCCCCTTTGACTTCATTTACTTGTCAAAATACAAAGCAAAACATAATTTGTTTATTTTGAATAAAGGCTCATGGATTCTCGTGGTTTTTTTTCACTAATATGGAAAAACAAACCTTATTCTTAATCTGCCTTGGTTATGGGCCTCAAAAGCTTGATTGAAAAAGGTTGGAAACTGCGGTCTATTATCGAAGAAATAGCAGTATTTAGTTTTAGGGCTACTTTGGTTTACACATATTCAAGAATTTGTGTATTTTCTGATACGGATTTTAGCTAATCTCTGAACACAAAACCTTTGTAGTTATTATGTTTCGCGTTGTTATTTTCCTCAACATGCTCAGGCTCTATACTGCGCATAGACTGTTTGACGTACCGGTCTGATGTGTGTCAGATGCAAACCTGTAGTAGTTTTTATGTTTCGCTGTTTCCTCAACATACTCAAGTTCTATACTAATCATAGACTATTCTGATGTACTACTCTGATGAGTGTCAGATGCAAAACTGAAGTAGTTATTATGTTTCACTATGTTTCTGATTTTCCTCGCCATCCCAAAGTTCTACACCGACCAAATACTGTTTTAGCGTATGTTGCAACACTGGCCACCAAACTACATTCATACTCTCTTATTGGAAAGATAAAATCTGAAACGATTTTACAAATCGCATTTATTAGTCAAAAATTAACAATGTTTATGAAACTCCTGCGAAATAGATTTGATCGATTTTGGTATTTCCTTCGTTGTCATTTCAATAAAGTTTCCCTTGAGCTGGTTAGCCAGATGACGTCTGCGAGATTTCTTGGTGCCATTATTTAATTTGAAACAAGCTGCTTAGGTGATCTGGGTTTAGAAAAGGCTTAGATGTTATGTTGATTGAGGGGAGCAGCTGGAGCTAGGCCCTTCGTTTTGATCTTATTATCCGCACATCTGCACACTTGTTGACTCAGTTTTGCCTCGCAGGATTAGCATGGTTTTCAGGAATCTATAAACTTATTGAATAACGCACGATAACTGGAGGAGGGTCTTTCTCTTGATAAATGCTGGGTTCTTTTTATTATATTGCATTTCAGAGTGGATCTCAGCCATAACAACACACCATTATTTAGCTGTTTCATAAACGCTTAACACAATAATGCATTGTACAACACAAGCAGTCTAAGACAAATAAACTGCATGAATAACGCACGATGCCCGAAGGATTAGAATATTTATCGCATTCTGACTTAGAGCTCGAGGACTTCGATTTTACCCTTTGACTCCATACTGGGCTCTTATTTTCCTTGTATTCACGGTAATTCAGAGTGGATCCCGGTCACAACAACACAGTATTATTTTATTACTTTATAAATGCCTAACACAATGATGAATTGTTCAACACAAACAGTCTAACAAACATTGAGCTTTATTCCATCTCTCAAAGCTTTCGCTATTCTTCTTACAAACTCTTGGCTGCCAATACGGTCGACTCAGTACCAGACTCCAAAACAGGTACCGAGCTCCAAATCGAAAATCTGGAGTCGGTACCAGGCTCCAAAGATACAACATCTCCCACAACCCCTCCGGGGTATGATGTTGGCGTCTTCTTGAAGGACTTGAGAGGTTAACAGCTAAAACCTGGAATCGAGTATAATGATATCACAATCTCTTTGATTTTCAGGAAATCATTTTGAGGAAAGGAATTGGCCCCCTTGGCCTAAGCGTGGTTGGTGGGTCGGATCATGCTAGTCACCCATTCGGTGTTGAAGAACCTGGCGTCTTCGTTTCAAAGGTTAGATCTCTTCATTTACTTTACGGTTGAAAAACTTTGCGTGCTCGAAATTGTATTTATATACCGCATGCACCGGGAAAAAGTAGAGAGATGATATGGTGGACTAGTATGTTGAACTACACTTAGCTATATTTTTGGTCACCATTAAATAAATTCTCTGGCTGGTGAAAAAATGCAAAGATTTCGATAAACTTCATAAATAGATGTCATCATAGCTTTGCCCTTAGCAAGCAAAATTAACTTTTTGAGGTTCTATGCACAGTTCTAACATACCTCTGTCTGTGGTAGAAATTTCGAGGCTTTAGCTTGAGCACCAAAGAAGAAAAGGCTCCAGAGCTGAGATGTCATTTCAATTCTTTCAATAAAGGGTGTGGTCTATTACTGGGTGCTACTCCTTAACAATCAAGTAGATTCAAAATCTAAAAACTCAATATGTTCCTATGCATTGTGCTATTGGTAAATAACACCAATGGTGCATCGTTTTTCACAAATTTGTAACAACAGAACTCTGAAATGCATGTCGAAGGAAGTATCGAGTCCCCTTAAAAACCCTTACTAATTTTGGGCACCACTAAACAATGTAGCATTAATATGGGTCATTGCTTAATTTTATTATTACTTACAAAGCTAGCGATCTAGTTGAACTGTTTCGTCCTATTACATATCTATGATAAGAACTTTGATAATCTTTTCAAACATTACTGTGTAATGTACGTCATCAGAGTACCGAACAATGTTTTTGAATATGAATACATTACATTGCAGCTGCTTATTACTCACTACGATTGTACCTGTATCCTGTTATAAAACTTAGGATACTTTGCGATCACTTTTATTTTCCGGTATCATTGATGAAAATAATTTCATCTGGAGGAATATGATTTTATTTCGAGGAATACGATTTTATCTATAATCTTGTGACTTAACTGGCAGATCAATGGCTGACCATCTGTTGCTAACCAGGTCGTGTCTCATCGATCCTCTAAGAATCTAATTACAACTTAGCTAGCTATGAACCTGCGGCACTTAGAGAATTTGATTCAATCTACGTGGCTTCGTTGTGTTATCAGCGGGGTTTTTAGATTTCATGCCAATGATTTGAGCCGTAAGCTGTGACAGTTGTCGCAGGCTATTTAGCCTGTCTTAATTAGCTATCCCTAGGTATTTTCCTGTTATGAATTCATATATTCCAGAATCTTTGATCCATCCCAAGCTCTGTATCAACCAAAGACTAGATTTTACTAGAGCAGGCTACTGCAATTGCCATATGCCACCACCAGGTCGGAAAATTGAATTTCACTGTGGATAAACCTAAGGTGGTAGAAACCTCAAGGTTACTGTACTAACTTATTGTCCTGGTTTAGGACTGTGGTGGCATATGTCAATTGCAGTAGCCTGCTCTGTTAGAATTTCATTTTCCCCCTATAGAGTAAGCCAATCAAAGACTGTTAAAATTGATAGCTAGAAAAGCTAAAAATTTCTTGCTATCATATGTTAGTGCTTCACTTGGCGATATTTTAAGGTTCACCAACCATCACAAATAGTGTCCAATAGTTTGGAAGGAGGGGGTCATCTGTGCCGGTCATGATATTCTTTTTTCTATTTACAGATTGTTCCTGGAGGTGCAGCAGCTAAGACCAACTTGAAAGTTGGAGATCGAATTTTGGCGGTATGTATTTCTTCCCTTTCTGTGGTATGTTTTAATTCAAATCGACAAAATAAGATTTCACATGACTACGAAAGATGTTCGGTCAACATTGAATCATAGCTTAGGTATTATCTATATAGCATTGCGTTGCCTGTAACAGCATCATAGTTTTAGATTTACTAAGGTACAGAGCAATATAGATGAGAAACAAGAAAGGAGACTGGTTCTCTGTAACTTTTGTATGATCTCGCAATCTTCAGACAGATTATACTTCTTACATACATACTACAGCTTAGTTATTATGATTGTGCCATATATGTGCGTAGTTTGAAGTCAAGTCTTTTTTAAAAAACTTAAGTTCTGAATATTGAAGACCTGCCTATTCTCCTAATTCTACCTGGAGATTACCGCTTTGTCCTTAAAGGTCAAAGGCACCGTCAATGAAAATATTTTAAGGCGGCAAAGCTGAAAGAATCTCCTGGTTTTTATTCTGAGGAAGTTTACAGTTCTGTATCGGGTAAAACTCAGTCTTGAATCACTCCAACAACAGATCCTGGACTTGAGTGAGATAGAAAATATTTCTTCTTCAATAGTGTGAGGGTCCATACACCAGATTAACTTATTCCAGTTCAAGGTTTTATATCAAATATTTAACTCCGATACTAAATACGATTGATCTAGGAACGAAGCAATAAAAATGATTAACTATGTACAAACGAAGCTAAGATAATTTCATTGCCCCTTTTCTAGATCAGTTGTTGTAAGTATCTAGGTCGAATAAATGGCATACAACCTGGAATTGGAGAGGTTGCTCTGGTGTATGGAAACGTTGACCTCTTGTCTAGTGTGAGGGTCCGGATGTCAATTGTTTGGTCGGAATCAGAAAACTGTTATTGTGCAATATGTAAATATGTAGTCTATAATATAACGGGGACGAATATATCCCATATCTTTAAAAGAATAGATTTCCACAAATCATTTTTCTTAAGTGAACGTAATGTAGGAAAGCAAGAAATTAAAGACAACCAAGACTATTTACATTAGTTGAAAAGACCTAAGTGTGCTGTATTAAAGTTGGGTTTGTAGTAATTTATCTACATAACATATTGTGTTGAACATTGCTTTTGGTTGTAATTCTTTACAAATCAGTTGCTTCTATGTTAGGTGAATGACGTCAGTATGAAAGATGCGACACATCACGTGGCAGTCTCAGCGTTGATCGCAAACGTTCCACAAATCAAACTCCTCGTCAGGCACGATGCTCCTCCACAGGGGTTGCAGGTAGGACTTCAAACATTCTATTTGAAATTTTGTTTGGTTGAAAAGGGTTGGATAGGATTCTTGCAAATCGGTTGCATGGCCTAGATAATAACTGTAGGTCTAGATGAAATCATCTCAGTTGAAGATTTGTTTTGGTTTTCATTCACTTTGATTAGTCTGAATACTTATGAGCACATTAAAAGGAACGACACAACAAACTGCAAATTCATTGTTTACCCACCCACTCAATTAGGTCCCATTCACATTTTAATCACGCAAAACTATATAAAGACGAGGAGTTCTGATCTTGATCAGGTTCAATAGTTATTATGACATCAAACATTCAAATATAAGCAATGATATACTGCTTTTGACGTTTTTTACGTAAGTTGTACCATCAATTCTCTAATATTTCCCCCTCAAAAGAACTGATACTAAGTGTTGGATTTCATTTGCACCCCCCCCCCCCCTTCATTGAGAACCTTCGGTTTTTATTGCCTTCTTTTTGAGCATATTTTTTAAGATAATTTGAAAATTTATGATGCCCTTGATCCAAGAGTTGCTTAGTTGTTACTCACAGTTTTGGCTTTATAAATGTAAATTATATGCAGATTTAATTTGAGTTATCCCCGTAAGTCTAGGGTCTTAGTGTTTGGTTTTTCCCACAGATCATCTACAAGGTTGTTGTTGCTGCTTGGGTTTTTCCCTGGGACACTTGTTTACCACTCAGTTATTTTCCCGAGTTTATCGTGACTACCTTATATGGGAGGTGTTAATTTGTTCCATGTGCTGCAGCATCGATTCTATGGCATGCTGTTTTGATCAGCAATTGAGTTCTTCACTGACCAAGCATAGAACCAAGTCTCGCTGTTCTTTCGAATCCCACCCACCCACTCCTTCTTAGGGGATTTTTTATAGTGCAATAGGGTTTATTTATTTCATTTTATTGGTTTATTTGATATTTGCATTTGCACTATTTTCTGCCTTTCCTTTTCCAAGGCCTACCATCTGGCTCCTGTTTAGATGGAAGGGGTGCATCGGCTCAATGTTATTTGCCGACGGGGGGCTGGAATTATGTTCCCTGTTACGTCACCGACTTAGAGAATGTTATTCTCTGGGTAGGTAGGGCTTGTGCGCCTCCACAGCCCACTCCCCAGTGTCTAGGACTTACATAAGGGATAATTGTCATTAAAATTGTCATCATAATTGTCTTTTTTAAGTTATTCCTGTGAATGATAACACATAAGGCCTGTTCAAACACGGGAGATTAGATTTTACCAGAGCAAGCTACTGAAATCGTACTTTTCGCAGTAGCCTGTTCTGGTAAAATCCATTCCTGGGAACGATGATAGAGATTCAATCCGCTATTGAAGACCCCAGTGAATTCGACGCCCCTCTAAAATCTTTAGGATTTCAATAAACATCACGGAATTTTATCTAAGCATTTTAGTATGATGTTTATTAATTCGTTTTTAGGAGATCCAGATAATAAAGAAACCAGGTGAAAAGCTCGGAATAAGTATTCGCGGCGGAGCAAAGAGTCACCCGGGGAATCCCTTCGATAAGTCGGATGAGGGAATCTTCATTTCGAAAGTTAATTCGAGTGGGGCTGCCGGAAAGGATGGTAGAGTTAAGGTGGGAGCACGGCTCTTAGAGGTGAGTTATAGTAAGACATTCTACGGAAACTTAACTCATTTTTCTTGTAAGAATAGTGAAAACGAAGTGGCGTAACGACGGCAGTCGAGGTCCCTAGGAATTGAGTACGATGGGGTTCTTAAAAGTAGCAGGAAAACACAGTATAGTCAAAGCAACACAATGAAAGATATTTTGGGGGTCCTCTTGGGGCCCTTAGTTTTTCGTACTGAGGTGAACTAAACTGCGTTACGCCACTAACGACGTCTCAATCTTTTTCATTGTCATTCTCAAGTTTATTTTGTATTTTGCTAATTTTGAAAATCAATATTCTAAAATACAAATTCTTATGCTTTGAGAAAAAAGAATCTGCATATTTCCACCTTCAAAGTAACTTTGCCCATCTTATTAGATATCACCAAAGTTGGCTGGGAGAAATTCACCATATAGGTTGCTTAATTGGTAGTCCTCAAGAGTCAATTTCCAAACATTTTTACATTCTTCCATTTTTCAAACGCCCATATCAAACAGAGTTTGTCTAGCTTTTACCGCTGAATTCACATTGAGGATAACGGAGGCCTAGTGTGCTACAGCTTCATGCAATTTTTTGCCTCTTACTTGAATTTATGTTAAACTCTTACCGAATATTTTTCTTGTTTCGCAGGTTAACGGACAGAGCATGCTTGGTGCTGCTCATGTAGAGGCAGTCCGTGCATTACGAAATACAGGTGACCGTCTGAATCTAATCGTTTGCGAAGGGTACGACTCTGAGGCGGCTAGCAACAGTCATTCGAGCATCATCGCCAACCCTGCTGTGATGTCAGACATGACCAGGAAACTCTACCAGACAAGCTCAGAATCAATATCGTCCATCGACAGGGAAGCAAGTACCGACGTGAGTTTCCCCTTTAATTTTAGAGATTTGTCAGGGATTTTCGTCACATTGCGAAAATTTTACTCTTTAGCTTGGGGAAAGCTAGCTTTAGCACTTTAGGATGGCTTCAGTGCTTGGGGCTAACCTTTGCACTTTTAGATACAAAATTGCAGGGAGAGCTTCGCCAGATTTAGGCCCTAAGAAGTTGTCTTTGTCAACTTGTTCCAGGACCTTGAAAGTGTACCCTTCGTTCTCTAGTTAATAGCAAGGGCAAAAAGGCAGCACATAACATGAAAATTCGCAACTGGCAATGTAGACTCTGCAACGCTTAACTTGTGACTTGAAATTGATTTTTTCCTTTCAGGAAGAGGCTGGTTCAAGGGCAAGTTGGGGGAAAGACAGCTTAGACAAAATTGTGAGTTCAAGATTAATCAATAGTATATGCATGTCTGCCACTGATCACTGTGAGCAGGAAATTTGCCAGGTCCCCAGACAAACGAATGGGAAAATTATGAAAAAATCAGTCAAAAAAATCAGGTACTGGAAAACTAGAGAATTGAAGAAGAGACGATTATTGACTTTTGGATGCCAATTTATTATACGAAGAGTTGCTTGGTAGTTCTTCGGCTTTAAATACTTATTATGTTCTAGGAATGAGTAGACTTGATAAAAGCATTAGAATTGAATAAAGTAATTGTGGAACCCTGGGGTATTTTCACTATGTATAGTTTGGATGGAGAATTGCAAAACTTTGGAACAAACTATTGCGGTTGCCAGAGATTACCCAAGTTGATTTTGGAAACACACAATTGTCTCTTTAATTAGAAGTGTCTAGCTCCGAGTCAAAGTTCATTTTCGAGAATATTAATTTCTAATTCTTTGATATTTATTTCGAATTTTGAAGAGGGTCCTGAAGAGGTACTGATTCCAATGTTCAGCACTGAAATAATAAAAAATCTCAGTCCGAATGAGGAAAATAGAGAAATTCCCAACAGCAACGTGCCTACCATACCCAATTCCATTCAATTCAATTCCATTTCCCTTAAAAAAAGGACAACTCCCAGTTCCCAATGTACCCCTTCAAGACCCTCTTTGAAGGGACTGTTATTGATCAGTATTGACGTATTGATTTTAAACCTTTATAGGAAGCTTTACGAAACGCAAGAACTGTGGACACTCAATCTCTGGAAAGAGAGCTCGAACGAAAGGTTAGGCACCAATTTCTAATGTTAACAGCTTTGATGATTACAAAAAACAGTAGATTCCCGCACATAAGAAACGAATTTTGAATTTAGACCTGATAATGTAAACTTGATAAAGTTAATAGGTTTCTTGTATATAGGTTACATATAGTTTGAGATGCAACAATACTTTTAAAGGTGGACATTGTTTGGTTATGACAACTCATGTTATTTGTTAAGGTACCTTCAAATTATTCATTTATCTACAAAGGTTACTTTAAATTTTCAAGGTTGATTTGATTGATAGTTGATAGGCAAATACGCTTGCTATCTTAGTAAGGTATTGGTTTATGCACAGTATATAGGGCCCACTGAATAGGTAGACTATTCGAAGCACTGCGTTGATAGTTGATAGTCAAATACGCTTACTGTCTTAGTAAGGTATTTGTTTATGTGCAAAGCACAAAGGGTCAACTGCATAGGTACTTACCCTGGTCCTTTCTCTCGATGTGACACAAGTCTGAAGGTGGTTTCGAACCCGGGACCCTCTAAGCAAGGGTCGAGTGATCTAACCATTTTGCCATCCTTGCCACAAAGTGCACCTATAGGTAGTCTTAAGAACAATATATGGGGTCAAGAGGTAGAATACTGTAAAATTGTTACTTGGCATACCTGAAATGATAAACTTAAAGACCTAAAATTGTTTCTTTTATAAAAAGCCTTTTGGAAAGAATTTCAGTCTGGTTTCTTATACAAGGGGGTTTCTTATTTGCAGAAACCTTCTGTATTATGAAGACAACTATGATAAACCATTCGTGGGCAGAGGAATCAAGACATAGTTAATTCTTTTTGGATCAGTCTTGGCTTAGACACGTATTAGATTTCAGTTCTACTACTGGAAATCTGCTACACAATCATTTTTTTTATTAGAACCGGTTTTTTAAAAACTATAGGATCATATTTTCAAAACTATAGAAAATTTAGTTACGAGAGATTTTATGCGAATCGAAAAGAGTAAGAAACTTTTTATGTGCTTTAAAGAAATGGATATTCAAAAATGCTTAGTGCACTTCATTCGCACAAAATTGTAAAGCATCTCTTCTTGCCTTGTAGTTTCTTTGGCATCATTTGCACGGGGGTTTGATTTTATAATGTAAATAAACTCGCATTTTTGATATGAACTCAAAGTTAAGTGAAATTAGAATTTGGGAATAAAGAATTGCTAAGATTCAGCATAGTTTCTTATAAAAAATAAGTGTTTTCTCGCCCAAACTTGATTATAACAATTTCCAGACAGACAGTAAATAAAGAGTTATTATGAAATATCCAGAAACTTATTTCATATCGAGCAACTTGTAGAAGGCTTTTCATCTTTTTGAGCTTAGGAACGGAGTACCGTATCTTTCTACTTTAAAACAAATCAATTTTGTGTTTGATGATTGAAGATGTCTAATCCAAAGGTTTTTATTTATTTCAGTTTGTTTTGCTTGTTTTTCCGTGCATCCTAAATGTTTGTTTGATTTCAAACTTTTCACTTTATCGTATCTGAAACTTGTTGGTTTTTGTTTTCAGGAAAGAGAGCTCCTCACGAAATCGGTAAGATATATATTTTCGTCAACCTTTGTGACTTTTATGGCTCTTTATAAGATCGTCTAATAGTTGATAGAATTCTGTTAGTTATATCGAATATAAAAGAGGTTCAATTTTAACTCTGCAATTTCCTTTTTTAGGATAAAGTGCTCCAAGCTTCTGGTGAGTTTTATTTTTCTAACTTCCAGAAGGTCAACAAGACGCTTCTAAAAATATGTTGGATAATAAATTCAATTTCAACCTGCACTTTTGTTCGTAATAAATTTTACTGAAAACATTTTTGTACAAACAATTTAGATATTTTAGTCAAACTCGTAAGCTTTATATGCAAACATGTTCGATGATGTTCTTGGTTATATGATGAAGTGGTTCACAAGACCAAACGTTGGTTTTTTAACAGCATCAAACACATGTTATAGGTTTTATGACGAAGTGGTCCACTTGATGAAACATTTGTTCCTGAACAATTTCTAATACAAGTTTCATGATGTTATGTTTATGATGAAGTGGCTCACACGATAAAACATTTTTTTGAACAAGATCCATCACATGTTTGATGATATTCAAGGTTGAAGAAGTGGTTCAGACGATCAAACGTTCGTTTTTGAACAACATTCATCACATGTTTTATTATGCTTTTTATGACAGTCCTTTATCGTGTGGACTTAACATCGAGGCAGTATATCTTACATTTTGAAAATCTTATTGAATAGCCGATCATGTATCACTAACAATCTGTCATTTCATTTTTAATCTTTCTAAAATATCACATTTTTGCAGTTGGCAGAGTTACATCATTCGAAGTCAAGCAGCATACCATATCTGGAGAAGTGGAAGAAAACTGCAACAACCCTATAGAAAACGGAAGAAACTCCACCACTAACTGCGAGGTATTTTATCAACTGTTTTTGAATATAATGCATTTTTTGTATCTCTCAGGCTCTGAATCAGGGGAAAGATACATGCTTCCTTTTAGTATAGTTATTCGCTATAACAGATCGACCAAGAAAAGGTAAACTAACTCGCAGCGATTAATCATGTGAGTTTGAAAATAGGCATTCATCCTACATTCTTTATTTTGCAGGACAAACGGCAACCAACTGCGGCCGAACTACGTGCAATCGAAAGCGAAAAGAAGGCAGCATTTAGGCAGGCGAGGATGAAAGCCCTTGAAGAAGACGCGTTGAAGGCACAGGCTGTCATCGCGCAGGTAAAAGCCCTCTCCACCTCCTCTCTCGAGGGCTCCGTCGTTTCGGACTCTGACAAAACTGCTGACAACTCTCTGTTTAGCTGAGGATCTCTCTGCTGCTATGTGGAGGTAGCTATCGTACTTATTAAATTTCCTATCGTAAAGCACTATAGGTTATTATGAGAATCCTATGGTTGTTCGTTGACACAGTGGGGTCTCTATCAACTGCCTTATCTCTATAAACAGACGCTGCCCGATGTTTAGCTTGAGGGGTGGAGCACTAAGAATTCCACCGATGGAGTCAGCTATAAGGGCTCTAATTGCAAGTGACGATGGTTCTTTACTGAGCCCAAACTGCTTGAAAAAGCTTCTCAGGATGTAGTGTCCATACATATGGTGTTGAATGTTTAGCTTGCTAGAGGCGAAAATGCATTCAACCATGGAAATTTGCCGCAAGGGCTCAAATTATATGTAACGAAAGTTCTTCAACTGAGCTTTACTCTTTAACCATGCTAGATTTTTGTTTGTAGGCTGCATATACACATGTCTTGTAGTGATTCTAATAAATTAACTCTCCAGGCAGATGTCATTGTAAAATATAACTCAGCCTTGAAGATAAAGGAATCACCAATAATTTGGATAGCATTGGATTCCCTTTGGTCATCTGATTCTAAAGTTGTGCAATTTTTGTATTTTGCACTAGAATTTGCCCTACGATGGACCAATATTAAACCCCCCCCCCCAAAAAATGCATCAGTTATATAGAGGCCCCACTGTGATTGACTCTAACAATGGATAACTAGTGGTTTACCGTTTAAAGATGGAGTGACTCTGAGCTAACTATGTGCCAACATCGGTGATCGGTGTAACAACGATTTTAATACTTAACTGTACATTTCATAAAGTTGTAAACGTCAGAGGTTTTCACTTAACGTATGGCATAACGTAACGTAAGGCATAATACAACGTAAGACATAATGCAACGTAAGGCATAACAGTGCTGCTGCAATGAGTAGATGACCATGATGAATTTGTTATGACAGATTTTTCTAATTCAAGCCTTTAAAGACTCTTTGATGAAAGCTTACCTTTCTCAAGTTTTTCCTTCTTCCCATAGAATTTGATAATGTCAAGGTAAATGCAGTACATTTTAAATATTCTATCTTTCATTATCGTCCACTTTATAATCCGGGCATAGAAAATACTTTCGCTAATACCACAAGGTATGTCCCTGCTATGGATTTTTCTGATGTTGCATTTAGACGGTGTTAGGCCTTGGCTTTCTGTGAGGTTTTCCAGCTACAAAATTAACTTCAAGGCAATCTATCATTACAGAGACAAACGAATAGGTCAGCTGTTCATTGCAGTAACACCAAAAGCTCTGTATACGTGATTTCACGTGATAGTGTCATCATGATCACGTGATATTTCAAGCAGTAAGCAATAGTATTTGTTATATAATAGACACTGACGATGTATTCATGTGATGTATATTAAGTGATCACATGGTTTTAACGTAGATCCACGTGATTTTAGTGTGATCTAAGGTGAGGATAGATTTTAGAAAATATGATTACGTAATTTGTGATATTAGAGAGTAGATTTTTACTTTTCTGTCAGTAGTTATCTTAGTAAGTTAGGTTTTTACGTTAATCTCGGGTGTTTTTCATTGCCATCCCAGACTTGTAATAAGTTATCAAAAAATGACGAATTTTGCAATTAAGAGAGGAAAATACTGGAAAGCTGCGTGAATTTAGAGAAATGATGCTTAACATTTTAACAAGAATAGCAGGCTAGCTATTTCCCCTTTCTCCAAAACCTGTTTCTTCCCACGTTACTTGCAATAGCATGAAGCATAAATAAAGCTATCCCATTAAGTCATTGCCTTGATTAAATCCCTTTCAGCCGAAAGATATACTCTCAATACGGGCTTGATGCTCATTGAAAAAACAAGTGCAGCATATTTTGCGAGAATAGACTCGAGCGATTCAGTTATTAGAGTAAAAACTGGGAAATGAAGTGAGTCAACAACCAAGTCAATAATGCAAATATTGATAGGCTTGGTAATACTGGACAAGCTTTTACTGTCGTGTGCACGCGCTTGTAAAACGCTATAGTAGGAGGCCTATGAAATGTTGCTCATATTAGCACTTCACATACAAGCGCGTGAACGCACCGGTAAAAGCGTTTTAGCGTGAACGAGTCATTTGCAAGCGTAAATATGAAGACATTGAGCTACTTGTATGATTTTATAGTGTTTGCTTTGCGATTTCTTATTTAATTGTAGGTCGTCTTTTTAGATGATTTTATTGTAGATAACTTATGTCTTACTTTTTGATTTAGTATGAAAGATTTCTGATTGTAATTCCTCTTTCGTGTTTATTTGTTTCTCGCAAGAAGCCACTTTCTTTACAAAATCTTTGAGCAAATTAACAGTTAGGGTACAACATTGATACACTAAGTATCAGACCCCGTTTACACTAGAACGGATCCATATGGGTACGGATTCAATTTGGAACCGTGCCAATATTAGCTAGCGTTTACACTGGAACGGATCCATTTCAGATTTCGTTTACACTAGAACGGATCCACAGCCAGGTCCAGCCCCGTTTTCAGCACTTTGACCCGAATCCAATGAAGTTGCCCGAATCTTATTACAAAACAAAGCGAAATTTGCCTCGCTTTCGATCCGTACCCGTTTGGGAACGGTTCCAACCGTTTACACTAGACCTAAACGAGAACGGATCCAAATGAGTACACCTTGGAAAGCGGAAAGCAGGTCTAGTGTAAACGGGAGGCCTACCTGTGCTCATTTGGGTACGGATCCATTTGGATCCGTGCTGGTGTAAACGGTGTCTCAAATATATTGAAACGCTGGAGAAAAAAATCAGTAGGGAGACAGCATTAGTAAGTGTGGGTCTGATTCGTTTCTTCGTTTTATAAAGAATGGATAGGATATGTTCTTTGGAACACTATGAATTTTCGCAAATACAGTGCATAGGGTTTACCAAATTGCGCACTTTTTTTATAAAGAACCTTTTATAAGGAACCTACATGTAGAAGGTCGAAAAATATAAGGAACTGCTTCTATTAAAGGTAAAATCACTAAGGAACTTTCTAACTTTTAATATATTCATCTAGTATAGATATGCAATTTCTCTAATGACTATTATTAACTTTTACATTATATAGGAGTGACCTAAGCGTCTTTGTGTTATAACATGTTTCATGTTTCCTTATCACAAGTTTATTGCAAAATATTGAATTTAATGCTTTTCTTGCGTTGATACTTAGTCCTATCCATTAAATTAACACTTTATATTAAGTACCTATTAAGGAACTTTTAGAACTGCAAAGTGGTCAAAAGAGGTGTCGAAATAAGGAACTTAAAGATCTAGTCCCTGAGCTAGTTTCCTTATAAAAGAAAAGCGTGTAAAAATAGACCAATGAAACGTTACGAATCATCCAATAGAGGAGGGTATAACTAAAGTTGCTTAATGACCCAAAAATTTTGTTTTTTACTCTCCCCCACCATAGGCCCAGAAATTGGCGTTAAATTTATATCCTCTCCCTGGTCTGTCGGTTTCAAATCTTCGCGCCAAATTAGAGTTGATTGCTCACGCCACCCCAAAATGGTGAAATTCATTTTGCAGCCGCAAGAGTTGCATAAGGTTTTATAGATTTGAAGAGGTTATCTATTAGGCTGGTAAACGAAATTTCAAATCAAGAATTGATGCATATTGAAATACCAGAAATAACGGTCTTTATTTGATTCATGTCCCAATGAACAGGGGTGATTTTGTTAAAACATATGCTGAGTTTAGAAGGGTTCGATCCCCCATTATTTCTGCTTTTGTATTCACTTAAATGACCTTATATGGACTATAAGTTGAGTTGCTTTCTTCTGTTTTTACTGATGTTCTGTTCTGTTCAGATCAACTTTTGTTCCACATTGATGTTTTGTGTCAATACTAGCTTCATATTTGCCAAATGAATAAATGGGCGCGGTCAAAAACCACACCCACTCTGGTGGTTTTTGCTTTTAGAGCCCCCCTTGTTCATTTTTTTAGAAATCAGCCCTGTGACGATAAATGTTTGTCTAAATCAAAACTTTTTTCCTAACAGTCCCTAGCCTCAATGCAAATTTCAATAAACATTAACAAAATCCAGGAAGGTTTCTATAACAGTAAAAATAAAATATTACCAAAAAAGCGTTTTAGATTTCGCAAGTTGCCTTTTTGGATGACAAGTTATTTGTACCCCCTGCCCTGCCCTTTGGTTGCGGTGTCCCTTCGCTTATTTTGGAATACTTGATGGAAATATTGACTATTGTATATCAATATCTCAAGACGATGATTAATTGAAATTAGCAGTAATTAGTTTGATTCATTGAATTTTTAGTAAATATGTTGAGAAATAACTAGACCATTATTCGACTTTCCAACCAGACAATGGACAATCAGACAAAACGTAAACAATAACATGGAACTGTGTCTCGTTTTCACCCCAATCTCACATTGAAACAACAAAATCAAAATCAATTTCCACATTTGCACATGAAGTTTCGTAAATGGCTAAATGCCAAATTCATATCCAAGTTCTTAAATCTCAAGAAAGAAAAATCAAATATAAACTTATATAAATTCTCAAGGAGCCTTGGATTTCGTGCTGTGAAGACTCTAGCAAGCTGATTCTCTGAAAGACGTGACAGTGAAATCATTTGGTTTAGAATTTCACAAATCGGCCTTCTGGGAGTTTGCGCAATAATAGGCTGTTTTGGTGTTTTTATCAAGATAATCATTGTTGCCAGTAAGGTCTAGCCGAGTTGATGAGATTATCACAGCGTGAATTAACTTATTTTTAAAGAAGATCTAGTTGTTATCTGATATTTAACGGAATAAAAACAGAAATGTCCGACACGGAGCAGGAGGTTGATGGCAGGGAAGACGAATTGCTACAAGCTTCGAGGAAGGGGGATCTACCAGTCGTGTTGGTAAGATATTCAATTCTGTCTAGTCTACCAGTCAATTAAATATTGAAGATTTGATTTGGCTCATTTTCTTATTCCTTTGATATTTGCAACGCAAATAAATAAAGCCCTCTAATGTATTCGAATTTAATGGCCTAAATCAAACGTGCATGGTTTGATATTATATTGGGAGGGTGTGGTATCATGAAGTGATCCTTTGTGTTCCAAGAAAGCCATCTGTAAATAGATTTGTATTGCGGTTTTTGAATGCTTTGTTCAATTGCATCTTAAAAAATTTCGTGAATATAAATCAGAGAAGCTTCAAATCAACTTGCAGATATAAAGAAATTGTAAGAAGAAAATAAGCAACCAATTTTTCAATCCACATGCACATGTTTGTACTAAAATGGGGCTGAATCTACAGAAAATAGTTTATACATCAAGCATGTTCTTGCATGCACCAATATTGTTGGAACATGTATTGTAATGCATAGCCCATATCATCATGTTTTTGTGCGCGCTCTGGAAGTAGGCAAACTAGATAAGAATTGGAAAACATTCTGCATGCCTCAGTGTGTCCCGAACTTGAATACTCGATCAGGGCCGTTTCCAGGAAATAAACTGAGAGGGGTTGTATACAATGGTGGAATCCATGTAGCTCGCACCAGATATATTTGACATGGAGTTTTACTAAAACAATGGATCATGTGTTTTTCTAATTGTTCCTTGGCGTAATATCTGGTGTAGCCTTTACATGGATTTCCAACCTGGGCTATATGTTCTTACGATTTTACCCATCAAATATCAAACTTTATTGAGCTTAACTGAGTGGATAGCTCATTTCAAGGCTTAAGGGTTTGTCACAAACCCAGCAACCCCCCCATAGAACTGGCCCTGATCTCAGTATGCATATCCTTAATGGGCTGTTTGAGTTGACAGCCAAAATTTCTTATCTCAAATCGCCCCTCCGTAAAAGTACAATATTAGAATAAGCAATTAAAGACCAAAATTAAGGGAATGCTCATTATTACTTGATGAAACATGCAATGCAATTCTAAGCGATTTCATTTTCAGCTATTAAAAACTGAATCGCTTAAAAAGTTAGCAACTATTCGAATGGCCCCATATATATTTTCATGGTAACGTTTTGAGTTTTTTTGAACCTGTCAATAATGAAATAGATAAAATCACAACTTAATGATCACAAAAAATTTAGTTTACTTACAGTCTGATCTGGAGTAAAGTTTACAAGGTTTGCACATTTTCACGAAAAGACTTAATTATTCTTCAATTTTTTTTGTAGGATCTAGTAAAGTTGAAAGAAGATGGAGGTCCAAGGATCAATATCAATTGTAAAGGTATTTAAAAACTTTCTTGGACTCTAACTTTACTAGCACCCAATTTGTGGGGGATCAAAGTTTGTGAGTCTGCCTGTCAGGCTATTTCACACAAATTACCTTCATTAATTTTCCAAATCATACTTGTTGTCTCATTTACTTCTTCTTGACCCTACCCAGTGACAGTTATGGGGTTAGGTTGTTGCATTCTGGAGGCTCAGTGTAGCTGTTAGAGAACTGCTATAGTTTGTATCTGCACTTGTTTTCCGTGATTTGAAGTGTGCCAAATACTCAGGGTTGAGAGCCCTGACACACATTGCAGGTTCCAATTCTACTAGTATCATGTTATTTTATAGAAATTTTATCAATTAGTCACCACAAAAACACACACAAACAGGATCCTTCCTATAAGGGATTGACCGGTCCATGGATTTGTCTTCTCTGAGTCTCCATATAACTTGCAATCCCCTTCTCAAACCCCACTTCCATTCCATTGCTGCTCATCCCCCGTCGCATCCCTGCCACTTCTATGGTTAATTTTCTACCCACTTCTTTACCCTTACCTTTTCTCAATAATACATGCCCAAACCAACTCAAACGCTTTCTCATTAGACAAGATGAAGCAGTCATCTGAAATAAAATAAAGCCATATTAGCCACTCTGAAGATAATCAGTGAAAAGCAACACCAAACGCAGTGCTCACCCCTTACCCTCTCTCTCTGCAATACTGCTCAAATATATTCTTTTCATACTGAGAATTTTTTTCTCATAGTAGCTTCATTATATTTCCCTTATTTTTTCATCATTAATTTTCAGGAAAGAGTAAATCAAACCTTGGATGGAGCCCCCTTCATTTAGCCTCTTACTTTGGGCACAAAAATGTTGCAGAAGCCTTGCTTAATGTAAGTACCATGTCTGATTTTGTTATTCCTTTGGATGCTGCTGTCAAAAGTTTGCAAAAGACAAACTGCTTTTTCTCTGCTTTTTCTCTTATCTGTTGTCACGTTTTTATCTGTTATCTGGGACTTTTTGAAATCCCGCAGCAACAAGCTTTCAATCATAGATGGTTGCAACCAAGTAATACGGCTGGTCGCATTTAGTTATCTAAGCAAAAACTCCCCTAAATACCAGCCATTTTCTCTGTGGCCTTGTCAAAATTAGGTTAGTCCGCATCACCGATTACACTTGCTCTGCCATTTGTCTTAGACCACGTCTACACAGTAGCAGATTACTCTTGATCTGATACAAAATTGATGCGGATCACCGTCCCATCTATTCAAATGCATAGTGATCCGATAGGCTTTTGCTTCGCTATTCTCATAAATTTCTATCCTGCTTGGAAAACTAAGTTTTGTTTGGATAACTCTGGTGTCCGATCTCTCCTGCTTTGCCACGTGTAGTCTGCTGTGTGCCATGTGCAAGTGATTTGCACTAATTTAGTTTCAACAATTTAGGAGGATGCAATAACAATAGAAATATGTAATGAGAAGTGAAAACGAAAGGATCTCCGCTTTGATGTGGCAAATTATAGACTGAGGGGTGATCCATATAACTTTTATCCACTATTGTCCGGAAGGGCGATCAGCATAACTATGATCTGCTCTTTTCTGCTCTGCTACCGTGTAGATGTAGTCTTAAGAAAGTTTTTGTATCAGCCAATTGGCAAAAGAGGTCCAGTACTGGAGTCATTTGCAACTATGATTATGAATAAAGAATATATTGGGAATCGGAAATCATCTGTAATTGAATCCTCTATAAGATATATTTACAGGAATTTTAAAAATCAAATGTTGATGAAATATACAAGTCCTCTATCTTAGGCTTCAAGTATAAGGAAAAAACTTGAAAAATGCTTCAAATATTGTTGGCTGTTTAGTTTGTTCCGTTAACTTGACCTGACTTAATTGTATTGCAGAATGGAGCAGATGTGAATATCTTGAATGGTATGGGAGACACCCCACTTCATAGGGCTTCATTTACTGGGAGAGCGGTGAGTCAAAAATGAAGATTACTTAATTTTAAAGCTTCGTCGTTTTACAACTTTTCTAGCAATATCAGAAAAGTGCTTCTCCCATTCAAAACTCTTAATGACCTCCATTTTTGATCTTTATTAACTCTTACCAGTGTGAAACAAGTACTTTTTGATAATTAAAATCAGGAGTACCAATAATCATAAATGATTCTTTAGCTCTTATAAATAGATAACGCTATAATTTGGGATATTTTTTATTTGTATCTGTCTGATGAGTGCGTAAGCACAAACTCGGAATCACAGAAGAGAATATCTATTTCTTAATGTGTTCATTCCGCTTAAGTGATTCCAACTATCATGTCTTAACAACTTTAATTGTTGACTCCTAGGATGTGGTTATCTTATTGTTGCAATATGGCGCTGTTGTTTCAATTATAAATGGGGAAGGAAGAACACCTTTGCAAATGGCGGATAATGAAGACGTCAAACAATTAATTGAAGGTAAAATTACCATGAATCATAGATGGCATATTAGGTTTTCCTATTGGCTAGAAAGAAATTGTCTTTAGAAGTTATTTGATTATTTAGACTGAAGTCTTTGAATTTGCTCTAGCTTGACCTGGATACGCCACTGTCTTTGGTTTGCAACTTGATTAAAACCCAACTTTCAAATTTGATTAAATGCATTTGCAAATTTATTTGGTTCATTGGGATTTTCTGCTCCATCTGCTGGCATGGGCCCGGGCCTTAAGGGAGATGTAAGAAAAAAGCAATGTACTCAATTTACTAATTTGAAGATTTCTATCATGGAAATTAGGCCCCTGAATTTGATGGCTCTTTTTCTGTCCGATGGAACACTGGAAAATCTGATTTCCCTTATTGCCTATTTGATCACTTACTCAAAACTCATTTGTAACTACTTAGCTGCTGAAAAATCTCAAAAGTTACGCCGAAACGAAGAACTTTTAAGTGCTGCAAGAGAAGGAGACATCAACAAAGTGAAGCTTCTGGTGAGAATTTCTGTTATTATTCATTTATATTCATAGGTCCTAGTATTATTTTGGCAAATTGTTGGTCTTTTGGAACAAATAGCCAGAATATTTTACAATATTCAATTCACAACTATCACTGATTCAATAAAAATATTTTTTCTAAACCAATTATACAGTAATAATGTTTTTGTAACATTGGAAATTTCTGTCTTGTTTCATAATATTTTACTTTTGTCTTAGCTGTCAAGTCCAAACCCTCCTAGCATGAACTGTCAAGATCTAATGGGCAATACTCCACTGCATTGTGTTGCATACAGGTATGTCTATTTAATTGTCTTTAACCAATAACCAATTAAGAAAACTCTGATTGCTTCTTTGGTGAGAGGATAGAAAAAGTGGATAAACGGCTTCAAAAATATTTTACAGTTGTTTCAGTCATGTTTTTGCCTCAGGAGGGGGCCCTCACTGGTGCTACTAGCTACTTTTGCCAAGGCCTTAAACTTCTTTCGGCTAGCCTGCTCACAGTACGATAAACGATGAATAAACTTCTGCACTCCACCAATCATTGGCCCTTTTTCTAAATGGTAATCCTTTTAATTAGGTCCTGTTCTCGTTCTCTTTCTGATGTACTACTTTGACGCGTGTTAGACAAAAGCTTCATATTTTGCTATATTTGTTTTTTTGCTATACTGAATTGTTATCGTGCAATTGTATGTAGGGTGCAGTAAAGTTGGCATAGACAGCTTTGAAAAAATTGCGTCTCATTATTTTCTTTTACCAACATTAACCAATTTGTTTCTGTAGTTTCATTTTTCAGTGTTGTTTGTGGATACTGGGAAGCTTATGATTAATTTTTATTTATAGGGGCCATAAAGAAGTTGCAGTTTTATTGTTGCAAAATGGAATCGATTCAACCATAAAAAACAATAGAGGTATCATTTTGAGTTTGAAAATCTGAAATAGAATGTATAGAGTAGGGTAGGGTATATGGAATAAAACAGTTACATTTTGTATCCTCTGAGGAGATAAGTACCCCCGCTTGTTGAATAATGATCGACTTAAATGCCTTAAAACACAGCTCTGAATGGGTAGACTTATCAAGCAGTGCGACCCTGGTCACTCCTCTTGTTGTGACCACATCCCATGATTCCTTTTACCTTTTTGCCTGGAATCAAAGAGAGCTGGCAAATTCTCTCCTTCCACTTTGTGACAGGTCTGATGGTGGTTGCAAACCCAATACCCTTAACAAGGGCTGAGTGATCTAAATAATCAGCCACTCTGCCACTTGCTTCTCAGCCATTTCTGCCGCTTGTTTAATTTATATCTTAGCATTTTTCGGTCCCCTTGGTCAAGTAGCTTGCTGATTTAGCCTTCTCTTTAATATGCACCTCTTCGAAATTGGTTGATTGCAGTAAGCCCCCAAGAGGCTAAAAAGCAAATCAATGGTCAGCAGATTTTTATTGTATTTTCAATTAAAGAATCCTTTATAAACCATTTTTTTTAACTTTGAATTCTCAGGCTTGCAAGCTGTAAAACTAGCACGAGATGAAAAAATGAGACAGCTTCTGGATGTTCAACCATTGCAGGTTTGATAACTGTGAATTTTAAGAAACAGCTGTTAAATCCCGAGTATTATGTATGTGTTTATGTATTTAAGGGAGTGACTGAGATTATGTATGTCAGCTTGAACAAGGCAAGGCCTTTTTTCCAGTAGGGACATGGAAGCATATGCTTTAAAGCTTCATGTAATGATAAGATGTCCTACTGTGTTTACTTTGCACCCTTTGTGAATGAGTGAGTTTTTTCTTTTATCGTGCTAGCCAGGGAAGGGTCAGGCCTTGTAGGGGACGGTTGAAATGGTAGCATACACTTCAATGCTACATATAATGGTAAGATGTCCTTGGGTATTTACTACGCACCCATTTCTGAGTGAGTGAGTGAGTTCATTTTATCGTACTAGGCCAGGCCTTGATTCCATTAGGGGTATGTTAAGATGCACTACATCACTGCATTTGGCAGTATCAGGATCTATCTACTGAGTTAATTACTTCAATTTGTGTTATAGAAGTGTTCTAAGTAACTACCCGTTGAATAACCCCTTAATTTCATGTTTTACATCAAGTTGTTTTTTACACCAAGCCATCCTGATTCTCTAGCACAAATCAGCTAGTTAATGTAGGTAACCATAACTGCATCCTTTTTGATCAAAGGGGTTGTATGCATTGTTGTTTTTGTTGTTTTCTTCTGAATAGGCATTTGAATAAGCATATGCCTGAAATGTCTGTATTTATTGATCTGTCCAGTGAGAAAGCTTCTTGGCAGTAGACAGGAGCTATGTGCTAATCAGATCACGCGTAACCAGTTCTATTTTTAATCATACCGTCTTGTCAGAGATGCGAATGGAAATTATATTTTTGATATTTGAATGAAGTGATTTCTTCCAGGTTGTGCAAAAGACTGTTCAGAGATTTGAAGGTTACTTGATGAAGGTACGGAAACAATCATCGTTTAAAATTTGATACAGTAATTGCTAAAATAAACAAATTAAAAGCATCGCGATGTTGCTGCAAAATGTTTTCAAAAACATTGCAAATCATTCCTGAATCATTGCAAATTGCCCACATTTTTCTATTTTGCTGACAAATCGTTTCAAAATGGTTGCAAATAATTTCAGATTTGCAATTGATATTTTGTTTCTTTTTTTCAAATTCCGTATCTATCTAATGTTTTCTTTTTTTCTTCTAGAGAACAAAATTCTTTGGCTGGAAAAAATTGTGGGTGGTCGTTGAGAGGGGGATTTTATCCGCTTTCCATGGGAGGTAGAATGTTGAAAATTATCGTATGAGTTAATTTATAACAAATTACCAGTCCCCTATGGTCTGAACTACCTGAACTTTTTATAAGAACAGAGGTGTTGAAATTATCTTAAAGTTTGCTGGGCAGCTGCTATAATATCAGGTTCCAGTAAGACGTATTCTTATTAAAAGATAGAGGTTGCCGTTGAACGGCAAATTACTATACCAAACATTTCCTCCATTCTTTGAGATTTGAAAAAAACTGGGATATTTTGATGAATTACTTCATTTTAAACAAATTTCTTTGAAAACATATTGTTTTATCAAAAACCTCCCCATAATTTAGAGGTCAGAAGAGAAAGTAAGGTTTGATGTTCATTAGAAAAATCGAATTGTGGACTTTCATAATCGATTTCCTAATATTTTCCACAATGATAAGTTACTGATGTCAATTGATAGGCTTTTTATTCTCTTTTCAGAGCTGATGCTGCAAGTGGGATCAAAAGGCATTTTTTCAAATATCTTGATAATGCCAAGTTTCATGTAAGTTCCATATTTTGAAATATCCGTGATTTTTTGCGTATTTTTCAGTAGTTCATTATTCTAATCTCTATAGGTCACATACATATATTTTGCTAGCTGTTCTTGTAGCTCCTTGAGCTCTCGTCGTGTATCATAAGCCACCGACATTCAACCATTTTTCTTCCTGCTTGTTACTTTTGCAACAATTTGTGCAATCTTTGGTTCTTGGACATCGAACATTTGTAGCCAGCCGTTCATTTTATGCCCAAGTCTTCAAGTTTCTGCATAGCAAGTCTGATGATAAACTGGAGGACGTATTTGGGTATATTACAAAATTTTATTGATTTGTATTATTTTGTTTTAAATTGCAGAGTTCACATGAAGACAAATTCAGATTTCAAATTCAGTACAATGATCATACAGTTCATATGTGGTCTGTTGTTGAGTCTGCTGGTCAAGTTAATAGGCAGGTTAGAGGAGTTGTCCAATTTTATCTTACATATTTTTGTAAACAATACTCTCATTAATTTTCAAATATTCTGTAGAAATTGCTTCATTTTTTACAAGTCTTTTAAAAAACCTATCATCATACAATATGCTCAAGTTTTTATTGCGTTTTTAAAATGCTTTACATGAAGGGAATTTGCAGGATCGTTTCTTGATTACATAAATGGTAGAATGTTAGCACTTTCATTAGTGCTACCCTCTGAACCTCATTAGAGCTCTGCATTGAATCTGTTGTTAAGCTTAGAATGCGCTCGGACCAAAAAGCTATTGTGAGCTTACGGCATGCAAATTTACCTGCTTCTTCTAATATTTGAATTATTTTCTTTATGGACATGAGATAGAAGTAATTACTCAAGCAAAAAAGTATCCATGGGATGAAAATAAAACAAGCTATCTTCATCTACAATGACTAACCTAATGGTAATTTCAGATCCTGAATTCCTCAGTGTAATAGAGGTTTAATTCTTGGTATTTTATTGTCACTGGTAGCTATTGTCTTATTAATTATCTGATTCTATTGTAGAGATGGCTGAATGCATTGCAAGAGCACTGCGCATACAGCACGCATTACACGACGATGCCTCATATTGTGTTACTTGATCAACTGGATGAGGACTACATACCTCTTGGCAGCATGGAAGATGCACTTAAGGTAAACTCTACATAAACCATCAGCAAATGATTTTTACGAACTGAAACAATTTCAATCGAGTTCACAAAAATTACTCTCTGGTCTCTAATAGACGTCCCCCCCCCCCGCTTATTAATTTTTGGAAGATTTTCCACCCAGGACATTCTTATTCCAACCCCCCCGCTAATTAATTCTGGCAACAAGTTCCAAACCAGACAAAAGCAACACAACAAAATTCAGTGAGCCCAAAACTTTTCAATACATTTTAGAAGGAAGGCACAATTTGAAAGACGAAAACCAGGCAAGATGATGATAATACCAATTCGAGTGAAGACAATTGCAGTCATTTAGTAGTTGCTAATGAAGATGAACATAACATTTTTGATATGTTAGAGGACAGTAGAACCAAAACTTATAAAGAAAAGTTCTTGTGCTATCGTTGTTGTGTTATGTTATTGTTAAAGCTTCCATTGCCAAAACGAAAGTTTCGAAAATTAATTTTTTTCCAACTCCCCCCCACGGCTATTGATTTTTGAAATATTTTCCAACCCCCCCTATTATTCCAACCCCCCGGCTATTAATCTTTTCGATTTTTTCCGACCCCCCCTACTATTCCAACCCCCCCCCCCGTCTATAAGAGACCAGAGAGTAGCATAGATCGTCAAGCTATATTGCAATGGTTTCAGAGATTTTTGAGAATATGTAAATTATTTTATTTCCAATGAATCAATGATTGATTACGATCATCAAATTATTATCAGCAATATGGAAACAGTACTCAGCAAGGAAGCTAAGCAATTTTAGTATAAATCAAGATAATTTGTTAGAATGAAAATGATCCAATTAGGACTCGAACCCACCATGACCTCTTGATTAGTACTCTAGTGTGCTAATCCATTACGCCATCAGGGGCTCAAGAAAACCAGCCCATTTCACTAAGACTAATTGCCCAAAAACTCACCAAATGCAGATACGAACCTATCCAGGGTCTTTTACAACTACACAGGACCTGCTGAAGGGCGACGACTTAACCACACCAAGAGGACCATCACAGTCCCACCACTAGATTGAGTTGGAGAAGTAAACTTGGTTTCACATCATGGTGATGGTGTGCCTCTAGTGGGAAAGTCTTACACCCTCAGCAGTTCTTGTGCAGTTGTCTCCACAGTCTGAAAAGTTGGTTTTCTAGAGAGTAAAGAATTTCTTCTCTAAACCCTCCTTAGAAAGCACCCACTCGAATAAGCCTCCTTCTTAAACCTAAAAACTTTAATAAGCCTGCCAGGGTTTCCATAGAGCTTTTAGAGCAGAGCCACAGCTCTCAAATTACTTTTGTGGGGATTATATTAAGTGGGAAATTCTTTCCATATCTGTGTGGAAACCACAACTATTTGTGTGGTTTCGATCTATCTTCTATCTTCAATAGCATGTATTGTCGTGGATTGCATGGCATAACTGTTGCTTTTGTTTCAGAATGCCAAAGCGCATCAGCAACTTCTAGAGCAGCAGGTATTCTCACTGGTTGGGTATTTCAACAGCATTCAGGATCAGACAGTCAGGCAGGGTGAGTTGCATTTCGTGTTTACTTTCATTTTCAGTTCTATAGAATTTGTGGTGAATTTGATTTGTCTTTAGTAGTAAAACCAGGCTTATTTCCTGCCTTATTTCATATGTCTGCACACACAAACCGTGGTACATACGACATACACTAATCTTTCCTTTAAGAAACCCTTTATAAGAGTATTTAGGACCATATTTTCAAAGCTTCAGGAACTTTGGATGGAATATGCTCTAGGTTTGTTTATAAGTAAGCCTGGCATCAGAGTGTGGCACTTGCATGCTTGATTTTAACAATAGAATGATAGGATAGGGTAATAGGAAATGGCTCTTGCACAAGAAAGAGATCTCTTCAAGGAATGCCATACTCTGCAAAGGGGAAAGTAACTTGATGCCAGCGCTCAAAGTTATGATAAATATTTCAGATTTTTAGCATTCAAAGACTGTCTGAAAATTGCACAAGTTGTGAACAGCAATGAAAAGTCTCATTTTCTTATAAATTCTTTTCTCGAAAAATACAACTTAGAATAAATGTTCCATAAGCCTTTACCAAGGGTTTTGAGTTTTTACCATTAAATAGTATGTATGACACTGTAACTTCTATATTAAGCCCTCCTCCATATTTAAAGCCAGCACTTCTAAGAGGGCTTATGAGAGAAGGGCTGATGCAGATGAGGTAATATGCAGTACATCAATATTTATATTTTACTCTTTGATGTCATGATAACCATAACTTCCTCTTTATATTAGTTTTGCATGATCAACATTTGGAGGGGGCTCCCGGGGGCTCTATGAAGAGTTTATTATGGTATTTGGCCTAGCATTCTTCTTGGTGGGGAGTAGGAATAATAAGGATTATTCTGTTGGGGGGAGAATTACTACTTTTTCTCCCTGGCACAGAGCCTCCCTCAAAGTTTCTTGAATGCAAAGTTGCACTTGAACTTTTTCACGCATGGGCACTTGTCTCAAAATAGGCAATAAACTGAGAAGGAAATGACGATCGGCATCATTTTCTTCACTTTGTCGTCGCCTGACGTCTTCAATGAGAAGTTGCAACTTTTGCTTCTCCACCTCCAGTTTCTCCCTCTCAATTTCAAGCAAGCTTCCACTTTCCGATGAATCCCGCTTTCTTTTGTTAGCTGGAACCCTCCCGTCTTGTTCAGGAGGGCTGGGACCACTTTCAGCCTCATTTTCAGCTGTAAGCCTTTGTCTGCTCCTTGGCGATTCTAGGATTTCTACTTTCGGCTCGCTGTGTTCAAAAACTTGGGATGGGGCTGGAGAACAAGCTTCAGTTTCACTTTCTTGCAAAGTAGGAGCTCGAGTAAGATTGCTCGTCAGTGGTCTCCCCTTCATGGAGTCTTTTAAGAAAAACATCATCTTGAAATAAGGCCATTTTGATAGATATTGGTCGATTGGTAGCGCAGCATCGGCAGATGTTCCAGCAGGGACCTTTTTCAACTCAGCTCGAAAGTTGTCCCTCAACGATTTCCATCTCTTTTTTATCACATCAACTAAAATTAGGGAGAAAATATTAGTGATGTAATTTTTTTATCGATTGTGGACAACTGGCTAGAGTGTTCTAGGGAGGGCACAATCAGGCAATTTTCCCATCAAAGATTCATTTTTGACATCATGTGATCATGTGTATGCCCTATTGCCCAATAACTTACCTGAAAACGCTGGAAAATTTGCAGTTATTTGACATCTGCAAGCATATTTGGATTCTAGGGAGGTGAATGCCCCCTACCTACCCCCTGCTGACAGCCCCCTGAAATCTGGGGAGTCAATGCATTTCATTCTGGAATAGGGGTATCAAATATTTCTAGGATCATCATTGAAACTACTTGAGTCTTGTGGGAAGAATTGGGTAACATTTGTATCCCTTCCTGGATAGGATGAAACTTTCAGAATGTACAGAGAAATCTTGGATTCAAATGAAATTATTGTACATTTGGTTAAGCTCAATCATAGTACCAAACCTTTTACCTAAACCAATAGTAAATACTGTGTTGTACTTTGTTGAATGTTTATGGCCAGATAACAATAATTGTCAATAATCTAACTCACACATGGTCAATGTTCCTTAGCATTGGTTTCAAACATTCTTTTTCCGTCATTTTGCAAGCCTGTGCTGATGAAGTTTGTAAATTGGTTATCTGAAAGGGTTGGTAACTTGTGTGGGAAGAAAACATGACGTTGGGTTGACATTTAAAGAAAACCAAATGACAGGTTTTTCTTTGTATACATAGATAGCACACTGGCTAATTTCTCAATTTCTTACTAAAAGATAAGAGCATTTTTCTTCGAGGGGCATATCACTCGAAAAATCTCGTACACTTTTAGAAAAATCACAGAAAAATCACAAAAAATTACCGAAATCACTAAAAATATCATGTGAAAAATAAAAAAGTGTGTCTAATTCTCTTCAATTTGAAACGATTCTAGTCGAAAACCTTTGTTTTGTAATCCAATCAAATTCTTTCAATTGAAAACTCCCTGGTTAGTGGTTACTAGCAGACAGAAGGACACAGACACGACGCGTGGTATTGATCAATGGCTGCTGTTTCGACTGAAATTTTAAGCTTCTAGTTTTTTATTTCGAATTATCGACAGGAAAACGTTGTTGTAGAAAACCGAAAGAAACACTAATCAATAGCCTAGTCTTTCGCACGCCGTTCAAGCTAAATCTATAAACTTTTCGGCCAGTATATTTACTGATTTTTAGCTGCGCTTTCGAGTACTTTTTCTGGCTGCATTGTGGACTTTGCAAATATAGGCCTTAGTATTTGACCGTTTGTTGTGAAAGTTTTCGAGGCGCAATTCGATTGCAATAAGGAAAAATCTAGATATTCTTAGTAGATCCTTCTGTAAGATATTAGATACAATATCTAAACTATGTTTTGTTTGATATATATTTCCTTTGATACTCATTTTACTGATGAGACTATTTACTAGCTTCTGCTCTTGAGGAAAATAAAAGCCTATGATCACCAACCTTCTAACTCCAGAGTGCTTGCAACTTCTCTCCATACTTTACTCATATACTCACGACTGCAATGTTTTGGATCCCTGCGATCCCAAATTGCTGTTCTTCTCTCGATTTCTCGTATTAAAAGTTCAGAATCCATTGAAAGCCTTGTGAAAACTGCGCTTGCAAAAGCTTGTAAGCTTGCAGGGCGGAATGCCTCGAGAAGCGGCACATCCTAAAAGCTCGTGAATGCTTGATTGCGTTCAAACTCTTTTTTTATAAGAGATCAATTATATAAAACCGTAGCCGTAGCCTTAGTGTGTACTGTTTTCCTCTTATTTTAAAGAACTTCCCAAGTCTTACTAGAAAGATTACACGTTTTTCATAAGAAACCTAGCTGTGAACCCTGTTGTAAGCGAGGTTGTAAGCTGGTTTTACTGAATTTTCCATCAAAAAAGACTGTTCTCATGGAGTATTTGGCAAATCAACTTGAGAAATATCTAGTTACCACTGGTCTTTTGTAACTGTATTGAATTTGGAGCTTTTACTACAGCATGTCAATGCACATTAGAATTTCAAATCTGGAAATCATCCTGTTTTCCTGTCTTATAGAAAAGGACTTGCATGATAAGTTGTGGGGATGGACGAGTCGTTAGATCACTTGACCCTTGTTCAAACGGTCTCGGGTTCGGGTATATACAGTTCCGGACTATCCACTGCATAAATTCGTGTTTCGGATAAGATCCTTCTTTAGAGCTATGTATATGATTATAAAGCAGAATGAACTCATTGAAAAACAGACATGTCCATCTGTTACTCTGAGTTTCTCTGTTACTCTGTTACTATACCGAAACTCAGAGTAACAGAAGGACATGTCTGTTTTTTAATGTGTTCATTCTACTTTATAATTGCTCTATAAGTATATCGAGCAGCTAGGATAGGCACTCTCTACTCGAGTTAGATTTATTCTTAAGGCATGGTCTTGACAATAGGGTTCGAGACCTGACGAATGCATATAAGAATTGCAGTACCCCACTTGTTAGAATACACGCCTTTTTTATAAAGAACCTAGCTCAGGGCCTAGTTCTTTAAGTTCCTTATTTTGAAACCTCTTTTGACCACTTTGTAGTTCTAAAAGTTCCTTAGTAGTTCTTTTATTCTAAGTGTTTATTTAGTAGATAGGAATAAGTATCAACGCAAGAAAAGCATTAAAATTCAACATTATGCAATAAACTCGTGACAAGGAAGCATGAAACATATTGTATAACACAAAGAAGCTTAGGCTAGGCCTATAAAACGTAAAAGTTAGTTACATAGTCATTAGAGAAGTTGCATATCTACACCAAATGAATATATGCAAAATTATAAAGTTCCTTAGTGATTTGACCTTTAGTAGTAAAAGTTCCTTAAGTTTTTCGACCTTCGACATGTAAGTTCCTTATAAAAGGTTCTTAATAAAAAAAATGCGTGTGTTGAATATGCCCTCTCTGTTAGAGCCATGTTATCAATTTGTGTAATTACATACAAGACTCTGAAGGTTACAATTCAAGACACGAATTAATGCCTCACTGTGGTTAGGCTGGAGCTTGGCACACCAGAAGGCGACCAAGATAACTCATTGTTCTGATGAAGATTTTAGATCCTCCTTGTGACTTTCACATTACATTGTTGACGGTCAAGACCTTTTGTGACTAACAAGATGTTGACGAATAAGCCAATTAGATTAACACAATCTTCTTGATCCAGTTTAAAACTTGCTGAATAATTAATTCTACATCATGTTTGAATTTGAATATGTGATAAGAAGAGCTAAAAAGAAGATTGTTTACATTTTTTCTGTATGTTTCAGGTACTGCAACGAATCTGAAATTCAAACTGAATGAAGTTGTCATGACGTCACAAGAAGTTTGCACCAATTTGAATCACTGCTTGTCAGTGCTATCACAGCAGGATGAGGTGATTAAGTGATTTCAAACTTTTGATATCACGATTGCTTGATTCCTCTTTTTCTTTCGTGTGACACTCGTTTTTTATAAGAGAACTGTGCTATATTATCTTGATATACAGCCATAATTTCTTAGCTTTCACCCTAATATTTCTTAGCTTTAAGACAATAAAAGAAAGAAACACGCCCCTGGAACATCAATGTATTGAATTGAACCTTCCAAAATGGCTGCAAATGGCTTCATTATAGAACGACAGATCCTCGATCCAGTCTTTTTTAAGATATCAGTGTTTCTTATAAAAAATGAGTGCATTTGCTTCATTTTTCATTTTCGATAAAGGTTCGGCGACTACAACTTGAAGAAGAGGTTGAAAAGCGGCGGGTGTTAGAAGATGCGTTGCACGTGTTGGCACAGGAACATCATGCTCTCGAGAAGTCGGTTCAGCTTAAAGTCAAACGACAAGTAAGTGATATCAAAATGTTGTTGTTGTTTTATTGTTGTTGTTGCGTTACCGATGTTGTTGCTGTTGTTTTTGATTAAGTCTTCAAAGGCAATGAGTGCTTTGAAGTGCAATTGAATTTAGAAGGGTTTAACTTGTTGATATGGCAGTGTAACGTCCTTCAGCCAACTCTACTGCGATTCTTTATAGCTTGATCTTTCAAAAGATATGAATATCGGTGTCCCTCAAGGATTAATGAATCATATCTTTCTTTGATGTATACACTCTTTTTTTATATAAGAATACTTAAAATTTTCCTGAGCCTTAACTTTTCCATTGTTTATTCTTAAATTTCCATTGTTCTTTGGCGATTTTGAGCCTCAATATTCTTATAAAATTTATTCTTATAAAGAAAAAAGAGTGTAGGAAAATATTTTTTTAGTTATTACTTTCGTTCTTTGGGTATTTGCTCGAAAAAACATGTTTGATGCTACTGATACATCATGTTCATATCAATGTTTCGAATATATCAGTATTTTCATACTGATTTATTAATCCAATACTGCTTAAATCCAAATGGGGGTAAGAAAAACTGGTCCTAAACTAAGTCCTTTATTCTGGGGAACATTTAAGTGTAGTCATATAATCTTACTTAGCAGCTTCCCTAAAACGATTAGAACGTTTTCCAAGTCAAAGTCAAAACTATATTCAAAATGTTATCTCAATTTAACAACAGTTTAATGTTACTTTATGATTCATCACGCCTAAAAGTTCTTAAAGGCTCATAAGAAAGCATACAGAAAGTATCAAGTTCATTTCGTAAGCTAATCTATGCTGGTAAGAGTGAATAATTTCAGCTAGCAATACTCTCATATGCTCACAGACGACTTAAATCGTCATCCAGCCTAACGCTCTTTCCTTTCATTCTCAAAGCTTCGAAATGGCTTACGAATATCTTCATGAGAAACTGAAAAATTTTACAAACTAGTGAAATTCCTCAACTTTTTTTAGATTTTCAGCACTGAGGGTTCCTTAAGAGCTTTCGATTTTTTTTAGATTATCTTTATATTGATCATTTTTAGAGTTAGCTTATATATAGGTTATGCAAAGCTACTATTATTGTGTCAGCTGAATCTTGAGGTCTTGGGTTCGAACCCACTCGGGGTATTTCATTTTCACATATGTTTTTGAACAGCCAAAACACACAAAACACACTAAAAGTAAGAATAACGCAGAAAATGGCAGTTACATAAAAGTTTCTTTGAATCATGTTTTTGGTCTTAGAGTTTCTTAAATGTTTTGCCATTTGAGAGTTGTGGTTTTTTATAAAGATTGTCTCATGCAAAGGATTATAAAAATCCACTCTTTTTTTAAGAACTAGTAAAATTGATTTGAAGCTGGCTGTTCTTAAATATTCCTCTATTTTCAGCCTGAAATGTTGTTAAATTGTTCTCACTTTCATAATGCTTTGGAAGCCTGTTTTTGCTATCAGTTGTGGTAATTGTTGCAAATTTTGATTTTCTTGACCATCTGACATATCAGTGTGGTGCCAATCTGCTTGTTTGTGGTTATTTCTCAGTCGTAAGGCTATTTCTTAAAATTCTTATATTGATCAAAATATGGTCAGCTTCGGTTTGTTGTTAGCTTGTTCTCAGACTTTTGGAAAATTCGAGGCTCGTGTTCCAATAAAATTTTTCCTATGAAAAAAAAGTGTGATATAAGTCGAGCTTCTTTCATATGCTAATAAATGCAAACAAGACCAAATAATTCGAAGCAGTGATACTACCATATGCTGACGGATCACTGTAATGATGATCCAGGCCTCAATTTCCATTTTGATTTCCATGGTTATTCAATCCGGCCGAAAACTTCACATTCAAATCGTGATCGCACGCAGGTGACCTCATGTAAACATCATGAATAATTAAACAGATCTCGGAGTCATTTTGATGTGTTTGCCAAAACATTTTGTACTTTGAAAAATTCACGGTTGCCAAATTGACTGATATTTGGAAAATCAGATATACGGTGTGATGGTTTGGGAACTCGACTTGACGAAAAAGGTGAGTGAATGAAGCAAAAATCTAAATTTCGATATATTTCACCAGTTTCAAACCGTGCAAAGTCGTTATTTTTAATGATGGCGATGGGACGTTGATAAATAAGGAACAGCTGTACTGGCCACAGGCAGGATGGCGATGTTTTTTGATTATAAGGTTTATCACCTCCTAGAACGTATGTGCAGTAGTGGAAGGCTATCTTTGAAAAGTTTGGGTGGCTTACTTTGAGTAGTGTGGGTGAAAGTTCGAAGTAGTATGAAGGGATATCATTAGAAATGTAAAGGGCTCCCCCAAACTACTGATCATTATCTTTTAAGCCTCTCAGAGACAGCCCCCCACACAACAGAACGTCTCCCGCACTTGTGCAAACGCGTTATCACCCTGGGGAACGTCTCTACTGTAGAGGATGTTCAATGCTTCGGGGGATATAATCAGTACTGTCAGGGGGGACATCAGTTCATTGCATGGTGTTCCTCTAAACCAATTCTATACCCTCCCCCAGGACTTTATGGGACTGATTCCGCAAAGAATCCCATTGTGAAGACCGCATGCTGTTCCTGTGCAGTTTTATTTAGTTGAATTAGCTGATCAAATAAAAACAGGTCGAATGATTATTTCGTTGGAATCTGTTTGAATATACCTTCAAGTGTCTAAAGACCTGTTCATAAAACAAGTGAAACATTGTTTGTACATTGGGGCATACAAAACTTACTTGTTGGTGGGTAATTCTCTTTAGGATATAATGAATGATAACCTATTTTCAAGTTACCTGCTATAGGGGTTATTTCACTTTGCCTAAAAGCGTAAAAGTTTCTTTGAAGAAAAACAGATTTCCACCAAAACAATAGGATCTTCTTGAAGGGTGTTCGAGATTTTTAGTATGTGATTTGCCCCTCGAACTGCTAACTAGAAGCAGTTTTCGAGATTATAGGGCCTCGGGCAAAAGACTTCGAACGTTCCTTGATTGGACGAAATCTACCTTATTTCACAAAATCCTTCATCGTAGGACCCTTTCTGTTCATAAAACATTATGAAGGGCATATCTTCATTGATCCTAGGATACAAGAGGGTATTCAATATATGTCTTGATAGGACTACGTTTATACGGACACATTGACACGCATCATAATTTGTTGTCATATCATATCATATACGCCAGTTAATCAGGTATACCCATAACCACCCCATTGAAGCTCCTATTTAGCGAGTCTCTAAACGTATTTTTTTATAACGAACTGCTTTATAAGCAAGGCAGTACTCAACAATACAAAAACTTGAGCAATTCTAGTACTTGATAGAGGAATGCTAAGCAATATGAGAATTGTAGTTCCGATCCAATTGGCAATGGAAATCGGGCAGCAGCTATAGAGAAGTAGGTTATAGTGGATATGAGTACTCCGGTACACTTCTGTATGCAAGATACCATCGAAATTTGTAGCACAACAACTTGTGAGATATTATTCTAAAATACATATTTTCAGTAAAAAAAGCTAAGCAATTGCTAAGCAATTTTTAGTACTCAAATTTGCCTTTTAGCTAAGCAATTTTAAGTACTGAGCTCGAGCTGAAATAGCTTATAAAAAATGCGTCTATTCTTAGCCCCTTTGTCTTGCTAAGGCTAGGCATCATTTCCATTAGGGATAACACCAGGATACTTTACTTCACTGCATAGAGTATTATGAGGTTCTTGTAGTTTGAATGTCACCGTCCATTTATTATATGGTTCGTAAGTTTTGATTTGTAAGCAGCTGATTTTCTTCTTGATTCTAAGTTTACAGAATCTTGTTTGATAGAGGAAATATGTCACATCAACTTCTTCAAATCAATGGTAGTAACAAAATGATGTAGAATCTAACTGCAAACGATATAGATTCATTGAAAACTTGACTTTGCATGAATCCTTTTTTTTACATTTTTTTTTACATTCAAAGATTAGTATTTGTTATGCTAAACTTGCGTCTTGCTTACTAACCAATGCAAGACCATTTGTCTTGCTACACTCTTTTTCTAGGGACGATTCTATAAGAATACACCACAGTCCTCAAATTATTCAAAATACTTATTGGATATTCACTACTATGGAAGGATACCATCAGTACTCCGGAGGTTATTAAGCACTGTGGAAGGATGCCATAAGAACTGTGGGGGTACCATGTACAAACTTTGGAAGATATTCAGTACTGTGGAAGGAAACCATCAGTACTGTATAGGGATGCCATCCAGTACTACGGAGGATGTTCAGTACTGTGGAAGGATGCCATCATTACTGTGTAGGAGACCCTGTCAGTGCTGTTTAGGGATTTTCAGTAGTTATGAACGAACTGGTTTATCGCACAGTATTAAAATATAACTTCGTTTGTTTCATAGGGGAGTTATGGAGTCATTGAAAACGAATCTGACCTGGAGGATTTCGAAGAATTCTACGATGCCCCATTGGAGTTTATGGACAGTTTCGAAAAATCGGTTCAACAATCAACAGAAGTGCGACTGAATGACGATTCCGTTGAATCTTTCCAACTCAATGGCGAAGGTGAGGAGAGCATGGCTGCGCTGAGGGGTAGCAAGTTTGGAAACGGAGGAGCTCATATTGAAAATGGTGGAAAAGAAGTTTTGGATGGAAAGTTCGGGGCTCTGCCTGATGCTTTAGATCGATTACAACTGAGGAAAACGAAGTACAGGTACAAAACAAGTGTAATAAGGGCCATGAGATACCGTCCACAGATTATTGCTGAGAATTAAACCAAAATGTAACGCTTTCGCTTAACACTGTTCTAACTTGGCACAATTTGCAACGATTTGCCACTATCGTTCAGTGACTATTTCGTTCTGTATATGGTATATAGGCTGTATAAAAGTGTATAGGCTTCTCTCACACAGTGGCTATAACCGAAAATAAAACAAAATAGGCTGATACAAGGTCAGGGCATGATAAAAATGCGAATGAAAAATCACCTGAATACCAGTAGTGCTTGGTTTACCATAACATTTCTAAATAAAAACACAGAATATAACGATTTGGTCCTTTTTTGCTTTAAAAAAGTAAGAAATTTCAAAACGTTTCCTGCTGGAATTTCAAGTCAAATGATTTCCTGCGACCATCGATATTTTCCTATCCTAACCTGAACACTGCTCCAGACTCAAAATTTAAGAACGGACTATGACTAAGATGAAATCATTGGTTTTCCAGACCTGGTACAACTAGTCCGGTAGGCGCAGTTTGGCCTGGACCAAAATTTGGGTTAAGTCACTTTTTAGAAAAAACAACATGGTGCAGTTTTGTTGCATTTTTCTGACAGAGTTTAAGTAAAAATGATTCGAAATTTATCTATGCAAAATTAGTCTATGCTCCATGGAACATTAGATTTCGATTCATTTTCACATAAATTCTGTTCTAAAAATGGCACCAAAGTGGATCTGAGATAATCTAGATTTCAAAATTTTTCATTTTGCCCCGAGACGCACATTTTTATCTCAAACCGGACCATCTGTCGACAGCTTCTGCCGGGCCTGTTCTACCTGTGGGTGGCCCTTTCTTGAATTTGCGTATTTTCGACTCAACTCACTGTATACAACTATGTTTGAACCAACTGTTGCTATCAGACAGGTGTACTTCAAGGATCCGTTGTGGAACCAATACTGTTTATGTTTTGCCCACAATATGAAAAAGTAATTCCCATGAACCATCTGCAGTTCCTGATAATACATATTGCTTTTGATGGAATGATTCATAATATATCTTATTTCTCCTGAATTGTCTCATCTAAAAAGCTTTTTCCATCAAAATGACTACAACATTATCTTTGTTTTCGTTTAAAAGCTGGTTTTTTGTAAGCAATTCTTGAGACTTTTTGAAATTGCTGGGTCATATCTAAATTTTGTTTTTATGGAACGAGCTCCAGAAGGCTGAAACAAATTTTTTTATCTTAGGTTGCATTATCTAGATTTAATCAAACTGGACATGTTTAGGTCAGGTTAAGAATTCAGTTTTGCAAAGTTTTGAGGTTTTTAGTAAATTTTTAAAAGTTATTATGTTTTTAGAAAATGTTTACAAGTATTGATGTTTTTTGTAAATGTTTCAAAGTTTTGATGCTTTAAGCCTTCGGTATTACTGATTTACAAAGCTCAAGAATAGAAAAAAGTGCTTTAGATTCCACTTTTATTTGATTTTCAGGACGAGACTGCCGCATAATATGCATTCGAGAAGTGAATTTAGTGTTTGGACTGTCTTGAAACAAGCAATCGGAAAAGTGAGTTTTATGTTACGTTTCATTCTTGTTTGCCCTGAGAATACGTTCATGTAAGTGAGTGAGTGAGTAAACGGTCTTTGTGCTAACCTAAGGCCTAGCCTTGTTTCCATTTGAGGCGCAGCAGGCAGATCTGCATCACTAAATTAACCGAGTGAGTCAGATAGAACGGTAGACGTTTGCTGGCATTTTGTGAGGTTAAAACGTTTTCAAATGTTGCTAAGTAAAACACAACTTTGGAAAGAAAAGGCTTGATTATTTTCAGAATTTTATTTCTTGAAAATGCGCCTTGTAGTTTTGTAGCCATGAGTCATTTTGTGAGAGAGACACTCTTCTGAGATCTCCTTCATTTGGAGAGATAAGGAAAGGAAAGAGAGCAGAGTAAGTCATAGCCTGCGAAGAGACAAACCATAGCCTGTGTGCAGACTCTGGTTTTTTCTATTGACAAGATAGTCATTATTTCATTAGTAAGATGTAAACATTATTTCGTTCACGAAATTCTCGTTTTTCTCGCTTTTTAGCAAATTGCAAGGGACATAATGTACATGGGTGCATTCCTTTAGGATTCAAATGTTTATCTTATAGAGAATATACAAAGCATGAATAAGCCATCCCTGTTCACTGCATTACTTAAGAACATAGTGCTTTTCAAGGCCCAATCAGAATATGGAGAATAATTGTGCTATGACCCTGTGGTTAAAGACTTTTGCCTTGGTAGTGGCTCCAGACATAATACAACGTATCGAATCAAATGTTGTGTAATTGTTACAGGGCACTGGTCAAATGTTCTCTGTCAATTCATGTCCGCTCTTTCCTCTTTTCAGAGGCTGCCATCTTTAACCTCTTTCTTGTCCCTTCTCGTATCAACCTTCTTCAGGTGTTGCGCCTCCACATCTCTAATCGTGTCATCGCAGCCTTTTTATTCCATTATCCATTTAAGCTACGCCCTTACTCATTGCTATTCCAGGGTGTAGAATTAAATAGCTCTTCTCTTTTAGGATTTATCAAGAATAGCCATGCCAGGTATGCAGTTAATTGTTTTCTCTCTTAGTTTTCTCATAGATTTTAGACTTGAAATTTACCCAAGAAGAATTTGCATTAGGTCATCATATTTAGACTCAAAGATAGGATATCGGTCTTATCTCGGTCTCAATTCGCTTTGGCTGTTGAATAGAAGCCCGACTAAGGATCTAATAAAAGGTTGGTGCTTTTATTTGCATAATAAAGATCTGTGTTAGAAATAATGTTCTTTTGTGTTATGTAAGTACTCTTATGTTATAATCTTACTTTTCGGTCCAATATGTCATGCTACTTTTGAGAAAGCCCTCTGCCAATAAGGCCTTCTACTAGAATAAGCACATGAACAGAATCAGTTATTTATTGTTATAATTGTTTAATTGAAGAAGAAAATAAAGAGGATTTGGTATTGTTCAGAATTTAGAAATCATATATATGAGAAAAAGGAGATTACATCGATTCGTTTAAAATTTGTTTTCTAGCCTAACGGTACAATTTTGATTATTTCAGTAGCGAACCCCTGCCAAAGATTTAGCCAAGAACCCCCCATGGTTGTTTTAATGGTTTAGTTAAAAAAACAGGATTCGTTGTTGTTCAGGATAAGAACATTTCATATGTTTATCATTATATGTTTTTTATTTTAACAGTTGTATTCAACGAACCGCTGTCATTTCTTCAGCGAGTAGTGGAATATGGTGATTACATTGAATTGATTCATAAAGCAGCACAAACTGATGATCCCGTTAAAAGAATAGAAGTGAGTTGACCCATATAACATCGCAATTTCAAAAATAAAAGTTTGAAGCCCTGAACCCCAGACATAACTATTAATAAACCTTTTCCTTCAAAGGATGTCATCTTGCATTGAGGAAAATTTATCCCTTTTTTTCCAGATTTCTTTGCGCATTGTAAGGAAACACAATGCATTAAGGGATTTCTAGGGGCAAATTTGCATTAATTCAAGATGGTAGCTTTAACAGGAAAGATATTTTTAACGCCTCTTCGTCCCATCTCCTCTGGAAGGGGCGTAGCTACTGGAGGGTGTGGGGGTATGACACCTCCGTTCAATATTTTCAAAACAGGTTAGAAAATTCGGACAAACGTTACGAGATATGTTTCAAAAATTAGGCTCTGAAATAAAATTTACACTAATGCGAAAATCTGCCTCACGATTAGTTACATCCAAAACGTAAAATCTTTCTCTTTTGTATTAAGAGAAATGGCTTTAAATTCTTAGTTTTCATTGAAATTTTCATGGGGCCACTTAACAAGATAGGAGAATGTTTCTTGACACCCCTCTCCCCCCAGTAATTTGGGTATAGATATGCCCCTGTCCTCTGATAGAAAGGTAAACTTGAATCGTTTAATATGCTTATATTGAATATAGACAAATAAGAAAAAGATTTTAAGACTCTCCATCCTAACAAGCCTGTTTTCTGGCTCCAACTTATCAGAAGATGTACATCATTACGGTAGAAGCTTAATCGTGTATGTGTTCATCTCTCGATGAGTGGGTAACCACGAAACAAGCTTGTCAAGATGGGGACTTCGTCTTTTGAGTCCTTTCGTTCTTTTGAATGTTTAGCTCTACTCAATGTATTGAAACCTCAAGCTAAAGTGATGCACTGAATTTCAATAGGAAGTCGGTGTTGCAATTTCCAGAGAGACAGTGCTCAATACGGTATTAGTAGAGCGGATGATATACTTATTGGCCGACGCAAGAGACAAGAAATTACTCCTTCACCTCTGAGATGAAGGAGTAATTTCTTGTCTCTTGTCTGCCCTTAAGTGTATGGAATTTGTATTTGAAATGTATATTGATACGACTTCTAGAATTTTTTCATTTTGTATGTAAAAAAGGAACTTTTAAGGCTCACCAAGAGAAAACTTGCACAGAGAGGGGAATTCATCCCGATCACTTTGTTGTTTTAGCTCATTGCTGCATTCGCAACTAGTGCCCAGGCTCCTACGGATGGAAGGATTGGCAAACCTTTCAACCCTCTTCTTGGAGAAACATTCGAATTGATAAGGTAAGGAAACTAAATGCTTGAATTAGCAGACTTTATCATACGTCTGTGCAGTACCATGGAGGATGACCAGTACTCTGGGAGTATATCATCAGTACACTAGAGGGTTGCTCAGCACTCTTGAGAAATACCATCCACTACTGTGGAGGGATACCATCTATTACTATGGAGGGATACCATCTAGTACTATGGAGGGATACCATCCACTACTTTGGAGGATATTCAGTACTGTGGGGAGATACCATCAATATATTGGAGGATGTTTAGTACTGTTGGGGTATACCATAAGTTCTGTGGAAGGTGATCAGTACTGTGGTGGAGGGGTACCATCACTACTGTGAAGGGTGTTCAGTACTGTTGGGGTCTCATCAGAACAATGGAGGTATCCCCTCCATAGTACTGAACATCCTCCACAGTATTGCACAGTTATTCCCCAGGGTGATACTTACCAAAGGATCGAGCTTGTCAAAGTAAATAGCCCAACAGGTTTCATGCACACGACCTCTCAGATTGGTTTCTGGTACGCTACCCCTTGTATTAAATTCCAGAGAGATTCGAAACGGTTTTGATAATCTACCTCAATGCTGATACGGTCTACTAGCAGAAAATTCTAGAGTTAGTTGACGTTTGAGTTAAAGGTTTATAGAAACTTTTAAGGTGCATATGCAAGAGGTATTAAGCGCGGTCTGAAGAACAGTCTTCGATCGATACAGAACTTGAGGATGGTGAGGAAAATCTGAAACAAAGCGAAATAAGATAACTACTGAAGCTTTGCGTTTGACACTCATCACAGTAGTGCGTTAAGAATAAGATTGCAACAAAAGGTTCAAAGGTTGAGTCTCCACAGTAGGCTTAAAGCTTCAGGAAATTATTTATATTGTGAAACAATATGAATCGAGGGATTCGTTCGTAACCTTATTCAAATCTTGTAGAAATGGTAGATCAAATAACATGAATGAATGTTATTTCAACATTTGCAGGATTGTTTTCTAATATGGTTACCCCCTGGGAACGTAGGCTGTGAGAATTGCTCAAAGCATACACGTATTTTTTATTAGGAACCTTAAATAAGGGTTGAGCCTTATTTTCAACATAATTTTGAGAAAAATTATCCACCATACCCCCTCAGAAATCTCTTAAAATGCTTTTCTCGCTGTCTTTCTCTGGTTCTCTGAAGTTGAGTTTGAAAATGCAGTTATATTACCTGCTTTTACTAAATCTCAGCCTTGGCTTCCTTTTTAAAAGTTTTCCTTATAAAAAAAATTGTAATTCAATGAGCAACTCTATAACATGGAATTTGGAATGATGGAATGAAATAGAAATGGAGTTGTGGAATGAATATATTTATAGCAACATAGCATCAAATGAAAAAGAATTAAGGGCTCAAAAACTTTCTGCTGGTCACTTTAGGAAACTTTTAACAAGAAGCTCACACTCTTGGATGATGCACTGTTTAGGTAACCTTGAAACTCTAGTACTGGATAAAATAGATTGGAAACCTTTGTATTGTTGGTGCAGAAAATATAAGCTATATTCTGTGCTTTGTTGAGTTTACTGGTGAAGATGGAATCGAAACGTTTAAGAAGTATGGTTTATTTTAGAATTAGGCTATTCTCCGTTGAGTAAATAAATTACTCCTGAATATCGTTACCCCCTTGGAACGTAACTCTATTTGGATTAACTGTTAAGAGTTAAATAAAACACTCCAATGTTATTATTTTGTTATACTGTTACCCCATGCGAACTTTACTTTCTATTGGCCACACCTTATGAGAATAAAACATTACTCTGAAATTACTCTGTTCGAATACTGTTACCCCCGGGAACGTAACAAGATAAGGATACAAGGCTGGAGAATAAATAGAGCAGCCCAAAGCAAAGGAGAAGCCAAACGGTTTGCAAAAGAGGGAAGCGAAAGGACTTCTGAGGAAGTTGAAACCAGACAGTTGTTGGAAATATGACTTGCAAAAGTTGGAAAACTCTTGTTAATTCAGCCGTGTTTTTTGCTGTAATTTCTGCTGCAATTTCTTTTGGCAATGCCTCGAAGATCGTGAATGTTTTTATACCAGGCCTAGGCAGCTGCATGGGCAGCCAAGAAGCTACATTGGGCGGAAATGTGGACATTTTCCTGGGCATCCCATTCGCAAAACCACCCGTCGGTTCGCTCCGCTTTCAGCCACCACAAAACACGACATGGAGTGGAGTTTTGAACGCAACGAAGTTCGGACACGTCTGTCCACAGATCAACATGTTAACTGTGGTACCATTTGGAAACGAAGACTGCTTGACGTTGAACGTGTACTGTCCGAGTAATTTAACGGACAGCCTCCCAGTCATGGTCTGGATTCACGGTGGCGCGTTCACAATGGGAGCAAGTTCAGAGTACGATGCACGCGTGCTTGCACGCACGGAAAATGTTATTGTCGTCACTGTCAATTACAGGCTCGGCATCTTGGGGTTTTTTAACGTGCCTGGCACAGAAACGAAAGGGAACTACGGCTTGCTGGATCAAATCGCTGCCTTACGCTGGGTCAAGAAGAACATCGCAGCTTTCGGGGGTGACCCAAAAAAAGTGACGATTTTTGGAGAAAGTGCCGGTGCCGGAAGCGTCTCCATATTATCTGTGTCCCCTCTCATCAAAAATGAGGGACTATTCATTCGATCCATTAGTCAAAGTGGAGTAGCATCCAACCCGTGGGTTGCTGTTGAGGTAACGGGAGATGAACAAGCGAAGTTTTTCGGGACAAAGATAAGCTGTCCGATGACAGGAGTGGCTCTAGTTAACTGCTTACGGGGGAGACCGCACAAGGAAATCGTTCAGATACAAACTGTGTTCGAGAAGAAGATCTTCTTCATGGTGGCCCCTATCGTCGATAAACACGTGCTTCATGACCTGCCCTCCAAGCTTCAGGCTGAAGGGAAACTGGTCCCCATCATCAACGAGCAGTTGATTGGGTATAACAAAGAGGAGGGCACCGTGTTTGCTGTGGCTTCGGAGGTACTACCCACAAGCGCCACAAAGGCCAGTCTTGAGAAAACCATAGATGGAGAGATGCATCGCGTCAACCCCCCCAGCAAGAAAATGTTCAAAGCAGCTGCCATATTCGAGTATTCGAAGTACACCCCGAACAACACAGCTGTGCAATGGTATCAGAGCTCCAGTGACTATATCGGGGACCTCTGGTTCGTGCGGGACATTAGAGACATCTTAGGGAACTTTGCAGGGTTGGGAAAGAAAGTTTACTTTTATCAATTCGTGTATCTACCAAAACATTTGAGGTACCCGATGATGGGCGTTTCTCACGTGCTAGACATTGAGTTTGTTTTCGGTTCGCCGTTGATTGATCTACCTGGGTTGTTGCTGAAAAACATCACCGCGGAAGATAAGATTGTAAGCCGAAACATGATGAAGATGTGGGCGAATTTCGCCAAGACAGGGAACCCAGGAATGAGCTGGCCGGTGTACACGAACAAAGAGAAGAAATATATGGAAATTGATTTGAACCTGACGAAAAAGGAAGTGCACCTGAGCAAGAAAATGGCCTTCTGGAAAGATTTGGTTCCAATGCTGGATGACAAGACCGTTTGTAAGAAGTGCAAGCATGACATGGGATCTTCCGCTGACCAAAGTCACATTTCTGTTTGTCTGTTGGTTGCTGTTGTTGCTTATGGATTACAGAAAATGTTTTGAACCCCACAAAAGAGCACTCTAAATTAGTTAAAGTTTTTCAAAACTACTTCTTCACTTTAAAGGAACCTCGATAGACATAAGATGTCTTGACTTTTGAATATTTCTTGTTTACTTAGTTTTTAAAACTTTATTTGAGAAATCATTTGACTATACCTTTGGATTTTATTGGCCAGTGCTGCGTGTGTATAGAAATTAGAGATAAGACGTCATCACATGATAATAACAGTCTTGAACCCTTAATTAAAACTCCATCTTTCAAATATAGACTGTGTAAAATTATTTTCTTGATTAACCGTTTCTTCTTTTAATTCAACTGTTTTTATGTATTACTTGTATATTTGATAGTGTATATCCCATCTTATATAAATATCTCAGTTAAGATTGTATTTTCTGATCGCTCGCTGCGAAGGACCAAGCTTTCTTCTCTATAGTCTGGAATAAACGTACTCTTACCAACATTTTTCAAATCCACAACGGCATTCTTTTTACTATACCCCCGGTTAATATTTTTCATTTGAGCCAGTGTATTAATTTACTTTGGAATTCATGGTTCACTCTTATGTTTTGTAAGGACAATATGTGGTTACCAAGCCTGCGATGATAGTGCTAAAGACCTCAAGGGACTCTCAATTTGAATTTAGTCATGTGGTGATGGATAATCTTTCATGGGGCCCCTATGTTTTTTTGGGGTGACTAAGGATCGACACTACTTTACAGTCGAGATATGAACTTTTTTGCAATACGTCCTTTATGAACTATTACACAATATTGGTTCTGTCTTTGAATGGTAAAGAACTTCAGTAAGCCAGAAATATCGGAAACATAGCGAAACGAACACATATTTTACTTAACCTTTTCGTCTGACATATCAGTTAGGTTTTTGTTTCGTTCTCTTTCTGGCGTATTACTCTGTTGAGTATCAGATGAAAAGCTAAAGTAATCTATGTGTTCGGTTCGCTATATTTCCGATATTTCTGGCTATAATAATGGTTCTCTGATTATACCCCAAGCACCTCTATACTCGAAAATAGCTATGGACTCACCATAAACGCGTAAGTTTTCATCTTACTTATTGCATGTTCTTCAATTCTAGGTTTAGAATAGTGTTTGTGTAAGGTAGAAGAGAACCATTATTGTCCAATAGTGTCATTTCTTGACTATGACTGATTTTCGACATGACAAAGCTATGTTTCTGAAGTATTATTGAATTGCATTCTTTTTTTATTCAATTGAATTGCATTTGTTTTAGGAGTTAATAAGGCTCGCTCACTGATCTCCAATATAACTGAATAGCATTATACATGAGTTATCATTGAATTGAATTGTTTTAGGGAAGACAAAGGCATAAAGTTGATTGCGGAGCAAGTGAGTCATCATCCACCAATCAGCGCTCTGCATTGTCAAGGCGAAGGCTTCAACCTCTACTTGTCAATCGAGCCTGTTCTGAAGTTTTGGGGGAAAGATATTGAAGTTAAAACTAAAGGATGCGCTACCATAGAAATACCGAAGTGAGTTTTAAGATTCTTGATTCTTTTCTATTCAATGAAATTTCAAGTCTATTTGAAAGTTCTAAATAAAACTCAAGGAAACATTTCGGAAAATTTACTGAATGATGAAGAAGTTTTATAATTTCTGTTCTAATCTATAATACCCTGGTATTATTATCTTATCATTTAAAGACTAATTAACTTCGTTTAAAATTATGCCCTTTGGCTTTAGGCTCTATGTTCTTAGATGTCCTTTCGAATTAGGGTTTATTTCATCATAGTCCGGGTGCATTTCATCATAGGTCCGCACCAGCTTTTCAAGAGGTTAATTTTTTATATTATAATATTTTAAATATAGCCAACATAGGTATCAAGCAACAGTTCGCAAAATATTTTTGCTGCAGGGGCGTTGTCGATTTCTGCAAAGGGCATGGTTAATAAATTTTATCAAGGGTTGTGATGACCATTACCCTAGACTACCTTTTCGTCCACCCCACTGAATTTGGTTTTGAAACGCCACTATAGTCTGCCTGGTTTGATGATTGTGAAAACATGAAGCTGCAATTAAAAGTGAACAAGTTTTCTTTTGCTTCTTCTCCATCATGATATCATCTGCTTTCAGATATAACGAAGCCTACACGTTTGGTCCTGTTCAAACGGCTGTGCATAATATCATTGTCGGAACATTGTGGATTGAATTGGTAACTATTAACATATTTTTCTATGTTCTGGTTAGAAATTTGCCAGTATTTGTTTTGTCGCTAGGAGGGATGGCCAAGTAGTTAGATCACTCAATCCTGGTAAATTGGGATTTCGGATTTGCCTCTTTTTGGGAAAATAGGATAGGAATTTGGATTTTCAAACAGTTGAATATTGGGAATTTCTATATTTTTCTTATTGGCATCGGGATTTTGAGCATTTTAGTGTTGGGAGTCCTGATCAGTATCCCTCTTCAAAGGGTTGTGGGTTTCAAGTAAAGTGTGAGGGGAGAATTTATTAGTTCTCTCTCTCCAAGCAAAAGGTCAAATGGAGTCACGAGGTATGGTCACAGTCATATTGAGAGGAAGAACCAGGGTTGCACTGCTAGATTAGTTCTCCTTTTCAGTGAGCCCATTGCACACATTAACCATATCCTTACGAAGTACAGGAGAACCACAGTAGAACCACATACTTATCGTATTTGCCTATCAACTAACAACAACTATCAACATTCTCTTTCTCTGAGCTATTTGCAGTTTTTCACGTACTTCTACTCTCTTGTATCTAGATTGGAGTTGTGGACATCATAAGTCACAACACAGGGCATCGATGCGTGTTAAATTTCAAACCTGCTGGTTGGTTTGGTAAAGATTTAAATCAAGTCGAAGGATATGTCATGGATCCAAAGTTAGTAACAATATATCTTTATATTTCATCTTTATATGTATTTGATCCCAAATGTTATGAACTGAATCACATTTCGTTTTCAGTCAAGATAATTTGTTTGAAATGTAACGAAAGGCTTCGGAAGGACTTGAATTCTCGACCTTTCCGACCTTTATCGATGTTGGTGACTCAGGCCTCCCTGACACTGAAAATTTCAAGTTATATACAAATCAAAGACTGCTGTAGCGTATTTCTTCTTTGAGACTCACTACTACATACATTACTTTCAAAACACTTAGCTATATTTTCTTGTGCTATTTTGTTTTCAAACCCTGAAATTCTATATTCATGAAAGATTGCTCTTAGTGTACTATTTATGTTTTATTGCACAAAAGCTTTGAAACACCATATTTCTCCGTATTTCCAATTTTTCCGTCAATTCTGAAGTTTTAGATCAAATTAAGACCCTTCTGCTTTTAGAATTTACATAATTCTACCTTTTTCAGGAAAAATAAAGTTCGATTTCTAAAAGGCGATTGGACGTCGCAGATATGTTCATGTCCTGCAGAAACCCCGGAGATTCTAGCAAATCATCAAACTGACCAATCAAAAGACTTCAAGGCACCTGATGGAGCTGAATTATTGTGGAGTGCAAGGCCTAGGCCTGAATGCTCTGCAGAGGTATGGAGATGGTTGAAATTGGTTTCGGGTCCTTGATAAGAAATGTAGGACTAATATGTGTCTATTAAAGCCTCCATCCAGGGATCTACTTCAATTTTTCTATAATAACAAAGATTCTGTGGATTTTTTGAACTTCATTATCAGTCGATACCAGTACAGTAATAATTTGAAAAAGCGCTAGGGGCGTACTCAAAACTAGATGCTAAAGAGAACGTGCTTACTAGATAGGGAGAGAGACTGTCAAGTGAGCACCAAAAACGTTTTTGAATTCCCATCAAGACTTACAATGAAATGAAGTCTCTTTTTCAATAATAATTTTAAAGATTTTTTGTTCGTTTTCTAGATGTACAGTATGACAGAGTTCGCAATGTCGTTAAATGAATTACGGAGAGAACATAAAGAAACTGTGAGTTTTTTTAACTTCTTAAACATAAACTCAATTTACTTCTTGTTTAAATCAAATTAGCAAAAGAAGACATTTTTCTTCAATCCAAAGCAGGGAAATTTAAGTTTTTATTAGATAATACCATTTTTTTGCCAAATCTGAGACTTTTATAGGCCTATATGTAACTACTTTTCATGGAAATAGATTTGTCAATACGCTGAAATATGATACTTTTAGCAGGCATTTTAGCAAAGCTATGATTTAGGCCAAGTCACTGTCGTCTATTTTCACATTTTCAGGTTACAGGAAGAATCCTGTCTTTTTAAAGATGTATTCAGTGAAAATAGCCCTTTCCCCCTATATATTTGTTTCCCAAAACTTTTGGTTTAGATACTTGTATCTATATCAGAATACATTTTCAAAAGAAATAGTTGCAAATCCATTATTCTTCAAGGAAAAGGTTAAGTGTTGAAAATTATCTTTTTAGATTGCGCCCACTGATTGTAGATTACGTCCAGATATTAGAGCATTAGAAAATGGAAATATAGGTGAGAATTTATAATTTTATTCACTTCCTTTTTGTCAAATTTCATTTCGTTAAACTTGAGCACATTGATAATTGGCAGAATTTCGTTATAATAAGTGTCTGCAGAGATTTGGTATCACTTACACGATCCTTCAAGAAGTGATTTATTATTAGGCACTAGATTTCTGATGCTTGAAAGGCAACCTTTGTGGGTTTAAATCTACAAATGGTTGAAATTATGAACTACAAGCCGACAGCTAACTCGGCTGTCCATCCTTGTGAAGTCGGTAAATGAGTACCCAGGATATTCGTTCTAGAATATTGATTCTATGGGGGAACAAGCTGCAGATTCACATTAGCTGCAAGTTGCCTAACTGTGAACCTTCACTAACAAATAAATCTGCTCGGTTGCTTGCTCATGCCTCGTGAAAGGAAAATAAAATCTTACAATGTCACTTTTGGTAACCAATGGAGATGGCATTGTTGGCACGAAGAAGTAATTCTAGAGAGGCACTTTCATGATTGTATTGTGGTAAAAGTCTGCCTGGCTGCATTCACACTGCGCAATCTTTTGCTGATGCGTGCATATGCTTAAGCCCGAGGGAAGCCCTCAAAGTGCTCGCACTGACAAGAATTTCTTTTCAAAGGTTTCCTTTAAAAATTATTAAAAGTGCATGCCTGCGCTTGTCAAAGCATTTCATAAGTGAGTGCGCAGATTTTAAGTGGAAGTTAAATTTGTTGAAGTTATACAAGTTCTTTAAAAAAATTAAAAAACGTTTTGTAAGACTATTCAAGAAATATCCTAAGCATAGTCTTGTGACAAATCTTTCTGTTAAAATGTCTGTAGCTTATCATGTTCTTTCATTTAGAGTTTCTTCCTTTTTCAGAATTGGCAGCAGATGAAAAATATAGGCTGGAAGAAAAGCAAAGAGCTGCCAGGAGAGAACGACACCAAAAGGAGGAGAAATGGAAAACAAAGTAAGTTTATTAGTGGAACAAGCCCCAGTTATAATTCATTAGAATTGAGAACAGATTTCTGATTCTTTAACTAGGCCAGGATGCACGACGCCCTTAGAAATCTTCATTTATTTCTGAACAAATGTAAGCTCTAACCAGTCTTCTGTATTTCCAAAATTTAAATGCAACAAAGTATAATTCTGCAGAATTATCTATATTTTTGGAAGAAGTTTTAATCCTGAGAACTGAAAGGGGCTAAGTAACAAACGTTGCGCGACATTGTTTTGACATTTTTATTATTCCCTGAAGGCAATATTCGTAAATTGGCAATTTGCTGAGTTTCCAAATATTTGGCTGATTAAATGATTTAAGATAAAAGAACTCTTACAATATCTCTTTTTTTGTAGATGGTTTGATAATGGCGTAAATCAATGGACTGGAAAAGAAGACTGGATTTATAAAAACGATTATTTCAAGCGTGATTGGACGAGATGTCCAGACATATATTGAAATTCCAGGAAATTGTATGATCTTGAATCTAATTCCTGGAAACTCAATTATCCTGATTGAATTCTTAGAAATTCAGCAATTCCTAATCTGATTACACAGTTGAAAAGAAAAATGAAGCTGTGGACATCATCATCAAGAACTTGATGCTCGGAAGTTCATATCTACAGGGATGTGTAGTTAGAAATCCACAGAAACCAAGAAGTCATATTTTCCGAAATACCTGTATGTATTGCAAGAAATTACTGATTTGGATACTTTAAATGCAACATCAACTGAATGGAGATTTGGATTTTTTTTCTATCATCAATGGTTGCTATATTTTTACTGTAAGGGTATGGCTAATTTGCAATTGCTTATTTGTAAAGATTCAACATAAAAACAACAATAGTCGACCATAAACAAGAGATTGCTTTATAATGGAATATGAAATAAATCTACCGTAAATGGCTTCAAGCTATTAAATTTTCAGCAATTAAAAAGTTCACAATTGCTTAAAAAGTTAGCTATCAATTTGGACAGCCCATAACTTCTCAGAATGAGAGTTTGCAACCAGAGGGTTTGTATTTCAACCCAACCTGGCTGTTGTTGTAATATTTGACATTGATGCAAGGGCGTAGGAGGCTACCCGAAAGAAGAGGGGAATGTGAAAAGGGACACTTTTTCGAAGAATGCAACAAAGGTGTACCTTCCTGCAAATCCATGCTCTTTAAAGAAAATTTGCTTATGAAAAGAACATTTACTTTTGGCTTTGGCTCTCGTGGCTTCTTTGAGACTTAATCTAAAGCAAACTCATGCCTTAGCAGAGAAAAGTAGGGACACTTTCTGGATATAATAGGAGCATGCCTAATTTTTGGCTGATAAGTCCCCCCCACGTGCCCCCTAGCTTCTACGCCACTGCCTTAATGTATCTTATTTATGCCTAGTTTCCATGTGAACGCTATTGACAAATTAATTAGCTGATTTCCAGGTTATTGGATAGCAACATCATTTTATTTTATAGATTTCTTGACAATTTTATGTCCTTATTTGTATACTGTAGAGTTGTAATTGCTGGATTGGATTTAAGTTTTTTGGGTGTGAATTTGTGAAATTGAAATGATCTGTATTAGGTAAGAACGTCAAGTTTTATTTTTTATTCTTGAGTGTATAGCTGCACGACACAAGTTAAGTACTGTTTGTCCTGATTTTGGAATGATTTTGTGGCAATTTGATAAAGTCTTGCTTGGAATTAAGATGTTCTTGGCTGCCATGAATTGAGCCTAACCAGATCCTAATAGCAAAACCCTAAGATCCTTACCTCAACCAGCGAAGGGAAAATCATAATTCAACTTAATGGATTTTTAAACGTGCAGGAAACGGTAGGGGAAGCACGCAGGCTGGACTTTAACCGGACAATATTTTGTAAATGTTCTTAGTCAGATCAAAATTGCCCAATTCGAGGAACATCATAACATGAAAAACTTGAATCATTATTTTTTTAAAGAATATTAGACACAAACTGTGACAACAACTCTATAGTGTATCTGGTGTGTGTTTTTAAGAGCTTGTTTATAGAATCATCTCAAATAGAGACTCCAATAGAGACAAAAATAGAAAACACCTTAGAGACAAAATTATGATTATTTGGGCAATGATAAATCAATTGCCCATATCCTTTTTGTCTTTTGCTGTAAATGCAGATGTTGATTTCTTCAACAAATTCATTGTTTCTTCCAATCGTTGTTGAACATTGAGAACGGCATCTTTAGTGCCTTGCTCCATGAAGGAAAAATCTGGATTTTTCAGCGGACTAAGAACTGCAGTCTCTAATTCAAGTTTGTGCTTTGAAAGTAAAGATGGTCCTTTATCAGCATCCTTTGTCCAATCGAAACTCTCGGCTTCTGGATTATTTGTGACACAATTGACCTCTGCATGTTTTCTGACACAATCAAACTTGGTGTTGGATTCCTGTATATCTGGTGAAGATACATCATCACTTAATTCTTGATCAGACACAAGCTGTTCAATTTGGATGGGTTGGAAATCTGATGGTAATGGGTTATCACCATCAGTGTATTTTTCAGGGGAATATAAGACATGATTGTCTTCTTCAGAATGCAATATAAAATCTACCCTTTTTTTACTCTTTGGGACATTTTTAGCAATGTGATTCTGCCCAATTTCCACACTGGTAGACTCTTTTCCATCTGAAAACCTGTTTTTATAAAAATCACTAGCCACTTCATTACTCTGTTGGAAATTCTGGTCCAGCGATTCAAATTTTTCTTCCAACAGCTTATTTTTAGTCTCAAGTAGTACAACTCTAGCTGACAAATCATTATTGATCATTACAAGATCATGAACACTTGTGGTCAAATCTTCAACCTGGGTATGTAGATCGTCCAGTAATTTCACTGGTTTTTGACATCTAGGATTGTTACAAATAGCATGGTCTGGAGGTTTTTCTGTAAGTATGGAAGTATCACAAGTCTCTGATATTTTCAAAACCTCATTATTATGTGAAGGATTGATACAGACAGCTTTGTTATTCCCAGAATACATATCAGTGAAGTTTTCTGGCATGAAACGGCTTTCCTTTATGTTATCTTGTTGCTTTTGGAATGCTAATGGACGATTCACTGGTACTCTTCCTATCTGAAGTTTCACGGTTTTCTTCCCAGTCACAATTTGATCATGTTTTGTGACCTTAAAGGCTAGGGGCTCATCTGGAATATCCATTGGGAGTGCTTCACTTTGGATATTCAGAACTGACTCATCCTTTGACTGATCAAGGAAGTCCTCCTTCAGTGGTGTCACCATCAAAGAGGAACAAGGTTGCGGTAATTGAGCTTGGACCTCTGGTACTAAAAGTGGGACGTTATGACTTGTATGATTTTCAGGAACGGCATTTGGCTGTGACTTTGCTGATAAGGGCCTGGCATGTTTTATCCTACCCCTATAAGAGGTTTTTGCTGTAACAAGTTTTGCCATTGCTGGTGCAGCTCTGTCATTGACATTTTCAAACTTTTGAGACATAGTATGTTTCAAAGGGGTAGGTTTCTCTTTCTTTGGCGAATGCTCAATAACAGCAGCATGTGAAGCATCTTTTATTTCACTATTTGCAGTAGAGTCAAGATATCCATCCTTGGAAACAATCTGAGCACGTTTTGCAACCACCGTCCTCTTTTTCTTTTTACACAAGACCTCATGCTTCTTGCGAGCAAATTTTACAATATCAGTCAAAACAATTATCTTTCTCTCTGCAAACCCAAGCGCCAAAAACTGGTCTTTGGTAAGGCATGGTTTGTACGAGAAATCTTGCATCAGAAATTTATAAATGGTCTCCATGAATCTTAGGTCTGTTTTCCCACAAAAATCATAGCCTTTACTTGCAAGATAAGAAGCAAACTCGTGCGAATAGTCAATAAAAACATAATGAATTATTGGTAAAAAGGCTGCTGGGTTTCCATGTGTCAAGGAATCGTACTCTATTTTCTGGTACTCATGTTTTACTTGTTTCAGCTCACTTATTAATTTACGTATATTGTTTTTTATATCTCCAGTTGCCATGACGGTGTAGCATCCAAAAACTCTTGTTCAACGATCTGACTGAGCTGGCCAAAACAAATTCTAGGCCTATTGCCCCAACTCTTATTGTTGTCTGTCTGTTCAAAACTTTATAATCATTTATTCTGCCAACAGCTTTTATAACTGATATAACTGATGATTCAAAATGTTCGAAAATACTATACCATCTGTCTTTATACAGGGCAAAGGATGTAGATAGATATCTTTACAATTTTCAGCAGGAGCGTCTCGATATTTAGGCCCATCACAGCTTTCCAGATCAGAACTTTAAATTTTTAATAAATTTAGCGCCAGTTTTTGGCCTAGACCAAACACGGGGGTATGTTGACAATTTGATGATTGATCGAAAAGCCTAGTTTTTGATTTGATGTAATGAAGAAATATAATATTTCCAATTGACAGGAAGTGAATGATGCACAAAATTACTCATAACATCAATAAATTTCAGGAAAGGAAATTATCGAATAAGTTTGATTTTTAATAATTTTGGTGAATTCATTCAAGATTAGACATTCATACCTCCGTATAAGATTAGTTCCCAGTCTTCAAAATTTACTACTCTTCCTTGAATTTCTCTTTTTTGCAATGGCGGACGATGATGAGGAGCTGCGAAAGCCAAGGAAAAAGAAAGGTTTTCAAAGGATTCTCAAAGAATCTCCTTTTCCCATCCCGATTGAAAGTTTAACTGGCAAACCTGCAAGTGAAAAAAGATGGTATTATTATTTTGGGAAGTTACAAGGTGACAAAGTGGTCGTTGATAGATTGGGGGACATGACATTTCTGTACAAAATGGTAACATGTTTTAGGCCTATTATTGAGTTTTTATTGGAAAGCGTTTTTAGACCTAGTTGTTAGGAATTTTTCAGCGAACTTTAGTATTTTTATTCTAAAAATAAGAATCATATCAACAAATAAGTAATTACTTCAAGAATAAGCTGATTATTACCACAAACCTTTATCGGCCCTCTAATTAGTAGATAGTTCTCGTTTTATACATGTCTCATATCCACAACCGACCTCCACTCACTAGACAGCCAAGTTACGGATAGGTTACGGATTCAGAATTTGTAACTGGAGTCCGTAACTGAATTCAAGGCAGTCTGACTAAGGCTGGGTCTTTTTTCGAGCAGAGGCATTTAAGTTAATTACTGGCTGGTTTGTAGGTGCTGATTATGGGTGATTACGGCTGGATTGGTGTTCATTGAAACGTCTAGCTGATTTCAGATTTATTTAAAGTAATGTTGTTGCCATCAGATAAGATAAAAGGGAAAGGGTTTTCTAAGACCCACGCTAGTTACTTGGTAAATCATTCATATTGCCTATTTAGGACATGACATAGGAACTGGGGGCACATACCCCGAAGCTTTAGCAAAAGACAATAAAGGACTCTTTTTATTTACTTTCTGTGTCGCCTATTTGTCCTTGAAATGCTGTGCCTCCCCAAGTGTGAGTGCTTCCTCAGCCTTTAGCTTATGATGAATTAGTATCGTAAATCTTAAAAGAAATTCTTGATTAAATTTTGAACCATTTTAAATTCCTTCTACCAGCAATTTATTCACAAAAACATAACTTTCAGCACCATTAGAATTCATGAGAAATGAGACAGTTGAATTACACCATTGAAAACATTATTGAAATAGGGACGATGCACTCAAAGCATATCAAGTAATCTGTGTTATGAAAGGCCTTGAAAAGTACACACAGCTTTTTAGTCTTACTGAGCAGGGTTTTCTTTAATCTAGCTAATTGTTTACCTTTATGAAATTCTTTTCCAGGGATTTTTTGGAAAAGGAAGTTTGTCAACAACCAACCCCCAGCTTAGCAAGTTTGGAAATACATTTGATGAAAGACGCAAGCAAAAGATTATCAACCGAGGCTCAAAGAAATGTAAGTAATTTATACCTTTTTCATATTTTCTTATAAAGTGTTTTCGATATTTGAAGCTATATGCTTGACACTTCTCAGTGAGTTATGCGATACGATCAAACAACACGTACCCCAAACCATACGCCAAAAATCTGACCACAACCCTCTCACGCCTCTACCAGGTCTACCATTTCTTACCACCTGAATCATTCATCTCCTTTGTGATCAATCTACATCTTGGTTTTTTGGTTTCACAATTTGAACAGTCTCTAGATGGTACAAAACTTCAAAATAGCCAGAAATGCTGGAAACATAGCATACATAGCAGTTTTTCCCCACACTATACCAATCTGATTGGCCTATTTCGATCCACATCTGTGTATACCAATCAGTTAGGTTTCTGTTTTGTTCTAGTTCTGACGTATCACTCTGTTGAGTGTCAGATGAAAAGCTTTGGTAATCTATGTGTTCGTTTCGCTATGTTTCCGATATTTCTGGCTATGTTTAACAATTTGTTAGTTTTTTGTTCTCTTCTGACAAAGTACCCTGATGAGTGTCAGTTGTAAAGCTTGCTGTTATTATGTTTCGCTATGTTTCTAATTTTCTCATCATTCTCAAGTTCTGCACCAATCAAAGACTGGCCCGATGTAGTTACTCTGATAAGTGTCAGATGCAAAGCTTGATTAGTTATCATGTTCTGCTATGTTTCTCGATTTTGCTTCTGGCTATTATTGATATTATAAATGGGTTCTTTAGCAGCAGAAGATAAAAAGACAGAGAGAGAAAATGCTTCTGACTCTATACAGCAGGAAAGGTAAAATAAATTATTGCTTTACTTCTTTCAGTCAATACAGAAATCAATGAAAAACTTGTGTTAATCATCATAGATATTTTGTGGTAGGGATTGCTGAGTGGTTACATCACTTGGACCCTTACTCAAAGGATCTTAGGTTTAAAACCACCTTTTGACCTGTCATATTAAGTGTGAGGAGAGAATTTGCCAGCAAGCCCTCTATAATTCCAGGCAAAAAGGAAACACAAGGTGTGGTTATATTTAGGGGAAGGATCAGGGTCGAACTGCTGGATTAGTCTACCTATTCAGTTGGTGCTTTGTGCTTTGCACATAGACCAATACTTTACGAATATAGTAAGAATATTTGCTTATCAACTATCAATGTGCTGTTTTGATAAGTCTACCTTTTTATGGGCCCTTTGTGCATTGCCTATAAACCAATACCTTACGAAAGTAGTAACTGTATTTGCCTATCAACATCAAAATTTTAAACTTTTGTAGATCAAGGCAGCATCGCTTATGGCCTGAGCCGATACTAGTAGCTGAAAGTGAGCTTAACTGTAACTTACTGCAGGAAGATGAAAAAGTATCCACGGAAAACCAGGTGATTTTTCTATATTCAGTATATAGATATACTAATATAAGAATGTCATCATTCAAGAGATGCAATGTGCCCACACTAGCTAAGCAACAACTTGTCAACGAGTGCATACGAGGTACTGTTGCATATTGTTGGTGTTCAAGTACCAAAGAGTGCTCAAATAGCTACAAAAGCAACGTGCAAAAGGTAGAATGAGAGGATATGGCTCAAGATGTACAGGAAGTTGCAAGAACAACAAGCAAAATATAAGTACTACGTGATAAAGGTGCCCCTTCTAACATTCTTGTTTGTGCATAGTATGCCAAAGTTTACGTTATTCTTTTACTGTATTCTCTAAGGAATATTGAAGAGCAATTTTGGACTTTGAGCTTAAGAATCTTTGTAACTTTTTAGATTGTGTAAAACATGATTTTGTAGTCGAATTTTTGTTTTTTTTAGGAAGAAGTGTCACGCAAGCAAGCTAAGCTAGAAGATGAAGAACCTGACGAATCTTCAACAGAGTTTCTCCAGCTCACACTGGAAGAGGTGAAACATCACCATGTTAAGCTTATACCTTTGCTTCAAGGATTGGAAATAGGAAATAATCTATCCCAAAGTATTAGTAAATAAATCAAATAATTGCTGTATTTCGGCAAAATCAGAGGAATCAGAAAATGAGAGAAATACTGGATCACAGCAAGACTAATGCCTCTCATCTACTTTTAGGCTTTCTTCTTGAAGTTTGGTCTTGGTTGCTTGACAATATCGGATGAGAACGAAGTAGGTGTTTTATAATGCATACACTTTATCAACAGAGCAGAATTCTAATCTCCCCACTGGTTGGGGGTCAGGAATCATTCACTGTATCCCTGCGTGTGTTAAGAAGTGACTATAAGGGTTAGCACAGGAAGGGCATCTGGCTATAAAACTTTGATTCATAACCAAAAGCATGGATTTTTCTGTTGAGACAGATCCATTGACCGGTCAACCACTACTAGCAGAAAAAACGGCTGGAAAATAAATTCTGTTTGTGCGTGTGTGTGTTATTAACAGAACAATACAAATGTACTTGTGGCATATGGAAGATTATTCTTATCTCCATACACACAGTAATTGCTGCACCAGAGCCTCATACGAAAGATCAATATAATGGATGAAATCGCTTTTATACTGTCATATAAACTAATGAAAGACTCTAATTGGCCTATTCGATAATTCAAGTGTTTTCGCGTGGCTGTAAAAGAACCTAAGAGTTAACCAACCTGGTTTAACTGTGCATTGTGAATGCAGTATAAAGCATTGACATCAGCGAGAAGGATTCTGTGGACTACAAGAACTACTCTGTCGTCTTATCAGAAAGACAAATCGTTTTCACAGTATCCCTAAAGTGGTACATAAATTTGCTATCTGTTGCTAGTAGCAAGAAAGCAATAGACTTACCGCTTTCATATTCAAAATATTATTGTAAGAATAATACCCCAAATGACTTTTAACCCCGAAACCCTTTGTGAAGGGTGTCTGCTTAAGATTTCCAAATTTGATACTTAATGAATAACATCAATAAGTAGCTATGGTAGCTTAATAGTAGCTATATATTGACATTTTAGACTATATTGACATGGAAAATTGATTCCAATAAGGTTTATTTCTATTCATACTTTATTTGCACTTCACAGATCTTTGACATTTTGTATTCTATGATAGGTGCCCTTATCAATGACCGAGCTGTGGAATCGGTTTAGAAAACTGAAATCAAGATTTGTGGAAACTTACACTGTGTACCATTATTTCCGGAGTAAGGGATGGGTGGTTAGGGATGGAATTACATTTGGATCTGATTTTGGTGAGCAGAATTTTTATTTCTTTGTTGGAAACATTATTTTAGATTGAAAAAGAATGATTGCCATTGTTTTAATAGAATAGATGAAAAGGCCCATCAAAATGGGTTTCTTTTCCGTTGGGGCTCTTCCGTTGATTTTATTTGATTTCGTTACACTTATGGTATGGACAAATGCTCTTCTTCCAACTAACCAACATCGCAAATGCTCTTCTTCCAACCCAGGCCAGGTTATCAAGACACTAAACAAACGTCAATTATAAAGGTGTTAATATGGACAGATAAGACTTTGAAGCACTAATGCATGAAATCCATCATCTCGACTCTTAATTGGCAAATACGCTTACTATCTTCCTAAGGTATTGGTTTATGTGCAAGGTTGAAAAGGGCCCACTGGCAGACTAATTGAGCAGTGCGACCCTGGTCCTTCCTCTCGATGTGACCACACCTCTTGATTCCTTTTGCCTTTTTGCCTGGAACTACAGAGAGCTGGCAAATCGTCCACACACACCATATAACAGGTCTGAAGGTGGTTTCGAACCCGGACCCTTTTAGCAAGGGTAAAGTGATCTAACCACTCGGCAATCCCCGCCAAAACCGACTCTGGTCAAAGGATGATGATTATTGTTGGTCAACTAACTGAACAACCTGTGATTGGTTTTTGTTTGGAATATCAACCAATTACAAAATGTTTGATATTAACCAATCATCAATGGTTTAATATCAACCAATCAGCAATTGATTGATTACCCATTTTTTTCAGTGCTCTACAAAGATGGGATGCCATTCTATCATTCTAGGTAAATGATTCACATTGATCGATATTCAATTGTTTCATAAGGAAATTTACCTTGGGGTTGAGCTTTAAATGTACCTTGTGTTCAACCTAACCCCTACTTTTAGTACACTTTTTATCGCCAACCTGGTTTATTAGAGCATAAAGCCGGGAGCAAGAATAGGCCTTGGTAAATGTTTGAATCTTTGCCTGCCTTTTAATATAAGCGTAACTCAACACTTTTTGTTGAAAAAGTTAGTTTACCATATATCTGGAAATTCTAACTTACTACTGTATATTTGACAAACATCTTGACTTCTGATTGACTTCCCATTGTCTTGGTAGTTCAGACACAAAATATCATAGCTAATCCACCACAACAGCTGCAACTTCTTGTTTGATGTCACATGTGTACCCATGTCCACTGGGTTCAAGAGCCCAAATATAAATCAAAATGAGCGTATAATAGTCAAACTCATATTTACATCTGTACTCTTCTTACCCTCAGCTATGCTGTGTTTTCGTACATGGTAGAGAATGGCGAGATTGGGAAAACAGAAGATTCCTTGCCTTGGTCGTGGTCTTATCTCACCTGTATCAATCGGGTTGCTGAACATGTCGCAAAGGTTATTACACGTAAATTTAATTTAACATTCACAACTCGATCTTGCTACATATATCTCACCAAGATCTCGTTCACTGTTCTCCATATAGGGGCGGATCCAGGACTATAGATTGAAGGATAAAAAATATCATTGGTTTGAGGGCAAACTTGAAATCATTAGAAATTTGATATATCAAAATCATATCAAACTTTGACAGGTGCATTTGCATCTCGCTGGATCCGCCCCTGCCCTATCTGTTTTTCCTTTGTTTTTGAAAACTACTTTTCATTCATTAGAATGAAATTTGCTAATTACAATACAATTTATAATTACTGTTTTTTATTTCTAGGAAGTTTTGGTTTGTCTTGTCAACAAACCAGATGGTATGTCTTTTATTTCACTCTTTTGTTGTATGTAACCCACGTCATTTTTCTTTTTAATCAATGAAGTCTATTTTGTGTCACCTCACATTTCTTCACTTTCCATAGTCTTTTTGTGACTGTACATGGAATAAAGAAATAACCTCTTCTCGCATTGAACCACTGATATCTAAAACAAAGCCTGGATCGATCATCTGCCGTTCTAAAATACAGCCATTGGCGGCCATATTGGAAGGTACAATGCAATGCATTGAAATTCCACTTGGGGTGTGCTTTTTTCTTTGATGATTTTTAGAATATTACGAGTGATCAGCAGAAGACTGGATAATTGTGCAGCTATTCCTAACAAAGAATCAAGTCAATATGGTCTCTTTGTCAGCCATATTGGAAGGCCAAGTGCTAGCCAAAGCAATGGCTTTGAATATTTAGCTCCAAAAACGAAAGAATTCTCAATCCAGTTTTTATTTTGAGATTAGTGCATTTAACGCCACAACCTCGAAAATTCTGAGCTAAGACCTTGATCTCAGTTATTCCTTGCAACTCGCTGGTTTAAAATGTTTATTGGGGTCCTCCCTCGAACGAAAAACACATCTTCTCGGGTCCTCATTTTCCTCGCACTGGGCCATGTATACCCACTGATTTATACCCCTTTGCCTCTGTGGCTGCTTAACATATACTCTATCAACCTAGCCTTATGAACTACAATCCTTGCCATATGCAAGACTTCAGGCAAGGCTTCAATACCCCCAGTTTAATGTTGTTTGCTGCAAAATCTTCTGAAATCTGCCAGTACCTTTACCTAGTGAAATAATTAACATTGATCAGGGAGAACAAGGAGTTTTAAAAGTTTTTCCTTATTAATTTTAATACCATTTGCGAGAATTGTAGAAAAATGATTTATTGTTGGTAGATTTTTCTGTTAATCATTTAAAATCTGAAAAATACAACTGCCACCTTTTTTCTCAGATTTTCACGATTCAGAATTGAATTCTCCGCAATGTTTGTCGAAACTAGAAGTACAGGTTCGCCTTTTCTTCGTCTCATTATTTTATTTACTGTATTGAGAATTTCGATCAGAATCTTCGTAAGGTATTGGTTTGTGCGCAAAGCACAAATAGCCCACTGAATTGGTAGACTAATTTAGCAGTGCATTGATAGGTTGATAGGCAAATATGCTTACTATCTTGGTAAGATATTTTTTTATGCACAGGGTCCAAAGGGGCTACTGAATACCTAGACTAATCGAGCTGTGCATTGATAGTTGATAGGTAAATACGTTACTATCTTCGTAAAATATTTGTTTATGTCAGGTCTGAAGGTAGTTTCGAACGTGCGACCCTTTCAACAAGGGCTCGGTTATATAACCACCAAAGGCAAAACAATACACTATGAACTGTATACCCAAAATCATAGAACAATGGGTTACCAGACCATCTCCCCCTATAAATTTATGGTTTCCTCATGAATTTCTATGGCATTATCCAACACGGGAAATTGAATTTTACCAGAGTAAGCTGCTGCAACTGCAATTGACATTATGCCACCACTGGGTCTCGAACCCGGGTTGCTGCGATCTATGGTTTCATCTTTGTACTTGTATGTTGAAAAATTTTGTTTTCTAACATAATTCTCATAGCGTTTAATTTTCATAACGTTTCATCTCATAAAGTTTCATCTCATAACATTGAATTCTCATAACGTTTCATCTCATAACGTTTCAGCTCATAACATTTAATTCTCATAAAGTTTCTTCTTTTTTCCAGGAAATTTTGCTTCGGAGATGGGTTCCTGAAAAGCACCGTGAAGCGAAGAAAGAGATCAAGTAGTAGCTAAATTGATTGCCTTGTGATAGTGGCCTCCCCGATAGTTGATTTACAATTGCGATATGCTATTTAAGAAGACCCGATGTCAAATCCCAAAGTCAGACCAATCAATGGCTCAGTGTTTAAGTCGTGGGTTCGAGTCCCGATTGGGTCTTGATTTTGACACAACTTATCCCGATCGGTTTTTCACATCCTAGTCATTCGGAAGAATATGAGTTGACATTTTAACTAATGCTGTGAAACAAGAACAGTCAGCATTGTTATGTCTTTGAAGCATCGTATCACTCCAGTTTATGTTTCCACCACAAGTCCATTATGGCTTGATTGCCGGGTTTCACCCAGGTTAAAACTAGCTAAACCAGAGCTTGATCTTAAAGAAAAAGCAGACCTAAAGACATAGTCTTTTGACCCAGGTTATGGTTTAAAGAAAATGGTTTGAAACCCTTCGTTGTACGTCTTTGTTTCACAGTTGATGTTGAACACTACTTGAAAGGGCATAACGAATGTTTTATCCTCTCTCTTTACTGTTGAAATTTTACTTGTAGATATTGCCTACCTGAATATGATGCTGAATATTATAAAATCTTCTCTAAATAACGAATATTTCTGGATAGGGCACCAAAAGAAGCGTTTTAGTCTATTCGCTCAACCATGACCTTGTTGGCTGTAACAATTGCGAAACAAAGACTGTATACTCTCCTTTTTGAAAAACTTGCACGAAAAGATACAACAATAGGTTTCCTAACCATCTATTTCTATAAACCATGCCCAGGTTAAAGCTACAGTAAAACCAACATATATGAACCACTTCTTTTAAGAACCTCTACCCTGAAGCTCGTTATTTTAGGTTTTTTTTAAGTAATTGCTCTGATTCAATATAAATCTGTTCTGAAAGAAGAAAAATGCTTCTAGTGCAAAACTATACAATTTTAGGCCACCCATCTCAAGATAACTTTGCTACAATGCGATTAATCCCTTAGAACCTTTTATTCTAAAACCAAAATATATAGGTTCTTAAATGCGGGTTTTAACTGTAGCTGAGCCAGAGCTTGATTTTATAGAAAGAGCATACCTCGAAACATAGTCTTTTAGGAATAGAAATAGAGAGTTGTTAGGAATATTGCTATAAGTCTTTAATTCACATTAGTACCCAAAAGTGCCCAACGTATACCTTGCCCTCTTTCATGACTGTAAAAGTTATACATGTACACATTGGCACATATGCTGGTCAATATTAAGAACTCTTTCATAAATAATATTCATGTTTTGATTTTCGATAAGAAACCAAAACGAAAAAGCTTTTTTGTATTTGTCTAAACATTACCAGTGGCGTATAACGTGAACTTTTTCATTTTGTTTTCTCTAATTTTGGAAGATAATAGCTGTGTGGGTACTTTTAGGATGGGTGGGTACTAAAGTGGAAGTTTTGTAAATGACAATGCTTTCACTTAGAATGGAATTTCCTTACAGTTGGAAGTTGCGTAATATGACAGTGCTCTCAATTAGAAGGAATTTCTCATTTCAACAAAACATTGCGCATTTTACGAAATTTGTTCACTTTGCGAAATTATTTGACATCGCTAAATTCTGCGGAAAAAGATTGAAGAGCTTTGAAATTAATAAAAGGGGGGCCCAAGTAAAGTCCAGGAGATACAGAAAAAATCGGAAATTGATAGTTGCTTTTTTCCCACCTCAGGCCCGGAGGAACCGGTCCGGTTGGTGCGGCGTTGGCCATACCAACTTTTGCGCCGAAAACTTCTTTTGTCAAAAACTATATTGCTTTTTAAAAAATTCGATTTTTACGGTAGCTTTCAGTCCAATTTGGGGTTTATTACTTTCTAGAAATTCATCAAATGGCATCTGTTAGAGCCTAAATTTTTAAATTTTCATGGGGTATGCGCCCGGGCCCCACAAGTTTAGATTGAACCGGACCAACTCTGGATAATATACAGTATTTCCGTATGTCCGTCAGCAAATTTGGATCACTGGTATTTTGTTTAGGTATGTTTACTTTATTGAATTTCATTTCAATATTTCGTTGCATCATTATATCTACTTGTTATTACTGTAAATAATTGCTGCAAATGTAATTTGAAATTGAAATCAACGGTCGACACACAAAAATAGGTTGTTGTTGTTTTCAATTCACCTCAATAAAGAGAACTATAAGTTCCTTGGCGCAATGCTGCCAAAATGTCTTCCAGAAAGTTTGAAATTCAAAAGGTTTGTTAGTGCTGCATTTGGCTTTGATTCATACAATTTTATTGAAGAAATGATTCTCTATCTTATTGGTATCATTTTTGCTCAAATAAGTCCCATTCCTTTTATATTTGATGTCATTGTTTCGATCTCTGTCGTTGCAAAAAGGCACTGAATCATTTAGGCCCGTTATCAGATTATACATAGCAAATAGCAGCATGTATTATCAGCCTCCTAATATTGGTAGGTGCGGCACTAGCCTCGTCAGCCAACCATATAGAAAGGCCACAGGGGTTTTCAAAATTTATAGAATTTTGTTGAGTATTTGAACTGTAGAGTGAGTATGGCAACTGCATGTGCAAGACAATTTGCCAGAAACGGCAAGTGCACGCCAAATAATAAGCCTTGCACCCGCAGATATACATGAAATAATGGTTTTTTGTGGAGTTTTACAAGTTTTCTGACATTACTGGGAGAGAGAACTCACTCAAAACTCCAATATGCACGTCTGTGCTTGCCGAAAATGTTGCCCTACACGCACTAAATTTTTTCGAGTTCTACCATGCTCTGTATCCAAAATGATGACACTACACCATTATGTTATGTAGGATTTTTCAAAGCACAACCGTAATTTGTGGCTGTTCACCTGTTGAGGAGAGTAAGTAACCAGTGGGGTCTGTAAAACGGAATATCTTTGTGCGCCCGAAACAAAAAGTTACTCTGCCCCCCCAGCCACGACGCCCCTGATTCGATGGACGCAGATTTTTTTTCATCAGACAAACTATTCTTCCTTGTTCACAATCTACTTTCCACCGATTTTGATAAAAGACAAAAAGACTCTTTTTTTTGATGGACACAAACTACTTTTCTCAAATATTGACACCTATGAAGTATGAAATCCAGATGAAAGCAATTGAACAAATTCTTCCCTACTTTTGTGTTTTACAGTAGCCTGGACTCATGCATAGAGACTTAAATAGTTTGGAGGAGATTGACTGGGGAAAAAGAACCCTGTGTTAAGCTTCTTTTTTAGCATTTCACCAACACAGTTGTTTGTGCAATGACATCGGCTCAAAATACAATCAGTACCATAATACCATCAATCCTAGAGCCCGCATTGCCTTGGATACTCTCAAAATTAACAAAGCTTTTTCAGTAGTTACAACAAACTCTGGGATTTTGCCTGGAGGAAAATTAAGCATGTCAAGCAAAAAAAAAATTTGTTTCCATCAAAAAAGAGCTTGTGTCCAGTAAAAAGAATTCTGTGTCCAGTGAAAAAGAGCTTGCTTCCTGTGAGAGAGAAAAGTTGCTCTGACACTTCTGGGCCAGTGTAAAATGTGGAGTAGGTGTACAAACTTAAATACCTGAAAAAGCCTCAATGCATGGCACATGTGCAGTGCACATCACTTTAGTTCCGTGCTGGATTTACCTTGCAGAATGGGGCTATAGGTTACATATACTTGTGGAAATCATGGTGTGAAAAATTGAATATTTTGTTCATTCTTATCAATGAATATTTTCCAGAAAAAACTTGCAGTGAGAAGACTCTCTCAGCAAGGTGCCAAACGGAGTTTGCAGAGCCCACAAGGAAATGAGAAGTTTACTTTCAGAGCAAGCCTGAGTCCAGAAGAGTTGAGCTTAAAGAAGAAGAAACTGCAACAGAGACTTGGCCCTATTCAAGGTATGTTTCATCACTTAACTGTTTACCTGGTTGGAAAACTGTTACTTAGCCCCTAAATAAATTTCATGTATAGGTATCACATGTCTTTATTTCAATGGAACTTTAAATGAGTTGACTGTCTCCCTCCATGTGTCTCTGCCCGTTGTGCAAGTCTTGATATCTTCAAATTTCATATCTATCTAGCCAGTGGCTTTGCGCGGGGCACTTGCCCAAGGTACTGGTGGGTGTTAAGGCACATGGGGCATCAAACAGGCATGAAAGCAACAAATTGTTAGAAAAATTTTGATGGAAGAGGAAGAACATAAAGCTCAACTACTCACTGGCCCCAGCTGGTCGATATAATTCATTGTAGGCTTTCCTCTGACCTGGCTGTCGTGATAAAACATGTTGAATTTGTTTAGTCCAAATATGTTTAACAAAGTGCAGCCATCTGATCTTTAATTTAGTCAGAATTTCAGACTTTTGGGAATGTACTCTCCCAGGCGATGATTTATGAAATTTTAGTTTCTCTTGTAGAATTATAGTGTATAGGTCTAGCAGCTTGTTTTAAAAGTGATTTACCCATCTTTTCCATAATTCCAAGGGTTGTAGCTATAGAAATGATTCATTCAAATTCTCAGTTAATAGAGGAAGGCATTGATGCAAAGCAGGGGGATCCCACCAAGTCAGGTCTGAAATCTATTAATCAAATAACAATGGTAATGATGATATACTGTATCAATATGTCTAGGTTGCAGGGGCGTCCCAGTGGGCCCCTTAAAACAGCTTGTTTGTGGGCCCTTTTGTGTTATGGTACCACCAATAATTAGACCGTTAAAACTTAATTTCGCACAGGCCCCTTTTTTGCTTCCAACACACCCTTGCTGGGACGGCATTGTTCTTGACAACTCAGGGAGTCCTTTTTACCAGATTCACCAAGTGCAACATACATAAAGAAAGTTTGTATGGAAATGCAGATATCAATGGATTTTAACAACTTATGAATAATCAACATATTCTGAATCTGTTGTAGGGACGTCTCCAAGAAACTATCCAGCCCAGAGTCAGCCACAAAGAAGACATGCAAATAGGGTATGGGTCAAGCAGAATGAGTCAAGACCAGATAAACATGCTTCAATTACTCGGCCAATTGGGGATCTGAGGAAAAAACTGAATTCAAGTCCTCATAAAACTAATGAACAAGTGGAACTTCCTCAACTTCAGGGAGACGAAGACAAGAAGATGATTCAACCATTGTTTGCTCCAACCTCAATCGGTATGAATCCAAGTTGATTGACTCGAGCAATATTCAATCATTGAGTCTTTTTTAGCTTGTTAGCTCCCTCCCCCTTAAATATTCTAACACTTACTACCAAGTCTAAAAATAGATATACCCCTTCCCTTTATCAAGATGTTAAGAAGATCGGCCCAGAAAATCCTTATTCAAAACTACTTGTTTTTGGGAATATCTGGCTGGTAATGGGATTAGAAGCATCATACTTGCTTGGAGCAGTATCAAATTTGTATGTTATTCATACAGTTCCTAGTCTCCTTAGTGGATATGCTTGAGAAGATAGCAGTGTAAACAAGTGAGTTTGTTCAAAAATAAACACAAAGCATACCTGATTGATTAACTCAGGGGCAAAAGCTGCTTGCAAATAGGAATTTTCCTTGGAGATTTGAACCCTGCCCAATAATCAAGTGTACTATCCCTTTGCAAAAGTTTAGAAACAAAAGAGAGGCCAAAATTATTTTGTGTTTTGCCACAAAAGATTTTCCAGCTAGGCCTAAAATTCAAAATGTTTCCAAACAAGGGAGCATAGAACAGCAAGCTACAAACAAAGCAGTGATTTTCTTAATCTTAGGTCATAAAACTAAACCACTTTTAAAAACAATGGCAAGAACCATAACATAAAACAGCTACAACGGCATTATTTAAAGTCATTTTTTTAAATTTTTTGGTTGGAAAGTCCTGATTCTTCTTATTCTTTTTTTATAGGAAATCCCATCACAACCTCAGCACCTACATCATCAAATAACCCAGGCATATCTCAGACGAATCCTTCATTCAACCCATTTGCTGCTCCTTTGAAAAATTCTCAAAACAAATTGAATTCAGCGACCGTGAAATCAACTGAACAGACACAAAAAGAAATATTTCAAAGTCCTTTTGCAGCACCCTTTGGCAATTTGAGCAGAGCAGAGGAAAATAAAGGTACTAAGATTATGCATCCTTGGCCCCTTGGGTATTGTCCACAGACTATTGTTGCAAATTTTAAACAATTCACCATGATTTTACAATGATATGTTTCGTTTATAAAACGTTTTTGAGACTTTCTGTAAATGATTTGATGCATTTGAGAAAGTTTCCCACGATTCACTAAGATTCATGGTTGTAAAACAATGTTCTATTTATTTTTACAGACTCATCTTCACAGCCCAAGTTTGCAACAGCCTCAGAACTTGTGAAGAGTAACCCGTTTGCATTAGCCTTGAAAAACAAAGAGCAACCAAAGCCTCAAGCAGAGAAGCCGATCAGCCTGGCAGATAACGGCTCAAAAAGCTTGATTTTCGGACCATCCAATCCAGTCATTTCTAACGTCGGGACTAATGCTGGACTTGTTAATCCATTTGCAAATGCTTTGCAGAGATCGTCGGGTGGCCAAAGTGCTCAGATAGTGAAGCCAGATATATTTAAGGGAAATCAAACTGGGAAGCCGTCAGATGGTAATTTTTCAGATGGAAGATTCTAATCGGCTAACCTTAAACCTTTCTTTAAAATGACAACTACATTATTTATTCTTTAAGTTGGAAGAGTGCTATCCAGAAAAATTGTGCCATGATAGAACATCAATCAAGCAAATTTACTTTGTCATAGACATTCTGAACCCAGGGTCTAGCGTTATTGATTTGGTGCCTCCATATCCGTTAGCTGCTCATTTCTTAGTAAGAGTCACAAATTCTTCATTTTTTATGGAAATGAATCTTAGATTGCACAAACATTTAAGAAATAACATTGATTAATGGAGCATATTACGTCACAGAAAATATATGAAATATATTTTGAAATATTTAGCTGTTCTGTAATAATTGTCATCTTTCATCCCTAGAATCAGGAATTCTGTGAAGGTTTATGTTTCTATTTCTCTTTACAGACTCATCTTCAAAAACCAATATTTTTGCAACAACCTCGGAACTTGTGAAGAGTAATCCATTTGCATTAGCCCTGAAAAGCAAAGAGCAACCAAAGCTTCAAGGAGAGAAGCCAATCAGCCTGGCAGATAACAACTCAAAGAGCTCGATTTTTGGTTCATCCCATCCAGTCATTTCTAACGTTGGGTCTAATACTGGAGTTGTCAATCCGTTTGCAAATGTGTTGCAGAGATCGTTGGGTGGCCAAGCGGATGCTAGTGCTCAGATAGTTAAGCCTCATATATTTAAGGAGAATGAAACTGGGAAGCCGCCAGAAGGTAATATTTCAGATGGAAGATTCTAATGGGCTAGATTTATACTTTTTTTTGAATTACGCCTACACTTTTAAGTCATTTATGTGCAAGGTCATTATCCAGAAAAATTGCCTTACAATACAGTATTAACCAGCCACCAGAAACTGATTATTGTAAAACCAGACTGCCTAGTTTTCTTGAGAAGAAATAGGTGAAGAATATGTGATATAATCAGCAGGACAGCCACTGACTTTGTATGAAATGCCGAATCTTTGCAATCAAAATTATTTTCTGAAGAAATATAAATTTTCAAGCTGAAAAATCTAATTTTTCTGTATAGATGCACTACTATCTGACAGGCTCAAGTTTCTTACAAGTCAGTTTCTATGTGGCAAGTTGGTACTGCAGAAGATCAATTAAGCAAATTCGCACTGTAGACCAAAATAATAGACATTGATTCGCAAGGCCTGGTCAATTGTTTAATTTGTGTCCCAATATGCGTTACGCTGTTCATTTCTTGGTTTCTTGGTAAGAATACAAAATACCTAATTTTTTTGGAAATGAATCTTATCATAACATTGACATTGATTAATGGAGCTTGTTGCTTCACAAAAGAAAACTCTGAAATATGCTTTGAGTTATTGAGATTTTCTCATCATCTTTCAACTGTAATCAGCTTGACAAATATAGTATGATTTTTGAGCTGCATTTTCATTTCATGCTATAATTCCAGCCCTGATCATTAATCTGACTTTTCTTTTCAGGTGATGCATCACTTTCAAGCATGACTTCAATCAAGTTGATGAATGTACCAATGCAATTTAATGAGAAAGAAACCTTGCGATCTTTCTACACCAGGTTTGGAAGAATCAAACGGGTTTATACTCATCCGGCTAATGGGTCAGCCATCATCAACTTCTTCGATCACGTAAGTTTACAGAATTACTTTTCAACAATTTGTATCAGCCCAGACCTTTTAACTCTCCCAATTCTAACGGGAGACTACTGGTTTGTCATTTTCAGATCAAATGCACTGCCATTAACAAAAATAAAAGGTGGGAAAGATCAAAGAATCTCCCGGTTTTTATACTGAGGAACATGGCATGGTCACACAAATACTATAAAATAGGAGAAACCGCAGCCGGCCAGTTTGAATGTTATTTTCTCCTCTAGAATTATTTGTTCCTATTACAAATATCATAAGGAACTGTAAGTTTGGAAATTTCTATGCCATTCCATTGTGTAACAATCAAGAATGGATTAGCAAATAATTCCTTTTGCTTTAGAAACTGTACTACCTGATTTTCTTAACTGAGTATCTCATTCCTCTTAAATGAATTTCCCCTTTATGACGTCAAAATACGGACGACCTCCTCCCCTGGGGCCTAATCTAATTACATTATTACAGTACTTGTGACAAAAATTGCTTTATGGAAGAAATAAAATGAATTCTCCTTTGCTTCCACAGGAGGCTGCTGCAATGGCAAAACAAAATGGCACAATCTTGCAGGAAAGGGACAGTCCTATCGATATATTTTGGCATATACCTAAACCCAAGCTAGCAAAAGGTATAGCATATCAAATTTGTTAGCTTTGGCTGTGACAACTCTGTAAACCATGATTTTTGCCGGTAACATATGGTCGATTGCTTTTGACTGTTAGAGTATTTTATCTGGTATACTGTGATTTATTTGTTTTTTTTATAGATGGAGATCTCTCCAAAGCATCAGTGAAGCCTGATGCGGAAAAGGTAACTTCTAATAGTGATTATACGGCAAGGATGTTTGAGTGGTTAGATCACTTGACCCTTGTTCGAAGGGTCCCGGGTTCGAAACCACTTTCAGACCTGTCACAAAGTGTGAGGAGAGAATTAGCCAGCTCTCTGTAATTCCAGGCAAAAAGGAATCATGAGGTGGGGTCACATCGAGAGGAAGGACCAGGGTCGCACTGCTCGATTAGTTTACCTATTCAGTGGGCCCTTTGCGCTTAGCACATAAACCCATACCTTGAGAAGATAGTGAGCATATGTGCCTATCAACTATCAACAACCCTGATTTGAGAGGCCCTTGATTTATTGAAATAATAATATTGAAAGTAACGAAATAAAGATAATCCTTTTTATAAAAACCACATAATTATTCTGGAGCCAGCTCATTTAAAGGTCAGCTCCCGGATCGTCTTCCAACTACTGATCCCAAAATAAAGACTGGATCGAGCATCTATCGTTTCAAAATGAAGCCATTGTCGGCCATATTAGGAGGTTCAATTCAATACATTGAAATTCGACTGGGGTGTACTTTTTTCTGTGATGATTGTCGGATTGTTACCAATGGTCAGCACGAGACTGAATAATCGTGCAGCTATTGTTGACAAAGAATCAAGTCAATGTAATGTCTTTGGCAGCCATATTGGGAGGCCAAGTGTAAGCCTAAGTAATGGCTTCAAATATTATGCTACAGAAACTACAGAATGCTCGAACCAGTCTTAATTTTGAGATGAATGCTTCCAACAAAGAAGTTTAATGATGGGCTTATTTAGGGCATCACAGATGTTGCTTTTCATAATTCTTGTAGCATACTATCATTATCAATTTTCAAATTGTGTTTCTCATTGTTGAAATATTTGATTGCCAAGAATGCCCATTTCATATTGTAGAACATCCGCATTTCACAAGTGGTAACTGAGTATGCGAAGACCTTGAAAAACATTCAAGCTAAAGATTCTGATCAGAAGGCAGAAATTCTTGAGAAATTTGATCAAAAAATTAGAGAAGGTAGAATCTTTTTTATTTCGTTTCTCAATGGGTGTTTTAACTTGTATAACGTATTGCAACGGATAAATGCAGTTTTGCTGCAGATAGGAACGCCTGATTCCATCAGAGAATGGTCAGTCATATAACCAAGGGGTCGTCAGTTCCATTCCTCGTAGAATGGCGTTGATGTTGGTTCGTTTGAAAGAGTTGCTACATATTTACGGGTCAATTCGCAATTGCTGAGATTTGTCCAAAATTCAAATCTTTCCAATTAATTCATCAAATCCTTGCGAATCATTCTTTAGTTATTTTACAAAAGTCCAACGATATTTCACAATTTTTCAAAATTGTCCCAAATCGCTTCAAAATCGCTGCAGAATCGTTGCGAATCGCTACACAGGTTTCTTATTTGGTCCTGATTAATATAACATACGCTTGACTACACTTGGAATCTTAAATGCGATTAATTGCCATAAATGGGTAGCTTTTGTTGAAAAATAAATCATTCATAATTTCCAGGGGAGATTTCAGTTGATCTTTCGTTTGATTTCATTCAGGCATCAAAAAAGAAACTGATTTGAAGAAAGCTTCGCTGGTCATTGGCACATGTCCAGATATGTGTCCCGAAAAGGTAAACCTAGCTAACTATGTCTATATGTAACCAAGTACGCCTTGTTGACTCTGTAAACCAATTATCCAAAAGGAAATGTATTTTGTTTGAATTCATCAGGCACTGTTTTTTTGTTGAATTCCTAAATTCATCTTGAGCCTCTTGTTTCTTATAATTCTCGACGAGGCTATAACGGAATTTTTCAACCTCATAGTTAAAGACACGAATCGTATACATACCATACGTAATTACTCATTCGAAAATCTCCATATTTTGAGCTTTTCGGTGTGAATGGAAGGTCGAGACGGATAGGTTTGGCTCCGTTATAAAGCAAATACGATATGAGTACGAGGTAGTGTTCACACTACTCCAAGTAAATACGATGCTTCTAATCCCATTTACAGACAAGAATAGCGTTGTATTCGAATTTTTCCGTATTTGGTGTTCACTCTAAACACAGAGTGTATCTGATATGCACCGTATTCGAAACTATGAGTATTGTTTTGCATATTCAAAAAACTTCTTTTTTGAGGCGTATCAGTGCGAATGCAGTGCTGGAATGAATAGGACTTGCTCCTTTTTCAGTAAAATAAATATGGAGCGATGTGAACTCTTGTAAACCCTTCTTGACAGCCTTATCTCTTCATTTCCATTCATAGGAAAGATATCTCCGTGAACATCAGAGAAGACTTGCTCCATATGAAATTCTGATTGGCACAGAAAATGCTGTGAGTAAAATATGTGACGTTATTCCAAATGCTAAGATATTATCATAATTTCTTTTCAACATTTGAGAAAATGCTGTAATGATAAATGGCAAGGAATGAAGGAATGTTTCTTATCATAAATTAAAAGGGACTACAAGAGAAGAAAGTATTAGATATGATCGTTTGTTTCTCACTTACCAATCATTCACCTTTGATCGACGAATTTTGAGCCACGCTTGAATATAACTATTTGTCTAGGTTTCATTTTCGTTTTCTTCCTGACGTCCTTCTCTTACAAGTATCGGACACAAAGCTTCAGTAGTCACTTGTTTCTGGTTTTTCTCGCCATCTTAAAGTTCTGTACTGATCAAAGACAGATCTGATGTACTGCTCTGATGAGTGCCAGAAACAAAGCTTCACATTTTCCTCGCCAGTAAAGAAAAGCCTTAGTAGTTGAGCCAATACCAAAGCCAATACCTAGTATGTATTGTCATTATATTTCAGGATACGTTCTCTGGCCAATTTCCTGTGATTGATCACACAAAAGCCATCAAAGAATACAGTCGCTCGTCTGCTGATCAGGTTATTTGTTGTGTTTTTACAACTTATTCGTTTGTTTGTGGAATATTTTACTTTTTTTAAAGAGACTCCATTATAAAAATTCAAGTCAATTTTCAAATTTTTAAAAAATTCCTTAAATTCAAATAACCAAAGGAGCAGAACTAGAATAGTTGCCTAGCTCCCTTCAAATATTTCTTGGGGGTAGTAAAGCAATGAAAACTGGTACAGCCGATTAAAAAAGTCAAAGACATTCAGCGATGATGATTTCGTTATAATTATTCCTGTCAAAGTTTAGTAACATGACCTTCTCGTTGAGTGTCAGTCAAATTCTTGTTGTTGGAGACCAAAACCAGCGAAAGGATTATATTTACAATAATGTTTATTTAGTTGCTAAAGCATTTCCAAGCTTCTGTTTTGATCCATTTGATTCCTTTGATCCCAAAATACCCTACACCCCGCGCAGTGCCTAAAGAGAAAATCACTTTCTAAGAATCCTTTCAAAATTGCCTCGAAATCTTTGCAAAATCATTCATATATAGTTTTGAAATAGTTTTGAAATCGTTGCAAAATCACTTCCAGATCGTTGAAAATCGTTTCGAAATCGCTTCAAAATCGTAATTTGCAAAATTTGTTGGCGTCCCCTCGTTTATTCTCTTTAATACGTTCTTCTGACATTTGTTTGGTGACTGATGAAAAAGTTGAACATGAACGAAATCTGAAATATTTTATTAGGAAGAGCCTCTACCACATGAACTGAGACCACCCCACGTATTAAAGATGACGATGGACTATCTCATGCTGAATATCATGGACTCCGCCGATGGAAATTGGGCAGACTGGTATGATTTCGTGTGGAATAGGACGAGAGGAATCAGAAAGGTAGGTTTACTATTTTAGATTAGTAACCTCTAAGTCAGGCCTTGTCAGGAAGGGGTGTTAAAGCTTGATCAAGTTCCCAAAAGTAAATATGAAACTTTACTGGGTTTTAGGGCTAGAAAATATAGCAGACCGAAGATCCAATGGTCCGAAAAAAATTCTGGGTCTTTAGAAAGAGAAAGGGACCCATATTTCACCTATGAACAATCAATAAGGTTAAATCTTTCATCATGGCTTTTGGCCTCGATAGTTTAATTCATCTCCCCATCACGGCTTGGAGTGCATTGCTCAATAATCAAAGAGATCTGCAAGCATCAAGCATCAGGCATCAGCATCTAAAGAGCTTTTTAGGTCCATCATTGTTGGAACTTTTCAGCTATTTCAAGGATAAGAATAACATGAAACTTTTACTCCTTGCTGATTGTTTGTTAGAAGCTAATCACATAATCCATCAAGTGCTTTGGTTAGCATATCACACCTCTTTAGACTTGTTTAGAGTCAGTGTATTATGTGCATCTTGTAATTTACATGTCAAGTTAAATATCAATTCGTTTTGTGGGGTGCATTTCCCCCTCCCCCTTCCTAATTGATGGTTTCTTAAATATAATTTATAGGATATAACCCAACAACATCTTTGTGATGAAGTCAGCGTTGACCTAATTGAAAAGTGTGCCAGGTTTGTTTGTTTTGAAATTGTTGATTTCTGATAGATGAATAGAAAACAAGAAAGGAGACTGATCTCTTCAATTTAAAGTTTCTTGTTGCATAAAAATGAAATCGTCATCGGTGACCTGATTGGAAGAATCGATGCAATACCATGCAAACTTGGATGTGTTATTAGCTTTGATGATAATTGCTGGAATGTTGAAAAAGAGAACACTTTGCATGAGGGAACACAAGCGATTCCACAAAAGAAAGCTGGTCTCACTTCACGCAATGCATGATAGGAAGACGCTCCTTAGCAACGCATGGCTACCAAAACTAACCAATACAGTCTGACAGCAGCTACGAAAGATTTAGGCCGTTATAATTTTGGTAGTTATGCACTGCTAAGAGGCAGATCTGAAATTTTGGAGCCCAACCAATATCATAAACTCTGATTATTGAAAGATTGCTTGGTCGATGCAAGAAAATTTCATGATTTTCATACAGACCTTGTCATATTCCCCTTTATTCTTCCAGGTTTCACATTATATGTGCACACCATTTATGTGAAGAAGACATAAATGCATTTGATCCTAAAATCAACAACGAAAACCTGATAAAATGTTTGCAGAGTTTGAAACACATGTACGACGATCTCTTCAGTGATAAGGTATACCGATATCTTCCATCTCATTCATCAAGTTGGTAGAAGTTTAAAAGTTACTGTGATTCCGCTGCCTCCGCCGTCCTCTATCTTGAGTAATCTCGATTCGCAATTAATGTACCCTGTAGAGGCACCCCCTCTCTTTTTGTCAAATTTCACTATCTTTCTAAGAGAAGGAGTCAACAGAGTAAGATTCAATTATTCAGAAAAGTCTAGGTTAAACGTTTCTGTTCTTCAGTAGGGATGTTAAACTAGGGCTTTCTGTGACCCAGCTGGAAATAAGGCCTCTGGCCTCTAGAAGACTAACACGTTTTAAACGTAAACATAACATCTTGATTTTTGTCGAGTGTTTTAATTGTACTCGGCCGTCAGAAAAACGCAATAGACCTTCTAGTGAGTAGGAGGGCGTGGAGTTTGTGATGCAGCCTTTGGCATGAGCTTGGGTGAAATAGCCTCTAGTGCAAATTTTGTTGGTAGCAGTAAATATTCTACATCGCTCAAAAACACTCTGCAACAATCGAGCCATGTTGAATCCTGCTCAGCACTGTGACGTGGAAGTTAGAAAAATGCTCTCGACTTGCGTGCTTCAAATAAAATCCCATTCACAAGGGGGTGTCCTCGATAGTAGGGGGCTTAAAGAACTTGTTGAATAAGTGGCCTCTACTCAAGGAGGCATCTCAAAGAAGATGGGGGCGTCTAATCGAAGCATTACATGCCAGTCTCCTTTAAATATCAAAAAGCAATGTAAGTCGCCCAGAGACTAATAACAATTTTTATTTTGCTTTGCTGTTTTGTTCTCTAGGGAATAATTTGTCCAAATGAAGCAGAATTTCGATGTTACCAAGTACTCTTGAATCTGAACAACACGGACGTTCTAAGGTATGACGGCCTTGTTGTATTCATTTGTTAATCAAATACTTATCACAATAGAATTCACGGTTTAATGACTTCCTGATACAAGAAGCAAATCTAATCGAAATGATTTGCGAGAATTTGAAATGACCCAGGTAGGATTCGAACCCAGTACCAACGAATTGGCCTGAATAAGTTAATAAACCAACGAGAAGAGGACCCCCTATGAATATCAAGTATTTCCATCACCAGTCTGCCTTCCTAACAGATTATATACTGAGTCACAGCAATTACCTAATATTTTTCTAGGAGAAAACTCTAAATACCGAGATTTTAGGGAAGAGCCTCTTAAAAAAGTGGTTTTTACATATGCGGGGTTTTTCTGTAAAAGAAATTATCATTATGAATTTAGCCACTTTAAGAATATTGAAATCAGGAATTTCCGAATTTATATTTTTTTATCGGAATGAAGCGAAGAAATATAGGCGTAGGATTATAAATTGGAGTTGAAACATTCATAAACATACATGTTCTTCTGTGACTCTGAGCTTGGTGCTTGCGCACTCGTCAGACACACTATGCCAAGAATGTGTACTACTTTATAATTTTTCTATACTCACATAGATAGAGCACTGTAACAACCACTCTCTTAATCAAATTAAATGTAGGAAAAGGATTATAACTTATTGCTCAGGTTGGATTTCAGTTTCAATTCAAATGATGCCTTGAGATTGCAGTAAAGGAAACAATGAGCTTGTGGGCCCACCTCGAGTCATATAGCAGCTTGTTGATCAGACTCTAACAGGGGTGCTGGCTCCCTTGCTACCTTCTCAAAAGCATCTTGTTCACTTTCTCAAAATCAACCTTGTACTCCCCAATGCTTAAATAACAAGTTGGCTAGTTATCTGCCTGACCAAATTCGCATGCAAAATCAGACTGAGCAGGACACCCCAATGTCCTCTACCCCTTAAAAGAGGGACTAGTAGTATTGACTAACGTGATCATCTGTTAAAATGAATTCTCTGGGTTTTTTTCCACTTTTCAAAGCTCCAAGTTCTCATTGCTTTCTAGTCGTGCTCCTGGACCTTTTTAGACCCTACTTCCTTGTTCTTAAATACCCCTATCAGAATCTCTTTCATTATTGCCTTTAAAGAGAATCTGCAATATTAAAGTCGGCTTGTGCCAAGTTCGTCTATTGTATTCAACAACTTCACACCTGCAGTTTAATTTTAGTGATCAAAACAGTGACCATGTAGGCCCATCTCGAGTCTATCTATAGCAGCTTGTTAATAAAGTTAACTTGTTAGCTTGTTAATTCCCTCTTAACGGAATCTGCAAGGCTAAAACTGGTCCCTGCCAAGTTAATCCATTGTATTAAACATATTGACTTGAAACATGTGGTTTCATTGTTTGGTTATAGAAAAAAGAGACCTGTGCAGCCTATTCATAGCAGATTTAAGCAAATTGTTGATACAGCAGTGTCTACTCCCTGTGATGCATTTTATTGGGAATCAAAAGCTGTTGAACATTTTTCTTATGTTTTTGGTAGCTATATAAACATTAGTTTTATTTGAATAAGAAAACACAATGTTTATTATGTCGGGCTGTACTGTAAAACTGGGTAGCCTGAAATAGGTTTTCGTTTTTTCAACATTTTACTTTTCCAAAATAAGACCTAGATATTTGCACAGCTGATTTCCAAAGGGAGATAATTGACTTAAACGAAGGAAGTTTGCCCATGGGAGCAATTTCTTCCAAACAAATACACCTGTTTGGGTAGATTTATCAGATTTACTAGATTTACTAGATTTATAAATCTGGAATCAACTATATAAGGATCAAAATAATTATTGTAGTTCTGAACTCTCTGGCCTTGAGCAAATGTTTGAAATTATCCTTTCTGGGAGCAAATAAAGAGGAACAAATACTGTTTTGGGAGCAAAAATGTGGAAAATGTGACTCTGCTTAGCAGTACAAACCCTTACTCCAAAAGATATAGAAGTGTAAAACTATTGGGTAGTTACGCCAAAAATGTCTTTTGTTCTAAAATGTTGGCTTCAATGTTGGGTCAATCGGATTCTGTGAATATAACGTCTTCTTAGCAACTCGTTATACGTCTCGTTATCATGCTATTGAAATTTTCAATTGTAAAATTATTCCCTTTTAGAAAACCCCCTAGTAAAAATTCTGACGAATGAGGTTTTAGAAACCATGCCATGCTGTCCATAATTCCTAGCACCAAGTAGCTGGTTCATGTGTGAACACAACTGCACCTTATGTATTCCCAACACGTCAAATATCTGAATTTCTTGATTATTTTCATCACAGGGAGGTCATGGAATTCCGACAAGAGGTTAGAGAATCACGCGAGGTCAAGTTTGCCTTGGAAGTCTTCAAATCCCTCAACAGCAGTAATTATGTCAGATTTTTCAAGCTCCTTGGGTGAGACATTTGCTATTCATAATTTTATTTCAAACACAGCAGTATTTAGGGCTCAAAAACTGTTTTTGTGCCAAAAAAGCGTGATGAAGATAAACCTGTGAAACTCACAGATTTATCTTCATCACGCTATTGTGAAATGTCGTATGCTGAATGTCTTGTTGGAAAATGTATCAGTCTATGAACAGTAACAACGTACAGCAAATGTGCTTGGAAGAGCATTATGTGCCTGCAAGAACATTATGTGCCTGCAAGAGCATTATGTGCCTGCAAGAGCATTATGTGCCTACAAGAGCATTATGTGCCTGCAAGAACATTATGTGCCTGCAAGAGCATTATGTGCCTGCTAGAGCATCATGTGCCTGCAATGATATTATGTGCATGGAAGAATATAATGTGCCTGTAAGAACATTAAGTGCCTGCAAGAATATTATGTGCCTGCAAGAATATTATTTGCATGCAAGAACACTATGTGGCTATAAGAAAATTATGTGCCTATAAGAACATAATGCCTCTATAAGAAAATTATGTGCCTGTTCCCTTGGTAGTGTTATCAAATCAATTTGACTTGACTTATGTACATTGATCATTCTATATGTGACTGAGTCACTGTTTAATGTGCTGGTCTGATGGCACAGTAGTATGGGCTACATCACGATAATGATAGTATCAGGCCCTAGTATGTTTGATGGCATTATTCGTGAATGCGTGAGTCAATGATTTTCAGTGCACCATGTACGTCTGTACAATATCAATACCCAGAGTCAAAGATGTTTCTTTCTTTTTCTGTCACTCTTTTGATATTAAAAGATAATCTTAATCAAACGATTCATGCAAATTAACTTGACCCTAACCCGCACCCACAACGGATGAGTTTGTACACCGCACCATTGCTCGAGTTATTTGGCCCTGATTCCTCACCGTTCAGAGCACTGCCGTTTAATAACCTACTTAGGTGTAGCCTGGTGGTTTGGGCGCTAGACTTCCTACCCCATAAGGGCAACCTTCAATGGTTTGATTCCACGTAATATTGGAACCACGAATTGTGTATGTCTCCAATTAGTAGAAAGCCTTGACACCTCAATAAAGTCAATTATTGCTATTATTATTATCAAGTCAGATGTTGTTGGTTTACGGTCCTGCTCGGGTTAATGTTATTTCACAAAAATTATTTTTGATTTAATTTCCAAATCCTGTTTTTCTCAAATATATTTGTACTATTAGTCATTATTGTTTCATTTGTTAAATATTTCAGAGCTGGATCTTACTTAATGGCGTGCATCATGCAGCGATATTTCAACCAGGTATGTCCTGAATCTTTCTTCCTATTTTCGTTTACAAATAAAGCAATTGTAATTATTCAGCAGATTACTGGCATAGAAATAGAGCTAATTAGCTATAGTGAGACAGGAACAGCGCAAGAGGACCCAAACAGAAAAAACGTAGATGGATTAAATATTATATATAAAAAAGTATTGTCAATATTTCGCCCTAGCATATAAGGCTTCTTCAGGACTGAAGAATAATCCTGAATGATAGTCCTAAAGAAGCCCTGTATGCCAGGGCGAAATATTGACAATATTCTTTATATATGATATTTAATCTATCTCTGTTTGTGTCGTCTTGCGCTGTTCCTGTCTTGCTATATTTTACTTACTTGGCCACAAGCATCGAAAGGATCTGGCACAAAGCATAGTATTATGGACTTCCTTCGTTTCAATAAATACTAATCAGCTATGATCACGATGAAGCACTGATGATGAATGATGATGACAAAGCCCCCTTTGATCAGGCATTGCCCCCTTTCACTAGTGGTAAAGATGGAAGTTATTGCTATTTTCATTGCTGTTTTTATGCATTAAGTGTTACAGCTGAAGTGTTTATATTGGAAAATGTCATGTTTTTCAGACCGTTTCAAGTGAGATCTTGGCAATGCAGGCTGGCCTAGTCATCATATAAACACAATCAGATAATACGAGAGCCCAATTTCTCAACTCTATGAAATAGTTAGAAACTAATTTTGAAAATAAAGCATTCTTCAAACGTTTCCATAAAATCTTCTTCAGTAAACTATGTTAGCAATGATTGAGAGACTTACTTAAAAACCTAAAAACCTAATTTTCAAAACAAGGAGAGTGGTTGCAAGGAGATATAAACCTAAACAAGGAAGGACCAACTTGATACAGTGCGGGTTCAACTTTAAATTAAATAAAACAAAGGTTGGTCTAAGAAAACAAAGATAAGGTAACAAGTAAAGAAAAGTGATCAATTTGGAAATTGGATTTGGAAATGCTGCTGTCAGAACTTAAAAATAAAAATAATGTTAATCACAAATGAAAGAATAATAAGAACAGTAGTACAACAAAGAAAAGACGGAGTAATAAAGAGACATGCAACAAAATGATAAATAGCACCGCTCATAATGAATTGCGGAACATACATATAAAGAATAAGCAAAATACAGAAAACCAAAGGACAATGAGAAACATTTGTTGACAAAAAATAGGAAATGCAAGATTAAGAATCTACAAAACTGACATTAAGCCCCTTTCAACTAGACCCACCACCACAAAAAAGTCTTTAACAGAACCCCCGGGGACCAGAGGAAGCTTTGCCCTGACAAGGCTACCCTTGACATTGCTAGCATGCCTGAAGTCTTTTTCTTTCTTTACTTGTTAACTTCTTTGTTTCTCAGCCCAACCTTTGTTTCATCAATTTTTAGTTTAACCATCATTGTATTAGTGAGGGAGATTAGTGCAGAATTACAGCTGAATTGTGCAAATTGTGATACAAGCATCAAAATTTCAGAAAATACTAAGTTTGATACGCTGAAAAAGATGTGATATAGACCCAAACCGTATCTTGCCCCTAAGTTCTATTTTTAGACTGGGGTACTCTGGTCCAGACCCCTAATTGTACCATTAGCCATAAACAGAGAACGCCATGTCATAGAAAGTTGAAATTCGCAATTTTAAGGTACTTTGATACGCTGAAAAAGATGTGATATAGACCCAAACCGTATCTTGCCCCTAAGTTCTATTTTTAGACTGGGGTACTCTGGTCCAGACCCCTAATTGTACCATTAGCCATAAACAGAGAACGCCATGTCAAAGAAAGTTGAAATTCACAATTTTAAGGTACTTTGATACGCTGAAAAAGATGTGATATAGACCCAAACCGTATCTTGCCCCTAAGTTCTATTTTTAGACTGGGGTACTCTGGTCCAGACCCCTAATTGTACCATTAGCCATAAACAGAGAACGCCATGTCAAAGAAAGTTGAAATTCACAATTTTAAGGTACTTTGATACGCTGAAAAAGATGTGATATAGACCCAAACCGTATCTTGCCCCTAAGTTCTATTTTTAGACTGGGGTACTCTGGTCCAGACCCCTAATTGTACCATTAGCCATAAACAGAGAACGCCATGTCATAGAAAGTTGAAATTCGCAATTTTAAGGTACTTTGATACGCTGAAAAAGATGTGATATAGACCCAAACCGTATCTTGCCCCTAAGTTCTATTTTTAGACTGGGGTACTCTGGTCCAGACCCCTAATTGTACCATTAGCCATAAACAGAGAACGCCATGTCAAAGAAAGTTGAAATTCACAATTTTAAGGTACTTTGATACGCTGAAAAAGATGTGATATAGACCCAAACCGTATCTTGCCCCTAAGTTCTATTTTTAGACTGGGGTACTCTGGTCCAGACACCTAATTGTACCATTAGCCATAAACAGAGAACGCCATGTCATAGAAAGTTGAAATTCACAATTTTAAGGTACTTTGATACGCTGAAAAAGATTCAACACAGGCCCAAATCATATCTTGGCCCTAAGCTCTATTTTTAGAATGGGTACTCTAGCTCAGACCCGCTTATTGTACGATTAGCTATAACGGAGAATGCCACAATTTAGAGACACTTTGATACGTTGAAAATATATGTTTTATTTAAACCCAATTTACATTTTACTCTTAAGTTTTACTTGGTTCCACCCATTCATCTGCATAATTTACAGTTTTCCCCTGGGCGAACTTAGTAGATTTTGTTGGGGGGCACTTTGTATTTTTAGGGCCTGAAAACCAAATTTCCGATCCACCCCCTTATTTTTTGCTCAAATTGTAGTCATGATGGGGGACCTCCACATTGAAATGACATTTATGAATGCAATTGGAGATTGGTTACAAGGTAGCGAGTGGGAGGAGATATTTGTTGCCGCTGGAGTGACAACGCCAGGAACTAGCAAGACATATCTTTCGGGACATAACGTTAAAAAATGCCGGTATGCACATCAAGTCTCATTAGCTGCTTTGCACAATTTATTGATAAAAGAATGGCAACGTTACATCAAGGATCATCAATGCGAAACTTCTCTTGACCAATGGATCGAAAAGAGAAGACATGAATGTGCCCAATTTGAGTATTGGTATACAGTTTACGAACTTGAGTCATTACTCCTTCAATTCGTAAGAAGCACCAGAGAAGCAAACCTTTCTTTGTACCACGATTCACTGGAGCAAATTGCCCAATGGATCTTCCTGCTGGATCATACTAATTATGCTCGCTGGTTGTCTGTATACCAGCAACTTTTGAGAGAAATGCCAGTACGTCACCCAGACGTTCACATACAATTTCAACGTGGCGAGTTTGTCATTCAGAAAGGAAATCGAAAATTTTCATGCATGGATATTGACCACGCCCACGAACAAAACAATAAAGTGGTTGAGGGGGCTGGAGGTGTAAAGGGAATACTTGATAAACCTGATGCGTTACTAAAGTGGATGATAACTGGGCCGAAGATGGGAATGATGGTTAAAGAATATGAAGTTTTGATGGGAAAGCATGAGGACAACAGTGAAGCAAGACATCACGAGGACACAAGAGCATTTGAAAAGAGATTTACAAAACATGTGAACATTTGTTCAAACTCTAGAAAATGAAGGAAGCCCCTTTCCAGAAGAAGAAGATATATTGGTTACATTGATAAGTAAAGTCATCATGAATGAAGATGTAGTCCAATCCATGAAGGGAGCCAGAGCAATTGGTATGGCTCAATATAAGAACTTTACAGAAGACAGAATAAATACAGGAAAGACATCTATCCACGAGACTATTAAGAAGAACAAATTATGTCTGTTTAGAGGCAAGCATACTGTAGTCACTTCTAAAGAGAAGTTGAAATTAACTGCGATGAAACAGGACTGCAAGCTCTTTGCTAGTTTGTACATTATTTGCCAAAGTAGAGAATGTGACTTGAAAAACTTCTTCATGCATGAAAATCACGCATATCCTCCATCAATTTCTTCATATGGACAGCTGAGACAAACGTCAAAGTCCGACACATTGAAGATTTTAGGCTCAATAATAAAGCCCGAGGCAATAAGACCGTCGCATGTGTCTTGTGTTCTCCTTGATGGCGCCGCCATTGTTCACATGGTTGCCCCTAAAAAGTCAAAAACCTCTGTCGAATATGCAGAGAACGAGTTCGCAGCTTATTTAAAGAGTTTTTTCAAGGAAGACAATATAAAGAGGATCGATTTGATATTCGATTTGTATAAAGAAAACAGCATTAAAGAAGGAGCTCGACAAAAACGCGGACAAGGTATGCGACTAAAAGTAGCAGATTCTACTCTCATTCCAAAAAGCTGGAAAAATTTCCTTAAAGATAGCGCAAATAAGGAAGAACTTTTTAAGTTCTTGGCCAAGTCTGCTGTTCGTTGCATTTTAACAGATAGAGTGATTGTAGTTACATTCATGGATCAAGTATTGACAAATGGGTCAGCAGTTCTGAAGAGTCAATTAAGTCCTTGCAATCACGAAGAAGCTGATACGAGGCTTCTACCACATGCATCAAATTGTGCCTTGCATGATCATAACAAGGTCTTGATAAAGACAGTCGATACTGACGTAGTGATCATTGCTTTATCTCAGTTTTCGTATTTGAATATAGAAGAGCTCTGGATAGAACTTGGTTCTGGAAAAGATATGAAATGGTATCCCATACACGAAATTGCGTCTGTTGTTGGTCAGAACATCTGCTCTGGCGTCTTGTTCTGGTATGCAATGTCTGGATGCGATACCGTGTCTGCATTTGCTGGAAGAGGGAAAGTTGTTGCTTGGAAGACATGGCAATTTTTCCCCGAGGTCACAAGTGTTTTCGAGCGTTTATCACACAACCCAGAAAAGATAACTGAGGAAGATTTTGCCACCCTGGAACGATTCACCGTCTTACTGTATGATAGATCTAGTACCATTACAGATGTTAATGAAAGTCGGCAGTGGCTATTTACAAAAAAATCCAGGTCAATTGAAATGGTACCACCTACAAAAGATGCCCTGTTTTTGCACATGCTACGAGCTGCCTACCAGGCCGGGTGAGTTTCAGTTTTGTAGTTTCTATTATCTCCTTTTAAAAATCTAATGATAGCAAGCTTGATTTTAATTAACTCTCGTTTGATTTCAGCTATGTATGGAATCAGAGTTTGGTTACATTGCAAGAATTACCAGATGTTAGTGAATGGGGCTGGTTATCAACAGATGATTCTTTGATTCCCCGTTGGTTAACACTAGAGCCTGTTTCCGAAGCACTGAGTGAGCTAAAGCATTGTGGTTGTAAAAAGGGGTGTGCTGCAAGGAGCTCATGCAAGCCGTTAATCTGCCATGCACTGAAATGTGTACTTGCAATGGAGAATGTCTGAATGTTGTCAACTGACTACTTATTTCTGAAAGTAAAGGTACTTCGTTCAAATAGACTATATAATCATACAATTAGTTTATATAAGGAACAATATGTTTTGTTTTCAATGCTATATGCTGTGTTCTTTACACAAGTTGCGCAAAAAGCTGTACATGGGGGCCTTTGCACCATTTTCAGCATAGCCAAATACCTTTAAATTTTCAATTTCAATTCAACTTTGCATGACTTGGCGTTTTCCGTTTGTGGTCAATGGTACATTTAGGGGTCTGGGCCAAAGTACCCCCGTCTAAAAATAGAAATTAGGGCCAAGATATGATTTGGGCCTGTGTTGAATCTTTTTCGGCGTAGCAAAGTACTTTTAAATTGTGAGTTTCAATGTTTTATGACATGGCATTACTTGTTTATGGCTAATGGTACAATTAGGGGTCTGGGCCAGAGTACCCCATTCTAAAAATAGAACTTAGGGGAAAGATACGGTTTGGGTGTATATCACATCTTTTTCAGCGTATCAAAGTACCTTAAAATTGTGAATTTCAACTTTCTATGACATGGCGTTCTCTGTTTATGGCTAATGGTACAATTAGGGGTCTGGACCAGAGTCCCCCAGTCTAAAAATAGAACTTAGGGGCAAGATATGATTTGGCCCGGTATCACATCTTTTTCAGCGCATCAAAGTACCTTAAAATTGTGAGTTTCAACCTTCTATGACATGATATTATCTGTTTATGGCAAATGGTACAATTAGGGGTCTGGGCCAGAGTAACCCATTCTAAAAATAGAACTTAGGGGCAAGATACGGTTTGGGTCTACATCACATCTTTTTTAGCGTATCAAGGTAACTTTAAATTGTGAATTTCAACCTTCTATCACATGGCATTATCTGTTTATGGCAAATGGTACATATAGAGGTCTGGACCAGAGTACCCCATTCTAAAAATAGAACTTAGGGGCAAGATACGGTTTGGGTCTACATCACATCTTTTTTAGCGTATCAAGGTAACTTTAAATTGTGAATTTCAACCTTTTATCACATGGCATTATCTGTTTATGGCAAATGGTACATATAGAGGTCTGGACCAGAGTACCCCATTCTAAAAATAGAACTTAGGGGCAAGATACGGTTTGGGTCTATATCACATCTTTTTCAGCGTATCAAACTTAGTATTCTCTGAAATTTTGATGCTTGTATCACAATTTGCACAATTCTTCTGCTAATCTCCCTCACTATATTTAGTAGGTTCTTGTTTAAGTTTATCTCCTTGTATTTGTGTCTCCCTGTGTTTTGTAAATCAGGTTTTTAAGTAAGTCCCCAATCATCGTTAGCACATTGATTAGGATATTCAAGATGTTTTTACCACAGCACCAAGATCTGCCACCTTGCCTCTATATGAGGAGGCCCTTAAAAAAGAAAAAGAGTTTCATTGTGAAAACAATCATAGTTTAACGAAATAGATGGTTCAGAAACATATTTTTGTATCTTTTCCTGCAAGTTTTTCAAAATTGAGAGTGCACAGTCTTTTGTTTTGCTAATGTTTTAGCCAACAAGGTCATGGCTGAGAGAATAGATCAAAATGCTTCTTTTATTTTGGTTACCTATCCACAAACACTCTATCCACACGTTATTTAGAAAAGATTTTATGATATTCAGAATCAGAAATGTTTACATGTAAAATTTATAGACGGGGAAAATAGCCCAACCATCTAACCAAGTGCCTAACTTAACTTTTTAAGGTTTGCATCGCTAGAATAGGTGATTCTGAACAATTTGAGCAAACGTACCATTCCAGGAAATGTTTCATTATCACGTGAGAGATGACGTCATAAAATGGGCCTAAATGTGTATAAAAACTGCTGTACCTTTTGACAAACTCAATATATACACATGATATTTGCATATTTGAAAACAGAATTCAAAGAGCTTTCGAAAGATATACAACATATTTACGAAATATTGACATAAGGATTTTGACTGATGACGTCATCAAAATATTTTCCGTTGTTTTTGATCTTTTTTGTTTGAGCAATTTGTGGATTTGATATCAAGTAAAGTCATAGAACATAACGTCGGAGAAACTGACAATGGTGCGCTGTTAGCTAGCTAAGGCAGAATAATACCGCGCATGCGCGAATACTGCATGTAAGCAAAAAGGATTTCAAACACATTGTGTGCATTGTTTGACTTTCTGCCATTCTTTCCTATTGCTTTTAGCCATTTGTAGACTTCTAGTCATTTGAAGATTTGTCGAATTTATTCTTTGCGGTTGCTGCCTTTGATCGACTCCATATGCTTCTTTATCCTATGCATCGTCAACTGATCTCCAGTGAACCACGCAGAGGCCAGGAAAGTTATCAACCTTCTCTGTATCAAAAGTCCAACAACTACAACCTTCCTATGATTTTGATTTATTTAAGTGTTTCCAAACTCGGAACAGAACTAGTCAATCTAGGTGAAAATGCATCAAATACTTCTTGAAACGTCCATTCTAGAACTTAAGAAGAAATGTTTGAAATATAAACACGTCGCAATTTTTTCATCTTTTTATAAAAACTTAAACATTTATTTGTCAATCAAGCTCGCAAAGGAAGACATCCCTAGAGGAAAATTAGTTCTTCGATTTTAAGATACAATTTAAACGGCCACAACTAAAGTTTCGTAGCTGTGCTGCAGTCCAAGTTTATACTGCAGCCGTGTATTTGTAACTATGCCTTGCTAAGGGGCATACTTCTATCATGAACTTCGTCAAGTGAGATCTACCATCTTATTGAGAGCAGTATAATGTTTGATTTGCATTCTTCCAGTCAATGACTATACCAACGTTTACTTTGAACCAAAAGATTACAAGATTTTGCCTTTCGTACCACTTTAATTCATTATTGGATAATTGTATCATATTGGAATTGATTTTAGTGCATCTTAGCCCGATGTAAACTTGATAGTTTGCTTGTTTCATCACTTGCAGTACCAAACTGAGATCTGACGATAGACTCAGTAAAGACTATACCGTCATTTCTTGATACAGGCAGATGGCCCTTTTTTTCAAAATATATCTCTCCTTCCGTTCAAGTGTTGCTACCAGTGCATATAACTTGTCTTGCTTTCTTTGCAGTCAACGGACTAACCAAAGCATGTTGTCCGAGGTCTCCTAGCCAATCGGTTTTTTGGTTGCTTCTGACTTGCTTCATTAATGCATTCACTTTCCTACCCTAAATAAGTAGTAAATTGTATTGTGCTGGTCAGTGTATAAACTGCTGGTAGAGCCCTGCATATTTTTGAGCTAAGAAATTTGCAGATTTCACTAATGTCACTTACATATATGTCATTTATTTCACTAATGTCAGTATATTTGGGCATATTTCATGAACGATTCTTTCTGAGCCCATGTCAGAGGATGTGGACATCGGAGTTCACCAATTTTCTGTATCTACTTGCCATGCATGCATGGCAAGGCGTGTATCAGAAGGATGCTCTAGGTGAACCATACTTGGTCGTCACCTAAGTACTTCACGAGACGCCACGTCATGTCTTTTTCGTCTCCATTCTTTTTGAACTCTTGCCATTTGTTGCCCTGCAGCGTAAGCTGATTTAGACCATTTACCTTCTATTTTGATTTCAGATTTACGTTTATAGGCGTCTTTTTTCAGTCTCGTTTGAATTACATCAGTAATTTTGGTGGCTTCTTAAACCAGATAAAACTATTTAGCCATGCATGGTATGTCTCTTTACAGCCACCAACCCAACAATAAACCCAATTTTTTTCGCGGTTCTTTAGAGACAGAATTACATTCATTTATCAAGAAGTTTCTGAGAAAAGCTTTGTAAAACTGCATTAGCTCTATGGTAGCCACTGCTGATGGAACTGATGTAATTGTATACTTGAATGTTCGTATTGACGTAAAATTTCCCAACCATAAAACGGAATCAAATAATTCGCATGAATTTTGGGTGAATTATCATTGCAGTAAATCTTCCAAAACCGTCAGTAATGCTTCTCCCAAAGACATACTGATTAGGAATAGAACATGAAGATCATCGTGAAGTTCTGTACAGACCATTTTAAGACTTTTTATTGATGGTCAATGCTGAATTCATACTTATTTAGACTCGCAGTGGGGCAAATTTCTCAAAACATTTTGCAAGCCTTCAAAAAGGTACCAAAAACCTTTTTATAAACAATGTTGCATACAACTAGTATTCACGCATGCGCATTGTACTATTTTGGCTAGCTAGCAGCAGCTCATTAGAAATTGGCTCTCTCTCTCTCTGAAGTAATGTTCTATGGCTAGAATTGATTTCACATTCACAAATTGCCCATACAAAAAAGATCAAAAACAACGGAAAATATTTTGATGACGTCATCAGTCAAAATCCTTATGTCAATATTTCGTAATAGGTTGTATATCATTCGAAAGCTCTTTGAATTCTTTTTTCAAATATGCAAATATCATGTGTATATATTGAGTTTGTCAAAAGTTACAGCAGTCTTTATACACATTTAGGCCCATTTTATGACGTCATCTCTCACGTGATAATGAAACATTTCCTGGAATGGTACGTTTGTTCAAATTGCTCAGAATCACCTATTCTAGCGATATAAACCTTAAAAAGTTAAGTTAGGCACTTGGTTAGATGGTTGGGCTATTTTCCCCGTCTATTAACCAGTAAAGTGAGAGGATAAAGACATACGTTGTGCACATTCAGGTACTGTTCAAGATCAACTGTAAAACAAAGAGGTACAACTATAGGTTTCTAAACCATATATTTCAATAAACTATGAAACAATTATTAAGTTGATATCATACCTGATAAACTCTTTCACGTATATATAAATTCTTACTTCACGTATCATTACATCAACAGATTCGATCCAAAGGTCTTCTACTGATGAATAGAGCTTATCAGACTGGCAAACCCAAACCCACTCCTGTTCCTCTGGCCAACATCGCCCGGCTGTTTGCCATTGACGAGGATGATGAGGTATTATGATTTTCTTTCAGATCATCTAATCCACTTGGGCAGCATCTCTGCAGTACTGCAGAGGATGTTGAATACTTTAGGGGATGTTTAGTACTGTTGGGGGCTACCATTAGTACTGTTGGGGTACTACTGCATTGTGGGTGTTCAGTACTGTTAGGGGGGTACCATCAATACTGTGTAGGGATGCGATCAGTACTGCGGAGGGTGTTGGCTACATCAGTACTATGGAGGGTGTTCATTGCTCTTGGTGGATACCATTAGTACTGTGTGGGATACCTCCCAATACTGCAGAGGATGTTGAATACTTAAGAGGATGTTTAGTACTGTGGGGGGCTACCATTAGTACTGTTGAGGGTACTACTGCATTGTGGGTGTTCAGTACTGTTAGGGGGGTACCATCAATACTGTGTAGGGATGCGATCAGTACTGCGGAGGGTGTTGGCTACATCAGTACTATGGAGGGTATTCATTGCTCTTGGTGGATACCATTAGTACTGTGTGGGATACCTCCCAATACTGCAGAGGATGTTGAATACTTAAGAGGATGTTTAGTACTGTGGGGGGCTACCATCAGTGCTGTTGGGGGTACTACTGCATTGTAGGTGTTCAGAACTGTTTGGGGGTACCATCAATACTGTGGAGGAATGCCATCAGCACTGTAGAGGGTGTTTGTAACATCAGTACTATGGGGGGTGTTCATTGCTGTGCGTGGATACCACTAGTAATGTGTGGGATACCTTCCAATACTGACAACGGTGTTCAGTACTGTGGAGAGATACTATCAGTACTGTGGAAGATATGTTCAGTAATGTGGAGAGACCATCAGTACTGTGGAGGATGCTCAGTACCGTGTACAGTGTTCCATAATATGGGGGATATCAGTACTCAGTTATCATCAGTATACTTGTATGGTAAAAAAGATAGTACAGCTATTTCTAAGTATTTCTTCCACCGTTTGAAATTACATTTTAACTTTCCCTCTATAAATCAAAATTCAATAAGGATTGCCATTTGTAAACTCTAAAGAAAGACTTATAAGATCTCTAAACGAGCACTAAAAGGTAGACTGGTCTAAAGTCTCAATACGAAAACTAAATTATATTCATTTCATTAAGTTTAATCTGAGGCTCAAATTCCTTTACATACAATTTTCAATTACAGCTTCCAACAAAGAAATAGGATCAGTAAACCACTAAGTAGAATTAAAGGAATCACGCCCTTTCAATAAGCCACTGGAGCCTAGTTTCAGCCCTCAAAGTGTCTTATTTCAATTTCCATACACTCCAACTTGCTTTGATTTATTTTACATATGTAAGCTTATCCTTTCCCTGAGTATAAAGTTTTGAAAAGTGATGGTTTATGCAATGCATATATTATATAAAAAACCTGAATATGTTCCAGATATGATTCTTTTGAGATAAAATCTTTAATTAAATTATTCTGTACAAGCAGCCAAGGCTGGAATCACCAAAATGATAAGCAACTCTTGTTTCTGATGGAGAACAATTGTGAAAAGAATAGCCTATTGTTTACAATGATGAAATAATGAGAAATTTTGACTTTGATGCTCTGCAAATGTTTCTTATAAAAAAGAGTGTAATTTTGGTTTCTTTAATCATTTGGCCATTCCAGCTAAAGTTGCTTATTAAAAAGAATGTAAGTAATTGAAACTAATAATATTAAAGATAGATTAATGCCATAAAAAAAGCACAAGAAAGAGCTAAGTAGATTACACATTTTTTCATAGGCAAGTGCTTTATAAGCAAGTAAGTACTTGGCAAGGAAGAAAGTTAAACATTTCACTAATCTAAGTCTCCCAATAAAGTAATGTGATGTTGTGTCAGCAAGTTAAATCAGGCTAAAATAGGTAATTACAAATCATAATTTTTTTTTCACTGTTAATAAATTCATACATTGTGTTTAACCATTCTTCTTACTTTATTTTTTTCATTACAGTTCATATACTTTTTCTGTTTAATATATTTGATATATTCAATACTTATTTCATGCTACTTCATGCTTTTTTTTTTATAAGGAACCTAGGTCAGGGCCTAGTAGTAAAAGTTCCTTATTTTGAGACCTCTTTTGATCATTTTGTAGTTCCTTAATTTTAAGTGTTTACTTAGTAGATAGGAATAAGTATCGACGCAAGAAAAGCATTAAAACTCAACATTCAGAAATAGACTCGTGATAAGGAATCAAGAAACATTTTGTAACACAAAGAAGCTTAGGCTAGACCTATAAAACATAAAAGCTAGTTACATGGTCATCAGAGAAGTTACATATCTACATCCAATAAGTATATGCAAAATTGTAAAGTTCTTTAGTGATTTGACCTTTAGTAATAAAAGTTCCTTAAGTTTTTCGACCTTTGACATGTAGGTTCCTTATAAAAGGTTCCTTATAAAAAAAAGCGTGTTTGTTATTATTTTTCACTATACATATTAAACTATTTAAAACCAACTAGCTATCTACATTAATTACATCAGAAATTAAGCTTGATAAAATTGAGAGACAAATCTAGGACCCTCATTACTTTTCTTTTAGCTCTATAATTTAATTCTACTTATCTAGCAAATAATTTCAATTTCTCAATTTCATGATAATGACATACATGATATACAGCATTGTCATGGTCAACTATAAACTAAGACTAGCTAGCTAAAACAATGAACATCAACATAAACTTAAACTGAAGAATAGAAGGCATTGAGAAGGTCGGCCAATTGTCAACTAAGTGACAAGTAAGTCTGATCAGGTGCTGTTCTCAATACTGAAATTATCATTGTGTGCAATTAAAAAGCCTGTTTAAGAAAGTTAGGTAATTGCCTGGCAATGTTAAGTGTGTATTGTTAAGTGTGCTTTGTTCGTTTTCTCATTGATGAAATCAAAGTGATTGTGCTCAACCTTCTAGAGTAGGTACAGATATATGATCAGCATCAATTATTCAGCCTCAAGCTTGTTTAGATCTAAGAAACTTCTAAGAAATTTTCATTGCCTAAAATTCATTCAGTTTTTAGTTTCTTTTGAAAAAATAAGTGTAGTTGATAAATACACTTTTTTTTTTAAGAAATTGGTATTAAGAAACTCAGGCTCTTAAATGGCTAGAATTTAAGAAACTTTAATAATGGAAGATTATTTGCTAAGGAACCTATATAGTGTTTGTTACTAGGAGATGTAGTTCCTATAGAAATTTAGGCCATAAAACTGATTGTAGAAACCAAAAATTTAGGAAACCCGTAAGATACATTCAATACTCCAAAATTCGAGAAATTTAAGAAATTTTCAGTTCTGAACAGATTATTTAGTTTAACTGTCTTTCATTGGTACTGAATTTTGGGACAGCGAGGAAATCGGAAACATAATAGTGAAACATAATTAACTGCTAAAACTGGAAAATCATTTGATAATAAGCTTCTATATTGTTGTGGGTAATATAACATGGCAGTTGTTTTATGTATTCTACTCTAGTTTGAGAGTGTTGAATTGGTTTTTGGTGTGTTTATTATATTGATAAAGTGTTATAATTTGATGATAGAATTCGCTACGTTTCTGATGTTCCTAATTTTCTAGTTTCTTATCAAAAAAATTATCTAAAATAGATTCAACGACATAATTAGTTGCTGATTGCCAGCTGAGAATACTATGCCAGAGGTTACCTCGTCGACAAATTTCGTTTTCCTTCAAAATGTGTTTGCTGATAAAGCCAGAGACGATAGAAATTGGGGAAGACTAGTGCCAGAAATAGCGTTGATACGTTTCTAAAACACTTAGATCAAGCAGTCCTTTCTTCCTAGTAGCTTCCATGTTCTCAATCTCTGCACATGACGCCCAAGGGATTCCTACTAAACCGTCTGTGGGGCACTGCTCACCCTCCCGGGGGTAGCTCATGTAGTCTCCATACTTCAGTCTCAAATACTTCTCGTAGTTATTAGGCACCAACACTTGAAACCCCTCAAACAGCAGTTCTTTCAGAGGGGTAATATCCTTCAAATAGAAACCATTAATAAATGCAAGTCCTTCGCGCATACCTCTATCGTCGACATCAACGACAAACATGTCTATTTGTAGGCCATCGTGGTGTTTGCAGCCTTCCCTTGCGCAATAACCGTAACACCCGTTATTGTCCTTGAGCTTGCCATACGCATTGTCGGTATACTTGGCATACACTTTGTCACTCGTTCCGTTCTGGAAAAACACATCGGAAGGCAGTTCGCGTGAGAAAATACGAAACTTTTCATAGTCTTGTTTAAACATGCAGATATCTAGGTCGTTGTCCCACGGAATGATGGCCGAGTGGCGGACCGCACCTAGCAAGGAGCCCCTTGTGAGCCAGTATTTGATGCTGTGGCGTCTGCAGATATTATCGAAGATGTACAAGAGTCTGACCAGCGCTAGCTGAGTTTGTCTGAGAACTGTGCCTCCATTATTTCGAACGTCAGCGCACTGAACCTGCCCTTTATTTAGTCTACACTCCCCGCGGCCTGACGAGGCGAGCAGGTCGACAAACTTCGCAACTTTCTCTCCAACATCAAATCTTTTTATGACTTTGTTTTTGGGAGTTGTGACGAGTTTCTTTCCATCCTTGAGATGACATAAAGTCACCTTTGATACGAATGTCTTCCATAACAAGATTGGCGATGTGAATAATATGAAAATCAGCAGAATGAGAAACCTCCGTTGCTGGGCAGACCGCATTTCAGCGATTAAAGCAAGCTGTCTTTCCGTTTTCGAGGCGTTGGGAATTTGAAATTCGAGATTATAGCCGACTTTCTTTATGCAAATTTCTCTGTTAAAGAGTTTAGTCCATTAATGTTATTTACTATTGTACACAGATGCAAATTTTAATCAAGATTTTTATAAACCGGGCATTATGGCTTGAAAGCGTGGTTGGAAAGAGAGCTGATGGTCAACTGTTATTCGAGCGAGTCTGTGCTTCCGTTAACGCTTTCTATTTATACATTTTTTCTATGAGAATGAATTTTATAAGAATAATGAGCCTCAAAATTGCTGAAATTTAAGAATATTTTAAGAATATTTCGAGGCTCAGATCTTATGGAAAAAAATTGTAGCGTCCGTTTTTTTACTTCTGAATTGGTGTGCTTTTTACAGGAAACGGTTTACATACACTCACCCAAATTTTGATAAATCAAGTGTCCATGAGCTCTGTTTTACAGGAAATAAGGATATTGTTCTGTTAGCCACCATATTTGTAAAACTGTATGTGTGCTTTTTTGGCATTTGTGACAATAATAACAATTTATTGCTATATCGGTGTTTTCTGCCGTAAGAATTATTTAAGAATAAGTTAAGAATATTCAGGCTCAGAAAAAAAGGAAGTATTCTTATTAAAAAGAAGAGTGTTAGAATCAGTAAGAATGATTTTAATGCTGGCTGTCCTCTATTTATAGCCTGAAATGTTTTTATTTGTGTTTACTTGCTTTGGGCTTTGGAAGGCTATTCTTGCTGTAGTAGTGATGATGTCGCCAATTTCGACCCTCTTGACCTGTCTGATTAACTCCTGAGCAGTCAATCTGCTTATTTTGTGATTTTTCTAGCTTTGTGGTTTTTTCTTAAACATTCTTACCTAAAAAAATGTCAGCCCTTGTTTGCTCAGAGCTTGTTCTTGAATTTTGGCAAAATTTGAAGTTTGTGTTCATATAGAATTGTACTTATAAAAAATGGTGTAATGGTCTTGCCAGGCCGGCTTTATTTTGAACAGCCACGGCTACCCAACTTCATCAATACCTGTCATCACTACTTGACCACATTACTACTTATGAGTGCTATAATGACTAGTGGTCTTCAAGTTGAAATTTACTGCCCAATTCAACAAGATCTTCTTTGATTGAAGCTCCTTGAAGCTGTGCTCTAAAATTGTGAATACACTCTCCAAGTCTAAATGGGCAAAGCTGATTAAGAAAAGTTTACATAATCGATAAAGTAAATGAAAGAGTGCAATATCTGGGAACTTGGTTGACATAACAAACTTATTTATAACAATCAAGTTTATTTTTTATATATACACTCTTTTTTTTTTATAAGAATATCTAATTTTTTTCTGAGCCTCAATATTCTTAATTTTTTGCTATTTTGAGCCTCGGAATATTCTTAAATTATTCTTACGGCAGAAAACACAAATATAGCAATAAATTGTTATTATTGTCATACATACCAAAAAAGCACACCTACAGTATCACAAATATGTTGGATAATAGAACAATTTCCTTATTTCCTGTAAAACAGAGCTCATCGACACTTGCATCAAAATTTAGGTGAGTGTATTTAGTAAAAAGCACACCAATACAGAAGTAAAGAAACACTGGCTAAAATTTTTTTCCATAAGATCTGAGCCTCGCAATATTCTTAAAATATTCTTAAATTTTACCGATTTTGAGGCTCATTATTCTTATAAAATTTATTCTAATAAAAAAAAAAGAGTATAATGTTTAATCTATCCATGCTTTTTCTGTTTGTGTCGTCTTGCGCTGCTCCTGTTTCGTTTGATAACAATCTTAGATTTTATCACCATTTGCTTGAAAAATAAAACAAAATCTTCAAGGCAAACAATCTAGTAATATTCTGCGCACTGAACTCTGTATGAAATATTAAAAACTGATTTCAAAGGTTGCTTTGAGAATAGTAGCTAGATGCCGGGGTTGTGGTGAGAGTGAAAAGTTTAGAGATGGATAAGTTAAGATCTCAACGATGACAATCGTGAGAATATTCTGAAATAACTAAAAGATAACTCCAACTTTTGAGCTTAGTCTAGTTTTTATTCAAAAAACCATTGGCGCAGCCAGGGGGTGGCGAATGTGGCAATACTCCATTTTTGAGATTCTCTGACATATAATTACAATACAAGCAAATAGACAGCACACAGATATATCAGATGGTCAAGAGAGTCCACATTTGAACCAATTACACTCTTTTTTTTTTATAAGAATACTTAATTTTTTCTGAGCCTCAATATTCTTAATTTTTTGCTATTTTGAGCCTCGGAATATTCTTAAATTATTCTTACGGCAGAAAACACGGATATAGCAATAGATTGTTGTTATTGTCATAAATTACGAAATGCACACCTAGAGTATTACAAATATTTGCTGTATAACGATGCTCATCAAAATGGGTGAGTGTATTTAAACCGATTCCTGTAAAAAGCACACCAATTCAGAAGTAAAAAACACCCACTAAAATATTTTTCCATAGGATCTGAATCTCGCAATATTCTTAAAATATTCTTAAATTTCACCGATTTTGAGCCTCATTATTCTTATAAAATTTATTCTTATGAAAAAAAAGAGTGTAACACAACTGATAGCGAAAACAGGCTTCCAAATCATTATAAAATAAGAAAAATTTAAGAACATTTCAGGCTGAAAATAGAGGAATATTTAAGAACAGCCAGCTTCAAATCAAATTTACTGGTCCTAAAAAAAAGAGTGTAGTACTCCACACACTTTTGTTTGCAAGATAATTGACATTTGTTGTACAAAAACCTCTGAGATAGTATTCTAAGAAACAAATCTTCAAGTATGAAATGCTAAGCAATTGCTTAGCAATTTTGAGTACTCAAATTTGCCCTCTAGCTAAGCAATTTTTAGTACTGAGCTCGAGCTGAAATTGCTTATAAAAAATGCGTGTATCATCATGGCCCACTTTCTAACATACCCGCTTTCTAACATACCCACTTTCACAACCCTTTCTGTAAGAAGTGTAATACCAGGAGGTCTAATCTCAAGTCAATTGTGTCTGTTATAATCGGTATGACCCAAATGAGATAACACCAGATAAAACTAGATAAGTCGTTGATTGAATAAATAATTCGAAGAAAATGTTTTAGTGACGTGACCCTCCTTACAAACTGGCCAGCCTGGGCGATCCTCGTCCTTCTCATGGGGTAACTCTCTATCTTTTAATACGGGGGATCCATGCCACAATGTCTTCACTGACCCATAGGCTAATGTTTTGGGGTCCCCAAAAGTTGAGTCTAATATTTTTTGGAGACCCCAAATATTGTTATTCATTAGATAACATTTCTTGGTCTTCAGATGGGTAACTAAAGAGATGTAACGGGTTCTGCTATCCTTCCTTTCTTCGGATTACTGAACCCGAAGGCCCAAACATTGTCCATGTTGTAATTCAAAGACTCCAAATATTGGTAAAACGAAATATCTCAGACCACTAATATTGACATGGATCTCATCATATTTATTTAAAGTTAGTATCCCTGTTGGTTCTTGTCTGTTCTACATGCCCTCTAAAGGCGGATTCACACTTGACGAATTCGTAGGTGAATTCGCCGCGTTTCGTGGCGAAAAAGTAGAATTAATGTGAGTGTCTACTTTTTGGCGCCGAATTTGGTTTTGTCCAATCACAAAATATTTGCGACTATATTCGCTGTGAATTCACCTACGAATTCGTCAAGTATGAGTCCGCCTTAATGGCTGAAAGTTTACGAAGCACGACAACAACGCCAACGCACAAGTTTTTTAGTCACGCTGAACAAAGTGATAACTTTATCGCACCTCTAAGGAAAGGAATATGCGCGAAAGGCTAGAAATGACTAGATGCTAAGAATCACGAAAAATGACATTTAAGTTGGTAGAACCTGATAAGTCTGTGAGCTAACCGTTCTGGTTTCGTGTGATCTGCAACGTAACATTCTGCTTGGGGCATATTTACATAAACAAAACCATCCCACCTTCCAGCCCCTTTACCTAGCTTAGAGGTGAGATCGAGGGGCCTATCACTCGAAAAAAGCTTCTACACTTTTTGAAAAAATCACAGCGACATCACAAAAATCACAAAAAAATTAAAAGAAAATCACCAAGATCACAAAAAATTAAAATCTCGTACACTTTTTTGTGAGTGATACAATGCCCCTCGGGTGAGATCACACCTTCCAACACAAAACTTTGTATTTTTCATCCTCTGTTTAAATGGAAAATATTTTATTCCAGTCAAGTGAGACCTCATTCGTTGACAGGTGGGCTCTCACCAGGGTGAGAGACTTTTTCACAGTTAAATACACTCTTTTTTTTCATAAGAACAATTTTATAAGAACACTAGCTTCAAATTTGGCCAAAACTTAAGAACAAGCTAAGAAAAAACCGAAGCTGACAATTTTTGGCTCAATATGAAAATTTTATAAGATAACCATAAGACTGAGTAATAATTACAAAACAAGCAGATTGGCAGCACAGAAATTATGTCAGATGGTCAAGAGAATCAAACTTTGCAAAAATCAACAGTACTGATAGCAAAAAAGGCTTCCCAACCATTGTGAAAGTAAGAACAATTTAAGAACATTTCAGGGTGAAAATAAAGGAATATTTAAGAACAGCCAGCTTCAAATCAATTTTACTGGTTCTTATAAAAAAAGAGTGTATTTGAAGGTGGGATAAAAGTTGGCAGGTTGGATAGAACAGGTAAAAGAACAATAAAGATGAGAAGCTTAGACGAAATTGCACATTTAAACGCCGTACTGTTTTCATCCAAACCCTCAGCCCTTTGCCTGTAGGTTGAGATAATTTCGTCCATATAAACAGCCCCTCAGTAAACTTGCGTCAGAGTCCAGAAAAGTTATCAACCCTAATCTAGTTGCTAAAATCTTAGCATCAAACTTTCCTCATTTTAAGTTGATGAAAAATGCATATATGTATTGAATGCAATCAAAGTACTCAATATTGGTAGAGGTGAATAGAATAGATTACACGCTTTTTTTCTTATAAGGAACTGTTTATAAGGAACCTAGAACTAGAATCTATTGTGAAATACAATGTTTCCTGTAACAATAGAGAACAATGTAAAATTTAAGGAACTTTTAGTACTAGGCCTTGAGGTAGGTTCCTTATAAAATAAAAAGCGTGTATATTCAATAAAGACAACAATTTATGCTATAACTCGGAGTTTCACATGCATTATGTGCAATCATTGGACAACAAAGTATGAAATCTAAAGGTGTTGAATTAAAGTCTGATCTAAAGGATTGTATCTTAAGTAAACAAGCATGGAACTCCAAGTAACGGCAAAATTTGTTGTCTTTACTGAATAGAATCTATCCAACAACTTTCTATTACAACTAAATATTTTCCTCCATTTTCCTGATGGGATATCAAAACCTTCTACAAAAAGCAAAGCATTCCTCCGGCTCGTAGCCGTACAACGTTATGTTTTCTAGACTCTGACTTGTATTATCATAAACGCTAGGGCCATTCTCCCTTGTTCCCTCTTTTCACCATGTTCGCACTTTTTCAGGTTTCAGAATTCTGTGTGCATTATGGATTCACAGTGGACGAAGGGATGGTTTATTTCAGCAAGTCTTCGTACGAAGAACCGGACACCACGTTTCTTCCAGTTAGAAGTGGAACTATTGAGAAGAAGCGCAACTGCAGTTTTGGAGAGGTAAGGGCAACAGTCTTTGGCACTTTGCATATCAGAATGCGTTTTTATTGATCTGTAACAAAATCACATAGTCTAGTAGCAACACATATAGCTGCCAAAAAATATATAAATTGCTTTTCTACCAAGGGGTCGTATTTGGGTCATTTGTGTATTGGTCCAAGAGGTACCTCTCTAAATCTATTTTGAAACGAGCCATAGATTCTTTCTCTCGACTGCGTGCATGGATGTCGTTCCAGTTTTTTTAGCCAGAGAAATAGAAGCTATGCTTTGCATTGACCTAACTTTAGGAACCTGTAGACCCTTTGGTTTTTTGCCCTACACTCTGAAATACTGGACCTTTCAGTGAACTTATGGCACAAAATGCTGGCACAGAAGACATGCAAGATTTTATATGTCACATCCCCTTAATAATAGGAAAAGAAAGAAATTACATCAAGCCAGTAACAAGTCAATCCGTCGTTATACTTGGCTGCCTCAATTAACCCCCTTACCTTAGTTTGTAATCCTTGTAGGTGGGCCATTTTGGTTTCTTAGCCCCAAACGATGTGGTAGCGTACTTTTTAGGGTACTGACTGGTGGACTATTTTGTCCCAGTAGGCTCCTGGGCTTGCCCAAGCAGTGGAAAAAAACAGTGAAAAAGGAATGGAAACAATACAACTTTAGCCCCAGTGGCCTATAAGTCGAAATGGAACCCTTTCAGTATTTATACTTGTAGATATTTATTGTTTTATCTAGTTCATAAATGTTTGAAAGAAAAATAATTGAAATGTATATGGGGCTCCTTTCCTGTTTTCTCCAACCGGTTTAAAACCTCAAAAAATCCCCTACGATGCTGTCCTAAGGAAGATGGCTTTCAAAGATATCTTATCAAGGTACATTAGAAAGGAGTCTATTAAAAAATTTACAAAAATACTTAGCCTACTTTAAAGCTCTAGTCACCTACCAGAACCAGGCTAATATCAAATTTTGCAATCTCTGAATTTTATTTCATGTATCTTATCATCTTCTAGGTGGTCAATGGAGACGCCTTTTCAGCACAGATGCAGTACAACCCGACCATAAGCTTCGACGATCAAGGTATCTACGTTGGCAGTTACCATGAATTGGCATTGACTGGGTTGAAGCAACAGGGAGAAAACGAGGCAGCAGAGACACCACCTGATGCTGATGCTGCATCTATTACCACAGCATCCAGATCCAGTATGAAGGTAGAAAGACAGGTAATGGTTTCAATTTTTTATCAATTTCCTGTAAAATAGAATATTTTCACATTCACTGCAATTCTATGCAATTCATGTCCAAATTACCCTAGCCTTGGCGTAATTTGTTGTTCAATTCCAAAGCCTGCATTGCTCTGAAAGATAAAAAGCTTTTCTATGCGTTGATAGAAGCAATCCACGCACTGAGATTTCAGCAACACGTTATGGCGAGGCTAAGGTTGTTTGGAGAATGGAGGTGTATTTAGATAGAGCTGATTTGGATGTGGAAATTACCTATCACTTTCCCTACATGGGCACTTATTGGCTCTTTAGTTCCACTTCAGGATAAGGAAGCTGCGGAAATGCCACACCTTTGAGAAACCACATGTTAAAAATTCCACTTCTCGAAATGATTTATCTCTGCAATACATTAGAAGTGTTTTCAATAGAAACTTGCAATGCTCCTCTCGTTGCCTCAGGCAATGGCGTCTTCGGACCAAATTTAGTAGGGTGGACGACAGGGTAATGGGGTTTGTGGGTCATAATAACTTTAGAAAAGTTAATTGATTATACCCTTCGAAGCTTTGATGATGTAGACAACACTTTTTTGCAGCTTAAACTGTTCAATGAACTGATGTTGAATTTGCTTGTTGCCTATATTTCTTAAAATTCAAATCCATGATGAAACTTTCTTGAAAATTCATCTAGAAACTCAGGCAAAACTGGGACGGATTTGACCCCATTCCACAAAGCCACTGGCCTCAGAAGCACATAAACTGACTGAGGCTTCTTAAGAACTCATTTGCCAAAGGGAAGGAATGTTTTTCTTTTAGGGGTGTAAGATGTCTCTTAGCTGAATCAATTATAGAGAAATATCTTCCCAGACACACCAACCAGCCATTTTTTCAATAAAGACGTCGAAAATATTTGGCAGTGCTAAAACCATAATTCGAAAGAAATCGGCTCATTTTGCTGGGCTGGCCTGGGTTAATTCAGTTCACATGGAAAATGTTTAAGCTGAACACAGCCGGATCTCACCGGACAACTGTCAGGATCTGTGTAACTGGGCTAACCCACTTCTCATATGAGCACGACCTACTAATTTAAATGAAGTCTTCATTATGGTGGAATCTGAGAAAAGTGGGCCTTGCCAGTCCACCGGGTTGGCCCGACACATATGTGCATGGTCTAAAAACCCATATTATATTTTTCCAATTTTTGCCTACTTTTCTTTTAAATCAAATGTAGAGTATTGTTTTTCCTCAAAGGACGTTCTTCGAGTGACTGCGGATTTTCTGAATGAGATAATTGCTCAAGAGGTATCTAGTGTGACCAAAGACACTACCGAACAGGTGGGAATGATTATATTTTTTTCCTCAGTTTTCAACATCTTTTTTTATGATTTATCTTGATTTATGATTAAAGTCTGTGGTTTTAATTGTTTTTGTTAGAAAGCAGCCTTATCAACTACATTGCATTCATTTCATTTTTCATCATTTTTACACGGTAGCCCCATCAGTAATAAATACTGTTTTACTGAAGGCCGTCTCCAGAATAAACTATTGGGCAAAGTGGCAGCCTCGTTCTGTACCGACTTTAAGTGACGTAAGAGCCTCGTCTGCACTCCCCTTATAATCTCTCAAGATTTTCACTAATTGATATTAATTCACGTTGAACTTGATGTGATGTTTACCCTTTTTATGATAGATTGAAATAGCTGTAAAAGTTGGGGAAGAAACTTTGGAGAATCTTCTCTCAGATGTGATATCATCGGAGCTGAGGAGTGTAGTTGAGGAAGAAACTGCCTCACTTAGCTTCTTACAGCAACTGGTATGAAAACGTTTATATCTCCAACATTTTAATTCTCAGACTCTAGCAAACTTCTGCAAACTAATTTGGCAAGAAGGTGCATGTCTGAACTTCTGCAAACTTGTTGCCAAAACTTTTCCGAGTTTTTTCACTGGTTTACACTAACAAACTTTGACAAACTGTTTTTGCAAACTTGGTGTTCGCACAAGTTTACAAACTAAAGTTTGCTAGCGTGTACGGGGCTTAAAATTAACATTGCACGAATGTGATATCGCCCCTTTATCTTGAGTATGGACAAAGATATGAACATTAGAAAAATTTACCTTCAATCTAGAATTTCTGTATTTATCGGTTGGTTCTATACATTGTGAACCAGTTGAAAATGCAGCGATTCGACCGCCAACTTAAGATACTCAAATTGTCATATCTCAGTAAATATTCAACATAAGGAGTTGATTTGGACGTTCACTCGCTGTTATTTTTGACTGTCTTTCAGACTATCTTCGTCACTTTAGAACTCTAAAGACGGAAAGTTTAACAGGGTTGGGGCACATAATTAAGCACCAATCGAGGGTGATGAAGGTGAATTCGCTTCCTAATTATTTTAAGTAAATATGAATAGATAGATCATCTTTGATTTGATTACCCTTAATCTTCTTCAAGGTTGAAGATGTATCCATGGATGTTGTTGCAGAAGCAATTGCACCAGATGTCAAGCAAATAGCTTCTGAATGCTTTGAAGAGGAAGTAAAAAGGTAAGGTAGAGGCTGCTGCGTGGTTCAAAAGTATGTTGCAAAAATAAACATTGAATTCTTGCAAAATGGGCCTAAAATATTCATTGCTAAGAGACTTAACTTATCTTCCATTCAAACTGATAAGTATAGTAAGTCTCTGCATGTAAGAAACTGCAGCCTTCCACCTTTAAAATAAGCTATTTCTTCTTTTACGATTATTTTTGCTATCATCAGTACTATACAGCCTTTGAAAAACTTTAATTGTTGATCAGTTGTACGACTTGCCCTTCTCTTCTCTTGGATGATAATAAACATTTGATCATAAAATGTATCAATGACGAGATGAGTCTTGTTGTCTGAGAAACAGAACAGCCTGTTTTGATAATTATGCAGTAATTCATTAATCTTGTCAATGAACTCTCGGTGTGTACAGTGGAATCCGTCATAACAGACTCTGAAGGGAACCAGAAAACTGTTCGTTACATCGGCAGTTCGTTATACCGAGAGAATTATTTCATAAGGCCTAATCCAAGTTACCAGACATTTACAGTGGAATCCGTTATAACTGACTCTGAAGGGAAACAGAAAACTGTTCGTTACATCGGCAGTTCGTTATACCGAGAGAATTATTTCATAAAACAAAATCCAAGGGCATCAGACATTTATTTTGTTGTATTGGGATGTTCGTTGTATCCGGGGCTCGCTATCTCGAGACTTCAGTGTAGTTGTTTATTCCAAAATTAATCAATCACCTCTTTTCTGGCTGGCTAATTTCGATCTACCTCCATGGTCAATAATAAAATAATAACTCGTTAGGTAGGTTTCATTTTCTTTCTATTTTTGACGTACTACTGTGATGAGCATCAAACGAAGCACTTTATTAGTTATGTATCTAAAGTTCTGCAAGGATCAAAGACTGTACTGATCAAAAGTAAAATATTTGGATTTATTTTTTTGATGAATGGTTTTTCTTTTCAAGGCAAAATGACGAGAAGCGCATGTTGATTTTTCATCTCACAACAGAAAAAACTCGAGATTTCATTGAGGAGACTACTAAAGAACTACTTCGGGAAGCAGCCGTAGAAACGTTGAGGTATTGGGCATGATTTTGGCTTTTTTTCTTTTACGAGTGTCCCAAAGAAAGCGTCAACAATTATTTTCTGAAAGCTCTTTATTCAATTTAACCCTCAGCACTGATATTTATACAAGTTGTTGCATACTTGAGGCTCTCTTGAGGCTTGAATTTCAAGGTTGATAGGCAAATACGCTTACTATATTCGTAGGGTATTAGTTTATGTATGTGCAAAGCACAAAAGGCCTACTAAATAAGTAGACTAATCAAAGTAGTGCATTGATAGTTGATAGGCAAATACGCTTACTATCTTCGTAAGGCATTGGTTTATGTGCAAAGCACAAAGAGCTCACTGAATAGGTAGATTAATTGAAGCAGTGCATTGATAGTTGATTGGTAAATACGCGTACTCTCTTCGTAAGATATTGGTTTATGTGAAAAGCATGAATTACATACTGAATAGGTGATTGATCAAAGCAGTATATAGGTTGTTGATAGGTAGCTACGCTTAATATCTTCGTAAAGTATTGGTTTATGTCTTAAGTACAAAGGGCCCACTGAATAGGTAGGCTAATCAAAGCAGTGTATTGATAGTTGATAGGCAAATACGCTTACTACCTTCGTAAGATATTGGTTTTTGTGTAAAGCATTAAGGGCCAACTGAATGAGACCCACAAAATTTACATTTCTGCGTTATCCACAAATGAAAGGAACATCCAGGTGAGTGGCTGCAATTCCGCCTAAAGACAATTTTTAACATACAAACCATCTTTCCTAAATTTTTAGGTGAAACACTTCCACAATTTTTAATAATGAAGGAATGTTAGATTTAGAAGAGTGAAAGATCAGAAAATGAAATATTTCTTTACCAGCCTACCCCATACTCATCTTGAAAAAGTTCCTTATTTGGTTTCCTCTTATCTAAGTCTGAAAATGGCGCTGAATTCAAAATCACGTAATTTTGCATTCCTGAAGGTAAACTCATTATTTTCATGCCCTGCAGGGAAGAAAAAGGAAAGAAGTTTCTTGTGATTTTGGACGGAGCTACTTCAATGGCTGGAAGAGAAATAATTGAGAAACACATTTCTGAAGAAGTTGTTGAAATAAGTTTTGAAGCATTAAAAGAAGAAGTTCAGCGAAGAAAAGAACGCTTGAATAAACTGAAAGAGAAAATAGTTCAAGTTAAAGTATCAAGATTACTGAAGAGGTAAGAAATATGTATTGATAATTTTATCATTCGAGTCATCGTTCCAGTTTTGTACTGATTTCGTGAATTTCAATATCTGAATTTTGGTTTGCTAGAAAAATCTGGAAAAAAGTGATTTGAGTTTTACTTCAGAAAGAGAACGAAAATGAAACTTAACGAATTGTTGTACATAATTTTTCTGTTTTTGATCCGTCTAATATAAGCTGCAGCTAGTTTAATTTTGGCATTGTCGCTTCGCTTCTTGGATCAAGAATCCAATCTAAAGATTTGAACATTTTTTAGGCCATTTTCGAACAGCTACATCACATCTGCCTGCATCGAAACACCTTCATCATTTATGTTTTAATTAATGGCTTGGCTGTATGAGCTCTACTCTTTCTTGTATCGTTGAATACATATTTTTCTATGTTTCCTGAGTGATAACGTTATTTTCTTTTGGTGGGGTAGCCTAGTGGTTAGGGCACTAGGTTTCGTATACTTGAAGGGCTACCATCGTGGGTTCGATACCGCGTACGGTCGGAACCATGAATTACAAGCCGTCAGCCAACTCAGCTATCCATCCTTCCGACGACGGTAAATGAGTACCCGGGTTATTGGGATAATAAATGACAGTTTGCCGTGTAATAACTGAAATTTTTCCCAATAAGTAGCAATGCTGAATACCTTTGACACTTAAACAAAGCCTACCATTATCATTTATTATTTCTTTAAAGCAAACAAAATCTAATTGAATTTTGTTGTGTTTAATCATGTTTACCAATTTATTTTCGTTGTAGATGGATCAAAAAGTTTCAAGCTCGAAAGAGGATCCGGGAAACTTTGAGTTCCTTCCCGGCCTGCTCTGCACTCCAGTCTTCTCCGGAAGTAATCCATTCACTGACCAAGCATAAGACACATGCTGCCAATCTTCCCGAATATATTGTGTTAAGAAATGGTGCTGAGATATCAATTTCATCTGTCAGCAGGTAAAATTTGAAATGAATCTGAATTCTAGTTTTCAAGCTTTTTGTATTTCAATGGAATTCTGCACCTTTTATGACTAAAAGATTAAGGCAAATTTGGTAAGGGGGTACCCGACCTTTATGACAGAGCTGGAGTGAGATGTACATATTTTGGGTCTGTAATTAGAACATGAAAAAATATTTTGGGCCTGTTATTTTGAAGACTAAAGAAATCAGATTGAGGGTCTAAAGTAAAAGCAAGTCAATGAATATGGGGTTTGAAATCTTACCGGGGTGAAACCAATCACATATTTTATGTGGTCAACGAATCTTGGGCCTTAATGAAAATTGGGTTAACATATTTTTATTGAGCTTGTTTTAAAGCTTGCCAATTTTATAAATAAGCTCGTCTTTTCATTTTCGTAGTTTGGAAAGAAAGAGGGATCGTCATCGTGATGCTATCGAGTTGTATCATAAAAAAATGTCATTAGAAAGGTAAACAATCGCAAAATAAATTTTTTATTCATGTGGTTTTTTCATTTCTTGCAAGAAACCAAGTGTTTTGAAATGATTGGTGGTAGGGTTCCTTTCAAGAAAAATTTAGAATTTCACATTTTTCTTGTCTGGAAAAATTTTGAAATGAAAATCTAATTACGTACTGTGTTTTTCTTGAAAAAGCTATCTTCCATTTTTTCATTTTTTCATTTCCTTTTAACGTTAAAACAAATATAATTTTTTAATTCCAATCTTATGTTAACTCACTCAGAAATGCGTATGAACGTCTTCCTAAACCTAAGCCTAATTCCTCCTTGAGGCAGCAACATGTTTACTGCTAAAGGTTGAGAAAATTTTAAATTAATGTAGATTGCTGAAAAATGACCTATTAAACGTTATTTTCATTATCATAATCTTCTTGTTATTCCTCACTCCTAAAACTTTCAGAACTGCACAATATTTTCTTTAGAACTGCACGACAAAGGTTTATAACTGCACATATTATAGAACGGCACGTTGAAAAATGCCCTTATTTGCAGTGGAAGCTAACTTATACCTTCATCTGGGAGCGAATTCAAGATTTCGGAACAGAGATAACTTTAAGATTGGATCCCATGCTTCGTGGTATTTACTTTTGGAATATCTTAGGTTTTGAAGTGATTAATTACAGGTAGCTCTTAGTTATCTCATTTATTCTTACTTGATTATACCCCTAATCTATCTTTGTTCTGTTCCAGGCATGAGCTTCTGAAGCCTCTAGACCCCAACCCTCTCCTGAATGCCATTTCAAATAACGTGAAAAGAAAGACCGCCTCGAAGAGAGGCTTTTCGAACTTATTGGTCTACTGCCCTGAAATATCCAAGAAACATGGCGAGCAGTACTTGGATCCGAGTGTCTTCAAATCGAAGTTCAAAATGGGAAATAATTCTCTTGCTGATCTTGATGGAGCTAATATTGAAAGTGTAAGTTGTAATCCTTTGATAGCTCCCAAACTTTGATTTTCTCAAGTTATAGATACATCATTGGCGTACATAGAGGGGGATTAGGAGGGGTAGAAAACCCCCTGTAGATCTTAATAGCCAATTCGTCGGAAAGTTTTGTAATTTAATCGGGAAAATGAACCAAACTTATACTTGAGGTATGGATGTAATATTCATATTTCCGATTTTCCTTTCAAACTCGGCATACAACTCAACTCGAACACAAAATTTTAAGTGTAGAGTGTAGCTCACATCAATGTGAAATTGACAGACTTATAAATACCTTAAATCTAAAGTTATGTGGGAGCAGTGGGATCTATGCCCCTGAGAAACATCCGGTAGATTTCACACGACTATGTAAAGCAGTTGTGACACCTAATGTGGTTATCGCAAGGGTTACACAGCATAGAATTGGTACAGGTGTGTGCTACTAATATAGTAACGATTTTTCTGTTAAATCCCATTTCTTTCCAGGTCTCAAATTTAAGAGATAGCTTTTGAACGATTTTCTTATCCCAGTTTTCATACTTTGAATCATGTTTTTTATTCTACAAATTGAGTTGAATTGAATTGGATCGAATTGAATTTGATTTTTCCAAGCTCGCTTTGCATTGCTTTTTTCCAAACGCCAACCTGAAGCAAAGATTAACCGATCAATGGCATTGTATCGAAGCGTTGTTGTTCAACAAACTCATTTCAAAATGTTGCAAATCCAATATTATGCAGCTTCACTGCACTTTGCAACAACATTTGAAATTTCGTGATTTGGCGCGCCAGGCTTTACAGTATTTAACAAGCAACAACATCTATACGTAGGCCTTAAGATGAAGTGTCTGATTGTTTTTTTTAGCTTGAAACTCTCACATCAGTAACAAGCATTCAAAACGGAGTGATCAGTAACTTATGTGTCAAGGTATGGCTATTTGAATTAGAATTTTCAAACTGTACATTGCTGTTTTTTCAAGTTTTCTTGAAATCTCTGTCAGTTAGCCATATTGTATCGAAGATGTAGAGTTTTGTCTCAAGTGGCTTAAGAGCACAACTGCCTTTTAGATAAATTTTCTCATCAAATTTATAGCAACATAGATGAGATGGCTGAGTGTATAAAAGGTGTCAGGACGAAGTAGGGAATGGCATCAGTAGTGTAAATCTCTTCTCCCCTCGAAAATTCGTGCATTCCTCCTTTCCCTAATGAGATATTTATGATTTCTCCCTTCCCCTCCTTCTAAATTATCCCTTTCCCTTGTTACGTTTTGGCAATTTCCCCTCCTCCCTTCGTTGCACCACCCTCTGATGAAATTGCTGAAGTGGTTTTCATATGATGTCCAAGGTTCTTGCAATGAGGTTTTATATTTTATGTTTATTAACTACCAGGAAGTTCATTTGATAATATCTCGTGCTTGGCTTTCAGGCATTAGCAGCATCTTTCAAAGAAGAGGCAGAAGCCATTAGAAATTCCCGCGAGCTTAATGGTAGCTCGGGTATCATCTTCTTTGTGGATGGCAGGAATAGCTCGGTAAGTTAACATTAAAGATATTTGTTTGGTTTTGATTTTTTATATAATTTTAAGTGTAACCAGGAGATTTTTCAAGGTTTTTCAAAAAAGGTTTTCCGGTTGGCAAAATATAAAAAGGATCCCCAAATTTAAAATATTTTTCTTTTGAAGAGTTCTGAACCAGGCAAAAGAATTAATGTTTATAACTGCAAATACTGAAAGGATCCCGTTTCGACTAAGGCCACTGAGGCAAAAGTTATATTTTTTCTTCCACTGCTTGGGCAAGCCTGGGGGTCTTCTTTTTTACTGAATAATTTAACATGTAAGTTTATCATCATCATTATTATACACTTTCAGCTTACAGCGTTTTTCTACTTTTGCAGGAGCAATGGAAAGCCGAAGCAGACCAGCTACGCTCACTCTTATGCTTAAAACCCTGCACTCCCCCACTTCCCTTGCTTGTGGTTGCTGTAAATGTTCCGGCACCAGCAAAGAAAGAATCAGTTATGAAGAAGTTGGACATTTCGAAATTGCAAGAGCAAAGACTTTGTTCCTCATTCGAGATGATATCAATTACTGATCCAACTAAATTTAATGATCAGCTATTGATATCGGTGATATCGTTGATTCGGGATGCTCCGGAATTTCCCCAGCTGACAACGAAGAGTTTGATGAAGTTCATTGATGAAGGACTCGGGTTGTATTTTTATGAGAGTTTGTACGATGATGGTTTGAAGAGGAAGGAAGTTGGTATCAGATCTCAGGTAACGATTTTTAAGCCTTTGTCCGTTTGGAGTTAGTCTACAACAAAGCCATGGATCCCATTTTGTATAGACAGAAAGAGTTCGTTTTCCCAATTGGTCTTTTGATAACAGTTCATTGTTTGTATCACTAGACTTCCTGTGATTGGTTGTTTCTCACTTCATAAATCATTTACGTCTTTCTGATTGGCCGATTTTGATTCACCTCTAGGTATTGCAATTCGTTAGGTTTCATTTTCGTTTCTTTTCTGACGTACTACTTGTGAGTGTGAGACGCAAAGGTTTAGTAGTTATTAGGTATCGCTATGTTCTCGAGTTTCCTCGCCATCCTCAAGTTCTGTAATGATCAAAGACTGCTCTGAAATACTACTCTGGTGAGTTTCAGATGCAAAGCTTTAGTAGTTAATATATTACGCTAAGTTCCTTATTTTTCTCGCTATCCTAGGTAAGTTTTACAGTCATACATGCTTGATATCTATTTTGTTTCAGGACCCTCATGTAGTTATTGATCTATACAATGGTGTTTTGGATCACTTAGTAAATGTTTGCTGCTCAGATCGACTTTCAAATTTGTCATGGCCGTCAAAAAATATGATAGCATCAAATAGAAAAGGTAGATTCTTATATATTTCTTTTTTGAGTGGTGAAATTTGCAATTACTCTATTTCTCTTATAAAGAATACTTTCCTTATGCATCAAATAAGGAACTGAAGCCCTCAAAAATAGATTTGAGATTCTCTAACCCTATCTAGACCAAGCTTTTCTGAGCAACCTCACTCTGTGGAGTAGGCTTGAATTGTGCACATATATAAACATCATTTTCTAAAGTACTTTTGTTCTAATATTTTGGCATCTCCTCCCCCCGCCCCTGATAATTCTAAATTTCAATTGTTCACAACATGGTGGCTAGTGTTTTTATTGTATTCGAATAATGTTTGCCCCCCCCCCCCCCCCCCCCTCCACTGAGCTTCGGTGCTGATAATAACTTTACTTCTTCTCGATTCCTAGAATATCCGAAACTACAATGGAATGACATTAACACTTTTAAGAAAGTCAGCAGCTTGTTACAATTTCTAAAGCTCCCACGACTTTCTGAAAATGCGACGCCAGGTGGGTACCTCTTAGTTTTTATGATAATGATACATAATTTTTGTCGAGTTGGTCCGTCAAAAACATTATTCATAATCTTTGGAAGGGCCGAGTGGTTAGAGCGCTCAAGTTTCGTCCAAAAAGGGTCACGAAGGAGTAAACTGGGAACTGGGATTGGCATTTTTATGAACTGGGAAAATGATGTTGGACTTGTAGGACTGGGATTTAGTAATTAAGCAGTAAATTGGGATTGTTCAACACGTTAATATTTGGAATATCTCTATTTTCTTCATTGGGATTCGGATTTTTGATAATTTCTGTGCTGGAAATAAGGATCAGTACCCCCCTCCAGGACCCTTTTCAAAGGATCGAGCTTAAATCAACATTTAGACCTTTCACATAAAGTGTGAAGAGAGAATAAGCCATCTTCTATAACTCCAGGCAAAAGGAGTTGCAAGCTGTAGTCACATAAAATCCAATACTGCATTTTCAAATTTTCTTTCTAGATGACTGTTGGGACGATCAAATACCCATCTGTTTGGAATATCTTGGGCAAGTCACAGAGTCATGTCCTGTTAACGTACACCCGTCCAAACTTGTCAGTAGGTAAGGCTCTCTCTTCCATTTCTTCTGATCGAAAAGATAATTAGCAGCATACATTGCTTGCTTTAAAGATATACACTCAAACCGGAAATATATATTCGTGGCAGGGCAAAAATAGTTCGTAAACTGCGACCCACCTTTCTGCCTATCTTTAAAAGCTTGCCTCGTTTCTTTACCCACTGATGAATGTAGTATAAATTGTGAAATTCATCGTCGTTGCCTCTGTAGTAACTACAGTGGACTAATACCGCACTCATTGTTAACCCAGCTTTATAGCTTTACTCACGCAAGATTCCTATACAGCAAATCAAGAGCATTCGGATTTTCAAATTGACCGAGTCTAAAATTCAAAAACCTGGTCTCAGCTGGTTTAACCGACAGTGTGAAAGCGGCATAACTTAATGTTTTGATATCTGAAGGTCCATTTTGATTCCGCCCAGTGATCGAATTTATATTGAATGTTCTAAATCCTACTTCTCCTCTAGTAATAATAAATGAATGAAAGATTTGTTGATTCAATATTGCTTCGTTATTAAAACATTGAGTATCTTACAATTACTCATACTCTTACTATAAGAGCTTCCCTAGGGTATGGGAACGTGACTCAAGATGGAAATCCAAATGTGAGGGGTTCATTCTACTGAGTTTTATTTTGAATTTGAAATCATAAACTCATTTTCTAGAATCGAGCAAGTTATAAGTCAGTACAAACACAAGTGGAAATATCGGTCACTTTCGACATTCATTGAATTTCCATGGGACTCGATCATCGAAGAATGCACCATCTTTATTCTGACGTCATTCCAAGCTCAAGAGCCTCGTTGTGAAGTGAACGGAAATACTCTCATCAGTTATCACGAAGACGAATATCGAGGCTTCAGACCGGCTAGAAGTTGGATCGAGGCTGTAAAGTCACTTAGAAATGCATCGATGATGTCTGAAAGCAACATTTCGCTGTATGTGAAATTTGTCATGGGTGATCTTTTTAGATTAGAAACAAGTCTTTTAAGGCTTCCAGCCAACAGTGCCTCATAGTCCTAGAGGGGAATGGTTCGGAAGCCTATTGCTCTCTTTCTTTGTTCTTGTTAGTGGTTGAAGTAGTCTTAGCCATGCACAAAGTTATCCTCCATCTTACTTTTGGTATGTCCTAAAGTCCTGAACATCGTCTAAAGTACTGAATGGTAAACATCCACAGTACTGATGGTATTCCCTGCATTACTGAATACTGTTGATGACATCCACAATACTGATGATATCCCCCATAGCACTGATGATACCATAGGAATGGCTATATCAATAAACCAAAATGCTGAAATTAATTTAGCTTGCGTTTACTTTGCCCCCTGAGAAATTTTCTCCTATACTCATGAATCGTCAAATTTAACATTTTTACCTTCTTTTTAGACTTTCAGCACACTTCTATTAAGAAATGACAAGCAGTATGATGATAATACCAGCATGAGTAAACTGAAAGTCTTTAAACACCTATCCATGACCGTGTGGACCATAGAGAGGGATCACAAAAATAAAATCCCATTCAGGCTAGATTTATCTCTTAATTCAGCTTATTTCAAATCAAGTATTAGTTAACCATTGGCTTTGTTATGGGTATGGCCTCTTTATATTCTTCCCCTATGCTTATTTATCATCTTTTTTTAACATTTTTTCATTCTTTGCAGATCAGCACATAACCTTTCATCAAGAGAGCAATTCATCGAGAATTCAATAAAAGAAACAAACGATGACTTGTATAAGTTAGGTGAGCACGTATTTTGTTATCGAAATTTTTATTCGTTACCAGTAATAAATTTTTGAATGGCCTGGTTCAAGATTTTGGAAATTCATCTATAGAATAAGCAGGATCCTTGTAACTAATTGTGAAGAATTATGTCTGTGGCCAGTGTCGAAGCTGCTTTTACAGCCTACGCTTAAATCTTTGGTTCCTGTTCTGTAAATCCTCGATTAAGTCCCCCTTTCTACAATAAAACTTCAGCAAAAACGTTTGCTAATTAGCAACCCCTTGAATAAACCCTCGATAAACCCCCATAAGGGTCTTGTGCAAGGGAAGCTGAATTGCGTTTAGTAGAAAGGTGATGTAGCCTAGTGACAAAGGCCCTAGATTTCGTATTCTTCAGATAACCTTCGTGTTTTTCTATGAGTTTGGCCCAAGGCCTACTACCTGTACGACATCGACTTATTAAAGTATTCTTCAGGCAACCTTCTTAGGTCATCTTATCACTTGCTCGGTTGGTCAAGCGACTTTCTTTTTGCCCCTGACAAGGCTTTATCAGATAATTTCATTAACATTATCATAACTCTCTTTAGAACAATCTGGCTACTCGATTGAAAGTCCTGTTGTTGAGAACGATATTTCATCATTGCTGGAAAGTCTTCAGAAGAAACAGGAGCTTTTGGATCAGTCGTTATGTTCAGAAAAACTGGCTTATTCAAGGTTAGTGGGATGAACATCATCTTTAGTTTTGAACTCTCAATTGGTATCTTATTTCTCTTAATACTACATGAACTGTTCTCCGTCCGAATATCAATAGACGTTTTCGTAAAAGATGGCGACCGTTTCTGTAAGTCCTTTGCTCTTATTTAGGATTTTCGATGGAAATTCTGGGAATAATTTCCTTAGTTACGAATTCAACGTCTGGAGCCATGTGAAGTACGTAATTGATAGAAATACGTCCTTAAGCAACGCGTAACTACCAAAATTAACGACTTAAACTTGATAACAGTTGCGCAAGATTTAGGCCGTGATAATCACGGTAGCTTAGTGTTGCTAAGGAGCATGTACCCATCATGCCTTGTGTGAGATGAAATCCACCATGTTTTGTAGACTTGATACATGAGTCACTGTTTTCCGCATTGAATTGAATTGCTGTGAAAGCTTCGTATACAATGGGCCGTTAGATTGAATCTTCTGTTAAACATCCTATTATTTTAAGTTGAAGTTTTGTGAGCTTAGATTTCGTTATTATCTTCTTCTAGACTGGATAACATTGTGGACTTGAATCCTGCAGATTTAGACGTGTCCTTGTTCCCTGAGGACGAATACCCGTTAATTGGAGTAAAAAGAAAGCGAAATGCAAATCGAAGCTTTACGGAACCTAAATCAGCCCCTCTCGTAAGCAATTGTCACGATTTTATTTTTTGGGTCGATTCTGAGTTGACGCTGTGTTAAATTGAAATATTTTGATATCGTATGATGTACTATGATAAGACGTGTGATGCAAGCTAAATCGTAGTTCAAGGAGTTAAAACAAGATAATCCCTTCACACAACTTCAGGATGGCCCTTACTTTACATCTTCAAAATTTCTACAAAAATCCTCCTCGTTGCACTCTTTTTTATAAGAACCAGTAAATTTGATTTGAAGCTGGCTATTCTTAAATATTCCTCTATTTTCAGCCGGAAATGTTCTTATCTTTTTCTTACTCTATATTGATTTGGAAGCCTGTTTTCGCTATCAGTTGTATTAATTGGTTCAAATAGGGACTCTCTTGACCATCTGATATATCTGTGTGCTGTCTATTTGCTTGTTTTGCAATTATTTGTCAGTCTCGTGGTTATTTCGTATAATTCTTATATTGACCTTGAAATTGTCAGCCTCGGTTTGTTCTTAAATTGTTCTTAAGATTTGGCAAAATCTGAGGCTCGTGTTCTTATAAAATTGTTCTTATAATAAAAAAGAGTGTACTTGAAGATGGCCCTCCAAATTACTGAACATCCTCAACTTTTCTATAAAATTCTTCCCCTTTACTTCTACTTTTTCTACTCGCAGACTTCCTTGAAGAGAACGGACTCAACGGGATCTTTGGATATTGACATGAAAAGACCAAAAAAACGTTTTGAAGACAAATTAGATGATTTGCTGAAAGAAGTTGAATTTATGAGGTGAACATTTAAAGTTTGATCCATATTTGATATTATCTTTATTTGTTTTTTCAATTGTTAAGTAATGGTTGAGTTTGTGTTTAAGGTGATTCTCTACTATAGACTAGAAATTATTTCGAGAAGGGATGGGAGGGACGTGGTAGTAGGATGCTCAAGAAGTTGGTATAGTTATTATGAGTCGTTTGGTTATCAGGCTAGTATATTAGCTTGTATCTACAATGTAGTTTATCTACGTCATAGCTTGTGCAACACAAATGGGAGGATTTTGAAATCTAGGACCTCGTTTTATAGTTTAACCACTAACCATGCGAGGTCCTAGTGTGCTAAACCCCCACCCCCCCAACCGTTAGGAAAGTCTGTGTAGTACATTGGAGGGTGCTCAGTACTGTGGAAGAAGTTCAATGATGTGTCGTGGGATACCATCAGTGCTGTGGAGACTGTTGGGGAATATCATCCGTACTATAGAAGGATATTAGAATCACTGTGAAGCGTGTTCAGTACCGTGAAGATATCATTAGTACTTTGGAGGTAATACCTGAAGTGCCTGTGGTTTCCCTCTGCAGTACTAGATATCCTCCACAGTACTGTACAGACGTGCCCAAAGTGACAATTTCAATTAAGTATCTTTCACTTTGCTATTTTCCCATTTCAGTTTTTTTAGTCACCGATTTGTGTTGGGACTGATTGCAGGTTTTTTGCCTTCCTAATGTTTTTGCTTTGACATTGCATTGCGTGCAGAGACATTTTGCATTGAATACTTTTAGTTAATGAATTTCGTATCTTCCTCTCTCAGGTCAGCAGTAACACTGGATGAATTTAGATTCAGGGATTTGGTCGAAAATTGACAATTGGCGTATAATAGCTTGCATCATCAAGGCTACAGCCATTTCATCAACAACAGCTATTTAGTCGTAATCAGTGGCAGCAACAGCCTTTGAAAAAACCGATGTAAAAGCAACCTACATTTCAAAATGTTCAAGAACTTCTACTTCCAAACGCAAGATTAAAAAAGAAGCTTTTCGATTTTGAAATCGTATCATTCATGGAACTGAGTATTGTTGTGCTGAACAAATGGTCAATATGAAATGGTCAATATGAAATGGTCCCTTTGGAACAGGGTAGATATACAGATAGGCAGATTCTGATAATCAGGAAATCAAAGGGATACATTCAATACAGTAAACCTCGCATATAAGAATCACCCAGTTTTAAGAACCTATGGCCTGAAATGTTCTAATCTAACCCCATTACATAAGAACCTATCCATCCTAAATTTAAAGAAGGTTTTTATCATAAAAAAGTTAAGTGTAAACTACAAGTCTAATGAATGTTGGTAAATCTAATTAATACTCTTCATGATTCAAAATTTTAATGTGTAGAGGTATTTTCAAAAATAGGCCCATACTATTTTTCTAAAAGGAATACTTAGTTATTGCTGAGCCACAATATTCTGAATTAACTAAAAATTCACATCAAAACAATGCAGTGTTGCGTTTATTTGTCATCTTATAAGATGATTAAGTAGCTGAAAACCTTGTTTTCTAGTAGTACTTGGCATAAACTTCTTAAGATCAGTAATTTATTCTTTGTTGTAAACCTATTTACGAACCTTAACAACTTGTTTTCGAAAAAGTATCATATACGCTAAAAGAACCTGTAGGGTGATCTCAAATTTAAAGGTTCTTATATGCAGGGTTTTACTTTATAGTGGATAAAGCAAAGAACTTGTAAAAAATTGGTGGATTGCACAGACGATTCTGCAAAAGAAAATGACTTTTATTTCACGCTATGCATGATGGGATATGCCTCTATAGCAGCACATAGCTACCAAATCTTACTGCCACAGTTTAACAGTTGCCATGAAATATAAAACTGTTGCAATTTTGGTTGATATGCGTTCCCTAATGGCAAATTCCTTTCATGCAATGCATTGCGTGAGAAGATACGTACACGCTTTTTTTTATAAGAAACCTTTTATAAGGAACCTACATGTTGAAGGTCGAAAAACTTAAGGAACTTTTACTACTAAAGGTCAAATCACTAAGGAACTTTATAATTTTGCATATACTTATTTGGTGTAGATATGCAACTTCTCTAATGACCATGTAACTAGCTGTTACCTTTTATAGGTCTATCCTAAGCTTCTTTATGTTATATATGTTTCATGTTTCCTTATCACCAGGTTATTGCTAAATGTTGAGTTTTCATGCTTTTCTTGCGTCGATACTTACTCCTATCTACTAAGTAAACACTTAAAATTAAGGAACTATTAAGGAACTTTTAGAACTACAAAGTGGTCAAAAGAGGTCTCAAAATAAGGAACTTTTACTACTAGGCCCTGAGCTAGGTTCCTTATAAAAAAAAAAGCGTGTACCATGTTTTCTAGACTTACTACATGAGTTGCAGTACAAGGAATCACGTAGTAATTCTACATGTTTTGCAGAATCTATCCAAAGTCTTTCTTTACAGGGAAAATTGAATACGGTTGAGTTATGTTGTAACATATGTTGTATAGAATAACCCTTCGTTTTTCTAAATTTGTAAAAGTTTCTGAATCAAAATGCATGGATTAGGTTATTTAAAAGCTTGTCATTATGCTTCGTCAGCTTTTTGGGTTTTCCTTATAAAAACAATCAATCGAGATAATTTGTGATAATGAAAATGACCCCAGTAGGACTCGAAACCACGACCTCTAGATTTGTACTCTAGAACGCTACCACTGCGCAACCGGGGCTACGAGAAACCCAGGCCATTCGAGTCGTACTGGGGTCATTTTCATTATCACAAATTATCTCGATTGATTTTCCAAATCCTGCTTCTCCTCAAAAAAACAAACAACTGCACTTTTTTCAATAAGCAACTGAACTCTTGTCCCAACCCTCAAAACGTTGCCTAAATAATATGGATTCTAAGTCTTTTGGCGGATTCAGATGGCTGCAATGGTTGCAACTGCAACAGTTAGATTTCTATACACTCTTTTCTTTTATAAGAACAATTTTATAAGAACGTGAGCCTCAGATTTTGTCAAATCTTAAGAACAATTTAAGAACAAACCCAGGCTGACCTTTTAAAGGTCAACATAAGAATTATATACAAATAACCAAAAAATTGGTTTGAAGTTGGCTGGTCTCAAATATTTCTCTATTTTCAGCCTGAAATGTTCTTAAATTGTTCTTACTTTGTTATCTAAACTTTTGTTATCAGTTGTCTTAATTGTTGCAAATTTTGACTCTCTTGACCAACTGACGTATCTGTGTGCTTTCAATCTGCTTGTTTTGTAATTATTTGTCAGTCTCGTGGTTCATTTCTTTAAATTCCTATATTGAGCTAAAAATGTTCAGCTTCGGTTTGTTCTTAGCTTGTTCTTAGAATTTTCCAACATTTGAGGATCGTGTTCTTATAAAATTGTTCTTATAAAAAAACAGTGTAGTTGCTTAACTACCTGTTGTTTGATTTATTTCATTGAGGCCTGGGGTTACTTATCGTTTTGACCATTTCAGTCCTTGCTGCCTATTTACTTGGTTGCTTATTGAAAAGGAAAGAGTGTTGGAGGGCGTCCCGTGCTTTCCTCTCTGTTGCATGCCTTCTGTCTGTACCTAATCCGCAGACTAATGCATCCTCGTAAATCAAAGGAATCCCCCTAATGAAATTAAATTCAAAAGCATTAAGCCAAAAATATCTAACCTCATCGGTTTACCGCTTGGTTGACTCCCTTTAAGTGCATGGCCAGCATGGGCTGCACGAATCATGTTTTTCATGAGGTCAGGGTTAAGGTCAGAGCTCACTCTACCATCATTAGATTTATCACAGGACGTGACACCCTTGTACCTCCCTCCATCATCATAAAAGGGGCCCATTTTTAAACCAAATGTTGCCACCGATTCGTTTACCAGGTGCCAACGAATTGTTGTTTTATTTGAGTCATTAAGTTATATCTTAGACTTTGAGCTGAAAAGACCAGCTTCAGCTTGTTCATGGCTTGGTCTTCAAATTTAGCCAAATTTTAGGCTGGTCGCTGGTCTTTCTATAAATTGTCCTTATATAAAAAAAGAGTGTACACCATAATCCCTGCCCATTTACGATAGATACTGCTGTGCCCCTCTGGGTAAAGAATTGTTACTTTATATTCAGCCATATTTTGAAGGCCTAATTTGTGGTATCCTTTAAAATTACCTAACTCTTAAGATTCTATACAATTTCATAGTCACACTTTATTCAAAAACCTTAGAAAATCCCTAAAGATTCAGGGTTTTGAAAGATAAATTTACTCTTGCTCAGAGACAGTGGGAACACATACCCCCAAGATTTTAACAAAAGTAAAGAGGTACCTTAACCACTTTCCGAAATTACTCCTGTTTCCTTATAAAAAGTGCCCTCGAAGGGTTGTCCCATCCCCAAGTAAGTTTGAGACGCTAACTACACCCTTACCCGTGCTTAGAAATTTAGCTTATTCCCTTACGAGAATAATTGTAAAAATAAATAATTCTTGTACAAATTTCATACTTCTATGCAGTGCTTTTGTATGACTACTCCTGGGGAGAATAATTTGCAACCCAGAACCCAGAAAAACGTGTTCATCGTTGTCTCATTTCTAAAGACAGGTGTTCCATTTTCCCGCCAGGATTTCCCGCCTTTGAAATTGTTGTTGTCGTCATCTGTAATCTTTCATTCCGGAAATCAAAGCCAGTCGATTTGTTTTGCTACTGGCGGGAGCGATTCTGACCAATCAGAGCACCGATCGATTGTTCTCCTGCTCACTGGGGTGGAACGAGAACAATAGAATTTGCTAAAACGGCGCGAAACTTGAACCAAAGGATTCCCCTGTGGGAATTTGCTGCGCACTTCTGCAAACTTCAACAAGGAAGGCCTCGAAGTACTCTTGTTGCGACTCGAAGGAAATCAAATTTGATCATCAATGTAAGTGAATTATCTTACTGATTCATACTTTTATATTTATTTTTATGATTTTTATGATTGTTGTAGGTAATTATTTTCCAATTTCTCGCGATTATTTCGCCACAATATTGATTTGAAAATACCCTATTTTCTTGCAGCTCTTTCAAGATGTCTGCCTTGGTGACCAACACGGTTTCAGTTCATACGACAACAGAGAACCGAAGGGTTTTTGCACCGTTGAATAGCACTTCAGATCCTCGCTCCGTTTATGTCGAAGAGAAAACTCCATCTTCTGCTAAAGCAGTTGGACGGTATGAGAAGAAATCTTCGGGAACCATAAAAAGCAAGATGACGCAAGTGCAGACTAGGCCGTGTCAGGTGAGTTTCGTTTTACACTCTTATTTTTCAACCACCAATTTTACCTAGGCTCACCCATAAAAGAAAAGATAGAATAAAACATGCTATCAGAAGTTTTGATAATGATATCTACTTCAGAGCCCATCATTTATTTCATTCTCCATTTGTTTCCAGGTGAAAAGAAAACTCGAACTGGACAGACAAATTCTCGACGACCCTCCCTTCAAAGCCCCTCGCACAAGTGAGAAAGGACGTGTCTCGAAAAGGAAGTATTCTCGCACGAATTCTCAAAATGTCGTTCTGGTTCAAAAACCCACTAAGGTGTCGAGAAGAAGAGTATCTACAAAAGCTGAAGTTGTGGATGGTGAGTTTCATGAATTTAATGTTTTTAAACTTTTAGTTGGGTCAAAGTTTGTGTTTCGTTTTCCATCCTGCGGTTGCCATGAAGATGGACAAAGGAATTTCGAAGTTTGCAAATAATAGGATTTGGGTGAGGCTCAAATTTCTGATCTTGGCTGCACATTGACGTGTGGGAATTTTTTAAGTTTGATAAACAACTTGTTTCAAAGTAAGGGAAGAAGGCTTTTATGTTTTTCCAAACAATAACATGTTTTGAACCTATATTTCAATCTAACCCACAAAAAGGCTGCCAAATAAAACTTTTCATTTTCCATACCCCATCAATTGTATTTTCTTGCGTTTTCTTGGCTGTCAGGTTGATAAGTCTCCCCTTTTGCAGAGTTTAACATTTCTTGATTTGATGCTGCGCGTGCAAGGGCCATTTGCTGTCGTTCTATTTAACTGTTCTATTGTGAAACTCGCTCTAGCAAGTGTTACACCCCTTCCCCAGTTTGGAAAGTCCAATTTCAAGATACTGACAGAATTATGCCCCCTAAATCTGTGGAGTAAAGTAATTCATGATGTGCTGCTGCGTGCAAGTTTTATACACTTGCGCACCATAGTTTCTGAGTGCGCAAACCTTTCCCTGGCCCCCTCCCCTATAACAATGTTGGTACAAATCCTGTTCCAAAGTCCACCTGGAGTGTGGTACTTCTCAATAGGATCTTGCATGTGAAAGTGCTGTTTTCTATTGTTTCTTTTCCCAGACTGGGAGACTTGCTCTGCCCTCGCATAGATACTGTCGTGCGTTTTCTATTTTTATAAAGAAGCCTGTTGTTTTTGGGGGTGTTGCCCTCTATGGCGTCCATATCTCGTCCATGGTATTACACAGACATTTTTTCATGGAATTTTAAAGTCTAAGTTTCTTTTGGCTTCAGGAGAATCGCCACGATATGAAACCTCCCTTGGCATGCTCACAAAAAAGTTTGTTGGCATTTTGCGGTCTTCACCTCTTGGAGTTTTGGATTTGAACAGAGCAACAGAACTGCTGGATGTGCAGAAGAGAAGAATCTATGACATCACCAATGTGCTGGAAGGAATTGGATTGATTCAGAAAGAAGGAAAAAACAACATCAGATGGAGGTCAGTATTGCTCATTTCCTTTCCCAAGATTCTCCCTATCTTTTCCTTCAACTAGATCATCTGGGAGTTGACATCACTTCCTGTAGGGGCTTTAGGGATAAGGAACAGGGGTAAATGGGGACACTTGCCCCTAAGGTTCTGCAAAAGATAATGAAGTGTCCTTTTTACTTTCAGAAAGTGTCCCTATAAAACTTAATGGAAAAAGTCCCTTGGAAACATTGCCCCCTAAAGTTTGAAAAGGCTTCCTGTGTCCATGGGGACTTCACTCATTATTGGTTATGCCTGAAAAAATTCTACCTTCTTTAGTTCCAGCTAAGAAAAAATTATTTGGTAAAATAACTTCATAGTATGTATTATCCCTGTTGATGCCATTTGGATTCAGGTTGAATGTGTAGTTGGAATCAATCATGAATCTTCTTTATTTAACCATTTTTTAGCCAGGAGAATATTTTCAGATGTCTTTTATTAGTGATTCTTTAGTGCTAAATACCCTTAGTTGATCTATATGTTTTGACCATGTCCTTTGTTTTATTTCAGAGGAGCCAAACACTTGGAAAGGAAACCTGTTGTTTTTGACAGAGAGCAAGCTGCCATTGCAACAAGAATGGTCGGGCTGCATTCAGATATTGAGGACTTGAAGGACAGGGAAGCCTATCTTGATCGCATTATCGAAGAGCGTAAAATGCAAATGGGACTCAACAGCAATGATGAAGCTCTCAAAAGATATCCTTTCAATATTTCAACTAGAATATATTAGAATTGAAAAACTGTTATTTTTGAGATGTGTACTAGAATAAGTGATGAGAGAACTTGGTAAATAGATGCTGCTTAACCTCAAAACCTTGCACATAACATATTCCAAAATCTTATGCAAGAACTTGTGAGTCAATTTCTAGCCGAATTCAAGATGGATAAATTACTTCTTTGTTTGTATCAAAATTTCAAAAAGAAACCAGGACTGTGAAAATAATCTAGGCTTAGAAACAATATTGCACATATTTGTTCAACTAAAAACTGAGTTATATCATGATTATGTAGAAGATGATGCAACTACACGGTATGGAAGCTTGAGAATAAATTCACTTAGTAAATATGATTTCATTTGAAATGTCTGTTGATTTCCTTAACTCTGCTTACATATGCTTATGTGACATATCAAGACATCCGAGGAATCCGAGCTTTCGATGGAACAACAGTTATCGCAGTGAAAGCTCCGCCAGAGACACGGCTTGAAGTCCCAACACCAGAGGATGTAAGTATAACTTAAATTTTTTTAAAAATTACAAGGAGGACCTTCTGTACATAACTTATTAGGTATTTCATGTACGAGAGACTTTGATGCAAGATAATTATCAAACAGTGGAACCCCAGATATAATGAACATCCCTTCACAACAGACTAACTGTCTGATCCTTTGGATTCTACCTTAATTCTCTCAATTTAACAAACTCCCAATGTAGCAACCAGTTTTCAGGTTCCTTTCAGAGTTTGTTAAAACAGGAATCCAATGTATTTGATTTGATTTTCCAAATCCTACTTTGTTTCAAATTCTCTCCTCAAGCCTATTTAGTATTAGGGCTATGATGGTACCCCTTGGTGAGGGAAAGTTGTTGCCCGTAAGCAGGCACTGTGTACTTGTTAAAGAACTGGGCCTGTTTAGGTTCCTCTCTACATTTGATTAGTGTCGCTCGAATTTTTGTGATGAATATAGCTTGGGATAAGGGCCTTAGTGGTGGAGTGGTGGCACGCTACATTACTGATATAGAGGTTGCGGGTTCCTATCCATCTCGTTTTCCACGATAAAAATTATTCTCATAGGTCTATTTCATCTATTTCATAAATCTAAGGCTAAAATACACAATCAGTTTTTTCCCGTCCGTTTTTTCATCAGTTTATTCAAGAAAAGTGTAGTGAAGTGAAGGGGCGTGAATTTACACAATCAGTCAAAAATCATCAGTTTTGTCAGTTGAGCAATGGAGAGTGACACGGAATTTGCTGCTGCAGCTTTGATTGTTGCTATGATTTTGAAACAAAAACTTAAAAAGAGGTCAACCTAGGTGAAGCCATGGCTGCAAAAACGCCAACATCTTTGGATGTACCACACTCCTAAGGGAATTTCGTTCAGAGAAGGAGGACGAATATAAGAAATTCTCGAGAATGAGCCCAAGTAACATTTGATTACCTTTTGTCCTTAATAAGCAACCTTACGTCCCTTAAACTAGGCTCTGCTTCCCAGGCACTTATAAAAACTCTGTTAACTCAACGCCCCCTGCCTTTTTTGTTTTTGAAGACATTTTGAAGAAGACTAGATGCTCCTTTAAGACTTGCTCAAATATTCTAAGACTTTCTCTGTATCCCGCAAGATATGCTAATGTATTTCTGAATGCGCAAGATATGCTAATGTATTTCTGAATGCGTCATATAAATCCTTAAATTGCAAGTTTTTGACGAAAAAAACCACAGCAAACCCCTCCTTTCCCGCTTGAGAGACTATCAGACTGATCAGTTAAACTGAAGGTTTAAACATGTCCATCATTTGAAAAAACTGATCAGTCCGAAAACGTCACGAAACGTCTCAAATTTTGACTGAAGAGGAAAAACTGATCGAAGAAAAAAACTGATCGTGTATTTTAGCCTTTAGATTAATGCCAGTAAAATCAAGTATTTTAGTGGGGTTAAAACTAGCCCGGGCGTTGTCGTTATTTGTATCCTGATTTCTTTTGGTGATCGATAGCGGTAATCTGTATGGTTTTAGCACATTGGCATTATTGGAAATCTGATATTCTGTATGCTATTGTGATGATCGTGATCGATTGCAGCTATTTGCATGGTCTTAGGCTAATTACTTGTTGGGTAATTCGCATGTCTGTGTATTTCTAAGTGATGTCGGCATCGCTGTTGTTGTCAAGGATAACGGTTTGCGTATAACTAGGGTTTATGTCTAGGATTCTAGTCATTCAAGCAAGGCTGCCACTCGTAGGGGGATCCCCCTACGGTAGGGGATTTTCGTTAAATGTAGGTGGTAGGGGAAACCTACGGGGAAAAGGATAATTTGTAGGTGAGCGTAGGGATTTTCTAAGATTTTCACAAAAAATAGGAAAATTTACTGAGAAGGGCTGAATTTTCAGTTAATTTGTTACCCTTTTGATGCATAGAAAACTTTAATAACATTGTATCTACATAGCGAACTGTTCCAATCCTATCCTATTGAATCCTTTCTAAGAACAATTCGTAAAGATTGGCAGTGTGCAGGGCTGTAGCTTGGGTAGAATTATTGGGGGGGCAACCATTGTTAGAGAACAAAAGGAAGACCATGGACCATGCTGTGAACAATTGAATTTTAGGATTATTGGGGGGGGCAAATGCCCCCCCTGCCCCCCCACTTCCTACGGGCCTGAGTGTGTCAGTGCCAGTCCTATAGTTGACAATGTTATATGATTGGGTTTGTATTTGCTCTTTATTTAAAAGTTTAGGATCATGGATCGGGAAACTTGCATTCTTGTATCGTTGAATAGTTGAGGACATACCACGGACCATATCCAATTTTCATTTTCTTCCCTGTCACACTTATTGATACCGATGAATAGAATCTTTCACATTCGGAACAATATTTTCAATTATTTTCCAAATATATATTATTCCATCTATACCTCTCTCTTCTTTGATGAGTGGAGTAAAGATTGGTTTTTAGGATTTGCCAGTAATTATTACTGTTTTTGTCCATCTTTATTTTTCGAAGAAAGGATCATTGGAGGGAATCTATCTTCTTCACGAGACCAGCTTTTAGAAGATACCATAGAACTGAAAAATTTTAATTTTTGGAAGGACATACTACATACATAAACAGAGTGTCTTCCAAAGTAAAAACTTATGTTCTTTTTTTCTGTTGCTGAAGGATCATAAAATCTTAAAAGCTGGTCTTAATTGCACAGAAAAACTGAGAAAATATATTTTGTTTCATTAAAGCTTCATTTTTATTTGTTTTATCGCGTTTACACCCTTGTTTTCTTATAATGAACCGTTTATAAGGAACCTAGAACTAAAATTTCTTTTAAAACACAATGGGATTCTTTTGTTCTATCGTTTCCTGCAACAACGGAAAACAATAGAAAATTTAAGAAACTTCTAGTACCAGGCTATGAGGTAGGTTTCTTATAAAATAAAAAGCGTATAGTGTGCAGATTTATTGCATTTTATATCTACTCTTTCGTGCAGTGGGTGAAAAATGTGGGGGGTATTCGATGATCGTAGGGGATTGTAGGGGAAAATCAGCTTTTGAGATGTAGGGGAAAGTAGGGGGATTGAGCACGTGCTGTAGGTAGAATCACCACTTCTAGAGTGGCAGCCCTGCATTCAAGTTTTGCAAGCGTTGCTCGTAGGTAAAATATTTTCTAGGATCAGAGTTCTAAGATTGGTTGGTAGTTTTCGTTAATCAGTACTAGATTTATACTTAAGTCTATTTCGAACTTCTACGGTTACTTTCGCTTGCAACGCAGAATTTAGTGCTGTTAATCAAGATAATTTGTTTCGCTGTGAACGTCGCTAAACACTGGGGTTGTTCGCGGGAATTCCGAAAGATTGCTGCAGGCCTACTATGTCTTTCACGTGGTTTCGTCCACCAATTCGCTCAATCAACATTGGATGATGGTGAGGTCTTTCTTAATTTTTTACGTACCGACAGTTGTAAACTCTGTTACCTATGACCTTTCGTCTTTCCTCGACAAGGTAAGTCTCATTTTACTCCTGCTTTGAGCAGCCAATAGTTTTATTATTAACTGTTTACTGGGTCGGCCCTAAACACGTTACAATTCTTAGCCAACGTTGTCGTTTTTGCAGTTACACTTTGAAATTATTACGTATCACAACTCTGTTATTCTGACAAATGCCGTTCTCTCTCCAGATTCTGTTAATTTAATGTTAGGGGATAAATTACTACTTATCAGCAAGTAAGCAATATAAGCTTGCTTCATTCTATCTATCATGATCAGAGGTTGATTCTTATGTATACGGTTTTTCTCCATTGCTAAAATTCAAGATTTTGTTTTTGTTGAGTCAACTGGAAGCTAAGCTATTGCTAAATTTTGGCTTAACAAAGATCAGCGTTATTCTTATTAACCTCGTTTGAAGGGAAGGTTTTAAGCTAATGACAGAGGTTTAGCTTCAATTTTCATGTCAAGTTATCAGTCCTGTACAGCAAGGGGTTCAATGATATGCTTGGCATCATAAAACAGCGTTACGAATAAGTACGGGGCGTTAAATAATTTCGATATCAAGCATAATGAGATGACTCTGTCTCCAATTGTTGTGTTTAGATACGTTTTATGCGTCAGACGCTATAGGCTATGGGCCTAAGGAGCTTGCCTTTTGTGTTTCAGCTGAGTTCCCGTGTAACTTGCATGCAAGGAATTAGCGGTGTTATCTCTTTTAAACTTAACGTTATGGGTTCCACTATGGACAAACCTGGTGGTACGGCATGCGTGGCTATTGTTTACGTTCATACATTCCAAACGCTGTATGCTTAAGGATCATCAATTTGTCTTTCCTCCTGTGCAGGCGTAACCTATCGTAATTTAAACATTTTCTTCGGTCCCTCGCATCCCTCTGGTTCAGTAAATAACTTGTACGCATGTGCATCTCGTGCTTAACCTTATAAGATTTCTGCTGGTGCTGGGTTTATACAAATAATGTAAATAACAGACGTTTTTGTAACCTCGAAGAACCTTGCCTCGATTTTCAGGTTTTTTATGGACAAGGTCGTGCAAGGGGTCACATTTTGCAACGTTCATTATTAAAAGCTAGGTTTATTGTTCGGTATTGTTCATTTCGAGTTTTGCAAACGCAGGCTTAATTTCTAGAAGAAAGGGTCAAAATGTCTTTCCTCACTTATTTGTACCCTCTGAGCTTTACGGGGACTGGAACTAGTCCTGGAGGGGGTTGGCGCTACCTCGTGGGCGAGCTCATTCATTCGACAGAACTTGCCAAGAGATTGCCGCTCGTGTTATTTTTCTACTTTCTGTGTTGAGACAAGGGCCTTTTGCGTATTGAGACAAGTTAGTTTACAAGTTGTCGGTCTGTTGTTTGTGTTATATTAGCGAAGCTTTTGCATGCAGTAGTAAATGGATCAGACTCCGCTCTTTTTATAAGTAAATCAGTGCCCCCTTCTCGGTGGGCTTGAGGGCTACATTAAGGCTTAGGGTTGGTGAGGGAAGCAAGTTTCAATTGACCAGAGTTTTTGCTTCGCAGGAACTTATAAATGTAAATTAGCGGCCATATGTATACGCTTACATGGGAGCTCAATGGATAAACCCCCCCTTTATTGGGAGGCTTGTTATGAACGGTGTTTTTATAGTATTTGAGTGATTTTGCTGTATGCTTTACCTCTCTCAATGCTTTGCTCTCATAATAACTAACCCTAGTTGGTGTTTCGGTGTATTTAATTGCCAGGTGCTCAATATAGCTTACTTATTGTTAAAAAATTTGAAATTGACAATTTTATAAAGAGATATGTTTGCAGGGTTAGATGCTCTCTGTGAGTAGGAAAGCATTATTTTTCCAATGGAGTGTATCCAAACATGTGCCTATATCAATTTTCAGTATTTTTACTTGAGAATGGTTTTTTACATTGCTTAGAATCTAGAACTATTCTGAAACTTTGCAAATCAAGTGGTTTAGCTAGATACTTTCCTAGTATCGTTTTGGGTTAGTGCTGCAACTTCAGAAGCCTTTTCTTAGTATTTAATGAAACAAACAAAACGTGTCTTAAAACGCAAACATCTATTTTTTTTTTTAACTTCCCGTTGCATATTCACTTTGGTCCACACGCAGCCATATTTTTACCCTATCACATTCTGAATTCTAATTATAAGAGTGCCTTTGTGATATGACTTAAAAATTATTCAAAAGCAGGAAATCAACTTTCTAAGATATATGACATGATTATCGGGAAGGGCAGTTTACAGGGTTTACTCGGAGTTCAGGGTAATAGGTGCAGTAACAACAACTAGCTCAGAACAGTTGGCTTTCAATCAGCTTTCCAGTTTTCAATTTGCCTGGTTCGTAATCTACGGCTATACTTGTGGGCAGTGGTTAATTGTCTGAAGGCAGTAGAAGCAAATTATGTTCAATATAGGGCAAATTTGGTTTATATGTCCAATCCAGACTGATAGCTGTGTAATTTGTATAATAGCAGCAAATAGCACATATAAAGAAGGATTTTTTATGTCAATATCTTGTTAAGGCTGCTTTGGTAGAAGTACCAAATTATGTTATTTGTGTGTAGTAACCCATTGCTAAAAGGTATTAGGAACAAATTGTGTTCAAGATAGGCCCAACCTGGTTCTGCGTCCAGTCCAACGTGCACTATTTATATTGACAGCAACTATTCAAGGAAAATCAGTTCTAAATCAGCCTTCAAGTTAAGAATGCATTTTTCTGTTCAATATTATGCTTACTTGTGCAGCAATTAACGGCTTAGGCAGTGTAGTGAATAGTGTGTATAAGATAGGGTTAATGCAACCAGGATCAGTTGTGCTTAACTTATAGCTGTATTATAAGAATATTAGCATTAGCAGCAACTAGCTAAAGGCTAGATGTCCAATGTTCTGTTTTTATTTGTTGCAGCAGCTAGTCAACGTAGGACAAATGGTTCTCTGTCTGGGTGACCAATGGTGCTTACTCAGGGCTGAGTAATATGTACAGTAGCAGCAACTGGCTCAAGGTGAAAACGTGACAGCAGCAACAGCTAATCATGGCTCCCAGTTTGGGTTGATTGTTCTGTGGTCGAGCGACCAGTAGTGGCTTACTCAGGGCTGAGTAATATGTGTAGTGGCAGCAACTGGCTCCAGATGAAAACGTGACAGCAGCAACAGCTAATCATGGCTCCCAGTTTGGGTTCATTGTTCTGTGGTCGAGCGACCATTAGTGGCTTACTCAGAGCTGAGTAATATGTGTAGTAGCAGCAACTGGCTCCAGATGAAAACGTGACAGCAGCAACAGCTCATCATGGCTTCAAGTTTGGGTTCATCGTTCTTTGGTCGAGCGACCAATAGTGGCTTACTCAGGGCTGAGTAATATGTACAGTAGCTAGTGGCAGCAAATCGTGTGTCCGAGATAGGGCACATGATTCTTGGTCGAGCGACCAAGTGCTTACTCAGGGCTGAGTAATGTGGCAGTGGCAGCAACTGGCTTAGAACAAAAAGTTTTATGTCAGTAGAAAAAATCACTAACCACTAACATTTGGCTTTTTAGTTACCTTTTTGGGGTTGACGCTCCTCCGCCTTTGTTCGTTTTATTTTTGGCATTTATGAGTGTTTGTAGGCTGAATGCCTTAGCTCATTGTTTCCTGCTCTGCATATGGCTTTTAATTTGTCTTTCTAATTTAAATTTTTTGGGGTCGGGAGAGAATTTAGGTAGATAGGTTTTTTCGTAGAATCACTTTTATTCTTCCAAATATTTCTTCTACTTGTTCGGTTGGCGATTGTGGGGTCAACACTCATGTTTTTCTTTCGGACAATTCAACATTCGTGTTTCTGTGGCGGAAATTTGGCAATTTCGGATTCAATCGCCGACCGTAACAAGCTGTAGTGTAGTCGCAGGCAAAACCGGGCCAATGCATCGCATGCCCAATTTTTCCTGCAATTTTACTAGTTAGATTTAGTTATTTAATCAAGACTGATTAATTACACTATAATCAATAAGAATTTATCCTAGGATCTAATTTGTGTTAGGGTTCGTTATTGTCCGGGATATGTTTTAAATGCCAGTAAAATCAAGTATTTTAGTGGGGTTAAAACTAGCCCGGGCGTTGTCGTTATTTGTATCCTGATTTCTTTTGGTGATCGATAGCGGTAATCTGTATGGTTTTAGCACATTGGCATTATTGGAAATCTGATATTCTGTATGCTATTGTGATGATCGTGATCGATTGCAGCTATTTGCATGGTCTTAGGCTAATTACTTGTTGGGTAATTCGCATGTCTGTGTATTTCTAAGTGATGTCGGCATCGCTGTTGTTGTCAAGGATAACGGTTTGCGTATAACTAGGGTTTATGTCTAGGATTCTAGTCATTCAAGTTTTGCAAGCGTTGCTCGTAGGTAAAATATTTTCTCCCCCCCACCCTGTCCCTCTTTCTATTGGTTGTTTGAGTTTATGATTTGTTCAGTATTTTCTTCTTTCTGGCAGTCTTTCTGTCGGACAGGTGCATTGGCCGGAAATTTGGCAATTTCGGATTCAATCGCCGACCGTAACAAGCTGTAGTGTAGTCGCAGGCAAAACCGGGCCAATGCATCGCATGCCCAATTTTTCCTGCAATTTTACTAGTTAGATTTAGTTATTTAATCAAGACTGATTAATTACACTATAATCAATAAGAATTTATCCTAGGATCTAATTTGTGTTAGGGTTCGTTATTGTCCGGGATATGTTTTAATTCCATGTTGAGTGCCAATTCTTTCAATTGCATTTGCGCCCATTAAAGTATATTGTCTGAAAATTTGAATGCTTTGTCTTTTGGCTCTCTTGATAAAATTTATTTTTCCCCTTGATAGCCCAGCTTTTTGCTGCTCAATATTATTCATGTTCAAACATTGTATATTTTCACTGTAGTAAAACAAAGATGTGTTTCTCTAGCAGGCATCTACAATAGGACTGTACGAATAAATTTTTATGTTAGTGTCTTTATGAAAAATCATTATTTTTTTAAGATGTAGTTTCATTTAGATACCCTATATCATTTAGGGTCACCAAATTTGGCTGAAGAGTGGAAACGGCCCAATCGATGTATTCCTCTGTCCTGACAACAAAGAAAATGACGAACCTCAGCCGAGCAGTAGTGCTGAAAGCTCCAACTTTACCTCGCAAACTTCGCCAACGAAAAGCGACTTTGACGAGCGTGAGTACAGCGATGCAGATTACTGCTCCCAGTATTCATCCGGCTTGGGAATTGATCCTTCCGCCATCAAGCAAGAGTACCCCAGCAGTCCGCTGTCGTCTAGCAGCCACAGAAATCGCACTTTGTCGTCAATGAACTCTCCGAGCAGCTCACTCATTGACGATGATGACTTCGAACAGGAATTATTCGCTTATGAAAACATCACAAATGCCGATGAGGAACTGGCAAATCTCAACACAAACTTCTCGCCAGACGAGTATCTATTCTCTTTGGAACAGAATGAGGGTATTACCGATCTTTTTGATGTAATCAATATGTAGAATTCGACAAGAGTGATGCAGAATACTCACCTACTGTTGTGGAGAATACTCGCCTACTGTTGTGGGCTGGATGCAGATAGAAAAAGGAACATTCATTCAAGGGGTACTGATCCTAATTCCCAGCACTGAAATAATAAGCCTAATGAGATAAAATAGATAAATCCCCTATATCCCCTATATTGACGTGTTAAACAATCCCAACTTACTTTTTCATTCCAAAATCCAAGTCCCTAGGAGTCAAATCCCATTTTCCCAGTTGATGAAAATCCAAGTTCCCAATTTACCCCTTCCCAACCCCCTTCAAATTAAGGCTATTTCATAGCGGTCCCTTCTTTGTATCTTCTCTTATCATAGAACTTGAAGCTTGAATTTTGGTTCTCAAATTAAAGTGCCTTGGTCTTGAATATGGGATTCAATAATTTAAATTTTCAAGTTTATAAATTGCATCCAGCCCGTCAGTCATACTGTATCTAAATCAATTGGATGAATATATTCCTCAGCACTCAAAATTTAATTTATCAAATCTGTAGATAACAGAGAATTGTAACTTAGTTTAAATCAATAGTGTTTATGGAAATGCACAGGGACGCCAGAGCAATTCAAGGGCTAGGAAGGCAAATTTTTATGGCAGGGTAACACAAATCAAGAATGGAGGGTCTAAGAGTAATCCAACGGGAAAAGGTTGCGGCCAAGCCCTCTAGATTGGCTTAAGATAGCTTTTTGAACATAGGAAAACACGATTTATACACACTTATAGGGTGATTTTGCCTCATTGCCACCTTCAGGAAAAAGGGCAGAATGGGTGATTGCCCCCATGCCCCCTCTACGGCGTCCCTCGAAATGTAACTTCACTTGGTTTTATGAATGTTCAATGTTTTTCAGCGTAGCGATCTTGCCTCATTCAAACAGGAACAAACTTTACATTGTTTACCCATCCTCTCAGATAATCAGTTGTTCACTGGTACTCAATAAGCCCCTGTGTTTCTAAAGCCTCTCTAATTACTTTCCCCTTGTGCAGTAAAGCGTATGTAACCATACTGGCTGGGAGCAGTATGTGCAGTACTGTGAAGGATGTTCAGTTTGTGGTTTCTCTCCACACTAGTGAATGTCCCACAGTACTCAACATCCTTCTTTGTACTGATGGTCCCCCCCTTTGCTGAACATCATCCACAGTATTGAAAAACCTCCACCGTACTGCACCGACGATCCCTAGGGTAGGGAGATTTTTCATCAAAAATACAGATAAAGTTTGTGGGATTTCATTTACCCTCGAAACTAGAAAGTTGCCCTCGAAACTAGGGAATTGCAGATGTTGCGTTAAGGCGAGCCTTAATTGTTTTAATTTTGTTACCTTGTATACAATTTATTATACCGTATGTAATATAACGCTTGTAAGATAAAAACATTTTATTCACTTTGCCTTTAGATTTTGATTAATTACAAATATGGATGATTAAGAATGTGTGAATTGATGCTCCTTAATGCTTCTTTGCCCTTAGCAAGTAAGTAAACTGGTTTTTGGTGAAAATTGGCCCGAAAAAAAGGTAACAAATAGGGTTTTTATCCACTCGTGACTATCCAAAGAACAAAATTAAGCTATGATAGCCTTAGAAATCGCCAAAATATTTTCCTTCCTAATCAGCCCATGGTTTTTGGAGAAAATTGGCCAAAATTAAATTTTTCCAAATAGGGTTTTTATCCACTGAGGACTGTCAAAGGAGCAATATCAGCCTATATAAGCCTTGGAAAACGCATGAAATCACCAAAATATTTTCCCTCGAAATCAGCCAGAAATTTGAAAAAAGCCTGATGGTTTTTGGTGAAAATTTGCCAAAATCAAGTGGCTTCAAATAGGGTTTTAATACACTCAGGACTATTCATGGAGCAATATTAGGCTATAATAGTCTTACAAAACGCATGAAATCACCAAAATATTTCCTTCAAAAACAGTCAAAAATTTGAAAAAGCCTGATGGTTAGCCCATGGCTTTTGGTGAAAGTGTTCCCAAATCAAGTGGCTTCAAATGGGGTTTTATCCACTCAGGCAGGACTATTCAAGGAGCAATATTAGGCTAAGATAGCCTTAGAAACGCATGAAATCACCAAAACATTTTCCTTCAAAATCAGCTAAAATTGAAAAAAAGCCTGATGATTGGAAATTGGCCCAAAAAAATTGGTTCCAAATAGGCTTTAAATCCACTCAGGACTCTTCATCCAGGCATACTAGGCTATAACAGCCTTTGAACCCCGTAAAATCACCATGAAATGTACCTTCAAAATCAGCCAAACATTGGAAAAAAGTCCGATGGTAACCCCATGGTTTTTGGTGAAAATTGGTCAAAATGAAATGGTTCGAAATTGGGTTTTGATCCACTAAGGTTTATCAAAGGAGTAATATTAGGCTATAATAGCCTTAGAAAACACATGAAATCACCAAAATATTTTTTCTTCAAAATCAGCCAAACATTGAGCAAAGCCTGATGGTGTTTGGTGAAAATTTGCTTAAGTTAATTGGTTTCAAATAGGGTTTTAATCCACTCAGGGCTATACAAGGAGCAATATTAGGCTACAATATAGGCCTTGGAAAGCGTATGAAATCACCAAAATATTTTCCTTCAAAATCAGCCAAAAATTGGAAAAACTCTTATGGTTAGCCCACGGCTTTTTGTCACAATTGGCACAAAATAAATGTTTCAGAATAGGATTTTTAGTCGACTCAGAACTGTCCAGAGAGCAATTTTGGATGTAATAGCCTTATAAAATCATATCTATCATATTGCTTTCAAAAAGAAGGAATTTCCTTTTAAGCGAGTCTAAAATGATTTAAAAGTAATACCTTACTTATTAAGAAAGCTTGGGTAGCAAATTGGACTCGGCGAAGGGGTGTAGATGTTTGGTTCCTCGTAAGGTAAGACTTTTAATTTGTAAGATTTTAAATGTTTGGTAGAAATTATACAAAAGCAATACCTCTTTAACAGAGAAAGCTTGCATGGCCGAGTGGACTAAGCCAAGGACTTTAGATGTCTTGACCGCAGTTGGATCCCTCGTAAGACTTTTGATTTCTATGATGTAAGTACTATAACTTTTAAGTGAAATTTGCGAATATGACAGTGCTTTTCTTATACTTGAAAGTTGAAGCATTGCCATATACCCAACTTTCACTTATAAGTTTTCTGTTCTCCGTGAAGTAAGGTTAGTTTCCCTTCTCTTCTTTCAGCAAGCATTGGTGAGGGTTTGAGACTTGGGTAAGTCTAACGAAAAAGCTTCTGATTTATAATGTTTAGGTAAAAATGATACAAAAACTCTTTTATCAATTTGATTGGCGATTTGACTATCCCTAAAGCTCTGGTTGTCCTGTCCGTTTTCCTGTCCGTTGTCCGAGTCCTCGTAAGGTAAGGCTTTTCATTTCTAAGATTTATAATGTTTTGTAAAGATGATACAAAAGTAAAACCTCTCTCATCAAGAAAGCTTGGATGGCTGAGTGGATAAAGCTAAAGGCTTTAGATGGTCAGACTGTAGTTCGATCCCTCGTAAGGCAATACTTTTCATTATTTCTAAGATTCATAATGTTTGGTAAAAATGATACAAAAGTAAAACCTCTCTCAACATGAAAGCTTGGATGGCCGAGTGGTTATGGCCAAGGGCTTTAGATGCTCGGACCATAGCTCGAATCCTCGGAGGGTAAGACTTTTGATGTCAAAGAAATATATAATGTTTGGAAAAACGATACAAAAGTAATACCTGTCTATTTAAGAAAGCTCGGGTGGCAAACTGGATTAAGCCAAGTGTTAAGCCAAGTGTTATGGTTACTCATACCGTAGTTCGAGCCTCCTAAAGGTAAAACTTTTGATTTCTAAGATTTATCATGTTTGATAAAAGTGATACAAAAGTAAAACCTTCCTCATCAAGAACGCTCGGGTGGCTAAGTGGATCAAGCCAAGCTCTGTAAATGCTCTGTAAAAGTCGGACCACAGTTCGACTCCTCGTAAGGTTAAGACTTTTGATTTCTCAACTCTCAATCAAAAATGATATCAACTTCAAAGCTCTTCTGTCGGTGAGCTCCGGGTAGTGTGCAGGCAAAGCGCTTGACTCACAGTCGAAGGGTCGAGGGTTCGATCCTGCGGTACACCCGGAGTGAGCCAATCTCCCACCTACCGTTCCCTCGGAGCTGCAATGGCTCCACAGGAAATGGCAAGGAGGAGCGTCAGGGGGGTCTGGTCCCCCTGGCGGCTTTCCGAGGGAAAAACGAGGGGGGTTTTGAAAAATATTTTAAAACATTAGTTAGTTAGTTAGTTAGTTAGTTAGTTAGTTAGTTAGTTAGTTGGTTAGTTGGTTAGTTGGTCAGTTGGTTAGTTAGTTAGTTGGTTAGTTAGTTAGTTAGTTAGTTAGTTAGACGTGAATTTGTTTTAGTTAACGGGCAACTTAGTTTGTAAAATAGATTTTACTAGGGAATTAATGAATTTTTACTTATTTGCTCGGCGTCGTTTAGTCTATCATGGATTAGCAAGCATAGTTCGGTGTAGATAAGTATACTCTAGTGAAATACATAATGCATTTATGGTAACATATATAGTTCATCATCTGTATCATTTGTATCAATTTAGTTATGTAAATAATGAAAAAACGATATTACGAAACTACACTAATTAAAGAGGTATTACTTTTTGTATCAATTTTACCAAAAAATTTAAATCTTAAAAATCAAAAGTCTAAGCTTACGAGGACTCGAACCACGATCCACTCGGCCAGCCGAACTTTCTTGATAAGAGAGGTATTACTTTTGTATCATTTCTACCAAACATTATAAATCAAAAGTCTTACCATATTATGCGGTCTTGAACTAGGATCGACACAACTATTGCCCCTTGCTCAGTCCACTATACCATCAATGCTTTCTGTAAGTTACTTTTGTGTCAGCACTGAACGTCCTCCAAAGTGCTGCACATACGTCTCCTAGGGTAAGATTTAAGTCAAGATTACAAGACTATATCAAGGCTAAACTCCTTAAACCCCTGAAATTTGGGGGTCTTCAAAATGGGGTGATTTTTGTGTCAAAACAATTGAACGAGCACAATCGTTATAAGGGAAAGGCAAACTTACCAATATCTCAGGCAGGAGAAGCACAACAATCGTCACTAATTTTAAAAAGAAGATGGCGACTGGGAAAAACACAAATAGGCCTAATATTTGCAAACATTAGTAGCTGGCTTGTAAAGGGTATCAACAAAGCAAGAAAATTACAATTGGTGTTTTGATTCTAACGATATATAGATAACAAGAACGAAGAAGCCAATTCACATAAAACCTTATTAGATACGATTGTGTTAAATAATTGAGAAACACTCAGATGATGCGTTGCTTACCAGGCACAGCGAGAGGGATATCAGTGGTAGGGCGAAATTGTACCACTGTTGCAATAGGTGGGGCCGGTGGGGAATTGTCCCACCAATCTGTATTGGAATTTGAAATTACAAGAACATCACTGGAAGTGTGGAAGATAAACCGCAACATGACGCCCTCTCGTTGACCCTGGTTTTTAATTCCCATAGTAACCAAGATGGCCTTCAAAGGATCCTGAATCAAAGGATTCATAAACAGTTTCTCTACCGGAGCGATTTCACAAAATGAATACTGGATACTATCCAAGTCAAGTTTGGTATAGGGAAAAATTCATCGTGAAGCTAAAAGCTTCCTTGTAGGGGAGACCTACTGATAACCCTTTATTTCTAGCAGAGGCCTAATTGCCTGCCTTATGGCATACACAATAACTGAGGGTGAGTCTACTTATGCGCACTCTGAACCTCGCTACATAAGCAAGAGGTAGTCCTCCATCTTAGCTTTCTTGTTTGACTCATCAATATTTTTCAGTCCTCGTACCCCTGTGGAAAATCTCACACAAAATAGGGGCTGCCTAACTTTTCCTAAAGACAGCCATATCTTACCCACTCAATAATTCCGTTTTGATGAACCCATAAAAAGTGATCTCCATACATATCTATAGAAACTTCTCTAAAGAGAAGGAGCGCCCCCGTCCGGCAACTTCTCTGTATGTAATTCTCACCTTGAACCATTTATACATTTATTCATAAATCAGGGGGTCCTTTTCAGGGCCATCTTGTATAGCCAGGGATAGAATTCTTCTTCGACTAAACAACGTTAAAATCTGCTTTTCACAGTTCCAGACACAACAAAGTCCACAGCATATCACTTCGGCTGAGAAAAGAATCTATAGACGGAATACGCCTGGCTCCCTCCCAGCTGGGAGTCACAAGCCTTGACAGCACCCCCTTTATTGTAGGTAACTTGCGCCATTGGTCCAGACCAGCATTGACCAGGGTGTTTCAGACCAAACGTCGTGAATCCGCCATTAGCTGCAGCAATAGCACATTTCGATACGACTTTTGTTGAGTCCGCAGAGCTCAGAGGCTTTGTCCTGAAATTAAACGATTTCATTTTATTAAAACCCATGAATACCATGCACACTGGCAATCTTCGGAGGGGAGGCAGGGGGGCATATCTTCATCTCACCCCCTGCAAACGAACGAAGGTTATGATTCTCCTATGTAGAAGACTGGGTCAAACCAATGACCTAAGGAAGTAATTTTGCTCCTTGCTCTGCGATATCCAAATCCATCACTGGCCATTCGAAGTGAAATTTCCATGATTTAGGGATTTTTTACATCAGATTATTTGTCACTTTCTTAGATTCAAGCATTCAATTAGTGGCCCCTTCAAATTCAAAGTTATAGGATGTATAAGAGTACGATGTACGATGTAAGTTTGGTAGGCGAAGAAGCTAGGACGCAATTCTTACCAATCAAAATCTTTTGAAAAGTCTTTAACTAGGCTTTTGAACGTTCCATTGTAGCACCCAAGAGGAAGGACAGGAGGTAATTCTGAAAAGAAAAAAAGCAGAAATTTAATTATCATTCTCCAAAGGCAAAGAACCATTACTTCAAAGAACTTTTACCCGTAAGTGTCGGTATTTTAGAGAGCAATTTTCTCGATTGCTTTCCACAGAACTGCTCTGACGAAGTAGGAAATATATCGTGAAAACCAAAGGGTGCTAAAAGTCCACTATCATGTCCAGACCACGTCCGAATAAAATGGTGTTCATATGAATCAAGGACATTTCTAGGTAAAACTGAAAGATAGAGGCTCTCATGTGCAAGGTTTTGCTGAATGGACTCACCCGTTCTCCTTCCAAGATGGTAGACATAGTTGGTATCATGCCCACCAGTGCCGGCGTAGCAGTTGTCGGAGGGACCGTCAATATAGTACGTTGTCGCAGCCGATGCCTCTCCTCCCCAGCATTCACCGTAGAACTGGATTGCAAAATATGTGTAGGGTTTGACCGATGCTAATTTCGCACAAGCCTTGATGGTTGGCTCCATGTTGCTCCTATGAAACAGATACAGTTTACTTCAAAAATAGGTATGGGTTTAAGTCAAAAATATAGGTATAGGTTTTAATTTGTGAGTCGCAGCGGTGGAGTTGGATGGCAATTTGTCGTTTCAGCCTATATAGACCCCGTTTAAGGTTGGGAGTTTGCTCAATTAGAGCTAGAAATTAAAAAAAAAATCACTTTCTTTTTCGATTTTATCATGTACAGTATTTGACTATCATGACTTCATGATGTATGGTCTCGAACTCAAAATAGTATATAAGGTGAATAGCTGAGCGGCTTCTTCATGCAATTCAATTCAATTCAATTTTATTTTATTCCTGGCATACAACCCTTATACAAGGCTACAAAATATTGTATACTAAACGACACAAGAAAAGCAATGCTTATAATGCTTGGGCCGTTGCATTGAAAATCAAAAAAATTAATATAACTGTAACAAGACTGCAAAAATACAAATGCTGAAAGTGCAACGGAAGGTATGCTGTGCAGCTGATGGTAAGATTAGACAAGAACCTTCGAGGTGTTGACCAAACAACGCATCTAACGTCTTTTAGGGCAGGGACTTCAACCTTAGACCCCGTTTACCCTAGCACGGATCCAAATTGATCCGTACCCAAACTAGCACAGATAGGCCTCCTATTTACACTAGACCTGTGGATCCGTACCCATTCGGGTCTGCTATCTGGACCCATTTGGGATCGCTGTCCAAGGTGTACTTTTTTAGATCCGTGCTCGTTTAGGTCTAGTGTAAACGGTTGGAACCGTTTCCAAACGGGTACGGATCGAAGTCGAGGCAAATTTCTCTGCGTTTTGTAATTAGATTCGGTCTTTGGGTCAAAGTGCTGAAAACGAGGCTATACCTAGCTGTGGATCCGTTCCAGTGTAACGCTAGCAAATATCGGCACGGATCCAGATCGGATCCGTACCCATTTGGATCCTTTCTAGTGTAAACGGGGTCTAAGGGTCCCGTGGCCTTGCTAGAAATAATACCTCTGGTCTTTATCAGGCTAAGAACGTTGAACATAAACTCACTTGATTATTTATGATAAATCTAGATAATAAAACTGAAAATTGATGAAAAACAGAAGGTGGTCATCAAAATGTAAGATGGGAGGTGAAAAAGCTTACCAGTCAATAGAACGTCTGAGATTTTTGATGTATTGTGGCACCCGTCTGTTACTTCTATTGTCTTTGTAACAACCGAGGCGATAGTACTCGGGCTCTCCGGTTGCTACGAAGAAAAAATAAGTTTAGAAGAAAAGTATTAACACAGATAAACTACCTCGAAGAAAAGAGTATTCGAGATCATTAATGCGGAGGATATTCAGTACTGTGGGGGTATACCATCAGTACTGCAGGGGGATACCATCACCATCAGTAGTTTGGAAGATAACACTAGTACACTGGAAAGTGTTAAGTACTGTGGGAGGATTCCATCAGTACTGTGGAGGGATACCATTCAGTACTTTGGAGGGTGTTCAGTACTGTGAAGGGATACCAACAGTACTGTGGAAGGATACCATCAGTATTGTTGGAGGATGCCATCTGTACTTGTGAGGGTGTTCAGTACAGCGGGGGAATATCATCAGTAGTGTTTGGGATACCATAAGTACACTGAAGGGTGATTAGTGCTGTGGGGGATTCCATCAGCAATGTGGAGAGAAACCATTCAGTACTTTGGAGAAGGTTCAGCACTGTGAAGGGATACCATAAGCACTGTAGAGGGACAATATCAGTACTGAGGGGAATACCACCAATACTGTGGAGTCGAGGAGAGTTTTGGAAGATTGTCACTACTGTGGAGCAAAACCACAAGCAAAGTACTGATGATATCCCTCACGATTCTGAACATCTTCGACAGAACTGAACATCCTCAACAACGGTTTCGCACAGAAGAATTTTCGTTTTATCTACGTCATAGCGTACTAGTCGTAAGGCCGTCACCAAAGATGTTTCTGACAGAATACGGCTTCTAAAATGAAACCAATCGAGGTCATCAGCTGAATTTTACTGCAGTTTTCTGACATAATGTCAATTTTTGCATCATTTTTGACATCGTCAAAATAAACTGATCGATTTGCAATCGAAAATTTTATTTTGACACCATGTCAACTTTTGCAATGCCCATCTTCAAACGATGCAAAAAATTGATATTGTCATCAATAATTTGACTTCGTGTTAACGAAAATCAGATTTACGCTGATGCAGTCAAAAGATTGACGCAAATATGAAAACGTGACATTAAGTCAAAGATCGCAGTGTGAATTCAGCTAATAATTACTTACTGCTAATAGTGCAAAGTTGACCTGCTGCGCATTCCTTGTGACTGGGCATTGGAGCATTTTTCTGAATGCAAATATCATCAGAGACTTTTTTACCAGTACTGTCATAACAGCTGAGAACCATCGCACTCTTTCCTACAATGAAAAGTTCACATGTTATGTCGTCAGAAAAAGTGAGGATCACGCATTTCAGTTGGGAAGGATATAGCTTGTTGTGAGCGTGGCCAGAACAGATTCACCTATTGGCAAAGTCTACAAAATATTTGAAAGACCATACCCTCACACTACAGAGTAAATCGTAAGACCCTTATAACATTTTGAGAATTCATCATATAGTCCTCGGCCTTAGGCTAGATACACCAGAATGCTACAGCTTTAGCTTATTTTCTTGAATTAGGACAGTTTGCTCACCATGGGCAAGGTCCTGAGCTTGAAACCTTGTAGAAGCACATTATAATTGCGGCAACCCACTCGCTAAGACAATTTTATTCTGATAATAATCGTTAAGTGAAATACATTGTATTTTCATGATTGAGAAGTCGGTGTTCCAATTTTTAGGGACAGTTGAGAAATCGGTGTTCCAGTTTTTAGAGACAGTTGAGAAATCGGTGTTCAAATTTTTAGAGAGACAGTTCTCAATTCATTTATTGTAGGACGGTCAATATAATTGTTAGCAGAAAAGAGACCAGAAATTGCTCCTTCATCTCTACAACCCTGTTTCATGATTGCTCACTCAATTGGAGATGTGCTAATAAATATTTTCACAATATTTTCATGTTTTTACATCAATACTAGTTATATAAGGCTATCGGTTATATACTTTATAGGTACATCTGATGAGTGAGCAATCACGTAACAGGCTTGTAGAGATGAAGGAATAATTTCTTACCTCTTTTCTGCTAATAAATGTTTTCTAATTATTGTATGTATTCATTTATATAGCATGGAGCAGCTGAGCATCGCAATACATGCATGATGTTAAATCGGAATTATTCTATTTGCATTGTTCTGTAATTAAATGATTCGCATTGATTCGCAATGATTCGCAATGATTCGCATTGTATTGTATTGCCTTTTGTTGAATCATGAAGCAAGGTGGAATATTTTTAACCAATCAGGGCATTTTTTTCTAGCGAGTTATCGAGTGGAGTTTTACAGCAATTACGTATAATATTAATCTCGTAAGCGGTAAACATTTAGATAAACTATTATAGATTTGAGAAATGCTCCACCATTTTCACGACATTTGAGCTGTTGAATCCTCGAGATCGATTGTCTTTTAGCGATTGGATTGGGCAAATTATTAGTAAAAAAATGCCCTGATTGGTCAAAAACATTTTTCCAACTTCACCTGCATTGAACCAAACGAGTAGCATTCTTTCGGGACACCCGGTGTTTAATTTTAATTGCAAACAAAATCATATTCGATCAAACTAATTACCTTTCCCACATGTGGCCACGCAATCGCCATAAGAAGCATTCCAAGCATACGTCGGACAAGCATGGGTGTTACAAGCAATTGGTTCGATGAGACCAACATTTGGCTTCTGGTCAGCGGGGCAGTCATTTGCTTCTCGAGTGCACTTCACCAATGGCGTTTTTAAGCCTGAAAAAATAACATTTGCATTTCTTTCTTGAAATTATCATTTGATTGTTAATGGATAGCCTAGAATAATCAAAAAGCTTAAAAGACCTTATTCAGGGATTTTGTAAATTTATTTTGAAATGTTGTCCTAAGTAACAATGATGCTGTTCTGAAAATTTGTTTGGTCATATGAATCATTTGTCATCTGAGATAAAACGTCATAGCAGGACTGGAAATTTATTTGTCAATGACTTTCAATGCTTGATTTACAGTTGCCTGCTGTACAGCAGCTATACTAAAGGCAAAGGTTTAATCTTATAGTCTTATATCTAGTTCCAGGAACAACTCAACCGACTTTACATGATACCATTTTTCAAATAGTAAGGTGCAGCCACACACGACGCTCGTAAATACTAAGTATGTACCCATTTAAACTCTTTGGTTGAGAAAGGCCCAATTTTATTCACAACCTGCCCAAGGAGGTTATTCTCATTCCGCCAGAGCCTGGTTTTTAACCCACTACCTTTTAAATGCGAGTCCAGTGCCTCACCACGACACCATTGAGGACCACATGAACTATGTTGCTGGTTTAAATCATTGAATAGAATAATGATTCAACTATTGTCTTTCAGAATTTATACTAAACCTGATTAAAGCTCACTGAAATAAACTGAAATATTCAGCAGAGTATAGGGAGGACCCATCTGGGTGTCAGGTAAGACGACATACCTCCACCACATTCCTTGGTACATGGTTGGTATTCCACGACCCATCCGGAGCAGGGTTTATCCTTGTTGCAAGTTTCCGAAGTGGCCATATCCCCATGTAGGGTGCTACATTCCAAGACGCGAGCAACAGCAACCGTCCCATCAGCCATTGTGCGCTGGCATGCCGCTGTCCTTGATCGTGTTCCAGCGCCACAAGTTGTTGAGCACTGGAGATTCAAAACAGAAAACTTCAACTATCTACTTGGATGAATACATAAACCAACTCTAAAACCTACCCATAAAAATGACACCATATCGTTTAGTCTCTTAACTGAGATTTTGCTTGCGTGATAACTTTATTTCGCAGAAAAGGTTTCCAATATAAATGAATGGGTAAGAATTTTTTTATTCGATCTTAGCTTACACTGCCTTGCAAAAACAATAGACATAACCCATGAAATATGGTCACGTCAATTCATACCGTACTCCAAGCCCCTGTCACCCATTTCGCAGCACAATCAACGGCATTGCATTTCTCCGTGAGCGGTACAGTCGGCTTTGATGATGGTGAGCATTTAGAATCCGCCACCACGTGCATCTTTTGATCTACTCGGAGCTCTTGACAGTTGAGGACACGTGTTCTTTCACCAGTGCCGCAGTCTTTACTACACGCAGACCAATCATGTAGTATCCAACTACAAATAAAACAAATTAATGAGATGTGGAAGTATTTTTGAATAGTGCAATACTCTTTTTTAAACATGGTTCATAAAAACTTACAAAACTAGAACAAGCATACACATTACTAATACGATAAACAACGAACGCTGCATTTTATGATGTCTCTCTGTACGTTTACATACAACATATAGGCATTTATTGATAAGGCATGGTCTAATACGGGTAATTGAAGTATACCAGAGCAGGCTACTGCTAATTGACTTTTGCAACTACCTACATAGGCGAACACGCTAGCCAGTGTCCTAAACCTGGACAATACGTTAGCACATTACCCTTAGGGTGTTCAGGACTCCAGGCTTTATTGTCGTGAACACACGTCGTGCACAGTGCAGCATTATTTCTTGTTTCAGATTAAATCTTTCTCCAGAGCCATGTTGCATTACGATCAATTCATAAGGCATGGTCTGCTGCGTAAAGCATGCATAAAGCATGGTCACTGCATTATGAGGTATGATTGTCCAGCTTATACAAAAAAAATGAAATTTCATTGCAAACTTGAAAGATATACGTACACAGCAGGGCAAGCTTGGGTGTTGCAGGCTTGGGATGTAGCAGGAAAGGAAGGGAGTGTCGAGCAGAAATTGGGGCTGACAAACGTCTTGTCGTCTGTTCGTCTGCATTGTACGGTTCTCTTCTGAATACCTGAGGACAGACAATACTGGTTTGAGGGAGTGTTCCAAAGGAGGGGGGGGTGGCTCTAGGCTCTGTGAGACCCATGAGATATAAGTCGACCATGTTTGCTCGTTATAAGCTCTCTCTCTCGGAGGAGGCCCATTGAATTCCTTTAACTGGGCTCTCAGCTGGTTTTTTTATAGTCCTATGGATTGACAAGAGAGGATTGATGTTGTCAAGAGTTAAGCGTAGGTTCTATTCTATGTAAAGTGTATCTAAGAAAATCAGAACTTAATTTTCCTAAATGTATGACAAGTCTACTTAATCAGCAAGCACTTTGGTAACGAAAAAGCTTTTTTGTGCAGAATTAAACTTATTTTCATGACAGGCTGTTTGTAAGAAATCGTAAAGCCAGATAACCAAACTGATGAAACTTTGGTATGAAATTCTGTTCTAGTGAAAAGACGTTTTATGTTTCCTTCACAAAAAAGGATTTTAAAAGGTACTCTGTGCACTTAGTTGGCCCTAAATTATAATACATCTCATCTAAGTTGCTCTTTTGCTGCAATGATTTTCGTTTGGTAGGAAACTTAAGTAAAAATGGGTTGTCGGGTAAATCAACTTGATCAGAAAATGTACCTGCCATTATTGAGGTGAGAGCTAAGGAACTCTGGTAGGAAGATTGAGCATAGTTTTGTAGTGAAAAATGAGTAGCTACAGAGGATACATAAAGCTTTACCTCCAGCGCATGTTTTACTGCACGTTTCCCAGGTTCCTTGTATGAGAAATTCATTAGTGGATGTAACACCCTCTGCAGGCATTAGGTACGACCATTTGATTCCCAAGGCAGGATCTCCATAATAATCGTAGTACTAGAAATAAAAACACAAGTAGTTGAAAATACGGACAACGTTTGGGGTTGCGAATCCAGTTTCCTGCTCCTAATTTCAGTACTTCTAATGTTTGAATTCCGGTACAATAAACACAAATTGCACACCATTAAAATCAGAAGACCATAGGAAATCTAATGATATCAAAACTTTTGGCGATTTCTAAGAAATGATCCAGGCAGATTTGATTGTAAAATAGTACAAACCCTTCTGAAGCTATTGTATTGCTGCATTTTCGGAATCTAATTAGCAACATCCAGGAGATCAGGTTTTTGGCTATCAAAGGTCACACGACACAACATTTTACCGAGCATTTCGCCAAAAATGATATTGGTTTGAATTTTGGCTTGTTTGACCACCGTCACGGTAGGATTTGGCCCAGATAGGTAAAAGTAACTAAACCATTTCTACTTACCAGTATTCTAATCTTGTCGTTAATGGTTCCCTTGACATAAATCTTGTCTGCGTAAAAGTAATCCTCCATGGTAAACACTAGAGTCGCACCTGCGGCTGGGAACGATCCTGACCAGCGAGGCAGGCTGTAAAGGAGTGATTCACTAGTTCCCACTTTCACGGCTGAAACGAGATGAAGGCTGAATGAAATCAAACTTTGTCTGCTTCTTTAAATTCAAGAAGAATAATATATTCAAGTCAGTTTCGTAGCTAGAGAGAATCAGGGTAGAAGAAACCCTCACTTGAGTTAAACAGTCATGGTGGGTTTTCCTTGCACAATCTCTAAAAATGGGTAGGAATTTTTTATCAAATAAAATGGAATTAAGAATTGGCTAAAAAAGAAGTTTTGTCATTAAGATAGGTCAATATTCTCTTCGTATTTGTGAAACATTAAAATCAATGGGTTATCTTCGCACTATTTTATTCATAATTTTAGGTGAAATTTCCTAACAGAGAAAAGATATATCGTGTGAGCAACCAGAAAACAAAAGCAACCAGAAAGCCTTCAAATAGAATTAAAAGACTCAATGAGAAATAAGACTTGTTCGACAAGGAATCCACTGAAACCTAGGTAAAAATAAATACTTATCTATACTTAGAATGTAACGAAAATAGAATTTGGTTCAAGAGTAATTTGATTCGATATTTCAACAAATCAAAGATTATTACCAAGATAACGACCGGATGCGCCAAGCTCTTCAACTTTAATTTCTTTTGCTCCTTTCGGTATGGTCAAAACCTCAAACAGTTCTCCTGAAAAATGTAATGAAATAATTATAATAATTAAGAAAATCATTGTGACAAAATCAAATAGCGTATACTGCTTCGGTTCAACTACCCCTTCTTTAATAGTTTCAAGCTATAGAAGCTAGGATACAACAGTTCAGTTTAAAGAACCAATAGCCGAGTGTTTGAGTAAATTTCATTTACCGATCCAGTATAGAACTCCAAAAAAGTTTCAAAGTGGAACATAAAACCCGTTTAAGTGTTGGAAAAGGAGAAAAAAGTCTTACCATTACTAGTATAGTGAGTTGGGTCACTTCCAGTGACTAATTTGCAAGTCGAGCCGTCGCCTCCACAAACACCACATCTGTCCAAGATCAATCCGGACTCAAATACATAATCGCATCCAACTTTCTACAAAATGTATTAACAAACTTGTCACTTGAAATTAGAAGGCAATTGGATGACTCATTTACCATACTACAAGTGATACACCATAATACAAAAGAATTAATGATTTACTACTAAGTGCCAGAAAGATTGAGGCCCCATCACACAATGCCGGATTCATTTAGTTTCGGATTCCATTGGCAATCCGATACGAAATTTTCTCCTAATCACACGATGCCGGATTCACTTTTGTTTTCTGTTCACACGACAACGCTCTGCGCTGCGCCCCCACAGATCCACAACAATGCCTATTGTTAAAACAATTGCCACTTGACAGCAAAGTATTACGTGCTCTTGAGGGGGTCGATTAGTTGGCGCCAGAAATGTTTGCACAGCATCGAATATAGATTCAGGAGCACAAGCATATCGGATTCATGCGTTCACACAAGCCCAAAAGCAATCCGATATGAAAAGCGATCCGAAACGTTATGGATCCGGCATCGTGTGAACAAGGTCTGAATCTTGCATTCTTTTTAGACGATTTTTAAAAACTTATTTCATTTGATCCAAAAATATTCTATCTTTGGATTTGACTGTATTGGACTCTTGTAATTAGTTTTTAAATCTTTACCACAATCTATTAGGTATTAGGACCCTAATGATAGCAGCATATATTGCACTGATACGTTATCTCGTAAAAAAATCGATTATTGTCGTTTCTATTATTATCATTACACAAGTAGACCCATCTTTACAGTATTAGAAATCTAGTATTGTAATCATTTTTACAAAACTAGATGCATGAACGGGTGAATTCTTTCCCAGACCCCCAAAAAGTAAGATACAAGAATTACCTTGATGGCACCTTGGATACAGACATCATTACTAGTTGCTGAGATGGTTGTTCCGTCTTGAACGGTGCCTTGTATGAAAGCAGCTTGTCCAGGCGTTTGGCATATCAATTGGCATGGATTTGAAGCTTGGAGAGAGGAAAACAAAAGTTAAAGTCCAGATAAGATATCAAAGGATTAGACTTATTTTCTTAATTATTGTAAAACTTTTGACCAAGTCCTTCTCTCGAGAAAGCCTTTCTGTCAAACTTGATTGCAAAATCCAATATAAATGTAATATGTATAAATGAAATGTAATGAGCATAATTTCCATAGATGGCTCTTGATATTTGCCATTATTTCCGAGAAGAAGTAGGATTTGGAAAATCAATCGGGATAATTTGTGAGAATTGAAATGACCCGAGTAGGACTCGACCCCACGACTCGGGTTTGCAGAGGTAGTGCACCAGTTCCCGATGCACAGTGGTAGCGCACTAAGTACGAATCTAAAGGTCGTGGGCTCGAGTACTATCATCGGGTCACTTTCACTCTACAAGTTTTCTTGACTGATATGCCATTATTATTAGATACGATACGAACTTGCAATGAAGTATCTTTGCATCTTTTTATTCATAATGTTGGGTGACATTTCCAAAATATTGGTAGGGTGGGTATGCTCACGGAATCTTAGCGGGACAACCCCATTCAATGACTGGGCGTGTACCCCCCGGTTAGTATGGTGTGGTGTGCTGACAATTTTCTGACAGGGGAAAAACAAGTTTTGGCAGGCCTATTCGATTCAGATGCTGTGTCAAAAAGAAATTTTGTTCTCGCATGGCACTAGGCTTACCGGGCCAGGATTCCAGCATTAAAATCATGTTTACTTCAGACATTGTGCCAGACTCCAATGCGTCAATGCCATGTCAGAGTGAAGTGCCTTGGCATTGCATGGTGCTGGCACGTCGTCTGAAGTAGGTCTTTGAGCAAGGTTCTTTTACACAGGGATTGTTTAAGCATAGTTAGAAATTATATGATGCGTTTTGTACTGTTAGCAAGTAAAACGAATAAATGAACAAATTGTATATCAGTAATAACATGTAATTCATAAATTATTTAAACTGACGTTTCTTGTGTATGTCCATCATGAAAGTGATCAAAGTGACTATTTTTCACTTCCATAACGGGCATATTCTTGAGACGTCAGTGGAAGCGTTTTTATGAATTACAGGGTACTACTTGTAGAATTAGTTCGTTTATTCGTTCGTTAAACATGAGTGTTTTCACAAACAAATAAAAATACCTGGAAAAATTTGCATGATATTGTTGGATTTTGTCTCTGAAAGTAGCTTTTGGCGTGATTCTGTGTGCACAGCTTAGCTAGTCTTATCAATTATGCTAGTCATACACATTCGAGTATACGTTCACATACATCAAACATTACACTTACGATTGATAATGGACTTCTTTTCAGGGGATATCTTTTCACATTGCTCTTGTCGATATGATTTTGTTCCAGCAGCACAGGGCTGTGAAAATAAGAAATTGCTGTTAGTTGATCTAATACTTTAAAGTGTTATCAGCACTAAACAAACGCCAAATTGAAAGGCTGGACATTTTAAACATTATACCCCCACATTTAAATACACCCACATTGGAACATTTTGCAATCAGGTTAAAGGAAGGAAAAAATTCATTCTGGATCAAAATTCAATATCTGGGTCTATGTCTCTTCTTACTTAGCAAACTTCCAGGAGCTATGGCTTACTTGCATATAAATTCATTTTTATGTTTTGTTTTTCTTTTCTGCAAGTCAAAATTATCAGTGTGAACAAAGGTCCCATCGTCAGATATTTTTTCTACCCCTGGATTTCTAACTCTGCAGATTGCCTATACCCTGATATCTTTTTTTAACTTGCCACACCAATGAAATTCTTGAAGGAACGTTTTCCACTATCTGCGCACCTTAGGTTTATAGCACTATCCTGGGGAGCGTCTGTGCAGTAATAGGGAGGATGTCCAGTACTGTGGGGAGATATCATTAGCACTATGGAAGATTATCAAGACTGTTGGTGGATACCATTAGCATTTTGGATGATATTCAATACTGTTTGGGGATACCATCAGTACTGTTGAGGATATTCAGTACTTCAGAGAGAAACCACAATTACTCGAGAAATGATACTCAAGATGCATGTGCTGTATCCTTTCACAGTACTGGAATGTACTGATGATATCCCACACAGTACTACACCGACGTTCTCTAGGGTGGTCACACTTTGTTGGTTGAAAGCTTTTGAAACTAGAAATTTGTCTTGAATCAGGAAAATATTATCTTACCTGATGATTGCATCCTTTCCATCCCATCACTGATTGTCCAGTGCAGGCTTTGCCGCCATTCTGTGGACTAAAACAAAATCAGTTTCTGAGTATTGGTTCTGATTCATACAGGATATTTACTCTCCAGATTTGATCGTTAAATCTTTAGGAGATCCAGGATTTGGAAAATAAATCGAGATGATTTGTGAGAATGAAAAATGGATCCTGCTAAAGTGATTTTGATTTTCACGAATTATTTCGGTTATTACTTTTCAGCTATGGTTCTCTTAAGGTTAAATAATCTGTTCTTTTATATTATCTTTTATCCTCGTCAATTACTGTAGTTTTAGAATTCTCATTTAGTTGTCAACAATATGATGAAATTATGATCCCAAACCATTGAAGTGACTGGCAACCTAAAAAAATTATTTGGTGACAAAAATAGTTCCTTTTTTATTATTTAACATTCAGTGGTTTGGGATCATGATATTATTAAAAATTCATAAAACATGCAGCTATATTCTGATTTACGAATCAACTAATTCAAAAATAAACAATTCTTCATATCATAGACGTTTTGATTTCATTTTCATCAGTAAACTATTCTAAAAAGACGATGAAGATGAAGATGACGAAGATGAAATTGAAAAGTTTTGAAGAAGAATACTTTTTTTTGAATCAGTCTATCGATATTTTATAAACTTTAGAAATAGGGCTCTCATATTATGTGATTTAAACATCAAAGCATTAGAGGCTAAAAATAAGAATGAATCAATTGCTCACGCTGGGTTGGTACAAGTTCTTATTTTCCACGTGGCTCCTCCTCCGCATGTACGGCTGCATGCAATATAATCTGAATAGGAGGACCAGCCTCCGTTGATTTTTGGGGGAGCAGTAGCAGCAATCGTGCCGTCTGGAACGCATTCACCATACATACAAAACTGAAATAATGAATTATCATCATCAAATAAAAAAATCAATAGATATTGTAATCATATTCCAAGACAATCCAAAGACATGCAGCAAGATTCGTTACATACAACTATAGGAAAACAGTCCCTGTTTGGTACAAAACTTCAATAATCCACGAAAATCGGATGCATAGCGAAAACATGGATTACTCAAGCTTTTCGTCTGACACTCTTTCATCTAAAGTAATACGTCAAAAAGAGAACGAAACAGAAACCTAACAGATTTATATACCCAGATTTGGATCGAAATAGGCCAATCAGAAAAGAGATTAATGATTTGTATTGTGTAGAGAAGCCAATCATCATCCGCGATACAGTGAACTGACCAATAGATCAATAGGAGAGTTCAGGAGAAAGACGAGCATAATAACGCCACAAATATTTTGCACGAATAATGACGTCTTTCTTTGTAAATGCTATGAGTTGCAAAAAGATTTTTCTTGAAATGCTTCAAATTAAACTAGTACTTTTTATTCTTACTGAAATTATTACATTTGATCAATTTCATACCTTTTTAATAGACTGAACGGTTTGTCGTTATCACTGTTAAGATCAGGACTAGATGAGACCTCACTGTACTTACTTTGTTATTGCCGCACCAAGTACCTTGGGCTGAAGCGTATTGCGTGGGTACGCAAGACGCACCTCCTTTCACCTCACACATCAGATCTTTGCAGACATGCTAGGAAAAAACATAAACAATCAAGATTCATAAAAAACCCGTAGACGGACAGGATAAGCAGATAGTCTCACCTGAGGCGAAGGAAGGTACTAAGAAGTTGAGGAGCACGTAGAAAAGGGGCATTTTGAAAGTAACCCAACAGAGGTGCACCCTTCTACCGACATCCAAAAACATTCTCTTCAAGAAAATTTGCATATTCAATTCAATTTCAATGTTTGTGTCAATTATCAGCTTTTAATTACAATATAAGATAAAGCAATCTTGATATTACGATATTGGTATTTCATCTGTAATGCATCTGGTATTACATATATCTATTAAAAACTAAGCCTTAATAACACATAGAAGTAACCCATGTGGGCTTCCAGGCCATGGGCTATTCAAAATTTAAACTTCTCTGCTCATATTTCAAGATTATAATATCTATTTTTGCTCTCATAGCCTCTTTTCGACAAAATGTTTCAAAAATTGATAAATTACCAAGGTAAAAAAAGGGAAATTTCTGATATAGATACAGCGGAATCTTGATAAAACGAAACCCGGATATAACAAACTTCCCGGTATAACGAACTAAACTTCTACACAATGAAACTACTTCACAATGAAAAATACTGGGAAACGATATGCTTCAATCAAAGAGTGAAATTGGTCCTAACTGGGACTAGGAAAAATCTTTCAGACAAATATAGGCTTCCTGAGACCAAATGAGTCAAAATGGACAATTTAGTTTTGATAGGAGAACATTTTTCGAATTCTCTACCCTGTTCCACAACAAATACAGAAAACAAATGCCAGAGCAAAAATAACAAAGACGTTTCTCTTTATCCCATTTGAAGCAGTTTTGAACCAGTTTAACAACCCGATGAAGAAATGCAAGACTATCTTTGCATGGTAAAACCCTAGATATGGCAAAAGTGTTCTATGGTATGTCTAATATAGCTCTCGGACTTAACTGCTATTTCTTACACAAAGATGTTGCAATGAAAATATCTACTAGTTAAGTGACAACAATAGGAGTGACAACAAGAAGAACTTACGGCATAGTATGTGCAATGCTGATATTGGTTGCCGAAAGCCAATTGGCATTGCTTCGTAGCATCGTAGACCTTTCCAAATAGTTTCATGCTGTGGTTCGAAAGATGACTCGCTGGCTTATCGTCGAAGCAGCTTGAGGCAGTAGATCTACAAGGAAAAGATGAATTTTAATCGAAATACCATGAAATAAGTTGGATGAGTGGATGAGTTGCAATTTGCTATGTGCAGCTCAAGTTCAGTTTGATCGTGTGAGATTAACATCTGGATGGTTGACCTTTGAGGTGGTAAACAACTCGCTCCACCATCCTCCAAAAGGGATGCCTAACTACGGATCCCGTGCCCCTGGTGGAAATTAGGCCTCTGACCTTTCGCAGGCTAGCACGTTGAATATTGAATTACTTACTTACTTAAACCCATTGTGATGAAATGCGTGGCAAAGCTTAACTCAAACCGAGGTATGATAAGAAAATACAGTAATTTAAAGAATTACATGTATTTCTTCCAGAACTTTTTGATAAAAAAGCTACTTCCACCACATCAACTGCTAATGCAAAAGCCCTTTGCAGAGAGGCTTACCTTATAAAACCATCCAGGAATTTGAATGTTCTCTGCAGAGGGCGTATTTCTATCTGGACCATTCATATCTGATGGAGCCTGGCAATAAGAATTTGGCTCAACACTCATCGAGTGCAAGCCATACCTAGTTGGGTTAAGAAAACGAAGGAAGTTTTTTTCGCAAGGATACGAATTAGGTTTGTTGTATCAAATTCGGTTTCCTGCTCCTTAAGTCAGAATGTTGGTGCAATACACAAATTGTACACCATTGGAATTAGAAGACTATTGGCAATCCAATGATATCAAAATTATTAGTGAATTCAAAGAAATAAAGCCTGCTCTCAAAATAGAGAGAGAGAGATCTAGCCAGCAATATTCGCAAGTACAAAATAAAATTTCCTGCAGTATATTATTTTTATCCAAATAATATTCAATATTGCAGATAATCAACTTACTCGAAAGCCTTGACAAGACGGTCACTGCTGCATTTCGACCACTCGAAACCTCTTCCATCCGGGGTATTAGAAGTCGCCATGATGTGGATTCCGTTTGCGCAAGATTCATACCCGGATGTGCCATCATGATCCAATCCAAGGCTAAAATGAAGATTATGGGTGATTTTATGTTATTGAAAATTGAAGAGTATGAATGTTTTTAAGCTGTTGAAAATTGAAGAGTATGGGTGATTTTATGTTGATACTAATTGAGGAGTATGGATGGTTTTATGTTGATACGAAATGGAGAGTATGGGTGGTTTAATGCTGTTGCAGTGGTAAACACTTTCAAATCAGCTGATGTGGTAATAGAGGTTCTTGATGGCATCGACACCGACTGGTCGGTCTGAATAGTCAATGGGTCAGGTTCTTTACTTTATTATAGCCAGAAAAATCGGAAGCATAGCGTCTGACAGACGAAATCCTTAAGTATCCAATCCATCTTTAGCTATGCTTCAAATTTTTCTGGCTATATTGAAGTTTTGTACCGATTAAAGACTGTTCTTAACTTTTTAAACGCTTGCGATTGCCATGGTTTTGTACACATGAATTCTCTTAAATAGTGTCGAGTAAACTGATTTCGAGTTGATCTTTGATTCTTGACTTCGTTATGGGGTAGCTTTTAACAAAATGTTGCTATCAGTATGGACATTGTTTGCCTGCGTTATTTGACAATATTTTGGGCTGTAACACGTAAATGTATACTGGTCACCTACAAGAGCTACCCCCTTCGAATTGGAATATGATTGCAAGCCTTACTTGTGAGCTATTTCGTGAGCAATGGTCAAGCCAGTCATCAACCCAGCATCATTCGCAACGCTGTGACCCTTTCCACACAGCTTCACATCTGCAAAACCTGAGTAGAAATAAAAAACGATTAGATCTTTTGAAATAAGGAAGAAGGTACTTTTTATCAGTAAATACACCATACGTTTGATTCGCATGAATACTGAAAGTAGCGTAAAAGTTCTATCAATACCCCCATCCTTTTCAAGAAGAAATTTGAAAAAAGCCCCCAACTCATTTAGAGCCCCCTGTTTTATATATTTTTAAAATCACCCTCTTTATCTATGGCCGACTTTCAGGAAAATATCTACAACTTTTCCAATCCCTCCTCTATAGAATTGTGTTTTACTTAAGAATATTTGGAAATGTTTTCAAACATGTCACCGTAAAAAAGATACCGAAAAAGCATTACCTGCTAGAGAGCATCCATTTGCACATCCACCTCTGAAACAAATTACATCAGTTTTAGTCGTTTCGCTAATGAATTGTTTACTTCGTATTTGTATCTATTTGTCATTCAAAATATTTACAGTTATTTGGTTTAGTTATTTTATTCTAACTCAACTTGAGGATGGCGAGAAAAATCGGAAACCTAGCAAAATGTGAAAACCAAAGAAACTTTTCGTCTGACATTCATCAAAGCAGTACACTTCAATAATCTCGAATGCAATCCTCCAGTTCAGTACCAATCAAAAACTGTTTACCTCAACTCTTTGCTTGTACTTCATGCTTAATCTAGCTTCAGTTTCACAGCTATTAGTCAAACATCTAATTAAATATACTTCTAGTGAATATAGAATGACCTGACTAGGATTCGAACGCACGACTTCTCGACTTTGTGCGTCAACGGCTCTACCAACTAAGCGAACATGACAATCCAACTAGAAGTTGAAGCAGGCAGCAAAGTAACAAAGCATAACATGTTACATATATCAACATACATTTGATACATATTAACATATATAGCATACATGTAACATAACAACAGTTAAAGTGGGGACGTACTTGGTGATCAGGACTGAGTTGTCAGCATGGAGTGGATTGCTATCATCACTGGGATTGTTCTTTGTAACCCAGGCACCAAACTTGTTCAGCAAGTCCTTCATGTTAGTCGCCCCGGCAAACTAAAAGCAACAAAAGAAATTTGGTTCAAAGATTACTTCACTTTATCGAAATTCGCAGGTTAACGTCGGTTACAGTAATAGACTAGCATGTGTTAGAGACTCGACTGGTTTGTGTTTTAGAGAAATTGAGTTGAATGGAGATGTTGAACTTTCTCTTCCTGTCGTCTACTTATTTACGATTCACTTACGATTCACTTACAATTTTCTATTCAACTCATTTCTATTCAATTCTATTCAATTTCTCTAAAACACAAACCGGTAGGGTCTGTGACACAGGCTTTTCAGTACTGTAACCAACGTTAAAATGCTAAATCAGACAAGCACTAATGCCCCACTTTCACTGTACTACCAGAATTTGGTAAATTGAGCACGTAAAAGGAGCAAGCCCAGAAAGACGAATTTGATCATCTCGAAGTTCGTTTCTAAAACCTTCTTTTGCAATGTTCAACAGTAGTGAAGTTTTACTAGAGGGGTAATCAACGTTTTAAGATATACTTTTGCAAAATGATGTTAAAAGTTAGAATTTAAAAATTTCAACATACCTCATCATTCTCGAAGATCACAACGCGAACTACGTAGACATTGATAGGATATGCAGACGTTGGGTCGACAAAAAAAGAATGGACCTAAAACAGAAGACAATTAAAGTTTAAGGGGTTAGAAATTCAAGACGATTGTGGAAAGGACATGTAAGCCCGTAATAGAAATAGATGGTTAGGAAACCTATTGTTGCACGTCTTTGTTTCACATCTAATGTTGAACAGTACCTGAAAGTGCACAAATTATGCCTCTTTGCTGTTAAAGTTTTACATGTAAACATTTCCTACATGAATATGATGCTGATTATAAATCTTTTCTAAATAACGAATATTTCTGGATGGGGAACTAAAAGAAGCCTTTTTGCTCTATTTGCTCGACCATAACCTTGTTGGCTCAAACAATAGCAAAAAAATACACTGCGAGCTCTCAAATTTGAAAAACTTGCACAAAAAGATACAACAATAGGTTCCTAAACTATTTTCTTCTATAAATTATGGTAATATTACAAAATTTAGTGCGGTCGACATGAATCATATAAATCGCTAGACTGACTAGGGTGGACGATTACTATACTGTGTTGGGTCAAAAACTCATCTTAGGAAAGTGAGAAAATTTGAGAGTCAGGTCAAATCCCGTGGCTGAGTTCAATTTTGAGACGAAAATTTTTAACAGCCTGTTCTGTAAATTACTATTACACCACAGTGAAAATAAGCCTGATTTTCGTGAGGCTCTGTATAGTCAGTTTTCCTTTACATCTATTAGGCATGTACATACATGTCGATTTTGATGGCACGGCTACAAATTGAAAGATAAATTGTTGTATTGTATTTAAGCGTAGATTAGTGATGAGATGATGAGTAAATGGATTTATTTGCGCTTGAATTCATGAATAACGAAATAACAAATAGAGTAACTACCTACCAAGTTTCCTTGATTGATGAGATAAGTGTACAAGAATTCCTTTCCGTAATACGCCAACATGTGCTTGTCAGCTGCCATCAATAATTCCATGCTTTTCTCTTTTCTGCTTCCAGTCGATCGGCGATGACGGTTCAAGACAGCATCATTCACTTGGCCTAAAACAGCATTGCCTCTGTTAACAGCCGAACGATAGAACAATGTTAATAGCTAAAATGATAGAACAAAGTAGAAGGAATCGATGCAGAGAATAGGGCTCTTTGGAGTGTGAAGCTAAAATGATAGAACAAAGTAGAAGGAATCGATGCAGAGAATAGGGCCCTTTGGAGTGTGAAGACAAGCAAGACAAGCAAGACAAGCAAGACAAACAAGATAAGCAAGACAAGCAAGAAAAGCAAGACATTTCAACAGACCGATCGATTTGAACCAAGATATTTTCTTCAAAGTCAATGATTAATGACTCTTGAATACTCGTGGCCACCAATACAAGATATTCAAAGATCGCTGTAACTCAAGACTTAGAAGAGAGGTTTTACTCAAAGAATTGTGGATAGCTAGAACAGTCTTGCTGGTGAAGAAGTGAATGCAAAATCAGAGAAAGAATTTGAAGAACTATACGACTAAGATAAGAAAAACATATTTATGTCTGTGTTTTCAATTACACTCACAGGGGTATATAGGCTAAATACATTTTACCCCTTACTTGTTTTATTATTATAAGACAAGTAAGACTAGTAAGTGAATTAATTTAGTGAGTCAAATAAGTCAAGTAAGTAATCTCAGACAAGTAAGACAGTTATCAAGAAATGAATGCTCAGAGTGCTCCATGGCCTTCCCTTTTGAGCTTCTGGCTATGCCGCTGATAATATATGATAGAGAGAGTAGCTAAACAAATATGCTTCTGGTTAATGCTTACGTTTGACTTGGCAAGATTGGTCTTGTTGATCAGCTGATCTTCGATAGATCAAATGAGCTCCATGTGAATCGTGAGATGCTTGTGAATTTTCCACGTGTCTTGGAACTGGTGCAATAATGTAAGTGTCACCTTGAGTAGAGATCATACCACTCTGAAAACAAGAAAATGATAATCAGCTACAATGTGATGTTTGTTTACATCCCTTAGACGTTTACTTTCAACGCTTAATGTTAAAAGCTTTCATGAATGATCTTTAAAGGGATTCGAGTTTATTGCATTGAGCACCTTTCAATGTTGATTAATATCTGTCTCATGAGTAATCACCTATGATACAGGCTATTTCCGATCACATCACGCCTTATAAATTCTATCTTAAACACGCTATGGTTCAGAGTCTAATGCCTTCTAGCCTCAGTAAAACGTTATCGAATTCCCAAAGCTCAAAACTGGGTTGGGAAACAAAGAACACTTTGCATGAACTAGGAAAATAGGGAAAATTTCGTTAACATATTTAAAGGGAGCATGTTGAAATGCCCACAGAAACAAAAGAATAAATAATATATTCAGAGGAGACAGAGGGAAAAAAGCTCACGTTTAGGACCCTTATCTCTGCGCTGATGAATAATCGTTATTGTATTGTTGACATTGCACTATTCAGATGGATGATTGAGTGTTACGAGAAAAAGGTTTGCAGTATGATATGCCTATTTGATACGTTTCCTTCCTGCTTTTTTTAAGTTCTATGTGGAACAGATAGTTTAAAATCATACCAAGCCGCTAGTATGATCCAATACGACTCTCGAATTCACATCATTTGTTAATTTCCCCGTGCTGAAAGTAGACTGCCTCCCTTCCATTCTGGTTACTCCATCTTTAGAGTGATGCTCTATTACTTGGTTCACGGGAACGAGGTTCTTGTTCTTGGTGACTCTAAGATGGAAATCCATTCCAAAGGCCTTGAAATTAATGAAGACTGGCTTCTCGTCATGTAGCTGTTGTTGTGCGTTAGGAGATCGCTTTGCATTTTCATCAACAGTGTGAGGATGAACGACGTCATATTCTGGAACTGAACAAAAAAGGAGACACGGTAAGTTTCCACTAGTACCAAATTATCAAAATCACTCGATTTGTCAAACAATGAAAGGGAGAAAGCAGAGTCGGGGTAACATTACAGTCGCACAGTTATTGACCGGAGAAAGGTTAAATTAACTGAGAAATTGAGGAAGGATTTCAGCATAATCAAATTAAATGGTATGAAAGTGCCGTTTAAAAGCATTGTAAAATGGTAAATTCCAGCTGCATTGAAGTTTTTTTGGTGCTTTATGGATTATTTGATAAAATCAACGTTTATCTGTTTCAGGATGCAAATTAGAATCTAGCCTTCCTAGTACATAACCTAACCTAAGTGAAGAAGATCATTGGCTACTGGAAAGGTTATTCGGGGGAAGGTTCAAGACTTTTCTGGACTCTGGGAAAAAGTTCTAAAATATGAATTAGGAAACATAAGCATCACTAACGCAATCACATTCAAAACCAGCTACAGCAAGTCAAACTATGCCTTTTGACCTATAATAACATGTCCATTAACATTATTTTTCATAATCGTAACTATATTAGGATAAAACGGCACTTACTTTTCGATGGGTCGTCAGTACCAAATACTCTCTTTAAATCGATGGGAGCTAGCTTTTTATGAATGTCCTGAAATAAGAGAAATTCAACGTCATAAGGTATGGTTGATGGGAATGTTATTCTCAGGAGTGAGATACCATAAATGTAAGTGCTTTGTCCAGGTCTTGAACACAGGACCTAGCCTAAAAAAGGCCAGTACACTATCATTAATTCGTGCTGTGTATTTGATCTTTCTTCCGAGCAGCTGCAATCTAATAAGTTCATAAGGCAAGGCATGGTTACATTTGGCTAATCAATGCCTTTAACCGGCCTATAGTTGATTATGGAAGATTATGGCTCTAACTATCCAATAGTGGGCCAGGTAATCGGGTTCGAAATCTAGTGGAGGACATTTTGTACCTCCTTATGTGTCCGAATTATGTTAGTGGAACGGAATATCAGCTGCAGTCTGAGGCATGGCAATGATGCTTGGTAGGCCTTAATTAGCTATTTTTTAGCTATTTTCATTTTATATCGTACATTAAGTTAGCCTACTATACATAAATTAATGATGATGGTAATTATGATGATGATGATGATAGTGACAACAAGAGAAAGCTCGCATCTTTCCTAATTGCAGTAAGAAATACGTCACATGATAATTCATTGCAATACCGGAGACAAAGATTTCAGAAAAGCCATGAAAATGTATCTTCACCTTCTTTGAAGCTCCACCCATAACCTTTTCAAAGCTTCTTCTATCTAAAATATAATGAGAATTGGATAAAATAAGAAATTCAATGAGAGTTAAAGAGTTCAAAAGATGTAAAGAAAAAAATTAGAGTAGTTATTTGCAGCGAATCAAGTCATTAATGAAATTAGGGATGAAAATTGAAAACAAGTAAGGCTCGAGATTCTACTCAAATCACCTACGTAAGATTAGATGAATCGATAACCTTTCTCTGAGTAATGTATGTTTAGTACAGTGGAGGGTGTGCAATGCAGGGGAGGATATTTAATACAGTGGGGGATATCATCAGCACGGTGTAGGGATATCTTCAGTATGGGGGTAGGTTATTCGGTACGGTGGAGTGATAAAATTAGTAAAGGGAAGGATATTCAGTAAGGTGGAGGGATATCTTCAGGTTGGTGGAGGTCATCTGGTACGGTGGAGTGATAACCATAAGTAAAGGTAAAGGGAAAGATATTCAGAACGATTGAGTGATATCTTCAGTACGATGGAGTGATATCTTTAGTACGATTGAGTGATATCTTCAGTAAAGGGAAGGATATTCAGTACAGTGGAGGTTAACGCTCACAGTTTTGATGAAATTTCAGCCTCTTAAAAAACCTCATGAAGGTAAATTCGGTCTTTCATCTAGATGGTAAAAGTATATCTTCACTTATCAAGAAGTTGGATTCATACAAAACGGAGAATAGTATTGAGAGAATGAAAAATATATATAAGTTAAATCCGAATAAAAAATGATTCCAAAAACCTACCTGGCATGGACCTGACACACGTGATTGAAAGGATTAGCACGACGAGGACTGATACACAATCCATGCTTTCGGTGATTTGAATTCCTAAAATAAAACATAAAACAGATTCAGTAATGTCTTAATTAGATTCAGTATTGCAAAAATTGTAAAATTCTTAAACAGTCTTCTTTACCCAAGGAGTTATTTCATAATCATAGGTGAACCAATACCCGAGGAAAGGGCTTATAAATATTGATACTAAAGAAGGATATTCTATAAAAGCCCTGATAATATTAATGCCAGCACAAATAAAAAGAAAGGATAAAATCTTTATTCAAACTAGTCGGCTCCAGATTTTATCATCAATTCTTTATTAAAGCATACTGACTAAGATACAAGTATCGTTTAGCAGTTCAAACTGTGATACTAAATGGTGTTAAACACGGTTCGCAGCTTAACGCACAAAATTCAGGGCTTCAAAATATACCGGCCTAAAATGGGGCCTTAAGACATTTTTTGTGTTCATGTGATATGTTTTTTATGTCTTTTTTATTCTCCTTTGCGTTTTCAGCGAAGAAATAGATTACAAAAAGGTGCTCTAAATTACTAATTTCATTGTCAAAAACAATTAGTTGATTAGTTATGATTGCTTTGTAGAACATTTTCAACAGTGCAATAATAACTAGCGTATGGTCCAATATATGTTATATAAGATACCCTGAAAAGAAGAAATTTGTATTATTACAGAGACAAACATGCCAAAAATGAGATATAATTAAAAATCGTAAAAAAAATAAAAAGCATACAGTCGTATATCTAACCATCCACGTGTGGTAGGCTTGAAATTGCTCCTTAACCGTCTTGATTAAAGAAGCGAGCGTAAGTTTTTATACTCCGTGACAACACATAGTATAATAGAAAATGTTGAAATTCAACTTACAAAGAAAGAAAGGGATATTATAGTTTATATTGTAAAAATTTATTACGACTTTTAAAACTAAGCGTTTTCTTTTTGATCTTAACTTTTTTATAAGAACAACCTTAATAAGAATACCAAAGTTAAAACTTTGGTCTGAATTTCTGATGTTTCCCAAACGATTTGAGAATGAATAATTCTAGCATCATCAACGTAAAGCTTGTTCCCAGAAAAGCGTTTTAAACAAATTTTGGAGAAGGGTAGAGAGCGAGACATCGATGAACAATCCCCTAAATAATAAGAAGTGGACAAGCTAAAATAAGAGCCAAGTGTTTTTTCAATAAAAAACGCGTATCAAGATATCTAATAAAATGACCATCCAGTAATGAAATCTTTAACTCTCATAAAAAGATGAAGATTCAAGATTTATTTGTTCCTGCTTTTTGTTTCTTCTAAGTAATCTCTTTTATCTTAAATATTGACTCAAATATGTATCCAACCAAACAAGGTGAATGAAAACCTTTCAGGTCATAATAAGTATGAAAGGAGTTTATGATTTCAATTCTAAAAAGATTATTTGTAGTATTAATTATTTTTTCAGAAGCCAAGCCTTTATTTTGTATTGAAATACATCGACTGAAGTTATGCGCTATCATAATAAAGTTATCGTCGCCAGAAAAATCGGAAGCATAGCGAAAACATGGTTGGGTTTCGTTTCGTTCTTTTTCGTACGTATCCGGGTGTGAGACGAAAAGTATACTGAGTGTGAGACGAAAAGCTTTAGTAATCCATGTTTTTACATTGCTTATTATTTTTCTGGCTATATTGAAGTTTTGTACCGATCAAAGACAATTCAAATAAAGTTTTTTTAGTTCTCCGAATGACGTCAGGCACCACAGACTGGGAGGTAGAAGTAACGTTTTATAAGAAACTTTATATAAAAATGTGTTAATCAGTAGACGTTTAGTCTGCTGACGACGAGAGTGCTCAATGCTATCAAAGCAGAGCGTTTAGAGAATATTTAGCAAAAAGTAAGCATTTTATGCTGTAGGGTAACTATTAGTTTCATGCTTCGTAAAATTATTGATAACCAACATAACGAATATTTACAGTCGTATCATGTATCATTGCTGTCATTGCTAATGAATTATTGCTGTCTGAAGATTGCATGAAGCATGAAACTAATAGTTACAGCATAAAAGCTTGCTTTTTGCTTTATATTCTATAAAATGTGTTATAACAAACAGACATCTCAGAGTTAGCAGAAGTTGGTCAACAAATTTTCCTTTAGCCTAACCTTCTTCATTTTTGCAATTGAAAATGTGAAAGATTCTAGAGCTAAAAGACATACCCTTAAAACGTGGAGTTGAAATAATGATGCTAATAAGCAAAAACGCTTATTGTCTTCTTAAGGTATTGGTACATATGCATATCTCTTAGGGGTAAGGGCTCACTGAATAGGTAACTTAATCTAAGCATTGATAGTTTATAGTCAAATAGACTAATAGGCTTACTATCATCTTTAAGAATTGGTTTATATGGTTTGCACAAAGGACCATACAAGGACCCACTGAATAGGTAAACTGATCGAGCAATGCGACGCTCTTCTTCTCGATGTGACCACACTTCAAGACTGCTTTTGCCGTTTTGCCTGGAGTTAAAGATGGCAAGTTCTCAAATTCTCTCCGAAACTTTATGTGACAAGTCTGAAGATGGATTCGAACCAAAAACCCTTTGAAGAAGGGTTAACTTATCTAACACTCAGCCATCCCCATTTGGAGTGGTTCAAATACTGTCTGAGCCTTGCATATTCCAGCTCGATAAAGGGTAGTTTAATAAAGCACCTCAAGAAACCTTCTTCGATCTATTTAGGTATTTTGGGAAAACTCCGAGTCCGAAAGAAACAGAAGATGATAAATGTAAATAGCAAATTATGAGAATAAGATAAAAGATGATAAAAAAGATAAAAGATAAAGTGACGTATGACACATTATCAATATAAGACAAGTGGAAAGACAGGTTGAGTTGCTCTTTTTAGATAGTTAGAAAACACATAGAAGATCGAGCGATGGGTTGTTTCTTTTCCAGCTCCGATATTTGAATAGTCCTAGTATAGATGAAGTTTGAGATCTTGTGAATATATTTGGTATTATGGTTGGTTCTCAGAATTCTTATCTTGAGCTAGAAATAGCCAGCCTCAGCTTGTTCTTAAATTTTGGTAAATTCGAGGCTCGGGTTGTTATAAATTGTTCTTCAAAGTAAAAGTTTATAAACGATTTTAGACAAACAGGGAAAGAGTGAAAAAATGGCACGAAAAAAGCTAACTCATTGAAATACGAGAAAAAATCAATTTACCAATCGAACACTCTAATGCAACTCTGGGCACAAAACTAATATATATTCTTAAATCTAAGCAATCTTAGCTTTGTTTTTAAAAATTTAAAAATAAGAGCTAGGGTTAGATTATAACCAAAAAGCTGACGTTTATGAAATATATCTTTTAATACGATAAACTTAACCAGATTGGCGTTACCAACCATTAAACAATACGAAACACAATTGTGGGCCGAGATACAGGAAAATTGGTTAATTTTCGGTGAGGTGTTATCAATATAATTCATTAGAAAACTAAAAACAGGTTAGATTATATCATTTTAGGTTATAAAAACGTTGAAAAACCTATATGCTATGACACTGTAAAACTCGGTAGGTATCAGTGGGTATCAGTAGGCAATAATTAGGTATCAATGGGTATCGGTAGAACTCAATAGGTATCAGTAGGTATCAGTAGGTATCAGTAGGTATCAGTAGGAATAAGTATTATATTAGTAGCTGCAATTCTATGCACCTGTAAACAAGCTGCTCGGTGCAAGAGATTTTGAATCGTGAGATTTCTCAACGACCAGGCTTCTAACTTATGACTCACGGGTTGGTTTGGAGGCAATCTTTTTCAGATCTAAAGTTTACGTAGCATGAATGGGTATGCAATCGAGCATACTCATACAACTATGTTTTGATAATTTGTTTGCTACCACGTTTCCTTTATTCAGCCCTTGTAGCTGGGGATAAAGAAGGGGTTAGATCACTTGACCCTTGTTGAAAGGGGTCCAGGGTTCGAAACCACCTTCAAACCTGTCATAAAGTGCAAGGAGAGAGATTGTCCGCTCTCTGTAGTTCCTGGCAAAAAAGCAAAGGAATGGCGAGGTGTGAACACATCGAGAGGAAGAGCCAGGGTCGTACTGCTTGATTAGTTTACTTGTTCAGTGTGCCATTTGCGCTTTGCAGATAAACCAATAATTTACGAAGATTTTAAGTGTATTTGCCTATCAACCTATCAACCTTGTAAGCATATACACAGCAAGTAAGCATAATAAACAACCCCTATGCAAACCTGTTTAACCCTTCGTAAGATAATAGATCGCCCTTTTTTAGCATGTCCACAACATTCTAGGCTGGATCCTGCGCTCCTAGAAAGGGGGGCGTAACATTCATACCTTAGGATGATATCACGAGCACATGATGTTTGATTGAGCCTATTCTATAGCTGATCTGCAAGATAACTCCTCTCATGCCCCCCTTGAAATCGGAGCTGAAAGCGTTTATTGGTATTAAAGTGTCATTGACCCCATGTAACACTTGCTTCTGGCTACCTCTACAAAGGTATTGCACACGTCACGAATTAACACGGACTGCTAACTTTGAAAAGCATACCAAGACAGAAACAAATTCATAAAAATAGCACCAAATGGTACCATGGCAACTGTTGATAGTTCTAACCACATGGAATGCCTGCTTACGCAGTAAGATTACACGGTGGTAATTTCTATTTTTCAGTGTGGTATTTTAGTTGAATCTTATTTCAGAGACAAATCTATATTCATAAGATAATCAAAAGTGGCATGAAGAATGGAAACATATCTCTTCTATTTACGTATGGTGCATGGAAACTATTGATAATTCTAACCAAATGGAATGCCTACTTACGCAGTAAGATTACACGGTGGTAATTTTCATCTTTCGGCATGGTATTTTCGTTAAATACAATTTCAGAGACAAATTTATCTTCATACAATAATCAAAAATGGCATCAAGAATTGAAACATATCTCTTCTGTTTACACATGGTGCGTGGCAACTGTTGAAAGTTTTAACCAAACGGAATGCCTGCTTACGTAGTAAGAACCGTTTACACTAGAACGGATCCAAATGGATACGGATCCAATTTAAAACCGTGCCCATATTTGCTAGCGTTTACACTGGAACGGATTCATTTCAGATCGCGTTTACACTGGAACAGATCCACAGCCAGGTCCAGCCCCGTTTTCAGCACTTTGACCCGAATCTAATTACAAAACAAAGCGAAATTTTCCTTGCTGGCGATCCATGTCGTTAGGGAACGGTTGCAACTGTTTACACTACACCTAAACGAGCACGGATCCAAATGAGTGTACCTTGGAAAGCGATCCCAAATGGGTCCAGATAGCAGACCCAAATGGGTACGGATGCACAGGTCTAGTGTAAACGGGAGGCCTATCTGTGCTAGTTTGGGTACGGATCCATCTGGATCCGTGCTAGTGTAAACGAGGTCTAGTGTAAATTACACGGTTGTGATTTGCATTTTCCATTGTGGTATTTTGTTGGATCGAACTTCAGAAAAACCCCTACAGAGCTAACAGTCAAGGTTTATGGGCGTGAATGGTAATGCAAAAAAGATGTCCAGGCAGGAGGGTGATCATATAATCAAGTATTACCAAATGTGGCCTAAAACACATGAGGTATAAACGTAAAATCACAATTTTCCATCATCAACTAGAATATTGGCCCAGCATTGGAAGTTTCTTGAAATGACCTTTTATTTTCTGTTATCAATGAAAACTATATTTAACCTACAACTTCTCCTCTTCAGGCAGAAAAAAACGAAATTGAAATACAATTAGCCAAAATCATGTTAATAAATTGATGAAGGCTATATGCCAGAGTACAAAAGGGTGTAGTCCTCTTAAGCTGAAGCCTGGATATTCCGCTTAGCATTGTGAATGATGCCGTTACTGCTTTACTAGTAATCTGAGCACTGCACGGGCATGCTCATGTGCATTGAAACCAAACCTTGGATGGTCTATGGTGGGGATGGCCGAGTGGTTAGATTTGTTCAAAGGGTCCCGGGTTCGAAACCACATTCAGACCTGTCAAAAAGTGTGAGAAGAGAATTAGCCAGCTCTCTGTAATTCCAGGCAAAAGGCAAAAGGAATCACGAGGAGTGGTCACATCGAGAGAAAGGACCAGGGTCGCACTTCTCGATAGTTTTCCTATTCAGTGGGCCCTTTACGCCTAGCACATACCTTGCGAGGATAATAAGCGTATGTGCCTATCAACTATCTTACCATGGTCTTCGGCTCAGCCCTACCTTTAGACGTATCACAAAATATAAAATGAGAGAAATCCTCGGCTATCTTAAGTCTCAGAAAAAAATACAAGACGCATCATAATACATGTACTCTTCGCCAAATTTTCAGTTGACCATCTCAAAAATCAATAATGTAAGAAGATAGTAAGTAAGCTTGTTTGTCTATAAAAATGCCATCTGATACCATTATCATTAGATTTGAATGGCTAGGAAGCATTTTGCTTCATTACTTTGCTTGAGTCTTGATGTTGAAATTGCATTCACCGTGCACAAAGTTTGGTTGAATTGTATTAGAAACTGATTTATCATGAACTCAAGTGTTGCAAATTGGATTATTTGCTGAAATATCTTAATATGTCTGGAAGCCGTGTATACCTACGTAAAATATCTTGATTTGATTTATTCGAACTAGAATAAATCGAACAAACAGAAGAAGAGAAGCATTTGGTTCAGTGGCTCAACGATGTCAATTAAGGTGAAACAGTTATAAGGCACAAAGGCTTGTGCTCTGCCAAGGTTGGAACACTGACCAAAAAAAATTAGCAAAAGGCTTCCAAACCATTAATTTCTATCAACTATGCTGATACCTACCTATGCAACGAGATAGCAGAGAGCTTAAAAGAAGATGAACAAAATTGCCAAGACTGCAATATTTTTATTTGCTTCCAAATTTCAGCATCAATGAACTCTCGTGCGTATCTAGTTGTCAGTATCAATTGCAGTATCAATGAAATTTCCTTTTTCGGCTTTCCTTCAAAAATAATGAAGTGGTCCTCATGCTCTGCATTACTTTTGAAACTAATCTCTGGCGTCCAGCCCTTATGCTCTTCAAAACTGGCAAGGCTGGGTAAATCTAGCTCGATTCTAAAGCAAACCATACAAAAAATACAAGTGTATTGGGACATTTTTTCAAAACTAACAAGCCTGGATAAATTTTGCTCAATTTCATTGCAAATTTTAAGGGGGATGGATTGTTTGAAAATATAATCAACCTGGATAAATCTTGCTCGATTTCAAAGTAAATATAAAATGAAATGGATTGTATGATAACATTTCTAAAAACCAACGAGCCATCGCAAATGTTAAAAGGAATTGATGTTACGGTGTCTTTTTTGAAATACCAACAAACCTGGGTAAATGCAGCTCAATTTCAAAGCAAATATAAAAGGAAATGCGAATTTATCATGACAGCTCTCTATTCAAGCTAGCCTAACTTAACTGAAATCGTATTCAACTAAACTGGAAAAGTTGAGCAACTGAACCCAGAGTTTTCTATTCTACTACTTGTCCGATGTATTCTTTTTACAAAATAAATCATATTGAGACTTTTAGTAAATAATGGGTCTGACAACATTTCTGTTAATTTGTACTGTCATATTGTAATGAATCAAAGACGAGTTCTATATCCAGAGTATAACAAAAAATTAAACAAAGGCTTCCAGACCATTCGCTTTAAAGACTATGGTTTTAGCAGCAAAAATCCATAGTTAACAAAAAGGGTTTCCAAGAAAAAAGTTTTTATCAACCAGGCTGCTTTACCAACTCCTCTGAAGTATTCTCCATCAAATACATAACATAATATCACTTATTATTATAATATAAAACCAAATATTAAGTAATATTCTGTTTAAAAGAAATCGGTATAAAGAGGGTTTTGATCTAGATTACCAAGTCCTCTCAAATATTCTCTAACCAATACGTAATATATATAATCATTATAACAAGATAAAAACATAAGTAATATTTTTACCTCCAACGAAAATGATTTTCTTGCTCTATGTATCCAAAAGCGAGCAACACTTCTATTTAGTCTGGAAGCAGAAGAAAGCTTCACAAATTACTTATCCTGTAGAATAACTCAATATTTCTATTGAAGTGCAAAACAAGCACCTCTGATTCCCACCAAGTCTTAATTAAAATTGTGATCGAATAAGGCTGACAGAGCTTTTATTCATTCTGGTCAAGAAAGACTTCAGCTGTTAGATCCCAGATAAGTATCTGTAATCCTAAAGAGCCTACAACTTCAAACTTCAATATTGTTCTAATTTCCTTGCTATTGTCTCTTTTTCAAACATCACGAATAATAGGAAGAAAATTTTCATTCGAATCTTAGTTGAAACAAATATATCTTGTGAGAGTTTAGGAGGTCGTTTGTTATGTTGCTTCAAGGAATCAACGGAGTTTTGTGAGTAAATAAACAAACCACACCAACGCAGATGCATATTTTAATTGACACCTAAGAGTCATTTTAATGATTTTGAAATTTTGAATAGTATGTCAACAAAAACATAAACAAAAGATGTCATTATCAGTAATAAAAACTTTATTGTTTTTTCACAGGCATATAGTAATTAAGATAAGATACTCTTTAAGACTAATGAAATATTTCTTGTGAAATTTCGCATATCGCAACGTAATTTCAGGAAATTTTAGGAATAAGTTTTGAAATTTGAGGAGAAGCAGCATTTGGAAGTTCATTAGCAGTAATTAGTGTGAATGAAAATGACTTGAACAAGACTCGAACCCACAACCTCTAGATCTTTGCTCTAGTGCTTTACCACTGAGAAGCAAGAGCCTTAAGTGCTGTGATGCACCGTGGTAGACCACTAGGGTAAAAATCTCAAGGTCGTAAGTTCGAGCCTGCTCAGGTAATTTTCATTCACAGATTATCTCGATACAGTTTTGAAATGATAAAAATCTGCGCACGCGTCCTAATCAAACGAATATAGATTTTGTACTACAGATATCTTAATCAATATAAAAGGGCATTTTCGGTCTCAACTTTTGACAATTAGCACTTTAATTGAATCAACGAATTGCAAAAGACATTTTTGGTCAATTCATTCATAAATTTAACAAGGATAGTTCTGGAATAGTCATTTGCCATCCTACCCCATACCTTATTCAAGGGTCCGGTGTCAAATCTAATGATTTTGGGCAGTTATGTTTAGTAAAGTGTGCGATTTTCATAATATTTCATCGAATTACTTTGAATTTTCATGAATTTATCATTTTCACTCGATTCATTGGTTGGCAGTGCAAAGGTATATAATCAGACTAAATTTTAGTTCATACTACCTTTGCAGATACAATAATGCATCAATTAAACACCCCTTTGAATAAAGATCCTCTTTTTCTAAAATGGTTCAATAAACGCCTCCCTCTAATAGACGCCTAAAAGTAAAGGGGTGTGTATTTGAAACACACCAAACAGTTATCTAAATAAACTTACTGCTATATGCTCCTTTGCTTTGTTTTGTAATATATATGATATGTATAATATAATAATGAGTGGCTTCACTCACTCTCAATATGCGACTTATCTAGTCGTTGCTCAGAGTTTCATGGTGTAAGTGCAGTCATCGTTACATGTTTTTGATAGATTGCTTGAGAAGCATGAGGGTTGAATTGAGATTAATTAAAAAAACGAGCCCCATATCAAATGCTTGTAAAAGTTGGTAAACAGTAAACTTGAAATCAGTTGAGCAAACATCATGTGCAATCCGTGAGAAGTTTCTTGAATTAAAATCTATCTACCTTAGATATGCTACTTGTTTGCTTTATCTCTTGCAAATTAACTAAACACTCTAAACTAATGACAATAGTTGAATAATAATAGTTAAGTAAGCCAAACACTCAAACTAATGATGATAATGAGAACAATATTCAATATTTAGACAGGAAAACTGCCATGACATACATGAAAAACAAACATTAGTCTACTTTACGTGCTCTCCAAACTCTTCGATCATGTCAAAATATGAATTGATAAAATCTCTTCAAAATCAGGTATGTGCTGCCGTTGTTCATACTTCCAATCTATTTCTGTTTAGCTGTCTATTGGAAGTCAACAGTTTTGAGTACCTCGTATTTGAGCCTAAGATAGTAATCCCATTGTCTCTATTAATAAAAGATGCACTGATTTGATTAAATTTGTAGTTTGATAAGTTTCAATCGTGGTTGGCGGTTAGCCCTAAGATAATGAGCGAATAAAATGGATAAAATCCATATTATCAACAATAAACAGTATTTTGCATTTCAACTACAAGCTCTGTAACATTTCAATGACTAGCTGTCATGTAGCAATCAGCTAACGTTGCTGAAACTTATATTAAGGAGAGACAGACAAAAGACGTTTTTCTGGATTGTCTTTTAAGTATCAAAAGGCGTAAAAGAACCTTTGAGGTATTTTTTCTTTCTTTTTTATATTCATCTAAAGATTTCAAAGTAATAAGATACGGTAATATAACATGTACCAGTCAAAGCAGGAAAGGACCATCTGGTCCCCCTATAACTGGCACTCGCAATTCAGTTTAAACTATCAAGTTACAAAAAAAAAAAATTAAAAAAAATGCTACTTTCTGTTACCAAATGCTACTACGTATGATATTTGTAGATGTGCAATTCATTCATACTCTTTGTTTTTTCAATAAATGCTTTTCAGCTTCAAGAATGAATCGACTTGTCATAACATTCAACTTGCTGTTTCCAAATAGAAGTAATTTACACAAGGTATTCGTATCGAGATTCTTGATATTCAAACCTGGAAGATCATTGAGCTGACCTAAGAGATCTCGGTGCATTGGATTCGACACGTGACAGTGCATGACATAGTGGTCTATGTAAGTATATAGTGTGTGGTAGCCAAAGCAATTATGAGAAGTTTGAAGAATTGACACAAAACAGACGGAAAACGTTCGAGTCATGGCTAAATCGATTGCTAGCTCGATTAAAAAAATGACCCTCCGATTTATTTCTTTGACAGGGTTCGGGTATCAAACGCTACCTAGTTATTGTTTGATGCAAGAGATTCTATACAGCATGGGTGCTAAATCACCATTTACTTAAACTCGTATGTTCTATTGCAGGCCTCGGTTCTGTTGGTGCGGCTTTGGTCGGACCAATTTTTGGGCTGAGTCACCCTGTCTTTTAAAAAAATAATATTGCTCCATAAAAAAATTAGATTTTTACGGTAAATTTCGGTAATTTCTAGGTAAACTCAGATTTGAAAAGGCACCAAATTGCATCTGAGAGAATTTAGATTTCAAAATATTTCTGGAGTACGCTCCAGACCTACTGGTTTATCTCGAACCGAACCAATTATGGACAGCTTCCGCCGGGCCTGTATTGGGCAGTAATTTTCAGTTAAAAAGTTCGTGGCACAAATGGGTGCAAAAGTAATCCAGGACATCATTACTATAGCTACGTTCCATCACCCTTACTCCTTCTCGACAGATGTGGGTATTCATGTCTACCAAGAATGAAAGGAAACAATTTTCTTTGACATTGGTCGAACATATACACCCTGTTTCTGATATTATATATAAGGACAAAACTGGTACCTTTTTCATGAAGATTGATCGTTTTTCATCCATGGGAGTATTGAGCAAGAGGAAAGATGAGTATAGAGAATGATCAGGGTAGTAAGAATCTGGAATAACAGCCCAAATAGGCAATAGTTTGACATTCATCGTGACAAACATCGAACTAACAAAGAGTTTTGGATAATCATTCTTCAGTGCCCTGTCCAATGCAGGGTCTATGTACGTATACGGAACTGCATCTGAGGAAGGTGAAAATATCACTAAAGTACTAAGAGTTTAACCTTGAAAGTAAATGCGAGGTTTGCCAAGTCTCGACGGCATTGCAGAGGGGTTAGATCACTCGACCCTTGTATAAAGGGTCCCAGGTTCGAAACCACCTCCAGATCTGTCACTGAGTGCGAGGAGAGAATTTGATTTACCAGCTCTCTGTATTTCCAGGTAAAAAGGCAAAAGAAATCACAAGGTGCGGTCATATCGAGAGGAAGGACCAGGGTCGCACTGCTTGATAAGTTTACCTATTCAGTTGGCTCTTGGTGCTTTGCACATAAACCAATACCTTACTAACATAGTAAGCGTAGTTGCATATCAACGATCAATACACTGCTTAGATTAGTCTACCTATTCAGTGGGCCCTTTGTGCTTTACACATAAACTATCAACTATCATCGCCAATAATCAACTTAAACCCTATCTAACTAGGCACAGGGTCACATCAAGTCTTAGTGAAGGAATAAGCCTCCGAGAAGGTGGCCTAGCATGCAAAATAAAAGTTAATTCACTCATTCAGCTAAAATTGCCTCATTGAGCTATACTCTGAATGGTTTCATAAACAGGTGCGTATTAAACACACCACTTCAACGTGTAAACATTACACAGCACACTCATAGACATCTTCAATACAATTGATAATAACAACAAACATTTTGAATGAGAGAATTCTTAAGATGATGATAAATATTATATAAAAAGTAGCAGCTTTGTTTGATCAAACTTGTGTGTAGTTGCTAAGTGGGTTGATAAATTTGCATAGCGATATAAAGGGAAACTGTTTGATATTAATATTGAAAAATGGGCGGAAGGCTGTTTTATGTGTTTAACAACAAACAATTGACTTTCAAGAGCATTCAAATGATGTGCGCTTTTTAGTTTGTTGTTCAAGTTTTGTAATAAACAGTGAATGGAAGTCAGTCGGCATGCTTTAAGCTCTGTTTGGGTTTTAAGGAATACAGGTTTTTAATCTAGCCAAAAATATTGGAAATATTGAAAACATAGCACTCTTTTCAAACCCATACAAGGAACTCTTTCAAAAGCCATATATAGAACTCTTTTCTAAATCATTTAAGGAACTATTTTCAAAGCTATACATCGAACTCTTTCCAAAGCCTTATATGGAACTTTTTATCAAAGCCATATATAGAACTCTTTCCAAAGCCTTATATGGAACTTTTTATCAAAGCCATATATGGAACTCTTTTCAAAGCCATATATAGAACTCTTTTTAAAGGCATGTATAGATCCCTCCCAAAAGCAATTTATGGAACTCTTTTCAAAGCCATATATGGAACTCTTTTCAAAGCCATATACAGAACTCTTTCCAAAACCTTATATGGAACTCTTTATCAAAGCGATACATCGAACTCTTTTTAAAGGCATGTATAGAACCCTCCCAAAAGCAATTTATGGAACTCTTATCAAAGTCATATATGGAACTCTTTACAAAGCCATATATGGAACTCTTTTCAAAGCCATATATAAATCTTTTTAAAGCCATGTATGAATTTCTTTCCAAAGCCTTATATGGAACTTTTGGAGAAAGGAAGGTAGAGTTGAAAACATAGCGAAACATAATGACTGCTAGAGCTTTACGTTTGACACTAGTAGTGCGGTCAAATGAGAAAGAGATATTCTGCAACAATATATAGTTGCCGAAAATGCTAAAATAAAACTTCGAAGTCTCTAAAGTCAATTGAATGAGTAGCCTTAATTCTGTTCCATCTTTTAGACTTTAGACAGGATTTCCAATCAGGAATCTCAATCCACCACTAGGCATGATCATTCGTTAGGTTTCATTCTCATTCTCTTGCCTGCTTAGCTACTACTACTACTACTCTTGCCTGCTTAGCTACTACTACTCTACTCTATTAGCTACTACTCTGAAGAGCGTCAGGACGCAGAGTTTAAGCAGTTATTTTGTTTCACTATGTTTACGATTTTCCTCACCATCCTCAAGTTCATGAGTTAGTTCATCCATTCACAAACGTTCAACTTTTCATCCTAAGAGATTTTAATCCAACTGTCACTGAATGGTTATGAGAGGTTTTCATTTCACCTCAGCAAATTTATGTTTGAGTTTCCTACCAATTACATCGTATAGCACCGGTCTAATTAGATCGATTATACCTTTAACTTGCATGAGGAGTAATCAACCACCAGCCCGTATTCATTATCTTTATCTATTTACTGTTTGATATTTCAGGGGGTTATACTGATATTTTGCTTCTTTTGTACAATATTTGGTATCGGTTTAGGGTTATCTATGTGTATTTTACATTGAATAGATAGAATATAGATATTTTGTAGATATACAGATAAAGATTAATTCATTACGGTTTCACAGAAAGTTTCAGGAGAAACTTGTTCTGAATTCTAAAATTTCTATTGCAGTATGAAATTATGGAATGGGCTTCAAATTTGGAAATGATTAAATGCGAATGGATAATTATGTCGTTACTAAATAAGATTGAAAGATAAATGGCTTAAATCACTTCTACAATTCAAAGTAATGATTAAAACCTGCTTTGTTGAAGCTTGTACTTGTCAAGTTTGTTAGAATCATTTATAAAATTTGGGCCTTCGCTAAGTCTCACTAGTTCTAGATTCTCATGTTACACTTTCCCAGTGCTTAACAATGTAACTCATGATATGTTTTAATACTTTTAGTAATTTCTAACTTTGAATTGGATTCTAAATTATTTGAATGTTAGCTACAGCTGTTCTATATAACCAACTTAAAACTAATGCATAGTAATAAACGAATAATCGTGAAAATAATGCGAAAGCAAATTTAACCAAGTTTATGAAAAATCATATAATATCATGATCAATAATACGTCTCGTTTGTCTATGCTAGATCAAGGGTGCTTATGGGTAGAACGATATATACAGGAGTTGTCTAATCATCAACATGAATGCATGAAACTCTGAGTAACAACAAAGATACGTTTCCTTTCTGAGATTTTCTCTTTGTACGATGAATGATGATAACTAATGAATCATCAGATATAGTAGACTGATGAAGGTATTTTACAGAAAGCTGTTGAAACTGTACAGTTCTTGTAAATATTCATTCTATCTGCATTCATTAAATATGGTTATTAGTTATTTTATCTAATCAATAAAAATTAAGACACCTATAACATAATAACCTTAAAGCCTTGACTGCCAAAATACAACCATATTCAATAAAAAAGACATCAACTTACCCAGTCAATTTATCGTTGTGCTTTTATGACGGGGCACCAACTCGTGGACGGCAAGCAAGGTGAAAATCGAGAGTACAGCGTCCCCCTTTTCCCTGAAAGAAATAATAACAAGCTCAACATGTTGATTTTCAACAATCTTTTCCCATTGGATGATTTCATAATGACGTCAAGGAAAATGGTAAGAAGTGGGTTCAAATTTTTTCACAATATATGTTTTCAAAAGGTTTTATTTTGAAATTCTGAAATTGTCAATATTTGTTCAGCAGCTTTTATTTACCATGAATATTCATGCAAACGTGCACAGTCCAGAAATATTGCAAACCTTCCTCTGGTCATTAACACATCACAGAGGGGGGGGGGGGGGGGGGGGGATGCTGGGAGCAAAAAAGTAAAAATTTGGTTTAGGGCCTTATTGGTGGTGGTGCCATGCCATACGGACATTTAGTGGCTCACAGGGAAATTTCTCGGTATCCCGATTGGCCAGCACGCCCTACCACCAACCCTTCCTCACTTTCAGTTGATAAAGTGGACCTAGTTTGTGTTCAGTGGTGGGCTTCTGAAAGGTGCCATCACGTTATTAATGGAACCAGTGGTTGGTTTCATACACATAACTGGCATGAATGTACGAAAATAAAAGTGGAGCATGAAAATGAAAGAAAAACGAAGATAGAATAAAAGAATTAGAAAAATTCAAAAGCTGAATATGCTCATTCAAGCTACCTTAATCAATACTTTAACTTTTCAACTAAGCAACTATCTACTGAGGTGGCTAGCTTGGGTTTGTTACATTTAGCGTTTAATTTCTCAATTTAAAATTCATTATTCTTAATACTCCATTCTTATTCCTTTTGATATTCTTATTCCTTTTGATACTCCTTTTGATACTCCATTGTTATTTTTCTCATACACTCTTTATTTCGATAAGCAGTTTGACTTTTGCTCGAGCCACAAAGTTATTTCAATATTTTGTAGTTCAAGCTCTAAAAGTTGCTTAACATTTGCTCGAGTTGTGAGAAGTATACAAAGCATAACCATCCACTTATATACCCTGAACCGGTTTAATTCATGGTGGACATGTAAGGAAAAATTCGGAGTTGCCAAATAAATCATTCTAGGATTCGATTAACAATAAAATCTTCTACAATGAAGCAAAGCTCGGCACTTTCAGCTTAGTTTCTTGGCAACTTTGATGCTCAATCTATTTCATCGAGCCCTGGCGATTCTTATTGATTTGCTAATTCCAGGTCTTGTTACTTGGTGACTTATTGCACATTGAAAAGTATATTCAAGTAAGGAACATTCATAGCATTCAAAACATTTCATGCTAATAGCCATTCCAGAGTTATAGTAAGTTTCTTGAAATGAAATTAGGTATATTGGAAAATAAATGAAACAGTTTATGAAAATATGAGTTAGTAAATGAAAATGAAAATTAGCTGATTTACCTTGGATCTCCGTTGTTCCGTTGTTATGGACTGTTCTCCTGTAAAGACGAAGAAAACCTTGCTGTTATGCAAGTAAACTAAAACAGTGATACCGCAATAGAATATCACAAAAGCTGAGCACTGAAGTGAATGCTGTATAACACAAATACATAACAAAACAACGGGGGATGATTTGGTTTGCTTTCAAAAAGGCTATTAAGCCTACGAATTAATTCAAAAACAACAAAAATGGGTATATATATACGATGACTAATCAGCGGTTTAACTGCGTAGGGGTGAAAAGTGGCTACAGCTTTTTTTAAAGGTGCACTTTGTTTTTTCAATAAGCAACTGGTTTCAGCCGTTTCAGTTGCTTAATTTTTTAATTTTTTCGGATTTTCAGCCCAACAAATTGTTTATCAGTTGCTTGAGTTTTGGAAAACAAACAAAGTACGGCAACAACGAGATATTTATGGTATTAAAAGCTACTCTAATCAATGGTCCAAGAGCCTTGCGTACCAGACAATTTCATGAAATAGAGTAAGAATATAATTCCGAGGAACATCTTTCCGTTTTTGATACTTAAAAATCGAGAAAGAGCAAAACATAGGCGGTGTTATACTGAATATTTCGACAATTTATCATGTCATTTTCAACAGTCCGCCTATTTTTTGCTCTTTCTCGATTTTTAAATATTAAAAACGGAAAGATGTTCCTCGGAATTATATTCTTACTCAATGGTCCAAATGTAAGAGGAAAATAGAACATGGCCCTTTTAAATAAGAGATCTGAAATAAACAAACAAAGCTCTCGAATTTCTAGCATGGTTGCTTGAACTTCTTGCTGCTTCATTCATTTTATTTAGCCCTGAGTTGCTAATCATTAGGCCATTTCAGCCCTGGTTACGCATTGACTTGTTGTGTATTGAAAAAAGGTGTGCTCTTCTATGGGCTATCGAGGCTCTCGAATGGCTGGGAAAATAAAAACTCCAGCAGCACAAATTTTCTAAACAACTTAGAAATTGTGGATGGAGTATAAAGCCTACTATCTTCAGTTATGTTTTGTATTTTAAGTGAGGTGTGCTCTCAAAAATATCAATTCTCAATCTGTTCTAGCAACCAGGAACGTGGGAAGCATTCCAAACATAGGGGCACAATGCTTTAATAGCACTGTTTAGGGAAATTTTCTGAAAGTGAAAGGGTACTTCCTTGCCTTCTGCAAGAAGAATGTGTCCTTTAAGCAATATTTTCTTGAGAAGTATACACGTTTTCTTCTATAAGAAAGTCACAAATGTTCTCAGCACTGAGACTTTCTTCAAATTTATTTTGTTTTCTTCTGTTGAAAAGGATAAAACAAAATAAGTACTGTTTTTACAAGAAATTCCAGTACAAGATTCTTAGGAAGTACTTTCTGATAAAAAACGTGTATCAGCTAAGACACTGCAGAAGCGATGCGGATCTCAAATTCAAGAGTAATGACCGTAAGCGCATCTGATAAAAAACAAAAGTAGATGCTAACTGCTTCGCTGAGAAGTTTGAAAACATTACAACTCCGTATGAATGACTAAGAACATAGCCTGTACTGTGCAAGGAACAAACCACTTGCAGAAGTATATTTACCAGACTTCAATACACTTTTCAAAAGGTTAGTGTCTGTGACGCAGGCTGCTATAAGAACAACGATAGAAAAAAAATATCTTAACTCTGATCGTTAAAAGTACTCTGTGTGATAATGCATGAAAACAATTTAAGGACTGATTAGCCCCTCGCTTTGTTATGTGTAATGGTATAAACTTACATATATAAACTAAACTTATCCCATACCCAAGGATAAGATCATCATACATTATTGGGAAAATTAACACTAGATGTTGCAAATGCTGTTCCTTATATTTAGTATCATTATCATTGGAACATTATTAAGTATTGAAATATTTTCCTTTGCAGCTATTGCTATCAAAAACAAGGGGCAAATCACAACCTAAAAGATTTCGTACGCTTTTCTTGGAAACCCTAATGTTCTGATAAAATCCCTGTGAATCCCTTTGTTTTTGACGAAATCCCGTAGACTTTGAAGGGAAGAGAAATTACTCTTTTCAAAATTTCTTGAAATAGAAAAATGGAGAAAATGGGCAAGCCTGGAAGCAGATGAAAGGGAACAAAGATCTATCATCTTTTTATTTTGCCTAAAAGCCAGATAACATATTTTCAAATTAATCTAATACCTCTTTGAAATGATAGCTGGCTGTATCAGTTGATTACTTTTGCACCAATCTTAGAATTCTTTTTATAAAGTCACTTGCTTCTTGTTCCACAAGACGGTGAGACTGCTTGTTGGAATGTTCGTATCATCGAATGCCTCTTCGATAAACCATGCAGCTCTTTTCACGAAGGTACTAAAAATGAAATCTCATAATTTGCCTTTTGGGATTCTAAAATCTCCTTCAAGAGGAAAGATTTGGTGTTAAAAACAGGCAGGAGCAAAAATTTGAATACTGCAAGTACAAAACTCATTGTAAACTGGTATTTGTACCAAATAAAGAATTAACAACTTAGTCCTGACAATAGCCTAACACTTTTACAGTGAACAAAAGCAACCTCTGTAATTAACGTATGTATGCCAAAAGCATGATCTAATGAGACCTTAATTGCCCTAATTAACACTCTACCATCTTGATAATAAACAGATGGTTAATGATCCTAGTAATCAACGTTTGGTGCCAACTGAACGATAGGTATTTGCCATGACCGTTCGTTTATCAAACACACACAATTGTGTCAAAGGGCGTTGCCAGAAGCTCAACAATCGACACTTAGAGCATTTATTTCTTGATACTAACCCATAAAACATTGACAAAATTTCAATATGTATATTTGAGAAGAAGCAGGTTTTTTAAAATCAATCGAGATAATTTGTGAGACAGTGAACTAGCGCACTAGAATACGAATCTAGATGATGGCTTCCAGGGTCGTGGGTTCGAGTCCTACTCGGGTCATTTTCATTGCAACAAATTATCTCGATGAAATACACGCTTTTATTTTTATAAAGAACCTTTTATAAGGAACCTACATGTAAAAGGTCGAAAAAATAAAAGGAACTTTTACTACTAAAGGTCAAATCACTAAGGAACTTTATAATTTTGCATGTATTCATTTGGTTTAGATATGCAACTTCTCTAATGACTATGTAAGTAACTTTTACGTTTTATAGGCCTAGCCTAAGCTTCTTTGTGTTATAACATGTTTCATGTTTCCTTATTACGAGTTCATTGCAAAATGTTGAATTTTAATGCTTTTCTTGCGTTGGTACTTATTCTTATCTACTAAATGAGTACTTAGAATTAAGGAACTATTAAGGAACTTTTAGTACTACAAAGTGGTCAAAAGAGGTCTCAAAATAAGGAACTTTTAGTACTAGGCCCTGAGCTAGGTTTCTTATAAAAAAAAAGCGTGTATGTATAAAATTTCCTTCAAAGGAGGGAGTCCCGGGGCCCCCTCTAGCAGCATACCTGATAGTAAACTAAGATACTGTTATTACTTCTTCAGTGCATCTTTGCTCAGTGCGATTTTCTCCATTGATGAAGTGATTAATGTCAATCGTTAAAGAGAAATCTTTTGACAAGGATAGTTTGTCTTCTTTTCTAGGTTTTAAACTTCACCAACTCTGATTTTTCTTGACAGGACAAGATTCGAGCTACTGTACAGTTTTCGTTTTTTTCTTAGTAGACCCATAATCTAAAAGCCGCAAATATTGATATATCCAGAAAATATTGCCCAAGATCCGAATTTTTCGGAGGGGGTAACAATTCTATCAGGGGGAGGGGGCAATAATCATCAAATTCTTTAGTTCTTACATGTATAATTTGTTTTTTCAATTGTCTTGAAACAATAGTTGTTGCCATAGATAGAAATATTTGGCCTGAGAAATCATAAGCACCACGAACACAAATTAGGTAGCACATTACCACTGATTTATAATAGGTGGTGCCCACCTCCCCCCTCAGGGCACACCTACGTATCTAAGTAAAAAGTCTAGACACGGACTCCCGCGCACTTACATAACGAGTTATCCACCCTCGCAAACTGTTCTGTTTGTAGTGACGCACTGTTGAAATATTAGAAAACTTGACAACCAGAAAATAGTTAAATCTACAAAAGACAGAGGGAGCTGCTCATTTATAAAACAACTCAGAATTAGAATAACAACTCTGTATAAGAATCGAGTCTGGAATTCCACTTCTTAAGATAAGGTAGAAATATGGATCAGTAGCAAAACGAGATAAGAAACTCATATGATAAGAAACTTGTTGTAAGGACCTGTTTACATGGTGGTAGGGTCACCCTTCTAGCTTCTAGGAGAGTCACCCCACCAGATGAGCCTAGCCCCAACTCCTTTTTACATGAAAATTCTACAAGCTAAGATAATTATTGTTATTCATTTATTTACAGATGGTAGCGATGATAGTCATGAATAAACTAATAAATACCAATTATTATTCACACTAAAATGTGAAAGCGATTATAAGAGCATAGTATATAATTCAGGTAACGCTGGATATACACATCATCTGCAACTATCGCAACTACAATTTCCTCCTCACCAGGTCTGAATCAAATTTTTGAATTGTTTTGGGGTTGAGCCGCTTTTGTCGTGTCAGACAACGTGCTCCACAAAACGCTTCCTCTAGTTGATAGGGAGTTGTTCCTATAAACTAATGGATGATCCTAAGAATAGGTTATGAGCGTATAAGAAAGCTTGTGTTTTTTGCCTGCGAAAAGCAATGAATAAGAGACCCTCCCCTAGGGTCACCCTGTCTGGAGCGTTAACATGGCTTGCATCAACAACATTTTAGCCTTTCTTACGATATTACACCTAGGTAGACCCCTCCTGACATGTAAAGTATACCAGAGAAAACAATAGATGAGGGTGCCCCCTTAGGGAGTGACTTAACCAGCATGTTAACAGGCCCTAAGAAACCCACACTCTCGAATCACTAAAATTTAAGAATTTCGAATGCAGGAAAATATTTTCTAATATTTAAGAAGTAAGAGTTACTGTAGCTATTATTTGTTTTAAGTGTAGGAGTGAGCTTAAGTTGTGTTTTACCAATGGTACAGTGTTCCTACATATACTTCTAAATGAAGCCTGAATAAAAATATGACCAACAAGCTTCAGCATCAGAGACGGAATAATGAGAAATACAACTATTTCATTAAAATGAGAGGAACTTAATAGACGCAAGCAACACCAAGTTAATACAAAAGTCAAAATACCTTCCACGCTTCAACTGAATGTATACACCAAAACAGCGCAGGCAACGTAGAAAAATATAGATAAATTTTAAATCTCTTCAGCCACATCAAGAACTGAATTTCAAGATCCAAGAAAATTATTTGTATTTCCATAACAAGATAAACGCCCTCGCATACAGTTAGGATGTAGCAACGCACTGTGCAACATTCAAAAACTAAACCACAGGAAGGTGAATGATAGTCAAATCTATAACTGTTTTGGAAGGTGAAAGAATGAGGGCATTGAATGTAAAGTCCTTGTTGTTTGGAGCTTAAAATTCTGTATTTTAATTGAGAGGTCAGGGAAACGGCAGCCGGGAAGGAGTGCAGAAAAGCTATGTTTGATCGTGGTTTAGCTAAATAAAAACTGATACGGTTGAATGGTATCCTTCCACAGTATTGAACATCCTCTGATACTAATGGTATCCCCCCCATAGTACTGAACAACCTCCACAGTACTGAACAACCTCTACAGTACTGAATATCCTCCACAGTACTGAATATTAACCCCTCCACCACAGTACTGAAGGGATCCCCCCACAGCACCGATTGCATCCCTCCACAGTATTGATGGTATCCCTCCACTGTACTGAATGGTATCCCCGCACAGTACTGTACTGTTGGTATTCAGTAGCATGTGAAACTCTGAGAGGTGTATAGGGTGTTAAAGATAGTGCAGGGATTATGAAATCATATTTTGTTTCAGATTTTATGAAAGCTCTAATATGCACATTTTTACTGTACCTAAGTTGAACATCCAAAAAAAGACAAACGAACTCTATTTCAAATGGTATGATTAGATACATTCATATTAAATAAAAAAAATCACATTTAATAAAAGAATTCATTAGAATACATATTGTGTATGTTACTGGGAAGTTTAGGGCGCATAAATAAAGAACAAGCGTCAGATATATCTATTTTAAGGGCTTAAGGTAAGATATAGTTTCTTTTTGTAATGTAATAAATTATGCTTTCTATTTTCTATTATATTATACAGTGCGACCCGAAAAAAAACTCTCAAACTAAATGATTGAGGAATATTTGAGAAGAAGCAGGATTTGGAAAATCAAGTCAGCGAGTCGTAAATCATATCTGACCAGAGGGAGACAGACAGTTTAAAGACCTTTCACTCCATAGACTAGGTTGGAATGAATCCCCCAAATAGATTAGGGTACAGTCTGACAAGATACCATCATACCAGTATATATACAATAACCATTTAATCGTGGTATATTCACTATCATCCGGGCCACACTGTATATATAGTATACAACATATAACATATCTATACAAGCTTTAACTATACAATATTTTCGATTAAATGTTTGTGTGGTTCGTAACCAGAATGCCAAACAGTATCATCTTTAACAGGGTACAACAAATTGCGCGTGACTTTGATTTCAGGGGCTAAGAAATCAACTCAAGTCCTTGGGAGGAAACCCCACATTACTGAGACACAATCACGAATACTACTGAACAGGCTGATAGAAACGGGATTCTGTGGAAATAAACAGGAAGGCACACATATACGTAATAGTCTTGAATAACTTCCTTTTTTCTATCTATCTTGGAGGGCAATCTTTGACAAAGAACGATTGTTGCATCATTCAACTCCATCTTTCAAACACAGAGCCCCATAATCAATTACAGTCTATAATTCCTTATCAAAGATTGAGTCTTTCGGCAAAAATGGTTACTTGACAACCCAAGTAACCCGATAAATAATAAAATCTCTAATATCTCTGATAAAATCCCTAACATTGGTAAAGTCTGTCTGACGAGTGCGTAGGCACGAAACTCAGAGGAACAGAAGGGTATGTCTGTTCTTAACGCGTTAATTTTGCTTTAAAATCTCTAATAAGGATTGAAATTACGTCTTTTGGGTTTCATCAGGAAGATCGGGGGGCAAATCACTCCGAAAAGTGTACTCGATTTTTTAAGTTGTTTTAGAATTTCATTTTTCAATTTAGAATTCCAGGATTTTTTTAGAAATTTCTTGATTCATTGAGATATTTTGCAACTGTGGAAATTTCTAAAGATTTTTGGGGATTTATTGAAATATTATCAATATCATATGATAAACAAAGCTTTAAAAAAAATTCTTGTGAGTATTTGAAAGATTGTTGAAATCTTCTAGACACAGTGTACGAGATTCTACCTCTCGATGGAACTCCAATGCCAACCAATGCAGAGGCATCAAGTAGACCAAAGTAATCTACTTTACTCACCACCACCACCCGTACAGCATTTTCATATATTTACCAAAAGAGGCCTAGTTTCTTCGGAGCTTTCAAGGCCACTGAGAAAAAAGAAAACATATAAGGCTAAGAAGAGTTTTTTTTACCAGCCAAGTCCAAGGGTATACGACCAGTACATCGAAGGTGTTCTGTTTAGTACTGTGGAGGATGCTCAGTAATGTAGGGGATACGACCAGTACATCAGAAGGTGTTCTGTTTAGTACTGTGGAGGATGCTCAGTAATGTAGGGGATACGGCCAGTACAACAGAAGGTGTTCAGTATTGTGGGGGATGCTCAGTACTGTAGGGGATACAACCAGTACATCAGAAGGTGTTCTGTATTGTGGGGGGAAGCCATCAGTCCTTTGAAGGTAATACCCACATGCTATGTAATACCTGAAACCACCCTTAATAACTAAAAAGAGGACTGAGTAAAAAAGAGAAGCCTCAGGGTTTCCTCAACTGCATTCAACCAACTTATTTTCTACGTAGATAACAGCAAAACAATTATCAATTAGAAAATTATGATACCTTCGTGATTTGATTCTTCGTTCAATTATTGTAAATATCGCCAAGAGAAAAGTCTGAAAGATAAGCAAATCAAATCAGAAAATATCTAAATTTGTCAAAAAAAGTTTTGGTTTTCATAAGTTTTAAGTTGAGGATAAAATTTATTGCTTTGAGTTTGGATAGATGATATTGATTTGGTTTCAGATAATAGAAATTTAAAAAAGTATCTCGATCGTCTATAACAGGGATTTAACTCCATATAACCTCTCAAAATAACGATTTCTCAAGCTATGACGATGACCACTTATTTGCTGAGATAGGTTCGGTTTACATTCGCATTGATAAATTTCAGGAAAAGTTGAAAGTTTCAGAAATTCCTTTCAACTCCAGCATTAATTGCCGCGGGTTTAAAAAGCTCCTTCCCATTCTGAGTAGGGTTTAGATTATCTAAAAGACAAATTACAAGGCAAATATTGAGTACGTACCCAGAACCACAAGAAAAAGCCAAATATCTAAAAATATAAAGATTGTCAATCAGAGTAAAGCAAATAAACTGTACAGATCTGAGTTTAATTCTAACTGTCTTTCATATGTTTAGAGCGAAAAGCTAGTTCTTATTCATACATAAAATGATTTATTGTAAAAAAAGTGTAAAATTGAATTATTTCATTTGAATTTGTCCAGTGTACATATTTGAAATCATTCAGTCCAATTCTCCTTTTCTGTTAAATTTCCTTACAATTTGATTGTAGTTGATACTGTGAATAATGTATGCATTTAGGACCTTCTCAGCCTATTGTATACTTGATTCATGAAATAGGTAGTAATTTCATGACTAAACTATTATCATTATTATATTTATCATATATTCATACACGATAAAACCATTCAATGAAATAATCAAGATGTAGAACATCAAAATTCCTAATCAAAAACATCTGTGTTTGTTAGATTAGAAAAAAATCAGAATCTTACCGCAGAAGCCCAGGGAAAACCAATATTTTGCGCCAAAGCCCCTCCAGCAGTAGGTCCAGCGATCGATCTAAAACCAAAGTAGACAAACTCGTCAAATAAAATTTACTGTCTTGGATGCATGGCTGTTTCAAGAAGTCCGTATAATATTAATGTAGCTTCACTTCAAAATCACGAGCAAACTAAGCCCCTAAAACATTCTGGGTAAGTCCAAACATGATCTATAGAGGAAAATATGCCGAATTTCAGTGGTTACCCACTTGAGCATATCAAGAAAATCAAGTTCAGATTTTGGACGCTGGTTGGCGCTGGGCTGGCTTTTGGTAGGCAGCGCCTTAGGTTCGAAACCTAGGCATATTACATTGTGGCAATCAACTTGTTAAAAGATATTCTAGTAGAATCTAGATCTATAGAGGAAAATATGCCGAATTTCAGTGGTTACCCACTTGAGCATATCAAGAAAATCAAGTTCAGATTTTGGACGCTGGTTGGCGCTGGGCTGGCTTTTGGTAGGCAGCGCCTTAGGTTCGAAACCTAGGCATATTACATTGTGGCAATCAACTTGTTAAAAGATATTCTAGTTTTGTTGGCACATTAGAAACAGTGGAAAAAACAGCCGGATTTTCCTGACAGCCTCTCTCTAGAAAAAAAGGAAATTTAAGAGTTAGTTACCCGATGCTGAACAGCGCATTAAATAATGATGAAATAGCACTATGAGTTGATAAATCCTCAGCCATTCCATATTTCCTACAAAAGCAAAACAGAATTATGATTACTTATTGTTTTGCTACATTTACTATTCGTTTTAACCATACACACTAACAGTTTTCATTTGCCACATCAAACCTACCTTTAGGGTAAAGAAATTTAAAAGGAGTTAATAGAATTGCATCAAAATACTACAATAAAAGCTGTGAGAACTTGAGAAAAAGCAGAATTTGGAAAGTCATTCGAGATAATTTGTGTAAATTCAAATTTGGGGGATACCTGAGAGGGTATTCAAGTATTGTTCGGGGATACCGTCAGTACCGTGGAGGATATTCAGTACTGTGGATGGATACCATCAGTACTGTGGAGCATATTCAGTACTGTAGAGGAATACCATCAGTATTATGTAAAGGATATCTAGTACTGTGGAGGGATACCATCATTACTGTGGAGGGTATTCAATACTTTGGATGGATACCATCATTACTGTGGAGGAATACCATCAGTACTGTGGGGGATATTCAGTATTGGAGGAATACCATCAGTAAAATGTAGAGGATATTCAGTACTGTAAAAGTATACAATCAGTACTGTGGAGGATTTTCAGTACTGTGGAGAAATACCATCAGGTTAAAGTAGAGGATATTCAGTACTGCGAAGGAATACCATCAGTACTGTGGGGGATACTCAGTATTGTGGAGGAATACAATCAGTAAAATGTAGAGGATATTCAGTACTGTAAAAGTATACAATCAGTACTGTGGAGGATTTTCAGTAATGTGGAGGAATACCATCAGTAGTGTGAAAGATATTCAGAACAATATCCCCTATACAGTACTGATGATATCCCCGCACAAAACTAATAATACACAGTACTGAGCACAGGGGTGACAATTCTTTTTGTTGATTAATATCATTTCTACAATAAATTAAGCATAGACTAGAAACAACAAAAATGAACTTACACTGCTGCCTGTTTCATATCTGAAAGAGCTGGAACCAGAAAGGGACCAATGCCAATACCAAGTATAACTAATGCGATTCCATTCATCCACAAAGTTCTAAAAGGGAAGTTTATTGAATTACTAATCCGTACCATCATCACAATATTTGATTACCCAGAAACCTGTACCAATGTTTGCATAGGTTTACCAGGAAAATAGACACGTTGGATAAGCCACTATGAATCGTATATTAATTAACATGAACACACTTAAAGCTAGCTCATTTCGATGCCAACTAGACCAACTTAGGTATGATTATTTCTCTAAAATTTGCATCAAATTTTAGCATTAGGGATTTATTTTTTAGAAAAGAGAAAAAAAATTCTAGCTTCATTTTCCTTTTCTCTGCAAAATAACAAATGAATCATCAAAGTGAGCTAACAAGGCCTTTCACAGAGATATCATTTTAATATTCAATCAAATATACCTTGGCCACTTGCCCTACTTGTGAACTGATAATTCTTTGTTCTGTTTTCAGCAGTGAGAAACTTCTGTTTAAAAACTACACTTCAACTGTCTACTTGAGAAATTTCAAAACCCCAATACATAAGTTGGTCTAATTAGCGTAAATTAAAATATTTCTTTTGCGTTCAGACAATATACGATTCCTTGCAGCTTATCAAACTCATCTAATTGTTCCTGGTGTAAACCGTATTTAAAATGATATGCGTTAATGATCGATGTTATCAACATCAATAGACTTAGCTACTTGGATTTTGAAACATCACAGATACCTCGTATCAACAGTAATTACACGCCACTTAGAAACTGACTTATAAACTTCAGACTGCCAGATAGTAGCAGCCTATACTTTTAAGATTAGATTCTTATCTTGAGATTTTATATTGCTTCAGATAATAATTTAAAAGATTTGGCATATCATGCAAATTCAGTGATAGATTCTTCACCTATTTCTTCTCAACCTACAAGAAACTAGGCAGCCTGGTTTTGCAACATTCAGTTCCTTAATTGCGAGTTAGTATTGTATTGGAAGCAAGGTCTATTGCAGGGTACTCCGCTCAAATACCCAAAATAGTAGTTCATCTTTCTAAAAATAAGCAAAATCCAACGAGGATAAGAACCAAAGTGTCTTGCCTGTATTTACCTTGGAAAAACTGCCTCAGGAAAAATTGGTGCTGGACCAAGCAGCACATAAGATAGACCACAAATAATTCCACCAAGTACCATTAGCACTCTGGTATCCTAGGGAAAAAATAACTATCAAACCACTAATCCATTAGCAATGGTATAACATGGAAAGTATATTTTACCAAAGTTGGCTCCCCCACAATGCTGATATGCCTCCCTGGGCTCGAACCCAGGACCTTAACGCAGCAGCCTTCAGGTGCATCCAGCTCCAACCATATCCACAGTGAGGAATTAATTCGTGTCATCCTTCGTCACAGCCAGTTTCATTGAATAAATTCAAAAGACATGGACTAACACGGAAAATTTGTAGTGGTAATCTACTTTGGTAAAATACATGTAACCGCAAAATATCAAATTTCTAGTAAAATCTAAATTCTGATTGTATCTCTGCCAGCTGTAATTTCAGAGAATGTAATTCGTGAATTAGGCCGTTTGTCGTACCAAATATGTTTTTTCAAGAACTACTCAACACAGCAGCAGCCTCGTTTGAATATGAGGTTAGGAGATGTGAGAGCACCCAAATGCAACGCCATTTTGCGCATCTTACAGATATTGATGTACATTTCATTGATACACATGTACATTTCACGTCCCCGATTTACCAGCGACCATTGAAACACTCCTTTGAGCAGACAAAAAGAAACTCAATATATCACTTACAATTTTACCAACCCCAGATTTAAAGGCAATTGTACCGAATCTGGCATCGAGTATTGTGTTAGTGTAATACAAAATGTTCTTGGTCAAGCAATTCGTTTTTCAGTTCCGGTCGCAGAAAGATACAAATATTTTCATGCCATGCTGCAGATTCCAGTCAACATTTATTTGGAACAGCTGATTAATTGAAAAACGATATCTGGAGATTTCCAACACACGCACTGGCATGATAAACGAGGAGGTATCGAATACTTTTTTCATTACAAAGTCCCTCACAGTTACAAGTCGAGATCCAATTGTAGAAGTTTCCTACCTATGTATGTATATATTTGACACTAAAATCTATTCATAATGTTAGAAATATGAAATGAAATTGTTGAAAATAAACCATAAATTACCTTACATCAAGTACATTTAAATGGGAGTAAAAATTAAAAGCAACCCCCTAACTAAGATGGCAGGTATAGCATTAAAAAAGTCAAAAGGATCTTATTTCCATACCGGTGCCCTAAAAGGCATGCTAGATATATAAGTGAAGGAAAAATTGATTTTGAACAATTTCAGAAATGCGCGAATAAAAGTGATGGCATCGTCGATGTCTTGATAAAACAGATAGATGTCATCTTTCTGGGTTTGATGGTTTGAACTAGATGACAACACAAACCTGTTTATTTGCAATACAGCCAGTAAGTGGTGCCATGAATGCATAGATTCCAGGAGCAATCAGGAACATCAAGCCAACTTGATAGCTACTCAGATGAAACTAAAAATAAAGTAATCAGACGTAAAAGAAAGAAGATACAAATGACTCAATTCAAAATGAAATTTGGATTTTTCTTTTTATATTTTCATTCTTTTGGGTAAAGATTTAATTGTAAGAATAGATCTCTTGATTTGATTGTAAGAATAGTTTACTGATGAAAATTTTATCGAAAAGTTTAAAAGCAGGGTTTATTGTTGAATTAATACCTCAACTGTGGATAGGCCTGAAGTTGGATACACCTCAAGACTATGCGCTAACTTCCTTATAATCTTGATTTAGAACAGTGGTTAGTGTACTTGCTTTTGGTAGGTAAGGCCCTAGGTGCGAGACTAGCGGAGGCATATCAGATTTTTGGTGGCCCAGTTTGGCGAAATATATTTTTCCGCTTCAGAGCATTAGGAGCTTATATAAAATCACGAGGTGTGGTCACATCGAGAGGAAGGACCAGGGTTGCACTGCCCGATTAGTCTTCCTATTCAGTGCGCCCTTTGTGCTTTGGGCCTTACGAAGATAGTATGCGTATTTACCTATCAAAATCAACAACAAATTAACTACGTGCCCATGGATGGCCCCTTAAAGTACTTACAGGTTTCTGAATATGGCCTTGTAGAGTTGGGTCAAGAAAACTCAGTGCCATCGTAGCATTCGCAATCACAATAGCTACAAATAGAAAAGGATTTTTGAGCAAATACATAAAGGATACAAACCTTCGTAGGAAACCATTTTAAGCCTTTTTGGCCTACACGTATTTGAATCCTTATAACTTTCCGTTTTTAGCATATTTTTTAAGGTTTTTCTAATTTTTGAAAATTCTTTTAAATGTGTAAATGCATGGTATATTTTGGAATATCAAATTCCTGTTATTAGTTTTCATTTAATAAACGGGACAATTATACAAACATAAATACATTGGTGTTCCAGGTTGACTATTTTTCAATTTAAAGATATCGATACTCATTAGAGAAGTTAATATCGATACTCATTAGAGACTAAACCATCACATCAGACACTCTGATGATAGCATTAGCTAGAAAGGCATTAGTGTGCTAAAATTGTTTATGTCTTTTTCAGAAAAAGAATAAAGAAATCCTTCACATCTCTTTCGCATTTTTGGCTGATCCGAATCTTTTTAGTATCATCTACATACATACATTCATAAACAATAATCTATAACATCTATACTTAGGATAGAAACAGAATACAGTTATCAAGCTAAACTGAGCCTGATCGGCAATATTTCGTGTCCAACTTGAACTTTGGGATGTCACTTGAAACCATGGTTGATAGGGCAGTACTTGGGGTTTTTGCACTGCCTCACAACGTTTTGAAAGAGAGGCCTAAAAGGAAAGACTTTACTTACATAACATGATAATAGAAGGAATCTTTAACGCCTGCCATAATGCCCCTTTATTTTTTCCATCCTCCGAAACTCCTGCAGAGTAAACAAAATTCATTGATTAATGTGAAAATGAAACTAGAAAAATACCAGTCTGTAGCAAAGATGAAGATGATGTCTAGAAAATGGAGACTCGCTCATGATAATCGACGCATTAGTACCACTGATCTCGGGGGCAGGGCGGAATTTTAGGAATTGGTAATCATTCTCGAGATAATTGATGGATGGAAACTTTCCAGGAATTAAACATTTCTTTGTAGAATATCTCTTTGAAAAAAAAAGGTTGCCAGTGTAACCTTAAAACCCCTCTGCGCCTTACTGATCTCTAAAGACTGGATAGATATTCCTATCGTTTTCGCCCACAAAAAGGTGAAATCCGCTATCTTAGCCACACCCACAGCAATTGGTTAGAGGCATGATAGGAAGACGTTGTAAACCTCTCAGCTCTGCTTCGAGCTTATAGCACATGAACTGAAAAACTGGCAAAAATGAAAACATCATAAGTGATGGCGAGGGAAGTTGAGATGAAGACACATGTTTGAAGCGAAAATTTTACGTGGAAATTAAGGCGAAATAATGAAAAAATAAAAGCTATTTGCATAGTCTAGTTTCAAACTCAAAAACATAAATTTAAGACAAAATGTAATAATATAAAATAAACCATAGAATTGAATGGTTAGCAAACCTTTTGTTACCATTCTTTGTTCTAGTCTAAATGTAATAAAGATAATTTTGGACTGGCCGTGCACCAAATTGTTTATTTTGATTAAAAATTGCAGTGTGAATGAACAGAAATGCGTTGAAACAATTCATTGAGATACACGTTTTTTTTATAAGAAACCGGTTTATATGAAACCTAGTACTAGAGCCCAAAAAATTTAAGAAACTTTAAGAACTACATCAATATCTCTAAGAAACTCCGAAAAAAAAAGAGGACTTTCTGAGCTGGAAAGTAATATGTCAACAATACATTTTTGCTTCAAGTTTGCTACACGTCTTTATTTAGAGGAACACAGGATGTTGAATCTAATTGTATTAGTAGGTGGGTTTCACTTTAATACAAGAAATATGCAAGGGAAAGTGCAAAATTTGATGTTAAGTGCGTATCTAAAAATAAGAAAGTTTTAAGAAACTTTTGGTACTAGAAACTTGTGAAAAATTAAGAACATTTTAGTACTAGGACCCGACCTAGTTTTCTTATTAAAAAAACGTGTATTGTTCCCTTTGCAAATAGAAAATACTGAGCAAACAGTGAAAAAATTTAGGTTAAACTGCCATTATAATTTCAGAGGGATATGGAAAAGAATAGATTGTGCTATTCACTAATGGAAAACACGACCAAAGACATATAAAAGGCTTCCTAACTGGTCCATTGAATCAACTGTGAACAAATTTGGGGCCTGTTCACATGAACCCAAGGCAAAACGCTGACCGGAGGAAATGAATGAACCGGAACAACTTTCCTGCTCAGGTAATTTCATCCAGGGAGTAAGTTGCCCTGGGCTGCCTAAAACGCAATTTGCTGAAAACGATATCTAGGCTAATTTGATTACCAGGCTTCTTGTAAAAGTAAACAGATTCTTTGGTACTTTCTTGAACAATATCGACCCGGGGCAAGCGCTTAACCCAGGTCAACTCCTTATCCCGGTTCAAATGAACTGTCTTCTACATGTAAGAGCTTTTGTACCTGTGTCAGGAGGAAGAATCCATAGAATCGGTAGTAGACTAACTAATATAACAGTGCCAAGAATGATGAACGGCAATCTAAAACCGCCAGCCTAAGAAAGTTAGAATAGTCATAAATTAGTAACACAAAAAGACACGAGCAAGATACACCAAAGAAGCATAGTGGAGAGTTTGGATATCTTTTTTGTAGATCCTTGTTAATGTATTCAATTTCAACAATCACCAACCACAAATACATTTTCTTCTCATTTTTTGTCTTAATTGACATGATTGAAGCAACTCAACCACAAATTTTAGTTATACATAGTAATACATAGCTCACGAGTTCATTTATTCACCTTTCAAAAATCTGGGTTATATCCAGTGGCATAGCAAGCATTACGGTTGGAGCCTGAGGTGGCCCTATAGAGGCCCTATAGACATCACAGCAGGTTTCAAAGGCAGTTTTCCCCATACATCGGAGCCACATGCTCCGCCACTACTTTAATCTAAAAACTTGAACAAAGCACTTTATCAAAATCTAGGAAAGTTCTTGGCAAGAAGTTGCTCCTTATTTCTAAGATTCTTTTCTCATTTGTGAGGTTTGAGTTTGTGCAGCAGCTAGAGTTTTTCTGCGTGGCATGAGTTCACACCAGGTCTGAAAATAAAATAACTTACGGCATAGAGAAATCCGCCAATAGGAGGCCCAGCCATCATTCCGAATCCACCAAAGGTCTCTAAGACTCCCTGAAAATGTAAGGGTAAGCTGTCACTTGAATACATCTTTTAAATGTACAATGATCTGTGCATCTCCTGATGAGTGGGTAACCACAAAACAGGCTTGTAAAGATGGAGAGTTTTGTCTTTTGAGTCCCTTTCTCCTTAGTGTATATTGCTCTACTTTATGTATTGAGCACTTTCATGGAAAACCAATTCACAGACTTCGTTCTTTTCAATGTAAACACTTTCTTTCAGAATTTAGGAAAACTTGTTTGTATAGCATTTTTGAAACCAGATTAAGAAAGAGATCTTCAAAGTAGTATCGAAAAGAGATTTCTTGATTCTATGACGGTTTTTGGAGATTATAAGCTAAAAATTTACATCTAACTCGAGAGGAGAGTGCCAATCCTGGCTATGGTGCTGGATATACTTCAGTATAGAGCAATAGACCCCTTTCACAATTACGTCATCTCTATAGAAATTCATCTTGAAACAACCTTAGCCTCGACATGATGCGTAGCGAAATCCCAAAGCATGCATTGCTTTCAAACTCACAAAGCAATTCCATTTGTTGCTAGGAGCAATACACGCTTTGGGAATTAGGTACGCATCATGTCGAGGCTAAGGTTGTTTTGAGATGAATTTCTATAGAGATGACGTCATTGTGAAAGGGGTCTATTATAAGCATGCTTAAGCTAAAAACTTATATTTAAGTGATTTGACCATGAAAAAAGACAGAGGGTGTAGAGTTATAGATTTTTAAACTTCTAGTCCCAATAAATTCGTCATTTTATTCGCCTTTAATTTTAAGTAGATCATCCAATGAGTTAAAAATTTGTATGCAAGTCCTTTTAGCACAAATTCTTTTGTTGGGTTTTTCTAGAACACAAAAGTTCATTCTTGCAAAGCATCTTATCTAGCTTCTTTTGCAAAAGTTCTTCCCTTAAAGTATTGAAATCTCTACTTACCATAGCTGGAGATATGTTGTTATGGAAATTCTGGACTAGAAGTGTTAGTGATGCGGTTGAAGTTGCCGCAGAGCCTAGGGCACTGACAATGCGAATGAGGAAGCAAAATATGATAAACATATTCCCATCAGGCATCATGGCTAAGAAACTGAAGAAAGAATAGAACAACAGTGTGAAAAAAATCATATAATGCATATGTACATTTGTAGTGATGCAATTAATTTTACTTACCCTTTCATTGCTGGAAACAGCCCTCGAAAAGAAACTGGAATCTTTCTTATGTTCTCTGACACTCTGTTAATTTCCAGAAACCGCAAGATATTTTTGTCTGAAGTTACTATTCTTTACTCTACAACTTTTGTTGCAAAAACTTCCAAGTTTTTCTCTTTGCTAACATGAACCACCTCCAGCATAATATTCAATTGCAGGCTAGCTACCATGTCCTTCCCTAAAACCATTTGATTTGCAAAGGGCTTGTTGCTTAATGGAAAAAGTGTATGCTGCTAATAAGTATATCTATTCAAACATTATTTGAGAAGTGCAAAATCAGATTTTCATGGTAATTGATTCTGAAAACTGCTACTTACCCAAACATTATTTGAGTAGCACCCTCAACGAATAAGCCGCACATCAAAGTGAATTTCGGACCAACAACTGGCAGCTGAAATAAACATAGAAGAAGCATTTGAAAGGCATACACAGAAACCAGGGGGCTCCACTAGTTTCCCGGTATGCAAGGCAGAGACACCATATCACTGATTCAAAATTATCATGGATAGGTCTAGAAGGTGATAGATTTGTTCACATTCAGTGAGTGGTGGTGCAATTTGTGAACTTGATATGGCTTGGGTTTATGAGCATGAATAATCGTTTTTACACGAAATAAACCCCTCAGCCTCTAATAATACATTTATAAAATCTTATATAAAAGATAGATAAAAATAATTCTAAAGGTAGCCTATTCTAAATTGTTAAATGCTGTTCTTCCAGGGGGTCGTGTTAATGTTTTTGATCAGCCAGTAGATCTGCTTTCAATCGTTTTTTTAAAGAAACCCAGAGTTGCGACCTCTCCTATAACAACAGGCGTTTCCTTCCATATCTTTAGAGCCGAATATTTAAAGCCATTTTTTGCATGTTCTGTATTTAGTCTAAGGATCTGAAGATCGTTGAGTTGATGAATGAGGTTGATTTGATTAATTTCCATTAGCTCTGTTGGTAGAGTGGTTGACCTTTTGAATCAGAAGCTGCGGGTCTGAATCCTACCTTTCAACAAACCAATTTCTATACTTTGTCAAATTCCATTATAAGTTACTTAGTCTTTTACCAACAAAGTATGGAATCATTGCTATTGATTGAATAACAATACGATCACTTAGTTGAATAGAACTAGGGTCTAAAGACGTCAAGGCCCTCCCTTACTTCACATTAAAACAGAGACAACGTAATGAAGCTTGTAACAAGCAATACGCATCCAGATTCCAAAGAAAGGTAGGAGGAGAGTGGGTCTACCACTTTTAGGAAAGTGATTCCCATTTCAACGAATCTGTAAGTTCTCAGTCGGTATAAAACTTTTAGAAGTAAGATTATAGGAATTTAGGAAAGAGACCCAAGTGTGTTTTTGATGTATTGTCAAATATTGGTTTATTCTAAATTAATATCGTAGATGGCCTATAGTAACGTCCGTTACTCTGTTCAATTTATTGTCTGCTCAAGAAAACACAAAGTGAAAAGACTAGGCCCTCACTTTTTTACCTGTGCCCCACCTACAAAATTTCTGACGCGCCGCCACTGCTCCCACTGAGTGGCTCACCAGTTAAGGATTATTCTCACGCTGCAAAAACAGGTAATACTACATAAAACTGAAATTTAGTTGAAAATGCCTATCTTACCACAATGCCAACTACTGGAGAAAAGATGAAAATGACTAACGGGAAGACAGCAAATATCAAACCAGTAGTAGTTGTGCTGCAGCCTTTCTTCAGGGCCTAACCAAAAGAAAACAAATAAGGTTTTATCTGGAATTCTTTTTTGATCATGATATGGGAAATGCTGTAACAAAATTATATTTGAGGTCACAATCTTCTTTTTGAGAAGGGGTTTGACTACTTGGGGGCATCAACAAACAATGTACCCAGTAAACAAGCGGATTTTTTAAATCAGAACTAAACACATTGTTCTGCCATTGAATGTTGAATACAAACAGACTGAAAAAAGCCCCCACCCCCTTCTCCACACCTGTACCCTTAAAGCTTGACCCACTCCCCCTAGCTGCGTATGTATGTTATGAATGGCCCCTCTAAATGACTACTTTTTCCTAAAACTAATGGCTAACGATGTTATATGCTTGGAAACAAAACATCAAATCTGATAGATTTCAAAAACTTCAAAAAGTTGCCACTCTCTATTCTATTTTCCAACATATCTGCATTTTAAGACCTCTCATGCTGTCTAAACATCAAATATTGAATGACAGCCATAAAAATTGCATTTATCCATATGTATATACTGTCCGTATGATATTTTAAAGCATTAAAATTCTTTTGGAGTATCTTTTGGCAGAAACTTCCTCCCAGACCCTCTAAGCAACTCCATTCCTGTATCACATAACTTTCCAAGAAGAATCTATTGTCGGCCATTTCAGGACTAGGTCAAGGGATTTTGTGGATAGTTTTTAATCAAACATCATAAACGGACTTTAAAACGGATTAACAAAACAGTCACTGGTGTGAATATCAAAAGCACTGCCCAGCACGACAGAATGAGAACAAAGCCTCTTGAATATCTCGATTACATTGCAAACTGGGTCGTCTTAGAAGGATTTGAAATCTGCTATAAAATTAAGTCTTCCACATAAGAACCTATCAGTTTAAGCCTGACAGGTTTTAGTGATCAATCCAATTGTAGCAAATTTATCTTGGGATGGGTGGCCTTAAATTACATTTAAGTTAATTATCTAATTCACTTCTTTTCCTATTCTATCCAGTCTAAACAACATAAGACAAATTTTGTATAAGGTCAATTGAAGTTTTCAGAAAAGAGGGTAATCTATCCTTGATTAGCTTAGCTACTTGGAGAGCTCCTCTTCAATGGCTCTTTACACAAATTTTATAATTTCTCTATACCTTTTGTCCATTAGCAACAGGACTCCAGCCCTTAAAGTTGCTTAAATATTTTGAATTTTCAGTACTCAAAGTTGCTTATGAGTGGCTTGAATTTAAAAAACAAACTAAAAAAAATTCCCTGTACCCGAAACCATTTAAATTGATGGGGTGCATGTAAGAAAGCCTTCATAATACTAAACATGCTTCTTTTAACAAGAAACATATTTTGATAAAACAAGGTTTATCCCTTTTAGCATACAAGCTTAGCTGCTTAGTAATGTAATTCATTTCATGGCACTTTGAGAGATTGTTTATTGCTTTAGTCATTCTATCCCTGGTTGCTTAGTTGCTTATTGAAAAAAGTGCAGTGATGTTTTAGCTTTAACTTGCATTATAATTTGTATCCTGCAACTTATGTTTATTTCTAATCTTTTGAAAATATTCAAGTAAATTTAAGGGAAACAAACGGAACTGACAGATGAATTCAATACCGCTTGTTCCATAAACAAAGAAACCAACAAACATGAACATTGAAAGGGATCTATATCTGACTCCGATCGACTATAATTGGTGATGTTCTTTTTTTCTCAACAAATACTGCACAACTATTGCAAGATCCAAAAAACAACAACTTAAACTTTAAATGACCCATAATTTATTTAATAAAATATGTAAACCAAGTTGTATGTATTCAAATTGTACATTATATTTGGCTTTAGTTTCAGTTCTGTTTCATTTCATTTTTAACATTAATCAAATTTTTTCAAATCCTTAGAAATACAAATAAATATCAAATCCAGACAAAGATGAACAAGTATTATTGAAAAGATAATGACTAATTTGTCAGCAGATCTTTCTAGTTTTGTTAACTTTATTTGACATTAAAGGAGGAACCTCCAACTTAGTCTATCTGGCTAGTTTAGTTTAGATAACTCAGACAAGACTTGGGCACAATTGCAGTATCGAAACCCTCTTTGCCATATAGGAATTCCATAGCCTATATCAAGACTCGTTTGTGCTAGATAACAAAAACAAGATTAGGCCTAATATTTATTTACACATGTAATGATGCATAAAAGCATGATTATGATGATGATGACTATTCAAGGGAAGAGTAAAGTGCAGTAAAACTTTTGAGAACCTGATTATTACTAACCTCTCCTGGAAAAAAGGGTGAAATCATGGCATAAGCACAACTGACAGTAAACCAAAACAGTGATAGTGATATTAGCACCAATCTCTTTTGCCTTGAACCAAACACACTCTCCTTGCTTTCATCCTCCTCGGGATTGGAGTTTGGCTTGGTCTCCACGACGGGAACGAACTCTTCTTCCTGTTGCTGTTTGTCACTAACTTTCTCCATATTTGTTTTTGTTCTTCGTCAATCTAAAACCTTGCCATGTGATAGTGTAATTCATGCAATAGTTGGGTCAGGTTTTGCTTCACCCTGTCTGCCATTTGGCCTTGCAGATTGCAGCAAAAGTTGCAACATCAAATATTCCGCTTTGCTTTTGGCATGGCTTATCTAGACAACAACAACAACAACCATAGGTATGTAATGACAGAAAATTTACCTGCGTCAGGAAAATATTTCAGGCATGTCATTATTGCTTACAACCATAGAGAAGTCATATGGTCAAAACACTTTTTCTGTACATAATAATTGTTCATCTACTGGGAATTCGGAACCTGCGAGGTCGATTTAGTAATTGTCGATGAAAAAATTGAGATAAAATCAATTCTTGAAATAGCACAATTATGACGTCATTGGATCGGATGAGTTATATGATAGCGACGTTAGTCCTGAAAATGACAGTTATAGACGTCATGAAAAATGGCACTTCCGGTCAAAATCTGCTATGATATTGTAAATATAAAATTCCATAGCTATTGGACCTTGAGTTGTAGAAGTTCCTCAATTTTTCAGACCCTCTACATGTAGGTTCTTTATAAAAGGTTCCATATGAAAAAGCGTGTACTAGACTTGTACAAAATTGACCATTGAGTGTTATGAAATGTCATTGTCGCCAAAATTGAAATGTGATAATGAAAAGTTGACTTTGAAATCCAATCACGTGAATTGAAATGCATTCATGCAGTCGAAATCCAAATCTACAACTTGAATCGGAAAATTGAAATCCGTTTGTACATTTTCGGATGCATTCAATTCAACAAGAACACTTCTATTTTGATAAGTCAATCGTAATAGTGTAAGTTTTCAATCCAATTGAAAAGGCAATATGCTATATGAAATCTTGAACTGGATTTGCATCGCGAAATTATAAACGTTATTTGATTTACAAACCGAAAATGTTCCCAAGATCCTAATCGTGTACTTGTATCACAATCATAAACCGAGAAGCAGAACGAAATTGCTATCGACATCTTAAATTGCAAAAACGACCGCAAAGTAAAGAAAAACGACAGCAAACTGCCATCATTACGATTTGAAGTCAAAAGTACAATTTGATTACAAAATTGCATTTGGCAATCAATACTCGATTTTGAATTCAAAACATACTTCTAAAATGAAAATGACAAGATGGTCAATAGACCACAAAGTGAAAAGCCAGGAACTTTTAGAACTAGAAACTGATCAAGAGAGGTCTCAAAATAAGGAACTTAAAGAACTAGGCCCTGAGCTAGGTTCTTTATGAAGAAAAAGCGTGTATGAAATCAAAGGTTAGGAAGGTTTTTAGATGCAAGTGGCGAAGCTACCAGTAGTGCTGTAGTGCTGGTCGTGCTCAGCACGACTACCAATTTTCAGCAAAAGGATATTTTCCAATTACTTTTTTCTTTAAAACTCGTCCTTTTCTTGTCACTGACCCATATGATTAATCATCGGTAATTCGCTGGCGTATCCTTATCTTCTTAGGCCCTTGTGCAAGGGTAAGGTTGCTTGACATAGGGCTTACATAGGTATGCCTGGTCGTGCTACAAATCTTGAGCACTGACTGATTTGCTCATGTAAATGGCCCCTTAGGTTGTTTGAGTAAGTTGCTAATATGCAAGTTGTCTTGTACTAGGCTGTTGATTGAGAAATGGAAATTTGAAATCTAATATGGTGCAGATTTGGGTTGAAGAAGCTGCGGGCCAGCGAAATATTGTTTGCTTGTCCCTTTTCAAGTTAAACTGATCGAATCCTGCTTGTGCAACTGCCAAGACATTGGGCCTTGTCGTCTTTCAACAGACTAGGGACAGGGAGTTATTGAAGGGAAAGAAAAGAGGTACTGAAGGGAAACAAAGGATAACTTTGCAGCCTTATTTTATTTGTTGGTTAGGCCGTGAAGAGTCTTGTCACCTTGCTTATTAAACCAAAATCAACTTTGCTATTCTCCATACTCTTTGTACCGCTTTCAAAATCAAAGGTGATAATGTTTTTTGAGTTAAAAAATCTCTTCCGATTTACTTTAGTATCAATATCTATGTTAATGAAAAAGTGCAGGGAGTTTTATTACTTGCACTTACGTACGTATACTGAGAGTATTATTTTCAATTTCATTTTCAATTTTATATTTAAATGACATGCTACACTATACAGGAGCGTCGTCAAAATGCGAACAAATAAGATACAAGAAAGAACATTTATAAGACGGATTCAGAGCCATTATGAAATACAGAAAAATGATGAAGTGTTATTAGTGTTATCGTGTGGGAAGATATTTCTAAGCAATTTAAAAGGCTATTATTAGGCAAATTCTCGGGAGCATCCGGGAGCTTCGCCCCCTGGATCCCTACCAGGGCTTTTCCCTACACCTGTTGGTCATTGCTTGCATGCCTATGCTACGCTTTTGTGCGTCACCAATTCTAGCCAATCTCTGCCTTTATTGTTCAACCACTTACAGAAAGGAGTGATTTGCCCCCGCTTATAATGATATATATAAACTTATACTATACATAAACTTAACTTACCCCATACCCAATGAGAAAGGATAAAATCATGATTCATCGTTGGATAAATTAATACTAGATGTTGCAAATGCTGTTCCTTATTTTCGAACACTTTACCTGAAAACCCTATTGTTCTTATAAAAATCCCTTGAAAATACCTGTAAATCCCTTTGTTCTCGACGAAATCTCGTATCCTATGAAAGAGAAATAAATGACCCTTTTCAAAACTTTCTTTGATTGCTCAACATGAAAAAATGGCAAAAGCCTGGAAGCAGGCGAAAAGAGACAAAGATCAATAATCTTTTTATTTTGCCTAAAAACCAGATAGCTTAATTTCCAACCAATCTAATACTTCTTTGAAATGGTAGCTGGCGTTATCAGTTGATTCTTTCACACCAATCTTGGGATTCTTTTCAGAAATTTACTTGTTTCTTGCTCCTCAAAATAGTTAGACTGCTTGTTGGAATGATCGTATCATCGAATGCCTCTTCGAGAGGCCCCCCATAGTACCCCTAGAAGATAACGGATTCACGCGTCAATTGTTCGTTTATCAAGCCATCACGGACCTTAAAACAGAATTTTCACGATCTTTTCCATCTAATTATGCAAGAAAATGTTTTTTAACGATCAGAACGCGTCACGCAATCACGCACTTTGAAACTCCTTTTCACGGAATAACGACCTCATTTTCAAATAATCACGCTGCACGCAGGATTCTTTGATCACGGATTCACGAACCGAACATATCTAAATCACGAAATCACGCGCGAAAATATGCAAAATAACGCTTCACGTACAAATATGGGGGGGGGGGGGGGCTCCTTCGATAAACCATGCAGCTCTTTTCACAAAGGTACTAAAATGAAATCTTATAATTTGCCTTCTGAGAATTTTAAATCTCCTTCAAGATGCAAGATTTGGTGTTAAAAACAGGCAGGAGCAAAAATTTCAATACTGCAAGTACAAAACTCATTGTTAACTGGTATTTGTACCATATGAAGAATTAACAACTTAGTCCTGACAATAGCCTGACACTTTTACAGTGAACAAAAGCAACCACTGTAATTATCATTTGCCAATAGCATTATGTAATGAAACCTTAATTGCCCTGATTAACACTCTACTATCTTGATAATAAACAGATGGTTAATGATCCTAGTAATCAACGTTTGGTGGAAACTGAACGATAGGTATTTGCTATGATCGTTCATTTATCAAACAGACAACACCATTGTGTCAAGGGGATTAATCAGCAGCTCAAAAGAGGGGTCATTCGACAATTACAGCATTCATTTGTTGGATAATAATCCATAAAACATCGACAAAAGCTCGATATGTATACTTGAGCAAAAGCAAGATTTTGAAAATCAATCGAGATAATTTGTGAGACAGTTGATTAGCGCAATAGAATACAAGTATAGTGGTCGTGAGTTCGAGTCCTACTCGGGTCATTTTCATTGCAAAAAGTCATCTCGACAAAATGTGTGTACAATTTCCTTCAAAGGAGGCATCCCTCTAGTAACATCACTGATGGTAAACTAAAATACTGTTATCAATTTCTTCAGTGAATCTTCTCTACTCCATTGATGATGTGATATCAAAATTAAAAGATGATTTGAGCATCCAGGCACCCATGGGGGACTAATCTTCAATTTTGACAAGGCCAAATTTAACTTTTATAAAGTGGACAATTTTGGAGCTACTGTACATCTTTTCTCGGTTACGCTATGATTTCGTTACTTTTCTTAAAAGATCTTTACTATAAAAGCCACAAATATTGATAAACCCAGAAAATTTTCCCATGATCCGAATTTTTCGGAGGGGGTAATTATTCTATTAGGTGGAGATGGACAATAATCATCAGATTCTTTAGTTCTTAAATGTAAAATTTGTTCTATTGTCTTGCAACAATCGTTGTTGCCCGTAGGAAAGGCAATTTCCCCTGCAGTTGCTGCCAAGGGTTGAGAGGAACTTATTTCCATACCAAATTCTCCCATAGCCATTCATACCTTTACATATAAATATTTCGCTTGAGAAGTCATAAGCATCACGAAAAAATTAGGTGGCATATAACCACTAACTTATAATAGGTGGTGCCCCGGCACATTTAGATATCTAAATAAAAAAGTATGCCCCACAGTACTGAATGGTATCCTTCCATAGTACTGAACATCCTATACTCTATAGACGTTTCCCGGGGTGGTAATGCGAGACTATCTTTGATTAGTGTGGTGGGAATTTAGTAGTTAGTGAAACTCAGAGGTATGTAGAGTGTTCAAAAGTAGTGCAGGGAATATGAAATCATATTTTGCTTCTAATTTGATAAAAGCTTTAATATAGGCAGGGCCATTCCTGTGAAAATCTGATTTCAAGCCTAACCCAGATAATTTTAATGGTTTCCTAGACTTTCGAGCATGGAGATTCAGAATCCAAGATGGGACCAAAACATTTTGCCTAGTTGTCACGTGATTGATGACGTAATCAAAAAAAGGCAAAAATTGTAATAAATCTATTATAACTTCAAGTATAGCCGTGTGATTTTGCTTTTAAGCTTATTTGAAAGCGCATTTTTTAAGCTTTTGAATGATGTATTCAATTATCATTTCTGCTCACGTCTTCAGATTTGCTGACGTCAGCATTTTTTTGTGACGTCACAAGATTTTTCAATTTCGTTGTCATTTTCGTTTTAGATATGCACAAAATATCTTTTGAGATATACCAGAGCACTGAAAGCAGTAACACGGATGGTTTTTCACATTAATTCTTGTTTTCACAATGTAGCCCTTCTTAGTTAGACTATATTTTGTCGTGCTTTATGACTCGAATAGTACTAACCATATATCAAACAAACGAATAAGAAAAAACCATCACCGAGCACAAGTTAATTTTTGATAATAAGAATAAAAGATTGATATCTAGCTCCTGGTTGGTATCAAGGCAATGCATTTAGCTTCAGTATCTACTTCGTCACTTTCACTAATTTCGCTGTCCTCTTCTCCTTCTCTCCTTGGCTTTTTACTTTCAGTTGGGGTAGTGCTTGTTTTTCTACTTCTACGCTTGGAATGAAACGATAGTGGGAATTTTTTACCTTGAAAATTTAAGTTATGAATTGCCATGGAAATCAAAATAAAGGGCTCTGATAGAGAATTTTGAAACATGATATGCATCCATTTACAGTTCTATGCTTCAAGCAAAAAAGAATTGACAGGAAAGTTGCTTCAAAATAATTATATTTTCCTGTCTTTCAAACGACCTAAGCAGCTTAGTGTCTGAGTTGAGAAGTACTTACGCTTTTTCTGACATTATGGTGATTATCTGTTTTTCAGAGGATCATCTAATTGGTAAAGAAATATTTAGAATTTGAAGCTCATCGTCGAATATCCAAAAAAGGCAAACGAACTCTATTTCCAATGGTATGATATATTCATATATTAAATATATTTATATCAAATAGAAACATAGAATCAAATTTAAAGAATTCAATATAATACACATTGTATTTGCTCCTGGATAGTTGAGCGCACATAAATGAAGAACAAGTGTCAAACACAATCACCAATACTACTGAACAGGCTTCTATCAAAAATACATTTTTGAACACACATCAAAGTACCATCTACGTGATAATTTTGAGTAACTTCCCATTTTCTATCCATCGTTGACAAAGAACGATGGTTCCGTAATTCAATTCCATCGTTCAATATTTGGTGTTTTAGTAAGCAATCTTGGAAAGTTTTACCGAATTAGGTATTTATGATCAAATATAGAGCCCTCCTACATTTTTGATCAAACACAGAGCCGCATAATCAATAACAATCTATAATTCCACATAAAAGATCACGTCTTTTGGCAAAAATGGTTATTTGACGACCGAATTAGCCTGATCAATAATAAAATCTCTCAAATATAGGATGGAAATTACGTCTGTTGGGTTTCTTCAGGAAGATCAAGGGGCAAATCACTCCGAAAAATGTACACAGCATTTTTATGTTGTTTAAATATTTTCAAGGATTTCGTTTTGATTTTCATAGATTTCATGAGATTTCTAGAATTTTTGATATATTTCTAGATTTATTGAGATCTTTTCGCGATTGAGATTTGATTTCTAAAGATTTTTGGGATTTCTCGAAATATTCAGAATCTTCATGAGATTTCCTAGATTTTTAGAGATTTTTGAGAATTTGGAAGATTCTTGAAGATTTCCAGACAAAATGTACGAGATTTTTCTGAGTGCCTTGCCCCTCGAGGGGACTCTAATACCAACCAATACAGATCATATTGACTTGACGGAAGTGATCTCTTTTACTCACCGGCTGTATACAGCATTTTCATAATTTTACCATAAGAGGTATGGTTTCTTCAAAACTTTCAAGGTGACTGAGAAAAAGAAAAAACTTATATAAGCCACTGTGAGAGGATTTATTAACCCGGCAATTTGGAAAAATTGCTATCCAACCATCCACTACATGTCACTTCCTCTACCCTTTTTATCACGCTTAACCGAATGTGAGGACTTTCTTATTTTCTTTCCAATTGTTCTTGACCACGTATTTTATCTCATGTAATCAGTATCAGTTTATCAATTCTCTTAAACACGTAAATTTCACATGAACATGTTTGTCTCTGAATCCATAAAACCTAAACACGTAAAATAGAAGCATAGCTAACGATGACCCCTCTTACAAGTATTGCGGAGGGGAGTGAGTTATCATCAGTACATTGGAATGTGTTCAGTACTCTGGGGGATACCATCAGTACTGTGGGGGATACCATCAGTGCTGTGGAGTGATATCATTCAGTACTGTGGTGAATTTTCAGTAGCCTGGAGGATTTTCAGTACTTCGAGATCATTAGTACATTGAAAGGTATCTAGTACTTTGTGGAAGCCATCAGTCCTGTGGAAGCAATACCTCAGATTGTAATGTCTGAAACCACCCTTATTAACTAAGAAGACAACAGCGTAACAAATGAATGTTGGCTCAAATAAAGCCTTAGGGCTACCTCCCACTGCGCTTGACCAACTTACTTAGCTACTACTTAGACAACAACAAAACAATCATCATTTAGAAAAATATGATACCTTCTTGATGCGACTCTTCGTTCAAATATTGTAAATATCGCTAAGATAAAAGTCTGAAAGATAACAAATAGATTCAGAAAATATTAAAATTTTTGAAGCAGATTTTCTTTTGATGACGTATTTTTAGTTGTGGACAAAATGCGTTACTCTGAGTTTAAAGAGATTATATCACTTTGGTTTGAGAAAATAAAACTTAAAAAGCAACTCGATCTCGACTATAACAAGGATTTGGCTCGGAAAAAACTTTAATTTTTCAAGGTATAACGATAAGCGCTTACTTGCTGAAATAGTTTTGGTTTATATTTGCACTAATAAAAAGCAGGAAAAGTTGAAAGTGTCAAAAATTCCTTTCAAGTCCACCATTAAATGTTACGGGTCTAAAAAGCTCCCTCCCATTCTGAGTAGGGTTAAGATTATAAAAAAAGACAAATTACAAGGCAAATATTTGAATACGTACCCAGAACCCCAAGAAAAAGCCAAATATCTAAAAATATAAAATATCTAAAGTTTATTGATCAGAGTAAAGTAATAAATTGCACTGATCTGAGTTTAATTCAAACTGTCTTCTATATGTTTTGAGCACCATGCTATTACTATTTTTTGTAAAAGAATGGTGCGAAAATATTTAAATTGAAATTGTTCTATTTGACTTCCTTTGATTAAGATTTGAATACTGTAATGTAATGATACTTTAAATTATGTATGCATTTAGGGCCATCTTAGTCTGTATGTTTGATTCATGAAGTAGGTAGTAATTTTATGACTGAATTATTATCATTATTATTATTCTATTCATCAAATACTTATACATAATAAAAATATTCAATAGAATGATTAGAATGTAAAAATTGAAAACCTGATACAATACTTTGTCATTCAAACAATAAGGAATGATTAAAAAATCTGAATTTGTTACTGCTGTATTAGAAAAAAATTAGATTCATACCGCACAAGCCCAGGGAAAACCAATATTTTGTGCCAAAGCACTCCCAGCAGTAGGTCCAGCGATTGATCTAAAACCAAAGTAGACAAACTCGTCAAATAAAAGTTACTGTCATGGATGCATGGCTGTTTCGGGAAGTCCGTAAAATATTAAGGTAGCTTCACTTCAAAATCACAAACAAACTAAGCCCCCAAAATATTCTGGGTAAGTTCAAACATGATCTATAGATAAACAGATGTCGAATTTTTATCAATTGAGACTTTGCATATTGCATTGTGGTAGGCCAGTTAGTGAGAAAACAATCTTTTGTTGGAACATCATAAACAGATAATTCCAGCCAGACCCTCCTGGCTAGCACTTACCAGAAAACAGGAATTTTAAGAGCTAGTTACCCGATCTGGAAATACGCATTGAATAATGATGAAATAGCACTGTGAGTTGATAAATCCCCAGCCATTCCATGTTTCCTACATAAAGAGAACAGAATCAATATCACTAATTATTTTGATACATTTACTATTCATTTTAACCAACTTAACGAGTACCCAAGCCGGAGCCTGTTTAATGCACACAAATAGTTTTCATTTGCCACAAAAGAAGTAGTTGGAGGATACAGATCTTAAAAAAACAAGTTAACAAAATTGCATAAAAATACTACAATAAAAACTTTTCAAGAACTTGAATTTGGGGGATACAAGTAATATATTTGAGGGTTTTCAGGATTGTTTAGGGATACTGTCAGTACTGTGGAGAGAAACCATTAATACTGTTGGGGGATACCATCAGTAGATTGGAGGGTGCTCCGTACTGTGGTACATACCATGAGTACTGTGGAGCATATTCAGTACTGTGGATGGATGACATCAGTACTGTGGAGGATATTCAGTACTGTGGATGGATACCATCAGTACTGTGGAGGATATTCAGTACTGCAGATGGATACCATCAGTAGATTTGAGGGTGCTCCGTACTGTGGTGGATACCATCAGTACTGTGGAGCATATTCAGTACTGTGGATGGATGACATCAGTACTGTGGAGGATATTCAGTACTGCAGATGGATACCATCAGTACTTTGGAGGATATTGATTACTGTAGATGAATACCATCAGTACTGTGGAGGATATTGAGTACTTGGGATGGATGCCATCAGTACTATGGAGGATATTGATTACTGCGGATAGATACCATCAGTACTATGGAGGATATTGATTACTGTAGATGAATACCATCAGTACTATGGAGGATATCGAGTAATGGGGATGAATACCATCATTACTGTGGGGGATATTCAGTACTGTAGATGGATGCCATCAGTACTGTGGAGGATATCGAGTACTGTAGATGGATGCCATCAGTACTGTGGAGGATATTTAGTACTGTAGATGGATGCCATCAGTACTGTGGAGGATATCGAGTACTGTAGATAGATGCCATCAGTACTGTGGAGGATATTGAGTAATGTTGATGAATACCAACAGTACAGTGGTGGATATTTAGTACTGCAGATGAATACCATCATTACTGTGGGGGATATTCAGTACTGTAGATGAATACTATCAGTACTGTGGAGGATATTCAGTACTGTAGATGGATAACATCATTACTGTGGGGGATATTCAGTACTGTGGAGGATATTCAGTATTGTTGAGGGAAACCATACATCCCCTTACAGTACTGATGATATCCCTGGATAATACTAATAATACACAGTACTGAGCATAAGGCTGAAAATTATTCTAGTTGATTAATATTTAATCAACAATAAAGTAATCTTAGACTAGAAACAACAAAAACGAACTTACAGTGCTGCCTGTGTCATATCTGAAAGAGTTGGGACCAGAAAGAGACCAAGCCCAATGCCAGTTAAAGCTAATGCAATTCCATTCATCCACAAAGTTCTGAAAGGGAAGTTTATTGAATTACTAATCTGTACCATCATCACAATATTTGTTTACCCAGGAACCTGCTCAAATGTTTGCTTAGGTTTACCAAGAAAAATAGACACATATCATAAGCCACTATGAATCGTATATTAATTAATATGAACAGACTCAAAGTTAGCTCACGTCGATGCCAACTAGACCAACATAGGTATGATTATTTCTCTAAAATTTGCATTAGATTTCAGAATTGGTGATTTCAGACCAGGGACGTTGCCAGAGGGGGGAGCTGGGGGAGCCGCGGCGACGAAAAGTCTATATATATTGTCTGTTGTTATCAATTTTTATGGTTTATTATCCACAAGTGAATGCTCAAAGTGCTCAACGGCTCCCCCCTTTCAGAGCTTCTGGCTACGCCCCTGTTTCAGACAGATCTACCTTGCCATTTCTAGAAAACGAGGGAAGTCAAGAGAAAGGAGAAAATAAATTCTAGCTTCTTTTTCCTTTTCTCTGCAAAATAACAAATGAATCAACAAAGTGAGCTAACAAGGCCTTTCACAGAGATATCATTTCAATATTCAATCAAATATACCTTGGCCACTGGCTCTACTAGTAAACTGATAATACTTTGTTCTGTTTTCATTAGCTTTGAAAGTTTCAAGCAGTGAGAAACTTCTGTTCAAAAAAACTCTTCAACTGTCTACTTGACAAATTTCCAAATCCCCATACATAAGTTGGTCTAATTGGCGTTAATTCACGGTATTTCTAGTGCGTTTAGACAATATACAATTCATTGCAGCTTATCAAACTCACCTTTTTGTTCCTACTGTCGGTAATGTATTGGAAGCAAGGTCTATTTCAGGGCGCTCCGCTCCAACACCCAAGATAGTAGTTCATCTTTTTAAAAATCAGGATCATAAAATGAGGATAAGAACCCAAGAGTTCTGCCTGTATTTACCTTGGAAAAACAGCCTCAGGAAAAATTGGTGCTGGGCCAAGCAGCACATAAGATAGACCACTAATAAATCCACCAACTACCATCAGCACTCTGGCATCCTAGGGAAAAATAACTATCAAACCACTCATCCATTAGCAATGGTAGAACACGGAAAATATATATTACCAAAGTTGACTTCCCCAAATGCTGCTTTGCTCCACCTGGGCTCGAACCCAGGACCTTACCAGCAAAGGCGAGAACGCTTCCTACTGTCCCATATTTAGAGAACAAGTTAACGCATGTTTTCAAGAACCTGGCATCGTGTTTTGTTTCAATGTAATGAAAATAATAATAACAAAATGATCTTGATCGAGCGATTCGATTTTCAGTTTCAGTCGCAGAAAGAAAAAATATTTTTATGCCATGCTGCAGATTCAAGTCAACATTTACTTCGGAACAACTGATTTATTAAAAAATGATATCTGGAGATTCTTTTAACACAGCCACTAGCGTAAAAAAGGAGGTATCGATTACTTCTTCTATTACCAAGCTTCTCACAGTTACAAGTCAAGATCAAATGGTAGAAGTTAGAAGTTTTCTACCAATGTATATATATATTTGCCACTAAAATCTATTTACAATTTTAGAAATATGAAATAAAATGGTTGAAAATAAACCATTCATTGATTTATTTCGAAACTTTTAAACGGAAGAACAAAATAAAAACAACACCCCTAACTAAGGTGGTAGGGAGGACATTAAAAGGTCCAAAGGACCATAATTCCATAATGTTCCCCTCAAAGGTATGCTAAACATATAATTAAAGGAAAACTGGATTTTCAACAACTTCAGAAATGAGCGAATACAAGTGATGGTATCGTCGATGTCTTAATACAACAGATAGATGTCATATTTCTGGGTTTGATGGTTTGAACTAGATGTTTATCAAACCTGTTTATCTGCAATACAACCAACAAGTGGTGCCATGAATGCATACATTCCAGTATCGATCAGGAACATCAAGCCAACTTGACTGCTACTCAGATGAAACTAAAAATGAATGCTTTAGAGGTGATATTACGTAAAAGTAAGAGGATATAAATGACTCGCTATAAGCTGAAATCTTTCATTATTTTCTATTTCATTCTTTTGTTTCGAGAAGAAAACTAAATCTTTTTTCCAGTTATCACTAGGTGAGTAAGGAAAATGAAGAAACATTTGACGAGGAACTGTGAGCCAGCAGAACATACTTGTCCGAATTTGAGGCAGTGGTTAGCTTGTTTGCTTTTAGTAGGTAAGGTCTGGGTTCGAGACTAGTGGGGTCATTTAAAAATTTCGGTAGCCCACTTTCGAAAAACATATTTTCCCGTTTCAGACCATTAGGAGCTTTTATAAAATCAAATAAAAGATCGTGCATTATCACAGAACTATTTTTCAAAGCTACATGAACCATGATAAATGAAAATTTTGTTTGAAAAATGATAAGCGGAAGACTAATTGCTAGTCTTTGTTCTAGTAACCATCCATGTGTGCACAAATTTTCAATTTGTCTGATATCCCTCCCCCTTTCTATGCACATGTAGACGTTTGGTTTATTATTGCCTACCCATTCATAAGCATAAACAAGCTTCCGGTTTGATATCTCCTTTCATTAATGAGAGAAGAAAAGAACTTGCCAGCTCTATGTAATTTAAGGCAGAAGACAAAATGAATGACGAGGTGTGGTCACATCGAGAGGAAGGACCAGGGTTGCACTGCCCGATTAGTCTACCTATTATGTGGGCCCTTTGTGCTTTGCACATAAACTAAAACCTTACGAAGATAGTAAGTGTATTTACCTATCAAAATCAACAACAACTTAACTACGTGCCCATGGATGTCCGCTTAAAATACTTACAGGCTTCTGAATATGGCCTTGCAGAGTTGGGTCAAGAAAACTCAGTGCCATCGCAGCATCTGCAATAACAATACCTACAAATAGAAAAGTATTTTTGATCAAATACATCAAGGATACAAACTTTCGTGGAAGTAAACTTTTTGGCATTTTTGGCCTACACGTATTTTTTGTTATTTATATATTTTTTTATATACTTAAATTAAATCTTATCGAAACGTTTATAAACCTACGATACAAAACTCTTTATTTTATTGAGTTCTTACTTAGTACTAATGGGAGAGCCAAATTTATCGTGTTTGTAAAACATTTGAAAGATAAGACCAGAATAAATTGCATTCAAACGTTTCGATACTTATATCCTCTATATTAACTTTTTTTTAAGATTAATTTTCGAGAAGTAATTTTTTCAAAACGTTACTGAGGATTTAATCTAAGCATCGAAATGTTTGAAAGTCTTGCTCATTTTTGTCTTAACTTTTCATATTTAGGATAGAAACAGAAGATAAGTTTCAAGCCCAATAGAAAAGACTTAAATGCGACTTACATAAAATGATAATAGAGGGGATCTTCAGTGCCTGCCATAATGCTCCTTTGTTTTTTTCATCTTCTGAAACTTCTGCAGTGGAAACAAAATTAATTTACCTACAAATGCCACACTTACCTATTACCTACAAATACCACACTGCTGCACTGATAAAGATGATTTCTAGCAAATGTCGACACGTTCATGAAAACCGACGCTTTAGTACCATTTATCTAAGGGGCAGGGCGGGGGTTGAAGAAATAGTAATCAATGTCGAGATAATTGATGGATGGAAACTTTCATGTGTTTTTCATTGATGTGTAGATGTAGTTCTCTGAAAAATAGGTAATCAGTGATTACTTTAAAACATCTCCTCTGCACCTGACTGATTTCTAAAAAAAGACTGGATAGAGCTTCCTATTGTTTTCGTTAACAAATATATGTTACCCGCAAAGAAGTGAAATCTGCCATCTTTGCCATCCCTACAGCAAAGGTTTAGAAACATGACAGGAAGACATTGTAAACCTCTGAGCTCTGCTTTATAAGCTTTGTTCTGTTTGTTGTCTTCATTCTGAGACAGATCTAGTTACCAATAGAAAAATCCTCTCTCTCGAGTTTTGCCTTCGGGTACGTTTCTATCTCAGAATCCAAATACAATATGGATAGCAAAGTAAACGTTTTCAATGAATTCAAAATTTCAAAGGTATTGGAGTTGTCAAAGAGTTTATCACGAAAGTTGAATTATATTCCGCGCCTTGAAGGGATACTCAGAAGAGAAGTGCGCTCAGAATCTGGCAAGCAGATAAGAGGGCTCAGCATTTGATATTCATCTGCGACTGAACGAAGAAGACCGGAAGAAAGTAATTAAAATCAAGGAAGAATTTTTGAAAGAGTTTGAACGAGGACAACTCAACCGAGAAAAGGCTTCTATTGCGATGTCAAATCGCACGCGCAACAAAGGTGAGCCTACTCACACATTTGTTTACCAACTCATGGAATTTGTTAAGCTTACTTTTCTTTTGCTGATATGCTAAGTACCCGTAGCACATTAGCAAAAGATAATTTTGTTTGTGGCTTACACCCAGAAGTTTCTGATCCAAAAACTTTCCTGATCCAAAAACGATTTCCAGACTAATTTGATTCATAGACTTCTTGCAAAAGTAAGATTAAAGAGATGCTATGGTACTTTCTTGAACAACATTGCCAGGCACAGGACAAGAAAATAATTCCAATAATTCACATCATTCATGGGACAACTTCTTGGTTTCTGTTCATATGATGATAAATTGTTTCAGTTAGCCTGTCACCCAGCTCTTAAGGCCCTGTACACGGCTATTTTGGCTGACCCTGTATAATCCGAACTTCACAAGGACAACAATATTTGTTTGAATAACACTATTTAAGAGCGAGGCCGAGGCAACTTGTTAACCCAGGTCAACACCGAATCCAGGCACACATGAACTTTCGAAGACTTTTTTCACGTACCTGTGTCAGGAGGAAGAATCCATAAAATCGGTAGTAGACTAACTAATATAACAGCGCCAAGAACAATGAACGGCAATCTAAAACCGCCAGCCTAAGAAAGTTAGAATAGTCGTAGATTAGTGACATGCAGATACGAGCAAGGAAACTGAACAAACTAGATGCAACAAAAAGCCTAGTCCTTGACCACAGTCATAAGGGGAGTCTGGAAATCCTTTGTTGCAAGTCTTTGTTAAGTTAACCTTTTCCAAGAGTCACCCTACACAGCATTTTTTTCTCATTTTTCCCGAGTTTATCTTTTCCAATGATTGTTCGATGTAAATTGATTTAAAATCAATCATTGCAATATTCTAATGAATTGAAATACAATTTGTTCACGGTTAAGACCAGTTTACCATGAAGGCTACAACAAATAAGTCAAACAAACAGCTTCAGGCCATTTGCTCTACAGACTGTGCTTTAATTGGAGATATAAGTTACTACATCAAATTGATTGTAGTAGTTGTAGCAGTAAGTTACTACATCAAATTGATTGTAGATGTTCAAGTTGATATTCATTTTACATATTTTAGAATAGCACAATAATGGAAAACTTATTTTTGCAATTTGATAGATGATTCTAGAAAAATGAGGCTAATTTCATTTCACAATATGCATGAGAGGAATATACCCGTTAGTAATGCATAGCTCATGTATTCATTACATTGCCTTTCACTGGGTTTCTATCATAGTAAGCATCGTCAGTGCCCGAGGACAGACTTGGTGCCCCCTACAAACACCAAACCGGTTCAGGGGCAGTTTCCCACTTACAGCGGAACCAGATGCAACTGCTTTAATCTAAAAAGTTTGAAAAAATTGCTGTCTCAAAATCTAAGAAAGTTTTTGCAAGACTTTGCGCATTATTTCTCAGATTCTTTTCTCATTTTTTGAGGCTTGAGACTATGAAGCGGCTAAAGTTTTTCTGCTTGGCTTGACGCTGGGTCTAAATTAATGATAACTTACGGCATAGAGAAATCCGCCAATAGCAGGCCCAGCCATCATTCCAAATCCACCAAAGGTTTCTAACACTCCCTGAAAATGTAAGGATAAAGCTGTCACTTCAAATTCAAATACATCTTTTGAATTTAAATACTTTTTTATTATTTAGGAATATTTGCTCCTATAAAATGTTTCAAACCAGATTCAAAAAAGATCTTCAAATTCAGTGAAGCAAAATATCTTGATTCTACTGTGATGGCTTTATTGAGATTAGAGTTGTAGAAACTTGAAAAAGGTTTAAAGGGTGTAAAGTTTTATATTTATAAACTTCCCGTCCCAATAAAGTTGTCATTTTATTTGCTTTCAATTGGAAGCAGTCATCCAATGACAATTAAAAATGTTTATGAAAATGCTTTTATTGCTGGTACAAAACTTCTATATAGTCGTAATCTATGTTTAAGCATAAGTACTCTATGCTTTCGACTCACTAGAATTCCGATTTCCTGGCTATATTGAAAATACTTGTGCATAAATTCTTCATTGGATTTTTAGCAAAACATCTTTCGTGAAAGTTTGTTCCCTTAAAGTATTGAGATCTCTACTTACCATAGCTGGAGATATGTTGTCATGAAAATTCTGGATTAGAAGTGTTAGTGATGCAGTCGAAGTTGCCGCAGAGCCTAGGGCACTGACAATGCGAATGAGGAAGCAAAATATGATAAAAGTTTTCCCGTCAGGCATCATAACCACGAAACTGAAGAAAGAATAGAACAAGAGTGTGAATAAAAAATCGTATAACGCATATGTGCATTTGTGGTGATGCAATTGATGTTGCCATTTCATTGCTGGAAACAGCCTTCGAAAAGAAACTGGAGCATTTTTTCTGTTCTCTGTGGCTCTGTAAATCTCCAGAAACTGCAACAAAATTGTTATGTCTGAAGTAACTATTCTTTACTCTAAAACTTTTGCAAAAACTTCCAAGTTTTTCTCTTTGCTAACATGAACCTCCTCCAGGGTAATATTCGATTGCAAGCTAGCTACCCCATTCTTCCCCAAAACCCATTTCTTTTAAAAGGGCTTGTTACTTATTCGAAAAAGTCTACGCCTGCTAATAAGGATGTCTATTCAAACATTATTTGAGAAGTGCAAAATCAGACTTTCATGGTAATTGATTCTGAAAACTGCTACTTACCCAAACAGTATTTGAGTAGCACCCTCAACAAATAAACCGCACATCAAAGTGAATTTGGGACCAACAACTGGAAGCTGAAATAAACATAGAAGAACTATTTGAAAGGCACAAACAGAAACCATGTGGCTGAACAAGTATCTCGGTATGCAATGTAGAAACACCATATCATTGATTTAAAATTGTTGTGGAAAGTTAATTTTTCACTTGCTACCTCTAAAATTTGACTAATGTCTATTTGGTTAGTCTGCATTAAAGGATCATAGGGTCCAAATCAGTTTGGACTAGCGTAGCGCGCTTGAATAAGAAACCAAGGAATATCTCGTCTTTGCTCAATGTAATATTCTTATGAGGAGAGAAGGCCAATAACAAGTTTCTTCAGATTCATGAACGGGAAAACTGATGGGGTTTTGTTAGCTTATATTTGAACTTGAATATAACTTAAGAAATATTAACTAACAACTATACTTAAATCATACATTGATTAAATTCAACATTTGTGGGGTTTTGGAAGTGTCGCCCAGTAGCAGGGAGCTGCAAGGAGAGAGGGCGAAGCTTCCCTGTAAAGCCAGTGAGGTAATACTATGGGCTGGCGACGCCCTCTCTGTAGTTTGAAATATGCTAGTGGTTGTTGAGCTGAACTTTTTGGAAAAGTTATTGGGAAAGGTCTAGAAGGTGATAGATTTGTTCACATTTGATGAGTGGTGGTGCAATTTGTGAACTTGATATGGCTTCGGTTGATTTGAGTTGAATTTCAAATGGAATTGGTAGCTCTGTTGAAAGTGTGGTTGAGTACTCTAAAGCTGTGGGTCTGAATTCTTCTTGGGTAATTTCTTGTTCAAAATTCAATTCTCTACTTCGTGAAATTCCATGTAAGATATATACCGAGTGTTTTACCAACGAAGCAATATTGAATCATTGCCATTGATTGAATATTAATAAGATCACTGAGTTGAATAGAACCAGGGTCAAAGCCCTCGCTTATCTCACATTGATACAGAGACACTGTAATGAAGCTTTTTTGATAAGCAATGCGCATTAAGATTCCAAAGAGGGGAAGGAGGAGGATAGTGGGTTTTCCACTTTCAGGAAAGATGCTCTTACTTAGTGGTCCACCAGTTAAAGATAATTCTTACGCTGTAGAAACAGTTACTACTACAAGAAATGAGTTTTAGTTGAGAATACCCATCTTACCACAATGCCAACCACTGGAGAAAAGATGAAAATAACTAACGGGAAGACAGCAAATATCAAACCAGTAGTAGTTGTGCTGCAGCCTTTCTTCAGGGCCTAAAACCAAAAGAAAATAACGAATAAGATTTTATCTGGACTTCCTTTTCTGATCTTTATATGGGCAATGCTGTAACAAAATTACATTTGAGAGCTCAAAATATTATTATCAAGAAGGAGTTTGACAACTTGGGGGCATCCACAAACTATGTACGCAGTAAATAAGCTGATTTTTCAAATTAGATGTAAACACATTGTTCTGCCATTGAATATTGAAAAAATTATCACTTGCTAACTATTTAGCAGTCAAAGTATATACTGAAATCTGTCATTAACTACATTATTACCCATTCCAGAAGGTTTCAATCTGAACATTTTTCAGAGAATTACACTCTTTTTTTACAAGAACCAGTAAATTTGATCTGAAGCTGGCTGTTCTTGAATATTCCTCTATTTTCAGCCTGAAACGTTCTTAAATTGTTCTTACTTTATAATAATTGGGAAGCCTGTTTTTGCTATCAGTGGTGTTAATTGGTACAAATGTGGACTTTCTTGACCATCTGACAAACGTCTCCCTTCAATCTAATTTTTTGTAATCATTTGTTAGTCTCAGGGTTATTTCGTTCAATTCTTATATTAACCTTGAAATGGTCAGCCTCGGTTTTTTCTTAGCTTGTTCTTTAGTTTTGGCAAAATCTAAAGGCTCGTGTTCTTATAAAACTGTTCTTATGAAAAAAAGAGTGTAGTCTCATTGAAACGTTATTTGCAACTATATCCGTCATTGCAAATAAGTAACACAAATGAGTTTATTCGGCTAATGAGGGGCAAATACTGATAATGCCTTTAATGGTTTAAATTAGATGAAATGACTGCAAACTCCCATAAATTCCAAACTATTAGTAACAAAAACACACTGATGAATTTGAAATTAATAATGAATTAAAAACATAAGTATTGGCAGTAATATAGCTTTACTAGGTATTCAAGTGACGAAATTCTTAAATTTGGTAGCCACATTGATAAAATATGTAAGAAACCAGCTAAAAAATTAAATAAACCTAAGTGATTGGCTAGACATATGGGGAATAAGAAAAAAAAGACAGCAAAGAAAGATAGGACAAACATGAAAACATTATAAAATGGCTCTACGCCTTGCCTACTCTGAAAACACTTCATCATATGAGGACTTACTTACGAAATCATGTTAAATCAATTAGATTTTTGGCACTTGAAGTTTACAAAACTTAACAATCTTAACCCAGACTTTATGCAGGATTTGTTTTACCAAATACCAGAAACAAAAGGTTATGATCTTCCAATAGAAAATCCACTTGCGATTCTTAAGATAAGAACAATTAATCATGGCATCAGATAACAGAGTTTCGAAGGGCAAAAAATCTGGAATGCATCACCAGATTCGATTAAGAAGGCTAAAAATACGAAAAAACTCAAAGGTATGATCAAGACTTGGTTTTTGAAAAAATAATATATTGAGCAAAAGTAGCTAGCTTCAGCTTTCTTTAAGATTTGGAGAAATTTGAGGCTCGTGTTCGTATACAATTGTTCTTACTAAAAAAGAGTGTAAATTAGTATATACTTATTATTTTTAATACTAACACTAATTAAATAATACAAAAAATACAATCATGTAATGTATGCCTTCGTACCTAATTAGTTCCTATACATAACATATTCAATTTTTTTTTAAATTTTCGGTTAATTAGTTTTTTTTCTGTAAATAATCTAATTAGACTTGCTGCAGTGTAGCTAAAAGTAATTTCGATTAAAAATAAAAGGCATACAGGGACAAAACAGTACACAACAAAGAAGCCCTTGAGAACAATCTTCGTGATCTAAGCAACGTTGCAGAATGATTTGCAGCACAGAAGGGGTCTGGTGAATAGTGTCCAAGCTACCTTTATAAAGCTGTCAAAAAGCCAGTTCTTTTAAGAAAAACATTCCTTTGCAAAATTGCTTGGGATTTCAGAGCTAACAACTCGAAAACAAAGTGGTCGTTTATAATCATTATTTATGAGAGCACTCACTTCGACAAAACTAATTACATGCACGGAAGATATAAAATTCATTAATTATTGCGAGCGGTTAATTGATTGATTGGGCATATATGATACAACAAATTCATAAAGAAATAACATTAGTTAGATTCAAAAATTAACATAATGAGCAAAACTGAACGACTTATACAGATATCAATTATAGGGGTTATAGGAGTAGGGTATCTAGGGTTTCCAAGCAAAAATAGGAGGGGGTGATTTGCCTTGGCCGTCAGGGGGAGATGAAAGATGTATCCTTAGATAATTCCAAAACGTACCTTGTATTTTGTACCTAAGTTTAGATAATTATTTCATTCTTTGAATTCTAGTGCAAATGCATATAACTTGCGAGCTACCTGGGGGCTGGGGGCGGAGCCCCTCGGAAATTTCCGTCGACCACGCCCTTCAGAAGCTCAAAGAATGTAGGCAACGCCCTTTCTGCAAAAGAATGACTTGCAAACTAATGCTAAAAATGACTTGCAAACTAATGCTTAAATAGACTTTTGAACTAGGTATGCATTTATATTTCTCATGCTAACAATGGAAAACTGATAGTGACGCCAATATGACTGCGAATACGACTGCCCTAATGGTGTCATAATGACAGCCACATTTCTGTATGATATCACACAATTTTATGTCACTTCTGTGGTCTTGCTTGTCTTTTAGCAAAGGACTTCGGGATGCCTTCCCCCCCCTCCCACTCCAATTTTTCTACGCGGATTTCAGCAAATTGGAAAACCGTTCCCTCAAAGCAAAATGAGTGTGTGCCGTTCGCGTGTTGGACAATTTCTATGCAATCAATAAAAACTTGTTCATAATAAGACAGATAGGTTTTTAATGCAAATTTTAGTCAACAATGATATAATAGGAATATATTTAGCAAGGAAATAAAAATGAAGATTTTAAGATAATCATTTTACCCTTACAAAAGTGTACGAAAACTCTCGCACCCGAGGGGCATATCACTCGAAAAAATCTCGTACACTTTTTGAAAAAATCACAGAAAAATGACAAAAATCACAGAAAAATCACAAAAATCACAAAAAAATGGAAGAAAAATCACACAAAAATCAAATAAAGATCACCAAGATCACTGAAAAATCACTGTGATTTTTGAAATCACAAAAATCGCGTACACTTTTTTGTAAGTGATATGCCCCTCGCCCGCACCAACTACTAGAGATTTGAAGCCAGTTTGCTGCTAATCAAAACAGAGTTGAACATTTATACAACAAATCGAAATAAAGTTTGGTGGGAGCCTGATTAATACTCACCTCTCCTGGAAAGAAGGGTGAAATCATGGCATAAGCACAACTGACGGTAAACCAAAACAGTGATAATGAGATTAGCACCAATCTCTTTTGTCTTGAACCAAACACACTCTCCTTGCTTTCCACTTCCTCAGTGTGGAAGTTGTGCTTGGTCACCACGACACGAACGAATCCATTTTCCTGTTGGTGTTCGTCACTAACTTTCTCCATATCTGTTTTATTCTTCGTCAATCTAAAGCCTGGCCATGTGATAGTGTAATTCATGTAATAGTTGGGTCAGGTTTTGCTTCAATCCGCCTACCCTTTGACTTTGCAGATTGCAGCATAAGTTGCAACATCAAATATTGCGCTTTGCTTTATGTATGGGTTTCTAGACAGAGGCAACAACCAGCAAAGCTATGAATTAACATCATTAGAGTTAAAGTTGGCATGAAATGTTTAATGATGCTTTCTTATTGGAACAATGGGCAACTCGTTGTTGGCATTTCCTGACCTTGGGGGATATATTGAAAAGGGAATGCCTTTGTTTTTGGAAGGGCTCTTTGTTCCTTGTTGCTCTGCATAACAAGAGGTCAATTTATTCGATGAAAAGGCTTCACCAGACAACTTCTCTGCATTACAGCTTTCCAGGACCTGAGAATACGACGTGAAGAAAAACTCTCCCCACCCTCCCTCCCCTTTTCCATATATGCAAGATTCTCCAATTCTTCATGCCATTGGCTGCAAGTCATGCAGTTGGTGGTATGACTAGTTTCTCAGCTCACAGTTTCTTGAGGTTGCAGGTTGTCAGAAAAACTGAGGGTTTCTTTATTCCTCAAAGTTCGAGTAAGCGTTCTGGCGGTGAACTTGCGCCAGTGGCGGAAATTGGGCATTTTGAGTGGAGGGGCAAGCATGGTGAATTTTCCGAGTCATGTTTTTCGCCTGGAAAGGCGGAAGCTGCGTTTTGTAGGCACACACACAATGAAAAAGTCATTGCCCAGACAGCTGGGGGTCTCTGGGGCGCTATAAGCCCACTTGCGGGTCCAGGGCAGAGACTTCGCAGGGGTCGAGGAGGCGGAGCCCCCGGAAGCTGTTGCACCTTTTCTGAGGGCTCGAACTGGCTTCCTCCATATCTTAGAACTACAGTCGACTCCCGCTATCTCGAACACCGTTATCTCGACCTTCCCTTTATGACCATCTCCAAAGTCCATTTGTTTGCCTTTAACTACTGCCGTGCAGGAGCTAAACTAATTCCCCCGAGAGAGAAGAAGATGGTCTTTGCGAATTTGCCATTGGACCCTTTAAATAGATGTTCTATAATTGTGTAATTTTTCTTCACGCAAAAAGTATGCTTGTCAACTAGGCTATTCAGTTCCATCATGGCTTCTAGTTCTTTCCAGTTTTTGATAAACATGGTGCCCGTTAATAAGCTTTTTTTTAGCTAAATCTGATACCTGTTTGGTATTTCCTAGATTTTTAAAAGTTGTTTTTGGAAGCAAACGATCTTTACATGGTTTATACAATGTTTTTACGTATGAAGCCCCCCTTTTGGTCGAGGAAAATCTCGACTCCCGTTATCTCAAAACCTTGTAATGTCGAACAATTTTTCATTTCCCGTGACAGTTTGAGATAGCGAAAGTCGACTGTATATAAATACAAAACATGTAGAAATATTACAAATACAAACCAAGAATAGTAAATGAATCAGATACTAAATTTGATTTGATATTGGAATAACTTAAAAGAATCAAGTGTTAAAGAAATTTATTCGGCTCTTTCAAAATAAATTTTTAAATCACAGGTATCAAAATTTTCGAGTTGGATACCCAATTCAACTTCAAAGGACCAAAATTTCCGACTTTTCAGAGAAATTTCCGACTCATTTTGAATTGGGGGGGGGGGGGCCATTGCCCCCCAACCCCCCCCCAGAATTTCCGCCACTGACTTGCGCCAAGATACTTATGCCATTCTAAAAAGCTCTATATGATAAGAGAACGCAGCCACAACTGTCTAATAAGCTAATATTAGAACTGGCACTGTCTGGTAGAGCTTGTCGTGTACGGGGTAGATTTTTGCATAAATTTAAATAGTCTAAAACACTTTCTCTGTACATAACAATTGTTCATCGATTGGGAATTCGGAATCTGCGGGGTCGATTTGGTTGAGGTGGATGAAAAGAATCAAGATAAATCAATTCTAGAGATAGCACAATTATGACGTAATTGGATCGGATGACTTATAGCGACATTCGGCGACATTAGTCCTAAAAATGACAGTTATTGTAAATAAAAGGTTAGGAAGTTTTTCAAATACAGTAGTTATAGAAAATTCCCTATATTCATTTAAAGATATTGATAAAAATTAATCTTTAGCCCATTTTCTAGCAATTTCGAACAATCTATGCTTTTACTACCAGAAAAAGCAAAATATAGCATCCATTAAGTAAAAAAATTCTGAATAAAAAACCGACTCACACGTCACATGAGCACTACGTCAAATAACAAAATAAATTGGAGTAACCCCTCCCCTAAGACTTAGGACCCGTTCACACGATGCCGGATTCATATTGTTTCGGATCGCTTTTCATATCGGATAGCCTTTCTGTTCACACGACACCATGCCAATCCGGAACGCTTTGCATCGTTTTTGCGGAGTCAAATCACTCTGCTCTGAAGGTGAAACGTTTCGGATTGCTTTTCATATCGGATAGCTTTTGGGCTCGTGTGAACGCATGAATCCGATACGCTTTGTGCTCCAGAACCTCTTTTTTGATGATGTGCGAACTTTTTTGGCGCCACCTTATATCGAACCCCTCAAGAGCATGCGATGCTAGCTGTCAAGTGGCAATTGTTTTAACAATGGACATTGTGGAGGGCCTGTGGGGGGCGCAGAGCGGAGCGTAGTCGTGTGAACAGAAAACCAAAGTGAATCCAGCATCGTGTGAACAGGAGAAAATTTCGTATCGGATTGCCTGCGGAATCCAAAACGAAAGTGAATCTGGCATCGTGTGAACGGAGCCTTAAACTGCGCATCACATATTGTACCCCCACAGCACTGATAGTATTCCTCGCACCAAACCAAACATCCTCAATAGTACTGATGGTATCTCTGTACAGCACTGATGATACACCCCTATTGTGGTGATCACACTCCACAGAACCAGACAAGACACCCTCCAAAGAAAGTATTGCACAGACGTTCCCAAGGGTGATAACAGCTTCTTCGACTTGAGGAAATAAGGTCATAATTTGTCAACCTTAAGGTAGAACACTCCTAATTCACCATCAAATCAGTCATAAAAATATCTTATGCCCAATACCTTCCAAATTTATCAAAGTTTCAAGAATCAATTCCAGCAGAACCCTACTTGGAACTGTTTTCTAGAAAACGACAGTAAAGTAGAAGCTAGTTGAAATTTTTTCCCTTAGCAACAGCTTAGCAACAGAAAAACAATTATTCTAAATGTTTTATTTGGGCCAACGATCCAGAATTTTGCCTTTCCCAAATCCTGTGCCTGATTCCCCTTTTCCAGCCTCTTCCTGACTGCTCACCTCAAGAAGAGGCCACGGAAAAGAGGCCTAATTTTAGTTCAGTTATATTCTCTTCACAGCTTTGGTAAAATTTTAATTTTCGAAATGAAAAATTGCTTGTTCAGTTAGAAATGGGAAACAAGGATAAGCGAAACAAATCTAGAGCAAGGAAGAGAAAATTCTATGGAAATAGATTTATTAGTGCTGAGATAGGACCTCGGAAGAGAGAAAACAACACTGATGAAGTCCCACAGCAGCCATCTTGTGATGTCGATGATGACTTAGACTTAGGCCTAGATGTAGAACCCATTTGTAATCCAAGACAGGAAGACAGTTCTGACTCTGCTAATGATTTGCCTCCTAGTGCTAAGAAGATAAAGTATTCCAGGGAGGCAATATTCAAAAACAATGAAGATTCAGAAAAATATTTTCTTCTCATTGACTTTTCTGTCTTGAAAGAAATAGTATCGTTTGGATCCTGCCAAGGTTGCCAGAAAAAACTTGAAATATCAGAAGATATAGACAAAAGAAAGGGATTTTCCTCATCATTAAAAATTAAATGTAGCAACTGTGATAAAGAAAGTAGTTTCTTTTCTTCAAAGAAACTTGACACTGAGAGAAGAGGTCCAAAACCATTTGAGGTAAATACACGGATGGCCCTAGCTTTCAGGGAAATTGGGAAAGGTTACAGTGCCTTGAATACCTTTACAAGATGCATGAACATGAACAGACCAATGACCCAAAGGAATTATGATAACATTACAAAATCTCTCCATGAGAGTTATCTAAAAGTTTCGGAAATAAGTAAGAAGAAGGCAGCACAAGAACTAATCGAGAAGATTGGAAAGGATAAAAGCACTGCAGTTGAGTGTAATGTTTCTGTAGATGGGACTTGGCAGAAAAGGGGTCATGCATCCCTCAACGGTGCTGTCACGGTTATTTCACAAGATACTGGGAAGTGTCTTGACACTCATGTAATGTCCAAAAGTTGCAAAGGATGCCAACACTGGAAAGGCAAAGAGGGAACAGCAGAGTATCAGCGCTGGTCAATCGAACATAATTGCCAGATTAATCATAATTCATCATCTGGATCAATGGAGACAGCTAGTGCAGTTGAAATCTTCAAGCGATCAGTGCCATTCCACAATTTGAAGTATGTAGGCTATATTGGGGATGGTGACACCCAAGCATATCAAGGCGTAGTTGATGCCAAGCCTTATGGCCCAGACATAACAATTGACAAATACGAATGTGTCGGTCACGTACAGAAGAGGATGGGTACGAGACTGAGGAATCTTAGAAAAGATATGAAGGGAAAGAAGTTATCAGATGGAAAAATGCTCTCTGGGAAAGGTCGTTTATCTGATAAAGTGATAAATATGCTCCAGAACTGTTATGGAATGGCTATAAGACAGAATAAAGGGCAACTTTATGCAATGAAAAAATCAGTTGCTGCAATTTTGTTCCATTATTCTGAAAATCCAAATGAAGAAGATAAGCATAAGTATTGCCCCAGGGATGTAGACAGCTGGTGTAAGTACCAGTCTGACAAACTCACCCAGAAAAACACTTACAAAGCTAAGGTCAGTCTACCTAGTGCCATCACAGAGTTATTGAAACCAATTTTCCGAAATTTGTCTTCTGATGAGTTGTTAAAAAAATGTACTCATGGTCGCACTCAGAATGAGAATGAAGCTCTAAATGGAGTCATCTGGCAGAGATGTCCAAAGACAGTTTATGTCTCAAGAGATGTCTTAGAATTGGCAACAGCTTCTGCTGTGATCAATTATAATGAAGGTGCACGTGGCCTTCTTTCTGTAATGGAAGAGCTAGGTATAGAGCCTGGGCGAAAAATGAGAGAAGCCGCGATAAAAGCTGATACCGTTCGCATCAAAAAAATAAGACATAAGTCATCTGAAAAGCAAAAAAAGAGAAGAAAAAAGTTGAGAAGCATAAAAAAGGGTTTTATTGACAATGAGCAGGCACTGGAGGGGGAGACTTATCAATCTGGAGCATTTTAATTGACAATTAAGGACATTAGACCACATTATATTATTTCATTTTTTTAAAATTGCGTTTTCTCAAAACAACATTTTCGGACTTTTGTCAAGGCTCAAAAATCCATTTCAAATAATTTTTTTTTGAAACTTGGCATGCTTATTTTTTGCATCTGTTGGCAGATCCTGAGCTAAAAAAATTTTGTGGGAGAGTAACCATATCTGTGGCAGACTTGTTTCAAATAAGTATCCATGTTCGAAATATTAAAAATAGGCTATGAAATTAAAAAAAAAAGATTTTGGTGGAATTTTTTTAGCTCAGGATCTCTGGTACAATGCATTTAATAATTTCCCAAAGTTTCAGGCTAATGAAGCAAAAGATTCTTGGTACAGATTTGTCAAAAAATTAATATTTTGAGAGGTGATCCACCTTAAGTGAGTTGTGCCACCTTAATCAAAATGGTTAGTTTTTTGTTAGAATGCGCCAGTCAAACGTATGGAGCACTTTAATTTACCTGGAGACACTTTTTATCTGAGAAAAAGTGATCCAAAATAATTAGGAGTGTTCTACCTTAAGTGATAGTAACTGAGAGGAGTGGTTCCAGTTTCACAAGCTATGGGGTCGAAGATTTCATGAAATTGGATGGAATGAATCATGTTACCAGTGCTCTATGACACGCAGCTAGTAGTAGGGCATTACAAACGTCAATTCAACATTGAAGAAGCTTCTAAAGAATTCAAAGAATACTTTTAAGACTCAGGTCTATTAACCCTATTACTACCGGGCTTTTTGGACCCTTGTACTACCGGGGGGGGGGGGGGTGCCCGCCCCCTATAATTCTTGTTAGGAACGCGCTAAAAGCTTGAAAGTTGGTAAAACTATAGAACTTTACTTGTTCTATCGATTGATAGTGTTTTTAAAACCATAATGGCTACCAATGACGTCACAGTGACGTCATAAGTCTGAAAAACCATGATAACTACTTATAGGCATTTAGCTTGTAATTGAGGCTATCCTTATCGTTTTTTTGCCTCTAAAATGGTCTATTTATGAACAAAAAGCATTTTCAAATCATAATCTATTAATTTTTTTGACATTATTTGATATTTTGACATATTTTGACAATTTTTTCCCTAAATGTTCAAGTTGATGAATTTTACAATGAAGAAAAATAAGATAAAATCACTATTCAAATTGAAAAATATAATTTTTTCTAGTTATTCTCTATTCAGGAACGTCAAAACAGGAACTTCTTATGAAAAAATAATTGTCTTTTATAGATATGACGTCATAAACATTGATGACGTCATAGATTTTAAATTTTGCTTACATCCGCAAATACAAATAAATTATATATCATTCAAAAGACCTTGTCGAAACAAAGCCAATGGTGCTTCAAGCAAGTCTCTATGCGGTATAGTTTCAGAAATATGGGCCCTAAAACATTTTTACACCTGACCGCTTGTTGACAAAAGAGGCGTCACGTGATCAACGAAGGTGTGATAGTAACAAAAATAATTTTTCAGGTGCTCTGATAAAATTGACGAAAAGTCGAACAGGTTCCAGTAGAATTCTACGCGTTTTCTTTGAGATACCGCATTTTTAATTTGCCGTGGGCACTTTGTGCCCCCCCCGGTCGTAATAGGGTTAAACAAGTCAGGTCTTCTATTCTCGGATCGAAATACTTATTGCAAATATACCAACATTGGTCTAAGCTCTACAGATACCTTATTAAAGTGATCTCCTTGGTAATTTTTGCGATCTTCTTCGTTGCGTAAAGAGGCAAGCCTTTGACAAGCCGGATGGCTATGGGCCCTTTCTAGAGCAAGTTTGAAATTCCACGCCCCTTTACAAGCACTCAACATGTTTCGATGTGAAGCCAGCTGTGACTGCAACTTTGTATAGACTCGTTACAATCTGTGCAGCTCTCGGTAGTTCATTTGACAAATAGAAAACAATAGGTTAGTTTGGTTAATTATTTCAGGTACATGAAAATGTTGCTAGAGGTGGCAAGAAGCTTGCTTGAATTGCACCAGGGCCGGCATTCCTTACCCCGTAGCCTCAGACCTTGGCAACAGACCCTCATTCCCTTCTTTCAAAAGACACTGAATAGAATAAATAGATAAGTTGTTATGCATCATCTTCTATATAAAACCTGTAATAAGAAACTGTAGGGTAAAATTTTAGATTAAGAAACTTTGCTGGGCTTACCAGTGATGCCTAGACTTTTGATCTTGCCGAGGACAATCTTAAAATCAACTATATCGAAAGCCTTGGTAAAGTCATAGTTTATCGAAAATAATGGTTTAGAAACCTTTTGTTGTACGTCTTTGTTTCATAGTTGATGTTGAGCAGTACTTGAAAGTGCACAACGTATGTCTTATCCTCTCTCTTTACTGTTAAAATGTTACATGTAAATATTGCCTACATAAATATGATGCTGAATATTATAAAATCTTTTCTAAATAACGAATATTTCTGGCTAGGGAACCAAAAGAAGCGTTTTGGTATATTCGCTCAACCATGACCCTGTCGGCTAAAACAATGGCAAAACAAAAGACTGTGCACTCTCAATTTACACAAAAAGATAGAACAATAGGTTTCTAAACCATTATTTTTGATAAACTATGGTAAAGTCAAGGTAAACCACATTCACATTATTGCCTTCTTCGAGTGATGAAAGTATCTGATCGTAATGCGCCAGCAATTGACTCAGACAGGACCAACAATCCCTGAAACCATAGTGGGTGTTGTTACAAAGTTTGTACTTATCCAAGTAGGCAACAATAATATTTCTTACAATTTTCTATCAAGAACTTTAATTATATGGGAAGTCAGGGTCACAGGTCGATAATTGGCTGGACAAGATTTGCTCTTTGATTTGCAGATTGGAGTTATCAATCCTCTTTTCAGCAGCCTGGGTACAGTACCCAGAGACAAACATTTCTTGTAAAAGATCAACAAGGGCTTACTAAGTGATTCTTTACAATTGTTTAGAAGAACCAGTTTTTTCTTGAGCCGCATCTTTCTAGTTTCCGATTTTATTTTGATAATAGCTTTATTTGTTCTTGCTCTTTGCCGTACCAAATGGCATCTAGCTCGTTGAAGATTGGACGTGAACTTCATCCCTTCAGTTGATTGAGAGGTACATGGTATTTGACTGTATCATACTACGTGATGTTAAGAAAATCTTGAATTATCTGCCCTATAGGCTTGTTCCTGAATTCTCTTTCCCAGTCGTACCTAGACAAGTCGTTCTTGATTCGATCCCAGTTGACATTTTCGCTGAAGAAATGAAGGCTGTAGAATCCTTCTCGTTTCCTTTCTCGATGTTCAGTTCTCTTGTTTCTCCTGTTTGTTGAGACAATTTCAATTGTAGTTTTGACTTGAACAATACTGTGGTGAGAGATGGTGTTAATTGGTTTGATGTACATGAGTTCAAGAATGCTGGTTTCATTGTTGGTCCAAACTAAATCAAGGATGCTACCATCCTTGTGTGTCGGTTTATCAACACATTGCTTTAGGCAATAGTTGTGCATAAAGTCTTGTAGATAATCATACATTACTCTTGTTTCTTTGTTGCCGCCATTTGAGGTTTGGTTGGACCAGTTGATGGCAGGCAAATTAAAATCACCACCAATTATGATACTGGGCAGAGGATTATCCAACGGTTCAATGACTTTTTTAAGCTCATCGAGTCCTTGTAAAAACTCTTTGCGATGCGTGTTGAAGGATAACCATGAAAGCTGTCATCCGGCTGACGGTATATGGAAACTATGACTAAATAATATATTTTTGAATATAGGCATAGAATCTACACCACACCATTTGAAAATTTCAAAAGACTCTCAGTGCTTGAGGCCACATCGTCACGGAGGTAGATTGCAACTCCTCCACCGTCTCTTCCTCCCTTTGAAGTTTTTCTCCTTTCTCTGTCTACTCTATATAGTTGATAGCCATCGATTCTAAGCCCAGGATCTGTTTGTTCGCGAAGCCATGTTTCGGTGAGACCAATAAGCAACTGGTTATCAGCTGCTAAGATATTTTCAATAAAAGGATCCTTAGATTGAACAGTTTTTAGCTTCAAACCTTGGACATTGAAAAAGGAAAAGACTCTCAATGTCTCATCGGCACTCGAATCTAACGCGGTTGGTACATCAGATTTCGTTGAAATAGAGGGTTTTGCTGTTGATACATATGGAGAGGCAGCAGCTGCTGATTAGCGTTGGGGTTGACGCTTGTTTGTTGGAATTGATTTAGAACTGCTAGTGGTGGTTGTTGATGATTAGTAGTCAGTGGTTGAGGTATCTGACTTTGGACTACAGCTTGCTGGTAGGGTAGGTTGGTTGTTGAAGATATATTCGAGTGCTTGGTTGATAGTTGAATGTATCTTCTCTTGGAGGTTGTTGTACCTGTTGTGCTCTCTGAAATCCTGTTGTGTGAAATCTGAAATCTGATATGGTGCAGATTCGGGTAGAAAAAGCTGTGAGCCAGCGAGATATAGTTTGCCAATTTCTGTTTCAAGTCAAACTGATTAAATCCTGCTTGTGCAACTGCCAAGACATCAATGTCCCTTGTTGACTTTCATGAGACTTGTGACAGGGAGTTATTGAAGGGAAAGAAAAGAGATACTGAAGGGAAAAAAGGACAATTTTGCAGCCTTATTCTGTTTGTTGGTTAGGCCGAGAAGAATCTCGTTACCTTGCTTACCAAATACCAAACCAAAATTATCTTTAATATTCTCCATACTCTTTCAACAGGCTTCAAAATCAAAGATTAGAAAGTTTTTTGAGTTGAAAGATCTCTTCTGATTCACTCCAGTATCAATATCTATGTCAGGGGCTGATGCAGACTTTAGGAATGAGGGATGCTCAGCAGGGGTTTCAGGGCGCAGCACCCAAAAACATTCCTTAGGGTAGCATGGTATACAATGCTGGGATCGACCCTTCTTTACACTTTATCAATGATTTCTACTCAATTCTGGAAGAGAAAAGATCCTTATTGAATCTGTAAAAACCATTCTTTGTTTGTTAAGATGCTTTTGTCGAAAATGTAAATCGGGTCATTTTCAACCAACTGCCCAACTTCCGTCCTGCCTACCACCTTAGGTGTTGGGCATTTTAAGAATTTACTTAATTATTTTGAAAGCTTTATCCTTAATTACAGAATATATTTCACTAGCATAAATATGAGTAATATATCATCTAAGAAAATTGTACATTATCTAACCAGTTGAGATTCTATAATGAATATCCCATCCATCACAATGAAGTGACATTTCACACTTGACTAGATTCAGAGGTTTATCCTTACATCTTGATAAAAGTGCAAATAAAAACAAATATACTGATTCACGAAAACTGAGAGACTTTTATCGTAATCAAGCAAGCAGGAGGCGAAAATCAAATGACAAGGACTAGATCTGAGATATGATGCTTTCAGAAAAATATAAACACGCATTAAAAGGCCCTGTAGACTAAATATTGCCCTGCAAATTTCTGGGGATGCGAAGGCTGGGAATAATCTCAATGAGAAACAATGTATTTTCAAGAGGACGGGTAGGCCTAGAAGTATTCTAGCTCTATCCCTTTCAAAGAGGTTTCCCTTCGAAGCATCTCAAACTCAAGAAGGCGTCGACTTCTTTAGTTTAGGCCTAGGTCTACGGCCCTTGAACGCTAGCCAGTACACAGTGATGCCTTTCTCTCTTCTTATTATGTTCGGCCCTTTATTTTCAAGAAAGATTCAGTTTACTTCATTCAAAGAAGTCACTCCCAAGCTTCAGATTTGGAGAACGAGATTTTTTCAGCTCATGGCTTGTTCTGCCATCTTCGACGAGCACACGATTAGTTTTTTGCTTGGAGAACGGCAGCCACGATCGAGAAAACACACGAGAAGGCGAACAGAGGCTGGTCAGTGGGTTGCTCGAGCAACTTTCCCTCGAACTTCGAGTTGCTCGAGGTGCTCGGAAGGTATTTGAGCAACTCTTTCTGAGCGATTTGATTGGTTAAGAGCTTATTTTCAAACTAAAGAGTTGCTCACACCCTTTGTGTGCAACTCTTTAGAACCCTAATTAACGATTCTTTTTGGCTAAGAGTACTTTTTCAAATCAGAGGGGTGCTCCCGCTCAAATTTTGCGTTTTAGTAAGATAGAAGATTAAAATACGGACCAAAAATTTGGATCTTTGGATCACAAGAGAATAGGACTAAAAAACAGCGACAATAACGGACGTCGAATTTATTTTGTGAGAATTTGATAGATTGCGAGGAGAATCGGAACTTACTGCGAAGATTTAGAGCATGAGCCTGGTACATGTGATGAAAAACAATAATACAGTATTATAAAAGCTAATTATAAAAAGGTTATTTGGTGGAAATTGAGGGATGCTCGAGCACTCTTAGCACCCCCCTAGATCCGTCCCTGTATGTTAATGATATATAGTGCAGGGAGTTTTATTACTTACACTTACGTACTGAGATTTTTATTTTCAATTTCAATTTGAATTTAGGCCGTATAAATGACATGTCACACTATACCGGAGGGTCGTCAATACAAATCAAAGAAAGAAGGAAAGAACATTAGCAAGACGGATTCAGAGGGATCATAGAATACAAAAAACGATAAAGGGTTATTAGAGTTATCGGGTGGGAATATATTTCTAAGCAATTTCAAAGCCTCATATTAAGGCGCCAATCTCCATGCGGGTGAATCCCAGTAATGGCTAGTTATATAGATAGGAACTGGCAATATTGGAACGGGAACAAGAAAATAAGAAAACAAGGGAGCGGGGGATGCGTATAATTTCTAAAAAAAGGAGCGTCGAAATAGCACTTCCTATCGCAATGGCGTTTTCACCAATGAAAAGGGCTACCCTTCTAAAAGCCCCACACCAAGGTCTTAGGTTCCTTGAGTCTGCAAAATAGCCCTAATCAAAGTTTCATCAGAACGTGGATTTCTTTTGCAGTCTGACTTTCGCGAAGGTTTCAAACAGTGGTCGGCCATTTTCCTCTTCTGGCATTTTCTAGGCCTTTTAAGTTGATTTACAGTATTTTTCTTAGTTAGGCTATTTAGAACAGAAATGGTCCATCCAGTTCGGTTTTGGGAACATTCGCTTTAGGGATGTGGTTATAAAATCAGCTCTGCCCCCTGGGAAATATTTTTTTATTGTTCTTATTCTAGTAAAAGCCATATCTATTCTATTGTTCTTATTCTAGTAAGAGCCATACCTCATTAGATAAATAATCTGAATTTTTCTGTAAAAGACGTTTCTTATAATAATTGGAAAAGGTTAGAAATAACAAGGTTTCAAAAACAATTTTTTCGAAATCCCTTTCAATGCAGAACATTAATTAAGGCCCATGTGCTGCAAAAATTTAAACCTCCTAGAAGGTAGGGCATCTGTTTATTAGCTGTTATCTATTGTAAAAGTATAGGTATAATCAAAGAATCACGATAGAAAACGAAATGTAAAAAATGTAAAAATCCCTAATTCACTCCTTTTTGACAAGCAATTCCAGCTCGAGCTCAGTACTAAAAGTTGCTTAGCTTGAGGGCAAATTTGAGTACTCAAAATTGCTTAGCAATTGCTTAGCTTTTTTACCTCAAAGTTTGTCCCTTAGCGTACTGTTTCACAAGTTGGTGTACATAAATGTCAATAGTATCTTGCATATCAAAGTGTACCCAGGGTTTTGATATCAACGGTAACTTACTTTTCTATAGCTGCTGCAAGATTTTAAAATTTTATTTGCTAATTAGATCAGAATTAAAACTTACATTGCTTAGCAATCTTTTATCTAGTACTGGAATTGCTTGAGTGCTGTCTTGCTTATAAAGCAATTGCTTATAAAGAATAACGCGTGTAGGGTGGATCACTTTCTTAGAATCCATTAAGAAATGTTCAGTGTTGTCATTGAGACACATGCAAAATACCTCTGACGTTCACAGCTAATGGAAACCAAAAGATCAAATGACGATCATTTTGTTGGAAATACCAACAAAAAACACTGCTCTATTGACGTCACGTTCAACTAGTTACTTTTACTGTTGTTGCTGTCGTACAGAATGAATGACTGAGAGAAGAAAATACGATTTACTTCCGTTCAAGTACTGACTTTTGATTGGACGATTATTTCATACGTTTAATGCATTTTATTGGCAGTTTACGTCACTGTTTAACCTAGTCATGTTTAGTTTTGGGCGCTGTTTCCCCTAGGTATATAAATTTCCCCCTCCGCTAGGTAGTAGAGGCTTGCTGGGGCACTTGGTTTCGAGCTGGTGAAGCTCTGGGCTGAAGCCCAGCCAAGTTAGGAGTTAGGACATTTGAAAGTCGTTTTAGGTTGCCGTTTTCTGGACTCTTTAGTTAGGCTTTTGGTATTTCCCTTCGAACCCAGTCGCAGCCTTATGTAAATTAAGTTTTGAAGACAAATCTGTTGAAGACACTGTTGAAGGTCGAGATAGCCACTCTCTTCCTTTATAGTTTAGCACGACCAACTCTCTTACCCCAGCTTCGCCACAGGCTGTGTAAGGAACAAACCACTTGCAGAAAGTATATTTCATTAAAACATTTCATTACACTTTGGAAGAGGTCAGTGTCTGTGACGCAAGCTGCAAAGAAAATCACTGGCAAAAATAAAATGCTTTTTACCTTGATCGTTAGAAATACTCTATGTGATCAAGCATGAAAACAATCTAAGGAGTGATTTGCCCCTCGCATATAATGATACGAAATCATTGTAAGAACAGTTACTGATGAAGATTTATATCGAAACGTTTAACACAAGCATGGTTTCTTTTTGAATTTATCAATTAGAATTTTATAAACTTAGATAGTTAGGCTCTCATATTATCATAATGTTTAATGTAATCTTCAGACGCACAAGTCTCCCCTCTAGGGTTACCCTACTTTGAGCGTTTACAAGGATTAAATCAACAGTTTAGTAACCTCACCTACCTACCCTACCCAGCTTGGTTGTAACAAGAACATCAGTTCATGTTACCTCAGAAGTACATAACCTCGTATCCAGGTAATCTTGTTTTTCTTGTTTTCAAATCACGTTTAATGTTGTTATTCCCTCACTTGTCAATCATGTCTTGTAGTGGTATTTAACTCTGTATTGTTGTGTAAATAGGGAGTTGCTGTTAGAATCGTATACATGTGAGCTAAAGGAGTTGAATGTATTTATGATTCTCGCATTACATGAATATATCTCTTCGACTCATCTTATTCGTCATGGTTACTCTACCGCCATTACAGAAGTGGTGTTAGGACCCGTGCTCGTTCTCCATTCCTCATGACTTCACCTGAGGAACTACTTGGACTGATCAATGGCCTCCCTGGAGCCATTCGTGATTAGCATCATTCTACAAGAGACCTAGCTGCTTCCACGCAACAGCAGATTCAAGACCTCTCCCAAGCCGTAACCGAACTGTCTGGCAGAGTTCAACTGGACAGTTCTTTGTTATTCTTTTTGAGCAACTTTGGATGAAATGGCCAGTGCCTTTGCAATACGTGCAGTCAATAGATCTATTTAACATGTTGAAGCCACGGGGCGATAGGATTTGAGAAACTTACGAAGTTGTTCGGCGTAGTTTATTGCGTAGTAAACGTTCACGATGGGAAACGATGCGCTGTGGCTGCGGAGAGATATCGAGAAATCTTTTTTGAGGTCCTCCACCAACTATAACAGTGTTGTAAGTGCCTGTTATTTAGAGCAGTCTTGAGCTTGAGAAATGCATGCGACTCGTGTAAAGGTTAGGAACTGACTGATGATAAATAATCTAAACATGCACTACATACAAAGACGGAAGCTACGTAACGAATAATTAGGATAATTAAGACACGAATATGATAAAAATTTTATGACGAGAGTCCTGTTACAGGGTGATCCTACCTGACATGTAAAGTATACCAGGAAAAACAATAGATGTGCGCTGCATCCTTAGGGGTAACTTGACCAGTATGTAAACAGGCTCTAAGAGACCCAGACTCTCGAATCGATAAAACTAAAGAAACACGAATGCAGGAAAAATATTTCCTAAGATTTAAGAAGTAAGAGTCACTGTAGCTATTATTTGTTTTAAGTGTAAGAGTGTGCTTAAGTTGTGCTTTACCAACGGAAAAGTATATTGCTACATATACTTCTAAATCAAGCCTAAATAAAAATATGATCAAGAACCTTCAGCCTCAGTGAGAGAACATTTTATTTTCTTATGAAAAAAAACAAGTATCTCATTAAAATGAAAGGAACTAAGTAGATGCAAGCAACACCTAGTTTTAATATAAAAAATCTAAAAAACCTTCCACGCTTTAACTTAATGTATCCAAGAAACGGAGCAGGCAACGTCGAAAAATATAGACAAGTATCAAATCTCTCCAAACACATCAAGGACTGAATTTCAAGAGCCAAGAAAATTATTTGTATCTATATAACAAGATAAACGCCCTCGCATACAGTTAGGAGATAGCAACGCACTGTGCCACATTCAAAGACTAGACCACAAGAAGGTGAATGATAGTCAAATCAATAACTGTTTTTGGAGGCAGAAGAATGAGGGAATTGAATGTAAAGTCCTTGTTGTTTGGAGCTTGGGATTCTGTATTTTAACTGAGAGGTCAGGAAAACGGCAGCCGGGAGAGAGTGAAGAAAAGCTATGTTAGATCATTTTTTAACTAAATCAACTTAAAACCAACTGATATGGCTGAATTGTATCCCCCAAAGTACTGAATATCATCCACAGTATTAATTATTTTAATTATTCTCCACTCCATCACAGTACTGATATTATACCCTACAGTACTTAATAATATCCCTCAACAGTACTGAATATCCTATACTAGACGTTTCCCGGGGTGGTAATGCGAGACTATCTTTGATTAGTCTGGTGGTTATATAGTAGTAAGTGAAACTCTAAGCGGTGTGTAGGGCGTTCAAAAGTAGTGCAGGGAATAAGAAATTAATTTACTTTTCTATTGATCTAACACTCGAGTTTTTACTGTACCTACGTCGAATATCCAAAAAAGACAAACGAACTCTATTTCCAATGGTATGATTAAATACATTTATATCAAATAGAAAAATAGAATCACATTTAATTAAAAAACTCATTAGAATACATATTGTCTTTTGCTCCTGGATAGTTGAGCGCACATAAATAAAGGACAAGTGTCAGATATATCTATTTCATAAAATATAGGGGTAAAAAATGCTTCCAATTTTCTATTTCTATTATACAGTGCGACCCGAAAAAACTCTCAAACTATGTTATTGATGAATATTTGAGAAGAAGCAGGATTTGGAAAATCAGGCCAGCGAGTCGTTAATCCTATCAGACCGGGGCAGAGCAAACGGTTTACAGACCACTTTCTCTATTGACTAGACTCGAGGGAACGAGGTTGAAATAAATTCCCCAAATAGATTAGGGTGCAGTCTGGGAGATACCGTTATAACAATATATGTATATATAAGATACATTAATTCATAAGGCATGGTCTAACATGGGTAATTAAATTATACCAGAGCAGGCTACTGCAATTGACATATGCCTCCACCGGGTCTCAAACCCGGGTCACAAACCCGGGTTCGAGACCCGGTGGAGGTATATGTCAATTGCAGTTGCCTGCTCTGGTATAATTTAATTGTATATATAAGATACATATACAATGATAATTAAATCGTGAGATATTCCCTTTCACCCGGGCCACACTGAATATAGCATGAAAATAACGTATCAAGCTCTATCTATAATAATAATAATGATATACTCCTTATTTAAAGTTGTTTTAAAGCTAAGCTAATAATAGCTCATACTCTTAAGCAAGTGAGCTAATAAGGACCAACTATCTAACTAAAATACATTAAAACCATAAATTTTACAATAAAAAGCATAATTTGCAATTGCATTCTTCCCCAGCCCATGTTTTGATTTTTTGACAAAAGGAAGCTATTGTTACGCTGCTCTTTATCACATCTGGTATGTTATTCCAGAGTATGCTACCCCTGAAGGATATGGAATTCATAGCGAAGGCCACAGTGGATGTGCTAGGAAGTAGAACGGTGTCCTTTATTCTGAGATTGTATCTGATTTCTCGTCTCTGGAATATTTCAGACAAAAATACAGGGTTCTGATGATGGAATATTTTGTAAATCTCTATCATCAGTCTTTGTAAGCTCTGAACATGGACAGTTCTTTCGTTGCTTCTAAAAGTAGTTCAGCAATGGGTGTATAATGGTCATTAAACAAAACACACAGTGCTCGTTTGTGGATCCTATTGATCTTCTTATTAGCACCCTTTCCACAGAACATCCAAATTAAGGGGCAATATTTAAAGTTTGCCATAATAAACGAATTATACAGTAACCTCTTTTGAGGTTGCTGGAGATATCTAACAGCCCTGAAAAAAGCACTAACACTCCTGCTGGCTTTGACACACAAAGACTCTACATGAGCACTAAATTTTAGTTTTGCGTCAATATTTACACCCAGCAGTTTAACTTGACTTGTGGATGGAATTATTTTGTCATCAATTGTCAAACAAAGTTTGATGTCTTGGTTTAAACCCATGAACATTAGTTGGAATTTTGATGAATTTGCAACCATCATGTTAGACTCGAACCATTTTAAGGTACTGTGTATATCGAGCTCCAAACTAGATATCACTCGCTCAATTTTCCTGTCGCAGGCGAACAGGGTGCATGGCCCTACGAAGCGGGGAGGCAAGGGAGGCTGCTGCCCCCCCTAAAAAATTCCAAAAGTATATACTTTCCTATAGAGGATATCATCAAAAAGTTTTTCAAAAGGGGTTTTGCCCCCCCTCCCGCTAAAAATTTTCTGCGTACGGCCTTGACAGGGTGTTATAATCGGCAAAGTTACATATTTCTGATTCTTCATTGATGAAGTAAATCAAGTCATTTATGTGAACATTAAATAGTAAGAGACCAAGTACTGATCCTTGCGGTACACCAGATGTGATATCGAGCCACGAACTATAGCTAGGGTCGACTCTTACTCGTTGTTTTCGGGAAGTAAGGTAACTGTGGAGCATTTTAAGGCTACCCAAGCCAAAACCATATGCCTCTAGTTTTGCTATAAGGAGATCATGAGGTAGGTAATCAAATGCTTTTGAAAGGTCCATAAGCAATATTCCAACTATACCTCCTTTATCAAGACATTTGCGGCATCGCTCAATCAACCTTATCAGTGCATCTTGTGTACTGTATTTCTCTCGAAAACCACAAAACAAATATCTGCGATAATTCTTTTACAGTACGTAACCAGAATGCCAGACAGTATCATCTTTGACAGGCTGCCGCAACAAACTGTACGTGTCTTTCATTTCAGGGGCTGCGAAATCAAATTCAGTCTTTGGGATGAAACCCCACACTACTGAAACACAATCACTGATACTACTGAACAGGCTTCTATAAAAAGGACATTGTGGAATACACAGTAGGCACGCATGGTACGTGATAATTTTGAATAACTTCCTATTTTCTTTATAACTTGGAGGGCTATCTTTGACAGAACGATGGTTCCGTAATTCAATTCTATCGTTCAATATATGGTTTTTGGTGAGCCGTCTTTGCACTTTTTACCGCATTAGGTATTTATTATCAAGTATAGAGCCCCCCTACATTCTTGATCAAACACAGAGCCCCATTATCAATTAAAATCTATAATTCCTGATCAAAGATAGGGTATTTTGGCAAAAGTGGTTATTTGACAACTGAAGTAACCTGATCAATAATAAAATCTCTCAAATATAAGGATGGAAATTACGTCTTTTGGGTGTTGATAGGAAGATTGAGGGGCAAATCACTCCAAAAACTGTGCAAGACTTTTTAAGTGGTTTAAATATTTTTAAGGATTTCCTTATGATTATATCACAGATTTCATATGATTTATTGTATTTTTGATATATGCCTAGTTTTATTGACATTTTTTGCGATTGAAATTTGATTTCTAAAGATCTTTGGTGTTTCTCAAAATATTCAAAGACTTCATGAGATTTCCTAGATTTATAGAGGTTTTGATAATTTGGAATATTCTTGAATATTTCTAGACTAAGTGTACGAGATTTTTCTGAGTGCCTTGCCCCTCGAGGGGACTCCAATACCAACTAATACAGAGGTATCATACTAACTCGACGGAAGTGATCTATTTTACTCACCGGCTTTATACAGCATTTTCATGATTTTGCCATAAGAGGTATGGTATCTTCAGAACTTTCAAAGTCACTGAGGAACAGAAAACATCTTGAATAAGCCACAGTGAGAAGATTTATTTACCCGGCAATTTGGAAAAACTGCTATCCAACCATCCACTACATGTCACTTCCTTTACCCTTTTTACCACGCTTAACCGAATGTGAGGATTTTCTTATTTTCATTCCTTTTGTTCTCAACCATGTATTTTATCCCATGTAATAAGTTTATTTGTTAGTCTTAAACATGTCAATTTCCAATGAACATGTCTGTCTCTAAACTCATAAACCTACATACGTAAAATAGAAGCATAGCTAACGATGACCCCTCTTACAAGTATTGTGGGGGGGAGGTATCATCAGTACATTGGAATGTGTTCAGTACTGTGGGGGATACCATCAGTACTATGGAGTGATACCATTCAGTAAATCAGTACTGTGGTGAATTTTCAGTAACCTGGAGGATTTTCAGTACTGTGAGGGATATCATCAGTACATTGAAAGGTGTTTAGTACTGTGTGGAAGCCATCAGTCCTGTGGAAGCAATACCTCAGATTCGAATGTCTGAAACCATCCTTATTAACTAGAAAGACAACAGCGCAAAAAAAGTGAGGGCTGCCTCAAACAAAGCCTTAGGGCTACCTCCAACTACGCTCGACCAATTTACTTACTACTTAGATAACAACAAAACAATCATAATTTAGAAAAATATGGTACCTTGTTGATGTGAATCTTCGTTCAATTATTGTGAATATCGCCAAGACAAAAGTCTGAAAGATAAAAAATGAATTCAGAAAATATTTAAATATTTGATTTTTTTAGTTGTGGACAAAATGTTTTACTCTGAGTTTACGGAGAACATTTAATTTTAGTTTGAGAAAAAAGCAACTTGATCTCGACTATAACAAGGATTGGGCTCTGAATAAACTTGGTATAACGATGAGCATTCACTTACTGAAATATTTTTGGTTTATATTTTGACACTTATAAATTACAGGAAAAGTTGAAAGTTTCAAAACTTCCTTTCAAGTCCAGCATTAAATGTCGCAGGTCTAAAAAGCTCCCTCCCATCCTGAGTAGGGTTAATAAGGATAATAAAAAAAGAGTTGATAAAGGATTATAAAAAAGACAAATTACGAGGCAAATATTTGAATACGTACCCAGAACCACAAGAAAAAGCCAAATATCTAAAAATATAAAGTTTGTCAATCAGAGTAAAAACTTTTTGAAAAAATTAATGAATCAACTACCAAGGCAATAATTGAAAATCTAAACCAACGGAAAGGCCCTGGTTTTGATCACATTAATGCAAAATTCTTAAAAATAGCATATAAACAGATAACCAAACCTCTAACCGTCATAATCAATAAATGTATAGAGCAAGGTAAATTTCCGTTTCTGCTTAATGAGGTAAATGTTACACCAATCTACAAAAAGAAGGACCCTTTTAATAAAGAAAACTATAGACCCATAAGTTTACTAACTCCTTTTTCAACAATATTTGAACAAATCATTAGAATACAAATGCAAACTTTCATCGATGTAAAAATCTGTGATTTTCTCTGTGCTTATTGAAAAAAGTTCTCCTCGCAACATGCCTTGATGAGGTTAATTGAGGAGTAGATGTTTTCTCTTGAAAAATCAAAACATCTTGGAGCTGTTTTGACGGATCTATCAAAAGCTTTTGATTGCCTACCAAAAGACCTTATCATTGCCAAGGTAGAGGCGTATGGTCTTAATCCTCTAGCGCTAGACCTTCTTTTTAGCTATCTTTCTGATAGGGAACAGAGAGTTGAGGTAAATAGGGCCTATAGCTCTTAGGAGACTCTTCAAAATGGAGTACCGCAAGGATCAATATTAGGACCCCTACTTTTTAACATTTTTATTAATGATATTTTTTATATTGTTAAAGTTGGATCCCTCTGTAACTTTGCTAATGATAATACTATATTCGCTGACGCTGAAAATAATAATCAACTTATCGAAAAAAATAAATACAAATGTATAACCCTTTACCAAATGGTTTTATGAAAAAAGAGTAAAGACTTGAAATCTTTTGTGATAAATGACAATTTTGAAATCCCACCAACCACTAGCGAAGTAACATTATTGGGTATTGAAATTGATAACCAGTTAAACTTCTTCAAAATGTGGAATTAATTTGTCAAAAAGCATCCAAACAACTGAATGTCCTTAAAAGGCTATCAAACACCTTGGAAGAAAAATAAAAACGTGTCTTAGCCTGTATGTTTGATTCATGAAGTAGGTAGTAATTTCATAACTGAATTATTATCATTATCATTATTCTTGAGAAGAAGCAAGATTTGGAAATCAATCGAGATAATTTGTGAGAATGAAAATGACCCGAGTAGAACTCGAACCCACCACTTTACTTATGTCAAGGGAACCCATCTCAAGTTTACTTACTGCAACTCTATCTAGTGATGAGACTGCAATGGTCTCCCTGGTGTGAGAAAGTCGTCGCCCTTCGCCAGGTCCAGTGTAGTGTTAAAGAGCCCGGATAGGTTCGTCTCTGCATTCGGTGAGTGGTGGTGCAATTTGTGTGAATAAGATGGCCTGGGTTTCTCCAAGCCCCGGTGCACAGTGGTAGCGCTTTACAGTACGACTCTAGAGGTCGTGGGTACGAGTCCTACTAGAGTCATTTTCATTCTCACAAATAGTCTCGATTTATCATTATCCTGTTTATCAAATACTTATACACGATAAAATTATTCAATAAAATAATCAATATGTGAAAATAAAAAACCTGAGATAATGCTTTGTCAATGATGAATAATCAAAAAAATCTGCGTTGTTTGCTGCTGTATTAGAAAAACTAATATCTTACTGCAGAAGCCCAGGGAAAACCAATATTTTGTGCCAAAGCACCTCCAGCAGTAGGTCCAGCAATCGCTCTAAAATCAAAGTAGATAATTTGGTCAAATAAAAGTTACTGTCAAGGATGCATCACTGTTTCGAAAAGTCTGTATAATATTAATGTTGCTTCATTACAAAAGCATGAACAAGCTAAGCCCCCAAAATATTCTGGGTAAGTTTAAACATGATCTATAAACAAACGTATGTCGAATTTTTTTCAGTGGTAACCCACTTAAGCATATTAAGAAAATCAAGTCCAGATTTAGGATGTTGGTTGGCGCTGTGCTGTTCTTTGTTGGACAAGGCCCTAGGCTAGAGACTTTGCATATTACATTGTGGTAGCTCAGTTAGTGAGAAAACAATCTTTTGTTGGAACATCATAAACAGGTAATGCCAGCCAGACCCTCCTGGCCAGCAATTACCAGAAAAAAGGAAATTTAAGAGCTAATTACCCGATGTTGAAAAACGCATTGAATAATGATGAAATAGCACTGTGAGTTGATAAATCCTCAGGCAATCCATGTTTGCTACAGAAGCAAAACAGAATTATTATCAGTTATTAATTTGATACATTTACTATTCATTTTAACTAACTCAACGAGTACCCAGGCCGGAGCTAATTGAATGCACACAAATAGTTTGAATAGGTTGAATTTGGGGGACACACGTAGTATATTGGAGGGTATTCAGGATTGTTTGGGGATACTGTAGGTACCGTGGAGAGAAACCATTAATTCTGTTAGGGGATACCATCAGTAGATTGGAGGTTGTTCCGTACTGTGGTGCATACCATCAGTACTGTAGAGGGAAACCATAATTACTATGGAGGGATACCATCACTGTGCAGGATATACATAACTTTGAAGGGATACCATCAATACTGTGGAGGATATTCAGTACTGTGGAGGAATACCATCAGTATAATATGGAGGAATACCATCAGTATAATATGGAGGAATACCATCAGTATAATGTGGAGGAATACCATCAGTATAATGTTGAGCATATTCAGTACTGTGAAGGGATGCCATCAGTACTGTAGAGGATATTCAGTACTATTGATGGACACCATCAGTACTGTGGAGGATATTCTGTACTGTGGGTGGATACCATCAGCACTGTGCAGGATATTCAGTATTGTTGAGGGAAACCATATATCCCCCACACATTACTGATGGTATCCCCGCACAATACTAATAATACAAAGTACTGAGCACAAGGGTGACAATTCTTTTGTTGATATATATTCAATCAACAATAAAGTAAGCTTAGACTAGAAACAACAAAAACGAACTTACAGTGCTGCCTGTGTCATATCTGAAAGAGCTGGGACCAGAAAGAGACCAACTCCAATGCCAAGTATAGCTAATGCGATTCCATTCATCCACAAAGTTCTGAAAGGGAAGTTTATTGAATTACCAATCTGTACCATCATCACAATATTTGTTTACCCAGAAACCTGTTCAAATGTTTGCTTAGGTTTACCAGGAAAAATAGACACATATCATAAGCCACTATGAATCGTATATTAATCAATATGAACACACTAAAAGCTAGCTCACGTCAATGCCAACTAGACCAACATAGGTATGATTATTTCTTTAGAATTTGCATTAGATTTGAGAATTGGTGATTTCAGACAGATCTACCTTGCCATTTCTGGAAAACGACAGAGGTCAAGAGAAAAGAGAAAATAAATTCTAGCTTCTTTTTCCTTGTCTCTGCGAAATAACAAATGAATCATCAAAGTGAACCAACAAGGCCTTTCACAGAGATATCATTTCGATATTCAATCACATATGCCCTTGCCACTGGCCCTACTTTATATTGAGTACTGTAGATAGATACCATCAGTACTATTGAGAATATTGAGTACTGTTGATGGATATCATCAGTACTGTGGAGGATATTGAGTACTTGGGATGAATACCATCAGTACTGTGGAGGATATTGAGTACTGTTGATGGATACCATCAGTACTGTGGAGGATATTGAGTACTGTTGATGGATATCATCAGTACTGTGGAGGATATTCAGTACTGTAGATGGATACCATCTGTACTGTGGAGGATATTGATTACTGTAGATGGATACCATCAGTATTGTGGAGGATATTGAGTACTGTAGATAGATACCATCAGTGCTGTGGAGGATATTCAGTACTGTGGATGGATACCATCAGTACTGTGGAGGATATTCAGTACTGTAGATGGATAGAATCAGTACGGTGGAGGATATTGAGTACTGTAGAAGGATACCATCAGTACTGTGGAGGATATTGAGTACTGTTGATGGATACCATCAGTGCTGTGGAGGATATTGAGTACTGTTGATGGATATCATCAGTACTGTGGAGGATATTGAGTACTGTTGATGGATACCATCAGTGCTGTGGAGGATATTGAGTACTGTAGATGGATACCAACAGTACTGTGGAGGATATTGAGTACTGTATATGGATACCATCAGTATTGTGGAGGATATCGAGTACTGTAGATAGATACCATCAGTGCTGTGGAGGATATTGAGTACTGTTGATGGATACCATCAGTACTGTGGAGGATATTGAGTACTGTAGATGGATACCAACAGTACAGTGGAGGATATTGAGTACTGTTGATGGATACAATCAGTACTGTTGAAGATATTGAGTACTGTAGATGGATAACATCAGTACTGTGGAGGATATTGAGTACTGTTGATGCATACCATGAAAACTTTGGAGGATATTCAGTATTGTTGATAGATACCATCAGTGCAGTGGAGGATATTGAGTACTGTTGATGGATACCATCAGTTCTTCGGGAGGATATTGAGTACTGTTGATGGATACCATTAAAACTGTAGAGGATATTCAGTATTGTTGAGGGAAACCATTTTTTCCCCACTCATGATATTCCCGCACAATACTAATGATACAAAGTACTGAGCTCTAGGGTGACAATTCTTTGTTATGTTTTCAGTAGCTTTGAAAGTTTCGAGCAGTGAGTAACTTTTGTTTAAAATTACTCAACTGTCTACCTTAGAAATTTCAAAATTTTCATACATAAGTTGGTCTAATTGGCGTCAATTCACGGTATTTCTAGTGCGTTTAGACAATATACATTTCATTGCAGTTTAATGAAACTCATCTAATTTTTCCTGGTGTAAACCGCATTTAAAATGATATGCGTTAATGATTGATATCATCAACATCATCAGACATACTTGGATTTTGAAACATCACAGAAAACCTCGTATCAACAGTACTAACCCGCCACTTAACAACTGACTTAAGAATTTCAGTCTGCCAGATAGTAGTACGTATACTTGAAAGATTAGATTTTTCAGCTTGAAATTTTATATTGCTTCAGATAATAATCTAAAAGATTTGGCATATCATACAAATTCAGTGATAAATTCTTCACCTATTTCTTCTCAACTCACTCCGCTCAAACCCCAAAATAGTAGTTCATCTTTCTAAAAATAAGCACCATCAAATGAAGATAAGATACCTTGGAAAAACAGCCTCAGGAAAAATTGGTGCTGGGCCAAGCAGCACATAAGATAGACCACAAATAGTTCCGCCAAGTACCATCAGCACTCTGGCATCCTAGGGGAAAAATAACTGTCAAACCAATAATCCATTAGCAATGGTATAACACGGAAAATATATTTTACCAAAGTTGACTCCCTCAAAATGCTGCTTTGCCCCACCTGGGCTCGAACTCAGGACCTTACTACCAAAGGCGAGAATGCTACCTACTGTCCTAAGAACCACTCGGTGCAACGGCAGCCTCGTTTAAATATAGGCTTAAGTTACGTTAAAGCATACTAATGCAACGCATTTGTTCGCATCTTACAGAGATTGAAACATTCCTTTGAGCAAACAAAAAGAAACTCAATATATCAGTTTAAATTTTACCAATCCCAGACCTAGAGGCAATTGCATAGAATCTGGCATCGAGTTTTGTCGCAGTATAATACAAAATGTACTTGATGGAGCTTTCCAGTTTCGGTCGCAGAAAGAGAAAAATATTTTAATGCCATACGGCAGATTCAAGTCAACTTTTTTTTTAACACAGCCACTAGCGTAAAAAAGGGGTATCAATTTTATCTTCTACTACCATGGAAGGAAAAATTGATTTTAAACACATTTAGAAATGAGCAAAGAAAAGGGATGGCATCTTAGACGTCTTGATAGAACAGATAGATGTCATCTCCCTGGGTTTGATAGTTTGAACTACATGTTAACACAAACCTGTTTATCTGCAATACAACCAACAAGTGGTGCCATGAATGTATAGATTCCAGTATCGATCAGAAACATCAAGCCAACTTGACTGCTACTCAGATGAAACTAAAAATGAATACTTAAGAGGTGATATTACGTAAAAGTAAGAGGATTTAAAGGACCCGCTTTGAGCTGAGACTTTTATTTATTATTTTTTATTTCAGTCTTTTGTCTCGAGAAGGAAACTAAATTTAACAAACATTATCTCAGAGTTATGCCAAACAAAATCTAAGACGTATTTAATTGCACAGTCTTTGGGACTGGGACTGGGTGGCTAGGAGGGAGGGCCTCCTCCCTTTTAATGCTTATCAACACCCTCAAGGCGTTTATTTTCATCTTTAGCCATAATTACTACCTTACAGGCAAAACGCAAGCTTTTGGTAATTTACGAGGGTGAAACATGAAGAGACATCTAAAAAAGAGTAACTGAGAGGAGGTCTCCCACCTTGCCATCCCGGAATCCCCTTTTCAGAACTTTATTTCGCACAACTTGGACATCCTAAGAAGACTCTCATGCACATGGGTGATTGCAGATCTCTCTCTGCTCGAGGGGTCAAGTATGAATTCGGTATAAAAATACACACCTTTAAGAAAAAAAGATTCAGCTTTTCAAAAAGATAATCAGCAAGAAACACTTACAATATAGTTTGGAGTCTACACTTCCCTCTTATTTCAAATAATTTGAAATCTGGCGTTGCACTACACAGTCATGATGTAAAATATTCTTTCTCATGCCCATTTTTGACCCATATTATATCAGTTTCAAATAAGTGGTCGGTATTTTAATGGGAATTTTGTTAAAAAAAAACGGGATGTTAGCTAATATAAAGAAAAATTAAGGTTATATGATCTATTTACTACTATGTTATCTATCATATATAATTATATGCCGCTACCCGATTGCCTTTTTCCTATGTTCTCCAACACTCTCAATTAGATTTCACAATATCTTCGAAGCACCCCATATCTTTCCGGATTGGAAGGAGGGGCGGCAAATCCAGTGAAAATAGGAAACTATTTGGTGAATTTTTAGAAAGTTAGCTAGAAACACAAAAATGAGCCGAAAGCTACCGTAAAAATCTAATTTTCTAAAGACCAATATCATTTTTGACAAAAGGGGTGTTTTGGCCCAAAATATGGTCGGGGTAGCGCCGCACCAACCGAGGGTTTCTATCGAGTCTGGAAGAGGCAGATGAAAATAAATTTTATGGTTGGCATTAGCCTGAAGATAATTCTAAATTTGAAATTCAAGAATGTATGATAAGGGCAGTTGAATGATTATGTCAGGCTAGAATGATGGTTGGTATTTACTGTCTTTCATTGAGTTAAAACAAATAACACATAGAAAGGTTGCAGAGAAGATAAGTGGTTCAAAAAAGTGCTTCTTAACTCCAGTTTGGTCACCAAACCTCCTTCAAAAGTTTAGAATTCTAATTTTTACCTGCCTTACACTTTCTTATTTCTACTTAGTTGAATTGTTTATTGGTTCAGAAATTAATTAGGCCTATATCAGAAACAGAGAAAAAAGATTGGCCTACTAAAAGGCCTTAGCCTACTCATCACCAAGACGTCACAGGCTCTATCTCCTCAAATCGCCTGTTCAATTCATTGTCTTTTTCAAACCCTTTCTCCACTTCCCTTTCGTAATTACTTGCGCGAGGAAACTCTCTTCCTTCTTCCTCTGCTTCTACAGCATATTCTGAAGTGGCGGAATCTGAAAAGTTGTTTTCTTCAGACGAAAACATCGCAAAAAAGATGGGCCTAGCAGTTGACAGAACTGATAACCGTCGAAAGAGAGTGAAAACGTTGCGGCTGCGCGCCTGTGTGATAGTTGATCATATGATTGTTGCCGGCATGCGCTTTACTACTATGACATCAGAGATTTGCTCGTTCCCAGACTGCTCGTGTAACACCATGATGGGGTGCAAAATTGCCCCTAGCTCAACAAATACACCTCTGATTGCAAAAGTTTTTTCATTCTCGAAATCAGCGCATTTAGATCTATCGAATAATGTTAAGTCGAAAAAACGGTGAGGCACTTTAAGTTTCTGTTTCGTTCTCTTTCTGACGTATTACTCTGTTGAGTGTCAGACGAAAAGCTTAAGAAATCTATGTGTCCGTTTCGCTATGTTTCCGATATTTCTGACTATACGTATTTAATCCGAAATACGAATAATGCCTCAATTGTGGATAGGCCTGGGGCTAGATACATCTCAGAGCCACTGCACTCATACCTGTCCTGATTTGAAGTAGTGGTTAGCGTGTTTGCTTTTGGTAGGTAGGGTCCTGGGTTCGAGACTAGTGGAGGCATTTCAGCATTTAGGTAGCCTACTTTCGTAAAATATATCTTATGCAAAATCAAATAAAAGATCGTGCATTATCACAAAACTATTCTTCAAAGTTACATGAACCACGATAAAAGGAAATTTTGTTGGAAAAATAATAAGAGGAAAACTTATTGCTAGTCTTTGTTCTAGCAACCATCCATATGTACACAAATTAGCAATTTGTCTGACATCCCTCTCCCTTTCTATGCACATATAGATTATGATTTAGCATTGTCCACCCATTTGTAAGTATAAACAAGCTTCCGGTTTGATATCTCCTTTCATTAACGAGAGAAGGAGAGAACTTGCCAGCTCCATGTAATTACAGACAAAAAGGCAAAAGGAATCATGAGGTGTGGTCACATCGAGAGGAAGCACTAGGGTTGCACTACCCGATTAGTCTACCTATATTCACTGGGCCCTTTGTGCTTTGGGCCTTATGAAGATAGTAAGTGCATTTGCCTATCAAAAATCAACAACAAATCAACTACGTGCCCATGGATGGCCCCTTAAAGTACTTACAGGTTTCTGAATATGGCCTTGTAGAGTTGGTTCAAGAAAACTCATTGCCATCGCTGCATCCGCAAAAAGAATACCTACGAATAGAAAAGGATTTTTGATTAAATACATCAAGGTTACAAACTTTCGTGGGAATAAAATTTTACAATTTTTGGCCTACACCTATTTTTATTCTTTATTCTTAAATCAGTTATCAAAACGTTTATTTACCTACAATGCAAAACTCTTTACTTTATTGAGTTCTTACTTAGTACTAATGGGAGAGCCAATTTTCTCGAGTTCACAAAACATTTGAAAGATAAGACCAGAATGAATTGCATTCAAACTTTTCCATACTTATATCCTCTTTAGTAACTTTTTTTAAAGACTAATTTTCAAGAAGTAATTTTGTCAAAACGTTAGGGAAAATTTAATTTAAGTACCGAATCGTTTCAAAGCCTTGCTCATTTTTGTCTTAACTATAGATATTTAGGATACAAACAGAACGTAATTTTCGAGCGCAAAAGAAAAGATTTTAATGCGACCTACAAAAAAGGATAACAGAGGGGATCTTTAATGCCTGCCATAATGCTCCTTTGTTTTCTTCATCTTCTGAAACTTCTACAGTGGAAACAAAATTCATTCATTGATATGAAAATGAAACTTATTACCTACTAATACCACACTGCCGCACTGATAAATATGATGTCCAGCAAATGTCGACTCGCTTATGATAACCGACACTTTAGTGACGTTGATTTCAGGAGCAGGGCGGGGGTTGAAGAAATAGCAATGAATGTAGAGATAATTGATGGATGGAAATTTTCATGTTTTTTCATCGTTGTGTATATCTAGCTCTCTGAGAAATTGGTTATCAGCTCTGCGCCTGAATGGTCTCTAAAAAAGACTGGATAGAGCTTCCGATTGTTTTTGTAAACAAATACATGTTGCCGCAAAAAAGTGAAATCCACCATCTTGGCCATCCCTGCAGCAAGTGTTTAGAGACATGGCAGGAAGACGTTGTAAACCTCTGAGCTCTGCTTCGAGCTAAGAGCACCAAATTCAATGATATGAAATAAACCATAGAAATGAAGGGTTAGAAAGCCTTTTGTTACCATTCTTTGTTCTAGATCAGAGGTTGACATAATAAAGTTTTGACTGGTATTAACTGGGCAAAAATGGTTAAATCGATTAATATTGCAGTATAAATGAACAGAAAAGCAATGAATTAGATGTTTGTCGAAATATTGTTTGATTTCCAACTGAAAAATATTTAACACACAGTGGAAAAATTATTTGCGTTAAGTTGCCCAACCATGATTATTTAGGTAGGATACAGTAATGAAAAAGAACAGATTTATGCCTGTCAAAGAAAAGAACTATTGGAAGACATTCTAACTGATCCATGGTATCAACTGTATATGAACTTGGAGCCTGTTCATATGAATCCGGTTAAAACGTTGACGTGAGGAAATGACTGATAACTTTCCCTACCTGTACCAATGAATAATGTCAACCAGGGGGTAAGCTGTCACGAATGCTGGATGTAATAACCCCCGTGACTCTATATGGACTATTTGTGTTTACCCTTGGGACTTATATTGACTTTAAAAGCTTTGTTCTGTTTGTTGTCTTCATTCTGAGACAGATCTAGTTACCAAAAGAAATATCTTCTCTCTGGAGTTATGCCTTCGGGTACATTTCTATCTGAAGCTCCAAATAAGATATGGATAGCAAAGAAAACGTTTTCAATGAATTCGAGATGTCAAAGAGTTTATCACGAAAGTTGAATTATATTCGGTCTTGAAGGGATACGCAGAAGAGAAGTGCGCTCAAAATCTGGCAAGCAGATTTTAGAGGGCCCAACATTTGATATTTATTTGCGACTGAACGAAGAAAACCGGAAGAAAATAAGTGAAATCAAAGAGGAACTTTTAAAAGAGTTTGAACGAGGATAACTCAACCGAGAAGAAGCTTTGTCTACGTTGTCAAATCTCACGTGTAACAAAGGCGAGTTTTCTCACACATGTGTTTACAAACTCATTGAATTGGTTATCCTAGCATACCCAGATTTTAATAAGCAAAAGATTAGTTTGATCGTGGTTTACACCCAGAAGTTTCTTGATCCAAAAACAAACGATTTCTAGACTAATTTGATTCATAGACATCTTGCAAAAGTAAGATTAAAGAGATGCTATAGTACTTTCTTGAACAACATTGCCAGGCACAAGACAAGAAAATAATTCCAATAATTCACATCATTCATGGGACAACTTCTTGGTTTCTGTTCATATGATGATAAATTGTTTCAGTTAGCCTGTCACCCGGTTCTTAAGGCCCTGTACACGGCTATTTTGGCTGACCCTGTATAATCCGAACTTCACAAGAACAACAATATTTGTTTGAATAACACTATTTCAGAGCGAGGCCGAGGCAACTTGTTAACCCAGGTCAACACCTAATTCAGGCACACATGAACTTTCGAAGTCTTTCTTCACGTACCTGTGTCAGGAGGAAGAATCCATAGAATCGGTAGTAGACAAACTAATATAACAGTGCCAAGAACAATGAACGGCAATCTAAAACCGCCAGCCTAAGAAAGTTAGAATAGTCATGAATTAGTGACATGCAACTACGAGCAAGGAAACTAAACAAACTAGATGCAGCAAAAAGCATAGTCCTTGACCACAGTCATAAGAGGAGTCTGGTCTGGATATCCTTTGTTGGAGGCCCCCCCATAGTACCCCTGGATAACGGATTCACGCGTCAATTTTTCGTTTATCACGCCGTCACGAACCTTAAAACAGAATTTTCACGATCTTTTCCATCTAAGGCCCCGTTCACACGATGCCGGATTTACTTTCGTTTCGGATTCCACTGCCAATCCGATACGAAATTTTCTCCTGTTCACACGATGCCGGATTCACTTTCGTTTTCTGTTCACATGACTACACTCCGCTCTGCACCCCCCACAGACCCTAAACAATGTCTATTGTTAAAACAATTGCCACTTGACAGCTAAGCATCGCGTGCTCTTGAGGGGTCGATAAGTTGGCGCCAAAAAAGTTCGCACATCATCAAAAAAGTGGTTCTGGAGCACAAAGCGTATCGGATTCATGCGTTCACACGAGCCCAAAAGCTATCCGATACGAAAAGCGATCCGGAACGTTTCACCTTCAGAGCGGAGTGACTTGACTCCGCAAAAACGATGCGATGCCTTCCGGATTGGCATGGTGTCGTGTGAACAGAAGGGCTATCCGATATGAAAAGCGATCCGAAACGATATGAATTCGGCATCGTGTGAACGGGGCCTAATTATGCAAGAAAACTTTTTTGACGACCAGAACGCGTCACGCAATCACGCACTAGAAAACTCCTTTTCACGGAATAACGACCTCATTTTCAACAAATCACGCTGCACGAAGGATTCTTTGATCACGGATTCACGGACCGAAAATATCTAAATCACGAAATCACGCGCGAAAATATGCCAAATAACGCTTCACGTACAAATATGGGGGGGCCTCTTGTTGCAGGTCTTTGTTAAGTTAACCTTTTCCAATTGTCACCATACACAACATTTTTCTTCTCACTTTTCCTGATTTTTTCTTCCCTAGTGATTGTTCGATGTAATTTGATTTAAAATCAATCATTGCCATATTCTAATGAATTGAAATACAATTTGTTCACGGTTAAGACCAGTTTAACATGAAGACTAGAACAAAGAAATCAAGCAAACAGCTTCAGGCCATTCGCTCGTGCTTTAAGTAGAGATATAAGTAACTACATCAAATTGATTGTAAATGTTCAAGTTGATGTAGAAGTTGAAATTCATTTTAGATACACGTATTTTTATAAGCAATTGCTTTATAAGCAAGTCAGTTCTCGACCAAACAAAAACTTAAGTGATTCAAGTACTGGATGGAGGAATGCTAAGCAATTTCAAAATTTAGTTCTGACCCAATTGACCATGAAAATCGTGCAGCAGCTATAAGATAATAGGTTTCAGCCGATATTAGTACCCCAGCACACCTATGTATGCAAGATACCACCGACATTTTTTGTAAAACAACTTGTGAGGTAGTATTCTAAGAAACAAATTTTTTAGTAAAAAAAACTAAGCAATTGCTAAGCAATTTTGAGTACTCAAATTTGCCCATCGGCTAAGCGATTTTCAGTACTGAGCTCGAACTGAATTTTCTTATAAAAAATGCGTTTATTTTAGAATAGAACAATAATTGAAAACTTATTTTTTGTGATTTTATAGACGATTCTAGAAAAAAGGGCTTATCTCACTTCACAAAATGCGTGATAGCAATATACCCTTTAGTAATGCATAGCTCATGTATTCATTACATTGCCTTTCACTGGGTTTCTATCTAGATGCATAGTAAGCATGGTCAGTGCCTGAGGACAAACTTAGTGCCCCTTACAAATACCAAAGCAGTTCAGGGGAAGTTTCCCACTTTTATCGGAGCCACATGCAATTACTTTAATCTAAAAAACTTGTTCACGCTGGGTCTAAATTTATAAAAACTTACGGCATAGAGAAATCCACCAATCGCAGGCCCAGCCATCATTCCAATTCCAGCAAAGGTCTCTAACACTCCCTGAAATGTAAGGATAAAGCTGTCACTTAAATACATCTTTTAAATTTAAATACTTTTTATTATTTAGGAATATTTGCTCGTATAAAATGTTTCAGAGCATTTGTTTCAGATTCAAAAAGAAATCTTCGAATTCGGTGAAACAATATATCTTGATTCTACGGCGACGGTTTTATTGAGATTGGAATTTCAGAAACTCGAAAAGGTTTAATCCTATTACGACCAGGGGGGCACAAACTGCCGGCGGCAAAGTAGAAATACTGTATCTCCCAGAAAACACGTAATGTTCTACTGCAACCTGTTTGACATTTCCTCAATATTATCAGAGCACCTGGAAAAAATATTTTTAATGCTATCACACCTTTGTTGATCCCGTGACACACCTTTTGTCAACAAGTGGTCGGGTGTAAAAATGTTTTAGGACCTATATTTCTGCAACTATACCATATAGTACCACATAGCGCAACTACGACTTGTTTCAAGAACCATTGGCTTTGTTTTGATGAGAGCTTTTGAATGATATATAACTTATTAGTATTTGCGGAAGTATAAGACATTTCAAATCTATTACGTCATCAATGTTCATGACGTCATATTTTTAAAGAAAATACTTTTTTCAATAAAAAATCCCTTTTGGGGTTTACTAAATAGAGAAAAGCTAGAAAAAATTATATTTTTCAATCTGAATCGTAATTTTATCTTATTTTTCCTCATTGTAAAATCTATCGACTTGAACATTTATGAAAAAGCGGTAAAAATATGTTAAAATATAAAAAATGTCAATTAAATTGATATATTATTATTTGAAAATGCTTTGTGTTTGTAAATAGACCATTTGAGAGGCAAAAAACCATAATGATACCTTCAATTACAAGCTAAATGCCTATAAGTAGTTATCATGGTTTTTCAGAGTTATGATGTCACAGTGACGTCATTGGTAGCCATTATGGTTTTAAAAACACCTTCAATCGATAGAGCAAGTAGAGTTCTATAGTTCTACCAAGCTTCAAGCCTTTATCGCGTTCCTAACAAGAGTTATAAGGGGCGGGCACAATGTGACCGTTCCCCGGTAGTACAAGGGTCCAAAAAGCCCGGTACCTAATAGGGTTAAAGGGTGTAAAGTTTTATATTCATAAATTTCTCGTCCCAATAAAGCTGCAATTTTATTTGTTTTTAATTGGGAGTAGTCATTCAATGACAATTAAAAATTTGTATGGAAATGCTTTCATTGGTGGTACAAAACTTCAATATAGTTGTGATCTTTGTTTAAGCATGAGTACTGTATGTTTTGCTTCACTAGGACTCCGATTTTCTGGGTATATTCAAATTCTTGTGCATAAATTCTTCATTGGATTTTTCTAAAACGCAAAAGTTCATTCTAGCCAAACATCTTCTCTACCATCTTTCGTGAAAGTTTTTTTCCTTAAAGTATTGAAATCTTTACTTACCATAGCTGGAGATATGTTGTCATGAAAATTCTGTACTATTAGTGTTAGTGTGGCAGTTGAGGTTGCCGCAGAACCTAGAGCACTGAAAGTGCGAATGATGAAGCAAAATATGACAAACGTATTCCCATCAGGCATCATGGCCGCGAAACTAAAGAAAGAATGAAACAAGAGTATAAAAAAATCGTATAACGCATATGTACATTCGTAGTGATGCAATTAATGTTACCATTTTATTGCTGGAAACAGCGATGGAAGAGAAACTGGAGCATTTCTTCTGTTTCTCAGAGGCTCTGTAAATTTCCAGAAACTGCAACAAAATTATCATGACTGAAGCAACTATTCTTTACTCTGCAACTGTTGTTGCAAAAACTTCCAAGTTTTTCTCTTCGCTAACAGGAACTACCTCCAGCATAATATTCAATTGCAAGCTAGCTACCACGTCCTTCCCTAAAACCATTTTATTTGCAAAGGGCTAGTTACTTAATGGAAAAAGTGTATGCTGCTAATAAGGATGTCTATTCAAACATTATTTGAGAAGTGCAAAATCAGATTTTCATGGTAATTGATTCTGAAAACTGCTACTTACCCAAACAGTATTTGATAAGCACCCTCAACAATTAAACCGCATATCAAAGTGAATTTCGGACCAACCTTAGGCAGCTGAAATAAATATAGAAGAACCATTTGAAAGGCATGAACAGAAACCAGAGGGCTCAACTATTATCTCGGTATGCAAGGCAGAAATACTGCATATCATTGATTCAAATTGTTGTGGAAAGGTCTAGAAGGTGATAGATTGGTTCGCATTCGGTGAGGGGTGGTGCAATATGTGAACTTGATATTGCTTGGAATTATTTGATGAATTTCGATTGGTAGCTCTGTTGGTACAGTGGTTGAGTACTCTCAAGCTGTGGGTCTGAATTCTTCTTGGGTAATTTCTTGTTCAAAATTCAATTCTCTACTTCGTGAAATTCCATGTAAGATATATACTAAGTGTTTTACAAACGAAGCAATATTGAATCATTGCCATTGATTGAACAATAATACGATCACTGAGTTGAATAGAACCAGGGTCAAACCCCTCGCTTAGTTCACATTAATACAGAGACACTGTAATAAAGTAATAATATATGAAAAATAATAAGCAATGCGCATCAAGATTACAAAGAGGGGTAGGAGGAGGAGAGTGGGTTTACCACTTTCAGTAAAGTGACTCCCACTGAGTTGCACAACAGTTAGAGATTATTCTTACGCTGCAAAACAGGTAATACTACAAGAAATGAGTTTTAGTTGAAAATGCCCATCTTACCATAATGCCAACTACTGGAGAAAAGATGAAAATGACTAACGGGAAGACAGCAAATATCAAACCAGTAGTAGTTGTGCTGCAGCCTTTCTTTAGGGCCTAAAACCAAAAGAAAACAATTAAAAACAAGATTTTATCTAGACTTCTTTTTTTATCTTGATATGGGAAACCCTGTAACAAAATTATACTTAAGAGCTCAAAATCTTATTATTAAGAAGGGGTTTGACTTCTTCGGGGCATCCACAAACTATGTACCCAGTAAATATGCCGAATTAAATTAAATTAGAACTTAACAAATTGTTCTGCCACTGAATATTGAAATGATTGATCAGTTGCATACGTACAGTCAAAGTGCATACGAACACACTCAAAAAAGCCCCCACCTCTTGTACACAACTGTACGGTTTAAGCTTGACCCTGCTCCCTATAGCTACATACCTACGTTATGGATCCCCCATTGACTAACCGGCTATTTGTCAATCACTAAATGACTATTTTTGCCTGAAACCAATGACTAACCATATTTGATTATTGACTTTTGACTGAATATAGGAGGCAAAGGAATAAAATTGTTAAACTTAATAGAGTTGCAAAGAAGAGTTTTTATCAAAGCTTAGATCCCGCAGCTTTTGGTAGTGATAAGCATTTCCGGGAATCTTTTAAGCCGTTATGTTCCAGCAAATCCTCAAACAGTCATGATAAGATTATTCTCTTTGGAAATGGTTCTAGAATCATCTAAGACAAGCAGGTAGTATAATGTTTTAACGAGTACTTTGTCAATATCACTGACACACTACCCATTGAGGTTCCTGTCACCCCTCTCACGTATGTCCCTTTGCAGGACCCTGTTCTGAACGCAATCAAAAATACGACAACCATCCTGGTGTAAAGTTAATTAAAAATAATATTATTGTAAATAACGAGATGTTTGAGTTTAATCCTGTTTGCCCTAATGATGTCTGGAATGAAATAAGTAACCTAGAAAATTCGAAGAAAACTATTGGTTGCATTTCAGTTGACATCCTCAAACTAATATCAGGTTTATGTCACATCGAAATAACTAAATATTTCAATACTATGCTACTCACTGGTGAGTTCCCCAACCCTCAGCCGTGGACGTATCAGCGTTGTATAAAAGTTCTGATTCCACCTGTAAGGTTGATTATAGACCAATAGGTGTAGCAACAGCCATATCCAGAGTATTCGAGCGTTTGATAGCTCAACAGATCAACTCCTTTATGACCACTAGGATATCTAATCTCCTGTGTGCTTATAGGAAAGGACATAGTGCACAACATGCACTTATTCGGCTCATTGAAACTATTCGTAAAACATTGGATAAGAGAGGTGTTGCAGGTATAATTTTGATGGATTTATCAAAGGCATTTGACTGCATGCCACACGACCTACTCATTGCTAATTTAAATGCGTATGGTTTAGGCATGCAGTCCATCATTGATTTGCGGAAGATAATTTTTATTTTTGCAATGTATGTATTGAGACACTTCATTAAGGCTTCATCCTTGCTAGCGCTTTATCAACGTTTATTTTACAAATAAATTTCTTTGAGGAAATGTTCGTTAGTTTCACTTTCCAAATCAAAACATTCAACTCACTAGGAGTCTATCCAGCCATAATTCACTGAAATTACTCGAAGATCTTCATCAGTTAATTATCAATTTTTGTGCGAATGTTTATTTGTGTTTTAAAACTTTTAGTTCGTCACTTTTTTTTCTGTTCCTGGCCTAAACACTTTTTTAAACTGTTCAAATCTACAGAAAGCTTTTATTTCAAACTATGGCGTGAGCAAATGTTTTCAATTTGGCGCCAAAACCTTGCGCATTACAGGAAGAGATCGCAAATTGCAAGTGAAAATTTGGGCCTAAGTGGGTTGTTGAGGAAGAGACACAATTTTGTCGCTAGGTGTCCCAATATATATTGAGCTATGTGTAGTACCCCTTTATATCTTGTACTGTCTTTCACTTCCCCTCATTAAATTGAATACAAGCGCAAAATATTGTTTATTTCCCTTCAAGGATCGAGCATATAGAGGTTCACCTGTACCTCTAATGACAATCTGTTCTTTCTGAAAAGCAGGTTTCCATGTTTAAAACTTCTTCTCAGCGTACTTAAAGAAAGCTTTACTAAACTTGCCACTGATCTTCTCTGATCACTGTTCGTCCTGTCCACTTGAATTTATAAAACATTATTATTTCAGATGCAGGAGTGCAATAAGATGTGGAGAATGAATTAAGTGATAGACAGCAATCACCAGAGAAGCAAAGAAGAACAGCGATGATAGAAGAAAGAAGTACAGAAAGTGATGCTGCCCTGACATCAGAAGATAAAACGGATGAATCCAGCGATGACTATGACCGGGATGAGGATTTCGATTCAGACAGCTCTTTTGAGTGTTTTGACTTTTAGCATCAGACGAACCGAAATAGTATAGTATTTGTTTTGTTGGCAGAAGGAACTTATCAAGCTATAGTTTGAATATTTTTTCCGAAGATGCTCCATCAATGGAATCAAGTAATATCTTATAAATCCGCAATTATGGATTTTACCTGTTGTCGTGATCTTAGGCACAGCTATTTCCTTTTAATACCCAAATGTGACATTTTGTCCATCCACACATTTAGCATTTTTGTAAGTCTTTGGATGGTACAGAACTTCAGTATAGCCAGAAAAATCGGAACCATAATGAAACGAACACATAGATACTACTTAAGCTTTTCGTCTGACACTCAACAGAGTAATACGTCAGAAAGAGAACGAAACAGAAACCTAACTGATTTATATAAGCTCGTAGGTTTCTGTCCTTTTTCGATATGGTTCGATTCTCCCGCTACCTTTCTGAAATTGATCAGCGGACTGAAAAACATACTATGCAAAAACATTATAGGAATGTAGGCCTTCTTGTTAGGAAACGTTTCGGTCACTTGTTGAGCAATCCTAAAAAGCACATATTAAATCTTTCGGACTACTCTCTCTCTGATACTGAAGAATTTGTATTAGAACATGGTTTAGAGTTTTGTATCCCACCCCGTGATATCAACAGAGAGGAGACTTTCGCTAAATTTGAAATTCTAATTGCTCAACTTGCTAGGCACAATCCTGTTTCGGACAACGAGCTTAGCTCACTAAAAGCCCGCCTAAGCGATTTGGCTCACGCTTACTGTGGCACCCCCATCGACCTCACCGATTTTCGTATGCATAGGGAACATTTTCAGGCTATAAAATCTTTGCGCAATAACAAGGATATCCTCATCACAAAACCAGATAAGGGATCCGGGGTCGTTATTTTGAATCAAAAAGACTACATTACCAAAATGAGTGATGTCCTCAACGACACTAATAAATTTGAAAAACTTGGCGACGTCGAACAGTTTGACAAAACGGCTAGACTAGAGCAGAAACTCCAAAAACGCCTTCTAGAGTTAGTCAACAAAAAAACAGTTGGCTCGGGGAATTTATGACAGGATTCGACCCACTGGCTCGCAGCGTCCACGAATGTATGGTCTCCCCAAAACTCACAAACAAAGTATCCCACTAAGGCCTATTTTATCCATGGTTGGCTTGGCTCAACATCAACTTGCGAAATGGCTTTCAGAGGTTTTGGAACCAGTTCTCCATTTGTACTCTGAAAATTGTATTTCGGACTCGTTCACTTTCGCAAAATTTATCCAAAACTTAGAGCTCAACCCCACTAAAACTTTTATGTGCTCTTTCGACGTCAGCAGTTTGTTTACCAATGTTCCTCTGGATGAAACGATAAAGATTTGCGCCGACGCGTTGTACCGAAGTGAGGTTGAAAGGCCGTCGTTCCCTGAGGAGGTTTTCATTGAATTGATGAAATCTGCAACTAGCTCTGTGGAGTTCAGTTTCAACAATGAGATGTACCGCCAAAAGGACGGTGTCGCCATGGGCAGCCCTTTGGGACCAGCGCTAGCGAACATATTTTTCGGCTTCCATGAGCATAAACTCTTTAACTGCCATCAAAAGCCCCTTGTTTACTTTCACTATGTTGATGACACTTTCGCGGTTTTTGAAAAAGAGTCTGAATGTGATAGTTTTCTTACAAAACTCAACTCATTGCATCAGTCTCTAAAATTCACCTTTGAAAAGGAGGAAAACAACTCCTTACCATTTCTTGACGTTTCTGTGGAGAAAACTGAACCTGGTTTTTTCACCAGTGTTTACAGGAAACCAACTTTTAGCGGCCTATATACACGTTGGGATTCCTTTTGTGCCAAACAGATCAAAATCAACTTAGTCAACACCTTGGTTCACCGGGCACTTATGATCTGTTCCGAACCAAAACTCAATTTAGAATTGGCAAAAATAAAATCTACCCTCATCAACAATGGATATCCAGAAGATCTCATTTCGGCTTGCTTTCGTAATAAAATCGCAGGTTTCTCGGCTGACAAAAAGATTGGTCCGCAAAAGTGCCCTGTTTATCTAAAATTGCCTTACATCGGCAACGTCTCCATGCGGTTTGAAAAACAAATTAAGAAAGCCATAACTAAGTGCTACGCAACGGTCAGCCCCCGTCTCGTCTTCTCCTCTAGAAAAATGATCCCATCTATCCGCAAAGATAGTGTCCCTACCATACAAAACAGCCTTGTAGTATACGAATACTCGTGCCGGTGTGATGCCAGGTACGTAGGTCGCACATCTCAGCGGTTATGTGATAGGGTTAAACAACACGTGCCGTCTAGCATACGCAACAAAACTGTTCCTCAACGAGAACAACCATCTCGCGCCTCAAAACCAAAAAAGTTCACTAAAACATGACTCTGCTATAGGTCAACATTTGCTCGATAACCCAGAGTGTGCTAAAGCCTACAGTGAGAATTGCTTTAGAATAATTGGCAGAGCAAGATCTACCTTTCACTTAGCTATTTTGGAATCTGTCTACATAAAAACCAGGGATCCCCTATTGTGTAGACAGAAGGAGTTCCTTTTTCGCCTTAGGACTCTTGAAATAATCTTATTGGTCAGCTCACTGTATCGTGGGTGTTGATTGGTTTTCCCACACCATACCAATCATTCACCTCTTTTCTGATTGGCCTATTTCGATCCACATCTGGGTATATAAATCAGTTAGGTTTCTGTTTCGTTCTCTTTCTGACGTATTACTCTGTTGAGTGTCAGACGAAAAGCTTAAGTAGTATCTATGTGTTCGTTTCATTATGGTTCCGATTTTTCTGGCTATATTTTTGTAAGTCCGCTATTTTGAATTCATGCCGCCATTATGAAAAAGATTAGTTAATTTATGATTCTCTTTTAAATATTCGTAAATGCGATAGCATATTGAAACTAAAAATAGGCGTTCGAGTTAGCAGAAGCCTACTTTATGTACAAGGATTTGTCAAAAAATCCGCCATTCAACATTTAAGCCGCCATTTTGAAAAAAGGAAAAAATTTCAAGTCCCCAAGTGGAACTCGATTCTGCTATGCCTATCGGTCCTAAATCAGTTTTCAGAACCTTGACTGGAAAATGTTTCAAATTTTTCTTGGATGGGACCTGTCTATACTCTTACCTTCAATAAATATGAAAACGCTTTGAATTTTAGGCCTAAATTAAATTTTTTTCATAGTAAGACACAAACTCAGATTTCCATTCTATCTCTCGCCTGTCTGCTTCCACTTAGTTTTCTAAAAAAATGTTCAGCATCTCTCTACACTTTCAATAAATAATTTTTTCTCTAACTTTATTTTACATTTAATTTCCAAATAAAGTTTTTGTACTAATTTCTAAAAAAGTTGATGTGTGATTTAGCATAACAGGCACAAATTTTCACTGGCGATTGGCGATCTTTTCCTGTAATGCATAAGCGAGGTTTTGACGCCAAATTTAAAACATTTGCACACATCAACTTGATGAGAAATTATTGCAGAAACTTTATTTGGAAATTAAATGTAAAATAAAGTTAGAGAAAAAAGTTTTTATGGAAAATCTCAAGTGTGGTGAGATGCTCAAGAATTTTATTAGAAAACAAAGCTGTTCACGAAAAAAAGTAATACGTTGGGTTTCTCTTTTTAAGTAAATAGTAAAAAAAATTGCAAAAGTAAGTCAATAACCTAAATAATAATAAGATATCAATATCGGGCTCTTTCTCAATCAATTCACAAAATACTTAGCCGACAAAAACATATTTGCTATCAGCAAGATTATCGAGGTGAATTTGCAATGGAGAAAAAGACATTTCATATACACTTGCATCATCCTTATTTCCACCAAAAGCTTTGGAAGAAAATTCAGTGATGCAAACAATATGAAAAAGGGTTGTTCAATTGTTGTTGCGGTCGGGAATACGATCAAACTTTTTTGATTTTATTCACGACCACAGGAATATTGAAACAATGACATCGTGAGCTCAAAGGTTAATCCGGTCACAAAATCTTCTTCGAGATACACAGAAGGATAATACAAGAATATTACTTTCTTTGAAATACTATACTTAATTTTCATGAATATTTTTAGGTGTAACAGGGCCAGTACAAAGGAAAAACGCTAAGCTCAATGAACTAAGAAATTTATGAGATGTTTTTGCTGATAAATTTCCCGACTTCACCACAAGGTTCTCAAAAGAAAAACCTGTGTGCGAAATAGGAAATGATATCATTATATTCAATACAATTGAAAGAATTAGAGGTCTTGGCTTCATTCCCTCCAATCGACATTTCTTTGAGCAAAGATTTCGTTTTTTATTTTGATATGACGAGCAAAGGCAACAACCAGTCATGCAAAAACGCAAAGCACTGACCTAGAACAATAGAGGAAGGGGGCAAGCTGAACCAAAGACGAAAGCTTAGAAGACCCTCAAGAGCATTTTCAGATACATTGCAGGGATTTCCGTTGCAAGCATAGCATTTCAGTGTGACATTTTTAAGGATTGAGATTTGAGTTTTAAAAGCAGACTATCTAGACAAGTTACGAGCCTGTGTCTTCACATTTGGTGAAAAGTGAACTTTACTTTACTATCCCCTATCATGCCCTTAAGAGTTCAAAAACCAAATCTAGGGTTGGGCATCAATGTGCATAATAACTACTGGTAAACGTTTATGGTATTTGTCCGTAAGAGGAAATACACTTATCTCTAACATACCAATGTACTCAAACTATATTTTACTAGCCCTGTTTCCTGCAGACTCCATTTTTGAAAAAAGCATTTAACGAAAGCCACAATGTTTCTAGCTTTTGCTAAGAAAACTACACTCTTTTTTTTATAAGAACCAGTCGATTTGATTTGAAGCTGGCTGTTTTTAAATATTATAGGTACAGGCAAAACTAATTTTCAAGATTAGGAATTAATTACAAGAACAAAAAACAACAACTTAAACTATAAATGACCAATAAGTTATTTTCTACAACATGTAAACCAAGTTATATTATATTTGACTTTAGTCTATCTGGCTAGTTTAGTTTAAATAATTCAGACAATATTCAGGGCACTATTGCAGTATCGAACCCCTCTTTGCCATAGATGAATTCCATAGCCTATATCAAGACTCGCTTGTGTTAGATAACAAAAAACAAGATTAGGGTCCAGGAGGGAGAAACCGTACACTGGGAGTTTCCGCATAGTTCAACTTTGTAATTTTAAGGTCAACAAATAACTTCAATGAAATAGTTTAGGTAAAAGACTTCATGCATTCTGTTGTCTTAGATTTTCTTGGCTGTAAAGCCTTTCCTCATGGAGTAATAAACATGAAACTAAAGTCTATCCATGATCGACGCAAAATGAGTGTGTGCCTTTCTCGATTTGGACCATTTTTTATGCAATTAATCAAAACTTGTTCATAATAAAATAGATAGGTTTTTGATGCAGATTTAAGTCAAAAATGATAGAATAGCAATATATTTAGCCGGGAAATAAAAATTAAGATTTTAAGATTTGAGTTAATTATTCTACCCTTGCAAAAGTGTACGAAAACTCCCGCAGCAACTACTAAAGACCTGAAGCCAGTTTGCTGCTAATTAAAACAGAGCTGAACATTTATACAACAAATCGAAATAAAGTTTGGTGGTGGGAACCTGAATGATACGTACCTCTCCTGGAAAGAAGGGTGAAATCATGCAATAAGCACAGTTGACAGTAAACCAAGCAAGTGATAGTGATATTAGCACCAATTTCTTTTGCCTTGTACCAAACACACTCTCCTTGCTTTCATCCTCCTCGGGATTGGAGTTTGCCTTAGTCTCAGAGATAGGACCGAACTCTTCTTCCTTTTGCTGTTTGTTACTAAATTTCTCCATCTCTTTTTTGGTTCTTCGTCAATCTAAAACCTTGCCATGTGATAGTGTAATTCATGCTATAGTTTGATCTGGTTTCGCTTCACGCTGACTGCCCTTTGGCTTTGCAGATTGCGGGATGAGTTGTAACATATTCAGCTTCGCTTTATGCATAATAGGAGTTAAATTCGGCATGAAATATTTAATGGTGCTTTCTTATTGGAACAATGGGCAACTCGCTGTTGGCGTTTGCTAACCCTAGGGGATATATTGAAAGGGGAATGCCTTTGTTTTTGGAAGGGCTCTTTATTTGTTGTTCCACATTACACGAGGTCAATTTATTCGATGAAAAGGTTTCACCAGACAACCTCTCTGTATTACAGCTTTCCAGGACCTGAGAATGCGACGTGGAGAATTACTTTCCCCTCCCTCCCTCTCGGGGGGTTACCTTAGGGGGTTAAGTGATAGGGATGTGCCATTTTCAAAAAAAAATTGGGGCCATAATTCCGGGTCTTAAATTGAAAAAGGGAAAAGGATAAAAACAGAGTAAGCCAGAAAATCATTTATGTATATGGGTGCGATAGTGTACAACGAATTACCGCTCGATATTCGTAAAATTGAGAGTTACAGTGAATTTGAGAAACAACTTAAAGAACATTTTAAATGAAATATAACATCAGAAGCTCTGGACATAAACATAAACAATAATCTTTTCCCTTTTTATAAATCTGTATTATTTTATATACCTGTACATTTTTTTAATTGTAAATATTTAGGGCAGTAACGTTAAGGCATAGGGCACAGGACACACATTAATAACAGCAGTTTAGTTGAAGTGTACATCCTGTATAAATATTCGTTTTATTATTATTATTATTATATTACCCATAACTCCGTGGCACGGAATATGTAAAAGAAACAAAATCTAAGTAGCACCACATAATTGTATTTGAATAAGACAAAATATCTCTAAATAAAGGTCTCATACCGAACATCAGTGTAAATGATGTGTTATTATTCTTCTTCGGGTTGTTCTACGATCACCACATTTCTCTTGTCTTTATTTTTTATCAAAATTCATACCAATAATTCTGGGTACAACCGACTATTAAGTGAAAATGTACACCCATAATTCCGTATTTGATTTTAAAAAGGTACCCCAAAAAATGGCACATCCCCGCTACCATATCCTCGCTAAGATACCCCCGAGCCCTCCCTCCCTCCTCCTGACCATTAAAATAGGAGTCTGCAATTGTTCTATGCCACTGGCTACAAGTCATGCAGTTAGTGGTATGACTAGTTTCTCAGCTCACAGTTTCTTGAGGTTGCAGGTTGGCAGAAAAACTAAGGGTTTCTTTATTCCTCAAAGTTCAAGTAAGCGTTCCGGTGGAGAGCGTGGGCCAAGATACTTATGCCATTCTTAAAAGTTCTAGATGACATAACTATCTAATAAGCTAATATTAGAACTGGCACTGTCTGGTAGAGCTTTGTCTTGTACGGGGTAGATTTTTGCATAAATAAGTCCAAAAATCTTTTTCTGTATATAATAATTGTTCATCTACTGGGAATTCGGAATCTGCGTGGTCGATTTAGTAATCGTCGATGAAAAACTTGAGATAAAATCAATTCTAGAAATAGCACAATTATGACGTCATTGGATCGGGTGAGTTATAGCGACATTCGGCGACATTAGTCCTAGAAATGACAGTTATTGTATATAAAAGGTTAGGAAGTTTTTTAAATACAGTAGTTACAGAAAATTCCCTATATTCATTTAAAAATATTGATAAAAATATAAGTAAAAGCTTTTCGGGTCTTTCCATCTTCAGCAAACAATAAATGGCGAATATATTTCTTAATAGGAAATTCCCTGTCTACCCCTTTTTCCATGCAAATGTCAACAAGTTTTTAACCCATTTCATGCATGTGATCTTTCTTTATTTTGATAGCCTTTAATCCGTTTTCTAGCAATTTCGAACAATCAATCCTTTTTTACAACCAAAAAAATATAGCATCCATTAAGTAAAACATTCTGAATTAAAAACCCACTCACACGTCACACGAGTACTACGTCTAACAACAAAATAAATTGCATAACCCCTCCCCAAAACTTAAACTGCGCATCACTGATGGTATTTCTCGCACCAAACATCCTGAATAGTACTGATGGTATCCCTGCACAGTACTGATGATACAACCCCTATTGTGGTGATCACACTCCACAGAACCAGACAAGACACCCTCCAAAGAAAGTATCGCACAGACGTTCCCAAGGGTGATAACAGCTTCTTCGACGTGAGGAAATAAGGTCATAATTTGTCAACCTGAAGTGATAGTAACTGAGAGGAGTGGTTCCAGTTTCACAAGCTAAGGGGTCAAAGATTTCATGAAATTGGATGGAATGAATCATGTTACCAGTGCTCTATGACACGCAGCTAGTAGTAGGGCATTACAAACGTCAATTCAACATTGAAGAAGCTTCTAAAGAATTCAAAGAATGCTTTTAAGACTCAGGTCTATTAATCAAGCCATGTCTTCTATTTTCGGATCGAAATACGAAATGCAAATATACAAACACATATCTAAAGTCGGCAGATATCTTATTGCAGTGATCTCCAACATGAGGTAAAAATGTTAAATATGCGCACGCAGCCTTCAACCAAGCCGAATGAAAGCGAGGCAGCTCGTTCCCGCGCGAAAAAAGTTGACGTCAACTCCGCACAGTTTTGCCGAGCAGTGGAGAATTTGAAAGTGATCACACAAAATGGTTACTCTGCAACTGTTTTTCACTTTTTCTGGGCAATTCATGCGATTGCCGCTACATCAACACCAGGAAAAAAGAAAAGAAAGAAGCAAGCCTGGCTGCCTTTTTGTGGTTGAGGAAAGGCATTGACAAGAAAACAACAACATAAAACGAATGCTCCAGAGCTAGGTAAATAATATGATGTTATGTTATGCTTATATTAAAAATTTTCTTTAACTCATTTTACATAAATTTAACATAATAGTAACCACAATTCCTGTTGTGCTTTCATCAAGTTCAAGGCCTACGTAAGTTTAGGCTTTAACCCTCTAGCCCTGTCTCCATCAACATTTTTTCAAATAATGATATTTGGAAGAGATTTTACTGGCAAATTGTGCCTCTTTGATGCTTTGCTTCCAATTTTCTAAGTCTCTTCAAAGGTCTTTCAGCTGTGACTCAAAGAGTTCATGGCCTTGGTAAATAAGCTACCTTAGGGTAAGCTAAACTTATATCCAAGAACAGCATAAACACTTAAGTACTTAAATCAAGTATCAGATGGGGGGGGGCTTCTTTATAAAATTCAAGGGGGAAGGCTAATTGAAATTTATCAGAGGATGGAATCCTTGAATTGTATCAAAATTTGATACTCTGGGATATTTGTAGGTGGTAAGTTAATTTATAATAATAGAAACACAATAAACTGACATGATGATTTTTTTAGTTCATCAACAAATTGTTCATTTAACATCATTTCAGGGTGAAATAAACAGATGTTGCAATGGTAAAATCCCTCTTCTGCCAGGATTACTTGAATTGCTGCTGGATAAACAGGCAAACAACTCCAATATGGCCAAGGAAATTCAATTGATGATACAGTTTCAATAGGATTTTCAAAGACTTGAACCCAATATACAATAAATCAGAGTTTAGAAGATTCTGCTCTAATGCTGGTGCACCATATCTGTTCCATTGATCTCAAGTTTTACCATTGTGTGGAGATAACCCTTAATACTGCAAGGAGACTTGGGTAGCTGGCTCTGCTGGGTCACACAGGACACATGAATCTAGACTACAGGAAGATTATTTTCCTCTGATGTTACTCAATATCTAGAAAGAGAGTAGATTGAAAAATTCAAAAATTCATGTAATATAGCCCTTTTAATGTTCAATTGAAAATACTGAAAGAATCTATTATATGTACACTCTTTTTTCTTTATAAGAACCAGTAAAATTGATTTGAAGCTGGCTGTTCTTAAATATTCCTTTATTTTCAGCCTGAAATGTTCTTAAATTCTTCTTATTTCTACAATGATTGGGAAGCCTTTTTTGCTATCAGAAGTATTCATTGTTGAAAAGTTTGACTCTCTTAACCATCTGACAATATCTGTGTGCTGTACATCAGCTTGTTTTGTAATTATTTCTTAGTTTTATGGTTATTTCATAAAATTTTCATATTGAGCCAAAAATGATCAGCTTTGATTTGTTCTTAGCTTGTTCTTAAGTTTTAGCAAATTTTTTAGGCTGGTGTTCTTATAAAATTGTTCTTATAAAAAAAGAGTGAATGTATATGAAATGTTTAAGAATTTATTGAATAAATGCAAAAAATTATTGAAGGAAATTACTGTTGTCTTTATTATTTTTCACTGTACACAAGGGATGGCCCTTAATAATTTTTCATTGAACAAAATTGAAACTTTCCAGACTGGACTGCCCTAGGGTATAGGACAAGCAAACAAAAGTTAAGGCAAGCCAGACATGCCCATATTATTTCTTTAGTTTTTGGAAGGTACATTGCAACCTTAAAAGATGCCACTTGATTTGATTTGTTTGGCAGTGAAATCTTATGCAACCAAGAGACCAAAGTTTGTGTATTGAATGCATCAAGAAATGAATGATCAAACAATATAGAGAATAGCTAGCTAGCCATCTAAAAGTTCATTTAAATAGGTCAAGTGTATCTAGACTCTAACTGTCCATGTATATAATTTGAGTGTTCAGTGTAAACAAAAAAAAGAAGAGGGCGTAAGTCATGTGACAGAGCGCGGTGCGTTGAAGAACGTGTTTCTCCGCAGCAAGACAGCAAGCAAAGTTTTAGGCCGCTCAAGGCCTGTTTTGTCACAGAAAAGCAAAGTACAGACAGGCGTTTGAGAATGTACAATGTACATTCATGTATTCTGTAGTACAGTATCAGAAAAGTTTCTTTCTGTCGTTTATAAACTATAGTAAATTTCTCAGGCGGTTTGCAAAAGGCCTGTACAGCCTGTGGGCTTTTAACTAGTCTAGTCTTCACAGAGGTCGGTAGAAGTTAACATTCGAATGTGAAATTTACAACCTTCGATTAAAAAAGTGAAAATTATCTGCACACAAACAAACGAAAGTGTGCTCATGAGCAAATTTTTACAGGTTAGCAGCAAACATTTTCGAAATCACGAATGATGTCCCTACCACATGTTAAAAGCCCGTTTTGTGGCAGAGGGCAGATTTTCTGCAAATCACCGTCAAAATTGAAGTATTTCAAAAATGAAAATTTCCTCTCATGAGAGAAGAGTGAAAAAAAAACCATTTTCTTCCCGAAAAGATAGTTAATTGCAGTAAAAATTTTAACAACAGAGACACATCTGGGTGACCTAGCTAGATTTTGCAAAAATTCCGCCCTGGGTTGCGGATTTCTACAAAAATAAACGAGAAAATGATAGGCATTGGATGGAACAGATTTACACGCGATTTGAATTACTGCAACTATACTAAATATTTTTAATATCAACGCAAATTTTTAGAAAGAACCCACCTTTGTATCCAACTGGAGAAGATCTTTGAGAAGGCATCTTGAATGGTTTGGTCTTGTGGCAAACGCTGGATTTCGAGAAATTCTTTGTTTTAAAAACGGTAATATTCCAAGAAACACAGTGAGAAATCAGGGTATTTCAAAGCTATTCATGAGGTAAATCCCGGTAAATTTTCCGAAACGACGTTCATCTTGAGAAACTGCGACCCCAAAACTTCCAGAGTTCGCACTTGTTTGCGGAGTTTTTCACGCTTTCAGACCGCGATCGTACCCTTTTGGCCCTCGCCCCCCATTTCGGGCCTAAGTGGCTTAGAAATTCGGGCGCGCAGCTGTGCGGGCGCAAAGTGCCTTGCGGTCAGCGGTTTGAAAGATTTTTACTCCATGTTGTGATCTCCTTAGTAATTTTTGCGATCGACTTCGTTATGCATAGAGGTGAGCCTGTAACAAGCCGGGTGGCTATGGGTCTATCAAGGAAATTACTCTCTGCTTTTTAACTTCCATTCGGATAAGAGAAGCTCCTCCTCAAATGTTATGTTTTCTATCAATGCTTTATTTTCGGAAGCCAGGTATGCTAGATGGCACTCATTCTTTGTCGATGTTTGAGGCAAATCTAGTCTTGTTAATTTTGAGAACAAGCACTCTAAATGTTTCAATGCGAAGCCAGCTGTGACTGCAACTTTGTATAGATTCGTTACAATCTGTTCGGCTCTCGGCAGTTCATTTGGCAAATAGAAAACAATGGGTAATTTAGTTAATTATTTCAGGTACATGAAAATGCTGCTAGGGGTGGCAAACAGCTTGCTTGAATTGCACCAGGGGTGGCATTGCCTTACCCCGTAGCCTCTAGCCTTGGCCACAGACCCTCATTCACTTCTTTAAAAAGGTACTGAATGGAGTAAATAGATAAGTTGTTATACATCATTTTTTATAAGAAACCTTAAATAAAAAACCGTAGGGTAAGATTTTGAATTGGGAAACTTTGGTGAGAAACTTTGTATGATTCAAAGGAGTTAAAAGCTTTTTACATTGTCTTTGCAAAAAAGATGTTTAAAAACGCTCCATGTCCTTCATTGGCACAGGATCTTGACGTATCTCATCTTCTTTCGTACTTTTTCTGAAATAATTGGCTTGGGATAAGATTTTATAAGGTCAAAACTTAACTTCTTCATATGGTTGAACCTGAAGTTCTACATATAAACACAAAGTCAAGGATGAAAAGGTTTGGGGGTTACAGAACTTATTAAGAAACTTTTGTACCATATTTGGGGTGATAGCTAAGAAAATATGGTACCAAGATGAGTGTAAAACGTTAATAATACCACTTGGTTCACATGCTTTGATAAACGAAATTTTACCAAGAGTTTTTATGAAATTACGCCCATTTAATCCGTTCTTCTTAGGGACAGAAAGTGCAGAGATTAAGTCAAAAATGATATCAAATTTCCAATAGGGCCAAGATCTGAAATGTCGATATTCATACTAGTTGCTCAATCATATTTACAATGAATTAAAGTTACCTCAAATAACGATTAAATACACTAACGCAATCAATTTAATATACATTTCAATTGTAGGCGGTGTATTTAATTGAGTGGTTTGGTGGATTCAAGCATGTATGTATGAATGTTTATTTCCACCACATTAAAAACTATTTACATCGATCAGATTAGAAGAAAGCAAATAAAAGATATACCATACAATTTTTAAAGTTGAAAATTCAACAAAGATAATGAATTATGTTTAAATGAAAAAACCAGCACACCTAATTTCAGTGGCAGAGATGTCCATTGACAAGAAGACCGTATTTCCATAATGATCACTCAAAGAGTAGGGTGTGGTGGTGTAATATCTTGTTGTGTACAATTAGCCTGTTGCGAAGCTTCCTGTTTACATTTACATATTTTGAATAACAATTTTACCTTTGGTGGAAAGTTTCTATAGACATGACTCTCATTGGTTTAATCATTGAACTATATTATTCTTGATATTCAAACCTGTCACATTTTGTTTCATTCATTCCTTTTTGTTGTATTGATTTGAGAGTGTGTTTTCTCTGAGTTAGCCTTAGGCCTACTACCTGTATTGATATCCAGTTATTAAAATGGCGACGAGGATGGAATGAAAATCACCTGCCGCTAGGGACAGCACACCTCCCAAGACTTGCGCATGCGTAGATTGATTAATTGACGTGATCAAATGAAACGACTGATCCATTCAATAGAGAGGTGATAGTGCATGTTCTTGGTGAAAAATAGTCTTGAATCGAGAAGAATTTTGGGAGGCATGCTATCCCAAGCGGCGAGTATGGAAATCTAAGACAGTAGACAGGCCAAAGATGGAGAGCAAGCACCTGAAAGACTTACCGTTAAATGCTGTAATGTCCCCATGAAGATGCTGTAATGTCCCCATAAAAATGCTGTGACGTCCCCAGTTATCAATTCCTAATTCGCAATTTGCAGCTAAAGGTTACCTACCTCCCAAATGTCTTATCGATTTTAAGACTATTTTTCACGCAAGTAACATACACGATGACCTCCCTAATGAAACAATAAACATTAAGAAGTATATACCTATATTTGAATAACATTAATTCATAAGGCATGGTCTAACACGGGCAATTAAATTGTACCAGAGCAGGCTACTGCAATTGACATATGCCTCCACCGGGTATCGAACCCGGGTTTGATCGGACACAGGCGAGCGCGCTAACCACTGTCCTAAACCAGGACAATAAGTTAGCACAGTAACCTTGATGTCTTCACAACTCCAGGCTTATCCACAGTGGGGCATTAATTCGTGTTTCGGATTAAATCCTTCTTCAGAGCCATGTAATATTAACATTAATTCATAAGGCATGGTCTAACACGGGCAATTAAATTGTACCAGAGCAGGCTACTGCAATTGACATATGCCTCCACCGGGTCTCGAACCCGGGTTTGATCGGACACAGGCGAGCGCGCTAGCCACTGTCCTAAACCAGGACAATAAGTTAGCACAGTAACCTTGATGTCTTCACAACTCCAGGCTTATCCACAGTGGGGCATTAATTCGTGTTTCGGATTAAATCCTTCTTCAGAGCCATGTAATATTAACATTAATTCATAAGGCATGGTCTAACACGGGCAATTAAATTGTACCAGAGCAGGCTACTGCAATTGACATATGCCTCCACCGGGTCTCGAACCCGGGTTTGATCGGACACAGGCGAGCGCGCTAACCACTGTCCTAAACCAGGACAATGAGTTAGCACAGTAACCTTGATGTCTTCACAACTCCAGGCTTATCCACAGTGGGGCATTAATTCGTGTTTCGGATTAAATCCTTCTTCAGAGCCATGTAATATTAACATTAATTCATAAGGCATGGTCTAACACGGGCAATTAAATTGTACCAGAGCAGGCTACTGCAATTGACATATGCCTCCACCGGGTTTTTGAATTTTTTATATTTGAATAATGTTTTTTAAGATTACGGTATGATTGTGGGACGATCAATCTACGCAACCGCAAAACAAATACTACATCCTGGTGACATTATAGTATTTAACGGCTAACAGTCCTGAAAGTAAGGCCATTTGTCAGCGCAGACAGTGGAATTTCCACGGGACAAGCGTGGGAAGAATGGCTAGAAGAAATTGAACGGGAGTTAAGATATTTCAAGATTGTAAATGCCCAAGATAGGAAGGACGCCATGATATTCTACGGAGGGAGAGAGTTGGCGAGATTAGATAAAAGTTTGCCTGACCCCACACCAGTTTAAGGTGAAGGTGCAATAAACAACTACGAGAAACTGAAGAGAAAACTGAATAGCTACTACTTACCGAAGAAGAACAAACACCATGCAAGATACATTTTCCTGAAGATGAAATCACAACACGGGGAAGGAACAGCTTCGTACACAGCCAGACTGCGTGAAAAGGCCAGTGATTGCGATTTCGGGAATACTTGCGAAAACAGAATCCTGGAGCATCTCGTTCAGACGAGCGAGAACCAATCCCTAGTCCAAAAAACCAATTTCCAAGAAGTGGAATCTAAGCCAGTTTTTGAAAGAAGCCTCAGAAATGGAAGACACGACCATGCAGTTTCGAGACACGAAAAACGTCACAGGAGAGCAGCAAGTCAACATGATTAGAACGCATGTGTCACACAGAGGAAAACCCGCGAAGTGGAAAAATCAAAACCCTGAAAGGAAAACCCACAGAATGACCCAGAAAGAACAGAAGAAATGTGGATATTGTGGTTTGATGCATGAAAAAGGCCAGTGCCCTGCATTTGGGAAGAAATGTCAGAAATGCCAGAGGATGAACCATTTTACAGAAGTTTGCAAAACCAGAACAGATCGTGGCGGGATTGAAAAGATGGAAAAACGACAGGGAAACCCCAGAATAACCCGGACCCGGTATTGTGTGAAGAAAACGACAGCGGATGAAGACGACCTAGTCAGTTCAGGTGATGAATTTATCATGAAGCACCTGAAGCAGATGGATTTGAAAAAAATTCAAGCGACGGATAGTGATAGCAAAACTGAGGTTTTGAAAGTCGATGATGTAGACATGAAAGTTGGACCGGATTGTGGTGCGGATGTTGATCTGATGGACGAACACCAATTTCAAGCCTTGGCCCACAGAGCAAGCGGTAATCTGAGATTGGATTCGCATCCAGTTGCATCAAGCTGAACACGCAACAAGGAAATCTATCGGTTAAAGGAGAATTCGCCACCATTCTGAGAAATGCAACCCGGGGGACAGCAGCCAAATCTATCGTAGTTTATGGAAAAATCAAATCAACCCCTTTGATCGGCAAGAAGACCCATGAGAAACTCGATAGCTTTGCTACAAATCCAACCGGATGGATAGGTGGGAGAAAAGAACGATTTGCGGTTACCGATCGAGAACGTCAAGTCAGTCAGGAAAGAAGTCAACACGAGGAAAGAGGTGAAGGAAATAACAAGCAAGTATCAGCAAGTATTTGAAGGAATCGGAATGATTGAAGAAAAAGACAAGAATGGAACGGGGATTTACGGAAAGCTCAGCATGAAACCCGAAGCAGTACCGGTAGCCAAGAAGCCCAGACCAGTACCATTCTACTTACAGCAACCGTTGAAGAAGTGGCTTGACCGGTGTGTCAAAGAAGACATCTTTGAAAAAGTACTCCTCGGAGAACCTATCACGTGGTGTTGGCCTTTGGTTGTTCAACCGAAACCAAGATTTGCGAAGATACTGCCTGAGGAACTGGAATCAGGCATGATACCAGCACGTGTCGATTTGCGGGTACTGAATCAGTTTATGGAATGAAGCCGAAGAAGCCATGGATCAATCATCGAGGAGTTCACGCACAAGTTCCATGATCGCAAGGTGCTCTCAAAATTGGAAATGAAGCAAGAATATCACCAGTTTTTGTTGCATCCAGATTCAAGACAAGTTGTTGCCTGCTGCACACCGTGGGGGAATATGAGACCGAAACGACTAACTTTTGGAGCTAAAACATTACAGGATCTTTTTGATGAGACAAATTTCCGGATATTTGGTGACATCCCAAACTGTCTGAACCAGAGAGAGGATGTACTAATCGGAGGAAGAGATATGGATCAGCACAACCAGATTTTGGAGACCGTTTTACGAAGAGCCTTTGATCGCGGAATAACATTCAACTTGGGAAGATTCAAATTTGGCGTTGAAGAACTTGAGTTTTATATATTACATCGATTCACGAAAGACAGTTTGAAGCCCACACCTGACAAGGTCCGTTCAGTGAAAGAGTGCAAGCCGCCTGAAACGAAAGAAGCCGTGAGAAGTTTCCTTGGCATGATTGGTTATTTGTCGAAGTTCACACACAGATATCCCACCTTGACAGCACCGTTGAGAGAGTTGACAGAGAAGAATACCAAATTCAGATGGGGACTTGAGCAAATGGAAGCATTCAATCAGTTGAAGAGCAGTATCGCCAGTGAAGATGTGATGGCATATTTTGACCCAAAGAAACCGATTACAGTCAGATGCGAAGCCAGTTTCCATGAAGGATTGTCAGCAAATAGAATCATTTGGTCAGTTGAAGAGCAGCATCGCCAGTGAAGATGTGATGGCATATTCTGACCCCAAGAAACCGATTACAGTCAGATGCGAAGCCAGTTTCCATGAAGGATTGTCAGCAAATAGAATCATTTGATCAGTTGAAGAGCAGCATCGCCAGTGAAGATGTGATGGCATATTTTGACCCAAAGAAACCGATTACAGTCAGATGCGAAGCCAGTTTCCATGAAGGATTGTCAGCAAATAGAATCATTTGGTCAGTTGAAGAGCAGCATCGCCAGTGAAGATGTGATGGCATATTCTGACCCCAAGAAACCGATTACAGTCAGATGCGAAGCCAGTTTCCATGAAGGATTGTCAGCAAATAGAATCATTTGATCAGTTGAAGAGCAGCATCGCCAGTGAAGATGTGATGGCATATTTTGACCCAAAGAAACCGATTACAGTCAGATGCGAAGCCAGTTTCCATGAAGGATTGTCAGCAAATAGAATCATTTGATCAGTTGAAGAGCAGCATCGCCAGTGAAGATGTGATGGCATATTGTGACCCCAAGAAACCGATTACAGTCAGATGCGAAGCCAGTTTCCATGAAGGATTGTCAGCAAATAGAATCATTTGATCAGTTGAAGAGCAGCATCGCCAGTGAAGATGTGATGGCATATTGTGACCCAAAGAAACCGATTACAGTCAGATGCGAAGCCAGTTTCCATGAAGGATTGTCAGCAAATAGAATCATTTGGTCAGTTGAAGAGCAGCATCGCCAGTGAAGATGTGATGGCATATTCTGACCCCAAGAAACCGATTACAGTCAGATGCGAAGCCAGTTTCCATGAAGGATTGTCAGCAAATAGAATCATTTGATCAGTTGAAGAGCAGCATCGCCAGTGAAGATGTGATGGCATATTCTGACCCCAAGAAACCGATTACAGTCAGATGCGAAGCCAGTTTCCATGAAGGATTGTCAGCAAATAGAATCATTTGATCAGTTGAAGAGCAGCATCGCCAGTGAAGATGTGATGGCATATTGTGACCCCAAGAAACCGATTACAGTCAGATGCGAAGCCAGTTTCCATGAAGGATTGTCAGCAAATAGAATCATTTGATCAGTTGAAGAGCAGCATCGCCAGTGAAGATGTGATGGCATATTGTGACCCCAAGAAACCGATTAAAGTCAGATGTGAAGCCAGTTTCCATGAAGGATTGTCAGCCGGATGGTTTCAGAAGACCAGTAAAGGAAATCAGCCCGTCCATTTCATCAGCCGAACCATGACGAAGACCGAGCAGCGGTACAGCCAGACGGAAAAAGATGCGTTGTGTGTTGCATAGGCGAAAGAAAGATTCAGAATGTACCTATTGGGAGCACCCAGATTCAAGATTATTGCATTACCGTTGGTATCACTGTTCAACAAACCGACAAGTAAACTGCCACTGAGAATTGAGAAATGGTTGATGGACATGCAAGACGTCGATTACGAATTATTATATGAACCTGGGAAAAACGAGAAAGATCCATTGGATTTTATGTCAAGACAACCGTTACCGGATACCGAAGAAGATACCATTGAGGCATCTGTGAGATCTGTGGTGAAAACAGAGAACGCGATCATAATGCAGCATATCCAGGAAAAGACGAAGGCGGATGAACAGCTTCAGAAATTGATGAAGAGGATACAATTGTGAGACTGGGGGAGTTCATCAACATGACCCAAAAATTACACCTTTCTTCCAAGTCAGAAGTGAACTCTGCACGGTAGAAGATGTGGTTTTTCGATTGAATCAGATTGTCATCCAAAGAAACCTACAGAGGAAAGTGGTAAAGTCAGCGCATAGTCTAGGACACTTCGGCATGTCGAGAACCAAGCGGATGCTCAGAGAGAGGTATTGGTTCCCGAAGATGAATGACATGGTAGAATCGATAGTTGGCCAATGTTTCGAGTGTCAAGTAACTACCAAGCAGAACCGAAAGGAACCAGTGAAGATAACAGTCAAACGCGAGAAACGGTGGGAAGTTGTTTCAGTGGATTTCGGAGGACCTTTCCCTGATGGCCATTACAACCTGGTAGTAGTTGATAAAAGAACCAGACACGTAGATGTTTAGACTATCCATTCGACAGCAGCAAAACCGACAATGAAGAAGTTGAAGAAGATGTTCGCAACACACGGGACACCGAAGCGGATCGAGGGCGATAACAGACCCCCATTCACGTCGAAGGAGTTTGCGGAATTCGTGTAGAAGGAGGGATTTCATGTGAAGTTGCCATTCTAAATATGTTGATGGAATATCGATCAACGCCCCATCCAGCAACCGGAATACCGCCATATGAAGGAATGATGAGTCGCAAAATCAGTACGAAGTTTGATTACCAACCGAGTACAAGCGGAGTCCCGATGCCGAGAAACGAAGTGATTAATCAACGTGACATGGAGTATAAGATGAAACTGAAGTCGAACGCAGAAAACCGGAATACCCGACATCATGACATCAGTATTGGGGACTATTTGCTTCTCAAGCAAACAAAGAAGAACAAATGGTCAACCATGTTTGAACCGGCATTCTATGTGGTTTATCGAGTTGATGGATCGAGTATCGCAGCAAGACGAGTCACGGATGGAAGAGAAGTATATCGTGATGCCAGTATGTACAAATTGGTTAACTCTGTTGTTCAGAACCTACATCTAGAAGAACCGTTGGCAAAACAGTTGAACCCAAGAGATTGGAGAGAAGAGTTATTTTCGAAGATTCCGACGGAAGAAAATCTACCTCCACCACCGGTAGCACAGTCAGAGCAGCCAGTCGAACCGGAACCGGGACCAGCGATTCAAGAGCCTCAGCTGAATGTCAGGGTGCGACCCCGAAGAACAAGGAAGAGACCAGCATATCTGGAAGATTATGAGGACTAATAGACAGAAAGATTCAAACAATTTTTTTACGGTTGTAGTTTTCAAATTTTCAATATTTATCTTCTTTATTTTGAATTGTAACTTGACTTCTTTTTAAGTAGGGGAGAAATGTAATATCTTGTTGTTAGCCTGTTGTTAGCCTTAACAATTAGCCTGTTGCAAATCTTCCTGTTTACAGTCACACTCTCATTGCTTTAATCATTGAACTATATCATTCTTGATATTCAAACCTGTAAATCGTTGTTTTTTTCATTCATTTTTGATGTATTGATCTTAGAGTGTGTCCTCTGTGAGTTAGGCCTTAGGCCTTCTACCTGTATTGATATCCAGTTATTAGAATTACGTACGCGGAAAAGAAGGACATGACAATGTGTTAAAAGCACTGCCTAACATATTCAGTCTCTCCATTTTGCATAACACATCCCAATATGGAGTCCTCAGCAAGATGAGATTTAAGGTCAGCAATGAAAGATATTTCTTACCACGGCTTGATACAAAAGATCGTTTGAAAGCGCAGCACAGGGGAAGCTACGAAGGTATTCGTCTCCCATTAATCCCAAAATCTATTGTTCTAAGCATGGTACCTAGTACCAACTACAGCCCTGTTGAAACATACATTCACATAAGTATTCTATACCACCTTTTCTGGTCAAGGGGGTCTTAACTTTCTTTTTATTCATTCCTTCTTTAATTAACAACTCTTCTAGTCAAGTTGACCTTTTTTGACCGTCTTCTGACTGTTTCCCTTTTTTGCCCATATATCGATGAATTCGAGTTTTATTTCATCTGAAAGAGAAATGTGAATCAAAAGCCTTCAAGGCTGGAGTCTTTTACGATAGACCTATTTCATTATTCAGGTTGAATTGGTGACAAAAGATTTCGTTGTTCAAAAGATCTGATATCAATTATTTTTGGAAACTACTTATTGGTGCACCCGGTATATCAAGAATATAATGCCAATAATAAAGAGTTAGCTCACTTGATTCTATTTTTGCGCTTGCGTAATGCTCCTCCATTTCGGACTGTCCCTCCGCGGCACCTCTGCTAGAGTCTGAACCGAGTGAAAACGGTTCATTGCCAGAAAACTCGTTTTACTACTGCTCTGCTGCTTCATTCTCAGCACCGCGCGGCGACAAAACAACCGCCGGTACGCTTTTCTAAAGCTGGGGGTCACTGCAGCGTAAATCCACGGGTTCAATATCGAATTAGTGTAGGTCAGAAAGTAGAAAATCGTGGTTATCATCTGGGTGAGCTGTTCTCTTCTGAATGAGATCCAAAGCCAGGTTATTTGATTGGGCAGCATGCATATGGCGAACACGATGACAACACACGTAAACATGATGAGTGTGCGCCGTGTTTGCTTCATCCGCTTTATGGAGACGATGTCTCTGTTTTCGTCGCTTGTTCTGCAGAAAATGCTCACTAGTCGTCTTCGGGCAGTGGAACCAAGTTGACTGCATTTTGAAGCGTGCGTATCTTTGTCAAGTGGAGAAATCAGCCTCGTATGCGAATGTGCTGCCAGGACTTGCAGTGTAGTGGAGCTTTTGCTCTGTGTCGTTATTTCATCGTCACTCAAACGCATACTAAGGCTTTTGTTTTTTCTTCTTTTGAATTTAGGCCTTGATGTTGCAGCAAAGCTGAAGGCGTCTGGGATATCTTGCTTGTTTGATCTGGAGCATTGTGGGATACCCATATTTCCCGAGATGGAAGGCTTTTGAATGGAAAACTTCCTTGAACTGAAAGATGGCAGGTTACGACGGTTTGTGCCCAAGGCAGGCACTTCGCTGTATTCTGTGCTCAAACGACACTCTCTGCTTTCTTGGCACGACGAATCAATCTTGGGGGACATGGGCATTTTGCGATAAATGTTGGCATCCCTCTGCTTGTCAGACATTCTATTTTTGAAGCTACTAGGCGACTGCAACTTTTCATCAGCATGTTTTACACCATTTTGCGCAGAATGGAGAAAGGCCGGGTCGTTTTCTTCGAGTGGGTGTTGCGAGAAGCTCCCAGCTGACCCTTGGGTGTCTTGTGGGGCAAACGGCTTGAAATTCCATCCAAGTGTGGCCCTCTTTAACCACGGCTTCTTCCCTGTGAATTGGTCGCTCTCTCGTTGACATTTGGCTTCAGCTGTTTCGCTAGCAATACCAGTTGACTTTCCATTCGCATTATTCTGATCGATAGGTATAACCTCTGCTGCAGTTGCAGTTGTGCTGTCAGCCTTCTTGAGACTAGGGGTATCACCAGTCTGCTCATCTTCTCTGAGCACTTGCAACTGGCTCGACTTGAAGGAGCAGGTATTGTGGGATTCTCCGTCGAAAGGTGCAGAGGATGTTTGATGTTGAGAGCAGTCGTCCACTTCAGTTTCGTCCACGGCTTTCAGCTGAGATGATTTGAAGGAATTGAGGCTGGGAGACACTTTCATCAACATATCTTCATCTGCAGGATGGAAATAACATTACACAAAATTCATCAACGATTCCTGTTTAACTGAAGATGGTGAAGGCCGAAAACATTTTATTCATATTTCCAATCATTAGACATAGTTTGCCGACGACGAGAGTGCTCAATCCTATCAAAGCAGAGCGTTTATAGAATATTTAGCAAAAAGTAAGCTTTTATGCTGTAGCGTTACTATTAGTTTCATGCTTCGTTCAATTTTCCGGCAGCAATGAATAAACAAATTATCGGTTACCTACATAACGAATTTTTGTAGTAGAATCATACACTAGCCTATTGAGAATATTGCACAGGTTTATTCAAATCGGTGGAAAATTTGCAAAGCTGTGAGGGCTAGGCCTAAACTAAAGCTCACAAAAATATGATTTTACCGTGGAAATTTAGGAAATTTCACTGACAAAACATCTTATAACAATAAGCAATAATAAATTGAGGAAGGAACTTTTTATGACTCTGGATTTGAGTGATGGTCAAATTATAAGCAAGGAGTTTTTGAAGAAGGAGTTGTTATTTAAAATCAGTGCAAAAATGTTTTAAAAAGTCATTAATCAGGCAAAGTGCTTTGTTACTTTGCTGCTACTGCTTTGAGAATTCCCATGAGTTTTGGTTTTCCTCTGTATGGTGGCTTCGAGGAGAAAATGAAGGAGGCTCAAAAAATTCAAGAGAGGGGGAGAGAGTATTTTTTCACCTTGTGGCCCACATCAGTTGTAATTTTGTCATTCTTCAGGTAAGCATGTTGTTTTTTCTCCTTCTTATACCCCTATGCTATATATCTATGGAGTATTTTACCTGTTGACTCATCTCAAACACAGCAATAATGGTTACAATCGTGTGTATCAGATAAATTGCTTTATTTAAAAAAATGAACTTTAAACTTCAAGGTCTCCTCCCTCCCTTAAACTTTTTGTGACCCCATACCAATTTCTTGCCTCGACACAGGGACAGCTAGTCATTAGGGTCCTCACAGCAGTAGGAACAAAGTAACAAAGCATTTTGCCTGATTAATTAATTTTTTTAAACATTTTTCACTGATTTTAAATAGCAACTCCTTCTTCCTCAAAGCTCCTTGCTTATATTTTTGAACACCACTCAAATCCCAAGTCATAAATAATTTCTCCCTCAATTCATTATTGCTTTTTGTTATGAAATATAGTGTCAGCAAAATTTTCTAGATTTCCACACCAAAATAATGTTTTTGTGAGCTGTCTGTCGCAAGTTATGGGAATTTCAATCCAGGCCCAGCCCTCACAGCTTTTCAATTTGGCGCCATTTTGAATCAACCTGTGCAGTACTTTCAATAGTCTAGTGTATCTAATTATTATCGTACTACTCTGTTGAGTGTCAGACGCAAAGCCTGAGTAGTTTATTATGTTTTGCTATGTTTCCGAATTTCTTCAGTTTAGTAATTTTCCTCACATTGAAGGGTGTACTGCTGGTTCATACCAAAAGTGAAGTGCTATGGATAGTTAAACATTAAATTTAGTGGAGGAATACCATTAGGGATGTGGGTGTAATCTCCGCAATACTGATGATATCCTCAATTACTAAACACCCTTCAAATTTTAGTGGTATCCCCCACAGTACTTATAGTATCCTCTATAGTACTGATGGTATCCTTCCAAAGTACTGAATATCCTCTACAGTACTGATGGTATCCTTCTAAAGTACTGAATATCCTTCACAGTACTGAATGGTATCTCCACTGTACTAATGATAATCCCAAACAGTACTGACCACCCTCCAAAGATACTCTTCAGAGTGAAAAGGACGAGTTTGACTATGACATCATGATAAACTTCAATCGTATACCTGCTCCATCCACAGCAGATCTCCCAGAACTCTTCCTCAAAACGCCTACATCCAAGCTATTCGATCTACTGAAATGTTGGCTTCCTTTTTGCTGTAGCTGCTGCATTTTTATGATCACGTGGTTTTGCTTCCGTATTGCGTTCCAAGAAATGCTGTAAAGAATGATAATCAGCGTCAGGGGGATCATGTATTGTATGCTGAATAAAAACAGGGTGTACGGCTGATCTCCTTTGTTTTGCCAGACCTCTTGACACGTGCTTCTTCCTTTGGCTTTGCTATACCTGAAGATAAAAATACAGTACATTGATAGAGCATAAACCATCAATATTTTGACAAAAACAACAGGAATATGAACTTAGAATTACTACATTGAGACCCTACTATTTCGCCCTGCCATTTTCAAAATTCTATTCAATAAAAAAGCTTCACAACCTTAGAGCGTTTATCAAGATGTGGCAGTGAGTACCCTATCGTATACGATCCTTGTAGTAAGTCTCAGACACGCATTGGGCTAGAATGTGATACATGAGCAGATATGACTAATACAATCCAAGTTTAAAATGTCAAGTAAAATCGGAGACAAAGCAAGGCATAATACTTAGCTACTAAAGCTTTTCATCTAATACTTATCAGAGTACTTCTTTACAGCTGTAAGGAGACATCAATTGCGATATCACAGGCCGAAGCAAGTATCCTTCATCCCTTGTAATAAGTCTAGTAAACACACTGAGTATGAATGCATTCGAAGATTCTTAGATACCAGTATTAGTGCTAGCAGCATCTTTGTTAGCATAACTACATTTGCAGATATAAATAATACAATCCAAGTTTAAAATGGCAAGTAAAGTCGGAGACATATCAAGGCATAATACTTGGCTACTAAAGCTTTTCATCTGACACTTATCAGAGTAACGGTAGAAAGAGAATGAAAATGAAACCTGACCACTTTGTAGTTCTAAAAGTTCCTTAGCAGTTCCTTAATTTTAAGTGCTAACTTAGTAGATAGGAATAAGTATCGACGCAACCTTCGCTTTTCAACCTTAGACATGTAGGTTCCTTATAAAAGGTTCTTTATAGAAAAAAAAAGCGTGTATGGGCATTTGCTGTTGGGAACTTTAACCAATCGTTTGGAAATCTTAGAGGTACTGTGGGGATTTTCCCTACTAGGGTGTATGTTGAAAATCCCTTGGTCTGCAGTTTTTCCACTGTAGGGGTTTTTTTGGCTTCCCCCTTAACATTGGTTTGAATAAGGCACCGTCCACACGAATACGGATATTTTTGAAAACGGATATCTATTTATCCATTTTGGCCTTTCGACCACACGTAGCTGAAGTTTTCGGTGATGAAAAAGAAGCTTTTCTAAACGATGTCCATGGTAGAGATTTTTTCAATATATGAATAAACTTCGCTCATGTTGTCGGTGGACGTCGAAAACGATGACGTCACGAGCCCAGTTTTGCACCCTCAATTTCACACACACAAAACTTTTTGTTTGTGATTCCTCCGTATCTGTGTGAATGGAAATTCATTCTTAAAACGCTCATCGTGTGGACGCAATTTTTCGGATACGGATAAATAATAATATGATATGCGTTTTCAAGAATATCCAGATACGTTTGGACAAGGCTTAATATCGATTGTGATGTTGACGAATTAGTCGTTATTTTTGCAATAGGCACGTTAGCTTACCATCTTACACCTCTCTCTGGTCACTCATTTTGCAAAAAATTGTACCCAGAGATAAATTGAAATTCCCAACTGAGTGTGGAAGTGTACATATGCTGTTTGAATTCTAAAAGATGGGACAGAATCAATACTGCTCTTTTTATTGACTTTAGAGGCCTTAAATTTTTATTCTAGCATTTCCATCAACTAACATTTATTGCAGAATATCTCGATCTCAATCTGACGTACTATACTGTGATAAGGGTCAGGCACAAGTGTTAAGTAATCATTATGTTTCGCTGCAATTCCTATTCCAATCGCAAGTCTCAGAATTAATCTCTGTTGAACGAACCCATTCCATCAGAAAGACTATTTCACGATGAGGACATGGCGCCATCTGAATGCTTCCAACTAGTTTTAAACTAATTCGACAAGGATAAAGCACGAAGCATTATCCACATGGTTCCGACCACGTGTGACGATCAGCTGCAATGGCCCAAATCAGCAGATGACTTGTGATTATCAACTGAGTGACTCAGCTCCAATGTAATCAACTTATTCTTTGCTGTTGAATACAACCCAGTGGCACAGCACAGTCGGCAGGAAATGTTAGTCTCATTACATTCTCCCCAATTTGAGCAATTCAATTCAATCAATTTGCTTTAATTCATATCAAAACTATCACCACTAAAACATTGCCATACCAAATCATACTATATCATTACAAAACATACTAAATAATAACATACCATACAATACCATACAATACCATACAATACCATACCATACCATACCATACCATACCATATCATAACATACCATATCATATCTTAACATACCATACCATACGATGACATAGCATACCATATCATACCATACCATACTCTACAATACAACACAATACCATACCAAACCATGCCATATATTACCATAACATACCACACAATACCATACCATACCATAAAATACCATACGATACCATAAAATATCAAACAATACCATACCATTACATAACATACTAAATAATACCATACCATACCATACAATACCATACCATACCATACTATACCATACCATATCATAACATACCATACCATACCATACCAAACCATATCTTACCATACCATACCATGCCATATATTACCATAGCATACCAAACAATACCATACCATACCATTAAATACCATACAATACCATATCATACAATACCATGTCCTACTATATCATACCATACAATATACTACTATACAATATCATACCATACCATATCAAACCGTACAATGACAAACCATACATACCATACAATATCATACAATACCATGCCATATCAAACCATATTATACCATAGGTTGACATGACAAACCATATCATATCATATCATACAATACAATGACAGAGCATAATCATGTTCACGCTTTGACAATCCGTATTTGGAAGTAAGAGGGAAATAAACCTAAAACTATAATCATAGACCTATTACAATCAGTCTCTGCCTTTTCGCCTTTCAATTAGAAAAAATTCAATTCAACCAAAATTCTTTACAGCTGAAAGGAAACATCAATTGCAATATGACAGGCCGCAGCAGTTATCCTACATCCCTTGTAATAAGTCTAGTAAACACACTGAGTATGGATGCATTCGAAGATTCTTAGATACCAGTATAAGTGCCAGCAGCATCTTTGTTAGCAGTACTACATTTGCAGATATGATTAATACAATCCAAGTTTAAAATGGCAAGTAAAGTTGGAGATATAGCAAGGCATAATATTTAGCTACTAAAGCTTTTCATTTGACACTTATCAGAGTAACGGTAGAAAGAGAATGAAAATGGAACCCAACAAAATGTTGAACCCAGAGGTAGATTGAAATTCCCAAGTGAGTGTTGAAGTGTACATATACTGTTTGAATTCTAAAAGATGGGACAATATCAAGAAAGCTCTTTTAATTCACTTTAGAGGCCTTAAATTTCTATTCTAGCATTTCCATCAACTAAAATTTATTGCAGAATATCTCGATCTCAATCAGACGTACTATATTGTGATAAGGGTCAGGCACAAGTGTTAAGTAGTCATTATGTGTCCCTGTGTTTCCGATTCTCTTCACCAGTCTCAGAATTAATCTCTGTTGAACGGTCCCATTCCATCAGAAAGACTATTTCACCATAACGACATGGCGCCATCTGAATGCTTCCAACTAGTTTTAAACTGATTCGACAAGGATAAAGCACGAAGCATTATCCACATGGTTCCGACAACGTGTGACGATCAGCTGCAATGGCCCAAGTCAGCATATGACTTGTGATTATCAACTGACTGACTAAGCTCCGATGTAATCAACTTATTCTTTGCCCTGAATACAACCTAGTGGCACAATACAGGCGGCAAGAAATGTTAGTTTAATTGCATTCTCCCCAATTTGACAATTCAATTCAGTCACCTTACTTTAAGTCATATCAAAACTATCACCACTTAAACATTGCCATACCAAATCATACTATATCATAACATAACAAACTGAATAATACCATACCATACAATACCCTACAATACAATACCCTACAATACCATACCATACCATACCATACCATACCATACCATACCATACCATACCATACCATACCATACCATACCATACCATATCTTAACATACCATACCATACGATGACATAGCATACCATATCATACCATACCAAAATATACGATGACATACCTTACCATACTATACAATACTACACAATATCATACCAAACCATATCTTACCATACCATACCATACCATGTCATATATTACCATAACATACCATGCAATACCATACCATACCATAAAATACCATACCATACCATAGAATATCATACAATACCATATCATACAATATCATGTCCTACTATATCATACCATACAATATACTACTATACAATATCATACCATACCATATCAAAGGATGAAATACCATACCATACAATATCATGCAATACCATACCATATCATACCATATCATACCATATCAAACCATAGGATGACATGACAAACCATATCATACCATATCATACAATACAATGACAGAGCTTAATCATGTACACGCTTTGACTATCAGTATTTGGAAGTAAGAGTGAAATAAACCTAAAACTATAATCATAGACCTATTACAATCAGTCTCTGCCTTTTTGACTTTCAATTAGAAAAAATTCAATTCAACCAAAATTCTTTACAGCTGAAAGGAAACATCAATTGCAATATCACAGGCCGCAGCAGTTATCCTACATCTCAAGTAATAAGTCTAGTAAACACACTGAGTATGAATGCATTCGAAGATTCTTAGATACCAGTATTAGTGCTAGCAGCATCTTTGTTAGCATAACTACATTTGCAGATATAAATAATACAATCCAAGTTTAAAATGGCAAGTAAAGTCGGAGACATAGCAAGGCATAATATTTAGCTACTAAAGCTTTTCATTTGACACTTATCAGAGTAACGGTAGAAAGAGAATGAAAATGGAACCCAACAAAATGTTGAACCCAGAGGTAGATTGAAATTCCCAACTGAGTGTGGAAGTGTACATATGCTGTTTGAATTCTAAAAGATAGAACAGAATCAAGAAGGCTCTTTTTATTGACTTTAGAGACCTTAACATTCTACTCTAGCATTTCCATCAACTAACATTTATTGCAGAATATCTCGATCTCAATCAGACGTACTATACTGTGATAAGGGCCAGGTACAAAAGTCTAGTAGTCATTATGTTTCCCTGTGTTTCCACTTCTCCTCGCCAGTCTCAGAATTAATCTCTGTTGAACAGTCCCATTTCATCAAAAATACTATTTCACGATAAGGACATGGCGCCATCTCAATGCCTCCAACTAGTTTTCAACTGATTCGACAAGGATAAAGCACGAAACATTGTCCACATGGTTCCGACCACGTGTGTAGATCAGCTGCAATGGCCCAAGTCAGCAGATGACTAATGCTTATCAACTGAGTGACTCAGCTCCGATGTAATCAACTTCTTCTTTGCCCTTGAATACAACCCAGTGGCACAGCACAGTCGGCAGAAAATGTTAGTCTAATTACATTCTCCCCAATTTGACAATTCAATTCAGTCAATTTGCCTTAATTCATATGAAAACGAGACTATCACCACTGAGACATTGCCATACCAAACAATACCATATCATCACATAACATACCATACGATGACATACCATACCATATCATACCATACGATGACATACCATACCATATCATACCATACCGTAACAAAATATAGCTACCATACCATACCATACCATACAATACCATATCATACTATACGATGACATACCATACCTTATCATACCATACCGTAACAAAATATAGCTACCATACCATACCATACCATACAATACCATATCATACCATACGATGACATACCATACCTTATCATACCATACCGTAACAAAACATAGCTACCATACCATACTATACCATACAATACCATACCATACCATACGATGACATACCATGCCATATCATACCATCCCGTACCATACAATACCATACCATAATATAACATAGCTACCATATCATACCATATCATACTTTACCATACCATACCATATGATACCTTACCATATCATGCCATACGATAACATACCATACCATACCATATCATACCATACCATACAGTATTACACCAAACCATAGCACACGATATCATATTATACCATATCACATCATATTAAACCATATCATACCATACTACAACATACCATACCTTGTCATTTCATTTCATTTCATACCATATATTAATATGCAATAACATAACAATCTCTTTTCACACCATACTGATAGCTACATAACCAATACCCTATGATAATATGATTATTCATTGTATCATTCACCATCCCATTCTACATCATATCACACTACTCTCTGCATCGGATGGTACGAGTCATAGTACTTTTAAGCTTACCTCTGATGCATGCTAAAAGGTATCACTGATGCAATAGACAGACCATGAAGAACGCAGAGTACAATACACTTGGTCTTGAAAGACTGCAGTCGTGCTCTCATCGGCAGCATCACAGCATAAAACCTCTCCACAGCAATTAGCAGCAGCGTGAATGCCGCAGAGTTGACAGCTGCGGTGGCGGCTGGCATCAACACCTTGCAGCCGAAATACCCAAATGGATAAGAGCTTGTTTCTTCGATGGCCACTGCGAATGGGATGCTGGTAAGTACAGTGGTTAGGTCACATACAGCCAGGTTGAGGATGAAGATATTGGCTGTTGTTCGTAAGTGCTCGAACCGAAGTAGCACTGTTATGAGTATTGCGTTGCTGCCCACGCTGGTAACACCAATAATGAAATAGCAAATGTTCTTCAGCACTGGGAATACCATGATGACAGTCAAGATGAATCAATCTGGAAATGACAATACATTAATTGTAGTTGCTAGAGCTAAAAGCTTGTCAAAAGTTTACCAGCTTCCTCAAAGTAACTGATAAGAAATATCGTCAGATGATGCATATTAAAAAAACAATTTTATAAAAACACGAGCCTCAAAATCAAAGAACAAGCTAAGAACAGCTGACCATTTTTAGCTCAATGTAAAAACTTAACGAAATAACCACAAGTCTAAGAAAAGATTACAAAACAAACAGATTGGCTGCAAACCAATATGTTCAACGGGTCACGCCTCGTAACGTCTTTTTGCAGTAGTTACACTATCACTTTCCTAATAAGCTCCCTCAACAAGTACTGGACTTGAATAGGAAATGATTGTCTGTAATCACTCTCCTTCGCAGGAACTGTTATCATTACCACGCATGCACGTGCTTAACACAATGTTGTTGATATCTCGATCTCATTTAATGTGCGTGTGCAGTTAGATGGCAGATGGTCTTGGTCAGTACAGGACGACCGAGGCATATCATAATTGCCAGGGGGTACATGTAACATTGTGTTGATAGATATTGATTGTACTTTAAGGGGTCCTGCTGGTAAACCACGCTTCATGCTTATTGCTTTGAACATATACGAGGGGCATATCACTCGAAAAAATCTCATACAGTTTTTGAAAAAATCACAGAAAAATCACAAAAATCACAGAAAAATCACAGGAAGATAAAAAAATCACAGAAAAATCACAAACAAACCACTGTAATTTTTGTAATGATAAAGATCTCGTACACTTCAAAAGGCATTTTTTAAGTATAGAAGAGAATCAAGAAAGGAGACTGGCTCTCTGTAACTTAATGTTCATGCTGCCGCAATCATCAGACAGACTATAATGAATTACAACCCGATTTACGAAAATTTATTTGCAAGCCGTGATGGATTGAAATCAAGAAATTATCTTAAGAATTAGAAAGTTCTTCAAGTATATATATTTCATACCCAGTGCTTCGTATACTATTCTTTATTGGTTGTGGCAAAGTTTATTTACATACCAACATACAAAACTTTATTTATCTTTTTTATGCACCTCTAAGGGGGACATTATGGAAATAGGTTTATTTTGACTTTTCTAATGCTAACCTTGCCACCCTAGTTAGGGGTTTACCAAAATCTTTTCAACGTATAGTTTTTCTTTTAGGCTTTTTTATTTTTGGAAAGTTCTGTTAAATGTATTTTACCTTTAAATTTTTTCTATTTCTGTAATTTATTTTATGGCAAAATAATACAAACATACATGGATACACACATAAATAGTCTCGTTCCTGTAAAAATAGTTTTATTTTCATTGTAGCGATATGATACATACAACTATCGACCAAAAGATAATTATGATACGATATTAGTCTGAAAAAAGACGTTTTAACAATGCTGATATAATTGAAATTGGTTCACATTGCTCTTTGTATGTCTTATCAACAGAATGATAAATACATAAATACACATATGGAAGCGAGTCATCTTGTAACCCTGGTATATGTATGAATGAAACACTTTAGGCCTATACTATCAACACAAACGCCCAATGTGTGTTGTCTTTTAGTCAATTAGAATCACTTTATCAATATTCATTAGTTTGTATGTTCTTTGTCAGCTGCCAACCGATGCAAAAAACCAAAATCCATCACTTAAAAATACTGGATAAAGCCTCTCTCCATGCAATAGGGATGCTGCGCGCGTACGGCCATCTTTCTCCGGCTTGCAATTAGGCCGTAAATAAAGATGCGGGGAAGCTCGGATTTCTGGATATAAAGAGGTCTGCTGCTTCAAATTCAATTCAAATTCTCCAACAGCATTATACAGCATGAAATATGCTAACCTAAATGGAGAAGGGGATATTGAAGACTTTGAATATTAAGTGGCAATAGCCTAGCTTAGGATTCACTACTTACGGGAAACAATCTTGAAACTTGGAACTTTCATACAATATTTGGGCATTATCAGTAGGGGGCCGGGGGCTACAATTCCTTCATGGGTCAGAGCATAGATGATACTAGACATTCTTGTTTTGGAGCGAGTTTTTTTAGATTTTTATGCGAGTTAGCACCTCTGTTGAAAGTTTTAGGCCCTTCTTCGGAAGAAACCAGGCGTCACTACTGGCAGTATTAATAACGAGGGACATTTAACTTCCTTTCAGGAGGGCACGATATTTTTCAAGGAAAAAATTATTTTCAAAGATTTTCCTTAAATTCTTATCAGAACTATAGAATTTAAAGAAAAGTGTACGAGATTTTCAAGGGGTGATATGCCACTCGATTAATGGCCAAGACCTTTCAGAATCCATTTCCGCACCCTTTCTTGCTAATGGTTCAACTCGATTATTTACGCTATTTTGTTCAGTAATGAAATTTTCTTAGATCAATGGCTGGATACAAATATGCATACTGTTTTTACTATATCTAACTCGAGAAGAGAGTGCCTATCCTGGCTATAGTGCTCGAAATACTTGAGTAAGGAGCAATTATAAAGCAGAATGAACAAATTGAAAACAGACATGTCCTTCTGTTACTCTGAGTTTCGTGCCTACGCACTCGTCCGACAGACTATACCAATGAATACACTCCGAATCACAGCAGTACTTATTTACAAGAGGTGATGAATTTAAGACAAAAGTAAGACAAAAGATATTATTTTTACATCTTGGTTAATTATTAGACATTGAATCTCATTACTTAGCGTCCTATTTTTCTTTAGATAAAACTTGTTGCTAAAAAACTTGCAAACATAAAAAAAGTTTTATCTAATGAAGAATAGGACGCTAGGTAAATAAATAACAATAGGACGCTAAGTAATGAGACGCTAGATAAGTAATAAACCAAGATTTCAAAATAGTATCTTTTGTCTTAAATTTATCACCTCATGTAAACAAGTACTGCTGTAATTCAGAATTTTTTCATTGGTATAGTCTGTCTGACGAGTGTTTAAACACGAAACTCAGAGTAACAGAAGGACATTTCTGTTTTCTAATGTGTTCATTTTACTGTTTTTACTAAAATATATAGTCTATAGTAAAAGACTTACTCAAACAAAGCAATTTGGCTCTTCGAGTTTTTGACAAGACGAAAGAGTTGAGACCATCATCATAGCTTCTGACGTAACAGTTAGACTAGAATACAGGAAACAGCACATAGGGAATAGCTACGAACATTAGCGCATTTCCAATCGTGAAAGGCCTAGTACAACAAAATTATCCAATCTGCAAGCTCATGATTTATGAATGCGTTAATCCACCTATGATAAGATATTTTCAAAGAATGTTGTTTACATGGTTGTATGTTGGTTAGCAGTAGATTAAATAAGACATTTCGGGATAAATAAGGCATTATCTTAACGAATTCTTCTATTCTATTCTATTCGATTTGCCCAAGTCTGCGCTGAGTTTTGCAGATTTTACCGGAGAGTAGGCACAGCAGGGCCCATGCCACTTTGGAAAATTTGGTCAGAAATATTGTTAAGTTTTTAAATCTTAGTAAATAAAGCCACACCAGAGCGTTCATTCTAGTTAGCACGAAGAATCAAGAGATTTTTGCGATCATCAATGACACAGAATAGACATTCAACATCCTCCGTTACTCGCAATTGCACGCAAAGCTGCGCCCCACATCGAGGCTAGGCTGAAATTTCAACAAGCAACAGCGCCTTTAGGTTACTGATCAATCACAATTTCAATTATTTCTAACAACATATCTGAATTTATAAGGTATTCTGCTCAAAGTGAAATAAAAATAATTGAGATGATAGATGAAATGATAACTGTCAGGAATAAGCCTTTTGACTGTTAGTAGCATAGCAGTAGCACGTAAATATTTCAAAATGGTTCCTACTCTGTTGCTACCACCTACAATGTCTCGATTTCTCTTTGTAAGCTACGATTGCACCCTCCCACAGTTGAAGATTTCCTCTGGTCTCTGAGACCTACAGTCCTCGCCAAAAGTCTTGGAACACTTGCATAATTTTTACAGATTCCTACACCCTGCCACATCCCCTCCCCTCTTAAAAGAGTTGTTTCTGATAACAACAATTAGCCTGATAACATTCAATTAGTGTTGGTGTAGATTTATAAAAGTCCTTTTGAAAACAATATTATTTTGAGAGTTATTTGTGAAGAAAACAAGGGTGCTCCAACTACTTTTGGCTGGGATTGTAGATCTAACTTTTAAAATCAGAGCTTGCCTTAGCAGTTCAAAACCTTCAATGTTCAAATCATCAACGAGCAAAAATGCAAATAACGCGCAAGAGCTGAAATGCCCAAAACATCTAGTAACTCTGGCACTCGATAGAATATATGAAGCATGTATCAAACAGCTATGGGGCTAATCGAAGGAATATTCTGGAATACCAGAAGTCCTGTAAGAAAAACTTGTGGAACGTCATATGTCAATATCACAATGGAGACAGATTTAAAATTAGTACGGCAACACTTGATCAATGCTCGAAATGAGCCAGGGCATTTAATATTTTCCTCGGTCAAGAAAATTACTCCATAACTATTGCCAGGTATTGACATAATAACTTTTCCCAATATTGCATTCTTTAAAACATCTGTTCAGTTGAAACCTTGATTTATAGTATGACACTTTAACAAACACATCAGAGACTATATCAGTCATTATTATAAGTTGGATTGGGTGTTTCTTTGGATATAAAAAGTATTTTGGATAAGCAAAGTGAGTTTTGTGAATTTGGAAAGATTCCTTCCTTCGTTGGTCATCAAAATACTTAAGTTAAACGCTAGATTTGCAATTATCAAAAGATGTCAGACATGGAATAGCAAAGGACAATAACCAAATTGTTTCGTGACATTATTGAAACATATTTCAAGCTGTACCCAGCAGATGCCATCCCTCCACGATTGTAAGGAACTATAAAGACCTCTGCATATCTAGATATCTGCGTATCTAGTTAAAACCAATCAACCAGCTCGTATCAAACATGAAAATAGAGTGAACGATTCTTCGTATTTTTCGAAGAAGCAAGGTTTTTGAACGTAGATCCGGACGAAATACAAGTTCCATTTGATGCAGTTAATCTGTATCCTTCTATATCAATTGATAAAGCTATAACCGTTATGGTGGATATTTTGAATAAGGACTCAGATGAAGACATTCATATGCTACTTCTTGTGTAATGACCAAATACGCGCCATAAGAATGCAGGACCTATCGAATTGCCATTGATGGTGTTAATAGTTCCCTATTTTCACTGGATTTGCCACCCCTCCTTCCAATCCGGAAAGATATGGGGTGCTTCGAAGATATTGCGATATCTGATTGAGAATGTTGGAGAACATAGGAAAAAGGCAATCGGGTAGTGGCATAGAATTATATATGATGAATGACCTCTCCATTGCTCAAGTAGAAGCTTGGTATTTTGGGTATTACAGGGCAAGTAGATCATATAACCTTCACATTTCATATATTTTTTATATTGTTAACAAAGTTCCAATTAAAATTGTTTCACACTTGAAACTGATATAATATGGGTCAAAGATGGGCATGAGAAAGAATATTTTACATATGACTGTGTGCTGCAACGCCAGATTTTAGAGTATTTGAAGTAAGGGGGAAGTGTAGACTCAAAACTATATTGTTAGTGTTTTTTGCTGTCACCTATGTGCATGAGAGTCTTCTTAGGATATCCAAGTTATGCGAAATAAGGTTCTGCAAGGGGAATTCCGGGATGGCAAGGTGGGAGACCCCCTCCCAGTTACTCCTTTTTTAAATGTGTCTTTATGTTTCATCCTTGTAAATTTCCAAAAGCTTGTGTTTTGCCTGTAATGTAATAATTATGGCTAAAGATGAAAATAATCACCTGGAGGGTGTAAATAAGCATTAAAGGGGAGGAGGCCCTCCCACCTAGCCACCTGGAACCCAATCCCATGGATCGGATGCAGGTTATGAGAAGAACCCCCAAGTGGCTAGGCAGAAAAAGCCGTATAATGTATAGAAGTTACTATTTGGAGGATTTTAGTCCATTTTGCGGGACAAATAAAGATTTTCTGAAATTGCGTGGAGCCTTATTTGCTTGCCTCGTGTCTGGTTCATTTCATTGCTGCTATTGCATGCTTTATGATATTTCTCAATTCATTTCATTACTGCTATTGCATGCTTCATAATATTTCAATTCATTTCATTACTGCTAGTGCATGCTTCATAATATTTCGATTCATTTCATTACTGCTACTGCATGCTTCATTTCATGTTTTTCAATTCACTTCAATTCATTCATTTCATTTCATTTCAATTCATACTTCATTTCATTTCATTTCAATTCATACTTCATTTCATTTCATTTCAATTCATTCTTCATTTCATTTCAATTCATTTCATTACTGCTACTGCATGCTTCATAATATTTCAATTCATTTCATTACTGCTACTACATGCTTCATAATATTACATTTCATTTCATTTCAATTCATACTTCATTTCATGTTTTTAAATTCATTTCATTACTGCTACTGCATGCTTCATAATATTTCGATTCATTTCATTACTGCTACTACATGCTTCATAGTATTTCAATTCATTTCATTACTGCTACTGCATGCTTCATAATATTTCAATTCATTTCATTACTGCTACTACATGCTTCATAATATTTCATTTCATTTCATTTCATTTCACTTCATACTTCATTTTATGTTTTTCAATTCATTTCATTACTGCTACTGCATGCTTCATAATATTTCAATTCATTTCATTACTGCTACTGCATGCTTCATAATATTTCAATTCATTTCATTACTGCTACTGCATGCTTCATTTCATGTTTTTCAATTCATTTCATTTCATTTCAATTCATACTTCGTTTCATGTTTTTCAATTCATTTCATGTTTTTCAATTCATTTCATGTTTTTCAATTCATTTCATTACTGCTACTGCATGCTTCATAATATTTCAATTCATCTCATTACTGCTACTGCATGCTTCATAATATTTCATTTCATTTCATTTCATTTCATTTCATTTCATTTCATTTCAATTCATACTTCATTTCATGTTTTTCAATTCATTTCATTAATGCTACTGAATGCTTCATAATATTTCAATTCATTTCATTACTGCTATTGCATGCTTATAATATTTCTCAATTCATTTCATTACTGCTATTGTATGCTTTATAATATTTCTCAATTCATTTCAATACTGCTACTGTATGCTTATAATATTTTCAAATCATTTCAATACTGTTGTTACTGTTGCTCAATGCTGGTTGGGTGGGGGGGGGAGGGGTATAGGAAAAATAAATTTGAAAAGGGTTCTGCTATTGAATGCTTCATAATATTTCAATTCATTTCATTACTGCTATTGCATGCTTCATAATATTTCAATTCATTTCATTACTGCTATTGCATGCTTCATAATATTTCAATTAATTTCATTACTGCTACTGCATGCTTCATAATATTTCAGTTCATTTCATTACTGCTATGCATGCTTCAAAATATTTCAATTCATTTCATTACTGCTACTGCATGCTTCATTTCATGTTTTTCAATTCATTTCAATTCATTTCATTTCATTTCATTTCAATTCATACTTCATTTCATGTTTTCAATTCATTTCATTACTAATACTGCATGCTTCATTTCATGTTTTTCAATTCATTTCATTTCATTTCAATTCATACTTCATTTCATGTTTTTCAATTCATTTCATTACTGCTACTGCATGCTTCATCATATTTCAATTCGTCTCATTACTGCTACTGCATGCTTCATAATATTTCATTTCATTTCATTTCATTTCAATTCATACTTCATTTTATGTTTTTCAATTCATTTCATTACTGCTACTGCATGCTTCATAATATTTCAATTCATCTCATTACTGCTATTGCATGCTTCATAATATTTCAATTCATTTCATTACTGCTACTGTATGCTTCATAATATTTCAATTCATTTCATTACTGCTACTACATGCTTCATAATATTTCATTTCATTTCATTTCAATTCATACTTCATTTCATGTTTTTCAATTCATTTCATTACTGCTACTGCATGCTTCATAATATTTCAATTCATCTCATTACTGCTATTGCATGCTTCATAATATTTCAATTCATTTCATTACTGCTACTGTATGCTTCATAATATTACAATTCATTTCATTACTGCTACTGTATGCTTCATAATATATCAATTCATTTCATTACTGCTATACATGCTTCATAATAATTGTCAATTCTTTTCAATACTGTTGTTGCTGTTGCTCAATGCTGGTTGGGGGGGGGGGGGGGGAGGGATATAGGAAAAAGAAATTTAAAAAGGGTTCTGGCCTTCGACACTTGGAATATGCATTTTTTATATTGGCTGGAGACATTTTTTCGTGGTTAAGAAACACATAAATTGCATGCAAAATAGGGAGATAATGTCAATAAGGCAGGGGAAAATAATTTGTAAAAAACCTCATAATTGCATAAATTGTGTTGTGGGCGAAGGAGAACGAAGCTTTGGATATCGGCGTTGCTCGACACGTGCTGATGTGCGTTTGGTTTTTCGGTGCAATTCCCTTGCAATAAATCTTAACAGGAGCCAGTTCGGGTTGTATTGTATCTCTATCAGCAGATTCTGTGGCTTAGGCCTTAACAATTTAAAAAGGCAACCATATACTCCAAAGCTCAATATTTACTTTCATTGCACCAACTAGTTGCATTTCGTTTGTAATGTCTCTAGCAGTATGTAGTTTCCTAAAAGGTAACAATATATATTTTATCATTAATCACTAACAAATTGTGCGTAATACCCAATTTTTGGGTTTTGTACATTATCAGATAGATAGATAGATAGGGTAGAAGCAGAGAGGCGAGCAGGCTGGTGATGCGAGAGCTTAGGCCAAAAATCGTAAAGTATCTTGCCGGAGAGCTCGTTGCTAGAAGAATGAAACCTGGCATGCTTGTGCTTTTATACTTGGTCTCCTGGGAGTTAGGGAATCTCTTTCCTTTGTTATCTGGGGTGATCTTCCCAGTGAGAATAGCTGAAGCAATCTACAACACATCGAGCTTAAAGCCATAAGTGCAGCAATCCCTGCTGGTGCATCACTTATATCTTTTAAAAGATTCACACGAAAGAAACAAAAGTAAGCCTGTTTCAGAACAGTCTCCAAGTATCCTAAAAAGCAGGGCAAAGCAATTCAGTTCACTGCCGAGTATGAAGCGGATGATAAGTCGATTAATTTTCTTGACGTTATGTACGCTAAAACGGGGAAGTATCAATTCGATATACATCGGAAAGCCGCGATTACAAACATGAAGGTCAAACAAAATACTCAGACGTAAATTCTTACGTGATCAACAGTATCTTCAAAGGCTTCTTAGTTAGAGCTAAAAGAATTTGCTCTAAACAGTTCACGAGTAAAGAAGTTGAGCTAAAAGAATTTGCTCTAAACAGTTCATGAGTAAAGAAGTTGAGATAAAAAGTTTCGTCTAGACAGTTCATGAGTAAAGAAGTTGAGCTAAAATAATTTGCTCTTAACAGTTCATGAGTAAAAAAGTTGAGCTAAAACAATTTGCTCTAAACAGTTCATGAGTAAAGAAGTTGAGCTAAAACAATTTGCTCTAAACAGTTCATGAGTAAAGAAGTTGAGCTAAAACAATTTGCTCTAAATAGTTCATGAGTAAAGAAGTTGAGCTAAAACAATTTGCTCTAAACAGTTCATGAGTAAAGAAGTTGAGCTAAAACAATTTGCTCTAAACAGTTCATGAGTAAAGAAGTTGAGCTAAAACAATTTGCTCTAAATAGTTCATGAGTAAAGAAGTTGAGCTAAAACAATTTGCTCTAAACAGTTCATGAGTAAAGAAGTTGAGCTAAAACAATTTGCTCTAAACAGTTCAGGAGTAAAGAAGTTGAGCTAAAAGAATTTGCTCTAAACAGTTCATGAGTAAAGAAGTTGAGCTAAAACAATTTGCTCTAAACAGTTCACGAGTAAAGAAGTTGAGCTAAAACAGTTTCGTCTAGACAGTTCAAGAGTAAAGAAGTTGAGCTAAAACAATTTGCTCTAAACAGTTCAAGAGTAAAGAAGTTGAGCTAAAACAATTTGCTCTAAACAGTTCATGAGTAAAGAAGTTGAGCTAAAACAATTTGCTCTAAACAGTTCATGAGTAAAGAAGTTGAGCTAAAACAATTTGCTCTAAACAGTTCATGAGTAAAGAAGTTGAGCTAAAACAGTTTCGTCTAGACAGTTCAAGAGTAAAGAAGTTGAGCTAAAACAATTTGCTCTAAACAGTTCATGAGTAAAGAAGTTGAGCTAAAACAGTTTCGTCTAGACAGTTCATGAGTAAAGAAGTTGAACTAAAACAATTTGCTCTAAACAGTTCATGAGTAAAGAAGTTGAGCTAAAACAATTTGCTCTAAACAGTTCATGAGTAAAGAAGTTGAGCTAAAACAATTTTCTCTAAACAGTTCATGAGTAAAGAAGTTGAGCTAAAACAGTTTCGTCTAGACAGTTCAAGAGTAAAGAAGTTGAGCTAAAACAATTTGCTCTAAACAGTTCAAGAGTAAAGAAGTTGAGCTAAAACAATTTGCTCTAAACAGTTCATGAGTAAAGAAGTTGAACTAAAACAATTTGCTCTAAACAGTTCATGAGTAAAGAAGTTGAGCTAAAACAATTTGCTCTAAACAGTTCATGAGTAAAGAAGTTGAGCTAAAACAATTTGCTTTAAACAGTTCATGAGTAAAGAAGTTGAGCTAAAACAATTTGCTCTAAACAGTTCATGAGTAAAGAAGTTGAGCTAAAATAATTTGTTCTAAACAGTTCATGAGTAGAAGAAGTTGAGCTAAAACAATTTGCTCTAAACAGTTCATGAGTAAAGAAGTTGAGCTAAAACAATTTGCTCAAAACAGTTCATGAGTAAAGAAGTTGAGCTAAAAGATTTTGCTCTAAACACTTCATGAGTAAAGAAGTTGAGCTAAAACAATTTGCTCTAAACAGTTCATGAGTAAAGAAGTTGAGCTAAAACAATTGGCTCTAAACAGTTCATTAATAAAGAAGTTAAGCTAAGACAATTTTCTCTAGGGAGTTTATGAGTAAAGAAGTTGAGCTTAAACAATTTGCTCTAAACAGTTCATGAGTAAAGAAGTTGAGCCAAAAGAATTTGTTCTAAACAGTTCATGAGTAAAGAAGTTGAGCTAAACGAATTTGTTCTAAACAGTTCATGAGTAAAGAAGTTGAGCTAAAATAATTTGCTCTTAACAGTTCATGAGTAAAGAAGTTGAGCTAAAACAATTCGCTCTAAACAGTTCAGGAGTAAAGAAGTTGAGCTAAAACAATTTGCTCTAAACAGTTCATGAGTAAAGAAGTTGAGCTAAACGAATTTGCTCTAAACAGTTCATGAGTAAAGAAGTTGAGCTAAAACAATTTGCTCTAAACAGTTCATGAGTAAAGAAGTAGAGCTAAAACAATTTGTTCTAAACAGTTCATGAGTAGAAGAAGTTGAGCTAAAAGAATTTGTTCTAAACAGTTCATGAGTAAAGAAGTTGAGCTAAATCAATTCGCTCTAAACAGTTCATGAGTAAAGAAGTTGAGCTAAAAGAATTTGCTCTAAACAGTTCATGAGTAAAGAAGTTGAGCTAAAACAATTTGCTCAAAACAGTTCATTAGTAAAGAAGTTGAGCTAAAAGATTTTGCTTTAAACACTTCATGAGTAAAGAAGTTGAGCTAAAACAATTTGCTCTAAACAGTTCATGAGTAAAGAAGTTGAGCTAAAACAATTTGCTCTAAACAGTTCATTAGTAAAGAAGTTGAGCTAAAACAATTTTTTCTAGGGAGTTTATGAGTAAAGAAGTTGAGCTTAAACAATTTGCTCTCGACAGTTCATGAGTAAAGAAGTTGAGCTAAAAGAATTTGCTCTCGACAGTTCATGAGTAAAGAAGTTGAGCTTAAACAATTTGCTCTCGACAGTTCATGAGTAAAGAAGTTGAGCTTAAACAATTTGCTCTCGACAGTTCATTAGTAAAGAAGTTGAGCTAAAACAATTTTCTCTAGGGAGTTTATGAGTAAAGAAGTTGAGCTTAAACAATTTGCTCTCGACAGTTCATGATTAAAGAAGTTGAGCTAAAAGAATTTGTTCTAAACAGTTCATGAGTAAAGAAGTTGAGCTAAATCAATTAGCTCTAAACAGTTCATGAGTAAAGAAGTTGAGCTAAAACAATTGGCTCTAAACAGTTCATTAATAAAGAAGTTAAGCTAAGACAATTTTCTCTAGGGAGTTTATGAGTAAAGAAGTTGAGCTTAAACAATTTGCTCTAAACAGTTCATGAGTAAAGAAGTTGAGCCAAAAGAATTTGTTCTAAACAGTTCATGAGTAAAGAAGTTGAGCTAAACGAATTTGTTCTAAACAGTTCATGAGTAAAGAAGTTGAGCTAAAATAATTTGCTCTTAACAGTTCATGAGTAAAGAAGTTGAGCTAAAACAATTCGCTCTAAACAGTTCAGGAGTAAAGAAGTTGAGCTAAAACAATTTGCTCTAAACAGTTCATGAGTAAAGAAGTTGAGCTAAACGAATTTGCTCTAAACAGTTCATGAGTAAAGAAGTTGAGCTAAAACAATTTGCTCTAAACAGTTCATGAGTAAAGAAGTAGAGCTAAAACAATTTGTTCTAAACAGTTCATGAGTAGAAGAAGTTGAGCTAAAAGAATTTGTTCTAAACAGTTCATGAGTAAAGAAGTTGAGCTAAATCAATTCGCTCTAAACAGTTCATGAGTAAAGAAGTTGAGCTAAAAGAATTTGCTCTAAACAGTTCATGAGTAAAGAAGTTGAGCTAAAACAATTTGCTCAAAACAGTTCATGAGTAAAGAAGTTGAGCTAAAAGATTTTGCTTTAAACACTTCATGAGTAAAGAAGTTGAGCTAAAACAATTTGCTCTTAAACAGTTCATGAGTAAAGAAGTTGAGCTAAAACAATTTGCTCTAAACAGTTCATTAGTAAAGAAGTTGAGCTAAAACAATTTTTTCTAGGGAGTTTATGAGTAAAGAAGTTGAGCTTAAACAATTTGCTCTCGACAGTTCATGAGTAAAGAAGTTGAGCTAAAAGAATTTGCTCTCGACAGTTCATGAGTAAAGAAGTTGAGCTTAAACAATTTGCTCTCGACAGTTCATGAGTAAAGAAGTTGAGCTTAAACAATTTGCTCTCGACAGTTCATTAGTAAAGAAGTTGAGCTAAAACAATTTTCTCTAGGGAGTTTATGAGTAAAGAAGTTGAGCTTAAACAATTTGCTCTCGACAGTTCATGATTAAAGAAGTTGAGCTAAAAGAATTTGTTCTAAACAGTTCATGAGTAAAGAAGTTGAGCTAAATCAATTAGCTCTAAACAGTTCATGAGTAAAGAAGTTGAGCTAAAAGATTTTGCTCTAAACAGTTCATGATTAAAGAAGTTGAGCTAAAAGATTTTGCTCTAAACACTTCATGAGTAAAGAAGTTGAGCTAAAACAATTTGCTCTAAACAGTTCATGAGTAAAGAAGTTGAGCTAAAACAATTTGCTCTAAACAGTTCATGAGTAAAGAAGTTGAGCTTAAACAATTTGCTCTAAATAGTTCATGAGTAAAGAAGTTGAGCTAAAACAATTTGCTCTAGCAGTTCATGAGTAAAGAAGTTGAGCTTAAACAATTTGCTCTCGACAGTTCATGAGTAAAGAAGTTGAGCTAAAACAATTTGCTCTAAACAGTTCATGAGTAAAGAAGTTGAGCTTAAACAATTTGCTCTAAACTGTTCATGAGTAAAGAAGTTGAGCTAAAACAATTTGCTTTAAACAGTTCATGAGTAAAGAAGTTGAGCTAAAACAATTTGCCCTTAACAGTTCATGAGTAAAGAAGTTGAGCTAAAACAATTTGCTCTAAACAGTACATGAGTAAAGAGGTTGAGCTAAAACAATTTTCTCTAGAGAGTTCATGAGTAAAGAAGTTGAGCTTAAACAATTTGCTCTCGACAGTTCATGAGTAAAGAAGTTGAGCTTAAACAATTTGCTCTAAACAGTTCATGAGTAAAGAAGTAGAGCTAAAACAATTTTTTCTAAACAGTTCATGAGTAAAGAAGTTGAGCTAAAAGAATTTGTTCTAAACAGTTCATGAGTAAAGAAGTTGAGCTAAAAGAATTTGTTCTAAACAGTTCAAGAGTAAAGAAGTTGAGCTAAATCAATTCGCTCTAAACAGTTCATGAGTAAAGAAGTTGAGCTAAAACAATTTGCTCTAAACAGTTCATGATTAAAGAAGTTGAGCTAAAAGATTTTGCTCTAAACACTTCATGAGTAAAGAAGTTGAGCTTAAACAATTTGCTCTAAACTGTTCATGAGTAAAGAAGTTGAGCTAAAACAATTTGCTTTAAACAGTTCATGAGTAAAGAAGTTGAGCTAAAACAATTTGCTCTTAACAGTTCATGAGGAAAGAAGTTGAGCTAAGATAATTTGCTCTAAACAGTTCAGCAGTAAAGAAGTTGAGCTAAAACAATTTGCTCTAGACAGTTCATGAGTAAAGAAGTTGTGCTAAAACAATTTCCTCTAGACAGTTCATGAGTAAAGAAGTTGAGCTAAAAGAATTCGCTCTAAACAGTTCATCAGCAAAGAAGTTGAGCTAAAAGAATTTGTTCTAAATCTAGTTCTAATTTAGTCTCTCGTAGATATGTTCGTTGAAAACGGACACGACAGAAAAATACTTGAGAACATAAAAGAATCGACGCAGGAACGGAAACCTGAACCGAATAGTGCCAATAAAGAAACGCTGGAGAAGTTTGTTAAATTTTCTTGAGTTCCAAAAATTAGTCTAAAACTGCGCAAAGAGTTCAAAAAACAAGGATACATGGTTGCATTTACAGCAGGCAAGTCTCTAAAAAACTCTTATGCAACAACAAAAGTAGTTTAGATCCAAAAAGCTACCCTGGAGTATACCAACTGCATTGCTCATGTAGTGAGTCATATGTTAGAGAAACGAAGAAAACTTCTGACTCATTCATTTGAACACCAAACGGATAATAGTATGAAGGGGTTGTTGAGCTCGTCAGGAGCGACTGGGCATTGCCAATGTCATGGCCAATTGAATTTGTTGCATCAAAAACGCTTGTCGTATGTTTCCGATATTTCTGGCTACATATAAGTTTTGTACCATCCAAAGACAAGATTTATAATACGAACTTCACCATAACTAATGTATTTTGATAATTTTTCTAGTTTCATAACCACCTTATAAACAATGGTCGAAATATTATTGTAAATTACGATCTCATTATATATAACTATGTGCACTGCCGTACGTGATGACTTGTATCATTTTAAAAGGAAAGATAATGAAATCTGTCACAAACAGGAATTCTACCATTAGCCCATAAAAGGCTTGCATTTTAAAACCGAAGGTAACACATGAAATATATATGATTTATATATATATGAGATATATAAATGAAATGATAGAAGAGAAACAGGAAAGGAGACTGGCTCTCTGTTACTTAAAGTTTCATGCTCACGCAATCATCAGACAGACTATTATGTATAGTAGTGTATATAGTAACAGAGAGCCAGTCTCCTTTCTTGTTTCTCTTCTATATCGCTCTGTACGCTCGTACATCGAGCACTATTATGCGGTGATCGCTATAGAGATAAATGAAATGATATATATGAAATATAAATATAAATAGTGCGGAAGGAACCCCTAAGATACAAATCTTTTAAGCAGAACCTTAAAGCTCTACTCTCAACCCCATATTTTCGGAGTTGTAAATTTTATTTTGATAAGCACTCGACAGTATGATTTGCCAATACCTTCTGATATAAACACTTAAAAATTCATTTGTCCAAGTCTTACAACATGACTTTTAGTAGGCTTGACTAAATACTGAAATAATATTGTCTTGCCACGAGTTTGAATTTCAACAACCAGTGTTAAATACCATTCTTGGAAATCTAAGTAATTATATGGAAGCTGTTCTCGCCCGAGTGGAAACTATAAATTCTCGAAACAACGCATTACGCATTAAGACGATGTCTGTTACCCTCAGGAGGCTTTGCTGCCTACCTCCATACCCCCCTTGGGCTTTAGCAAGAAGATAAAACCCAGGGCGTGGGCTTTTCCGCCCTTCTTCTACGCAACAAGCTGTAAGGCTTCAAAGCGACCCGCCCTCCTGCATAGGCGACGTTTAATTTTCCAACGGTTAGGCGTCTTCCACTTCACTTTCACGAAGGTCCCTCCATGGGACTAAGCGGGTACATACTATCTTCAAGCATACCATGAGACTTATATAACTGTAGAGAAAACTTTATTAGGAAACACGCGGCCAGCCCCCTATGGCGGGCGTGAAAGTGAAGTGAAGCCGCCCGTTAGTCACTATTCCTCTCGAATAGCGATCTTCCTTCGAACTCTTAGTGATTCGAGAGGAGGAGATTTTTTTTTCTTTTATAAATTCATTATAACGATATCCCTTCAGTTAAATCTAAGATACACGGTAATATTAATAACATATAAGCTCTATACAATATTGTAGTTAAATAAGATATGGAAATTAAAATGTGAAATAAGGCAATACTGTTCTTACAGGGAGTCATTTTGGTCATTGAGAGTTATCATTGCTCAAAAAATGTCTTTTTAGCGTTTTTTGGATGACGGGTAGCGATGGCAGCTCTCTGATCTCAATTGGAATACTATTCCAATTTTTGTTACTAGAGTACTGAAAGCCTTTCTTTGTGTATTCTAAATTCATTTTTGGGATATGGAGATCTCTATTATTTCTCGTTTCATAGTTTGAGAGATTGCATCTATGCTCAAATATATCCCATAGGCTTTCAGGGCAGGCTTCATTCAAAATTTTATAAACCATCACGGAACGATCAAGCTCGATTAAACTCTCTATACTCAGAATATCATTGTGCCAGTTATATCTTTTATTCTCGCTCTTTCAATAATGGCTATGGCCCTGTTTTGCATACGTTAACCTAACTGGGAAGCAGTGAGGCTCCCTCATATGACATTGCCATATCTCAGATGGCTTTCAAAGAGAGCGCGATAGACATCGTATAGTTTTGATTGAGGGAGAATATTCTTTAGCTTCTTTAGAGACGATAGGCCACCAGCTAGTTTGCTCAAAAGTGGTTTGTATTGATCATTCAAGCGGAGGCTATCATCTACAATTATTCCGAGAGATTTAGTTTTCATCACACGCTTTATTTCACATTTATTTAGCTCAAGCGGTGGGAGGATTTCTAATTCATTGAGTTTACGTGGGTGCCCTATCAACATATATTCAGTCTTCGATAGATTAGGGCTAAGCTTGTTGATCCGAAACCAGTCACTTATACTCAGGAGCTCTTCTTTTGTCATTTGTATAAGCTCCTCTAAGTTTCCCGAAGCGATCGTTGTGTGCGTATCATCTGCATACATACTAGCGTTTGAGAAAGTTAGACACCTTTCAAAGTCATTAAGGTACACCATGAATAGCAAAGGACCGAGGCAGTATCCCTGAGGAATCCCACACGTTACTTCTTTTGCCGCCGATTTCTGGCTGTTGAGCGAGCAATATTGTTTTCGTTCTGTCAAATAACACTCAACCCGCTGTATTTCAGTTCTTTTAACACCATATTTGACCAATTTATCAATGAGAATCTTATGATCAATAGTGTCAAGCTTTTTTCAAAGCCAAAAATATCGTCAATTTTAGTTTACGGTTGTTGATATTATTTAGCCAAGTTTCAGTACTATTTATGAGGGAGGTAACTGTGGAACAAAGTTTTTGAAAGGCATTTTGATTGGCTGTAAGTGCTTTATTTGCCTTTAAGAAACATTGTAGTTGATCATGAACTATTTCATCAAAAATTCTCGAAAAAACTGATAGAATTGAAATAGGCCTAAAGTTGTTTGTATCATGCCTTTTCCCAGACTTGAAAATCGGAGCTACCCTAGCTATTTTCCAGACATCAGGAAATATGCCATTTCTCATTGATGAGTTGTATATCATTGAGAGAGGGTGAGAAATTAATTCAGCCGCATCTTTGACAAGAGTCAGGGGTATCTTATCGGGTCCGCTTGCTTTCCCATTCTTTTGGCTTTGCAGGACATTAAATACCTGAGACGGAGTGACTAGATTAAAATTAAAACTTGTCTGTGATCCTTGAGCTATGTATAGAAGAGGATCATCGCTCGGCTTGCTTTCGATTTTATCTGCCGGTTTTGATCCAATTGTAACAAAGTGCTGGTTAAGTGCCTCAGCAACTTCTCTCTCTCCCGTCACTATCTTACCATCTATGTTGAGACTAGAGATAGAAGTGGCAGAGGCACTTCTCTCAAGCACTCGATTAATGGTTTTCCACATGCTTTTTGGGTCATTTCTATTTTCCTCAATTAGACCGTGATAATATTCACGAATGGCCGAACGGATCGCATTCGTACATTGATTGCGTAGTTGTTTATACCTTGGCCAAAGTTGTGGATTCTTTGTGGCAGCTTTTTTCATTCTATCTCTTTGTGTGGTTTATTGGGTGAGAATAGGTCACTGTTTGGACATATTACAACCTCATGAGGATACACCTGCCAAAAACCAATTACATTTCACTTCACTGAGAGCAAGGTATGGAGATTTGAAGGGGGAACAGCGTATAAATCTACCCACCGAGCTAAATGACGACTTAGGGTAGATGACTCCTAATTTTTGGAAGAATGAAATGATGTAGAAAACATAGCGAAACGAACACATAGATTACTTAAGCTTTTCGTCTGACACTCAACAGAGTAATACGTCAGAAAGAGAACGAAACAGAAACCTGACTGATTTATATACCCAGATGTGGATCGAAATAGGCCAATTAAAAAAGAGGTGAATGATTGGTATGGTGTAGGAAAACCAATCAACACCCACGATACAGTGAGCTGACCAATAAGATTACTTCAAGAGTCCTAAGGCGAAAACGAATTTTCCTTCTATCTACGCAATAGGGGATCCCTGGTTTTTATGTAGACTGATTCCAAAATACCTAAGTGAAAGGTAGATCTTGCTCTGCCAATTATAGGAAAGCAATTCTCACTGTAGGCTTTAGAACACTCTGGGTTGTCGAGCGAATGTTGACCTATAGCAGAGTCATGTTTGAGTGATCTTTTTGGTTTTTAGGCGCGAGATGGTTGTTCTCGTTGCGGCACAGTTTTGTGGCGTATGCTAGACGGCACGTGTTGTTAACCAGTTAGGTTTCTGTTTCGTTCTCTTTCTGACGTATTACTCTGAGTGTCAGACGAAAAGCTTAAGTAATCTATGTGTTCGTTTCGCTATGTTTCCGATATTTCTGGCTATACTGAAGTTCTGTACCATCCAAAGAATGTAGAAAAGTTTTGTTTCTGTCAATACCTGGCAATAGGTATGAAGTATCTTGCCTGAGAACTTGATAGAACCATCTGCTATGATTTTGCCAATAACGCGTTATCAGTTCACATTACTATCACTAAACTCAACCACTTTCCTATTAGGATCCATCTACCTTACCAAGATTCTCAACAAGCGATGAAGCTTGAACTACACCTCGTAAATTTATAGAATTAGCACAGGAAGTGAAGAAGTTAAAGAACTTACAAATCACATTTATCACACCGCTGAAACAGGGAAGCACTTGATTACTTCTCAGGATTTCAAGTGCGTTTTAGTTTTTTATACAACGGGTGGACCGTAAAAAAAGTGCAGGCGTGTGCTAATTTTTGAAGAGAGGAAGAAGCTTTGAAATTGCCATAAATTCATAATCTACATATTAGCAAAAGAATGGATTAGAGGATAAGAAGAGATAATGAATACCAATTAAAAATTTCAAAGATTATTACTATCTAGCTTTTTAATATTCTTCATGACAAAATAAGTCTTACCATTAAACAAAAATCTTGACTATACTTGTTCAAAATCTTAACCTTAAATGACTTAGCTTTAGTGTGGTATCAAAAACAATTATCCAGGGACATATAACCTCTTTTCCGGGATTCTCGCATTGCCTTCCCCATCATAATAGCCCGCTGAACTAGAGCGAGTCGATGTGATATGCTGATAGGCTAGGTCAGAATTCCCATTGATCTGGGAGAATCCGTTGCAGTGAATATTCAATTGGCAAAAGATTTGGAGAAATAAAATATTATTCTAAAAACCATTATGACTTATTTAATCCTACGCCAACATCTAGGTTTTGTTAACTTGAAGATGATGTGCACAAGTTTCAAACACATTTAGATCAGCCAACGTTTTTTCTGATCTACCCTATATATAATGTTGAATGTTATTTGGAAAAATAAATCTTACCTAAATTCATCACTAGAATCCACAAAATGAGGCTGTAGGCTCAATATGAAAAGTCATTGCTTCCCGGGCAATCTATGTTATATCTGACCACTTGGAGAACCACCTCAAAGATTGCGTTCGCTTCGAAGGCATCAGTAAGGCCAGGATGCAGGTGGATAATTTAATTAGATCATTCATCATAAGATGCGTAGGACAAGAGAACATTCAATTTCATTCAACTAGGCTCACGACATATTTAACCTGACAAAAAGAGCTATAGAGATAATTTAATTACACATTGTGTTGTGCCTACGATATAACAAACAAATCTCACTGTACTCTCCAAAGTATGGTGGGTTTCGAAATTGATTAGTTGATTACCACTGTTGGCAACATCCACTCTGACGAATATCTTAGTACTTTGGAGGACGTTCAGTACTGTCAGGGGATATCATCAGTGCATTGGGGGTGTTCAGGACTGGATGGGAAATAATCAGTACTGTAGAGGGATACCACTCAGTAATTTGGAGATATTTCAGTACTGTATCGAGGATGTTAAGTCATGTGGGAGGATATCATCAGTACATTAGGGGTGTTCAGCGCTGGACGGGAAACAATCAGTACTGTATAGGGATACCACTCAGTAATTTGGAGATTTTTCCGTACTTTATCGAGTATGTTCAGTACTGATAGGGGATATCATCAGTACATTAGGGGTGTTCAGTACTGGACGGGAAACAATCAGTACTGTATAGGGATACCACTCAGTAATTTGGAGATTTTTCCGTACTTTATCGAGTATGTTCAGTACTGATAGGGGATATCATCAGTACATTAGGGGTGTTCAGTACTGGACGGGAAACAATCAGTACTGTATAGGGATACCACTCAGTAATTTGGAGATTTTTCCGTACTTTATCGAGTATGTTCAGTACTGAGAGGGGATATCATCAGTACATTAGGGGTGTTCAGTACTGGACGGGAAACAATCAGTACTGTATAGGGATATCACTCAGTAATTTGGAGATTTTTCAGTACTGCATCGAGGATGTTCAGTCATGTGGGAGGATATCATCAGTACATTGGGGGTGTTCAGGACTGGACGGGAAACAATCAGTACTGTATAGGGATACCACTCAGTAATTTGGAGATTTTTCAGTACTGCATCGAGGATGTTCAGTAATGTGGGAGGATATCATCAGTACATTGGGGGTGTTCAGGACTTGACGGGAAACAATCAGTACTGTACCTGTAACAGTGACATCTTGTGCAGTGTGAATGCAACCTTACTGCTGATAATCTATTTCTCTCGCTAAACACGCATCGCAAAAGGTTGAAAAACCTTGATGCCAGAGCTGATTATCTGCTTGCATATTTCATGGAGATAATATCTCATTGCTTACTTTTGGCAAAAAAAGCAGCTGTATTCGCAAGCGCAGTTTTCTCCTAGGAAAATTTTAATTCCATCCATGTTTTTCTATACATAAGGTATTACTACGCAGTTAATAATTAGAAATGCGTAGTATCTAACATTGCTTGATATGCGAAATCACTTCAGTTTGTTCCTTGAAGTCAAAGAGTAAGTAATTCTTATTAGAAGCAACACACCGCTTAACAGTTGTTGACAGAACATTATTACGCATGAATTGAAGCACATGTTTGAAAACGAGGATACGGGTCAGAATTCAATTCAATTTCAGTATAACTTTCAGGGTTTTGCAGAGGGGCAGTTAATGTCTCCCATAGTGTTTTCCGAAGAGCCCAAAGAAATACGAAAATTTTTTTCGGAAGTCTATAATAAAGTTAGCAAGATGACAAGAAACGTCTTTTAGATAAAAATGACACGGAACGTTTTTCTCTCGGATTTTCGGCTGAATGTTTACATTAAACATGAAAAAATCAATCCACAACTGCATGTTTTCTAAAATATTTCGAATTTCTAGTACTAAAAGTTTCTCAAGAGGTTATGAAACGTACACAAAGGGGTACAAAGGCTTACATTATCTAAATGATGCTGATGATCTTTTAGAGGTTACCTGGGAAAGGGGTGTAGGAGGGTATCTCAACATTGAGGGGGCACAACGCTTCAGGGGCACTTCCAGTGGCAGTCACAGGCCCCGTGCTTCACATTGGCAAAAAGGACCCTGCAAAATAACGAAAGTTGCAAAATGCCGTACATTTCAAACATAAAATTTGGTCAAATCAGGACGTTTGCTCCCAGGCCCCGCAGTCTCCGAAACCGGACTGGGCACTCCATTCACTACCTACGCTTCAACCATTCAAGGGTTCTTCCTGAAAGTAAACAGGCCTCTTCATTGTATTTTGCAAAATATCAAGGGGGCGCATCCCTCAAGTGCCCCCGTTCCAATATCCTTGACCCCAGGTCCCAAGACTCTTATTTTCTGGCCATTAGAGAGTTTCTAAAAAAGATATGTGAACTGGGTCAAATTGATTTCAATATGATCAGAACATATTTACGATGAATAAGAGATAAATTATTGACCAGTGTCATGATTGGTCTGTGAAATGCACCTTCAATATTGATTTTGGAGTACATATAAAGAAAGCTGTTCTGATCCAATCAATCGATCCTACTTAGCTTTATAATTAGTTTAAAAACCTTTATTAGCTTAGCCAAATTCAATTACTTTTTCTAAATTATACATTTTCTTCATCTCCAGCAAATTAGAGAGTTTTCAAGAAGCTTAAAACGTTGATCAAGAATAGATGTGTAAAAACGTTTGATTAACAAGAAATCAATGCTGCATATTTAAAAGCCTTTTATAACTATTTTCCCAATATTGGAGCTTTTCAAATTTAACCATGCGAGAGTCTGATTCCGTATACACTTTTTTCAATAGGCAACCCCTCAATAAGCAACTTGGGCTGGAACGACCAAAACAATAAACAACTGAGTTAGTTTGTGTCGTGGGAACAGGGCTTAAGCAACTATCCTGAAAGTGCTTCACGTCGTTTGATCAAACTTTTTTCAGTGTTTAACACAAGTGAATTCGGTAGTTTCAAGGTTTTCTTACATGTACAACAAAAATCGTTTGGGGCCCAGGGAAGTGTCTATATCTTGTTTATTTTGCAAAACTTTTAAAGCTAGTTCGAGGGCTGAAAATATAAAATATTTAAGCACCCTTGAGGATGGGAACCAAAGTCCAGTTACTTACAGAGAAAAAAGGTATCGTATCTTTTAGTTTATCTTGGGCTTCACTTTCGTTCTCTTTCTGACCTACTAAAAGCTACTCTGATGAGTACAAAATGCAAACCTTTAGTGCTTGTCATATTTCGCTATATTTCCGATTTTTCTACTATCCTAACGTTTTGTACTGATCAAAGACTACCTTTTCATAAGCAATAACTTTATCATCAAGTCAGAACTCGGCACGGAAGAAAGCGCTTAGTGTGATATTTTGTGAAGTCTAAGCTATTGGTTTACACTATAAAGCGAAAGCAAGAAAATATAGAAGCTTGCGAAGGAACTTTTCAGAACTGTGTTACAAGTTGTGGCGGGGATTGCCGAGTGGTTAGATCACTTGACCCTTGTTCAAAGGGTCCCGGGTTCGAAACCACCTTCAGACCTGTCAAAAAGTGTGAGGACAGAATTAGCCAGCTCTCTGTAATTCCAGGCAAAAAGGCAAAAGGAATCACGAGGTGTGGTCACATCGAGAGGAAGTACCAGGGTCGCACTGCTCGATTAGTTTATCTATTCAGCGGGCCCTCTTTTGCTTAGCACATATACCCATACCTTGCGAAGATAGTCAGCGTATATGCCTATCAATTATCAAAAAAATGAGTGCAGTTGCATAGTTACAAAAAAATGAGTGCAGTTAAGCAATATCAATACTGAGCCTGAGCTGAACTTTAGGATGAAATATGCGTGCAGTGGGTTTCTTTTAAAAATATACGTGTTAGAGATGCATGCATCGAGATTATTCTAGAAAGAATACGTGTAAAAATATGTGCGCCGAGTTTATTTTAGAAAAAATACGTGTAAAAATGCATGCATCAGGTTTATTTTAGAAAAAAAATAGTGCAAAAATGCGTGCATCGAGGTTCTTTTAGAGAAAATACGTGTAAGAATGCATGAAGCGAGTTCCTGTTGAAAATACGTGTAAAAATGCGTGCATCGAGGATCTTTCAGAAAAATTACGTGTGAAAAATACATGAAGCGAGTTTATTTTACAAAAATACGCTTAGAAATACGTACGAGGAGTTTCTAAATGAATATTTGTAGGAAGAATCACAGGTAAATTACAGATAGCTCACCTGAGAAATTCCAAATTACGATAATCTTTATCAAGTAATCAGTCCCTGGCCTTGAAGCAGCTGTTCAGAGAAGGTCTTGCTCTTGCAATGCTCTGCTCTCATCTCTTACAACGAAGAAGATCAGACGCATTCTCTGGTTCAGACAAAAAATCACTAATGAGGTCATGTGCGTGACCAAAAATAGGACATCTGCTTGATGCGTGTTTTGGAATCCTATTCGTTAGGAGTAGGTCTCCTATTCCGGTTTTTATGCTCATATATAGGGCTTGACACGTATGATCTGCACTCTGGAGCACGTACGTGCAGAACTGTGGAGGATGTTCAGTACTCTGGAGGATGTTTAGTACTATGGGGGATATCATCATTTCGGTTGAGGGATACCATCAGTACTGTGAAGGGATATCGCAAGCACCCTGGGCATTATCTCCACAGTACTAATGGTATTCCTCCACAGTATTGATAATATACCCAATAGTGCTGATTGTATCCCTCTGCAGTACTGGTAGTATCCCCCGCAGTGCTGATGGTATTCCTCAACAGCAAAGCAGCTACCTTCTCCTCCACGGTATCTCTCCACAGTACTGTTGGTATCCCTTCACAGTACTGATTGTATCACTCCACAGTCCTGCATATTCTCCAGAGTACTGATAGTGTCCCTCCATAGTACTGAATATCTTCCACAGTACTAACGGTATCCCCTCGTAGTACTGATGGAAACCCCTCGAAGTACTGAGGTATCCCTCCACAGTACAAAATATCCTCCAGAGTACTGTAAGTATTCAACCACAGTAATGATGGAATCCCCTCGCAGTACTGATGGTATCCTCCACAGTACTGATAGTATCCCTACGCACTACTGGTTGTATCCACCATAGTAGTTATAGTATCCCTCCGTAATACCGATGGCATTCCTCATGGTATGTACTGAATACACTCCATAGTACTGCAGATGCGTTTTCCAGGGTGGATGTTTTTGCTCAAAGATTCGTTATATCGAAGAGATTTGCGTTCAAGAAGGCGGAAAAAAGCTAGATGTCGTATAACGAAAGATGTCGTTTTATCCAGGTTTGGTAAAAGAGAAAATTTTTACAGTAGGATCTACTTGCCAGAATCAAAGCGACCAGAGTTTTAGTTCGTGATACTTGGAAGTTCGTTATCAACGGGGTTCGCTATAGCAGGATTCTGCTGTAGAAGAAAAACACAACCTAAAGTTAAAAGTTATTCACTGAAGAAGATCATGAGAAATTTTCAATAAGACAACGCTATCTGCATAACATACAAGCAGTAATGACAAGCATTAAGATTCAAAAGCAGCCTGTGGGTAATGGAGTGTGGTACATGAAAATTTCATTCGATCACTGCGTGAAATCAGACAGGGAACAGTTAGGGATCAACACATTGGGCAAGTCCATTGAACTACAGAGGCAGCGATGAAGGAGGTTGCAACTGTCAATACGTTCAACTGCGAGTAGCAAAATGAGATTGGCCAGATCCTTAAGAAAGGCAAAAAGTCCTATCCTGCTGTAAACAAAGTGTGTTTGTACCGCTCAAGGGTTGCGAATAGGGAGTTTACGAAAACATGAAGGCGACTGAATCATAGGATCCGTGGTTTTGTTGCAGGGTTTTGTTGTCGAAATTTTCAAGTGATATGTTGACCATGCCTCAGCCGATGAAGCAGATACAGTTATCACTTTAGAATTGAGAACATTCAGGGTTGCTTTTCATTTGAATCGATTCATTTACCTCCCTGGGCCATAACAAAGGACTCAACCTCCAAGCTACAGAACTGGATACTTTCTACGATCTGTAAACATTTCAAGGCCTTTGATATGGGTCAATCCCATAAGCCTCTAGGGCCTTCATCCCATAGACCACTGGCTAGTCTATAAAGTTATATCCAAACAACACGCAATGCCATCATTTCATGAACCCACTAGAACGTGCAGTAATGAAACTTAGGCCATCGAAACAACAACACCAAGCTTGAAAACATCTAGAGATCACAGACAAAATTCATTCAAAAACTGACCAAGCAGCGATAGAAGTCGAATTCATATCGTCTTGTTAAAGCGTTGCTGACTTAAAAATTGACGAGGTGATGGTTTTGCCTCTTCTACTAGTCGAAAGCTTCAAAAAAAAATCACAGTGCCTATCCTACTCCGATAAGCTGTTAAAATAGATTACTTATGTTTCGTAGAAGAGAAGGCTCGCGCTAATAACGTGTGTTGGCAACCGTGTAATAGAACATGTCTCACGCAAATCCAATTTATTTTCTTCATGAGGAGAAGGACGTCGGTAGACTTGCTGAATAAAAGAGGTCGAGATTTTGGCGTCAAGGCGAGGTCGTGCACTAGCAAGAGGGAGTACGTCATCATCTTCCCTGCATCATTTTCTTATCATTTCTTTTCAGAAACTTATTCAAAATTGGGTAATTTCTAGTTTTGAACAACTAATTAATTTACAACTAAACAATTATTTACAATAAACTTTCACAAAAAAACATTAATTGAATTAACTGCAAATGTGGCACTTGCAGCTGTTGCCATTATAATGTCGTGTTTCTTTTTTGTATGTTGCAACAGAATTATATTGTTTTGGTTCATTATTGAGACCGCTCTATTATGAGCTGCCTAGAAGGCGGATGGGGTTGGTGCTGTATGTGTGTACATCTTTGTACAGCCTCAATTTCACTTTAGACCAGTCTCATGTAGCCTCATATGCATGCTTGGCCTATTTCTCCTCACTTTGCTTCTCATGCTCATGATAGTTAGGCCTACTCATCTTAGTTCAAACATGGGTTGGACTAAGTAGTCTACACTCTTTTTTTTATAAGAACAATTTTATAAGAACACCAGCCTCAGATTTTACCAAATCTTAAGAACAAATTAAGAACAAACCGAGGCTGAACATTTCAAGGTCAATATAAGAATTATACGAAATAACCACAAGACTGACAAATAATTAGAAAACAAGCAAATAGACAGCATACCGATATATCAGATGGTCGAGAGAGTCCACATTTGAACCAATTAACACAACTGATAGCAAAAAGGCTTCCAAATCATTATAAAGTAAGAACAATTTAAGAACATTTCAGGCTGAAAATGAAGAATATTTAAGAACATCCAGCTTCAAATCAAATATACTGGTTCTTATAAAAAAGAGAGTGTATTTGGATTGATTAAAGTCAATGAAACTTGGCATTCTGTGCAGAAAATCCCCACATTTACTTTAGGGTTCTTGTGCATTATTTTTGTTTCTCTTCTTTTCGGAAGTTCCTCGTATGAATTCGTAGTCAAGATTCTCAGTTCACGTTCATTGGTTTTATTCATTTCCTTATTTGCTACTTTGCTACAGAATAGCCAGATTAGTGGGCAATGAAGAAAAACTTGACAAAACTACAAAACTCAAATGAGAGTGGTCTTAATGGTAAGGTCTAAATCTTCCAATTGCAAGTGGTCTCAACAGTATGGTTTCAATCTTCAAAATGAGAGTGGTCTTAATGGTAATGTCGAAATCTTCCAACTGCAAGTGATCTCAACAGTATGGTCTCAATCTTCAAAATGCAAGTGGTCTTAATGGTAAGGTCTGAATCTTCCAATTGCAAGTGGTCGTAATGGTGGGTCTAAATCTTCCAGTTGCAAGTGGTCTTAATGGTATGGTCTAGATCTTCAAAATGCAAGTGGTCTTAATATGGTCTAAATCTTCCAGATGCAAGTGGTCTTAATGGTATGGTCTTAACCTTCTGAAAGCACCTTGTGTTTGACCCATTAATTCTTTTTCGGAACTATTTGGCCCCTCATGTTGAGATAAAATTATCCTTTAATTTAATAAACATATCAATTGGAATTTCGATGGATTTGCACTCATGCCGTTGTCTGTAAGCCAACGCATAAATTCCTGAAATTCATTGTTTCGTTTATAATGAGAGTTTAATATAGAGAGTCTACTAATATATAACAATCACTTATTGTAGTTCCATCTGAAAAGTTTCATATATAAGATTCAAGTTCCATGCAGAACCAGTTATTTACAATAATATGAAACAGTAGTGGACTAATAGCAGATCCCTGCGGCACACCAATCAAGACGTAACCCTTTGAGCTCCGTTGAACTCTGAGCATGTGAAGATTCATTCGTTATCACTGCCTGGAATTTCCTCCACATATTAGCCCCTGGTCTGGTGGCTGAAGAGTTTTAGCGTATCTAAATACGCATTACGTAAAGAAATCAAAAAGAAAGAAATATTAATCAAATTACTCTGTTTTTTCGTGTTCACTATCAGCTACACGAAGTAATTGCCTCCGTTTTGTCTTTATAAGTAAGTCACCCACCAAAATCAACCATATAACCTGGGAAAATAAAGCAGGACATAGAATTTGGCTTAAAGATTAGTTCGTGAAAACCTATTCAGGAAAGTGGCCTTCTAGGGTGAAGCCTCTAAAATTGGAGGGGTTGGGAAAAATGAAAAAACAGTTTCACTTTCATCTTTATGTTATAGTTTTAAAAAAGCATTCAAACTTGAAGATTTATTGATAGGTTATAAGATCATTGTTGATGTTAAGGCACAAAATCTCAGGTAAACGGTATCGATTTGGCTGATATCTCATTTATGATATCATATTGATTTCAGGTTTCTTGTTCTCTTAGCTGTTGTGTGTACACAGAGTCTTGCGGATCTGATCCTATAGAGTACTAAAGTGATGACGTCACAAAAATCTATTTTTAGAATTTTGGAAGTTTGGCTCCATAATGTGAAAGAGCTTCCAAAATTACATCAATTGGATGCAAAATCACCTCTGTATGTTGAATATTAACTGAGATATAACCATTTGAAAAATTTACTTTCAATAGGAAATCCCTGTATTTTTCGGCCTGTTCATAAGTTTATTTGTGACGTCACACTTTAGTACTCTATTAGAGGTAAAGATAGCGGATCCAAACAGCGTCACTTTCAAAGGGGATCTCTATTCGATTCGATCCCAAAAGGATCCCATTTGGCTTTGTGTGTACACAGACCCATGTGGATTCGTGCAGCCAAACCGAGCCAGACTGGTAGCAAGTCCAGATCCCATTTGGAACTGATCCCGTGTAAACTTAGTCTAAATAATCTGCGAAAAAAACCATGCTCATCAGAAGCCAGATTTATTAATCTTGTTTTGATTAATAAGTTCTTGTTAGGGATTAGCAGTGATAATAATTGCGTTGATCTGATAATATAGTAATTTGCGTCTGGGGTAGTTGAGTGAGAAAAAAAACAGCATCTTGATCGCCAGCCTTTAGATCAGCCACGAAATTGCTGAGAAGAGCTGAATTTTAAAAACCACAAAAATCCTTCACAGTTGCCTGCCCTGGAGATGGTTAATCTATCTTGGAAAATGGAAACCTCTTGTATGATATGAGGTTTCATAGCTCACAAAATAAGAAGGCCGCAGAAACCATTTTTAATTCTTGCCTGGAATGATAAATTGGAGACAACCGACGGGGGTGGCTTTGTTACTTGGTGAATACAGTTCACTTCTAGCCTGGATAAAAAGAAAACACTGAACAGCAGTTGCTCTGTTTTACTTTGTGATAACAGCGTTGTGCCATTTTAGGGAAAGCGTCAGACCTAGCCATCTGAGGCGGTGATTGGCTTGCTCTACCTCAATGCTTTCAGCCACATAAGGGGGCGATTATTCCCCTCCTCATTAATTTGACCTTGAGGAGAAGCAGGATTTGGAAAATCAATCAAGACAATTTGTGAGAATGAAAATGACCCGAGTACGACTCGAACCCACGAGTCCTACTTTCCTCAAGTTTACTCCTGCAACTCTATCCAGTGGTGGGACTTCAATGGTCCTCCTGGTGTGAGAAAGTCTTTGCCCTTCGGCAGGTCCAGTGTAGTGTCAAAGAGCCCGGATAGGTTTCTCTCTGCATTCGGTGAGTGGTGGTGCGATTTTTGTGAATGAAATGGCCTGGGTTTCTCGACGCCCCGATTGCGCATTGTTAGCGCTCTATGGTACGAATCTAGAGGTTGTGGGTTCGACTCCTACTCGGGTTATTTTCATTCTCACAAACTATCTCGATTGATCCTTATTAATTGCATTTGAAGGGAGTCCCCACTTCAATGTGCACGTTTACTAAAGGATAGCCCACCAAAGAGCAGTGACGTAGGCTATTCACTTCTAAACTGCTATAAGTGCCGTGGCAAGGTCTGGAAAGTGTCTCCAGTCAGATTTACGCGCATAGTTATTGAAGAGTTAGCAACACCTGCAAAAATATTTATATTCTTTGAAGAAGGCCAGTATAAAGCGACTTACCACGAGCATAAGGCAATTGCTGACAATTGGTAGAGACCATATTACGGAGATGAATTGTCCACTTGAGTCAAAGTATTGCTCTTTTGCAAAGGACCTGAAGTGATAGTGACAATTAGATGGTATAAAAAATGAATTAATGAAAATTTAGTTTGGAATTATATGCACCTTTAAAGTTTTACATAGTCAAGAAGAGGCAAGATTTGGAAAATCAAGCAATAAAGATTTTTTGTGTGAATGAAAATGACTTGAGTAGGAGATAGCGTTGAGAAGTAAACCTACTTGGGTTACTTTTGGTAGATCATTTATCTAGTGGTACTGGGTTTGAGTCCTACTCAGGTCACTTCCATACTCATGAAATAACTTAATTCATTTCCGAATCCTGCTTCTTATCTTGTTCTTATTTATAGGCTGTTCTTATTTGAGGGGTTTTATTGTACACTGATGAGTGAGACGAAAAGCTTTTCGTTACTAATCATGATGCTCTGCTATGTTTCTGATTTTTCACCAAGCAGGACTCTCAAGTAGATTTCTTTAGAGTAATCCCTTTTACTTACCTCCAATGCCTTGCGCATAGCTCATTGATCTTCTCAGAGGCAATCGTTGCTGCACCTGAATTCAAAGAAAATCAAGTCACATGTTGCTAGAAAGAAATCAAAAATCAAAATTCCAGGCAGATAAAAAGTGTTATTTACTTTTCTTTAAAACTGTATATTAAACAAAACTTTTCTTTTGATGCTTTTTGAATCTTAGAAATTCATAAACAATCTCAAAAATAAAATGTAGAATCAAAAATAAAAATAGATGTTCCTTATAACAAAATGTGTATCTTATGTGTGGAGCTTTTAAGACACGGAACAAGAAACAAACATGATTTTGTCATACCATTTTGTTATACTGTATTAACTAAATTAATTCAAAGGGGGAGGGCTTATTTAAAACTCGATAAGGCTTATCTAAGAGGGTTTTAATTGGAAGGGGAGGCTACTTTTCAAAAACTGCCTCTTTGTTGCTGAGAACATTTCAATGAAACATCTGGATACATGGACCTTCTCTAGAAAGTGAGATAACAGGACAGGGGCTTCCTCAAAAATTCATGATGAAAAAGGGGGCTTCGGGGAAGGATACTTTTTTGATTGTCATGGAATTCAAGGCTGACAAATAAACAAGCTCCATTTGAGGTACAATACAAGGTTGAGTACATTAGGAGAGAGAAAAAAAGAGCCCATACGCCAAAAAAGAACAGAGACTATAAAGGAAATGATGTTAAGTAACTCTTAGTCGGAAAGAACTTTTAGATATAAGGGAATAAGCGTACATACAGTGCTTAATTAAATGAGGAGGAAAAACATATTTATTAAACCAGATAAAGTTTTGCAACTTACAAAGAAAGCAAAGTAAACCAATTTGAAAATTAAAGTGTTTTCTTGTACACACAATGACCAGACTGCACAACAGATGGAAGGAAACCACAGCAATAAGCCATCTTTCTGTCCAGTTTATCTGCAAATTAAAAATCAATTTGAGAAAAGTAATTATTTGCAATATCAATGGAGATAGCTTTCGTAAATGACAAAATAACCCAGTTCATCTCTACATTTGAGCAGCGATAGTGCAATTTTTGTGATCCCATCGCATCACATTCAAGATGATCATCAAAAAAGTATTTTCCCTCAAAAAGTACTCACTACATTATGTAGAAGCCCTTACGAAGTCTATTGTGGTCTCTGTAATATACTAACTCACCGAATCCCCAACTTACCAACTCCGAATGGTTGGGGGGGGGGGGGGGGTTGTGAGTTTTGCATTAATTAGAAAATCTATGTATCAACTCCGTAAACAATAGATGCTAAGAAAAGAAATCAGTGTGTTGGTATATAACAGACAGCGTTTGGCTGAGGTACTTATTGACGAGCACAAGAAGGAAAACAATATGCTTCATGTTATTTCTAAGAAATTTATTGTGTTTTTGATCTTGGAAGATATCCCTTTGAGTCAGCGAACTTCTTCAAGACCCAAAAATTAAATAAGCAATTGGGAGTACCAATCCCTGATTGAGGATTCTCTTTAGCGGCCATCACATCGCCCTTTGGCATCCACCTTCCAGAATTTTTAGCACCCCTTTGAAAAACTGATTGTTGATGCGGTTCATGGTTAGAGTTTGTCCGCACTGGACTAATGATTTGTTGTATTATCTAGCACATGGGGTGCGTCTTTTGGCTCAAGGCCTGTTTAAGTGATTCTATATTTGGGAGAAAAATGCGCTCTGTGTCCTGTATACCTGCCCTGTTTCGCACAAATACACACAAAAAATTAGATTAATTCAAAAATAAACCATGCTTGTAAACGTTTCGATAAAATCTTCATCAGTAACTATTCTTACAATGATTTGAGGGACTTGAGGCAATGCGACGTGCACTTAACAGTAGGCAGGGTCTGTCGATATACACGGGGTCTTTGGTTAACTTAAGGTTGTTTTGGAGAATTATGTTTTTGAGATTGGTGGTAAGATATTTAGGCAGAAATTAGGGATGTCTATTAAGACTAAGTTTGCACCGGCTTATGCTAATTTGTTTATGGCGGATTTGGAGAAAAGATTGTTGGATGGTGCGGTGGATAAGCCTTTGGTTTGGCTAAGGTATATTGATGATGTTTCTTTATATGGACTCGTGGTCAGAGTAAACTGGATAGTTTCTTAGAATACCTTAATGGGTTTCATCAAACTATAAAGTTTACGTCTAAGAGTTCCATGGAGAAGGTCAGCTTTTTGGATGTTATGGTTGTCAAGAAGGGTGGTGTTTTGGAGATTGACCTCTTCTGCAAACCCACTGATACTCATCAGTATTTGCAGAGGGGGTCGTGTCATCCATGGCATGTTAAGAAGGCTATTCCGTATGGTCAGGCTCTTAGGATTCGGAGGATTGGTTTGGATGATGGTAAATTTTTAGCTAGGTCGAAGGAATTGGTTGGTTGGTTTAAGGATAGAGGTTATGATGAGGGCTTTGTTAAGGAGCAGGTTGAAAGGGTTAGGAATTTGGACAGGTAAGTGTTGATAGAGCAAGATGTTGGACGTAATCGGGGAAGGGGGGACCGCATCCCATTTGTAGTTTCTTATCATCCAGCCCTTAATGGGATTCGCCGGACTTTTGGTAAGCTTCAGCCTATGCTGGCAGTGACTGAGGAACACAAGAGGGTGTTTCCTGAACAGCCTTTTGTTACCTTCAGGCGTGCCAGCAATCTCAAGGATAGCCTTGTGAAGGCGAGTCTTCCTCCGGTCCAGGGGGTTCTGTTAAGGGTTGTTTTCGTTGTGGTAAGTCTAGGTGTCAGTTTTGTAGGTTTATGTCGGAAGGAGATCGGTTCGTTTGTCATGTTACTGGTAAGGAGTATAACATAGGTTCTAGGTTTGATTGTGATTCGTCGAGAGTTGTTTATTTGTTAGGTTGCAAGGTTTGTGGTATGTAGGTTATTGATAGGTAATTAGGTGAAGCTAGGGTTAGGGAAGGTTTTTGGCAATTTAAGTTGGATAGTTTTGCAACTAAGGGGCTTAATGACAGACGATGCAGAGATTCTTAATCTTTGCATCTCCTGTTTTTTCTTCTTGCTAGCACGTGTTGCTCGTTTTGTTCTTTGGCTTCACTTTTTCTGCACCTGTTAACTTCTCTTTGTTGTCTCAGCCCAACCTTTGTTTTAATTTTAGTCTAATAGTATATTAAGTAGGTCCTTGTTTAGGTTTATCTCCTTGTAACCCTGTGCTTTGTAAATTTAGTTATTGAGTAAGTCCCCAAATCATTGTAAGGGCCTGATTATATGAGGCGAGCTGGCACGGTAAACGGGCTGGCTCGGCAAACGGGCCAGCTCACTTCCACAGTCGAATCCTCATAAAGAGTCAGTTGCTATTATATGCAAGTGAGCCAGCCTGCGGGTTGGCTCGATAAACGGGCTGGCTCGTCTCCATGCAACTCCATGTAATCGCATCAAACCGAGCCAGCCCGGCAAGTGGGCTGAAAATACACAATGGAGCATGCGCAGTTTCTTTTCATCAACGTGTCACAAATATCAAAATGGCTGACAAAGTTAGTAAATCTGCTGCAGCTGCTACTATACTTAAAGCTAAAGCCTCCGAAGAGAAGTCTGTGTCAACAGCAGCAAAGTTTAAATGGAATAATGAAATGATCGGGGCATTGCTCGATAGTTTGAAAGAATTCAAAGCAACGATGGAATTCAAAAATTTCGACTTTAACGCTGACAAACCCAGGCAGTACGATTCACGATTCCCGCCTATTCACATGCGATGCGCAGGCAAATACAGCTGGGTTGGCCCGCTTGCCGAGACAGCTCTTTCACATATAATACCAACCTAAATTCCATCTCCGCAAACGGGCCAGCCCGTCTATCAGGCCAGCCCGCTTCCATATAATCAGGCCCTAAGAATAGTTACTGATGAAGATTTGATCGAAACGTTTACAAGCATTGTTTATTTATGAATTAATCGATTAGAATTATATAAACTTAGACCATTAGGCTCTCGTATTATTACACACAAACAAGATTTTTATCCCAGCGGTTTTCCCTGCTAGCGGGGATTTACTGGTCCCTTGATTCGTCTCCTCCAAGTTTCCTTATCCATTGCCATCCTCTTCTCCTATCACCCTCATATCATGCTCAACCACATTCTCCCATCGCCTTGCTGGTCCTCCTCTCCCTCGCATCCCTGCCACTTCCATGGTTAACACTCTACCCCTTCTGCATCCTCATCTCTCCTCAATACATGCCCAAACCATCTCAAACGTTGTCTCCTTAACCACTCTTCTATCGTCTCTACACCCATCCTTTCTGTAATCTCTGAGCTACTTATCCTGTCCCTCAATGTAACACCACACATCACCCCAAGCATCTTCTTCTCTGTAGAGACAAGTTTGTTCAGTTCTTTCACACCCACACTCCAATTTTCTGCCCCATATCCCAGAACACTTCTAACACATCAATCTACCACAGGGTTTAATTCTTTGAAGTAAATCTGAATACAGGGAGGTAATCACAAGTTAGCGTATTAATGGCTTCAAATTGTAGAAGAGTTCCACTGGAACAGAGCAAAACAGATTTGCAGGTTGTGTAGGGGGCAAGGTGTGTAGGGAATAATTCAAGTCACTTGTTGGAGAATTGTGCTATACAGAAAAAGGGAAAGATTGATAATGTGTCATTGAAAAAATATAATTTTTCTCATTGCTAAAAAGAGACTGTAGTACACTTGCGAGTTACCTGCAAGTTCCTTATTTATAATTTGAAGTTATTTGACCGGAAGCCGGTCAGGCATATCAAAAGCCTAAATGACCGACAGTTTTTTACGCATACGCTGTCCAAGACTGCTAAGAAAACTGTCTGCATTCTGCCAGGTGCAGAAAATTGAATTATGACTGAAAGGTTTAACCGTGACTACATAGAAGATCTCCTAAAGCACAGACCCACTCACTAGGGAAGGGTTAAGTGTAGGCTTTATGGATGAAATATTTATATATAAAATAAAATTAGAATAAAGGAAAAATTACAAAAATCAACAGAAGATAAAATGGCATTACTTACTGCAAGAATAAAAGCCCACAGCGATTTGATTTCACCTTCTTGAAACCATGTGGTGTCAGCCATTTTTCATTACCAAATGAGTACAATAAACACTTTATTTCTTGATTGGTCGTGGTGATGATGTGGAAAAGTGTGTCAGTTTTTCAACTTTTGTTTTTCTGTCTGGCTAGGCCGTTCTGCCTCGCTTTCATTTGATACAATACTTTGCTTCCACGTGATAATCTTCAAATAGAGGTTTGTGGTTAACAATAACATTATCGTGTCATCTTCGCTATTCCAGTTCAAGGCTATGTCACTAAAAATAATAACTGAAATGTGCATTCTAAGATGAATAAATAATTCCTCAAATCATAAACCTAATAATGAAAAACTTTTCTTACATTACTACAGAATGGGCTTTTCTCTGTTGAATCCAAATGGTGTCCCCAAAGTGAAATTAACTTCACTACTGTAAAAGCTGGAACAGATATCTGCAAACCATCCATAGTATTTTCTACTGTCCCAATAGCAACTGATGTTTTGTTAATGTTGTTGCTGTGTATTGACACAGTCGACAGAGTTGCTATGTTTTATTGGCAAGAACAACACTAAACGACTGATGTCTGCCTGCAAACAAGGACCCTGGACACACACTTAGATGCAATTATAGGCAATAAGATTATTATTGTATCATGTATAGATGTATTTGATGTTGCAGGGCCTTGGTTCTCCGTTCTCTGGTGTTGGTTGGTTTTTCTCAACTCTTTTTGCTGTTTTGTCGATGAGGTGAGTTGATATGTAGACTTAAACCTTATTAGCTTGAGTTAGATACCTGCCTTTACCCGCGAGTTGTATAAAGTTTGTTATAGAAATCAAAGCTGCGAAGTGGTTAGCGTATGTCTGCAATTCTTACTTTCATTTAGACTCGATTTTTTGTTTGATACCAAGAAAAAGATAACAAGAAAATGGAAGCAATTGAGATGAAAGGAAGCAACGATTTCTTATCCGCAAAAATAGATTAAAAACATTAAATTTCCAAACATGCTAATTAAAATGAATATCAATGAATTAAATGAAAAATTGAAAAGACCACATTGGGTTATTGAAGATAGAATTATTCATTCCAAGAGATAAACTTAAAGGGCCACTCCAGCCAAAAAAAAATTTCTGAGATTTTTACGTAATATGGTAGTTAGTCGTGAGTTTGAAGCCATCGTAAAGTTTTTTTTTGAAAAATATTATATTTTCTTGCTTTAATAGGCGTCCAAAGTTGAGTTTCACCGAAAAAAAACGAGCAAATTTTTTCGGTGAGGGGTGCCCTTGTGACGTCACAAAGGCACCCCCTTCGCCTTTCCGATCTATTGTAAAACTGCCGTCGAGAGATTCGGCTGTTTCGAGGAGAACGACTTTTTTCGCTTTGTGATTCGGTGTTTGGCAGAACTTGCACCAGGTTTGGATTTGCGAGTCGAAGAAGCAGTGGAGGCGATAATCAGATCAACTCATTCCTTCGTGTCCGTCAGTATCGCTGTAAAAGTTGCAGAATTTAGTAGTTTGAAGTCGAGCTATGCTGATGTTCACAATTACTGCAATACTTTGGTTGCGAATGATTAAAAAGCTACAAGATTTGGCTTACAGTCGCGTTGTTTGATCGAGCCATTCACAGCGGAGACACATTCGGCATTTAGAGATGGGTGAGTAGGCCTAAGTTTGTCTAGTTTCATTTTGTTGACTTTAATGTTATTCCCCACTTAGAAATTACCCGAAAGTGAGGGCCAGGGTTGTGTTGTAAATGGAGGAGCATAAGAAAAAGGGACATCTTATAAAGGAAGCTTTTATATACAGGGGTCAAAATTTATAATTTTAAGGAGGGTTTTAGACTTTAAAGCAGCTACCTTGGCTCTCATGGCCTCTATTCAACAAGAATTTAGCAAGAAATCAGATATCCAAAAAGAAAAGTAGCAAAATTTCTAAGACATGTGCATAATTTCTGGCTTGAAAGTTGGGCGCTTGGTGCTTATACCACTGCAGTGAGGGAGACCTTTCTATATTTTCATGAATTCAGCATTGTAATACCAAAGGGTGCCAACTGAAACCCCAACCTGGTTAATTGCCCCCTCCATTTTGTACTTCTGAGGGAAGGTAAATCTAATCTGGTGTTAAGCTGTTTCCCTCTTGCCATATTTTCCCTTGCTTATTTTCCTTTGCCTTGTTTGCATAGAAAATCTTGCTCAATGAACAGAGCCTTTTCTAAGAAATTGTTAATGGGGGGGGGGGCAAATTGAAAAAAGGGATAATGGGAATTTGGGTCTTGTCATGATTTGCTGAAGATACGTAAGCAATAGAGCTAGAAAAGCTGGGGGACTGGGGGTGGTGTAAGCCCCCCAGCCTGTCCAGGGCAGGGCCCTAGTAGGGTTCAAGTGGGCGACGCCCCTGGAAGCTCTTGACATTTTGTCATTTTGAGGTCTCAAAATGGCTTAGGATCCTTAAGTTTCTCTTGCTCCATTTGTTAGTAGCCCCCAGAAACGCCACTGTATAAGTAGCTGATATAGGTGGCTGAATACCGAAAACTTATTGACCACACATTCGTGATTGGAAAGAAATAAGGCCAAAGTAGACTTTTTCAAACTTATCAGTACGAAAAGGGATAATATAATGGGGTCAAAAACGCCATGACTGGAGGGGCAAAGTTAAAGAATGGGAGAGCATTTGCCCCCACCCCCAGTATTAGTGTTAAAAAAGGCCCTGACAATGAAGTCAATACACCTCAATTACTTGTTTATGGTTTTCTAAACTATTTAAAAACACCAGGAAACAATTAACAGATGCAATATTTATTGTAATGGTGCTCAATAGATAAAATATTTCAATTTCTTTTAGGGGATAAAGTCAACAAAAGGAAAAACATGAATCCAGTGGCTAAAATCATCCGGAATTCTACCAACTCTAGTTCATATTTTTTTGAAGTACATCATGAAATCAAAACTACTTTCTCTAGCATCATTATCTTGTATTGACTGTATGAAAACCTAAAAAGGAGAATTGTAAGAGTTATATATTTCAAAATAAAAATAGAAGTGATGAGAATATAAAAGCATGTTGTCTCTCTTGCCCATCCTAACAAAAGGGCTGGAATCTGGTCAATCCCCTGACAACCCCTCAAGCAGGGTGGCAAAAATACTATCACATAAATCTTCTACGGACAGATGTTTTCCTGCAAGATGCGTCCATCCAAGTCTAAAATAAGGAAGGCATAGACTTTCAATTTAATTAAATTAGTAAGCTCAGAGAAATTAGAAAGCATCTCAATTTTTTTTTTGGGGGGGGGGGTACAACACTTCAAAGGTACTTTATTCACAAAGCACCAGGGGCCATTTCTCTAAGTAAATTAACAACATCAAATCTTTTTTCGCAAAATCTTGGGGTGGCCCCTACGTCGTTGAATATGCTACTAAACTATCAATTAAAAATAAAACTTTTATCATGGAAATAGATGGAGGCTGAACCCCCTAGCTCTCTGCCTGCTGTATGTCCTGCCAATTCATGTGGAAAATGATATTGCTTGTTTAAAGTCTATGCAAAATCTTAATTGTAGACTACATTTTTCAGTGAAATACACTTTACAAGAACTAACCATTGCACATCTCTGATTGTCATTGTCTTGCGTCTGTAAAAAAATCCTCAGTTTCTCTTTCATCCTGATGGTTTGCTGCTTGCTGCTCAATGGCCTGTCACGCTTGGCCCCTCGCATTGTCTAAACCATTCAACTCTATCCTCCCTTCTTGATCTCAAGTCCACAATAAGCCGTTTGCGATTCATTTTTACCAGAAGTTGAGAGTTGACTCAGCGTAGTATGCAGACATTCCAATGTGCTGAACATTGTTTGAAGATTGAAGCTAACCTTCCCGAATTGGATGATCTGTTCTCGCTGCAACTCTCATTTTGAATTTTTTGAGGTGACGAAGTTTAGTAGCGGTCAGAGCTGTTCACTTTCGCACATTAAAAACGACAGGGGCGAGAGTTGACAACGAGAAATTTATCGAGTGTCGAAAATCTGTGTGACGTCAAATCCGAAAAGCACCGAAAACTTTTTCAAAAACAATTCAATTCAATAAGAGTTATACAAATGCTTATTGCGAGAAAACGGTAAGAGATATACAAAAAATAATTGCGGATTCGTTCGTTTCAGGCCAGAATTGGTCTATTCATCAAATAAAAAAAGTGCACTGGAGTGGCTCTTTAAAGTAGAGCTCAAAATAAATTGCTATATTTTATGCCCAAGATAGGACCAGGGGGGTTTCACGCTAGATTTTAGGTACCACTATGCTGCAGATATTTCTAAAATGGCTCAGTTTGCTTGACTGACTTTCAAGGTAGAATGGCCCCCAGACAGGTACTGCCTGGCGGTGTAACCGAAAATTCTGTAATTGCTCATTGGCAATGTTCCATGGTATCCATGACGATTTGAAATTATTTTGGGCCTCGTGGAATTTCAATGGTTCATTAGTCTTTTGTAGTCTATGAGAAAGGGAAAGAAATTGAAACTAAAACATCATTTTTAAATTGAATTTGGCTTTAATGAGCATAGCATTGGTATATAAGCAATTATAAGGCATGAGAATTTGGTTGGGTTTATTTTCTGTTTTTTTGAAGAGCGACAAGTGACCCTTTATGGAAAGTTCATAGAGCTTAAGGACATTATGTGGTCATATTAATGAATTTTGGTGTCGTCACAGGACAACCAAAAGCATCCATGGGAACAGTCTGTGGTTGTGAACAATTCCATGACTTTTATTAATTTCCACGTCGCCAGCCATCATGGAACAATGACAAGAATGTTTTATGAGACAGTTGCCCACCTCCGTTTGGCAAGACCAATTTCTACGAAAGTAGTACCCTTGGCTTACGTTTGGCATTGTCAGTTTTTAGGCCCAGGGATCAGGGGGTTATTCCTAAAATCTATTGTTTCCAACGTAGTGCCTAGTTTATCTGTCGTTCTTGAATTAAGATTACCCCTTAATAATTCTTCCTTGCCTATGACGCAGCAATTTTAGAAAACAAAAATAGTTTCTACTATTACTACCAAAATACTTATATAATATTGATTCTAAAGATACCCCAGATACACAGAAAGTGCAAGAACAAGATATGAATAAAGGTGATCTTAGATGATACCTCCCTAGATCATTGACATAGGGAGGGCACATATTAGGTCTTGGGGAATAGAAAAGTGGTTGAGATGTTTAAGGAGTCATTCAGACTTGAAGAAAAATTAATCGTGCCATCATTTTTACCAGGGGGTACCCATAAATTCTTTAGAAGAATTGACCATGTCAAAGCATTTTCTTAGAAACCCAAGTGCTTCCCATAGAGAAGCCTGTTTGTATGATGTGACCTGATTGGCTCTTTCATTCTACAGAACATACTTGTACACAAAACACACATTTGAAAACAAAGTACACAAGGGAATACCTGCAAATAAACAAAATAACCAAAGGAGATTATTGATGGATTATCCAGTCTTAGGAGAGCATTTAAATAAACCTGCTTGTATTGTGAAGCATGACAATAGATTTGCAATTGGTCTAGCAGTGAAAACTGCTCGCTATTAGATAGATAAAGAGTCAAAATGGTACAGAAATATTACAGACAGGACATGTTTAGCATAAGAATATACTTTAACAGACGGTCTGTGATGTATTGATTCAAGAGTTTCAATTCATTTTGGATATCATATGTTATTGAAAAAGTTTTTGTAGAGAAGTTTGCCAACCAAACAGCGATGGAGGTAGAAAGGTTACACAAATGAACAGGTGATTTAGGTGCAGTAAATAAATTTGTAGGGAAAGGGAACACAGGGGAATAGTTTCAGCATCAAAATTTTTTTCTTAAGCTTTGAAGCCTTTATTATTCAAAAACAAGCTTTCATAGTTCAAAGTGGGTGTTACTGATGTTGTCTCTTGTTTTTCACTCCTGCATCAAAAGGATTTATAGGTTCTTCAAATTGCAGAGTTTTTTTAGATTAAAGCGTCCGTTTTCATAGTTTTGGTCAATAATTGTAACTTGTCTTAATTTTTGGGTGATTTTTTCCCATTTTACTGCCTATTATGATGGTTGTTGGAGTTTTTTATGAAATTATTACTAAATTATATTATCAATCTACTGTAAAATACTAAATGTCTTAGCGGTCATCCATAAATTATATATCAAGTGAATTAAAAACTCTTTTAAAAACCCATCCTCCTTGCGCGCTGTTGCATGCTTTTAACCTAGCCCTCTAGGCATATGTGCGCAATCTATTTCTAAGAGTGAGAACGCACCTCTTCTTCATCTATGAACGGGGCAAAAATTTCAGGGTATTGGTAATGTGCCTGCAGGTAATAACCTAAAGGCTTTGAAAGAGTGTTGAAAATGACCCCTACAAAATTCTATCAATAAACCAAATAAAAACCTAGAACATTGTAAGAGATAGGATTTCTGTTAATCAACATCACTACATTGACTCTTTTCAACTAGTACCTCACATATCTTGGTGCTGTATCTTGAATGAGATGAAATATTGAAGAGGTAAAGATTTTCTGGTTATCTAACAGTAAAATTACGCACTAGACAAGCCCCCTGACCGCTTTTACGCACCAGTAGGCTTTAAGCTTGACCCCCTAGACGCACACATGCTCACATGCTTTATGGACGCCCTCGTATGCAAATTTTCTATGAGTTAGCTGAAGGTTCCTTTTACTTACTCTTTATAATTGATTACTTCAGAACTTGCTTGTGGGCCTCTCTCGAGGATACAGCTATGTATATCCCCTTTAAATACTAGGATAAGTGGAGATATCATCTTTGAGATATCTCAAGACGATCCAACGAATTTCAAGCAAGCTAGATTTACATTATTTGCTCTAAACGAATCTTTGAAATAATAAATAATAAACGCCTTTGACGTCGTTTTTACACAATTTATCTTCAATTGACTACCTGTCATTTGCCAAAACAACCACTTTGGAAACACTTTTAAAATCTTGCTTTTCTTCCATTGTTATGTCTGCCTTGGTTATACTCACTGGTATTTTGTGTTCTTCTAATTTTAGCCTGATTAAGATGAATGAGAGTGAAAATATAGTTATAAAAAACATAGGCCCTTAGATATGGGGGATTTTATAACAATATTTCAACTTATTTCAACATCCGCCTCTTTAGTTGGGTATTTGAATTAAGCGATGACGCCATAAATATGCAAGATGCTTCTTCCCAATTTCGTATTTAAAGGAAATCAGTCTAAATATCTGCATTCTAGTATATCTATTATAATACTCTACATATTCACTTGGGTATACCACCTAAAACCTTTGGATTCAGCACAACTATTTCTGGGTCTATCAAAGTTTTGGTTTTGCCTTTATTGGTCTAGAAATAGAAGAAGTTTGGGTAAGCTTGAAGGTTATACCGAAATTCAATTGATTTTTAAAGTTCTGTTATAATCACTGGTTGTACCACATATTCCTTCCTGATTCATCACAAGCGTTCGTTGATGAAAGAGTATGACGTAAAATATCGCTGTCAGGTCTGTCACAAAACTGCTAAAGGATGGGTCTGTGTCAAAATCTATAAATTTGGTTTGAGTCTATGAAACTTTTCTTTGGCCATCACAATCACCATGTGAGAATTTAGGTAGCCCAATTTGGTAAAACATATATTCCCGTGTTAGAAGATCATGCCTTATGAATCTATATCGAATGACATTGAATATTCTCCTTTCAGGTAAAGAAAAATCTGAAATTGCAGTTTGTTTGAGTTGAATTGGAATCATGTTGGTTCTGGTTCAGGCGGCGATTCCGCCTTCCACTGCAACAACTCCATCAGCGGTTACCCAAGATTGGAGAGATGTTCGACTTAATGTTATAATGTTACCCGTTGGCATTGGTATTCTAGTTCTCGTCAGTTTAATGGCTTGTGTTTGTTATCATATGAGGTAAAGTATTCCTATCTTCTCAATTCATTTAGATTACGGCAAAATCCTACATTCACAGGAGCTTTAGGATGGCAGGGAAAATTTGAACCACAGTGAAACATATTAACTAATAAAGCTTTGCATCTGACATTCATCAGAGTAAGCACGTCAGAGAGAGAACAAAGATTAAACCCAACGAATTGTAAATGGATCATAATAACTACTAAAGCTTTGCATCTGACACTCATTAGAGTAAATACATCAGAGAGAGAATGAAAATTAAACCCAAAGAATCATAAATGAAACATAATAACTACTAAAGCTTTGCATCTAACATTCATTAGAGTAAATACATCAGAGAGAGAATGAAAATTAAACCCAAAGAATCATAAATGAAACATAATAACTACTAAAGCTTTGCATCTGACACTCATCAGAGTAAGCACGTCAGAGAGAGAACAAAAATTAAACCCAACGAATTGTAAATTAAACATGATAACTACTAAAGCTTTGCATCTGACATTCATCAGAGTAAATACATCAGAGAGAGAATGAAAATTAAACTTAAGAAGTTGTAAATTAAACATGATAACTTCTAAGCTTTGCATCTAACATTCATTAGAGTAAATACATCAGAGAGAGAATGAAAATTAAACCCAAAGAATTGTAAATGAAACACAATAACTACTAAAACTTTGCATCTGACACTCATCAGAGTAAGCACGTCAGAGAGAGATCAAAAATTAAACCCAACGAATTGTAAATTAAACATGATAACTACTAAAGCTTTGTATCCGACATTCATCAGAGTAAATACATCAGAGAGAGAATGAAAATTAAAACCAAAGAATTATAAATTAAACATGATAACTACTAAGCTTTGCATCTGACACAAATCATAGTTCGTACGTCAGAGGGAGAACGAAATCGAAACCTAATGGATAGTTATACCTAGATGTGGATCGAAAAAGGCCGATCAGAAATGAGATGAATGATTGATGTAGTGAGAATCGCTAATCAATTTCGAGATTTTCGAAACCCCCTCCCCCTATTGTTTGCCCCGTTTCAGAGACCAGAGAGTATGCATGGATCACATTTTTGAAAACATTTAGTAATATATTATGATATTACTCCAGCTATATTCGGTTATCCGATATAAATATTCATTCATTGTTAAGGTACCTGCCCTTTCAATACAATATTTAGATTAGTAATTTACCATACATGCCATTGTGCTTTTCATTATGCTTTTCATAAAGACCACAGAAATAGATTTTCCTAGCAACTTTCACCTGTACTGTATGCAGGTGGCGAAGAATCGAACTCACGACCCCTTGGTTAGAAACCAATTGCTGTATGCACCACAAAATTCGCTATCTTAGACGGTTTGTTATGAATCTCGTATTGGGTCGATTACGACGAGTTAAATTTGATATTTACTGCAGAATGATTAAAAGTATAATAACTGCAGGCCATGATAGTTGAAGAGATTGATTGAAAACAACAGTAAATACAATGAAGTAGCAAAGGCTTTTCAGTAGAAACCACAGTAAAACTACTGTAAAATCACCTCCAATAAAATCATGAATTCGAAGCTTAATAATTAGATACGCATTATTGTACCTGGTGTACCAGGGAAAGTGCATGAGCAAGACATAATATATGAAGTTATAACATATCAAGAAATAGTATATCAAGAAACAATATTTCAAGCAATAATAAGACTTAATATCTCTGGTTGCAGCTTAAAAGGCGTGCAAAGGGTCAAGTTGTTTGCTTAGTAATCCCTTTGGTATTTTTGGACTAGGTTCAATTATCGAAATACAGAGGAGGAATTCTTGATTTTTCTAAGGAAAATTTTATGGTTTTTGGTCTGTAAAGCGAAAAAAGTATTCTTTAGAAAGCATGTTTGATTCATGAACAATTCCGTAAAAGATGGCAGATCTCATTGCACGCAACGCATGATAGGAACATGCGCCTTAGCAACACACGAAGGCTACTAAGATAAATAAGAAACAGCAGAGGATCAAGACAAGAGCCTTGCGGCACTTTGCATATGATATTTTCTGGCCCGAATGACACACCATTAACCTTGTAGAGTTGCAATCTGTTAATCAATTAAATCACTAAATAATTCAATTCAAAAAACATGCATTTGACTAGCAAATCATTCCAATCCAAACTCCTTACTGTATGGTAAATGGATATGTTGCTTAAAATCTAAAAGCTGGAACAGAATAATGGCTGCACTTTATATTAACTCTGGAAGCCTCAAATTCTTAAGAATGATGTCGAGATCCCAGCAAATTCATCCAAGAATATTTTACTATTCAGCCCGGAAATCAGCAAAATTAGCACCCCCCCCCCTTGGATGATATTGGTTTAGCGATCTACCTCCATTAGCTTTAATCTTCCCTAGAATCAGGTAATGTTGTTCACTCATGTATCAATGACCGGTGCAAGGACGAACAATGAAAGGTACAACCAGGCCCATAGCATTAGGGTAGCATTACCCCTAGTGCAATTTGAGTAAGCTTTTTGCCACCCCTAGAAAATGTTCCAGTAACCACAATGGTTTTCGAATTCCCCGGTTTTGCACTCTTTAGAATATAATAGAAATATAAGAAAATATTGATGAGAATTGTCTGAAAAACAGCATATCTCATGATTGAAATATAAATGGGCCTAGATTCTGAAGGTTGTCGTTCCTGTAGTATCCATATTGGTTTTATGTTTAGACTTGACTCCTTCCCTTTAAAAGTACTTTTATTGACTTGGAAGTTTTGCCACCCCGTTTAGGCCCAATTCAGGAACTCCATCCGATTCCCTTTTAGGAAGAAGAAAATCAAGAGACTGGAAAAAGAGCAACGAAGACAACGCCGAAACGCCGCAAAAAACAAAACGCCAAACGACGACAAGCAACATCTATTCAGCGTAAGTTCGTCGTCGCGAGTTAATTCTCCGAACCCGAGCAAAGATGGAGATCGACCGTTCTCGCCGTTCGCTGCCAAGCCACCGAAATTCAAAAAAGAAAAAACGAAAAAGAAGAGTAAACACAGGAAGAAGCGGCAGAAGAAAGGATCAGATAGCGAAGAACCGTTGTCGAAGTCAGATCAAAGCAATGCTGAGAATTCTATTCGACTGAACGAGAGACAGAAAAGCAAATTAGGCGAAAATGCAAATGGACACACTACGCATGATTCAAGTAATAATTCTCACAAAAAACGAAGTAAGAAGTCTATGAAAAATTCTGTGCACGAGGATAAAAGCGATGAATTGCACACGGGTGGAAGTGAACTGAACTCTAACATGAATGGGAAGATTAATGGGAGAGTGTTGGATAAATTCCATATTCCCGAAGACGGTGAGATTAATAAAGATACCAATTTACGATTACCCCCGCTCGCGAGTTTTAGATTAGCTAGCTCTGCGTAGTATTTGGGTACGTGGTTTATAACACTGTGATGTCCAACATAGCTTCTGTCCATCAGCGGCTTTATGTCAATGGGTATTTCAAAGGCCTGCTCAAACTACCGTTTACGCCGAAAATATGCATAGCATTTGACGGGCTTTAAATTCTAGTACCAAGTCGATAACAAAGATTTCAGCCGTTTGGCCCACTTCTCTTTGGTCCCGCCATAATTGAGACTCGGTGAAATTAGCACGCCACATTTATTTGGGATGTTCGGGCTAGCCCAGTCCGCACAGATCCCACCCCTTGCTCGGTAAGATCTAGCTGTCATGAGATGAAAATTTTCCATATGAACTGAATTCAGCCGGGCAAGCCCGCCAAGATGACCCAATTTCTTTTGAATTGTAGTTTTGGCACTGCCAAATGTTGTTGACGTCTGTATCAATAAGAAGGCACTATATGGGAAAATAATTCTCCGAATGCAAACAGATTGAGAATTATCCCTCCTAAGTGAGATCAACTGGGCGAACCCACCTCATAAGGACAGGCCAAAATTATTGAGGATATATTTTTTCGACTTTTCACGCTTCAATCGGTTGCATAGAAAACGTCTTATAAACGCACTTCATATCACACCAGGCCTACAAGCAGAAAAGGGGATTTTGGAATAAGACATCTCAGAAGCAAACAGAGATTCACCTGTAAGTCCTTTCATACTGAATGGTATTTTCATATGCTTCCAGATTTTTAATGGATGTTGTTAAGACTCAGAATTTCTAAGTGCTTGATAGAAATGAATCTTACATCGCCAATAATTGGTTGTTTGAAATCGTTGATTACTGGAGCTCGTTGCATCCTGAAATATCTGTAAAAACGATCTTCAAATCATTACACTCTTCTGCACTAAACATCAACTTTGATATTTGAAATTGAGTCGATAGAAAATGTATAACAGGGTGTCAAAGATTATGTGGTTATTCTGGCGTATACAAACACCGGTATAAAAACTATCCTGGTCTCAGCCCGGGTTGAAGTAACTCTGGTTCACCTACATTAACATATCAATCAGTGAAACCAATAAGGTATCACACTGACGGAGACCAACGCACTACCCATGCACTCCTATCATATGTTATGGAACCAGTGAGAGAGATTGGAACTCTATGGGAAGTTGACTATGGATGGGTATGCATGAGAAGTGAGAAGATCTCAAGAAACTCTACCATTCAAATTTGAGTCCTTTCACAGTAGCTATGATTTCTAAAGGGGTAGGAGGGTGGACCCCCCGTTATGAGAAATGCTGAGTTTGGGAGGGAGCTGAGCCACCACAAAACGTGTTTGGTTATTGCCAAAATCTAAAGCTTAATTGCAGCATAGCTGCAGTGCTATTAGCTACGCACAGACTCCAATCTCAAAAAATTTCTACCCTTCTTTGTGGAGGTTTCAGTCAACACACAGTCCGTAGCTATACTAAAAATGAGCTGTATATTTTAGTAATTGTTTATTATTCGGTACACTCTTTTTTCTTATAAGAGAACTTTCCAAGATTGGTATTTTCTATGGTAATTCTAAGATTTCAATTTTTTGGCAATTAGGAACCTCAATACTCTTGAATCAAATGTACTCTTGTAAAGAAAAAAGAGTGCATGGAAGTTTTTATACAAGTTGTTGTTGTAAATAGCTGCATTGGGGTTAAGTTAAGCACTGGTTGTAGCAGCCAAAAAATTAGAAAAAGGTGTATAGTCATATTTTTCAGAGCACACAGTAAGGTAAATTAATGTTCAATGTACACAGATCACCAAATGAAGACTGGATCGAGCAACTTTTTTGAAAAGTGAAGCCTCTTGGTGGCCATATTGAAGGTATCAGCTCAATATCTTTATTCTCATAGAGACATCCCCTGGGACGATTGTTTGACTTGATAATTCTTGGAATGTTGTGACCGATGAGCACGAGGCTAAATAATCGTGCCGCTGTGGAGAGTTAGCAACAAAGCCGCCAATGCTTCAAGTCAGCCATATTGGAGGTACCAATAAACGATTGAAAAACGTATTTTTATAATCATTACGAACATAAGCTTTTCGGAAAAACTTCCATCTTCACTACATGTAAATAGCACTGAAGATGGAAGTTTTCTGGAAAGGTTATGTTCATAACGCTTATAAAGATATTTTATAATTAAACAAATGTTTTTCATTGAAAAATGGCAAATGTTTTTACAGTTAATAAACAATTCTGTAAACGATGACAGATCTCATTGCACGCAATGCATGATGGGAAAATGTGCCTTAGCGACACATAACTACCAACATTTCAACGGCCCAAGTATTGCGTAGCCAGATTCAGGCTGCAGTTTGTTTCAGTAGCTCAAGGTTGCTCAGGGCCATATATTCCTCTCATGAATTACATTAATGAGATCCGTCTTTCGCAGATTTGTCTACTTCAAGCTGTAGCGACTAGCAAACATTGAAGTACAGAAAATACAGTATTCGTGGTCCAGTTTTTATTTTGTGATAAGTGACACCGTAGCTTGAAGCTGCAATTTTCATTAGTTAAATATTTCTAAATGAGCAGCAATTACTCTCGAATCTTGAATTTACGGGTAGTCAGGGAATGCATCAGATCTGTGCATCTAAAAAACTGCTCCTTGTAGTCCCACCCCTGCAGTTGGGATCCAGTATGAAGGTTAAGATGGGAAAATTCGAAAACACCGGGGGTGAAGCCCTTGCAAAATGTTTCATTGCAACGTCCCTCAGATTCCCAAAAGTAAAAGTTATGCAACTCCCTTCTCAACAAAATGTAATAAGACATGTTAACAGTGTTTTGTAGGAGAAACAAGTCGAATCAATGAGTGTTTTAGATTTCATAGGATTTCCAGTGTATTACATAATGAAACCATGCAATACACAAATGATGAACTAGCTTGGAAAGGTCAAGTCAATCACATGTGAAAGAACAGGCTTCGATTTCACGTAATGTAGTAAATAACAATACTTGTTTATTGTCGTTTTAAGGTAAGAACGCTAAGATCAATGCAGTTTTTTTTCCATTCCGCCTAATAAACCATTGCATTAACATTATATTTTGCTGCTTGGTAGGCATAGTACCCGATACAATGGTTCGGTTTGACAAGTGTCTCTGAATGAATATGGCAACATGAAGGTCAGGTCATGATTTTCTGCAGTTAAATGAGACTCAAAAACAATTAACAGGGGCTATAATAAATTTGACCTGGATGGAATGCATACGTTACTCTAATTCCTGATTCGAGAGTATTATTTTTGCACTGTTTATGATTCAGATTGTTAGTAAATGAATTTAACGGTATTTCGAAAATTTGATAAATATATGTAAATAAACAGATATATTATACCATCACCTTCGTAATTGATTCTTGATAAATGATTTTGACGTGAAATGATTCTGATTAATGATTTCCAAGTTGATAGCTCGAATCTTTTATTGCTTGTGATCTTAACTTGATTGATCATTGAATTTTTTGAATTTCCTATACCATCAAAAGCCTTATTACAAGGTATATTGCATATTCTCAGAACTGAAACTCTCCTCAGTTTTCTTTTTTTTTCTATTTATAAAAAGAACAATAGATCAAAATAACATTTTATTGTTCTCTACGGGAAATTCGAGTAGTAGCTGGACTACTACTTTTTTACAAAGTACTATCTTATAAAAAAATTCTATTGATTTTGAAAATGTGCATCATTGCGTTCGAAAAAACGTAAATTTGATTTCAATAAGAAAAATAGCAGGAGAGAATAACTTAAGTTATCGACTCTTCGCTATTTTAAGAAGAAATTGTTGTTTTTCTCTTGAAATTCCAATTTATTATTTATGATCCAACCATTGTTCATTTCTGGAGCGAAAAAAGTAGCCTCTGCGGAGGCGCTCACTGTCCTTTTGTTGCATTGCACCAGGTGAACAAACGGGACTGCGGAAGAAGGCCGAAGAGAAAACATGTCTGATCCATCGGAATCCCACGCATTTTCAGAAACTTCCAAAGCAAATACAAAGACTGCTTTGGAAAACGAAGAGCTTGTTGGATATGACATATTTGTCCATGACAAGGGTGAGTAGTTAACTACTGAACTTGAAGCCTGTTGTGCGTTATAGGCCATTTTCTATCTGTTTGATCGTCGGTGTTTTGCTTACAGTAGGCTTACTGTGATGTTTTGACTTGCGATCACGCAGAGTATTATCAAGAAGATGGGCTACCCTGCTATTATTAATTGTATTCCAGAAATTCCATCAACACCCTTTCCTTTTAATTTTTGAGGTGGATGTCAAAGTCAAACCACAGCTTAATTAGGATTAAGAAATTAACACCCTGAAATTTGATAGGGTGGTAGAATTCAATTGTCAAACTTTTTGTTCAAAGTCCACATGATCAGGCTTAGTAATGTGAGTGTACATGTGTAAATATAAACAGAGATCAAATAAGGATAAAAAGAGCACACTTGGATGGATCCAGGGGGGGGGTGAGGGGATCCAAGGGTATGCCCCAGACTGATAACTTTGGAAAGTGCGCGCGCGGGAGATGTGCGCTTGGCCATTGTTTTAAACAATAAACCATTGTTCTTGAAGGAATTGCGCGCGCACGACATAGTTAGCAGTCTGGGGTATGCCCACCCTATTTTGGTAGAAAAACAATATAATTAGCTTGATAATACCCTACTTTCCTATTATTGTCCTTTGATATAGTGTTACGCCCCCCTTTCTGGGGGTGCTTGATCCAGCCCTGAAAAAGGTACCTACAATTTTTTCATTGGCAACTGGTTTTGGTTCCAGCCCTCAAAATTGCTTAGATGTTTTGAATTTTCAGCCCTCAAAGTTTCCTAAGAGTTGATCAATATCAAGTTTTGAAAACAGACAAAAATGAAGAAATTTCCCTGTACCCTAAACTGTTAAAATTGATGGTTTACATATTAGAAACCTTTATTGTACATACCAAATACGCTCCTTTTAACACTAAAAGTAGTGGGATAAGATAAAGGACCTTTAGCATAGTCCCTAAAGTGCTTAATTGCTAAACTTGCCTAACTTGCCTAAATAATTCCGTTTGTCATTGGAACCTCTGGTTGCTTATCGACTTCTTGCTTATTGGAAAAAAGGTATTTCATACATGGAAATAAGCTTTTTTTCACTTAAGATTCTTGTTGCCATTTTGATAATAAAAGCTTCTTGAAAAAAAGTTGTTGAAAGTTTCTTTACTTTCGTATAAAGTATTTTAATTATCACAATCAATAAAGAGGGGGGCTTAGGAAATTTAACATCTTAAACGTCTTGATCTGGTGTTTTAAGCAAAAAAAACATGAAAATTTCTGCAGGACCATTGCTAAGGGCTGTGAAAGTGGTAGGGGGAAAGACATTTGATTTTGACTATAAAGTCAATAAACATGTGTTGTAGACTTCTAACAAAACGATCGCTAAATTTCTGTTTCCAAATGCAGAATTACTCTCTTTAGAAATCAATGGATTCTAAGCCACTTAGGGCCTCTAAATGGTAACATCAAACATTTTGGGGGCTTCCAGGAGGTTTGCCCCCTCAAAGACTATCGGGGCCCTTGATGTGCCTAGGGGCTTACATCAGCCTTCAGACCCCAGCTGTCTCGGGTAATGACCTTTAGTTATTACAAGCATGCACACAGCATGCAACATATACCACGGTCCAGTATGCAAGGAAACCATGCCTATTTTGTCTGCAATTTTAAGTCCCACACCCCCTTTTAATAATCCTAGCAAAGGCCTGGATTTCCGGGTTTTGAAGTTCAAGAGACGAGATAACACAATTAAGATGGTGTGGGTTTAAGGGTTAACCTAAAATTTTGCCTTGGTCTGTGAGTTGTAGTACTCAAATATACTCAGTGAATAATAATACACATGAGTATCAAATGAAGGTTTATTAAATACATAAGAGGAAATTAGAAATTTGGAAATGATCCATAAAGTACAGAGGCCCCATATATTCAATATCCAGAGGGAGTTTTGAGATCAAAATGTATGAAAAAGTTGAAGGGTCTAATTATTCCTTTCTGATTATTTTTTTATCCGTCAGTCTGATTTCTTATCATTCTACCAGACTAAAAGTTCAATAGCACCTGTCAAGTGAAATTCTCTTCAATACACAATAATTACTGGTCATTTTGAGAGAAATCAATTATGTATATGCCACTGGCTAGAAAAGTAAATTTAAAGCATGTTCTTTCTTTTCATTCATAGTTCTATTCTGTCATAGCCTTTATGTATTCAAACCAGGGAGTCTGGTCATAAGTTCAATTATCTTTTTTATGTATTTTCTAAGAGACTGAAATTATTAAAAGGGACTGAAAATTTTACTTGGCACAAGCTAGCTTTTAGCTTAGATAGATACAAATAGACTTTTGTGCCTCTGAAGCAATACAATGGACACATTAAAAATTTTGTAAAGGAATCATTAGGTAGAAAATGTGTTTATTTGATTCCGATTTCCAAATAATTTTGTTTCAGGAGTGACAAACATAGATGAAGAACTGATATGTCACATGAAACAAGGAACTGCCAGAATCGTGTTTGGGGTAGTTCTTGTTTTGCTAATTGCCATATCCTGGGTCGGTGCCACCCAGTTTGCCAACAGCACATACACGCCTAATTTCAGTGCTCCTTATTTCACAACGTGGTATACAACATGCTTCATGGTTGTGGTATTCCCGCTGTTCAGCATTCCACAGTTGTTCAAGAAGAAACCATTCAGGTTCAAGACCTTTTTTAGGTAAATATTTTGGATCTCAAAGTTTATGGGTATTTGGGATGTATTTGGGAGGGGAAATAATGAGTTACTAAAATAAAAATATGCTACTTTCATTCTACCTGCTATCCATTGTACCTTAATGTATCCTGCCTTGCTATTCTGCTTTGCTAAGCTATGCTTCCTGCTATGCTATTCTATACTGCTATGCAATGCCTTTCTATCCAGTGTATAATTTTAGCTTCTTTTATAACCATCATTAATTCATTTAGAGTAGGCTGAGCCTGGGGAATTAGCTAAATGATAGTTGATTAAAGCCTACTGTCCTAAATTAACATGTTTACATTTTATGACTAAGATGATTCAACTAACATATTTAGCAGGTTAAAAACAGGATATAGATAAAACGAATCTTATCATGTTAAGAATGTCACCTATAAGGAATACATTATATGCACTAAAAACACATTATCTTTTAAAGACTATACTGTTCAGTTAACCACCAAAATTAAAGTTGATGTTTACTGTAGAATAGCTGGGTTATCTCAAGCATATTCTCATACATCTCAAATGCAAAGAGCTCCATTAATAAATTATGATTCATAACACTACCCATGAAGAATTTTTAAGTGTCCCTTCACCATTATGTTGACATTGACATATCTGATAGATCTAAAGTGTGCTGAATTCAGAAATGCAAATATCTTTAAAATCAGAGGTGTAGTTGCTGAGCTACAGGCAGTTTAGTATCAGACGCAAGTGTTACATACCAAAATCAATATTTTGTAATTGAAGATAGTACTGATGCTCTTTCCTCATATGACTTCATGTAAAATATTTAGCATCTGAAATTGATCTTATATAATAAGAAAATGAGAAGAGGACTTAGTTTAAATCAACCTGAAATATTTACCTTCCACTTTTTTCCAGGGAAAGTGCCATCATATTTGGACCAAGAGGAGTGTGTCTCATCAGTTTGGTTAAATACATCCTTCCATTCTGCATCATCTGGCTTGCATCCAACTATCTTTACATCCGAGCGTTGTCAGCACTAAACCCTGCTGACGTCACTGCATTATTCTCTTCTGTCAGTGCATTCGTATATATCCTCTCAATGATTTTCCTGAAAGAAAATTTCTTCATTACAAGGGTGAGTTCGACATTTCCATCTTTGTTGAGTACCCAGGTTACAGCGAAACCGATCGTGTCCCAAAATAAGTAGAAATACTAAATACTTCCTCACTTAAATTAAGTCAATTGTTATTATTATTTGTTGTACTTTTATTATATTCAATGGAGCTTATAGCATCCTAAAAGTCACAAGAATAAGATTCAGATTATTTTGCTTCTTTGCATTAAATACCAGCTTCAATCTGTTAAATCAACCAAATACTATATGCTGTCCAAGATTATACGTTTTTTTGCAGGATATGCATTTTGTCTCACACTTAGTTCAATGCCAGAAAGGAAACCAAAAATTTCTTTACCTAAGAGAAATTGAAAAGATCAAAGGATGAAAATGTTTTTTCCCTTGATAGTATCTCAGTTTTAGGAAAGCAATGATCGTGATTTTTCTACATTCTGATTTTAGCATAAACAGATATGATTTAAATTTTATAGTTGACAGCTGTGTTGATGTCGATTGGAGGAATTGTGCTGTTTGCGTCAAGATACGGATTCAAAGGACCAACTACTACTGGAGTGATTCTAACAGTTTTGGCTGCTGCTGCCTCTGCAATTTACCAAGTAAGTATGCAATTCATACGTAGATATAGGGGCTGCGGAACTGGAGGGGCTAACAAGGCTTAGTTGTTCCCAAATAATTTCCGGAAGATAAGGTTTTAGCCTGGTTTTATAATATAATTTTACACTTACCTTGTTTTGAAGCCTAGTATACTGTACCAGTATTTTGTATACTGTGTTAGAACATTGGTGTGGTTATTTTCTGTTTTAGCCCCTCCCCCAAAATGGAAATATGTTCCACATCCCCTGAATGCTGTCAAATTTTTCAGGTTGAAAGTGATTCTCTATTCATAAATTAATTAACTATATCGGATGGACTGGAAAAAGTATGGTGACCCAAAAAAAGAATATATCAAAATATAGGTCGAAACATGAACCACAATTCACTTGTTATATGTTATGCAATTATTATTCTATATCTATAACGCAACTAGCTTCAATACTTCAACATAGATTTTCGCTGTATTTATGTTAAAGGAAATTTTTAGTGAAGCCTGAAGAGTGAACAGACAAAACCAGTCGCGTTACAGAGAAAGAATGTCAATCTTGTGACATCTTAACGAGTGAGTTGTCCTTCCTGTGTTTCAACCTATATGTTACGGTACCCAGATTACTTCAAGCTCTGCCGTATTAAAGTATAAACAGAGATGCAGATATATTTAAAAAAATTTATGAAGAGCAAAGCTATCATTTGATGTTCCATACAATGGTCTTCAACAATATTCAGCTGCCAAAATTGTAAATCATAACTTTGAGGCTTTCAAAGTCAGTCAGAACATCAGCTTTTAGTACGTTTGGCCATGGGTATCCTTGTAATGATAAGTAATAAGACCAAGAGCTGGGTGACCTTTCATTGGTCAGCACGAGAAAACAGATACTCACTCACTTAAACATTTGAATTAGTCGTGTACAGAAACGTATTATTTGAGTTTTCATTCATTTTCAGGTGATGTTCAAGCGTTTCTTGGGTTTCGCAACAAGCTCACAAGTTGCTCTATTCCTCACTTTCCTCGGCCTATGCAACATGCTCGTTTTTTGGATCATAATCATCCCACTGCATTACACTGGCTTCGAGACAATCGTCTTTCCCGACATGCCTTGGGGTCCTCTAAACGGAAGTGGAGTATTAGTTCTTATATTCAATTATCTCTTGAACTTCGGCATTGCCTACACCTCACCACTGTTCATAGCGTTGGGAACTATGCTTGGAACACCTTTAAATGCAATCACAGACTTTTTGTTCCGAGGCACCTCGTTTGGGGTGTATAAAACGGTTGCTGCAATTCTGATATTGACTGGATTTCTATTGATGCTTATTCCTAATGACACGCTGAGGCGTTTTGAGAATAAACTCATGTGCACCAAAGAAGTCCAGTCTCAAAGTGAAGCTAACGAGAATGATGTAGATGGCATGATAGCAAGAACTTGATGTCTTCCAGCCTGATAGCAATAATCAGTGCATTGAAGATATCAGTTATTCTGGATTATTTTACCCATTTCAAGTCACGTTATCTCTTTATCACATTATCACCTTTTGAATAGAAACACATATGCGGAAGGTTAGCGTTAGATCGTAGGCTCTTAAGATACATGTTGCGCAATGTTTTTCTGATCACAACCTTGACACTATTTAAGAAGAAATCGAATGTGTTCCCTCTCCGAGTCAACGATTGGTTGTGGAAATCATTCTTACTGAAGAGCAAGTTCAACCTAATGTTTGTAAATCAAGTTCTCCAAAAACATAGTGGGACCAAAACTACCCATGTGCGTGGTGCAATCATGTAAGTTAGCAGACTATGATGTAACATCGTCTCTTGAGAACCTGTAATGTCTACTGAGGTGGTTAATTGACATTACTGTGGAGGTGACTCTACACTTCTTAGTTGGACCATCACTTCTGAGCTGGATAATCACCATTGTAGTGTCTACTGTGGCGGATTCCCATGTCTATTAGACGGATAATCATTACCACAATAGAGCGAAGTAACCTACTACGCATATTCCTGACTGATTACAGAAGAAGTGACTACATCATAGTTATGCAGAATGACCACTACATTAGTGATTGTCCACCACAGTAGTAAAGAATCACCACAACAAAAGTGCAAATCGCTTAGTGATTACCCATCACAATTAGGCTAATCGCTTAGTGATCACCCACAATAGTGCAAAATAACCACGACATATTCATGATAAACTACATCAGATGTGACTATACACGTACCCCACAGTCTCACAGTTAAGCAGAATCGCCACCATATTAGTGATTGTTCACCACAGAAGTGATCACAGGTATTCTAGCAGATGTTTATGTTTTTGTTATCTTCCCATCAACCACCCCATGAAGAAGAACGAAGAAATGGCTCATGTATCAAACAATGTCTTCTCTAATTTTGCTTCATTTGATTGTTCATTTGATTGTTTATTTCTTCATTTTACCATTTAATTGTGCAATTTGATATTTTTGTAATTTAATTTTTCATTTGGCGATTTAGTTGTTGCTTTTGTCATTTGGTGTTTGTTTGGTGGTTTCATTGTTCATTCAACTGTCAAATCATTTGTTTTATTGTTTCATCAATTATGTTCTCATTTGATTATCTATTTAGCTGTTTGATTGTTGATTTTGTCTTTAGATGTTCTGCTTTGTTGTTTGATTGTTTATTTTATTGTTTTGCTTGTTCATTTAATCGTTCAATTGTTTGGTTCACTAGTTAGTTGTTAATTCTATCATTTGATTAACTATTCAATTTTCTAGCTGTACATTTCATCATTAATTGTTTGTTTATCCAATTCAATTCTTATTTGTTTTTTTACTTGTTCATTTCACTGTTTTATCGCTCATTTCAATTTTATCATATTTGTTTGTATTTCAATTGCTCATTTCACGTTTGAATTGTTCCATCTTTATTGTCACTTTCACCGTTTTATTGTCTAGTCCACCTTAATTATTGATTGTATTGTTTAATTGTGTTTATAATCGGCCATTTGTTCATTTCACCATTTGACTACTCATTGTATCTTTAAATTCATCATTCTATTTTTCATAAATCCCAACTCTAGGGGGAGGGGGGTTAATGGGAAGTAGCTCTTTCTCTCAAATATATCATATTCTGCACTAAGTTTACTGATCCAATGAATGTAAAAACGGAATGATGTCAAAATTGATAACTTGCCTTGAAATTGTTAATACAAACTAATAACTTGTTTTGTGTATTATCACTTAAAAAATTAGTAGTGAAACTGTGTATGCGTAAATACCTTATACAGTTTTGATGTGTGATTTCATTTTTAGTTTTGGAATCAGGGACGAGTCATGGACTGATTTTCACGAAAATGAATTCTAAAAATGTTTCAAAAAGAAGTGCAGCCTATTATTACACTCAGATAGAATAAAATAATCAGTCCAGACAGTTCTCTCCTTAACTTACATAAACGCTTTTTTATATATAGAAACTTAGCCTAACTTTGAGTTTTACTTATTTCCAAAGTTAATCTCAAAGAAACAGCATAACCCAAAGACATCCCACAAATATGCTTTTGCCGTTATCTTTTTTCATTATCATCTAATTTCAAGAATACACTAACATTTTCCAATTCTCCGAAAAATTCATTAGCTAGTCGAATCTCAGTCTTAGGTTCCTTATGAACAAAAACAAAGCAGCGCAAGAACATAGTCAACTCGTGACTAAAATGTCTAACTTGTCAGCAATGTGAAAAACTACAGTTTGAATTGCTGTTCACCTTCTGCATGCTCTCCTTGCTGACAACACTGTCCTTGATCATAGCTTCACCCAAACGGATTAATTCGCAACCACGTGCGTTTAGGCCATCACTGATGATATATAAGCAACGAACCACGCCTTCTGCGCACTTTATTATTGAGGCTATGAGACTTTAACTCAAAACGAGGTCTTTTACATTCAGAAATACCGTTACAGCTCTACCCACTAATGAATCTCCCGAGAGCTTATCTAATTTTTGAGGTTTTATTGGGGGACTTATTGCAGTGGATGCTTCTTCGAAGACGGTTTGAAGAAGAAATTCTTCACTCTCAAGCATATCAATTCAGAAACTCGAAATATAATGATGAAATGTATCCATTAGCTGTCCCTAACTCATCACATTCTACTATGTAGTGTTTCATGTATGAAGAGCGCTTAAAGAAAGGGATGGCTTAATAACAATGATATTGATAGTAGAGCTTTTGCGGTATTTGAAAAAGAACAGGTTAGAAAATGCCAAGCGTATGTTATGTTACGCCTGGTATGTCATGCACTAACTTTTGATATTCTAGGCCAATAATTTGCTGAATTTTTCAATTTCGATATAAAATACGCTTCTACCTCCAAATGAAGTTAGGCATTTCAATTGATCAAAAGTCTGTAGAAACTTGTTCAGTAATAATTTAATCACTTTTAAATCGACAGTTGTTGGTTAAATAATGTTTTAATTTGATGTTTTTATTATCAAAGTATAGATTTTTAGTGAATGGTTTACAATGATGAATTCATATCAAATTTAGTCAGAATAATTTGGTGTAATTTCGATTGATTTCTTATCAATTATGATTGCAAAAGTTCATGTTTGGATTCCAACACGACAACTTTTATAAACGGATGAGCTCTACCCTGGAAATAACTGAATAAGCCAAATTTTGAGTGAAAGGCCTTAGGAGTCCACTCAGGGAGTAGGCAATATTGGGCTGTTATAGCACTAAAAACACATGAAATCACCTAAAACATCAACAATCGAAATCTGCATAAATGTTTAGTCCATGTTTGAAATAGGCTAAAATAAACAGACCATTAGGGGTGCAATATTTGGCTGTAATGGCACCATAAAATAGATAGTATCAGCGGAAAACACATAAAGTACAACCATAAAACATGTAAAATCACGTAAAATTTTGCTCTCAAATCAGCCCGAAATTTGTAAATAAGCATGATGGTTTTTACTCAAAATTAGCCAAAACTAAATGATTCCAAATTGGCTTTAAATCCACTTAGGTAGCAATATTGTGCTTTAAGGCAACAGTAAAGACATATCACAAAACTATTTTCATTCGAATCGATATTTGAGAATGAAGAATGACCGAAAGATGTTTTGCACCCACAACCATTGCCTTGATGGTTAATCTACCAAAACTGAGCTATCGTTGATTCCATCGACCAAACCGACTCAAATCAATCTCCAAAACTTCCCCACCACTCACCAAATGTAAAGATTTCTTTCAAGAGCAGAGTTTGAGTAAAAAAAAATTATGTATGTTAGAAGTATGTATAATAAATAAAAAAAGAGGGTAAACGAAAAACATAAAATGATAAAAAATGAAAATGTATCTACATATGGAGAGAGAGTAGTCCCAACCACCCAGCCCTGCCATTGTCCCCCCACAGGCCCCTAGCCCCAACCAACTCAGCAATGCCATAGTATTAAGGAATTAGTATTTCAGATGTTTAGAACAAAATTGCATTTATCATTTAGACTTATATTGTTTATTTCTTCTTTGAAAAAATAAAGATAACTATCCGACTTATCCGGGTTATTTATCAACCACATTGCACATTGGACCCTTGGAACAGAGTCAGGAAAACATTTCGGTTGCACCGTCAGAGGAAGGTTATGAAGAAACTGAGAAATCGAGGATTGATTCCAACATATTCAAATTAAATGGAATGAAAGTGCCGTTTAATAACATTGTAAGGTGGCAAATTCTAGCTGCATTGAAGCCTATTTTGATGCCTTCAGGGTTATTTGGTAACAACAATGTTTATCTGCATGCAAATTGCAACTTAATCTTCATAGTATTTATAACCAATAACCTTAGCGAGGAAAAACATTGTGGAAATTTACCCGGAGGAAGGTTGAAGACTTTTCTGGACTCTGCTGTTGAAGCGCGACCACTCCTGGTGTGGATGAATTGATGAATTTTATGATATTGTCAGGGGCGCACATGAGGGGGGATGCAAAAGAATGTATAAATGATGGAAGTGCAGGAACTATAGGTCTCAAAAGCAATGGATTGAGACAACCAAAATCCCTTTTTACATGCAGCAAGCTGCCCGTTTTCTCTCGATGACTTATGACTTCACTTTGTTTTTTACTTTTGTGTTGTCTTTCCAATTTAATCAGATTATAAGAGGCCAATTAGCGGATAATACAGGTTATCAATTGTTCTTGATATTCTCTTCATGCTAAAACTATTCTTAATGTTGCCTTAATGCTATAAAGCAGGGCTCATGGTCCTGCAGAGGGGCTTGGGGGCCAGTTAAACTTCAAGATCAAATATGAAACAAAACTCCTTTGCAAACATAGTGGACATTTGCACAAAAATCAACTATGATGCGAATGTCTGGGCGTGGATATCATCATAGACAATGAGTTGAGTGAATGTATTTCCAACTACAAATTTGAGGCAAAAGGTACAACAATTTGGGTAGGACGTCCCCAGTACCCAAAATATTCTGAGTACCCCCCACCCCCCTAGGCACTCACTAAATGTAGAGACGAACCCATCCGAGCCCTTTAACAACTACACCTGCCAAAGGTCGACGACTTCTGGTGTTGATGAATGAATGAATCCAATGAACTGATTGCTTATCAAAGTGCGGGGGTTATCGGGGTTTGCAGGACTCTAGAATTGGACAAAAATTCGTTGCGGCACACAGAATTCTCACAATTTTGCGACGGGACGGCAAAATTCCTCATCCGTGGCAGATTTTTTTTGAAAATGGTACACCGAATACGGAGTCTTCATGAATGTTTACAGATTGTTAGAGTTATGAACGTTTATCACAGCAAAACGGAAGGCTTCAACTGGTTTTCTAGAATGAATAATCTACCCTTCAAATCTTCAAATCGTGCCGAACAGTGGATTTTAGCTGAAAATCGCGCGGGACGGCAGTCCCCCCCTCCATCAATGGTCCGTTCATAAATGCTGGGTTTATTTAAGCGTTCAAGTTAGGTTAACAAAAACTCAACCGAAAAACATAGGCCTGACTTAGCTACATACCCTTCATTTCAATTAACAAAAGCTTGTATTGTAAATAGCTAGTATTCACTAGTTTCTTTTATCATTACTACCTATAGATTTATGCTACAAATAAGAAAGCCGATTTACCTAGTTTATGAATAACAATGAGTAGACAAGAAGAAACCATGCTTTCAGACGTGTCGATAATATATATTCTTCCATAACTCCAGAAAAGTCACTGAAAAACACAAATGATCGGAACGTCTAAAAGCATGATTGGTTCTTGTCTGATCTCTGATCTATAAACAACTGAATTATTATTTTTATCAAATCTTCATAAATGGGAATCGCAAATGAATGAATATGAGACCGTCTCTTAGCAGAAGTTTTCAAAAGACGAAAATTCATCAAAGTGAATTGAAGCGAACCAAAACTTATCAGAGTGGATTGAGTTCAGTGTGAGTTCGATTGAGGTGCAGCTATCCCCGGATTCAGGTAATCGTAAACACATTTTCTTTTCTGATTCCTCAAGTTTATTGTCGTTGCAACTTCTCGCAAGGATCCCATGAATCTTAAAGATAAATATTATTTGTTATAACAATATTTTAAATTTCATAACCCAATTCATAATTCATAAACATTGTTGATCTATGATTTAGGATATATGATTTAATAAATTTTATTTACTCGCATTTATTTTAGATAAACGATATCTTCATTGGGATCTTGACAGCTGAAGTGAAATTATATTCAAAGTTGTTTATTCATAAGTTTCATTTCCACTGATTAACTTTATAGACTCCTGTAGATTCCCTTTCTTTATCATTGGTGAAACAAGTTTAACAATCATTGATTAGACATCAAAATATTTAGAATTGCAAAATGTATTACTTCTTCAGCTTCACCAGTACCAAATAGTAGGGATGGCCGAGTGCTCCGATCAACCAGCCCTAGTTTTAAAGGGTCTTGAGTTCAAAACAACCTTCAGACCTGTCGCATAAAGTGTGATGAGAGATTGGCCGGCTATCTGTAAATCCAGGTACAAGGCATAGGTGATGTCACAACGAGAGTAAGACCAGGGTCATACTGCCTGATTAGTCTACCTATTCAGTGGACCCTTTATTATTGCGCTCAAACCAATACCTCACCAATATAACAAGTGTATTTGCCTGTTAACTGTCCATAATCACCAACTATATCGCACCGAACGTAATATCGTAACTTGTATACCTGTGTTTAGCAGCCAAAGCAACAGGATCAAACTGGTATTGTGATTTCGTATCAGCCAATCCACTCGTTTCTCGCTCACTTAGAAGTTTGTTGACAGCTATTATTTCCAAGGCAGTATGCTTCATGGGAAGGGCGTCGATCATGAAACTACCAAGTACGTCGTCCTAATAGACAAAATTTTGAATCATCAAAAACTCCATGAGGGAGGGAGAGCTTGACACCCCAATGTATTACGAAGGCTGTAGGTCTCTTTCCCCTCTACTGCCACTCCTGGATAAAAGGGGGCAGTTGGGAATGAAGGCACACCTATGGTCTAAAAAGGTGAATCAAAAAACAGAATGGTACATTTAAGACGTATTTATTGTAGGGAGTATAGTAAAACCCAAAAAACAAGAACCTAGAAATATTAGGAAGCACATGATTTGGAAGAAAGGAGAACCAAAAAGTGGAATTTACTTTGTAATTTGAGATTATATCAAGAACAAGACTATTGCATTGTTCTCTACATCGTAACTCTACTATCCTCGCCATAAGGTCTTGAGATAAAATGGCGATTTTAGCATTATCTTAAACATGGAGCTATGACCCTAAATATGATGTCGAAGCTCCCTCTTCCTCCAAACTAATGTTGATACTAGGTCTGGACGTCACTGGAGGATGTTGCAGATACATTTCCGCACCAAAGCAACATCTGAAACAACATTGTTTAGGGGAGGATGGGGGTCTCTCTTCAACAATAGAAATGTTACAAGGACTGAATATAACCTAAGTTTTGATAACCTATATTTAATCTATTCTTCAAAACAGTAGATCCTTATTTGTTGGGTTCTACTATACCACATATAGGTAAATTTCGTAAAATCGTACCTTAGTGTTCGGCGGACTGCCTCTCAGAGACATGGGGTAGTTGGGGATAAAAGCACATTCATCGTAAAGAGGTAGGTTGACGGCAGCATGCTCAGCAGTACTGATAAATATAATGGAAGTCAGTAGTTGTACAAGTTCCTCTGTTGTGCTGAATTTGCCGTTTCCAGGAACTCCCTGCAGTTCAAGAGATTTGATTTAGTTAGAAGTTCTAAACAGCTTCATAAAGCAAGATATGGTTATCATATGTATTAATTGTAAGATAGTTAGGAGGAAAACAGCTCGCTCCTTTCTTTTTGAGTAAGGGTGGATGTTGCTCCTATTCCTGTCTCGATATCCAATCAATCTTAATGTAACTCTTTTGTTAGTTTATGGTCGTACTATGACTGAATACTAATCTTCACATACATTTCTTTATTTCTGCTTGGGCACCTTAATTGAGAGCTGGTAAGTGCCCGATTGACTTTGATTAATTGTAGCCTTGTGATTTTGGCCTAAATTTATTGTTGTATTCATTAATCCGAGAGGAAGTAGACGTTTTGTGTGTTCCCTTGTTATTTCTTCGATCCTTTGTTTGGCTGAGTTCGTGTGTCTCCTAGTTATTTCCTCGAGCCTTCGACTGGCCTATGTTTCTATGTGCCAAGAAGAGAGGTATACAGTACCATTAAGAAAGTCTTTGGTATAAGGTAGGTATCGAACCGAAAACATTCTAAAACAGTGGGAAATACCCTATCAATAGTCCACTGCTTACCTAGGTTTGAAGGTAAAATATGGTAAAATATTTACAACCCTCATTTTAATGCATGGATTTTACAATTATATAGTAGTACTCTCTGAGGAATTTTAGACTTTAAAGTTGTATGTTTCAAATATTTGGCGTTAATTAGCAGTAATGTTTAGTAAATTGTAGCTATTGCGACGCCAACTTCAAATATATCTATCATCATTATTAATATTATCATCTGTCACACGAGGCTGGAAATTATCAGTTACTGTCAATTAATTTGATCAGATTCAAGTTACTTGTATGTTTTTACGATATTTTTCGTTTGCAACTGCTCTGCAAGGGAATGTTTAATCCATTGTTGAGTAAAGACTTAAAAGTAACTAAAGAAGTAAAATGGACGACCATATCTGTATCTGAAAGCTTCTTCCTTCGAAGTAATAAAAGAACATAAAAACTGAAAATTAGGCCAGTGTATTGAACAATGGATACAAAGCAACGAGGCACTTAGTCGAGAAACTACCTTCATTTGACAGCCATCTTCGCTTGTAAGCTCTTCAGCCCAATTCTGTATTTCAAAATCATCGCTTAACTTCTCGGGTGTATCTGAAACATAACAAGACTTTCATCTACAACCTTGGCATTTTCTTCATTTTATTATTTAGCTGATTTCCTTATACCCTAAAGTCCTTTCACTGAGATAAGGCAGAGTTTCCTCACATTCAGATCTTCCTGTAAATACCTCTTGAGAATTACGTCAACTTGCCAAACATTTATCCTCTATTAGTTGCAAAGATTTCCATTCATTGATTATGTTTTCTTTTCAAAAAGCATAAAGAGATTCGAGAATCATTTCTTTGAAGGAGACTACAAGTATCCGTATTATTTCTGTTCTTGCACCTTTTGAAACGAAACTGCTAAAAATCACTTCTTTTTCTTGCAGGGTCGTGCAAGCGTACATATTACCTCCTTTGGGACCTTATCTTAACAAAACTTTGCTAAAATACAGAAAACACACTATAATTTAGTTTACCTAAAAGATATGTTTTCATCAATGTTTTCCTTTCACAAAGCATAAAGAAAACCATGAATCACTTGTTGTAGTAGCATGCAAGTGTCCTTGTTACCTCTTTTGGGACAACTATTGTAGCGAAACACTGCCCCAACAGTGAACGGACCATTAGTACCAGGCTCTCATTTTTAGAAATATGGTCGAAACAGTGATTGTAAACAAAATTTTTTTTTCTAAGTCACGCCAAAATACATGCGCCATATTGGATATCTCTCATGTCGTGATGAGTGAGCAATGAAGAATCAGGCTTGTAGAGATGAAGGGTTAATTTCTTTGATCTCTTTTCTGCTAGTAAGTGTATTCACCGCTCTTCTATGAATGTATCGAGCTCTGTCTCTTTGAAATCGGAACACCAACTTCTCAAGGCACGAGATATCTAACTCGAGAAGGGCTAGCTGAAATTCGGAATTTTTAATTGGTATAGTCTGTCTGACGAGTGCGTAAGCACACAACTCAGAGTAACAGAAGGACATGTTTGTTTTCGAATGCGTTCATTTTGCTTTAAGGCACGAGATATGTATATGATTCATGAAGCCGTAAGGTCACTTAAAGCTAATATGATGAATTAATATCTAAAGCAATTACCGAAATTTCCCTCCACGATTGCTTTAACATAGGATTCTATCACACGGTATAACAACATTCCATCGTCTCTGTACGGGTAATCTGGTAAAATTTCTACATCCAAAACCTAAAAAAAGAAATAACGTAATTAGACACTGAAGTAGACTAATCAAGCATTGCGACCCTGGTCCTTCCTCTCGATGTGAACATGCCCCGTGATTTATTTTGCCTGTTTGCCATGAATTACAGAGAGCTGGCAAAGGCTCTCCTAAAACTTTATGCGGCAGGTCTGAAGGTGGTTTCGAACCAAGGAATGAGGGTCGAGTAATGTAACAACTAACCGCCGATCCATGTTTCGGATTAAATCCTTCTTTGGAGCCATTCTTATATTACATAATATGTTCTGAAGGTCTAACACGGGAGGATTATGTTTTATCAAAGTCGGCAGCCACAATTCTAATATGCCTCCACTTGTCTCGAACCCAGGACCTGACCCGTGAATGATGAGCCTGCTAGCCTTTGTAATGTCAAATTTTTCAGCTTTGACATTGAGTATGTATGTTCTTACGAATTATTGTAAGAAATGATGTTTTCTAAATGATGTGGAATCACCGACTGTTTGTAGAAAAACAGTATGAAATAAGCATTTAGCGTGGCGATTTCACCTCTTCTTCTAAACATTGACAAATGAGACGAAATTCGAATACTTGACAGTCTCGCTAATCATTGGCTGGATGAAAAACAAAACTGGACATTTTTCACTAGCTTTACATTTTCAGACGCAATGTCGTGGTTGTTTGCGCAAAAATAATTAAATATTAAAGATCGCTGTTTTGGAGCAAATAAGCACCGAGAAAATCGGTTTTATTTTCGATTTATCCAATAAACTTTCTTGGAAGATTTGTAATCCTTAAACTGACATGATTCAATAAAACTATTCCTACTTATCGAAAGAATGAAAGAAGCTATAGCATTTGGATTAGCAAGCAAGCATAATGTACGCAGGTGTAGTTGCCTGCACCATCCCGGGGGAGCAGTGCACCGATGGGGCAAGGACACGGGGATTCACTCGATTTGACACGAGTTGAAAAAGTCACCTGATAAGTCCAGTCAGGTAAAAATATTAGAGAATTTCATTACTTAAGGGTATTGAGTATATGAGTAAATAATGAAGGTAGCGTTTCGGTACATATAAAGCAAAAGTAAAATATTTCAAATATATGATATCAAGTACCATTAAAAATCAAAATCGTGATATAAGAGTTTTTGGGCTTAACCTGTTATCAAGTCTTGAGTATATCAGGGATACTGGGATACAAATGGATATACTTGAGTGATAACTTTTTTCGCAAGTTGGCTACTACAATCATGATGTGCCTCCATCAGGTCCCGAGCCTTGGACCCCGTTTACCGTAGGCCAGCGTACTAACCACTCAGCAAAATAAGTTAGTGCTATAGCCCTCTGGCATATTTGGTTATAGGCCTATCTTAATCTGTGTTTTGGATTCAACTCTTCTTCAAAGCCATGTATCCAAACATATATCCCCAAGGCATGGTCTAACAGGTTAATAATCCGAGTTTAACCCCAGCGAGTTTAACCCGAGTTCAATTCGAAAAATGAATTTATGCCTCCACTGAAGAAAGGCCTTGAACTAGATACAACAGACGGTTGTTAGCACGCTAGCCTTTGGTAGGCAAGGTCCTGAGTTCGATACCTAGTGGAGGTATCTTACAACAGTGGTAAAACAATTGCGAGAACATGCTTCCCCGTAAAAGACAATGCCCTAAAAGACCAGACGATACTAAAGTAAAATTGAAATATTTACGCTATAATAACCGAGTTCCTGAGAGGCATTCTTTAGTTTCTTAGTTTTCTCGAGAATACTTTGTTTTGGGCACCCTGACTGGCTCTACTAAGCCTCCTATCAGGTTTTCTCGGGCACCCCGGAAACATATGCCGTGTATTTGCTTCAGAAGTTCACTCAGACATATTCCTTGCTCGATATAAAATCCTTTTGGTTTCACGAAAGACATTATTACTGCGTGTAGTTTCACAAGTTGACATATAATTCGAATCATATCTTATAAAACATCTTACTAAAATCTTGGATATTCATATCACTGTATTGAGAACAAAATTGATAAAGTCTTCTTTAGGAAATCTTGAGCAGGAGTGTTTCACGAAAAGCTTAATGTGGCATGTAGTATCAAAAAGATCGATTCACATCTTATGGAATATTGTCTGATATTTTGAATAATTATATCACAGTTTTGAGAACAAGGTTCAGAAAGTCTTGTGTGAGTATTGCATGCTACAAAACTCACACGCCTTACAAGGATTTACCTATTGCCAAGAAAGCAGCAGCAATGAGCGATTGCATGTATTGCTACCCAGAAACATACCCTAAACAGGCACACATGATCGTGGGAACTATTTGTGCAATTTACTGTCCGGTCATTGTAACAGTCAATGTTGCCTTGATAGTCTCGTTCATGGCTACAAAGCAATCCATGCAAAACACTTCCAACTTACTAATCGTCTGCTTGAGCGTATCTGACTGTCTTATTGGTGTGATTGTCATGCCGATGATAGCAACTGAAAGTTTCTGGATCAACTTGAATGCACAGCCTCATTTCATGCAAGTCTCGATGACTTTACAATCATTCCTCGGAGGGACGTCCCTGGGAATGACAATGCTTCTAGCCACGGACCGTTACTTGCATATGAACCCTGATATTCAGAGGAACCCATCGAGATTCGCAAAATTATTCAAAATACCAAGAGTCTATCTAATGATCTTTGCTTGCGTGGCATTCTTCGCTGCCATATCAATATCTCCGTGTTTTACTGTGAAATTTGCGCGAATCGCGATCTATTTTGAGGCTTTCCATGCAATCATCGTGTTCCTAATGTTGTCGATATTTGTAAGAACTTACACCAGAGGCTATCTTCGAGTGCGTCGTTTCGTAGCTGAAAACCCGATTTATCGAGACAGGGAGTCGAATGGAAACCCCGAATACCTCGAAACACTGTTCAAGACTGTTCTTCTGCTCATCATTGCAGTAGTCGTGTCTTGGCTACCTGTGCTTGTTTTGAAGATATCAGGAACCATATTGGGTTTTGTTTATTATATCGACATGCCAAATTCGTTTATTCTCTTCAGTAAGATAGTACAAATATTGTTTTTCACAACCTCTTTCGTAAATACGCTCATAATCTTCTCGTGTAATACGAAGTCAAAGAAATGGCTGAAAAAGTGTATCAGATCGTGTCGTAGTCACAGAAATGGAGACGAAATAAGATGCGCAGATGTTGATGTGGAGATGAATAGGGTGGAGCCAAACAGTGAATAGGGTGGCATGTAAACAATAATCTTTGATCTGTACAGAACTGCAGGAAAGCGAGAAAAATCTGTAGCAGGATTGTACACGCTTCTTTTTCCGTGTACCTGAAGGCCTAGTACTATAAGTTCCATAAATTTTCAGATTGTTTTCCAATGTTAAAGGATGCAATAGAACGAAAGAATTCATTTTATCAGCAATCAAAGTTCTAGGTTCCTTATAAACTGGTTTCCTTGAATTTTCCATTGTTTTCTATTATCAAAGGAAACAATGAAACAATGAAACCAAAGGATCCATCGTATTTTACAAGCAATCCAAGTTCTACGTTCGATATAAACTGGTTACGTTTATAAAACTTCGTGTGTAATTATAGCATATTGCTACAGGGTACTTACCCCTTGTTTTTCAAGAAACTTGGGAAAGCAGCCATGCACATCCATCTGCCAGTCTTTCACACTAAAATTCAAAGCAGATGTAAAATCATCAGAAAAATTATAAGTTTTATTTCTTAGGATATTTTTGAATACTTGAACCCCTCGAGCGTAAATGCACCTCATATGTGAATAAACTGGAGAGCTAAAACCAAAATCTAATATTGAGTATGTTAATGCTTTTTGAATAAGCAACTTAACTAAGTACCTAGCATTGAAAGTTGCAAATAAAATTTTAGATTTTCCTACAGAAGTTTTTTGATTGGTAGAGCAATTACGCACCAAATCATTTTTCGGGTATTTTTCGTTCAAACAAAATATCTCGATTGGTTTTCGAGCTTCTTCTCATGAACCTTGTATAAAAGTTTTTGTACTGTATTATGGTTGGATACAGTTCTAACCCTCCACTTAGAAAAAGACAAATAAGAAACTACAGCCTACCAGATAGTAGGGCATCGATACTCAAATACTAAATTTTTTAACTTGAAAATTCAATTGGCCTCTGAAAATAATTTTGATTCCAAATATTTGGCATTCAATTGGAATTCAGCTGTCCTGCTGAATATATTCCAATTTTTTCACCTATATCTTCTCAACCTGTAACAAACTAGACAGCATGATCATTCAACATTCAGTTACTTAGTGGTTTCTTAGTGGTGTAATAGATCTCTAGCAAAAACGAACATTTCTTACTATCTGTTGATAAGTTCCATAGTTCCATTAGCTCCAACATTTGTCACACTATCCAGCCAGCCTCCAGGAGCAGTCAGATAGCTCAGTTCAAAGCTGAAAAGTAATACAAAAAACGATAAAAATTTTATCTCCTATGAGGCTATCTTTCAAAAGCTCTGGTTTTAAGGTGAGTAGAAACGTGAACTTTTGAGGTGAATAGCTCTTCAACACAGGCATTAATCTGAGGTATGGTGATGACCAATTTGTGCAGTAATGATTACAAAATTTTCAGTGTTAGATGAATGGCCTATCAACCTAAAACTATACATAACATAAAAAAATAACATAATACAAGGATCTAAGCAATGATACCTTTTTGAGTTTTTTCTCTGAAATACTCTACTATATCATAGGCATCATAACAGGTATAACTCTGAACGATACATTTGAAACTTGCTGCCTAATCTGCTTTACCAGGCCAGCCACTAACTCAATCATTTGTGCAGTTATTCAGTAAAACTTCCTTAGATTATTGCCTGCTTCAAGGAAAGTGTGATTAATGAAAATGGAGGTTATCATTCTTCAAGTTCATTATCACTAAAATTCTTTAATCTAGTTTTATATCCATTTGAAAGATGTTTTCAACTCTGGATGGTATCAAACGAGTTTTTTGAGACACCAGATAGTAATATGCTTATATAAAAAAATATACTTAACTATTCTTTGCTATTCTTCAGTTGTACATATTAAAGGCAAATCAAATCTTTGCAGATTAAGTATTCAAGTAAACAAATTTATAGATAATTATTCAGAAGGCTCACAGAGAAGCATGCATAAATAGTGATATACTTGAATACGGTATGCATCATTTTCGATTTCTTTTGCTATTCTTCAGTTTTGTACATTAACGCAAATCAAATCTTTCTAGATAAAGTATTAAAGTCAAAAAATTCATAGATGACAATCAAAAAGGTAAAAATGAGTGACCAGAGAGAGGTGTAAGATGGTAAGCTAACGTGCCTATTGCAAAAATAACAACTAATTCGTCAACATCACGATCGATATTAAGCCTTGTCCAAACGTTGCTGGATATTCTTGAAAACGCATATTCATCTATCCGTATCCGAAAAATTGCGCCCACACGATGAGCGTTTTAAGAATAAATTTCCGTTCACACAGATACGAATCACAGACAAAACGTTTTGTTCGATAAAAAGATTCGACTGCGTGTGGTACTTTAGGTGTACAATAAAAAGATACAATTTAAAAGTTAAGTACCGAATCGATAAAATATTAGATTTTCTCTTTAAATATTAGATTTATAAATCTAATATTTCATCAATTCGGTACTTAACTTAAAAAAAGTTTTGTGTGTGTGAAATTGAGTGTGCAAAACTGGGCTCGTGACGTCATCGTTTTCGACGTCCACACGACAACATGAACGAAGTTTATTCATATATTCAAAAATCTCTACCATGGACATCATTTAGAAAAGCTTCTTTTTCATCACCAAAAACTTCAGCTACGTGTGGTCGAAAGGCAAAAATTGATAAATATATATCCGTTTTCAAAAATATCCATATTCGTGTGGACGGGGCTTTATTCAAACCAATGTTAAGGGGGTAGCCACAAAGATCCAAAGGGATTTCTAACATACACCCTAGTAGGGAAAATGCCCACAATGCCTCTAAGATTTCCAACCGATTGGTTAAAGTTTCCAACAGCAAATGCCCACACACGCTTTTTTTCTATAAAGAACCTTTTATAAGGAACCTACATGTCGAAGGTTGAAAAGCTTAAAGAACTTTTAGTACTAAAGGTCAAATCACTATAAGGAACTTTATACTTTTGCATATATTCATTTGGTGTAGATATGCAACTTCTCTAATGACTATGTAACTAACTTTTAAGTTTTATAGGCCTAGCCTAAGCTTCTTTGTTTTATATAGTATGTTTCATGTTTCCTTATCACGAGTTTATTGCAAAATATTGAATTTTAATGCCTTTCTTGCGTCGATACTTATTCCTATCTACTAAGTTAACACTTGAAATTAAGGAACTGCTAAGGAACGTTTAGAACTACAAAGTGGTCAAAAGAGGTTTCAAAATCTCAGTAACTGAGAGAAAAGATCTGATACTCACTGATTGATGGATAAGATGAATTTGAGATAAGGCCCAAGCAGGCGGAATACAGGGTGTGATGGGGACAACTGCCGGTTGACCGAGATGGCAACGACTTCCAGTATTACGTGAGTGCCCGCTGAAACAACAAGATTGAATACATGAGATATAGACGCACGTGAGCGGCCAGAGACGAGGCAGATATGGGAATACCAAAGATAAAATTGAGGTGAGGCCTGCGGGAATGGGTCAAGCAAACTAATTCCATAAATATGAGCAGAGCAGGATTTTGAAAATCAATCTAGATACTTTATGAGAATGAAAATGACCCGAGTAGGACTCGAACCCACGCCATTTACATTGGTACTAATCCACTGCGCCATTGGGTTCTCGTGTTCCTGTCCTACTCGGGTAATTTTCATTGTCATGCCTTGTGAATTTTTCCATATTAGATCATGCCCCGTGAATTTATGTATCTGATAAATGGTATTTGCTTCTGTCCTTTGTGCCCCCACCAGTGAAAATTAATTGATAGACCCCATGTTACTACGACATGTAGACCCTTGGAATCAGTGGCGTTGATAGAAAATGTTTTAGGGGGGCAGGGATGAAAACGTTCCGACAAATACTTTTCCCTTAGATCTCTAGTAAACGGACCTCTGATAAAGGGGTGCACATTACAAAAATGTTTATAATTTTAACATATTTGTAAGTCTTTCAATTTCAAATCGATGCGAGCTACAGTAAAAATCTGTGTGCAAGTTGAGTTGTATGCCAAGTTTGAAGGAAAATTTAAAATATCATCATTATTACACCCATACCTCAAGTATCGATTTCGCTTTATTTTCCGATAAGAATAGGCATTTTCCGACGAACTGGCTATTTGGATTTGTAGGGGGCTTTCTGCCCCTCCTGAACCCCCTTCTATATACGCTACTGCTTAAAAGGAGTGGAGAAGCAGGCCCGGTGTAAGCCGCCCATAGTTGGTCCGGCTCAAGCTAAACTTGTGGGGCCTGAGGGCATACCCCCTGAAAATTTCGAATTTTAGGTTCCCAGAGATGCAATTTGGAGCCTTTTTAGAAAGTGATTTACGTTAAAAATGAACCGAAAGGTACCGTAAGAATCTAATGTTTTAAAAAGCACTATCAGTTTTGGCAAAAGAAGTGTTTTGGCCCAAAAGTTGGTCCAGCCAACGCCGCACCAATCGGACCGGTTCCACCGGGCCTGAGTAGTCACGTGAATAACTTTAGCAAGAATCAATGAGGGAAGTGTTTCTTCTTACCAATATGCAGACAAGACCTCTGAAACGCACTGTCAGCGCAATTGAACCACATCTTAGCAGCCAACCAGGTATTTTCAGGGTCAGATGGTAAGAACACCTAGGACATAAGGACATGAAATGAAATATGGTCGTACCAACGCTACCGGCCAGCATCATTAATTCAACACCATACTACCCCCCTCCCCCAATGTTAATTATTTTGTCATGAATGACTTGTTGTGACTTTATGAAAGTTTAGTTTTTATATATAGTTTTTATGGAAGGAATACTCCTGGCTGTCCCATTTCAATTCTGGTATACCAAATCTGTAACCATAGGGACTTCAAGCATCCGAGTGGCTAGGTCTAACCATAGGCATGAACTTAGAAGGGGCTTTGGGGCTCGAGCTTCTGTCGGGAAATTTGTGGAGGGAGGAGACTCGGGCTTCCCTAAGAAAAATGTAGGAAACAATTATATTTCACAGGTTGTAAAGCTTTTTACGATATTTCATCATCTTAAGCATACTTTATCATCGCCTAAAACAAGCTAACAACTCACCAGTTAACATTATCATCACATCTGCTCCTATTCCATATACAAATTCTTATGAAACTTTATTTTTATCAACCTTTACCTTTATACCATATTTTTCTCTTCAGCCCCCCTGGAGATCAAAAAAAGATTGCGCCTACGACTCTAATGACATAAATCAAATCAATATGAATACAAATGGAAACTCACGGGGTTACTGTCAGATGATTCTTGGTAGAGTTGGATTGCGATAGGCAGAAGAACGTCTTCGTCATTCAAATAAAACAATGCAATTGGACTTGGCACCTAAAACAAGCAAATAGAAAGATTAAATAAAAAAATCATTAATTCAGGTAAATTTTATACAATCTTATATTCTTCTTGTTCATAAATTGATGAAGTACCGTAGTTTGGGGTGAATAGGGACAAGAAGGTGGAAAGGGACAAAAACGGACAAAAGATGTTGATATTGAAGATTAGGTTAAAGGTTTCTGATTGTGACCCAGCAATATTAAGTATGATATAAAGATGAAATTGTTTCAAATTGAGAAGGCCTTTGTAATTTTCGAGGTCCACAATCTTTGGTCCTTTTTTGTCCCTTTTCACCTTCCTTTTCCTATTAACCCTTTACTTGACAAGCATAGATCTAACAAATAGAAAAAATATTTGTTTAGCCAGTAACTGTTCAATTGACCAAAATAGCAACATTCAAGAGAAAAAAATCAAAATTTACATCACGCCAGGGGGGTTACAATTTGTTGACGGCCATCCCTCGTGTATTCTAAAAGACTGCGCGAAGAGCCAACCACCCCTATTGGTTCTCTGATGATATCACGACACTGCATTATGGGTACATAAGCTATTGATAGCGAGGCTAAAATGATATGGCAGGCGAAACTATTTGTTGCAAATATGCAACTGCGCCAAGTAAAGGGTTAACCCCAAACTACGGTAATGAACTATGCTTTATGGCCTACAAAAAAGCTTCCTAAAAGCAAAGAATAACGGAAAAGCAATACACTTACCCGGCAGTTATTTTGCACATCATAGATTCCATCAAGTAGCTTGTGGTCCACAATGAATAGTTTTTTCTTCTCAAAACAGTCAGATAAAGCTTTTCCTTCGAGGAATTGTTCAAGATCATCGCTGCTAACAGCCAAACTAAAATGAAAATGAACAACCGTCTTTATAATCGGAACCAAACTTGAATACAAAAGTTTGTTATGAACCATTAATGATATTGATGTGTAGGTAGTTTCAGAATGAATTTAAAGTATAAATGCTGCGATGATATTGCCCATTTTTTTGTTTTTTTTGATAAGTATATGAAAGGAATGAGACATAAGCTGTATATATCCATCATATACCAGTTATTTTACGACATATCCATCAAAATCTCTGTGACGATGGTTTCAGTACTTAACGCTTCGGAGCATGCTTGTTCCATCATCAGAAGCCAAATAAGCACATATTCCCAAACTTGCTGAAAATGAACTCTCTATGTTTCTCAACTGACAATCAACATATTCTGTTCTCTCCATACCGTGAAGTCTGAACTACCCATATTTTTTCTCTGCTCTTCAGCGGATATCTTTATTATTCAATACTTCGAAATTTCTAAACCTTTCTTGTGAAACGCATGTACGAAACAACTAACATACATGTAGGATTTCTCCTTTGCACTAAACTTAGAAAATTGTTTAACGTTGTCTTCTTTTGCTGAGAACTTTAAAGAAGGATAAGGGTAAAAATACGTGTTTATTTGCAACTTACTTTTCTGGTAACTCTGAACAGAGTTGGATTGATTTCGGATTACACCCAATTAGTCTTTGCTTGCCAAAGTGAATGTCACTTTTCCAGTCATCCGCACACTACGAAAAATCATGGAATAAAAGAGCTCACTAATATCTTTTTGAAAACCAAATAAGATGATCTGTAATCAGAATGTAAATATAATTTTTCAACGACTATATTTTAGTCAAGCAAGAAATGGCACTGACCAACGAAAAATAACTGCAGAGGGGCTACACAAGCATTGTAGCTAACATTATGTCTCTATTCTGATATTAACTATGTACTCTACAGCGACTTCCTCCTCCACAATAAGCAATCCCTTAACTGATTGGACAGAAATGGATAGAAATAGCCGTGAAATAACGTTCTTCATACTATTCCTACCACCGTATAGTAAGGGTTGTTTTTAATAGTAACTACTTTTATGCTTTATGATTTTGCACCTTCTTCGATTTTTCTCTAATTAAGAGTTTGACTTTAACTCGTGTAAATGGTGTTTTATATGGCCACTTCATACCTAATTACTTTAGCTAAGGCCCCGATTACACTATACTTCTAAATGAAAACGGTTCGCAATTATGCTGCTTTGGCCTTCTGTTTACACTGAAACGTTTTTGTAGCCGTCACAAAATAAAAAGATTTTGAAAACGGTACGAGTCGTTTCAGCATAAATGGGTGAAAACGAATTCTGCTTTGAGAGGCTTTTGCGCCTCTCCTTGAATCCGGAGTTTACACTAAAACGACTCATACCGTTTTCGAAATCGCTTTCATTTCATTACGGTTAGGAAAACGCTTTAGTGTAAACGGCTAGTCCAGTATGACTTCGTGCCGTTTTCTTTTAGAAACGGTGAAGTGTGAACGGGATCAACGGAAGGCTAATCCGGTAAATCCGGTATGAATTCATATCCCTGTCGATTAGAAACAGTATAGTGTAAACGAGGCCTAAATGTCGATTCAACAATGCACGATCATTCGCTTACATGACTGCATATAAAATAGAACAGAGATCTCCGTGTAGCGAAGGTAAGTGTTAATTGCATTGTCTGCAGCAAGGAATAACCGAGATACAAATCAATACTAGGAACTCTAAACAGCCAGGGTTGCAACATCTCAAAACATTATCTACAAGATTGTGTAGTGAATTGTGCCTAATAGAATGCAACTCGCTTATGAGGTAAATATTTAACAACGTTGATAACTCACAGATGGAATGGGCAACTTTCCTTTTTCTTTAAAAACAGAATGAAATTCTTCAAGGGATTCCCAAGAGACCGGCTCGTCAACGCAGCCACGATAAGTCGCAAAGAAATTTGCTTTTTTTGCTTTCATGTCAAACTGCAAAAGAAGATAAATAGGTAAGAAAATCAAATATTTTGACAATTGGAGTATGGGAGTATTTTATGGGAAATTCTTTTCTCCCACAGGATATACTTTAAAAAAGATAATGTCTCTCTTTCTCTAGGTACCATGTCCTTTCAGGACGTAGATGACCATAGATTTCCACTTCTTTCTATCCTTGCAGGTTCTTAGCATTTTTGGACCGAGAAATTTTCTCTCTCAATCTCAGAAACTTAAGCTTGCGTCCATTTACTGAGACTTGTCAGATAGTTCAGGCGTGGTCGTCCACTTCCTCATTGCCTTCAATCTTGCCTGTTGCTATCATTTCTTCCAGTAGCTGATGTATGTATCTTAAGATATTTTCAATATCATGCTGACAAGTTATTTTGTTGATGAATCAATCACTCGTCTCTTTACTGATCATGAGCAGCATTGAGGGTGGACTTGAGTTAGGCCCACGAGCAATATTTAGACTTGAGGTCTGAGCACCTCACCATGAAGTCCAGTTACCAGTTCAATTGTATCAAAAACAAAATATTCGTCACCAATAAATGTCTACACCTTGGTCAAGAGTGTACAAATAAAAGTAAATACGAAAATTTAAATATTTACGGCAAATCTTACATGAAATTTTGCACGAATTTGACCGTAGCTTAAGAACTTAAACGAAATGTCAATTCAACATTCGATTACCTTATGAAAGTTACTGTAAGTCTCTTCCCTAGGAAGCATTCGAATCTGAAAGGAAACATCATATCAGACATGTTTTAAGACTTTGAAAATCAGTGGCTCTACAATGCAGTTTTCTTACCCATAAAGGTTTACTTACCCATATGTTTCAATGGTATACCCCCACAGTACTTAAAACCCTCCATGTACTGATGGTATACCCTACACCACTGAGGGGTACCCCCCACAGTACTGAACATCCTCCACAGTGCTTATGAAATCCCCCCACAGTACTGAATACCCTCCAAATGCACTGATGATATCTCCCCAATACTGACGATATACTCATACAGTACGAAATATCCTGCACACCAATGCACAGACGTCCCCCATGGTGATAAATGCCCGGGAGAAACTAAAGGTCACGGGGTCACGGTGAGCTTGAAATATATAAAGGTCATCTCCTTTAAAAGCAATGAAATTCGAGTGGGATGAAATGGATGAAAGACAAACCTGGAGAGGGGAGCCTCTGGTTTTATGGTAAGCATAAGTAATTTGCTTTAAGGTCAATTCCGCTTTGCGTTGATCAGCATTCTCGTCCAGGTGGGACAGACTGTTGTCGTGTTCATTGATTATCAATGGTTTATTTGGTTTCATCCAACGATGTACGGGGAAGACTGCCGCCTTGTGATTGCCATCTTCGAATATGTGACGTACTGTTATGCAGTCAACATACCTACAAGACGAATGGATCACCAAAATGTGTACTCAACAAACGAATTCAACTGATACAGAGTGTGTTATAACAAGTCAACGAAATATCATACCCAGATTTGGATCGAAATAGGCCGATTAGAAAAGAGATGGAAAAGCGATCTACATCTGGGTATATAAATCAGTTAGGTTTTTGTTTCGTTCTCTTTCTGACGTATTACTCTGTTGAATGTCGGGTGAAAAGCTCAAGTAATCCATGTTTTCACTTCACTATGCTTCCGATTTTTATGGCTATATTGAATTTCTGAACGATCAGAGACTGTTCGATCATTTATAACTGGTTTATATAAGGTGCGTCAGAGGAATAACGTTTGATATCTTTATGAACCATGTCTTCTAATACGATGATGTTTATCAGTTTCACTTACCAATCGACGTCACCTTGCTCTTCATGTTGCTGTATGATAACTTGCTTGACAGTGCCAAAACCTGGCAGCCGAGGGACATTAAACTCGTCGACCCTTCCTTTCTTGAATACCGTCATGCAGCAGCCATTGAGGTGAATCTCTCGCGACTTCGCCCCTTCCTCGTTGACCAGAGTGACGTACACTGCATTGTGCAGCCCTGCTCCTTTCGTATCCCCAGTCTTAATCGATATGATGAAATCCGGAACCTCGAAACAGTCGAAACAGCTCGATTTTCCTTGACCCATGTTGGCAAATTTCTGATATCTAATAACGATTCTAGTCCGGTTAATCTTTTAATGCGTCGTATTTTTCTGCGTTCCTGCAAATGTTTACCAGTCAAGTATCCAATTAAGATGATTTTCCTCCGTTCTTGCGATTTCTTACCAGTTCGGTATCCAATATAGAGATGCTTTTGGCATCAAAGCTTTGTGTTTGGAATTTTCTTTAATTCTTGGATTTTGTTCGATATCAAAGTTGCTTCGAGTTACAGCCGTAATGAACTTTATGTCCATCTTACAGCCTTTAGGCCTAAATTTCGATGGATTTTTTGAGATTATTGAAACAGCAGCCAACCCCGAGCTTCAGCTAGAACTGACTAAAGTCAGATTCAGTTAGAGTAGCGTCCATGCATTGTATTGATAACATTCCGAATAGGATACATTAATAATGCATGATTATGTTAATTATAAACATTAATCATTTATGATTATGTTGATTATGCGCATAATCTTACTGGTAGGTACACGTTATTTAGTAGAGGTTTGATCAAAAGACGCCAAAGCTTTCGAGATAAACAAACTCGCTATGTCGAGGATTTCTTTCAGTTCTGATGGGGAATCGTAAACTGGAAGGTTCAACTCTACTGATTTCATGAAGAGGGCACCAGAAATCACTGTGCAAAGCAGAGTTAAATCTCTTTGCATCTTTGCATGTCTTGAATTACGAAAATCTGAGTAGGGTTTACTCGACCAATGTGATTCAGAATAGTAAGCTATTTTGCAACGAAAACGTTTTAGTAAATTAACAACCAAGAAACGTATGTGCAGTACTGTGGAGGGTTCTCAGTACAGTGAAGGATATTCAGTATACTTTGGGGGATACCATCAGCACTGTGGGAGGATAACATTAGTACATTGGAGGGTGCTCAGTACTGTGGAGGATATTCAGTACGGTGAAGGATACCATTCGTACAGTGGGAAGATAACATCAGTACATTGAAGAGTGCTCAGGCCTGCAGGGGATATCATCAGAACTGTTTGGGATACCATCCAATCTGTGGAGGATATTCAGTTCTTCGGAGGGCTACCACTAGGATCGTGAAGGTAATTTCTGAAGTGTTTGTGGTTACCCTTCACACTAATGAACATCCTCCCCTATGTACTGAACATCCTCCCAATGTACTGAACATCCTTCAAACTACTGAAAATCCTTCACAGTATTGAACATCCTCCAATGTACTGATGGTATCTCCCCAGAATACTGATGATATCCTCCCACCATACTGAACATCCTCTACAGCACTGAAAATACTCCACAGTACTGCACAGACGTTCCCAGGGTTGAAAATCTGTTTAGCTGCTAAGTCCTTTAATCAACTGGTTAAAATACTTTTAGACAAATGATTAAGATTTCATGCCATTCATGAATGGAAGCAGCCGTACATTATTTAAAGTATTGAGAGAGAATTCCTAGTATCGATGAACGCGGAAAACGGGTTGAATTATTCATAGACATAAAGTATTGATAAATGATGACCTTAAAGCACAGAATGAACTCCATGACGTTGAGAATTATTAATAGGTTTGTTCTTAAATATTCATCTGCTGAAATTGAATTCCGAAATCGCAGAAGGATATAGAAAAAATCTGAAATATATTTTCATATGATGTGAACATCAATTCATAAGGCATGGTCTAACACGGTAATTAAATTATACCAGAACCGGCTACTGCAATTGACATATGCCTCCACCGGGCCTCGACCCCGGGTTTTTGCAGACATAGGCTAGCGCGCTAACCACTTTCCTAAACTAGCCTTGAAATAATGTTAATATAACATGGGACTGAAGAAAGATTTAATCCGAAACACGAATTAATGCCTCGCCATGGATAAGCCTAGAGTTGTGAACACATCAAGGTTACTGTGCTAACTTATCGTCCTAGTTCATATGATGTGTATAAGATACATTCAGGTGAGCTGACAATCAGCTTATTTTCATACGACATTTTATTTGCTTAGTTATAGCAGTCAATAGTCTATCCTATATTTTCGAATGGGGAGAGGGGCTGGAAGAATATCATTAATCATAAGCAGCAGAAGTAGGAATTTGATAGCAAAAAGTAGGAGGAAAGCCTGCACTGTACCCTTACAACATTGATCCGGGGAAAGGGAAGTTTTGTTGATCAATAAACCGAAAAATGATGTATGAATATTTGTAATATGGTGCCACATTGTGATTTATCTTAGATTGTCTCAACCTATTTCGACGAGGATTGTCGAATCCAAACCACCATGCGGCCAACTTAGAATCGAGGGGTCGCCTGTCGGACAGTGATTTCACATTTTATCTCTGTAGCAAAATCGGTCAAATAAACGCTGTGACCTCATACTATACTTTATGTACTGATGTAGAGCATGGTAACTTTTCTCTGCTTGAAATAAGGCCTTAAAAGGAACTCACTCATAAAGAGAAGCAGAAAAAACACTAGGACCTCTTATTATTATATGTAGTGATGTAGTGTATACTAGCGTTTCTCTGCTGAAAACCAGTCCTAGCCCTAGTCAGGCTACCACGCTAAAATGAAACCCACTCACTCACTCTTCTTGATAGAAAATATTGAATTCAAAATTTCAATGGAGAGAGTTCACGCAGTATATTTCTGATAATATCAACTTATTTATGTACAGGTTAAAAGTTTTCTCCCATTAATTGAAAAACAAAATAAATAGAAACAATTGTTAAAATCTTACCTTTACGTTAACAAAGAGGTTTAAGAATAACGAAAATTTATATTTATATGTTGACGGCTTTCATTCCATCTTTTGGTCTTCAGGAAGTGTTTGTTACCTTCTACCACGGTTCCTATAAAAACATTTTCAAATCAGAGTGTTGTGAAAGTAACACCAATAACTATGGAGGCAATAAGAGTGGTCTTTGGAGGCCTCGGGGTCTAGCCCCAACCCGGAATTTTGTTGAGAGGCTGAGCACCCTTTGCAAAAATGTAGGAGACAATCACATTTCACTAATTGTAAAGCTTCTTGATATTTCAACGTCTTCAGCTTGTAGTCTAATCGTCTAAAAACAATCTAACAACTGACAAGTTACGATTGTCCTCTAATCTGCTCCTATTCTACATACACAGCCTCACGAAACCTGATTTTTATTAAAAACCATACAATTACAATATCTAAACACAAATAGGCTGAAAAGAAACAGGAAACTACACTTCCATCTCTGAGATGAAATTGTAGTTTCCTGTTTCTTTTCTGCCTATTGGTGTTTATTTATGCTCTACTACCATGTATTGAGCACTATGTTCTGAAAACCAATACACTGGCTTTACAATGATGAATATCTGTATCTTTTGCTCTTCAGCCCCCCCCCCCCCGAGTAGGTTTACGCCTGCGATGGTGGCAGGGATAGGACCAAAAAGACCAAGATGTCCTTATTTCCATGATGGTCCCCTCAGAGGGTTTGGTTACCGAGTTTGGTTGAAAGAATCTTTTTAGCATGACTTTGATGCCAAAATACAGAATAATGATACAAACATGGCCATCTCAATAATAACTATGGATATCATCTTCTTCTTTGTGAAGGTTTAAAAGGAAGGGCGATGTTTGAGCCTGTTAGGGGATTTATTCATGCCACTTACAAGACTCTATGATTCAGACCTTTTTATCAGTATTCAAACTGAAGTACATATCATTGAAACCCCCAAATAGTTGGACTTGATTGTTTTGAATCATACAAATAAAATGCCGTAAATTCCTATTTAGCCCCCCTTTAAATTAAGCCCCACCTAAATCTTTAATCATGCAAAACTAAACAAGGACGGGAAGTTAAGATCTTGGCCAAGTTGAATAGTTATCATTGCATCAAAGACACCAATATAAAGAAATCCTGCTGATAATTTAGGGTCCAGACCTCTATAATCTATGTTATATGCTACCCCCGTCACGTTACATTATGTTACATTAAGTTAAGTCATGTCATGTGTATGTATGTGTTAGTATGGTCACAGTATGAGTTACTATCTCTTTACATTCACTTCTGAAAGACTACGTTTCGCATGCCCAAAAAAAAGTGCTGTAAATAGGAATATTATTATTGGTATACGTTGAAGTTTTGATATAAGCTTGTGTGCTTGATCAGCTAGGAATACTAAGCTAGAACGGGCTAATTTTTTTGAAATTAGCTCGTTCTGGCTAATTTTAGCCCGTTTTGGCTAATAAAAAATTATTTTCTTAAAAATTTTGAAGCCCAAACGGGCTAAAACGTCGATTTCTTGGATTTCAAAGAACCGGGTCTCTATTTTGACGCGATATTTGAGTTCTACGCATCAAGAAACGGGAATTTATGTAAAAAAATTTTGGGGTTTCTCCGGCGGAAGTTTGAGAAAAATGCGACTTTAACTTTTGTCACGTTTTCTATTGTTCTTTCTGATGCGGTTAAGTCCGCGTAATGACGCCCGTGCCGTGCTGGAAGCTTCAGAAACAAGGCTTTTATGAGTGCAATTATAATTTAAACATTTTTGTAATTTACGTTGTATTGATAAACATCTTATTAGAAGACCTCATTATAGAAACGTACAAAGCTGGTGTTAAAGTCTGAATTTTCTATTTTTTCATTTCGCCGCACGGCACGGGCGTCATTACGCGGACTTCATCGCATCAGAAAGAACAATAGAAAACGTCACAAAAGTTAAAGTCGCATTTTTCTCAAACTTCCGCCGGAGAAACCCCCAAATTTTTTTACATAAATTCCCGTTTCTTGATGCGTAGAACTCAAATATAAGTTTTAGCCCATTTTGGCTTCAAAATTTACAAGAAAATAATTTTTTATTAGCCAAAACGGGCTAAAATTAGCCCGTTCTAGCTTAGTATCCCTAGCTGTTGATGTAGTCCTACTGTCTGTAACGATACCTAGAAATACCGGAGTATCACAATAACGACTGTCTACAAATGTTGTAGCAGCTCTTCTCTAATAAGCCCAACTTTAAGTAACCTTATTTCGATAAGCCCCCCCCCCCCAGGGATGTTTATTGAAGAATTTACATTGAGCAATCTACGTTTGAATGTGGTGAATTGGAAAAATACTTACTTGAAATTGTCGTTGCCATTATCGCGATTATTGCCTGACTTTCGGTTGCCGTTAGAATTGTTCTTTCGCGAGTTTTTCTGATCTGAAGAAAACAAGAAAATCTATAAACTTGATGTCATTGTCACAAATTAAATCGACTAAATCTATAAACACGTGTATTCCCACAAGTGGGTTAGCAAAATTCAGATGTACCTCCACCAGGTCTCGAGCCCATCTGAGGCCACCTTGCCCACAAAAGGCGAATGCACTTACCACTGTCTTAAGTAAGAAATATAAGTTACCCTGAAGCCTTCCGGCGTATCCAAGTCTAAGTATATCCACAGGAGAAGCATTGATTCATGCTTCAAAATTGGTCCTCCTTTAGAGCCATGTAATAATCACATATCATGTAGATAGAATTACTAAAAATAGGTAGAAAAAAAGCAATGTAACACAACTTTGATAGAAACACAACTTTGATAGAGCACACTCAGGTCTTTAGGACTCATGTCATCCTTAGAGTGTGAATTTCTGATTTTAGGAATCAGTAATCAGAAAGTCACACTCTGAGGAGGACAAAAGTCCGAAAGGCCTAAGTGTGATGTATTAAAGTTGTGTATCTTTGTTCATCGAAAAGTATCCGGCACAAAGCCTAGTATTGTGGACTTCCTTCGTTTGAATTGTGTTTCTTTGCCTCTTTTTTCTACCAATTGATAATTACATGAATTCAAAAGGTATGGTCATATGAACACGTGGGTGCATTATAATAGGACCAAAATAACATTGAAGTTGAAAAGATTTACAAGATATACCGGGTGGGCAAAAAAGTATACAAGCGATATATACCAATAAATCGGTACAACCGCTTAGCTCTGAATACTAATTAAAACATTTTCGTAAGGCTAACCTATAATTTCGTATTCCGCACAATCTCCTATAGGACAGGAACATACTATAGGTTAAAAGAGTTTTGATGATTACATCATCTTCAGGGAAGCATTTCTTAAAATGAATTAGGAACTACTTAAATACCAATTTAACAATAACACAGGGATTACAAATGAAAACACTAGAGGGGAATCTACTTAATACACACGTACTGTAACTCAACTAAATGAAGAGGATCGAGCTGAGATTATAAGAAAAGATCTCACAGTAACTGATTTGGAAAAGAGGATTAGGAATCTGGAGCCAACAGCACTATATATAACACCTTAGAAAATACAAGTAGCTATAATAAAAAATGAACAATATTAAGAAAATACAACAGGAAAGACGGAACGGTAGAACAGTAGAAGACAAAGAGCCTAACGTGGGAGCGCACGAATCTACAATCTAGCATCTTTCATCTGTAGTCTTAGTCTAGAATACATAGTCATTGCATGTAGTGTATTACATCTTGTGGTTTATGTAGTTTAGATCACCATTGTAGATGTAGTTTAGAACCTGCTATGTTTGGTTTGATGAAATGAAATAAAAATGATATTCCACCCAATGGTATATCACAGCATGAATAACAAAGGAATAAACTGTACAGATTTTAGTAAACATACTTTTAGTGAAATCTGGGAGCTCAGTGCCAGAGAAGGGAGGTGGTGACAAGTTGTGTAGACGCTCAAGGTTCTGAATGCGAGCACCAAAGTTGTAGGTGAAATCAGGCGTGCTGCCACTCAACTGCACCTGCGTCACCTGCAAAACATCATCTTACGTCATAACAAGTCTTTCGACGACACTCAACTCAATTGAGTATTCGATCAAACCCGCTTTAATCAACAATGTAGGAGGAGTTGTATTACAGTTTTATGGATACTACAGAGACTGCACGTTAGTCGAGAGAAGTTATTTCAACAGCAGAAATCGAATTGAATTGAAATGAACCCTAGCAACAGTGAGGTAACGATAATGCGTAGACCTAAAGGTAGAAATAGCTTTGAAATCTATATGATGGACCATGTTTAAGTTTTGCATCAATAACACAGGGAATATTTTGTTTTGCTTCGCACTTGAGTTCAGTAAATAAAACATTACTTAAAGCATCGTGCGAGATTCGAGCCTCGACCTTCCTTATTTCCTGCATAAAGAGGCAGTGAACCTAACCCGAGTGCCAGATCAGCATATTAATAATGCAATATAATCATTTGGGTATCATCTCTATGTCTTTTCATAGTCAACCATATACAAAGGCTCGTAGTTGAAATACAGTTCTTTGAGCAACTCATACCACGAGGGATTGATGATGTAACAGGGGTGTGAGGACGGGTTTGGAGTTTCGGAAATTTGGCGTTAATTTTTTTTGGTTTGTATTTCAGAAGATTTGAGTTAAGAGATGAGAAGTCAGACGAAACCCAAGGCCTGCAAGTTTATTCGAATAAAGCACTCGCAATAATGGAGACAAGCATTTAGTTGAATTGTCCTGCAAGATCAAGGGGTATCGATTAATGTCGGTTCTCACCTTTAATGGAACAGGTCCTTGTGGCTTGATAGCGTTACTTATTCCAGGTAGAGAAATATTAGCGGCACCAACGAGTGTCTGAAGAAGTTGCACTCCCCCCTGGAACGAAAATGGCCCAGAAATAGATAAGCGTTAAAGGGGTTTAGAAACCTTAATCTCATACTTCTTAGAAAGTCACCTCATACAAAATCTGCAGGGGGTTATCTAAAGTATTGCAATACTTCAAAAAATCTACCTCATAATCAGAGCAAACATTTAAGAATTCAGCCTGAAATTCAGTTTACTTGAAATTGTTTTAGAGAATCCTCATATATCAGACCTATAGCTAGGAAAAACGTGTAAAAGGCCAGGAACTTCACCCATAAACCGGAAAAACATTTCAAAAACCCATAACCCAGGTAGCATGTATACCAGGTCTCCTGATGGAGTTAGTACCTGTACCTTTGGGGTGACTAAAGCAGACGCAAGTTTCTAAGCTCTCTTCCTTTTTTGAATAAATAGGGCAGCCATTACCATAATGACTGCCCTACACACAAGGCTAAAAACACAACGCGCTTTGTTAGCTACACACCATTTCGAGGCTATAATCTAAATCATGCCGAGGCTATGATAAAGTGGGCCATCTATATTATCATCATCACGACTCACCTGTTGTTCAAGGAAGTAGAGCTCAGCTTTAGTTCTTTCTTCATTCGTTACGGGAATCCCATCGATGCAGATGAGGTTTGGTTGGCGAAACACCAGCATTGGCCGGTGCATCAGTCGCCGTGATACCTTAAAGTAGTGGAAGCGAAATTACCCAGACGTTTTGATAAAAAGATGCCAAAGTAGTGAGTGATATGGTGTGTTCAGTTAACAGCTTTTAGTAAAGTGAAATATAATTATAACTCACTAACATTTATAAGCATGTTACAAATAATTGCATAATTATCTAAAGAATGGAAAAAAGTTCATTAGCTACAATCTATGCAATTTTTTGTAACATGCATATAAACGTTAGTAGCCAAGTTTTGATCATATTTCACTTTATAGTTTAGATGAATTATGGATAATTGGAAACATGTCTAAAACTAAAAATCTTTGTTTTCATTTTGAATTTTCTGACTAAAGTGCTACTTCTTAGAAGTTTTAGAAAGTTTTTGGGAAACGAGTATTTCAGTCTTGCAGTAGTTTTCAATTTGAGAACCTCATTGGTGCAAATTGGTACAATAAACACGATAGGGCCTGCTATATTTAATGATGTACTGATGCTACCTTACTCCTGTTGGAAATAAGGCCCGTTATTGGCCAGGCAATTACTTATAAAATACAAAATGAACCGACCAGACCGACCAAACCGACACAGTTTCAACACCTAAGGTCTAAAAGCAGAACTTGAATGAGTTTACATTCTTTGATTTCAAGAAGCTTCTAGGTCTTTAGCTACAATCCCCGCCAAAAGTAGTTGGAGCACACTTCATTTCTCTACCAAATAACTACATTTTTAGCTTTCCGAGCCTTTTATTTCCAATCCAGCCCCCCTCCCCCCTCAAAACAATGTTGTTAATAAAAGGAACTTTATGAGACCACACCAAACACTAGCTGAATGTATTTGGGCTAGCTTTTGTTATCAGAAATAACATTGTAAAGGGGGGAGGGGAGGGGGCAAAATGTAGAAAAACTGCAAAATCATGCAAATGTTCGAAGACTTTTGGCGGGGATTGTAGTTTGGGTGATGTTTGAAAGATTTGGTTCATCTTGGGCTGGTCAGGCTGGTTTTGTGTTCAACCACTAGGCGCGTTAAACAGATGAAAGGCAAAAATAGTTCAAATTATGGCAGGTTTAAATAATTATGATAATTACCGGATTCCCAATGATTGATATCTCGATCAGATTGGAAAGACATTCGATCTTTTCAATTTCAGAACTTTCCTATAGAATAACAAATAAATCTGTTTAAATTGAAAGCTGAAAAACAAAACAATTTTCTTGACTATGGTGAAGATGCAAGTTCGAAGATATTAATCTTGAATTCTCATTAGATAAGAAATTGAAAAATGACAATTTGCGATTAACGATATTTCGTAATTAACCTTGAACATCTCATCGATGTTACCTGAATGATGTTCTTGGCTAAGTATGAAATATTGTAAATTGTTAATAGACATTGTGTAATTTCTTATTTAATTAGAACTCAAGATGAATATCTTCGGACTTGAATTTTTCTTGTTTTACCTTTAATAACTGTCAGCTAGAGCCAGATTTTAGAGAAGAAAAGTTAATAACATTAAATGAAGTTGCTTACAGTTCGTGTAAGCATGGGTATGGTAACAATATGAGTAAACGATAAAACAAGTGTATTGCATATCTTTTTTACAAACGAATTGTTGCCTTTCCTTATTAGATGCATGAATATCTCTAAAAGGCTGCAGAGCCACTTTTTACTATACAGAACCAGACTTAATAATATTTGTTGGGTATCAAAGTAAAGAGTTCAAGTAAAATGCTTATTGATTTGATGAATATCGTTTTAAGGCTGTGGGGTCACTTTTTGCTAAATTATCTACCATTTCATCCATTCTATCTATCAGATTCCACTTTAAATAATAAAAATTAAAATACAAAGTATCATATAAGAACATAACCACAAAAAACAACAAAACTTATCATTGTAAAGTGGAGTCTCTTATCTGGCCTATAACCAAACTTCGAGCTTGTATGCCTAGACAGTCCAATTAGATTCTTTAAGGCTATTAGGGTAAGTTCATACATTAGCAGTAATAACCTTGACAGGCTTTCGAGTTAAGCTTATATGCCAAAAAGATTATCCGTAATGGAAAGAAAATAATTTAGAACAAAATAGAGGTGTCAACTATAGAAGAGCTGTTGGATTTGTGTTATGATAGACAGAGCTATGAGAGACCCTTATGTTGCTGATTATGCATGGCAGAAGATAAAAGAATTCCAAGGTTTGCAAGGTGAAGTAGCCCTAAACTTGTGGAATGAGACAATTTATGAGAAAATCTTTGCTGTATAGAAACTAGAAGTAAAAAGGCTTATTAAGTGGATGAGTATCGCTCGAGGGAGCCACTTTTTCCTATACAGAAACCAGACTTAAATACATGCATCATTGTGTTTCTTAGTACTGTACCTGGCTGGGATCAAAGTAAAGAGTTGAAGAAAAAAGGCTTCACCTGTATCCGATTGAGGCCAACATAAAGTCTTTGCAGGTTTACCAACGAATTAAGGTTCGACAGATCTCTTAACCTTAAAAGAAATGGAATTCGCATCAATATAACTATATTTGAAGAGCATTTGTCGAATTTGCCCATTTACCAACATCGTTCCATATGGCCTTCGTGTTTAATGTCATTGGGGGTAAGGGAAATTACTAAGAAAAGAACCATAGAAATTAATGAAAACAACATTAACAAACACTATACGAAACTGGAAACAAAACGATTAAAGAAGACAAAGGTTTTGTGCTGCGAGACCAATATTAAGTAGGTCCTTGTTTAGGTGTACCCCCTTGTAACCCTGTGTTTCATACATCAGGTTTTTAAGTAGGTCCCCAATCATTGTTAGCATAGTTTACTGAAGAAGATTCTAGCGAAACGTTTGGAGAATGCTTTATTTTTGAATTAATCTCTATGATGGAAAAATAGAAAAGGATGATTTAAATACTGTTGAACATACCGATTTTCCTCCACATGTAGCTCCGTAATCTTCCACTGGTTAACAAACGAATACTCAGAAAACGCCTATAGAATGAACGAAGATACCCTTCAAAAATTAATTATCTTTTTACCCCATGTTTCTAATTGAAATTCAGCACTTTTAAGGAGGGAGGCTGATAAGAGGAAGGCGGTTATAACTTATGTAAAAAGACACAATCAGCACTATATTTACATGTGCATCATTAAGTTTAAAGAATCTAAATTATTCATATCCATACTCAAAGATTTGGGACTTGACAGGGTTTTGATGGCGAAAAGTGAAGGTAGGACATTAATTTGTCCTAAGTTATGCTCAGCGGTCATATCCGTTTAAAATCCCCAATCTTTACGTCATTGATTTTCGATGATATCACAGTGATGTGAAAATTCAAATATGGACTAAATTCTACTTGACGAATCAATCCCAGAAGTCAAAAATTGTATATCTCTTAAATCTGAATCTCATCAAATTCAAAAATAGCAAGTGCTAGATATAACGTTGGATTATTGACGATAGTTCATGAACGAACACTAATATATCTGAAAAGAACCATGAAATCGTACCTTAATCTTATTCTTGTCTAGAACCAGTTCTCTAAGTTCTGTTGATCCTTCTAGTCCGTCGACTTTAGAGATATCGTTCCCTAAAAAGGGATTTTAAGACAATGACAAATAATCACTATTAACAGACTTTGATCGTTACGCAATTTACCACTTCATACTTTGCGTTTGACACTCATAAGATTGGTAGGCCACTTTGGGCCCTGTACACACGATACCGTTTTCATTCAGTGCCGTCTTCATTCTGACCTCGGAAACAGACTATGTTCAAACAGCTACGTCTGAGATCCAAGCAAACCAACCGCTTTTGCGTTCTCATACCAAAACGGTCTGGAGGTGAAATACACTGTTTTGCTTTTGAGCTCGGGTGAACGCATGAAAACGCAGCCAAGTAATTGTAAAACCGGTCTATTCACTTGATAAACAATAGAACCTGCAGCAGAAATGGAGTGAAGCATTTTTGTATAAACGGAGAGCAAAAGTGAAAAATGTGTTGCGTGAACTCCGTTGTGCTTATTGTGTCCGTTGTGCAGTGAAAACGGCATTGCTTGAACAAAGCCTCGATCTTTAAGTATGTGGATTTTTCATTTTTCTGCCTCCATTCATTTATGTCTCTGCATACCTATCTATTTCTTGAATTTAATATTAACGAATTTAGGTGTATTTTCGTCATCGAAGGTTTTCTTCCGACATTTCATGACATTGTAAATAGATTTACATAGTTTCACGTTGCAAAAATAATCATACATACTGTAGGGAGGTGATAGTATGGAAACGCCTCGCCTAAATCTACGACTGCAAAAATACAAAACGAGGCTTAATAATCTTCAGGTAAAGCACGTTTGTTTACACTTTCTTATTTTGGTCACGTTTAGCTTTTGTTTTTCGCGCGGAAATGCTTTTAAGAAATTGCACAGCCTCGTTTTGCATTTTTGCTGTTGTAAAGTAAGGCCAATCGTTTCCATACTTTGCCACCCTACATTACAAGCGTATCATTATCAAAATAATTGTGAAAATTTACTGCCAGCTACCGATGCTATGATGTATAATAATAATCTTTGGGTGTGAAGGAAAAGGCCTGATAAACAGGTGGATTTACTTTGAAAATTATTTTGTCAGGCTTTAAAGTCTGAATAATGTTCACAGATGATTATTTCCTTACTTTAACCAGTTTTTCTAGGAACAACAGTCATGAAATACCTTGCAGGAATAACGACTTGAGGTTCCTTAGCCGTCCAAGCTGAAGAGCAGCCATGTTGCTGATGCCATTGAATCTATGAGAATAAGGTGGATATAAATGACGTCGTCAAGAAGCTTTGCAACAACCTAATTTTCACAGCAGAACTTCGAAGAAGTATGCAGCCTACATTTTCTGTTTCAGTTTGCAATATTGGAGACATCAACAAGACATCAGAGCCCACTCTTAAAACATATCCCGGACAATAACCAACACTAACACAAATTAGATCCTAGGATAAAATTTTATTATTTATAGAGTAATTAACCAGCCTTAATTAAATAACTAAATCTAACTAGTAAAATTGCAGGAAAAATTGGGCGTGCAATCCATTGGCCCGATTTTGCCTGCGATTACTCTACAGCTTGTTACGGTCGGCGATTGAAACTGAAATAGCCATCCGGCCAATGCACCTGTCCGACAGAAAGACTGCCAGAAACAAGAAAATACTAAACACATCATATACTCAAAAAACCCATAAAAAGAGGGACAGGGTGGAGGGGAGAAAAAATTCTAACCTAACCATTAAATCAGTCCTTTCACTATCGAGGCTACTGTGCCTAAAGAATTTTAAAATGAAAGACATCACTAATGCCTCACCTCACAGAGGTACATATGACGTCTCCAAATCTCAGGCTGCCATATTTCTGTACGATGACATGAAGAACATTGATCATGAATACCTCTACAGACAGCATAGCAGTGCAGTTTTCTGGGTCGCCCGGTCTTATTGAAAATTATTTCCCCACATATATTTGGAACTCAAAGGAAAGCATCAGTGAGTACATGAAATTAATCATCCTCCCCAGGGGCTGCATCATATCAACAAAGTCACTCACCCTAAATGCAAAACCTCGAGTTTATCTAGCACAGGAGCATTTACTTCTGCTTTGACAAGGGTATCAGCTAGCCCCCTGTTTTGCGGAGGACTTGTGATTGCATTGCATGCTCGAGGCTTTTGGACTATGCACTCGACGTGGTTGAAATTCAGGCATAAAACCTGGAAATGGAATAAATCAAAATAATCTGAAGCAGACAAAAATAAAGAAACGTAAAACGCATAAATTATAAGCTCTCCAGTTCGAAAAACTTGCACAAAAGATATAACAATGGGTTTCAAAAGCACAACCTTCTTCAAACCATGGCATGAATTACAACAAAGAGAAAAAATTCGAGTCAGTCAAAACGGAGTTCATTCTTCGTTTCAGTTGACCTCTATTGTTTATTGGTTGTTTCTAACTATACTAATAATTCATCTCCCTTCCGATTGGCCAATTTCGATCCACATCTGTGTATGATAATTCGTTAGGTTTAATTTCCGTTACCTTTCTGGCGTAGAACTCCGATGAGTGTCAGAAGCAAAGCTCTGGTATCATTATTTCCACTCTTTTGGATTTTTTTCACTACTCTGATATTCTGTACCAGGCCAAAAAGGACGATTTTTGCTCCGTTTTCATCCAAATACAGAAGCACGCAAAGGCCTTTACTGTGTGAATATATGAGAATTAAAACATAGTAAATTGAGTTTGAAATCTAAAACTTGGACTTGAAAATAGAGCATACCTGCAGATTGGTGAGATAAACAAGTCCACCAAAAGACGTCAGATTGTTGTGCTCAAGATTCACGCTGAAAGCATTGAGACATCATATGAGTTTGAATTCAAAACCAAACAAGTGGATAGAATACGTCAATAAAATAGCTGAAACAAGGAAAATGAATGCAACCTTTACCACTATCATTAAATGTCTAAAGGGCCAAAATATTTGAAGAAATTTGAAAAAGTAGAGAGAGAGGCTAAACGCAAGAATATGAATGCATGAACTTATCTTAAAACGAAGTGTATATCTTGGTTTTACCTAAGACAGTGATCGATACATGTTGCATAATATATGTTGTGGAGCAAAGTCTGCATCTCGACGGTCCTGTTTCCTGGTTTTGTACTAATCAGTTGAATTAGTAAAATTCCTTATGAATGGGAAACCACAAAGCAGGCCCGTTGAGATGCGGAGCTTAGTCTCTTGAATCTTTTCTCCACAACATGTGAACTTATCCTATTTGCATATTATACATTAAAGCAATGCCCTTTAGTTGTTATTTCATTGTTCTGTTTAAATATCTTCGTCGAATGTTGTAATTACCCTGCTTGTCTCAACGAATTGAACTAAACTAATCCACGTCACTACACATAATGAGATAGAAAAAGGTAAACATAGGGAAACAATGACACCCACAATTCAAATTGGCCGCTTTCTCTCCTACTAACAGGCTATACGGAAACTATTTTAGTCTTTACTTGGTACAGAGCCTGAGTATGGCGAGAATAATCGTAAATATAGCAAAACATGGTAACTACTAAAGCTCTGCATCTGACACTCATCAGATTAGTACGTCAAAAAGTGAACGAATAAGAAATATACCTGGTGAGGTAACTGAAAGAGTCTCCATGACCAAGATCTATGTTTCTTAGGCCCAAATTAGGAAGATCAAGCTCACACACTTCTACAAAGTTGGAATGGCCGAGCTTTTCAGCAACAAAGTCTTGTGTTAGCCTGAAACAGAACAAAATGCACATGAGGTTTTTATAGGAATCTAAATGCAATACGAAACAGTGTTTTACATTGGTGAAGCGTTCGTGAAAAAGAGTCAACATTGTAAGTATGAAAACTCCAGTTGGAAAACTACATATTCTAAACACTCTGAACAGATTCTAGATGGGCTTGAACAAAACGTGGCCTAGATTAAGTTCTCACTTTTAAGAAATGAACATACAACAAACTGCGTCCTGCTTGTACCTTGACAGCAATTTTTCTATTACGATTATTTTTGCTATTATAAACACTGCATGAACTTTGAAAGAGAAGATCTCTTAATTGTTTACAGTTAACATTCCCTTCTGTTCTCTTGCGTATTGATACAAATTGGTCATAAAACAAGCCCTTTTGTGTAGGAAACTGGACAGCCCGATTTGATAATTTGAGTTCATTATTAAGGGAAACTTTCTGTAACCTTTTTGGCCTACCACTGTAACCTACCTCCCACAGCTTCGCGCATACACAGTTATTTCCTCCTGTCCTTTGCGCATAAGTTGACGATTTATGGGAGTTTTTGACCCAGGTGACCGAATTGACCGAGTTGAAATTTTACCGACCCTTACAGTCAATCCTGTGTTCACTTCATTATTCAATTGCATGGACATACTTCGAATCCAGTTGTAAAAACCTACTCGGGGTCGAAGTTTCATTCATTCTTGAGCAAATTAAGATGAAATCTCAAGAAGTTAATCTCCATGGTTTTCAAAAAATGAATTTTCATGTAATCGCAATTTCAAACGCTTATGATGCCTGCACACGATATGAAATTTCGGCATCGAAATGGCCCCAGGGTTGAAAATTTACCGCAAACTCTTCCACATCCAGGGTGGAAAATTACCTTGTCATCGCAGATTTACTTCAACTCGGTCAGCTAGTTTGAAATTCAACCCTGGGGTTGAAAACTCCCATGTAATCAGCCCCTAATCACAAATATTCAGTAGAGTACTTCTTTGATAACGTTTGCCGTATGTGAACGAAGTACTTTAACTATCTTCGTAATGATATTAGAACATTTAAGAACAAACAAAGGAAGTGTAAATCAAACAATAATAAAAAGACGGTTATAGACTGAATCCCCAAAATTTGCAGGCCATCGGTTTCCTTCTCAGTAAAATTGATTGAAAAAAATTGAGGAATCAGTTTATAAACAAGTGTGATTTTGTATTACAGTTTTGAAATACAGTTATGAAACTACCTATACATAGTAGAACGAAAACAGGTTTACTGAATTGTTTATTTTGAATTAGTATCTTACTATTTTACTATTTCATAATCAGGCTCTCGTATTGTCATTAGATACAAAATAAATAAATAATGCGACGTACGGCAATAGCTGTAGTAATATGACAAATATTTCAATTATAAGAAGCTAGATAGCTGGATTATGAATCATCAATACATTTCATAATCCGGCTATTTAGCTTAATATAACTGAAATATTTGTCATTACATATAGTCTAGATTTTAGCACACGGGACCTAATAAAGTCGTTAGCTGCAAAGGCAAGTGGCTATCATTTGAAATCTACCCAGCCTTTCTGATTAATATGACGTAAGATTGAAACATCGAAAAAGACGTCACAAACAAAATTCGCAGGATATATGTATTAATCAGGGAATTCGCTTAAATCAATCAGTCGAGAACATTCATTGAGCAGCTCAGAAGGCTTCACCAGACATCAGGCTATTAGAGGAAGAAAGCCTCGCTATAAAAAAGGTTAAATTGAAAGCAATAGAGAGATGAGATGAATCAATCTTTTTAGAAAAATGATAGATTGTCTCCATTACCGAAAGAAGAAAGTGCAACGAAGAGGATACAAAAACAAGAGCTGATGAAAAAGAAGAATGTGGGAGAAAGAAGAAAAGAGAAGAAAGACATCAAAGAGAAAGATTAAAGGGAAACGTAAAGGTTGGAAAAGCAAGATAGCGGTAAGTACCAAATCTTAAGATATATTGAAACAGACAGAGAAAGCAGATCGAAGGAAGAAAATAGGATGAAAGGTATAACATGAAGGCATTAACATAAGCAAACACGACAATGGAAGAATAAAGGTCAAACAAATGAAAGGGATGTACAAGAGTGAGGAGGAGATCCAAGGAGGAGCAGGATAAAAAAGAAAGTAGAAAAAGAAAGAAGATACCTATGAAATATTTAATAAAGAATCAGAAAACAAGAGAATTAACGAAAGAAGGTAAGGAGACTAAAAGAATTAAGGCAGGTACTAGAATGACTAGGCAGAAGTAAATAAAACAAGGCTGGTAGTTTGATAGATGAAATAAGAGAGTAATACTAAGTAAGGTAAAGTAATACAAAGATAAAGTAAGAGAAAGTAATTCAGAGTAAGATAAAGTAAGTCAAAGTAAGATAAAGTAAGATAAAGTAATTCAAAGTAAGATAAAGTAAGATAAAGTAAAACAAAGTAAGATAAAGTAAGAAAAAGTAAGCCAAAGTAAGAAAAAGTAAGATGAAGTAAGATAAAGTAAGAGATGAAAGTATAACAAGAGTAAGACAAGGCTTGATGACAAAAGAAAAAGAGGCATCCAAAAGACAAAGGCGGATAGGCCTACAAGATAAGTATTTCATATATGGTGATTACCTTCCACCGAATGTGTCCTTTGCCAAACCCTCTTCTAACTGATCCTAAAATGTGAAAGTCAACATAATTTGAATCTGGAGATAAGTATACATGTATGCAGGAAGGGTAATACAGTAAAACCCACATTAAAAACCACTTCTCTTAAGAACATTGATAACTTTGTCCTGAAGTATCAAATCTGTATTGAAATTATATGAGCGCTTGAAATGCATAACCATGTCACATTAGGCCATCCATCCTTATAAAAATCTGTTAAAATTTCCCTAATACATAGAAACCGGTAAGGCTAACGCTGATATAGAGTGGTTCTTATATGCAGGGTTCGGTTTACCTTGCTTGGGAGCATATTTGTATTACGCCTTAACAGAAGTTGGATCCGTCATCTATTACAGAACCTTTATTCAAATAAAACTATGTTATAGCAAAGTTTCGACTTACCACAGGTATACCATCGAACGCTCTTAATGATGGCAAGTGAAATAGTGTGAACAATCTGTAATCAGAAGACTCTTTGACCATAGGGTTTCCAACCAGATCAAGAATTCGCAAATTTACAATGCCCTAGTAGAACAACAATAATCATTGGCATCTTTATGATCATGAAGGGCCAATTTACCTAGATCTATAAAATTTCAAAAGATAAAGTAACATCTAACTGCAGATTAAAAAGTTTTCATAAAAATATCTTCTTCAGTTTAACTTTTTCGAAAGAGTTTTGATACATTTGGAGTGCATTTTGATACATTTGGAGTGCATTTTGATACATTTGGAGTGCATTTTGATACATTTAGAGTGCATTTTGATACATTAGGAGTGCATTTTGATACATTTGGAGTGCATTTTGATACATTTGGAGTGCATTTTGATACATTTGGAGTGCATTTTGATACATTTGGAGTGCATTTTGATACATTTTGATACAATGACAATTCAGAGCTTTTTTCGGCCTAATCTTTATTAAAAAGAGAAGTAGGTCTTGAGTATTTGCTTCAATTTACCTTCAAAGAATGTAACCGACCAACCAGTGGAAAGATCGTAGGTCACGTGATAAGTAAAAACAGACAACCAAGCAGGATCAATAAGCATTTCAATAAAAGCTCAATTCACCTTTAAGTTGAATATTTCTCTCATGTTTGTCACATGGTTGTTTCCGATGTACAGCTCCGTCAAAGATGTTGCTTTCTGCAAATAAAACATAGAACGTGGCATCTAATGAGAATTTCATGAAAAATAATACAATTTGTTATTTTGATTTCTATCATTTTTATATGACACAAGATATATTATGATTGTGTCATAAGACTTACGGTAAAAGATTAGCAATTAACGATCAAGACGATTTTTCTATTTATTATAGAATGTTTGCGTAGTTATTAATTTCTATATCATAAGTAATTGGTGCATAATATCATTAAGTCAAGAGGTAATCTGTATCATACTTTATTTCTGTATCATTAGTGTATTGCAGCATTCAATATTTCAAACCAAGAGGTAGTCACGATATTTCTATTTCTGTATCATACTTTTATTTCTGTATCATTAGTGTAATGCAGCATTTAATGTTTCAAACCAAGAGGTAGTCATGATATATCTTTTTCTTTATCATACTTTTATTTATGTATCATTACATATATTGAATAGCAAAAATGTAATCCATATTGTTGATATATTGATAATATGACATATGATGTTCATTAATGTTATTAATTTGACAAACCTAAAAATTTTAGAGATTGTCAATTCGTTCATGATATAGTTAATAATATTCTTATGTGATGAATAATATATCATATTCTTTATTTGAAGTAGGATTTTCAGTAATGATGTATGAATCAAACAAACCTGTTAGCTTTTAGATGAATGATAATATGATTACTTAATGATATATTTACGTGTTGATCAGGATATTTTATATGATATGACATATGGTATGCGATATTCAGTAACGATATAAAAACTAAAGAAAACTGTAAACTTTAAGATGAGTAATGTTATTGTTACTTGATGATATATTAATGTGGTGAGTATGATATATGATATTTTTCATGAAATATATGATATACAATTTTCAGCAATGTATAAGAATTAGATGAACCTACAGTATGAGCTTTTGAGATGAGTTATGACATTGTTAATAGTATTCTTATGTGATGAATAGTATATTATATTTTCCATATGATATAGGTTATTCAAAACGATATATAAATTAAACGAACCTGTAAGTTTTTGAGATGAGTAATGATATTGTTTCTTAATGATACATTTATGCAATGAATATGATATATATGATGTTTTTCATTAAATACATGATACATAATATCAGGTAATAATATATAAATTAAACGAACCTGTAAGTTTTTGAGATGAGTAATGTTATTGTTACTTAATGATATATCTATGCAATTAGGATAAATTATATTTTCCATATAATATATGACATATGATAATGAGTAATAATACATGAATTAAACAAACATGTGAACTTTTAGATGAGTAATAATATTGTTACTTAATGATATATTCATGTGGTGATTATGATGTATAATATTATTCATATGATATATGGTATATGATATTCAATAATATTGAATGAATTAAACGAACCTGTTAGCTTTTAGATGAATATTGATATTATTACTTAAAAATATATTTACTTCATTATCGTATATTATATTTTTCAAAAGATTTGTATGATCTATGATATTTAGTAATGACAAAAATTAAACAAACCTGTAAACTTTTGAGATGAGTAATGTTATTGTTTTCTAGTGAGAGATTCTTTAGTTCAACCAGCTTGTCAAAATTTGTGCCATCGATTGTCAAAAGGTTGTTGTTGCTGAGACTCAAGCTCTCCAGTCTTAGAAGATGATCGATACCTAGAAACAGAGTCCAAAAAAGTCTTAAACCTTCCTCCGGCTAAGATTTCCAATAAAAAATCCTCTTTCTCACTTTATAGGTTAGGTTATATACTAGGAAGGGTTATTTGTTATTTTGATACAGAGAAACTTTATTTTTACAAAGTAACCCTAAAAGCATCAAAAAGACTTCAATAAAGCAAAACTTTACCACTTTACAATACTATTAAACGACACTTTCATACCGCTTAATTGGCTATGTATATTTGAATCAATCCTCAATTTCTTAGTTTTTTCTTAACCTTTCTCCAGTCAATTACCAAGCGACCATAATGTTTTCCTGATTCTGCCTAGAAATATTCAACGATCTTAATTCTGACAAAGGTTCTTACGTAATGGGGCTCAATAAGAACATATTAGGCCTCGGGGGGGGGGGGTATCTTAACAAAGATATGGTAGCGGGGATGTGCCATTTTAGGGGTACCTTTTTAAAATCAAACACGGAATTATGGGTGTACATTTTCACTTAATAGTCGGTTGTACCCGGAATTATGGGTATGATTTTTGAGGAAAAATAAAGACAAGAGAAATGTGGTGATCGTAGACCAACCCGAAAAAGAAGAATGACACATCATTTACACTGATGAGTGGTGTGAGACTTCTATTTAGAAATATTTTGACATATTCAGATACAATTATGGGGTGCTACTGAAATTTTGTTTCTTTTACATATTCTGTGACACGGAATTATGGGTCCCCTTTTCACTTTTAAAAATAGCACATCCCTATCACTTAACCCCCTATAAAGGTAACCCCCCCCCCCCGAGTATTAGGCCTTAGGTTCTTATATATAGGTGGTTCTTATGCGCAGGTTTCACTGTATACAAGCATTTGCAGTTCATGACTTATGTGGCAATGAAATAAGAAAACTTTACATTAGATATAATGCCTGATATTTCCAAAGAAAGTGCTCGTAAACGATCTTATGAAAAGTGATCTTATGTGAAGAGGGAAAGTCATCAAAAGTACATCTAAACTCTCACCTTCTAACTTTGAAATACAGTTTCCAACAAGAGATAATTCTTCTATCTTAGGACAATTCTCTAAGCCCTAGGAATAATACAGAGTGTTAACAGAGTGTCATAAAGCGATTCTAACAACAATACGGACATCCTGTGTAGTCAATATATTTCATCTCTTTCTAATTTCCAACTTTCTAATTTCAATACATTTCATTTCTTTCTAATAAAGAATAAAGAATTCGCGTCTGACAGATATTTTCAATCTGTAACTTATTTCACACATTTTATGATCCCTGTAAACTGTGTGCTTTTGCATTCTAATTCAAATTGATTCAAATTACTAACTAATTCAAACAAACTTAGATTAGTATCTTTTCTTAGTCTTGGCTATTTAGCTTATTCTAATTGGAATATTTGTTATATGATACAGCAATAGATAAACTTCGAATTTTTATAACGGACTTTTAATCCAATTGGTTGAAAAATTATCCACCTATCTATGTATTCAACTTTGGACTGTAATCTTTATTACAGCTTGTATTAGGTTATTTTCATAGCGGTAATATCTTTTATTAATTTCCTTGTTATAACGGCCCAGGTAGATAAGCTTTGCTTTTTCTAGGTCGTATTGGGTCGTTATATAAATGTTGATTCCTATGAATAAAGTTTGAATTCAGTTTAATTGAATTGCATATGAATGGTCAGAATACCCTAAGTAAGGGTGTTCCGATTAGGAATGACTTTATTGTCATTATTATCATTTCATGTTATAAAAATAAGAACATTTTATTTATACATGAAAGTCCCTTCAGTTGCAATACATGAATTCATAAATTGTCTTTGGATGGTATAGAGCTTCAGTATAGCCAGAAATATCGGAAACATGTGTTCTTTTCGCTATGTTTCCGATATTTCTGGCGATACTGAAATTCATAAATTGGAATGAAAATATAGATACAATAGAGTTTTTTTAACGATACAACAACTGTTCTTCTAAATAGCGATGATCAAATGAGTAAATTAGATAATTTAGGTGAAATCTGATCAAGTTTAAATACATCAATAAAGCAATAGTCGTAAATGAAAACCCCCCAGGGTGTGACTGATCTTTTAGACCTACCTCTATTTTGGTGATATCATTATTGTTAAATGACACAAATCGAAGATTTTCCAAGTTTTCCAAGTTAGAAATTTTGCTCAAATGTTGGCCATCAAGTTGTAAACAGGTTACCTATAAACGAAATATTGTAAAGAAATGATAAGTTAGTGATGCATGAAATACGCAAGCAGAATAAAGCAACTAGGAATAGTCCTGAGCAACAAGGTGGAAATATGTTCTCGACCAATCAGAGTATTTGTTTGATAATAATTTGTCCAATCAAATCGTCGAAAAGATAATAGATTTCCAGCATTCAACACCTCAAATACCTTGAAAATGGTGGAGCTTCGTGAAAGCTGTGGTTAAAGTATTCGATACCATTATTTTGTTTCAAATCTATGATTATTTCTCAAAAGTTTCGCTTCCGAGGTTAATATTTTACGTAGTTGCCGTAAAACTCTACTCGATAACTTACTCAAAAAACAATCATTATTTTGAATTGGTAATATGGCATAAAAAATAATATCTTAGTTTTTGAATTTTTGAATTGGTCTATATCAGAACTATGACACTAATTTACCAAAGAATGTGAATTACATAACAGATAAGACGAGACTAAAGCATGCTTTAAGACGTTTCGATGATGATATCTTCATGGGTTTATTTTCAATTTCATTGTACAATTTTATAACTATGACTGTGGATGCAACACTTTGTAGACAGAAGAAGTTTATTTTCCCTACAAGGACTCATTAGATAATTATCTATTTGTTGTTTATAATAGACACCAGGATGGCTGGTTATTCCTGCATTTATTATTCACCTCCATTCTGATTAGCTAATTTCTATTCAAATCTTGATATAACCACTTTTAAGATTTAATTTTCGTTCTCTTTCTGACCTACTACACTTTAGTAGTTATTATGTTTAATTTGCAATTCGTTAGTTTCCATTTTCATTCTCTTTCTGACGTACTATTCTGATTAGTGCCACACGCAAAGCTTTAGTAGTCATTATGTTTTGCAATGTTTTAAGTACGTTCAATTCCTAACCTTAAAAAACCACTTTTTGTCATCTTCATACAACTTCATCGGTTTATTTTGACTCTTGCTCATTAGTATTGCTGGTGTCGATTCTAGACTCAGCGTTCTCGGCTTCTCGTTGTCAGTCCGTGAATGTGCTAGTATTGTGATGTAAGCGATTCTAGAGCACGCTGCCATGCGAACCGCCATCGCAGTTTCCTCCTCCGTCACACTCTCATTGTCCATTTGTATCAGGTTACGCAGTCTTCCAATGCATCGCATTCGCAGTGTTTCTCCCTAAAAATATATTTTCATTATTTGAAATGAAAGCAGAAAATGAGAAAATACATGACAAAAAGCAATGAGACAATACTTTGAAGATTCGACTCAACATAAATATTCACAGATATCCTTAGGTGTATCACGTAAATCCATAAGGTAAGGTCTGACACAGGGGAATATATTCTCATGATTTCATTTCATTTCATTTTGAATTCTTTAGGCATGGTAGCCACGATAGTCAAGGGACTGATTTAAAGTGTACCGGGCAAGTGAATATCGAACTAAGAAAAGTTTACATATCAAGAATCTTAATAACAAAATTTTCTGATTAAAAACAAATCAAAGTTACGTTTATCATGATATGATAGAAAGAATCAGCTGTCGGTGTTGGCATTGTTAACGTGTTTTTGAATTTTTTTCGATTTTGAAGATTTGCATGATTTAAATGTAGCCAGAAGATCATTCCGTAATTTAGTAGCTTAAGTGGGCTTCACAATTATAACATGCCTCCAACAGGTATTGGGGCCGGGACCTTGCCTACTAAATGACCATAAGTTAGCGCAGTAGCTTTCTAGTGTATCAATTCCAGGCCTATCCATATAGTGGAGCCAATCATGTCTAGTATCAAATCCTTCTCCAGAGCCATGAATAAAATTACGAGAACTCATAAAGAAATAAAATATATCAGATTTCATTTACTTTGAGCCAAGGGTTGTGCTTGAGATTCAGTGACTTCACCGCAGGAAGATATTTCCTGATCAATCCAACTTCTTCACGAGTATAATGAAGTCTGTTCCAGTTAACATCAAAGAATGTCAGATGAATACATCCCTACAATTGAAATCATCAAGAATACATAAACACTAAAGCATTTCGTCGAATGTGCTTTCGGTGGGTAGAATTAGTCGACTTTCCCACTACTGAACACATCTCAAATGTGCTGATGGTATATCCCCCATACTGACGGTACATCTCAAAGCACTGTGCACCCTCCAATGTATTGATAGTATCCCTCCACAGAACTGAACAGCCTTCAATGTACTGATAGTATCCCTCCACAGAACTGAACAGCCTTCAATGTATTGATAGTATCCCTCCACAGTATTGAGCAGCCTTCAATGTCTTGATAGTATCCCTCCATAGAACTGAACAGCCTTCAATGTACTGATAGTATCCCTCCACAGTACTGAACAGCCTTCAATATACTGATAGTATCCCTCCACAGTACTGAACAGCCTTCAATGTATTGATAGTTTCCCTCCACAATATTGAGCAGCCTTCAATGTACTGATAGTATCCCTCAACAGTACTGAACAGCCTTCAATGAATTGATAGTATCCCTCCACAGAACTGAACAGCCTTCAATATACTGATAGTATCCCTCCACAGTACTGAACAGCCTTCAATGTACTGATAGTATCCCTCCACTGTACTGAACAGCCTTCAATGTATTGATAGTATCCCTCCACAGAACTGAACAGCCTTCAATGTACTGATAGTATCCCTCCACAGAACTGAACAGCCTTCAATATACTGATAGTATCCCTCCACAGTACTGAACAGCCTTCAATGTATTGATAGTATCCCTCCACAGTACTGAACAGCCTTCAATGTATTGATAGTATCCCTCCACAGTACTGACCCTCCAATGTACTGATAGTATCCTCCACAGTACTGAACAGCCTTCAATGTACTGATAGTATCCCTCCACAGTACTGAACAGCCTCCAATGTACTGATAGTATCCCTCCACAGTACTGAACAGCATTCAATGTACTGATAGTATCCTCCACAGTACTGAACAGCCTTCAATGAACTGATAGTATCCTCCACAGTACTGAACAGCCTCCAATGTACTGATAGTATCCTCCACAGTACTGAACAGCCTTCAATGTACTGATAGTATCCCTCCACAGTACTGAACAGCCTCAAATGAACTGATAGTATCCCTCCACTGTACTGAACAGCCTTCAATGTATTGATAGTATCCCTCCACAGAACTGAACAGCCTTCAATGTACTGATAGTATCCCTCCACAGAACTGAACAGCCTTCAATGTACTGATAGTATCCCTCCACAGAACTGAACAGCCTTCAATGTATTGATAGTATCCCTCCACAGTATTGAGCAGCCTTCAATGTCTTGATAGTATCCCTCCATCGAACTGAACAGCCTTCAATGTACTGATAGTATCCCTCCACAGTACTGAACAGCCTTCAATATACTGATAGTATCCCTCCACAGTACTGAACAGCCTTCAATATATTGATAGTTTCCCTCCACAGAATTGAGCAGCCTTCAATGTACTGATAGTATCCCTCCACAGTACTGAACAGCCTTCAATGAATTGATAGTATCCCTCCACAGAACTGAACAGCCTTCAATATACTGATAGTATTCCTCCACAGTACTGAACATCCTTCAATGTACTGATAGTATCCCTCCACTGTACTGAACAGCCTTCAATGTATTGATAGTATCCCTCCACAGAACTGAACAGCCTTCAATGTACTGATAGTATCCCTCCACAGAACTGAACAGCCTTCAATATACTGATAGTATCCCTCCACAGTACTGAACAGCCTTCAATGTATTGATAGTATCCCTCCACAGTACTGAACAGCCTTCAATGTATTGATAGTATCCCTCCACAGTACTGACCCTCCAATGTACTGATAGTATCCTCCACAGTACTGAACAGCCTTCAATGTACTGATAGTATCCCTCCACAGTACTGAACAGCCTCCAATGTACTGATAGTATCCCTCCACAGTACTGAACAGCATTCAATGTATTGATAGTATCCCTCCACAGTACTGAACAGCCTTCAATGTATTGATAGTATCCCTCCACAGTACTGACCCTCCAATGTACTGATAGTATCCTCCACAGTACTGAACAGCCTTCAATGTACTGATAGTATCCCTCCACAGTACTGAACAGCCTCAAATGAACTGATAGTATCCCTCCACTGTACTGAACAGCCTTCAATGTATTGATAGTATCCCTCCACAGAACTGAACAGCCTTCAATGTACTGATAGTATCCCTCCACAGAACTGAACAGCCTTCAATGTACTGATAGTATCCCTCCACAGAACTGAACAGCCTTCAATGTATTGATAGTATCCCTCCACAGTACTGAACAGCCTTCAATGTATTGATAGTATCCCTCCACAGTATTGAGCAGCCTTCAATGTCTTGATAGTATCCCTCCATCGAACTGAACAGCCTTCAATGTACTGATAGTATCCCTCCACAGTACTGAACAGCCTTCAATATACTGATAGTATCCCTCCACAGTACTGAACAGCCTTCAATATATTGATAGTTTCCCTCCACAGAATTGAGCAGCCTTCAATGTACTGATAGTTTCCCTCCACAGTACTGAACAGCCTTCAATGAATTGATAGTATCCCTCCACAGAACTGAACAGCCTTCAATATACTGATAGTATTCCTCCACAGTACTGAACATCCTTCAATGTACTGATAGTATCCCTCCACAGTACTGAACAGCCTTCAATGAATTGATAGTATCCCTCCACAGAACTGAACAGCCTTCAATATACTGATAGTATCCCTCCACAGTACTGAACAGCCTTCAATGTACTGATAGTTTCCCTCCACAGAATTGAGCAGCCTTCAATGTATTGATAGTATCCCTCCACAGAACTGAACAGCCTTCAATGTACTGATAGTATCCCTCCACAGTACTGAACAGCCTTCAATGTACTGATAGTATCCCTCCACAGTACTGAACAGCCTCAAATGAACTGATAGTATCCCTCCACTGTACTGAACAGCCTTCAATGTATTGATAGTATCCCTCCACAGAACTGAACAGCCTTCAATGTACTGATAGTATCCCTCCACAGAACTGAACAGCCTTCAATGTACTGATAGTATCCCTCCACAGAACTGAACAGCCTTCAATGTATTGATAGTATCCCTCCACAGTATTGAGCAGCCTTCAATGTCTTGATAGTATCCCTCCATCGAACTGAACAGCCTTCAATGTACTGATAGTATCCCTCCACAGTACTGAACAGCCTTCAATATACTGATAGTATCCCTCCACAGTACTGAACAGCCTTCAATATATTGATAGTTTCCCTCCACAGAATTGAGCAGCCTTCAATGTACTGATAGTATCCCTCCACAGTACTGAACAGCCTTCAATGAATTGATAGTATCCCTCCACAGAACTGAACAGCCTTCAATATACTGATAGTATTCCTCCACAGTACTGAACATCCTTCAATGTACTGATAGTATCCCTCCACTGTACTGAACAGCCTTCAATGTATTGATAGTATCCCTCCACAGAACTGAACAGCCTTCAATGTACTGATAGTATCCCTCCACAGAACTGAACAGCCTTCAATATACTGATAGTATCCCTCCACAGTACTGAACAGCCTTCAATGTATTGATAGTATCCCTCCACAGTACTGAACAGCCTTCAATGTATTGATAGTATCCCTCCACAGTACTGACCCTCCAATGTACTGATAGTATCCTCCACAGTACTGAACAGCCTTCAATGTACTGATAGTATCCCTCCACAGTACTGAACAGCCTCCAATGTACTGATAGTATCCCTCCACAGTACTGAACAGCATTCAATGTATTGATAGTATCCCTCCACAGTACTGAACAGCCTTCAATGTATTGATAGTATCCCTCCACAGTACTGACCCTCCAATGTACTGATAGTATCCTCCACAGTACTGAACAGCCTTCAATGTACTGATAGTATCCCTCCACAGTACTGAACAGCCTCAAATGAACTGATAGTATCCCTCCACTGTACTGAACAGCCTTCAATGTATTGATAGTATCCCTCCACAGAACTGAACAGCCTTCAATGTACTGATAGTATCCCTCCACAGAACTGAACAGCCTTCAATGTACTGATAGTATCCCTCCACAGAACTGAACAGCCTTCAATGTATTGATAGTATCCCTCCACAGTACTGAACAGCCTTCAATGTATTGATAGTATCCCTCCACAGTACTGAACAGCCTTCAATATACTGATAGTATCCCTCCACAGTACTGAACAGCCTTCAATGTATTGATAGTATCCCTCCACAGTACTGAACAGCCTTCAATGTATTGATAGTTTCCCTCCACAGTATTGAGCAGCCTTCAATGTACTGATAGTATCCCTCCACAGAATTGAGCAGCCTTCAATGTACTGATAGTATCCCTCCACAGTACTGAACAGCCTTCAATGAATTGATAGTATCCCTCCACAGAACTGAACAGCCTTCAATATACTGATAGTATCCCTCCACAGTACTGAACAGCCTTCAATGTACTGATAGTTTCCCTCCACAGAATTGAGCAGCCTTCAATGTATTGATAGTATCCCTCCACAGAACTGAACAGCCTTCAATGTACTGATAGTATCCCTCCACAGTACTGAACAGCCTTCAATGTATTGATAGTATCCCTCCACAGTACTGAACAGCCTTCAATGTATTGATAGTATCCCTCCACAGTACTGAACAGCCTTCAATATACTGATAGTATCCCTCCACAGTACTGAACAGCCTTCAATGTATTGATAGTATCCCTCCACAGTACTGAACAGCCTTCAATGTATTGATAGTATCCCTCCACAGTACTGACCCTCCAATGTACTAATAGTATCCTCCACAGTACTGAACAGCCTTCAATGTATTGATAGTTTCCCTCCACAGTATTGAGCAGCCTTCAATGTACTGATAGTATCCCTCCACAGTACTGAACAGCCTTCAATGAATTGATAGTATCCCTCCACAGAACTGAACAGCCTTCAATATACTGATAGTATCCCTCCACAGTACTGAACAGCCTTCAATGTACTGATAGTATCCCTCCACTGTACTGAACAGCCTTCAATGTACTGATAGTATCCCTCCACAGTACTGAACAGCCTCAAATGAACTGATAGTATCCCTCCACTGTACTGAACAGCCTTCAATGTATTGATAGTATCCCTCCACAGAACTGAACAGCCTTCAATGTACTGATAGTATCCCTCCACAGAACTGAACAGCCTTCAATGTACTGATAGTATCCCTCCACAGAACTGAACAGCCTTCAATGTATTGATAGTATCCCTCCACAGTATTGAGCAGCCTTCAATGTCTTGATAGTATCCCTCCATCGAACTGAAAAGCCTTCAATGTACTGATAGTATCCCTCCACAGTACTGAACAGCCTTCAATATACTGATAGTATCCCTCCACAGTACTGAACAGCCTTCAATGTATTGATAGTTTCCCTCCACAGAATTGAGCAGCCTTCAATGTATTGATAGTATCCCTCCACAGAACTGAACAGCCTTCAATATACTGATAGTATCCCTCCACAGTACTGAACAGCCTTCAATGAATTGATAGTATCCCTCCACAGAACTGAACAGCCTTCAATATACTGATAGTATCCCTCCACAGTACTGAACATCCTTCAATGTACTGATAGTATCCCTCCACTGTACTGAACAGCCTTCAATGTATTGATAGTATCCCTCCACAGAACTGAACAGCCTTCAATGTACTGATAGTATCCCTCCACAGAACTGAACAGCCTTCAATATACTGATAGTATCCCTCCACAGTACTGAACAGCCTTCAATGTATTGATAGTATCCCTCCACAGTACTGAACAGCCTTCAATGTATTGATAGTATCCCTCCACAGTACTGACCCTCCAATGTACTGATAGTATCCTCCACAGTACTAAACAGCCTTCAATGTACTGATAGTATCCCTCCACAGTACTGAACAGCCTCCAATGTACTGATAGTATCCCTCCACAGTATTGAGCAGCCTTCAATGTACTGATAGTATCCCTCCACAGAATTGAGCAGCCTTCAATGTACTGATAGTATCCCTCCACAGTACTGAACAGCCTTCAATGAATTGATAGTATCCCTCCACAGAACTGAACAGCCTTCAATATACTGATAGTATCCCTCCACAGTACTGAACAGCCTTCAATGTACTGATAGTTTCCCTCCACAGAATTGAGCAGCCTTCAATGTATTGATAGTATCCCTCCACAGAACTGAACAGCCTTCAATGTACTGATAGTATCCCTCCACAGTACTGAACAGCCTTCAATGTATTGATAGTATCCCTCCACAGTACTGAACAGCCTTCAATGTATTGATAGTATCCCTCCACAGTACTGAACAGCCTTCAATATACTGATAGTATCCCTCCACAGTACTGAACAGCCTTCAATGTATTGATAGTATCCCTCCACAGTACTGAACAGCCTTCAATGTATTGATAGTATCCCTCCACAGTACTGACCCTCCAATGTACTAATAGTATCCTCCACAGTACTGAACAGCCTTCAATGTATTGATAGTTTCCCTCCACAGTATTGAGCAGCCTTCAATGTACTGATAGTATCCCTCCACAGTACTGAACAGCCTTCAATGAATTGATAGTATCCCTCCACAGAACTGAACAGCCTTCAATATACTGATAGTATCCCTCCACAGTACTGAACAGCCTTCAATGTACTGATAGTATCCCTCCACTGTACTGAACAGCCTTCAATGTACTGATAGTATCCCTCCACAGTACTGAACAGCCTCAAATGAACTGATAGTATCCCTCCACTGTACTGAACAGCCTTCAATGTATTGATAGTATCCCTCCACAGAACTGAACAGCCTTCAATGTACTGATAGTATCCCTCCACAGAACTGAACAGCCTTCAATGTACTGATAGTATCCCTCCACAGAACTGAACAGCCTTCAATGTATTGATAGTATCCCTCCACAGTATTGAGCAGCCTTCAATGTCTTGATAGTATCCCTCCATCGAACTGAAAAGCCTTCAATGTACTGATAGTATCCCTCCACAGTACTGAACAGCCTTCAATATACTGATAGTATCCCTCCACAGTACTGAACAGCCTTCAATGTATTGATAGTTTCCCTCCACAGAATTGAGCAGCCTTCAATGTATTGATAGTATCCCTCCACAGAACTGAACAGCCTTCAATATACTGATAGTATCCCTCCACAGTACTGAACAGCCTTCAATGAATTGATAGTATCCCTCCACAGAACTGAACAGCCTTCAATATACTGATAGTATCCCTCCACAGTACTGAACATCCTTCAATGTACTGATAGTATCCCTCCAGTGTACTGAACAGCCTTCAATGTATTGATAGTATCCCTCCACAGAACTGAACAGCCTTCAATGTACTGATAGTATCCCTCCACAGAACTGAACAGCCTTCAATATACTGATAGTATCCCTCCACAGTACTGAACAGCCTTCAATGTATTGATAGTATCCCTCCACAGTACTGAACAGCCTTCAATGTATTGATAGTATCCCTCCACAGTACTGACCCTCCAATGTACTGATAGTATCCTCCACAGTACTAAACAGCCTTCAATGTACTGATAGTATCCCTCCACAGTACTGAACAGCCTCCAATGTACTGATAGTATCCCTCCACAGTACTGAACAGCATTCAATGTACTGATAGTATCCTCCACAGTACTGAACAGCCTTCAATGTACTGATAGTATCCTCCACAGTACTGAACAGCCTCCAATGTACTGATAGTATCCTCCACAGTACTGAACAGCCTTCAATGTACTGATAGTATCCCTCCACAGTACTGAACAGCCTCAAATGAACTGATAGTATCCCTCCACTGTACTGAACAGCCTTCAATGTACTGATAGTATCCCTCCACAGAACTGAACAGCCTTCAATGTACTGATAGTATCCCTCCACAGAACTGAACAGCCTTCAATGTATTGATAGTATCCCTCCACAGTATTGAGCAGCCTTCAATGTCTTGATAGTATCCCTCCATCGAACTGAACAGCCTTCAATGTACTGATAGTATCCCTCCACAGTACTGAACAGCCTTCAATATACTGATAGTATCCCTCCACAGTACTGAACAGCCTTCAATGTATTGATAGTTTCCCTCCACAGAATTGAGCAGCCTTCAATGTACTGATAGTATCCCTCCACAGTACTGAACAGCCTCAAATGAACTGATAGTATCCCTCCACTGTACTGAACAGCCTTCAATGTATTGATAGTATCCCTCCACAGAACTGAACAGCCTTCAATGTACTGATAGTATCCCTCCACAGAACTGAACAGCCTTCAATGTACTGATAGTATCCCTCCACAGAACTGAACAGCCTTCAATGTATTGATAGTATCCCTCCACAGTATTGAGCAGCCTTCAATGTCTTGATAGTATCCCTCCATCGAACTGAAAAGCCTTCAATGTACTGATAGTATCCCTCCACAGTACTGAACAGCCTTCAATATACTGATAGTATCCCTCCACAGTACTGAACAGCCTTCAATGTATTGATAGTTTCCCTCCACAGAATTGAGCAGCCTTCAATGTATTGATAGTATCCCTCCACAGAACTGAACAGCCTTCAATATACTGATAGTATCCCTCCACAGTACTGAACAGCCTTCAATGAATTGATAGTATCCCTCCACAGAACTGAACAGCCTTCAATATACTGATAGTATCCCTCCACAGTACTGAACATCCTTCAATGTACTGATAGTATCCCTCCACTGTACTGAACAGCCTTCAATGTATTGATAGTATCCCTCCACAGAACTGAACAGCCTTCAATGTACTGATAGTATCCCTCCACAGAACTGAACAGCCTTCAATATACTGATAGTATCCCTCCACAGTACTGAACAGCCTTCAATGTATTGATAGTATCCCTCCACAGTACTGAACAGCCTTCAATGTATTGATAGTATCCCTCCACAGTACTGACCCTCCAATGTACTGATAGTATCCCTCCACTGTACTGAACAGCCTTCAATGTATTGATAGTATCCCTCCACAGAACTGAACAGCCTTCAATGTACTGATAGTATCCCTCCACAGAACTGAACAGCCTTCAATGTACTGATAGTATCCCTCCACAGAACTGAACAGCCTTCAATGTATTGATAGTATCCCTCCACAGTACTGAACAGCCTTCAATGTATTGATAGTATCCCTCCACAGTACTGAACAGCCTTCAATATACTGATAGTATCCCTCCACAGTACTGAACAGCCTTCAATGTATTGATAGTATCCCTCCACAGAACTGAACAGCCTTCAATATACTGATAGTATCCCTCCACAGTACTGAACAGCCTTCAATGTATTGATAGTATCCCTCCACAGTACTGAACAGCCTTCAATGTATTGATAGTATCCCTCCACAGTACTGACCCTCCAATGTACTGATAGTATCCTCCACAGTACTAAACAGCCTTCAATGTACTGATAGTATCCCTCCACAGTACTGAACAGCCTCCAATGTACTGATAGTATCCCTCCACAGTACTGAACAGCATTCAATGTACTGATAGTATCCTCCACAGTACTGAACAGCCTTCAATGTACTGATAGTATCCTCCACAGTACTGAACAGCCTCCAATGTACTGATAGTATCCTCCACAGTACTGAACAGCCTTCAATGTACTGATAGTATCCCTCCACAGTACTGAACAGCCTCAAATGAACTGATAGTATCCCTCCACTGTACTGAACAGCCTTCAATGTACTGATAGTATCCCTCCACAGAACTGAACAGCCTTCAATGTACTGATAGTATCCCTCCACAGAACTGAACAGCCTTCAATGTATTGATAGTATCCCTCCACAGTATTGAGCAGCCTTCAATGTCTTGATAGTATCCCTCCATCGAACTGAACAGCCTTCAATGTACTGATAGTATCCCTCCACAGTACTGAACAGCCTTCAATATACTGATAGTATCCCTCCACAGTACTGAACAGCCTTCAATGTATTGATAGTTTCCCTCCACAGAATTGAGCAGCCTTCAATGTACTGATAGTATCCCTCCACAGTACTGAACAGCCTCAAATGAACTGATAGTATCCCTCCACTGTACTGAACAGCCTTCAATGTATTGATAGTATCCCTCCACAGAACTGAACAGCCTTCAATGTACTGATAGTATCCCTCCACAGAACTGAACAGCCTTCAATGTACTGATAGTATCCCTCCACAGAACTGAACAGCCTTCAATGTATTGATAGTATCCCTCCACAGTATTGAGCAGCCTTCAATGTCTTGATAGTATCCCTCCATCGAACTGAAAAGCCTTCAATGTACTGATAGTATCCCTCCACAGTACTGAACAGCCTTCAATATACTGATAGTATCCCTCCACAGTACTGAACAGCCTTCAATGTATTGATAGTTTCCCTCCACAGAATTGAGCAGCCTTCAATGTATTGATAGTATCCCTCCACAGAACTGAACAGCCTTCAATATACTGATAGTATCCCTCCACAGTACTGAACAGCCTTCAATGAATTGATAGTATCCCTCCACAGAACTGAACAGCCTTCAATATACTGATAGTATCCCTCCACAGTACTGAACATCCTTCAATGTACTGATAGTATCCCTCCACTGTACTGAACAGCCTTCAATGTATTGATAGTATCCCTCCACAGAACTGAACAGCCTTCAATGTACTGATAGTATCCCTCCACAGAACTGAACAGCCTTCAATATACTGATAGTATCCCTCCACAGTACTGAACAGCCTTCAATGTATTGATAGTATCCCTCCACAGTACTGAACAGCCTTCAATGTATTGATAGTATCCCTCCACAGTACTGACCCTCCAATGTACTGATAGTATCCTCCACAGTACTAAACAGCCTTCAATGTACTGATAGTATCCCTCCACAGTACTGAACAGCCTCCAATGTACTGATAGTATCCCTCCACAGTATTGAGCAGCCTTCAATGTACTGATAGTATCCCTCCACAGAATTGAGCAGCCTTCAATGTACTGATAGTATCCCTCCACAGTACTGAACAGCCTTCAATGAATTGATAGTATCCCTCCACAGAACTGAACAGCCTTCAATATACTGATAGTATCCCTCCACAGTACTGAACAGCCTTCAATGTACTGATAGTTTCCCTCCACAGAATTGAGCAGCCTTCAATGTATTGATAGTATCCCTCCACAGAACTGAACAGCCTTCAATGTACTGATAGTATCCCTCCACAGTACTGAACAGCCTTCAATGTATTGATAGTATCCCTCCACAGTACTGAACAGCCTTCAATGTATTGATAGTATCCCTCCACAGTACTGAACAGCCTTCAATATACTGATAGTATCCCTCCACAGTACTGAACAGCCTTCAATGTATTGATAGTATCCCTCCACAGTACTGAACAGCCTTCAATGTATTGATAGTATCCCTCCACAGTACTGACCCTCCAATGTACTAATAGTATCCTCCACAGTACTGAACAGCCTTCAATGTATTGATAGTTTCCCTCCACAGTATTGAGCAGCCTTCAATGTACTGATAGTATCCCTCCACAGTACTGAACAGCCTTCAATGAATTGATAGTATCCCTCCACAGAACTGAACAGCCTTCAATATACTGATAGTATCCCTCCACAGTACTGAACAGCCTTCAATGTACTGATAGTATCCCTCCACTGTACTGAACAGCCTTCAATGTACTGATAGTATCCCTCCACAGTACTGAACAGCCTCAAATGAACTGATAGTATCCCTCCACTGTACTGAACAGCCTTCAATGTATTGATAGTATCCCTCCACAGAACTGAACAGCCTTCAATGTACTGATAGTATCCCTCCACAGAACTGAACAGCCTTCAATGTACTGATAGTATCCCTCCACAGAACTGAACAGCCTTCAATGTATTGATAGTATCCCTCCACAGTATTGAGCAGCCTTCAATGTCTTGATAGTATCCCTCCATCGAACTGAAAAGCCTTCAATGTACTGATAGTATCCCTCCACAGTACTGAACAGCCTTCAATATACTGATAGTATCCCTCCACAGTACTGAACAGCCTTCAATGTATTGATAGTTTCCCTCCACAGAATTGAGCAGCCTTCAATGTATTGATAGTATCCCTCCACAGAACTGAACAGCCTTCAATATACTGATAGTATCCCTCCACAGTACTGAACAGCCTTCAATGAATTGATAGTATCCCTCCACAGAACTGAACAGCCTTCAATATACTGATAGTATCCCTCCACAGTACTGAACATCCTTCAATGTACTGATAGTATCCCTCCAGTGTACTGAACAGCCTTCAATGTATTGATAGTATCCCTCCACAGAACTGAACAGCCTTCAATGTACTGATAGTATCCCTCCACAGAACTGAACAGCCTTCAATATACTGATAGTATCCCTCCACAGTACTGAACAGCCTTCAATGTATTGATAGTATCCCTCCACAGTACTGAACAGCCTTCAATGTATTGATAGTATCCCTCCACAGTACTGACCCTCCAATGTACTGATAGTATCCTCCACAGTACTAAACAGCCTTCAATGTACTGATAGTATCCCTCCACAGTACTGAACAGCCTCCAATGTACTGATAGTATCCCTCCACAGTACTGAACAGCATTCAATGTACTGATAGTATCCTCCACAGTACTGAACAGCCTTCAATGTACTGATAGTATCCTCCACAGTACTGAACAGCCTCCAATGTACTGATAGTATCCTCCACAGTACTGAACAGCCTTCAATGTACTGATAGTATCCCTCCACAGTACTGAACAGCCTCAAATGAACTGATAGTATCCCTCCACTGTACTGAACAGCCTTCAATGTACTGATAGTATCCCTCCACAGAACTGAACAGCCTTCAATGTACTGATAGTATCCCTCCACAGAACTGAACAGCCTTCAATGTATTGATAGTATCCCTCCACAGTATTGAGCAGCCTTCAATGTCTTGATAGTATCCCTCCATCGAACTGAACAGCCTTCAATGTACTGATAGTATCCCTCCACAGTACTGAACAGCCTTCAATATACTGATAGTATCCCTCCACAGTACTGAACAGCCTTCAATGTATTGATAGTTTCCCTCCACAGAATTGAGCAGCCTTCAATGTACTGATAGTATCCCTCCACAGTACTGAACAGCCTTCAATGAATTGATAGTATCCCTCCACAGAACTGAACAGCCTTCAATATACTGATAGTATCCCTCCACAGTACTGAACAGCCTTCAATGTACTGATAGTATCCCTCCACTGTACTGAACAGCCTTCAATGTATTGATAGTATCCCTCCACAGAACTGAACAGCCTTCAATGTACTGATAGTATCCCTCCACAGTACTGAACAGCCTTCAATGTATTGATAGTATCCCTCCACAGTACTGAACAGCCTTCAATGTATTGATAGTATCCCTCCACAGTACTGACCCTCCAATGTACTGATAGTATCCTCCACAGTACTGAACAGCCTTCAATGTACTGATAGTATCCCTCCACAGTACTGAACAGCCTCCAATGTACTGATAGTATCCCTCCACAGTACTGAACAGCATTCAATGTACTGATAGTATCCTCCACAGTACTGAACAGCCTTCAATGTACTGATAGTATCCTCCACAGTACTGAACAGCCTTCAATGTACTGATAGTATCCCTCCACAGTACTGAACAGCCTCAAATGAACTGATAGTATCCCTCCACTGTACTGAACAGCCTTCAATGTATTAATAGTATCCCTCGAAAGAACTGAACAGCCTTCAATGTACTGATAGTATCCCTCCACAGAACTGAACAGCCTTCAATATACTGATAGTATCCCTCCACAGTACTGAACAGCCTTCAATGTATTGATAGTATCCCTCCACAGTACTGAATATCATAGTTGGACGTGTATATCATAGATCATATATAGGACTCATATCAGGACTCATATATCATAGTTGGACGTGTCGGGGTCGGACGTGTTTCCTTGCTTGAGCAGTTGCAAAAATAATCTAAAATATAGGCTAGTTTATGAACGTGAAATACTTTCATTATGGAGCTAAATGGACAACTAAAAACCATTGGCTTGCTGGCTCGTGTTATTAAAGAGATACGTACTACCAAGAAGAAGAAACCAGATAAAAAGTTAATTACAAGCGAAGCTATGAAAAAAGGCCTAACAGAAGAGTTGCTTTCTTCCTTGCTAGATGATCTTGTATCCGAACGCAAGCTGTATATCGAAAATGGGTCATACTTTGTTTCAAAGACAGACGAAGTTGATATAAATGAAGAGAAAGCAGATAAGAATGGAGAGGGAGTTTCTCAGAAAACAACGGGGAAAGAAAGCAACGAAACTGACGAGCAAATCGACAAGGAAAACAACACCGAGTCAGTCTTCACAGAGGAATCTTCGAATCCGAAATTCACCGCACCAACTCAACACTCAGAATGTTTTACAATGAAACATTCAGCTGTGAACTCTACGCTCCCTGACCTTCGTATATTTGAAAGTGCAAGTCGACTTGCTGCTAGTGTTGCGGACTTAAATCACCTAATCGAAAGGGAAAGAGCAATAAATCGAAAAATAACAGAGGAAAACTTTACGCTCAGGCATCAACTAGATGAAAGCAACAAATCAAAAGAACAATTACTTGATAATAATAACAATGGGAAAGTTGAAGAAACAAACAAAACACCAATTGTTTATGAAAGCATTGAAGTAGAAACAGCTAATCGAAGAAAGAAAAAGAAAAGTAAAAAGCGAAACAACAAAAGGGCGAGCACCAATGTCAATTCCTCTGATGATAAGTGTCACGCGGAAAGTCAAACCTCTGCCATCCCTGAAGAAATTATCTCTGTAACAGTCAAGGATAATGGTGAACAACAAGATAAACAGCAAGCTCGTCGTAACACCGTAATACTGGGAGACTCACTTGTGAAAAACGTTGAAGGCTGGAGAATGACGAAAAGTTGTGAAAAGAATGAAAAGATTCACGTAAAAGCCTTTAGTGGAGCAACTGTTAACGATATGAAGCATTACTGCAAGCCAACGGTGGAAAGCAGTCCCGACGCTGTTATTCTGCATATTGGAACAAACAACTTACGGAACAAGAATCAATCTGAAGTCACACTCGCACAAGAAATAATATCGCTGGCAGCATCGATCGAGAAGGAACAAATCGATGTCACGATTTCCGCTCTAGTTGGACGAAACGACGAATATGAAGACAAAAGGAAAAGGGTAAACCTTATTCTTGCAGATTTATGCCATGAAAAAGAATTGAGGTACGTTGACCATCCTAACATAGACCCTCTAAGACATTTGAATCGTAGTCGTATACACTTAAATCGTACTGGTGATAAAATTTTTGAAGAAAATCTGTTAAATGCTTGTAAAAATTGACGCCGTAGGCCCGGCTACCCTAGTCAACTCAGGGAGAACTATGGTTGGGAGAACGTAGATAATAATGTTTCAGAATATTGTTATAACTATGTTTCGCCCGACCATGACCTGAGTGACGTCAGCCATGTAAATTGTTCTGATAGGCCAAATGATTCTGTCCATGAGAGCACTGAAAACGACCAATCCGATCAATCCAATGAGTATGATGATGCTATTACCTCACTTAAAAGTATTAGATTTAGGAATCACAATGGTCTTACTATTGCATATCTTAACATAAATTCTATAAGAAATAAGATAGATTTTCTGAGACCATTAGTTTCAGATAATATAGATGTCCTCATAATTGCAGAGACAAAAATCGACAGTACTTTTACAACCAGTCAATTCGTGATTGAAGGCTTCATGAAACCATTCCGGTATGATCGAGATCGGTATGGCGGTGGCCTATTGATATATGTGAGAGAGAGAGCACCAATCAAGGAATTGACAATTTATAAACCACCCAATGATATTGAGTGTGGGCAAATTGAACTAACCGTCAAAAAACAAAAGTGGATTCTCATTTCGATTTATCGTCCACCATCTCAGCCCGAACAATACTTCTTTCGTGAGATTGGAAAAGCACTCGACTATTTTTGTAGAAAGTATGAGAACATAATTCTAATTGGAGACTTCAATTGTGAAGTCGGGGAGGACGCTATCAGTGCTTTCATGGATGATTACAACTTAACAAACCTTGTTAGATGCCCAACCTGTTTCAAGTCAGGTAACCCTCGAAGCATTGACTTAATCCTTACTAACAGGAAATCTAGCTTTCAAAATACGGTTGCTATAGAAACGGGTTTATCTGATTTTCATGCAATGGTAGTTACTGTCCTCAAGGGTGGATTTGTCAAAAGGGGTCCCAAGATAGTTACATACCGGGATTACAGCAAATTTGACGCCGTGGACTTCAAAGAAAACTTATTGTATATGATCTCATCCGAATTAAGTGAGATCGAGGACTACGGTGCCTTTGAGGCTGGGGTCATGCGCGCACTGAACGAACATGCACCTGTTAAAAGGAAATCGATACGTGCAAACGATGGGCCTTTTATGACAAAAGCATTACGTAAAGAGCACATGCACCGCACTAGGCTACGTAACAAGTACATCAGAAACAGAACTGAAGCCAATCTTGAGGCTTTTAAAAAGCAGAGAAATAAATGCGTGAAGTTACTACGCAAGGCAAAATTTGATTACTACCGAAATATTAATCTTGACAATCTCAAAGATAATCGTAAATTTTGGAAAACAGTTAAGCCGATCTTTTCAGATAAGGTCCAGGTAAACTCATCTTTGACTCTGATTGAAAATGATAAAATGATCACCAATGACTTGGAGATTGCAGAGATCTTTAACCACCATTTTGCAACTGTAACAGACAGTCTAGAAATCTCTGCTGGTGACGTAGTTTTGCTCCCTACAGATGATATTCAGGATCCCGTAGAAAAAGCAATTAAAAAATATGATGCTCATCCAAGTATTTGCAAAATCAAAGAGAATCATAAGATCACCAACAAATTTGAGTTTAGAGAGGTCTCTATTCGCGAAATTGCTACCCAGATAAAATTAGTTAATACAAATAAGGCCTCCCCTGTTGAGAGTTTACCAGCAAGAATTCTTAAAGAAATTTCTGACGTATTTAGCGTTGCCATTCAAATATTATTTAACTGGCACATGACAAAGAATACTTTCCCTCAAGAATTGAAAGCTGGGGATATCACGTCACTTTTTAAAAAAGATGATGCCTTTTCAAAAAAGAATTATCGGCCAATAACTGTTTTACCATCGGTTTCCAAAATCTTTGAACGGTTAATGCAAAATCAAATGCTACCATTCACCGAAAGATTTATGTCTCCACTCTTATGTGGCTTTCGAAAGGGGTATGGCACACAGCATGCACTTCTACGTCTGATAGAAACCTGTAACAAGTCTTTGGACAGCGGGGGCATCGCAGGTGCTGTTCTGACAGACCTATCGAAGGCTTTTGACTGTCTAAATCACGAATTACTAATTGCAAAATTAAACGCATATGGTTTCAGTAGATCTGCATTACTTTTTGTGCATAGCTATCTCTTTGACAGGAAGCAAAGGGTGAAGGTGAACGGTTCGTTCAGTGCGTGGGCAAACACTGATCTGGGTGTACCACAAGGCTCGGTTTTGGGACCCCTTTTGTTTAACATATATGTGAATGACTTATTCCTGTTCCTAGAAGAGACCGAAGTTTGTAACTACGCAGATGACACAACAATATATGCATGTGGTCATACCGTAGAGAATGTCATTGCAAAATTAGAGTTTGATGCTCTTAAGATCAGTCAATGGTTTCCAAACAATCATATGAAACTAAATGAAGACAAATGTCATTTGATGATTTTTGGTCGGAAAAGTGATGAAGCCTCCATCAAAATAGGGGAGGCTCGCGTGAAGGAAAGCAATGAGGAGAAGCTCCTAGGGATAACTTTTGACCAAACGTTAAGCTTTAGGCAACATGTTAAAACTCTTTGCAAAAAAGCTAGCCAGAAGCTTCATGCACTTGCCAGAATATCCTGCTACATGGGCGCAGAGAAGCTAAGTAAGGTGATGCAAGCATTTGTCTTGTCTCATTTTAGTTATTGCCCACTTGTCTGGATGTTCTATGACCGAGGTTTAAATCGTCAAATTAATCATATCCATGAAAGAGCATTGCGTCTTGCATACAATGACAATCAAACAGACTTTGAGTCCCTTCTGGAGCAACGGAATTTGGAGACCATTCATTTAAGGAACCTACAGTTGCTTATGACTGAAGTTTATAAAACGAAGTCTGATCTAAATCCAGCATTTATGAAGGATATTTTCCTGGATCGCAATATTGGTTATAACCTAAGACAAGGTAACGATTCCCAGCTTCCAAAAGTGCATACAACATCTTTTGGAGTTGAAACTATATCCTTCCTTGGAAACAGACTCTGGCGGAATTTGCCAAATGCGGTGAAAGAAGCCAGCTCACTTTCTGTTTTTAAAGCACAAATTAAATGCTGGAAAGGTGAAAAATGCAACTGTAGGTTATGTAAAACATACATACCGCAGGTTGGGTACCTAACATGATTTGAGATATCTTAGGTATTTCTTTCTTTTAATATTGTAAATATTGTAGAATTTCCAAATAATATGTATTTTTTTAGTTAGTAGGCCTTAATTAGCTTAATCAGCTATTTTATTGTAGATAAGCCTACTTTAAATAAATTGATGATGATGATGATGATGATGATGAACAGCCTTCAATGTATTGATAGTATCCCTCCACAGTACTGACCCTCCAATGTACTGATAGTATCCTCCACAGTACTGAACAGCCTTCAATGTATTGATAGTTTCCCTCCACAGTATTGAGCAGCCTTCAATGTACTGATAGTATCCCTCCACAGTACTGAACAGCCTTCAATGAATTGATAGTATCCCTCCACAGAACTGAACAGCCTTCAATATACTGATAGTATCCCTCCACAGTACTGAACAGCCTTCAATGTACTGATAGTATCCCTCCACTGTACTGAACAGCCTTCAATGTATTGATAGTATCCCTCCACAGAACTGAACAGCCTTCAATGTACTGATAGTATCCCTCCACAGAACTGAACAGCCTTCAATATACTGATAGTATCCCTCCACAGTACTGAACAGCCTTCAATGTATTGATAGTATCCCTCCACAGCACTGAACAGCCTTCAATGTATTGATAGTATCCCTCCACAGTACTGACCCTCCAATGTACTGATAGTATCCTCCACAGTACTGAACAGCCTTCAATGTACTGATAGTATCCCTCCACAGTACTGAACAGCCTTCAATGTCTTGATAGTATCCCTCCATCGAACTGAACAGCCTTCAATGTACTGATAGTATCCCTCCACAGTACTGAACAGCCTTCAATGTATTGATAGTATCCCTCCACAGTACTGAACAGCCTTCAATATACTGATAGTATCCCTCCACAGTACTGAACAGCCTTCAATGTACTGATAGTATCCCTCCACTGTACTGAACAGCCTTCAATGAATTGATAGTATCCCTCCACAGAACTGAACAGCCTTCAATATACTGATAGTATCCCTCCACAGTACTGAACAGCCTTCAATGTACTGATAGTATCCCTCCACTGTACTGAACAGCCTTCAATGTATTGATAGTATCCCTCCACAGAACTGAACAGCCTTCAATGTACTGATAGTATCCCTCCACAGAACTGAACAGCCTTCAATATACTGATAGTATCCCTCCACAGTACTGAACAGCCTTCAATGTATTGATAGTATCCCTCCACAGTACTGAACAGCCTTCAATGTATTGATAGTATCCCTCCACAGTACTGACCCTCCAATGTACTGATAGTATCCTCCACAGTACTGAACAGCCTTCAATGTATTGATAGTTTCCCTCCACAGTACTGACCCTCCAATGTACTGATAGTATCCTCCACAGAACTGAACAGCCTTCAATGTACTGATAGTATCCCTCCACAGTACTGAACAGCCTTCAATGTACTGATAGTATCCCTCCACAGTACTGAACAGCCTTCAATGTACTGATAGTATCCCTCCACAGTACTGACCCTCCAATGTACTGATAGTATCCCTCCACTGTACTGAACAGCCTTCAATGAATTGATAGTATCCCTCCACAGAACTGAACAGCCTTCAATATACTGATAGTATCCCTCCACAGTACTGAACAGCCTTCAATGTACTGATAGTATCCCTCCACTGTACTGAACAGCCTTCAATGTATTGATAGTATCCCTCCACAGAACTGAACAGCCTTCAATGTACTGATAGTATCCCTCCACAGAACTGAACAGCCTTCAATATACTGATAGTATCCCTCCACAGTACTGAACAGCCTTCAATGTATTGATAGTATCCCTCCACAGTACTGAACAGCCTTCAATGTATTGATAGTATCCCTCCACAGTACTGACCCTCCAATGTACTGATAGTATCCTCCACAGTACTGAACAGCCTTCAATGTATTGATAGTATCCCTCCACAGTACTGACCCTCCAATGTACTGATAGTATCCTCCACAGAACTGAACAGCCTTCAATGTACTGATAGTATCCCTCCACAGAACTGAACAGCCTTCAATATACTGATAGTATCCCTCCACAGTACTGAACAGCCTTCAATGTATTGATAGTATCCCTCCACAGTACTGAACAGCCTTCAATGTATTGATAGTATCCCTCCACAGTACTGACCCTCCAATGTACTGATAGTATCCTCCACAGTACTGAACAGCCTCCAATGTATTGATAGTTTCCCTCCACAGTATTGAGCAGCCTTCAATGTACTGATAGTATCCCTCCACAGTACTGAACAGCCTTCAATGAATTGATAGTATCCCTCCACAGAACTGAACAGCCTTCAATATACTGATAGTATCCCTCCACAGTACTGAACAGCCTTCAATGTACTGATAGTATCCCTCCACTGTACTGAACAGCCTTCAATGTATTGATAGTATCCCTCCACAGAACTGAACAGCCTTCAATGTACTGATAGTATCCCTCCACAGAACTGAACAGCCTTCAATATACTGATAGTATCCCTCCACAGTACTGAACAGCCTTCAATGTATTGATAGTATCCCTCCACAGTACTGAACAGCCTTCAATGTATTGATAGTATCCCTCCACAGTACTGACCCTCCAATGTACTGATAGTATCCTCCACAGTACTGAACAGCCTTCAATGTACTGATAGTATCCCTCCACAGTACTGAACAGCCTTCAATGAATTGATAGTATCCCTCCACAGAACTGAACAGCCTTCAATATACTGATAGTATCCCTCCACAGTACTGAACAGCCTTCAATGTACTGATAGTATCCCTCCACTGTACTGAACAGCCTTCAATGTATTGATAGTGTCCCTCCACAGAACTGAACAGCCTTCAATGTACTGATAGTATCCCTCCACAGTACTGAACAGCCTTCAATGTATTGATAGTATCCCTCCACAGTACTGAACAGCCTTCAATGTATTGATAGTATCCCTCCACAGTACTGACCCTCCAATGTACTGATAGTATCCTCCACAGTACTGAACAGCCTTCAATGTACTGATAGTATCCCTCCACAGTACTGAACAGCCTCCAATGTACTGATAGTATCCCTCCACAGTACTGAACAGCATTCAATGTACTGATAGTATCCTCCACAGTACTGAACAGCCTTCAATGTACTGATAGTATCCTCCACAGTACTGAACAGCCTTCAATGTACTGATAGTATCCCTCCACAGTACTGAACAGCCTCAAATGAACTGATAGTATCCCTCCACTGTACTGAACAGCCTTCAATGAATTGATAGTATCCCTCCACAGAACTGAACAGCCTTCAATATACTGATAGTATCCCTCCACAGTACTGAACAGCCTTCAATGTACTGATAGTATCCCTCCACTGTACTGAACAGCCTTCAATGTATTGATAGTATCCCTCCACAGAACTGAACAGCCTTCAATGTACTGATAGTATCCCTCCACAGAACTGAACAGCCTTCAATATACTGATAGTATCCCTCCACAGTACTGAACAGCCTTCAATGTATTGATAGTATCCCTCCACAGTACTGAACAGCCTTCAATGTATTGATAGTATCCCTCCACAGTACTGACCCTCCAATGTACTGATAGTATCCTCCACAGTACTGAACAGCCTTCAATGTACTGATAGTATCCCTCCACAGTACTGAACAGCCTCCAATGTACTGATAGTATCCCTCCACAGTACTGAACAGCATTCAATGTACTGATAGTATCCTCCACAGTACTGAACAGCCTTCAATGTACTGATAGTATCCTCCACAGTACTGAACAGCCTCCAATGTACTGATAGTATCCTCCACAGTACTGAACAGCCTTCAATGTACTGATAGTATCCCTCCACAGTACTGAACAGCCTCAAATGAACTGATAGTATCCCTCCACTGTACTGAACAGCCTTCAATGTATTGATAGTATCCCTCCACAGAACTGAACAGCCTTCAATGTACTGATAGTATCCCTCCACAGAACTGAACAGCCTTCAATATACTGATAGTATCCCTCCACAGTACTGAACAGCCTTCAATGTATTGATAGTATCCCTCCACAGTACTGAACAGCCTTCAATGTATTGATAGTATCCCTCCACAGTACTGACCCTCCAATGTACTGATAGTATCCTCCACAGTACTGAACAGCCTTCAATGTACTGATAGTATCCCTCCACAGTACTGAACAGCCTCCAATGTACTGATAGTATCCCTCACAGTACTGAACAGCATTCAATGTACTGATAGTATCCTCCACAGTACTGAACAGCCTTCAATGTACTGATAGTATCCTCCACAGTACTGAACAGCCTCCAATGTACTGATAGTATCCTCCACAGTACTGAACAGCCTTCAATGTACTGATAGTATCCCTCCACAGTACTGAACAGCCTCAAATGAACTGATAGTATCCTCCACAGTACTGAACAGCCTTCAATGTACTGATAGTATCCCTCCACAGTACTGAACAGCCTCAAATGAACTGATAGTATCCTCCACAGTACAAATAGTATACCCAACAATACTGAAAACCCACAAATATACTGACAGTATCTTCCCATCAAGTATCGCAAAATAGAGGGGTTCTTATTCGAGGGGTATATAAGAAATGGGGCGTTTAATCAAAACATTACGGCACATTAATAATCTTATATCCCACCTTAAATCCATCGACAGTCGTTATTTTGTTGAAGCTTGCATCCAAATATTCCAAAGAAGCCTACGGAAAATATTCATAACCTAAAAAATCATAAGGTAAACCAACTTAATATGCAAAAACAGACTAAAGCACAATGCTTTATATAAACCGATAACTCCCATGTTGCGTGTTATTTTTCATAAACCATGATAGATTTTCCAGTTCCATGTTATATGCCACAGATCTTACATATATACTTAATCTAAATGAACCAAGAAACAAGTAATAACATTGTTTTACTGTCTTTTTGGAATCTTTTCATCAATGTTTGCTGTTGCCCTTTCTGACGTTCTACTCTGATGAGTTTCAGATACAAAGCTTCAGTAGTTATTATGCTTAGCTATGTTTCCGATTTTCCTCGCCATCCTCGACTTCTGTACCAATCAAAGACTGTTCTGACGTACTACTAGGATGAGTTTCAGATACAAAGTTTTAGCAGTTATCATGTTTCGCTATGTTTCCGACTTTCCTTGCCATTCTCAAGTTCTGTACCGATCAAAGACTGTTCTGGCGTACTACTTTGATGAGTGTTAAATGTAAAGCTTCAGTAGTTATTATGTTTCGCTTTGTTTCAGTTTTTTCTCACCATCCTCAAGTTCTGTATCAGTCAAAAACTGTTCTGACAATTCTCTCTGATGATGTGTCAGACGCGAAGCTTCAGTAGCTACTTTGTTCCCCTATATGTTTCAGATTTTCCTCGCCAATCGAAGGTTCTGTACCGAGACAAGACTTTCTCGATGAATGAATTAAGCATAATCATCAGACCTACCATGCCAGAGAGATCTTGCAGCGTTTTCAACTCATTGAAGCTGATCACCAGTCGTCGCAAATTGGTAAGCGTTGACAAAGGTTTCAGTTTGGAAAGGCCACTACCATGCAAATCGAGACTCTGGAAAAGAAGGAGCTTCAATGTGAATATTTCATAAATCAATTATAAACATAACTCTTACAACGTTTGTAAGAATAACCAAAATATTTCTCCGCTTCAACTTTTGCTGTTGTTTATTCTTGAATTTCCATTGATCACTGGCGATTTTGAGCCTCATTTTTATTATCAATACTTTATTTACAGTGGTTATTTCGTTTAGCTTTTGCATTATTTCAGATTTTTCTCGCCATCCTTAAGCTCTGTACCGACCAAAGACTGTTCGGAAATTTTTCTCTGCTGAGTGTCAGACATGAAGCTCCAGTAGTTACTATGTCTCGCTACATGTTCAGATTTTCCTCTATATCCTTATAAGACATATTCATATGAAAATAATATAATTTTCGCCGTCACCATATAGAATTCATCGTTGCCTGCCTTATCTTCGGCAAATTTTGTCACTGTCGATTCAGCTGGCTCCCTTCATGAATTAAGTGACATTTGCATGTCGTAAACAACAACATTAGAGAATTGGCAGTGGTCTATGCGATGCAATGGATGCACGCTTCAGGAGCTCCTGGGATTTTACAATCCAAAATAAGGCCTAAAATATTTTGAAATAGTATCTAGTTCTATGGTTTATAAAAGTACTTGACTTCGTTTGCTTGATTTCTATTTCTCTTCGTCGAATGATTTCTTTATTTTTTGCATACCATAAGACTCAAATGATTCATTACTCAACATTTTTCAATTCATCACTGCGCAAATTTGTTATCACCGAGCCTTAAAATAAGGCCTGGGCTGTCATAAATTCTGCATTTTCTTTTTACATACAAAGATCTATGATGTAAATATGTATCACAATAGCAGTAGATAAATGCATAAAAAAAGATAATTATGTAGCAAAAAGAAAGGTTTCATCCTATCAACAGATGATAAGATATTTTAAGTATTCTAGTAATAAGACACACTTACCGTTATTCGGTTGATATACGAAGCTCCGGTATGTTTCAATAAAAGATCCTCAGTCAGGACTGTTAACCTATGAAGTAAACAACAAACTTAGTATACTAATAAACAGAAATTTCAAAGCAATCGTTGCTTTATAAATGTAAATTCTATGATAGACCTTCTATATGATTTAGGCCCTTAACAGCCTGTGTTGAACGAAGCACGTGCTGAGTTTTATAGAGTTCCCTTTATTTTTCTTTGCCTTTACATGAAAACTCAACACGGGCTAAGATGGTTTGAGGATTAGGTCACATGAAAATGTACCCTGTAGAAAACAATAAAGATAAGAAATGGAGCCTGTTGAATAATCAGATTGATTGCAGAAATTGTACCGATTTCTTTTGTTTGTGTTCCGGCTTTATTTCTTACATGCCCCGAGTTTAAAAATATTTGCGTTTAGATGAGATTATGTAAGAATTTCAGCCCGTGTTTAAATCTCATGATTTAAAAAACCTGTGATTACTGACACCATCAAACATCTTAGCTTCTCAAATCTTGCGTGCCATCACGTTCAAACGAACTCGGGTCCGCAAAACATCTTTTCCATATGCCAAATAACGGTTATTGAACATAAACCTATTAGCTGGAACATCTCTGGACGGAAAAGCTGCAGTATAATTAGAACACAAAAATTTGCGGCAGTGGGTCTCCTTCAGGAAAGGCCAAGTTTTGAACTGAAGAGTTTCAATAACAACAGGTGGTCAACGGTTTCTTGGACTTGGGTAATTAATCTAAGTAACCACCCTACCTTGGTCGAGACTTGACGTGGGGTTCCATACTCAGAACTTCATCATCGAATTTCGCCAGTTTTTCGTCTTCAGCTGAAAAGGATTCTAACTTCTCATCAGTGCTGCTCTCCATCTTGTGCGACAAAATTATGCTTAATGTCTGACAAAGAGGATCCACCGTCTGAAAAGAAATAGAACTGTCAAGGTTAATCAAGGTTCATTCATAGCATTTTCAAGGATTATTCACTGAGCAACCAACCCCACTGGCAAGGATCTAGGGAAAGCAGTGAGGATAATTCGATTTAGATTAGTTTCTTTGGAAGATAGATTGTTAAACATCGAGTTGGAATAAAATGACAAACTACAGTAGGTGCTTTTCATGCTGAATTTCCCGTGATTGCAAGCTCTTAGATCCCCGTAACAATGTGAATCTCGAGGACATTCATCAAAAATCCTGAAAAATCTTCCCTTTTTTCACCTCTCCAATTTTTAGTACCTTCCTAAACCCCTATCAAGAGACAAATATCTCTATTTTTCCAAGAAAAGCTCGTAAAAAAATAGCTTTGATAGTTACAGTATTCAATAATCTTAGTTATGCAAACGCGAGATACTGTAACATACCCGCGTTCCGTACTCAAACTCGACCACATATTCTGGCAGCACCATGCTGGGATTGAAAATGTGCCACGTGCACCTCCGCAGTGGGCACTCGCAGAGCTCCGAGATCGCAGAGGACGACTTGTTTCTGGCTTTGGTCGGGCAGATGGCGTGACGTCGTGTTTGGTAGACGCAGTCAGTGTTTGGAAACGAGGCTTTGTTTATTCTACAAGATAGTAAGGACGGTGTTATCAAAATACCGCATGCCCCAAATAATAAACAAACTCTGATGGGCTATTCAAAATCTTCTGTTCAGTCGATATCAAATATTTCAATTGATGTTAATCGCAGAATAGCAACAGCCAAAACAACTTTTATAGTTTTTACCAGCAAGTGACACCATCTCTCACACACTGCGAAATTCCAGCGTAAGTCTTAGAACTCCATTGTTTAGGACATTGGCATCATTCTGAATTAAAGTTCGGAATGAGATCCTGGTCAGTATAAGAAGGAATATCTCCTTCACTGGCTTTGATCTACAATCCTCGCCAAAAGCTCTTGAGACACAATAGCCATCTTGGCATTATTTCAATCATAGAGCTATCAGATCATGTTTGATGATGTCAGATGACATTTGAGCTTCCTCCTTCGCCGAAAAACCCAAACAACATTTTTAGGATGGTCGACAGTTAATTTAAATCGTATGGCAATCAAGCATTGTCTCAAACCTTTTGGAGAGGATTGTAGCTCTCCAAAACTTTCTTCTGGACGCTCAACAAAGAAACACAACTCTTTGTAGTACCAGCCAATCTTAAGGTCTTTTAGATTATATCAAATTACATGCTTCATAAAGTATATTAGTGTGCATTATCAATTTAACCTCGTTTTCAGAGTGCCTCGCGTTGAGTTATGTTATATTGAGAACCTTCACTTTGATTTTTAGATAGTGCAGTCATGCTTCGTGTTTGTAAATAAAATTTCTGAAAGATAAGCTGTGTGAATAATGATAAATGAAATAAAGATAAAAAAGAACACACTCACTTCTTTTCGTTTTTGCTTGCTTTAACTGACCTTCCAACAAATGCCTTGCATAGCAGAAGTTGCCCTAAAATCCAATAACATGTAGTGTATGCTATCAGCTTAATTGGTATAAGGGGACCATTCACTAACTATAATTACAAGTTGAAACAAAGATAAAGTCTTATTCCATACATCAACATAATCTTAGCCTGCGTTGCAGACCCTTATCATGTAATACAAAAAAATAAAAGAGGTAATAAAAGACAAAACCTTGTATTTCCCTAGGTGATACCATTCAGGAATAGGTTGAGTTTAGAGTATTAAGTTTATCATTTGGTTCAGATCCATATATTGAAATCATGATTGCTATTTTGATTGCTATTTTGACTAACCCTAAATTGCATCCTTGTCTGAAATTTGTTAAGGCCAGCAGAAGGGTTCTCAAAAACGTAATTCATCCCAAAATAGTATCACCAATGGAAATATGTTTAACAAATAACAATGCTTTAATCATGTGATTTCTTTCGTTACTTTTAACAGTTTTATCTGTATATATTTCGAAGGATTTTTTTAGTCTGTACAGTCCTGAAACCGAAAACGTTAGCATAATAATATTGCATCAATGTCTTTATGATACTGGGTGTCACTCCAAGTGATAGATGTTGAACATTGTTATCAGGAGAAGACTAGGTATTCAAAAAACCATAATAGACATCATCAGAAAACGTAGGCTACAATGGTTTGGACACCTACATAGATTTCCTGAAACCAGTTCCGTAAAAAAGTTAACAAAGAAGACTTCACTGCAAAGAGACCTCGAGGAAGACCTCCAAAACAATGGTGTGAACATATAAGGAACGACAAGAGACAGGGTCAAATGGAAGTAAACTGTCGAGGCGAATGTGCCAAGGCTCCCTAGAGTACGCTAATAACAATGATGATAATTGTATATTTCATTCATCTCTTTAACATTGCTTAGTCTAGAACAGCATCATAGTGCTCGATTTACAGAAGTACAGACCAATTATTCTCTGTCTAATGATTGTGAAAACATGAAACTTTGAGTAGCAAAGAGCAAGTCTCTTTTCTTGTTTCTAATCTATATATTATTTATCTATATCTGTGCGAAGACATTTTCTTGAATAGAATACATTATCATTATTACTATAAAATTATCATTGAAACTCGATTTTCTCACGAATTCAGATGGATTCGGCATTGGTTTGATTTAGCTCCATTGCTATTGAAAAACTAATACTGCAGAATGACAACGGAGCATGAGCATAAAAAATCATAAGACACTCACCGAAGCGGTATTCGTGTTTCCTTGATGCATCCTTTTCGCCATGCTTCTTGGCAAGGTATTTGATTCTGTTTTTATCAGCTATGCCAACACTGTTTGTCAACTGAATGCCATTCAAACCGCCCTTAACGAAAACAGAAATATGTTGTTAATAACCAAAGGGAGTGTGTCCAGGTAGGGGCGGGGGGTCTTCGGTATGGCCTTATACAGGGGTGTGCGCTGCCAGGTTTATCATTATAACCCAGCCCAAGAAATCGGACTGAAAATCAATAAAAAGAGACAGGAGTAGTTGCAAGCAGCCCCAACATCTAAGGGGGCGTGTAATAGGATTAGAATCAAATAAACTGATTCTTATAGTAGGCTCATTTTCACTCTCTATTCGTTCATTCTACAGGCCAAATAAAAGGAGGTTGAAGCTTATTAATTCTGTTTTTGCGATTTCTCAGAAACGGCAAGAAAGCTGTGTCTCCAATAACTACTTTTAGCCCTGAAATTTTCGTTGCAAGGAGTTTTAAAAACTAGCTATATCTTAGTCGGTCTATTTGGCATCGATATAAACTACATTTGGTCCACTCGATTCAAAGTATTTCATCAAATATTTTTCACTTTATCATGCATACGTTAAAAGATAATTTGCACGTAACATTACTTACAGAACTTTCAAATTTGTGTTTAAATCCATTTTCAACAATTTCAAGCATGTCCTGGTTTCGTTCTTGTGAATTCTGCTCCGAAACGTAAAACAGATAGTCCAGGGTTCGATTTCCCGGCCTAAAATGAGAGTAACACACTCAGTATATCAAATCTTCGGTTTGATAGCAAAACAAGATACCCTTCCAGTGTCTTGAAAGGTTAGATAAAAAGTCCAAAATAAGTAAAGAAAACATCGGATACATTTAATCATTAATATGATTTGGTAGTAGAAAAGAATAAAAGTGCACAAAAACGAAAACAATAGAAAGTAGCATTAAGTCGTGTGAGTAATCTACTACTAGAGCAGAACGAAAGTGCACACTAACAAAAGGAAATTATGAAAATCAGAACGATTTCAAGCACAAAAATGTCAAATGATGCTTTTTGGTTGGCTTCCAGGCTTTCCTTTTTCTTATGACTTTCAAATAACTTAGTCACCTCTTCTCCCACCTCATGTTTAGTTATCAAGTAAAAGCAAGGCCAGATAAGAAAATCCTTTCACACCTATTATTTCTACACATCTCTGCGGCTCCTCCGCATGCCCCTCTGCGGAGTAATATCCTCCTTCGCAGTAATCTTCCCCCTCGATTCAAAAATGGGGTAAAAAATGTTTGAGAATGATGACAGAATTACCGGTTGGTTATTAGGCTTTCATCTTTCTCACTAATCAAGTCAATATTATCATCGAAGTTCGTGTGTAGAGTTTTGTTGTAGATTCGGACGATTTGATGAATTTTGCAGCTCGCAACAGGCAAATCCTTGAAAAAGATAAAAATTTTAAAATCAAATGATTAAAGATTGATACTATGAATGATAGCAATGATAATCTCACCCTGGGTAAAATGTGTCAGTAATGGAGAGAAGGGGCTTTTGCAGTAATTTACTGGGTTTGCAGTAATTTGGAGGGATGTCTTACAGTAATTTGGAGGATTTCATTACTATTTCATATTGGTTTTAATTCCTTCACATTACCCTGCACCCTCCACGTAAATGATGATATCCCTCCATATTACTGAATGGTATCTCTCCACATCATGTTGCACCCTGTACATAGCATCAAGATATTCCTACGAATTAGTAAATGTGGTATCCCCCACATCACTGTGTACCCTCCCCATTACTTCAAGACATACATCCACAATACTGATGCTGGTCCTCCACGTTATTGTAAGATATCCCTCTACGTTACTGATGACATCCCTACATATTACTGCATTATATCCCTCCACATCATGGCGCACCCTCTACATAGCTTCCTACAAATTAGTAAATGTGGTATTCCCCACATCACTCTGCACCCTCCCCAACACTTCCAGATATCCCTCCGTAATACTGATGCTGGTCCTCCACATTATTGTAAGATATCCCTCCTCGTTACTGATGATATCCCTCCATATCACTGAGGGGGCACATTGGTCTTTTGGTTCCACAATAACAGTAATTATTGGTGTAAAGACCAACCCTATAATCCAGCTCTGAGAAACGAGCCATCACCAGATCTTGCACTGCTGAATACCTGAAAGATAAGATTTCAAAACCATTCTTCAACCTAAATATCTGTAAGGGCCGTCTGAGTGGTAAGGCTAGGTTTTGGGTTGAGGTTATGGTTAAGGTTAGGGTTAGGATTGGGGTTATATTAGGATTAGGCTTTGGTTTGGCCTATCTGGGCTCGGTAATGTCATAAACAAGTTGAAATCTACTCAACCAATCCAAAACTGTTTTATTTTATCTAAAAAGAGCTTGTGCATTCTGTTGCATTCCAGTTCTGCAAATTAGCCTTGCAAGCCCTTGCATATCTTCAGCACACTTGATTCAGTTCACACTAGAAAATATCGTTTGGGGTTCAATACAGCTTTATCTGAGAAGGTCTAATATGGTTTTTCATGGATTGATACAACATTTACCTCCTAAACACTATATAAATGCATACCACATATATCACCACAGATTAATTCAAAAATAAACCATGCTTTTAAAAGTTTCGATCAAATCTTCATGAGTAAACTATGCTTACAATGATTTGGGGACTTACTTCAAAACCAAATCATTGTAAGAATAGTTTACTGATGAAGCTAATATCGAAACGTTTAGAAAGCATTGTTTATTTTTGAATTAATCTATTAGAATTTTATAAACTTAGATAATTGGGTTCTCGTATTATTATTACCATATATACCACATATATACCACATATACCATATATACCACATATACCACATATACCACATATACCATATATATACCACATATACCATATATACCACATATACCACATATACCACATATACCACATATACCACATATACCATATATACCATATATACCACATATACCACATATACCATATATACCATATATACCACATATACCACATATACCACATATGCCATATATACCATATATACCACATATACCACATATACCATATATACCACATAAACCACATATACCACATATACCACATATACCATATATACCACATAAACCACATATACCACATATACCACATATACCATATACACCACATATACCACATATACCACATATGCCATATATACCATATATACCACATATACCACATATACCATATATACCACATATACCACATATACCACATATACCATATATACCACATATACCACATATACCACATATTCCACAAATTACAAATATGCCACATACATACATCGCATATACCATATATACCATATATACCGCATATACCACGTATACCATATATATACCACATATACCACATATAACCCATCAACAAAATATACCATTAAAATCTCATACTTTATACCAAATATACCACATATATCGCGTATACCTTGTATACCACATGTACAACATATACCATATATACCACATATACCATATACCAAATAAACCACATACTGTATTCTACATATACCAAATATACCATAAAAACTATATATACCACATACAGCCAGTATGTTGGTTCCCAGAGAATAGTGCTCAATACATTGAAGTAGAGCATATATAAGCACTGGTTGGCAGAAAAGAGACAGGAATCTACACTTTCATCTCGACAAGCCTGTTTCGTGATCTCTCACTCATCAGGAGATGTACTAATAAAATATTCATTATATTCAGAATATTTTATTAGTATATATACAATATATTCAGAATATTTTATTAGTGCATCTCCTGATGAGTGAGAGATCACGAAACAGGCTTGTCGAGATGAAAGTGTAGATTCCTGTCTCTTTTCTGCCAACCAGTGCTTATATACCACATATATCCACATATACCACCTTTACTATATAAACCATATAAACCACATATACCATACCATATATATCATATATACCATATATACTACATATACCATATATCAACATATACCACAGCTGGCGAAATTGTTAAAAAAGAAAAGACTCACCATGGATCTGAAGGTGTCCCATCCTCAAATCGGACATTCCCTAAAGTTTCCAATTCCAAGACGAGCCTACTCTTCCGTAAGTCAGCAATCAATCGTGCTTGCTCACACATTTCTTTGAAACTTAAATCAATCCTAAAAGTAAGAATATTTCAAAGTTCTGTACATCAGTACTACATAAAAACCCTTGAAATTTCTTTTTTTTCTCATTCCATTTTAATTTCAAAATTTCAAATCATAAAACACAATACGAATTAGGATAAGGAAGATCAAATCAAAGTTGAATTATATCAAATACAAGTAAACAATTAGAAAATTGATGAAGCTATTTTATGTAAGGAATTTCTTTAAGGAGGAACTCTCTCAATAGCTAAAATAATCGAAGAGGGAACATCCCCTATTGATAGAAACCCATTTCAATTTATTGAACATTAAACAGAAATCTTAAGGTTGATCGTGCAGATCAGATTTCAACTCACTTGGTAATTTGAAGAGAATAAATGTGATTTTAGTTTGGAGCAGAGAATCATGGGAGCTTTATCAAATGAGGGATCCCTTTCGATGCCTTGAAATGTTTTCATACAAAACTTTGAACAGCAGACTGGAAACATTGATCTCAAGAACATTTTCATAAAATACGTTCAACAAGGGGTCCTTTACCCCTACTTGAAATAAAGCCTCTAGTCTTTCGTAGGCTAGTATTTAAAATATCAAATTACTTTCTTAGTCATAATTAGTCGGTAAGAAAATATCAACCCCCTCCCTAAAAGTAGTCAGTCCTTATAAGGTAGGGCGTAATTTGTCTTGCTGTTCAAATGTTGCTATATAGATTTTTAGGAATTTTTTGAATAAAAGAAAGTCAGAGTGTTGTCAAAGTGTTGGCTTTTTATATTCATCTGGGGGGTATTTGATTTAATGTCATCCTTAAAATAGATGTTAAGGTGATTACATCTTGTTGTGGCCTCTTTAGCAATGATGCAAATCATAAGCCGATGTCCAAACACTGACATAAAACAGTTGCGATAACATAAGAGAAAGCTTACCCATTCAGTTTCTTCTCCCAGATAACTATTCTCTCTTTTAAAGTTTTCAACTTTCCTCTCAACTTGTCTTTCCGCACATTGACACGCTCCAAAAGTTCTTCCAGCTCATCTCCGCTTGATGATTCAGAGGCAGCTGTGTGTGGCCTCGTTTCAGCACCATCAGCCTCGTCTCCGCAAGTCGAGCTTCCTTCTGGGGCATCTTGGTCGTCATCTAAAATTAATATGTTATTTGAAGAATAAATTCCAAATTCGTTAGTTCTAAGACAGAAAACAACCCAATCAGCATCAATCACCCGAACCATCATCAATCACCCACAATCAACAGTGACCATATACTATTCAGCCAGTGACCACCCAGTAATCAGCTAGTAACCACCCAGTAATAAGCTAGTAACCACCCATTAACCACCTAGTAACCACCCAGTAATCAGCAGTAACCACCCATTAACCACCAATCCAATTACCAGCCAAGGACCAGCAGCAATAGACTATCTATAAGAACGTAGCAGCATAAATTACAGATAAACCACTGGTTAATAAAATTGATTTTGCTTATTTCTTCGATGTTTTATCACTGCTGATCATTTAATTCAATCGAATTGATTTTTGATAGCAAAAAAACGACCTGAGCATGATATGAAACCATTACAATTTTTTTGTTATTCTCACACAGTAATTCAATTGATTTTCTGAATCCTGCTTTTTCTCAAGATTACTGAATTGAAAGCAATTTATTCTTTATCAGCTAAAGGGTTTCTCTCCATGGAAATGAGGCTGCTGTGTCTATCATCAACCTGAATCGAGGCCAGTCTATCGACAGCCTTGAACAAACGACGCTCTATACCCCTCTAGAACTAATCAACTGAAAATGGTAAATAGAAATACCCATAGAATCTCCACCAGCTATATTGATTGCTTTCGTTGGAATCTTCAATTCTTCCAACTCCCTTTCTATCTAAACAAAAAATATCAAAAAATGAATGCAGTACTTTACACCGGGTCCGCATGGGTCCACATTTTCTAAAATACAAAAAAAGGTTGTTAACATTGATGCCAAATCAATATAGATATGACAAACTCTAATAAAATTTAATTAAAAAACTGTTGCTGCTAAAATTTCAAAAATCTACCATAACTAAGTTGTTGCTTTTGGCTCCGATCGAAATATTTCAAATAATTTTTAACCAATTAGAGACTGTTCGGTTAATTATACTTAGGCCTCGGCAGGAGACTAAAAGCAAGGAGTAGTAATGAATAGACCAATCACCTGTTTAACAGCAAAAGCTATTTTCCGAAGCATATTTGTCGGACCAGACTGCAATTTGTTCTTCGCATCCAGCAGTTTTCTAGCAGCTTCATTGTAGCCTCTTTCCAGTGTCGTCAACCTCATCTTATAGAACATCTTCTTTTTATTAACTGTTGTCTGTCAAAAGCAATAAAAGTTATTTGTGTTTAATTCATTGCATTTTATATTTTTACCCACTGTAGCCCCAACAGCCAAGGCTGCTTTACAGATGGCCTGGATCATTAGAATTAAAAACTGCCTTATTCTACTGGTACTGATTGCAGGGGAAAAGGATAAAAGTTTCAAAACAAAAAAGGTTTTAAAGGTATGCAAAAGGATGCTTGCTAAAACTCGGAGAGCCTCGTATGCAAGCATGTTCCCAAGGATTTGCACTACAGTAAAACCCACCACTTAAAGACTGACTTAGTAGAAATTTCAGCCTGCTAAATAGTAGCACATCAATACTTATAGATTACATTTTTCAGCATGAATATTCATATTGCTTCAGAAAATAATTTTGATTTAAAAGATTTGGCATTTCATGCAAATTCAGTGGCTGTCCTACAGACAACTTTCAAATTCTTCACCTATTTCTCGTCAAAATGTTTGTCCACTAATCGTATTGAATACAGTGACGCCTGGATCGGTCTCTGAGTTTCTCAATCTAACGATATCCTAAACTTGGAGATAGGCTTGTACCAACATATGTCGTTGGAAAGTTTACGAAGAACTGTTTTTCAGCGAGATATGAAGATAGAAGCCAATATAATGACATGATCCAGTTATTGATGCATGAGGGAACAAAATACTTGATTCAAGTACGAACAAGAAAGGCAAATCTATTTTAGGGTACATTTCCACTCACGACACCGACACCACACCGTTCTTACAACCTGTTGTATTCGCTCCAAACCAACATAATCTTATGAAAAGAACCTCAAGGAGGGTACTACCAAACCTTCAATACTGGAAGGTCTACATATGTCATTATTTGGGGTCTGAAATTCTTGGTTAAATCAATATTTGAGGTCGGTGAATTACAGCATGGACCAAATTCGATATTTAGAGTTAGTGAATTACAACATGAACAAAATTCAATATTTAGGGTCGAGAAATTCAAAAAAGGAGAGTTGTAGAAACCGGTGCATTTCTTTAGTGACCAATCTTAAGACTTAAGCATGCCATTTCAATAGTTTACAATATTTTGGTTCTAATGAAAATATTAGATTGAATATTTGGGGTTCCCCAAACACCAGGATCACTATCTAGGGATCAAAGAAGAAATGGTGGCATGGACTATTTAGTATTGAAAGATATGGAGTACACATTTTTCATTTATTTTCATTTTTCATTAATCTCAGATCATTTATTTTCTTTATGCCAGCCTCTAAGGGGACCATTATGGAAATAAGGACAATTTGACCTTTTTAATGCTATCCCTGCCACCGTAGTTAGAGGTGTTTTTAATATTCAAGTTAATTTTATCTTCTGGTGCTTTTATTCTTTGCATTTCTGTAACTTGCCTAATTTAATTATCAATCTTATCTCATTTTTGTATTCCTGTAATTTAATTTGAAGTGGCAAATGAATACTTACTTACTTACTTATGGGGTTTCCCCTGGGAAAAAACCCTGTTTATGCGGCTACCCCGTAATTCCAGTCGATTCCTGGAAAATTAGTCGTCTTATCAACAAATCCCCACTGTACTTACCTCTGCAAGCTCTTTGAGAGAATTTTGCGAGATATCGTAGGAATCCAGACGAGTGAGTTTCGGAAAATGATAAAGAATGTGAATGGAGTAGTTGCACATCAGTGCTACTGGATTCGGTCGATAAAGAGGCTCCTTCAAGCTGAGGCATCTCAGAGATGGTAGACTGCTAAGATTCGTCAAGTCCTGGAAGAAATCAGAAAAGATCACATCATTGGTGGAACTCCGAAACTTGCTAAGCCCTTAAGCCCCTAGGACAGGATAATAGTACTGATGCATTTACGGGTTTTTATCCTCTTTCTCCCTAGCCCCGGTGGGGGTACGGGGATATGCCGCTTATATAGGTGTGTCTTCGTTGAAAAGCTCTAAACTGGGTACGATTTTTTTGCCAATTCCCATACAAGTGGGTATGAAATTTATCAGTAGCTTTTTCATAAAGATGGGTCTGAATTTTCGCCATTATAGTGAAACATCAGCTTCTCAGCAATGACTTGGTTTGGGTTTAGTAAAAATAGCTATTCATATTCTTGCAATGGGCAATATATTTTGGTATATATGGTATATATGGTATATATGGTATATGTGGTATATATGGTACATGTGGTATATATGGTATATAAAGTATATGTGGTATATGTGGTATATAAAGTATATGTGGTATATATGGTATATAAAGTATATGTGTTATATATGGTATAAATGATATATGTGGTATATGTGGTATATGTGGTATATGTGGTATATATGGTATATGTGGTATATATGGTATATGTGGTATATATGGTATATGTGGTATATGTGGTATATATAGTATATATAGTATATATGGTATATGTGGTATATGTGATATATATGGTATGTATGGTATATATGGTATATAAAGTATATAAAGTATAAATGGTATGTATGGTATATGTGGTGTGGTATACATGGTATGTATGGTATACATGGTATACATAGTATAAATGGTATATTTGGTATATATGGTATATGTGGTATATGTGGTAAATATGGTATATAAAGTATATGCGGTATATATGGTATATATGGTATATGTGGTATATGTGTGGTATACGTGGTTAATATGGTGTGTATAGTACATGTGGTATATATGGTATATATGGTACATATGGTATATGTGGTATATATGCTAATGTGATATATGTGGTATGTGTATATACGGTTTTAGTTTAATTGAAAAGCAAAAGAAATGATAATTCATACTTTGAATGATGTGATGAAGTTTCCAGATAAGTTCAATGACGTAAGCCGCTTGTTGCCCTCAAAGGCATTTCCTGAAATGAAAACATTCACTTCAATCAAAAAAACTGCTACATATTCCGTTAAAAGTTTTCAATAATTAACTGGACTTTGATCGCAGCCCTCAAAATACTTAGATATTTTGACTTATAGTTCCTTTTGCCTTAGTTTTGAAAAATAAACCAAATATAGACATTTCTTGAACTCAAACCGTTGGAATTGATGGTGTGCATGTAAGCAAACCTTTAAAATACCAAATAAGCTTCTTTTAAAAATGAAACAAAGTGTGATCAAACAAGGTTAATAAGCACTTTCAGTATAGTTGATTAAGTGCTTTGTTGCTTTATTTATCTCATCGAGCCCTGGAATTGCTCATTTTTTGATCATTCTAGCCCTGGTTGCTTATCAACTTGTCACTCATCAAAAAAATGTGTACTCTTCCATAAGATATCATCACTCTAGAATGACTGAGAAAATAAAAACTCTAGCAGCACTGGTAAAGATGTCCTGAGCAACTTTTGAATTTGGGTGGAGTATCAAGCCTAACCTATCCAGTGATTATTCTAAAGAAGATTTGAAGGTGTTTCTTGGAGTTGTAAAAAGTATTGTGGATCTGTAAATTGAATTTCGTGGATTTGAAAAGATTTCTTCACTCCTTTATTATTAAGAGTTGGTTATTGGCAAAAAAGTGTAACATGCAGTCATCTTCATCCTCTTTTTATTCGCCTTGAAGACATCTTTTATAACCCAATTAAATTCATTTAGCCGAGTCTGACACAGTGAGCACAGAGTGAGGATACAGAAAACGTTTCAGTTGTCAAATTCTTTTTCCTACTTCTATGTACAAGAAACACCAATAGCACAACATTGGAGTAAGAAGACCAAACGGAATCAAATCATGTCAAACATATTGGCGAATTCCAAGATATAAACATCCCAGGAAGATTTGGTCGTAAAATATTACAAAGCCTTCGAAAGTATTCTAAATCTTCCAAGAGGGTTTGTTTCTCAGAGTCATTCACCCTTTAGTTGTCCGTGTCCTAAGACAACAAATTTAATCTTTGTAATATACTCAATAACGCGATTTGTTATAGATTTTCAAAGATTACCAGTTTTTTGTGACACACGGTACATTACGATATCCTATATCAAATACAGTAATAACCTGCAACTTAGAAACCGACTTATAAAAATCTCCAGCCTGCCAGATATTAGCACATCTATACTCAAACATTAGATTTTTCAGATTGAAAATTCATTTTCCTTCAGAAAATAATTTTGATTGCAAATATTTTGACATTGGATGCAAATCAAGTGGCTGTACTGCTGAATATATTCTAAATTCTTCCCTCGTTTCTTTAAGCCCATGAGAAGCTGGTAGCCTCGTTTTGCAACATTCAGTTTCTTAGTGGCAGGTGGGTATTGTTTGCGTGATTCCTTATCATTGAAAATGCAGGAAATAGGATTTCGAAATCTGTTATCAAAATAAACATCTTTAGAAATGCTAATGAATGCTGGTATATCTGTTATGACTCCTGGTATGCTTGTTATGACTCCTGGTATGCTTGTCATGACTCCTGGTATGTTTGTTATGACTGCTGCAATGTTTATTAAGACCTTCCGTTGTGTTTACCAGTCTGTTATGTCTGGCTGTTGATCTGCAAGCGAATTCTAGTAATTTTTGGGATTAAGAATGCCAGAAATTGAATTTATGGATTACCTATTTCAGAGATTTTGTTCTCACTGAGATTGAGCTCGTTGAGATTTCCAAGGTTCGCTATTCCCTAAAAAGATAAGATCATTTCAGTTTCAGACACTGGCGTCGATAGCAAATTTATTAGGAGGGGTAAGGATGAAACTGTTAGGAGGGGGCAAGGACAGAGGGGCGCACATTGAAAAAAGGCTTAGGGTTTTAAGGTATTTTCTAGTCTGTCAATTTCAATCAATAAGAGCTACACTTAAGATTTGTGTGTGAGTTGGGAAGAATGATAAGTTTGAAAGGAAAATCTTAAACATTATTATCATTAAAACTATACCTCTATCATAAATTTTGCTTTATTTTTCCGACAAGATTAAAAATTTTCAGACAAATTAGCTATTAGGATTTTTAAGGGGAGTTTTCTGCCTCTCCTCAGCCCCCCTCTATCTACGGCAATGGTTTCAGAACATGACTTATCTCAAGTAGCAGCTGAAATGAAGTGATCAAGACCAATTATTATATCTACATCTGGGTATAATAATTTGTTGGGTCTCATTTCCGTTTTCTTGAAAGGCTACTCTAGAACCTAAAACCTTCCTTGCTAGCACAAAATGATTTAAATACATCTCATCTAATATGGTAAATCTTTGTAAATCATCTAGTATATCTAATTGAATCAGCAAAAAATATTTTAAGTTTAAGTTTAAAAAGCTTTCAGTTCTTTACCTCAATTTTTGTTATTTCATTTCCATTGAGCCACAGAAGTTCTAAATAACGGAGATGAGATAAGTTCTGAATCTTCTTGATCATGTTCTCGTACATATAAATCTTCTCCAGTTTAACATTTTGCTCTAAGCCTTCAATGACCTAAGAGATGATATGAAATGATGGTTCATAGACAGTCGCTTCAAAAACTATAAATGTGTGTAACCTACCAAATCTATTCGGAAAATTAGCTAGGAAAATCGTAGCATGCCTAACCCCAACCAGGATTCGTACCCGGGTGTTTTCCCACCATAGGTCAGTACTAAAATAAAGGGGAAAATACTCTCCCAAGTGGTCTACAAGAATTGAAATATGCCTCCACCAGGTCTTGAACTCGGAACCTTGCCCACTGGAGGCAAGTGTGCTAACAACTGCCTTAAAACAGGACAAATAGTTAGCGCCGTAGAGTCTTCTAGTATAACCTGCTGTCAACAGTAGAGGGTACAATTCGTGTTTTTCTTTGAATCCTTCTTCAGAGCCACTTTATAATCATTAAATACATAAGGTTGAAGTAAGATTTGGGGGAATATGTTCTCAAAAGTGCGCTACTATAATCATAATATGCCCAAGGCATGTCTCAAACCCATGTCATTTCCTACCATAGCCCAGTGCCTTAACCACTATCCTATACAAGACAATATTAGGAGGTAACCCTTTAGTTCCCTTGTGTATCCAGCTCCCGGTCTATTTGCATTTGAAACATTACTTGGCGTTTCAGGTTAAATATTTTCTTGAGGCATGGTCTTGGCGTAATGTCTCAATATGGATAGACATCCTAGCATATTTGCATATGTTGTACAACTGTAGATTCTAGACTCTGGTATATTGCGATTGCGTTGTCTAGCGCTGCAACGTAGTGCTCGATGTACAAAAGTACAGAGCAATATAGAAGAGAAACAAGAAAGGAGAGCAGCTCTTCAGTAGCTTAAAGTTTCATGCTTGCGCAATCATCAGATAGACTATATCACTATAATCAGACAATCTATAATCAATTATAGTCTGTCTGATGATTGCGCGAGCATGAAACTCTAAGTTACAGAAGAGCCAGTCTCCTTTCTTGTTTCTCTTCTAGACTCTGGTAATAATCTCTAGATTCAAACGTTCTACAGACTTAGCCCGTAGATCAACACAAAATCAATACAGATGAAAGCATCAATCTAATACCTCAATAGCACATTCAATACCAAATCAATACAGATGAAAGCATCAATCTAATACCTCAATAGCACATTCAGTACCAAATCAATACAGATGAAAGCATCAATCTAATACCTCAATAGCACATTCAATACCAAATCAATACAGATGAAAGCATCAATCTAATACCTCAATATCACATTCAATACCAAATCAATACAGATGAAAGCATCAACCTAATACCGCAATTGCATATTCAATACCAAATCAATACAGATAAAAGCATCAATCTAATACCTCAATATCACATTCAATACCAAATCAATACAAATGAAAGCATCAATCTAATACCTCAATAGCACATTCAATACCAAATCAATACAGATGAAAGCATCAATCTAATACCTCAATAGCACATTCAATACCAAATCAATACAGATGAAAGCATCAATCTAATACCTCAATAGCACATTCAACACCGAATCAATACAGATGAAGCATCAATCTAATACCTCAATATCACATTCAATACCAAATCAATACAGATGAAAGCATCAATCTAATACCTCAATAGCACATTCAATACCAAATCAATACAGATGAAAGCATCAATCTAATACCTCAATAGCACATTCAACACCGAATCAATACAGATGAAGCATCAATCTAATACCTCAATATCACATTCAATACCAAATCAATACAGATGAAAGCATCAATCTAATACCTCAATCGCACATTCACAAAGCCAGAGCTCCTGCAGGTTAATCAAAGAATCCAGATTTCTGATTTTCTGTATTTGATGGCCAATCAAGCAAAGCTTTGATAAGTTATGAAACTGGTGCAAGGAGGGGATCATTGGTATTCCATTCAGAAACATTTCCAGAACCTCTGTGTGTCTGTACACTGCTTTTTCAGAGTATTCCAGTCCGTTAGAAGAGCACTACAAGAAATAAAGACAAGCTTCACTCTCTCTCTCTAAACACGAATAAAAGCAAAGAGATCAACTATTTACTCTTCTTCAAGTGTGTTGGACCAGTGGCAGTTTGAGGACAAATCCATGCAAACCAAGGCTCTAGCACACTTTAAAAGACCAGAAAAGGAGCCCATAACAAAGAAAAGTAAAAATCGTTAAATGAGAGGCCTTTTGACATCTTTGACCCTTGGCCCGTAGTCTCTAAAACCGTCCTTAGTGTCCAAATGCAAATCATGGCAGAGGCGAACCTGAGTTCTCAAAAATCAACTTCTCAGTATACTTTTGACTGCTATAGAGGATCCAAGTTCTTGTAGAGAAGTGGCATGCTCTGCTGACTGGATTAGTGTCGGTGTCAAGGCACCCTGCTGGAAGGCACCCTCGTGGACAGTCCTGATTAGCTAATAATCTAAATGCTTAGGGCTGTATTCTATCTCTGATATCATTTCATGTATAATTAGTGAATATGTTGACAGAAGAAATCAAATGGAAGGCATGTTTTGATGACAACATAGAAATTGAGGGGACGGGATACAAAAAATTCCTAATTCCCTGCTGGGAATAGAACCTCCCCCCTGAATTCTCTTAAGCAGAGAGCCTGAATGATATGCTTATTATCTTTGAAAAGGCATTATTTTATACATAAATTGCAAAGGGCCAATGGAATAGCGAAGCAGTAATCATAAATATTTAATCAAAGCAGAAATAACAAATCAAAGCAGAGCCCTTTGCTGTTGGTCTTGATCAAAAAGATCCCACAGCTTGAAAATCCTTTGGAATTTTATCTAGAGTAAGCACATCTTTGAAATTATCTCATCAAACTTTATTCGAAAAGTCGGATGCTGAGCTCTAACCCTTTGAACAAGGGCGAATCTTTTCTGTATATATACACAGACCGAAAATTTAATTTATTTCTTTCTAACTGTTACAAATTGTCTGGACGTAATCTGTGGTGGAGCAGTTTTAGCAGCTAGGGGGACCTGGTTGTTTCTTTTGTTCTGAAGAATACAATACAGACATTTTTGTTGTTGTTTAGAACATTCAATAGATATTTGAAAATACCGAGCTTCAGAAAATGCAAAATTAAGAAATAGTGTAATGAGGTGGATTATTCAAAAGGTTTAACTAAAGGTGCCATGATTAGAAATATTAAGACTCACCATCTCGCCTAGCCAGACTTGCTGTTCAGCAGGGCAAATCATGTTTGCTGCTTCCATTCTCTCCATCATGTCATACATGAATGACTGTAGTTGGTATTACGTTGTTGTAGCCAATTGGCAAACATACGGCTGGGAAAACCTCTCACGGTCATCAACAAGTTGGCAAGACATCTGTTGAATGAAAAGGAAACTTCCATCAATTTCAAAGCAGGGTTTCATAACTATATGGAATGGGCAAGCATAAGCATTTAATCAGAACTCTGTCCATTGCTGGATGAAAACAGTGGATGAGCTGCCTTTTTGCACCTGTCTTGGATTTTATGTATGCTATGTGCATGTGCATGAGCTTTAGATAGATGTGCAATGATGGTGTTGGTGAAAAAAGCTTTTCAATGTGGGTTTGGGTGTAATATCTGGCATAAGCCATTACAATAGAGTTCACCCTGGGTATGTGAAATCATCAAAACAAAGCTTCTCTTTCTCTTTACCTGAGAAAAGATTTTACTTTTGAAAGTACAATAGGATAAGTATACCCTAATGTTCTTTATCTTCCTCGGCTAATTCAGACGTATCAGTTGATCAGTTGGATATTCAGTTGAATTGTTCCAATCTTTTGAATATTTCTAGGATACTATTTTCCCTCTCAAGTAGATATCTAATAACCATGGGCTGCGGAACATCTGTTTGATTTAGGGGTCTATTCTCAAAAAATGGATGACGCAAATTTTTACCACGCCCATTTTATTCTCTTTTGGGTAACTGCTGTCCCCCAGATTATAGAACTTGCACACCACGCAAGGTAAATAATAGAATAATTTAGGATAAAACAATAGATACTGGCTCGTACGTACACGCATGTCTGAGGAGCATTGCTCTTCCAACAAGATCTTGCACCTGCACAACCCACTTCCTATATTGTTTTATTCTATCGTTCTATTGTTCTATTGTTTAACTTGCAGCATGGGTGCAAGTTCCACGTTCTGCAGTCTGGATGCTTCTCAAACTAGGTCTTGCTCCTTTGCTAATAAGTCATACTTACATCCACCAGACAGTAAAGCTTGGTCTGTGCGGGGTATGCGTTCCCCGCAGAACAATTTCTGGCTCGTATTCCGTCCGCGCAAAATTTCTATCAAGGCCAATTTTTGCGCAGATTTTCCCAATAGTTTGATGCTTCACAGTTTTCAAAAAGAGTTTGGTTATATTAAAAACAATTCAGTTACGATTTAGAGCATCAAAAATCCGTGCACAAATATTTTGCTATGGAATTTTTTTGGCGCAATTATTCAGATTTAAAACCTGCGTTCTCCATGCAATAAAAAACTTTACAGTCTGGGCCATCCATTGTTACCTCGCCAATTTCATTGCCTTTCGGGTGAGTATTACTGCTACCCCACTCTAGACCGCAGAGTATGGAGCTTGCAATAAAGCAATAGGATAAAACAATAGAAACTGGTTGCAGTGCATGTGCAAGATCTCGTAGGGAATGAAGGGACATGCTTGTCCTGTCTCAGGAGCATGACCTTTCTCGGTCAGATCTTACGGATGCACAATCCACTTCATATTGTTTTATTATACTGTTCTTTAGTTAAGCTTGGGCATGCATGCAAGTTCCATGCTCTCCACACACACGTCACACAGTCTGGATGCTTCCTAAAGTGGACCTCGCTGCTGTCTGTTTAATAAGTCATACTTACATCCACCATCGTTCAAACAGATGATTCAGATTTTCAGATTTCAGACGTCACAGTCACATGTAGGAAGGAGTCTTGCGCCAAAAGTTAAATAATCTATGGTTAATATCCAACCATCCATTGCTGATGGCAAGCAAGAAAAGTTGTCATGGTGTTTGAGTGGAACCTTGTTGTTGTTGTTGTTAAAACGAGAAGCGGAAAAAGAGAAACGAAAAACGAGGCAAGAGACGAAAAGCGGTGTATTGAAAGTGAGGCTGGGAGAACAGGATAGATCTTTTCCAAACATTCCAAAAACAGATCACATGCACAGATATCCACAGCACCAACGTGTACTCTCTCCAAGAAGAAAATTCCACATATTGTGATGAAATAGAAGAACATGTTACTCTTTTGCCCAACCTGCGCAAACGTTTTGGTTGTGGAAGAAGGAACTGGAGAATCCTCATTTCGATTTGCTTGCAAAACTTGTCCGTTCATTTATAACATCAACCGAAAGGTGGGTATTTAGGCCCCGGCAAGGTAAGGTAATGGGCCTATAATCGTTAACTCTAATTGGGTATTACGATCATTAAACCTGAGTGGAGTGCAATCTGTTCCATGTGGACCATGTCTTCTGAATAAATGCTAATATAACATGACACTGGAGAAGGATTTAATCCGAAACACGAATTAATGCCTCACTGTGGCAGATAAGCCTTGAGTTGTGTGAAGACCGCAAGGTCACTATGCTAGGTAATTTATTGTCCAGGTTTAGGACAGTGGTTAGCCAGCTCGCCTATTGCTGCAACAACCACAGTTCAAGACCCGATGGTGGCATATGTTAATTGCAGTAGCCGGCTATGCTGTGATTTAAATTCATCTGACGGCCATATATGCTGCTTTTTCCCTGCTTCGTATCTAGATTCAAGGAGCCTCATGCATGTTCTTTTTTAGATCTCTGATAAGAAGTTTCCCAAATTGAAAGAGGTTGATGATGTTCTTGGTGGTGCTGCAGCATGGGAAAACGTAGACTCAACTGAAGGTTTGTTAAGAATTTTTTTGATGCTGGCAGGTCATGGTCTTAAATATGAATAAACTCCCTTGATCTATTACTACCTAGAGGAAACGAGACAAAAGATGAATTTTGCTATGAATTGTAAAATTTTGTAGCTTAGGTTTCCTCAAATGGAGATGCACAAGAAGATCTGAAATCAATCTCACAATTATATGTTTTATAGGTTAGTAGGCAGTGGCGTAGCGTCTGGGTATTCAAGGTATTCAGTGAATACCCTGGGATTTTGAGCAAAAAATAAAAAAAATAGCCTAAATGTAAGATTTTGCTAAACAAGAAGACTTTTTTAACGTTTGGGTTATACACTTCATAGTGTTTTCTCCATTTCTAGTTGTTGAACGCAACTCAAAACAATTCGTATATGTTCCATCTATTCCATTCCATTGTATTTGATTCCGTATTCCATATTTTTGAAAAAGATCTCTAGTTGAGCAGAGGAAAAATTCCTAAATGGATTAGCGGTTATGTGTAATTGTTTATGAGAACAGTAAACGATGGAATTTGATTGTATTAATCACAGCAGAGGTCTACGGTACGCACTGAATCTCTTCCGGTAGTTTCCACCAATCAGAACTCTCCATTTCGCCAGTATTTGACCCCAAATTGACCTTTCAGATCGAGAAAACAACAGCCTCCTTTCTCGACTTAGATGATCAAAACTGATTCCGAGGCTCAAAAAATCATAGGCAAGAAGACGGAAGTAAAACAGAATTGAGATCGTGAACAGATTAAAATCAACAGATGAATATAAATAGGTCAACAAGAAACCCAAATTTCGTCGTCGCTTTTGCAGTATAATATTTGAATAGATATTTTGCTAAGATGGCCTGAGCTCATTACACAAATACAAGTAAGAACGTAAGTGCAAGGTAGATTTTGAGTGAATTTTAGGATCCTACGCCATTTTGAGGGCCTAACTTGAATCTCAACTGAATACCCACTACTGAAAGTCACGCTACGCCACTGTTAGTAGGATAAGGCAGGCATTTCATTACAAATGTATCATTCAAAACAAAAATGTAAAGAACAAATAATTCATACACAAGTGTAAGAAAATGGAAAGGGTAATGACAAGCAGAAAAGAAAAATATCTTTGCTTTTAACAAGAGATGGAGCAGATATATGAAGGAAAATAAGGTTCTTTTATTAAGAAACTTGCTAAGAAACATTCCGCAGCATAATTGGGCTAAGTAAACTAAGAAACTCTGGTAAGAAGATTTAGCATAGTTTCTCACAAAAGAATAAGTGTAGCTTTGTAAGTTTGAAAGCAAAACAAAAGTTTTGCTATGGTTAATAAAACACACAAACCCCTCATATCGCTTTGGTTGAAGCATGATTAAATTCTAAAGACCAGACGTAATTGTGCAAGTGGTCCATTGGGAAAGGTTTTACCTTGTGACCACCCTGTTTGGAAATGATATTTCAGCCACAAAATAATCAGATAAATCTGTTTGCCTCCTGCAGAAAAATGTCCGAGATGTGAGCATCCAAAAGCTTACTTTATGCAGATCCAAACAAGATCGGCTGATGAACCTATGACTACCTTCTACAAGTGCTGCAATCCAGAATGCGGCCATCGGTGGAAGGAGTAAAGCTGCATTTATTCTCTGACTTTTTATATTAATGCCTTTTTTATTTACGTGAGCTCATCTTCTTATTTAGCTGTGTAGCTCTAACTTTGGGTTGTAAAGTCTGCTTATTTGAAGGAAAATCCACGCATTCTGTATCCAGGTATAGAGTTCTTCAATGAGAGAAATTGAGGTCATATAGCTCCGTTGTTTTATAACCCTTTTTTACTATTGATATGCATTGATATTTTATTATAATTTGTGTAGATGGTGAATGACCCAAGAAGAATTTGAACCAAATTCTTGTTTAGTTAGAAGCATAAATGTGGCAATCCATTAAATTCACCAACCTGAGGAATATCAATGGCACGAATTATTTAATATGCCGCCATGTTTCCCATTTCTCTCACTGTTTATTCTCCTCGACTTATTAGACAGGGAATTTACCATAACATTCTAGCAAATCGGGTAACCGAAAATCTGAAGACAGTTTTGGAATCCTTGAGGGAAGGCGGTCATTTTAAGCCTTGGGAACATTCTGGGAAATGAGCCATTGTGACGTAATTGATGACGTCATGTGACCACGGTCACAAAAAATCCAACCTCCGAATATTCGGTCGCTGATCACATCATTGGAAAGAGCATCAAAAACTTAGCAAATACTTATATTACACTGATGTTATTTGACTTACCCTTCAAAAGATATAACGTATTGAAAAATTCAAAATGGCGGATAGCAATTGAGTGTATCAGTCTGTTTGTTTAAACTCTTTTATCGGAATTTCATGAGGGAACGGTTTTTCTTAATTGTTACTGTACAGAAATGAATAAAAAATTTCTATAGGACCCACTAAGTTGAAATTCAAGCTAAGCTGAATAGATTTATTGAATTTATGATTAAATTTCATTGTCCGTTTATGGCAGCCAGTTGGCAGACGAATCGTCACTTGAAGAGAAATCATACACTTTCTACGCATTTTCCCATATCACCTTCTCCAAATCCTGACGTCTGTCCTTCGTTTCCACCTTGGGTAATGCATGTGCAGTACAGTGAAGGTGTGTAGTACGGTAGAGGATATTCAGTACAGCAGAGGGATATCATCAGTACGGCGGAGATATCTTATGCACGTATACGATGGGAGATATTTTCAGTGTATTCAGTACAATAGAAGGATATCATCAGTGCGATGGAGGGATATCATCAGTACGATGAAGGGATATTATAAATACTATGGAAAATTACTGTCGGTAATCGAAGGATGTGCAGTGCTAATTGGGGTTATCATCAGTTCATTAGAGGGATACCATTAGGACAATGGAGAGCATTCAGTACAGTGGAATATCTTCCATCAACTCTACTGTAGATATCCCTTGCCCTACTCATTATATGCCTCTACTTACTGATGGTATTCCTTCGCCGTACTGACGATATCCCTCCAATGTGCTGAATACCCTACACAGTACTGAAGACATCCACTCATCGTACTGATAATATATCTCTACGATACTGATTGTATCCTTCTGCGTTACTAAATATAGTCACAGCACATACATTGTACATACATTACCTCAGAGAATTTCTTCATCTGCATTTATTTGCTTTGGTGAACCAGAAAGGCACAAAAAGCTCGGCTTTTTCATTCTATGTCCATCCATTCATTTCAATCGAAACATCTGGAATCACTTTTTCAGTGCGGTGAAACTAATGTAATAGCTGATAATTTACTCTTTTGATGGCTCCCTCTGCTGAATCTAAATCTTTAGGAATGACACTAGACGATTTTACTTTCAGCCCCCTTTAGATTCGCGATCTGGTCGTTCCATACGTTTCAGTTGTCTTTCCATTGTTGAAAAAGGTTCTTATAATGAACTCTTTCTTTCCGTAGCTCTGTCTCGATGGTTTTAAAGTATGACAATAGTTCATTAATCGAACCGTTTTCTACAATGGAAACATAACTAAAACGTATGTAACGACTAGATTGTGAATCTAAGAAGAGCCGAAAGTGGAATCGTCTAGCGTCATTCCTAAAGAATTAGATTCAGCATAGGGACCTACCAAAAAAAGGAAATAGTCAGCTATTTCACTGAAATATCTTCAGTACAGGTGACGGAGGATATTCGACTGTACTGAATACAATGCAGGTTGTGCTGTGACTATATTTAGTAACGCAGAAGGATACTATCAGTATCGAAGAGATATATTATCAGTACGATTAGAGGATGTCTTCAGTACTATTGAGGGTATTCAGCACATTGGAGGGATATCGTCAGTACGGTGAAGGATATATTGAGTATGACAAAGGGATATCTTCAGTTCAGTTGAAGGTATTCAGCACAGTGGAGTGATATCATCAGTACGGCGGAAGAATACCACCAGTACGTAGAGGCATATGATGAGTAGGGCGAAGGGATATCTACAGTAGAGTTGATGGAAGATATTCCACTGTACTGAATACTCTCCACTGTCCTAATGGTATCCCTCTTTATGAACTGATGATAACCCCAATTAGCACATCCTTCGATTACCGACAGTATTTCTCCATAGTATTTGTAATATCCCTTCATCGTACCGATGATATCCCTCCATCGTACTGATGATATCCTTCTATTGTACTGAATACACTCAACAGTACTGAAAATATCTCCCATCGTATACGTGCATAAGATGTCTCCGCCGTACTGATGATATCCCTCTGCTGTACTGAATATCCTCTACCGTACTACACACCTTCACTGTACTGCACATGCATTACCCAAGGTGGAAACGAAGGACAGACGTCAGGATTTGGAGAAGGTGATATGGGAAAATGCGTAGAAAGTGTATGATTTCTCTTCAAGTGACGATTCGTCTGCCAACTGGCTGCCATAAACGGACAATGAAATTTAATCATAAATTCAATAAATCTATTCAGCTTTCAGCTTAGCTTAAATTTCAACTAAGTGGGTCCTATCGAAATTTTTTATTCATTTCTATACAGTAACAATTAAGAAAAACCGTTCCCTCATTAAATTCCGATAAAAGAGTTTAAACAAACAGACTGATACACTCAATTGCTATCCGCCATTTTGAATTTTTCAATACGTTATATCTTTTGAAGGGTAAGTCAAATAACATCAGTGTAATATAAGTATTTGCTCAGTTTTTGATGCTCTTTCCAATGATGTGATCAGCGACCGAATATTCGGAGGTTGGATTTTTTGTGACCGTGGTCACATGACGTCATCAATTACGTCACAATGGCTCATTTCCCAGAATGTTCCCAAGGCTTAAAATGACCGCCTTCCCTCAAGGATTCCAAAACTGTCTTCAGATTTTCGGTTACCCAATTTGCTAGAATGTTATGGTAAATTCCCTGTCTATATTCTTTTGGATAAGCTCAACATGACAGCAAGTAACAAGAACTGGAATGAACAAACAATTAGCAACTCCAGAGCTTGATGGAAGATCAAGCAACATGGTATTTAGGCAACTTTTTCTAAAAACTGCTTATATGCAAGATTTCATTGTTAAACGGGGCATTTGTATTTTTATAGTTTTCCAATTTAGACCCCGTTTACACTATACCGGTACTCTTTGGATCCGTAACGAAAGTGTTACGGATCGGCCTCCGCAACACTTTTGATCCTGCTAATCGCAACGGTATTGGTCCTGCTAGGAAAGCGAACTAGTTTTTATCCGTTACGGATTCAAGGCGAACCGGCACAGCGTAAACACCTGGAACCGTAACGACATTGTTGCGGATTCACAACGAGGGCTTTTTTCATTGAGATACGCATGCTCAGTTCAAAAAAAACAAAGGCGAACCGGTACAGTGTAAACGGGATTGGTAAACGGAACGGCCTTGATCTGTTCTAGTGTAAACGCACTCGATCAGTTACTAAAGTGTGACGGATCGAAACTGTACCGGTACAGTGTGAAAGGGGTTTTAATGTGCCCGATGTGATCCCTAAACCCGTTTATGATGCTGCTCAGCAACGGCTATGCTTCCTTTGCTTTCCAAACTAACGGTTAAGCAACTTTTTGGGCTGAGACTGCGACCAGATTCTATTTGCTCATTGAAAACAAGTGTATATCGTTTGATTGAGAACAAAAATTAATAATTCAGAGAGCAACAGACTGCAAAACTTTAATGAAAATGTATAAAACCCCTATCAATAACTATAGTAAAAGCTCTATCAATAACTATAGTAAAAGCTCTATCAATATAGTAAAAGTTCTAAAATAAAAGGTGACCAGAATAAAAATCTACATTATTTGATGTAGCAGAAGAACTATATGAACGAGAAGCAATGATCGTGAAATGTCGGACTTCTACTAATGCCGAGATTATGCCTTGAAAGTAAAGCTATAACTCTTGACCCGCTTTTTTGCAAGAGGCAAATCCAGCCACTCCAGAAAGTGGTGTTCTCTTTGATCAAAAGGCACTAAAAATGACTAGAATGTTGAGAATTCCAATAATTGCCAAGGGGACTTTGTTGTCCAAGATGAGGTACCCGTTGAAAAATTTAGGGTCTAGAATTCAGCAATGTACTACCCCTCAGGGATAGAACAATTGTAATTGTTGGGAATTTTCACTATCAATTTGCACTTTCGCTGTGAAAGGCTCACACGATAAGCTTACAAGTTAGAAGAGAGTCTTATGAATCAAATTCACCTTGGTTAGATGCCATAACGACATTTGGCAGTGTTCTTCTCTTCTCTGGTTTGGATTCTGTGATAGGAAAACATGCAACTGATTCTTAATGCTGCACTAATTCAGAGCAATACCTGTGTATTTGGTTATAATACAAAAGTGATATTGTTAATGGATAAAATTTTTGCTGGTAGGGCCTAAAATTATCACCTCTTATAGGGTAAGTCGAATACCAGTAAGGGTTTAGGGTTTTGCAACATTTTGCAATGGGAACGTAACTAAGTTTCTCCTTGGAATAATTGTCCTAAGAAATTTGGGAAATCCCCGAAAATTCTATTCGAGGAGAATCTCAAAAGAGCTTACATGGATTGGGGCAAAGTTGCAGCTAGATATATTTTAGTTCGTGTATCTTCATGATAATGGGCTTCTCGTTCAGATATTTTTTCTGGGCATCGTGATACAGAAAGCTCTTAAATTCCTAAATATCCAATGAATTAAAGATGAACTACTAGTAAAAGGAATCAAAATAAAAGTGTATTAAATAAGTCTCAGCTTATTCAATAAGTTGTCTACAACTGGAATGAATTAAGGCTAAAATGTTTTGTAAAAAGCTATTTCTCTAAAAAGTTACTATATAAACCGAATTGTCACCAGGTGATGAATCACCAATAATGTTCTGCTTTCAACTTCCTACAGACAGAAAGTCACATTATAAAAAAAATTTTGACTTCAAGGAAAATAGAAGAAAAACTGAAACCTTCTAACCTACTATTTTAGCTTGATTGAGCATTCTATTTCCATCACGCATAGTTAACCGTTCTCAGAATTTCGTAGGTTTGGAATTGCCGACCAAACACGCTCTTAAACACTCAAAACCTCTATGAGCACGAGTATAAACGCAGCAAGTATCGTGGTTATTATTATCAGGCAGATGAAGATCTTACTTGATTTCGGAAGCATTTGTATCCGGCGACTAACCGATTCCTCCCTTTTCTCGACTTTTGACGGACTTTCCTGAGAAAAAAGCAAGAGCATTTATTAAACGCAATTAATCAGCATAACTACTAAGTAGCAAGACTTTTATTCGCCAGAATGTTATCATTTCATGTGATCATACTTACATAGATACATATACTAAAAAGAAAGACATTCAAAAGACAAAACTTTCCATCTCCACAAGGCTGTTTCGTGTTTACCCACTCATCAGGAGATGTGCAGAGCGAACGGAAACATACAAAGTCCACACAACTTTCCAATATTTTCGTTCTGTTTCTACATCATACCATGTTTTCGTACTGATGAGTGGTTAACTACGAAACAGGACTGTCGTGATAGAGAGTTTTTTCTTTTGAGTCTCTTTCTATTAAGTGTATATAGCTCTCTCCGGTGACCTTGCGTCTACTTCCGCCATGACTGGCACAGTAGTTGTATTCTTTTCCATTTCAATTGTTATAAAAAAAGATATTGTGCTGTTTGTGATAAAATTCCAAACCAACGAATCAATACCAAGTACTTTGATATGTGGTGTCAGCTGTTGTCAAGGAATTTTAGCAATCAGGGTGAAATGGTAGACCCAGGGATTAAGTCAAAATCTCTGAAAGGGGGGGGGGTTGATCACTTTTAGCATCCACTTGTGATTAAATATATCGTATCCTATAAGAATTCATCTCTACACAAAATATGTATATGCCCCTCTTCATAAAGGGGGCAGCAACAGTTCTCCTCTCTGCCTACATCCGAAGTACCATGCCTACTTATTCCTTTTCGTTCGCTTTGATTTCAGATAATTGATTTAATAGATATTTGAAAGAATGCTCTTTTCATACAGACTAGGGCTTGCAATATCATTTAGATAGTCAATCTTGTTAATGAAACTTCTAAAGCTAAAATATACACTAGATAGGGGAAAATGTGACATGCCACTATGTCATGTGGCGTATTGCGTCACATCTGAAATATTCAGTTCACATTAAATTCGTCTGCACACCTCACTCCAAGGCCTAAAATACACGTGGTCCTGACTTACTTAGTGCTGTTGTAAACTAAAACTGAGGCTCTGAAATTAAAAGATGTGGATTTCGATATTAACATGATTCCTATCAACAGGAGGCACGCCCATTTTTACATAAATTTTGACCTCTAAACATTTCTTATCCTAGGCTCCGCTCATAGACAGGGCATACAGTCTAACAATCTAACAAACATGTTAACCTTAGTTTTTTGCTTGATTCTGATGGATTTAGTGGTAGGCTTTAAAAATCTGCCAAATACCTTTTCTGAAATTACCTCAAAGTCAAGTGATTAATGACGTAATTTCATGCACTAATTTTGGGCCTAATCGTTGATAAATTTTTTCTTTGTTCAAACTAGTGAAAAACAAATTACAGTTCTGTGCTCTACATTCATACCTTTTGAATGATGTAAGTTTCTTGAAATTTTGCTGATATTCAAATCTAATCACGTGACCTGGTCAATACATCTGTTGCAATTCAGGTGCACAAAGGACTCAGATCAATCAACTTTAACTAAATGTATGAAAGTTCCCGAAAAGCTGTTGATATGTTTTGTACCAAACGACTGTAACTATTATCACCATGTATAAACATGTAATTCATTTGGCACACCTATACTTTGCGTTTGTCATCACCAAATTCTATACCCAAAACAAAACATATCAACAGCTTTTCGGGAACATTCACACATTTAGTTAAGATTGATGGATCTGAGTCATTTTGCACTTGAATTGCAATTTTTGCCATTGAGGGATATATTGGCAAGGTCACGTGACCAGAATGGATATGAGCAAAAATTAAAAACTCATATATCATTCGAAAGGTCTTTAAACGTGGAGCACAGAACTGTTATTTGTTTTCCACTATTTTGGACAAATAAGAAGTTATCAAGGATTAGGCCCGAAATCAGTGCATGAAATTACATCATCAATCATTTGACCTTGAGGTAAATTCAGAAAAGGTATTTGGCGGATTTTTGAAGAAGCTTACCACTATATTTATATATTTATCAGAATCAAGCAAAAAACAAAGGTTAGCATGTTTGTTAGATTGTTAGACAGTATGCCCTGTCTATCACTCCTAAAGTTTAGGTGGACCTTCAGGGGCGGATCTAAGGGGGTGCTAAGGGTGCTCGAGCACCCCTCAATTTCCACTAAATTAACCTTTTTATAATCAGCTTTGATAATTCTGTATTCTGTTTTTAATCATCTATATCAGGCCCATGATTATGCTCTAAAAATCTAAAGTTCCGATTTTCCTCGCAATCTATCCAAATTCTCGCAAAATGAATTCGACGTCCGTTATTGTCTCTGTTTTTGAGTCCTATTATCTAATGATCAAAAGATCCAAGTTTTTGGTCCGTGTTTTAATCTTCCATCTTACTTAAATGCAAGATTTGAGCGGGAGCACCCCCGTTGATTTGAAAAAGTGCTCTTAGCCAATAAGAATCGCCCATTAGGGTTCAAAAGAGTTGCTCCAAAAGCGCGGGAGCACCCCCGATGATTTGAAAATAAGCTCTTAACCAATCAAATCGCTCATACAGGGGTGCTCAAATTCATTCCGAGCACCCCTGAGATCGATGGAGAGTTGCTCGTGCAAGCTACTGAACTACTGACCAGCCTCTGTTCGCCTTCTCGTATGTTTTTCAATCATGGCTGCCGCACTCAAGGCAGTAAACTAATTGCGTCCTCGTCGAAGATGGCAAAGCAAGCCATGAATTGAAAGAATCTGCAGCTTCAGAGTGACTTTTTTTTGAATGAAACTGAATCTTTCTTGAAGATAAAGGCCCAAACATAACAAGGAGAGAGGAAGACACCACTGTGGACCGGCTAGCGTTCAAGGGCCGTAGGCCTAGGCCTAAACTAAAAGCAGTCGACGACTCCTTGAGTTTGCGATGCTTCGAAGTGAAAGCCTCTTTGAAAGAGAAAGAGCTAGAATACTTCTAGGCCTACCCGTCCTCTTCAAAATAAATTATTTCTTATTGACATTATTTACAGCCTTCCCATCCCAGTAGTAACTTGCAGGGCAATGTTTAGTCTACAGGGCCTTCTTAAGGCGTGTTTATATTTTGCTGAAAACATAATATCTGAGATCCAGTCCAGTCCCTTGTCAGTTGATTTTCCGATTCTGCTAGATTAATGACGATTAAAGTCTTTAAATTTCGTGAATCAATATGCATATTTATTTCTTTTTGGATTTTTATCAAGTTGTAAGGATAAACCTCTTGAGTATGCGACAAGTCACTTCATTGTGATGCATTGGATATTCATGGTGGAACCTCAACTGGTTAGGATAGGTTAGGATTTTCTTGGAGGATATATTACTCATATTTAAGCTAGTAAAATATATTCTGTAATTAAGGATAAAGTTTTCAAAATATTCATATAATTCTTGAAATGCCAAACACCTAAGGTGGAAGGTAGGCTGGAAGTCGGGCAGTTGGGTGAAAATGACCAGATCTCATCTAACAAAGAGTTGTTTTTACAGAGTCAATAAAGGTTTTTCTCTGCCAGAATTGAGTAGAAATCATTGATAAAGTGTATAGAAGGGTCAACCCCGGCATTTGATACCGCTTTACCCTGAAAAAATTTTCTGGGGGCTGCGCCCCCAAACCCCTGCTGAGCACCCCTCATTTCCAAAGTCTGCATCCGCCCCTGACCTTACAGATATTCAAAGTTTCGCCAACAAATAAACTAACGAGGAACTGTTTCCGACTAGCCTCCGAAACAAAGATATAGAAAATAACATCATCATTATTATTATATGCATGCTTTGATGTTGCCTAATCTTGGTGTGGTATCTCTTCTTTATGATGCCTTTGTGTCTTTTAGACGCCAGTTTATCAGTGAAGTTCCGCAAAAAGAACGAAAACATTTGAAAATATTAACCCACAAATTTACTTTGCGAAGAAGAATGTTCAATGATAAGAACCAAATAGTTTGTCCTTTCCATTTCTTTTGACGTAAAATGCGGTTGAGTATTTTTGAAAGAATGAAGCAATTTTCATATTTGTAATATCTATAAATTTAAAAGATACTAGCCTAATCTCCAGTAATCACTAAAACTTTTTGCCTTACCGAGTCCTGATTTTAACTTCCTTGTAAAGCAAAATGCCAGTTAAGCATAAAGACAACAGCAACAACATCCTTTGGCTAGGAGGGTAGGAGCTAAGTAGGGTAGAAGTGTCAGCAGCATAGTAGTATATACACATTTTTGTTTATAAGCAAGTCAGTACTGGGCAAGCCAAAAAGCTAAGCAATTTTCAGTAGTGGATTGAACACTGATAAGAAATTTGAAAAATTTTTGAGCTAATATCTTGAATAAAGATATTATATTTGGTTCAGTTGGTGTTCATGAATAACAAGCCCTAACAACATCCATCATTAATTTGCTTCAACATCTTCAATTGATTGTGCCTTCTGACATGTATATGGCCCCATATTTGCCTTTTTCTTATCTATTTCCAAAAAATCACGCACAAAAAATTAAGCAATTGCTAAGCAATTTTGAGTACTCAAATTGACATTCAAGCTAAGCAATTTTGAGTACTGAGCCCAAGCTGAAATTGCTTATAAAAAAAAATGCGTGTAGTAGTGTTGCAACACCCATGTGCACCATTATTAGTAAATTCATGTTGTATGGAAGTAGAGAGCGAAACGTATTCACTTTGTAGGAATTTCATTAGCGTCATTTGTATTTGTATAAACAGTCCACTCCCATTTGTTAAGACCTGATTGGTCAGAGTTGTTACATTCGTTAGATTGTGACTGGATACTCTTAATACCTATTTCCCCAGCGATTCACTGGAATCGTATATTGCTTAGGAGTTTTTTAGAATTTCAAGTGTTGAGGATGAAATTTAACGAAAATAATTGGATGTCTTTTACTCGAAGAAACTCTTTAAATTTCAAGGAAGGAAAAGGGAAAGTTTATTCTCAAAAGTAGAAAAGTAACATAGTGCACCCTTTTTTTATATAAGGAACCAGTTTATAAGGAATCTAGAACTAGGATTTCTTGTTCAGTTTCAGTTCAGTTTCATATCATTTAAATTCCACTACATACAAAATATAAGCTTTTAGGATACAAACAAATACTAAACTTACAACAATACAAGGCAATACTACAACATGAAAATTAAAGTAAAGATACAAAAAAGAAAGACATAATACAGTATTCAAATATAGCTATATAAATTGCATGGAGGGAATTACTTTAGAGGAGGTTCTCTCTCAATAGGTAGACTAATCAAGGAGAGAGCCCCCCTATCCTAAATTGTTTTCAATTAAAATTTTGAATACATTGCAATTCTCATTTGAATTAATCAATTGAATGCAAAATTAGTGGAGTGAAATGGTTATGAATTTTCATTTTCATTAATGTATAGATATCAATTAAAGTTATGGCATTATCAAAATTATTAAGAGTCATCTATGTACCTTTTTAATAGATGAGTCTTTAGTTTCAATAGGTAAGGTATTCCAAAGTTTAGCACCCAGGTATTTGATCGACTTTAAACCATAAAGAACACTGTTTTTTCGGGACATAAATAAATTATCGTGACTTGCCTGTCTTGAGGAATACTGATGAATAGATGAATTGAATAAGAAAAAGTTATGAAAGCAGCTAGGTAAAATTTTATTAATAGAATCAAAAACAAAAGTTAAGAGCCAGAGCTTGAAAATTTCAGAAAGTCCAAGGAGTGTGAGTCTGAGGGAGACATGCAAGGCTGAAATGAAATAGCTCTGACAGCTTTCTTCTGTAATTTGCAAATTGGATCCGTGTATGATGCTTGTAAAATACAATGGATTATTTTGTTCTATTGTTTCCTGTGCCAATAGAGAACAATAGAAAATTTAAGGAAATTTTAGTACTAGGCCTTGAGGTTGGTTCCTTATAAAATAAAAAGTGTGTAGTATAGTAACATAGTCGCTTGAGAAGTCTTTTAGAGAATTACAGTTTGAGAAACAGGTAAACTAGAAATGTTACTTACCGGTCCTAAATGAACAGGTCTTCCGGTCACTATTTCATACAGCGGTGGAATATTCTCAAGGTTCTGCTTTGCAAGACTCCGGTAAGAAGGAGGTGGCGTCACAGCGGCTCTTATAGCTTCCTCTGCGAGGGCGATGACGTCAAACGGTGGTGATGGAAATTTTTTGTCACATTCTTCTCTACGCTCAATATCATCATCTGCATGTAAATTTTTGATATGCAGAGTTTGCAATAATGGCAGACTATTAGATCGTTTTTCTTTCGATAATAATACGGCTTTATTAAGCTTTAACGAAGCTGATTTCTTTATTGATTTACACAGGCATTTGGCTGCAGAATCTGATTTTGCAAATTCTGGCTCGATCAACTCGAAGTTTTCAGTAGTTGAGCAAGTGTCAGTGGCTATCGAAAATTCAGTGTTAATCATGCCTGAGGCATCAATTGCACTAGTAATTTCAGTATCAACTCCAATTTCAGTATCAACTGCAACATCTAAGAAGTTTTTTCTTATAATTTCTTCGATATCGACAGAATTCCGGGCATTTGCAGCAAAATCAAGGCCGTTTGTATCCAGCAAACTGTCATATCCTGGTATCGGAATAATCCAGGTATTAGTTGCATTGTCTGAATTGCTGCTTTCTGGAGTCTTTATACACGTGTGACTGCTGTCATTCCATGCTAATACCGCGATGCCACCATCAGCTGCATTGGCAGGGGTGAGAACAGGTTTGTTACACCCGAAGCCATCGTGCATCAAGGTATCGGTATTTGTTTTGCAACTGCAGCTGTTGATTGCTCTTTGTTCCATTGCTCTGTTGATATTTATTAGTCTGATCTCTGAAGAATTTCGTGGCCTGTGATGAAATTAGGAACGATGAATGATGAATTGCTTCTTTAAAGTATCTAATTCAATACACAATGAATAGATGAATAAACAACAATATAATGCTTAACAATTGACGAGCAACTGTAGGTGCTCTAAACAGAACAACATTCTCAAAGAAGTTACACTCTTTTTTATAAGAACAATTTATAAGAACACGAGCCTCGCAATCTGGCGACATTTAAGAACAAGCTTAGAACAAGCCAAGGATAACTATTTTCAACTTAATATAAGAATTTGCCGAAATAACCGTGCGACGGACAAATAACTACAAAGCAAGCAGATTTAAAGCACTCAGATATATCTGATGATCAACTGAGTAAAAAAGCTGCTGATAGTAACAACAGGCTTTTTTTTCTATATCATTAAAACTAAAAACTCAAAATCAATTCTAATACAACAGTGTACTATCCATAGCCAAAAAACACACTGGGTCACCGAGTTCTCGCTATGGATGGCACTTACAATTTTCAATTATGAAATACAATTAATGAAAAAATTAATGACGAGAAACAGACAGGGCGAAAGAAAGAAAGACAAACAAAATAGGCACATACCTAAAAGAAAAAAGGAAAAAGGTTTTAGGGGCTGTTGCTGTTTTAAATACATATTTTCTTAATTAAACCGTCCCATATCTTTAATGAAGGTTATGGTGGATTCTAGAATAATTGTAATTTTCTATTATGGTACAATTGGGGCTACCGTATAGTAAAATATTACAACGCGATTCATCATCAAGGGAGGCAAATCCAATTCCAGGAATTTCAGAGAGTTGACCAAAGAGATCCATGCGATAAGCGTGATGCTGAGGGCAGTGCAGGAGAAAATGTTCGTTACTTTCTTTACTTAACCCGCAAATACAGACTGGAGTAAGACAGTCAAAGGCATGCCTGAAACGATGTTCATTAAGGGCACTAAACTGAACACGGAGCCTGGTCAGTAGCCTTACCCAAGCTATCAGATATACGACAACAGGCTTGCGAAGCATTTAAAAGTATGAAAAACATCAAGTTTCAAATTATGTTTGTCATAACTTAAGACAAACTTCCGAGATTCAGGAACGGCAATACCGTACAGCACTTCATTGTAACAAGTAAAGCAAAAACTTTTAGCCATATCTTTAAAAGTATAAAACAAGCATGAGAAATCTAAGAGCCTTCGATACAACCGAAGCAAGGTGTTTTGAAACAGAATTTAAGTTTGACCTTCTTGCAGTGGCGTAGCGTAGCTGAGGTGTGTAGGGCCCTTAGTGAAGTAGGAGGTCTGGGGCCCCTTGCCAGTAAGTTTTTCAGTTGGGGGCCCTAAAGGTAACCACCGTCAACTACGCCACTGCCTTCTTGGCCATAAGAATTTTCCTACAAACTCGCAAATTTACCGATATTTCCAACAAATGTTTTGCAATGGGGGCAACAGCCCCTGCCTCCAGCTAGGCAGTGCATTGTTGGGTGTGGGATGACTCTGAAGCAACCACTGCACTCTGCAGACTCCACTGACCATCAAATAGACATTAAGCCATATTCTTACCTCGCGCTGTTTTTCTTTGCTGGATGTTTTTAACTTGCCAAAAGTTCTTCTCAGCAAATCATACTCACACCACCTAAAGCAATAATATTTTGCAATATTCAAAGGTTTTCCTCTTAAATAAAATACAATTCTAGTCAGACACCACAGGATATTGCAAAAATAGGAAATAAATCCAATCAGAGCTAAGAGAAAGAGAAATAAAAGGATAACAAAGTTAAAGAGAGATACCAGATTACTTACGAGATTGTATTTATTGAATGAATTAGTTAGCAGCGTAGTGAACAAATCCACCGATTCAAAGCCAAAATGCCTGTCTAATAACATTCTTAATTGTTAAGTGCATTACGTTGAATAAATTCATTGCAGTTTGAAAATACCTTCTAGATTCTAGCCAAGGGGCAGAGTCCTCGCCTTTGAAATGCTTGGATTAATAGGTTCTGCATTGTCTAGTGCAAGAAGTGGATTTCACATAGCAATGGGCACAGGAAGGATTTTTACATAACCGCAGTCCTATTCTCATCAGAGAAGTTGTGCGAAATTCCAAAGCTCTAAGTTATTACCCAGACTTTATTGTGATAGGAGCCTGGTAAGAGCAGTTTCGTAGCCCCTAGGGGGATAGGCACGTATAAAAGGAAATTTAGAGGCTGTTTCAGCGTTCTTTCTGAGCAACAAACAGGGCACAGAAAAATCGACCCACCGCTCCTCCCTCAGCGACGGCTTGCACGATCCAACCTTCCTTCTAGACAGCGAAGCCCCCTTCCCTCTCCATATCTTAGTGGTTTGGAAGGAAGACAACAGATTGGGTGAAAATATTATGGAATGCTTTAATGCTCACAGCTAAACAAAAGTACACGATTCGTTTTACCCACAGCAGTGCTTTCAGATTGTTGAATATTGTTGAATATCTAATTTTTGAATATCTTTGTTTAATCCTGACCTTCTCCTGGCTAAAATAATTGCAAAAAGTTCTTTTCATGCAGCCCTAAGCACCATTTGCAGACTTTCTAATGTTTATTTCGTTTTAAATTAACCTATCTCTTAAAGTTACCAGTTTTCGTATTTCAACTTTATATATGAAAGAGCATATTGTAAATAGTTTATTTTGCTGCTGAAAACATTGAGTTTGTGTTTAAAGCGTATATATTAAGTTCAGTTCAATTTTATTCATAGAATACCTAAATCTAAACAAATTATACAAAATAAGTACTTTAGGTATACGGCCCAAGAGAAGCAACTGCTTATCAAGTGTGAGCAATTCCACTGGAAGATCATAAACTAATACAATTGTTTTAAGATTAAGAATGAGAGACCTAGCAAACATTGATACATCTCTGCTGGTAAGATGAAATTACGTTGTAAATTCATTTCATCCCTTTTCAATTTACAATAGTTTATTACTTAGAAGTGATAAATATTTTTAAAGAAAAGTTAATTTACCTTCAAGTGCTGTTTTTCTTCTGGCATACTTATCGTGGTATTGTATATCCAACATTCAAAGTGAAGTCATTGAAAGCTGAAGGAGCAAAAGAGAAGCTGTTCTCAGTGATACCTACTATACAACAGGTCTGTGGAGATCATCAATCTTTTATGAGTCAAGTTAATCCCGAATGGAAAGATTCCGCCTTGATTACAGACCTGATATAAATGTTGATTAGAAACAATTTGCGTTACTCTCTAGACAGAAAAAATTCCGTTTGGAAATTTTGTGGTATTTCGTCTTTCCCGGAGACAGGAAAGTTAAAAATTTTCAAAAGAGTTAACCATTCTTTTGATTGAGAATCATTCCAGCAGATCCGCTCAGATCTTTTCAGGATTGACATTTTCTCTCTTAACTATCTGCTACAATTGGGCTGTGTTTTAGGAAGCCAGCAGAGTTCCCAGGGTGCATAGTAAAGAATTGATACAAGGGGTATCAAAGTGCAAAAAGGTTTTTGACCAATCAAGTTGCTGAAAAACATTAGACTTTGAGGATCATCAGCAGCTCAGATGCCGTGAAAATGGTGGAACGACGTGAAAGCTGTGGTAAAAAGCGTTTAGGTTGAAATACATTTTTTATGGAGCAATATTGTTTTTTTCAAAGAGAGATTTTGCCCAAAACTTGGTCCGGCTAAAGCTGCACCCACCGGACCAGTTACGCCTGCAGCGGACATTTCACCCGTCAGCTGTGAGAAAATACGACCACGATTCCCAGCTTGCTGCAGTTTCTTAAAAATTTCATAGGAACTGACCATTTTCTTAAAGACGAAGGTTCTATCTAAACATTTCGCCTGTATATCTTTTATGCTCTTACCAAAAACGAAAATACGACATCCTAAAGTTCTCCCATTTACTGGCTTTCTAGATTTTTGAATGTCAACAAAAAGCGTAGGCAAAAATAAGAAATAAACCCATACCTGTCGAACGGTGTTTTTGCCATTTTTTATTCCTCTTACATCATATCAGTATGCAAAGTTTACGAGTTGAAAGTTAGCCCGTCAGCTTTCACTTCCAAAAAACGTAAATATAGATATAGACATTGGTGCTTTCAGATTTTCCGAGAGACAGTTCACGATGAATTTATAGTAGAGCGGTGAATATACTTATCAGCAGAAAAGACGCAAAGAATCACTCCTTCATCTCTACATGCCTGTTTCGTGATTGCTCACTCAACAGGGGATGTACTAATAAAATACTCCAAAGCCTACATATTTTTAAATTTAGTACATCTCCTGATGAGTAGGATTGTAAAGATGAAGAAGTAATTTCTTTTTCCTTTTCTGCTATTAAGTGTAAATGTAAATAAACATACCTTATAATTTAGGTACCAATTCCTCAGTATCAGCTTGCTGTGTTGAATCTTCGTTGTAAAATTAACGCCCAATCGGTCAATGAAAGTTCACGATCTTCTACAAGTCTCTAAAATCATCAAGCTTGGCTCGCAGCTCGTAAAATGCCCTAAAAAACCAAATTCCGCGAAATATTTCTCTTCAATCTAGGCTCCGTTTAAACAACAGCATAATGCTCAGAACGCTGCTTTCATCTGATATTCTCCTGGGCTTTTCTTGCATAGAAATTGCATTGTAAACAGCTACTGGTTTTTCTATGCATTAAATTGTATTAGGTTGCCCACAGGCCATAGTACAGATAGCACAGCGCCGATAATAAACACATTCCAAAATGTTTGGTATTATGTTATCAAAAACGATGGAGACAAACACAAAGGTAAAAATCATGCAAATTTCCGCTTTTAGTAGTCCCAGAGGTTTTTTTTCATATTAACATAAACAACTGCTGGGTGCCTTTATGCATTCAATTGGATTAAGTCTGTGATAGCTCACCACATAACAAGCTACTATGATTTCACTCAGATCAGAAAGGGTTTTCGCCTCAAACACGCAAACAATATACCTGCCTTTGGTATTCGGCTGGGGTTTTTACAGAACAGCGATAAACAACGGCTGGTAGTTTTTATAAAGCCAATTAGAAGAGCGTATTGTTTGCATTTAGCAAAAACTTGTATTGTTTCATGTGAAAGGTTGTGGGCCACGTGCTAGCAGGTGAATGTCAGTGTACTGTAAATTTTCTATTTTGCTCTATTCAATAATAGCTAACTGATCTCAAAATAAAGACTGGGACGAGCCTTTAGTAGTTTCCAGGGCCTTTCCAGGATCGAATGTTAGAAGCCATTCGCTGCGGTTTAGAGTTAATTTCTTGAATTTAGCCAGTCGTTATTCTTATAGGCCGAGATACACGATTAGATATTCCGTTAGATATTCTACAGGAACAGAATATCTAATCGAATATCTAATCGTGTATCGAACCAAAAATATTACTCAAGATATTGAAAATGATGAAAGAATATCTAACGAAGCCTTGAATAAAATCAAATCGATTTGATTTTATTCCGAATATCTAATGTAACTTCAAAGGATACAAAAAGCGGGAAGACCTAGCAAAAACAACAAAAATGGCTGGAGGAAGAAATTTTCATTTTTTTGATAAATTTCTGGTCGACAACTGTTTTGATGAGAAGTATCAATACTGAGATAACCGATCCAAGCCCATAAATTCGATTAGGGATGCCTTAGTCGCTACAGAATTTGAAGTTGATCACAAATAGATCCAAGAAAAGATGGCAAATCTAAGAAACTACTCTAAGAGTAAAGAGTTTCCTCCATTTTGTTTTTAATCATTGCGATCCGTCCAGGGTTGTACTTCATGTAAAGAATTCGTCGGTATCCTTTGAAGTTTCATTAGATATTCGGAATAAAATCAAATCGATTTGATTTTATTCAAGGCTTCGTTAGATATTCTTTCATCATTTTTCAATATCTTGAGTAATATTTTTGGTTTGATACACGACTAGATATTCGATTAGATATTCTGTTAAGGAATTTCAAATCAGCCCAGAACAGATCAATTCTAATCCCCAAATAACGTATCAACGTTTTTCACTATTACATATAGCAGAGACATTAAGTCTCGGTTTATTCAATTATAAATATGATTTATCATTCTCTTATCTAGTGAGCCAACTCAAGACAAAAAGTGATTGCAAAAAGCGATGTTTGGCGATAACTCGGATGGGCCCTTTTGTTACTACTTTTTATTATCTTGTAAACTCTTGTTTGGTTTCTTGTGTTACACCATAGCCACTACAACTAAGCTAAACCTTGTATCCTGTGTATCAGAAAGGAGAATTCATCTAAGGCCTGTTTCAAACGCTATGCCCGCGTCGTACCGTACCTGTAATTTTCTAGCACGGCAAAAGCATGGTAGGTATGTCACGGCTATTCGATTCAGACGTCGTGGCAGAAACAAATTCTGGTCCAGCGCGATAATCTTGCCGTGTCCTGCCGTGCTTAAGACTTTTCTAAACTGTACCATGCCAGGATTTCATCACAGCACAAAAATTACAATCACTCAGATGTTGTACCAATGCTGTGCTAGAATGATATATCTTGGTACGGCACAGAGCTGGCACAATATCTGAAGCAGGCCTAAATTATTTGTTTTTGGCTAATTTTCCCGTTACCTAGCCTACGAGTAGACCCAAACTTCCAACTGTAGTTTGACCAGCCCTACCTATTACCAATAAACCCCTTAACTGATTCTTTCACCACAACTTTTGATTACATCGATGCACATTTTACTTTCGTCAATGCATTAAGTGGTCATCACTGCACCTTACGCCTGAATATGGCCACCAGAAGTTTTGTTGACTTCATTGTCCTTGAAATAGCTCAAGATTATTCAGTCTTGCACTGATCATTCAAGAATTCCAAATATCACCAAACCGAAATATTTTTGCGTTATGTTGGGGGAAATGAGTCAGTTGTCCAGAAAATAAACACATATAGATTGAGTTTTTCATAAGTTAGACTTGATATCAAAAATTTCAACTATAACAGCAACAACCAATTCTCCTACATAAACAAAATATTACTCTCTACCACAAACAAATATTTCAGCAATCATTAAATATTCAGTAATTATTTAGCATATATTAACATAAAAAATATCTACGAAAAAAGTTTGCTTCGGTCATTAACTAATTTCAACTTATAACAAAGCATAGACCATGGGGAGGGCTATGAGGAGGGGCCAGGGGGTTTTGCTTTACTTTTCTTTTCTGGGTAAAGGAAGGTAGGCAATCCCCAAAATACAGTTTTACCCTTGTACTTTTATGACCCCTCCCTGGTCCCTGCAAAGTATAAAACTATGAATTTAACGAAATACAAAATACAACTACAATACAAAAACACACGATCAGAATCATCTCATCAAAGCAATGAATGAATATAACTATTTGGTAAGAACGTAACTTTGCTGCTTGTAGTATAAAAAGGAATAGACACTGCTACATTGAAAAAGCTAATAAAAATAGGGCCTAAAATACCTATAAAAAGCAATTGTTCCTCCAAATTAGGCTTAGGGATATTCTGCATCAGAAAATTAAACTCACGCCCCACACTTATAACAAATAGAAACCGAAAATTAATGACCCTATTCTAAAGAAATACTTAGGTCATGTAACAAATTTAAACAAAACTTCTTCTATTACAAAAGCCTGGATATTTTAACCTTAAGAAGGAAAGAATCAGTTAGATCTCTTGATACTTAAACTACTCCCTACTCACCCTGGGAAACGTCAGTCCAGCGCTGTGGAGAATATTCAGTACTATAAAGGATATCATCAGTACTTTGGAGGGTATTCAGCACTGTGGAAGGAAACAGCAAGCACTGCGGGACACCCCGTCGAAGTGCCCGGGCACCATAGGCCCGTTGAAATCCCTGGTGGAAAAAAATGCTGATATTCCTTAACCGGACCAGGCAAGACTTAGGTATTACCTCCATAGTGCTTGTGGTATCCCCACTGTATAGAACACCCTCCACAGTACTGATGATATCCCCCACAGTACAGAACACCCTCCACAGTACTGCACAGACGTTTTCCGAGGTGGATTAAGACCCATTCAGGCAATAAATCACGTATCCACTTAGAACATGTAGTGCCCGTACCCTTGGAGCAATGACGCATGCATCAGAATCATACCTCATGAAATCGATTGTAGCAATGAAAACCAGAAGAGATAAAACAGCTTGGCCAAAAGTCCGGTCAATCAGTATTGGTTCCCTGCCAGCAGGACCTCAAAGAACGATACCGGACTCCCAACCAAACGGTATTTGCAACATCAGTTAATCACAGACTTCAAGGTTTTGACACCTAACAAACTCAAACTGCTTAATTTGATTGCTCAGTCTTGGCGAAAGTAGTTTTGAAATTTCGAAAAAGTGATTTAATTGGATCATAGCTACTTAGATCCTTTTTCAGATTTGTGCAGTCGCATCTTTTAACTCAGGTGATTCGCTTCATAGTTGGTTCTGTTATTGCATCAATCCTTCACTTTGCCAAAAAAATTCTTAAACTAAGCATGGTAATACAAAGGTAATACAATTTTGTCAAACGATAAAGCTAATCAAGATAGTCGGAGACATAATCCCAGCACTCAGAATAACATTCCGTAAATCTGTGTTCCGTTCTTTATTCAAATATTCAAACTTTGTGTTTTAGTGACTCAACTAAGAAGAAGCAACGATAAATGCGATATATTATATCATAGAAAACCGACCATAGTTTTTACAGAACATGATTCTGACCGGTAGGACTTTGTGTTAGCTAGATACCTCACTTGGCCATAGTTGACCAAAATAAAACTAATGCTCAGTACTACAAACAATGAATGTCTACACCGTGAAGGGATCTACTCCCACTACAGAATGACTCGAGGAACGACGGGGGTCTAGTCAGATTAAGGGTCATTTTCAATTAACACCAAATGACCTGAGATGAGACAATGACACCACCCATTGAAGAGTATTACTTGTGACAGTTTAGATAAAGAATTCATACGAATTCCTTCAAATCGTGAACCTGGACCATTAAAAACTTGGGCCTAATTCGTTTTCGAAACATTCATAGGATAAAAACAATCATTTTCGCACCCCGGAATATATGAGACCCAGCCTCTCAAAAAGTAAGTTGGAGATGCTCGAGGGGCATATCACTCACAAAAAAGTGTACGAGATTTTTGTGATTTTAGTGATTTTTGTGAGATTTTTTCAAAAAGTGTACGAGATTTTTCGAGTGATATGCCCCTCGGAGATGCTAACATCAACAACACAGAAGCAAATATATTTGCAAGATGTATTATAAAGATTGTTTATTAATCTCCCCGTAGGTAGCTTCCATTGTCCATCGTACACGTTTCTTCATGGTCCAAACTCAGATGCATTTTACTATTTATCCTAGATTGTTAGAATTGTGCCATTTTCTGACTAGTCCCCTGTCACCCCTTTCATGAATGCTGTTCTAGCATCCCTATTGATATCACAGTTGGCATACACGTCTTTTTTATAAGAACATTGTTTGTGAGAATGTAACACCTTGGCTTTAATCAAAGTAAAAGTAAGAATATCGGTTGGTAGTCTATTTTCAAATCTTTCTCTTAACAATTCATGTTGTTCTGATGGCCTAGAGAGAAGAACATCTAAAACGATCCTAAGAAAATATTTTTCCTGGGGGAATTTTGTTCTAGCACTGACACTGTGAAGCATTAGCTTACAATAGGAATAAAATATTCTATCTTTCACCTTATGACCAAAAATTGGGTTAAGGCTGTGGCAATTTAAGGGAAAGTTTTCTGAACTGAAATATTAACAGCACAAAGCCTACATATCATATAGAATTAGGAACATAATCAGAACTAGGCTTATCCTTTGAATATCTAGGAACATTTCAAGGCTTTCATTATTCCCAATGTTCTTATAAGAAAAAAAACGTGTATCATCTACAACTGAAGAGTTCCTTGCAGTCAACACGAAATCGATTTTCCTGGTGGGGTTTAACTTTTTTGACAAACCTGATTGAATTCATCTGTAACCTGTAACCTGTTTAGCAGGATGAGCCTCTGAGTCATAGCGTGGTCTCTGCAAAAATGATGCATTGAATGAATATTTTCTTTATTTCAGAACTATTTGAATCACTTCATGTATCACTTCATGTATCTCTTTAGCAGTCTTATCTTGTGCTCGACATAGATGAGAAATAAGAAAGGGACTGGCTCTCTGTAATTCAAAGTTTCATACTCTCCCAATCATCAGACAGACCGTCTCAAGTGTCACTAAAGTATCAGATAGTCTGTCTGATGATATCGAGAGCATGAAACTTTGAGTTACTGGAGAGAGCCAGTTTTCTTTCTCATTTCTTATCTAACACTATATGTAGCTATCTATCTATTCATAACTATACCAAACATAACCTAAGGAGTTAAAGATTAAAATACTTCAACTTATGTTTATATATATTCAACGCATGAAAACTGTTTAAAAGAAACCGTAGGACCAGATTTTTAAAGGTAAAGAAACTTTTGTAGATGATTTTAAGAAAATCAAAGGATTTAAAAAACTTTTATAGAGTGTTTATCAAAAAAGATGCCAAAAATTCATCAGAAAACTTCAGTAGCATAAAATTGTAGCGTATTTCATCTCATGTTGTACTTTTTCTGGAATAATGCTAAATTTTCTGGCATAATTCGAATTCTGAAATAGGGTTATGGCTAGGGCTAGGTTAAGGTTATTGTCGGATGTACACTTTTTTCCAATAAGCAACGTCAATAAGCAACCACTGCTAGAGTGACCAAAACAATAAGCAACTCCAGGGCTCGATGAAATGAATAAGGCAACTAAGCAGTTAAGTAACTATACTGACGGTCCTTAACCTTGTTTATCACACTATATTTCATTGTTAAAAGAAGTATTTTTGGTGTTTTAAAGGTTTTCTCACATGTGCACAAAAAATTTAAACTGTTTCAGGTACAGGGAAACTTTTATATTTTGTTGGTTTCTCCAAACTTACATAACTCTCAAGCAACTTTGAGGGCTGAAAATTCAAAAAGATTAATCAACTTTGAGGTCTGGGACCAAAGCCTAGTTGTCAAAAAATTTGCTTATTGAAAAAAGTTTATTAGCAGGTAGATTGAATAAAATTTTACCATAACCAGCCTCTTGTTCCTGGTCCTCTCTTCTGCAATTTCTGCCCCTCTTTTTAGAGAAGTAGCATTTCCATGCCACTATTGTGAATGTGAGCACGAAAATAGCTAAGGTGACCCCAATCACAATATATGTTACTGTCTTCTCTTTGGCTGAAAGATAAAATGATGTAATCGATTTTCATATGTTTCTGTACAAACCTGAGAAAAAGATAGGAAGAAACGTTAAATGAAATATTGTAATACTCAAAATCATCATAGTCTGTAAAGTGAAAGGTCTGGAAGCCTTTTGTTTCATAGTTTAGATGTTGAATCGGTCTTGACCGTGCACAACGTTTGTTTTTATTTCGTTAGAATATGGCTATATTAATGAGCAGAAAGGTTGTCCAACGAATTATTTATTGAAATAACTATTATGATTAATATTGAACAAGAATACACCGGACAAGCACTAGAAAATAAACTTTTGGGTTGAGCTGATCAACCATGGCGATTGGGGTAAAACTACTGATATCAGAATAAAGACTGGATTGAGTATTCTGTTGTCTCTAGATTTAGATGTTGAAGACAATTGCTTCGGCTTACGTTTGGCTGCCAAGGAAACTACATTGACTTGATTCTTTGCTAACAATAGCTGCACAATTTTACAATCTCGTGCTCAGCATTTATAACATTTCAACGATCATCAAAGAAAAAGCAGTCCCAGGTGGAATCTCAATGTATTGAGTTGGACCTACCAATATGGCCGCGAATGACTTCATTTCAGAACGACAGATGCTCGATCCAGTCTTTTTTTGAGATCAGTGGGTAAAACAAAGGATTTCGTAGGGGCCAGAAAAAGTGAACAAAGACATAAAACAAACGGCCTCTAGACCGTTCCATTTAGTGGCAGGGATGGATTGCCGAGTGATTAGATAAGGGTCATGAAGACGCCAATTGCGATCTGGGGTTTGCATTTTAATTAACTGGGAAAATGAGGTTTGAATTTTTAAGACTGGGATTTGGGAATGAAAACATAAATTGAGATTGGGATTGTTAAACACGTCAATATTGGGAATTTCTCTATTTTCCTCATTACGATTGGGTTTTAAGATTATTTCAGTGCTAGGAGTTGGGATTTTTACCCCTAGTCAGGACCCTCTCAGATCACTCGACCCTTGTTGCATGTATTGTGGGATCGAAACTTTACCTTCAGAACTACCAAATAAAATATAAGGAGATAATTTTCCAGCTTTCTGTAGTGTAGGCTCGGTAAAAAGGCAAAAGGAATCACAAGGTGACATGCCCGGTGGAACCAGTCCGGTTGTGCGGCGTTGGCAGGACCATCTTTTAGGCCAAAACACACTTTTTTCAAAAATTAATATTGCTTTTGAAAACATTCTTTTTTCGGTAACTTACAGTTCATATTTACATAAATTACTTTCTACAAATGCACCAAATTGTATCTCTGAGAACCTGAATTTCAAAAATTTTCAGGGGTCTACCCCGGGTTCCGCAAGTTCAGCTTCAACCGGACCAACTATGTACAGCTCCCACTGGGCCTGGGTGTGGTCACATCTAGAGAAAGGGACAGGGTCACATTGCTGAATTACTCTACCTTTTCAGTGGGCCCTTTGTGCTTGGCTCATAAACGAATACCTTACGCAGATAGTTAATTTGCCTGTCAACTATCAGTATACTGTTTCGATTAGTCTACCCATTTATTGGGCACTTTGCACTGTTTGCATCAACCAATAACTTATGAGGATTGTAAGTATATATTTGCCTATCAACTATCAATGCAATGCTTTGATAAGTCAACCTATTCAGTGGACTCTTTGCGCTTTGCACACAAACCAATTCCTTGGGAAGATAATAAGTGTATTTACCTATCAACTATCAATGCCCTGCTTCGATAAGTCTACCTATTTAGTGGACTCTTTGTGCTTTGCACACAAACCGATTCCTTGGGAAGATAATAAGTGTATTTACCTATCAACTATCAATGCACTGCTTTGATAAGTCTACCTATTTAGTGGACTCTTTGTGCTTTGCACACAAACTAATTCCTTGGGAAGATAATAAGTGTATTTACCTATCAACTATCAATAGTAAGTGTGACTGCTTCTAATAATCAGTTATTGGTCTTGCATTTCTTGGTGATTCTTTTATCATGATTGAAGAAAGTCTGACTTACTTAATGTTGGTGTTTCATTATTCAATTGCAATGTAAGGATCAAAAGTTATGAAAACCTTTCTATTTCATCAAAAACGTCGAAAGTACAAAGCAAAGAACCAAAAGTTATGAAATATCTCAAATTGTTATGAATAATAAACATTGTGGTAAGTAAAATTTTTTGAGAATTCCTCAACCAAACATTAAACAACGAAATAAAGGTTGCAGAGAATTCAAGTGCTATTCTAAACACTAGTGGTCTAGTAGAACCAACTGCACTATACGTCACTTCCTTTAGCCTCTTTATCATGTTTGACTCAATGTATATGAATTTTCTTGCTCTCATTCCTGTCGTTTTCAACGGCGTATTTCATCCCATTAATTAGTTTTTAGTGTTAAATATGAAAGATATGTTAATGTCACAAGAAGATGTTTACTTCTGGCTACGTGTTTTCAAACCTTCACACGTAGAAGCACACGTAATGACTGATCCCTCTTAAAGTGGGGGGACTACTTATATGAACTTGTTCAGGCTACACTTTTTTTTCTCACGTTAGAAGCTAATCTCTTGTTAAGAAAAATGAAAAAAACTTCTTAATTTTTTGGTTCACACAAAATCTCCTAGCAAAGTTTCTTAAGTTTTGAAAATCTGGCCCTAAAGTTTCTTAAAAACGGTTTCTTTTAAAAAATGAGTTCATATCAATTTATGAAAATAAAGCCTTAGCTCTCAATTTTCCAAACTAACCCCAAAAATATGATCATAAGTTTTTGGCTCATCCAAATTTATATCATGTTATTTTAAGAAACTCCTAAGAAACTTTCAGTTCTCGAAATTCTAAGTGCTGACTTTTAGTTTCTAAACAAAATATACGTACAATGGAATGACTAAATTTCAAGAACTTTTGGATGCTCACCTTCTTTAGGCTTGGCCACCATTTCTTTACATGTTGTGTCCGACGTCGAGTTACATTTTGTTAGTACGGTCATGCCAGACGAACAGCTTTTACACTCACTGCAGTTTGTCCGGTTGTATGAGCTGCCCATGGAAAAGGTACCCTGCAAAGTAAGGAAAAAACAACTATGTTTACTCCATTTTAGAGTGTTGTTCCCTATTTACGCCACGGACATAGAGAGCTTAATTCTCTGTTTAGGTAGGGCTCCTGCAACAACAGCCCACTCCCAAGTTCAAAAGACTCGTGGGGGATAAAGTAAGAAAATAAACAAACTTGTTGACACAAACAAACAAAAATAGTGAATTTGAATCAAATCAAACGCGAATTCAAAAATCAAGGATATAAAATGTGACTCACATTTGGGCATTTCATACAGGGAAAGCTATTCGAAAATCCTTCACATCGTTGACGCGCATATTCCCCTTCAAGGCACACTGTGCATGTCACACAATATTGACGAATGCTATTGAAGTATTCTCCTTCTTTACAGATTCCACTGCATTTCTATAAAACGAAAATATGATTTTTTCAAAAACAGATGCACTGAATATTCTACAATGAAATAAACTATAACTACTCTAGCATTTTCAACTACTTATATCAAAAAACCAAAACAGCTAACACTATTTCCCATATAAACTAAACAAAAGGAGGTAAACTAACTAACTACCAACTAACTAACAAAAGGACGTAAACTAACTAAATCGGGTAGCCAATGAATTAAAGAAATCTCGAATGAGATATTTCCAGAACTATTTCACAGAAAACAGCCAAAACATGAAAAAACCATGGTCTGGCATTAAGTCTATCATCTCAAATTAAAGTCTCTTCTAGAATTAATAAAAAAAATTAAAAGTGGAAATTTAACTTCTGACCCCGCTGAAATATCTAATGAATTCAACGAGTTCTTCGTCAATGTTGCAAACAATATTACGGAATCAATCCCAAGAACCCCCAAATCACCAATTGACTATCTTACCAATAGAAATTCTAGTTCCTTTCTCCTTTCACCAGTCACTCCTAAAGAAGTCAATGAAATAATTCTAAATCTTGATCCGTCAAAATCCATTGGTCCAGGCAGTATTCCAATAAAATTATTGAAAATATTAGGTCCTAAAATATCTCAACCGCTAGCTAAGTTAGTTAATCAATCATTTCTCGAGGGAACGTTTCCATTAAAACTTAGAATGGCCAAAGTAATATCTCTTTTCAAAAAAGGTGACCCTATACTACCTTCAAATTATAGGCCGATCTCTCTTTTACCAATCTTTAGTAAAGTTTACGAAAAATTGATGCATAAAAGACTTTATTCGTTTTTGAAAGATCATAAAATTATTTATTCTCTCCAGTTTGGATTTCAAGAAAATCATTATATTGACCATGCGTTAATTAGTATGACTGAAGAAATTAGATCCACTCTTGACAATAAAAAATATGGTTGTGGTATTTTGTTAGCTAAGCTAGAACATTACGGTATAAGAGACAACGCCTTAAACAGGTTTAAGTCCTATCTGTCTGGTCGAAAGCAGTATGTTTCTATTAATGGTTGTGATTCAAACGTAATGGAAATCACATGTGGCGTCCCACAGGGGTCAGTGCTGGGCCCACTGCTTTTTCTTATATTCATTAACGACTTACCCAGTGTGTCAAAGAAACTGAAGTTTTATCTTTTTGCAGATGATACAAATATTTACTTTGATTGTGATTCAATATACAAACTTGCAAAGAAAGTGAACAAAGAATTGAAATTTGTAAAAAAGTTGGCTTGATGCAAATAAACTTTCACTAAACATTAGCAAAACTAATTACGTTATTTTTCATTCTTCCTATACGATGATCCCTCGTGACATAGTAATTAAAATAGGTAAAAAACATATCACTAGAGCAAATTACGTAAAATTCTTAGGCGTCCTTTTGGATGAAAATCTTAGTTGGAAATATCACTTGTCGGAGCTTTCTAAGAAACTAGCCAAAACATGTGGCATACTTTTCAAAATTCGAAGTCTGCTTCCAACTGACACATTGATTAATGTTTATAATTCCTTGTTTATGTCATTCTTTTAATATGGTATCACCGTGTGGGGTCAAACTTATGATTCATATCTTGACCCTATACTCAAACTTCAAAAGAAGGCTGTGAGAGCTATATCCCATGAGCATTTTATGTCTCACACTCTTCCAATTTTCAAAAACCTCAAGCTGTTAAGACTTCAAGATATCTTTCGAGTTCAAATACTAAGCTTTGTATATGAATCACTCAATAAAATTAACCCCTCTTGCTTTCACGATTTCTTTTTTTTAAATTCTCGCATTCATCAACACTTTACAAGGCAGTCTCATCATGGTAATGTTTTCCTTACTCAGAAAAATAGTCTTCAATATGGCTTGAAGTCCATTCGCTACCTGGGGGCAAAAATGTGGAATGACCTTCCGGGAGAAATAAGAAACTCTGCGTCCAAATGTTCATTCAAAAGAAGTCTTAAAAAATTTATTCTAGTTTCCTTTTAATTCTGCCAAGAAATAGTTTTATTTTTATTCAAAAGTGCAATGTTAATGCTATGCTAACACAGGAGACTACTAGGAGAGTTCCTCCTAAGAAATTTCATTTATGTGCAAATAGAATAAAATTTAACATTTAATTATTATTGATTTGCGTTGCATTCGTTTTGTTGTATTGTATTTAATTGTATTTATTAAGTTTTGTGTCTTTTGTATTAAAATGGAATCTTAAACAAAATGAAATGAATGAAATGACTAACATAAAGATGACCAAATTTTAGAAAAAACCCAGCGAAAACTAATTTGGTGATTATTCAGGAGCATAGCAAATTAGGATTTCGTGGAGGGAAAAAGAACATCAACCTTATGACTGTAAGCCACAGAAATCGAAAAATTTATCATGGTGGTGTCTTTTTTTATTACCAAGATAACTATGAAGAAAGCATACCAGACATGTTCGTTCTGGAGTATGGCAAAACAGTATAGTGATTATCTAAAGACCAAAACTTTGCAACGGTTGAGGCAAAGGGCTATACATTTTTGTTTTTAGTTAGCCACTAGCGCTCGGTGTGCGAAACCCAAATAATTCAAGGGCCCCTTTCAAGTGAAATAAGCTTTCTTTCGTTAAATACGAATCCAGACAGCAACCATTACTGGAATTACCAAATCAGTAAACGATTCGAGGGCGATACGATACGATACGATTACAATACGATTCTAAAGAATCTTGTCAGCCAACAAAGTTTATCTACACAGTGCCTACGAACTCACATTTCTGTGCAGGAAAGTCAAATTGTACAGCTTGGGGCCATTATAGATATTTTCAAAAAAAAGAGCAAATATGGTTTGCTGATGCCATTTTTTTAAGTCTTGAACTTTTAGCACTTTATTCAGGCCCAATGATTTTCAAAAGTAAATCAAAATTTTGATGCTTGAATTTTGAAATTTCCTTCTTTATTTTCATCAGTTTTCATTTGGTGAGTTATTTCTTCTTCTTATTTTTGGAATCCATTAGGTAATCTTATTTTAACTGCACTGCTTTTATAAATGTTTGCAATGCATGAAGATCTCACGACAACATTGCTGTGGCGGAACGGCCTAGCTGTTGTTAATACTTTATTCTACAGATGTTAGCTTCGGTAGCTAATGTGTTGCTAAGGGGACAATTCCTGTCATGCATTGCGTCAAACGAGATTGGCCATCTTTTAAAGAATCATCTAAATTACGTGTATCTAAGAGTTTCTCAAATAAAAGCAATGCCTTTGGGGGATATCCAACGAGGAAACGTATATATCATCTGTCTCTAGTGTATCTTTTGATATCCAAATAGCCCTCTCTACTAATATTTAATATAGAAACGAATTCTCCTAAGGAAACCATTCTTATCATGGATTTTTCAGAAAAGACGCGAGGACTCTTACTGATGCTATATTCCAGTAATTTCAGGGCCTCATCTGGGTTGAGATTTACCAACTGAGAGTAGATTTACGAACTGAGAGTCTGGTACAAACGGTAATTGGGGAGGGCATCTATTTTTCTCTGCGCTTATAGAAAAAGATTTTCTTCACAGCATGCCTTTATAAGATTGATCGAAGAATGGAAGCATTCTCTTGAAAAATCAAGGCATGTTGGAGCTGTTTTGATGGATCTTTCAAAGGCTTTTGACTGCCTACCTAAGGATCTTCTTATTGCAAAGCTAAATGCTTATGGATTCAATGTGCAAGCTCTAAATCTTCTTCTTAGCTACCTCTCAAATAGGGAAAAGAGAGTTAAAGTAAATGGTACTTTTAGCTCATGGGAGACCCTAGAAAACGGCGTACCACAAGGATCCATTCTAGGACCCCTTCTTTTTAACATATTTATAAATGATATCTTTTATGCTGTAAAAGATGGTTCTTTGTGTAATTTTGCTGATGACAATACAATTTTTGCTGATGCTAAAGATGAAGTAGAGCTAACTGAGAAAATAAAATCGAACGTAAAAGACTGTATTAAATGGTTTTATGATAATAGAATGTCAGCAAATCCATCCAAATTTCAAGCAATTAAGATAGCAAGAAAATAAGAATAAAGATTTCAAATCATTTCCAATAAGTGATAATTTTGAAATAGAAACCACAACTGAAGTTTCCCTATTAGGCATTCAAATTGATAACAAATTAAATTTTGACAAACATGTAGAATTAATTTGCCAAAAAGCATCTCGTCAACTGAATGCACTTAAAAGATTAACAAACTACCTAGAAGAGAAAGAAAAACGCATTTTAGTCAACTCTTTTATCCTATGTCATTTTAATTACTGCCCTTTAGTATGGCTTTTCTGCAATAAAAAGAGCAAAAATAAAATAGAAAAAATAAATGAAAGAGCCCTACGCATAATCCATACAGATTATTCATTAAATCATAACGATCTCCTTAAAAAGGATTAAGACACTACAATTCATATCAACATGATTTGAAACTTGGCATTAGAGGTTTACAAAACTCTTAATAAGTTAAACCCTCCATTTATGCAAAATCTTTTCGAAGAAAAGCATACCAAGTATGATCTCAGAGGAATAAAATCCTTAGATATCCCAAAAGTAAATACCACGAAGTATGGGATCCAATCTTTGAAATATCTTGGGCCCAAAATCTGGAATTCACTCCCAGATGAAGTTAAGTTAGCTCCCTCTGCAAATCATTTTAAAACACTGACAAAAACTTGGTTTCTTGAAAACGTATGTTGCTGCTCTTTTTGCCAAAAATAACCGGTCATGAGAGTGGTCATACTTGATGTAACTTTAGTTACTTTATGTTAGTTTTTATTAGTCTCTGTACTACGTAACGACTAACATTAAAAAAGATATATTATTATTGTTATTATAATTCCAGATCTTTGATCCGACTCGGTATACGTTTTTTTGTAAGAATTATTAGCTCTGATTCTAGCCTGTCAGTTCCTTATTTCTTATTACCCCCTACCATTCTCGAAAATTTGTATATAATGTTTTCGTGGGTAAGGGCTTTTTACGTTGGTGAACGTAACTTGGGTTAATTCCGAATCTCAGCGTGGTGTTGCTGGTAAAGATTACTCTTATGACTCTTATTACTCTTTATTTATTAAAGTCACCAAAAATTGTGAGGAAAATGGTTTACACTGGTTTTAATAGTTAAAAATATCTCGTCAGCTCACCCCAAGTTCACATTTCTTGTTGTTTAAAGCACTTGGTTATACAGAAAGATAGCATTCATTCTCAAAACAGACGGGTAAATTTGTCATGCATTATTTATATACCTAATCAAAGAGTTTAGTAATTGTTAGTTGATAAAGCAGGCAATTTGGTAAATCAGAGTTACTTGATGAATTATTCATTAACAAATGGAGAGTCTAAGTATAATTAGTCTAGAGGGCCCATTTTCAAATTTCAGTAATTTGCTAACGTGGCCTAAATTGAATTGGTCTTCTTTATAACTTAATACTAATAGCTCTTATTCTTGTGCAGTTTATAAATCACGATATGTCAGAGTACAGTTCATTGAACTGTATTAGAGGTTTGGGAAATAGTCGGGCACTGATAGACGAATATTATTCAAAGAGACTCCCTAGCACTGGCCTAAACTCACTTACAATATCTTCGTGTGTCAAGGTTCTACTATACACAAAGAGAGAAAAACTGAATTTGAAAAGAATACTTAGCATTGATTCATATATTGAGTAAATTGCGAAACAAAGACAATAACACAAGCAAAATAAAACGCAAAACTGCTCTTTTTGTTTGGGACGTTTGCACGAAGCGCAAAATCTGACTTAAAAGCTAATTATATTAAGTTAATAGAAAGCTACGCTTTTAAATAACCACTTTAACAGAAAAGCTTGTTAAAATGAAATATCAATCAGGTTGATAAAACAAATTACGAAATCTAAACCAAGTCGTACAGCTTTCAACGATATGAAATGAGTTAAGCTTTTTTGAATAAGTTTCTCAGTGTAGGAGGGATACACAACAGCGAAAAGATTTGTCAAAACGACTGAATATGTTTCGAACATAACTGTAAAACTCACCGTAATAAGAAGTATGAATGATAAAGTGAATAGAACTCCTGTGTCCATAATTACTAATTTTGCTGGCCAAGTATTACAGCACACTTTCTGCTATTTGCTCGCTTGTTCTCTGTTCAATAAAATTTATCTTCAGGAATGTCTTTTTCATTCGGCGAAGAAAAAGGGGATTTCCCTAGGCCGACTCTGCGCAGGCCTTAATGCGCCGACAAATTCCCGAAATTCCAGAAATACTCGTTTATATAAGTCATAAAACAAGCAACCAAAAACCTTCAAACAGTAAAGTTTCTCAGCTCAGTCTATTTACCATGTGCTAGGTAAATTTTGATTCAATATCAGATAGGCCTCGAATTTCAATGTCAGTTTTCTCACAATGAACATGGATTTGTGTTTTCAATCTGAATGGACAGGCCTAGACAGGCCTTCTTGGCGGCAACTAAAAACTGAACCCTTCCAGATTAAGTTTAAAACTCGCATGGTAAACATAGAATACAAATCTACTCCCAGACTGAAAGAACAGCTGTTTGGTATCCCAGACTGAAAGAACAAGCTGTTTTGATGTTCTAAGGGACAAAATTGGCGGCATTGGGATAACCCAGTCGAGTTTTATCAACTTTCTATTCGAAAGAAATTATGCTATGCTGACGAAGTTTTGGGGATACCCAGGCTCGGAATAATTTCTTTGTCTCGGCTTTTGTTGAGTCGCGAGGGAATCACCAATGAATTACGAAGCATTAACCTCAAATAGTAATGAGAGTGTCAAGAGTGTGAGAGTGTGATTAATTTCAGTATCTTCGCTTTAGCTGACATTTTGTTTCGTTCTATTGTTCTTGTTATTATTATCATTATCATAGACTTAGTTGTAGGTATTGAACACCTGTAAAACTTATATGTTTATGATTGTTATAAAAAAAATAGTAACGGATATTTTTTCGACTTCTAGCGTGCGTTTTGTCAGATGCATCACGCGTCATTGTCAAACATAGGCCTAACCAGCACCGCAGTTTAAGTATAAGTGTACTGAAAAACATTATAGGGGGGCTGCCTCAAAACCAGCAGTCATGACAAACATTTCTACCTAAGCAAAAGATTTTGCCAAAATTATTTGCGAGGGGCGAATTACTTCAATTAAAGTTTACGAGATTTATCCAGATTTTTGAAGATTTCTAAGATTTACAGAGCTTTTGTGAGATCTTTATAGATTTCTAAGATTTTCAGAGGTTTTCCAAGATTTTTCCGATTTTTTGGGCCAAATTTGTAAAGATTTTTAGATTCCTGAAGATTTTAAAAGATTTTTAGCCAAAAGTGTAGTGATTTGCCTCTTGATGATTTGATGAGAAATTTTTCAACCCCTGGGGCTTGCAATTATTCTGGATCCGACCCCTTCTCTACAAATACCAACGTGCACACGATAGCTCTTGCTTTTGTCTTACCCCTCGAGTTCCCGTCCCGCCTCTATCCCTACCCTTATCGACCCTTTATTGACCCTTGTTCTCCTCGATTTCTGCGCTGATAATCACTAGAGTACTGGAATGACGTCGAAATTCAGAAGTCTCGTCATGATTTGGGCCCTGGGCCTGGCATGGGTCGTGCGAAGGAGGTCAGATGATTGCATCATGATGTGCAATACTCAAATGACATGCGCAGTCCACGTCTCGCGATTCGTTGGTGATTCCCTTTTAATGCAGTGCGAGTAAACAAAACAGAATTTCCATAATTTTACCAAATCATCCTCGATATCAGTCTGGGCTGCTTGATGGGCGATGCAAAGGAGGTCGTATTTCATATGATTGCACCACCATGTGCAATACTCAAATGACATGCGCAGTCTGCGTCATACGAGTCGTTGGCAATTCCCCTCCCCTTTATGTCTTGTTTGTAAAATATGGAGTAAACAAGACAGAATTCTCATAATCTTGCAAAATTATCCTTGTTTTCACATATTTACGTTTTCCGGCTTTAGAAACAGTCGCATTCGCTTCATGGGAACAGCGCTCTAAGCCGTCAAATTTGCACATGTTCTTGACTTCGTTTCTCGTCTCAACGAGGGCGGAAAGGCGAGCTCCAGGGCTGGGCGAGCTTGCCTAGGCCTGTCTATTGAATTTTAATCAAAACCTTCTACCCATTGTCGAGTTGAATGATGAATGAAACCTAACGCTGCTGTAAAAGCAAACATCAACGCATAGCTGCACATGGTGAATAGTTGAGGATAAAACTTTAAAATTTGGAGAGATCTTGATCAACTTTCTTATCAGAACGCATGAAAAATCATAGACCTGCGCACCTTGCGAATGAATGACGCTTTGCGCATCATCATAGGCAAAGCGGAGGGAATTCCCTTTTGAAAATTCCGATGGAGAAAAATTTGACTGTTCATGTCTTGTCCATATACTGAATTAGCGCTAAGAAGCATGTTGCCAGCGGCGGTCATCAGAGTTTTGGCGATTTTGATATACATCACGGTGAGTTTTATTTAAGGCTTAAATTTCATCCTAACTACAACTTCTCAGCTTCCCTTTGAGCTGCACCCTGTAGCATTGCTGTGAAAACAGAAAGCATGGACACATACTAATTCTACATTGTGTTTTATTCTCTTTGCTCTTTGTTGTTCTTTTATTTGATGTCTTTCCTAATAAACAAATTTACTTTCCTCTTTGTTTCCAAGTTATCAAATAAGATTTCTTACGGCTATATCACACAGCCATAGATTAGCCATTTTAGGCCAGCCAGAAGCAAAGCCACTTTTTCTCTACTCCAGGCTAATATATCTTATCTCATAAATTTATTAATGAATTAGTAATTTGTTAACCCTAATAAACTGAACCTTTTAACAAACGATGATTGTTGATAGGAATCCATGATTAGATGTATTATCATCTTTCATCCCTTACAATGCACCCACCTGCTCTTATTAAACTGCTAAAGATTTCATTCCTGCACACTACGACACCTCAAAAGTATGGACATGATATTCTGATACATTCACCTCTTGCAAGGAACTGTACGAAAAACACGCTTTTTTCATAAAGACCCCAGCTCAGAGCCTAGTTCTTTAAGTTCCTTATTTTGAGACCTCTTCCGACCACTTTGTAGTTCTAAAAGTTCCTTAATATTTCAGTTCCTTAATTTTGAATTCTCATTAAGTCGATAGGAATTAGTACTGACGCAACAATATCATTAAAATTCAACATTTTGCAAAATACTTTGATTATAAAACATATCAAAACATAAAGAAGCGTAGGCCAGGCCTATATAGCGTAAAAGTTGATTAGAGTCATTAAAGAAGTTGCATATCTACACCATTGATTATGATATTATACTAATAAAGTTCCTTAGTTATTGGACCTTTAGTAGTAGAAGTTCCTTCAGTTTTTCGACCTTCTACATGTAGGTTCCTTATGAAAGGCTCCTTATCAAAAAAAGCGTGTAATGGCTCTTTAGTTTCTTAACCTTCACCCAATGGTTTGTACGAAAAGGTTCTTTAAAAATCTTATTTACCCCAAGACTTATTTGTTCTTGATTTCGTAATATGTAATATGACAATTGGGAGAATCTCTCTGCTTAAGTATACCCCTTGCTATGAAGAACTTGAGGCTGGACCTTATAAATTATCATCACCTCATGCCAATTATTCCAGAAAGAGTACCAGAACAGATAAGATACATAACGATTCTGTGCCAGCGAAGGGCATTTTGCATTTTTTTCGTAAAGACAGCGTAAAAAGCTTCTTTAAACCTCTTTGATTCATACAGTGTGTCCTATCAAATGTTCTCTATTCTAGAAATCTTAACCTACGGTATCTTAAGAACAGTTTCTTATAAAAAAATGAGTGTATTCTTTAGGCTACAAGTTGGTTGTTTTAGTGCAGAAATAAGAAGGACAGCCATAAATCCACAATCTCTCACAATCGTTATGCATTGGAAACTGAAATGGGCACTTAAACAAGGGCCTATTCTTTGATTTTTCCATACTAGACATTAAAATCGAATTTTTGAAGAGAGGTCTATTTGCAATTAGTAAATACAACTCAAGATATACTCTAAAACAGCAACAAAAAGCTACCGTGGCTTGAAAATTTGAAGAGAATCACGGTCTTGGATGTTCTTTAAACGGCACTGAGACGTACTAACAAGGAGTATTGATATTTTAAATTGTAAAAGCTGGGGCACATGGTCTCATTTCAACACATCCCAACGACCAATACTGCACATTATCAAAATCAATACTGCACACTTTTCTTCATACAATACTTTATTTATGATATACTGTTTATTTATGATATACTGAAACTGTATGGCAAGATTTTCAAAAACAAGGAAACCTTGGTAGGAGCAGTAGCGGTTTTAGGGAGGGACAGGGGGGCCATGGTCCTAGGCCCTACGCTTTTGCTAGAAAAAAGGGGCCCCACAACTTTCATAAAATAAAAGATTCTCTCCTTCATAATGAAATTTATAAGCTATACTGTACTGTTTGTTTTAATTTTAATTAGGTTTTTCTTTACCATATCAAGCACATGTTTCACATGTTTACTACATTGATAATTTATTCATATTACTAAATTTTGTACCGGGTGTAGGGGCCCCATGCCTCGCAGTTCCGAAAACCGCTAGTGGGTAGGAGATTTTGTGCCAATCAAAAAATCATGAAACTTTTTGAGTTGTCTTTGCGAGAAGGGATGGAAAAACAGATCACAGATATTATTGGCACAAAACTGTAACACTTCTCAACTGTTTTGGTAATTTTTCTTGAATAATTCGGCAAGGAGTGAGATTTCATTAAGTAAAACATCTTTCATATCAAAACTAAATCAAGATAATATATCGTTTGGGTTGAAGAAACTTGCTAAGAAACTTTTCATACCAAAGTTAGTACGAAAGTTTAGCATAGTTTGTTATAAAAAACATTTGTACTAGTTTGATTATTGTTCAACACCAAACATAAAAATTTTCTTGTTGCTAAGGTGTTGCTAAGGTGTTGCAAAGGCATAGACGTCATAGAATAAAAACATGAAAGCGAGATATCTATGGATCTAAAAACAGTACCATGACTTTGTAGACGTTGTTTAATACAGTTTCAAAATTTAAATTCGTTGATGGTAAGAACATCCAGCAAGTTAACCCTTGTATTTTCAACATGCCCCATTCAAAAAAGTATTTTACCCCATTTCGTGTTGCTGGAACCACAGACCCTTAGCTAGGCCTTTCGAGCTGGGGTGGCAGAATTTCATGGGAGTCAGTTAAAATATTTTCGTGGGGGAAGGGTAAGACTAAACAAACACGGAAATGGGTAATATAGGAACAGGGCTTTCAGAATTTAGCCCAATTCATATTTCAATCATGAAATATGCTGTTTTTCACAATCATTCTCATCAATCTCATTTTCTGCCATTTCAATCATATTCTAAAGGCAACAATATTGGATAATTAGAAAACCATTATGGTTAGCTGAAACTTTCTAGGGGTGACAAAAAGCTTACTCAAATTGCACCAGGTGTGGCCATAGCTACGGGCCTGGCTCGGACCATACCATTAAAGAAAATATATATAACGCTACTAATTAAGCTATTCCCACCTTGTGGTACCGAAAGCCCATATTTTTAGCTCTCAGCTCATAAGCTATTTCAGAGAATTTCTCAAGCATTTTTCACTAGCATTTGAATAAAGAGCACTTATACACGGATGAAAAATACATCAATAGACCTCTCTATAATTTGCCATTGACAGTATAATTACACGAATTCATGCTAATTTACTAGTTTTTAACATTTTCAAGCTAAAATTATCCATACTTTCTAAATAAAACTTTTTTCAGTACTTAACTAATGCTTGCTGACGGTTTGAAATTGAATAAAACACTTTTACCCACAAATATAGAAAGTGAGCATAAAAATCAAATTTAACTAAATGAAAAGGGCACTAGAATGATAGGGCAAAAGTGTTTCATTGGTGGGGCAATTGGATGGGCCAGTGGGGAATCGCACCAGCACCACGTTGTATGTTAAAACATGCTCTGTACTACTATATCTCATCTAGAATTTACAAACACATCTCTTTGTGCTTTTTGCAAGGTGGCTAATTGATTTGGCTAGTTGTATATCAAACCACGCCCATGGGTTAGCATATTTCCACGACGTTAAACTAAAGGCAACTTTATCATTTATTCACGTTACCAAAAATTTTGAACAAAATGTATAAATCTCTTCTTTCTTGTGTTTTTGATTTCATTTATCTTTATTTCTGTATTAATGTAATCAGTTGTAATTATTCACTGTACGATGTTTTTAATGTAGCTAATGGCCTTGGGGCTGTCAAAACTTTTCTCCTCTTGGTATCGTTAGGATACCGTTATTGTAATCAATTGTACTTCTTTGTAAACAAATATGTTGAACTATTTTCCAGAAATGCAGTGGTGTTTGCATGCAGAGTGAATACTTTGACCCCATTCGACAGATATGCAAGCCATGCACTATTTGTAGAAAAGGATTCTTTGCACAGAATGAATGCAAGGATTTCAAAGATGGAGCTCCTTGTCTGCCTTGTAGAAATGTAAGTAAAACGTCGTACCTAGTTGTATCGACAGTCAAGGGGCAATATAACCAAAGTATATCCTAAACTTTTTACCTTTTGACTAAAAATCTTTGAAAATCTTTATCATTATAATTCCACCATCCTCTTTGATCTTCTATATACTCACTAACCGCTAATCACCAGGTATTGTTCGAAAATGCAAAGATTACCTAACCTTCCTTTAAACCTGAAGGTCTCGCTCTAGGCCTTCCTTATTTCAATAAGATATATATCTTCACCCTAGAGAATGTCTGTGTGTAGTACTACTGTTAAGGGATAACATCAATACTTTTTAAGAATACCATGCAGTGCTGTTTAGGATGTTAAGTACTGTGGAGGGATACCAACAGTTCTGTGGAAGATATTCAATATTGTGGGGAGAACGATAAGCTATTTGGATAGAATACTCGAAGTACTGAACACCCTTCACAGTACTGAATGGTATCCCTGGCCTCCATAGCACTGATGGGATCCCCTGCAGTGCTGAAAACTCTCCAATGTACTGACGGTTTTCCTTGATGATGTCCATGGCCAAAATGGGTTTTTTATGTACTATTTTCCAGCATAGTAATGCTTCTTAATTTCAAACGTTTCTTGACGATATTGGTTTAGCTCTAAATATTTCTTACATTTTTGGTGTCCTAGTCCTAGGTTTCCTGAAATACAAAATAGTAGAATAAATCGGAGATTGGTCCTTAAGTGTCTTTTTACATGGCTCTGAAGAAGGACTTAACCTTTCTTGGCTATTATCTATTCATCGTTATTATTTTCTTACAGGGCACATACTCAACAGAGCCAGCCTACAATCGTACAAAATGTAGGGATTGTAGAGCTTGCCCTTCTGGACAGATAGTGTCTGAAATGTGTAATAGGACTTTCGACACACTCTGTGTTAAAGCCAAAAGTCGAGATGGTAAGAATGTTCTCTCTTATGAAATTTGACGTTAATTTTAGAACAGTCTTTGATCGGTACATAACTTTATTTCCTTTCTGATTGGTCAATTTATTTCCACATCAGGGAAGAGTCATTCGATAAGTTTCGTTTCCGTTCTTTCTCTCTCTGACGTACAACTTTGACGAGTGTCAAACATAAAGCCTATAAAGTAATGTTTTGAAAAAATAAGATCAACAAATTGTTTGATCGTGAGAATTAATTCATTTTGATTGACAAAAGCAAGATGCTGAATTTTAAATATATGAGTAAAACTGACACTGAATTTTCCTTTTTCCACTGAAAACATTTATTCTGCAATCATTTTGATTTTTGGTTGATTATTTTTATCTTAACGACTCAAAGGGAGAGATCTTTGAAGTATGGTGAAGGATGCTCAGCTCTGTGGGGAGGGGGGGGGGGTAGATGCTATAAGTACTGTGTTGGGATATCATGGAAATAGGAGCTCTATTTAGCTAGTTAGTCAATTTTTCCAAACCTTTCTAATTTTCCTTCCTGGTAACGTTGTCTCTGTCCCCTTAGTTCTCATTGCACTTCCTTTTTGCGGTGGGACATGTGCATTTTCACCAACCTTAGCTCTTTTTGATCAGGCAGTAAGGGGCAGCATGGCTTGAAAGCCAGGAACCTGGGTGTATTCCCTGTTTGTGATGGTTTTTGGGGGATTGAAATCCTTCTTCCTTTCTCTAGGTACTGGCCTTTGTCCTCGGAAGGTATATGTTCTTTTCAGGTCCAGGGTGGATACTGCACAAAGCCTAAACCTCCTGATATGGGTCATGGGACAGGGATTGATTGTAGGATATCAACAGTACTGTGAAGTAATACCAAAATTGCTCATGGTATCCCTAAATAGTACTAAATATCCACCACAGTACTGATGGTATCCCTTCAATGTCCTGATGGTGTCATCTGGAAGTACTGATGATATCCCCCACAGTACTGATGGTATCCTCCATGATTCTCATGGTATCCCTCTACAGCACTGAACATCATTTGCAATACTGACCCATACTGATAATATCCCAAGGTGATAACAGACACAGTGCCATTTTGCTGGCACAAGTGGCAGTTTCTTATATGTTATTTTCTTAATGAAGGGTAGTACTGTGCATCATGTAGGGGGAAAGATCGGGGAAATGGTATGTATGAGTGAAAAAGTGAGGGGTTCATTTCGAAGGTATTTCATTTTCATCTTGTCTGTGTTTTTATCAGTAACTATGATATCTCCATTCATTTTTCAGGGACTTTGCAAGGGTCTATTTCTTCCATTTTACAATTATGGTTTCTATTTTCTGCTTATCTTTATTACATTTAAATCATTAAGATATATCTAAATCTTCATCATCAGTAAAAACTTATAATCGTTGTTTTTGGCTTTTAGAAAAGCCCTGTTTTGTTTATGTTTGTATTAGGAATATATTCACGCATTGACTCTAAGAATAATTAAAAACAATTGCAAAATACCACGAAAATGAATATATTTATATGGTAGTTAATATTTTGTATGAACCTGCATCTGAGTTGCGTATCACGTCTAGCTTTGTTAATTTCAATATTAGGAACGTTAAATTTGAATAACTAATTACATATATACAATAATTGATCAAATACAATACACTAATTTATCTTATAAGAAACTATGCTTAATCTAAGTTGGAAATACTTTGATGTGTATGGTACTGTTAAAGGCATTCTGTCTCGTCGCTGATTGGGCTTGCTGAGAACAAAATATTTCTTATTGTTCATAGCCTTCATTGAATTTTCTGCATTGTAGAAAATAAAGCGAATTATTTCAGTTTCTTTCACACTAAATATTTCCCTATTGTCCTCGCTGACCAACCAAGGTCGAGACAGAATGCCTTAAGTTAAGGAAAATGAATGAACAAAATTGTATGGATAATATCTGTTATTCATAGATTGTTTACACTAAAGTCAAATTTGCCTATACTAAATCTTGGTTCCAGAGGTTCTTAGCTTTCACTCACCCCAATTATCTAACGATATGTTTTTAGCAAGTTTCTTAACGACAAAACCTATTTTTCTTAGAAACAGTTCAAAAAACAGTGAAGTTTCACTGAATAAGATCTCTCACCCCGTGCAAACTATCATAGATGAAAATGACTAGAGAAGCTGAGAGATATTGCCCCTGACGTGGTATTCTTGATATCCTTTCTTGTAAAGAGAACTGATCTCAAAATAAAGACTGGATTGATCATTCTCTTCTCTGTGAAGCCAAATATTTGAAGCCGATTGGTTTGGCTTCCCCTTGGCCTCCCAATATGGCTGCCAAAAAATTATATTGACTTGATTTTTCGTTAAATAGAAGTTACATGATTATTATCAAGTGTCGTGTTGATTATTCATAACAATCCATCAATCATCTAAGAAAAAAGTACTCCCCAGTGTAGCAATGTATTAAATTGGACCTCCCAATATGGCTACAAATCGGCGTCATTTCAGAATGACAGATGCTAGATCCAGTCTTTATTTTGAGATCAGTGGTAAGGACAACGTAGAGAATCACTTATCTCGTTTAATCAAACAAATTACCGTAAAAAAGTTGCTTTCGTTGCGAAAATTTAGCTGTCTGGTTTGTTATAGAAAAATTGAGTGTTTTTGTAACAAAAATTTTGAAAGAATTTGTTATTGCTTGATTGAATAACTTATGGAATGCATATACGAAATAAGATGAATGCTTCATTCATTTATCATTTCTATGTTAAACCTTTCAAATAGTAGATTTTTCTAAATTGACACTTTTCTAAAAAGGTTTTCTCCTTTAGAATGTTTTAAAGTAGGTGGAATGAATTGAGATTTGCTTGTAATATCAAAAAAATGGAAGACTTTTCATTTATTCATAAATGTATAGAGGGGTTGAATTCTCTTTAAGTAGCTAAGTTTTTATAAGAAACCATAGCACTACCACAGGGCTAGATTTTCAAAATTAAAGCAGGAGATTTTTTGTGAAAAGAGTTAAAACCAACGGATGGGGTGAGATCTAAGAAACCCTAAGATTTAGCCTTGTTGCTTATGACAAAAATAAGATTGAAATGATAAGAAATCCGGATGTAAAAGTCTTTAAGATTACGATGAATTTATGAATTCGAAATCCCTTTGAAATGATGAAGAATTGAAATTATAAACCATGTAATAGTTTAAAAATGTTGTTGAGGCGTTGAATAAATGAGATACGATCGTAGAAAGGTCTTCGAATGATCCTTTCACTTATTGTCAGAGAAACATGCAACAATCCTATTACCAATTGCAGTTCAAAAATGTTGTCACAATGCAAAAAGATAAAAGGTTGTCATAGTTTTACGTACTTCGTAATACCATCAAAGGTTGTCATGGTTTTTTTGAATAATTTTCAATACCTTTGCATTCAAGTGTGACACGGTAATGACAACCTGACTCGTTCCAGCCCCCACTGAAAAGTTAGAGTTAGAGATGCACCCCTTCCTCCTCTCCTTCACCACATTTTATTTGTACAAAGGCATCAGGCATTCCTGAGCTCATTTCAGTTTAGACTCTCCTGGAAAATTAAGACGTGGATTTGATAGAACCACAACGGACGAGAAGAAAATGCCGAAATTCGTGTTGCATTATTTTGACTTCAAGGGGAGAGGTGAACCGATAAGATTGATGTTTCACTGCGCTGGCGTAGAATTCGAGGACAGAAGGTTTCAAGGCGCCGAATGGCCTGAAATCAAGAAAGACGGTAGGTTGAATTTTAGGCCTAGACTATGAATAGGTATATCTGTTCAGTGTTGTTTAAAAACTTACTGGTAAAGCAGTTTTTATTTTTAATTCATAATAAAAGTAAGTATTTGCAAAATGAATAGGAGCTAAATTCCAAAACAATGGCTTAGGCCTTGAATCTCATCCACCAGTTTTGAATCCGTGACTAGAAACACTCGCACAATTTTGGCGGCAAAACTAAAACAAAAGTCGATCACAATGCGATCCTAAAATATGAAACAAACTAGGGAACGTTGCTTTTTTGCTGATTATTTCTCTAACAGAGGGAATATAGCAAATAAATGTCAACTTCACCAGAAAAGAAGAAGCAGCACTCGCTGTTTGGTGATGGTTTTGCATAGACGAAAAAAAGTCAGTAACAGGCCTGGAAGAAGTGGTCCGGTTGGTGCGGCCTTTGCTGGACCAATTTTTGGGTAAAAAAAACCTCCTTTTGTGAAAATATGACATTGCTTTTTGAAACATTGGATTTTTGCTTCAACTTTCGGTCCATTCTTACGTAAAATTTTTTCTACAAGTGCACCAAATTGCTCTCTGAGAACTAAATTTCAAAATTTTCAGGGAGTTTATGCCCTCGTATATGCGTATACATTCTAGCCAGATTTTCTATATGGAGCCAATCATGTTACATTATGATTTTTAGGAGTAGTTCTGCATGGCGTTGAATGTCAACTTAGGCTACAGAAAGCTCTGGGGATCCAGTCAAAAATGCTTACTATTCCTTTCAGTTGGTCACATGGTATCATTTCAAAGAAATTGGCATTTTAAGTGGGGATAGTTACAAAATCTCGGCAAAAGGTCGCCATCCAACGGTAGTTGTGTGCTCTTAAGGGGTGATGTGAAACATTAGGTAGCTCCTTAGGAATTTAATTGAAGGAAAGAGCAACATGAATCCCCTCCCTTACCACAATGAAGAAAGTGGGAAGGTGGAGGCAGGACAGCATCTGCCTTAACTGCTTTAGGTCTGGATCTAAACTAGGAAAGTCATGACAGACATCAGTATGGGATAAAATATTCCATCACAAACAGTGGTGGTGCGTGAGAAATTTTGTAGTTGGGGCACAGGTAAAAAAATTGAGGCCCTATTCTTTTCACTTCGTGTTTTTCTTGGGCAGACAATAAATTGAACGGAGTAAAGGACTTTCCAATTGGCCATCTACGATATTCATTTAAGATAAACCAATATTTGATCATAAATCAAAAACATACTTATGGTCTCTTTTGTTAAACTCCTATAATCTAATTTCTAAAAGTTTTACACTGACCGAGAACTTACAGATTCGCTTCCTACACTGCTTCCCAAAGTTTGCCAACAAAAGATTAGAGCCGATTAGATGAACTGCATGGAATTTGTGATGAGAGACATTGTTATTTGTCATCAGAGTTGCATTGTTATGGTTCGCGTTATCAGATCTGCGTGTTTTAAACTTTTCAGAATTGAATTGAATTGAATCTTGGGGTACTTTCAAATGTGCCCCCCTCATCACAGAAAGTCTACTACTATGGGCTAGTCAGAAGAAATGTGACGAAACCAAACTCTTGACAGTGATTGGTCAGAGATTAGGTAATGCTGGGCAAGCCCCACCAGGGATGGTATAATTTAAGATTCAAGATCCAAGATCCAATATTCAAGATCCAAGAAATTAAGATCCAAGAAATTAAGATCCGAGATATTAAGATCCAAGAAATTAAGATCCGACAAATTAAGATCCGAGATTTTAAGATCCGAGATATTAAGTGCACATTGTCTCGTTGTAATCGCGAACCAATCCTTCATTACACGTTTTTTTTACAAGAAACTAGGATCAGGCCATAGTACTAAGAGTTTCTTGATTTAACATGAAATTTTGTCCATTTCAGTACTAAAAGTTTCTTAATTGGTTTCTTATTTTTTGATTGCAGAATTATCAAAATGTGGTTGCTAACACTGCTGCAGACATGTTTCTTGACATTTAAAACATCATATACAGCTAGGGATACTAAGCTAGAACGGGCTAATTTTTTGTATTTCCAGGAACCGGGCCACTATTTTGACGCAATATTTGAGTTATACGCATCAAGAAACGGGGATTTACAGTATCACATGGTCCCTAAGTAAATAAACCTTTGAAGATAAGCGTATCAGCAAATAGTAAACTGACAATTATTTTCCATTTTGATAACCAATCCTCCCCCTTGCGAGTAGTCAGATAAGCAAGTCGATGTAGAGAGCAGGTGGACTTAAAATAGTAATTACTTGCTGCAAAAACTAGCTGCGTAAGAGATAGCACAATAACCCTAGATTGAGCAAAATAAGGAGTGCCACATGCAAAACGGTAGGGATTACCTTAAAGGCTATTGGTTTGATAGCCCACATGCAATGCATCAGGTCAAAAACCTAGAGATATTGCTCGTTCTGCTAAGGTCATGGCATGTAAAAGAAATATTGAACCCCACTCTCCCCAACTCTCCTAATTTAGACAAAAATTGCAATTATAATGTTCCTTGTGTATTTGTTTCTGAATATATCTGCTCTTTTTTCAGGAAATCTAATACCTTTTGGCCAGGTACCTGTTTTACAAGTAGATGATGCAGTCATTGCTCAAACTTATGCCATTTTGTCTTACCTAGCTGATGAATTCGGTATGTAATTTTCTGCTTTGCAAACCTCTTCTCACCATCTCTAATCTTGAAAGGCAACCTTCCTGGGTTAGAATCCATGAACAGATGGAATCATGAACTACAAGCCTTTGCCTTCAGCCAGCGCAGCTGTTTAACCCTCTGAGGCCATTCTCCGAGGCTGCATCAACAAATAATATGCTTGTTTGCTTGCTCTATTCTACTAAATCTGCGTGGTATGACTCTTTGAACTGAGTTGAACTGTGCCAAATTGTATCCTTATGGTCTGGGTTGACCAAGAGCAACGGTTGATTTTGTAGATTGTAGATTTTAGATTTCAGTCACACTGAACTGAGGCAGGCGCTCTGTTGTTTTTATTATTTCACACCACTTCACCTTGATTTGCCTATGTGTTTGCTTTTCCCGGCACAATTCAGGTTCAGCTCTTTTGAAACTAAGGCAGTCTAAAGAAGAATTTAATTTTCTGTTCCATGGCGTGATATTCGCGACTTATTAAATGGCCCTAAGAAAGTGAAATACAAGACTGAACCCAAGAATGGGTAAGGGTAAGGAAAAACTTCCGAATTGCCACTGTGAGGATGCGACCTAAAATTCTGGGTTTGGATTATTGAGAAATTTCCTTCACATTAAAAGATGTGATTGCAGGAGTTGTATTTTTTCAAGAAAATAACTTCTGAGTTTTGGATTATTGAGAAATTTCCTTCACATTAAAAGATGTGATTGCAGGGGTTGTATTTTCTCAAGAAAATAACTTCTGAGTTTGGATTATTGAGAAATTTCCTTCACATTAAAAGATGTGATTGGAGAGATTGTACTTTCTCAAGAAAATAAAATTACAGAATGCTTGTTGCTCTTTTTTTCTAGGTATGAATGGGAAAAATAATTTGGAGAAAGCGAAAGTGAACATGCTTATTTTTGGCCTTGAGGATTTATTCATGAAGATGGTTGCCTATTTCAGAGAAAAAGATGAGGATAAGAAAGTATGTTGTTTATAGAATACGGAAGTATTTATGATGATAATTCTGAATGTCTTAAAATATTTTATCAGGTCTGATATTCTGGCAAGAGTGATTAAAAAGCGCTTAAAGTTTCATTTTATTTTTTACCAGCTATTTCTTTATAAACTATGCATTTCCAGCAACACAAAGCTGCTCAAAAGCTCAAAAGCAAGAAATGAGTCAAGCGACTTTTAGAATGGAAGAATCTATCAAAAGTAATTCATTCTTTGCTGCTATCTTGTTGTTGTTATTTCTAGCCACCAAACTTTTAAATTTGCATTAAGCTTGGACATCATTTGACTGTTCAGGGTGACAAAGTATCATTTTTAATGGGTAAACTTGTGAAGAAGCAGGATATGGAAAATCAATGGAATTAATTTGTGAAAATTAAAATGCCCCGAGCAGGATCAGTGGTTGTGGATTGGAATCCCGTTCAGGTTTTCCACTCTCACTAATTACCTTCTGACTTTTTAGTAAATGCATCTTCCCTGATGATGAAATTATGACTTATCCCAAACTTTCTGTTCATCAATTTGAGCTCTACCTGTTTGGATATTTGAGGATGGTCTGACGTAATATTTTTGAATTTTCAGGCTGCCATGAAAAAGGAATTCTATGAAGTTCAGTTGCCAGCAGGTCTCCAGGTGTACGAGGATAAATTTGTACCAGAAGAAGGATTCTTTCTTGGAGACAGTGTAAGTTGTCTAAATTCATGAACCCAATACTTCCTACACCCAAAATTTTCCAAACTCAAATTCTCTTCAACTGGATATTCATATGAAGAGAGACTCGGAGTTCTCAATCTTCCCTCAACAGAATATTGAAGGAAACACGGAGATATGAGCCTAACATATGAAATATTAAAAAGATTCCTTAACACAGACAAATCTAAATTTCTCGACCATAATGAATGTAGAACAAGGGGTCAAGAACTAAAGCTATATAAAAGGAGAAGCAATCTGGGAGTATGGAGGCGTTCTTCTCACATCAAATTATAAACAATTGGAACAAACTGCAGAGTGAAGTTGTTAACTACACAACAGTCAAGCAGTTTGAAATAGAACGTGACAAACACAAGGGGAAAAATGAATTTTCTTGTAGGTAGAATTTTAGTATCTTTTCAGGATTTTGGTCAAGTTTCTGAGCTAGAGGGGTTTAAGGTATGCTCCTATATCAGTTAGGTCTAGCTTGATTTTGATGCTTAAAAAAAGAATAAGAATATGCCCAAAACAACCACTTTCTCTATCAGGTTTTTGATAACTTTTTAACAATCATTTCTTCCAAGGTCTCTCTAGCTGATGTTATGTTAACTGCTGCAATTCGCCATTACGAAGACATACATCCATTTAGGCCAGGCTCTTTGCCAAAGGTCATGGCGCTCCGTGAGAGAGTTGAAAATATGCCAAACATCAAGAAGTATCTCGACTCAAAGAAGTAATTTTGTTGATTGACTTTTTACTTGATATAGCAAAGCCCGCAGCCGGTGTGGCAAAGATTTGAAGTCAGTGAAATATTTCCGGGAGGTGGGGTCGATAGGGCTAAACGAAAAAACAGGTGTGGACAGTACAGGTACAAAATAATTTTTGATTTTATTTGAAAACTTTTTAATACTTTTATTTTTTATGTTTTATACTATCATGCCAGTTCCTTCTAAAGAACAGTTGAAAGTCTGGCAATTTAATCAATTTTTTCACATTTTAAATTTTATTTAATCATACATATATTTAATCATCAAGACTTCATTAGTGTGTAACTCTGCCATTAGAAAACCATTTTGGGTACTTTAAAAGAATTTTAGGGGTGCCAGACAGCTTGCTCAAGTTTCCCCAGAGGTGGCAATTCCACCTCATAGCTATATGCCTGTTATATACTACTCCTATAAAACCTTTGTATTTTATTTAGCTAAATGCCTATAAGCATGATAAACATATCACACTAGCGTCTACCGCAGGGCGCTGCGCGCCCTTGCGGTATCCACTTTCTCAGTGCTTTGCACTTCGCTACGTCCGTTTCCTCAGCGCTTTGCGTCCATGTTCATAAATTCTGTGTCTTTACCGAATTTGAAAGAACACTTCTATACCAACTAATATAACTTTCATTAGCATTCAAATACTTTTTTTGAGACAGTTGTCCTATCCATTTCTTCAGCGCTTTGCGCCTTGTGTTCATAGAGCCTGCTCGCCCTTGCGGGTACCCACTTTCACAGTGTTTCGCACTCCGTAATGTCCGTTTCCTTAGCACTTCGCGCCCCGTATTCGTAAATTTTGTACTATTTGTACAATTACTTCTAAAGCAACTAAGATAGCATTCATAGCAACAAATTCTACTATGGAGTCAGAACATAAATTTGACGTCACATTAGATCAAACTTAAATGATTTTTGTATGTCTCTAACGAAAGTGAGAAAGAAATATAGCTACAGACTGGTAGTTGATTTGACGTCACAATGGCATCAAAGAAATCCATATTCTAACACAATTTTTCTCAACTACTCGTCACATTTTTGCCTTTCCTCTTTTATTTATAAAAGATTTGTAAAATATTTTCAGCTAAGGACACTCCCAGATAAATTCTGGTTGTAATGATACCTTTCATTGTGCTGTGCACGGAGTGGTTCTCGAGTTTTAAGCGGACAAACATACATACATACATACATACATACATACACACAAACATACATACATACACACAAACATACATACAAACAGTTCTGTTTTATATAGATTGTGATGAAACCAAAATCCTAAGAGGGGCGTAATGTGGAAACCAGCATTAATAGTTGTTAGTTTTTGGTCCTGAAAAGTGCACTGATTTTCATGATGCTCAACTTGCGACTCGAATGACTTCATAGACTTGTTTGATTGTCTTATTTGGTTAGTGTGTGCTTCTCGGTTACTTCTATTCTGCTCTACAATTATCCTGGTTGATGCAATAATGGAATGCCTAATACAATAAATTATATGATAGTCGCCACTTTTCATGACAAGCCTTAGTAGGGCCACTGAATTTCAATTGCATTACTAAATATCAAAGGCTTGTCTTTTTACGTGTTGACTATCATGTCAGATATCAAATATTGTATCAGAAATAGCCTTGATAAGACTGATTGTATTGGTAATTTAATGGCTATTGTTTTATAATCCAGACTATGCTTCTCTTCTTACTATTGTAAATAACATGACAAAAGGTCAAGGAGGACAGAAAGCCAATGGACCAACAACCAATCTGATGGTCATCAGACCAGAAAATAGCCCCACTACCAGAACTTTTGAATTGATATTTATTCAATTGCAATTTTTACTCGTCATCTTCAATTACTTTTTCTTTGAAACCTTCTTCAAAAGCATGTATTGATGATAGATTATCGTATTACCGTCGTTTTAGGGCCTGTTTATATGGAGCAGGCCAGATTAATCTGTATGCATACACTCATTCTTATATGAGAAACAGTAGGGCCAGATTTTCAAAACGAAAGGCACTTGGTTTGGATATTTTTTGCGTATCATATCAAATCCATTTAATTCAACAACAATCTTACAGGTAAACATCTAAGTATACATAAAAAATAATTTACAATAGAAAGTACTGAAATGTTGTTAAAATTACAAGAACTTATGTTAAAGACAATGAGATAAACCATAATGTTTTCGAGCCCAGTGCCTTCTTTGATATGAACTGTTAAGCATAAACAAGTTTGAAGCTACAGTTAAACAAAATTATTACACGCATACATAGATTGAATTATTACGTAAATCATTTTACAAGATTTGAATTGAAACTTTGAACAGAACATAACAGCAATATATGATATGATAAAAATTGTGGTTATAAAGAAAAAATAAAGTAAGAAGAGGGGGAGACGGGCTCAAAGGTTTGCAGAATTTTGATATTTTTTAAGATCAGAAAGGTAGTTTTTAGTATCAAAAAGGTAAGAAAACTTTATGTCGTCTTTACTAAAGCGAGTGTCAAAAACTGATCTTTAAACTTTATACATTGGATCAGAAGTTTAAGTTTTTATCTCAGCACTGCTTTTTTAGAATTATTCACATGGGGTGAAATTCTAAGTAGCGAACTATTAAGAAACTCTGGCACCAAGATTAAGCATGGTTACTTATAAAAATGAGTGTGCATGTGAAAGGTCTGTGACTTCTTCGATTGGAGATAAAAACCATCGACACAACAAAATGAAATCCGGAAATTTGATATCAGAACTTGCTATGTATTAACCCAGTTGGACTTTGGATCACATGTAAATATTTCTCAATACTCTCATCTGTCTCTTTCACTTCCATCTGAAATTCTATCAAGCTTCTGAAATTATTATTGATATCAAGTATACTAAACAGCTTATCATTTTGTGAGCAAGACTACTATAAGAGCCAGCTAAAGCAATAAAGATGCCGAAATATATAGTGCATTATTTTGACATACCCGGAGGAAGGGCTGAGCCTATAAGAATGATGTTTCACTGCGCTGGTGTGGACTTCGAGGATAGGAAAATAAAGAAAGAAGATTGGCCTGAGTTTAAGAAGAGCAATGGTAAGTAAAAAAACTGTCACCAAACGCTGGTGTTGTTGAGGAGACAAGTCTTGTTCTTCACCAGTGGACTGTTGTAACCGGAAGACGCTCTAGGTTTATACCAACTTCCGGAAATTCGAGCATGCCTATTAGATTACACGCATTTCTTTTTATAAGTTATTTCAGGACTAAATTCGAACTCAGTACTAAAAATTGCTTAGCTAGAGATAAAATTTGATTACTCGAAATTGCTTAGCTTTTTTTACTGCAAAATTTGTTTCCTAGAATATAATCTAACAAGTTGTTGTACATGCAACAAATGTCCATGGTATCTTACATACAAAAAATGTACCGTGGGTACTAATGATAATGTCCACTGTAACCTACTTCTCTATAGCTGCTGTACTATTTGCATTGCCAATTAGATCAGAACTAGAATTTTCCAATTGCTTAGCATTCCTCTGTCCAGTACTGGAATTCCTCAAGTTTTTGTCTGGTCGAGTACTGACTTGCTTATAAAGCAGTTGCTTTCATCTGAAGCTATTCTATTCACAGCAGTGGCGTTCCCAAAAATGTCGATAGGATTAGGTCTACCCAGCACAAGGACAAGAACGGAGATGTTTCTGCAAGACATTAACAAGTACCCTTAGGCATAAGTGCTACATCCCACCTTCTATGTTATAAGTTTCTCATCTTTTTGGGGATCCATTATTTGTTTTCTTAGGTACTATCTACATGGACCTTAAAAAGGCCTGCCTATAAGTTCTTTAGCGGATTATCACCTTGTAGATGGTTCATTTTTGACATTTTGGCCCTTTTGATGGAGAACGTTCTTATGAAGGGATGACAAGAGCCGCTCAAGCAAGTCGAGCATCATTTTTGGCATCTTGCAATCGTCAGTTGGCATTTTTGACATTTTCTGTGTGAGATTACCTATCATCAAGTAATTGCTATAATCCTTTTGTCGTGCAACAGGCGCAAGAGAATACAAGCCGGAATATGAGGAATTTGGCATCTGAGCAGCATGCTCCTCTCTGTTTTAAGCACTTTTTGAGCACACGTGTAGTACCTTAAACCTGTAGCGTTAAAAAAGAACATGCACTCTGTCAAAGATGCAATAAAGCCGTCGGAATCCTCTCTCTTCTATCTTTTTGAAAAAAATTAGAAACCTGGAAGATTTTGGAAAAATTGACCAATTTTTTCTTTTCAGGTGATCTGTTACCATTTGGGCAGGTTCCTGTCTTGGAAGTGGATGGGACGGTCCTTGCGCAATCATTTGCAATTTTGTCATATCTCGCTGACGAGTTTGGTGAGTGGCTAAAAATACACCAATCTTTGAAGGTAGCCCTAACAGAGGCATGCTGCAAGCAAAAAGGGCCTGGGGAAAATTAGGTTTAAAGCCTAATTAGTGATGATGTCATAATAGATTGGGAATTTTCAGCAACTATTGAGTAACCTGCATTACCTTTGATTTTATATTTGATTCATAATAAATCGACCATGGATATTCGAATAAGACTTGGATACATTTTCGATTTTGACCGGAAGTTCTATTTTTAATGACGTCAATAGCTGTCATTTTAAGAACTAATTTCCCTATAACTCTTTGTGTGTAGTGCTGACATGTTCATAAATATTGTAGTTAGATAGCTCTTGATTAGGCCTCTCGATTGATATATCAATTGTTTGATTTTGACAAATTCTGACTAATTTTCATGACGTCATCTTGAAATTTCAGGAAGTATTCTCGCTATCTCGAACTCCCACAGTAAATGAAAAATTGTTCAACATAACGGGGTTTTGAGATAACGGGAGTCAAGATTTTCCTAAACAAAAAAGTCGGCTTCATACGTAAAAGCAGTTTATAAACCATGAAAAGATTGCTTGCTTCTAAAAACCACTTTTATAAATCTTAAAGCCACTAAACAGGTATCAGTTTTAGCTAATGATAGTTTATCAAAGGGCACCATATTTTTCAGATAATTTGGCAGCTAAGAATCGGAAAATTGAAAATAATTATGGAACCGAATAAGATAGTCCACAAGTATGCTATTCGCGTGAAGAAAAATGACAAAACTATAGGACATCTACCTAAATGGCAGATTCGCAAATACCATCTTCTTCTTTCACAGGACAGACGAGTTTAGTTCCTGCACGGTAGTAGTCACAGAAAGACAACCAATTAAACTTAGAGATGGTCAAGGGATCAGAGTTCCTTGCAAAGTAGCTACTACTTGTTGGACAACATAAATCTATTTCGGTTTTAATAAAGGAGTTGTAATTGGCGTAGTTAATTACAGAAGTTAGAAGTCTTGTGTCAGTTTAAGATAAATCTATATTGGCGAATAATTATAATAAATTGAATCTTTTTGTGTCTTATTGTTCAAGACAACGTGGTATATTCGTCAAGAAATTTTGTTTGAGATAGCGAAGAGTTTGAGATAACGGTGTTTAAGATAAAGGGGCGAAAAGTTCGAGATAACGGTGTTTGAGATAAAGGGTCTTTTTTTCGTACTTAACTTTATAGGAAAACAAGGGGAGATAGGTTTTGTTCGAGATACTGTAGCGGGAAATCCGAGATAGCGGGTGTCGATCTAATATAATTTTTGGCTGTAAAGGTTATAGAAAACTCGATCCTGAGAAAAGTCACACCCCTCACTTTGTTATGCGGACAAAAAGTTGTTCAGCTTATATTTGATTATTTTCAAAGGGATGCACGGTAAGACGAACTTGGAGAGAGCAAAATGCACCATGCTTTACCACGGATTAATTGATATTTTCCTCAAAATGGCTACTTGCCTCAGAGAGTCGGATGAAGACAAAAAGGTGAGCAACTTTTCTTTAATGTCATTTTCAAAAAACACCTTCAGCACGAGAGGTAAAGGGGACAAAAGCACCCACTTTTCGAAAGACAAACTACATAAAGTTAATTTCATGGACTATGTTCTGCAGAGTTTTGTTAATATGGGTCACTAGCCCCACCCACTCATCTGGTTGTTATCCCTATCCATTCATTTTAGTCTGATTTCTGTTATATCTTTGATGTAGCTACTACTAGGATCAGTGACGAAAGCATTTAGTTTAGGGGTCACTATGTTTTGCTATATTTCGGATTTTATCACCACCCTGGAGTTCTGTACTGTTTTTATTTTTAACGAGTTCGTTTTTTAAAGTTCATCATTCTTTTGAAGCGTTTAGGGATTCGTGCTCGTTTCCCGAATCACTTTTAGAACGTACTAAAAAACACATGTTCTTTTGGAATGGAGGTGGATATAGATTGAAGTTTTGATTTCATTCCTGTCCAGAGAGCCCAAATATCAAGTCATTACCATTGAATTTTGCTGGTTATGAATTTACTACCTAATGTTAAGTGCAACACTTCCAATTAGTAGATTAATTCGGGGCAAAACGGGTCAGGGGGTAAAATGGGTCATTCTGCATGAATTGCTTCAGAACTACCGCAGGCTATGCTGGGGAAGCAAAATAGAGTTACCCCACGTTGTTTGTTATTCAGCAGTCTAATGGAGGCATGATAGTCTTTCTTCGTGGAGCTGTATTCTGCAACATTTCATACAGAATGACCCATTTTACCCCCTGACCCGTTTTGCCCCGAATTACTCTACATAAACCAATGCTTCAAAATATCGCATCAAATTGCGAAGTTTGATTATCTTAAAGTGATGCAAAGCCACTGAGTGGAGGAACTAGAAATTAAGTAATTTCATTTTTTCATTTCATTTTATTTACCCTAGCAGGCCCGGTTGGTGCGGCTTTGGCCGGACCAATTTTTGGGCTAACTCACTCTTTTTAAAAAAATGATATTTTTCCATAAAACATACAATTTTTGCTGTAAATCTCGGTTGATTTTTAAGTAAATTCTGTTTTGGAAATGCACCAAATTACATCTGAGGGAATCTAGATTTCAAAATTGGTCTTAGGTATGCTCCAGACCAACTGGTTTATCTCGAACCAGACCAAATATGGACAGCTTCCGCCGGGTCTGCCTAGTTAACCACTCGCTTAAAATAAAGTGAGTTATGAAATAAGAAAATTTGATTCTTTCATTTCACGTAAACCGAATATTTGAGGATATATGCACTGACATTACCTCAGAGTCCCCTCCGTGCTGCTCCTCGTTCAAATTTTGTATGCACACCAGAATATGACGATCTGATTATTTTTCAGGTCACAATGTTGAAGGAGTTCTTTGGCACTCAATTGCCGGACAGTCTCAGAGTTTACGAGGAGAAATTTGTGCCGAAAGAAGGATTCTTCCTGGGAGAAGATGTAAGTCGATTTTGAATACTAAGGTGGAAAGGTCACGGGTCCTAGAGACTTATAAGAATTTGGGCAGCCCGCTTGTGTGAATATATTTTCTCATGTTAGACCATGCTATATGAATCCATGCATCTATATTGAGCTTGGCTAAAAAGTATCCCAAAACTCATCAACCAGCCTGATTTTGTATGTCTCTATAACTTCACCCTCCCCCCTTCTTCTGTAAGAGGGATCAGTCCTTACGTTTGCCTTTATTTCATGTGTGAAGGTTTGAAGAAACGGAGTCAGAAACAGACATGTTCTTGTGACATTTACATATTCAAGACTAGCAAATGAACTGATCACATGGAATTGAATACGCAGTTGAGAACAATGGGAAGAAAATAAGAAAGTTCATACATTGAGTTTGATTCGATAACGGTGCTATAGGAAGTGACGTTTAGAGCAGTTAGTCCTACTACACTTCTGCAAGACTCTCGTCTATGCATCTATATTTAGATTGGTTAAAAGATACCCCAATACTTAAAATATCTTCCATCAGACTGACGTCGTTTTATCTCTCACTTCAGCCTTCTTCTGCAAGTCTCTCTTACCCAACCAGGGTACGGTTTGTAAAGCTTAGCAGCCCTATCCATCTCGATCTAAATTTGAGTAATCTTTCTAGGTTTCTCTTGCTGACATTTGCCTAAGTTTTTCAATGGACAACTTAAATGAGAAGCAGCCAATAACGCCAGAGGCGTTTCCACGAATCACAGCATTATGCGAAAGAGTCAAGAATATTCCGAACCTTAAGAAGTACCTGGATTCTAAGAAGTAAGTCAATCAAATTAACCTGGGCATACCATGGGTACACACTATGCATAAGAGAGCGTAGTAGAGAAACTCCTCTGACACGCGGTCTCGTTCGAGAGACCCATCACCCAGTAGATCGTTATAACAACTGATGTAGTATTATTAAAAGAATAATGGAAATTCATGAGATTTGAATTGAAAGTGCTCTGGTTTTTTTTGGTATTTTGCCATCTCACCCAAATCCGGTTTCTTTGAATTGCAGCTCCACTCAAAATGTACAGTTCTAGATATGCTTGTAACTGTAAGCATGTGTAGCTACTTCAATGAAACTTAGCTAGCGAGGAATAGCAAAGAATGATAAAAAAAGAAGATGGTGGAAAAATTGACTTTGAATAGGGAATTCTACAGCACTCTAGGAGCATCAAAGTCAAGCCTATATTGAACATTGAATGATTCGTTTTGCCAATAATGAAATAATTCTTACTAAATCCAATTTTAGTTTTCTTTCATCGCATATGCTGTGACTATTTTCAGACTACAAGAGACCATTTTGGTGACAGCCAGCCAGGGCAACTCAATACTTTATACAGCAAAGGCTTGTAAAGCTTTATGTCAACCAAATTTGACCCCAGGAGGGGTGATTTCTTTATAGAACGAAGGCCTAATGTCAGTCTGATTTTTAACTATGCTAATAAAATGGATAAGACCCTGAGATAATTTATGCCGATTTCAAGAGTGCACTCCGCAAACTTTCTCGAGGACTGCAGTGGTGGCCATATCCCCTCCCAGCCTCCTTCCCATGAGATGATGCATCCTAACGCAATTTCATTTCCTCGATATCTGTCAATCGTAAATAATTGACAAATACGCGATTATTGCATGATTCATGCAGAGAAAGAAAAACATTATTTTCGAAACAATTTCCACGGTGACCAAAGAGTGATGGAAAACTGTAAACAATTTTCAAGATACTGGTTGCACGGTATCCAATATAGGTATAGTGGTATAAGCTGACAAAATTGATAAACAAATCTTGTTTACTTCACTTGTTTATTTGCTCACATTTGTTATGTTAGGAAATCATGAAATTCTTCGCAGGTATAAGGCACCGTTCGTTATTTAGCCAGGAGTTGGTATGAGGAACTGTACGTTATTTTTATATTTAACAACGAGAAACTAGTTGGGTAAAATAGATTTCCAACACTTATGATAATGTGTAAAAAGCTTTTCTATGAATCGAAATTTTGGATCAACATTTTTAATAGCTTTTGTATACAAAATGACTTAGATGGAGAGGAAATAGATGCGTATTTAGGAGATGTGCTATTTATTCGAAAGAATCGACGTACCTGGACGTAGGTACACGGAGACTAGCACATACCTTTATACCTGAAACTTCATAGGGAGGGAAGAATTTCTATAGTTTGAGTAAGTTATGATAAATCAGTATCTCTTCTTGCGTACAATCAACTCTTAGCACTGCTTACATGCAAATATACTCCACTTAAAATCAAAACTTTCAAGTAATATGTTCCTAGTCAATTGCTAAGCTGCAGTTGGGTAAAACTTTTTATTTAGCTAGTTGAGATAGGATAAAAACAAATTGCGATATTCTCATAGCTGTGTAAAGGATTTTTTCACTATCAAACTATTTTTCTCCTGTACCAGCCCCTGGCTAAACAATCAACAGCGTCGTAGCAGTTACGGAATTACTATGTGTAGTAGGTACCAAGCATTGTCATAGCAGTTTCTTGTGCCATTTCAATGGCATGGTCTATCCGAAGGTCCTCCTCTTAACTCCATTGGTGAAAATAAGTCCGCTCTGAAAGTGGTACGAAAATAAACCCAGAGTTGCTCCGTAATGGTGCGTTGTTGTGTTATTTCAAGAATTCAATACGAAACCCAATCAGTCCAGAGTCATTTAAATCACAGGGAAAGAGTTCTTGGCTCAATTCTCTGCTTCGGCATATTCAAAATGGTACCGATTGCTAAAGTAATTTTCACACGAAAATCGTGCACTATTCGCACGTATGTTTTGCGTAAGGCATTAGCTGTTGTGAAGACATAACTTAATGAAGCTTTTCGTCCAACACTCAACAGAGCAATACGTCAAATGAGAACGATTCAAGAGATTAACGAATCATTATACCCATTTTATTTCGTTAGGTTTTTGTTATCAGTATAATAATAGTTATCATTATACCCATAATGATTAGTTAGGTTTTTTGTTCCGTTCTCTTTCAGACTTATTACTCTGTTAAGTGTCAGACGAAAAGCTCAATTAATCTATGTTTTCCCTATGCTTCCGATTTTCCTGGCTATATTGAAGTTTTGTACCGATCAAAGACTGTTCGCTATTATTTCCATATAATGTGGAATGTGCAGTGTGAACACAGCCCATGTCAGCTTGAGAGGAGCCTGAATTGGGGCAATTTTATAACCGATATCGGACAGAAATATACTGCTGTTTCTGGTCAACTGTTTCAAAAAACAACATCAACAACCCTTGAGTCATAACCAAGCAACCACACGTGGCCATCAAATATGTTTCCACCCTAGGGTATCTCAGTACTATCGAATACGATCATAAACACGTTAAAACATGTATTTTACTGCTTAAGACGTTCCATTGTTATACTAATTTCAGCTGTGTCTTTTTTAGATTTCGCTTACAAAAACCTTTTTACTGCTGTTAGCAACTTTGGTGACATGCAAGGGAAAACATTTGTGTAGGTGGGACCTCGCATTTTACCCACAAGATGTTTATTGCGTGTTTATTATTTCAGTGTGAAACTTGTTAGCAACGTTGAATGCTGAACTGTGAGAGCACGAGTTTTTGTTATTCACTGTTTCGTGATTTGTTGTTATTTACGATGTTTATGTTGTGATGTTGTTTGTGTTGTTCATCGCATGCTTAGCTATAAAAGGCCGAGATTCTTGATAATGTTCGTGAGAGTTCTCATTCCTAATTCGGAGTCGAAGGAGAAAGACGCTCAGACGCCCTGTGATTGCTTGATATTCTGCTGTATTTCTTTATAGCTACTGCAACAAATACATCGTACGTATTCCAATTTTCTAATGATTTTAGTTGTATTTACTCATTTATCATAATGTTTTTTGGAACTTTTTCGTTGAATTTTTACTTCCTTCTTTTGTTTATGAAAGAGGGGTTTCCTTCTTCCATCAACTTGTTGAGTTTTCTATCAGTAACTGTTGTTCAGTCTGTAATTATTGAAACTAGTCCTGGTTTTCAATAATTGTTGTCACACTAAAAATCTGGCCAAACGTTGTCATACGTTTTATTTTTCGTTTTCTTTTCGTGATCCATTTTTGCCTGTATTCCTTGCAACGTTTGTCAAACAATGTTTTTAGACTTGCAAAGCGAATAAAAATCGTTTTCTTCAGATGCGAAAATGTTTGTCAATGTTTTTGGAACTTGTTGGAAACACTTTTTTTACCGCAACAAGCGACAATGGTTCACCCAAAATTTTTGCAACACCAACAATTTTTAATTGATGGACAAACAGAGAAACATTATGAACAAACTTTCAAATTTTTTTCCAATCATTGTTACAAAAATGACAGATTTCTTTTTATAAATAAATGATCTGATACCGTTAGTAGTTTTTTATCAAAATAATATCTCTTCATCTACGTCTTACAGATGTCCCATCACCAAGAACATTGGCCCTCTATCGAGATGGGTCAAATATCAGAGGAGAGTTCTGATTTGCCTGAAGATCTGCAACATAAGCTCAAAGTGTGAGTTTAACTTTTTACCTTTTATTTACATTGTGTATTATTTATTTTACTTTATTCTTCTATTTATCTATTGAGCATGATGCATCTTTGAGTAGGGGTATGAGTACTTATGTTGGACATCATTATGTTTTTGGGTAAGAGGAGGAATCTTGAGCACTGTGGGGGATATTTAGTACAGTGAAGAGGCATCTTGCAGAAGCGCCGAGACAGGGGCTAGGGGGTAGGGGGAAATCTAAAAGGTCCGAGGCAAAAAGTTTTGTGAAAGCATGTAAATCACTTTTGTAAAAGCGAGTCTGATAATCTATGGTCGTGGGGCCTGGTCCTGTAAAAAAATCCGGGGCCCGAGGTGGCTCTCGACGGCCGTGGCGTCTTAAAAAACTATGAGGAGATAACGATTTGTTTGTAGTGGGGTATATCGAGTACTTTTGGGAATGTTCAGTATCGTGAGGACGCATATTCGAGTACCGTGTGGGGTCGTGCAGTACCTGTGGGGAGGCTTTTCAGTACTGTTGGGGATGTTCAGTATCACGGGGAGTCAGTTTGATAAAAGATCTCTCTGCATTTTTAGGACTTACAATGAGTACAAGAAAGCCCAGCCTATCCTGGACATTGCTGATACGTTTCTGAAGATGCCTCTGAGCAGCATGGAGCATACCCTGAATAATGCAATGACACATGCTGGGGACGGAGTCGCACAAACATTCTTCGATAAGCGTGATTCAAAGTTCACAATTGCTGGCAAAGACTTCACGTCACTGAGAGATGATATGGCTATTTGCATCATGGTTAAAGGACTGGGTCAGGTACACAACTTATAACATGAGCTCTCCTGGTCGCTCAATTGAATAGAAAAACAGTTTTTAATCTTGTAGATCTTCAGGATGGCGAGAAAATTTGGAAACTTTACAAAAACAATAAATTATTTGCGAAATGAGGGAAGTCCGATTAACTGCCAAAATTCTCGCAATTTTGATGTCTAGTAAAGGGCTAGCAGACTCTATATCTGATAAAACCTTTTTTGCTGTAGGTATCCAAATACAACTTCAACAAGACCGTGAATGTGCCTGCAGCAAACAAAAAGCTGAAAAGCCTGATCAACAGTAAGGAAGGCATCTCGTTGGGACAAGAATTGTTGCTTCAAGATCTCATCGCTCATCACCACTTCCAGAAGTTTCTGAACAAAAAGCAAAAATGGGTCGAGCGACTGGAAGACGTGCTTCTTGACGAAGTGTATATTATCGGCACTCTTGTCAAGCAAATGGGTGAGAAAGACGATTTGCCTGTCAAAATGAAGATTTTCATGTTGAAGGAGCTCGGATCGAAGAAAGTGCATGATGTTTTGAAGAAATGGGAGGATTGTTGCGATAAGAAGACGGTCAAGCCAACTCACGATTTCATCTGCCACGACAATTTGTTGTTAGGTGTGTAGAAAATGTATTTCTTTGCAAGTCGTATTCCTCAACCAAGAACAATTTTTTTATACATCTCTATCATAGTTAAGAGAAGAATATATTTAAGAACTCTATCGTTGAACGTCTTAGTTTCACATTTGATGTTGAACAGTACCCGAAAATGCACAGCGTATGCCCATAGTTTATTGAAGTAGATGGTTAGGAAACCTATTTTTGTACGTCCTTGTTTAAATTTTATGTTTAACAGTGGCTGGAAGTGCACAATATATACCCATAGTTTATCGCAGTAGATAATTGGGAAAACTATTGTTATACATCCTTGTTTAAACTTTGATGTTGAAGGTACCCGGTAAAACCCAAAAATGCTGCATTTCCTTTCCTAGCAATTTGAATTTTACATACAAACATTGCCCATCAGAATATAGCAGCATATACCATAAGATCTTTTTGGACAATGAACCAAAAGAAGCGTTTTGGTTTATCTGACCGACCTCCTTGAATAAAACCATGGCAAAAGAATACACTGTAAACAGTCAAAAAAACATTGAAAAAACCGATAAAGCAATATTTTTTCAAACCATCTTTTTTATAAAGAATTTCTTGATCAAAAATGTCTTTAAAATGGAAAAAAACAAAGCGAATGAATGCAATTAGAGTAAGAAAATCATTGATCCTTAATGAATACATCTTAATCTAAGAAACATGGTTTAGATATATTAGTGGGGTTTGTTTCACATGAAAATTTTCATCTCATTAAAAATTGTTTGCATCTCTTGACAGGGGTAACAGGTTGGATGAACGATGCTTTCACAGATAAAGTTAAGGCGGCATCCTACGAAATGCAAAACCATGCATGGGACACAGGTAATAAATTGGGTATGATCTGGGTAGTGATGTGGACGATGTTCAGTGCTAAAGGGATATCATCAGTACTGTCGGGGGATACCCTTAGAGCATTGGAAAGTGTTCCATCTCTGTAAGGTTATTCCATCAATACTGTTGAGGGATACAATCAAGTACTGTGGGGGATACCATCAGGACATCTGAGGCTATTACATTTCTGTGAGGGGATACCATCAATACTATTACGGAACACCATCAATACTGTTGAGGAATACCATCAGTACTTGTAGAAATACCATTAGTACTGTGGGGAGTGGGGGATCTTATCACAACATTAGCTACCGTACATATGCCCAATTTTACGATTTGCTGCATAGCCAGTGTGATGATAACCGAGAGGGTACAACGGGTCTCTCGATCACATAGTTATATTTTTCTCCTGTTCTGGTTATTTTCTAAGCACTCTTTGTATGATTTGGAAGCCACATACACCAGGGGTGGATCCAGCTTTTTTAATGACTGTTACAGAATGAAAAAATTTATGGGGGTTTGGGCTATATACCCTTTACGTTTTACACAAGAAAGATTGATTTCTTTTATTTACTTCCCAATGAAAAATTCATAATCGTTTTGCCTTGCTTTTTTAGATTTTTTTTCTAGTTTTTTGCAATACTGTACTGCGTAATATAGAAATCTGACTATTGCGGCTGCAACCATTGCTACCGTCTGGGTCCGCCCCTGACATCTACCATTATACATACATCTATACATTTTAGGAAAATCTCGTCATGTCAAGGAGTCAATCTATGGAGCCGGCGTAAGAAGTTGGCTAGGAAATGAGCACGCAGCACGTCGGTTGCATTTGCGAACCAGCCACAACCCTCAGAACATCATGAAGCAAATAGAATCCGGAAGAACCCACCATGGCTGCTTTCTGGCCAATACCAAAGTCATCCTTGAGGACGGAGATAGTATCCCCATTGAACACCTGAAGGAAAACGACCAAGTGATTGGTAATCACGGACTGGTTGGCACCGTTTCTTCCGAGAAAATCCACATGAAGTTTGAAAGTGAAACACCTGCTTATGGGTTCAACGATGAAGAACCGTTTTTTACCGCAAGTCGCCCGTTTTGGACACAGCGTGGGTGGAGAGCGGTTGATCCTCACGGTGCGAAAGAAGAGAATTCGTGGTTGGAGGTCGGGCTGTTGTCACCAGGGGATCATGTCAGGAAGATCAAGTCCTACCAGAATGGAAAGGTCAAGTACGAATGGGTCGAGGTGAAAGAGATTCAGTGCAAGAAATACCCTGCTGGAACACATGCTTATGGAGTGCACATGAGAGAAGGACCACGGTCTTATCACGCTAATGGGTATGTTATGTGTTACAGTTAATATTCATATTCATATTCATATTTCAAAACCGAAAATTATCTGCTTACCGGCTTAGATGGTTTACCAGAAGATACCAGCTTACAATTTAAGTCGGAGAGTCTTGATGTCTTTTATAGGGTAGGTTGCATTCTGCTGACAGGCACGAAGCCAGCTTAGGCTGCGTTTACACGATGCCGGATTACATTTCGTACCGGATTAGTTTGTGCAATCCGATATGAAAACCGTACCACTTAGATCTGTGTTTATACGATACCATTTACTTCGGTTTACACGACAACACTCCGCTATTTTCTACGCAGCACATGTTTCCAATCCTCTGCGTGGTCAAATCTTTCGATTCAATCTTTTGTCAAAATTCAGAACGAAGTTCCAGAGCAAAACGTATCGGATTCGCCTGTTTACACGAGATGGAAAACAATTCGTGATGTATCGGGTTCATGCAGCGCCGTGTAAACGCGACACGTATCTGATCTGATATGAAAACTAATCCGATACGTGAGTTATCTGTTTTCGTGTAAATGCAGCCTGAAACAAGCTAGGAGGGAGCAAGCTTTTTCAGGTCTTTCCAGATTTTCTTACCAAGCTCAAAACAAATCTCTTCTTGGTCTCCTGTGTGACAAAATTCATTAATACTCCACCTAAATACAAGTGAGTCCCTGACTTAGCTTTGGTACGAATTTACTTGATGAATTACTAGAGCAATTAAATATCTATGAGAAGAAGCTTTTACCAGAGATGTACTCCGGGTTTCTCCAGGTACTTTCCATCGATCTAATAATGTACTGGACCTTAACTGGGAATTATGCAAAATTAGGCTAGACTTAAGGTCCTTGAAATATGAAAACTTACGATTAGAATTTCTGAGGAAAGGGGGTCAAAGCCCTCGCATGTCCTTCCTTGGCTTTGTGTCTGTTTGCTCATGTATCTCTCGTGGAGCGAAACCTTTTCTGCTAAATTTAAACGTAGTGATGACGTAATATTTAAGCATAGAAATTTAATTTCAAAATAACTACAGAACCTGACGCATGCGTAATTATAAGTAGTTGGTACTAGTGTCGATTGATCTCTAAAAAATAGCATGGCGTGAAACTGAAATTTCGAGGCTCTCAAGTCATGATTTCCTAACTTTACACACAAGTGCAGAATATCATTTTTAATGATTTTACTTTTTGTTAGAATAACCAGTCATAAAGAACGGTCATACCTGCCTGATGTAATCTTTAGTTACTGTGTATTAGTTTATATTAGTCTCAATACTGCGAAACGACTAACTTTAATAAAGGTCTATTATTATTATTTGAGTTGGGGCTGCCGAACAAAACTTTACATTGTTTCATGGTCTTATAACTAAGTGTAATAACAAAACACTGGTTTACAGATATCTGGTGCTGGAGAACTACCCTGAGATAACCACCCGGAGAGTGGTTGAAAGCATGGCGGACCTGTCCCTTCAACAGCAGCTCAAGATGACTAAGCACTTGGAGGAGTTGAAACAAACACTCAGCAAGCTCCTAGGAGCCGGGCCTGCTGACGCAATGGCTGCCATCGCCAAAAGACATGTGGAGTACAAGTTGCATAATGGCAACAAGAGCAATAAGACGATACCATTGAAGGAGGTTTGCTTGTCGAAAGTCAATTTGCATTACCGAGGAGGAAGGACTAAGCATGGGGAGTACACAATGCCAAAATCGCTTGCGCTCGTGCGAGGACATCTCTTTGTTGATGGTAGGCACGTTAGTCGCGCTCACATGAAGAAAGGTGACAAAGTCACGTGGGCAAGACCAGTTAACTCTGGCAAATGGGAGCATGGCACGGTGAAGTTGCATCATGGGAGACTGTCTGGGCAAGGATTTGTTTCTTTGACGAAGAATCAAGCTGATAGGAAATCACTTACCTCGTCTTCTTTTACTGCTACGGTGAACGAGAACACATACAAATGCTACAGAAGTAAGTTGAAATTTTAGTTTCTGAATTTGGAAATTACCAGAGTTCAAAATTACTTATCGATCTGGTGCATTCGTCATTTGCACCAGACTTTTACCTCTTTATTCTTATCGAAACAAATGGTTGGAAATTAATATTTTTGATAGGAAAGTCTCCACAACAATTACAAATGCACCTTCACCGGGGAACATCTATGCTGTACTGTAGAGGATATTCAGTACCATTGAGGATATTCAGCACTGTGGGAGATACCTTCCAGTACTGTAGAGGGATACCATCCAGCACTGTAGAGGGATACCATCAGTTCTGCGGAGGGATACCATCAGTTCTGCGGAGGGATACCATCAGTTCTGCGGAGGGATACCATCAGTACTGTAGAGGGATACCATCAGTTCTATGATGATATATCATGAGTACTGTAGAGGGATACCATCAGTACTGTAGAGGGATACCAGTAGTAATAGCGACAATTTCAATATATTGAATTTAGCTTTCTATCATTCCATATTTTAAGTTGGATCTAAGGGGTATGTTATTAAAGGGAATAGACCATATCAAAAATTAGACCGTAGAGAGCCAATTTACCTATTTGTCCCCTCACCACACAATCAAATAACAGGTGTTAGGCTCTTGAATACAATGGATTAACTCACCGTGCACCATCTTTTACCTTTTTGATTCCTATCAAGTTTTTGTTACCGTTAACTTTGATATGATAGTTTTTCAACATTTTTCAACATTTTTTTCAAAAATTTTTTTCAACATTTAACGCAAAGATAGTTAAGTTACTCTGTTTTTCCATTTTCCACAGGTGTGGAGCCAGAAACTGACGAGACCTCAACAGTATCTGAATGGGAGGATTTCGGAGGGCTGATCATGGGTACCGACTTCAGCTCAGGAGAATGCAAGACCATCGGGAAAATCAAGATCCCACCAGTCATGGATGAATACTACGATTTTGGCAACAGTGTCACTTTTACGTCTGATGACAAGTATCAATTGCACGTCAACGTTAACCTGACAGCCGACTGGCGAAGTGTGATTGGCTACTGCAAGCTTACTGGTGTCTTCAGTGCCGATTTCTCGTCTTTCTCTGGTTCCTGTGTTCAGTATGACGTGACCGCCCCCGGTTTTGAAGGCAAGACGTATGCGTGGAAGGGAGTCATCGAGAAGTCTCCTGAGACAGTTGCCATGTTGAAAACTGTTAAGAAGAAGAACATGGCAAAGAAAGTTCACCACCAGAAAAAGGCTTTGAGAACGTAAGATTTTGATTTTGACTGGGGGACTTCCAATGCAAATGACGGGGGCAAAATATTTAGGGTTTCAAACATTGCCCAAAATTATACTGCTCGATGCGTTAATTTACTAAACTAAAAATGATGGGATGGTACACCAAAACTGTAATCGTGAACACTTGCAACCTTAAATCATTTTTTGTCCTTTTCTGCAATAATAGCTCAGAAAGAGAATGAAAATGAAACCTAACGAATTATAATGAAACATAATAACTAATAAAGCTTTGCGTATGATACTCATCAGAGAAGTACGTCATAAAGAGAACAAAGATAAAACGTAATGAATTATAAATGAGATATTATAGCTACTAAAGCTTTAAATCTGACACTCGTCAGAGCAAAACATCAGAAAGAGAACGAAGATAAAACGTAACAAATTGTAATTGAGATTAGTAACTCCTAAAGCTTTGCGTCTGACGCTTATCAGAATAATACGTCAGAAAAAGAACAAAGATAAAGCTATTATCATACTCACTGAGGTAGATCGAAATTGGCCAATCTCAAAAGTAAGGAACAACCAATTATCACCAGAAAATTCCCCTGGATGAGCCGCATCTGGATCCACCACCGGTGTTTTGCGTGTATTCTTAATGTTATATTCAACTTTATTTAACTAGATTTGATGCAGTTGACGGACCTACTACCAAATCGAGCTCAACAGCAATGGCGGAAACAACCTCTACGGAAACAGACGCAGATCTGACCATCGATGACCTATACATGTTGACACCACCTGACATGGATGCTGTCCATACTCTGACATTCAGCTACCTTCAAGAAGGCATGAAGTACGAGATGAGTGACGACAACCGAGAAACCATTCTCGGCGTGGGGAAACCAACCCCTAGCGGAGAACTGGCTACCGTCTGTGACAAGTACGGACCGTTCCTTGGCACACGATTCGCCAATGCTTACTGTATGTATGGGTTGTCGCAGAGCTCCCATTTTGAAGACACAATCACAGAGGAAGAGAGAAACAAACTGTTGTTCTACTTCAATGGTGCAGACACAGGCTGTCTGTCCGCAGATGCCGACTACAATAACGCAAACAACGAGTTCTCCAGAGTTGCGTATCTCGAGTCTCTCCCAGAATTGGAAAAGTACCTGAAATCATCTGAAGGTGGGGAGTATTGGGCTAAGAAGCTGTATGACCGTCTCACAGAGCAGCAAGTCTTGAATGGCCTAGCATTGCAAGCCGAAAGCGACCAGACACTGGCTATTATTCAGAAGCAATCGATGGTGTTGTTCTGTCTTGCTCCCGATCATGACTATGGCTCAGACTTTTACAAGCAGATCCTCACTACGAAACTGAATATAATGAGCTCGTTCTTCCAAGGCGATCCTGATAGTGAAGAGGTTATGACGGAGGTTAGTATCATCACAGATGATCATTCAGTAGATTACATTAGTATCACTACAGATGATCATTACTATCATTAGTATCATCACTGATGATCATTCAGTAGATTTCATTAGTATCACTACAGATAATCATTAGTATCATTAGTACATTAGTATAATCAAAGATGATCATTTCATGGTAGATATGATTTACCGTGTTAGACCATGCCTTATCAATTTATGTCATTTTGTACATTTCTCTGAAGAAGTATTGAATCCGAAGCATATCAGAACTGTGCTAACCCACTATGCTCAAACACATTATAGGCATTAATTTGTGTTTTAGGTAAACTCCTTCTTCAGAGCAATATAGGTTATCATTATATATCATATTATATTATATATTATATGTTATATATCATATATTATATATGATGTTATATATATTATATAGTATAAATTATATATTATATTATATATATTATATATTGTATATTATATATCATATACTATATATTGAATATGATATATATATATTGAATATTATGTATTATATATTATAAATTGTATCATACATAATTATCATAATTAACATATTTTTCAGGTCTTCCAAGACAACATCCACCAACTGGTGCTGTTGATTTTGTCCCAATCGGATGAAACATCTGGCGAGGCGACGCAGCAACTGCAAACGACGCTGGCTGAAGCCATGCAGGAGCTACAAATTGAAGCCACGGCTAGTGCGGAAGAAACGGCAAGCGCCATCGTGACCCATATGGAAGAAGTAATCTCTTCTACCGTCGTAGCATTGAATGGTAGAACAGGGCCGTCCTGGGATACTTTGATAACCAGCTTGAATAATTGCTTCGGTAAGTATCGTAAATTTTCAGGTTGGGTTGTCCAGAGCGAACGGCTGAAAATTCAACTGCTTATTTTCCAGCTTTGGGTTTTATGCTACCTATTCAAAGCTTTACATTATAGGGCTAGGGATGGGTAAGGTTAAGGTAAACCCTAACCCTTAAACTAACCTAGCCGTAACATTTAACCCTAACCCTTAAACTTAAACTAACTGAAAGCTAATATTAACATTTAACCCTTGCCCTTAAACTAACCCTAACACTTAATCCTAACCATTAAAACTAACCTAACCCTAACAGTAACATTAATCATATAATGCATAGTTTGAATATTCAACATAAAGCCTGGAACTGGATCTCCTGAGCGATGGACTTCTTTGCGTTCTGTGTAGTTCTTTGGAGGACTGTCTTTCTGTAATGCTGAAGGGTATCGTCGCTTTTTTGGTTGAGGATGTTCAGTTATGTTGAAGGCTGTTAAAAATCGAACTCTAGCTCCATAGTCAAATTGTTAGGCAGTTTTTAGGCAGACCCTCAGCAGTTGATAGTTGATAGGCTAATACGTTTTCTGTTTTCGTAGGGTATTGGTTCATGAGCAAAGCACATAGGGTCCACTGAATAGGTAAACTAATCGAGCACTGCGACCCTGGTCCTTTCTCTCGATGTGACCAGCCCTCGTGATTCTTGTTGCCTAGAATTAGAGTATAGCCGTACGCAGCAGGGGGGTAAGGGGGCAGTTGCCACTCCCCCAAAGAAATTACCATAAGTGTATAATTTTCTATAGAGAATCTTCAGAAAAAGTTCTTCAAAAGAGCGTTTGCCTCCCCGCTAAAAATTGCCTGCATTCGGCCTGGAATTACAGAGGGCTGGCAAATTTCTCCTCACACTTTGTGAGGTCTAAAGCCGGCTCCAAATTCTCGACCCTTTCAACAAGGGTTAAGTGGTGCACCCACTCTGTCATCCCCAACACGTGCGGTGTCAAACAAGAACCATCGCTCATTCCATACAGAAAGGGCCCTTTCCGAATTCTAAAATCTCCTTCAACTTGTCCCTGTATCATTTTTTGCGTTCCTTGCCCAAGAAAGCTGTTTTTAACCAAAAAAATTAAATACCCACAGGTGAAAATTACCATGCGAAGGCGTTCGGATACTTGGCCGGCACTTTGATGTTTCACGCCATGTGGACTGTAAGCATTTACTTCACCGTTAAGATGTTTATGCAGTGGGATAGTCTCAAGCCAGAGCAAAAAGCCTCCCTGGTTATCGATACAGTTCAAATGGGGCTAGACCTTCTGAATAGAATCCCTGGCATTATTAAAGGGTAGGTACAATATTTCAATTCAGTTTTTCAATTTTTCAGTTCACCGCATACTCTTTAATTCTAAGGCACTGACAATGTTGAACTCTAACATTTTGGTATACTGCAGGACATGGCCGTACGCAGCGAGGGGGGGCAAGGGGCGCTACTGCCCCCCCCCCAAAAAAAAATTCCAAAATTATATACTTTCCTATAAAGGATATCCTCAAAAAGTTTTTCAAAAGGGGTTTTGCCCCCCCCCCCGCTAAAAATGTTCTGCTTACAGCCTTGCTGCAGGACTAAATTGAATGTACCTTGTTTTTCAGGCCTGTGCAATAATCAATTCTTTTTTCAGATTTTCTTTGCTGTAGTTCCTTAATATGAATTAAATCTTTCAACTTTTCTCACAACCACCGTCAAAGTAGTCGCGAATAGCTGATTGACTTGCATTTGTTTTATTGCTGCTGTTTTTGGTACAGGGCTAGAATTATGTCCAAGCTTCAAAACCCCCTAGAATGATTGAAGGGCATTTTAGGGCTGGCTGGGGTTAATGTTTAATAAGTGTTTGGTGGGTATCAGTAGAGTCGAGGGATTAGTAAGAGTTGGGGGATTTGTAAGAGTTTTGGAGGGTTTAGTAATGGTTTGGGTGCATTTTGGGGCGTTTAGCCGGGTATAAAAGGGCCTAGAAGAGATCAATCCAATTTACTTCAAGTAAATTATGATTAGCTTTCATATTTGAAGAGAGTTTTATAGATCAAAGTCATCTTGGTTTGTATCCATAACGACGGAAATTAGCTATTTTCTAATTATTGAACACTAAAAGAATATGTGAAACTGTTCTTCTCTGTTCTTGCTCTGTTTTGTGATATCAAAACATGCGATTCTTGAAGCTGCACTATGCTGCAATTCTTAATGCTGCAAATAATATCAAAACATTATTTTCAATCATAAACAAAAGAAGTCCACAATACTAGGCTCTGTGCCGGATTTTCTTGGCATGCTCGCGACGGAGTAGTAAAATAAATCAGTCTAGGAACAACGGAAGACGACTCAAACAGAAAGAACAGATAGATTAGATATTATATATAAAGAATGTTGTCGATATTTTGCCATGACATACAGACATACAGGGCTTCTTCACGTATTATTTTAATGCTGTACTGTGTACGTCACCAAAAACTACCAAGTCCTCCCCACCCTGGGAGAGACCTCAAGGATAAAGAACTAAACGAGCAGAATTAATCATAAAATGTGTTACTTTCCAGGTTCGGTGATTGTGTGGACAATGGGAAGGGCACAATAACATTCTTCAAGCTCTGGAATGAAGGAAAAAATCAGCCGGAAGTAGTTCAGGGTATTGAAGCGGCTATGGAACGTGGAGTCGAGGAAGATGTGGGGGGTAAGAAACCCTTTGAATCGACCCCTTTTTACTATATTCCCACCACTTCCTTTTCCAAAACAGGGGTTTAAATGATAATAGTAGCTTTTGGAGCTGGGAGAAGCTTTTTCCAGTAGACATGTTTATATTTCTATTCTCAAGGTATTTCATTCGCATATATGTGAAAGGTGGTCTATTTGAAACTGATTGCTGCCAAAACCCTAAAAATTGTCATTGAAGATAGAATAGAATATGTTACTTCTGATTAGATCAAAAGCATTTGGGGTCAAGCTTAGAAGTATAATTTATGATAAAATCTATGCTCTAGGAAGGTATCCTTTTCAAAAAGTGGAGGTCATGGCCAGACCCCCTTCCCATTGCTGCGTAACAGGATAACTTGTCACTTCACTTTTACGTCATTAGAAGCCTCTTTTTCAACCTTTGACGTCATAAGTAGCCTCGTAACCATCACGTACGTTATAGCCTCGTTATCAAATGTATGGACACTTTCTTTCCTATCTTTTATTTATGATTGTATTTAAGTTGTAGTATTTGTAATTATCCTTAGTCACTAATATGTAAATCTCATAAGAGCATGTCTATTCTTCGATCCGTGTCTTCATAACTTCGCATGTAACATAGAAGCAGAATTGTAAGGATTGATCTCTCTTACAGCTGTAGGGTGCAAGTGCTTGTTACTCTATGGAGATGGAGGAGGACTTTTTGCTGACGTACGTCACTAATGAGTCAATATTCGACATGATAGTCACCACTTATCATGACAAGCCTTTGATATTTAGCGGGGCAACGTTTTGGGAGAGATTCGTCTCCCATCATCGGGCAATGAGAAATGCAGTTTCTTCCCTATTAATGCAAAAGGTCGGATCGAGAGATGTGAACACTGAGCGAACCTCAGAGGAGGTTTTTGAGATATTGGCGCTTGATTTCTATGCATTAGTGGCGCCAAAGTTGCGTTCGGTGCTCTTGATATTGTTTAACAAGATTTCTGGGATTGTGTATGATATCTGATTGATACACGGAGTTGATAGAACTGAATGGATGCTCTCTTTCATCAGTCTGTTTTTCCAGTTCTTATCTTCATCAATCACTGAGATATTATCCCAATCCATCTGGTGATTCTCCGACCAACAATGACGAATATTGTGTCAGAAACAGCCTTGATAAGACCTAATGTATTTACTCACTAATGAGTATTAGACGCCAAGCTTGATATGTTTCGTGACATTTCCGATTTTCCTCGCCATCCCCAAGTTCTGTACCGATCAAGGACTCTTTTATTTGTATTTGTAGGAACTGATTTCAGTGAAGCAGTCTTCAACCAAGAGTTGGCCGACGCAGCAGCAGAATCAGCCACCGAGCTGGAACAAGAAGTGGGTCTTTGGACGAAGATGCTGAATATATCTGAGGGTCTGGCCCAGGGGCTTGGGTTTGTTGGAGCTCTTGCTGGCTGTGTGGTGATAGGTTTCCAAATTGCGAGAGATTTCAAAAATGGCGCTTCTGTTGCTCAGAAGAGTTTGGATATTTGTCAGGTAAGATGTCATTCCGTCACTGAAGCTTACTGAGGACGAGATTCTCTTATTTGGAGAACTATTTGTTCGTAGATCTAACAAGAATATTGCAATAACCATGGCGTAAATCTTACTTATCTGTGCTAGGCTCGAACTTTATGCTTCTGTCGTTAGTGTAGTTTTTCATGCTGGTAAGGGGCATATACCTATCATAAATTGTGTGGAACGAGATCCACCATCCTTTTCGAAATCATCCACTGATGTCAAGTAAATTGTTTGAACACCTTTTTATCACGTGATAAAAAGGATCTTCATCAGTAGTTAGGGGTGAGAGTTGCGATTGATTCTCTGGCTAATTTCAGTTAATTTCTCTGCTTCCCCCAAACCAGCTACCTTTCCCACTCGTCCCATATCTGTCCCATCAATTTGATCTCTCTTCCTCTCCACAGGGAGTTACTCTTGCTGTGGCAGCAACAGCTTCAGCTGTGGGTCTGCTTGTAGAGATGGCCTGTCTCCCAATCATTGGCATTGCATGTGCTATACTTGGTATTGCTTTCGCTATCGCCGCATTGTTCATTAAAAAGGACCCTCCGAAGCCGAAACCGACCAAGATCGACACGTACGTGCAAGATGAAGGAAAGCCTGCGCTAGCTGAGCTGCCTGCACCTTCTGACGAGTGGATTGAGAATTACAAACAAACATCAGACGCGGATGACGGGTCAGACGAGTGACAATCGTATTAAAGTTAATTTGTTAATTTGATATTTATTCTATGTATTCATATTATTTATCATTCGTGTATATCAATTTATCCCCGGGGCGGCACTCAAGTCTTTTATGTTTGGCGATGTCATTCCGATATTTCTTGGTCAGTTATTTTAGAAAAGCCAAAATGATATTTTTTGGGTGAAAGCAGAGAAAAGCACCTAATAGTTTCACGTTGCGGAAAAATGAAGTGGAATAAAAAAAAGAATTTATATGATATTTATGGGTTACTGAATAGAAATTTTATGATATTTTTGGGCCTCTGAAAGTCTTTTGATATTTTTAGTGCTCTCTGAACTTGGTGGACCGACGTCCTCGTGTAAAATAAAGTCTTGAGTGCTCCCTGGGAAATTTATTTGAATAGGGCAATTGCATTTGGTTAATGCTGAACTGTCTTACAAAAGGTCAGGAAGGGTAAATTTGGAACTGTGATTTGCAATTTCAATAACTGGAGAAATGGGATTGGACTTCTTGGGACCGGGATTTGGGAATGGAAAGATAAATTAGGATTGTTAAACATGTAATATTGGAAATTTCTCTATTTTTCTCATCGGCATTGGGATTTTTGATTATTTCAGTGGTGGCGATGGGGATTAGTACCCCTCTTCAGGACCCTCTTTACAATGAACGTTGCTTTCGTCTATCTAATTCTTATAACCTTTAAGACTCTCAGTCAACATGTAAAAGTTGTTCACTTGCTTCATCGAAGGTCATTGTTTGAAAGCAAATTGTTGTGAATATCATAGGAAATTGATGTTGATCATCTTCCATTGGTGAATCAATTCGCAAAGTTCTCCCAGTAACATTACAATCCAATAAACCCACTAGCCGAGGTTTCAGCATAGCAGACACCTAAGGTTGTGACTGCAAAGCATTAATGTCGACAGAGAATCTATAAGACTATCAAAATCAGTGTATTAAAGAACAAAATATATCTAAACGGAATATAGACATTTAAGTCAATATCGTGTCATTATACAATAATATTTTAATCTTGATATCTATAATATCTGAAAATATTCTACTTTGTGTATCAAGAAGTACTATTTATCGTTATATCTTCGTGTTATTTGCATTAATCAAACCCTCGAAATCATTATTGTCTTAATCAAACCATCGAAATCATTGTCTTAATCAAGCCATCGAAATCATTGTCTTAATCAAACCATCGAAATCATTGTCTTAATCAAACCATCGAAATCATTGTCTTAATCAAACCATCGAAATCATTGTCTTAATCAAACCCTAGAAATCATTGTCTTAATCAAACCATCGAAATCATTGTCTTAATCAAACCATCGAAATCATTGTCTTAATCAAACCATCGAAATCATTGTCTTAATCAAACCATCGCAATCATTGTCTTAATCAAACCATCGCAATCATTGTCTTAATCAAACCATCGCAATCATTGTCTTGATCAAACCATCGAAATCATTGTCTTAATCAAACCATCGAAATCATTGTCTTAATCAAACCATCGAAATCATTGTCTTAATCAAACCATCGAAATCATTGTCTTGATCAAACCATCGAAAACATTGTCTTAATCAAACCATCGAAATCATTACATTAATCAAACCATCGAAATATTTGCATTAATCAAACCATCGAATACTGCACTCGAGCTAGATAATTTTCTTGATACATCCTAATCACTAATCACTACACTTCGATGTAACAATAGTTTTGAACAGTCTTTGATGAGGTGCGTATAGCTTGCTTCATTATCAAACTGTACCGTTTTGAGGTCAATGAAAATTTCAGAATTGAAAACTCTGCGGATGCATTTGGATCTACGATTGACCCGGTTATAGGTTATAGGTTCGGGTTAGAGAAGTGAAATACATGGTTTAGAAAAGTAGGGAGGAAGATAAAAAGTTCATACATTGAGTTGATATGTGATGCAGCATACGCCAGGGGTATATCTGGTTTGCAGTTTTGTAGCTTGACCAAAGCAATCCACCACTTGTTTTTATAGATTTTTAGGGCTCTCTGGAGTAGTAGTATAATCGGCGGAGTAGATAGAAATTAGATATAAGGCGGGCAAAGACGTAAATTTTCCGAAAAACATTTTTCTCTAACATCTCTAATAATCGGACCACTGACAAGGGGTGCCCATTCAAAAAGGCGTATGACTCTAAGGCATTTTTAAGTCTATTAATTTCTAACCGATGTAAGCTACACGTACAGTTTGTACGTCAAGTTTGAAACGAAAATTTTATATGTCATTATTACACCCATACCATAAGAATGGACTTTGCTTTATTTTCCCGACAAACTGGCCATTTGAATCTACAAGAGGGTTTTCTGCCCCTCCTGACCCCCTCTATCTACGCCACTGAGTATAATTGAACCTTGGAGGAAGGGTACCCCAATTCATATCATTACTCGACGTGCCGCTCATATGTACATTTATACGTGTCCAAGCTATTTAAAATTTCTCAGACAACTTTATATACCTTACATTACAGTACGAAATTGATAGAATTCATACACCTAGGGTTGAGATTTGTTTATGCTCACACGAATTTGGGTATGAATTTCCTCGGGAACTTTTTCATGAGAATCGATCCTCTTGTAAGATTTCACACTCATGTCTAAACAAGCTAATATAAAAGTACCCTCCTCCCCACCCCCGGAAATCCTCACTGAAAACTGCAAACTTGTTTTGCCCTCCTGGCTTTGTGGCTGTGGAGGAGCTTTGCTGATATATATTTGGTTGTCTTTAAATCAGTATGATTCCCAAACTTCATTAGGATTGCTGATAAATTCAGACTGATGGAAAATAGGATACCATTATTGCAATAACTAGAAGAGGTACAGTCTTAAACAGTTCTTTTAGGTATATAGGACTTTCGTTTGAATCTGCTTCTTCTCTGCTCTGATAAACTGAATTTTGAGCTACGAATCGCCGTACTCGAAGATAACTGCGCGTGTAGGTTGTCACAAATATCGGCATCATTATTAGCAAAAAGCTTGCCACTAACGCAATAAAGTAAGATATTATTTGAGGATTGATATTCGTCAGAAAATACAACAATAATGACATGGTAGTGGAAAATGCACAACAAAGCAAAGATCAATATGTGAATTCTTGGTCGTTTGTATAATTTTGCAAACTTTGACTCATTTTCTAGAACATTAGGATTGACATGTATGTAACGATGGATCAACGATGGATCAATGGACAATAAATGCAACATTAACTGTTACAATCACTAGACAGTGAACGGCATAAATGGGATAGAATACTTTAGTTACATAGGTAGGGTATGCTTCTAGATTGGTAGACCAACACTCTTTCATTCTCACGCTGCTCTTTTTGAAATTTACCGTTGGGTAAACTTCTTCACGTAAAGTCTCTTTGAAAAGTCCCTCAATAATATTGATCAAGAACAATGATGATACAACTAAAATAGATCGGGCAACCCCAACTTTTGTGTTAAAACCTCCTTACAACAAATATATCTTAATTTTTAAATCCATTAGATTCTACAGAATATTTTGGAAGAGTCAAACTTTTGATCAATGATTCATTTGACAGTTTCTTGAGAATCACCTTCCGAATCTGGATAAATAATGAGAAAACTGATATTGTGAAAGTATCACCTTTCTTGCTGACTATCATAGAAATGAGATTTCATAGCTCCAAATGCATTATAGGCGACTGAATGGTTTGATATCAAACTATTGATCAATAACTCCAACTTTATTTTCTTGAAGGATACCTTCCCAATGTTGATAAATAATGAGGCATTTGAAATATGTTATTATATCAACGATATTCTATTGAAGGTATTTGAAATGAAAGCTGCATGACAAGAAAACATACAATTTTCGAGTACATAAGTTGTGACTGAATGTTTTAGAAACTAAGTTTGGATTAATAACACCAGTTTATTAGATAAATTCCTCAAATCTTTTTAATGACGAGTTAACCGGAATATATCATTTAGTCCTCAAAGTTTCAAATGAAGATCATAGAAAGTTTAACTTACAATTTCCCTTTACCGAATGCATCATGATTTGTATATCTATAACCTTTGAATGAATATTTCAGGAACGAATTCTAGAATAACATCTTCTCCAAAGAAAGACCTACCAAAATCTTTAGGTTAATGATCGTGTGTCAACTTCGAAAAAAGCTTGCTCTATTGAAAACAACGATGACGAGAGAGACGTGATGCAACCATCTATACATTATATCATAGCTCCATCGTAGTTGGCCAAAGAACAAAACGTCATTGTACCAATTAAATCATACCATATAAGTTCAGATGCCCATTTATGCCCCACACAGCATCAAACTTTTTTAGAAATACGATGATTGTATATACAACCGTTTTACTATCAGAAAACATCCTTTCATGAAGTATCTATCGAAAATAAGTATGTGTACCTGCATAAATCACATCTACTGCAATGGATAAATCAAAGTATTTGAAATCTTAAGGCTCAAACACCTGCAGTATTGTTTAGTAAATCAAAATATTGGAAAATGTGTGAGTTCCTTTACAACAACATAATAGATTCATCGCAATTTTTCATATATATGTTTATCCAAAAAATAACCACAAAAATAATGGAAGATAAATCCATTATGTCAAACCTCTGAATCCCTCAAAAATTGATAAATGATTTATCAAATGTCTTCTTTAAACCCGATTTGCAGAATCATCATTGTCGGTTAGGGCTATAGATTGATTCCGAAATCGATGCTCGTTCTATTTTCAATGAATGAGTCTCTGAAAGAATTCATATTTTCACCAAGTTGTTTTCTAATTCTTTCATATTTTTCCTCTTACATTAATAAATGAATCGGGCATTAAGAACTCTGAATACAATGGCTCAGTGGTGCCCAAACTCTTAGTCTCTTTAGTTACCAGACTTCTGAAATTCTTTTCCAGCGGTTTTTCGCATAAAATGCGTTTTTTAACCGTTGATTTAAGGTACTTGTAAACAAAATTTAACATTTTTTTTTAATTCTTATGAGTGTATACATGAAAAAGCTTCGAAAAATAAAAAAAAAGTTAGGGTTTATTAACACTTTAAGCAAAGAGAGGTAGAAGAGGAGCCAAAGAGCCAAGAAGTAATAGGTGATATAGGGATGGAAGATCAACATGCACCTTCAGCTGTTGAGTTTCAGCATCAATAACTTTTATCGCTGCCATTCTTCTTAGTCGGTTTGTGACAAAATTAGGATTCCTACCAACATTCCTGTTCAAGATTCCATGACTAAACCACGGCCACTAAAAATCTGGAATATGACGAAACATTATAACTACTAGAGCTTAGTGTCTAATGCTCCTCAAGTAGTACGCAAGGAGGAGAAATTGTTTCTCTGATGAAGCTCACTCAAAACTGTACTAATTAAATTGCAAAGTTGTTTACGATAAAAACATTTCTAATTCATCTTTACAATCTGACCTGCATATGAAAAAAGCAATTACATTTTCAATTGCATCCATTGTCGTTAACTTGGTACAGAAGTAATTTTAAAATTGAGCGAATCAATTAGGTCGTCTGAAAGGAAATGGTTCCTCTGATAAAAGCCATTAAAAAATTCCATATAATGTTTTACACAGCTGTTTAATTCTTAACATTTTTTAATTTATCATTACAATTCGATCTGCGTCAGAAAATGATAATTCTTTATTCTATCATTTCTATCGTAAATATTAAGATAAAAATGAGAATGAGAAAAAACAATGAAATGGTTTTTAAAAAGGAAATCGGATAATTTAAGTGTTTGAGTAACAAAAACGTTTTGGAAGCAGCTGTGTATACCCTTTCTAAAAGTGATAAGTATTTATGATATTAGATCTCAGCTAGATAAGTCATTATCTCATTTTACGAAAATCTACTTGCTGCGTGCTGAACATATTGGAAGATAATCTCACAGTTTTCTGATTCGATTCGTGTAGGTTCTTTTTGAGTGATGTGTTTGATGCTGAGAACATAAATTGGTTATTACAAAATATGTTCCAGTTGCCTTGGGATTCGTAAGCATTTCTATACGTGTTCTTCAAGAAACTTTGAGTAGATATTGTTCGGTTTAGTCTGTTAGTTTATTCTGAAGAAGTCAGGCACATCTTACAAATTCACAAATTTCAATTTGTTTGATGTTATGAGTTTTCAACGCCAAGATCTTCAGTACTGATAAAAACAGGGCATATCCAATGGGTCTCATCAAAAGTAAAGATCATGAAAGTCTTCTTCAAGATCTTTTGTAGAAGTTGATTGAAACCTTAAAATTTCAAATTATATTCTGAGCAATTCACTTACAACTTATGGATTCATGATTTATAACTTACTTTTGTAATCATTTTTATTGCTAAGATCTTCTGCACAGAAGTTGAGTGATAACAGAACGTATTTCATTAGTCTCATTGTTAGAGAACGTGGTAGGTCAAAAACATTCACTCAAAGACGTTAAGCAGTCAAATTATTGATATACTTTAGCAAGCATTTAATTAAAAAGAGACGCAACCATGGCAAAATGTTTCTTAGGCTATCCAGCAACCTATCCTATATACGCAAGCAGAATAATCTGTGTTATTTATGCAACTCTTAGCCTAGTGACTGTTACAATCAATGTTCTCGTAATAGTCTCCTTCTTCGCAACAAAACAATCGATGAAAAATACTTCAAACCTTTTAATTATTTGCTTGAGTATTTCCGACTGCCTTATTGGTGCAATTGTGATGCCGATGCTAATGATGGAAAGTCTTTGGTTCGACTCCGAAAGATTCTGCTCAATTGTTAAGATGGCTTCACTACTATTGTATCTATTTGGTGGAATATCCTTCAACACAACGATGCTTCTAGCCATCGATCGCTACATACATATGAATCCTAATGGTCTAGAAAGTGAGTCAAAAATTGTAAAATTGTTCAAACGACCAAGAATTTACTTTTTGATGTTAGCTTGCTGTGCATATTCCATTATCCGGTCATTATTGCTATATTTCTTAACGAAAATCAATCCACAAATAGTGTCCTACTCTACTGCCTTAACTGCCATCGTCTTGCTCATAACGGTGCCAATATTTGTGACACTCTACACGCGTGGCTATCTTCGAATACGCCGATTCGTAGCTGAAAATCCAGTTTACCAAAACAGAGGAGAAACAGATTTGAACGAAAGTCCTGAATATCTGAAGGAATTGTTTAAGACTGTTCTTCTTATAGTTGTTGTAGCAGTTATATCCTATCTTCCATTGATAGCTCGTACTTTAATAAGAACTATATTGATCTTCATGAATCAGATCGATTTGAATACGACCAAGTATAAAATCCTTTTACATACTACATACATCTTACTATTTTCAAACTCATTTATGAATGCATTGATAATCTTATATCGAAATAAGAAGTCAAGAAAATGGTTGAAAGAATGTTCTCACTCGTGTTGCAAGCAAAGAAGGGTTGAAGATGAACCAAGAGACCCAGAAGCAAATATTAATATTCGATAGAAGATCATGATGTATCTTTAACGGTTGGAGGCAACATACACGACAATACTGACAATCTTTTAGATGCTGCAAATAGGAAAGTGATAGGGTGGTGAAAATTGGAGGGGTAAAATTTTCCAATATTTTGATGATTTGATGCTCTGAAAAATACGAATGTTGTGGCTTTGCAAAGTCTCCAATTCTATGGTTTAAATATTCTCTGAAAGATCGGTATCTTTGCTGTTAACAAACAAAACTAATACCATAATTATTCATCCTTTCAATTCATCATTTACTCAGGGATCGCGTCTTGGCCCACTCATTTCTCTTCCGTATGTAAACGAAACGTGGTGAGCGGTGGACTGTGACCTTTTTTAAAGTTTATAACTCAGGTCTAATCTTCTGGGATGGGAATATTACAGAAATGTAATTCAGCTGGAAGATTATTTCGACTTATTGTTTGACTAGAAATTGAATATTAATTTAAAATGGAAAAGAAATATCTAGCATCAGACTAACATTTAGATTTTACCCACTGACAAATTAAAATGCTTACATCGGATGAAATAGTAATAATCGATGTTCAAAAGAGATAAGCACTTGGAAACAATGATTAGATTTTCAATTGTTTTTTAGCAAGTTTCCGGATACTGATATAGATAAAAACAAAGATTTGTAGATCATGTTATTGTGTAGAAAACCTTGAGACTTCCAATGTTTTGATTTATTTATGCAATAGAAGTGGAATATGCTGGTGTTCCTATGCAATGTGTTAACAGAATAATTATTTTCTTATAAAGTACTAGATGGATATATAATAATCATTTTTGGATGAACTTATAAATGAAAAATTGAGACAAATCTATAAAATTGTTGTAAAGGAAATCGAGAGTTTTTCAATGTTTTAATGTGATGAAGTAGTTGGAGAGAGCGAAGACCAGTATCTTGGTACGATATGTAAGTTTTGGCAAAGCGTGAACTGTTGATCGATATAAGTTGTTCAAGCCAAACCCCCCCCCCCCCTTTTTCTCTATAAAGATAAAACCCTCTGATAAGGACGAAAAGCAGCATTGTTTTGCTCATTGTTAAAAGTTAGGAATACCACTGAACCCTACATTCACGGGAACAAAAGACGTCGATATATCTGTCCCTTTAGGATTTTCAACTTGTTAGGAATGTTTCCACCTCGTGTGTAGAATTAAACTAGTCCCAGCTTCCTCCGAATATTCAACATGAAAACCAAGATTCCCCTTTCCAACTTCACTTTAAAAAGAAGTTCAAAGCCTGAAAGTAGTCAACCAGCTGCTCCAAATAAATACCCAGACGCTAGAAAAGGAAACTCCCTCCCACCCAATTTCCCTTGTCTTTATACAGCTTATTTGCAACTCTTGTGTTTCTTTTAAAAGTATTTTATAATCTGTACAATAGAAAAATTTTAATGTATTTTGGTAGTTTTCAGAGAAAGACCAGCGTAAATCAATAGCGCCCCAACAAGAGACAATCATTTGTTATTAAAATGGAGGTGTCGTTGGTAGGGTGCAGGAAGTGCAAATTCTTTACACTTTCCCCAAGATCATCTCGTAAAATGATTTGTTATGGCAGCATATCCTGCCTGGAGGGTTGCTGGGGGCTGCAGGCGGAAGAGGAAGCACATACTTACCTCTTTCGTCCACTGGCTCACCCAGCACGTGCACGAACCAGCAACCCTCACAAAAACCCCCTGCCACTAATGACACTTCCCAAACCCCACATACTGTATGTAGTTTGTTAAGAATTGTGTATCTTGAAACATTTGTGTAAATATTCCTTTCACCACTATCCTCGACCTCCACCCTGCCAATAGCCCATTAGGGTTAGTATTGTACAATCTTTTGCATTTACCTTTAACCACTACCCTCGACCTCCAAATCCTTGCTTTGAAATGGCAACAAAACAATGCCCTTTGATATGGCACTAATCCTGCCTGGAGGGTTGCTGGGGGTTGTAGGCGAAGGGAGAGGCACATACTTTCCCCTGTCGCTCACTGGCTCACCCAGGACTTGCACGAACCAGTAACCCTCACAAAATGCTGGGTGGCGAGGTTTCGCTCTCGCCCACCTGTGCATTACTCAACAATATCCCCCATGTACTGTATTTAGCCGTGTGTAGCAAACATGTAGCTTGCATATGTAGATTACATTGATATGTAGATTGAGAATTACTCGAGAATTTCGTTAATGTTCTAAAAAATGCCCGAAAATGCCGGTGTATCTTCTGTGTAAGCTTTGCCCTCATTTCATAAATCTGGTTTGATTTGCGGTCTTGGAACATAAGAAAAGAAATTTAATGCATATACTTCCTTTGAACTACGCAATGAGGATTAATGATGAATATTTAGATGTCTCTCTCTTATAGACTTGTGTTATAAATTTGAAATTTGATTCTAAAACGTTCACCAACAGCTTATAGATTCACAAATTATAATGTTTTCATTGTAATGTGGTTTTCATTTCAAATTTTTCAGCTGTCCTATTGTTCATCAAAATTCCAAAGGTCCTTCAAGAAAACATGGTAGCATTAATTGTATCATATTTAGTGTAATGTGGTTTTTATTTCAAAGACCCTCAATAGAACATAAGTAATAAAATAATATATTTCAGCAGCTATCCTATTATTTATCAAGATTCCAAAGGTCCTCGAAAAAACATGGTAGCAACAATTATGATATACTCAGTGTAATGTGGTTTTCATTTCAAAGATCTTCAATAGAACATTAGTAATACAATTACATATTGCAGCAGCTATCCCATTATTTATCAAAATTCCAAATGTCCTTCAAGAAAACATAGTAGCAAAAATTATTATATATTCAGTGTAATGCGGTTTTGATTTCAAAGATCTTCAATAGAACATTTGTGATACATCAAGACAATCAGCTGTCCTACTATTTATCAAGACTGCGAAGATCCTTCGAAAATATAATAGAGTTATTGATATCAAAGCTTGATAACGAAGTAATCAAACTCATTTTTTAGGTTTGCAAATTATAATTTTTCTCATCGTACGGTGGTTTTCATTTCAACGATCTTCAAAATAAGATTTTGTTATATTTACATCTTTTAGCTGTTCCTAATATTTGTCAAGATTTGGAAGGTCCTTCAAAGAGTATAGTTTGAGTTATTGACGCTTGATAACGAAGCATTCAAAAACAACTTGTGGATTTACAAAAAACTATAATACATTTGGTGCTTTGAAGTTTTACTCCTTCAATAGTCAGCTAGATCACTGGTAGTTAAACAATATATTTCAGTTGTCTCACTATTTATAAAGATTTTGAAGTTGATTCTTTTAACCCTGAAATATTTGGTATTGAAGTTGGTGTTTTGTGTAACTTATTGCAGTTTTCCTAACTTCATGAAAATATTTTTAGATGATCTTCAAGAAACTTATAGTGTATTGAAGTTTTCAATCCCTCATCTCTGTTTCAGATTATATACTCTTAAACCTCTGTTTAGAACTCAGGTGAATTTGAAGAAAAAGACTTAGAACAGTCTTTGGATGGTACAGAACTTCAGTATAGCCAGAGAAATCGTTCACTTTCGCCAAATTTATCCAAAACTTAGAGCTCAACCCCACTAAAACTTTTATGTGCTCTTTCGACGTCAGCAGTTTGTTTACCAATGTTCCTCTGGATGAAACGATAAAGATTTGCGCCGATGCGTTGTACCGAAGTGAGCTTGAAAGGCCGTCGTTCCCTGAGGAGGTTTTCATTGAATTGATGAAATCTGCAACTAGCTCTGTGGAGTTCAGTTTCAACAATGAGATGTACCGCCAAAAGGACGGTGTCGCCATGGGCAGCCCTTTGGGACCAGCGCTAGCAAACATATTTGTCGGCTTCCATGAGCATAAACTCTTTAACTGCCATCAAAAGCCCCTTGTTTACTTTCGCTATGTTGATGACACTTTCGCGGTTTTTGAAAAAGAGTCTGAATGTGATATTTTTCTTACCAAACTCAACTCATTGCATCAGTCTCTAAAATTCACCTTTGAAAAGGAGGAAAACAACTCCTTACCATTTCTTGACGTTTCTGTGGAGAAAACTGAACCTGGTTTTCTCACCAGTGTTTACAGGAAACCAACTTTTAGCGGCCTATATACACGTTGGGATTCCTTTTGTGCCAAACAAATCAAAATCAACTTAGTCAACACCTTGGTTCACCGGGCACTTATGATCTGTTCCGAACCAAAACTCAATTTAGAATTGGCAAAAATAAAATCTACCCTCATCAACAATGGATATCCAGAAGATCTCATTTCGGCTTGCTTTCGTAATAAAATCGCAGGTTTCTCGGCTGACAAAAAGATTGGTCCGCAAAAGTGCCCTATTTATCTAAAATTGCCTTACATCTTAGACAGGGAATTTACCATAACATTCTAGCAAATCGGGTAACCGAAAATCTGAAGACAGTTTTGGAATCCTTGAGGGAAGGCAGTCATTTTAAGCCTTGGGAACATTCTGGGAAATGAGCCATTGTGACGTAATTGATGACGTCATGTGACCACGGTCACAAAAAATCTGACCTCCGAATATTCGGTCGCTGATCACATCACTGGAAAGAGCATCGAAAACTGAGCAAATAATTGTATTACACTGATGTTATTTGACTTACCCTTCAAAAGATATAACGTATTGAAAAATTCAAAATGGCGGATAGAAATTTAGTGTATCAGTCTGTTTGTTTCAATTTTTTCATCGGAATTTAATGAGGGAACGGTTTTTCTTAATTGTTACTGTATAGAAATGAATAAGACATTTCAATAGGACCCACTAAGTTGAAGTTTAAGCTAAGCTGAATAGAGTTATTGAATTTATGATTAAATTCCATTGTCCGTTTATGGCAGCCAGTTGGCAGACGAATCGTTACTTGAAGAGAAATCATACATTTCCCACGCATTCTCCCATAGCATTTTCTCCAAATCATCACCTCTGTCCTTCGTTTCCATCTTGGGTAATGCATGTGCAGTACAGTGAAGGTGTGTAGTACGGTAGAGGATATTCAGTACGGCAGAGGGATATCATCAGTTTGGCGGAGATATCATATGCACGTATACGATGGGAGATATTTTCAGTACTGTGGAGTGTATTCAGTACATTAGAAGGATATCATCAGTGCGATGGGCGGATATTATAAATACTATGGAGAAATACTGTTGGTAATCGAAAGATATTCAGTGCTAATGAGGGCTATCATCAGTACAGTGGAGAGAATTCAGTATCCTCCATCAACTCTACTGAAGATATCCCTTCGCCCTACTCATGATATGCCTCTACGTTCTGATGGTATTCCTCCGCTGTACTGATAATATCACTCCACTGTGCTGAATACCTTCAACTGTACTGAAGGAAGGGCCGCCAAGAGCGAGGCCGGGCCCCGGGGCAATTATTGAATACGGGCCTTTTGTGAGTTTGGTTGGTGGGTAAAGGGGCGCGATAGCTAAACATGCAATGACCGTAGGTCATTGGCCTATACAGCTGGGGGTCTGGGGGCGCTGAGAGACCCCCAGCAGGTCCAGGGCAGAGCCCTGGTGGGGGTCCAGGGGGCAAAGCACCCGGAAGCTTCTTAGATTTTGCAATTTAGAACGTCTCAAAATGGCTAAGAATCCTTTAGTCTTTCTTTCTACATATGTATGTTTGACCCATCCTGTGCTTCCACTAAAATGACTGCAATTTTGCAATGAAATGACGAATAATTCTTAACACAAAATGATTTCTTTATTGATATGGATAAATAGACTTTCGCGACAATTGTCTCAATAGATGCCCTTTTTAGTATAAAGGTATTTATAATACCACTGTATTATATTTTCTCGGGTGAGTTGTGAGTTTTCTCTTGATGTTTAGAATAGCTAAGTCGTTCAATCTTTCTTCTCTTGCTTGGAAATTTGCACGAAATTGTTGATAAGCTTGAGCTTTAACTTGAACGTTCTACTAGAGACTGTAACTGGCAATCTGTAAAATACCTACAGGGTAGTGCATATGTTAGGAATATGTCGCCAAGCTTGAATTTAACGATTTGGTGCAAGAAGCAAATGTACTTAACGATTGGCTGAAGGAATGAATTGGGATTAATTCATAAATAAACCATGCTTGTATTAAACGTTTCGATATAAATCTTCACCAGTAACTGTTCTTACAAAATGAATTGGGATATCACTAGAGATGTGTAACGGACAGAAAGAAAACTTAATTTTCCCTGGCCCTTTAACGGGCTCAGCTCTTTGATATCAAAACGAGATTTAATGTAACGACCAGATTGCGAATCTAAAAGGAGTTGAAAGTGAAATCGTCCAGCGTCATTCCTTGAGGTTTAGATTGAGCAGAGGGAGCCATCAAAAGGATAAATCATCAGCTATTTCATTAGTTTCATCGCACTGAAGAAGTGATTCCAGATCTTTCGATTGAAATGAATGCATGGACATAGAATGAAAAAGCCGACTTTTTGTGCCTTTCTGGTTCACCCAAGCAAATAAATGCAGGTGAAGAAATTCTCTGAGGTAATCTATGTGCATTACAATGGAGGTTGTGCTGTAAGATAGACTATATTTAGTAATGTAGAAGAATGCAATCAGTATCGTAGAGACATATTATCAGTACGATGGGTGGATACCTTCAGTACTGTGGAGGGTATTCAGCACAGTGGAGTGATATCATCAGTACGGCGGAGGAATACCATCAGAACGTAGAGGCATATCATGAGTAGGGCGAAGGGATATCTTCAGTAGAGTTGTACTGTACTGATGATAGCCCTCATTAGCACTGAACATCTTTCGATTACCGACAGTATTTCTCCATAGTATTAATAATATCCGCCCATCGCACTGATGATATCCTTCTAATGTACTGAATACACTCCACAGTACTGAAAATATCTCCCATCGTATACGTGAATATGATATCTCCGCCAAACTGATGATATCCCTCTGCCGTACTGAATATCCTCTACCGTACTACACACCTTCACTGTACTGCACATGCATTACCCAAGATGGAAACGAAGGACAGAGGGGAGGATTTGGAGAAAATGCTATGGGAGAATGCGTGGGAAATGTATGATTTCTCTTCAAGTAACGATTCGTCTGCCAACTGGCTGCCATAAACGGACAATGGAATTTAATCATAAATTCAATAACTCTATTCAGCTTAGCTAAACTTCAACTTAGTGGGTCCTATTGAAATGTCTTATTCATTTCTATACAGTAACAATTAAGAAAAACCGTTCCCTCATTAAATTCCGATGAAAAAATTGAAACAAACAGACTGATACACTAAATTTCTATCCGCCATTTTGAATTTTTCAATACGTTATATCTTTTGAAGGGTAAGTCAAATAACATCAGTGTAATACAATTATTTGCTCAGTTTTTGATGCTCTTTCCAGTGATGTGATCAGCGACCGAATATTCGGAGGTCAGATTTTTTGTGACCGTGGTCACATGACGTCATCAATTACGTCACAATGGCTCATTTCCCAGAATGTTCCCAAGGCTTAAAATGACTGCCTTCCCTCAAGGATTCCAAAACTGTCTTCAGATTTTCGGTTACCCGATTTGCTAGAATGTTATGGTAAATTCCCTGTCTATCTGCAACGTCTCCATGCGGTTTGAAAAACAAATTAAGAAAGCCATAACTAAGTGCTACGCAGCGGTCAGCCCCCGTCTCGTCTTCTCCTCTAGAAAAATGATCCCATCTATCCGCAAAGATAGTGTGCCTACCACACAAAACAGCCTTGTAGTATACGAATACTCGTGCCGGTGTGATGCCAGGTACGTAGGTCGCACATCTCAGCGGTTATGTGATAGGGTTAAACAACACGTGCCGTCTAGCATACGCAACAAAACTGTTCCTCAACGAGAACAACCATCTCGCGCCTCAAAACCAAAAAGTTCACTAAAACATGACTCTGCTATAGGTCAACATTTGCTCGATAACCCAGAGTGTGCTAAAGCCTACAGTGAGAATTGCTTTAGAATAATTGGCAGAGCAAGATCTACCTTTCACTTAGCTATTTTGGAATCTGTCTACATAAAAACCAGGGATCCCCTATTGTGTAGACAGAAGGAGTTCGTTTTCGCCTTAGGACTCTTGAAATAATCTTATTGGTCAGCTCACTGTATCGTGGGTTTTGATTGGTTTTCCCACACCATACCAATCATTCACCTCTTTTCTGATTGGCCTATTTCGATCCACATCTGGGTATATAAATCAGTTAGGTTTCTGTTTCGTTCTCTTTCTGACGTATTACTCTGTTGAGTGTCAGACGAAAAGCTTAAGTAGTATCTATGTGTTCGTTTCAAAAAGACTTAGCCATGAGCGAATGTTTCTTTACCTATCCGTACCCAGATACATACCCTATCTGCGCAAGTAGAGACTCCCTTATTAGTGCAGTTCTGATGCCATTGCAATTCGCGATCAGCCTTTGGTTCAACCATAAAATGCTCCACTCATAAGCGTTTCTTTCCACTGCGGTATCTATTTAGTGGAATATCCTCAGCATGACGATGCTTTCAGCAATTGACCGTTGCATTCATATGAGTCCTTATGTTCTAGAAAATGAGTCTTGATTGCAAAATTGTTCAAGAGACCAAGGCTTTTCGTTTTGATATTTGAAAGCCTGGTATTTTTCACAGCCATAACATTGTCATTGTATTTCTTAATGAGAATCAATCCACAAATAACGGCCTATTTTACAGGATTTATTACAATCTTCTTGCTCGTAAGGATGCTTATATTCATCTATAATATTTATTATCTATACGCATAATTATATTCCAATACGTCGTTTTGTTGCTGAAAATCCAGTTTATCAAAACAGAGGAGAAGCAGATTCAAACGAGAGTCCTGAATACCTGAAGCAATTGTTCAAGACTGTGCTCCTTCTTGTTATTGCAACAATTGTGTCCTATCTTCCATTGATAGCTCTTACTTTGACAACAACCATATTGACCTTTATGAATGATAAAGATTTGAATACAACCAAATTCAAAATCCTTGTTCATGCTTCATATATCTTACTATTTTCAAACTCATTTATGAACGCATTGATAATCTTATAGCGATCTAGATGACAGTACTGACAACAAAGAGGCAGTAGACAAGAGTGCAACAAAGCAACAGTCAAAACGACAACAAAACAAAATTATCAAGAAAGAAAAAACCACTCCAACTAACTGCTGCGTTGAATAAATTTATCCTTGCGGCAAAGAAATCAATAAAAAGCTAGAAAAGAAAAACCGCGATGCAAAAAACAGACAAATATGTGCTATTATATATTGTTACTAATATTTCGCCCTTCTAAGCAAGGCTTCCTCAGAGAATGGTTAAGTAAGATAATTTGAATTTGGTAGGTAAGATATCATTGTAATTAATCTTAAAAAATAGTTACTTTATTGTTTCCATTGTAAATATCAAGACAAAACGATACAGTAAAATGGTTTTAAAAAGGAAATTTGAAATTTTAGTATCTGAGTGACCCAAAAAATTTTGGAAGCAGCATTGTATACCCTTAATCAAAAAATAAGCTTTAATAATATCAAGTCCCAGCTGGATATGTCACTATTGCCTTTTACAAATAGCTTGTTGTTGTGTGCAGAACTTACCAAAAAAATAATCTTACAATTTCTTCATTCTTTTCGTGTAGGTTCTTCTTGAGTGATATGTTGAATGCTGAGAACATAAATTGGTTATTGCAAAACATATTCCAGTTGCCTGGATATTAATGCATGCTTTAAAGTTGATCTTCAAGAAACTTTGAGTGGATATTGTTCGTCTAGAAGTTTATTCTGAAGAAGTCAGGTACAATTTATGAATTCACAAATTTCAATTTGTTTGCTGTAATGGGTTCTTGATGGTAAGATCTTCAGTACTGATTGGAACAGAGTATATTAAATTGGTCTCATCATAAGCAAAAACTAGAAAAGTCTTCTTCAAGAGACTTTAAATCGAAGTTGATTATGAGACCTTTCGATTCAAGATTGTAGTCTAAGAATTTCATGCACAACTTATATGGATTCACGAATTATAATTTATTAGTGTAATGGGTTTCGTCGCCAAGATCTTCAACACAATCCTTGGGTGATAACAGAATATATTTCATTAGTCTCATCATTACAAGAGAGAGAGGGAGGTCCACAGCATTCACTCAAAGACATATAGCTAGCCATCAAATTATTCCAAAATTTAGCAAGCAGTGATTTTCAAGAAAACCGACGAAACAATGGCAGGGTGTTTCTATTCCTATCCAGAATCCTACCCTATACACGCAAGTATAGTTTTCTGTGCTATCTATGCAATATACTGCTCAATGATTATAACAGTCAATATCGTCTTGATATTCTATTTCGTCGCAACTAAACAATCGATAAAAAATACCTCTAACCTCCTTATTGTCTGCCTAAGTATCTCAGACTGCCTTATCGGTGCAATTGTGATGCCAATGTTGTTTCTTGGAAGCCTCTGGTTCAACTTTGCAAAACTCTGTCTCACTCTTAGGGTTTCTATACCCCTTCAGTATTTCTTTTGTGGAATACCTTCCACCATGACAATGCTTCTTGCGATCGATCGTTACATTCATATGAAACCTAATGTCCTTGAAAATGAGTCTAAGATTGCAAAATTATTCAAAGTACCAAGAGTCTACTTTTTGATCTTTGCCTGCCTATCATTTTGTGCAAGCATTTCATTATCTTTACATTTCTTGATGAAAACAAGCCCTGAAATACCAGCCTACTTCATTCTATATAAAATAATTCATACTAAATCACAAGCACAAAAAAAACGTAAAAATGGACAAATATACCGTATGCAAACGGCAAACATGGGATTTTTGTAAATTATTAATTTTCCATGCCTAACAAGTAAGACTTTGAGGCCTGGGGTGATTTTCTTTACATAGAAAGGTCTATGAAAAAGTGTCAAACAACTAAAAATGTAAGTTTAGCAAATGTACCCTTTACATCATTGGAAAGCTCGGTTCCTCCTTAGATGGGCCATTTGAAGGTCATTGTGTGGCCAGCAAAGAACTTTTGCTAATTTTGAACCCCAGTCAACAAGGTTTTGAATTTGAGGCTGAACTACTGTCATGAAATTCTAGTTCTAATCTAACTACAACATAAAAACTGGAAATCGGAAAACATACATTTTGCCAATTCTGCCAAATACCTCACCAGAAAGCTGATGTTTGCTTCTACATAGCATTATTAAGTGTGTCGACAACCTAAGTTGTTTATAACTTTCGACTTTAAATTGTCAGTTAGTCTCTATACTATTGTAGTCGAAGTTCTGAAAAAAATCAACCAAAGTCGAAAAAAACAAAACAACAAAACCTTCTGTTAAATATACTTGATATATCAATCATGAGAAAGCTCAAATATTATTCTAAAACTTGATTAAAATATCGTTTGGAAGCCTGCAGTTATTTAGAGTAAAATTTACTTTTCCAATCTAATAACTTCTTTGCCCTCCTGGCTTTGTGGCTGTGGAGGAGCTTTGCTCCATAGGTACAAGCACAAATACGTAGCCAAGCAACATTCTTCGTAAATATGGAGGCCAGAATCAATTGAAATCCTTATCGCCACTGAAATTTTCATCTTTTTGCCTGAATTATCTCATTATCTGCAGGTTTAGTGAAGTTTTCGCTTGGGGAAAGTATTGGAGCTTATTTTGAATTTGATTATAATGATGTTGTATCATTAACAAGCCATCAAAGTCGATCCAAAAGTTAAAAGAAGTCGTCATTGAATTACTTAGGCCCATTTTGCCTATTCGATAGTGGGAATATTAACAGCAAAATGAGCAAGTCGAGGTCAGAAAGAGGGGGTAAGACCCCGGCTCAAGCTCAACCACCCCCAGCTCCAGTATCAAATGATGTTGTTCCTGGAAGATTGACTGAAACTGATTGGTAAGAAAAGTTAGTCTAGAATTGATTTTGATCCAATCATATCAGCAAGAAGTCAGGTCTGAACGCAGTATACTACGATGTCGTAGTATACTACGATGATTTTAGTATGCTACGATTTTAACAGGGTAAGAACGTAGTAAATGATGAAGGTAGCGTTTGGTACATAAAACATAAGTATAAGTTTTTCAAATATATGATAGGGAGTACCATTAAAAATTCAGATTATAAAATATAAGCTTTTGGGCAGCTTAACCTGTTATCACTTGATAAGCCTTGTTTGCTTAAGTCCAAAAAGCTCATATGCTACAATCTGAATGGTATTTTAAATGGTAGCTACTTAATATCATATATTTGAATCATTTAAGAACGTAGTACAAATGCTATGATAATAACTTTGAACGCGATATGCACAAAAAGAGCCAGAGGTACCAAAGTTTACATGGTCAAACAATAAACTTATATTTTTTTAACTATTAATGCCACCTTATCAATAGAAAATCCATCATTGCTTTCCTTTTTTATGCCAAATTAACTATGATAAATTGCCATAAAGCCTTTGATTTCAAGCTTAAGAAAAATCAAGACAAAATAATTTGAGAAGTTTTATGATTGCCCACAGTACGACATAACATGCAACAAGAGCTCATAGAATATTTTCCATTCAAACAAAACCTCTCCGCAACAATTAGGCCTCGCATCTTTGTAATATCGTGGTATACTATGTTGATAGTGTACTAAGTTTGGACTTGACTAAATCAAAAAGCAATCATGGAAGAAATTCCATATCTAATTTTAACACTTAAACTATTAAACAAAGTAAAGTAGACCTAGCCTCCTCCAACATAAACTTTCATTAGATGATGAATGAAAAGCGAAAGCTTTGATTTATTTGAAGGAACTCTCTTATAGACAAAATGATCAAGAGAGAAGCCCTCCATTGAAAACAAAGAAAACAATGATTCTATTTAGAAATAGAAGTAACCAGATCAGTGTATCAAGTAAAAGGGAGGGGCCATCCACAAAAAGTCCGCTAGGGTCACATTACATCTGAGCCTGCAGTACTAGATTGTATGCCCAAGTTCACAAGTTGCTTCACAACTGGTTTGAGGATTACTAGGCTCATTGAGTATCTTGGTATTGGGTTAGTTCTCTTCCTATTTGATACTCATTGTTCTTGTAAGTAATTTTGATCTCTTAAATAGAAACATGATGCTAAATTTGTCTTTTTACCAAGCTACAGAGAGTGGCACTTGCACATGTGAGTTTCACAATATAGCAAAAGGATAAAAAAAAGAAAAAGGCTCTTGCACGCATGAGATCTCATTAAGAATTTCCACACCCTGCAAAGGGGCTTTTTTAGAACCATCCACCTCCTCTTGTCATACTCTGTTTGTCCTTTTTATTGCGTCACAAAAAACAAGAAAACTATTAACCTCCCTGTGTGACCTTATCATTGAACATTTTTTTTGGTGTAATATACATTGAGCTGTTTTCGACCATTTAAGGACTTAACTCGGTATTTTCTGATCAACAGGAATCATTTACTTGATGAAGAAACAGAGGAAGACTTTGTGACTGATATCTTACAAGATGTAATCACAAATGCGCTTGATACAATTTATACAAGGATAATAGACAGCAGAGTCATCCCATACACGGTGAATGCAGCCAGAGAACTTCTTTTGGATGTCATTGAGGTGAATTTGTATAGTCTTAACCCATTAAAGATCATAATGGAAATTATATGAAGATTTGATTTGATTTGTCTTTGAGTCCTTGTTTCCCTGTTTTGTTTCGGTATGATGGTACCCTGGTCCATGTTTCACCTTTGGGTTATTTCCAAACTTGGTATTTACGGGTCACGCTACACTTATAGTCAGCAGCTGCTAGTGTATATGTGTTTTTGTATTGAACATGCGATCTAAGGACAAACTGCAGGTGGGAAGTGACTTTGTATAAATATTTCATGAATTTTTCCACCCACCCTCCGGTTCTGAGCCAATACAGGGGCTAGAATGTTGTTCCCTATTTACACCGCCGACTGAATTCACTGGGTAGATAGGAATAGTGCACCGCCACAGCCCACTCCAAAGTTCCAAGGACTCATAGGAGATAAATGTCAGATATATTATATCAAGCACAACATATGATAATTTTGAAATTATCACTATTGAGTTTGTTTCAACATATTTGCCTAAGTCTTTGTCAACCCTATGCAATAAAACTTTCGATTTTGTAATTTTTGTTTTATGCCTCTTTTAGAGAAAGCAATTCCATATGAGTTTTAGAGTATTTTAATGCCTATCATTTATGATTCTTCATTTCAGTGGCAGTTTCTTGTCAATGACCCTGGTGAAAGTAACGTAGAAACAGACAATACCTGGCTTGAAGATGAAGGTAAATTAGAAAGACTTTTTGATTATTGATTTTAAGATTCTTTGATTGGACTACCATGCAGATGAGGTATAATGTTTTTTGATAACAGTAAAAACCGCAACTAAGAACCTAAATTTTTAGGAGTTGGCCAAAACAGGTTCTTAAATAAATCGTTTTCAACGGTTGTAATAATTGTGGTAAATGGATGTCTTTAGGCATTTAAACTGTCCTTTATTACCATGATTATTACTATTGCTTAGAATTAGCAACCTGTAAACCTGAAATTGGTAATCTATACCCTTAAAATACGATGAAAACTTAAAAATCTTAGGCTTACATGTTCTTGATTAGATGTTCTTGTTCTTGGTACGAATTTCCTTGGGAATTTTTCATGCAAATCGATCCTCTTGTAAGATTTCACACTCATGTCTAAACAAGCTAATATTAAAGCAACCCCCTCCCTTCCCCCGGAAATCCTCACTGAAAACTGCAAACTTGCCTTTTGCCCTCCTGACTTTGTGGCTGTGGAGGAGCTTTGCTCTGTAGGTCCAAGCACAAATACGTAGCCAAGTAACATTCTCTTTAAATATGGAGGCCAGAATGAATTGAAATTATAAACGGACATTAAAAGTTTTTATTGTTATGTTACGTTTTTATCAATACACGACCTTAGCTCTTTTCTTCGCTGTTTATTGGCCGATTTTGCTACTGTATTTGAATTTGTAAGTTTTTCCATAGTTTTACTTAAGTTCTACTGGTTTATTTTCATTTTAGTAAGTACAGTTACTATTTTATCATTTGTAGGCCAAACGAGTATGTTACGCTATGACCCTTTAATGATTGCTATTTAGAGAATGGTATAAGAATTGTGTTTAGTACGTTTGTAATAGCTTGAAATTTCTGCTTGTAACCTTTATCATACAAAAGTAACAAAAGTTACATTTTTACCAAAAATGGGCCCAGGAATGGTTTTATATGGGTAAAGAGTATTGTATATTGTTAAGTGTACTAATAATTCTTAATCGACAAAATTATGTACGGCAATTCTCACTTGTTACAAAATTATCAAAGCTTTTCACTTTTTTACCATTTTCTGAATGTCCAATAACGCCAATTCATTTATGAACGTGTCCAAATCCTTATTGCCACTGAAATTTTCATCATTTTGCCTGAATTATCTCATTATTTGCAGGTTTAGTAAAGTTTTCGCTTGGTGAAAGTATTGGAGCTTGTTTTATAGGTTCTTAGTTGCGGGTTTTTACTGTATGCCTCCACCAGGTATCAAACCTGGGGACTTACCCACCAAAGGCAATTGCTAACCACAACCTAACAACTTCCTCAGTATAAAAACTAGAAGATTCTTTGATATTTTATATTGTTTTTCATTGCCTCATTGCCGGTGCCTTTGATCTATAAAGGGCAAATCAGAGTTTCAAGGTCTGCTACCACTGTCCTGAATCAGGACAATAAATCAGCGCAGTAGCCTTCAAGTGTGCCCATATCCAGGCTTATCCACATTATGAGCATTAATTTATGTTTCTTCCTTCTTTCTTCTTCAGAGCCATGCTTGTGATTACATCAATTCATAAGCTCAAACAGAGGGAAACATATTCTACCAAAGTGGTCTCAATTCTGATATTCCTCTTCCAGGTCTCATCTGATTAAGCTACGGCTTTGGGTATTGTGTTAACTTATTGTCCTGATTAAGGAGAGTGGTTAGTACGCTCGCTTTTGGTGGGTAAAGTTCTTGGTTAGAGACCTAGTGGAGGTATATCAGGTTCTGGTAGCCCACTTTGAGAGAATGTATTTCTTCATTTTAGACCATGCCATATGAGTCTATAACAAAATTATTATTAGCCTTTATCTGGGTATAAGTGAGTTCAAATATGAATCAGTGCGGGTCTGTATCCCCTTTTCTAGTCTACCTGGTAGAGAAATGAATACTTTCATTAAATTTTCAGAGCCATCCTCCGGAGTCACAGACAGTTGGGCTCAAGGAATTGTTCCAGTTGTTGTTACCAATGACGAAGTAGGAAATGAAAGTCAAGTTGCTGTCCAAGAAGATGCTAGCCATGATTTATACGATGAGATGAAGGAAAATGAAACTAGTAATAACCAGAATGAATTGGCGGAAAGGTAATTATCATCAGTCATGGAAATTTCTTTAAGGGGGTGCAGTTTGGGGCAGTTGCCCCCTCTCATTGATACACGAACTCTCTCAGCGCCCACTTTCTAGAAGTGTGACGCCCACTTAGATAACTGATTCTGGATATTTCTTTTGAAAAATAGTATTCATTAGCCCTCCATAAAGTACCAATCCCCTTCAGGTTTATCATGAATTTGCCCTGATTTATATACTTGGATTTAAGGGCTTTCTCATACCAGGAGGACCATCACAGTTCCACCACTGGGTGGGGTCAAGAAGTGAACTTAAGGAAAAGCATGATTCAGAAAATGAAAATATTTTTACTTTCGCAAATTGATTTCAATCAATTTTCCAAATCCTACTTGTCCTCAAATTTACAAAACAAAACGACAAACTTGGTTTAGCGTGATGGTTGGGTGTAATACTATCGCAAATCTTGCAAATATACGATAAAATTATAAATAAACACCATTCAATACCAAAATAATAACTTAAATCAAGATATTCAACAACGTTCTTTAGGTCAAACAAATCACTTCGATTTATTTTGCAAATCCTTCCTCTTCTCAAATTCACAAACATCTGGAAACACCTTGAATCCATGCATCATCTATCGTTACTATTTTTAGTATAAATAGCTTTATTTCATCATAACATACAGTTACTGTAGTTTTAAGAAGTCCTGTATATCAAAAACCAAGGTGGTGCAAAATCTACCTTGCCTCAAGATTAAATATAGCTCTTTCCTGTTTAGAACCCTTGATCGTCGAAATTTTCGATTCCTATTTGTTAGAATATTTCATTGCAGTTTCCCATCAATATTGGTGTATCATAGTTGTCTCATTATCGCGAATGCAAAATATCCAATATGACAAGTTTGGTGAAATCTTCCTTTTTTAGTTTACTAACGACTGCAATGGACTCAACGACTTTAAGTGAGTTCTTGACAGAGAGCATTGGAGAAAAGAAGCTTGGAAATTCTGCCGTCGTAAAAGAAACAAAGAAAAAACCAGTTCCAAAGCCGCCAAAAACAAAGGTTTGCTATTATTTCAATTAGAGTATATGGGGAAGGAGGCTAAATATGATAAACCCCCTTATACTAAGTATAGTAAATACACTCAGTCTTATCCAAGGCAGTATGTAGAAACTTTTTAGAGAGCAGCAAAACCCCTTTTTCTTTTTTTTCTTTTGAGGAAATCCTCTATTGGAAAGTATATACTTTTGGGAATATCTGGGGTGGAAAATGCCCCTCTTGCCCCTCCACTGCGTACGGCCATGGTCTTATCAAGGCTGATTCTGACACAATATTTGACATGATAATCACTGCTTATCATTACAAGCCTTTGATATTTGGTAAGCACCGTTTTGAAAATAAACATCATTCTCGTTAACCTAATTATGATTATGTCTTTATTTCTTCATTCAGAAAGTACCAGAGCAACCTTTCAAGCCATACCGGGGTAGAATACCCTCTTATCACTCCATTAGCATGACACCAGTAACAGACGAAAGACCGAGGCCTGGTAACTACCACCCAAGGGAGGCTCTGAATGAGAATGGAACAGGATTTCTTATTTCGTCAGAATCGATAATGAAGGTATTGAAATTACCGTTTTATCAGGCCTGATTCTAATTGTTTCGTTTTGTGAATGTAAAATACTTGCCATGGCTGTTTAATGGGGTCATTCGATACATAATGAAAGAAACCTGATGCTGGCCACTAGTGGCAGTGTATTAGAGTCTGTATTCAGCTTTTGAGAAGAAATGATTAGATTTGAATGACTTCTTATTATCAATCTAAATTCATTGAAATTTAAATGATTACTATTACAGCCATCATCGTGTATTTAAAGTATTTCAAGTCTGCCTTCTGTAAAAAAGGGAATTAGTTGCAACAAATGAACTTGTTATGCTGCAGAAGAGAATTGATTTTCAACAAATATTTTACTTGAATTTTCATAAAATGTGTTATATGTTTTTAGACGCATTACGGAAGGCCCCCTGGCACAAAAGATGTGGCGTACGATCATAAAGGGAATGTTGTTCATGTGCAGAAGCTGAACATCGAAAGGCTACCATCGCACAGGTTCGTGTCAGAACTCACAATACTTTAATGCACATTATAACAAAGGTCATCATAATCTTTGTAGCTGTATCTAGAATTAAGAAGAGGTTGGATATGGAGAATAAATCAAGATACCTTGTTTTAATGAACATGAAGCGAGTAGGGTTCGAACCTAGGACCTCTGACTCTGCCTGTCATTGCTCTATCTACTGGGAATTTGGGCACTATATTAATCGACCAACCCAAGATTTGGGCAAATCACGCTTATTGCAGGGCCACTCATCAAATGTAGAGACGAACTCATCCGGCCTCTTTAACAACACGCACATTCAGAGTCAGTTTCGGGTCATATTCATTCACAAAAATGCTCTCGGATTTTTCCAAATCCTGCTTTTCCTGAAGTTCATGAGTATGTTTAAGGTTTTTGTGTAAACAGTAACTAATTACCCACCGTCATAGGTCAGTAAAATTAGATTATGTGTCCTTATGAATAATTGTCAAGGCCTCATGCAAAGTTGGGCTCTTAGCAATAATTATCATACCTCATATTGTTGTTGTTGTTGTAACTTTATTTTACGTCGAATTTGAATTTCTAGTCTACTATGTAATGTACATATACATTGTTGCATACATTGATTAATTCAAAACGAAGAAATACAATATTTTGAAGTAATAATTCGATTCATGGCAATCTTCCTCTTAATTATTATAATTATTCGATCATAGAAATTTTCCTCTTAATTATCATAATTATTTGATCATAGCAATTTTCCTCTGAAAGGTCATCATTATCAGTATCCCCAATAACTATTATCTAATGTATATGATTCTTTTTAGGGTGAAAACGCGATTTACAGTGATAGATCCATTAGAAGAGGCCTTCCAAGCAAAGCTAGCCAACAAAAAACAACGATATAATTTCCTGCGCAATGAATCCAAAGAAATGCAGCAACACGATCGCACTCCGAAGGTCTTTGATAAAAAAACAGCAAAGGAGAAAGAATTGAAACTTGTCTCACCTCTACCTCCACCCCTTGTGAGTAGTTATTCTGTCTAATTTTCTTTGTGTTACTACTGCTTTTCATTGGCCTTTTCATAAGGGGCATCCATCAAGTACATAAGATTTTAGGGGGTCAAGCTAAAGGCGTAAGGTGCATACATGCCGTATAAGGGAGAGGGTATTGTTCTGTGCAGCAACACACTTTGACCGTTAATCAGCATATACATTTTTAGTTAGCTAAGTGTTTCATATCCCATAACACTATAGACGCAGCCAAGTTCAAGTAGGGCCTTCTTTAGGTTTATTCCTTGTTGCCTTTTGTTTTTGTTGATTAGTGTTTAAGTAAGTCTCAAAATCGTTGTTAGAAACGTTTACCGATAAAGCTTATATTCAAACCTTCAAAGGTATGGCTTGATTATCTCTTAGATTTTTATAGACTTATGAAAGTATGGCTAGGAAAATCAGAAACATAGCGGAAAATAATAACTAATTAAGCTTTGTGTCTGACACTCGTCAAAGTAGTATGTCAGAAAGAGAAAGAAAACGAAACCTAACGAGTTATGATACCCAGATGTGGATTGAAATTGGCCAATCAGGAAGGGGTTAATGATTGGTATTGCGAGGAACAACAAATCAACTCCAGGAGTCCAGTGAGGCAAACAATAAGCTGTTACCGGTGATCAAAGACTGTTAAAATTGGGAAAATTAGGCTCTCGTATTGTATCTAGCAGTTTTATAGAGAAAGAAAAAACCACTTAAACTAACTGCTGCGTTGAATGCGGCGATGGAATCAATAAGAAGCTAGAAGAGAAACACCACGAAGCAAAAAACACACAAATATGGTCGATTCAATAATTGTTTCTAATATTTCGCCCTGCTAAGCAAGGCTTCCTCAGAGAGTGATTACATGTAATTGAAAAATGAACGGTTAAGTGTTTAAGGTTCACTTAACCGGTCATTTTTCAATTTCATTTAATCACTCTCTGAGGAAGCCTTGCTTAGCAGGGCGAAATATTAGAAACAATTATTTGATCGACCATATTTGTGTGTTTTTTGCGTCGCAGTGTTTCTTTTCTAGCAATGATATGTTTTGTGTGGCGTACTGTTATATCTTGATGTTTTGTTCCTCGTTTTTTAGGTGGACACAATGGATGTTTCAGCGGGGGTGGTAATCAAAGAGAAGGGTGTCATCAAGAGAGGTCTGCGACAGGTCAGTATTCTAGCAGTCAAAAAGATATCTCATTCTTGTTCATAGGCGTAAACTTATTGGGAGCTATGGGGCTCAAGGCCTTGCTGGAAAATCTGTAGGATCGCTGAGCCCCTTTGGAAGAGATTAACAAACAATCAAAAATCAATAACTGAAATGCTTTCGGCTATATCTCAAAATCCTTAGCGTGCTTTATCATCATCTAAAACAATTGGATGACTCACAAGTTATAATAGCCTCATATCTGTTCTTCTTTCATATTCACTATGCTTTCGACTGTTTCTGGCTATTTTGAAGTTTTGTACCGACCAAAGACTGTTATATATATTTCGCTCTTCAGCCTCCCCTGCAGATTAAATAAGTTTACGCCTATGTTCTTAATTGTCTTCATCTTGTTTAGGAGGTTTCTTGAGAACTTTCACTCGGGTCATTTTCATCCACAAATCATCTTGATTAAGATATTCCGTTCAAAACACTGATATGGTAAAAATGGCATTAGTTGTTTAGATGTTCATTTTGACTCCACCGTGCAGATAATTATGAAAATGGATTTCCAAACTTGTATTGGACAAACATATTTTGAGTTAGCTTGATCCTTATAGAGAAATGTCCAGGGCCATATAGGTGGAGAATAAGTTTTTTATCTCTCTACTTTATGTTTATCTTTATCCATTCAATTTCAGCCTTTGAACCAATTCTACATGAACGATGCTTCGCAGCTACAGCCACTGGGCAGCACCACAGCTGGTCCCCCGTTGACCATCAGAGATATTATATCAGAATCGAACCCTATCGTAAAACATTTAAACTCAACTAAACCATTACCCGCCATTCCTACCCGTGGCAATTTCAACTAATATCGTGTAGTTTTGTTGTGACATTGTAAATATTGTTTATTATTCAATGATATCTTTAAAGCTTTCTAAAAAAGTTTTTCTCGCTGTATAATCTTTACTATAGGCCTATTTCCACCTAAGTTGCGATTCACACGCAATGCATAATGGGAATATTCTCCTTGGCAACGCATTAGCTAAAGTTTGTAGATCTATCTCAATCTGTCGCAGCTACAGTAAATTTAATATGCTCTTGTCGTTAGTTTTTGTTGCTAACGTGTTGCTAAGAGGCACATTCCTATCATGCTTTGCGTAGTGCCTCATCTTTGCAGAATTGAATTGTCTATTGTGAACAACTGCAAATCTAGCACCTGATCCAATAGACACTGTAAACTGCACAATCTCCTATACTCTCAAAGCAAAGCCAGAAAGCTACAGAACCAAAGCCAAAAAGCTACAGGTGGTCAAACAACTGACAATCTTCCAAATATCGTAAATTCAACTTTTATTGCTATGTTTGAGAGGAAGCAGGATTTGAAAAATCAGTCGATATGACTTGTGTTGATAAGCATAACCCAAGCAAAACTTAAAACCCAAGCCATCTGACTTTACCCCAGGGAGGACTTCCTACAGCAAGTGATGGGGACCTCAGATACTTGTTGGGATTATGCCTAGTATACCTTTGGGTACGCCATTTCCTGTATTATCAGTACATAGGGGTTGTTCCTGAAATCATCTCATATCTATTGGCTGTAGAGCATATTGTCAATCGATGGACGGGGAAGTAGCAAACAAAATTGACGTCGCCCATTGTTACCGCACCCATCTCATTGAATGACTTTTGGGTATTATAGGGGGCTAAAGCCACCCCTTTCTTTATGGCTCTACGACCCTGCTGCTATCTGATGAATAAGTCCTGTGTATTTTTCTTGCAACACATGGTTAAACGTAGTTATATGTATTTTTTGGGGTAAAAATCTTCAGGATTTAGTAAATTTTTGCATATTCAAATTGTCGAAAGCGTCCGAAACATCGTCCAAAAAAGACGGATGTCAGACGTCGACGTGCTGCCCACCCTGATTAGTGCCCAGACCTCTGAGTTTCATAACAACGTCAAATGTGGAGAGCTTACCGTCTTGATGAGTTGTGCTGCAGTTTTGCTTCCATGAATTTATTTATTTTGGATATTTATTGCAGTATCTCGGATGCCTCTTGAACAAATCGAAAAAGCTCGCTAACCTGCTGTGTGAAATTTGTTCTTGCCTCGAAGATCTCGCCAACAGATTGTGGAGGATCGCACTTTCGACGTGCCAAGAAATCGTGGCATTTTAGCCTAATTTTAATCGTAATCCAACCAAGACGAGGATTCAACAGTTGCGTGTCAAAATATCTTCTGCTTGTATTTAAATGTCTACTGGAGAGTTTCTATCGCTTTTAAAACTAAAAAGGACGAACAAACAGTTTAGAACTTTACTGAGACTTGAAATTATAAAGACTAAATCGCGAACATGTACAAGTTTGGCTGCAGAAAACTGACGAGTTTGAGTGGTGGGGCTTTGCGCTGTGTGAACGTGTGCTCCCGTTTGGCGAGGGTTGGCAGCAATGTCGGGAGGCAGAATCCCCGAGTCTTTGCTTCCAATGTCAACTTGGAGTCGTTCCTCAATGGCAACAGCGGAAATTATGTGGAGGAGATGTACGAATCTTGGCGAAACGACCCCAAAAGCGTTCATCGGGTAAGAAGTTTCATCATCACAAACAAAGCGCTGCCATGCCCATGTGTTTACAGGTCACATAGGAAACGATATTTGGTGGCATGACAAGGCAATGCCAAGGGGCTGATTACATGGGGGTTTCAACCCCGGGTTGAATTTAAATCCAGCTGGGAGGGATTTTAGAATACTCCCACTAAGATTTTTAAGAATGGTAAAACTAATGTGAAAACAATAAATAGGTAAGGCTCCGGTAGGCCACCTAGCTAAGGCTTGAAAAAGTTCTTGGTATTCTAGAACTTAGCACCCAGCTATCCAAGTTGAAATCAATCTCAACTCCTTTGTCAGATTCATTTTCTAATTACATGGAAATGTTTTGAATCCCAGAGGTTAAAATGCTTTTGACGCTCTCACACAGCATTTAATTTCGCTTTAAAATGATGACCCAGAAGTCAGAAATCAACCATTTTTTTTTCACATTTGGGGTTGAAAATCATAGGCATAAACTAAGGGGGCTATTACCCAACCCTCCTACTAAAATTTGTAGGAGGGTTGGGGTCCCCCCTGGGTAAACTAAACAAAATAAAAATTCACTACCTGAAATGCTTTCAGCTATATTTCAAAGTCTTCAGAATGCTTTATCATCATCTTAAACAATTTGATGACTCATAATTCACTTAGTTTCCTCATTTCTGCCCCTCTTTCATAGCAAACCACTTTTGAAACATGATTTTTATTAACTTTCATACCATGTTTTTCTCTTGAGCCCCCCCTGGAGATCAAGTAAGTTTATGCCTATCTTGAAAATACCTATGTAATTGCAAATTTATTTCAACTCGTTTAGCTGGGTTGAAGGTCAATCCCCAGGTTGAGAACTCCCATCATGTGACAAGCCCCTAACATGACCAACGTGCGTGTTGATTGCTATGTCCTTAACCCTTTTTCAACATTGGTCAGCTTCCTTAAACTTCCACATCATCTACCATCAGTATGAATTCCTATGAAATAAGGTGTAAATATAGATTGAGAAATAAGGTGTAAATATATTTCATAGGAATTCATACTGATGGTAGATGATGTGGAAGTTTAAGGAAGCTGACCAATTTTGAAAGAGGGTTAAGGACATAGCAATCAACAAGCATTCCTTATGGTGAAATCAGGTTTATGAATGTTTTTCAACAAGGAAGGTTCAAAATTGCACGCATATGTGCATTAGGTATCAAAATATTTGTTTGCATTGTGAATGATATTGAAGGAGTAATAAACAGGAATCTCCCCTCGGGTTGTCATTTGTTCATATTCCTCCCTGTATGCAGGAGAAAAGTTTGTAATCGTTCCCACTAATTTCTCTTATTTTCGAAAATGTTGTATTCTCAGGGATAAATTTGGTCCGTCAGGTCAATTCATTTGTTTATGAATGGGGAATAATTAATGAGAAACACATTTTTCCTATAGCTGGTCCTATTGTGATTATTTATGAATTGGAGTGAAAATATTACGTTTATATTGATACATTTTATGTGATTATTCTCATTGTTTGTATTGGCGGGTTGAATCATGAATCAGTTGGTGATTATGAACCCAGCTGGAGAAGCAGGTTATCTGTGATGACTTGAATGTTGAGCATGACCAATAAGATTTTGTTTCATGATTAACTTGGATATTCAGTATTCTTAATAAGAGAATACCTGTATTTTAATTATAAGAGAAGCCCGTTTTGACGTCAGCACTGTCTTGGAATTCTTGTAAGGCTGTGTTTTTCAGTCAGTCTTTGATTAATACAAAGCTTGGGATAGCAAGACAAATCTGAAACATAGCAAAACCTAACTAACAAAGCTTTTCATCTGAAACTCACCAAAGAAGTATGTTACTTAGATTGTCAGACTAAAAGTTGTAGTTTCGGTTTTTGCGCAATGTTCACCTGTATTTTCCCCTCATTTTTGTATAATGCTCTGCCCATAATATTTTTCCCAACAATAGCTGTTTCCTATTGATACCACATTCCATGTTTTTCTCATTTCATAAATTGGGGGATTCTTTCCTAAACCATGTTGATAATTATGATATTGGTAGTTTGAATTAGCTGATTTGAGTGATGATGAACGGTATGGCAATGAGAATCACCATAGCAATAAACATCACAAACCTCACTGAATCAAAGGATCTGTGAGGTTATCTGTGAGGTCTTCAATGCAGAAAAAGACAATTTCTCATTGTTAAAGAGACCTGCAATTACGTCAGCTAATAGTCATAGCAACTTAAAGAATGATAAACAAGTTGCAGATCTAGAATGAATCTGAAGTGGGCCGTTTTTTATGGGGCTCTGATAAACTCTCAAAAATGGTTCAAAGTATGGCTCACAAAACTTTGCTGCGTGACAAACTCATTTTCCATCCCTTACTGCATGCCGATGAAGGGTCCTTTAACTAATTATTGCTTAATAGAGTTTCCAAGAATTTTTTATTATCAATGTAATAGATAATTAGGAAGTAAATTTAAGAAATAGATAAATAGAGAAATGATATGATAGAATATTCAATTTTAATCAAAGAGGTGTAAAATTTTGAAAGGGGGCCCTATTTTCATGGTCCTAGAGCTCCACAAAATGCTAACCTTGGTCATTTAGTGTGGTTTTCTTGTTGATTTGAAAGGCTATCAGTCTATATACTTCTTTCACCAAGATATGGTTGTTCCTTGTGATTCCTTTACAACATCAAACATTGGTTAACAATATCAACCATTTTTGATCAAGTATTCTGATTTTCATTCATCTAAAACATGAAACCACACGCAAGGTCATTTTGACCCTTTTTTTTACTTACAATTATTGAACATAACTAGAACGTTGTCCTGATATTGCTGGTGTAATTCATTGAAATAAAGCTTATTTACAAAGTAGAATGAAAATATTTGATAGATTCCACAAGATTGTTCTATGTTCTAATTTGATGATAGGATTTGCTAGTGGGTTTCTGACTAGACCACAAAGGAATTTCTGAGCAATTTTGCTAAAGAAAGATGACCGGGCCCCATTCAAAGTTTTTATAGGTTTACTGCTGTTTCCCTGCATTTAGTCTACTACATATTTTGCTAGGGGCGACGTGGGACCTCAATTTTAGGGTGGTCCAAACATGAAAAATCTTTATTTCCCCTATCTTTGTCTCTTCAGGAATGATTAGGGGCAGATTAAGAGAGGGCAAGGGACTTCAGACCCTTCTATTATTTACCAAGCAAAGATACCTACCATTTCAATTAAAATGCTGATTGCGTAGCGTAACCATGTGCCCAAGTGCTTGGAAATTGCATCTGAGCACATCTGGATTTCCTCCAAATAGTAATACTTCATTTAAAATTGATGCACATATCATAAAATTGGTATGGAGATGTGCCGTAAATAAGTGGTTAATACTTCTTTCAAATCTCATACAAATGGGTATGGAAATAGCTTTTTCATAGAAATAGGTCTACACTTTTACCATAATTGTGAAATATTAACACAACACTGGATATCTTTACACTGTATCATTCATAGTGTTGGGTATCATTTCCAAAAAAATGGTTTTTTATGTTGGTATACTTGTTAAATTGCATCAACACAACCTTATCTAAAGTAGGTATTGAAACACCATTATTGCCTTTGTCCCCCTATTCTAGAATCTGCCCCAAAAGCATTGTCATTGTTACTCTCTGCAATAAACTGATAGAGATATTCTTTTTTTAGTCATGGGATGTCTTCTTCAAAAATGCTTCCAACGGACTTGGCCCTGGACAAGCTTACCAATCACCGCCAGGGATATCTGCGAAACCAATACCATTCTCTGACGTCACAATTGCAAATGGTCAACAGACACAAGATCTGAACATTAATCAATCAAATGTTCACAACCTCATCCAAGACCATCTGGCTGTATTTTCACTGATTAGAGGCTATCAGGTATGAGCTGGCGAACATTTTTAGGCTCCGGACCTTTTCTTACAGTCTGGAATGGATTTCCAGCATGTTTCAATCTATATATTTTTTGCACATCAACCTACAATTAGGTTATTACGCACAATGGTTCTGAAAATTGATTCTGGTCTGAAAATCTCTATTTTTTTCATGCCTTTGATAAGAGATAATCAGGAACGCAGTGCAGTTGAAAGCAGTGTCAGGGAAAGGGGTGACTCTGATGGAGAGGGAAATATTTACAGCAGGCAAAAGCAGTGAGCTGAGAAAGGGGCATTTTATTGAAAAGTGTCATGGCCATGCCTAATAGATTGGCTTGAAATTAGTATTTAATAATGTCAACGGAATTCTGTTACAAATTCATATTCGCTATCAAAAATTCATTCATGATAAGGTTACTTGTGGCCCCCATAGCAAAGGACTGGAGTGGCCCCACTGTCCGCCTATCAGACGCCCCTGAAGATCATATAAATTACTCCAGCAAGAATAGTTTGTTGCCCAAATGCTATTCATTTTTCATTTATGATTGACATTATTTGAGAAAAAATACAGGCAAAAAACACATAACAAACAGTTTAACAGTCTTTGATCAGAACAAAATTTGAGAATGGCAAAGAAAATCAGGAAAATAGCAAAAAATTATTTCTACTGAAGCTTTGTATCTGACACTCATGAAAGTAGTATGGCGGAAAGAGAGAGTAAACAGTTTGATCAAATGCAGATTCTCCACACAGCATTGCTCACGATTCTATTATGAAAAAGAATCAATTTCACATAAGAGCCTAAGAGGCTCCAATCCTTTTTGAAGAATAGTATTGTCTGCATTCTTATATCTGACAAAGTTTAAGATTCTTATTTTCTGGTCACTTCTTTTTATCAAAAGAATTAGATACTGATTATTTATCTAAGAAGTTTCCAAAATATAAAAGCTGGTGATTACAGAAAGGAATAAATCCAATTGAAAAATTTAGTTTGCCACTCTCTAAATCTCAAAATCTTCTTTACAACCATTTTAGCTGTGTTTTACGTCAGGCAAAATCCAAGAAAAGAAGAGGAATTAAATGATATTAGTTTCTGATAAAGAATGTCTTTTGCGTTTAAACTTTGCAAGTGATTTGCATATTTATATATCCTTTGGGTCAGAAAAATGCAGACTTGTTTGATTACTCGAACTGCCAAAATGTTTGAAATAGTGGCAGATATATGTGGCTGCTTGTATGCAACTAAGGGCAGTAGCCTACCCTTGCTGATTTAAATGGCTTTGGGTGACTCCTTTTGAGAATTTAAGTGCATTCCTTTGAGAAACGTAGCCCTTTTTTGATCCAACTGATGTAGAATAAATTCTTTTAGCCTTTTTAGAACATGATCAAGAGACCTCAAATATACCAATTAAGGCTAACAGTTCTCTCCCTGAAAAAATTGTTGAGGACTAAAAAGACCATCATCAAGCTGTTTACATGGGCAAAAATTCCTTTGTAACGAATTTCATCTAAATTTCTCTTTTATAGTTGGATACATTGCATTTCTTCATAAAAAACTTATTAAACAACTTCTATCCTTGAAATTGACCCAAATGTTGGAAAGCTGGCATTGGAATGATGCTAAGCAAGTATAACACTGATGTATGTGCTGATCCTTTGTTGCAAAGATCTTGAAAGGCGTATTATTGTGTTCAGGGGCGAAACTAGAAAATTTTTTTGGGGGGGTACAACTTCGAAATTTGCCGACGAAAAGGGTGCGGTCACAATAAATCTTGGATATTTTAGGGTGTGGTCAAAATTACCTAAACTAACTAAAACATAAACAAACAGAACTTAGGATAGTGAGAATCAAACTTTTAGTTTTAACGTCTATTGTCAATCAAATAATAGCTCTATTAGTTAACGAATCCATTTAATTCACTGCTTATTTCAAAGAGATTAGTATACGTCTTTGCTTCAGTGTCGCCCAAGTTGAAGCCAACTTTTCCACTTTTCCATTCTTCCCTAAAAGATCGGCATGCTTCTTTCTGTTATGCTTTAGTCGATAGTCATCGTCGAATACATCTTTGCACACAAGACATCGCAGTTTAATTCGTTTTCTTTTACGCTTTGTTGCTGATCTGCTTGCTGAATCAATTTTATTCTGTTCTGATTTGACTTTCAAAATTAGTATCTTTGAAATAAAAACCCTGTAGGTGTTGAATCTATAATTTTGATACTTCGGATGCCCCGCTCAGAAAGTTATGCTTCCTTATAATTTTGACATGGGCATGGGTCACAATTTTCAACAAATTGGTTTAAACAAGGAAATTGATTTGTCAACAATTAAAGTTTATAAACAACAGTGCTATTTTTGTTAGCCTGGGGTTTCTTGGAGTGCCTTAATTCGAATTGACAGATTTTCTCCAGATGTATTCTATGTTTTCCAGTCTTGGTATTCTATTTACAAAGCATTATAATGACGACAAATGTTAAAAAATATTGAAAAAATATACAAGGTGATCCGAATAATAATCGCCTATTTTATGGTTAGCCTCCTGATGTGCCGACAAAATTTCCTTATGTGCCGACACATGAAGTATTGGGGGGGTACTGTACCCCCCCGGACCCCCCCTTTGGGGACGCCCCTGATTGTGTTTTGTATTCTCTTTCAGAAGTTGCAAAGAAAACATCAGTATCATATGTAGGTTTTTGCAGATGCAGGTGTTTTGTCCACGTCTCTGAGCGAGGCCTGAACTTAGTAATAGTCTGAAAGTTCCTAGTTCATACTCTGATTTGTCCATTCATTTTGCTACTTTAGTACTTTTTCTATTTTTGAAAACACCGTAACTTTGCTTTGGTCAACTAAGTAGCTTAAAAATATCTTACATTTGAGAACAATTTCTTCTCACTAATACAAAATTTATTATTTCTGCAGCTGAGAGGTCACAATGTGGCAAGTCTTGATCCCCTTGGTATTCTAAATGCTGATTTGGATGCATCTATTCCCGAGGAGCTTATTCCTGCTCATTGGGGACTTTGTAAGTTATTTACGAATAATTTTGTTTACTGTTTCTATAACTAACCAATAACTGGGAGGGGGGTATATGACTTCATTGGCAGACCATCCAATTCGCAAGGTTTGACCGTCAGACCATAGATTTCAAATCACTTCTCAGGGTTTTACTATTGAACATTCCAGTCTCATCATTTTCTAGTTCTTCTGAATTTTCAAAAATTCTTGATTAGAAAGATACAGAATGCTTTTTATAAGAACTTAAAGAATTTTGATTAAGAACCTTATCTAACTCGAGAAGAGAGTGCCTATCCTGGCTAAAGTGCTCAATATACATTAGTATAGAACAATTGTAATGCAGAATGAACGTGTTAGAAATAGACATGCCCTGCCGTTTCTCCGAGTTTCGTGCTTATGCACTCATCAGAACCTTATGCTTTTTATAAACTCAAAATTCCAAATTCATGTCTCAAGGTCTTTTGCTGGAAATCTTTTGGACTTCATGACTAATGGGTTTCAGAGGTTAGAAGGTCTGCTTTTGATGGTAATTGGTAAAAACAACAAAAATGTTCTAATTGATTTCTGCTGCAGAGATTTTCGCTTTCTTGCCTGTTTCTCATTTTTTACTAGCTGGTGGGATTGTGTTGCAAATAGCAAGGGAAAATTATTTGTGGTCTGGTAGAAAATATGTTTCAAAACTGGAAAGGACTTAAAGAAAAGGACTACAAAAATTGAAATATTTCCCTAATGCTATAAGAATAGAAAAGCCCTAGCATTTTGTGTTAAGAAGACCCTATTTATATATTTATTTATAAATTGCTTGTAGATTTTTATTCGAACATTTTTATGTAAACCATTTATATGATTGTTTTTTTATAGCTGAGGAAGATCTAGATAAAACATTTCAACTGCCAAAGACAACTTTCATTGGAGGAGGTGAAGAAGCACTCACGTTGCGGGAAATCATAGGAAGACTCGAGGTTTGAGTTTTTGCTTTTTCCTTTACGACCCGATATGAATCAATGGGAGTGTTGTAGACTCTTGATGAATAAACTGTTGTCCTTAGGCCAAACTATTCAATTCTAATTATAGGCTAAATTTGTAGTTATATTTCCCCTGGATTCATTATGCTCTATATCTGCACAGCTTGATGTGTTTTGTTTTTCTTCTATGATGCTAAATATTATTCATTGGAATCGATAGTTCACACATAGTTTGTTATATGTGTCCGCCTTTTCCTTCCCAGATCTTGTTACACTTCAAGCCAAGAATATAATCTCCTTAAATTTTTCACTTAGTTTCTAGCAATTTTTATCAAGCCATGGAAAATGGAAATTTTTGGAATAATATCCAGGCACTTTTTACTGATAAAACCCTACCCATTCATTACTTCTATAAGTTTCAGAATTTCATCACTATCCATTATCTAATTCGCTTTAGAAAAACGTTTTTCAATAATTCCCGTTTTCAGGAGACGTATTGCAAGCACATCGGTGTGGAATTCATGTTTTTGACTGGACAGAAGAAGAGTGAGTCAGCAATTATTTGTATTTTGATTGATATTGATACCATCATTAGTGTCATGGCTTTGATTGTTATGACTAGAATTTAAGGGTATCCAATGGACCTCAGGATATTCTAGTTTTCCTCCTCTTGAATAGTTTATTGCTGACTTTACATTTTGACTCATAATCAGTCATATGGCTTTAGATGAAGGTTTTTGCTTTCCAATCGGCCTTTGGGTCATATTAGGCACTCTAAACTTTCCTATTGACAACTGAATTTTATTTTTTATATATCTTCTTTTTTAGCAAAATGGATAAAGAAACAATTTGAAACCCCTGGAGTAATTAGTTTGACAAATGGAGAAAGAAAAACCTTACTTGCAAGGCTCATCAGGTCTACACTGTGAGTAGTGAATTTTATTGATATGATATTCATTTAAGAACAGGGGTAGGCTTTGATCCATTCATTTCATTTTCATTTCGTGTAAATCTCATGCAAATCACATTAGGAAGTGGTGATTGGATGTGTAGCTTCGTAATCCTTTCTCATGCAAACACTTCCAGACCTTGAACCAAGAGCAATAGTGAAGTCTTCCAGGGAGAGTTTTTTTCTATACCCCAGTAGGATAAGCTTTTAATTTGAAACTTCTCTAGAGTTCCAAATAATACTACTCTCTTATTAATTCTTTAATATCAAACTCATTTTTAAAAAAATTTCAATATTAAACGTATCAAAATCAAACTTATCTTATCTCTCTTCAGGTTTGAGAATTTTCTTGCTCTGAAATGGACTTCAGAGAAGAGATTTGGAATTGAAGGCTGCGAGGTAATCAAATCCAACCAATTTATATCCATTTGACGTGAATCAGGGTTAACAAATTCTTTTGGAGTCAAAAAATGATTTTAAACTGATATCAAAGAAGGTATATTCATTTGAGGTGAAGCAGGAATAAAAAATCTTATTTTTGGCAGCGAAACTGATTTTGTATTAAAGTCACAGGAGTCGTATTCATTTGAGGTGAAATAGGAATAAGAAATCTTAGTAAAGCAAAAAATGATTTTGTATTAAAGGAGAAAGAAAGCTAGCTCGATTCCTTATCAGGCCTTATTTGTAAGTCAGAAGAAACTGTAATTGATGCTCTAATGAAATGCATGTTTGGAAGGCTTTGGGGAGTCATGACCCCTTTTTGCCTGAGATTATTATAGTTTATAAAGTAACTGCACCTCTCTTAAAAAACAATGAATCAATATGTTTTGTTCAGGTGCTGATCCCTGCTCTCAAGCAAATTATTGATGTTTCCAATGAGTTTGGCGTCGAGAGTGTCATCATGGGAATGCCTCACAGGTAGGCCGATCTTCAGAACTTTGTCTGTCTGTCTCCATTAGAAATAAATAAGAGTTTAGACGGGGATGTAGCACAGCAAATCTGCAGCACAGGCCAGGAAAGGGACGACAAGCAGCCAGCAGTGTTCATTAACTTGCAAAAAACCACAACATTATCAACATGGCCGCTTCAAATTCTTTCTGAGTGTTCTTGAACTTTTATTTGATTTTGTAGTATTATCAAAAAGATAAAAGTATGGTACCAAAACAGAAATATTTACCAATGACTGTAGAACTTTCAAAATGTTGTCAAATATTTGAAACTTAATGAATAGGCCAGTAACAGTGGCTTCTTACTCTTCAGCACTTACAATCTACAAATGATTCAGCACTACACTCTCCTGTGTATGGACGAAGTTTTCCTTTGTTCTCATTGTTTTGATTGTATATGAAGTCTAGTCCGATTTTCCTTCATTTTCTTCTATTGCACCAATTTCTAACAAGATTTTACTTAGGCAAGCCTCAAGCCTTCGATTTGACCAATCTTATTGATATTGAACAGTCTTTGGATGGTAAAAAACTTCAATATAGCTAGAAATATCGGAAACATAGCGAAACAAACACATAGATCATCTATATGTACAACAATAATTTTTTTCCTCTGTTTAGAAATTCCACTGAGATATAGTTTTTCTTTCAACTAACTTTTGAAATCAGTACTGAAATGTGATGAAGTAGAGAATACTTAGGCTGCGTTTACAAGGGTCCTATTCAACCGGTCCCGTTTGGAATGGTTCAATTTTGGATAGGGTTTGCATTAATACTGGTCCAGTTTCGATTGAGTGGAACTGTGCTGGAGCTCTATGTCTCAAAGCCTAGAAGAAAACAATGGAAAGGAAAAAGACATCTCTTTTTCTTGTTTTCCATCTGAGTCGATTTGCAACAGTTCAATCCGTTTACTCGGGATTGGTTCCAGTCTGGAACCACTTTGTAAACGGACCCATTTGGAACCGCTAAATGGAACAGTACAGAGCAGAACAGTGTAAACGCAAGGCCTTGCCATACCCAGAATGGTAAGGCTCCTAATGGAACTGTATCCGTGTAGGCCCAGTCTATATGAGCTAATTTTGTTTGTGTTGATTTTAGGGGTCGTTTGGATGTGTTGGCAAATGTGTGCCGGAAGCCATTGGAGCAAATCTTCACTCAGTTCAATCCAACTCTTGAGGCAGAAGATGAGGTACTTACTTTTTATCAATCAAGATAATCTGTGTGAATGGAATTACCTGATATATATCCATCATCCCACTCCATTCTTGCATCCACCACAGCTAACAAACTCTTTGCTATTCCAGGGTTCTGGTGACGTGAAATATCATCTGGGAATGGCGCATGAGAGGCTGAACAGAGTAACCAACAAAATCATCCAACTGGCTGTCGTTGCCAACCCTTCTCATCTTGAGGGTATGTCTCTATTAAGAGTGTGACTTTTCAGTTTTCATCTCTTTTTTGAGAACCAAATTTTGATCTTTCTTGGAGTCTGTTTATTTGAGGTGGGTTAGCCTGCTAGAAAGATGATTAACCTTGCCAGCCGGTTTTATGTGACCGATTTGTAAATAAGCCAACCTCGAGTTTGCCAGATGGATGAAATGGAAGAAAATGCGGCTTTGTGCGTGAATCAGGACCTAATTCCATGTTTTGCGATTAGGCTAGCTGGCTTCTTTGAGTTTATATGAGAGAAGTTAGCCTGTTCAGTTGGGATCCCGGCATTCCATGACAGGGGTTTCTTAGAAGGTGCCCTTACTCCGAATTGAGAGTGCTGATTTAAAAAAGGTTTTGATCAAGTACTTCCTTTACCAAGAAAGACATGTTGGCTAAATTTGAACCGAATTAGAGAGATGAAGTGTTTTTCTAGATTTGATAAGGAATGATCTTTATATATATGACGCAACAGCATTGAAAAATACCAGTTATGGGAATGCACTCGCTCATCCTTATCAGGAAAGAGGAGATGCAAATCCAAAATCTTGCTTGCTCGCTTGACTTGAGTGTTTGCACTGATTTCTTTGAGAGTTTAAGAGTTTTACTGATCTCTTTATTGAGTAATAACCGTCCAATTTGATATCTTGTTCTGAATGCAATTGATAAATTGGCAGGAAACCGAATTTTCAAGATGAATTTGAGTACTAGAACTGCGACGATAATGCTCATATTTGCAGGACGACATCAAGAGGAAAATACTTCTATATGCTTTTTCAATGCATTACAAAGCCAGAAAATTTAAGACAAGTTCGAATAGTTTAGCCTATGACAAGTCCATTATTTGAGTTGACAAATTCGTCACCACATATTAGTTAACGTTTCGGAACAATGTTCTTTGCTCCATCTTCTGAACTTAAAATTTACAGTGGAAAAACGGTTTATGTACTAATAGGTTACAAAAGATTTTGTTAATAAATTAAATACAAAAAACGGTTTATGTACTAATTGGTTACAAAAGATTATGCTAATAAATTGAATACATCACTACTAGATTCAATACAAAGGCAGAAAAGCACAAAAAAAGATATTTGGTAAACCGAGTAAAAAGAAAGACAAAGCAAGTGAAGGATAGGTTAGAAAAGCGTCAAGGGAACAGAGGAGCGTCAAGATGGTTCCAATTTTTTTTCAAGACTTTTCAGTACAAATAAACAATAACAGATCATAGACAAGGAATTGATTTCTGAATAAGCAATGCTTCTAATTACTTTAAGTGATTGTATTTTCAGCTATTGAAATTAGAATCACTTTAATCACCTAGCAATCAATAGGGCTCTTTCTGAACTTATTGTATTTTTGTAGCTGTTGACCCTGTGGTGCAAGGAAAGACCCGTGCCGAACAGTTCTACAAGGGAGATACTGAAGGGAAAAAGGTGATTATTTTAGCCCGTCTATTTTTGCGGTTTGGAAAAATATATTTCTCTCTGAGACCGCAGTTGTTTTGGCAAATATTTTCTGCATGTTGAATAGTCAGGAGAGAAAGTGGGAAAATTGCAACTTTTGAACATTTAGAAGTTGTGTCAAATACCAAGGGAACTAAATATCGTACTAACCTTATGTTTAGAAATAGAAAAGCATTTTGCTTCAACTTATTTCACTAGGCTGTCAATAGCGTTACAAATAAGAGAAATATGAAAACAAAATCCAAAGTAAATAGCTTCAGTTTAGCAAGCATTGCATGGATAGGCCTACTACTTACTCTCGATTTCTTGATTTCATATGTTTTAGGTGATGAGTATTTTGATTCATGGAGACGCGGCCTTCTCCGGACAAGGAGTCGTTTACGAAACATTTCATCTCAGTGATCTTCCTCATTATACGACAAAGGGAACCATCCATGTTGTGGTCAATAATCAGGTATGATTATTACTGTTATTTATCAATACTTTCCTTTACTTAACCATAACGTACTGTACTGTACTTTACCATATAGTATACTATACTCTATACTATATCCTATACTATACTCAATACTATGCTCTATACTATACTCTATACTATACTCTATACCGTATACAATGCCCTATACTATACTATACTATACTCTATACTATACTCTATACTGTACTTTACTCTATACTATACTCTTTACTATACTCCATACTATGCTTTATACAATGCCCTATACTATACTCTATACTATACCACACTCTATACTATTCTGTCCTCTATACTATACTCTATACCACACTCTATACTATTCTATCCTCTATACTAAACTCTATACTATACTCTTTACTATACTCTATACTTAACTATACTCTATTCTATACTATACTCTATACTATACTCTAAACTATACTCTTTACTATACTCTAAACTATACTTACCATAGTTGTTCACCGCAAGTAAGATGTAATTTTCTTTGCTGTGTGATTTGTGTTTGCAACTAGGGTCATGTTGAAGTATTGGTAGGAAGGGACAACGACTAGTAGAACTTAATATATGAAAACAACTACAATGATGAAGTAAGCTTTTTGCCAAAGACAATTGAGATATAATTTTACACATTGAAAACTTTCACCAAGAAAGCATCTTTTTCCGTGACATTGAACATATCCAATGCTTAGGCCAATGCTATATCTTTTTGCAGGGGAAATAGAAAGCAGTGTCAGGTTGCATTTCCTCCCCTGATTATCTCAGATTTATGCTGTTCTCAGTATGGTGACCAGTGTCTCTATTGGTCTTGAGCATTGTTGCCTTTCCTCCATATTTTTTTCCTGGTGTTAGGGCCTTAAAATTCGAAATTTTCAACTGTTCACATATTCATGAGCAGCAAATGTTGCATCAATCAAGTTTCTAGTCATAATTCATAATTTGACAACCTAGTTAACCCGTTAAATCATGGCACCAGTTGACTTTTTATCAAATTCTTTCCGCATTTATTGAATAATCAAATTGACTAGTCATCATCTTCATCATCATTAATTTATTTATAGTAGACTAGCTAACTATCAAAGACTAAATTAAAACGGTCAAATGACGGCTAATAACTATACTTTTACAAACAGCCAGTTTTTTTAACAATGCTTCAACAAACTGTATAAAAGAAAGGAAAGAAAAATCCTGAAGCTGCGTTGTTAGGAAACTACTTGCAGGATATGTGTACACAGCCTATCAAAATTATTGCATAGCATAAAAGAGTAACAGTACATTATTAAGTTAGATGATGCCTAATACAAGGAAAATGTTTCTAATTACACACACAGCCTCATTTCATGAAATCTTATAATCTTAAATTTCACTCTGATACTCGAGATTCAAAATGGTAGCAAGTTTGATCCAAACCTTGATGATATTTGTGACATCAAGGATGACATAAACTATGTCCTGAAATAATCTAAAGATTCTGACTGAAAAAATGAAATTTGTAGAGAATATCTTTTGAAATCAACAATAAGCAAAGTATAATTCTCATATTCATTCCTTGAAATGATTAGACAATTTAGAAAAGTTATGTTTCTGTAAATAGCTGGCAATAGGTATGAAGTATCCCTGAAAATTTAACAGATCCATCTGCTATGATTATGAAAACATAACGTTTTAAGTTAACAGCACTAACTCAACCACTTCCCTATCGGGATCCATCTACATTAAGTCATTTATCAGGTAACGAGCTTAGTAGTTTTGTGTGTACTACTCTGAGTATCATTAGTGATGTCATTTCATCCGGTTGCAAGACTGTTGGGAACTTTAGGGGTTTTCTCAAGTTGTGTATTGAAAATATCTTTATAAATTCTATTGAGGTAAATTATGTAGGCTCTTTGTTGTCATTTGATTGACATAAATTTCGTTTTCTCATTCAAAATCAACAAACACCACACAAACCGACTCTCAAAATATTAGTTTTGCTCGGCACACCGCTGCTTGGCTAGCTATGAATAATCAATGCTCAACACTCAATAGGAGCAGGTGGGTCTCCAGTCTAGAGATAACACTATTTTTTATTGGAAATTTCATCCAGAGAACGAAGCTTGGGTTGTTGTTGTTGTTGCTGTTGTAATTTGTTCATAGTAGGTTGATGCTAGATACTATTGCTGAATAGGACCTTCTACCCATTTGCTAAAAACCTCACCATGATGACCCAAAATTACACAAGAACTTGATTCTGAAATGATTTTAGGGATCTCTACTTTTCGTTTAGTTGCGTGTCAAACAATCTAGTAAACAGTTTCTACACGACAGGCCTGCAAGTGGAAAACTCGTCCCATCACATGTGCAAAATTAAATAAAAGATAGTCAAGGAACAGAAGAAAAGTCCTGGTAGGCAAGACTGGCTCTTAAAAAATCCGTAACTAGCTGAATCACGTGACAACACATTGATAGTCATGCGACAATCAATATTCCACTTGAACTAGAATTAACACTTGCAGTGGAAGGATCGGTTACTTGCTGTCTACTGTAAACTATTTGGAATATATATTTTGCAAATACGTAAGGAAAAAGATTTGTGCCTTCTTTACAACAACAAACCTGCGTGTCAAAGGTTTATCATTGTGTAGACAGAACGCAGCAACAACGAAAATGATGACTCTTTGGTGTTTTATGCTATGGCTTTACTTTCTCGGTGGCGCAGAAACGTCGACAAAAGCTGCTGGCAAATTCTCATCAGTCGAGACGGATCTTATAGACTCCTTACTGAAAAACTACAATATTCTTGCGAGACCGGTTACATCAAATGTCGAACCGGTATTGATCGACTTCGACTTGAAACTTTCCAAGCTGGCCAAGTTGAATATGAAACAGCAGACCTTACTTGTCAACACCCGGATCACAATGCGATGGACTGATCCGAGACTGGTATGGAACAAAACAGAGCACAATGGCACTTTGATTTTGGCAATACCGAGCTCTCAATTCTGGACACCGGACATTCTTTTGCATAACACCGCAGATAAGGACAGTAAAGGCCAATCCGATGTTTACAAAGCCCGGGCTCGGGTATCACATATGGGTGTTGTTAACTGGATGTCCCATGTGACACTGGAAGCCTCTTGCACCATGATGATCAAGTATTTCCCATTTGATGAACAGAAATGCCACCTGACTTTCGGCTCTATCTCTTACACGACCAACCACTTGAAGCTGGTGTTCCGCAAGCAGCCCAAAGCCTTAGGACAGGTGAAGTCCAACTCATATTATTCCAACGGTAATTGGGTGATGAAGGAATTCAGCTCACATGTAGAAGAGAGGTTTTACGATTGTTGCTTGTTGCCTTTCTCTTTGGTACGGTATAGTATGGTTTGGAAGCGGTTAACCGGTTATTGGGTTCTGTACCTGATATTTCCGTGCGTTTGTTTATCGTGTATCTCGCTTTTCACGTTTTTTATACCGGCCGGAAGTGGCGAACGGTCCGGCTTTGGTATCACTACAGTATTAGCCATGAGTGTATATTTGTTGGTGATCTCGGATAAATTGCCAGAAAAGTCGGACCACACTCCGTTGATAGGAGTTCTGTATACGGTTGCGTTCGCTATTATGGTCGGTATTTTACTCTCCACGATTCTGATGATTCATTTGGTGGCGAAGAAGACAAAGCCACCAGCGTATCTGAAGAGACTGGTCAGGCGTAAAAAGTACGGACCTGGCTCACAAGACCTATCACTGGTTACTGTGGTGAAAAATGAGAATGCAGCAAATTCAGTTGAGTCGGAAGGGAAGGGAACTGCTGAAGATTCTATTGAAATGACACGTGCAAACAGAACGGAGATTCTCGGGCGATTTTCAGGCTTCGTTCAGGATACGGAGGAGAAATATCAAGAAGAATGGCAGATGATTGCGGAGGAGCTCGATAAGAAATTATTCTGGATTTTCACGTTTCTTAACATCATCGTTCCAACTATAGTTGTTACTCTGTATTATGTTTAAAACTGCAATAAGCCGGAATATGCCCTTAATAGAATTAGCTAATTATAGCAATATTTCCAATTATTAATAGTGCAATACCTTTGCATGTTAGGCAAGTAGGATTTTATGATGGCAATATAGATATTGATAGTGCAATATATTTATGTAAGAAGCAAGCAGGACGTTGTTATAGTAATATCCGTTAATATTGATGGTGCAACATTCGCAGATATTAAGCATGTTGAGGAATAATAAGCATGACCTAATGATAGCAATACTCGTAAATATTGATGATGCAATGTATTTAGATATGAAACCTAATGGTAGCAATCAATTAGAACCTAATGATAGCGATATTTGTGAATATTGATAGTATGATATCTGCAGATATTAGGCAAGTATGACCTAGTGATAGCAATATTTGTAAATATTAATGGTGTAATATTTATGGATATTAGGCAATTATAGCTTAATGATAGCAATTAATTAGGGCTTAATGAAAGGAATATTTGTGAATATTAATATTACAATATCCTCATATATCAGGCAAACAGGACAATGATTGCAATATTTATAGATATTGATAGTACAATATCTTCAGTTATCAGGCAAGCAGGACCTAATTATAGCAATATTTTTAGATATTGATAGCACTATAATTTTAGAGATTGGTCAAGTAGGACCTTGTGATTGCAAGATCTTTAGATATTTACGGTGCAATACCTGCAGATATCAGGTAATTATAATCTAATAATAGCAATGAATTAGAACCCAGTTATAGCAATTTTTGTAAATATTGATAATACAATATCTTTAGATATCAGTTAAGCAAGACCAAATGAAAGCAATATCTGTAAAAATATTGATGTTGAAGACCATGCCTTATGAATTAATGTTAATATTACATGGCTCTGAAGAAGGATTTAATCCGAAACACGAGTTAAGGCCTCACCGTGGATAAACCTGGATTTGTGAACACATCAAGATTACTGTGCTAACTTATTGTTCTGGTTTAGGACAGTGGTATGTGTCTGCAAAAACCCGGGTAGGAGATCTGGTGGAGGCATATGTCAATTGCAGTAGCCTGCTCTGGTATAATTTAATTACCCGTGTTAGACCATGCCTTTTGAATTGATGTTGTAATATATGTAGATTTTAGGTACAGTAGAATCCCGATAACTCGAACAAGCAAGGGACGAACAAAATAGTTCGACTTATCGAATGTTCGAGTTATCGAGGCTCTTCATAACATTAATAAGGCTAAGGGGAATGCCAAATCTGTTCGAGTTAGCGAGAGTTCGAGTTATCGCATGTTCGAGTTATCGGGATTCTACTGTAGTTATAACCTAATGGTAGCAATCAATTAGAACCTAATGATAGCAATATTTATGAATATTGGTGATGCAATATAGGTAGATATTAGACAAATTATCGCCTAATGACAACAATCAATTAGATCCTAATGACGGCCATATTTGTGAATAGCGATTGTACAATATCTTTAGATCTTAGGCAATGACGACCGTTCGATAGTAATATCTACAAAATATTGATGGTGCAATATATGTAGATATTAGGAAACTATACCCTAACGACAGCGACGAATTAGAACCTAATGATAGCATTATTCGAGATTATTGATAATGCAGTATCCTCAGATATTAGGCAAGCAGGGCCTTTTTATAGCAATATTTGTAGATAGCGATTATACAATATCTTCATATGTTAGGCCAGCATGACCTCATGATTATAATATCTGTAAATACTGATGGTGCAATATTTTTAGGCAATTATAACCTAAGGACAGCAATGAATTAGAACCTAATAATAGCAATATTCGTAAATATTGATTGTACAATACTTTCAGATATTAGACAAGTAGGACCTTGAGGTGCAATATTTGCAGATATCAGGCGATTTTAACCTAATGACAGCAATGATTTTGAACCTAATGATGACAATATTTGTAGAAATTGATAGTACAATGTCTTTAGATATGAGGCAAGCAGGGACTAAGTATAAAAATATTTTCAGATATTGATATCACAATTACTTTAGATATTAGAGAAGTTGGACCTTGTGACTGCAAAATCTGTAAATATTTATGCTGCAATATATGTAGATAGTTGGCAATTGTAACCTTAGGACAGCAAAAAATTAGAACCTAGTTATAGCAATATTTGTTAATATCGATTGTAGAATATCTCCAGAAAATAGGCAAACAAGACCTAATGATAGCAATATATATGAATAACGAGTGCCCAATATCTTCAGATGGCCATGGGATAGAGAAATTGTCTGATTTTTTCCGGCTTTCAGCCCTCTTTAGAATGCTGGAAATTTGTCATACATGAAGGATAGAAATCTAGGCCTCATGAGTGGACTGGTGCCCGTAAGCGATATTAATCAAGATAAGGGGAATGAATTCAATTGCAGGTTCTTAGATATAGTTTATTTGATATACAGGTTTCAATGCATTGTATAGCTTCTTATTGCCAGCTAACAAACACCACATAGCCATATTTACAAAATATTGGCTTTGCTCTCCAGGCTTTTGCATGTTTAACCATCAATAATCAATGCATGATACTCAATGCGAGCAGGTGTATCTCTAGTCTCTGGAGACGACACTCTTTTTTTATTAGACAAGCTCAATGAATTTTGAATCTGATTGCTAATGATCTCAATGTTTTATTTTAAAGAAAGCTAAACACAAGAGTCAAAAGTGTGTATAGATCTAAGATAAGAAACGTCTTGAAAATCATTACGGGTGATAATTATGCTTGGGAAGAAGCAGGATTGAGAAAACCAATTGAGATGATTTGTGAGGATTTAAACCACACTCTCTCTGTGACAGGTCACTCAGTCAGTTGGTCAAGCAATGACGTGTCAAGTTGCTGGCCGAAGGTTCAAATCCAACTCGTGTCGTTTTCATTCTCACAAATTACCTCGATTGAATTCAGACCTGATAACGTTTGTTATTTGGAGTTTCCTTTTTAGAATCAGGGTAAATGTTTCTTTACATATAGGTTACATATATTTTTTCAAGAAGCAACAATTTTTTAGTTGTTGAATTGTGTCTAGTTATTCCAACTTATGTTATTTGTCATAAAAAGTACCTTAATGTAATTCATTTAACTGAGACGAGTTGCTTTAGATTTATAATGAAAGTGCACTTATAGGTAGTCTTAAGAACACAATGTGGATAAAAGAGGCTATTGTAGAATTATTACTTGGCATACCCGAAAAAAAGAACCTTTCAGGGCAAAATTGTTTCTGATCTAAGGAACGCTTTAAAAAGAATTTCAGGCTGGTTGCTTACACAAGGGGGTTTCCTTCTGTAGTATTCGTCCCTGCTTGTTATTTTGTATTTTGTAATTGTATCCCCCTCATACTTATTTTTTGTTGATTATTGTTTTCATAGTTACAAGATGTCCCAGGCTTGATAAGCATTGCTTTGCTTGAGTTATATTTATGGCTATTGACATTGACAAAAAATTGATAGGCAAATACACCTTGTCTCTTCGTTGGGTAGTGGTTAGGGCAAAGGTTTCACTGAATAGGTAGACTAATCTAGCAGTACGACCCTGATCCTTTCTCTCTTTGTCACCACATTTCGTTCGTGATTCCTTTTGCCTGTTATTGCAGAGGGATGTCAATTCCATTTTAAACCAGGCCTCTCCTTGGTTGGCTAGTACGTTGAACAGAAACTGATCAACTCCGAATATCATCACTTGTATATTCGTGATACTCTATGATCGAATATCAAGTGAATTGAATTGAATTAAGAACTGTAAAAAATCAATACCATTGCTTGGTTCTTATAAAAAAGGGTGTATCTCAGCTGCCCGATTATAACTGGTGGAATCACGTGACGATAGAGTATAGTTATGCAATAAGGCACTGTTCTACTTAAAGTTTAATCATACGCTAACCAAAGATATGTCCACAATACTCTCACTTTGCAAGTGTATCAACAGTAAAAGTATCAGTCGTTCTCAACAACAAATATATTACGCCTGTGATTTGTGACAAGACAGGTTTACCATCGTATACAACAACTACAGAAATATTTGTTCTTTATTAACGACGACAAACCTGTGTGTCAAAGGTTTATCATTGAAAAGACATCAGAACGCAACAACAACAGATATGTCAACTCTCTGCTGCTGTATGCTATGGCTATACCTTCTCAGTGGTGCAGAAACGTCAACAACATCTGCTGGGAATTTCTCAACTGTTGAGGTGGACCTTATGGATTCCTTATTAAAAAACTACAATGTTCTTGCCAGACCGGTTACCTCAAGTATCTACCCGGTATTGGTCGACTTCGACTTGAAAATTTCTAAGCTTGCCAAGTTGGATATGAAACAGCAGACCTTACTTGCCAACACCCGGATCACAATGCGATGGACTGACCCGAGACTGGTATGGAACAAAACAGAGCACAATGGCACTTTGATGATAGCTGTACCGAGTTCTGAGATCTGGACACCGGACATTCTCTTGCATAACACCGCAGGAAAGGACAGTAAAGGCCAATCCGATGTTTACAAGGCCCGGGCTCGGGTATCACATATGGGTGTTGTTAACTGGATGTCCCCGGTGACACTGGAAGCCTCTTGCTCAATGATGATCAAGTATTTCCCGTTTGATGAACAGGCATGCCAACTGACTTTCGGCTCCATCTCTTACACGACAAACCACTTGAAGCTGGTTTTCCGCAAGCAACCCAAAGACTCCGATGAAGTGATGTCGGCCTCTTATTATTCTAACGGTAATTGGGAGATGGTCAGATTTGACTCGAATGTGAAGGATGTAGCTTACGAGTGTTGCCTGGTGCCTTTCTCGATGGTAGAGTATACTCTGGTTTTGAAGCGGTTAACCGGTTATTGGGTTCTGTACCTGATATTTCCGTGCGTTTGTTTATCGTGTATCTCGCTTTTCACGTTTTTTATACCGGCCGGAAGTGGCGAAAGGTCCGGCTTTGGTATCACTACAGTATTAGCTATGAGTGTATATTTGTTGGTGATCTCGGATAAATTGCCAGAAAAGTCGGACAACACTCCGTTGATAGGAGTTTTGTATACGGTGGCGTTCGCTATTATGGTCGGTATTTTACTCTCCACGATTCTGATGATTCATTTGGTGGCGAAGAAGACAAAGCCACCAGCGTATCTGAAGAGACTGGTCAGGCGTAAAAAGTACGGACCTGGTCAACAAGACCTCACTGTGGTGAAGAATCACAATGCGGCAACCTCAGATGAGCCAGGAGGGAAGGGAACTGCTGAAGATTCTATTGAAATGACACGTGCAAACAGAACGGAGATTCTCGGGCGATTTTCAGGCGTCGTTCAGGATACGGAGGAGCAACATCAAGAAGAATGGCAGATGATTGCGGAGGAGCTCGATAAGAAGCTTTTCTGGATTTTTGCGTTTCTTAACATAATCGGTCCAACTATAGTTTGTAGTTTGTATTATGGTTGAATACTGAAATTATTCGATTAAAGCCTTCCCCTTGAATAAGCCTCCTTCTGGAATAAGTGTATCCTTCTTAGTATGTACCTATTTTTTATAAGGAACACGTTACAAATTCTGTGTATCGTTTTCCCGTTAGAATGCTTTATACATAGAGTGGAGCTATAAACACTAACAAGAATGAGACTCAAAAGACAAAACTCTCCATCTCGACAAGCCTGTTTCGTGATCACCCATTCTGGAGATGTACAGAGAGTAAGAAACTCGTTATAAAAACCCAGACTCTCGAATGGCTAAAGATTCAAGAAACTCCACTACTAAGAAAACTGTTTGATAAGAAACTTCTAAATTGTTGGTTACATATAAGAGCTGTTGTTTCTGTAACTTGACTAGTTTGGGGTTTTGAATGTGTTTCACTTGTGTCCTATTGGTGAAGTGAGAGTGATCTTGCTCAAACTCGTGGATTGTACAAAGATTATAATGAGCATCATTTAGATAATCTAAACTCGTGTGTAAATTTAAGAAACTCCCAGGAAACTTTCAACACTCAAATTTGAAAAATTTAGAAAGCTTTCAGTACTTATCAGACTTTAGTTTGTTCTGAAAAATATTTGTCTGACTTTTGATAGGGCCTAATCGAATTATTACGGTGCCTCAATTGCTTTGCATTTTGCGTGATTTTCACGACCTTCGTTTCGGCACCTGAAATATTTGTAAATTCTTACCGTTTTACTTTTCATGCACTGAATTTTTGTCGATTTATGATTTCATTCCAAAAAGGTAGATGCAATTAAAACAAAAATTTGTAGATTAATTAATGAGATATGAAGGAAAAATACAATACATCTTCTACTGTTTTTCGATCTCGATACTCAAAAGATCAGAGAATGTTATAGAAATTAAACGAAAAACCTACAATTTACACCAATACGCTAAGTTTCATGCTGACTCCCATGAACAATCTTCAATTGGCCACAACTATACATATTTTATACATCTAGACTTAAATCATTTCTTTACCCATGTAAAGTTTACACTACATAATACAAACTGTGATCTAATGTATTGAGATGTTTTTCGGTAAATCGAATTACGGGTTTCAATGTTTCATCTTCACAAATTTCATCTGAACATATTCCATCTATACATTTAACTTTACTTACACTAAAAATAAACGTGATCACAGAGCAATTACAATGTATTATCTGCACTCAACGAAAATATATTTTATTCGTGAATCTGGGTTCCATGCTTGCACAATCACTAGACAGACTATGATCATCAGAAGTATCATCAGTGTCTTTTCACTGAGTGCAAAATAATTCTGCATTATATTTGTAATAGTAATTGATCGGTATAGAACATAAGGAGGGCAAGAGGAATTCGGGAACATGGCGAAACATGATAAATACCATAGTGGTAGTACGTCAGAAAGAGAACGAAAATGTAGATGTTTGACTTATTTAACCCCCCTGTATTTATATATCTAAATCCCATTAAATAGCTATCACAAACTGTGCAACTGCTGGAAAAGTGCAAACCTTGCAACGCTATACAGGAGACGACTCCTCGGACGTGTCTAGCGCCTAGACTTACTACATGACTCTCAGTTTTCTGCATTGAATTGAATTGTTGTGATAGCTTCAAACTGAATTCATTCATGTTATCCGGGATTCCCTATTTCGAAAAAAACATTGATGTCGGTCAAAGTTCACATTACTAAATTGCTGTTCAGGATTTTATTTGATAATATGTGGCCTAATGCTCGGTTAGGGTTAGTGAGATAGTGTTCAGCAAGGGTTCGACAAGGGCTTTGTATGGGGGGGGGGGGGGGTTAGTGAGGATTCAGAAAGGCTTTAGTGAGGTTCTGTAAAGGTTCAGTTGAGCCGATGTTAGTCCAGATATAAATGTTTGAGTCATATTTGGGTTTGACCGTCTTCAATGTATGTCAGAATAGACAGTCCCGTGTCACCCCCATCTTAACTTGATTACGAGACGTAACTTGAAATAGAGGCGCTTGAAATTCCGGAGATTTTAGTATCAGTCAAGAAACGTCGAGCGAACTCAAGGAATTACGTAGTACAATCCCCGCCAAGAGTCTTGGAACACTTCCTTGATTTTTGCAGTTTTCTTCATTTTTCCCCCTTCCCTCCCCCTTTAGAATGTTGTTCATGATAACAAAACTTAACCCAATAACATTCAGCATGTAGTCTCATAAAGTTCCTTTTGTAAACTACGTTGTTTTGAAGGGGAGGGGGGTTGAATTGGAAATAAAAGGCTAGGAAAACTATAAAAGAAGTTATTTGTCAAGGAAAAAGGGTGTTCCAACTACTTTTGGCGGGGATTGTAGGTCTATCTACGGCCTCGTATTCACGCGTAGTACACGGTTATTACAATCGACGGTGCAATTACAGTCAGAGCTGTGAAAAGCCAGAACAATTTCTTATCGAGCTGATGAGCTATGTCCTGCCACTGTTCCTGATACTCCTCCCCATCTTCGGTGTTCTGAATCACCCACGACAACTGCCTGGGTCCTTCTTTTCTGTTGACGCATGCGATTTCGTCACTCTCTTTTTGCTGCCCTTCGAAACGCTCATTGTCGGCGCCGTTTCGATGCTTCGGCACCCTAACCGGAGTCTGTGTGATGCTCGCATTCTTCTTCGGCTTAACCAGTCGCTTGAGAAACGCGGGTGGCTTGTTTTTCTTGAACACCAAATGTATCATCAGGATCGTTGTCAGTAAAATACCGACCAACAGCGTGAACAGAACTGTGTACAGAACACCAATTAACGGGCTCTGGTCCGATTTTTCCGGCAGTTTGTCCGAGATCACCAGCAAATATACACTCATTGCCAATACTGTAGTAATACCGAAGCCGGATCTTTCGCCACTTCCAGCCGGTATGAAAAACGTGAATAAGGCGATGAAGGACAGGCATACGCAAGGGAATATCAGGTACAGCACCCAGTAACCGGTCAGCCGTTTCCAGACAAGAACGTATATGACCATGGAGAAGGGATAGCTGCAGCCCTCGTAATAGACGTCTTCAACATGTGACGTCAGCTCCTGCATTTCCCAGTCCCCGCTGGAATAGTGGAATTTGTTTTGCATTTCACTGACCTTTTTCGGTTGTTTGTGAAATTTCAACCGGACGTCTTTTTTTATGTACGAAATCGAACCGAAGTTTAGTTGGCATTCCTGCTCGTCGAAAGGAAACCACCGGATGTTCAGAGTGCACGACGCTTGTATAGTGACCAACGACATCCAATGTACCACACCGTCTGGTGTCACACGAACCCGGGACTTGTATACATCGGTCTTCCCCTTACTGTCCTGCACTGCGGTGTTATGTAAAAGAATATCCGGTGTCCACACATGGGAACTCGGTATGGTGAGGAACTCGGTTCCGTTATGCGCAATTTCGTTCCATACCAAACTCGGATCCTTCCACCGCATCGAGACCCGGGTGTTGGCGATCAAGATCTGCTCTTTGATGTCGAGCTTGACGAGCTTGCCGAGTTTCAAATCGAAATCCACCACCACCGCTTTGGCGTTAGAGGTCGTGGGTCGTGTATATACGTTGTAGTTGGTCAGTAGAGTTGTCATGAGGTCTCGCTCATAGGGGGAGAGTTTCTCGCGGGCGTTGGAAGCAGCAGTGGCCGTCCGCGTCGTTGCTGCATCGGACGTTCTTCCGAAGAAGCCGAGGCATACCACACAACACAATAGAAATATCATTTCTTCTCTTGCTTCGATTTAGTGCGTCTATCAGTGAAGTGTTTATACACTGATATCTAATCACTGCAACATTGACTTATTTGATTCGTAGAGTTTTCCTAACGCAGAAGAATTGAACTGTCCTCTGTGTGATCATTCGTCTTCTGTGATGTAGCCTTCGCATGTTTTTGTTTTTGTTGTTAAGAAAGGTATTATATTGTCTTTTCATTATTCACCAGTTACATCTAGCCAATAAGGAAAGCTCTCAGATTTGATGGCATTGTGAATAAGCCGGAACATCAGAACTGGGGACCCTTTGAACATCCATAGCATTGACTCGCTTATACTTGTCTCAGGTTGCGTTAAGCAGAACCCATTATGGTTGCCACACTACGCTTTTCTTAAAAGAAACTGGTTCATAAAGTAATTAATTGAAAGGAGAGAAATCTAAGCTCTTTTGCCACAAGGAAAAATCTTTAAGAACTTTAAATAGAATCCCTCCCTTTATTCTAGAATCCGCAGATTTCTCTCTAGAGTTCTCTTTCATGATTTTTTAAAGAGGTAATATTATTGCTGCATTTGAAAGAGTAGCCAACCCCCGTTTTTCACGAGACTCCATATAGGATTGCTAGGACTGAAAAATATGACTGAAAAAGGACTGGGCATGCGTGGACTCACCATATTACTTCTGGCCATAAAGGAAGCAATTAGGTCTCTGTTACAAACAAAGAGTTTTCAAGTTGGTTTCCCCAAAAAGACTGTACGTTGATTCATTTCGTTGAAAGTTCTATTCATTGAAGCTGACTGTTGCAAAATGATAAATTTCTTTAAAAGTCTCTTGCATTGTGAAAGGCTTCTTCGAAAAATTAACAGCTGTATCAGCAGTTTCGTCTGGGATTGTAAATAAACTCAATTCTCTGAGATTTTAGTTTTGGTTCATTGCTTCAATTTCTATAACACTCTGTTTTTGCCCGAGGCGATGTGAGTTTCACTCCTGACTGTTTCGTTCTCGTTGTTTAATTATGAGCTGGTACTAGTTGTTTTTTTGTTGTATCCAGTAGAACTTGGCCTATCTGACGATGTGTTGCAAATTCTGTCTGAGTTGCAAACATTTTCAGTCACTTTAAACCCAGGGGCGAAACTAGTCGGATCCTCTGCTATTTCATTTTAGAGGTTGAATAATATTTTCTAGACGAAATAGTAAAAAAATCAAAAATGATTTCCTTCCTAAAATATGCCTGATGCCTTAATCCGCCCAGTGATATTGAATCAGGTTGCCCTGCAAAATTTCTTATTGGGGAAATGTCACTCTACCAAACCCCCTTGGGTCTCGCCCCTGTAATTAAACTAGATGTCTTTCCTATTGGGTGAGGAGGGGGGATAAGAAAGGATAAGAAATGTTTAGAGATTCATATCTTTTGTGTTTGTCAGCAAACTACCAGGCCCAATGTATCTGAATGATTTCAAAAATTCCCCATGGCTGCCTCTTCCAGACAACTGGTACACTTAATCAAAGATTTTATTTCAGGGTATATCATATGTAGAAATGGAATAAGAAATCTTTCGCTTTCGCAATGTATTTCAGTTTTCGTCAAAGCAGTTGTCCTTAAACTTTCATGAAAGTTCTCTGAAATACTGGAACTCTAGGGCAGAAGTTCTTAGAAGAAGTGGCTCTCATAAGCGGGTCCTTACTGTAGTGTAAAGAGGGCTTAAAAACCTTGCATTTTACTTAGATGTTTTCCTTTGCTTTTCAAAATCAGTCCTTCCAACTGATATTAACTTTTGATTTATCATGGCTGGACAAACAGAAAACAATTTATGTTGTTATTACTTACTCTTCTACCTGCAGCTCTTCAAAAATCCTTTGACGTCTAGAATTAATATTAATAAAGTTGTTTATACATTTTTTGTAAGAAGTTACCGCTTATTAATTATTACGCGTTCTACGTTAAGTAATATTTAATGCCATTTTCTAGAATCGGAATAACACAAATTCTTTGATGCACTTTAGAGAAACATTTCCCATGAACTTTGTAACCCTGTATTGCCTAGTTATGCTTTTTCCGTTAATAATTGAACTTACGGGGATCAAGCAATTTTTCTCTTGAAATATCCCACTTGGCTTCTTTCATGAATTTGTAACCCAAAAAACTACGATCTATTGATTCACAGTTGTTGCATTTCACAAAAAAGCAATGTTATTAGCTTCGTTCGTAAGACGTATTATATTACGATTAGTAACTTATATAAAGTATATATGTACTATGATTAATAACTTGTGCATTTATTTCTAGATTGGTTTTACAACTGACCCCCGACTCTCAAGATCCTCACCCTACTGCACTGACGTAGCCAAGGTAATTATTTTTCTCTTTTATATCAACACACAGCTCCTTGCTCCATGGAAAGAGTTTCAAGCCTCAGTCAAACAATAAGCCTGACAAATATTTTCCTTCCCATGTTCAATGTTTGGACCGGATAGGCAACAACGTTTGTTGAATAATTTTTTGAGACTTGCCAAACGAACAAACAAGGCTGGACGGATGTTTAGTGTTTATCGCTTTTTCCTTCCCATGTTTGATGGATGGGCCCCATTAGCAACAATATTTGTCAAGAAATGTTTTGAGACTGGCCAAACGATATGAAATTGTCTGATGAATATTTGGTTGTTGCTTTCCTTTCTTTGTTTGATGGACCTCAATTTTTGTCAAACGTGTTTTGGCACTGTTCAAACGATCAAACATTCTGACAAATACTTGTGTTGTTGTTTTCCCCTCGATATTCGAGTGTGTGGTTTTGGTTACATTAGCAGCATTAATGTTTGTCAAGTAATGTTTTCAGACTGGCCAAACGATATAAAATTGCCTGATGAATATTTAGAATATTCTTTTCTTTTAGGGGTTCATGGTTGGGCTACATTTGTCACATTGTTTGTCTACCATATTTTTAATCCATGTCTGATAGATGTTCAGTTTTCATTTCATTTCTGTGCTCGATAGTTTTGCTATGTCCAGCACGAAAACAATATTATGGTCAATAAAGTTTCCATACGGCATGTGCAAACGAAATAGCAAAAGCAGCAACAAGAACTATACGTGAAAAAAAGTCAATCTTATGTTGTTAATGCTAGTATTTATGATTTCATAAATCAAAATGTACTTTTGCTATTTTCTGCACCTTATTTTGAAGGTTGTGCAAGCACCCATCTTCCATGTCAATGCTGATGATCCGGAGGCAGTGATGCACGTCTGCAAGGTCGCTGCCGAATATCGCAATGAGTTCGGAAAAGATGTCGTTATTGACTTGGTAAGAAATGGTTAATCCAGATTTTATATGATTCCGCTTGTCTATTCTGGATGAAAACAATGCTCTATGCCTTACACAGAGAGAATACAATCGTCTGATGATTGCATGAATGCGTGAAATTTAGATATACAACAGAGATATGTGTCCCCTCTCAAATTCTACATCTGTGTAATCTAGAATTTATCAATATGGGGTCTGAAATGTGAACCCTTTAGAGATACTAACATTCCATATGCGTCAAAATTGCAAAATCTTTTTACCAGCTACATGAAATTTTTTTTTAAGTTAATTACAAAAATTTCAGTTGATGTTTTTGGTTAAGTTTATTTTTAAGATGTTCTGCGGTTCAATTACTTCCATGACCGCCTGACATTCGTCTGATGATTCTTGCATTTGGTCAAACTTGATGGCTATTAACTAGATGGTTCGACAAGAAAGCTAGATTCGAATCAGGGCAAATAAATATCCATAACAACCCATTTTGCACAGAAAAAGAGAAGTTTGAAAAAGTACCAAACATAATTTACAAGACATTTTTTTCATTTCATCACCAGTTTTATCACTTGGTCTAGCCCTTTTAAAATAAATGCTTTGGCCTTTACATATACTTCAGATTTTACATTTCTAAACTTGGTTAGGCTAGAAGTAGGCTGAAAAAACAGACTTGCGCAAGAGAGCTCTCTCAATTCCTTGTATCAATTAGATATCATACTGAATCCCAGAAATCTAGTCAAAAAATATCAAAAGCACCGAACGCAATTTGTCACCTCTGATTTTAGAAATTGAGGGCAACCTCTTCTGGGGCTCCTCAGTGTTCCCCCCTTTTTGATCCAACATTTGATCATTACTGAACTTGAGGATGGTGAAGAAAATCGTAAACAAAGCAAAACATAGGGAACATAATAACTACTAAAGTTCCGAGTCAGATACTTATCAGAGTAGTGCATCAGAAAGAGAATGAAAATGAAACCTAACGAATTATTTTGACTAGGGGGCACATTAAACTTAGCTAATTAGGGCAAAGATGGATGATTGGTATCATGCAGAAAGAAACTAACAATTATCACCACCGACTATCCAGCAAGGCGCAGACAGGATTGCCGGAAGATTCCTTTTGGGAAAACAAAATCCTCCGACCTATGCATAAATATATCTCATTGCTTGATGATGGGACACGGATCTCTCCCGAAAGGCTGCCCTACTGAATATCAAAGACTTGTTATGATAAGTGGTGACTATCATGTCAAATATTTTATCAAGCTACTCAACTTTTGTTTGGCTCGGCTGAGAGTTTATAAATCTATCACAGACTATTTTATTTCTCTTTGTTGTTTGGATAAAGCGAAAACGTGTTATTTTGGCTACACGCTTTTCACAAAAGAATACTTAATTTCAGCCTCTATGTTCTTAATTTTTTCCTGTTAGATTTAGTGCGCAATAAATTAGAATATGTGATAAAACATTCACCTTACAATCGCTAATTACAATACATTTGCGTTACCCATGCTCCATTGGCATTATTTCACCGATGCCATATTCGTTTACCATTACAGTGGCTAGCAGAACAGATTATCCAATAAAGGGTAGCTCAGGAAAAAGTAAACCTAAGCAAAATAATATATTCAACAAATTTCCAAAGCAGCAATTTTTTGAAACTTAAACTCATACTGTATCTCAATATGGTGGCCATATGCCCGATTTAACAGAGTCGATCCCCGAATTTGGCATCAGTGGAAGAAAAGTTTTCAAATATGGTGCTGGTAGGGGTTATTATCATTGAGTGACTTCGTTTTGAAACGTAAAAATTCGAAAACACACTATATGGGAATGTTAAGCTTCATAGTAATGCAATAAAGCCCGACAAATTTAGTAAGCTAATTTTATATTGCTTCAGAGGGGGCTACTTTATTCCAGTCAGCCCTATAGAATTGTAGTCATAAATGCTTTCATCAAAGAAGAACAAGTAAAAAAGAGCAATACGTGAAAAGCACTCTAATGGGAAAATACAACAAGGTTTTTTTAGAAATGACTTTTTCAAAAGATCGTCAGCTTTACAAGACTCTTGATATATTCTTAAATCACCAGAATCCATATCTTCATTAGTGTTTGGTCATTAGTATTTGTTGAACAGCAGATTTTGTTGCCTTTTTTATCATATTGCTTTCGAACCCGTCGAGTCTAGTGTAAGACTTTTGGTTTAATGAAACATTTGTAGCCTAGGCCTTACTAAGAGAAGACACACAGTCAACGAGAAATTCTAAACAAGACAAATTAATTGACTCAAGGCCTCTTGTCTGTTAGACTTACACTTTCATAACTCATCAAAAACGACGTGGTTGCTATATATGCAAAGAGCCTGGAAACCACAGGGAAACAAATACGAACAGGGGGTAATGTAAGAAATCATTGTTACTCTAGGTTTACAAACCAGGAATTGATATTGATTCAAATTTACTTTCTAAATATATATTTGATATTTTTGTCAACAGGTTTGTTACAGACGTAATGGCCATAATGAAGGAGATGACCCCATGTTTACTCAACCACTCATGTACAAACGCATCAAGGAGCAAGTGCCAGTCATGCATTCATATGCCAAGAAACTGATCGATGGTGGAATCGTCACCATGGATGAATTCAAGGTAACAATGCTGCAGTTGTTATACCTATTGTCATTGTTTTTATCTTATCATTATCAATGTGTTGTTGTTGTTATTACTTTCAGTTATACATTAATTAAGCATTATTCAGTTATGCTTCGAAACTTATCAATTATATAATTGTCACCATGTACGAATTCATACCTTTACACTATCATCCGAAAATGTTTTGTTGACATGTTAGTAAACGAGTAAAGATTATGAATTGACCAAAATAAACTCTCCCATTATTCATAGGATACTCAAAAGGGTTATGAGAAGATCTTAGAAGATGCATTTGCTGATGCTAAAGAAAGGAAAGAGGTTCGACTGAGAGATTGGTTGGACTCTCCATGGAAAAGTAAGATTGGTTTTTAGCAAGTTAATATTGAATGCCCTACTAAAGGCTACAAGCCTTGTTTCAGAAGAGATGCGGTAATATGCACTACATCCACCACATGAAAATAAAGTAGTATACGAGGTTCTAGTTTTATGCTTTCATTTGCGCAGCAGAAGTTTATATTTGAAAACGACTGCTCAAGCCTGGTACACTTATAACTTCAGCCTGCCAGGGATCTGCCGGCGTCACTACTGCGCAGAAAAGTTGAACTGCCGGCGTCACTACTGCGCAGAAATTTGAACTTCCGGCGACTCATCAGTGACATGTTGCGCCTGCGCCGGCAAACGTATCCTAGCCTGCATTTCAAAATTTTCTCTGCGAGTTTTGTTTTTGAATTTTGGAGGGGAAAATTTTACCCTTTGATTAGCCTAATGGCCTAAATTGGTTTCATGATCATAGGAAGTACAAATGTTGTGCTTGTTCGTCGCCGGCATTGCGCCGTTTCATGCTCTCATAAAATTTTCAATTGCTCCATTGCTTCAGCAGAGTGGAAACGCTGAACTCAGCTCAACTTTTCTGATATGGCCCCGGCAGTCAGTGAGAGTATTCTCGTTAGAAATCAGACTGCTGCAGCAACGTCAGCGATTGGTCGACGGCAGGTCGCCGGGAGTTTAAAGTCATATGTGAACCAGGCTTCATTAGACAGCTTACAAATTTTGTGGAAAAAATGGTCAGGGGGTAGGGACAATTATTGAATGATTTTTCTCTACAAAGGGACAATCCCTCCCTCTGGATTCAACTCTGAAGTAAACCAGTCAAGGAAGGGCCTAAGCAATAGAGGAGCTAAAATGCTGTGATCAAACACTCATTCCACTGAAAATGATTCTTGGCGATGAAATGAGATTTTTGAAATAAATATTCTTTTTCAAATAGTACTTCAAAAATATGCTTCAATACAGCCTAATGCGGTCTGTGCAGCCCTTACTGTAATTACCTTCTATTTCCTAAGCTATTTTTATCTGATGTAGATTTCTTCAGAAAAGACAACACAGTAGCACCCAGACCTCTTATGCCTACCGGGATTGATATGGAGACACTGCAGCACATTGGTGAAGTGTTCAGTACTCCGCCAGAAAATCTCTCACTTCATTCAGGTAAGCTTGGATCTGATATTTTGCATTATTTTCTGATCCTGCCTTTTCATTCATACTTCAAGGATAATTCCTGGGTTTATCTTATGCCAAAAAGCATGCTTTCCGACTGTATAACACTAATTGTGAGTTTGCTTTGGGATACATTCCAACTGTAAAATAACATGATTTGATTTTTGCGCTGGTGCTGGCTTACATTTCTTTACCTTATCTTGGAAATAGCTTTACAGGGAGGCTAGCCTTGGTTTAGGTCTGTCCAACAATCTCTCAAAGCACTCGGCACAATGCAGCCTTGTTCATATCAAAGGTAAATTGACGTCAGAACGCGTAACTTTGATGTAACCACCCATATCTTTCTTACTGAGATTGAAATACCCCATTTCGCATAGAAAAGAGAGAAATAAGTTTGAAAATTACTTTCTTTTAGACATAATGCTTCAAAAATTTGATAGAATATACTTACAGGAATTTTCAAATTAAACATTTTATCAACATTTGATTTTGAAATTCTTGTATTTAATAGATTATTTCCTTATTTTCAAGGTTTGATAAGAAGAATCCTTAAGGGACGTATGGATATGCTGAAGGATGGGAAAGCTGACTGGGCGATGGGAGAAGCATTCGCATTCGGCTCTCTGTTGAAGGAAGGCATACACGTCCGGTTGAGTGGTCAGGATGTGGAGAGAGGCACATTCAGGTTTGAACATTATCTTTAATAACCTTCACCATATTTGGTCTTCTATCCTCAGCAAATATCTTAAAAGACTCTAAGTCAAGATCAATGCTTACTTTGCTAAAATTCTTTATTTTCTCCATTGAATTTCGTATTTTGAGGACAAATTTGATGAAATCAAAATTTTTTGGACATGAATTGTCGTCCATCTTAAGATTCCTCCCAAAACTTGTTTGCATTATTGCGATTCTAAAAATACACTATGCAAGGTTTTTCCAATGCGTAGACTCTGGGTTGTGACTGAAAAGCATAAATGTTTACTAAGAGTCTTTGAGTAAAATCTTCAAGGCGACCATTGAGCGATTTTCGCTTTGTGGCTCAGAGATATGGACACTCTCTAGAAAATCGTAGAGGAGATTTCAAATGACTTACACCATTGGCTTCTAATGATAGCTCAAAGCATCCTCCGAAAGCACACCATCTATTTCTCAAGTCTATGGCATTCTTCGTCGGGTTTCTACCCTTGTCAGGTTCAGGAGAAATTTGAATTACATATGGAATAATTTCTGAATTATTCTTCAGCCATCGTCATCACGTGCTTTCAGATCAGAACCAAGACAGAGTGAAGGTGACGCCTTTGAATAGCCTATACCCAAACCAGGCACCATATCACGTATGTAACAGCTCGCTTTCAGAGTATGCTGTTCTTGGTAAGTGAGAATTTCTTTCCTATCCTATCCTATAGTAAGTCCGGCATATAAGAAATGGAAATTATAAAATCAGGTTGCCAAGAAGTGGTGGTGCAGAGAGGGTATTATGTTAATTGCTGATTATGATTTTCTGAAAATTAGATTTTCACATCACTAAAAAATACATAAAATGTTTTCCATCCAATAATCATCTAGATATTGATCAACTATTTATGAAGCATCTACACCGCCCCTGTTGCCCAGTCTCTTATTCAAAACATTTGTTTTAGATCCAAGTTGTATTGTAACCTGCAGGAACTGAAGGGAATGTCATGATTTTCAATAATCAAGGTGGCTGCTGTTAGCAAATTCATGACAGTGGTATCCATTACTGCATGCACTTGCAAACCATCAGAAGTGCCTTTCCGATGGCAAAGTGAACTTGAGTGTATTGACTTGTGTCCCAAACTTTCAGATGCTTATTGCGTTCTGATCGCTGGGTGTTACACCCTTCAGAACATATCCATTTCAAAGTGCATGCCATTTCTCTATATTGATACAAAGGCATCCTTTGCATTTCTCTGTTACCTTCCATTCCACTACCGATTCGTTGGTTGTGACTGAGTCTAAAAACATTCTTTTAGGATTTGAACTCGGGTACAGTATGACGAACCCATACTCTCTGGTGTTGTGGGAAGCACAATTTGGTGATTTCATGAATACTGCCCAGGTAATCATATATTTCACTTTCGTAATAGTCTCAATTGTGTAATAAAATGCCAATACCTCACTGTGGTATACATGGGTTCTTCATAGCTAGACATGAATCTTTATATTCAAAGTAGGTTTGGTGATTCTTAAAGTAGTTGCGTCACTGTTTTTCTAGATTAACCAAAGATGCCTCGGGTAAGGCTGTTTTTTAAGCTGTGCCGACCAAGCCGTTCCATACCAAAAAACTTTCATTTGGCTCTATACAATCTTATAAAACCAGGCCAAGCTGCTCTGAAAACCCATTTCGGCTTGCCACTCCTCCTGGCTGTGCTAGCTGGTCCAAACACCTCCAAGATACCCCAAGATCAGTGCACAAAAGCAATTTTTGCCAAGCCGCTCTGACCGATGTCCCAATGTAGTGTAATACTCCGATATTTCTACAGGGTATCGTTACAGACATTGAGACTACATCAAGCATGTAAACTTATACGAAAATTTAGCGTATACTAATAATAATATTCCTATTTACAAGACTATTTCTTAGGAATGCGAAACCTAGTCTTTCAGAAGTGAATGTAAAGAGATAGTAACTCATACTGTAACCATACTAACACCTACATACGCATGACATGACGTAACCTAATGTAGCATGATGTAATGTGATGGAGGTAACATATAACATAGATTATAGAGGTCTGGACCCTACAGCAGCATTTCTTACATTGATTGAATTGGATCGGGCTGGGCATCACTAAAAGAGCAATACTTTTACAACGATCTGACGGCTTACTTCTGGATCACATCTTATTGAATGAGAAAGAAGCGTGCCCAAATGGTAGCTTGCCAATATTGTAGGTAGTCTCAAAGGGGCTAGTTCGGTGTAGCTCATAAAACAGCCCCTACTTGACGTTTTTCTACGCTGCTTTTTCAACGTACAGTTTTCTGACTCGGCTATGGTACTAGCAATGAAAGTGTATCTTATGTACTCGCTGCACTGTAATTTTTCATTTTCATATTTTTGCTTTTGTTGGTTTGTGATTGATTGTAGAGTCTTTGTGGGTTTTATCTGTCACCAAAGCTTGTATAACATATTTAGACAACACTAAATCAAAGCTTCTGATACAAACCGTATATGAATCGGGGCAGGCAAATGTTTCTATGCACCTACGACCGGGAGATATTTTGTAAACGCTTTCTGCAAAAATAAACGGTTGCTTGTAATTTCTGGAATTCATATAGAGTAGTTTCAAGTTTCCCATAATGTTACTTCTGAAAAACTTTCGGTAGCAAGTGACATGGGAGGGTGCTGGTAGGTTTTCCTAGCCTGATATAAAATAGAAAATAAATTTGTGTCTACAAACCATCAACTTGGAGTTTTTCAAAGTGTTGATTAAAATGCTTCCATTTCGAGAAAGAAAATAGAACATGAATAGACGATACAGATTTTCACTCCAGTTCACTTTGTCTCGATTATGTTAAATACACCTTATTTCTGTTCAATCCTGTTCCATACCTCCATATCTCATTTCTTATTTTTCAGTGCATTATCGACCAGTTCATCAGCAGTGGACAAGATAAGTGGTCTCGTCAAAGTGGAATCGTCCTGCTGTTGCCACACGGCTACGAAGGAATGGTAAGATTGCTAGAACAGCGGTCATTTTCGTGAGATTAATTGTGCGTGTGTTGTGGTTCGCACATGTAAATAATTTTGCATGTGCAATCACACTTGTAAAAGACTTGTGTGCACATCATGTTATTTGTAAAAAACAATTAACATTTTCTCATTGATTTCTGTCAATTTTAGTGGGTTATGTGTTTCAAATAGCTAGGGAAAGCCATTTGTGGTCTAGTATTAGATTCATTTCAAAAACTGTGTGTTGTAAATAAAAAGAGTGACAGGAGGTAACAAGGATCCTGAGGATTTTGAATTAACGGTAAATTCAAGGAAACAGAACACTAATATGAATTTTTTCAATCTAGAAAATTTTCTTTGATGCATAATGCACATGGAAAATTCGTAAGTGATGCAGTCCATTTGGGAGCAAAGAGACATGAAACAGATTCTGACTTCGCTTATGAATGAATATTTTTCCAGGAGCCTACCTTATCCCTTTCATAGCAAGTGGATCTTTGCTTCAGGTGAGCCTGCTCTACCTCCTCCCTAACCAGTGGATCTGTGCTTCCACATTAAGGCTACAGCTCAACCTGCAATAATTAGTAATTTACGTTTTTGCCTAGTAATTGTTCATAAACCTTTCTTACAGGGACCTGAGCACTCGAGTGCAAGACTGGAGCGTTTCTTACAATCAAGCAATGACGACTCTGATGTTTTCCCTGTAAGTTGGTGTTACTCACATTTTCACATTTAAATCCAGAATAGCAAAACATTTTTTGTCCTTTCTGTAAGCCCAAGGAGCAATATTTTGTATTCTCTGTGATACAAATTTCTCACACAAGAGTTGATTCATCAAACATCTCTACTTTTTCTGGGGTATGTGGTAGATAAATTTAGTTTTTTGCAATATTTCTTTTTCAGGACTACAAAGAATCAGAATTTGAACTGAAACAACTGTACCACTGCAACTGGCAGGTGAAATACTTATTTTGATAATTTTTTGTTTCGAATAATTTTATCATGCTCAGAATTTTAGTGGCTTTTCTAACCCGGGTGTGAAAAACTCACTGCAATTTTCCAACCCTATGGTTATCTTAAAAAGAAATTGAATGCCGTACGCAGGAGTGATTAGCATTGCACACCCAGGGTTGAAATGAAATTGCCTAAACATGGAAATTCATGTTTGAAAACAATAACATCTTGAGACTTTTCCTCATTCACATCGAAATATTTTCATGCGATTGAAGAATAAAATCAACAAAGGATTGAGTTGAGAGATGAGATGAATTTCCACTCAGCCAGCTGGGCGGAAATCCAATTCAACAGCGTTTAAGGTAAAAGCACCATGTGCTACAAAGATGCCATTTGTTATGATCCCGAAATGGTGCAGATAAATCTTATGGGGTTTCAAAAAAAGCAAGATCAACAAGGGCTAACTAAGGTGGCACCCTGATTGCTGCAAAAGTGGAAATTTTTGAATTTGATTTCATCTGATTGCTTGAAAATGCAAAATTAACCACTTTTTGACATTGTCAACTGGCCAATTTGTTTTTGCGAAGATTCGGCTGAAAAGTCTCTGTGAGTCCAAAAGAAATTTCTGGGAACCTACTGTAGCTTCCAAGTTCCAATACATTTTACAGCTCAGTATCTCTGTCAAAGTATCTGTCCTTTACATCCTTACTTTCTTCTACTTCTCCTTGAAGCTTGTGCTTCTATTTTCCAGATTGTCAACTGCACAACACCTGCAAACTACTTCCATGTTTTGAGGAGACAAATGAACATGGACTTTAGGAAGCCAGTAAGTATAGATTTAAACACATAGCAGAAGTGCCACGCAAAAAACAGACACGTTTTTCTATAAACATGTCTGTTTTTTGAGTGTCAATTCTAGTATGCAATCGCTCTATGCCTTGTAGATATCGAGCACTATAGCAAGGATAGACACGCTCTACTTGAGTTGAATGTGGATTTAAATTCCTGTTCTAATTCCAAGTTATAATGTTTGTAGCAGCCAAACGTCATCATCTTTGGTTTAATCAACATTTAATCTTTTTCAGCTCATCATATTTTCACCCAAGAGCTTGCTCCGTGCCAAAGTCGCCCGATCCGACCTCAGTGAAATGGGAGAGGGAACCTTTTTCACAAGGATGTACCCTGAAGCCGGCCCTGCTGCCTCGAATGGCGAGAAAGTCCAGAAACTGTTATTCTGCAGTGGAAAGATATATTACGAGATTCAAAAGGTAGGTGTTTATTACAGTGCTGCAAATTATATTTTTCCTCTCAGGACCCTGGGAAATGATGAAACATTTTCGTAAATTATTGTTGTATCTCTGGTTTGTAGTTCACCTTTGAGATTTGTGAGATATAGACTATAATCAAGCGGCTTACTTTTGCAAACGCAATATAACCACTGAATATCTAACAACTACAAAAACAATTAATAAGTCTCATGACTATTTGAAATATTACAAGTATAACGTTAATCAAACATGCACCTTTAAGTTACTACAGTTAGGGCTCCTTTACGACTAAGAATGGGAACTGTACGGGTGAAATGGTCTTACTGGTCAAATTTTCAAACTTAAAGTTTTACTTTCAGCTACTGTTAGAGAAGTCAAGGGTAAGAGTGAGGTTCGATTCAAAACGTTTGAGGGTGCAAGAAACCTCAACATCTTATTTCAGGATCACGATGACTAATATTCTCATATTTAGCAATTGCAAAACAATGTAAGAACTAAACCTTGACTTCTCTAGGAAACTAGGTCTATTCTTAGGGCATAAAAAATTTCTTCCCAGTTTTTCCAAACCTTACCAACTCTTCAGTCTGTTGTTCGGAATTTAATGAAACAAGCAACATTTTTCATCCTCCTAACTTTTGATGAAAGGCTTCTACTTCCCAAATAAATTTCTGGTAACCTAGGTATGCAGTTCCTGGTCTGTTTAACTTTGTACCTTGATCTTTTAAGAGAACGTAGTTCTCCATAAGATTTATCCATGGACATTACGGATTAGGAACAAGCATAAAAATCTCTTCACAAGGAGCACAGCAGTAGTGATGTCCTCAAAATAGGTGTTTGAGCCTTGAATTGAAAGGAATTAAGCATATTTTTAAAATTTCAGGAACGTGAAGTAGCTGGTCGTGATGAGGATATTGCGATTGCACGCGTTGAGCAGGTTGGTGATCTAGAGCTGTGAATTCAGTGGGGTCTTTTGGGGTAAAACAGGGTATATGGGGTAAAATGAACAGTCTTGCAGGTCTTTTGTTTGAGCAGAGTGATCACTCTTAGCTTTCGCCACCACTCTGGTAAAACAACCATTAAATTTCTCTATTTTCAAAGCTATTGAAATCACCGACACTTGGAACAGTTCCAAAATTCGGGGTAATTCCTGACCTGGAATCCTTACTCTAATCGATTGCCTCTTGTCTACTCACAACCGTACCAATATCTGAGGAATAACACTGTGGTAAAATAAATTTTACTAGCTGTAAAGAAAATAAGATGGCGACTAAGAAATCGACCAAAGGGCCTAATTTTTACAAACATTTTTGTTGGTTTAAAGGGCCTTAATTAAAGAAAGTATTTTGTTTCAGATTTCACCTTTCCCATTCGACCTGGTAAAGCAAGAAGCTGAGAAGTACCCGAATGCGATTATTGAATGGGTGCAGGAAGAACCGAAGAATATGGGATCGTGGTTTTACGTGCAGCCAAGAATTCACACTGCCACTGACCATGCTAGAGATATCAGGTAGGTACTGGTTGGCATAATTCTGGTAAGAATCTAACTTTCCAATTGTAATGGGTTGAGTCCCACACTTATATGTGTCTATCATATCAAGGCCTAGCCTAGAATGCAAATACCGTGAAGCACCTATCGTGCAAAACAACAACAACGACATATTTAAGTCAGAGCATTACACCAATGTTCCATGAATCAGATATGATTGTCTACCAACTCCAAAAAGAAATCCTTATTTTGATAAATTCGGATTGATGAATTACCCCTGAGGGATTCTAGTGGGGTATTTTGAGACCACGCCCATTATTAACGTGTTCAAAAATGAAACCAGTGATTAGGGTCTGATTATGTGAGTTGAGCAGACCTGGGTTAGGCCAATCTGCTGAGTCACGTCTGGCCTGCATTTCGTAAAAGAAACTTTTTTAAGATGAATTTGCGATTACATGAGGCGGGTTGGCTCAGCCAAACAACTTGACCCGGGTTAGAAGAGTAGGCTGAATCTTCTAGCGAAATGGACCTATAAGCTTTTCTCCTGTAATTGCAAGCAAAAGGGTTTGGCTCAGCTTGCTGATATGACCTGGGTCTGCTTTTCTCATGTAATATCGTTTTGCACACGGGTATTTCTCACTTTTTGTAGCCAGCCCGAGTTGTAAAGAGCTAACTCTGAGCTAAATGGCTTAAATTTGTCCATATAAATACGTGCCAGCTGGAACAAACCAATCTGGAATCTTTACTAAGGTTAGCTTACCTTATATAATCAGGCCCTTGACAGCCCACCAAGGTGGGAAGAAACAACTGAATATGTCACTGGGTATATAAGAATCAATGTGGCATACAGCTGACTCTAATAGTGTTACTAATTCATATTATACTGGGTAGCTTTCGGAGCGCCTTGGATCATCCGAGATAGGGCTTCCGTTCAAACCACCTCAAAGCCATCAGGTACGAAATGTCATGGTTATTGGCGTGAAAGACACTCAGCTTTGTACATTGGATGAAAATCCCCCTTGAACGGTTCTGCTGTGATATGAATATTTTGATACAGGGCATTTCTCTCCAGAACTTTGCTTTCAGTTGTAAAATTGTAAAACGAATCACCACTGCCGAGTCTCGAAATCACTATTCACCTTTTTTGAGTGATGAATCTCCTTGAAATTGAGGCCTGTATGAAGAGCTGTTTGATTATTTACATGAGAAACAAGAAAGAAGACTAGCTCTCTGCAACTCACAGTTTCATGCTCTTGCAATCATCAGACAGGCTATACTCTACTTTACACTTTGTATAATCTGTCTGATGATTGTGAAAACATGAAACTTTGAGTTACAGAGAGCCAGTCTCCTTTCTTGTTTCTCATCTATATCGATTTGTACCTTCGTAAATCTAGTACTATGGTGCTGTTAAGGGCAACGCAATGCTATAGAGGTGATAAGTTATGTTATATGTAAAGAAACAGAGAGCCAGTCTCCTTTCTTGTTCCTCATCTATATTGCTCTGTACCTTCGCATATCGAGCACTATGCTGCTGTTGTAGGCATTGCAATGCTATAGAGATAATTGATTATTTGCAATTCACCAGGTATGTTGGTCGTGGTGCATCGGCATCAACCGCAACAGGCAGCAAGAAGCAGCACACAGACGAACAGCAGCAAGTCATCGTCGATGCACTGGCGTTGTGAGTGTACAAGCATGCCACAAACAAACTATTGATTTTATCCTAATGTTTTAGCATTTGCTGTAGCCGGCAAAGTCTGGAATTTATTTATGTATATTGATTGATTACGCCTGTTTTCGTGTATTAAAAGCTTGTGAAAATTGTATTTTAATTACATATAGATATCCACATAAGAATAATGTTGTCACACTCGATGACGTAGGTACACTTTTAGCATTTGTCTATGTTTCCCGCTTATAATTTAATTGGGTGACGACTTTCATAAAATGGGACAGGGGTGGTGCCACAACAACCCTTTTCTTTTTATAAGAACCAGCGAAAATGCTTCAAGGCTGGCCGTTCATAGATATTCCTCTATTTTCAGCCTGAAATGTTCTTAAATTGTGCTTACTTGAACAATTATAAAATTGTTCTTTTACAAAAAGAAAGATGGTAATAGAATAGGCATTGGAGAAAATCACAAATTTATGCTTGAAATGGGGGCTGTATGATATCACAATTTTTTTAGAATTTCTGCGTGATAATTTGGCTCTGTTACATTGTTATTGTAACGGCCTAAACACCATTGTAAGCAACAAAAGTAACCAACCATATGTTTTTATCCAAACAAGATCAATGTAGAAGAGATTTTCTCTCGTGTGTCCAAGATCTTCGTGTCCTAAAATGCATATTAGTTCAAATGAAAATTCTGAAATGTTTACAAACTGAAAAGCTTCGTTATCAGTAGAAACCTTTTAACTTGGATGCATAACTTCTGCGAAATGAGTTCAAACGAAAAGCACTAAAAAAGTACGCGAGCTCATGAAATTTAGTGCACCCGTCCCAAGTTTTGAGTGCAGCCGTCCCAAGTTTTACTAAATTACTTTATCCTTGAATTTAATGAATTGAATATTAACATGTCCCAACAACACTTAGTTTCGCAATAAAAAGAGTCCCGTATGAAAGAAACTAGTTTTTAAGAAACTAAGGCGTTCACCATAAAGCTATCCGTTTTGGCATTGCGTTCACACTACTCAACTTCAAATGCAGCACTTACCCACCACTTAAGAACTTACATATAAGAAACTTCAGCCTGTCAGATAGTAGTGCATCTATACTCAAAAATAAGATTGTCAGCTTGAAAATTCATATTGCTTCAGAAATTAATTTTGATTGCAAAGATTTGACATTGGATGCAAATTCAGTGGTTATCCTGCTGAACATATTATAAATTCTTCATCTATTTCTTCTCAGCTTATAAGAAACCAGAAAGCCTGGTTTTGCAACATTCAGTTTCTTAGTGGAGGGTTACTACTGTACCGAGCTTTTCGAATACACAAACAAATATGCATAGTTTCGAATACGTTGCGTAATGAATACACCCCGTTTTCAGTGCGAGCAAAATATAAGAATGCATTGAAATACGATGGTTTTCTTCAATGAAAAAAAGTCTAGAAGTGGGCTTGAGAGCATCGTCCTTGTCTAGAGTAGTATGAACACTTCATATCGTAATCGTAGCTTATTTGTTTGAAAACGGAGCAGTGTGAAAAAGTTGTTTTTTCATCTTCCAAAACTGAGACAAGCTACAATGTGAACGAGGCCCGAAGCACTGTATTTGTTAGAAAACTATGGGTAAAACAGAAGGCTATCGTTATGAAACGATATGATATTAATTTTACAGAATATACTGTTGTTTTAAATGATGAGTTATTGACTTTAAGGCTAGATGCTGAAAGGGGGTTTCTTGCATGCACGGCTCCCGATAACACCTTATTTTAATCTTATTTGATTGGTTTACTCGTGTGGTAAGTGATGTAGTGTTATTTAATTTATCACAAGTCTGATTTCAAACAAAGTGTTTTAAGTTGAACTCGTTCTTCGATTGCTTTTTCTGTTCAGTTTCTGCTGAGTATTGTTTAGATATTTAGATATTTAGACATTGCACTTTCCCATTTTTATTGCCGTTTGCCTGAAAGGAGTTGCAAATATTATAGAATGTAGCATATTACACCACGTTTTTTATTTCACAGATTAGAAACTTAATAAATCTATCAAGTAAAGTGAAATTTTGGTAAATTTCTCGAATTTTGAGTATTGAAAGTTTACTTCATATGAATGATGCTTTCAGACTTCAGTTCAAGTCATTCTTTGGCCATATAGCAAGAAGCCCAAACAGAAATTTGTTTGTTAACATCATCGAAGGATTTATAAATGGCAAAAGAGCACAGGGTACACCTCGGAGAATGTGGATAGACGACATCAAAGCGTGGACCAATATCAAAGAATATGGACAATTGGAAAGGGAAGCACAGAACAGAAAACAGTGGAGATCCCATGATAGGCAACCTTCGGACTTACGAGGACGCTACATAGATAGATAGATAGATAGAATGATGCTTATTCAACTTTAGGTTTGATACAACAGTTTAAGCAAGATCATTCTCACTTAACAAATAAAACCACACCAAAAATAAAAGAAAATGCTGCTCCCATATTTAACCAAGAATAATGGAGTTTCACAGCCAACATTTTTATTACAGGAGTTTCTTAAATTTTTTTGCCATTCGAGAGTCTGGGTTTCTTATAACGAGTTTCTTAAAAAAGACTTACGTATTAAGAAGACGACTAATCTAAAAAAGACTGGATTGAGTATCTGCCTTTCTGAAATGAAGTAATTGGCGGCCATATTAGTAGGCTCAATTCAATACATTGAGATTCCACTAGGAATTGCTTTTTCCTTTGATGATTGTATGATTGTTTGAATTTTATGAATGCTAGACACGAGACTGAATAATCTTGCAGCTATTGCTGACAAAGAATCAAGTCAATATAATTTCTTTGACAGCCATATTGGGGGGGGGCAACCGCAAGCCAAGAAATTGGCTTCAACATCTGAATCTAGAAACAACAGAATGCTCAATCCAGTCTTTATTTTGAGATCAGTGATTATGATGATGAAATGTAGGCTCTTATTTGTAAATATTTATAATGACACATCTATACCTAAAATCAACGAAATATAAACTGACTCTCAAACTATGCATGCCATCTACCACGTGACATCTACCATTCTATCTGTTTGATTGGTTGCTGATTGGTTCGATTTACACATTCCCTTCGCGCCAAACGTCACAATTGCCTAAACAAAATGGCGGACAACGAAGGAGGCGACTTGCAAGATGAAGGCCATGTTTACCTCTTCGATCGAAGAGAAGGAGACAGACCAGGCGTCAGAATTTCCCTTGGCGGTCTCTTTGATTTTAGTTTGTTCCGTTGCAAAGTCAACGAGGTAAGCATTTCTGTAATTATCTTCAAATAAAGCTTGATGGTTTGGTCCTATACAACTTGTATTATATTAGGCCTATACAAATAGACCTTAGAGCTTAGCCCATAAGCTCCTAGACACTCATCAATAAAGGGGACCTTGTGCTAAAAGTGTTAAAAAGCCGTATGCCACTCCCATTTGGTGAAATTTGGTAAATCCACCGCCTGTCATGAAATTGGTTTTCCCTAACATCATCAATGACAGAGACCTGGGGAGCATATCATCCCCCCCCCCATCCAGACTGCTACCTAACTTTTTCACTCGCTCCAATTGTATTGGGGTAAGCTTAATTGCCCCAAGTGCGCAATGCAAATTTTTCCCACTTTGAAGCGCGTATTTTTCAATGAACATGATAATACGTTGGTGGGAAAATTATTAGCTTTATTCAGATAGTCAGTCTTTTTGTTTTTCTAAAAACTATACAAAACTTAAACCAAGTGTAATAAATTCTTCTTCAAATGACAACTTTGGAGCACAGTTTGCAAACTTAGCAGTCTGGTCCCCAATAATTTCAGATTAATCAAAAGAACATGACCAGTCTTTCGATTCCTAGGAAGAGGTTCAAGTGTTGACATGTACAGCAAACACAATTGGCTGCATGATTCTAACACGTTGAGTCTCAACCTATACGTATTTTTTTACTAAGTAAGTCAGTACTCAACAAGACAAAGAGTTAAGCAATTTTAGCACTGAAATTTTAGTTCTGATCCAAAGTCGCAATGAAAATTTTGCAGCAGCTATAGAGAAGCAGGTAACAGGATATCAGTACCCCGGCACACTTAAGTATGCAAGATACCATCGTTAAATAATTGTACAACAACTTGTGAGATAGTATTCTAAGAGACAAAATATTAAGTAAAAAAAGCTATAAGCTACTCCTAAGCAATTTTGAGTACTCAAATTTTCCTTCCAGCTTAGCTCTAGCTGAAATTGCTTATAAAAAATGCGTATATTGTGGCGCACTTAGCACCCCACGGCTTAAAATGGCCCCTTGGTTATGCCATATGCAATTTTTATTGGACTTTAGAGGACATTTTGAATATGTTGTACTAATAAAAGATCGCTTTGACCATTGAAAACATTTAATACACGCTTATGGGCATACGTTTTTGATATCTAATACCTAGGATTAATACTGCTGATGCACTGTCTTTGATGCAATGGTCTCATGTTTTTGGTCCCAAAAATTAAAACAAATGTCCCTTACAGTTTTCACACAGTTTTTTCCCCAACTGTGTGAACAGGTGTTTCGGTTTTAGCCAGAGATCGTAAAACGTATACACACGTGATCAGGACTTTGTGTGTAAACAATAGATAACTAAACAAATCACTCTTGTCTTATTATTAAAGTCACTTCTTTCTGTTTGTTTCAATGTTTTGTTCTTGAAATCTTGCAGTCTGTATTTTTTAATTCTACCATTCTGTCAATCAGCCAACTTGCTCTTGATTGCTGCCAAAAAGCTTGCTCTATAGTTGAAAAATTGCAGACAGTTGTTCATGATGTGTTTTTTAATATTTGTAGGCCTTTGAAATACAAGAAAAGAACAGTTATGTGATAGTAACCACAAGCAGACTGGAAATAAAAGATGACGTTTCTTACGGTAAATATTTGAAAGTACAACCAGCCTACAATATTTCATTTGGGCAAATATTAACGAAATGGGTGTCTTTAAAGGATCACAGAACAAACCTATTCCTGTAAAACATAAAAGTTACTAAAGTGGGCAGGGTGATACCTGAGAGGTCACATTAGGTCTCTTGATCAAATGCCCTATGAAAATCACATTAAATTCATCACTTTAATCTGAATATGGTATTTTGAAAAGGTTACTTCATATTTGATTTCAATAACTCTCATATTAAAAGTAGAATTTAATTCGAGGTTGCTAGTATAAGAATGATAGGCCTTTCTGCTATCACTTGTTGTTGATCATCATTATGAAGAGCTATCTCTTTATTGCTTAGTGATAATTTCCACCAATAAACTGTTTCTAAACACTTCTAAATCCTTTCTTCTTCTTCTAGCTTTTGCTGCTACAGCCTTGTTTTGTTTGAGACAAGACAGAATTTTAAAATGATCTTGATTTATATGTTATTCTATTTTCTTGTTTTTTTCATACTGTTCTGCATTCTATTTTAGTGGAATTGGTTGAAAGTGGGGACACTCTGTATATTCTTAAAGATGTTCATCAAGTCCTTAACTGCTCAGTTCAAGAACGTATTGACTACCTCCCACATTATGACACACTTGTTAAAAGTGGAATGTATGAGTATTATGCTAGTGCTGGACAAAGTCCTCTACGTAAGTTTCCTTACAGTTTATTTCTAATTTGCATCATAAATCAAAGAAATCTAGGAGAGTGGCAGGATCGGGACTATGTTGGAAACTCATAGCTAAAACTCAATTTCATATGAGGGTTAAGGACATAGCAATCAACACGCATGATTGTCATGTTAGGGGCTTGTCACATGATGGGAGTTTTCCCAACCCGGGGATTGACCTTCAACCCAGCTAAACGAGTTGAAATAAATTTGCAATTGTAGCGAAAATTTCCCCTTTCACAACAACTTTTCACAATCATCTTTTACACTGACGTCTGACATAGACCCCTTCCACAATGCCCCTTAACCATTTCCTTTCACAATGACATTTCAAAATGATGTTTCACAATGATCTCTCCGTTGGTGAAGCTAGGTTAAAAGAAGTGATCATGCAGAACCATAGAGGAAAAGATGGGCTAGATTTGTTGCAGTGAAGCAATGACCAACGGTCAAGGACAGAGTCCTGATGAGGGTCCAGGGGGCTAAGCCTCTAGAAGCTCCCGAGACTTTGCCTAATATAAGGCTTTGAAATTGCTTAGAAATTAGCGTGCTGTGATATTGTCTTGGCAAGGCGTAAAAAGCAACATGCAGAATAAAGTTGTGCTGTACTGGTTGAGCACGACCAAAGCAAAAAAGCAATGGGCCTTTTCCCCTGTTCTGACAAATCAAATTACTTTATTCTTGCTCAATTGATGATAATTTGTGTGTGGATCATGCTCCACCCTCATGAGCATGACCTTATTGTTTCAGTTCTATTTTTTAGATCAGTAGACCACAGGGTATCAAGCTTGTTTCTTTTATATAGTTTGTGCTCAAAATTTTGAGCATGACTAGACAGAGGGCATCCATATTAGCTTCCAGTCAGTGCCCAAGATTTAAAGCCCAACCAGGCATAACTTTGGAAGCCCTATGTAATGCAACCTTACCCTCGCACAAGGGCCTAAAAAGAAATGTGTTCACCATCGAATTGCCGAAGATTAATTGTATGGATCATTTAAAAGAAAAGGATGAGTTTTAAAGAAAAGAAATTAGAAAAATTTCATTTTGTTGAAAATCGGTGGTTGTGCTGAGCACGACCAGCACTACTGGTAGCCTCGCCACTGGATCCATCACGCTGATCTTTCACACTGATCTTTCACAATTATCTTTCATATGGACCCCTTCAACAATACCTTTCACAATACCTTTCACAATTACATTTCACAATGACCTTTCACAATAACCTTTTACAATGAACTTTCACAATGACATTTTGCAATCAATGAACTTTTACAATATGAATCTTCTCAATGGTCTTTCACAATGGGCTTTTTTACAATGACATTTCCCCATCAATTACTTTTCACCATGCGTTTTTACAAAGGACTTTTTACAATGACCTTTCATAATGACAGGGATGGAAAATATATTTTACTTTCTGGGACCATAGAATGTCTTGAAAAACTTTCTGGGAGTATATCGCAACAAAAATTTAACAAAACAGAACATGTAATGTAATTCTAACAGGAAATATCAATTTAGTTACCAGTTAGTTAGTTAGTGATCAGGTTAAGTTATAAAATATAATACATTCAGTGAGATCAAACAAGACTCTGATACTGTTTCTTATCTTTGAAATGAATGAAAAGTTTTTTAACACTCATTTTTACAAACTTTTGTGCAAGACCAATGTTGTGTTCTACTCCATGCTGGGTAATTTGCTGGTTTCATTAAAAAGTCTGTGCAAAACTTTTGAGTCTCCATCAAAATCAATATTTGTTATTAATTAAGCTTGCATGGATATCTTTCATATAATTCAACTTGTTTTTATTGGATCAGATAATCATGTTGGCAATAACTGTTACTTTGCTAATACTGTGGTAGAGCAGCTTAGGCCCAAGCTGTCTTTCATAACCTACTGTAATAAAGTAAGATCAAAGTACAAATAGTGTTGTTGTTATTGCACTGAGTATGTTGATCCCAAATTTCCTTGCTCTCCTTTTAAAAAATAAATGAAATATAGATATATTTATGTATGAAAAATATCATTTACTGTCTTATTTTCAGCAAGCAGATTCCCATTTTCATCCCAAATTATTTTCTGTTTATTATTAGCTAAGACACAAGTTTCCAGACAGAACAGATTGCTAACATAGTACATGGACATGAACAACAAACAATATGATATTATATTCATTTACTACTATGCAGGATAGAATGATTTTTGTACTTTTGCAAACTACAAACTGTCTATGGTTGTTTTCATCACTTATTGATATGAAAGAATATTTATTGACATTTTTGTTTTGTCTCTTCTCAATTTTTTCTTTCTTTCAGACCTTATCATCCTTGTTCTTTTCAATTTTCTTTCATTTTTCCCTTTTTTCCCCTTTTCCTTTCTTTCTCTCCCTTTTTCTTTCTTCCTTTTTCTTTTTTCATTTTCTTTCTCATTTCTTTCTGGAGACATAGAAAAATTTCTGGAACCATTGGTGCCGTGGTCCGCTATATTTTCCACCCCTGCATAATGACCTTTACACAAAGACCCCTTTTACATTTACCTCTTTCACAATAACCTCTTAATACCTCTTCTAATGTATTATTTTCATCTTAGCATTCGCATTGGCTGAACTTGTTGACAACTCCCTGACAGCAACTGCTGCAAATGTCGGACCAAGACACATTGAAATCAAACTTGTAAGTGTTTCATTTAATCAGGAACAGAGACTGCTCTTTTAATTCAAGCCTTCTTTTCCTAAGAGTTGATGTGTTTGAAATTTTGGCTAACATCCGGTATTCAAATGGCCTGTTCTCTTAGACCAATTCTTTTTATAATAGCCTTCTTTCTTCAGAATGGGTGTTTGTCTGAGACTTTAGAGGGATCCACAATTTGAAATTTAGATGTTGCTTCCATTTTTTCAGTTGCCAGGATACATGTCATGTATGAGACTGGGAACAACCCAAGTTTGATTTTTGGTGCAAATTTATGGGAGAGCACTTTTTCGCATCCTTCAGAGTACACTCCTCCTTGATGGTATGCAGTTCCGCACGCACAGCCCCGTGCTCGTGAACGCATACAACATTTTGTTATGATGGTTTAGTCATGTTTGTTTGCATTCATATTTGCGTGCAAAACAAAACTTTCTTTTCCTGACTGCATTGGCTACGCATGACACAAAGATTGCTGTGGTTGATCATATCAGTGGTGCAGTTAAGATTGGCACAGTTGTCAATCGTTTACATATTATTGTTAATAGACCCTCAAATCCCTGTGCCCTACACAAAAGCAAAGCTGTAAGTATCATAATCTAACAGATTTGAAAAAGTGTTGACAACGTCAAGATAAAATTTCTGTAGCAGTAAGTGTCATTGTTCATAATATTTCCTCATTATTTTCTAGTTTTTCGATGAAGCTTCGAGTCAACATTGTATTTGTGTGTCAGACAATGGACGTGGAATGACCCCAAAAGATCTGAATAACTGGGCTGTTTACAGACTGTCAAAGTTCAACAAACATCCCAAGAAAGGGTATGTACCAAAAGTCACAAAAGTTACCCCCAACATAGATACACTATAATGATACAAGAGCCCAATATCCTAAGTTTATAAAGTAGTAATAGACTAATTCAAAAATAGACCATCCTTCAAACGTTTTGATGAAATCTTTTTCAGTAAACTATCCATAATAGCTCATTGAAAAAGATTTCCTCAAAACGTTTGAAGAATGGTTTATCTTTGAATTAGTCTTTTACAAACATTAATTCAAAAATAAACCATGCTTGTAAACGTTTCGATACAAATCTTCATCTGTAACTCAGTAACTTGAGTTACTGATGAAGACTTGTATTGAAACGTTCAAAAACTTGGTTTATTTTTGAATTAATCTTTTAGAATTTTATAAACTTAGATAATTAGGCTCTCGTATTATTATATTATTCTTTTACAAACATATATATATACATGTCTTTACTTGTAAAAGATAAACTGATTATTCATAAGCCAGTTTTCAACAATTGTTATGCATTGAAAATGATAGCTAGGGTGATTTTATTTTAAAGATTTCATGGCAATAATCACGAAAGAAACACAATTTTGTAGTGGACTAACTTAGTAGTAGTCTTTTGGTAATGTACTCAACACTATGTGTGTAGAGGTTGTAGACATGCTTCCTTGCCGAGTCATTCCAAAATCAATACCTCTCCGCCACTCAATATAAAGAGATAGATTAAGGGTATGCGGCTTTGAGCTAATTCAATCCACCGCATCCCTAACCTTTTATTTCACCTTATCAAAAATTTATCAACCTGAATCTACCCATGCCTCACTCTCAATTATGGAGTTCATTGTAATAGCCTAATGTAGGATTCAATCTCCATTTTGCCGAAATTCATTCGTGTGAGTTCTGGCTAACTTCTATTAATCTAATTTCAAATGATCATATCTATGTGTTTCCCACTAGCAAAACTTCAGAGCCTTTTGAGAGAAGGAAGGACGCACCCAGATCCCTCAACAGTGATATCAGTTACTTTGGTGTTGGTGGGAAGCAAGCGATTTTCTTCATTGGGAATGCTGTCAGAGTGAGTCACTTTATTCTGTACCAGTTGAGCTTTATTTCTATCTTCAAATTGTCACACGATGGGGGATTCCGCCAACTGAATCTAGTGACTGAAATAAAGGACGGTAGTTTAGTGAGCTCTTGTAGCCAGATTTGTTGATTGAAGTTGCATGAAAAAACCCTAGTGCTTTGCCCACTGAAAATATCAATTTTGATTTCATAACGACAATTTCTGAATGTTTGAAATACTTGCTGATTATAAGTTGAAAGTGCTAGCCAAGGAAAGACGTTACTTCTAGAGGGGTACTGTATCAATACACTATATCACTACATCTTTATTTGCGCAACTGAAGTTCATATTTGAAGACAGCGGCCCGCTAGACAGCCCCTAAATTCAAGTCAAACGGTGGTTTTGAACCCACGTCTAGAATCTACAACACGAAAGCAGCCAGTTTAGAAATGCACACCACTCCAATCGCTATCTAAGGAGAGAGTACAGAAGTACGAGTCTTGCATGTTGTATGAGTCTTAATTGCCTGAAAATTATATTCTAAATCTGAAAATCCTTGAAAGAAATTCGAAAATCGCACAATTTTACTGGAATATGGTTGTTGGCTTAGTTTTTGGCTTATAACTATAATTGAAAAATTTCAAAAATCAACCATGTTAATTGGTCTATTTCGCATCAATATAAACTACTTTTTGTCTGTTCTAGCAATATTCAAGGCAAAGTAGCGTATCAAATGTATCTAGTTTTTTCTGGCGCATACAGAATGAAATGTTTTTCATTTTTGTTAGATGATATCAAAAACAAAAGATTCTCGTGATGTTCACGAGTTGTTTTTATCAAAAGATGATTTTGAAAGGAAAGAATCACAGAAGGAGTCTATCTACAGTGGATATATCCGCAATCGAAGGGTAAGGCTTTATATCAACCCTAAACTTTTTCTTCTTTCTATACTAAAGGTTTAAAAAAATTTGTCAAGAAAAATTTGTCAAGACAAAATATATTCTCAAATGTTGCCCAATGCAACATTGTTGGTCGAAGGATTGCAACATTCATTACAACATTTTGTTTAGCATGTTTTTTGAAAAATTGCAGGCAATTGAGCAAAGCTCTACTGGATTTTATTGCAATACAATATTTGTCATATTCTAGATTGGTGACTACTCACACATATCTCCGAATGAGAAGAACCTGAAGAAAATCATAGAAAATGAATCAACGGGAAGCAGTTTCACCAACGTAGTCATCACTGGCATTGACCCAAAACATGTCGGCTTCTTCAAACAGAACTACGCCTTCCTCTGTCAGCAACTGGCTCACATTTACCACTACTATATCCACGGCCCGCTTGGCAACCGCATCAATACACCCGGCGTGCGGACAGCTAGTCCGTTCCGGAACATTGATATTGAAGTTGTGCTGCACGACAAGGGGTCTGGGCTGCATCAAGTGTCATTGAGAGACGTGGAAGATGACTTGCAGACGCTGTTTGTGAAGACGGCAGCGAGTGCGTTTGAGTTTACTGCGCACGTCGAGGGTACTGGTATTGTGGAGGGGATATTGAGATATCATCCGTTCTTGTTTGAGAATGAAACCTTTCCATTGGAAGGAGCTGAGGGTATCGGTAAGTGATTAACAATGATTACTATATAGATTTCTACTTCTGTCCACTTTCTGAAGCAGGAATTGATCGGACGGGGAGGTTGTCAGAGATTCAGATTTTAGACCTTAAGATGACCGATGAAATCATTTAAACCCTTGAAATAACAAACATTTAACAATTTTCAACTCTGAAAAATGCTAAACATTTGCATGAGAATATCAAAAAACACAAGAAAATATTGACAAAATGACACCAATCCTCAAATCTGAACTTGTTTGGCCCTCCATTTGGCCTAAGTCAAGATGTGGCTCCGCATATCCATCTATCTCATTAGAAACGAGGGATCCTAAGGATCCATATTTCCGCATCACCCATCCAGTGTTTGTACTAGTAAATATTAGTTCTTTCAACTTGCTTGTTTTGAAAAGAAAAAAACTTGGGAATAGCTGTTGGTTTTAGGTGACAATAAGTCATTGTAGACATCGATAATTGTTTTTGTGATCTAAGGAATATTATATTTTACGGGCAGACTGTGTTAGCGTTAATCTTCCAGAAAACCTCACAAAACCTTAGTGGCCCTTTTCATGTTTTTCCCACCAGTAAAAACCTTTGAAAATCTCCTGTCGCTATGGTCTTTATTTCATGCTGCGGCCGTCAGTTTTGATAGCTATCCGTAGCAAGGGGGACACCTTCCTCACGCATTGCGTGAAATGAGACCTTTGCTGAATATGCTATTGGGTTAATTCTCTTTCAGTTGGAGCCGATAATGTGATCGCAGACACTGACGAGGATTCACTGAAAGACAGCAGGGCTCCAAGGGGAGACCGGCCTATTTTCGAATGCTTCTGGAATGGGCGTTTGATACCCTACACCACAATTGCAAGGCTAGTATTGTTAGCTGAACAATCAAAAGTTCTGTTTCTCTCTTTCAATTTTGTTGTTTTTGTCTGCCTGCTTCATCATCGCAGTCTCCATTGCTTCTCGATTTCCTTCGGTGACTTGCTATTTTATTCAAATAAAAATGATCACTACTTTCAGTTCATACAGTATGTTGGAGAAAATTGAAATTCTTTTGCAGGATTTGCGTCAAAGTTTGACTTTTAATGATATTTGTTTGAGAATGAACCTGCTTTTATAAAACATGTTGTGAAGAAAGTGAAATTTCCTTATGCTTTTTGTAACACTATGTGAAATTTGTCACTCATTGTGCATGATTGCTTCGAAGTTTGACTTTTATTGATATTTGTATTGAGAATGAACCTGCTTTTAAAACATGTTGTGAAGAAAGTGAAGTTTTCTTATGTTTTTTGTAGCACCATGTGAAATTCGTAACTCATTGTGCATGATTGATTCGAAGTTTGACTTTTAATCCCCTTCCCACTTTCAGCATGGATTGGTGTAATCCTCCAAAGAAAAAGACGCTGGTTCCCCCTGAATGCTATTACAGGTTTGCTGCTTCAATTTATGTACATTTTTTGCTCTATTCAATTCTAATCATCTTAAGATTCTGGGAAAGAATAAGATAAAATAGAATTGGAAGTAGAAAGTGCTGAATATATACAAAATATTCATCGTAAAAGATCTCGTGAAGGTTAACTTAAGTTAGGCTGAGAGAATGTAGATGTTATTGTCATTGTGAAATCTTATTTCTGAGAAAAAGCAGGATTTGGAAAATCAATCGATATATACTTATCTCAATTAACCCTATTTCTATAAGTAAAAACCAAGGCTTAGATTGACTTACATTTGAAGATTGCAAAATGGGAGTAAAATGGCTCGAAAACTGCTTGAAATCGCCATATTTGATTGATACATAAACTCTGAGAGACCGAGGTTAGTTATCAGGGGGCCCAGGGCTCCCGAAGGCCCGTAAAATCAAAGTCATCCATTTTTATTCATTATGTGCCCTCTTTCAGGGGAATTTAGGCCCCTTTAATTAGGCTTTACGCTGGGGCATTTCAAGTCTCTCGATGTCCTATGAGTGAACAGCTCACATGTGATTCAAGAAAGAACAACGAAAAGTACATTTCTTATCGGGCTACGTTTATCATTCACGACATTGACTTCCAGTACTTTTTTAAACACTTTGAAAGCTTTCCTCTTTGTTGATGTTACCTTGAATATGCCAACGATCAAAGATCACATTTATTGTAGATTCTCTGGAGCTTTGTTCACTGACGATTCTTTTCAAGTCAGTACAAACAAACTCACTTTCATGGATCTGGATGTCAAACTGAAAGAGCGGAGTACAATATTCAACAAAATGGTTTTCGGCCAAGTAAGTATTTTCACCCTAAGGAACGTGTATGCAGTACATTAGAGGATGTTCTGCATTGTGGGGATACCATAGTGCTACGGAGGATGTTCAGTACCGAGAAGAAATACCTTTAGTACTGTGGAAGGTGTTCAGCACTGTGGAGGAGGACCATCAGTACAGTGGAGGTAATACCCACCGTGCTGAATGGTATCCCTCAACACCACTGATGGTATCCTTTCAAAGGTACTGAACACCCTAAATTGTACTAATGGTATCACCCCACCGTACTGAACACCCTACATCGTAATGATGGTATACCCCAAAAGTACACTATGAAAAAAGATAGGCCCCTTGTGAAAATATGGAATTATTAAGAATGTTCCATCTCGAATGAGTGCACACCTTTCCAAGCATAGAATTTTGAAAAAGTCTACCTTAGGACTCGATCTAGTTATAACAGTAGGTCAAACACTTCTTGAGAGTTGAAGTTTTTACTTCATCAATGTGAAATGTCAAAATTGACATTTAACTTCCATAATTCTCATTTTAATTAATAGGAGCAGAGAGTGAACATTGGACGTGCGTTTCTTGACTGGATCAGACATTGTCACGAAACCTGCGATAAACAGGTAAGAAAATAAATGCTTTATTTAATTTATAAAGGATTTAGTTTGCTTGCAGCCTAGATTAATGACAGCACGCCACGCATTGTTTGGGAGAAGGATCTTAGAATTACACTAATTAAGTTATTGTTTTATTGTTTAGCTATGTTTCTGATTTTTCTTTTCATCTAAACGAATACTGTGGAGGGATACTTCAGTACTGTGAAATGTGCTCAGTACTGGTGATGTGATATGGGGATATACCATGAGTACAATGTAGGGAACGATAATGTATTTCACTTTTCAACCATCAGGTGAAGTTTTTTGGATATGCTGGCATTTTCAAGAAGCCTGATACGCCTCAGAGAAAATCCAATAACGTCTGGTCGGTCTACAAAGCCATCGAATGGGACGGAAAGATTTTCAAGACCGGACAACTGGTAAGCAACGGTTTTTCTGCATGAATCCAAATTTCTTATTCTATGAGTCTATTGAGGCTAGCAATAACTGGATTTATAAGGACGAGTCCGGTTTTGGTAAAGTTGTTGATAAAATTTAATAATAAGTCTTTGTAAATAATGTGTGGTACTTTTTTCGAACCTTATTTCTTTTTTCTGTGCGTGTTTCATCGTTGCGAGATGTGCGTAGTGATGTCAGATTTGTGTGCTCGGACGTCACTTGCAACTATTAATGAAACGATGTGCAAGTATTTTAAAACGATTCGCTACGATTTTGAAACGATTTGCTACGATTGTGAAACGATTTGCTACGATTGTGAAACGATTTGCTACGATTGTGAAACGATTTGCTACGATTGTGAAACGATTTACTACGATTGTGAAAAGATTTGCTACGATTGTGAAACGATTTGCTACGATTGTAAAACGATTTACTACGATTGTGAAACGATTTACTACGATTGTGAAACGATTTGTTACGATTGTGAAACGATTTACTACGATTGTGAAACGATTTGCTACGATTGTGAAACGATTTGCTACGATTGTGAAACGATTTGCTACGATTGTGAAACGATTTGCTACGATTGTGAAACGATTTGCTACGATTGTGAAACGATTTACTACGATTGTGAAACGATTTGCTACGAATTGTAAGGGTAGTGATTGATTTCGTTTTTCTTAAAAATTTTTAGAACAAATCTGCTATGATGATTTCTTGAAATTACCTTGATATTTCTGCATTTTCTGTTTGTTTGTGGCAGGTTAGAACTTGGAGAACGGTTCCTGTGATAGTTGGCACAATAAAGAAGTTTCTACTTCTTGGCGAAAGAGAGGGAGATGAAGTTTTCGCAACTGGAGGAGAAATGGAAATTTGCCAGGTATACAGTTATCCCATTAGTATTGACTTTTCTGACGATCGAGCAATCACAGAACAAGCTTTAAATCAACGCTAGCAATAAGTAAATAATAAATGCCCCCACACCAACGCCCTAAACTATGTTCTAAGTAATGCAGAAAGAGTATGTCTGAGAATAAAAGTGTGAACAAATATAGAATACACTTCTAGATATGAAAAATATCCTAGTAATCGCCTGATCTGGTTGCACCTAAAATTGTTGTTTAGAAATACATATACTAATCTAACCTATAATAAGCTTACTAGAAATGAGAGGCTGGGAGGCGGGAAGTATTTTGCATCTTCATCATGCACTTAACTTACTTTTCGGTCACCCTCCCTGCAATGAAGTATTGCAAGAGAGAATGCTACGTATGTATAAACAATGTACTTCGTCCTACTATACACTCTTTTGCTCGAATTTGCGTGCTGAGAAACTCCATTCATTTGATTTTTCCCAGCCTGACCATAGCGTATTATCTGCTTGCATTGTTTTTCAGGAGCCTCAATCGATATACGGAGAAACGAAGACCCTGCCATTGATTAAACTGGACAGAACGATATCAATAAGTGCATTGAAAGACCTGGTGCATACAGAGGAACTCAAGTGCGTATACTTGCTACTTGATATTAATCAAATTAATTTGTGAGAATGAAAAATTGGCTCAATTAGCATAGGAACCACGACCACTGATTTGGTTCATCAGTGTGTTACCAGCTGAGCTATCGGGGAGATGATTTTTTCGTGGGAAATTCGTTGCCCTTTGGCAGGTCAGGTGTAGTTGTTGAGAGCCCAGATAGGTTCGTCTCTACGTTTGCTGAGTAGTGGTGCGATTTGTGTGATTGATGTGATTCGGAATAGCCGATTAGAAATAATCTACCTGAGATCTCAGTTGGTCTTGAACCATTTTGTTCTCTCAGGCTCGAACCGCTGGTGGGTCAATTTTTCACTCTCAGAAATTGATTCAATTGATTTACCCAACCTTGCTACTCCCCAAGTTTACTTGATATTAGTTTTAAAGACTATTGAGGAGATGCCAATACCTTATCACTTCGATTAATTAGTCTTACTGTTTTTAATTGTAATGCGCCTATGAGCCCCGTGGATATATGGCGCAATATAAATGCTTTTATTATTATTATTATTATTAAACCCCTCCTTCTTTTAAACACACCCGTCGAATGAAAGCCCTCTTTCTCTACTTTTCTTCAGTAAATGTCTCCCTGTATTAAACACCCCTGTTTAAAGAGACATTCGTAACATGCTGAGCAGTCATTAACAATAGATACGCTACCATGCTTTATTGGCTTTATTTTGTAATGTAATAAGGAATTTATGATATTCGTCCTCTATGCTCAGCTTATTTATAGTTATAGGCCTTAGCTGCTATCATGATTAGATGTTTTTGAATATGTTTGCCTTGGAAGAAATTCAATAACCCCCTCGAATAGAAAGCCTCCTAAAGTCTCAGAGTATTTTATAAAAGCTCTTGTTGATTGAAATTTTTATGTTATTAGATTAGAAAAGAAACACTAATGGAGACTGGCTCTCTGTAACTTAAAGTTTCGTGCATAGTCTGTCTGATGATTGCGTGAGCATGAAACTCTAAGTTACAGAGAGCCAGTCTCCTTTCTTGTTTCTCTTCTATATCGCTCTGTACTTTTGTACATCGAGCACTATTATGCAGCGTTAGACAGCGCAATCGCTATAGAGATGCATTATTAGATTAAATATATATATTATTATTCTCATATTATTGATTGAAATATTTGAAATATAAATCATTACAGTATGGTTTTTAAGTAAAGTTTCTAGTGAGAGTAACCCGTCATTGAGCATCAAAATCATAACAATACAACCACAGTGATGCTTTTTCAAGGTGTAAACATATCGATTAAAGTACCAATCTGCCACTAAGAAAGTGAATGTTGCAAAACCAGGCTGCATGGTTTCTTCAAAGCTGAAAAGAATTAGGTGAAGAATTTAAAATATATTCAGTAGGATAGCAATTGAATTTGCATGAAATGGTAAATCTTAGCAATCAAAATTATTCTCTGGAGCAATAAAAATTTTCAAGCTGAAAAATCTAATGTTTAAGTATAGATGCTCTACCATCTGGCTGGCTGAAGTCTCTTATAGGTCAGTTTCTAAGTAGCATGCTAGTACTGTAAACTATCATAATTAAACACAATAAATAGTTAATTGATTTTGCAGGCTTCCATCCAAGTTGGTATTAAACTGGCCAGATGGAAATGAAGTGAGGCAAAATGCAGCAATTTCTGCAGGCTCTACAATTGGTAAGTTGGTTTAGATATCAATATTCAAGAATCTAACCTCTATTGTTTATGATATACAATACCGTAAAAAACCGATTAAGCTCTCCTCTCTAATTAGCTTTACTATTTTGAGTGTGTATTTTGAATAAGTCTCCCCTTCTAGAATAAAGATTTCATTACCTCTAGGGCAAAAAGCCCCTATGTTATGAAAATGTTCATGACGATGGCGTAGATATGGGGGATATAGTTAAGCTGCAGGTTTAGAAAAATCTAACTGATTAAGATGTTGCAGTAGATAAGAAGACTAGTAGCTCCTTTTTAAGTTTTGATTGCCCTCTTTCAGTCTCTCCTGTCCCTACATTCAGTGTGTGATGGTGCAGTACTTGTGATCGATAAATCTTAGGTTGGTTAATTTAATCGATTACCCTGGTATCTCAGTTGGTAGGGTGATTGAGGTGCAGACTTAGAGGTCGTTGGTTCGAACCCTACTTGAGTAATTTCATTAGCACACAAAATCTCGATTGAATTTAGACTAATTTATCGGTGTGAAAATGTACAAGGGAAATGACTTCCTCCCCGATTACGCTTTAAATCAAGGGGCTTATTTATTGGGGTTGTTTTTATTTAGGTATGAAGCTTATTAAGGGGGTGAGGCCTTTAGGCAATATTTGAAGTCCCACATAGTTAAAGCAACTTTTTTTAAATTTTGTTGAATTTAATTGAGTATACGAATTGCAGGTCCTATTGTTGTTGATGTTCATAACGGTAAAGACGAGAGCGTGAGTAAGATCCCTGGGGAGAGAATGAAGAAGTTACTTGTTGAAATCAAAGTCATTTGGCACTGTAAGTTTCTTCATGTTGCTTTGTCTTCTTATTACCTTATAAGGCCTTTTTCAGCGGGGTATTACCTCTACAATTCCACAGTACTGATGATATTCCCCTATATAACTGAACACCTTCCACATTACTGATAGTATCCCTACACATTACTGATGGTGTCCCCTCGTAGTACTAAAAATTCTCTACTGTATTGACTGTATCCCCCATAGTACTGATGTATCCCCCATAGTACTGATGGTATTCCCCCACAGTACTGAACACCCTCCGCACTACAGATGGTATCCCTCAACAAACTGATGGTTTTCCCTCACAGTACTAAACATCCTCTAAAATACTGATTGTATCCCCCACCGTACTGAACATTAGAAGGTTCCAATGAACAGACGGTATCCCGTCAGAGTACTTAGCTATGATATCACCCCACAGCCCAGAACATCTTCCACAGTACTAAACATCCTCTTAAAATACTGATTGTATCCCCCACAGTACTGATGTTATTCTTCCCATAGTACTGAAAATCTTCCAATGTAAGGACATTACCCCCACCCCCCCCCCCCCCCCGAGGTACTGAACACCCTCCACACCACTGCACAAAAGTTCCACAGGGCGAGAATCTCTAGCAACAATGAGTTCTAGATGCATACCACTGAGCCCGCAACGCTTTTCATTTTCAGCTAGTAAAGACGGTGATAAAACCATTCTGCAGCACACTTGTCAACATGGGGGTAAAAGCTGGCCATATTGGTTTAGAAAAATGGGTAAGTTATCCTTTTTTCATCTTTACTGGCTTTTTACTGCATTCCAGAGTCAAATTTGAACTGCCGAGATGAGATTTTGTTGATCTAAAGAATTTATCCACGTTGCACAAAAAGCTAAAAATCTTCAATGCTTATCTAGAAACCGTAGATTGTCAGAAGCATCTTTGATGGTCGTAAGCATCTTGATATGGGCAGAAACTATTTGCGTTGAATATGTACCCATAAATGAACCGCAGCAAAAACCTGATCAAGCAAAAGGTGTTAGGGTGGACCGTGAAGAGATTGTGAATCCACAATGCACATATCCACTCGTTAGGGAGGGGATACTATAGGCTCTTTAGAATAACTATTTATTCATACGCAAGGTCAGAACTATTTTCAAAGTATACAATATTCGATTTACGCATGCTCCGAGGTGTTTTCGACCATCCAAAATGCTTCCGACCGTCTACGGACTCTAAAGCGGGTCGCCGTCACATTTCTGTAGCTAAACGCTTTTACCCACATGCATTCGTTTTTCTTTTTTTTAGAAAATATTACAAATTTAGGAAGCCATACGTTACGTCTGACGGTGGTTACGTCCGATTCTTCGACCACCCTGCAGAAGTCACTACCATCCTTAGACATCTCCTTTACAATAACAGAAGCAGGTCCAAGTAAATTCACCGTTGGATTGCTAGAGACGCCATTGAAAGTTGGTGTCCCTTTTCAGGTATTTCAGAATTATTTTACTCATTCTACATATGATCAACTTTTTGTGTTGCCATGTAGCTATTTGCTACTTTGAATCCCCCGAGCTGCACGACAGCACGACAGGTCCTAATCGGTTGTCTTTCAGTTTTTCCGCAATAAACAGACCACCGAATGTAGCTACTTTCCGTCATATTTCAAAAGATATAATAAAGAAAAAAGAATATGTACGCTCTTTGGGTACACCCTTAAGGGTTGTTTTCATTAATAATAAACTATGCTTTGGCCTGGCAGGTGGGACGAAAACAGCACAAGTTTGTATGCAAAATCTCATCCCAGCTTCCAGCCTCATCAGCTATCTACTGTGATGTTTCCTGTAGAGTGCTTGAGAGCGTGATTTGATAAGAAAGCTATATGTGTTTTTATTCTAGCTTTAGCAATCAGTGTTATTAATAAAAAAAGAATAGATTAGATAGATGATTTGTCTATTGCTTGTCACATACATTAGTTTCTATAAAAAAGCACGCGTAATCTTTCCCTGGGACAATATTGCCAACAGTGACCATATGATATTCATGAATCATAAATTTCTTGTTGAAATAAACGAATTTTCTTGAGAGTTAAGAACTGTGATCAATGTAAAAAGTCTTTCATCCTGAGACGATAGGTATAGAGTTGCACAGTGGGCCCTATTGTAAAGAATTTTTCTCTTGGCAGATACATTATTTTAGGCTACTTACTGTTAATTTATCACAGTATTATTATCGGAATTGTTATTTTCTCAATATCATCACCATTGTTATTTTCTCAAACATTATCAGAATTGTTATTTTCTCAATACTATTGCCATCAACTTAGTTTCTTCAACCACAGAACCATCTTCTCCTTCGTCCAAATCAACCTTGCCTTCATAACTGTAGTACCTCTCTTTAACATCAATCAATCCTTGAATTGACCCATGAAGCCAGCCCAGATACTCATCAACACTCTTGAACTTGCTTTCATCCACCCATTGTTCAGTGGAGTCAATCTCCATCCCATACGACTTGGCATAACTCTCAGCCTCTTCTTCAGTCAACTGGTTATCTGCCAGCCTCGTTAAACGAGCATATTCTTCGGTTTTGAAAAGGACAGAAAGACGAGCTACTAGCTTGGGAATAGCAAACGTAAACAAATGGGTCATGATACATCCGGGCCTCAACGCTTTACACATGGCCTGAAATGTTGCCGGCCGTTGTTCCTTGGGAATCCAGTGCACAACCATGTTACTGTAAATGAAATCGAATTCATCGTTTTTCCCTTCGAGAAATTCGGTTGCTTTCCCCACATTGAAGGACAAATTCTTGATTTCATGAAATTCCTGCTCGGCCTGCTTGATTCTGTAACGATCAGGATCGAAGGCTGAAAGTTTCCCCTCGGTTAACTTGGACTGCGCAATGTAAGCAGATAAGTTTCCTGTACCACACCCAACATCCAAAACATGATAATTCGGCAATATTTCTTGTCCATCGAGGAATTTCTTGCCGTAAATGAACTGAGAGTTTTCGCTGTGATTTTTATAATCTCGTGCTTCTTTCTCGTTAGGATTCATGTTCGCGGCTTTTTTCTAAACTGCGACTGTACTCTGTTGAAAAGCTTCAGTAAATACAGATTCAAACGCTTGACTATTTGAAACCCTAGTGAATACTGATGTCAAACGCTTGTCTATTTAAAATATCATTCTTTACAGATTTCAAACTTATGTCTATTTGAAATACCATTCTTTACAAATTTGAAATACTTGTCTATTTAAAATCCCATACAATACAGATTTTAAATGCTTTCCTTGTCACCATTGTTACGAAAATTATCTCCCTGACAGCCACACTTTACAAATGCATGATTGTCCTGTAGGATCAAGACCAAATTCGCGACCTTTCTTTTAGAAATGGAATAAAAGGCTTTTGTCCAGCTATAGAGATGCTGCAATATTGCACGTTCTTCTGGAATCGCGGTCTGCAGGGTTTACTATACGCTTTCCACTCATTTGAACAACTTTCAGGAAACAAGGGTTAAAATTTGGGTCAGGGTTATTTTTCAATTGTTTTAATCCTGCGAAAGAGAAGGAGGTCCTCTTGTCCCCTGCTCTGGCGTCCATGATGATATTGTACTGGGTTTTTGAATTTTCTTGCGAAAAATTCAAGTTCTAACTTTCTAGAAGTTTTCGGGCCCCTTTCTCCTATTTATTTCATTGAGGATAGTGGTGTGGTTATAAGGTACAAAGTGAAATTAAATCATCTTTTCCAAGAAAACATTGGATCAAATTGCGTTCATTTTTTAGCAAAGAGAATTCAGATGAATCATTCGGTTGAATTAAAATCCATCGAAAACGTGAAAACTTTTGAACATCACATTAAAGAAATTTCATACTTTACGGTATTATCAAAGCCTTGAGTATGCTATCTGTTTTTCATCAATTTGTTACCAATTTAACACTTTCTATCTATTCATGATCTCCTTTTAAATTCTTTCTTTCCATTAAACATCACTTGAGTACTTTTATTGAAATAAGCTTCCTATCGACCTTTTTCATGCCACCAATTTTCCTTTCCAACATTAAAAAGGGTTGTTTTAACAAATATTTTGACTACGACTTTCACCATTACGTGCCGTTTTCCAGAATCTGACAATTTATTTAGATTACTACTTTTATATCATAAAAGGTTTTTATGTCATAAAAATACTTTTTCTCACTTCAATCTCTGCATAGATTCCTCTCACACTGCAAGATGAGTTTGGTAATATAGTCAAGCCATCCAAGGAATTTGACGAGCCAACCTTATCAGCAAGGTCAGTTGGGTATCCACCGGCTCCACACTCTCTAACTAGTAATATTTTCTCTTCTGAAAATCAAGATCATGTTTGTGTCATTGCAAGCTGGTAGATTATACCATCTGTTGATTTTGAATATCTAAATCATATACAAATGGATCCGTAGACGTACTTTAGGGAGTTATTTAGAATAATTTTTATTGTCGATATTCTAAATCATCTGGTGGTATAATTTTCCAGTTGTCGATGACACAAACATAATTCTAGATTTAAGAGAAGCATATTACTAGTGAGAACGTGTGAAACTAGTGGGATATCTTATCGAATATATAACCCTGCATCCAAGAACCCTGAAATCAAGAACCTAGAAATATCAGAACCTTAAGGCTGATTTTGCCGGAAGGACATTCTTATTTCAAAAATATGTTATAAAAAGTTTCTTAACAAGGTTCTTGAGGCCAAGACCTATCTGTCCTTGATTTTGTTTTTATATGAGAAACATGATTTTTTTACCTTATCAAATCTCACCCCGTGCAAATAATCCCTGAAAAAGCATCAGATGGGATACGTTACGATCTTTTGCCAATGAAGGACACTGAGCGTTTTTAAACATCTTGCTTGTCAATACATCATGCAAATCTCTACGGTCTCTTTTCAATAGTATATCACAAAAAATTTAGTCTACTTTTACAAGATAAATTCTATCAGCCACAAGGTTTTTGCTTTCTCAATCTTAGTTTTATGAGAACCTTTGGTGAAGACTAAGACCTAGAAAAGTTACAAGTGCCCATGGGTACAACAATTAAAGCTTCTCTCAATACACTACTATCCGGCCACTATAGAAATTGACTTAAAGGAAACTCCAGCCTGCCAGATAATAGCACATCAATACATGTAGATCAAATTTTTCAGCTTAAAATGTCTGATTACCTCAGAAAATGCCAATTTAGTGGCTGCCCTACTGAATATCTTTCAAATTCTTTACCTTTTTCCTCTCAACATTTAAGAAACTTGACAGCCTGGTTTTGAAACATTCAGTTCCTTAGAGGTGGGTTAGTGCGGTAGACAATGTCCAACCAAGGAAAATCTAAAATCTGGGGTCTGGGCCTACAATAAAATTTAGGCCAAACTTTTCCACACCATACCATAGTCTAGTTGCTAATTTGATTGTGTCTCAATTGAATAATAAAAGGATTGAAGAACCACATTTTTATTACTATGACGTTCTCATTTTCAGTGGTATGAAGTTCACAACGAGTGGAGTCTCTATTAGGGGAAGTTTGTACATAATCAAAGATGTCATTGCGATAGGTACGATACCTATGGCTGGAGGGAAGGTATTTGAGTTTAACCATATTTTCATTTTTGTCAAACATAATGCAGTGGAAACACGCATATAGCCATTTTATAGCCAGCCTAAATATATTATTTTACAGGCTGAAAATAAACATGCTTTTTTATGAGAGCACTAGGCTTTGCTGAAAGTCTACCTGTTTGTTATTCACAGCGACAGGGATGTTTTCAAGGGACTGACTGGTAAGCCAATTTGCACAGTAGGCCCCTAGGCTTGCAACAGCAGTTGAAGAACAACTTTTGCTCCAGTAGCTAAAGTCAAAATGAGCATTTTCTATATTTATACTTGTAGAAATTAATTGTTAAACTAGTTCCTAATTTTTTGGAAAAATAACTGAAATTAGGATCCTTTTTGTGTTTTCTACACCAGTTAAAAATCTTGAAAAATCTCCTGCATAGCGATAGCATCGCAGCTCAATGTTTGGTGTCCGTAACCGGGGCGGTGTCATTCAATTTAGAAACCCTATAGCCCTTCACTTCACTAGTAACATTGAATTTGATGCATTTAACCCTTTTCGATTGCAGCCTGTTACAGGCTCTTATTCATGGGTTCTTGAATATCTAATTTCAGCCTGTTAGACCGATGTAATAGACCGTGCCTTATGGCTTTCAACCTGCAGCTTCTTATGTTGTTATTTTCTCTATGTTTAGGACGTCAATCTGAAAATAAGTTTTGAAAGTTTTGAAGAAAAGTCACAGGTCATTCGAATACGACTTTTACCAGGTTTGTGTCTCTAAAACCTTCTTTAATCATGAAGTATTTTCTTATCTTGGAGCTACCAGAAGAAACATATGTGCCCGTAGATCACTTGCTGAAGCTGTAATACCAATCAAATAAAAACGTGGGGATCCTAAAACCACTTTGCTTTAAAGGGTGCAAGATAACCTGAACGATTTCTTGACAGTGGTCTGATCTTATAAAAAATTATGAAGCTTTTCATCCCAGAATTCTACTTGAAACAGCTGATAGAGCGCAATATAAGTTACTAATTGGGAGCGTTGGGTCTTGTTCCTTGCAAGAGGAATAAAAATGGGCATACTACTATCGTGGAGCTAGATTATGGAATTCGCTGGGTAAGAAAATTGAATTGGTGCCGTACGTTACTTTGGTAATCGATATTAGGGTGTACACTTTATTTCATTTTTACTTTAGTTTATATTTCAATTCGTCTTATTTTTAACTGTTAATAAGAAAAGGTTTTGTTTTTTAGGTCCCCCTGCAACAATGGAGGTGAATCCTGATTCGCTTCGAATCGAAAATGGCGAAGAATTCAAGCTCTTCGTGGAAATCAAAGACAAAGCTGGAAACGCAACGTCACAGCCAAGGCTGAATGTTCTTTGTAAAGTAAGATGGGGGGCTCCGGCTATTGTTGTATTTGACTCTCTTTGGGTAAAGTGTAGGATACTGTTAGGGCTGGGTTTTGGATTGAGTAAGGGCTATGATAGTTTGGAACAGTAGCTTAGATTCAATATTTTAAAACAGTGTCGTACAAAATACGGGAGTACGATACTATAAAAGCAGCCCCTTTTTGTGGACATTACAGTCATTTTAGTTCTTTTTCAAGATGGATGCTGATGATAGTGGATGGGCAAATACGCTTACTATACTCGTAAGGTATTGGTATTATGTACAAAGGAGAAAGGGCCCAATGAATAGGTTGACTAATCAAAGCAGTGCATTGATTATTGAAAGACAAATACACTTACTATCTTCTTAAGATATTTGTTTATGTGCGAAGCACAAAGGGTCCTCTGAATAGGTAGACTGATCGAGCAGATTCAGTTCCGTGTATCTCTAAACTGGCTGGTTCCTTGTGGTATAAATCTTAAATCATGATTTTAAAGCCCCCAGCAGTTAATTAAACTATACAATCAATTCAAAAGCAAAATATCTAGACGGTTAAATTTTTGGTCGGTTCAATTTTGAATTTTCAAAAAACTGTCTTAAAAATTTGTTGAAAAATGGATAAAGGAGAGTGCCCTTCAACCTCCTACATTCCATTTACTCCCCCTTCCCCTACCAGGGGTTTTGAATCTTGCCTTTTCATTGCAGCTGAGCGGTGCTCCCAACCTGCCCTCATTCACATGTGATTGCAGTACGAATGGAGTGGGAATATTAACGAGTCCATCCATCAGCATAAAGCAACTCAAAGGAGAAAAGAAATTGCACGCCAAGATCGACCTTCAGGTTTGTTTCATTTAGATAAGTTAGTAGGTTTATGTTTAACGTGCTAGCCAAAGGCCTTATTTTCCAAAGGGGCACAGAACCCTTGGTTTAATATTTCTTTTGAAGAATTGTGGAGTGAGTGATTTAGTCAACACCTCGAAGGTCAACCAACCAGATGTTGACCCCACACCACAGAGCCTAACTTCACCTGCAAATGAAAACCGCTTTAGCTTCAGAATTACGCTGTACGCTTGATTTGATTTAGTGGGAAAGTATTATAGATTGATCTTAAATTAGATTGAAACGTTTTAGTGACGATTATCTTGAAGATTTGGTTCCAACTTTTCCATTATTCCTACTTTCAGTGAAGAGCTTTTCAACTTAAAAGTTCAAATTCTTACTCACCCTCAAATCAGAGGGTATCTCAGAAAAAAACACGCTACGTTTGATTTAAGCAAGTGGCGAAAATCAATTTCAAATCAATTTGAAATAAGTTTAAAACATTTAAGTGATGATCAACTTGAAGAACGATACCTCCTTTTTCATTTTTTACACTTGATGTGTAAAAAGAAAATGTAGAAAATATTGATGTTTGTTATTATTTCGAATTTGAATATATCTAAAAAGTCAAGAAGTCATCGAGATCTAGATTTCTTCTCAAAAGCTGAATGCGTGCTCTAATACACTGCCACGGGTCACTTGAAGGTTTATTTAATATACTTGCGTATCCATTGTGCACTAGCAGCCCCCGTTTCAAGTAGGCCTATGATTACTGTTTGTCAGCCTCGTTCACATTACATTTTCAGCATCACAAGGAGGTGAATTCAATCCAAAGAGAAATCATATTGATTCCCAGCAAAAGACCATCAAAATTTGAAGTGTTCTATGTCCCTACTGGCTCCCAAGTGAACAAGAAAATTCAAAATAACACAGATCTGCTATGTACGGCTGGAGAAGCCGTCTGTGGGATCTGTAAGTCAATTTTCTTCCAGCATTCGATAATTATGCAGCACCCTTGATCAGATTATTTTACATTTTTCAACCAAGAGCTTTGACTAATGAAATTGATAAGTGCAGTTTCGCTAAACACAGAACGCATGGTACCAACAGATAATAAGCAGTGAGATATTGCAGGTGGTAGGAGTCGAACCCACAACTGCTTGGTTAGAAACCAACTACTTTAAAAGTTGTGTTATACAGCACAAAACCAAGCCTGGGAATAAGCTGTGATCTCTTTAAATTCCTCGTGAGTCTTCATTTTCGTCCTTTTCTGACGTACTACTCTGATGATTGTCAGATGCAAAACCAGGACTGTAAAGAGGGTATTTACCAGGGGGCCTGGATCGGCGAGAGAACTGTGAAATATAAGTTATTACAGCTTATTCATTTACAAAGCTTTTTCAAGCATATGTTCTGTATTTTTGGGCCATCTGACCAAAATGAATTTTGTCTTTCAGCTTTCAAATTATACGATGAAGGAAATAGAGTAATTGGACTAGAAGGCTCTGCGCTATCAAAAGTAAAGGTATGATGCGGTTAGATTAAGTGATATGACTGTCGGCAGTATATACAATTCAAAGTTTTACATTTGTATGATTGATTTTAAGATATTTTAGTACATTTTGCCATCGTTTAAAGCAGCCAGGTAACTGTAGCTGCAATATTTTTGCAATGATCCTGAACAAAGAAGATTTGCCAAATATTTTGCCGTTGCTTCCCCTTGATAACAAATCGCCTGAAACGTCTTTAACCCCATTTAACATGCCCTAGGAATTTATTTTTGGTATTACACGTAGGTAAATTGGATCGGCAAATTGAACAAAGAAGATATCAAGAAAGGAATTCTTCCAAATATCAAGGTATGATCACAGAATGAAATATTCAATTCTCGCCCTGCCAAAAAAACAGGACTGGGAAAGATGGCACATCATAGCACCAATGGTCTCAGCAAATTTCTAGGTCTCTAGAAAGGAAAACGGACCCCATTTCACCCGAGGACCATCATTTAGGTTAAGTCTTTCGTCATGATTTTGGCCACAATTGTTTGACCTCTCTTCTAATCAAGGCCTGGTATGTGTTGCTCAATTATCTGAGAGAGATCTGCGCGATATTTAGGTCCATTATGGTTGGAGCTACTCAGATATTTTTAGTATAAGGATATCATGAAACGTTTTACAATTGGTTGATTGTATGTTAGTTGTTAATCACAGCCAAATACTTCATCTAACTCCTTAAATGATAAGTATTGTTAGAATCACATTTACCAACATACGTTGTATTATTGTTAACTTTCTCCAATATCCTCGCATATGTTAGAAGATAATTCATGTCGTGGTCCAAGAAAGCAGAATATTTTTTCCACCCATGCAAAAAAGTGTTTGAGAATATATTTTTATCAATGTCAGACCATGCCTTGTGAATTTGTACTAATATAGCATTGCTCTGAAGAAGGAATCAATCCAGAACACGATTTAATGCCTCACTGCAATTCGTGAATTGACAGATGATCCTATTATCAAATACTTTTTATTTCAACCCAGGCTCCTGCTTCGATAGACGATGTGAGGTTCTGTCAAGTTTCTTACATTTCTGCAGGATCCAGTGTTGAATTTTGCTTCAATTTAAGGTATGTAGAAATAGAGGCAATCAATCGAGTTCATTTGTCTCTTGTCTTTCTTACATATCGCATAGGCCAGAAAAAGGTAGAGGCGTTTAGTTGACAAGTTATTGCAGTAATCTTTAACAAACCTGTCAATCAAGTCAATCAAGTATTAAAATGTTACTGATTCAATCAAGAAAAAAAGATTATTTGACAAGAAACATTGGAAAAACTGAGATTGAAAGTTTCACATTATCACTTCGAATCGTAAACAAAAGCAAATTGGGAATTACAATAAACCAAGTGTTCAAACAGGCCATTGGAAGGGGAGACACTTTTGGGGAGTTACATCACCAACGACTATTGGGACATAATTTTTCCACACTATTTCATGCTTTAAGAAATACTTTCAAAGTTCAACTTTGGTTCTTAGTATTGTTACTTTGAAAATTGATTGCAGTATAAAGATTCAAACCTTCTTAACTCCTTATAACCTCCATTTTGTAAAATTCAAATCTTATAAAAGATAAACAACATCACGTTGACACATTCTGTACATATCATAAACTTTTCCTTTTCAGATCGAGTCACTCGAAGCCTTCGAATATGAAATGTTCTTGCTCTGACCCAAAAATGAAACTGAATCAAACGCTGGGAGGTGATATCAAGGCTATGATATATGACGATCATTCTAACTTCATTAAAATGGTAAGACAGCTTATCAACTGAGTTTTATTTCAAATCAACTCAAAAAACCCAAAATTTATTATTATCATTTTAAGCTATCAAATATGAAAATATGAAATGTTCTTGCTCTGGCCCGAAAATGAAATTGAATCACTCGTCGAGAAGTGACTTATGGTGATTCGTTATGATCATGCTAACTTCATCAAAATGTTCAAACAGCTTATTCAATTTTTTACAAAATCATCTCGAAAAGCCACAATTTATTATTATCAATATCTAAAGCTGTCTAATATGAAATGTTCTTGCTCTGACCCGAAAATGAAATTAAACCAATTGCTCGAAAGTGATATCAAGGTATGATGTTTGATGATCATGCAGACTTCATCAAAGTGGTAAGACAGCTTCTATCAATTTATATGTGAAGAAGAAAGAACTGAGTATATAATTTCCTCCTTGTAGCTATGTCAATGTCAGATGTTAGAGGGGCGATCAAAATTTGAGATCTCAGCGATGTAGTTTCTTGTACCCAATCTTACAAATGAATAATCCATGTTTAAATTTCATGCTTGCAGAAAGCAAAATACGTTGCACACTCCATTAGAATGATTTCAAGATCAAAACTGTGTAATCTAAGTTAGCCATTCCTACAAATTAATTCTCCAATATTTATGATTTTAGGAGGCAAAAGACCTTTCGGATTTCAATGTCACCGGAGAAGGGTTGAGAGAAAGTGTTTTACTCAAAGGAATCTCGTCCGTAAGTGCTTTGCTTTCCATTGAATTTCCAAATGAAGTACAGACTATAACCTTGGAGCTGGTATTCATGTATTCATTCAGATACAGATTTATTTTTCGAAGGAGGCCTTTCTATTCTTCGTCTGACAACCAACAGAGTAATACCTCAGAAAGAGAACGAATCAAAAAACAAAAAAACTTAACGAATTATTATACCCAGTTGCGTTAGGTATTTTTTGTTTTGTTCTCTTTCTGACGTATTACTAATAAACCTACTTTTGTACAAAATTTGAAAAAATTCAAAATTGCTTCCTAGACGGGGGGTAATTTCAAATATTTGAATAAATGTTTTGACCTTAATAGTTACCAGTGGTAGCTTTTCTAAGTTCATAAATGGACTCAGCAGCTAAAAAGCTTTCATTTGACACCAAGATCAACCTCATGAGAGATATCTGTGATAAGTTTAAGATTTTTGTGCTTTCGGGATTAGCGACAAACTCCAAAATTTTAATTAGCAATAGCTCGCTAACGATTTGAGATAAAATAAAAAAAATTGGGAAATAATTCCTCTCATTGATATTAACAACCCTATAAAGTTTCATTAGAATTAAGGAAAATGATGTTTTTTCTCTGGTTACACTTGGCATAGAATGTCCCTATATTGGTTGTCAGACGAAAAACTTATAAAGTAATCTATGTTTTCGCTATTCTTCTGATTTTCCGGGCTATATTGAATTTTTTCTACCGATCAAAGAATGTTGTATCCAGAAATACATGTTCTATTCTGCTTCGAATTTAGAGGAGTGGTGTAATTTCCTTCTGCAAGAAATTCTTCATGATCATTTTTCAGTTGCAAGAACGGACCCATATTTGAGAAGAGGCAGGATATGGAAAATCCATCGAGTTGATTTGTTAGAATGAAAATTTACCCGAGCAGGACTCGAACCCACGACCACTTACCACGTGGAGCGATGTGTTGCACAGTCGGTAGCGGAATGACGTGAAAAATCAATGTTCTCCGGTTGAAATTCTACTCAGGGAAATTTTCATTGTCACAATTTGATTCCATGGAAAAACATTTTCATTTTAAAGTAATTGTTTGAATATTTTAATTTATTTCTAGGGGTCATTTGTGGTAAGAAACGTACAGTTCGAGGCAGGGCTGCCTGGACCACGAGAGTTACGTCTCACTTGGAGAGGCATTACTGGTCATCAAATAATTCAACTGTTAGCAGGCCCTGCTGTGGACCTCATCCTTCCAGATTTGGATTTAACCGAGGTATATTCACACATTCTCACTCTGGAGGGATATATGATTATTTGATTTTGAAAGGATTTGAAAAGTATTCTAGAACGATTTCAGTAAAAAAGAAAAATTCTTGACAATATTCAAACAATTTGTCAATTCTTGTATGAAATGGTCCTGAGATACCTAACCCCATCTGTCGTTTTTTGAATGCTCGTCTTTACGACATTTAGACATAATTTTTAAAGGCTTTCTAGATAATTCCAATCTCCACAAAAGAGAGTTCATTTGAATTATTTGGTACATAATAAAACCTAAGGCTGTAGAGCTATGTAGAAGGGGTGTAAGAGGTTACTAAAAAATGGATACGCACGTGATAAAAAGGGCACTTTTTCAGGGATCCAGGAGCATGCTATCTTTTAAAATTTTGCTTATTTAACAGTTTAAAATGGCTCTCGTTGTTTTTTTGACTCAAAAAAGAGTCCAACATTAATAGGAAAATAGGGACACCTCTTTGTTATTAAAAGTTCGTAGTGCATATTTCATTTCAATGATTAATTTGTTGTTTGTTACAGCCATTTCAGATTCTGAATGACAAGCAGTTTCCAAAACCAATAAAACTTCAGCTTGTTGATGAGGCTGGTAACTACGCGAAAGACAATAATATCAGATGTCTGCTGGCAAGGGATCCAGGTCTCAAGGTATTTTATATTTGGATGCAAAAATCAGAAACATGAAAATTTTCCTCTTATACTAGGGAGTTTAAGAAGCGAGGAAAGCAACGCCAGTGAGAACGTTATTTTGTATGATGACGCCGAAAGTTATTCTCTGTACATAACGTCAACAAGCTGTCAAAAATTTTGATAACAATTTGCTTCTTCTGTTTAAACATGCCACCAATTTATTTGTTATTTTTTGAATCAGCTTTTGAAGTCAGTCAATTCAATTCAGCTTGCCTAATTTGTGATATAACTCGTCAAAAATAATTCCAAAGTTCTACATTCGAAATAGAATTGTTCCACGAGTCCTTGTTTCCCTGTATGCAATCCGATCAAATTTCCGGAGTGACGTCAGCATATCAGATAACACAGGGAAACAAGGACTCGTGGAGCAAGTCTATATTCGAAATGGACAACGTCAATATCGCTCGAGGGAATCTAGAAAGCATTAAAAGCTGAAATTGTATCAATTCAGAGAATCGAAAGTAAAGGAACTCGGAGGTTGCAGGTGTATTTGCTGTCCTAGCAGCTTGAAACTCTATTCATAGATACGTCATAATTAAAAACTGGGGGGCCGTGCATTAATTGTATCAATTTTATACGAATTGAATCAATTGTTTTGTTTCGATGCCCCTTTCTTTGAACGCCCCCTTGAATAAAGACCCCCCTTACTTACCTTTTTAGTTAAATGAACTTCCTCCTCTAATGGACACTTTCTTAAGGGGCGTGTATTTGAAACAAACAGAGCAGTTATTAACAAATATATTATATTTCTAGCTTTGCTTTTAAAACAATAAGCAAATTTACGATATACTCCATCAAAATCTTAAGTTGTTACTGAGAATTTCAAGCTATGAGTGCAACCATCAATACATGTTTGGACTTATAGATTGAAAGGCCTCGTTTTCCCACAAAATTGTTCTGGACGCTCCTGAATGTAGGTTGTGAGCCCTGAACACTGTAAAAAGGTAAAGCTGGCTTGAGCCTCGGCTAGTTAACCCTGCCAGCTTCACTCCAGCCGGCATCACTACCTTTGAGATTGATCTTGAATCTTATGACTCATGTAATTATATTATATTTGTAGCTCACACCACCCCCTCCTCAAGTGAGGACTGACGATCGAGGGCAAGCTACTTTCAAGCCATTTTCAGTCAACGCTCCCAGGTAAATTTCTATTCATTATTTCAAAAGTTATTAGTAAGACCAATTGCTTTTTTGTTGTTGGCGTAGATTCACGATTGAAATATCAATATAGCCAGAAAAATTGTTCCATCTGACGTATTACTCTGTTGAGTGTAAGACAAAAAGCTTAAGTAATCCATGTTTTCGCTTCACTAGGTTTCCAATATTTCTGGCTATTTTGAAGTTTTGTACGGATAAAAAATTGATTGAAATATCCTATTGTGTTTGAAGTAAGGGCTGTCGAAGTTGATTGCTTGTTCGCAATCAAAGTTTTGTAAAGATTGAAGGCACACATAAGCAATAACAGAGCATTAACAAGGCAAATTTGAATTCAGAGAAAATGATAAATGTAATTTTTTTCAGAGGACTGTACCAAATCATCCCAAAAGCCGTACTCTCTAAAGGAACTTCGGAAGGACCTATTATTCTGCTAAGGTAATTATGATTTTCAGAAACAACTAGTGCACTCCTTTTGCTATCCAAACAATCAAGGTTTATCCAGAAGAGCGAGCTTTGATTTTGATAAATCGCTTTCCTTTTGCTAAATTGTAATCTAGTAGCTTCATAATCTAGTAGCCTCAGCACCATTATATTTGATAACGGTTATAATCCCGAAACGTTGTAATATTGTATCTTTATCTTTTCGGTACTAAACTGTTTAATTTAATCATTTTGTTAATATATTCTAATAGTGCCACACGAAGTCAACTCTTGTTATTATTAAAACACGCTTAGCATGGACAAGTAAAACTGTGAATTCATACCTCACAGCTCTACTTATGCATGTTAATTTTTTTAAATATGGTTTAAGACATGAAGCTAGCAAATTACAATTCAGCGTTCAACACAAGGGATCATATATGATTATCAGCTATTGATGCTAGCACAAGAATATAACCACTCCTTTTGCCTGATAACAATCCTAATTTTCAATCAAACCACACCATCTCTGAATGTTGCTTGTTTTAATTGTTTGTACGAAAATGAGGCTCTTTCGATATGACTGCTCGAAACTCAATGGAAACGAAATGGCATATAACTTCCATTATTGTAGTACACTAGGCTATCAAAATTTAATGCACAGGTCGATTCAAAATGGCGGCAAAATTGCAAAGCTCAAAGGGCTAGGCCTAAGTTAAAATTCCCATAACTTGTGTCAGACAGCTCATAAATACAAGGTTTTGGTGGCAAAATTTAGGAAATTTTACTGACACCATAGCTCATAACAACAAGCAATAATAAATTGAGGGAGAAATTATGTATGACTTGGGATTTGAGTGATGGTCAAAATATCAGCAAGAAGATTTTGAAGAAGGAGATGTCATCTAAAATCAGTACAAAAGGGTTGTAAAAAGTCATAAATATGGTAAAGTGCTTTGTTACTTTGTTGCTACTGCTTTGAGGACCCCCATGGGTTTGGTTTCTTCTCTGTAAGGTGACTTGAAGGGAAAATGAAGGAGGCTCAAAATATTTCAAGGGAGGGGGAGAATAACTTTTCATCTTGCATCCCACACATCAGTTGCAATTTTGTCATTCTTCAGGTAAACATGTTGTTTTTTCTCCTTCTTATGCCCCTTTAATTTATATTTATGAAGTATTTTACATGGTTATTGACCTCAAACCCAGGAATAATAGTTTCAATCGTGTGTATCAGATAAATTTCTTTAATGACAAAAATGTACTTTAAAATCCAATGTCTCCTCCTTCCCTTAACATTTTTGAGACTCCCAACTTATATCTTGCCTCACCATAGGGACAGCTAGGACAAGACTCAAAGGGGTCCTCAAAGCAGTAGCAACAAAGTAACAAAGCACTTTACCATATTTATGACTTTTTACAACCCTTTTGTACTGATTCTAGATGACAACTCCTTCTTCAAAATCTTCTTGCTGATATTTTGACCATCACTCAAATCCCAAGTCATAATTTCTCCCTCAATTTATTATTGCTTGTTGTTATGAGCTATGGTGTCAGTAAAATTTCCTAAATTTTGCAACAAAAACCTTGTATTTGTGAGCTGTCTGACACAAGTTATGGGGATTTTAATTTAGGCCTAGCCCTCACAGCTTTGTAATTTTGCCGCCATTTTGAATCAGCCTGTGCAGTACTTTCGATAGTCTAGTGTATTTAGCCTGAGATTATAAGAAATTATAGGATATTGTACCCAATGTAATGATATTAGTTTTGTTTGATTTTAGTATTTAGCCTGAGAATACAAGATGTAATATTATATTTTACTCATCGAAATGATATGAATATTGCTTTCTTGTAGTATTTAGCCTGGGAATACAAGATGTAAGATTATATTTTACCCATTGAAATGATATGAATATCATTTCTTGTAGTATTAAGCCTGAGAAAACAAAAGATATATGATATTTAACCATTACAATTTTATGAATATTACTTTCTTGTAGTGTGGAGCCTGATGATACACGAAATAATATTATGTTTATCCCATTTAAATGATATGAAAATTACTTTCTTGTAGTATTTAGCTGATAATACACGAAATAATATGATATTTAACCATTACAATTATATGAATATTACTTTCTTGTAGTGTGGAGCCTGATCGTAACAAACCAACTGATATCAATGTCATGGTTGATTTAGAACAGGATTTGAAAGTCGGTCAATCATTGCCTGGTAATTATTGCATCATTTGTTATTTTAGTTTTGTTATTACAGTATTGATCAGTACAAGAATCTTACATCGCGTGAAAATTGGAAACATGGTAGCAAACCGTTGATAATTGATCGTTGATACGCCTTACTATCTCTGTAAGGCTCGCACAAAGTACAAGGGTTCGTTGAATATGGCTTAACTAAGAGGAGGGTGAAAAAAAAAGTGAGGAGACTAAGTTTTTGGTTTCATACTATATAAATGAATAGAATATTTCAATAATGAACATATGATACATAAAACCATACCACAGAGAGCATGTCATTACGTTGCAACCCTGTGGCATGAAGACTAACTCAGAAAATTGATAATGATATGTTCTGGGTTATAATGAATGATATTCATTTCATCATTAGTGATCAGAGTATCTGTGCTGGCTGAAGACGAGAATCCAGTCACGAATATCAAGGCGAAAAACCTCACTCTCAGACTTTGGCGCTCATCGTCTGGAAAAGCTGAACGAATGCCTGCAGACGTATGCTCATTAATTCATCGTTTAATCTCGATTGATGAAATGGAATATCCAGGTCGTGTTCATCTAAACCTAAAAACATTTTGAATTCTAATAACAGAATGCATCCAAGAACACAAATTTTGAAAATCGGAGACTTTTTAAACCAAAATATTTTTTGACACGTCACTAGTCCCATCGATGACGTATAACCTAGCAACTGACAGAAGGGCAACCATCCTCAAAATCTTAACAGCAAATATCTCGAAATTCATTGAAACCTTCTGCTTTCGATAGCAGAATAGGGCCTTCTGAAAGCCTACCTTTTCAGGAGAATGATTGGAAAAATACTAATAAAAGAGACTATCGAAGAAAGAAATTGCCTTAAAACGCATTTTTAAAAGCCTTGCTCTTCTTAACCTCAAGAACCTTCCGAATGCCATCAAAGCAAATTTCATAGTTATGGAAGAATAAGAGTTCTTATAATGAAAGCCTTTTCTCTAAAAGTCTTGCTTTGTCTGCCCCAGTCGTGCAGGGACGACATCTATCCTGCAACTGATCAAATGTCAACCATGCTCTTGATAATTGAGTGCCTTAATTGCTCAGTGGTTAGAGCATTGGCGTACAGAGTTAGAAATCATTGGCTCGAGTCCTGCTCTAGACATTTTCATTCACTTGAATTAAATCTTTTAAGATTGCAAGTGTGTATTGAAGAAAGTCCTGATATTGAGCGAATTTTGCATCTTTTTTCCAGGCGTTAACCTACCCAGCAGTGAAAGGTCTTCTCAATGATCCCGTCAATCACTTTTACTTCAGGTAAAGATTCAAATCATAATTCAATTTACTTTCTTTCTTGGTCGTACTCATTATGTTTCAGCAAGGTCAGAGGCCGTCCATGGTAAAGGACCGTTCCCTCAGAGCTTCATCGAGAACAAACAGCTCGGTTGGTAAACAGCCCACGTCATCAGGCAGCCAAATAGTAACACCTCCAAGCAAAGCGGCTAGTACTTTCAGACGAGCGACGAAAACGGCGAGGTTCAGTACTGCAAACGCTGAGGAAAGTGATCATTGAAGTATTGAGATTTGCAAAATCAGAGTCAGATACTGACAATCTATGCCTTAATGGGAAGCAGAATTAACTTTTAATGTTTAGAAAATGCTAAGTCTAGTAGACCAGCGCTCAAATTATTGTTTCTTTTATCATTCGGAGAAACACAATTACAGTTTGTCTAGAATGTAGACTAATTTTTCTTATGCTGCAAATCAAATTTGCTTCTGGTACCGAATTTGACATGCCCCTAGTCCTTTGATCGTTCATTAACTTTAGGTTATTTGTATGGTTTAAGCTGCCATACGCCAAGTTGAAAATAAATGTATCGTATTTAAAAGCATTTGTTGTCTGATGATGGCCTATAAGTGAAACTCTAAGTCAAAACAGAGATTTGCATCTTCTTTCAAGTTCAACCATGTAACGTCTGCTCTGTGTGTGGCATAGAGCATTCTATTATCTAGGATAAACACGAAATATTTCATTTATCGTGTTTAGTGTCTTTGACGTCTGTTTCACTGAGTGTTTAAGAAAACAATTAACTTGTGATTAGGCGTTTCTCTTGAATCTATATAGAGCAGTTTGTCGATGTAGTTTTTGTAAGGGAAGAAATTTTCACGACATTTGGTTTTCCTAAATTGAAACATCTGCTTATTTTTCTCTAGTCACAATCTAGTTATGATTTAAGAAAGTTTTCATGTTATTGTTGGTATGCGGAGAACATATATTTCCTTATTTATGTTATTTTTTTAGGTAATCTTGAGATGGTTTTATTTTAGGGACCTGACGTGTCCTGAAAAGGTGGGAACTTACTGCATCATGGTTCAGTACAACAATGACATCCAGCTGTGTTCTAGCAAGGTACATCAATCATTATCTCTGCTTGTTATTTTTCATGAAATACTGTAGGCTCACGTATGTAAGAAGCCCCATAGAAATATAAAATTACAGTGTAAGCACAGTGAAGATTACTTCAAATAGTGCATAAATTATGCTTGAATTAGATTTGCTATCGGCATGCTTTCATCCGTTAGTTTGCAGACTCCCCTCCTTTCTAGAGGTTCGAGGCTGGCTCAAGAAATCCCTTTCTATATTACGAACACCACCCTTCTCTTCCTAGGAACGATTGCCTTAAGTACTTAGGACCATTATTATGAAATGCAATACCCAATGAACTGAAGAAATTAGCAATAGTAACTAGTTCAAGACAAATTTGGTCCACATTAGCTTGTCTAAAAGCTGCCTTAGCTTAACCTGCTTTAGCAGATAAAGTGATGATGATGACGAAAGTCCGAACTATGTTTAAGTAACAATTATCTTTCTGTGATAATTTTTCATAGAAATTCAAACAATTTATGCAGTATCCGATGTTGAGATTTTCACAATAAAACAGCTACTATATTTTTCCTTTGAAGATTCTGCTAAATGTGAAGGCTGGTACTCCAGTAAAGCTCGTTCCGAATACTGTACCGATGACTCCGACAGTGTCCAACACAAGTGCCACTGCAAGTCGACAGCTCGTCAAGAGTCTTCAGCTAGAACTACGGGTAAATCTATTTCATTTCATTTTACCACTTGAAATCATTAGTTTCGTTGTGTCATCATTAAGATTGTTTCTTATTCGATTGTTTCTTAACAAAATTGTTGAGCTAAATGGATCCTAATAGGAAAGTGGCTGAGTTAGTACTAAAAACGTAAAGGTTTATTATTGTCAAAATCATAGCTGTCAAATTTTCACCCAAGATGCATATCTTTGTAGTAACTCAGAGTCTCGCGCATTCATGCGATCATCAGACAACTGATTTTAACTGCATTGAATTATATTATCTATTTCAACTTTCTTTAACAAGTACTATTCATGCAACTTTAGAATAACTAACATATCAAAAGAACAGTAATCGTAAGCCCCTAAAAAGTAAATCTGATAAATATATCATTTTAGATTACGAAAATCTGATGATTGCATGAATGCGTATAAACCCTCTTTTGACTCGATCAATCTAAATTGAATCCACTTTAAGCAAAAAATAAAGAAGAAAATTTTATATAAAATCTCTTAGATTGAAATCAAAACTACCTGGACTGAGCTAATTAGAAATATCTTCGGCAGACTTCTTGTCCTTTTAGCTTGGTCCATGAGTTTTAATTTTGATTTGATAAATCTAGTCAACAACTTTCTTCTTTTTTGTTTATTTAACAGTAGATTCGATTTATTTTAGTTGTACTTATATCATGTATATAAAGCTAGATTTTATTGATCGATTCAAAATATAGTTATTACAACAACAACAGCAATGCGTGAAACTCTGAGAAAAACATTAAAAACCAATGCATTCTTTTCTGAGTCCATCTCTGTCGTGTATTCATGCGGTTGTTATTTCCTTGCAGGACGCGTATGATAATCCAAGTGGGGAGGATATCAACGGAGTCTTAGATGTCTACGTGAAATCAAGCGGAACATTCGCTGTCCCTATGCTGCAGAATGGCAAACACTGTGCTGCTTTCCAATTAAAGAACGGAACAGCCTTTGTTGAGACTCTGATGATTCAGGCAGATGCCAGAGGGGTAGATGGGCAAGAATATCGTCTGTGTTTTGAGCCAAAATGCGAGGGACTGGACACAACTCGTATCGAGCCGTTTGTTATGTCCTTCTTCTTCTGTGATGGTGAGTTTGATTATTTGATATGTCGGTTGGACCAGAAAACAGTACACTGCATACCACACCCTTCTACTATGCACGTGTTGATGTTGTTGGTGTTGGTTTGTTGTTGTTAAGATGTGAGAAATGTCTTCCTGTGTGATATGCATCTCTCACTCTCTTTTGGTGCAAGCTGTGTAGGGAAGGATGGTTTGTGGTATGAGAATATATTAGTTGTGTTGTGAGTATACACATGTAATATATGCTTGGGTTGTGGTAATAATTAACGGGATGAGTTAGATAATGAGTAATAGATGAGTAAGTTAGATAATGAAGAAGACAGTAGTTGATCATGGTGGTAAGGATAACTCTTTTATTTTGAGATTAACAATATATTCATCCATGTGGCTTTGGTCACTTGACTGTTTTAAACTTGCTGCCAGTTGTTTTTGGAACAATTTCATTTGTTTCGTTTCACGAGCTTGTTCTTACATTGATTAGGACCCGGTTCATGGTGCAGGAACTACAGATCACCCCAAGATAACTGTTTTTCACCATTGAGTTATTAATTTGCTATGATTGTCATGATCATCTGTGGAAGCGGATACCTTTCCAAGAACAACCCCTGTTTTGTGGACCATGGGGAGACAGCTTTTTTGCCACGACTCCAGTATAGAGTGCATTTCTGCAGGATGCGGAAGTAGTTGCGCTAGATTTTTATGTCGGCTTTTTGCTGCATTTTGTGAAAGGTCTTTTCCTCTTTGCCCTCCCTAGTTTGCTCTGTGCAGCTGAAGTCAATTTAGTCATGTGAGGTAAACTTCTGAATTGGTGACTTTAGATGATTCAACAACTCACTCCATTGTCTTTCTGAAAGGAAGCTATACTAGTTGGCCCATGTCCTTGCTGGAAATAATGCCCGTGGTCCTTTGGAGGCTAACACGTTTACGTTGAATAACTTACTAAAACTTCTTGCTTCGATAATGATTCTAGTTTTAAATGCTGAAATACTAATGTGTGATTTCCGCTTGTTGTCATCAGATGCAAAGAAACAATCAAAAATCACACAACTTTCAAAACAAAGAGATGAACTGAAAGAACGAATTCGTGCTTATCGATCTTTGTTTTCTACCACCAAACAGCTCGTAAACGAAATGAAAGGTTTGTATGTTTGTATTTCAAGCATTCTCTTTTTCTATGTTGTCTTTTTGATCAGTACAGAACTTGAGGATTGCGAGGAGAATCGGAAACATAGCAAAACATAATAACTACTGAGGCTTCGAGTCTGAAATTCATCAGAGTAGTAAATCAGAAAGAGAGTGAAAATTGAATCAATCATTCACCTCCTCTCTGATTGGCCTATTTCCATCCTTATGTGTTTAAGATCATTCATAAGGTTTTGTTCCGTCCCCTCTCTGAATTGCTTAAGTTTTTAAAGCAATATTTACATAAAGCGTATTTTAAATAAAGTTTTCTCATGGTTAATACAAGTGCCGGGAGTGGCCACTTTGGTGAGTTATATCCGAATGTACATTATGAAAGAGTTCGTTATATAAGAACTATACTGTACCTTGTTTCATATGACTTTATTCTTAGCCTGTTGAAAACTGTACCATAGAAAAACTAGATCACCTAGGAAGTGGATAGGAAGGGTTAATGTTTTGAAAGCCATTTTTAACTACAGTTGTGCTAATTGTTGCGGACTCTCCTTACCCGTCTGACATCCCAGTGTGCTACCAGTGCCTAGACTGCTTGCGAAAGAATGCGTGTATGTTTTTATTTAATTGACACTTAAAAAGTCAATGGTAGATTTACGGGGTGTAGTTAGGGGCAGTTACCACCCCCAGCTAATAAAGCTAATGAAAACGCCTCACAGTGCCTACTTTCCAGAAGTTTGGCACCCATTTGAATAGTTGATTATTGATATTTCTGTCGAAAATAGCGTCTGTTAGCACCTCCATTAAACATCTACTCCCTTCAGATTTATTCTGGTTCCGCCCCTGCCTAAAGTGATGTTTGTTTATTTGCTTCTGTAGAAGCAGTTCAAGAGGCTTCTGCAATTGAACGCACTGCAAGGATGGAATTGAGAGCAAACAATGTGAAACGGGTACAAGAATTAACCACGGTAATCTCACAAACTTTGTTTTCTTCTTTACCTAGCAGTTAGATGTCACATGTATGGAAGTTTGTAAGTGAGGATTTAGAGCCAACCAACTAATAAAGATTTCAATGAAATGCGTGATTTTATCACTGGTCCTTTACAATCGATTATTTTTTTAGCCACAAGAAGTCATAAACGAAACGTCAAGTATCAAGAGGCAAATATCGGCAATGGAGAAAGAAACACGCAGGAGATGCAAGTTACCACTTGGACCAAGAGGGAAATATATCTTGGGCAAGGTTAGTTCAGTGTATTTTACTAATCTGTGTTAAGGAAAGCAAAGATCAATGACAGCATTTCTGTTGCAAAGACTTCCAAACTATTGTAAGGCAAAATATACCCTCATGAATATTGGTTGCTAAATCAGTCATTCCACATGAAAGAGGGACATTCATAATGCACCTCCTGAGAATTGCTCAATATTTAATCCACAATTTGCACACCATGAAAGGGCAATAGCCTGAAAATCTCAGCTCACTATCTTGATTCGTTAAAGAATTATGGACATTTCAATTTCGACCTTTAGTACTCCAATTTATCATAAGATCTGCAATTTTGAATTTGCAGATAATAGAAAACTCTCTAAATTTCGATAGCCTTGATCAATTTTGTTGATTGGAAGATGATTTCTTGGTTTATCAGGTGCAGGGAATCCAAAAATGGTATTTAAAATCAGGTATGAGCAACCTGAAACTCAAAATAGGACCATAAACTTTTGAAAAAGATTTAGATTTACCCCATTTCAGCCATGTTGAAAACTTTTCTTCAAAGTGAATTTTCTCAGTATTAAAAACACATGTAAGGCTTCCTTTCTTTATCCCGAGGTTATGTTTTCTCCCATCACTGAAATAGGGTCATTCAAAAACATGACAACATTTTGCTGACGTCAGCATAATGTTATACAATTCCCTTCAATGAAAATAGGTAACATTATCTTCCCTGAGTTTCAAGACATTCTGAAATATCAATCAGCTAATTGGTAGAGATATGTTGTTGGACACTGGTAGCCTTGACAGTCAAATGATACTAATGATAAAATATTTAATTAGATTTTATGAAACAATCAGCTTCTCTATGTTGCTGCATTTTGCTTGTCAATGAAATATTGCCTACCTGTTGCAGTTGAAAAATCAGCTGGCTGAATAGCAAGAGAAACATTCATATTTAGCACCCAGCCAATATTTTCTCTTGTTGACCAGGTCAGTGAAGGACATGATAATTTTGGATGCGTGAACTTGCCTTGGGTATCTTGATTCTTATCGTCTAAGTCCACCACCATTCCAATCTAGTTTCAAATTTTTGTTTCAATCATCGGGTTTATCTCTTGGTAGAAACTAAATTCAAAAGAAAAATGATATTTTTCTGATACCCTCTTTGTACCGATTTTGTTTTCAGAGTTGGGCACAGACTGATGGAAAATTTACAGTTTTTGTATTGACCTGTACAGCCTGTTGGCTCGTATCCAGCTCTTGTCCTTTTTCATTCTCACAAATTATCTAAATTTTGTCTGTAATCCAGCTTCTTCCCAAAAATGCCGTTTCTTTCATGCGGGACGCTACTTTCCTCAGAAGGAAGCAAGGCTATTTGAGACAACTTGAATTTCTACCAATACCTTTCAGGTTGGACACTTAGCCCAAGTGGAACCCGATGATGCTGCGACTGTTTTATCTTGGCACATGGCCGGTGACATGGATTGTGTTATTACAATTACCACAGAGCAGGTGATAGAATGCTATTGAATCCATTCAGAACATAATCACCATCTTCATTTAACAGAAAGATATGAATAGAAAAACCGAGATCTTTAGATTCCTAGACTAAATACAGAGCATGCAAAAATCAGTGATAGGTGATCTGCTATTAAAGTCTGGAATGATATTCAAGTTGCTATTAGAGAACTCCTGACTATTAGTCGCTTGAAAAAAGAACCAAAAGAGTACTCGAAGAGCTGACTGAGAGTACCAAACTATTTATTGATAATAGTACTCCTTAGTCCGCTCTTCGAGTACTCCTTTGGCTCCCTTTTCAAGCAACTAATAGTCAGGAGTTCTCTTATTGCAACTTGAATATCATTCCAGACTTTCGTAGCAGATTACCTATAAATCATTTTCGCATGCTCTGTATTTAGTCTAGAAATCTAAAGATCAGAAATATTCAGAAACACGACCACCTGGAACAATTAATAGCGTCTCCTCTTAGGCTAGTTTTAGTATAAGGTGTAGATTATTTTGTTTTTGTTATAAAGCTGGGGGTTGTTTTCGTTTTTAAATAATTATATACATTTCATATCATCATCCCCACCAATGCCCAAAATCAGGACGATAAGTAAGTGCTGTCTCCCTCCGGTGTATCAAGATCGCCACTTTGCAAATGTAAACCATTATTTTGGCTTGTTGATTACCGAAACCCCTTTCCCCCATATCAATGTTGTGGGGTTACAGCACTCGCTTTTTCCTTTCTAGGAAAGTAAATCAACATTGATTTCTAGGATAGGGGTGCATTTCTAGGCTATTTTTAATGGTAAAGCACTGAATCTCTTCTACTGCCAAAACAGTTTTGGCAATGCGAGGGTTGTAGGGTTTTGCTTCCTTTTACTGTTTTGCTTGAGCTTATTATTTCGATTGCAGGCAAATCAAGTTTATAAAGAAACGATGGGAAGACAGCAAGTATTGCCTCTTGACTCGATCTACACCAAAGCTTTACCTTCATGGAAAAAGTGAGTTTTTGCTATGAGTACAGGATGGAACAAAAAGTATAGAAGCGCGACAGGTAGACCCTGAATTCACATATGTCCCAATATGGCATGTCAATAAGGACCCTTATAGCAAGTACGCAACACCAGCAAGAACTCTGAAAAAATCTAGCTTTTCTTTGAGCTCACTCTTGAAAATATTGAAATTGAATATTGCGGACGAGATTTAAACAACAAACGTCAGAAACAGAATTTTCCAAGTTCTGCATTTTAAATCGACCAATTCAATCATTCTTAACGGAACACAAGAAGCACAAGAAAAGGAAATTTTATTTTGGAAATGACTCTGAAGAAAAGATAGTTAAGGTTTTATTAGATGATCTTGACCCAATCGAATTCATGTTTCTCGGTAGGCAGCTTCCGCATGAAAGATACCCTGGAATAAGAGCGATGGGAGCCCCCGTGTTTGCTCGCAGTCTGTTGAATTTTCCGGATCACGAAGAGCAGTGCAGAATTGGTGAGTCCTACCCAAGTGTCATTTTTCAGTGTCAACAATTCCTATAACCATATTTTCGTTTTGACAGCTTTATAGTGTAACAAAAATAAGAGAAAGAACATTGCACAAAATCAAAATAGCTGGCAAAATAGCCGAGATTGTGGCAAGGCAGGACAAACTTTTGCAATATAAACTCTGATATGCTAAGTTACCTGCCTATCTCATATAAAAGCTCGGTCTGGATACCATTTATTTATTCTATGTGGTGAGTTACTCGGTAAGCCCATACAGGTCTTAGGATTACATTGTGAATGGGATATTCTGCTTGCATTATGGTAACATATAACATGAAATAACATTTAACATAACATGTTGCTTTCAGTTTTCAACACTAAGCCTGGATACCATTTACTTTTTATATGTAAGAGTAACTTGATAAGCCGGGTAGCTCGGATCTCTATTAACAGACCTTAGGAGTACATTATGAATGTCATATTTTGCTTACATTACTAGTGGTAACACATAACAAAACATATTGCTTTCAGTCTTTAACCCTCAGCCTGGATACCATTTACTTTGTACATGTATATGTATATGTAATAGTAACTTATGTAAGAGTTTTTTTTTTTTTTATAATTGATTAAAAGAAAGATAACAAAAAATACAACTTCTATACCAATCATGGCGGGAATAGACACTAGGTAATCGGAGCTCCCACCATGAAAGGTACTTACAATACAAAGTTTTACATCAAACAAAAGGAAAAAAATAATGAGAGATACAAATACAAGAGTCTTTCCCACATCTAATACAGGCAATAATGACAGCAATGAAAAGATTTTTAAATTTTTTTTACAAGAATAAGATATGAAAAATCTGACTGTCACCCTCTATATCATAGATAATTTGAAAAACAATGAATTTCACCTAACATCAGATGTGAGAAAGAGATTATCCACAAAAGTTACTAATACTGTAAAGACACCTAAAGGTTAAAAATGGGTGCTGCTGTTTGCTTTTGAAGCACGTTTCAAAGCTGCTGGGACCGGACCCACCCCGAGTATCCCAACTTTTTGCCGTCCTCATAGTGAGAAGGAACCTCAAATCGAAAGACTTCATAATAAGAGAGGACCCAGCCCCATCAGCTCGAAACGCACTTCATGTAAGAGTAACTTCTATGTAAGAGTAACTTGATAAGCCAGGTAGCTCGGCTCTCAATTAACAGGCCTTAAGATTACATAATTCATGTGATATTTTGCTTGCATTAACAGTAGTTAATGAAGTATTGCTTTCAGTTTTTAGCATGCTGCTGGCAGACACAATAATCATCAATGACATCGAATCAGCAAACAGATACCGACAGCAGGTAAGAGTCTTTCGAGTATGGAGAATAATTTAACATTTCTTTAACTTAGTTGTTCAGCTTCAGTAAGAGCCTGATTATATGGGATGAGCTGCCCCGTTTGGGGCCAGTATGCTGAGATACCTCTTGCCCGTATTTCTCAGGACAGCTTGTTAAAGGCGATTTTCGATTACATGAGGCGGGTTGGCTCAGCTACTCAATTTGACCGGGGCTAACAAAGCGAGTCGACTCGGTTATCCAAGTTGACCCGGATCGGATCAGCTTTTCTCATGTAATCGCAAAACGGGGTGAGTTGACAACAGTTTGTGCTGTTTTGCACATGTGTATTTCTCATTTTTCGGGGGCAACCCGGGTTAATAACTGACCCCGAACTGATTCCTAGCTTTCATGCACATTTGCATTCAAATGAGAAATACTGAGGCTGTTCTTTTCGGAGTAGGCTTGAAAGTCTCCTTTTTGATTTGTATTCTTCAAATCTCGTCAGCTGAAGGAAACCTTGCTAATTTCAAAAGGTTTGTTAAAGAAGATAAAGATTGCCAAAATAAAAAAGAGTTAGAAAACAAATGAAAATAACCCATGAAAAGTAGTAATGGAAAACAGCACTGCTCATTTGTTTAAGAGGGGCTCAAAAAAGGGCCAAAAATGGACCAAAAAGCGGCCCTTAATCAAAGAAACATGTGAAATTTGGGGGGAAAACGTCAAATTAGAAGTCTGTTTTGGTTTTTTGGCCAAAGCTTTGTATGCCTGTACGAAACTGCAGCATGTGGTTAGGTATTTTCTTCTTTGTAGGAACCCAAACAGCTGCAAAATTGTTTAGTAGCGGGGACTGTTAGCACAGATTAATTTTGTGAATGCACAGAATCTCCCTAAAATGAAAGTCTCAAATTTTGCATTCATCTTCAAAGGCGTCGATTAATTTTCTTTCATCCCTCAACTTTTGCTATAAAGGATTACCGAACATTAAGTTAAATTTCTGAATTGTAAACTTACCAGCACTCGTTTTAAAAGCCATTATTTGTCAAGATTTCTTCTGAAGATTCCTTCTTTATTTTTCTAGATCTCTTCCCAAGTTTATGACAAATATTTAAGTGAATATTGTTCTTTTATTTAAAATTTTGTCTACCGGCCCAATTGTCTTTTTAAGCCTGTAAAACTTTATGAAACTCTCATAGCGAACTAATTTATTTTACTTTGGCGCGAAAATTTTGAAGAAAATTTTGACGAAAATTTTACTTGTTTAAGGTCGTGAAACACATGCCATGCCCAACAATCCTGACAAGAACTGGAGACAGAATACGAAATAATGGTGAGCTACATCGAATTATGTTTTAAAAGGCATTTGAGATTTTAGTTAGGGGGCAATTCTAGAATACACTACCAATTGTCTTTCTAACAACGACAGAAAATAGTTACCAACATTCAAACAATAGGTTGTTAACACTTGAGAACCAAGGCTTTGTGCTTGGTCGGTATTGCAGAATCCAGCCTTAGTTAGTAATATCATTGGTAGTTCGGACACTTGATTTATTGTCTTAATTGTGTTTCCCAAGTTGCATTTGCTTTCGATTTCACGAATGCCTAGGCCATAAGGCCAGCAGCGAGGCAAAATATTAATTTGAAACTGTCTGACCAAAGCTGATTACTTAGTACCAGTTTTCATTCTGTTGTTTCTGACTACTATCATTAAGTTTTCATGACTCCTTTAAATACATTTAAATGAGGCCGACCTAAGTTCATATTTACCAATCAAATCTTTAAGATTCCTTTAGAATATTCGACTAAATGGATCATTATATAACTTCATTTTCATTTCATTTTATTGAAAATACAATGCAATTTATTTTCTACGGCCTGAATAATGCATTAAGAGTAAAAAAAAAACTAAAAATAAGAATAAGAAATATAGTAAAGTATAGTATTTGGGGCTATTGTAAGATCCATGGTCCTCTGAATGTATTTTTACTAGCCTGTGTGCTCTACGTTCTGTGGTATATCACAAAAAGCTTTCAAAATTCATTTGTTGTTCAAAATCCCAGCAAGGCTATTTGTGTCACATTTAACCTAAATAAATTCCTATCTAAGTTAAACGATTAGTTACTCTATGTGAATGTATCTTCCTTGTTTACAGGTAAATTTGGGGGTCTTCAGAATCGAGCACCGCCCATGGATAGACTGCAAGCAGTTTTCTCCAGCCCACCACCGACGAAATATCGAGAATTGTGTGCACAAATTGGTGAGTCAGTGTTTCAGAATCTTTTGTATGATTGTGGGTGTAATTCTTTCAAGGCCATAGATTCATAAGGTATTGCCAAAAAAGGAGAAAATGTTTTCTCCAAAGTGAGCTACCGCACTTGCAATATGCCTCTACCGGGTATTGAACCCGTGACCGTTTTGAACCCTTGACCGTATTTAACCCGTGACCGTATTTAACCCGTGACCGTACCCACCAAAAGCGAGTGCGCTAACCACTGTCTTGAATCAGAACAATAAGTGTACCCAGCTGCAGTCCTATCCACGGTAGTGGTTCGCTTACCTGTCCGCCTCCCTGTTTTGTATGTCAGTTTTATGTACTATTGACGTTTATTTCTTTGTAGTTTAGTCCTTAAGTTTAGCCTATTTTATTTGTATGACGACACATTTATCAGTAGATGTAAGTCATCAATTTAATGAAATGAAGTAGTGTAGGATAGGGTACCCCCATCCTGGTTCGCCTTTGTCCGCTGCTGTTTACTTAGCGTAGGTTTAGGCAAGGGCACTCATTCTTTGGCAGCTCTGGTTAGATTAAAACCTAAAGTTTTATAGTAACACCCTTACAGTAGAGGCATTCAGTTCCTGGTCTTATTTTGATATAAATATGGATTTCTTGCAGACCTACTGTCCAGCTTCGAAGCTGTTGTTTCAAAACACGTCGACGCGAAAGCAGAACTAAAAGTAAGAAGCGTTTGTTTACTCTTGGTAATTTGTTGGATTAGAGAGGGAAAGAATTGGTCATTATTCTATGTTTTTTATGGTAAGAACAGCCTAACTTCAACTAAAATGTCGAAACATAGGTTTGAACGTTGAACTGCAACAAGTCTCTATTTTTTACCTGTGCAGTTGTGAAAAGTTACTGTATGTAAGAGACCGGTGAGGATGCAGCATAAGAAGTTCAGAATTCCTAAGGCATAAACTGTGTTATTATTTCCATCCCGAATATGCCCCCTCCCTCTCGAATAAACGTTCTTCCTTCTGTAACTCATTTTGGTCAGAAAATTCGTTAATCACAAAATATTTAGAACGAAAACGTAGAAATGGAGGATATAGTTAAGCTGTATACGTTTAGAAGGACAGAAATGGGTTTGTCGAGGTAGATTAGTATTCTAGAACCTACTTATTAAGATTTTTGAAACAAGTATTCGTTGCCCACTTTTGAATTACCCCCTCGCGAAAAAGCCCCCTTAGCATCAAGGTTTGAAACAAGCCTCCAGGAGGCTATATCAGATTATTATGGTAAATGTCTGATCGAAACCTTTCATGGGGTTGATTTTTTTCAGTTCCAGACTGAGCGTTGTCACTCAAGTAAGATGAAGAATGACTACAAGATATGCTTGGATGCAGAAAAGCAACTGCAAGTCATCGAAAGCGAGTTGGGTATGTCGTCCCCCAGGTCTAGACACTCTCTGTCATTTGAAGAGTACATGAACACCGATACGAGTTCCAAAGGAAGTCCAAGCAAACGAGGCAGTAGCAAAAGGGTTGCATCGCCTGAAGAAGACCTTTCTCCTTCAAAACGAGGCCGCCCCAGAAAAAGCAGCTTCGGGGAAACATCGAGTAAGCGTAAGAAAAGTTGAGTTGTTTTCAGATTAGATAAAGTAGTTAACTTTTAAGAAATTTGCTCGTGCTTTCTAGGAAGAACTTTTCCACGTTTTACAAAACTTAACTTTGTTCTCTATTTCGAGGGAGGACTGTCCAATGGTGTAGCTACAGCGTGTGGGGCTCTTGGTGAAGTAAGGTTTATGGGAACTCAGGTTCCTGGCACCCATTTTAAAGAAACCGAGTCGAGAGCGTTGCATTCAGGAGTCTAGAGGCTCCAGATGCTCGCTATATGTTGCCATATCTGAAGCACTCTTCAATGGCTTAGAATCCCGTTCCTTTTGTCCTTAGATTGGGAAAAGACTCGCGACTTCTTTCTTTCATCCTCATTATCCCATAGCTAATAACTCTCGACGAGGCCATAAAGGAGTCAGTCAACTTCATGTTACAGAAAACGAACCAAAAAGATCCCGCAAGTTTAACTCCTTCAACGCACTGCAAATCAGATTTAGTCTGTGATTTTCAGATTTGACCCTACCAGGCCCTATTCATAATCAAACTAACTTCTATTTATGATCAAAAAGGCCTTAAAAACATTTGATTATGAATAGGGCCTGGTAGGGCTGAATCTTGAAAATCACAGACTAAATCTGATTTGCAGCGCGTTGAAGTAGTTAAACTTGCGTGATCTTTTTGGTTCGTTTTCTGCAACATGAAGATCCTTATTATCAATTCAATCCATTAGATTGCGATTCTCTTACGCCTAAAGGTTGCCACCGTCTGCTACATTCGCCACTGTGACAGTAAACAGCCAGTTACTGTGTTACTGCAACATGTTACAGACTTTTAGAAAGCAGGACAGCAACACCAGATAAACCGTCAAGTTATCTTTGTTTCCGAGTTATAGCATTAATATAATGCTTGTGCATATTTTGTTCCCATGAGAGATACTGGCGTAGCCCTTTTCGTATGAATGACTTGAAATTTAGTTTTGATGTGTTGTTCTTTACATCAGCCTGGTGGAAGTGAAACTTGTGGGTGAATTTAGATAAGATGTGGCGTGGTGTTTTGAAATATTTGCCGTGGATTTTTCAAACTTTTGCCGTGGGTCTCAGAAACTTTTGCCCTGAGTTCGGAAATTATCTGTTGTGTAGTTGAGAAAACCTTTGCTGTTCCTGAACTATTGTTGAGCCTGCTTTAAAAACTTTTGTTGAGTCTGGTTTCAATTTCAAAGTTTGTGCTTTTGATCTGAAAAAGTTTCTAAGCGATTTCAAATGAAAGAAGAGGCAAAACATTTTCAAGTAGCTGTTTCCAGATTGATTTGCCAGAACCCATATGGGCAACTGTAAAAGGAAACGTACAGTGAATCACTCTTGGTGTAATGATAATAAATAACATTTATGATGGTGTTGCCGTCAGGATTGCTAGAACTACAGGTTAACAAAATAAGCCCTCCTTGCCATAGGCGACTCTGCAAAATATGATCATTTCAGACAATGCCTAGTAGGATATGATATCGATTCGTTAGGTTCTCGTTTTCGTTCTCTCTCTGAAGTGTTACTCTGATGAAAGTCAGATTAAAAACTCAAGCTACTAAACTCTAGTAAGCTGTACTTTGAAGCCGTAAGGCAAAAATGGGACATATAGACATAGTGCTAGTCCTTCTTCAAGATTTTACGCAAGATAATGTTTCATCTCACTTTTAGAAAGTACCCCTTGAGCTTACTGAAAGATTGTCTTTGGGGCATTTTGCCCCCCCCCCACGTTTAGATGTTTTTACGGCCCATGTAAAAGCATAAGATTTTTATTTTTAGGCTGCTCGTTTGTAAAATACTATTTTGTAAATCTAAACTTGTAAACTTTGCTTCTTCTGCAATTAGAAGTATTTTTATAGACTATCTATAATACACTTTCAGTTGTTTAAAGCTGCTTGTGTCTTTTGATAAATCTGACGTACTATCTCAATTGAACTGTGATGGATTAGAGGTCTCTTGAAGGGGTGCTTCTCTAAGATAGATTTCTCCAAATGAGGGCAAATTCAGGAAGCCATCTATAATGAACAATCAGACGGGAGAAATATTTGAGATCTACCTCCGGCTGATATCTCCTACACGTTCTTATCAGAAAACTTGGCTTTGAATTCAGCCCACCGGTTTATTATTTGCGATGTGATTTTTAAATAACTTATCATCTCAACCCTCGCCCACAACCTTTCCAAAAAGTGTTGAAAATCTATTTTGGGGCAGAGCACGAGCTTTAGTGATCTTTTCTTGTGTTTGTCTCAAACAGTTTTAGAGATGGCGAAAATCTGACAAAAATTACAGCTTGATGTTTCTCATAAAGGTTGTTGTTGTAAAAAACGTGTATATTAAAATGTTGAAATCAAAATATTAGATAAGAAGGAAATATATTAATCGAACAAAGGTCTAGTAACAACAACAGTTTTCGATACCTGCAAGTAAGGTGGCAAAATTATGGCTTTCCATTGCAAAAGTTGAACAAGCTACCTACTAACTTGAGAAAAGGAAGTTGGTTTTCGACTGTAACTGTAAGATTTCTTGTCAGATTTTCTGTATACCTACCCCATAAGTATTTTGTAAAGATTAAAATCCAGGGATATTTTATGCCCATCACATCGAGGGGAAAACCCGTATTTTTTGAATACGAGGAGTGATTTTGCATCCGGACGCACCTCGAAACACACGAAGCAAAAAGGCAGGTCGGGTTTTCTGACCTGAAGAAAGTTGTCTGCAGTGAATTCCACGAAACTTCATTAAATTCATCATTCAGTTAAAGGGACGAAACGTTCTTTGAATTTTTAATTACGAGGTAGCTTTTTTATTCCTTACTATCGACTATTTCCTGAGCGTTTGGGCAATTTTCGGGAAAGACAGAAGATGGCCATTTTGTAGGTGGGCCTATATTCTTGCAGGTATTTTTCACATGTTTCAATTCAATTCAATTTATAATAATGGAAAGCTAAGTATACAGAGCGTCGTCATGGTTAACTATAAACCACAAACTAGCAACCTAAAATAAGTAACATGCGAACGATAATACAAAGGTATTTTGTACAAGACCCGAGACTCGTTTTCACTATTACTTACCGCCAGATGCTTTAATGTCCACAGAATTTATCATTATATGAGGAAGGCCCGTTACAAACCCCTCCCTAGTCCATGGTTCTGTGTAAAAAAATTAATCCGCAATTTCAATACCGTTTAACCGAGATTTACAAAACCATTTTCCAAATGTCTGAATTATGGCCCTTTCTCTTGTTTCTCCCGACACAAATGCTCAAAACAACTAATAAATGTTTTGGTGTTGGGGATAGTAAAGTATAGATCCCTTTCAATGTTTACATTTTTGGAAAGGCAAACCAGTTTCTTTTTAAATGCAAAATAGGACCACAATAAAAAGCTACACCTTTTGACAATTAATTCAATGCCAATTGTTCAGTAAACAAAGAAACCGAGGGGCGTAAAATATAAACACTGAAAGGGGTCTATTTATCGGTAAGTTTTAGAAATTTTTTCAGCCATATGGTAATTGCTCAATTGCAATTGAATATTTCGCTTTAAATATTTGACTTTTTAGTAAACTTTAACGGCTGGCCAGGCATATTCCTTCAATATCGGCAAAAAATCGGAAAAAGGCCCATGGCTTTGGTCAAAATCTGCCCGAAATGAATTCTTTCAATTAGGCTTTTCTACTTGGGACTGTTCAGAGAGCAATATCAGCCTATAATAGCCTTAGCAAACACGGAAAATATGAAAGCATTTTCATTCCAAATAAGACAAATCGGTAAAAAAAACGAAAATGTTTTTGGTCAAAATTGACCAAAACTGAATGATTTCGAATAGGCTTTTAATCCGCCCAGGACTGTCCAGGGAGCAATATTAGGCTATGAGTACCTTAAAAACGCGTAAAATCACTAACACAATTTAAAAATAGCCAGGAAAATCGGAAAAATGCCTAATGGTTAGCCAATGGTTTACGGTCAAACTTTACCAAAATAAAATGGTTCCAAATAGGCTTTAAATCAACCTAGGTCTGTTCAGGCAGTAATATTAGGCTATAATAGCCTTCAAAAACCCGTAAGATAACCAAAATACTTTCCTTCAAAATCAGCCAAAAAATCGGAAAAAAGCCTGATGGTTAGCTCATGGTTTTCGGTCAAACTTTACCAAAATGAAATTGTTCCAAATAGGCTTTAAATCAACCTAGGTTTGTTCAGGCAGCAATATTAGGCTATAATAGCCTTCAAAAACCCATAAGATCACCAAAATACTTTCCTTCAAAATCAGCCAAAAATCGGAAAAAAGCCTAATGGTTAGCCCATGGTTTTCGGTCAAACTTTACCAAAATAAAATGGTTCCAAATAGGCTTTAAAGCAACCTAGGTCTGTTCAGGCAGCAATATTAGGCTATAATAGCCTTCAAAAACCCCATAAGATCACCAGAATACTTTCCTTCAAAATCAGCCAAAAATCGGAAAAAAGCCTAATGGTTAGCCCATGCTTTTCAGTCAAACTTTACCAAAATAGAATAGTTCCAAATAGGCTTTAAATCAACCTAGGTCTGTTCAGGCAGCAATATTAGGCTATAATAGCCTTAAAAACCCCATAAGATCACCAGAATACTTTCCTTCAAAATCAGCCAAGAAATCGGAAAAAAGCCTGATGGTTAGCCCATGCTTTTCGGTCAAACTTTACCAAAATAAAATGGTTCCAAATAGGCTTTAAATCAACCTAGGTCTGTTCAGGCAGCAATATTAGGCTATAATAGCCTTAAAAACCCCATAAGATCACCAGAATACTTTCCTTCAAAATCAGCCAAAAAATCGGAAAAAAGCCTGATGGTTAGCCCATGGTTTTCGTTCAAACTTTACCAAAATGAAATTGTTCCAAATAGGCTTTAAATCAACCTAGATTTGTTCAGGCAGCAATATTAGGCTATAATAGCCTTCAAAAACCCATAAGATCACCAAAATACTTTCCTTCAAAATCAGCCAAAAAATCGGAAAAAAGCCTGATGGTTAGCCCATGGTTTTCAGTCAAACTTTACCAAAATAAAATAGTTCCAAATAGGCTTTAAATCAACCTAGGTCTGTTCAGGCAGTGATATTAGGCTATAATAGCCTTCAAAACCCATAAGATCACCAAAATACTTTCCTTCAAAATCAGCCAAAAAATCGGAAAAAAGCCTGATGGTTAGCCCATGGTTTTCGTTCAAACTTTACCAAAATAAAACTGTTCCAAATAGGCTTAAAATCAACCTAGATTTGTTCAGGCAGCAATATTAGGCTATAATAGCCTTCAAAAACCCATAAGATCACCAAAATACTTTCCTTCAAAATCAGCCAAAAAATCGGAAAAAAGCCTGATGGTTAGCCCATGGTTTTCAGTCAAACTTTACCAAAATAAAATAGTTCCAAATAGGCTTTAAATCAACCTAGGTCTGTTCAGGCAGTGATATTAGGCTATAATAGCCTTCAAAACCCATAAGATCACCAAAATACTTTCCTTCAAAATCAGCCAAAAAATCGGAAAAAAGCCTGATGGTTAGCCCATGGTTTTCGTTCAAACTTTACCAAAATGAAATTGTTCCAAATAGGCTTTAAATCAACCTAGATTTGTTCAGGCAGCAATATTAGGCTATAATAGCCTTCAAAAACCCATAAGATCACCAAAATACTTTCCTTCAAAATCAGCCAAAAAATCGGAAAAAAGCCTGATGGTTAGCCCATGGTTTTCAGTCAAACTTTACCAAAATAAAATGGTTCCAAATAGGCTTTAAATCAACTTAGGTCTGTTCAGGCAGCAATATAAGGCTATAATAGCCTTCAAAAACCCATAAGATCACCAGAATACTTTCCTTCAAAATCAGCCAAAAATCGGAAAAAAGCCTAATGGTTAGCCCATGGTTTTCGGTCAAACTTTACCAAAATAAAATGGTTCCAAATAGGCTTTAAAGCAACCTAGGTCTGTTCAGGCAGCAATATTAGGCTATAATAGCCTTCAAAAACCCGTAAGATCACCAAAATACTTTCCTTCAGGATCAGCCAAAAATCGGAAAAAAACCTGATGGTTTGCCCATGGTTTTCGGTCAAACTTTACCAAAATGAAATTGTTCCAAATAGGCTTTAAATCAACTTAGGTCTGTTCAGGCAGCAATATTAGGCTATAATAGCCTTCAAAAACCCATAAGATCACCAGAATACTTTCCTTCAAAATCAGCCAAAAATCGGAAAGAGGCCTAATGGTTAGCCTATGCTTTTCGGTCAAACTTTACCAAAATAAAATGGTTCCAAATAGGCTTTAAATCAAATTAGGTCTGTTCAGGCAGCAATATTAGGCTATAATAGCCTTCAAAAACCCATAAGATCACCAAAATACTTTCCTTCAAAATCAGCCAAAAAATCGGAAAAAAGCCTGATGGTTAGCCCATGCTTTTCGGTCAAACTTTACCAAAATAAAATGGTTCCAAATAGGCTTTAAATCAACCTAGGTCTGTTCAGGCAGCAATATTAGGCTATAATAGCCTTCAAAAACCCATAAGATCACCAAAATACTTTCCTTCAAAATCAGCCAAAAATCGGAAAGAGGCCTAATGGTTAGCCCATGGTTTTCGGTCAAACTTTACCAAAATAAAATGGTTCCAAATAGGCTTTAAATCAAATTAGGTCTGTTCAGGCAGCAATATTAGGCTATAATAGCCTTCAAAAACCCATAAGATCACCAAAATACTTTCCTTCAAAATCAGCCAAAAAATCGGAAAAAAGCCTGATGGTTAGCCCATGCTTTTCGGTCAAACTTTACCAAAATAAACTGGTTCCAAATAGGCTTTAAATCAACCTAGGTCTGTTCAGGCAGCAATATTAGGCTATAATAGCCTTCAAAAACCCATAAGATCACCAAAATACTTTCCTTCAAAATCAGCCAAAAATCGGAAAGAGGCCTAATGGTTAGCCCATGGTTTTCGGTCAAACTTTACCAAAATAAAATGGTTCCAAATAGGCTTTAAATCAAATTAGGTCTGTTCAGGCAGCAATATTAGGCTATAATAGCCTTCAAAAACCCATAAGATCACCAAAATACTTTCCTTCAAAATCAGCCAAAAAATCGGAAAAAAGCCTGATGGTTAGCCCATGGTTTTCGGTCAAACTTTACCAAAATAAACTGGTTCCAAATAGGCTTTAAATCAACCTAGGTCTGTTCAGGCAGCAATATTAGGCTATAATAGCCTTCAAAAACCCGTAAGATCACCAAAATACTTTCCTTCAGGATCAGCCAAAAATCGGAAAAAAACCTTATGGTTTGCCCATGGTTTTCGGTCAAACTTTACCAAAATGAAATTGTTCCAAATAGGCTTTAAAGCAACCTAGGTCTGTTCAGGCAGCAATATTGGGCTATAATAGCCTTAAAAACCCATAAGATCACCAGAATACTTTCTTTCAAAATCAGCCAAAAATCGGAAAAAAACCTGATGGTTTGCCCATGGTTCTCGGTCAAACTTGACCAAAATAAAATGGTTCCAAATAGGCTTTAAAGCAACCTAGGTCTGTTCAGGCAGCAATATTAGGCTATAATAGCCTTCAAAAACCCATAAGATCACCAGAATACTTTCCTTCAAAATCAGCCAAAAATCGGGAAAAAGCCTGATGGTTAGCCCATGGTTTTCGTTCAAACTTTACCAAAAAAATGGTTCCAAATAGGCTATAAATCAACCTAGGTCTGTTCAGGCAGTAATATTAGGCTATGATAGCCTTAAAAAACGCATGAATCACAAAAATTATACTAAAAAATCAGCCAAAAATTGGAAAAAAGCCCAGAAAAGCTAATGGTTTCTGGACAAATTAGCGAGAAGCTAACAGCATTACCTTTTCAGACCGTATTTTCATTACTTGCAAGGTAAAATTTTGATTTCTATGATTCATGATTTTTGGTAAAGATGATACAAAAGTAATCTTTCCCATACAGAAAGCTTGGGTCGCCAAGTGAACAAAGCCAAGGGCTTTGGTTGTTCGGACTGTCGTTTGATTACTTATCAGGAAGATTTTTGATTTCAAAGTTTTATAATATTTGGAGCAAATATACAAAGGTAACGAAATGTAATACACTTATCATCAAGAAAGCTTGGATGACCGAGTCACCTAAGCCAAAAGGAGTTGAATAGCTCGGACCGTAGTTCGACTCCTCTTAGGGTAAGACTTTTGATTTTTAAGATTTATATTGTTTGGTAAAAATTATTCAAAGGTAATACCTTCCTCATCAAGAACGCTCGTGTGGCTAGGTGGATCAAGCCAAGGGCTGGAAATGTACAGACCACAGTTCGATTCCTCGTAGGGTAAGACTTTTGATTTCTGAACTCTCAATCAAAAATGATATCAACTTCAAACCTCTTCTGTCGGTGAGCTCCGGGTAGTGTGCAGGCATAGCGCTTGTCTCACAGTCGAAGGGTCGAGGGTTCGATCCTGCGATACACCCGGAGTGAGCCAATCTCCCACCTACCGTTCTCTCGGAGCTGCAATGGCTCCACAGGAAATGGCAAGGAGGAGCGTCAGGGGGGTCTGGTCCCCCTGGCGGCTTTCTAAGGGAAAAACGTAGGGGGTTTTGGAAAATATTTTGAAAGTTAGTGAGTTAGTTAGTGAGTGAGTTAGTTAGTTGGTTAGTTAGTTATTTAGTTAATTGGTTGATTAGTTGGTTATGTTTAGTGAGGTATATAGTTAGTGATTATTGCGCGAGAGAAGAAAAGATATTCCCTCTCAGTTCTTCTTCTCTTACAAAGATGTTGATTTCGTATCCACAACTCTTCGATCACTGGTTGAATGACTTAGCCACTCGGCTATCCCTGCCGTAAATGAAGTTGATAAATTTATTCGAGAGATTAGACATCAAATGTCTTACCTTGCGAGGGCTCGAACTACGGTCTGATCATCTAAAGCCTTTGGCTTTATCCACTCGGCCATCCAAGCTTTCTTGATGAGAGAAGCATTACTTTTGTATCATTTTCACCAAACATTATGAATCTTAGAAATGAAAAGTATTACCTTAAGACGGTTCGAACCACAGTCTGCACATTTAAAGCCTTTGGCTTTATCCACTCCGCCATCCAAGCTTTCTTGATGAGAGAGGTTTTACTTTTGTATCATTTTTACCAAACTTTATAAATCTTAGAAATGAAAAGTATTGCCTTACGAGGGCTCGAACTACGGTCTGACCATCTAAAGCCTTTGGCTTTATCTACTCGGCCATCCAAGCTTTCATGTTGAGAGAGGTTTTACTTTTGTATCATTTTTACCAAACATTATAAATCTTAGAAATGAAAAGCCTTACCTTACGAGAGATCGAACCACAGTCTGCACATTTAAAGCCTTTACCTTTATCCACTCAGCCATTCAAACTTTCAGGTTGAGAGAGGCTTTACTTTTGTATCACTTTTACCAAACTTTCAGGTTGAGAGAGGCTTTACTTTTGTATCACTTTTACCAAACTTTCAGGTTGAGAGAGGCTTTACTTTTGTATCACTTTTACCAAACTTTACAAATCTTAGAAATGAAGGGTCTTACCTGAAAGTCTTATAAAAAGTTCTTCATAAAAAGAAAGCACTGTGAGAACACAATTTGATTGCTCTTAAGGTAAAACTTTTTCTTCTAAGTGAAAGCACTGCACCACTGCCACTTCTCTTACGTGAAAGCACTACAAGACCATGGTTCGATTCCTCGCAAGGTAAGACTTTTTCTTTAAAGTGAAAGTACTACCTTTTCTCTTTAAAATAATATTTCCTTCTTAGTGAAAGCCCTGCCATGGATCTTGTATTTTCAAATGTCATATAAAGCGTACTAAAAGAAGCATTACTTTTGTATTATGTTTACCAAACATTATGAATCTTAGAAACTAAAAGTCTTACCTAACGAAGAGTCGAACTATGATCTGAACATGCACAGCCCTTGACTTAGTCCACTTGACCACCCAAGCTTTCTAAATGAGGGAGGCTTTACTTTTGCATCATTTTTATCAAATATCATAAACCTTAAGAATCAAGTGTTATCTTACAAGAAATCCAGCTACGGTGAGAACATCTAAAATTCTTAGCTTAGCCCACTCGGCATTTCAAGCTTTCTTGGTAAAAGAGGTATTACTTTTTGGTGATTTAACTATCATAGCCTCTATTACCATTTTTCTATCATTATACTTATAAGTTTAGTTTAGTAAAGTTTAGTTTAGTTTAGCTTAGTGTAGATTAGTTTAGTTTAGTTTAGCTTAGTGTAGGTTAGTTTAGTTTATCTTAGTTTAGTTTAGTTTAGTTTAGCTTAGTGTAGGTTAGTTTAGTTTAGCATAGTCTAGCTTAGGCTATTCTAGCGTAGCTTAGTGTAGATGAGTTTGGACTACGTCATTGCATAATAGTTTACTCTAGTAGTCAGGAGTGATTTAGTATAGTTTAGCGTGGTCAGATCAGTTTAGACGAGAGCAGCCTTGTTTGATATAACTGAGTTTAGGTTCAGTCTGTAGTTGAACCATGGTTTATAGAAATAGATGGTTAGGAAACCCATTATTGTACGTCTTTGTTCCACAGTTGATGTTGAGCACTACTTGAACGTGCACAACGAATTTCTTATATAATTTACTGTTAAAATTTTACATGTAAATATTGTCCACATAAATATGATGCTGATTATTATAAAATCTTCTCTAAATAACGAATATTTCTGGATGGGGAAACAAAAGAAGCGCTTTGGTCTATTCGCTCAACTATGACCCTGTTGGCTAAAACAAAAGCGAAACAAAAGACTGTGCACTCTCAGTCTTGCAAAACTTGCACAAAAAGATACAACAATAGGTTTCCTAACCATCTATTTCTATAAACCATGGTTGAACCTAGTAAGCGAGTTAGGTATTGAATGACAGAGACAGTATGGTTATTAGACAATGTATTCCTAGAATTTGCAGAGTTAGAAACGAAAAGATGGTTGCATAGTTGCTATATGTTAAAAGTTACAATACAAAACTATTTTCCCTCGGACTAACTGTGCTTTCACACAAGTTTCCTTTTAAAGAGAAATGACTATACTTACATTTGGAGTATTCTAAAAGCAAATTTCAGTCCAAAAGTGTCATTTCTGTCAATTCTCTTTAACCTGGCAAATGACAAAAAGTGAGGCACTATCCTTTCTCTTTAAGAGGAAACTTCACTCTGAGTGAAAGCACTGTAATTTCTCTTTTCAATATTCATCATCTGACTCTGAATCGGAATCTCTTACAGTTCTACGTTCACGAGTGAGAATAGTCATTTCGCCTTTCCGTTCGTATTTCTTGCGTGGGTCACTTTCAAGTTTTGTTTTAACAGCTCCGGTTTCAGCCAACATCCATTCGAGAACTACAAAAAACAAAATGTGTCAATCAAATGATGCAATAAATAGACTTTGACAATAAAAAGTTATTCGCAGAGTGTGTTATTTCAACCCTTGAAAATCTTCAAAATTCTGGAAACAGAATTCTAAAAAAAAGAATCTAGGATTTTAGAAAAATATGAATTCTTAATATCTTAGACTTCGTGAGCAAAATCTTTGTTTGATTCATCACCAGTCCTATTGATGATATGTGACCTGGCAACTACAAAGCTTTGCATCTGGCACCCGTTAGAATAGTACGTCAGAACGTGTACGAAAACGAAACCTAACGAATTATCATACCAAAAAGGTGTTTCGAAAAGGGCCAATCAGAGAGGAGGTGAATGAAAGCTTTAATGGTTATTATGTTTGGCTATGTTTCCGATTTTTCTCGCTATCCTCAAGTTTTGTATCGATGAAAGACAAATCGTTGTAGCGGGATGCCTCTGCATTTGCAAAGGGGTGAACTCACTTGCTTGTTGACTAACTTAAAAGAGCAACTTGTTATTTTGCAAACTCCTTTGCATGATGCGTTATAATTCATTTTTCAGTGCGTGAAATCGTGAATTCAGATTTTTTAATGTGTGATTTCGTGTATTAAGATATAAAATTCATATAAGTTAAGCGGGAAAACCAATGTCACAGTGCTTGAATGCGTGATAAGTCTAAATTGTTAGGGTGAATTGAATGGGTGAATTACAATATACTTGGAGGGCCCCTTGGCACGGATTATGTTACTGAGAAGTGATATTTCAGGCCAGCTAAGTATAACACTCACCATCTTGTTTGAGATCTTTGCCTCCGAAAATATGGGGGCCGATGAACTTCCCTTTCAGATCTCCTTCACAGTAGACGAATATCGTGGGTAAGTTTTTGTCGGGGTAGTTCTGGATACAGTTCGTTGATACGCTTTTCAAGAATTTCGTTGCAGGAAACTTCCTTGCCAGTTGGATGAGGTGATTATTAATCACAGTACACAGAGGTATGCTGTTTCTTGTTAAGGAAACTTATTTGTCCAAACAATAACTGACAGATATATAGGGATTTAAGCCCGTAAAACCTAGTTAACTTAAGTTCAACTCGAACCACATGTTTACAAACAAAAGTATGGTAAAGTTTGTTAGTGTGAACCAGTAAAAAAACTCGAAAAACCTTTGGCAAGCAAGTTTGCAGAAGTTTGTTAGAGACTAGCCAATCAAATGTCTAGCTTAAGTCAAGTGCACAATAATCGTGTTGTGATCAGACACCACAAACTTCTCCCAACTTTTACAAACTTGGTTTGCCAGAGTGGACCAAGCTTCAGAATGTCAAGAGAAAGAAGAAAACCTGGAAAAGATGATAGCTGCTAAACCAAGCTTTTGGTCTGATACGCCAAGTAAGTGAGTGAGTTTCCGTTTAACATTCACGCCTTAGTAAAGCAAGGCCTTGTTTCAAGCAAGGACATGTAGCAAACATTACATCACATAATGACAGTATGAGCTCCTCATGTGTTTATATCACCTATTTATGCTGCAGCAATCTTCAAACTGAAAATCAATGCCAGGCCCAGCAGAAGCTGTCCATAGTTGGTCCAGTCAAGATACACTTGCTCTCCCCTTGATATTTGGAAATTTAGTTTCTCAGAGATGCGATTTGGTGCAATTTTAGAAAAATAATTTAGGTAAAAATGAACCGAAAGTTATGATTGTAAAAGTTTTAAAAAGCATTATGATTGAGTGTTTTGGCCCAATAAGTTGGTCCAGCCAACGGAGCACCAATCGATCCAGTTTTTCCAGGCCTGAATGCCCACTGAAAATCAATATTTTCTAGAATCAATTCTTTATTACAGATTCAATGCCTTTGCTACAAACACACTAACACACACACATTGGATAGTGGTGCGGTAGACCAACCAACCTACTTACTCACAGCCTTGTTTACATTTGAAAGGATACTAATGCTGAAAGAGATGTAGGACTACCCACACTCCTTTGCCAGCATTGTTAACTTGTTCCACGTACTCATCTGCGGATATTTGACGAATGTCTTTGAAATTTGCAGCTTCCTGTTGCTTTTTCATTTCTCTGATTCTCTGTTGCCTGAACCAAAGCAAAAGAAAAAATGTTTCATGTTGTACGAGTCGCAAACATTTGCAATACTTTGATCACACTTGCTGCCACTAGTTTGAATTTCAAGTACCTATGTCAATTTTTCCGAAACATGCAATCTTTTTGGGAGTTATCATAAGAATCAAGACGGGTTCCATAGAGGAATGTAGAGGGTGTTACACCCCTAAAGAATAGAATTTTATGATTTAATCAGTAAAGTTCAATATTTAGTCGGGAAATCACACCAACAAAATCTATATCAAATCCTCACTATCAAACTCATCAAAAATTTAGTGAGTACATATAAATTTACACCCCTCAGGGAATTTCCTGGAAAGGGCCCTGATTAGAACCCATGGCTATATGTGCAATTGAAACTGAGGGGTAAATCACTCCCTAAAATCTCATACACTTTCCCTGAAAATCCTATTGTTCAAATGAAAATCCCTTTAGAATCTCAGGGAATCCTTTTGTTCAAAATATTGTGCAGTTTAAGATGGAGTGAAATGCATCGTTTGAAAAAGTCATATTGAATTAGGAGGTTGAATCTAGAATCTACTTGAATCTACCTTGGGACTCTCTTGAAAATATTTAGACCATGTCACACTACTCCGTATTTGAATGAAAACGGAGTAAAACCTATCTGTTTCGGTCTTGCATTCATACCGATACGCTTAAAATACGGAGCTGTTCGAATAGGCAAACAAATACGCATACTTTAGAATAAGGTGTGTATTGAATACGCTCTGTTTTCAGTGTGAACACCAAATACGGAGACATTTGAATATGACAGAATTCTTTCAATGGAAATTTTTGTCTTGAAATGGCATTATGAGCAACGTATCTGCCCAGAGCAGTGTGAACACTTCTTCGTATTCATAGCGTATTCGCATGAAAATGGAGCAGTGTGAACAGGCACTGTTTTTGTCTTCAAATACGGAGACAAACAAGGAGGCCTTAGATAGAAATCCTCCTGCAATCACCTGATTTGTTCAAGAATTATGTCGTCCTCGTCGTCTTCTTTTTCAGCTAATTCATCAAGATCCATATCATGCAGTTGTTTTCCCTCAGTTTTTTCTCGCACGACTTTATCTATCATATTCTCAATCTGGTCCTCAGTGATTTCAACTTCCTTTTTCGGTAAAATTCCATGTTTTCGTAAAGCATCATTCCATTCTGTGTCTGCATTTGGATTCTCCATCTTTAAAGCTTTATGAATAAAGAGAAAATTTGTTGTCAGTTGTTTAGTTGAATCACTTTTGATTTGCGGCAGGCCTCTTTGGTGTTGTTTCATACCCAAAGTGTACATTAGGTTCCCCCCGAGGTGGGGGTAATATGAATAGCTGTTTAATCTTGCCTAAATGACCTGAGTTGGAAATATTTGCATTGAGTTAAGCTGTTCTGGGTAGTTTTTGATCCTTTCATTCCTCCAGTGCTTTCTATTAATTCAAAGCCAAAAAGGCAAAAATCAAGTTATATTTTTGGCACTTGCACATAGGAGCAGACTCCCTGCAAATACCCAGGGTTGCTGCCTCGAAAGGAACCAAAATAGGGAAAGTAGGGCACTTTTTGCAAGATTTTAGGTGTGCAAGAGCAATTTTATATTGTAACGTGCCAGCCATTGTCCTAAATAAGGAAGACAAAAAATTAGATTTTTAGCTCTCTGCTCTATCCATCTCTGGCCTTCCTGAGGCACTAATTTGCGTTTTGGATTAAATCTTCAGAGCCATCTATTACTACATACTGTGGAGCCCAGGAGGGTCGTGGCTGGGAGTAAGGGGACCGAGTAAAATTGTAATATTCATTCAGAAAACTTTTGACTTTACTCAAATAATCAGAAAATTACCACTGAAATTAATTCTCAAATTTGAAAAGTTCAGGTATACGTACATATTCGCCTATTTTTCTGTAATTTTTCTTTAGGTTTCTTATATTGTAATTTAGTCTATCAATATGAATAAACTCATTTTTTATAAGAAACCGTTTATAAGTGATCATGGGCTACAATTTCATGAGTCCAACCTCTAGTTCTGCATATTGGCCCGTAGGAAGCGGGGGTCATTTGGGTTAAAGCTCAAAGACACTAGGTATACACGCTTTCTTTGTATAATGAACCTAGCTCAGGGCATAGTTCTTTTAAGTTCCTTATTTTAAGACCTCTTTTGATCATTTTGTAGTTCTAAAAGTTCCTTAATAGTTCCTTAATTTTGAATTCTCATTTAGTGGAAAGAAGTTAGTACCGACGGAAGAAAATTGTTGAAATGCAACATTTTTCAATAAACTCTGATAATAAAACATGTTACATCACAAAGAAGCTTAGCTAGGCCATCAAGGCCTATATAACGTAAAAGTTAATCAGAGTCATTAAAGATGTTCCATATCCACATCATTAATTATGATATTGTAATTATAAAGTTCCTTAGGTATTGGACCTTTAGTAGTTTTTCGACTTTCTACATGTAGGTTCCCTACAAAAGGTTCCTTATAAAAAAGCGTGTATGTGTCAATGGTATAAATATCTGTATATACAGATTGAAAATAGTTCCTTATGAAAAATGAATGCAGTTTTGGTTAAAATTCATGATTTTCAGAAAGAAGTTAGATTTCACCTATTAAGGGCACTGCTAACGCTTTCTTATTTTATTTAATTTCTTTCGTGTATGATAAAACCGCTTAGGCCCAAATATATTCCACTCCACTTCTGCTCACTTCTGCTGTGCGATTCTTCTTCCGTGTGATGGCGGGAGACTAATTGTTCTGTAGCTCTACGATAAGATAAATTGAATGTAAAATCTAACTTCTTACCTTCTTGAAGGAGTTCCCAAGTGCTTTTTAAGTTGATGTAAACGGTTTCTCCAACAGGTGCAGTACTTTGTTCTGTTATCTTGTTGATAAACGCCGTGAAGGAAAGGCCTAATGATTTTTATTTCCAAATATGGTCATTTTAGAATGACAGCCTTGTTTCCTTGTGACGATACTCTGACGTCATCGGCAAAATAAAACGCAGCTAAAAATTATAATATGTTGCGTGTGGTACTTTAAGAATAAAAAAGAGACAAATTGTATTTGAAGTACCAAGTAATATCATTGAAAAATGAACACTGACGTTTCAGGCGTATGCCCGTTATCAAAGTGATAGGAAAACGGTTAGGTAGAAAGGAAATAAGGAATAGAAAGCATGATTCGAATGATGGAAGTTAGAGTAGGAGAAACGATGTGACGTAGCATAATAATGGAATGAGCAGAGGAAAGCGTGGAGAAGAATGCTAAAAGAGTTACACAAGGCATTTACTGTAGATATGAAAATTGTTTATTGAGTCCATTTGGGTAGAGTGTTTGTAAGTTAAATATCAAGCGTTTTTCAAGTGTTTTTCGTTTCTGGTTGTCGTGAGGTGAGTAGAGAAGTCCAAAAACTGACATGTCGGCAAAAGAGTGAGAGGGTGAATTGAAATGTCTTGATACGTTGCTATCAGGGTCATTTGCATGGTTTGCATCTTCATGTACCTTGTTCTTTACATTGCGTAGATGCTCACCAAAACGGTTGTTGATTTGACGAGAGGTCTCACCAATGTATAGAGCTTGGCAACGGGTACAGATGATGCAATAGATCAAACAAGATGATGAACAGGTAAAGCTGGATTTGATGCTGAAATTTCGTCCATGGTTGGTAATGGTGGTTTCTGGGTTGACGTAGGAGCAGGTTTGGCAAAGGTGATGGCGACAGGGTTGAGTACCGGGGCTCTGTGCAGTGGAGAGGCTAGTTCTAACAAGAGTGTCCTTCAAATTTTTGTCTCTGCGATAGGCAAGGAGGGGAGGATCAGGGAAGATATCTTTGGTGGTGGCATCTTGTTGTAAAAGGGTGAAATTGTCGTAGATGATCTTTTTGATTCGATGATTGAGAGGATGATAGGTAAGTGTGAATGGGATACGGTTGTTTGAAGCTGATTGATTAGATTGAGCCAGAGCGTCACGTTGGGAAAGATGTTTGACTTTGGTAAGGGCGTTGTCGGAGATTTCTTTTGGATAGTGGTTGTTGTTGAAAAAAGAGGTCATTTCATCCGCTTTGATTTTGAAGTCATCATCTTTAGAACAGATGCGGCGGAGACGGCGTAGTTGCGAGTACGGAATGGAGTCCTTGCATTTTTTTGGGTGTGAAGAATTGTAGTCGAGGAAGCAGTGAGCATCTGTGGGTTTGTAATAAATTGAGGTGGAGATTTGGTTGTCAGATATAGTTAGAAAAATGTCCAGGAAAGGAATGCTAGCTTCAGTTATGGTGTACGTGAATTGCAATGCAGGATGAAAGTTGTTGGTGTAGTCGATGAACTTCTGTAGGTCGGTTAGAGGAAGGGATGTAGCACCGATGATGTCGTCAATGTAACGCTTTATTAGACACGGCAGAGGACCTTGGTAAGACTCGTAGATTAGTTGTTCCTGATGGCCAACAAAAAGACAGGCATAGCTAGGACCAAGTTTGCTTCCCATAGCGACACCGGATGTTTGGAGGAAGAACTTGTCGTCGAAAGTAAAGGCATTGGTGGTGAGCACTAACTCGGCCAAGCGAAGAAGTGTAGCGGTGGGTGGGTTTTGGTCACGTCGTTTTTCCAAGAAGAACTTCAGTGCATTGAGACCATCCGAGTGAGGAATACAGGTGTAAAGTGATTTGACATCCATACTGAAGAGGTATTTTGTTGTTCCCGTGAATCTGAAATCCTTGAAAATTCGAAGAGCGTGAGCAGAGTCCTTGATATAGGTCGGGAGATCTTGAACCATAGGTGTTAAGAGGGAGTCGAGATAGGCAGCAATTTGAGATGTGGGGCAAGAAACAGCTGAAACAATGGGGCGGCCAGGGTTGTTTTCTTTGTGGATCTTAGGTAGCATGTAGAAGACTGAAGTTCTGGGGTGCTGGATGTACAGTTTGTTAGCATTGGAAGGCAGGTTGTTGTTGTTGATTTCTTCTTTAATGGTGTTGATAATAGTTTTGTTGAAGGATTTGGTAGGATTCTTTTCTAGGGCACGGTATGAGGGAGTTTGAAGTTGAGAAATTCCTTCTTGAAGGTAAAGGTCTTTACGAGTTTCAATCCAAGCATGACTGTGAATCTTTCTTCCGCCGTCTTCGACTCAAAGCCCATTTCGAAGCAGAACATGATGGAGAAACTGTGGAAAGATCTGGAAGTAGCAATGACCCTCAAGCTGATGCAATAGCAACCCTTTTCCCAACCAAATCTAATTGGACACCCCAACCTGGTAAAGTCGCTGCTTTGGATTTATATATTGAAAAATGCAGATACGAGATAGCACGGATAAATTTCAAGGCCAAACATGGGCACTCCAATCTGACAAGACAAGAATGGATGTCATTAAATCAACTTAAGGCTCGCGATGACATTGTGATCAAACCAGCAGATAAAGGTGGTCGGATTGTCGTCTGGCGTAAAGACCTTTACCTTCAAGAAGGAATTTCTCAACTTCAAACTCCCTCATACCGTGCCCTAGAAAAGAATCCTACCAAATCCTTCAACAAAACTATTATCAACACCATTAAAGAAGAAATCAACAACAACAACCTGCCTTTCAATGCTAACAAACTGTACATCCAGCACCCCAGAACTTCAGTCTTCTACATGCTACCTAAGATCCACAAAGAAAACAACCCTGGCCGCCCCATTGTTTCAGCTGTTTCTTGCCCCACATCTCAAATTGCTGCCTATCTCGACTCCCTCTTAACACCTATGGTTCAAGATCTCCCGACCTATATCAAGGACTCTGCTCACGCTCTTCGAATTTTCAAGGATTTCAGATTCACGGGAACAACAAAATACCTCCTCAGTATGGATGTCAAATCACTTTACACCTGTATTCCTCACTCGGATGGTCTCAATGCACTGAAGTTCTTCTTGGAAAAACGACGTGACCAAAACCCACCCACCGCTACACTTCTTCGCTTGGCCGAGTTAGTGCTCACCACCAATGCCTTTACTTTCGACGACAAGTTCTTCCTCCAAACATCCGGTGTCGCTATGGGAAGCAAACTTGGTCCTAGCTATGCCTGTCTTTTTGTTGGCCATCAGGAACAACTAATCTACGAGTCTTACCAAGGTCCTCTGCCGTGTCTAATAAAGCGTTACATTGACGACATCATCGGTGCTACATCCCTTCCTCTAACCGACCTACAGAAGTTCATCGACTACACCAACAACTTTCATCCTGCATTGCAATTCACGTACACCATAACTGAAGCTAGCATTCCTTTCCTGGACATTTTTCTAACTATATCTGACAACCAAATCTCCACCTCAATTTATTACAAACCCACAGATGCTCACTGCTTCCTCGACTACAATTCTTCACACCCAAAAAAATGCAAGGACTCCATTCCGTACTCGCAACTACGCCGTCTCCGCCGCATCTGTTCTAAAGATGATGACTTCAAAATCAAAGCGGATGAAATGACCTCTTTTTTCAACAACAACCACTATCCAAAAGAAATCTCCGACAACGCCCTTACCAAAGTCAAACATCTTTCCCAACGTGACGCTCTGGCTCAATCTAATCAATCAGCTTCAAACAACCGTATCCCATTCACACTTACCTATCATCCTCTCAATCATCGAATCAAAAAGATCATCTACGACAATTTCACCCTTTTACAACAAGATGCCACCACCAAAGATATCTTCCCTGATCCTCCCCTCCTTGCCTATCGCAGAGACAAAAATTTGAAGGACACTCTTGTTAGAACTAGCCTCTCCACTGCACAGAGCCCCGGTACTCAACCCTGTCGCCATCACCTTTGCCAAACCTGCTCCTACGTCAACCCAGAAACCACCATTACCAACCATGGACGAAATTTCAGCATCAAATCCAGCTTTACCTGTTCATCATCTTGTTTGATCTATTGCATCATCTGTACCCGTTGCCAAGCTCTATACATTGGTGAGACCTCTCGTCAAATCAACAACCGTTTTGGTGAGCATCTACGCAATGTAAAGAACAAGGTACATGAAGATGCAAACCATGCAAATGACCCTGATAGCAACGTATCAAGACATTTCAATTCACCCTCTCACTCTTTTGCCGACATGTCAGTTTTTGGACTTCTCTACTCACCTCACGACAACCAGAAACGAAAAACACTTGAAAAACGCTTGATATTTAACTTACAAACACTCTACCCAAATGGACTCAATAAACAATTTTCATATCTACAGTAAATGCCTTGTGTAACTCTTTTAGCATTCTTCTCCACGCTTTCCTCTGCTCATTCCATTATTATGCTACGTCACATCGTTTCTCCTACTCTAACTTCCATCATTCGAATCATGCTTTCTATTCCTTATTTCCTTTCTACCTAACCGTTTTCCTATCACTTTGATAACGGGCATACGCCTGAAACGTCAGTGTTCATTTTTCAATGATATTACTTGGTACTTCAAATACAATTTGTCTCTTTTTTAAAATAAAACGCAGTTAGGGAAGAGTGCACTTTACTTGCATATCTAAAAATTTAGCAAAATTCAAAAGATTTTTTGATCCGCAGCTATTGCTATGAATGAACATTAACCTGGAAGGTTTATGATTAGTAGGTTTATATTATAAATGATCGGCTGTTGTAAATTTTGCTCAGACTGAGGAAGGTATTTAATAGTACCGAAAGCTTTTTAAGTTGTACAGCTGTTTGAATAAACGATATAAACTGTTAATGAAAACGCCTTAGTAGATCACTATAATCAAGAAGTCATGGGTTCGAGTCCTCTTCGGGTCAGTTTCATTAACACCAATCATCAATTTCAATTACAGAAGATGCAGTTGTCCCCCAATCTAGTTAGCAGTAGAAGAATGGAGGAATAAACCAAATTTCCACAAATTGACAGTGCCTTGAACGTCTCGGCCCATTTTCAAAAGGGAAAGAACTTCAACGTCGTATATCTAATCCACATTTTTCATAATATGTTGCACAATAATGAGACCAACAATCTGACTGCACATTGAGAGATGAGTCTAGTTGTTTTTCTGTCTTCTCAAATAGACACTACTTTTTATCGAAATTCAAATGCTAATGATCTCCAAATAGATCATTTTTGGGGAGAATTTAGCTGTTACAGGAGGAGTTCAGCCACAATAGGCGATAAGCTAGTACGTTACTATCAATGATCTTAAAATAAAGACTGGATCGGGCACATATTTCTGGACCCAAATCTGCCTCCCAATATGGCTGTCAAAGAAATCATATTGACTTGATTCTTTCTTAGCAATAACTGCACCATGATTTAGTCTCATGCTGATCATTCATAACATTCAAACAATCATAAAAGGAAAAGCACACCCCAGTAAAATTTCAATGTATTGAGTTGGACCTTTCAATATGGCCGCCAATAACTTCATTTAAGAAGGACCAATGCTCGATCAAGTCTTTATTTTGAGATCAGTGAAATTGAGAAATGATTTTAAGTGTTTTCCTTCTTCTTGGATTAGAAACTACCTTTATCGTGCTTCAAGTCCTTTTTAACAAATCATTTTTAGGGAGTCAGGAACAATAGACGATAAGCTAGTCTGTTACTATTTGCTTTCCAAAAAAGGCTAGCAATGTGTGTGACGTAGTACTGTTATAAAACAGACAATGAAATTTGTTAGCACAGAATCAATACCGTCACAAGGATAAACTAGCTCTCAAATACCGATTCATTTGATTTGGTTTGACGTTGATGGTATCGTTCCTGGAATTGTTCCTTGTTCGCTAACTAAAGGTTTTTCGGGGGTTGGTCTAGATGACGCACGAGGAGAATATGTAGGTGATTAATTTTTACTATTCAACGACCCCTCTTTAAAAGCAAATATCTTTTTCCTGTTAAGTTGGATTAGATTAAATCTTGATGACGCATGAAGAGAACGTACCTAAAGGGAAACGTCACAACAGCTTATTGTTTACAACAATCGGAAGGCCAAAAGGCTGGAGGGACAGTTAGTTTTCCCAGACTACGTTGAGTTTCCACATATAAGAGCGAGACCGTTTTTCAAATTCACGCCTGATGATGATGTTTGTTATCTAAATATGTCTTTTCAGAATCAGGGTTAAAGTTTCATATACGAAATAGGCAGGGGCGAAACGCAAGGGGGCTATGGGGGTGTGACACCGCAAATCAGAAAAACCCTGATTTTGCACGGCAAAGTGATCCATTTTCACAGGGCAGATTAGAGTGTCAGGTATATTTTCAGGAAGGAAATTAGCTTATGATTATCAAATTATCTCATTTAGAAAACATGTGTCCACCCCTTAAAGGAAATAGTACCAGGATGCATGAAAAACACAACAGTCGTGCAGACTACCCCTGAATTATTCCAAATTTGTTGTGTTTTGTATGTTGGAAATTACCCGGTTCCAGTACCATAGAGAAGGAAGGTAGCCAAGGTAGTTACCAGGGGGCCCGGGGCTCGTAAAGTCGAAGTTATTTAAGGTTATTGGTTATAAGTTCTCTTTCATGGGAGTTTACATCCGTCGTATTCGCATTCACCCTGGGGCCTAGCCGATCTCGACGGTCCTGTCCGGTTCTCCCGTTTTTGGCAGAGCTTTTGGTAAATTTGCAGGGCAGCCTTCTCGTTTCGCCCCTGAATGTAGGTTACAAACGATTTCAAGAAGCAACAATGCCATTAGTGTAGTACCATCTCTTCTTATGCCAAATCATGTCACTGTTATTAAAAGAACCGTCAGATGATTAATTCATCCTCAAAGGTTGCTTTAAATTTCTAATGAATATACATTTAGGTTAGAATACGTCGTGAAGACAGGAGGTAGAATACTGTAAGATTATTTCTTGGCATACCTGAAAGTAGGAAACTTAAAATTGTTCCTTACAAAAAGAGCCCTTTGGAAAAACTTTCACAGGTGGACTCCATTTTAGGGTTTATGGTCAGTGTGCATTGCTTGATGTACTCGTGAAATGTGTGAGAGCCATGCAACAAACGATCGTATATTCTGCCTCTACATAGGGTGGTGGCTGTGAAAGCTGAAAGGCGGGACATCTTGCTACAGTTGGTGGGGAATCATCCTCCCAGTGGTTGATGCAAACCCTGAATGTGGGACATCTTGCTACAGGTGGTGGGGAGCCATCCTTCCAGTGGTTGGTGCAAACCCTGAATGTGGGACATTATGCTACAAGTGGTGGGACATTATGCTACAGTCCTTCACCATTCATATTGATACTTGCCGCAGAATTTCCCAGCTCCAGCGTTCGCATCCACAATGCTAAATCAGGAGATCCGGCCACTTTGCAGCATGATGCCCCGCCTCAGAAGCAGAATATCCCACCTCTTAGTTTATTCAAGTTGCTTGTTTTTGTCTCACTCGACCTTCAGTGTTTGGTTCTTCGCTATACTCATCATTGTCCTTAATAAGCCCAATTCGATCTGCATCTTAGTGCAATAATTTATTACGTTAAATGGCTGGTCCCTACTTGCTTGAATAAAAAGAAAAAGGAGCAAAACTAGATGAAAACATAATTGCTCATTTTATCCCATACAACTGATTTTACCCCACAACACCCAAAAGAATTTCAAACGTATTTAAATTCCTAAGCTGGGCAAAAAGGAACACGAGCTATTCCTAAACTGTTAGGTATTTTCACCGAAATCGCAGGACCTGCTTGTCATTCTGAAATGGAATTATCCGCCAGGATGAAGTTGCAGTTTCGTCCGCTTTCTGACGTACTAGATATTTTGAATAAGTGTCAGGCGATTCTTGGCTGAATCTTTCCTTCAATCTTAGTTTCCATTCATCTGAAGAGCCTTTCCAGTTCTAGGTTTTATGCCAAATTCTTGACTTACATACCTTCAATCAAACTGACTCAGAAACAGAGCTATAACAGCGATAAACTGTCTTTTAGCTCCGTTTGCCATTAGTTTAGCAATTCCATTTCATTTTATCGTTCTTAGATTCAATTTCAGTGTATCCTTCTTAGCCATAGTATCGTTATTATCGGAGTTAATTGTTTGGTGTAAAACACGGAATCGGAAAAGGTAAATCTAGTATACGTACGGAAACTACCACGAGTCTCCCATTCAAAATTGAAGAAAATTAGTTACTTCTTGTAAAATTGAATGAAATCTCAGCCATTCAAATTAACACTTTGAATCGCCTAATAGCTCCAACCTCATCGCTATACAAACAAACGGTGAAAAAAGTTCGTCATGGTACGTCAAGGCGTATTGTATTAGAGAAGCGAATGGGAACTTGTTAGCACCGATTTACCCCCAGAAATGGTATATAAGGACACCCCTGCAGACGATCATGCATACGTTCAGAAGTTTACTGAACTCAAGACCTAAGTCACTGAAAAAGAAGTTCTTCTTTATATCTGGATAAAGATCTTGCAAGTTATCACGGGTAAGTGAAATTTATACCATTCAAAAATCTAATGTCCTCTTTTAACGAGCTCCGAAGGGACCCCCAAAAAGTTTTCATAAAACCATGGGTTCCTCATGAAACCACGTTGGCACTGTTCATAAACCCTAAAGTTTAATTTTTTCAAATGATTATCAAGTATAATTATCATGTATTTTCGTGCAACGCGATATGAATTTTCCATTCTTAGTTTCTCGTGTTCTTAACTTATAGTTCTCCGTGAATCGCTATTAATGTGATCCGTTCAAATTTTCTAAATCTCGTTTTTGTGATTTGCTTCATATTCATTTGTTTTTTCGTGAATCGTAACGTGGAAGGCAAGTGATCAGACATTTAGTGATGAGTGATCAGATAACACTATTGGAAGAAATATTTTAAAGATAGAATCTAAGGGACCAGACATATAGTTTTTGTACCAAGAAGCTCGCTCTATCGAGGAATAATTTCATAATATCATAAAATGCACCAGACGTAAAGTTAGTTCCCGAGACGATCGCTATATCCAAATAACCATTTCATGGGTAAGAGACGATGAACCAGAGAATATCGTAGAAACTTAGAGACCAGATATGAATTTTTGTACCTGGATCTTCACTTTATCAAGGAATGGTTTCATAATAGAATGTAGTATGGCACCGGAATGTTCATTATACATACATAAACAATTAGCAGACAAGAGCCCATGGGCTAGAATAGACCTGGCAGACCAAATCATCACTGTTTAGGTATTGAAATGCAGTTAACACGCTTTAAAGGGGCTACACATCGTCTTGCATGATGTATCTTACGTCTGTAAAGTGGTACATTTCCTCTTTGTAAGTATATCGGCAGCATCGTGGGTGTACCCATGTCCTTGAAAGATTCGGTACACTCTTTTTTCTTTATAAGAATAAATTTTATAAGAATATTGAGGCTCAAAATCGCCAAAGAACAATGGAAATTTAAGAATAAACAATGGAAAAATTGAGGCTCAGGAAACTTTTAAGTATTCTTATAAAGAAAAAAGAGTGTATGGCTTCATTGTAAGCGTTTGCAGGGTAAAGGTGTTTGGGTTTTCTAGTGTGAATTCTAAACAACAATGTTCATACACTATTAGATCAGGAAAAGCAGGCTGTAGCTTCAAAGCACTTGTCATATTATCATATCAAATAATTATTTTCTTTTTCAGAAATGGCTAGCTTCAAAACTACACAACTGTTTATATCTGCTGTCATGGTAACGATTCTCGTTTTGTGCCTCTACGTGCAAGAATACGAGGCTGCACCGGCTTTTTTATCTAATAGTCCTTGTAGAAATAAATGCTGGGGAGAATACATTTTATGTCAGACTCAAGCAATTTCACAAGACTTTCATATTATCTGTATGGACGCACGGTATAGGTGCATTCAGATGTGTTAACTATACTTCGGCCTCTTCATCAAAAGAATCAATTGTGCAGCGAAGACTCACGTATCAAGGTGCCATCGCAGTTCAAAGCATGCAGCTTTAGCCATTATGACATTTTTATTTAATAAATTATGTGTTGAGATAATACAAAGATAACAAAGCATTCAACGCTTCGATAAAATCTTCACCAGTAAACCTTTTAATCCGTAATAGTTAATAATCAAACAACAACGCCAGTCTATTAACCCATAAGTAAAATAGATAGAAAACAGAATTATGTAAAAGAAAGAGGTTTTCGATTATAAATCATCTTCAGTACTTTTTTTTCCAAGTGAGGATGATTCTAAAATCGAAAAGCTTTTACTTGTACAAAAGTTTTTTTCTGTCTATTGTACTTCTGTAAAAATATACTGATGAAGACTATATCCAAACGTTTAATGCTTTGGCTTATTTTTGTATTTGTCTCCTAATGTATTTGTAAACTTAGGAAAAATTGGATTTCGTTAGCGATCATCAGCACTGTGAGATGTAACTTATACATATTTCATATTTATTCAATATTTCAAATTAATTTGTCTTTGAACTTTTTAGTTCATGTTGTTTATATGGTTAATGGGTTTAGTAAATTCAAATCTAACAGTGCCATGACAAAGATACAACTCAAAATTACGCATGTATTTTTTCTGCAATGTAAACACCAGGTGTCTCACAAAATAAACTCCTGTTTGTTTGACAATATTCGCAAAGGTGGGCAGTTTCAAATATCGAAAGTAGCACAAATGGAATTCTGTGTTGGACTCCTCTCTAAGGCATACAATCCCCGCCAAAAGTAGTTGGAACCCCCTTGTTTTTCTTAACAAATAGCTACTTTTTAAGCTTTCGTAGCATTCTTTCTAATTAAACCCCCCTTCCCCCATAGAAACAATGTTCTTTACAAAAGGAATTTTATGAGATCACACCAAACACTAGCTGAATGCTAATGTGCTAGTTTTTGCTATCAGAAACAACATTGTAAAGGGGGGAGGGGACAAAATGTAGAAAACTGTTAAAATCATGCAGGTGTTCCAATACTTTTGGCGGGGATTGTAGACACCTTAGTCATGAAAATCGACCCGAACTTTCGACTTCTGAATTTGAAGAGATGGGTCTCTCACACAAACTCAACATACTTGAAATATTAAAATAAATACCACATGTCTATCATCTTTTTGGCTTATTCAACTCTCTGTCCAGTAAAGCCTTATACAACCATGATTTATCGGTTATTGTCATATCGCCACACAGATCCGGAGGAAGGACGTTTGGATGAACGTAGTTATGAAGCCGGAGAACGTCTTTTCCATGAAAGTAAATCTGAAATCAAAAAGATATTCAGATGAGCATTCTTCAATAATAAGTAAAATTTTAATCAACACTGGATACAGTAAGATACGTTCGCTATTAAAACCTATTTCGAAACCGGAGACGGCTGTCAGCATAATTGATAGTCGAAAGCATCTTGACATGCGTAGTAAATATTTTCGCTGAATTTGTACCCACAATGGTACGAGAGTAAAACCTTAAGAAAATTAAGATGAGGTTAAACCGAGTCCATTGAAGAACAGATACATTTGTTAGGGATGGGATGTTATAGGCTCTTTGTAAGCAATATTTACACATACGAGAGGTCAGAAATATTTTCAAAAGTATCCAATACTAAATTTACGCATGCTCAGAGATGCTTCTGAGCATCAAAGATGTTCTTGAACGTCTACGGATTCTAAATAAGTTACATTCATAAGAAATTTACGAGTCTATAATGGCAATGCCAACTGAAACGTTAGTTATATTCTTAGAATGAAGCAAGATTCAAAATTTATTTCAATGTAAAAGAAGCAGACCTGAAAAGCTTCTTTCCATAGTTTAAAATCACTTTTCCTTGAAAATTTGCTTTCAAGATGGGCTAGCTTTACTTTGACTGTCTACTTCTGAAGAGCCTTACTCCAGAAATGAGATTCAAAAAGTTCTCTTCACATTAAACCATTTCATTTTGTTCTGTTTTCATTTTGACCTCGGATCACACGGCTGCGACTGAAGACGATGCAGAACGATCCACTTTGGCGTTTTCAAATCAAAACGGTCTGGAGGTAAAGTTCACCGTTTTCCTATTTATCATGTTTTGCTTTTGAGCTCGTGTGAACGCATGGAAACGCAGTTAAGTCATAGAACCGGTCTATTCAGTTGATAAACAATAGAAGCTGCAACAAAAGTGGAGTGGCGCGTTTTTGTGTGAACAGAGAGTAAAAGTGAAAACGGTGTCCTGTGAACCGAGTGTAAAACCCACTTCGTTATCCTTATGGTATCTGATATGCAGTGAAAGCCTAAGTCAACAGGAGGATAAGGACATTTTGTCTCCTAGGAAAGGAATTGGCATGAAATGCAAGAAACTTCTTGATATTGAGAATCACAAACAAATAATGATGGCATTTCAAAACAAATTAGATGACTTACCCTACTCTGGGCTTTCTGATGCATCATGGGACGCATGACCGTCATAAGAAATCTGAGATACCAAGGCTGATTAACGAAATGCACTCCTTTGAACCTCGCTGGAAAACAATCCTATGAAGGAAATAAAGATATTCCACTAAATGTAACATTATCATCACCAGTGGTGTACCAACATATTTTGCTTCAACTCCAAGCTCAGAGTGCATTGAATCATATTTTCCAATGTTTGACTAAATATCCGTATTAATAATCCTCTTGTAATTCAAAAGATAAAAACGACCAATCATGGCATCAGATCGCAGAGTTTTCTAGGTCCTAAAATCTGGAATTCACTACTAGATGAAGTTGGAATGGCTAAAATCACAAATTAGAAACAATAATTTAGAGAATTGATCAAAATATGGTTTCTTGAAAACAAATGTGCATAATCCTTCTGCAGCAATTAAGTCAATAAAATCTTTGAAGTTGCTTCGTGTGAGTCTGAATTAGTGCATTTGTAATATATAAAAACTAACATTAAACAAGGTTACAATAAAAGTTACCAATGAAGAGCACTGAGCCTAATAATAGTTGCCAAAACTTTCTGTAAGTGATTGAAACACCCCAATTCTGCATCTCCAGCTGCACCAAAACGCTGATTTTATGAAGCCTAGAACTAGCCAATAAGAAACTTCACAACCAGAACAAGATGCAAATATCATGCTTTAGTTTGCTAATAGTTCTAATGCAAGCTGATTTCGTTTGGTTTCGTGTCATGTCAAAATGTTGCTGCAGAATGCGCTTTTCAAAGGTTGAAATGTATATTCTTGCTCTATTGTGACTTCATTTCCGGTACTCAGCCCAGACCTCTAAAGTCCGTAGTTTTGAGCATGGAATTCTCAGCTTTGAGGATGTTCGCTGATTTAAACATGACTCATACAAAAAACAAACCAAACTTATTTTTGAAGTTAGTGGGTTCAGTTTAGGCCTTGTTAAAACGATACTGTTTTCGCTGCACATCGGATACCATCAGCAAAACAGAGTGGGTTTTTCACTCTGTTCACAAGACATCGTTTTCACTTTTGCTCTCTGTCCACACTCCGCCTCGCTTCTGCTTCAGCTTCTTTTATTTATCAGCTGAATAGATTATTATTATTATATTGCATAAATGAGCATATCCACTATAAGTGTGGCTCTTCAGCGGTCCAGCGGATCGGATTTATAAGGACTTGACTGCGTTTTCATACGTCCACACGAGCTCAAAAGCAAAACGGTGTAAAAAGCAAAATGGTGGACTTCACCTCCAGACTGTTTTGATTTGAGAACGCAAAAGCTGATATTTCTGCATCGTTTCCAGTCGTAGCCGTGTGAACATAGTCCGTATCCGAGGTCAAAATGAAAACGGAAATAAATGAGAACGGTATCGTGTTTACGAGACCTTAGTCATCGCTTAGAGATATAATAATGATATTCATTATTTTCCAACATACCTGAAAAACCTTCATCGCGTCCATCAAATGAGACTTGTTCAAGTGCGACGCATCAGACAGTCTCCATCCAGTGAAATCCACGATGAAAACCACCCCACAAACTTGCGTCCTCTCGCTCTCAATAAGGTATTCCATGGTTAACAACAGCGACCTCAAAATATCGTCGAACGTATACAAATTAGTATTCCAGTTGCCGGGAAACATTATCAGTACACTCCTTCCGAGGTGGTCTCGTTCTGGCATCACCATAGGGAGTCCATCTTCGAAAACCGGCCGCAGACACGAGGCTTGCAATGACCTGAAAAACTGTCTGTGACGTCTTCGAAATCTGCAGTAATTCACTAACAAGTTGAACGCCCTGTCCTTGTCGAATTTGCGAGCGCGTAAAAACTGCAGAAGAAATTCGTCATCTTTTCGCTCGAAGTAAACGTCGGGCCGCGCAAGCATTCGGTCGCGTAATGCTTCGATGTCGAAACTTCGCGTGTCCAAACGCTCGTTAAGTTCTTGGCGAGTTTTCTCGTAAATGTTGTCGTAATCGGCGTAAATATCAACCATGGTGAGAATTTATCTCCGGTTTTTGCCTGAAAGGCGAACTTCCTTGGCGACGCTGGTACTATTTGCATGTAGCAGATAGCTGGCTTCTCGATAGAAAAGTCAAAACAAGGATATACTTCAGCATAATATGTTGAGAAACCAGATACAAGTCTTTTTTAAGGTTCGTAGCAACAGATTTCTTGGCTCAACTCTCGTAATGTCAATAACCAATCGATCGTAATGATTCCTAAGTGATAGGTATGTAATATTACAAAGTTCAGGTTTAGGTTGTTTCTATTGTGATTCCAAGTTGGTTATTTTTGACAGCAATGTATCTCAAACTTCAATCTGAAAAATAAACAGGAACTTCAAAGTACAATTGAAATGATAAAGGTGATACTATTCTCACCCTATTCCGTGCAGCACTATGGAGGATGTCAAGTACTGTGGAGGGATACCATCAAAACTGTGGAGGATACCATCAGTATTGTGGAAGATATTCAGTACTGCGGAAGATATTTAGTACTGTGAGGGGATACCATCTGTTCTCTGGAGGGATAACATCAGTACTGTGTCAGATATCAAATACTTTAGAGGGAAACAAGAAGCACTGTGGAGATGATACCAAAAGAGCTTGTAGTTTCCTGCACAGTACTGAACATCCTTCACAGTACTGACGGATTCCCCCACAGCATTGATGATACTCTCCCACAGTACAGCACAAACGTTCCCAGCGTGATTCTGCAGAGTCCAGAAAAGTTGTAAACCTGGCGTCGGATAAAAAGTCGAGTATATGCAGCCTTCCTCATATAGATTCCTGAATTAATCAGTAAATTAGCTACACCTTTATTTTCATATCTCCTGCTCTTTACATATAAAAGGGATACTAAATAAACAGAGGACGGCTGTTCACAAGACGTATACAAAGGCATTCAAATGCAACCACTAAACCCATAGATGAAATTTATCTGTCTAAGATCTTTAATTCAAGGTTGAACAATTCAAGGAACAGAAAACTCATAAATACCTAACTCTTCATCAAAACTCGACGTCTGAAAGATCAAAACGAACCTACGCCTTCTTAGGCCTAAGCAAAACAGCAACAAACTTCCTGTCATCTAAAACTACGCTGAGCAATAAATGGGTTAAGCAGTTTAGTTCTCTTTTGTTTAAGACTTTGTTTCGCAGTTGAACACAGTGATGAGATGAATATTAAGGCGAATGTAATCAAAGTATTTTGCTGGAATGCTTTAATCTATCAAATCACGCATGCGTGATCAAAGGGTTGGTGTGGAATTCTATAATGGAGCGGCAGACGACTGATTGCTAGGCAACGATTCAAATCCATTATGCTTCAAAACCTTATGAACAATGCATGTAGATTGTTCCTTTGTCATGGAAAGGTTTTTGTAGGTAGAGAACAGAGCTGCAACTAGTTGACCTACTAAGTGGTTATAATTTCATCTTCATTCTTTTCATTCTTCGTCCTAACATTCATATAATCCCATCAAAGATGGCGGATCTAATTTCACGCAATGCATCATGGCATATTCCTCTTAGGCTGTGTTTATATGGTGGAAATAGCCCCGGCTAGCCGAGGTTATTTTCTAAGCTGATATATCGGCATCCTGTACAAAATAGAGTAATTCTCATTTTGCGTTTATATGAGAATTTCAAATAGCCTCACCTAAGTGAGGTTATTTTGACAGCCGATATCCCTCCCACCTACGCGAGCCGATATATCGCCTTGGTGAGGTTATTTTTCCTCATATAAACGCAATTTGAAATTTGCCTCACTCACCCGATACTAAATTGAAAATTAAACGCAAAGTCAGGCAATTTGATGGTTTATTCTAACGACTTTAATGTACTGTTGGCCTTATCAAATGGTAAACTATCGATTAGAAATAGGTAGGAGGTGTTTAGAAATGTTTTTACTCGTTTTGAGCAAAACTTCGCTGGTTGTCATCTGAGTCTCCTGCGCCGGATCGAAATAGCCCCGGTTACGTGAGACTATTTTCCTCTCATATAAACAGAAGCTGAAAATAGCCTCACCAAGAAATAGCCTCAGGCAGCCGAGACTATTTTCTCCATATAAACAGAGCCTTAGTAACGCATGGCTACCAAGTCTGGCGACTGCAGCTTGGCTCATCAGCAACACTTCCTGGTCAAGATATAAACAAATTGCACAATAATAGATCCTAATATAACACAACTCTGCATTTGAAATTTCACAACGTACCATGAGTATGAAGCTAAAGTTTTCATCTTGCTTATCATTTTGGCACATTCTTGAATTTAATGTTTAGAATGAAGTCTGAGTGAGAACCATTATCGTACAATAGATTTCATATCTTGACAATGGCCTTTGGTTGCACTCATGCATATCATTTGGAAAAATAAGTATCCTCTTTGAAGATGTTGGAATTCCCAAAAACAATCTCATAAATGAATTAAGGCCAAAGTCTGGGCCTAAATTTTGTGGTCTTGGGAATTCATAAGTTTAGATAAGGGTTTATCTCAATCATTTCCTTTGCAAAGCTGAAAGTTTCTCAACTTTTTGAAACTGAATCTCATGAAACACTCTTTAAAAAACACATAAAATAGCAGTAAGTAAAATATAAGTTTCTTAGAAATCCTTTTCTGGTAAGTACTTCAGTTTCTTCTTTTTTAGGAGTGAGTTTTTTGTAACAAGTTTCTTACATACACTCTTCTTTTTTAAAAAGAGCCAGTAAAATTATTTGGAAGCTGGCTGTTCCTAAATATTCTTTTACTTTCAGGCTGAAAAGTTCTTAAATTGTTCTTACTTTTACAATGCTTTTAAAGCCTATTTTTTCTTTCAACTGTGTTAATTGGTTGCAAATTGATACTTTCCTGGTCTATTTGACATACCAGTATAGGTTGCCGATTTGCTTGGTTTATATTCATTTTTCGGTCTTCTAGCTATTTCTAATAATTCGTCAATTGAGCAAAAATAGCCTTGTTGTTAGCATGCTCTTGACATCTGGCAGAATTTGAGGCTCGTTTTCAGGCCTATCTAAAGGAATCAGAGTGGGGGGGGGAGGGTTTAAAAAAGGGGCCTTAGTATTACCGAAAAAAACAGTTTCTCACATTCTATTTCGTTTCTTGCTTAGGTAGAAAATAGAAAAAGCTAAAATCAAACCATCAAACAGAAAAATGGGACCTCTGCTAGGGGGAGGGGAAAAAATCATAAAAAGCTTAAAAACTGGGGGGCACTAAGCCCCCTAAGTTTGTTTGTTAGAAGAGGCAGCTAAGCTTACAGAGTCAGGTCTTTACTTGATTTACAAAATAAGTATCAGATGAAGAATTTCATAATCCATACGTATGAGGAAAATAAACGATTCGCCTTCCTCGTATTGAAACTGTGAAACAATGACTAACACTTACTTTTGTTCATTGATCAAACCCAGCAGGTATTAGAACAATCTTTGTGTTTGTTTGAGTTCTTTAAGAAAAATTGGAAACTATCTAAGCGAATATCAATAAAACTTTACTTTGAAAACTGATTTTTTGTTTGGGAGAGTACATTATATTATCTTATACTGAGAAAGTAGAGAAAATGGTGCTGTAAATATTGAAAAAGTAGTAAAGAGATGAAGTAATATTGCTGTAAATATTGTTTTTATTGATGTTATAGTTATAACCGTCCAGGCCATATAACTCTGCTTGACCTTAGCCGTGTAGTACAATCCACGTAATTGATAGATCCCTAAACATATAGTATTGAGCGTTTATAGTATTACATGTATGTTTCAGTGCGATGACAATAATATTTCTGTACGATTACAAATAATATTTCAGTGCGATTTCAAGTAGCAGGTACTAAAACATCTGTATGCAAGAATTTTGACTCATACCTTCACGCTCATCATGACAGAGATAAGACAAACCACAGGAAAACTGTACGCTAAATTCCAGAATCAAATCCCCATTTCTCTCTTGTTCTGTCTCATCCTATCCATATTTCAAAACAACCCCTCTTGTTTGATGTTTGTAGAAACTCGAGAGAAATCAGAAGTTTTCGGACAGGCTAGTTGAAATGAGAGCCTCGCACCTGCTCTTCATGTTTTGCTCGTTGAAATCTTCGAGGAAAATTATCGAGAACAGTTATTTGCAGCTGCTACACCTCCTCCGCAGGGTCAAATCAATTAAGGCTGCGTAGTGAGTTGAAGATGAAATACATTTCCAGGGAATCCTCCGCCAGGTCTATTCCCTTACAACTCAGATGTGAAATTATTCAATTAGCAACTAGACTTAAGGCCTAGCCCCTTGGATTTGGTAGATATTTCACTAGCAGACTAGCTACCGACTTCTACCTTCAAGATCTGTTACTTTACATGTTCCCAGCAAGGAGAAGCTAGCAAAACAGTCCAAGAGAGCCAACTGCTTTTTTGCTTGCGAATGTAGCCTTTATAACAAACAAGAAGCTGAAATCTCCAAACTATATGAGGTGAACACAAGACACCGATGCAAAGCCCCTGACTAGATACTGATTGTAAAGTGAAGGGTATAGGGAGTGATAAGTTAGTGAAAAGTCACTTGAAACATTAGTACAGGCTAAAATCAAAGCCGAGGGTTCTGGTACAAAACCTGTAACCATGCGTCCTGTAAAATGTAAATATGCTGGCTTTCGGGATCATGGTTGTTTGAAAACATTTCAACTGCTATTCCAACAACTATCGAGTAATTGTATTTCTAATAAACTAACCTGCCATGGCTCTTGGTAATAAAGGATACACAGTAAAGATAGAGCCAAATAAAAATTACTCTCACCTTTCTCTAATTTCGCTTTCGCTTTTCTGCAACATCTGAATTTTCACATTTAGAGCCTCGTTTTAGTTTGCGTTGGGATGAGTCTGTCCTTCTGCAACCGTAACTCATAACCGATTTTGCATCACTGAAGTCGTTTGGATGATCCAACGGCAAACCATGTTTTTTATCTGTTAAGGAAAGAAACTTTCATAATAATATAGGCAATAACGATTTATCTAAATATACTAAAATGTGTAATTATAAAATGAATTTAAAGCGTATATACAACATGTTAAAATTAGCAAAAGCTTCTCGGTTAAATTAAAACTCAGAGCAGGCAAAGCACCTAAGAGATTTCCCTGGACACAACTTTCAATGGAGAGTTATCCGCAATGCAGCAGATAACACCAGCATTCGTAAAAACATCAAAGCATCGGTAATTTCCCTCAAGAGACCTTCACTCGATGACAAATTAGACTCAGACCCCGTTTACACTAGCACGGATCCATTTGGATCCGTGCCCAAACTAGCACAGATAGGCCTCCCGTTTACACTAGACCTGTGAATCCGTACCCATTTAGGCCTGCTATCTGGACCCATTTTGGATCGCTTCCCAAGGTGTACTCAATTGGATTCGTGCTCGCTTAGGTCTAGTTGGAACCGTTCCCAAACGGGTACGGATCGAAAGCGAGGCAAATTCCACTTTGTTTTGTAATTAGATTCGGGTCAAAGTGTTGAAAACGGGGCTGGACCTGGCTGTGGATCCATTCCAGTGTAAACGCGATCTGAAATGGATCCGTTCCAGTGTAAACGCTAGCAAATATGGGCACGGTTCCAAATTGGACCCGTACCCATTTGGATCAGTTCTAGAGTAAACGGGGTCTCCAATCGACTTAGGAAGCGGGCTGGCCCGGTAGACGGGCTGGCCCGTTTGCCGAGATGGAATTTAGGTTGGTATTATATGTGAAAGAGCTGTCTCGGCAAGCGGGCCAAACCAGCTGTATTTGCCTGCGCATCGCAGTTCTGCGCATCGCATGTGAATAGGCGGGAATTGTGAATCGTACTGCCTGGGTTTGTCAGCGTTAAAGTCGAAATTGTTGAATTCCATCGTTGCCTTGAATTCTTTCAGGCTAACGAGCAATGCCCCAACCATTTCATTATTCCATTTAAACTTTGCTGCTGTTGACACAGACTTCTCTTCGGAGGCTTTAGCTTTATGTTAAGTAGCAGCTGCAGCAGACATACTAACTTTGTCAGCCATTTTGATAAACGTTGATGAAAAGAAACTGCGCATGCTCCATTGTGTATTTTCAGCCCACTTGCCGTGCTGGCTCGGTTTGATGCGATTACATGGAGTTGCATGGAGTAGAGCCAGCCCGTTTAGCGAGCCAGCCAGGTTGCATCAAAGCGGGTCAGCTCACTTACCGGGCTGGCTCACTTGCATATAATAGCAACTGACTTTTTATGAGGAATCGACTGTGGAAGTGAGCTGGCCCGTTTGCCGAGCCAGCCCTTTTACCGAGCCAGCTCGCCTCATATAATCAGGCCCTTAGTCCATTCATTTGTATCACGTTTCTTTCAATACCTTTTATTTGTGGCGTTTATTTAGATATGTATATATATTGTAGCATAACTGATCTCCTCATTTTATTATTTTAACATCAAGCACTGAGGATGGTTTCTAATCGAGTTTTTGCTAATTTCAATATGTTGTATATACGTTTTTAAATCGACAATTCATCTATTTACAGTTTTAAGCAGTTATCGTTTACAAGTAGCTATTTATGATGAAAATTTCAAACCGATTTCTCAAGACATACACTCGCTTTTCTTCATAAGAACACACTTTATAAGAGCAACAAGGCTCGATTTTTAATCGATAACATTTGAGAAAACAATAGCCTTTTTCTAAACAAACAAAAAATAGGCCTCGCTCAAAATCTTCTGCCTCTTATAAAAAAAGTTTGTAGCTAGAGATCATACACAAACATAAATTCATAAGGTATGAGGCATGGCTAAGCAAGGAGCATTAAATTCAACAAAGTGAGCTACTACAATTCTAATATGCCACCACCAGATCTCAAACCCGAGTTTTACCAATCAAAGGACCAAGACAATAATTCAGCACAGTAGCCTTCCAGTGTGTCTAGCTCCAGGCTTATCAACAGCTGGGCATCAATTAATCTTTCGGATTAGTTTCCTCTTCAGAGCCATGGTAATGATAAACATTAATTGCATGGTATCCTCCACAGTATTGAACACTCTCTAATGTACTGATTGTACCCCCCCCCAAAAAAAAAGTACTGATGACATGCCCCCATAGTATTTAAAATTCACCGCAGCACTGGATGATATCGCTTCATACTACTGAAGCTTATCTTAACCATGCTGCACAGCCGCTCCTCAGAGTGATTCAGCAAAGAACTCAAAGGAGAAGGATGGACATGCAAAATACATGCGTTTTCAAGCAATATTTTTTGCAGTGTAGGTAAGATATTGCCAGCTCATTTGATCTGTTCAAGATTATCACTGAGCAACTTCATGCAAGTAATCTTTTGCAATAAATATGTCAGGGGTAGATGCAGAATAAATCTAAAAGGGGGGCATTTGCTTTATGGGGAGCCCCAATAAATTTTATTTTTCATCAGAAATACCAGAAACTGCAAATTAAAGGGGCGCCAAGCTTCTTGAAAGTTGATTTATTGGTGAAGGGGGGTAGGGGAGCTGGCCCCAGCTGCATCCCCTAAATCCGCCACTGCATTATGTACCTAATGCATATATGGATGCATGTGCAACAAAGCAAATAATAGCATACCTATTTTCTTGAAATATCTGGAGATTCTGTGCTTATATTTTTCCACCAGCAATTCAGATTCATCAGGTTTTCTCTCTTGATGAACAGATTTCTTTTTCAAACTGAAATGATATTTCGGCCACCATGTTTCCCTTTCACTAAGGTGCTTGTCAAGCGTATTCCACTCATCACACTCGGAATCTCCCTTGTATCTTTTGTAATAACTTGCCAACAGTTTCCAGTCTTCCGTGCTGTCTTTGCAAGAAACATGGTCCAATCGAAGAAAAAGTAAATCAATAACGTCACTGATTAGGCCTGGAAAAAAGAATGTTTTCACTTAACCATTTTACCGAGATATGGTGGACTCTACTATCTTTAAACCTATTACGAAAATTGAGAGGGAATTAGCGGGATCTCTCTTATCAACAGTAAAAGAAAACCAAGGCATGACTGCATTTGATCGAACAAAGTTTTCTCACAAATCAAAAACAGAGTCACAATTACTTACTCACTTACTTATGCAACCCGGGGCAATATTCACAAGCCCCCTTTTGTATATCTTCATAGGCCTGGTAGAACTGGTACGGTTGGTGGGACATTGGCCGGACCGACTTTTGGGCCAAAACACCCCTTTTGTCAAAAGACCATATTGCTTTTTTAAACATAAGAGTTATACAATAACTTTCAGTTCATTTGTGTGTAAATTACTTTCTAAAAAAGTAACAATATAACTCTCTGAGAACATAGATCAAAAAGATTTCAGTTGAAATGCCCCCTGGCTGCTCTGGTCTGGTTTGAACCGTACCAACTATGATAAGTTTCCACCGTGCCTGCTTCGAGACAATGAGCAGCCCCCTTTGTAAATTATTGAATTCCATGGTTTCCACAAAATATGACTGAAAATGATGATGTTGATGTTGATGATGATGATGATGATGATTGATGATGATGATTGATGATGATGATTGGATGATGATGATGATGATGATGATTGATGTTGATGATGATGATGATGTTGATGTTGATGATGATTAGGATGATGATGATTGAGGATGATGATGATTGAGGATGATGTTGATGTTGATGACGATGATGATGATGATGAGGATGATGATGTCGATGATGATGATGATGTCGATGATGTTGATGATGATGATTGAGAATAGATGACTGTGATGATGGCAATTGTCATGATTATGACGATGATGATGATTATGACGATGATGATGATGATGATGACGATGATTGAGAAAAGAGGACTATGATGATTACAATTTTCATGATTATGCTTATGATGATAATGTTAAGAATAATTCAATACCCTGTTCCACTCTTCTATCTAATATAATGAATAGCATTGTGAAGTCACCTTTGTCATTTAGCATCTTGATGTAGTCATGTGCTAGCTCTGATGTTGGGTCCAAGGCAATTAGATCTTTTAAGACAGGAAATAATTTCTCGTTACTCGCCTTCTTCTTTTTGAGATACCAATACAAATACCTAGAAAATGGAAAGACACAAAGTTTGTTAATAGCTGATAGCTTGTACAATACTGGCTACCCGGTGTACCGGGTAACAGTGATAGATAATTAAAACCATCAGGCCACTAATCTTAAATTGCAATCAAAATTTTAACAGAAAGTCTAAGCTATTATTAGCAAACCCGTGCAGTCTTGTACAACAAAATGATTTGTCTCCACAAATCAAACAGAGTAATTTGCATCTGCGGCAAAATTGCAACGGACTTGTCTCAGTGGCACAATCAAACAGAAATAAGCTGTCTTGGCAGTAAAATCAGACAAACATAATTTGTCTCAGTAGCAAAACCAACAGATTTGATAGGCCTCTTTGGCAAAATTAAACAAAACGTAACTTAAATCAGCAGCAAAATCAAACAGAGATGATTTACCTCTGTGGCAAAATGAAACAGGATTGAATCGTCAAAGTGGTTAAATCCAACAAGAGATTTGTCTCAATGGTGAAATCAAATGGAAAAGAATCATCTCAACAGCAAAGTCAAGCAGATAGCATTTGACTGAGTGGCAAAATAAAACAGAAATTATTTGCCTTAGTAGCAGGCAATAATCTAAGGTGCAAAAATGACCATTTACACAGAAATAATTCGAAATGGTGCAGTGTTAAATTACAATCTGTGCAGTGATGAATGGCCTATCCATCTAAAAATTATAAATTACATAAAAACAGAACATAATTGAAGGCTCTAAGCCTTCATATAATTTTAGCCTCTTTTCCATGTCATCCCCTAACGCCTTAAATGTAGGTATGACTCAGGAAAATATTTTTGAAACTTTGTGCCTACTCTCCCTGCTACAAAAAATACCCTACCAGCAGGACAGGGGCTAACTTTGTAGTTTGTGCGGTGATGAATATTCCTTTGATTATTGCCAGCTCAGCAGTGAAAACAAATAGAAATGACAGATTAATTATAATGTCAATAAGACATAAATTAATAGATACCTGTGAGCATTCGGGTTGTCCATGTTTTTATCTCTGTAACTTTCCAGTAACTGCACGGCACTCTCCCGTTCTTTATAATAATCCAATATTTCAACAATCTTCAACATAAACACATCCCAGTGGCCAGACTCCTCCAACACTCCCTTCAAATTTACCAAAGCCAGCTTCGCATAAAAATGCATTCCTTCATCACCCTGAATTGAATACAAAGTTTCATCTTAGTTTAAAATATTGAAGTATCAGATTTAAAGCTCTAAAGTTGCTTTAAAAGTGCTTTTTGAGAGGGTCATGAAGGGGTGAATTGGGAACTGGGATTTGCCTTTTTTTTCTAACCGGAAAAACGGGATTATACTTCTTGGGACTGGATTGAAAAAGTAAATTGGTATTGGGATTGTTAGACACGTCAATATTCGAATTTCTCTATTTTCCTCATTGTGATTGGGATTTTTGATTATTTCATTGCTTGGAATTGGGGTCAGTACCCCCCCCCATTTTCAGGACCCTTTTTTATGGATAGCCTCTTAAAGGAAGACTATGCTTAGTTTAGATATTGATGGTAAATATAAAATAAGACTTCAGTCACGAAGCCACCCCATAAAAGTTAAGGGAGCAAATTTGTTTCAAGGCTTACTAAGCTTTCCCACCAAGAAGAATAAGTAACATTTCTTTCTCGTCTCAGAAAAATACATACTGGCCGTCTATAGAAGTGGATCACTGACTTAGCTTTGGTAGGAATAGACTTGATGAAGTACTGTAGCAATAAAATATATATAAGAAAAAGCTTTATCCCCACTGAGGTACCCTATGTACAAGTACTTTCTAGCAGTCTAAAAACTTAAAAGACTCGAACTGAGTATTTTGCACTGTTGGACTAGAGTTAAAGTTCTTGAAATATAAAGTTTATTGCGAATGTCTAAGTCGAAAAGAGTTTCTATCTTTTGTTATTGCATGCATTAGAAAATTAATATCCAAAAGTTCTTTTGAGAGGCAAATTCTGATGGATCCCCTATACCCCCTTGGCTTCGTGCCTGTAAAACTTGCCGAGTTTGCGAATGAGTAGCCTCTATAATCATTTAGGAATACTAAGCTTACTTTGGGTAAGAATATTTTGCTATCTTCAGGGCCTTTTTTAACACTAATACTGGGGAGGCAAATGCCCTCCCATTCTTCAACTTTGCCCCTCCAGTCATGAAGTTTTTGACCCCATATTATTATACCTTTTTCGTACTGATTAGTTTCAAAAAGTCTATCTTGACCTTATTTCTTTGCAATCATAAAGGTGTTGTCAGTATAGGTTTTGTTCATCAGTCACTTATATCAGCTATTTATATAGTGGCGTTTCTGGGGGGTACTAACATATGCAGCAAGAGAAACTTAAGGATCCTAGGCCATTTTGAGACCTTAAAAATGACAAAATGTCAAGAGCTTCCAGGGGCGTCGCCCCCTGGAACCGCTTGGGTTCTTACATCACCCCCAGACACCCAGCTTTTTTAGCTTTATTGCTTGCGTACCTTCAGCAAATCATGACGAGACCAAAATCCCAATTATCCCTTTTTGTAATTTGCCCCCCCCCCCACTAACAATTTCTTAAAAAAGGCTCTGGCTATCTTCCAAACTGTTTTTGAAAGAAATACAAGCAAAAATCTCATGCGTAAAGTCCTTGCCTAGCTAAATGTTTTTGAGGAGGATGAGACAAAAAAAAGAAATGAGGCTGGCTAAAATCGAAGCCCCAAAAAAGACTACAGAAATATGCATATGATGATATTAAAGAGCACATGAACCAAAATTTCTTATTGGTGGAAATGATAGGTACTCTGGAATGATAGAAAATGCCGTTTAGATTATTTTGATATCTCCTTTTGTTTTCAAATTATCCACTTACTTGAAGTATCAGAGGATGACGTCATAATGTTTGCAAATTATTAGGTTTACATATGGGGATAGAGCTGTATCTCATCATGGAAAGATTATAGTTGCAAGAAATCTTGTTGCAGAGCTGCATAAATGTAATGCAGGTTATTTACCATGTGTGCATGATTTTTGGGAAAGCATACTAATCGCAAAGAAATATCGTGATTGCATTTCTCTCATTGTACATTTTCTGGACCTTTTACAAACAATGTGACGTCATAAGCCAATCCTAAAAAATGGTGAATAACTTGAAAACCAAATGAGATATCAACAAACTTTTCACAGAGTTTCTTATCATTCAACAGTATCTATCATTTCCGCCAATAAATTTTTTTGCTTCATGTGCTCTTTAAGGATTTGAATCCATTATACCTAGGACTGGCCATTATACAGTATTCTCTTCATCCAATGTACTGGTAATGTATATGGGTTATGTAAGTGACGAAGATACCCAATGAGCCCTAAGAAACCCATACATTATGCTTAATGGGCAGCACATCCCTATGCAAAACTGGGTTCAGCAAAAAAGGATATCTGTGAAGTTTGACAATATATTTATGACGCCATATATAAACAAAGTAGCATATGCTTTTCAGCATTAATATCAACTTCTCGTACACATTTGAAAATCTTTCTAACAGTCCATTATTTCGTTCGAAATTCATTGATTCAAGTATTTAGGAAATATCATTGGTATCATTCGTAATACAGCGCAAAAACTGTGGCAACAACAAACATTGTCTGATTCATCAGCTCCGATTGAAACCACGTGTCCCTTCTTGCATCCCATAAATACCGACTTGCTATTTTCACCCCTTGATTTCCGTTCTGTCCAACTGAAACATTGCAGACATATTTGAATCTTGGGGTCTCCATATTTTTCATTTCTTCCTTGATAAGGTGGCTGACATTCTTGCACAAAGTACCAGTTTGTAATGGGTCATAGCTAACATTGGCAAAATGTTTCGCAAGAATTTCATCTACCAAAGCCTTCGCTGTTTTAACATCAAACCTTTCGTCTGGCTCCATTTTATAAGTATTTTCGTAGATTTCTCTCTGCAACTTTGGAGGAATAAAACTTGATCTTGGGTCGAGCTGACAAGAAATGACGCTTTGACCAACATCCTGGGGCCGATGCTCTACGCTGAAAATACTACTTCTTCTTGGTCTGGCATGCATCGAGGGATCTTGCTCCATTTTTGTGGCGAATAAGACGTGTTCAAGTTTTGAAAATCAGAAACACTTCAAACCAAAACAACATCCAGATTCGCGAAAAGTTTTGGGCTGAATACTGGAAGAACGACGTCGTTGATTGCTGACGTGATTTTCGAATTCGCGCCAAAAATGAGTAAATTCTATTTTTCTTATCCAAGCAACAATGGAGAAATTTGAAAATTATATTTAAACTTGACTGGTACAGTTGAAAACTATATGATATTTCGCAGTTATTGGTTAAAAATGTCCAATTCGTTGGGACCGGATCTTCTCAATTATGAATATTTCCAACAGCTCAGGCCCGGCAGAGCCGGTCCGGTCGGTGTGGCGTTGGCCAGACCAACTTTTGGGTAGAAAATTGAATTCCTTTTTACAACATTAGATTTATACGGTAACTTTCGGTTAATTTTTACGTAAATCACTTTCTAAAACGCTAAAAATGCACTATTGTATCTCTGATCACCTAAATTTCAAAATTTTCAGGGGCGCTGCAAGTTGAGATTGGACCGGACCAACTATGGACAGCTTCCATCGGGCCTGCGTTCGTTTTTTGAACTTCTAAGTAATTCAATTCAGTTAGAGCTGTTACCCTATTACAAACTGGCGATGATGACACCAAGATAATGGCACGGGATTCATGGGATATCCGAAGGGGGGTAGCTCCTACAGGGGGCCTAGTAAACATATCCCTGGGACAAACCAAAATATACCCTACAAACAGGGCATCTCCATTAAAATGCACCCTGTAGCCAGAACAAAACAATTTGATCGAGTTAGTGGAGCAAAAACTACTTCAAACTACTGAATAGCAATATCGAGTAATCAAAGATAGAGCAAATATGAACTGGATGTTTCATTTACTTACATTTCATTCATTTTCATTTCCTTACTGTTAGCAAATAATCACATAACTTTTGCAAATCTCCATTAAGCAGGCCTACAACACGTGCAGAATATCGAAAAACACGACCCATAAACCGGGCAAAATATCCTAAAAAGCCTATGGCCCGGGCAGGCACATGAACAGTATACTAGGCCTTCTATTGGGAATACCCCGTCCCTGGCCTGGAGAATACTATCCCCAGGGCAGGGATCAACAGTGAGTTTTAAGTCGCCAAGAAGAAGCTTTAACTCAGTCTCAGATGATAATAATTTCATTTCTATTTCATTATTAAAGCACAATTAAGATTTCATGAAAAAACTGGCATGATAAAGCTGGCATGAAAAACCAAATTACAAGGAAGAGATCAGAGAAACGTTGCTTACGTAGGAGAATATGCTAATGCATTCGTTCTATATTCAGGGGGTGTGAATCTCTTTCTTATAATGATCTATGATTGTGCAGAGAGAGAATCTTAAGGATGCTACAGATAGGTATACAAGACTTTAACCCTGTAGCAATGCTTCGATGGGGAGTAGGTAGATTACGGAAATCCCCTAGCCTGGTTCGACTCTCATCGACAATCTGACTTTCATTTGTTTTCCTGATTTCATTTTTATGCTTGAACACAGTCTCAGAATCATCGCGGCAATTGATTGCACTAGTGGAAATCTGATTTTCAGAGGGATAGAAATTGTTTGGGCATAAAAATTTATCCTCTTTGGTAAAGCCTGCCTATAAAGGTCCTAAAAATCAAAAGGTGCAGCATACCTCCCAGCTCCGAGAAAAGAAACTAGAAAATGAAAGGTACCCTTCCCTAGCGTGATGCATCATCAACGGAAGTTTCCACCAGTGTCCGCTACTGGTCGACTTTGATCGTCTCTTGGGTAAGTGTCTCTATTGTTGATCCATATACCTCCATAGTAAACATACTTCATAGTACTGATGGTATCCCTGCACAGTACTGAGCCCTCTCTAATTTACTAATGGTATTGCTTCACAGTACTGATAGTATCCCTTCACAGTGCTGATGGTACCCCCCCCCCCCCACAGTATTGATCAACCTCTAATTTATTCATGGTGTCCCTCTGGCGACTGGTTTCCAACTGTGGGGTTGCGAGTTTGAGTCCTGTTACCTGCATCATCTCACTGCTTGTTCTCTGCTGGTGCCGTTTATTTCTGTGTTCAGAGCTGCACTCATCCGTTGTATAGGGAAAAAACTCACCTTTGAGGAATGAAAAATCAAAAATAATAGTTTCAAAATATCAACTCACCTGACCAGCCTCATCTTCACCAACATCGATGTTCCCAGCCTCGTAATCATCATAATATCCAGGATTTGACCGGTTGATGTCCAATTTCCATAAGGCATATTCAAACATTCCCATATAAGCATGGAAAAACGGGTCGTATCTGACTTTCTTGTTGTTGTTGTGACCGGTCAGATATTGGTAAGCCTCAGGCAGGTCGTTGTTAGTTTTGAGTAGGTGAAACGCCATGTCGAGGATCATTTGATTGCTGTACTGAGGGCATAGAGCAGCCATTAGGTTCTTGAACTGCAAGGTCTTGGACATCATTCGAGGGGAGCATTTCTTTAGAACTTCTAACCCACACTACGACAAAATGTTCATCAATCCATAACACAATTCAGTACACAATATAGCACACAGTAGACGAGAAACCACTTTTTGGATTTAGGCTGGAAAATATTTCTTATCTCAGGTTATCTATAGATAATCAGGGTAAAAGATCTTTATCTGAAAGAAGCATAAAATAATTCATTTTCTCTGCAAAAGAGGTTCCTCGTTATACTAACCTTCTTAAGCATACAGGAATAAAGTGCAAATCGACATGACCCAAATTGTAGAAAATCTATCGTTATGTCAATGCACTTGTACGCATCATTTTCTAATCCAAGAGATGAATTCACGGGGAAAGAGGGGGAATTCCAAAATATGGATATGATTGACCCGACGTCCAAATGAGCACGACTAAGTGGTGTAAAGTGATGGTCATAAAAGGACAGAAAGGAATGTGGTGTAAAGGGATGTACATAAGTTGTGTAAAGGGATAATAGATTGAGCTTCCTTCTTGTCTGTTGTTATCGGTGTTATTCTTTCCAATCCTATTTCACCTACAGAGTCGACAAACAACGCTTGTGATTTAGCCTTAAGGAACATAAATGAAAACTAGTAGAACCCATTATTTTTCATTAATGAAAACTAGTAGAACCCATTATCCTACGTCAGGGGCGAGGCTAGTAACTATATCTACAATCACGCCTCAAGCTATCCCCATTGTCCTAAAACTTAAGTACTCCATCGTGCCCCCAATATGCCCAAAAAATGGTACAAAACAGTCAATGCTATCCTACTAAAACAGCAAAAAATCCATAAATAACCCATTTTACCCTACATTACCTCGCAAATACCCTATCCTCCCCCTTACCAACTCTCAAGGTACCCTATGCAGCCCCTCCTATCCCCTTACATACCCCCTCATACCCCCAAGCGTACCCCATCATACATGCAAAACCATCACTTACCATTACTCACCTAAAAACGGAAATCCCAGTCTAAATCAATAAGAACATGCCCTAGTACATATATATCTACATAAAGCCCCTACAGTACCAACCATCCTCAGGGATTGAACCCTTCAGAATATGAATGAAACTAAGAGCCAAGATTGCGACGATAAACATGACTTTTTAGCGACAAATTTAAATAAGACATTCCAAAACAAGACAATTCCGAGTCCAAGTTACATAATTATGACAAGTCCAATAGAAAAATTAAGTTTTAGAGATTAGGCCATTTTTTAACGTTTTGGAGCAGCACTTAGCTCCATCTTCAGAAATTACAAGTAAATGAAGCACGAGGCTGAATTTATGAAACTAAAAATTAATATACCAGGGCCTGGGCAAAATCTTGCTGAATTTTTGTAGATTCACTAACCCATCCCCGGGGATCTAGCCCTCGGACAAGATGATGACATGTATATAATCATAATATTTACCTGTTTTTGTTATTCTTCTCTGAAGACAGGTAACACCCTATGTAACCTACGCCCCTTATTTGGGTAGATACCATTACTTGGTGGAGATTTATCATGAAACAGTTGGCCAGGTGCATAATAGGAGCGAGTGTAATAGCAAAATTTCATCCAAACATTTTCTGACCAAATTTTGGTCATTTAATCACGCTCCTTATGTCGAGATCATGCAATATTAATGGGGAAGCCCTGAAGAGGTGTAATATCCATGCAAAACAGTGATTCTGACAATTCCCGATTTTCAAAAAGAAATCATGAAATAAAATGCTTAACTAACACACATGAAGAATACATGTAGCTACTAGGCCAAGGGAGTCTCTCATCACAATCGATTTAGTCCTTAATTCTATTTCAATGAAACATAAAGTGTTTATAAAATTATTAAATGCTATGAATCGAGTCGCAGTAAATCTCTTGGAAAATTTTCAATTATTAAGGGCTACAGAATAGGATATCAAGTTTTCCAATCAGCTCAATACTAGGATTCTTAAAACCCATCAAAATGATGTGATTTTCTGGCGCATATTGTACCCTACCTTCCATATTTGTTCTGGAACATGTTGAGGATTTCTTGAGATAGAAATCATCAGACACCCAGCTTGCAAGTAGTCCTCTTTCAACAATGCTTCATGGAGGAGCATGCTCAGGTAATAAAGATGCTGTTTTGGTAGTTTAAACCTCTCTATGCTTCTGGCACCTGCAAAATAATAAGAAATATTATGCTTACTGTGGTAAGCTATATGCTAGCTGCAGTCAGTGGTGGTTTTAAAGACTGCCGGGCCTAGAGCTGAACACCTCCTTTGAGCCTTAATTTGAACAAATTTGAGGTTTTCTGTATGGTTGAACTGTTCGTTCTTTTGCAAGTTCTTTTTGCCGAGATGAAGTGCAAGCCCTGGCATCACCCCCCCCCCTAAAACCGCCTATTGTTATAAAAACTCACAAGGGCATATCATGCTTACCACTGTGGATTTGCACAGGCATTTCATATTACACGGGGTGGATAGAATTACAAGGGGGTCAAACCCATGCTTGATGCAAAAGTAGTTTATGATACTTTCATAAGTTGAATGCGCTTACTTGAAGGTATATCTCCTTACACAAGGCCGAATCCTGCATCCATAGAGAGGTTGGGCAGAGCAGGGGTGGCTTAACGTGTAGTATATCTAAGGATTATATCAAGGGAAATAGTTACCTATTCTCACCCAATTAGCCACTCTTCCTCCAGAATCACTAAGAAACCCAAGTGAGAAGGAAGATCGCTATGCGAGAGGAATAGGGACTAAGGGGCGGCTTCACTTCACTTTCAAGCCCGCCATAGGGGCTGGCCGCATGTTTTCTTAAACAAAATTTTTTTCTACAGTTATATAAGTCTCATGTTATGCTTGAAGATACTATGTACCCGCATAGTCCCATGGAGGGACCTGCATGAAAGTGGAAGACGCCTAACCATTGGAAAATTAAACGTCGCCTTGGGAGGAGGGCGGGTCGCTTTGAAGCCTTACAGCTTGTTAGGTAGAAGAAGGGCAGAAAAGCCCACGCCCTAGGTTTATCTTCTTGCTAAAGCCCTAGGGGGTATAAAGGTAAGCAGCAAATTCTCCTGAGGGCGACAGACATTGTCTTCCTACGTTGTTTCGAGAATTTAGAGTTTCCACTCGGGCGAGAATAGTATAATATTGAGCTTATGGTATTGTTGTTCTAACAAAATAGGGGGCGTGTGTAGGGGGCGTGTGCCCCTTACGCCCCCCTTGGATCTGGGTCTGTTACATACGGTAGATAGGCTTAAATATTATCTTACATGCGGTGAATATGCTTCCAATGGCGGAAAATCATCTTGAAATAAGCTGCAAGGGTGTGGCATACCATTTTAAGGGGATGTTGATACCAGTCGCGGTTTTAGAGGCTGAAGCCTTAAAGTTTTCTATGCAGTATTTAGGTATTTCCTTTATTTTGCAGGGCTCTTTTTGCCTATATGAAGCGCAGGGCTTAAATCCCCCTTGAGCTGCCATTGAATCTTACAAGAGATGACATTTATCAACTAAATTGACATGGATATGGTGGATATACGCTTACAATGAGGTGTCATATCATAGGTAGATAGCCTCAGAATCATACAACATGCTTCTGCGCTGGCAATGGCAATGGCTTTTAAAACATTGATTCATTTCTTTGATTTGAATTCTTTTATGATCTTATAAACATTACATCAGCCAATCACATAGACTTTTTTTGATTTTTGTAGCCAGAATGAAAACAAGTGAGCTGGAAACGAGATTTAATCAAGGATGAATCTCCTAATGCTAATTTAGACATGCTGAGGCACGGCTTGAGTTTGAGGTTTTGCTTTGAAAGGTTAATTGAATTATCATATGCAGATCAGGTCTCTTTGTTTCAAAACTAATTTGAAATTTCATTTGATCGTAAGGGGGTAAACAACATAATTCTAGAGTCCCATGGCCTTGTATAATAATCAAGTTGTGATATCAAACATCTTAAGCTTTTTTTCTTTTTGTTTCATGTTGAGAATTATAAATACCTTGATATAAACAAAACACAGATCAGTTGGAACATTTCATGGCTTTTCTCGGCATGACTGTTTTGTTTTCCATGCATTCTGGTACTATTTCCTTTTAGAGGTGCCCAATCTTTTATTAGACAAGATCATTCAAAAATCAAAAGCTAATTTCCTTTTTGGAAATATGTCTGATGCCCTAGTCTGCGCTGCGAAATTAAATCAGTTTGCCCTGCAAAATCAGGTTTTTTCAGATTGGGGGGTGTCACCCCCTATACCCCTTGGGTTTCGCCCCAGATTCTCCACAGCACAGATGGTATCTCTTCACAGTACTAAACATCCTCGACAGTACTTGACATTCCCAGATTACAGAACGACCTCCATTATAGTAGAGCAAGACGTTCCCTGGGAGATGTACACACTTTTTTATAAAAGGAACCAGTTTATAAGAAACCTAGAACTAGAATATTTCATAAAATACGATTGATTCTTTTGTTCTATTGTTTCTTGCAATAATAGAGAACGATAGAGAATTCAATTAAGGAACTTGTAGTACTAGGCCTTGAGGTAGGTTCCTTATAAAATAAAAAACGTGTTAGTCACATATTGCAGGGACTATGACAATAAATAGTCTTTCAGTTTGCAATATGATATAAATTGGACTAGATTAAAAACTTTTTACCTTCTTCACCAACCCCAAGATAAAGATTTTGCCATAAGTGATTGAAAACTGGCCGCTGAAAATACCATGGATCCCTTATGGATTCCACACCATACCCCATTAGTTTACGCTCCCCCCATTCCTTCACCAACTGTCTTGGTCTCTGCAGCGTGGTCAACACACTGACTTTTTTGTCATCATCTTCTTCTGATTTCATTTCCATTTTATTTCTCCAGCATTATTCAGCAATCTTTGAAGGCAAAACAAAAATTCATGAACAGATTTGAAAAATAAGTAGAATGGCATTAAACAGGCTAAACAGTACATCCAAGCTCAAGAAATGATACACTATAAAGGCTTTAAGAGGGATAATTTTAGTACAGACCAGGGGCTTAGGGACCGTGCACAATGATCGGCTATGCATTTAGCCGAATTTAGCCGAATTTTGATTTTTCGGCTAAAATAAAATTCGGCTATATTTTTTACAAATTCGGCTAAAACTTTGGCTGAAATTCGGCTAAAATTCGGCTAAAACTTGGCTAAATTTCGGTTGGGCTGAAATAAACAATTGAATGGAAAATCCCACGAGATCGCTTGAACTGTTTGTCTTAAGCATTGTATTATATATATTATTTAATGTAAGTTTAAGCAATAGTGCAAATTTCACTAATTTAGACTAACATAAAGCATCTTAAAGGATTGCATCAAACAAGTCATCTACTACAAAATGTGCAGGAACATTTGTTCTCAAGAAACCAAGTTTTTATAAGATCTTTGAAATTTTTTATGTTGTGGGCCATTTTTATTGCATCAGGAAGTGCATTCCAAATTTTTGGCCCTTGAAAAATGTGTGATTTAATTCCATAGGTAGTAGTTTTAACCTTTGGAATTGCAAGAGCTTTTTTAACTCGAAGTTTGTGACCTGTTATTTTCGGTAAGAAATAATCCTGCATAAAAGGCGGGTTAAGGCCGTTAAGAGTTTTATATACTTCAAGTGCTAAAACTTTTACAGACTGAACATGAATTGTAGTTTCTTTCGATTTGAGAAGCAAGTCCTCATAGGAGGATAAATAGTCAGAATATGCTAGTCTCAGTGCTCTTTCATTAATCTTCTCGAGTTTGTCCTGGCTTCCTTTGCTACACAACATCCATATTAATGGGCAGTAGTTAAAGTGACATAAAATGAAAGAATTGATTATTATCTTTTTTTCTTGTTCTCCCATATGTCTAGCCAATCGCTTTAGAGAATTTAATTGTTTAGCAGCTTTCTTACAGAGTTTATCAATATGGCCGTCAAATTTCCATCAATTTGAACTCCAAGTAAAGTAACAGAGTTTTCAACTTTTATTCTAAGATCATTATTAATTTCAAATTCATCTATATGTTTACTATTGTTTCCGATTGTAATTGATTGAAATTTAGAGGGGTTTGCAGTCATTTCATTTTGTTTAAACCACTCAAGGCAAATATTGGTATTTACTTAAATTAGTTCCAAAAAATCATCTGAATTACTTGCTGTTACAGATATTGTATTATCTGAATTAGCTGAATTTGCTCTATAAACAATCCCCATGCGCGCTATATGCAAGTTTTGTTGATCGCTAGCTGCTATTGCTAGTTATATCAAAAAGACTTTTTCAACGCAAAAATAAAGTGAAAGAAATTCGTATAGTATTTCTTTTTCTTCTAAGACCAAGGTTGACTTCAGTTGCATTTACTCAATTTCTATAAGAAACAGCGGATAAGAAACCGTAGGGCTTGATTTTCAAAACCTAACAAGCTTTGGTAGGAGATTTTGTGTGAACTAAAAAGTTAAGAAACTTTTCATATCTTTCCTAACAAGAAAACAAACTTCCACACATGCTATCACACGAGAGCATTAGCTTGTAAGGTATTTGGTTTTGTTTCTAGCTCAGTTTAGTAACATATAATAAGATATTTAGCTGTTTGCAATGAAATTTGCATTTATTTACTTCTTTATATCCATTCATTTTACGCAGCGATAGAAAATAAAAAAACGATGGTATATGAAGGAAAGTCAGGTTTATATGTTATGAAATTCGCTAAGAAACTTTTCGTGCCATAATTAGGGTGAAATCTAAGAAACTCTGGTACAAAGATTTACCATAGTTTATTAAAAAAATGAGTGCATTGCATACTGGTCAAACGACACAGCCAGTCACCTTCCGAGTTTTCTCCTAAATTCTTTCTTATAAAATGCTTTTGATGGAAATTCATGATGGACGTTTCTTGCTCAGCGACAAGTTGTTTGTTGATTTGGCAAATTTATTTCTTAAAAGGTAAACCTTCTAAACATAAACGCATGCACTCGTGGGACTTTTGGCTTTTTATTCACACAAGCTCTGATAGTAAAAAAAATTTCCTCTATTCAATTTTGTAATAACCATTTGGCACTTTTGTTCTCAAGCAACATCAGCAAGCCTCGAGAGACCCGAATAGATTAGAACATGCCGAAAACATTCGGCTAATCGAAATAGCCGAAAAATAGCCGAAAATTAGCCGAATTTTTGAAAAATTCGGCTGTTTTGAAAATTCGGCTATGAAAAATTCGGCTATTTACCCGAAAAATAGCAGAATTTAGCCAAATATTGATAGCCGAAAAATAGCTGATCATTGTGCACGGTCCCTTAGTGTTTTTTGTATTGCGGGAATGCTTGTTGTAACTTTCCAGAGTATTTTTCATTGATAAAGAAAGTTTGACCACTCAAGATCATTGAAAATCAACAAATAATATTTTCAGGTATGTTAACTGTTCACAACTGCAGTTTTTTATTGTTTTTGATGCTTCCTTCTTGTCAATTTTCAGCATTTTTTTATTTTACTTGTTTTTTGCTTGTTTTCAAATTTCACTGTTACTGCTATTTTTGATATTTCTTAGGGCTTAGAATTACCAAACGAACACAACATTATCAAAGCCCCTATTACCGGCTTGCGTCCATTGGACGTATTTGTGACAAACCTCCAAAACCAGCCTATTTCTTACTTTTGTTCAAACATTTTTTTTTATTTAAGGAGCCTTTATTTGGGCTGTGCCCTAGAGTTCCTAATTTTCAAATTAAGTCTTTGGCCGATTTCAAGAATTTGGGCGAGAAATTTTAGGGTTGGTATATATAGTAGTAAATAGGCCTAATATATGAAGAATTGAATTCTCTGTCATTGGAGGGGTGGGGGAAGTTTGTAGGACGCATACTTGAGGTGCAAAACACAATTTATAATATATGATTGTATTGGTGCGATCTCTTTTGGCCTACATGGTATTCATAACAAAACTTCAAATTGTAGCCCTGAAGCAGACGGGCATGATAATTCGTAACCATGGAAGCCTTTACTATCACCTCCCTAACGAGTGGGTCTGTGTTTTCAAATTCATCCTATATAAACATCTCCCACCCCTCAAATGAACGATGAAGAACTAAATTTGGAACTATAAAATTTCTTGCTCTAAATTTTTTCATTTTGTCTTTAATTTCACAAATGCACAAGTACTTTCTGATTTTCCCGAAAACAAAGAGTCAAATCTCAACCTCAATGTTCCTAAAAACGTGTAGTCTATCTTATCTATGATCTAGGCCCTTTTTATCGTGATTTCACACACATGGCACTTTTCGCCGAGATCTTCGATTCAGAAAAGGAATGTACCGAAAGAAATGGATTGAACTCTTTTCCCTGCATTTTACTAGATCTATTAAATAAAAATTTTCCGAAAAATCGGCCTTACCTCAATATGAAGGAAGTTTGGTGGTTTATGGGTTCGAAAAGAGCGCCAGGTATGGCCTGAGAAGTCCTAAGTCAATTTCTTTTCCTCGTGTAGCGTTGTGTCCCTGTGTCTCAAAGTGTTAATTATGTAGAGGATTGGGACGAGCTCTAGTGACGTCAAAAGTATGAGAGATCAGTCCATTTGCGAGCTCTAGAAATAATTTCCACTACATGTCCATTTTGTTCTACCTCGATTTGTACATCTCCTGATGAGTGGGTAACCACGAAACAGGCTTGTCAAGATGGAGAGTTTCGTCTTTTGAGTCTCTATGTCAGTGTATTTGTTCTACCTCTGCATCAGAATGGTTAGCAGACTGGCTACACCTGTATAGGTAGGAGAAAATTCACCCGTTTAGGCCTACCTATCAAGAAGGCGAAGGATAGACAGTCTAAGTAATTCTAGACTGTTTTGCAGGCACGTAGGAAACGGGAGCACGTACCCCAAGATTATGCAAAAAATACTGAATTGCCCTTTTTGTTTTCAGATGACGATGAATTTTCGTCTTAATGAAACTTATACCCTTGAAGCGTCGTGCCCTCAAGGTTTGAAGTACTTCTTACGTCCCTTGAACTTGCTTCAGATATAATTTTGACCTATCCCCGGGTTCCCCTTTGGCTAGTATCACTGGTCCACGGGTCATGGACTCTCAAAATCAAGTTGTGAAAATGAAAAGCCCCGGGTAGGATTCGAACCCACGACCTAAGTCTACGCCTCGGTTGACATAGATGTCCAGGCGTAAACGCAGAGGTCGTGGGTTCGAGTCTGCCCTGGGTACCAGAATCCCAATTAAAAAATATGAAATACACTGACTATACTCGGGTCCTTCCGCTTTCACAAATTGATTTCGATTGATTTCCAACTCCTGCTTCTTCTCAGGTCATCATCTCTCCATTCAAATAGGCCAGAAGAGATTGAAACAAAATGGGACAGAAATTTCGGTCTGATAATAAAACCTGAAATTCATTTGAATGCATCTTAAAACACAAGATCACTAACAAAAAGACAAAACATGTGAAATTTATTGTTTTATTGCAACATGATAAATTTCGATCGTTTTACCAGATACAAAATAAATACTTTTCTACTAGTCTTCAATCTAATTCCAAAGGTTTTCAAGAATACGTGCAAATCATGAAGAGTTAATTTGCTATGATCGAGGATCAGGGTAGGGGGCCATGGTACCTTACTATGCATTTTCCTCTGAGTAAGTACAGAGGAAAGGTCAGTGGCGGCTTTGAGGAGGGGACCAGGGGAACATTTCCCACGCTCCATTTGAGTCAAATGAGCCTCACAAAAGAATGGAAAATGCAAGGTATCGTACAGAAACCGTCAACTTTGACCCAATCAAGGACTTAAGGAGGTGTTTGCCCCCGGGCCCTTCAGTCTCTAAACAGCCACCGAAGAAGGTTCGTAAATGGAAAGAATTGTAAAACTTCAATCTAATCTAAATTTGCTTCTTTAAATTGCTTAATAAAAGCACAGCTTTCGGGCCTATCTCAATAGGTCCTAAGCAATACAAAGAAGCACAACTTGAAAACCAAACTCAACTCAAGATTGAGACAATCGAAATTCTTTAAGAATTCTCAAATATAGTAACATCGATGTACTTATCTACAATTAAGACTGGATCGAGCATAAGTTATTAACAATTGGAAGTCATATCGAGGGGATCTTTTCAATACTTTCAAACTCATGTCATGAAAGATATGGTCATGGCCTACAGATGCGATTGTGACGCGACAGTGTTTTTGAGATCCTAAATTCAAAACTCAAAAACTGAAAATGAAGCTTATTTTATCCAAGGCGTGGTTCGTGCTTTTAATTTGTGTTTGAAATCTTGTTATAGTTAGAATCAGAACAAATGATTACGCAAAATGTTGGTAATGATGTAATACCTGCCTCGTTGCTTTTGGTGATTATTGAAATACTGTGAACGATCATTGCAAGACTGTATTTTCATGCAGCTAATGTTGAAAAATACAGAGGTTAGTAAAACTGCTTGGTATACATGTTGGAGGGATGAACTGCAAATTGCTGCAAATATCCGACCCTGGAAACAACTGGACCAACAATGCTCGACCCAATCTTAATCTTGAGATCAATATATCAATGTTTTGGTTGCAAAATTACATATAATTTCGCGACTATTCGCAGCGATCGTTGGACGATTTTGCGACAATTTATAACGAATTTGCAAGTCTGAGACGACTCATGACGATTCGCTGCGATTTGGAAACGATTTGCAACGAATGTTGAACGCTTTAACGACGAATTTTGAATGATTCTCTAACAATTCGGGACGCTTCATTTCGACTTATAGACGATAAGAAACGATTCAAAACAACTTTTAGAGATATTCCAACGCTATGGAGTGACGGAAACTAGAGTATGAGAATATATCTTGCACTTCGAATCGCGTGGAACAAGGTTCAACAATACCTGGTCAAATTAGAATAGACCATAGGGGCAATATTTATCAACAATTTATTCATTTAGTTATAATAACACTATTTTCTAGGATTGCCATTGAAATACATTACAGATTCAGATGGCGTCATCAGTTGTGAAAGGCGGGAAATTACTTGGTTTCCAGTCTCCTTTCTGTGCATCGCCTACTGATGTCAATACATTGCACAAATATCTGAAACTAACTCTATACGCAAAATGTATAGGAATAAATTGCTAGTGATAATAACATTATTTTCTAAGATTGCCATTGAAATATATTACAGATGGCGTCATCAGTTGTGAAGGCGGGAAACTACTTGCTCTCCAGTCTTTTTATGTGCATCACCTACTGATCTTAACACATTGCACAAATATCTGAAACTAACTCTATACGAAAAATGTATAGAAATAAATCGCTATATATAGCATTTAGTGGTTAAAGTAATTAGAACAGCTGGATATTTTGAGCTGTGTCTTGACAATATTAAATAAAATAGTCAAATAAAACGATACAATTTTAAAATCACTAGGTGACATCTAACTAACTATAACAAAAATTTAATGTTATAAACGCAATACAGTTAAACTCCGTCGTTTAAGAAACCCATTTTTGCCCCAGTATCCTTGGGCCTAAACAAATTTAAAGAAAGACACAAGAAACTTTCTCCTCTTTGTTATTCTAATTAGGAATTATGAAGGGGGTATGTTTCAAGGTCTCTATTCCAACAAACAAAAATATTTCTTTAACTCTGGAATCAACTATAAGACGACTCAGCGTAAGATGGTAGACCTCATTCCCGCAATGCATAATAGGATATATAATCCCTAGCAACGCATTAGCTACCGATGTAGAATTATGACTCACTTATCACAGCTTTGAAAGGTTTAGGAAGCTGCATTTCTGTGCATTACGAGAAAGGAGACCCCGTCTTTTGCTGAGTCGTTCATTTAATGTCAATAAAAACACAAATATGTCAGGGGGTACGTGTGATATACTGTCTTCAGCTGCCACTTACTTTGCGACCACAATGCACTGCGCAGATAAGGATAAAGATAATTGTTAACTTCTAGGGGGCAAGAGGGACGAAGTCATCCCAGCTCCCAGATTTGCATGTTTGGCTCTAATGAGAGGCCTTTTCCACTCAAATAAAGCTGGGGGCCTGGGGCCATGCCCCCCAAAAAACCTTAACCGATTAATCTCGGCATCTACGAATTCGAAGAGCTTTCAAGAATCTCATAGATGGATTAAAAAGATCTCGAAAGTTAAAAGTTCGTTTAATATCATCTATATCCACTATCATTAATGTAGGCACTGTGGTCGCAAAGTGAAACTCCATAACTAAACTAAGCTACGAGAAATTCTTATCATAAAATCAGAATAAATAAATTGAATATTACTAATAAGAAACTAAAATAACTAAAAGAAGATTTAGAAGAGTCAGAAGGTACCTTTGGCTGTTTACTTTTTAACTTTGTTACTGTCGTTCTCAGCGATTTCGAATCTAAGAAAGAAAGACGAACACGAGTTAGCCATCGAGAAGGGTGTTAAAAGAGGGGGCGAAATATTGGATTTCTCTCATCCTCCCCAGGCAATATACTCTAAAAACATCTATCTTAATGGAAGAGATTTTCGGGAATTTTTGCTAGAGTCGTGAAAATGAATTCCAAAAAATAATTTTTTGTCGCCAATTAGTTTGTACAGTATTTGATAAAAGAATAACAAGAATTGCAACAGTACGCCGGAAAGAGAACAAAATTACGAGTTTTAGCTGCAGTGCACGTATTGTTTTTATAAGCAACTGCTTTATAAGCAAGGCCGTGCTCGACAAGACAAACACTTAAGCAATTCTAGTACTGGATAGAGGAATGCTATGCAATTTGAACATTTTAGTTTTGATCCAATTGGCAATGGAAATCGCGCAGCAGCTATAGAGAAGTAGGTTTCAGTGGATATTAGTACCCCGGCACACATTCGCATGAAAGATACCATCAAAATCTTTTGTACAACAACTTGTGAGATATTTTTCGAAGAAACAAATTCTTAGATAAAAAGATAAGCAATTTGGAGTGCTCAAATTTGCCCTCCAGCTAAGCAATTTTTAGTACTGAGCTCGAGTTGAAATTGCTTATTAAGAAAATCATCCGTGTATAGCACTTGCCCACTAACAAGATAGAATTCGCTTATTAGTAAAGAAATGAGATCAAAATAATCAGTGACAGACCATACAAAAGCAAAGCGAACCAGCGCATAGTATGAACGTGATAGGTAAAGAGCAAAGCTTTGATTCATGGTTGCATGAATACACTTATCAGCAACTAATATGCAAAAGGTCACGATAGTCCTGGTACAGTTTGAAACATGTCTTAGTTTGATCATAATTTCAAATGCCTTACCACTTATATCAGTTGAAAACGATAAGCTTTGCTCTTTATCTGCTTTTCTGTGATTTGCATAATACGGAGTCATCTGATAAAAAAGGAAATTTAACATCATTTAGTCAAGAAAATATCTAATACGAGATGCGTGTGTGGAAAGAAAATTCTATGCAATCAAATCAGTAGGGAGAACAAGTTGCTTCGCTTTATGAAATATTTACAGCCAGAAATTATCATGCATGAAAATATTAAGGATTTTGTGTCTATCCTATTCGTATGGCATGATTCTAAGTTTCGCTACACAACGCACATAATTTGTTGGAAATCAAAAAAAAGCTTTTTCTAGAAGTAAGAATAGTTTTTCTAAAGCAAAGCTAATAGGAGAAAAACAAAAACCATGCTCTATTTTCAGCTGACCTATCTCCATTCATTTTTCTATTCCTACTTCTGTAGTTTGTTTATTCCTTAGCCCTAACAAGTGATGGTTGGCTGCCTCCAGTTTCGGCAATTCGGTCTGTTGTGGCTATTTTAGAGCTGCGACAGCTTGTCTCTACATTTGGTAAGTGAAAGTGCAATTCATGTGATCGACAAGGTTCTAGTTGGGATTTGAAGTGTGGGCCCTGATACTCAGAAGTGAGTGTACTGATGGGTTTAGTTAATTCACTCAACCACTGTTAATATCAATAGGTGAAATCGCACTCGATCCTTTAGTATTTGAATGTATCGGCTATGAATGATATCAATATACTCATCTACCTGTGATCAAACAAAAACCTGATGTCCTTTAAAATCTAGGACTCTTTGATGTCCTTTAAAACCTACTCACCTTAACAGTATAAGCGCAAGCGGGATACAAATTTGTTAAAACCAATTCTTTTATTTCTGCTTTTACCGCTTCCTTTTTAGGCATCGATGATAGATGTTCCCAGTTCTTGCATTTATCGGGTTTGTAGGCAATTTGGATGCCGACCACAGTTTCTGAAAAATATTCCATAAAAATAATTATTACTAGAAGGTCTCTTTATTTGAAGAAAAGGCCCCTCATAGGCCCCAAATCAACAACTTACTCGGGACAGTTTTTCCTTGCATTTACACTTGTTCATCGATTTTCAACTTCGCATCGAAATATCCTCTGCCTCATTTACATGAAACATTTTGGTTTTCACTGGAAGTTGAGTGCCACGCGTGGTAGATGGGTCAGTTATAAATAATAATCATAATTGACTTTATTTGAGTTTCAAGGTATCTAACATTTCTAATAATTGGGGACACTGACAGTATTACCCCAGTAACCCAGGCACTTATTTACCGACAACGGAAGGATGGACAAACTGAGTTGGCTGACGGATTGTAGTTCATGGTTTCAACTGTGCGTGGATTCGAACCTACGAAGGTTATCCTTCAAAAATACGAAGTCCACTTGACCAGTCGATACAAATTTTCCTTTTCCATCTAAACAGGATTTCTAGACTGAGCCTGCATCAAATAGAATGGTGACCAGGCCAGAATTTCCCTTGAAGGCGGTAACCGAGGTCCGAGGGTTAACCAGTTATCCATATGAATAGGTTTTAAGGCCGCGTTCACAGTCAACAAGAAGCATTTACTGGTGCGTTCACACACTTGAAAAACCAGTCTATAATTCAAAATGGATGACAGTGACTCTAGCTGTGATAATTACACTTAGGCCATAAAACATAGGCCTGACTTTATGCTGTTTTCAGGTGTAGGTTAGAAAAGGTGTGAGCTTAAACTTTATTTTGATGCTGATTCTACTTTAACCTGCATTCATCTTCGAAGTTCACGTTCTGATTTGGTGATCACATAGAATCAAACAGAGTTGAATAAGAAAGCACAGTTACCTGGCACCGTCCAGCGCAAAGCTGCAGAAAGATAACCATCAGGATTGATAAACACTGCTCGACAGAAAAAATTAATTGCCGTTTGTATCGTGACTAACGTGGCAGTCGGCAGAGGTGTTAAGGAGATAGGCTGTAGTGCAGGCAAAGCTGAAAGAAGAAAACACATATTGGTTAGAAGAGGGCTAGAGACAGTTTTCAATTACCTCCAAATATGAAAAATGTTACCAAATGTAGGCCCATCAAGAGGGGTTGAAACAGGATTTCTAGACTGAGCCTGCCAAAAATAGAATTGCGACATAGCCCGAGTTACCCTTGAAGGCGGTAACTGAGGTCCGGGGGTTAGCTATTTATCCATATAAATAGGTTTTAAGGCTGCGTTCATACTTAACAAGAAGATTTTACTGGTGCGTTCAATTACTTGCAAAAATCAGATCTGATATTCGAAATCGATGCGAGTGGCTCTATCTGCATGATAGTTACGCTTAGGCCGTAAGATTAGCCCTGATTCTGTGCTGTTTTTGCTTGTATGTTAAAAAAGGCGTAATATTAAACTATGATTTCGATTTGGACGGGTAACTGCACAGGAGCTTGGTCCATTGAAGGGCCAGTAAATATTCTAGTTGGGCTAGATTGCTGTTTAGCAGGCGGCCTCCTACACAGTTACGCAGTCCATAGAAAACAGATCCAATCATTATGGAGGTAATAGTGTAGGCTCATTGGAAATCTTATTTCCCTGTGGTTGCTGTCTGCAAAATTGCAATTGTCCCTTAAACGTATATTGGTTGGAAGAGGGCTAAAATGAGTGAAAAACCTCCAAACATGAAAAATGTTACCAAAGTTTAGACCCACAAAGAGGAAGGATAAAGAAGGGTCACTGTCCAGGAGCCTTGATCAATTTAATGGCCATTTGATATTTTAGTTAGGCTAGATTACAGTTTAGTATGCGACCTCCTCCACAGTTACGCAGTCCATAGAGAATAGATCCACTCATTAGGGTGGTGACAGTTTAGGCTCATTGGAAATCTTACTTCCCTGTTGTGGTTACCACCTGTTAAACAATCGTCTGTTTCAGTTGCACTAAACAAAATTCCTCTTAAAAACAAAATACATACCTGAAGTATTTGGAACCGTGGGTGTCAATAACGGAGGTGTTTTGATCAGCAAGGTCGCCCATTTTCCCTTGATTTTCCTCCGACCAGTATTCAGCAGTGCCTGGATTTTAACGATGTATATCGTGTCTGCTAATAACCTCGGCAGCACGACATGTGTCCTGGTCCCCCCTACCTTTTTTCTCATTTCCCGCACAGGGTCGTAATGCTGCCCAGTTCCATGCACGTGCTTTTTGTAGATGAGCCGGTATCGACGCACGGGTAGGTCTGCCAAAAAAAATGAATAAATTTCAGAAGTTTGTTTCAATAAAATGCAAATTAAAGACAAGTTGTTGACCTTTATTTATCCAGTGACTATCTTGAACAATGTGAGGCCTTCTTGAAATGGCTTAGGATCCTCAACTGTTTCCTTCTTTCGCTTCCAAGCTTTGCAAAACACGAATCGTTATCAATCTCGTCTCTCATTTTTTGCGTTTAAGTCGGAGTCTGTCTCAGCATCGACCATATTTTCGTTAGGTAGGCCCATCTCCCAAAGGAGTTAGGTAGGCCCAACCCATCACATTTCAACCCTAGCTCTGATTTTCAATTGGTTCTTAACGTGCCTTCGCTACTTCTTCATTTTCTCTACTTCAATATTTCGAGGCCTGCTCTTCGATAGTTTTGTCTTCTTGGCGTCCTTTTTCTTTAACCAAACAAACATTACTGTGTTTTCATCGGGTATTTCATGGGCAAACTAACTTATGCCTTTGATTGTGATGTCATTTTGCATAAGCCTCACTTCCAATAGAGAAGATGGGTGTTTAGTTGTCAGAACAAGGCCTATCTTATGTTTTTCCCCTGGCTTTCTTATCAATCATGGCTGCATCATGGGTGATAAAGCAAACAATACAAGTTGCTACGGACTGCATAACACCAGATTTCCCTTAAAATACGCCAAAAATATTTTAAGTTCGCCAAAAATGAAACTTTACTATCACCAGTCACTTACCCTGATCTATATATGTACCAATTCCCTACGCTTCAAAATATTCCGAAAAACGAGATGAATTATTTGTTAAGACCTGCTGGATTTCTAGCAAAGAAAACTCTTTCGTTCTTTTCCCACTTTTTAACTTTTCCCAGACAACTGTTTCAATTCTAAGAACACTATTAGTGTAAAAACGATGTTTAGATTAGGCCCTTGCGTAATAGGAATTCATTTTCCGTTTTACATTTTTCAAGTTATTAGCCCTTAGATATCAAGATAGATGGTTCTAATACCAGTAAATTGTTTCACAATCTTATAAGTCATTATTGCCTTTGCTTTTCCTCTTCTTTCTGTTTAATCTTAAAAGCATATTCCCATGAGTTTATTTTGCCAAAATGACACCTACTACTCCCACTTGAATATAAACAATAATATGAAACTTACCAATAACCAACGGAGGAGTCCATGTCACGTTTACAAATATTCGATCCCCTTGAAACCAAGCTCCATTAGTTTTAAAGTCCCTCGGTCTTGTTGGCTTTCGAACTTCAGAGGTATCTAGAAAAATTGGAGTTCGTCAATTGGTTTGAATGGTATGAACTGTACTTCTAGTTTGAATGCTACGTGTTGAGATGCTACTACCTTGGCGTAAGATACTACCCAGGCGGTGGCACGCGGGTGGAGTTTTCACCCCTGGATTAATAGAGTAAGCTTTTTGCCACCCCTTGAGAAAATTTCTCAAGAAACCACAATAGTTCTCTAATTGCCCAGTGTTGCTCCCTTTAGAATATGATAATGATTAAATATTGACGAGAATAAGTGTGATTTACGCATGTTAATGATTGAAATATAAATGGGCCTAAATTCTGAAAGTTTTCGTTCCTATAGTATCCATCCGTTTTCATGTTTGGGCTTACTCCTCCCCCACGAAAAACATTTTTACTGACTTCGAAATTTTGGCACCCCGACTCCAAAGGCCTGAACCTTGTCCCTATACTTGCCTCTCTCGTTAAATACGGGGGATGCCACACTGCTAAAAAGACTTGAGGGATTCTGAAATTGTTTGCCTTCAAGAAAATTCACCTAGGGTCTCTCATGATTCTATAGAAAGCCTCCTTAGAATTCTTGCAATTTTGTGGGAATCTAGTGGGTTTCTTGAGGAGTCCAGGGGTTTCTAAAAATTCTGGATATCCTAAGGAGATTCACGGGGATTCTTGGGCCAGAAAACATCTTTGGTGGCAGGTACCCCTCGGGTTCGATTCAAATAACTCAAGTTTTGGTTTCTCAACACGCATATCCTGGTTTTCACAGCAAACCGAAACATTGATGCAGTGAACACACAGGTCGCCACAACTTGAATAAGAAACAAGGCCTTTTTGTATTTGAAAGCGGATGCGAGAAATCCCTTCTAATCGACTTTCCAATCCAATGAAAACCATAATCCTTTTAGAGAATAAAACAGAATGCGGTTTACTGAAGAAAATATCGCTGAGCAGTAGAAAATTTTATTTGCGGGTATTTTAAAGAGCGCTTAGTGACTAAATTCTTCTTTAAAAGACACAAATTTCCCTGTAACAGTGACATGTTAATTCCATGTGTGAATTTTCAACTAGTCTTTCATCGGTACAGTATTATCCTGAGGAATATGCGTGCAGCAGAGGGTGTTTAGTACTGTTGATGATGTTCAGTACTTTAAGGGATAGAATCAGTACTGTAGAAGATATTCAGTACTTTGGGGGGGATACAATCAGTGCTTTGGAGGATATTCGGTACCTTAGAGAATACCATCAGTACTATGAAGGTATTCAGTACTGTGGGGATATCATCAGTTATGTGGAGGTAATACCTAAATTACTTGTGGCTTCTCTCCACAGTACTGAATATCTACAACAGTAAAAAAACCCTCTAATGTAATGATGGTATCCCCCAGAGAACTGATGATATCACCTATAGTACTGATGGTATCCAAAATAGTACGGATGATATCTCCCACAGTACTGAATACCCTCCACAGTACTGCACAGACGTTCCCCATTGTGATTATGAAAGTTATGCTGAATTACTTTGTTGTTTAAGTTTCATTTTCTAGGCAATTTGATTGTTTTGTCTTTTCATAAATACAAGATCTTCAGGTTGTCATTAAGGTATGTGTGATGCCAAGAGCATACAACCCTTGGTCATAGGAAGTGAACACTTTGATCACAGGAAGTGAACACTTGGATCACAGGAAGTGAACACTTTGATCACAGGAAGTGAACACTTGGATCACAGGAAGCAAACACTTTGATCACAGGAAGTGAACACTTGGATCACAGGAAGTGAACACTTGAATCACAGGAAGCAAACAGTTTCATCTCAGGAAGTGAACACTTTCATCTCAGTAGGTGAACACTTAGGTCACAGGAAGTGACAACTTTAATCACAGGAGGTGAATTCGTTGATCACAGAAAGTGAACACTTTAATCACAGGAAGTTAACCTATTGATCACAGGAAGTAAATAAATTGTTCAAAGGAAGTGAACACAGGTAACAGGAAGTGAATACAATCTTCACAGGAAGTGAACATACGGTCACAGATAGTAAACATACAGGTCACAGAAAGTGAATACATCATTCACAGGAAGTGAGCATACTGGTCACAGGAAGTGAACACATTGGTCAAAGGAAGCAAACACATTGATCAAAGGTAACAAACACATTGGTCACAGGAAATGAGCACATGGGTCACAGAAAATATACAAAAATAACATACTGACGATGCCTGAAAATCTAAGTCAGCCTTTCAGCTGTGCAATGGGAAAATTAATAACGCTGATCATGACTGCACATAAGTTGAAATATTGCTTTACAAATGGCAGCACACAACTCACCCGGCAGTTTATTCAAATAATCAATTTAAAGCTAAATTCCAAACACAACTTTTAAGTTACTTACGAAATCTTATCTTCTTCTTGAGGAAAGTGCAAGTTTCATTGCACAAGGAGAAATTGGCTGCTAAGCTCTGAAAAGAAAAATTTATTTTCATCAGATTAGGAAACAACGTTGTTGGAATATACGGGTATACCAACGCCTCCTGAACTTCTATTTATAAGGAGAGATATGCTAACCCTCGGAATGAGGCTACAACTGCTCCAAACTCCTGCTGGAAGTGAGATATTTGGCCCCAATGTTTCTATGCAACTTCAATAAGCAATAAGTCAAAATGCAACGAGGGCTGGAATGGCCAAAACCCAAAACGTTATGTAGTGACTCAAGGCCTTGACAAAACTAATAATGTATGCAATATGGGTCCAACATTTAGCTTTTTCAGAATCAAAATCAACAAAATTCATGCACGCGGGGCTGGTTTGAAGTTTATTGATATTCATTGAGAATGGGGTACAAAAACTTGAAAATCCGGCTATGCGAATGGGTTCTTCTGTAAAATCAAAGATCTACGTCAACAAATGGTTATAAGGAAGAATACCCGGTCTCCACGAGTGTCTGATGAATAGGAATTCGATCAGCTCGAGCAAAACCAGCTTGAAAATTAGGCCTAGTCTACATTTTAGCTATTCTAGGTTTTCTTTAGGCCTCAACCTACCAATAAAAAAGGACACAAAATTAGACCCCCCTCACATGAGCAAACTCAGACCGGTCTGAGTTTCAGATCGGTTTAAAACTCGTTTCGGTCTGCGGTCTGAGCCCTTGGAGTGCTCACATGAAGCAGGCGAAATGAAACTCAGGTCGACCTGAGTTTCGTTTCGGTTTCTCAGGTCGGTCTGAGTTTTCAGGTCGACCTGAAATTTTCATGTGAGCAGAAACTTTTTTCATTTCGGGGCCAAATGAGTTTTCAAAGGAAAATGTCTATGTAATGCGCATGTGCAAAGAAAATTAGCCAAACTCGAACCGGTCTGAAATGTTCATGTGAGGGGGAGGCAAATTAGCAGCCACAGCCAAATTTCAGACCGATCTGAAACTCAGACCGGTTTGAGTTTTCTCATGTGAGGGAGGTCTTAAGCTCATTGAATCATTATTAAATTATTTCTAGCTCTGCGAAGCGGAAAGATAAAGCAGCTCACTATCTTTCTGTTCTGTTAAGAATAACAATGCAACGACCCCTATAATCTTATTACTCTTCGCATTTTTTTTAAATACAACCTTAAATAGAAACACTGAGCTTGGGAAAGAAAAATAATGTTCTGCTATCAAACATATTTGACATAGACACAATACAACGTCACCAGATTTTTGAAAAGGGCAAGGGGTGGTAAGTTAGTGAGAAATCGCTACGAAATACGAAACATTCAGGCTCTGAAAACGGAGCCAAATGTTCTTTTAAAAAAACGAAACATTTACAGAGTTTTGTGAGTTGTGACAGAGCAGCTCAACATTTGTGAGGCTTTGATTAGTGGGTTTTACGAATTATCCAACAAGAAAGGAAATGCTTGTCGGAATTTCTTACACGAGAATAAATGGGTTTTGCGTTTTACTTTCAGTATTGAAAGAAACCCACAATTCAAAGTTCTTTGTCCCAACGTGTTTTGCTAATCTCGCCGGGCAGCTTCAATGTGCTCCGGCCTTTTTAATAACTGCGTGTGTCTACACAAAAAGGACAATCTTTTGAGCCGCGAATTGTAGCCTTTTAGTGGCAGAAGATAAAGCTTCGAAGTGGGGGGCACTGAATAACTCTGCTTTTATCTATGGGGCTGGTGGGGTAAAAACAGCGACCACAATGTCATTGCAGCTGGCCGTGACGACAACAAGAACTTTAAGGAACATTTCTACCTCAAATTTTCTCATCAATATTCAATTCATTCATTTCACTAATAAGGACTGCTGCATAACTCTGGGCATCAATAACTATAAAACTACATTGCATAGGGTTTACCGGGGTACACTCTTTTTTCTTTATAAGAATAAATTTTATAAGAATATCGAGGCTCGAAATCGCCAAAGAACAATGGCAATTTAAGAATAAACAATGGAAAAAATGAGGCTCAGGAAAATTTTAAGTATTCTTATAAAAAAAAGAGTGTAAGCTGGGTACCACCCAGGGTTCCACCTTATTTAATCGGAGTTAGCGATGGTTTCAGGGCCTTACACAGAACAAGACTTATCATTTCATAGGTTTTCTTGTATATCCATCATAAAACAAATCGTCAAATCTCTTCAAACTTTGGGTTTGAGGGCTCAAAATCCAAATTTCAAGGAACTTGGGGGGCTGATCCTAGAGTCTGGCTGCTTGTCGAGAAAAGGATACCGTGGTTACCCCCGTCTCGATTGCCCTTTAAGTTGAGCCCCAGTTTGAGTTATCACTCTACCTAAACGCCATGGTTTAATTTCTATTATCTTACTCTAAAAATAAAGCAAAGAAAATTACATGGTCACCAAAATATACTATGCCCTGCAGGCCACAAAATTATGACTAATACACTATCTTTATCAACATATGTAGATTTGTTTTCTATTTTTGGTTAATGTTTGGGTAATTCTTTCTGGAAATTCAATTAGTGCGACCTGCTCTTTACAAAACACATGAACCTCTCCATACAGCAATTGGCCATGGAAGACTAAAAACGATTATATTTGCCTAGGCTAAGGGGATTACCTTTATCTATTCATGTACCTTAACTCGATTACTGTATATCGCTTCCATATCTTTAAGGTGATTTTCTCATTCTAGTCTTTAAGGGTTTTAGCAAATAAGCTCACCTTTAGAAAAGAAGTGCAGGATGTGGCTTTGTATTAAGTACGTCCTGGCGTACACTCTACGTATATAAGAACCAGTTCAATTTTGGCCAGTGTTTAAAACCAAGTTTGTGAGTTTTATACTCAAACGCTAGCCGACCTTAACCGTGGTTGATACAATACTATGGGTGGTTTATTATTACACTCTTCTTTTTCTAAGAGCCCGTAAATTTCGTTTAAAGCTAGCTGTTTTAAAATATTCATACATTCTCAGGCTGAAATGTTCTTAAATTGTTCTTATTTCTATGATGATTTGTAAGCCTGTTTTTGCCATTGCTTGTGTTACTGCTGCAAATTTTCACTCTGCTGACTTGTCAGTCATTCCAGTGTGCTACCGGTTTACCTTTTTTATATATATTTCTTAGTCTTATGGCTATTTCTTAAAATTCTTGTTCTCCTTGTAAAATTCTAAAATCTCCTTGTTATCCTGTGTTCTGTGAATTAGGGACTTAAGAAACTTCCCCAATCATTGTTAGAACAGTTTATTGATGAAGATTAAATCGAAACGTTAAAACAATAAGAAAAGTTTATTTTTGAATAAGTCTAAAAATTCTTACATTGAGCTAAAAATAGTAAGCATCGGCTTGTTCTCAGGCAGCGTTTGCACGGGACCTTTTGGAACCATTCCGTACGGAACCAAGTGAAACCGCTTAAGGTTCCAAAGGGGATCGACTTAAGTGTACCCATACCCAAACACAAGGCCTAAACGTACCTGTCTGGGTACGGTTCCAAATGTAGCCGATCCCGTGTAAACGCTGCCTTAGCTTTTTCACGAGGTTTAGCCAAAATTCGAGGCTCGGGTTCTTAAAAAATCGCATTGTGACGCTGCAGAGCATCACAATCAATCAATCTTGGTCGCCGTTTTACAAAATGGAAATGAATACCAGAATAAAAATCCTGACAATAGCAAAGTTCTAATCGAAGCAATTGATTCTGGCTGGGTCAACCTACTCGTGTAAATAACCTAAGGTATTTGAAAACAAAACTTGCAAAATACGGGAAATATTTTCTAATGAAAAAAACTTTCAATAGTAGGTCAAATTCTATTCGAAGAACTTCTAACCTAAAATGTCAATCAATAGATCTGAAACTTTACAGGGAGGAGCTAAAAATTACAGTTCGAAATGAGATGGAATTAATTAGAACCACACCACGCATGGCTAGCTCCATATACTTAGATTTATTCACGCTAGGATAAAGGTTTGAGGCTTGACATCACAAATACCCATGACGTCGTATATAAAGAAGGCCTATTTCGATCCACATCTGGGTATGATAATCAGTTAGGTTTCTGTTTCATTCTCTTTCTGGCGTATTACTCTGTTGAGTGTCAGACGAAAAGCTCAAGTAATCCATGTGTTCGTTTCGCTATGTTTCCGATTTTTCTGGCTATATTGAAATTTTGTACCGATCAAAGACTATTTTACGTCCGGGACTTCTATGTTCTTGTTGTTGCTATGCAGATGAAAAAATATCGCGCGGCAAAAAGTGAGAAGTTTTGAAAGATTTTGAATGAGATTTAGTTACGAGTTATATTTTGTTTTCGTGCTTCTGAGATAGATAAGTGGGTCTGAAAAAACTTAATTAAATCTAACCGTCTGAAGCAAAAAAATTTCAAGTTGCGGTAAAAGCTTGTTGTCTTTGTTTGGATTTCTACCCTGCTCTGCCTATGGCATTGAGCACTTTTCTTGTAAAAAGAAAATAGATAATACCTTTTATGCTTAAATCTCTGTCATTGTTAGAAAAACCCAAAGTTAACCATTTCCGAGTTAGTTTTTCCTGGCATCGATATGACGTACTATTAGTTTCAAGGCATTTTTGATTTACAGTGGCTTTTTAAACGGGTTTCGTATCGTAAATCGGTAAACTTTCCTGGCACATTCAGTAGTGAAAATTGTATCGAAAAATTAATCTGAAATCAATCAATACCTCTAGATACAGAATAGACGATTCTTGAGCATGCACCGTTAGAAAGAAAAGGAAAATTGTGAATTAAAGAAAGGTTTTGAAAATGCAGATAATTGGAATCAAAAAACAACTCACACATTGGGAAGAACAGTTGCCTTTGGGCATCAACATTTCACAATATTGCAAACACTGTAAGAGAAATAGGCATTTCAATCAAATCACCGAATATGAACGCAATAATACTGTGGAGGATATTCAGTACTGTGGAGGATAATCAGTACTGTGGAGGATATTCAGTACTGTGTAGGGATACCATCAATACTATGGAGGATAATCAGTACTGTGGAAGGATACCATCAATACTGTGGAGGATAATCAGTAATGTGGAGGATAATCAGCACTGTGGAGGATATTCAGTACTGTGGAGGATATTCAGTACTGTGGAGGATATTCAGTACTGTGGAGGATATTCAGTACTGTGGAGGATATTCAATACTGTTGAGGAAATTCAGTACTGTGAAGGGATACCATCACTGCTGTGGAGGAAACTAATCGCACTTTGAACAGTGCTTGTGGTTTCCCTGGATAGTACTAGATATTCTACACAGTGCCCATCTTATTTCCCCAAAAGTACTGATGGTATCCCTCAACAGTAAGAATATCCTCCACAGTACTGATGGCATCCAAAATACTGATGGAATCCCTCCAAGTACTGAAAACCCTCTAATGTACTATCTTACATTCACAGTACTGAACACTCTCCAGAGTAATGCACAGCCGTTTCCAGGGCGAGTCTCTTGTAAAGATTTTATTAAGAAAAATATGTGCAGATAAACATAATTACCAGTTTGCAATCTTCATTTCTACATGATTCTATCGAGTAGGTCCTACTTTTGCCAGCCTGCAAGATAGAATAAGGCAAAATTTAGCAAATCATGAAAATCACCCGGGGGGACCTCTTTAGCAAGGCACTCATTTCCATATCAAGGTCTTTGAAGACGAAAACGAACACCAAAATGTTACAGAGACGAAAACCTCTGAATTAGGCCGGACTATCTGTTATCACTTTTCGTAGGATCCTTCACTACTTTAAGGAACAACATGACAGTAAAAGACAGCCACTTCTGACAATTCAGTTTAGTGCCGTTAGGACTAAAATATTGTTATTCGACAGCTTATAAAACAGGCAGCTAATAGACTTGGGTAAGAGCCGAAAGATTTCTAAAACCGTCATTCCACAGCTTTGGGACTAACTATACCAAACTATTGTATTTTCAAGGATCTTTAAAAGCATTGCGGCAGCTTAAGGCAGTAAAAACAGGCAGCTAATACCCTAGGTCAGACCCGAAAGACCTCTGGAATTGTAATTCCATAGTTTTAGGCCTAACCATCCTTCTCTGATGCTTTACAAGTCGATGATAGCTTGATAGCAAAAACAGGCAGTTAATAAAACATCCCTCGAATAGCCATTTGTAGTTTTAGGCCTAGCTATCTATGTATCAACTACATTTCTTAGGATCATTTTTAATTCTATGACAGCTTCGACAGAAAATTCAACTCAGGAAACAGCTAGCCTCGAAATCAATTTCCCAAGATCCTTTACAACTGTATGACAGCTACGACAGAAAATCTAACTCAGGAAGCCGCTAGCCTCGACTTCTATTTCCCAAGATTCTTTGCAACTCTATGAAAGCTACGACAGAAAATCCAACTTAGGACCCCGCTAGCCTCGATCTTAATTTCCCAAGATCCTTTACAACTCTATGACAGCTACGACAGAAAATTCAACTTAGGACACGGCTAGCCTCGATCTCAATTTCCCAGGATCCTTAACAATTTTTTAGTAGTTAAACAACCATGGCCTAGACATATAAACACAATAATCAGGAAATATTGGGCAAATCTAGAAGCTGTGGTACAAGACTCCATTGTACTTACATAGGCCTATATTGGAGTCAGAGAGCGATCATAAAACCAGGGGTTTTAAATGCTAATGCCTAATCTACCGAATTCATGAATTGGCGTAATACTTCATTTAACACCAGATATCTTTAAAAACTCGCACCAAATCTTGCAGATCAGCTCAGAAAGAATTTGTAATCTTTCCTGTCGTCCACCCACAGTCCTTTTTCATTGGAGAGTTCACTAAGTTGATTATTTATCGGGAGCCGTGGCTAACAAGCGGTGGTAGGTAAGGCAATATCTTATCAACCAATCAGAGTCTGGACATAATAATAATCATGACCGCTATCACACACGCATTTTTATAAAAAAGATCCGCTTAGGTTCAGTACTGAGATTGCTGAGCTAAAAGGTAGATTGAGTACTCGAAACTGCTTAGCACTTGCCTAAACGTTTTGTTAGTGATTTTTGAAAGTAGATTAGAAAAGGTTAAGGTGGTAACTTTTAGGCTCAATAAATTGGAAAGCGTTGAAAATCAACAAGTATTGTAGGCAAATGACGCTTACACCTGTAAATAAGACGGGGTCAGTTTACATTGCCATAAAACAACATTTAGAAAATTGCTAATTATTTTTCAACCAAGAACTGAAATTGATTAACTTTTGGTCTTGTCCAGAACTGACATACTTATAAAAATGCGTGTACACCAAAATAGTTATCATTAGTGATGGTGTAGTCGCAGCATGGTACCAGTAGCCCCCCCCCTTCTTCACTGAATATTACCAGGCCCGTAGCCATGGGGTAGCACGAGATGGCCTTGCCACCCCTGGTGCAATTTGAGTAAACTTTTTGCTACCCCTTGAAAATTGTTCAAGTAAGCATAATGGTTTTCTAATTGCCAGTGTTGCACCCTTTTTGAAAATAATTGAAATAGATAGAAGGAAATATTGAGGAGAATGAGAGCATATTCTATGATTGACACATAAATGAGCCTCAATTCTGAAATTTGTCGTTCCTACATAGTTTCATATCGGATTTTATGTTTAGCCTCACCCCTCCCAACCCCACGAAACATTTGTTACTGACTTGGAAATTTTGCCACCCCGGCTCCAAACGCCTGAAGTATACCCCTTCTTCCAAATCCCCGTGGCAGCGAAACAGTGTTCATTTTAGGCCTATTATGCGGTATGCCTATACTTTTACGACAGAAAACCGTTGCTATGCGTGACATTAACACCGTAACTAGCCACTCACAACTCATGCAAGATTGGGAAATGTTTGAGTTTGTCTGCCAATAATCAAGGATGAGCAGGTAGCATACTATAAACAACAAAATTGAACAGCAAGTGCTATATTGTCGCTATTGTTTTCTACGTTGGTTGGATTTGATTGTGAACGACTTTGCTTACAGATCGACGCAAGCTTTAGGCCGCTTTGAAAATGCTGTGAACAAGGATTGCCTAAAGGGGATTTTCTAGATGCAATGCATGAAAACGAGACTCAGGAGCAATAAATTAGGCAGTTTTGCGAAGCTCGTTTGATAACAGATTCATAAATCTCAAAAGATCTACTTTTTTCAAATACGTAACAAATAGATAAGCAACAAGGGCTGGAATGACAAAAACTTAAGAAACTCAACTGTAAAGAAAGAGCTGAACTTTTGATTATGCAAAACTCCCTTGTTTAACGAATCATGAAATCGCATAAAATAGTGTATTTGGCATTTCTCAGTTTTGCTTATATGTGCACCAAAAATAAAATAAATTTTGGGATATAGGGTTTAGGTAGGCAATATGTACTTTTAACAACTTAAGCTACTGATAACCAACTTCTAGGGCTGAGAATCCAAAAATATCAAAGCAACTTTGAGAGATGGAGTAAGAGCTTATTGGGAAGGTGAACGTTTATTTTGCTATTTTTTGGTTTTTAAACCAAACGTTAAAACGTAATCTTAATCTTGATTTGGACTAGATCCCATCTGGGTCTTTAGCGTCCATCTACTTTTGGATTTTTAGGCCCACTTGGCAAGCCACTGTCGGGAAGCCCCAAGGCGAATTCTGTTTATTGAAACTCGTTTTGTATATTTTTACACACGGTTCGTTATTCTTATCTACCTACCAAATAAACTATTTCTCCAGAAATAATTCACAAAGTACACTGTGCAGCATAAAACCTCAGACGCTTTACAATGACCGAGAGCAATAAAGGATGTTTTAAGTTAATTTCATTTCAGTTTGCTTAGAGCAATTGTTTAAAGTAGGCTGCACACGATGTCGGCGAGTAGGGCAATATTTGATTCAAACAAATCATTCACCAATCTGTTTTGTCAATAAAACCTTATCGTTGAAATCAGCCAATCAGGTCTCGCGAAAAGGAAGCAGAGCAGGGGCGGATCCAAGAAACAAAGCGAGGCTGAAGTGAGATACACATTATTTCTTTGTAAGAACCACCTGTGAGTGGGATAAGAACATCGGGGATCGTGAAAGCCTTAACATATTCTTAGCTTTGATATCCGAAAAATTAGCCTAAAGAAGTTCTTAATACGCTCTTAATTCTAAATACTATGTAGGCCTCGCGTTCTTAATTTCTTAGCTCATAATAACCTATTTTCCTCAAACTTGCCACGCCGAACCCCAGCTTTTTGGCCAAAGTTGAAAGGTGAATACTCTATTCTTCTTTCTTGGGAGTATTTTAGCTGTTCCTCATTTTAGGCCATTATGAGAAATAAATTGCAAAGAAATAGACGTAATAAGAAAATGCCCTTCACTTATCAAGCTATAGAATGTTCTTCATATTACTCAAACTCAAGTCTTTACTTTCTTGGGATTTTCCCAACTTTTACTGTTTTCAAGGGTTGCGTTCTTATTAACTATGTTCTTATGAAAAAGATAGGTGTATACAATGATATTCACAAAATGTATTCCAGGCCTAAATTACTCGTGGCTTATTGAGAATAGATGTATTTCTAAATAAAACTAAGTAACTGCAAGCCATAACTGCATTGGGAAATCGAGAAGTCAAGAAACACAAGTTTAACTGCAATTCTGAGACTTAGCTAAGCTAAATCATACTGAAGTCAAACTGATTTAGGCTATGTTATGAATTAGTGATTAGGGTTTTGAATGATATAACTGTTCTGTTGAGGTTCGGATCAACTCGCAAGCTGGGTGGGATCAAATTCTTAGAAAGCTTAGTAGTACTTAGCCTACTCAGCAAGCCAAAGAAATAACACAAGACAAAAATTCCGCGAAAATCTATGGAGAAAGTAAAACTGCAACAAAGATGGTAGTTTCTTTATTTTGAGAATACCTTTATTCAAACTTAAAAAGAACACAACTTTAGTTATTGCGCGCCTCGTTTTAAACACATGTTCTTTTAAGAAACTTGTAGAAACCCACCCAGACGCTCAAATGCCTTAAAAAAGAAACTCGAATAAAGGAAAAGAATCTCCCAAAAAACTTGGTTATTTTTGTAAAACATAAGAGGCAATTTTTTCTGCAGATATAATATACCTTTTTTCTGTTAATGCTACCAGCTTGAATTAATGCCAATTTACTCCCATCCTATCCCAGAAGCCTGTTCGAATTCTAAGAGCACGCAATGCATTTAGGGACATCCGGAGAGTAAATTTGCATCAATTCAAGATGGTATCATTACAGGAAACAGGTTTATAGAAAACAATTTGGCTTTTATGCAGCCATCTACTAACACTAAAGCTATCTGGATAACCAAAAACGTTGCATTTGCCAGCAAAACATAGCATTTAGCCTACCTCTTTGACCAAAAACTCTATTCGAGTCTTTCATTTGTTCCAAACCTATTTCTTAGATGTATTTTCATTACCTCATTCATTGTTACCCATTCTTCATGTTAAAACTTGTCATAAACTGCTATTATTTCTATGATGGTAATATATGAATAATAAAAGCAATATATAATTCATACATATAAGTATGTGATCAAGAGACCCAATGTGCCATCCTGGTCATCACCACACTAGGCTGTGCAGCTACATGTTAACCTGGGAACACTATGTACGGTTTCACATTGCTGGTGTTCGTTATAAATACGAATAAATATAATTCATAATTAGATAAGATTAAGAAAAGCCACGTTTTCCCTGTTACTGCGCAAAATGTAGGGTATCTACATGATTAAGACCTTCCCCTCGAATAGGCCCAAGCCTGTAACTTCATTTTAGTTATAAAATCTTTTTGTCAAAGATGTTGTCATAGAATTCTTAGTTGAGCTGCAGTTTAATCGAGACCAAAGATTAGATTAAGAAGATCATTAAAGCACCCTGTTCGAATAAGCCCCTCCCCTCCTTTTGAAACATTAGGTTTTGAGTAACTTGGCAACGTTTTGTTGAAACCCGTTTGGCATTCCAGATTTGATTTACCAAAACGTTTCATGACCAAGAAAATTGGATGCTTTCCTTTGATGAGGGGCAAATGACTGTGAACCGATTCTTGAAGATCTATGGAATCATAATTATCGCAGCCAATCTTTTTCAGATCTTTCAAGATTTTTAAGACTTGAAGTTTTCAGGAAAAAGTGTACGAGATTTCTTAATTAATTTGCTACTTTTGTTGACGTCATCTGTATTGAAATGCTAATTATCCATAAGACGGAATGCCCAAGCCTTTTGAAAACCACTAAATCGATTTGCAAGGTTACTTACAGAGCAATCAACGAACTAAGGCTGAGATCTGTTGGATGATTAAAACATTTCAATAGAAATTACGTCCGAAAGACATGCTCCACATAGCAAATCTTGCTGGTTTCTTGTTTACTAATACTGGTCAAAAACGAAATAATGCTTCAAAAAACAAAAAAGCATTTTTCATAAGGGACTAAACTCCAAGGTAGGCCTATGAGCAACATCAAGGCACGGGCAGAATCAAGCTATTATTGAAAATTCATTTATTTGTAGCCTACTCTTTCATTTTTCAAAATCTTACTTGCACTGTTACTCAATAAGCAACTGGACTTTCGTCCTAGCCTTCAAAGTTGCTCAAATATTTTGGATTTTTCAATCCTTAAAATTACTTAAGAGTTGCTTGAGTTTTGAAAAACAAACAAAATACAGACATTTCCCCTTACTCTAAACATTTAAATTGATGGTGTACATGTGAGAAAATCTTTACAAATTACCATATAGAAACAATGAACATTGTGTGATCAAACAAGGTTAAGCACTTTCCGCATAGTTGCTTAAGTGCTTTGTTGCTTAGTTCATTTCATCAGCCCTGGAGTTGCTTTCCAGCACTGGTTGCTTATTGAAAAAAGAGTGCATGCAACTTTTTACAGAGCATTTTGCACACTTTTTAGTGGTAATCTTATTGATGATAAGAAATAAGATTTTTCATGTTTGAAATTCAAGTCAAATATTAGATAATCTGAACTAATTTGTAAATCAAAGAAACTCCGGAGAAACATTATTTGAATTTCAAAGGGTTCAATCAAGAAACTTTCAGTTTTGGTAAATTCTTTAGTTTTTGTGAAAATCTGAAAAAATCCTAGAACTGAAACTTTCTTAGCAATTTTGCTATTTCAGTACTAAGACTTCCCTGTTGATTTTATGATTTCAGTATCAAAACTTTCTTATCAATCTGATAATTTCAGTACTTTAATTTTTTTAATCAGTTTGATGATTTCAGTACTAAAACTTACTTGACTTTATTTCTAAAGTTCTCTTCCTTGGTTTTTATAATCCGGTAAAAACACATTTTCAAACTTTCTAAACTCTCTGATTGGGTCATTCCATGTGAAATCAACACAGGATAAGGAGCTATTTTCCCTCAAGTCCTTAGATTTGAATGAAATTTGGCACACATACTTCTACTATTAAGACTAGACCCTGTTCAATTTTTCAGCTTTCTATCTGTCCCCCTTTCCAAAATACGGGGCTTCCGCGCGCAAGCGGAACCCCAAATTTATTAAAACACTTGTAACTTTTTCATTTCACATGCTACAGAGGTGGGGAATAGCTCATATTAAAGGGCTCTCTGTGTAGGATGTGGAAATCGCATTTGTAACATCAAATCCTGAACAGGAAACTTGCTATAAAGAAAAACTTTGTTTTTTGCTCTTAACCCCCTGGAGCCCAATTAGTTTAACCCCCCAAGAAAAAAATTTCATTTTTGAATTCCTTTTTTGCCATAGTATTGATGGTCGAAAAATAATTCTGGGGTTTGCACTGGTTCTAGTGCTAGAGGTGTTTTACTACAAGGATGCCATCAAAAGTAATTGGCATTATAATTTCACTCTACAAAAAATATCAACATGTTGGTTTGATTCTTGGAAAGAAATTGTGTTCAACTTGCCGCAAAGTTATTCCCAAGCTCAAAGATGCTGATACTGGCACACCCCATGACGAGGAAGCTTTTCTTGATGAACCATTTGAGAATAGACCCACCCAGTCTTCAACACCTGACAAACCTTTCGAATCACCAGAAATGGACATTGCAATTGTAAATGAATCCCTCTCTGGCATTGGTGAATCACCAGTTCAGTCAAAGAAACTTACATCACTTAAACGGTATTCAGAGGAGAAACTTGACAGAATCACTGGTGCATTTCGTAAGAAACTACGAATTGACCCACAAACAACTGATCATGCCGAAATGCAACGCATTGAACTAAAGTATAAAAGAGACTAAGATGAAATTATAACGCAGTTGAATCTTCCACTACTGAACTCATCACTTATCAACAATGGGAGGACTAATTTCTTATAAAGTACTTTCCAATAGAAAAAAGGTGTAAACTGCAAAGAAAGAGTCATGAGGCCTTTCCTAAAAGTGTAGTTTTTCCAATAAGCAAAAGGAATCTGGTCCTTGCCCTCAAAGTTGCTTCATAATTATCACTTTCAGGCTTCAAAAATTGCTTAGTTACAGGGGCCAGAGAGCTGTAGACAATTGGGAGGCTTAGCCCCCCTCCCAATAGCACCCAAAAGACAATAAAACGGGTGTTACATGTGGTAGCAATGGTCGTGGTCGATTTTTAACTTTATTAGACCCCCACCCCCCAGTCAAAAATATGCTCAGACACAGCCCATGCTTCAAATTCCCACTGCTTGATGCCAATTTTGAGCGTCCATATTGCAATATTTTCCCGGGATATATATAAAAAAAAGTTAACTAATTAAATATCGTTTCTTCGCCTAAGACCAGGAAATTCGATTCGAAATAAGAAGGGTGGGCGAGGCACGTGTGAGAGAACCAACGCGTTAGGACTTCCATATCAAGTTACCGCATTACATCTTCTATAATTAACTCCAAGAAAACGTTCGGATCTATTTCTGAGAGCTCATATCAAGTTTCAATGAAATTTTGCTTGAATGATGGTCGATCCAAATGTAACACGTATCGACTTCCAACTACGAGACCCACTAACTAGCTGGTGTCTGAGGAATGTGTTGCAAACAAAGTCAAGGTTTCTCCTCAAATAAAATCATATCAATGTTTGTGAAGAGACTTTCCCGGAATATCAGATCAATGTTGTTAGGATTAGCAGGAAATATGGGATTATAAGCCCGTAAATCAGGGAACCGGGGACATCGAAGAAGTTACAGACGCATAACGGCGGAGATAAAATTTCTTTGTGTGATGGCGAGAAAATTTTTTAAGACAGCCTTACCAAGCGGATAGCAAAAATAGCTTCAAGATATCTAAACTCTGTAAAAAACAAATAAATTCGACAGTTCGTGAGTAATTTCTCTCACTTCAACATCGAAAGCAGCGAGAACTTCCTCAGAAAGTATGAAGTTATCGTACGATCGGCTGTGATTATTCACAATGAGTTTTAGGCCCTAACTAAGATATCTACTTAGTAACGTGAAGCAAGGAAAAAATTCACAAACCTTTTCGAGGCATTGCTTCTTACAATCGCCGTCCCCTGGTGTTTCAGCTGCAATCGACGTGACAGCAGCAATTATTAGTAAAGTTATGAGTCTGTAGTATTCTTCCATGGCCGTGGCATCAGGATTCTCTCGCTGGAAATTTATTTTCCATTCTGCATGAGGGAAAACCCGTCATGCATGCACGACTCCCTTATTTGAATTTGAATCACTTTGCAGTTTTTTAGCAACACGTGATTGGTCGGCCGATGTATTCAAATCATAACAATAGAGTGAAACAATAGAAGTTGGACGGGGGTCGTAATTGCCTTCAGACAAATTTATCTCTGTGAGGGGCGTGGCCCCAGGTATCGACGCGGCCTGTCCAGACCAGTCTGCAAAGTCAATAGATAATGATCTATGGTAGCGCCCCTAGAGCCCGCAGTAAAATTGCAATTCGTTATTGCATGGCTGCAATTTTTGAATATAAGGGAGGGAAAAGCGGTCTAGATACAATTTTTCGAATAAGTAAGAGATGGATTAGATAGAAAATTAACCCAAACTAATTCTATGTACAAAACCACTGATTGAAAACAGAGAAGAGGGGGAAAGGGGGCACGTACTCTCCGAAAGTTATGCGTGCCCCATTTATGTTTATCTAAGAAGTGCAAGTGCTCGTAATTTTTTTTAAATTTTAGTTGCAAAGACGCCAAGAGAGCCAAAGTTATAGATTTTCTTATGTTCTTGTTCATAGATTAATTCAATACTTTTTGTTTTATATGTTTTGTTGAGGAGGAATATCCACCTAAAATAATTTGAATGAAAATGAAACGGGAGCACAAAACATTCACGTTCACAGGACCGCGAGGAGTGGAAAGGAAGCATCGATCTCACATATGCCCATACAGTGGTGGGGTCAGGTTTCCTCTGACAGGGGGCTAGAGGCTCCGACGAAGGGGATATTTCCATAGAAAATACCAAAAATTTGCAGGGCAAAGAAAATCTAGAATAATCTATCTTCCGACGGGAGGAGGCAGCCCCCCTACCCCTCCGGTACCACTATACATGTGATCGAGATCTAATGTCAATGATGAGTATTTTTTCTTGAATTTTCAAGCTCTGCTTTTCTATATTAGCCTCTGAGGAATCCTTAAAAGCAAAGCACTGCTATGTCAGAATAGTCTTACTACCACCACTGGTCTGTAAAAAAAGAATGGATATAGCTTCTTATTGGTGTCAGTTAAACAAATATGTTGCCTGCGAAACTTTGAAATTCGCCATCTTGGACGTTCCACAACTAGTGTTTGCGACATGGCAGGGAACATGCATACATCAAGTCTATGCACTGCTACAGGCTATATAAAAACCAAAAACTTTATAACTGTCTAGAATTCAAATATAGGATAGCAAGGAACATGAAGATGAAGCATGACATTTGAAATTAAAGTCTTCAAGGTTTTTCACACTCGTAAGAATCCCTCTTATTGGTTTAGGCCTAGATTTAAAAATTTTCACAAAGACAATTATATTGGTTATTTCAAGTATATTTCGTGTTTAATGTTTTCTAAAATATGATCTGAAACAAATTTTAAGCAGCGCACTTCGTAAAATGCAGAAATCAGAGCTCCCCACAGCTTTTGGGAACAGCTGGGACCGTCAAGATGGCCGCCAACGCAGCTTCACTTTCGCACGATAAGAAGCTCTATCTAGTCCTTTTTAGAGATCAGTGCTTATTACATTATCCCCAATTTGAGCAACTCACTCTAATTCATATGAGAATCGTGACTACAACCACTAAACGATTGCTCAAACTTGGTCTACACGCATTTTTTTTTATAAGCAATTTCAGCTTGGGCTCAGTACTCAAAATTGCTTAGCTTGAATGCCAATTTGAGTACTCAAAATTGCTTAGCAATTGCTTAACTTTTTGTTCGGGTTTTTTTGGAAATAGATAAGAAAAAGGTAAATATAGGGCCACATACATGTCAGAAGGCACAATCAATTGAAGATGTTGAAACAAGTTAATGATTGATGTTGTTAGCGCTTGTTATTCAGGAACACCAACTCAACCAAATATAATATCTTTATTCAAGATATTACTATCAGCTCTTTCTAAAGTTATTTAGCAATCTCCCCAAAGCTCCATTCCCAAAATGCACCATAACTTTTCAAATTGCTTAGCAGTCTTCAATCCAGTACTGAAAATTGCTTAGCTTTTAGGCTTGCCCAGTACTGACTTGCTTATAAAGCAATTGCTTATGAAATAAAATGCGTGTAGTAATGAAACAGTCAAAAAAGCGTCCTTGATACACCAACAAAGTGGAGCAGTATCCGATTTGTCAAATCTCGAAATAGTTGTGAAAGAGGTTGAGGTAACTACGGTCTACAGTCCATGTTTCATTTTGTCTTGTCTGGGTTCAGCTTGGTGAGCTTTTTCGACGAATTTTTGCGTAATTTATTTTGCGGAACAGAAATATCGAAATGAGACAATCACAACTCGATTTCCAGGCATTTGTCATCTCAGAAATCAGGCCAGAAATTTGTTTGTTAATGAGTCGTAGTTTTGAGCGTGCAGCAAATTAATCAAAAGCGATAAACTTTGACACGTATAACAAGTCTAATGTCGGGAATGAAGTTTGCGACTTGAGCTGAAGTGATGGGAAAATTTGAGCGAGAGGTGGGGAGCCATGCTACGGTTATGTAACCAGTCTAGTAATAACACAAGTTAACGCATGAAGTGGACCAAAAACGTTTCCTGAAAAAGGGCAGAATTTAAGAAACGGGCAGAATGAGTAGCCCAGGGTTTTCCTGGTGGAAAATGACCAAAAATGGTTCCAAATTAACTTCTTATCTATTCAGGGAGAAATATTAGGCTGTAATAGCACCAGAAAACGCATAAAATCACCAATGAATTTTCCTCTAATTCTTCTTTTTTCCAATAGTATGATAGCATTTAAATCCAGAAATTTGGAAACAGCATGATGGTTAGTGAAAGGTTTTTTGCTGAAAATCGACTTGAAATAATTGGTTCCAAATAGGCCTTCAATCCATTCAAGGAGCAATATTGGCCTGTAATGGCGCCAGAAAACACATAGAAACCAACAAAATATTAATAGAAAACACCAGTATATTTACCCCTGAAATTGACTAAAAATCAGAAAAAAATATAGTGGTTAGTCAATAGGTTTTAGATAAAAATAACTTAACCCCTCTTCTTGAAATAAGGCCTGCCTCTTGTGGCTTTCCGTAGGCTAGCACTTGTGACCATAATGAAAATAAGGACTATTTCCACCTGTTTTATGCCATCCCTGCCATTGTCAAATAGTTTTTTTAGATATCTTTTAATTATTGTGATCTTATACGGATTTCATATAAATCATTTAGACTTCTAGTAATTTTTAGATTAAATTTCCTTTAACTCTTTTTTTGGCAAAATAAAACTTATTTGCAAGTTGAAAACAAAGTCAGTCACTCGTGGGAGTTTCAAAATCATCAACAGCTGTGGGACAAAGCTGAGACTGTTGAGCTTGAGCGAAGATTTTTAATGAACGAGAGAGGAACAATGTTGAGAAAACGCCACCAACTAACAAACAAGTATACAAGTATATCCAAGTCTTCTTAAATATTTACATTACATATATTGTATTTAAAATAATCTACCGTAAATTGCCTAGAATTCCCCGAGAATATTAGTCATTATTCCTAGAAAACTTGCTATGTTTTTCGATTACAATAAGACCTTAGAATGAAATATCATGATTATTTCCGCCATGCTTAGTTTTCTTGCTTCTCTCAAACGCTTATTGGGTGGGTTCTACTTCAGGGGTTTACGTAATCAATCTGTCTTTGTTTGCAACGAGGATGAAGGATAAAAATCCAAGATGGACGCCCTAGTAACGAACACGTGATTGATAGGAACAGGATAGTTACCCAGAATATGCACCCCTGTGCTTTGTGTTTTTTGGATCGAGCCCTGAAGTTGCTTGGTCTTTAGGAAATTCAAATTGGTTGCTTATCAAGAAATTGCGTTTGTGTTAAGGATGCTCTACCCTTTTATCGATAAGCAACAAGTTTATAAGCAAACAGGGCTGGCATAACCAAAACAATAAGCAAATCCAGGGCTCGATGAAATAAACGAAGCAACTAAGCACTTAAGGAACTATGCTGACTGAAATTGCTTGAACACACTATGTTTCATTATCAAAAGAAGCATATTTGGTATTTCAAAGGTCTTCTTACATGTACACTAACAATTTATGTTGACGGTTTGGGGTACAGCGAAATGTCCATATTTTGTTGGTTTTTCAAAACTTAAGCAACTCTTAAGCAACTCTTAAGCAGAGGACTGAAAATCCAGAGTTTTTAAGCGACTTTGAGGGCTAGAACCAAAGTCCAATTGCTTATTGAAGGAAAGTTTAAGCAGTTAAGAACCTAGACATTTCATTTGTTGAATTCAAACTTTCTATTAACAGTAATAGTGATAAACTTAAGATTAGTCTAGGACACTTGAAAAGAACTCAAAGGATCGATTCAACTGCACTTTATTCAAATCCCATTCAAATTAATAACAATTTACAAGATATATGAAGCGATTCCGAAATAGTCAGTGTGCTCGCCAAAACATTAGGTTTTTATTTGAGAGGTTTTACTGTAATATAGAGGTAGACGAAGCTCGCAAAGTTAAATGTGGATGAGCAAAATTCGTTCGAGAGAAATTGAGAATGTCGATCAAATTTCTGTTCAGAAATTGGTAAACTTTCTCCATGGAAATTGCTTGTATTATTGCAGGGCTCTAAATTAGGAGACGAATAGAAAAACACGATTTAGTTTTCCATAAAATATTATTTACAAAGCTATGGTGACAGTATGGCCTATTTGGAACTTAGGCCTATTCAGAACTTAGGCCTTTTTTGAATCTAGGTAATTATATCTAGCTGAAATTTTAACTAGCTTTTTTGTGAGCGCCCTGTTTATGCTATTGATTTAACTCGTGGGTTTATGAGGAAATAGTAAATTCTCGATAGAAGTTTACGATATTGAAATTTGCAAATGCAATTTAAATGTATATGATCAACATAAAAAACAATACCCAATATATTCTCTGTTTACGTAACGCTATAACGTAAGAACATATTAAAAATACAAAACCCGGTCGTGTATGATATGCAGTACATCCCAAGCTAAACTTGTTAGTTTCCATACGTCTGGAGGAGCTTGACAATTGCCGCGTGAATTAAATAATCCCCAGCAAAATTTTCAGATTCTATACGTCTCAAGGAGCTTGGCCATACCGTGTAAATGATCCCAAGCAAAGTCAGTTAGTTTCCATACGTCTGGAGGAGCATATCAATACTAAATGGACAGGTATGGGGCTGGATCACAACATTTTTTTGTGAATATGGGTCAGCAGGAAATGTAGTTCTCAATAGCACAGACTACATCAATATGTTTTTCTAGTTTATATTCATACTGTTTACTCCTCGTTACTTGTTGCAAGTGTTTTAATTTCATGCAACCTTGCATCAATTTTTTGGGCTGCATGAGACTGGAAAGATTGTCGAAGTTGAAAAGAGCTAACTAGAACGAGCTATATACGTTGATGAGTATAAATAGACAGTGGAAACATAAATCTTATTTACAGTAGCAGAATAGCAGTAATTGCATTACATTGTCTTAGGGAGGGCCTTTATACTGCTCGCTTAATAGACATTTACAAATATATTTTGGGTGTCAATTCTGCATCCGTTTGAATAGACAGTAAAACCCATGAAGAAAAACCAGATTTTTTAGTCAGTCACAGTAGGATCTTGTTGAAATGAGACTTACTCCTGGTGATCCAAAAAATACTCGTGCTTTTATATTGCCAAATAATTGAAAAAGCTGTGTAGAAATACCATTAAAAAAGCTTTAGAAATTCAACTCCTCTGTTTAGGGCCTTAGTTAAAAAGTTTGCCTTAATTCATGATCAAGTCTTACCCTAAGAGGTTCTTAAAACCAAGGTTCTTATAAGTAGCTTTCACTGTGTTATATTTTGAGGCAAAAACTGAAGCGAAACTGAATGGTCTGAGCTCCTATTTAGCCTTGAGTTGGGCTTGTGAACATGACGTAGAGTTTTCAAACAATAAGGGCGATATCTTAAAAACCCCCCTTCTCAGCGAGATATCCTTTTACAACGACCTAGCCAAGAACCTCGTTCCATCTGTCCTTCTCTTTATATTGAAAATGGCGTTTGGAAACTAACAGAGCGCTTTTAAAATTAAGAGCTTTAAGTTGTTTTTATAGTAAATAAATGTAAATACCTTTTTATCTTTTAGGGGAATCAGCAATTGTTTCTTTAATTTCATTTCAATCTTCTTACATTTCTAAACAGCACAGAAGGGATTCTATAAATCCGCATTGAATCCAGATCACATTTCATCAATACCACGTGTATTTTCATTCAACCAGCTGACATCGATAATCAACTTCATTCGATCTTGTCAACGATGCCTTTGTTTTGTCAGATAACGAACCCAATGCATCGCTTATTGAAAAGACGAGCAAGGACGATCAATAGAATATTCAAACCAATACATTGCAGCCGGAATCGGTAAGCATTTTTGTGAATTGAGATTACATCCAAGGGAAGCCACTACACGGAGTATTCTATAACAAAGCACTTTGAAGCCATCAAATAATGCTATCAGCCGAGAAACTATTCGAAGTAGTTAAGTGAGTTCTTCGTGTAGAAGCCATGACAATGTAACAGATATTGTAGTTTACAGGGAGAAAGGTCATCGAAGAGGAACAATCATTGCGATTGATTTTGTCATCTCTAAACCAATCAAATGCAGCGTATCCCCACACGCTGAACACTTTTCGACAATGCCAAAACATTGCTTTTGAAGGCAATACCCTGCGTAATCCATGCTGTGTCGAATCTGGTTCAATTTGAAGGCCATCGAAGCAGTAAGATCATTTATTCATTCTGGTTGCATAGCGACATGCCCATAGAAAACCTTTGGAACGAGATGCATTTGTATCCACTTCTCTAACCCGTTTAACCGTTCAGAAACCATCCCAATGCAGCTCGAGTGACACGAATCCCTTGCATTGCTGTTTATCAGACCCACGTCATAATCCAGATTTCGTTACGAAAAACCCCAATGTAAGCGATCTGCACTCTATAAAGACACCCGTAGGGTCGTCTTCAGCTTTCAGGCGTATTAAAAAGTGATGCTACGATGACGGGACGGTTTGGAGCGGAGGCGGTTGGCCTAAATTAGAAGGAATGTTTTCTTCTGACTCAGATAAGCCTCTACTTTCAGGCATTTCCTGTTCTTCGATTTTAACATCACTTTTCACGTCATCTTCAACTAGTTCGGTTGTGTCTTCATGCTCTCCTTCTTCCATACCTTCTTCTGTTATACCGTCCGCTCCTGCTAGAAATCGTACGCACTTCTTCTTTCTCCTGCAAGGAAAACATGCAAGATGAAACGGATGAGCCAGAAAATGTTTTCAACTAAGACGATTCTTAACTTTAAATCAGTTGATAACAATTAATAATGGCAACTCACGCAATGCATCGTAGGAATGTGCCTCTTAGCAACGCATAGATACCAAAATTGCAATTGCCTAAATCCGTCATAACTACAGCCAAGTGGTAGTCGTTAGTTCGGGAAGCTATGCGTCGCAAAGGGACGTATTTCTGTCACGCATTGCGGGAAACAACATCCTCTGATCATCTGTTGTTAGGCCAGGCCATAGAAATCATTTTTTGTCACTGTGATGTGATGCTTCAAGACTCATTTCTCCACATGAGAACATAGTTTGATCAAGAATTTTTAAAAAAATCGTTTAGTATGCAACTAATCGAATCACAGAAATGCTCAAAAAAGAGTTGTTCAACTGTTCTGAATAAAATAGCTTGCCATCGCTTGATACAGTATTCTATATAGCTAGGCAAAGATTATCCTTTTTTTGCACACAGAGTAATTTTACACATTGCGAATTAGAAAATCTCGTTAGAAAATATTTTTAATTTGAAATGTATAAACACTCAACTTACCGACAAGGTTTGCACCACTGATCCTGTCTGTCAAGACCATATCTTGCTCTACATTTTTTAGGATTTAGCTCTGAAAAAAAGCAATTTATATCACATCATTATCAGTCGCAAAACTATCATAATTAGTAGCTTCGTAATAAATGTCCCACATTTGACCCCGAACGGAATTTTGAATTTGACACCAAAAATTGAAATGCTTGAGAACGTCGAAGTACGACTCTTGGATAATATCCCTCCTACGCTTAAGTTGATTCGTAACCATAAAGTCTTAGGTAGCAAAGAGAGTTAAGGTATCGTTAATAATAAGCCTTTTTATTGACGCTCTTTGCATATTTCTTAATACCTAGTTGAGTACAAATATCTAGATTACCTAATTGTGCCTTATGCTTCTTATGTTTTGTATTGATATTTTTTTATTACTGCATCTCAATCCTATTTCAGATTGTAGTAACGGTCCAAGACTGATAAGCTCTGACATTTCTTGGGTCGTGTAGGGTACTAATTTTCTTTTCATACATTGTAGTAGCTTTTTATATTCTGCAAATAAAATGAGTTGAACTGGATTGAAAAGGATCTAGTTATATTCTATAAGTAAATCCTCATATAAAATGAACCTCCTTTTTCAGTAACCATCTGAGCTAGGTTCGTCTACACAAACTGCTTAGGTCGATCTCAGAATATAATGTTTCTTATCAAACGGATTTACGCTGAAGCTAGGGTTTAACCCTTCACACATTGTAGCGATATATTTAGCCAAATCAGTATTGTAATCAATACTCCAGAACTAGATATCCTGTATATTTTGGCTTATCATATATCAAACATCTTTTTTCGAAGAAATACGCGATTTGGGGTGAGATAGACTATTTCTCATTTTGCCAATTTTTGATTGTTGGTGAGAAAAATATGCTCACTATCTCCGTAAGGTATTGGTTTATATGCAAAGCACAAAGGGCCCACTGAATAGGTAGACTGATCTAAGCAGTGTATTGATAGTTGATAGGCATGTACACTTATCATCTTCGTAAGGTATTGTTTTATATGCGAAGCACAAAGGGCCCACTGAAAAGACTAATCGAGCAGTGAATTGATAGTTGGTAGGCAAATACGCTTACATCTTTTTTAGTTATTGGTTTATGTGCAAAACACAAAGGGCCAACTGAATAGGTAGACTAATCGAAGCAGTGCATTGATAGTTGATAGGCAAATACGTTTACTATCTTCATAATGCATTGGTTTATGTGCAAGGCAAAACAGCGCCTGCCAATTCACCTAGAAATTCATGCTTGTTAAACCTAATAACAACATAAACTAAACAATGATACCTGCTAGGAAAATGAATTTAAAAAATTTGCAAAGTTTTATCATTTCGTCAATCTCACCTTGATTCTTATCCTTTCGCCTCTTTTTCTTTTTCCCCAGAACAGCGTAGTTATCTCTGGCACTCCAACCGGGGTAGAGCTGCATATGAAGTGCTCGCTCTTTTCGTGCCATTTCGTAATATTTTGCTTGCTCTGAACGATCCAGCGCATGCCACTAAAACAAATAAAATATTCTTGTTGTCGATAGTTGATGAAAGGTAACAACGATTGCTATCTTTCGGTGATCATTCTAACAAAGATTCTAAACCTTAAAAAGTGATCATTCAAACAAAGATTCCAAAACCTTAAAAAGTGATCATTCAAACAAAGATTCCAAAACCTTAAAAAGTGATCATTCTAACAAAGATTTCAGACCTTAAATAGTGATTATTCTAACAAAATTTAACAAAACCCCAGGCCTTATTCCTAGGCCCAAGTAATAACAAACTTTTGCAGTGAAAAATCCAAAATGTGTAGTGATGGGTGAGAAGCTTTTCTGTGATAAAGAATTTGATTCAGTCGGATATAAAGGAATCATACAACGGAGAGTTTCACTATCTAAGCGAGAAAATTTTCAGTACTGCTTTATGCCTCAAGTCACTAGATAGTCTAGAGGGCCTAAGGCCATTTTCAGACCACAGATATGGCAAAGTCTCATGGCCCTCTAGACGCTTCATGCCATGAACCCTTGCAAGGTCAAACAAGCCGTATAATCCATGAAGCCCCGAAGATCCTAAATAGATAGAATTTCCTTAAAAGAAGGTCTACAATACCAGCAAAATAGGCAATTGACTTTTATAATGCGTGTAGCCCTGCAAAATCAATTCTGATGAAGACAGCAAGCACGCTTCCATGCAATTTTAAAAAATAAAGGTCAAAGGAAGGCCAAAAATGCTAGTCTAGCCATTTTTCTTAAAGGCCGTTTAAATTGATGGCTAAAATTGCTTATTTTCTATCACTCATAGAGAGATTTGATATGAAAAATGCAAAAACAGACCATTAATGAGGAAATGCTTATTGTGTGAAAAGAAAAAAGCTTCCAATGACTTTCGATTTAACTTGGTGATTAGGACCCCGTTTACACGATGGTGGTAGGATACCGGTGGCATAGCGGTATGATATGACACCGGCATGGGGTTTTTTGCTCCATTTACACGATACCAGCATGACAAGGTAATGGCTGTGATGTCACAATGTCACAAAAGCTGTCATGTAAAAAAAGCTGTAATGTCACTATTTTATAACTGGAAACAAAAGCGACATGATATCATGGCCTGTTACAAAGTATCGCTATAATGCCGGCATGAAATCGTACAGGTTAACTCTCCACATGAATTTTCATGCTGGTATGTTATCCACAGTAGGTAAACAGGTGGCCTGAAGACAAGAGATTTCATGCTGGTGTCATGTCATACCGGCAGGCTACAGACATCGTGTAAACTGGGTCCAAAAACACAACCGCTTAAAGAGTTAGCGGTCATTTCGGACGGATTTTATCGATTCGGATGGATCTAAACAGATTTTAGGGAAGGTTTTACCAATGTTTTACCTTGTACACCTTACCCTGCTCTTACCCTGGGTATAGTTCATTCCTAAGGAAATGGGCCAGATTGCTGCTAAAAGGAACTGGATTAGCGCTATACAAGGATGAGACTCATTAAACTTGGCCGCAGGAAAACTAATCAAGATAAATTCACTGAATGAAAAATTCAAAGAATCAATACATACCCTTTTGCCGAGAATCTGATTGATTGCAGCACTTTCTTTCAACGTGCATTCGGCAGCGATCTTCGGTCTCATTTCTTTCATGTACAACATGAATGCGTTCAGCGGTTTCTTGACATGCGCCATGTTTCGTTTGTCTTTGCCGGGAGATTTCGGGTCACCGGGCCCTTGCGGATGAAAGCCACCAGGCCTAAATAAAACGATCAATTTATTGAAAAAGATTCAATAGTACATAGGGGCTGGGGGGCAACATAATCGTTGCGAATGAATACGAAAATAGTAATGTAACTTATCTATTCAGTTGCCGGAGTATGGTCTTAAAGTAAGACATGAAACTGCCAGCTGTAGCAGAACAAAAATTTCATAACAGTGACATCAATATTGAAAATATGATATATAAGCACTGGTTGGCAGAAAAGAGACAGGAATCTACACTTTCATCTCGACAAGCCTGTTTCGTGATCGCTCACTCTTCAGGAGATGTACTGAAGAGTGAGCGATCACGAAACAGGCTTGTCGAGATGAAAGTGTAGATTCCTGTCTCTTCTCTGCCAACCAGTGCTTATATATGCTCTACTTCAATGTATTGAGCACTATCTTCTGGGAACCAATATACTGGCTTTAGAACATATGATATATATAGAAATAAAACTTTTCTATAACAAAGCTTTCGATATTAGAATCTTTTCAATGTTTTAAGCTTTTGTGATTTTATGTATTGTGTATTAGAGAAACATGCTTTTATATTGTAATTGGTTTGTAATCAGGCCATTGTGATTCTAGCTGTTCGATATGTTGTTATTTTAGGTATTTGTTATGATTTTAGGAAAATATATTGTAAGTAATACGGGTCGGGTCGCTGTCATAGTAAATTTAACATTGAAAAAGATTCTAATATCGAAAGCTTTGTTAAAGAACAGTCGTGTTTTTTATTTCTCTTTATACTGTTTTTTAGATTGCTGGTTCCACGTCACATTAATTCCACTATTTCCTAACATTGATATTGTATGTAATCAACAAAGTGTCCTAAACAGCAACAATCGGCTCTGCCAAAGCAAAGTCAAAAAATAGATCATGGGAGCAGCACTGGTTGAAGAGGAACTGAAGGGTTATACAATTCGCATGATTTTTCGTGGGTAAAATCATATAATGAATACACGGAATAGAATGGAATACCAAATAAACAAGACAAACAACGAAGATTTGGTAAATCATCTTGAAGGAGAGGTTATTACAAATAATGTGACATTCTCCCAAAAATAAGGGGCTCTTGGTCCATTTAAATTTTTTTTGGACAGCCTGAATAGGTTCTTAATAAATCATCATTATCAACATCGTCAATTGATTTTACGTAGGCTTCTTACATTTTACTATTTAAGTATCCTACACTTTTATTCTACTTTTTGTAAGTTTGATCAATTCATCTAGATAACAAATTCTATTTTTACAGGACCCTTATTGATGGCAGCAACATTTTCACTGAATAAGCAATCTTGTATAAATATCTTGTATCATTATCACTATTATTTGTATAAATAGCTACAACTTATTTAGGCCTACAATAGACAGGCTGCTATTCTAAGACCCAAACTTTGAGTTTCTTCAAAAAGTTCTCATACGGGACAAGTCATAAGGAAACGTTTGACACTGGCAGATGCTTTTTTATTAAGTATTGAATGTTCTTAGTTTGACTCCCCAAAGGATAAGCATAAAAGAGTCAAGAAAAAGATAAAATTATGGGGAAAATCTATTTGGTGGAAAATATTCACTTCATTCAGTAGTTATGATTTTCAGACAGGACTATTCCACAATATTTTAAAATTTGAAAAGGGCACATCATCTATCCTGTTTGATACTTTGACCATGTAAAGTTGAGTGAATGATTCAAATGATAAAAAGTACAGCTCAAAGCTCATTTCAAATGTTACGCAACATTTTGTAACTTATATGGGCAAGATTAGTAACAACCTGTATATGGGTAACTTAAGGGATACGTCAAGAATAAACCATGCTTTCAAACTTTCGATTACCATATATCTTCTTCAGTAATAAGGACAAGTAACTGAAGAAGATATATAATCGAAATCTCTGAAACCATGGTTTATTCTTGACTTAACTTTTAATGTTTACAAACTTGGGAATTGGCTCTCGTGTTAGTATGGGTAAATTATATGGACAAGATTAGTAAACACATTTATATGGGTAACTTAAGGGATACGTCAAGAATAAACCATGCTTTCAAACCTTCGATTTCCATATATCTTCTTCAGTAACAAGGTAAAGTAACTGAAGAAGATATATAATCGAAACCTCTGAAACCATGGTTTATTCTTGACTTAACTTTTAATGTGAAAATTGGCTCTCATATTAGTATCGGTAATTTTTATCGGTAACTTTTATGCAGCTTAAATGTACATTCTATGTACCTTGTATGTAATTTATATGTAACTTAAACTTTACCAGAGCAAGCTACTACAATTGACATACGCCACCAACGGGTCTCGAGCCTTGATTGCTGCCATTAAAGGTGGACGCGCTAACCACTGTCCTAAACCAGGACAATAAGTTAGGGCAGTAACCTTGATGTGTTCACAACTCCAGGTTTATCAACAGTGAGGCATTAATATGTAACTTGTATTTTAATCATATGGGCAACTTATATATGGGTAGCTTTAGTTATATTTATATAATGATTTACCAAATCTCCTTTGGTAGTCTTGTTTATTTGGTATTTCCTTCTATTCTGTGTTTTAAATATGTTCTATAAGAGACTAATTCAAGTTCAGCCTTTGGGGGACTCTTATTCAAGGGTTTTAATAACAAATCAGTCCTTAGGTTCTTATGAATTTAGGTCGTTTTATGCAGGCTTCTGCGTCAGTGATAAAGTGCATAATGGGATGAAGAGCCTGTCTACGCTATAAACAAACACTCGAAAACCACTCAAACTCAACTCACTGTATTTCTGATCGCAGGCAGCCAGGTGAGGCCGACCCTATGTAAATATCGGTGAGCTTTGTAATGCTGCTTTTGGGTGGTATTTACACAAGGTTGAAAGACTACTTGTGTTTACATTATGTTCCTGTGCTGGTATTTAGACACCGATAAGCAGAGGGATGGATAAACGTCACCAGTTTTTATTGGCATAAGTTCCAATTAACTGGAAATGGTCTAACTTAGTGCTTCGACCAAATGCCCCTTGAATTGTTCTTATTTCTATGATGCTTTGAAGTCCTGTTTTTGCTAAAGGTTCTTTTAATTATTGCAAATTTGGACTCTTCTTACTCGGCTAACATTTCAGTGTGTAGCCAATTACTTGTTTACATAACTTCTTAGTCTTTTAGTTATTTCTTGAAGTTTTTTTATTGCGAAGATAAAAATAGCCAGCCTTGCTTTGTTCTTAGCTTGTTCGTAAGTTATGGCAAATTTCGAGGCTCGTGTTCATATATAATTTACTAATAAAAAGAAAGAGAGAAACAGGAGCAAAGTATCATTCGGGAGTTGCAGCACTAATTCAGGCGCCGTGTAAATGAGGGATTTCCTTAAATTCGTATGACAACAGAGGCATGGCCTGTTTGATGATGTCGACGCCTCTTGTGAAAAGGGCCCCACCTTCCGTCTCTGCCCTGTGGCTAACTCTGCCTGACGTTGGATACTACCCTCTACAAAATCATTCTTAAATCAAGTCTACATGTTGGGTTCCTGGGCTTCTTAAGAACAGAATTCGTTGGGGGATTTCGGGAGGGAACTTATGGAAGTAAGGAAATGCAGGAAATAAAGAGGGCATAAGGGAAGTAAGGGGAAAATAAGGATCATATTTACATGAACCAAAAACCAATGAACTCACCCGACTTGTGTAATATACGAGATAACGCTGGGATTCTGTGGCCCCACAGGGTGATGTCGATAATCCAAATATGGAATAGGTCTTGCTTCCCCTGTTTTACCTGGTTGGTAATACGCAGGGTAACCGTGCGGAGGCGCTGCAAACGAGGGGACTTGGTTGTGTTGCCTGTAAGATAGAATGAAGCCTTGGAAAATGTTTTTCTAAACACTCAAACAATTTCAAGAATTTTCTTCAAATTCTTAAATACACTCTTTTTTTATCAGAAAAATTTTATAAGAACATGAGCTTCAAAAGTTACCAGAGAGTTTTCAGTTCAGTATAATAATTGTACAAAATAACCATGAGACTGACAAATTATTTCAAAAGAAGCAGATTGGCAGCACACAGATATATCAGATGGTCAAGAGAGTCCACATTTGTACCAATTAACACCAACAGATAGCAAAAACAGGCTTCCAAATCAGTATCAAAGTAAGAACAATTTAAGAACACTTCAGCCTGAAAATAGAGGAATCTTTGAGAACAGCCAGCTTCAAACCAATTATACTGGTTCTTATAAATAGTTTAGAGTGTACAATGCAAGTATGTCTAGCACAGCGTGGTCAAGTATTGGCCTACTTAGTAAGTAAGAAAGTTAGAGATTCAAAATGGTGACAAATTTGTTCTAAAACTTTAAAATATTCAGGAAACGATTTCAGTATGCATAGCTAAAATAAGGTCCTGAAAATGTTCATTTTTGTATTCAAGTCTTAAGGTACTGGTAGAAACAAAATATAAATTTAGAGTCATCTTTTCCGGAGAATGTTTTTCAAAGGTACAATATCAATAAAGGATCCATTCCATCGACCTTAACAGGTTTCAGCGGCAAATACAGGTGCAAAAGAATCAGCAAAAGACCAAGGACAAAATTAAGAAACTCTTTGGACTAGAGAACACCATCAATGTCGATCTTTTGATGCTAAGACGATTTCACAAAAGAGAAACGAAAAAAGAGCAACGCTAGAGGCTAAAATTGAATGGTACACCCTTTTTCCTTTAAGAACCAGTAAAGTTGGTGTGGAGCTGACTGTTCTGAAATATTCCTGAAATATAATGATTTGGAAGCCTTTTTTCACTATCATCACTCATCAATTTTGTTAAATGTTCCAAATTTTGAATTTCTTGACCATCTGACATATCTGCGTGCTGTCAATTTTCTTTTTTTGTAATTATTTGTTAGTCCCATGGTTATTTCGTAAAAAATCTAATATTGAGCTATGGTCAGTCTCGGTTTGTTCTTAGATTATTCTTGAATTTTGGCAAAATTTTGGGCTCGTATTCTTAAAAAATTGTTCTTATAGAAAAAAGACAAACTAGACTGAAACTAGAGCTTAGAGTTCATATAGAAAAGCGTGTAAGCCAAACACCCGTTTGGCCGCTATGTTGGCTTCGGGAATATCAGTGAAGATATGGCGCAAGTTTGTGAGAGCTCGAGCCTCGTGCCTTAAGCAATGAAACACTCCGCACGGACGCGCAACTGCTGGTCCTCAAGCCTAGATAAACGTGCTCGAGTCGTTAGCTCTTAAGCACAACAATGTGCGTACTTTTTGATATGAAATTAAAAGATTCCCCTCGTATCGAAGGTTTCTTGTTTAGACATACATAGTCTGTGCAGTACTCTGGAGGCCGAAGAATTTCCAGTACTTTGAAAGATCCTCAGTATGGTAGAGGTTTACCATCACCACCATCAGCACTACAAATGGGGGGGGGGGGGGGATGGCATCGGTGATGTGGACAGTGTGCAATATTTTGGAAGTCGTTCAGTAATGTGCTGGGAAACCATCAGTTCTGTGGAGGGATACCATCCAGTATAGAGGAGGATGTTCAGTACTGAGAAGTGATATCAATGGTACTGTGGAGGATACCATTAGTAATGCGGAGAATATTCAGTACTTTGAAGATACAATCAGTACTGTGGAGGGATGCCATCAGTACTGTGGAGGGATGCCATTAGCACTGAGTTGGAAAACCAAAAGCACTGTGGAGGTAATATCCAAATATCCTCTACATTACCTTGTATCCCTCCACAGTACTGAACACCTTCCAATGTCCTGATGATGTCGAACACTACTGAGAATCCTCTAACAGTACTCACAGACGTAAAATACGTGTTATGACAATGTCGAAAAGTGTATAGAGGAGCTGCTATTGAAAAAAGGGCTTGCGAAAAGAGGCTAAAACTAATCTAACTCATTTATAAAGGGTTGATTCTCCTTACTTCTGAATTTGTTGGTAGAAAGGGGAGAACATCTTTTTGAACCAGGTCTAATATTCCGGTTTTCATTCTTGTCTTTCTCCAAATACTTGCTACATAGATTTGTATTGCAGTTTACAATTCAGATTTCCTTACATGAAGATAATGGTAGACGTGATGTGGCCTTATTCCAAACTACAACACAGCTTAAATCTTAGGGATAACCCAAGGAATATATTTTCACAGGAAGATGAAATATCAAATCATACTCACCACTGCCTTTCGTAGTATCCTCTGTCATTTCTTGCATAAAGCGGTAGGTGTATCTGCGAGGCAGAAGCATAGCTGGCTGGATGATGTGAAGGAGGATGCGGTGCCGAGCTTCCAGGGGGGTAGCCAGTGTGATCGTAATATCTCTGTGGAAATGCAAGCAATTGAGCAATTGGAGTTTGACTGCTATCAGGTAACTTGGACTACAAAATGAAGTACATATGGAAAAAAGGCAGGATAACAGATACCCCCGGATTGACAGTGGTTATCTCGATAGGTTGGAGTTTGAGAGAATAGGAAAGAATAGAAAAGACGGGGGTCAGCTTGGAACTTAGGCCATAGAAATCAAGAAACGTGGAGATAACAGATACCCCTGGACTGAGACTGATCGTATGAGATGAACGTTCTGCTGGCTGGTGAAGAACAAGAATTGCTATTTTCTGAATCATCTTTAGGTTTATAATGTTGGGTGCTTTCCGCACTTAAATTTTCATAAGAAACTGTCCAAGGAAGTGAAATAGAAGAGTTAGCAACCTTCTTATGTTTTGTACAAAAAAGGATTCAAAAACGTACAGTATTCTCTATTGGCAGATGGTTCTAACACGTCATATTAGTAATAACATAGTATTATGATTTTAACACTTATTACACATATACGAATTTATTTGTACAGGGTGAGATACAATAAGAGGAAACCTGAACTTTTCCATTGACAAAGAAATAAAGAAAAAACAGGTTTATGGGTTGAGAAACTTGCAAGAAGAGCTTTCATGCTAGAATATTAGTGAAGACTAAGAAACTATGGTAGGCTATGAAGATTCACCATAGTTTTTTTATAAGCTAAAGAAAGCAGTTTTGTTTTGCAAATTGCATGGAAATTTTAGTGGTCAGATGGTTAGACTGAAACTAAAGACATGATGCAGGCGCACTTTTTCTTTAATAAGCAATGTAGTCTGGTCCCAGTCCTCAAAGTTGCTTAAATATTTTGGATTTTCAGTACTCAAAGTTGCTTGTGAGTTGCTTAAGTTCGGAAAGCATAGCGATAGCTTAATAGTCCGGTATCTCAAATTCTTAATTTGATAGTCTACATGTGAGAAAAACAGAAAAACATCGACAATGTCAAATTCATCTCTTTCAACAATGGATAGTAGAAATAATGGATAATTAGACAAGATCTGGCATTTTTAGCATAGCTAGTTACTCGACAACCCGTTGCTTGATCTATTTCATCGAGCCTGTGATTGCTTAGTGTGTTGGTCAACCCAGGCCTTTTTGCTTACGATCTTTATTTACAAGAATACTTAATTTTTGTCTGAGCCTCAATATTCTTAATTTTTCTATTTTGAGCCTCGGAATATTCTTAAATTATTCTTATGGCAGCAAATATGTATATAGCAATAAATTGTTTTTTCGCAAATGCCAAAAACACACCCTTAGTTTTGTAAAACAGAGCCCATCGATACTTGCATCAAAATTTGGGTGGGTGCATCCAAAAGCATTTCCTGTAAAAAGCACACCAATTCAGAAGTAAAGAAACAATTGCTAAAAGCGTTTTCCATAAGATCTTGAGCCGGGCAATATTCTTGAGATATTCTTAAAATTCACATATTTGGAGCCTCGTTATTCAAATTAAATTCATTCTTATAAAAAAGTGTATTGAAGAAAGTGTATTGTCAAAAATCACTGATGAAGGTCTTTGAAGCAAGCCTCGCATTAGAAGGATTTACTACGGCAGCCTTCATCGTCCATGTGCCCACATTTCAGATGAGGTTTCGGACTAAACCCGCCCCTAGCTGAATAACTTCGGTTTGGGCGCCGTTTCTTTCACAAACCCCACCGCTGAGAAACTTTCTACTGAAAATATTGAAATTTCGGGTGTTGAAAGAGAATTTTAAAGTCAGAGTTAAAAACTTGAAAACAACGGTGAAAATATCGATCAAAGAGACAGGTAATCGGCTTGGGTCTTTAAAAATAGTTCCGCCACCTTAAAATGCCGTAAAATGCGGAGCAAGAGAGCCGTCCTTGATTTCGTTGAGTTTCAAAGGTGGAAACCATTTTAATTACACCCAATTAATTTCACAGACAAACAAATATTTCAGCCAAAATATCATTAAAATTCTTATTTACGATGGCTGATTTATTGATCAATGATGGAACTCACTGGGCCTATACTTTAAAATTTTAACCATCTGATTTCTCGTTCTTAGTTCATTTTAAAAAAATAGCAGAACATATTTCTTGGAAGGGAGCCTCGACAACCCGGCTAAAGCACTGCACACCACTGTTTTTTCCATTACCAAAGCCCTCAAACTTACTTAGACAATTTTGACTCTCAGCCCTGAAACTTGCTTAATGGTTTATTAAAAAGAATTTCAGTACCTGGGGGGATAAAGAGTTTTGAAATCATAAGAAAGTGCAATTTGAATCCATGACAATAAGAGGCTTGCAGGGATGACATAAACATTTCTTAGATGAGATATTTCTACCCAAACACCCGAAGAAACATAACGAAGAAGCAACTCTATTGCCATTTGATAAAAAAAGCATCCCAAAAACTACAACTAATTCTAAATATTAAGCTGAGGAGTTGCTAAGAAATTTAGAATACTCGCATTCACCTCTCAAGCTAAGGAATTCTTAGTACTGAGCTTCCGCAAGAATTCCTTATAAAAAATACGTGTAGAGTAATAGCTACTAGCTAGTAACGGTGTTAGTTTTTATGGACAGGGCAGGGAGGTATTAGAGAAGAGGGATTTCCTAGCGATATTTGCTGTCCTCGTGTGTTTAGCCCGTCCATTTGCACTGCAGAAGTTTTCAAATTGGGAATAACTGCCTACCTTTCAATTCATCAGATTGAAGACTTGCATCTAGTTATAAGTGTATACAAATGAAATAGGCTAAACTAAAACTACTCCGGGAAGAAAGAAACATAAACAGTACATAAAACAGACATACAAACTAGTAGGCAAACAGCCAGCTTACAAAGGAACCATACAGATAATAGTCAGTTGGCGAAATATAGTTTTCGATCCTATTTCCTCTGTGGTTTAGTTTTTTTGATTCCATTTTATTTTTCACCCTCTCTCATTTATTTTGCCTTCATATCGACAGAGGAAGATGTTTTTCGAAAATAAGAGGCATCAATAATATACGCAGCAACCAGTCTTTATATACTATTCTTAGATTCTCGTTTGATAGCAAAATATCATCAATCATCTGTTGGTGTATCGTTTTGTATAACATAAGGCTCTCCTTTTCAAGAGCAGAGATTAATCTGTTACGCAGCGCTAGGTAAAGACCAGACCACCCCTCGATTTTCAGTTCAACGCACGAAGAATGAGAACCTACGTCGTAGAGAATCTCTAGCGTGGGTCCTCACCACTGCACCTGCACTTTAATATGGTACCTAACACACCTCTCAGCATCAAGGAGGAGGAAGACTGGTGACCAGTCGTTCTCGGCTCAGGGATGGGTCCCAGCCTCCCTTATCTGAAAGGGTCATAGCCAATCAAAAACGAGCTTTCAGGGTGCTTCGGATGACCAAGCTACTTTAATTGTCAGTGTGTTATTTTGCCAATATTCTGAGTTGAGCCCCCTAAAAATTAATATGAGTCGTTGGCCGGCGCAACTTTGAGACATAATCTAAAGAATAAGACCTTCAGTTCAGCGCACAATACCGGACAATAAAGAAGCGCAGAAGAATGGCCGAGAATTAATGGCAAAATGAACAGTCCCCGAAACAACACAGGCTTAGGCCTTTGAAGATTCCGACATAAAAAGAATTTAGTCCACCACAAACAAAAATATAGCAAGGAGAAATTGGAAAATTTATGACCTAGCAAACTTTTAAACGGTGGAGTTTGCTCTTTGTATTAGTTCGATAGTTTGCCTAGTTGTTCTAGAGAAACGAAAATAAATAAAACAAAAAGATATCGAATCAATGGGTCAGTAAGAAAACAAGGGGGATTGTCTGGGTTTTGAAGAGCGTCCCAATTTCGCTGTTTCTTTGTGACAGCAGGAAAAGTGGGAGACACAAAGCCTGGGAATCTCGCCAATAATAAATATCCAGCGGAGAGATAATTACAAAAACAGCACAATAAATAGAATGAAAGTAGTACTCACATGTGGTCCCACTATAACGGGAGCAGGTCGCCCATAGACACCTGGAATTGAATCGAAATTCACAGTTACAACGGCAGAGAAGGAATCATTCAATTTAGGCCTAATTTAGGCCATTCCATCACTCACCGTGAAAAAATTAGTTTACATTGAAACTTTCGGAAAGCCTGTCAAACTCGTAGGGATAAATGTCGAAAATGATAAAGGATTTATTTGAAAAGGAAAATGAAGCTCGAAATATTGGTTTAAGACTTGAAAAGGGAAACAATGCACCATACAAAAAGCTTGTCACAATAATGAACTTTGCATCGATCAACGTTTCGTGTCGGGCCGGGTGTCTTACTAAGCTTTCTTATCTGATCAACACGAATTTGTGTATCTATCTTGACAGTTAAAAAGAAAGGTAAAATGTCTGAATAATTAACACCACGATAAGAATTTTTCGATTAATTTTTGTTTCATTTATCTGAACTCGTAAAACTTGGGTCAGTAAAAATACAGATGATGGTTATTGTTACCTATCGAGATCGAGAACTTAAAACCTAAATCTGGAAAAGGCTACCATTTCAAATTACACTGGCTGTTTACTTGCTTTTTCGCTTCATAGAACTCTGGATTTTTTCATACACAAGTTATTCCAGCCCTACCTGGCTGAAAAACATTGCACTGGAATTCCACTAGTAATCTGTCATTTTCAAAAATAGAATTCCCTACCGAAAGGAAAGCCTACCTTGAATTACCCATGATTCACTGCGTGTTTAAATGCGAACTACAGAAGTCTGCTGGGTAACGAAATGTTCACGAAATGTTCTATGATGATTTAGGAGCCTGTTGTTGCTATCAGCTGTGGTGATTTTTGCAAATTTTGATTCTCTTTACTTGTCTGACATATCAGTGCGCTGTTAATCTGCTTATTTTTTTAACTATTCCACAGCATTAAGGATATTTCTCAAAATTCTTATATTGAGCTAAATATGGCCCGCCTTGGTTTGTTCTTAGCTTGTTCTTAAATTTTGGCAAAATTTGAGGTTTGAGTTCTTATCAAATTGTCGTTATAAAAGAAAAAGAGTGTATAAGAAACCAAACCTTTCGAATAGCCAAACATTTAAGCAATTTCAGTACTAGAAAAATGTTTGCTAAGAAGCATCTATGCACGTATCATTTTATAAGAAACTTATCAGAATGTCAGACTCTCGAAAAAGCCAATAGTTTCAGAACGAGGTATCCCTCTATAACGCTCTCTGCATACTCTCTAGCCTATAATGACTCTCACAAAATTCAGTTTTATTCTCAGCTTAAATATCATTTTTTATATCTTTATAAGCAGTGTTAGTCTTTTTATTACTTGTTTATTTGTTTTTAAAAGTACCCTTCTAGTAGTATAGTGGAAGCTCCAAACTACCTTTGTACCAAATACACTTTTTCTTCGCTCAATCAACGTACCAGAGTTTTTAAACTCTCACCCCGATTATAGTGAGAAACGTTTCTTAGCAAGTTTCTTAACATGAAAACCTAATTTTCCTTCATAAACCGTCGTTTCTTTATTTCTATCACTGTCAAACATGAATTGGATATGGAGAAGGAAATTTCATTGCAAACGGCTAAAATATCTCATCAAATGAAACCAAACTGAACTAGGAACAAAAGTCTGTGGGACTGAATTGGCAATTTTTTTCTCATTGAAAAAATGTAAAAAGTTTCTTAACTTTTTTGATTCACAAATAATCTCCTATCAAAGTTTCTTAAGTTTTTTAAACTGGCCCTACAGTTTCTTAAAAACGGTTTCTTTTAAACGGTTCTTTATGAAAAAATGAATGTATGATGATATGTATCCTTTTACTTTACTCTTGTGACTAAATTTGCAGGATCGACATTGTAAAAGTAACAAGAAATTTTTTTCAAGAAATTCAAGCTTGACATGAGAAACTTTTCTAAAATGCCTGTAGTGCTAAACTCCTTCACTTATCGCCTCACTTAGGCCTTGGGCCCTTAACCTGAAAATTCCTGATTTTTTCCCAAATTCTAAACAACATTTTTCTAAAAAGTTTCTTATTGTTTGTAGATGAGCTTTTGGGGTTAAGATACTGGCTACAATACTGACTAAATACTAATTTTTGGGGGCCAACAGTACCTAACGAAACAGCCAAAAAAAAGAGTACATGATTTACAAACTAAAAAACCATACAAAAAATGTGTTCTAGGAATGAAACAAATTTTTTTGCTCTCATTTTTATAAGACACCTATCGATTTCCCAGCAATGGAAGTTTCTTGAATTTTATTTTGTTTTCTAAAGTTAAAGATAGCAATAGAAAAAAGTATCATATCGTTCTTTACAAGAAATTCTAGTGCCGAGTTTCTTACAGAGAGTTTCTTATAGAAAATAATGAGTTTAAGTATGGTCTTTTGTTCAAATCAATAATGCCTTGTGATGGTTATGCTTTGTATTTTGCTGTTTTGCCAGAGGTAGGGGCAACAATCGATTCCTTTTTTCAACTTGCAACAAGTGTTGTCCAATTGATTGTGGAGATAAAGTGCAGGGGTGAAGTTGGTACACGAAAAACTCTACAGTCAATAAAAACTTCAGATTTGAGTTTTAGGGCCAAAAAGGTTTCATAAGGAACAATCATATCCTTATTAAGCTCTCTCGTCCATATGGGTAGAGCTTGAGCGAGGTATTTCGGATAAAAACATGTAGTGTTAGGGACAAAGGAACAGGTCCATAGTAATGAAATGCAAGAAAATGTTTCACATCAACTACATATATTTTCTTATAAGGAACGTGTTTATAGGAAATTATAATTTTTTGCGTAACAATAGAAAACAACAAAATTTGAGAAACTCTCAGTACTGGGCCAATTCTTAGATTCTTATAAAAATATGTGTATCTTCAATCAAAATTATGCTTAATTAAGTTGCCATATCAGTATCTGATCACAATCATACCCCTCTAATACGAGGAATATCTGCTATGAACACTTTTTTCTTAGGTACGGGGATGAAGTAATTCTTAAAATTATCCTAGCAGAAAAAATAATAAAGAATTTATTTGGAGAGAGAAAAATTGAGATTTCTTTCTTTATTCATTTCTAAGCAGTGATGGTGCTAGGTTTTCTTGAACAAGTATTATCTATCCTTTGGTGGGGGCCGACCTCCTCCAACAGGGGAGGGGGGCTATAGCCCCCCGTGCCCTCATCTAGTGCCACCACTTTTACAAACACATCCTTTTTCAAATTAGATAACTTAAACCTTGATAAACTAGGTGCATTGTGCATTTACATAATAGCTACACACTGCACACAGTTCAACTAGTAATTGATCCACAGCGTTTTCCCTGATAAGACACAAGTTTACATTCCATTCAGGGTAGGTACTTTGGTAGTTCTAGTTGCTCATGATATAATTCAGTGATATTACATACAACAAAAAAGGAAGAACTTGGCATATGACTTCAAAAGTTTAGGCCTAACAGAAAAAAAAAACGATGATGAAGTTAAGTTATCGTTGAAATAAAAAAAAATAATGATCCATAAGTAAGACTGTTTGTATTCTGTTTATTATGAAGAATGGGCCTAACGATGCCTTAGCGTTATCGTGCACCAAACAAAACATTCGTATTCACAGTAGATTGGAATTCTTGCGGATGTCAAAAGTACAAACAGTAAACATAAACGGTAAAACAAATAGATGGTATCGCACCTAATGCAAGATTCATGCCGAAAGCATGCTAGGAGAAAACATCTTAGATGGGCCTAATTTTCGTGTCAAGACACGGAATGAAACATACGGTGATTGGGCATTCTCAAGCTTTAAAGACGTGAAGAACAGAAAACAGCGAGGATGTGAAATAAATAGGCTGCATCTTAATAATACCTTGTCCTTCGCCTTTGATGTTCCGACCACCGTGCAACTCCACGAAATTCCCCTCCTCTTTGCCCTAGCAAAACAAGCCGTGAAAAATGTCAGACATTTGGACGAAATCACGTTTTAGAACCCTGACAAAAATCGAGATACTTATATCGAATGATTATTAAATTTTTTGAAATAATACGAAATAAGCCAATGATCTTTTGAAATTTCAGACTTACAGAGTCATCAACGCTCGGGCTTTGATCTTCCGCGTCATTTTTGAGAAGGTCTGATTTGATATCATTTACGACGTCCACCGTGGAATTCTCCGAGCCATCGTCGTCCTCTTGACGATATTCCTTAACCTCGTCGTCTGCACCATATTCCTCTGCAGTATTCGTAGGTAGTTGAGGCATTTCCAATATTATTTTTCTGAGTGATTGGCTCACAGTGAACGAGATCCTATTTGGCGGTCGCTTCAAAACAAATTTATCTGTGCTCTGGAACAGTACTGTGCTGTGCTATGCAACACTCGTGGCCCTTCTGGGTCACCCTGCCCCTAGCCGTTCAGCGGCCGCTCCTGGCCCTTCCCTCCACGAACAGGTCTACACGTATTTTTTATAAGAGACTTAAACATCTGCTCACAACTGAAATTCTAACACATAGTAACACACCTTTTTAATGCTGGTCTCAACATAATACTGAGAATTATAAAGCGTAACACTTAGATTATTATCATTACAAATTTCTTAAATGTTTTCAATCTTGAGCTCCTGAATTCTCGTAGGATTTTTTGAATTTACAAGTTGGTTCAGATAATGTGGATCAAAATAGTTGGTTTAGACTACAAGTTACCGAAGGGCATTTCACTCCCTTTAATAGTGTACTAGATTATTTTTTAAGAACGAAAGGGTTTCTAGATGTTTGACTCAAACGACTTCCATTAAAACAATAGGATTTCCAGAATATGTGTACGAGATTTCATATTCCCCTCAGTGCAAACACTTTGTTTCATTTCCTCAATAAAAACAATAAAATACCCTCAGCATTTTAGAATTAAATAGAATGCGAAAAGCTTTATTTCTTATTATTTCTAGCCAACAGTATCGGAGTTTCTTAGAAATTACTTTTCCTAAACTAAAGTTTCTTAGATTTTTGGCAATTGGGTTTCTTTCTGTGAAACAAGTTCCTTATAAAAGATATATATATATATCAAAATCGTTCCCTGAAAATCTACAGCCTTTTTTGAATAGAATACTTATATCTTAGGAATCCTGCTTGAAAAATCTCGTACGCTTTTAGAGAGAGTGAATTTCTATTCATTTCAATGCCCCCTTTTTCCTCTGTACCATCTTTTACACTACCAGAATTGTATTTTTTCTAGAGAACTAGTTAATGTTGACCGAGGCTTAGACTATGTTAGTTTGCATTGCTCTAAACAGTAGGCTAATGTTTCGCTTCTGCTAATGTTTTATTATGCTTCATTAGAAATCGTGCTCGTATGTTCTTATAAAGAATATCTTATAAAATGGGTCTAGTTGTTTGATTCATTTCATCGAACTCTAGAGTTGTTAACTGTTTTGGTAATTCCTTCGGCCTTGTTGCTTATTGACTCGTTACTCGTTACTTGTTGCTTGAAAATAATGTAACATTGGCAAGTCATTTAGAGAACGATGAATCCATGCGCTGGTCAAAATTTACTGGTTCTTATAAAAAAGAATGCAAGGTGTATTCCTCCTTTTGTTCTCTCTTATATTACGAAATTGAAAGGTTAACAAGCTTTTAATAGAAGGCTTCTATATAATCTTTACAAAAACTGCGTAAGATCATCTATTCATTCAATTCACTTTCAATTTCGACTTCATATGAATTCAAGAATTAATTACAATTCAACTGATCTAGAAAGATTACGCTTAGAATATTTGGAAAAAACTCCTAAAAATTACCAAACGTGCCTTGGGGGCAAATCTTTTCTTTAAAATCTCAAGCATTCCCTCGTTCTATTATTTCCTTATGCAATAGAGAGCAACAGAAAATTTAAGAAAGCTTCTGAAAATCTCGATCAATGAAATCCCCCTCCAACAAAATTGAATTAAGATTGAATTGAATCACAGTTCTTTAGCGGCCAAAGGCAAGGGGGCTAAAGGATGAAACATACCGACAATGTTGCGAGCCGGAGATTTCGTGTATAGACGACGGCTCCTTTGATGTTTATATGTTAGACGAGGCCGCAATTTTGATTGACAGGTTGCGTTCTTCTGTGTCAAGTTGCCGCCAATGGCAGGTGCCAGGGATGACATCACTAAAGTAATTTCCTAATGATAGAAATCAGCCAGGGATAAGAGGTTGGAAAATTGGGAGGGCTAGGTTATATTTTCAGGCCAAATCTTGACATTCTTCAATCTCTTCTTATTCAATCTCTGAAGAAATTCATCACTTGATTCAATCTCTGAAGAAGTCAAGAATGAAATGGAAATTTCGACAAGATTTCCCGATATACACTCCTTTTTTTATAAGAACCAGTAAAATTGATTTGAAGCTGGCTTTTCTTAAATTTGCCTCTATTTTCAGCCTAAAATGTTCTTAAATTGTTCTTACTTTTACAATGATGGGAAGCCTTTTTTGCTATCAGTGATGTTAATTGTTGCAAAGTTAGACTCTCTAAACCATCTGACACTATCTGTGTGTGCTGTTCATCAGCTTGTTTTGTAATTATTTCTCAGTCTTTCGTAATTTCATAAGATTTTCATATTGATGGTCAGCCTCAGTTTGTTCTTAGCTTGTTCTTAAGTTTTGGCCAAATTTGAGGCTCGTGTTCTTATAAAATTGTTCTTATAGAAAAAAAGAGTGTATATTACCCTTTGTCCTAGTTGAACAAGGAGTTTCTGAAACACAGTTTCTTACAGGTGGGATGCAGTACTTTACTTTCTTCCAACCAAGAAAATGTAACTTGATTCTTTAGCTATAGAGAATAAGACAAACTGAAGAAGCTCATTTCTCTCTGTTCTGAATATGAATAAATCTTATTGCTATTATGAGGCTCAGAATCGACACAAATAATGGAAATTATAAGAATTTCAACGAAAAAGACAAAAGTTCTGAAAACTTCTAGGCACAAGTGTTGTTTTAAAAAACTAAAACTTGAAAACGGAGTTACACTCATCTCTTTTACAAGAAACTTTGATTCCAGAGTTTCTTAACTTTCACACCAATAACACTATTTTTTTTACAAGAACAATTCTAGAAGAACACGAGCCTCAAATTCTACCAAAACTTAAGAACAAGCTAAGAACAAACCGAGGCTGACCAATTTCAGATCAATATAAGAATTATATGAAATAACCATGAGACTGAAAAGTGATTACAAAACAAGCAGATTGACAGCACACAGATATATCAGATGGTCAAGAAAGTCCAAATTTGAACCAAATAACAAAATTTATGGCGAAAACAGGCTCCCAAATCACTATAAAGTAAGAACAATTTAAGAATATTTCAGGCTTAAAATAGAGGAATATTTAAGAACAGCCAGCTTCAAATCAAATTTACTGGTTCTTATAAAAAACAGAGTGTATGATAGGAAAGTTTCTTGGCAAGATTCTCAACCCCAATTATATTGCCTTATATTTGTGTTCAAATGAAAAACTCGTAGTTTCACTTCATAAAATACCAAGTCACGAGAATTATTCCAGAAGAAGATATTTGTTGAGATACGTTACAGGAATTTTCCAATGAATTGAACCTGAGACTTTTGGGCATCCTTTTCGTGCAAATGCAGTCTTTTTTCTTTATTAGAATAAATTTTATAAGAATATTGATGCTCAAATCGCCAAAGAACAATGGAAATTTAAGAATAAACAATGGAAAAGTTGAGGCTCAGGAAAATTTTAAGTATTCTTATAAAAAAAGAGTGTGCCACAGAAAAGGTTTCTATAGACTCTTTTTGCTTCCCTCGAAATCTCCTACCAAAGTTTCCTAAGTTATGAACATCTAACCCTAACGACTCCTTAAGAACGGTTTCTTACAAATAAATGAGTGCAAGGACTAAAGAATCTTTTCCGTCCCAGAACTTAAAATTCTCACCCGTTCCCATGCCCTAACTCAGGGACATTTCCCCCCCTCCTCAACTCCCTGCCCTTGTTTGTAGAAAGATGTCCTACATTGTCGGCTCCTCTGATCTTACAAAGAAAACAGTTTTCGCATTGAAAACAAATCAATCGAAAAAGAAAGTAACTAATGATTAATTTACCAATCGATAAATCAACAATAATCAACGTCCTTGGAGATTTAGACAATGCAGGCATTGATCATAATAATTGTAAATGAATGGCGCGAACTTTTCCGCCCGGCTGGCTCGTACCCAGCTCCCAAGGTAGTCTTGCCTAGACCAAATCTTCGAAGCGGTGCACCGTACATAAATCTTCTTGAACAAGTTTAGAATCTTCAAATCGGCTTCAATCTTTTTTATATAAGAGCTTGTAAATTTGATTTGAGGCTGGCTGTTTTTAAATTTTCTTTTATTTTCAGGCTGAGATGTTCTCAAATCGTTCTTACTTTCATACTACGCATGAGAAGCCTGTTTTGGCTGTCATTTGTCATATGTTTGTGTGAAATTGTCAAATTTTTTAATTTCCTCTTCAGTCTGACACCCAAAGGTGCCACCGATTCGTTTGTTTTATCTTTACTTTAGTCTTATGGTTATTTCTTATGACTTATTTTCTTGAGCTGAAAGATACGGTGGCCCATAACTGTCATGTCAAATTAAAGCGTCACAACAAAACAAAGCTCACAGCAAAATAAAACTCACAGCAAATTCAATTGAAAATTATCACATCAAATTAAAGCTCACAGCAAATTAAAGCCCACAGCAAAACAAAGCTCACAGCAAAATTAAGCTCACAACAAATTCAAATTCTCACAGCAAATTGGAAATTCTCACAGCAAATAGGAAATTCTCACAGCAAATTGAAAATTCTCATAGCAAATTCAAATTCTCACAGCAAATTGAAAACTCTCACAGCAAATTCAAATTCTCACAGCAAGTTGGAAATTCTCACAGCAAATTCAAATTCTCACAGCAAGTTGGAAATTCTCACAGCAAATTCGAAATTCTCACAACAAATTAGTAGAGAATGAAAACGAGGCCACCCGTTGCTTTTTATTTGGACGTTCGATTCGATTCGACTCTTCAAAGAACTTGTAAGGTAAATCAAGTACAGTAGAATCCCGATAACTCGAACAAGCAAGGGACGATCAAAATAGTTCGAGTTATCGAGGCTCTTCATAGCATTAATAAGGCTCAAGGGGAATGCCAAATATGTTCGAGTTAGCGAGAGTTGGAGTTATAGCATGTTCGAGTTATCGGGATTCTACTGTAACTAGATTGTGTTTTTAATTTACTTCATATCATTTACATTGCTTGTTTCGAAAACGGGGCTAAGGTACCTGTTCTACCCAGGTAGTACCCTGTCTGTGTTCTACCTACCGTAATAATTCGAATAATAAGCCCCCGAATAAGCCCTATTTTCGAAACAAGTAATGCAAATGATATGAAGTAAATTAAATACACAATCTACTTACTTGATCCGCACTTCATGCAATAATTGCCATTTCGATGCAGCTCGCTGCCACATGAAGGGCAAAACATTTTGTTAGGAATGGCTGTTCTTTGAAGAGTCGAATCGAATCGAACGTCTAAATAAAAAGCACCACGTGTGGCCTCGTTTCCATTCTGTACGAATTTGTTGTGAGAATTTTCAATTTGCTGTGAGAATTTCCTATTTGCTGTGAGAATTTACTAATTGCTGTGAGAATTTCCAATTTGCTGTGAGAATTTGAATTTGTTGTGAGCTTAATTTTGCTGTGAGCTTTGTTTTGCTGTGGGCTTTAATTTGCTGTGAGCTTTAATTTGACGTGATAAATTTCAATTGAATTTGCTGTGAGCTTTAATTTGCTGTGAGCTTTATCTGGCTGTGAGCTTTGTTTTGTTGTGACGCTTTAATTTGACGTGACGGTTATGGGCCACCGTAGAAAGAGGCAAGCCTCAACTCAAGAGAATGTTGGCCAAATTCGAGGCTGGTGTTTTAGGAAATTGTTTACTACAGTGGCGGAACGGTGGCAGGCGGCGCCCTAGGAATTTAGTACGATGGGGGCTCTTAAAAGGGGTGCGGGATGACCTCAAAAGCACAGTATAGTCAAAAACGCACAACGCACAAAACATTTTGGGGGGCCTCTCGGGGCTCTTAGTATTTTAACTAAGGTGACTAAAACTGCGTAACGCAACTGGTTCTTATGTAAAATAAGAGTGTACAGCAACACCAGGAGAAGCAGGGCAACAGTGAATAAGAACAATTTAAGAACATTTCAGGTTGAAAATAGAGGAATACTTTAGAATAGCCAGCTTCAAATCAAATTTACCAGAGCAACAGTGAATAAGGAGAGGGGAGGCTTTAGCCCAGTATGGAAAGAAAATGATGTGCACCGGATTATCCGGTGCACAGGGATTTCTTTGGTGCACAGCTTGGTGCACAAACAATCTGGAAACCCTATTGTTGGTGCACAAAATTTCATAACTTTGGTTGGTTCACAAAATATTTGCAAAAATAATGCATCTACGCCAATCTAGATGTTGATAATCGAAAAATTTTCCGGGGGGCACCCCCCCGGACCCACCTATTGCACAGCCATTGGTGCACAACAACGTTATCATTTATCTTTATCTGGTGCACCAGGATTCAACTTTCCATACTGGGCTTTAGCCCCCCAAAATTTCCTCAAAGTTATCTTTTAGCTTGATCAGATTTTCAGCAGTAATTCATTTCGAGTTGGAAGCCTGTACCTTACCAGTTTTTCATACTGTAAGAGTTAAAGTAACAGTTGATCAGTAATATCCAACAAAATGTGTGGGGGTTGAGTTTCTTGTTTCTAGCACCCCCACCATCCCCAATCGCAAACTTTCTTTGCAATCCTCGGTTGTTCCCAATTGTATGCCATCCTGACGGTCGTTTATTGGTCTTAAAAGTACATTGTCGATGAATCGCATGAGAGAGGACGGTGGTCTATGATATTCCCGAGTGTATTCAGAATTGTATTGTGTGAGAACCGATGATCTCATAAATATCTCACAGATTGATTGATTCCCTAAAGGGGCATTAAAAAGAAACAAAAAGTGCGTTTTACAAGTCCAGACCAAGAATGACCACTTGCACCCATTAGACTCCAAGCCTGGATTTCAGGGTCGTATCCGCTCATATTGGACCAGACCACTTTTTGATCCGGACCCTGGGTCCGATTTCCCAGATGTAGACACTCGAGTCTTACAATGGGTAGGAAAAAAGAGTCTACAAAAACTTAACTCTTTTTTTGAAAAATCTTATAAGAGCACGAGCCTTGAATTTTGCCAAAAGCTAAAACAAACCGAGGCTGACGGCTGACAATTTCATTTTAGCTCAATATAAGAATTTAATGAAGTAACCATATGACTGAGAAATGATGACTAAACAAGCATATTGACAGCACAATGGTACATCAGATGGTCAAGAGAGTTGAAATTTGCAACAATTGACATATTTTATGGTTAAAACAGGCTTCCCAATCATTATAAAAGTGAGAACAACTGAAGAAAATTTCAGTCTGAAAATAGAGGAATGTATATAATTACAAAGATTTAACTACACCAGTTAAATTATATCAATACAATAATTACATAGATGAATACATAAATGAATATTTAAGAACGGCCAGCTTCAAACCATTCTACTGGTTCGTTGAAAAAAGAGTATACACGCATTTTTTTATATAAGCAACTGCTTTATAAGCAAGTCAGTACTCGACATGACAAAAACTTAAGCAATTCCAGTACTAGATGGAGGAATGCTAAGCAGGGGCGTCACTTCATCAAGATTGTTTGGGGGGTGTAGGAACTTTTGCCCTGCCAGGAAATAATTTTGCCCTGCAAAAAAATTTCGGTATGTGCAAACTTCAATTCAATACTTAAAAAACTAAGCCTTTTCAACTAGAAAAGTTTACCTCAACACAAGCGTGCTCTATCACTTTATAGAATGTCAAAAGTTTATTCGAGAGTCTTCCCATTTTTTCCCGATCTCTTATACAACATCAAGTTTTTCAATCGATAATCTTCACACCTTTTTCCGATCACTATGAACAATGTGAAATTTAGTCAGTCGAGAATCTTCGCATGTTTTTCCGATCACTGTACTTGATTTAAAGACAATAAACAACGGAATTTGCAAGCGGCATTTAAACTTTCGCTCAATGTTTTGCCCTGCAAAAACAATTTTTTATGACCGTTTGCCCTGCGAAAAGGCATTTTTCCAAGGTTGGGGGGGGTGAACCAACCCCCCATACCCCCCCTTGAGTTTCGTCCCTGATGCTAAGCAATTTGAAAACATGGTTCTGATCCAATCAGCCATGAAAATCGTGCAGCAGCTTTAGAGAAGTAGGTTATAGTGGATATTAGTACTCCGGCACACTTTTGTATGCAAGATACTATTGACATTTGTTTTACAAAAAACTTGTGAGATAGTATTCTGAGAAACAAATCTTCAAGTATAAAAAGCTAAGCAATTGCTAAGCAATTTTGAGTACTCAAATTTGCCATCTAGCTAAGCAATTTTGAGTACTGAGCTCGAGCTGAAATTACTTATAAAAAATGCGGGTAGCTCCATTTCTGCCATAGGTATCAGAGGGTACTCCATTTCATACCTGACGAAATAAAGAACATCAAGCAGAAAGCAATTGCAAGCGGTTAGAGTTGTTTCAATCAAGTTACCTCTCCTTCCTACTCGTCTATACCCCAGAGCAGGACAAAACCTTCATAATTCGATGCTAGACAAACGTAAGCTTGTTTACTTGCTAACCTATTGAATCTGCAATCAATTCTTTGAAACATCTTTTGTCTTAGGTCTGGCATCACGAAAATTAGATTTCGACAAACGCAGGCCTCTGGGTCAGAACCAGCCTCTTCTTCGTGGGGTCGTCAGGGTTAACGGGACTCCGGAATTGGACGAAATTTGCAGGCCCGGCGGAACCGATCTGGTTTGCGCACCAATTTTGTCACTCTCTTCTTAAAAAAATAATATTGCTCTATAAAAAGTTACATTTCTACGGTAAATTTCGGTTCATTTGAACGTAAATTCTGATTTGAAAATGTACCAAATTGCATCTGAGAGAATCTAGATTTCAAAAAATTGTTCTTGAGTACGCTCCTGGAAAGATTGATTCTTGGTTTTCCAGTTAGAATAATCTATTCTTCAAATTAGCCAGCAGTACCCCATGATGACCCCACTTCTTCACTTTTTAGGACGCTGCACGAAGATGAACACCAGCACTGTAGCTTGGGTAGAATTATTGGGGGGGCAACCATTGTTAGAGAACAAAAGGAAGACCAGGGACCATGCTGTGAACAATTGAATTTTAGGATTATTGGGGGGGCAAATGCCCCCCCTGCCCCCCCGCTTCCTACGGGCCTGTGAACACGCTTTGTGCTTTTTTATTGGGAGCTAAGCTCCAAAGTAAACCTAGACCTCTTAGATTTCATTGCTGATTCAGAACTAAGAGTTTCTCTATTTTTCTATTTCAGCAACATTTAAGTCAATAGTTAACAATGGTAAACGTTACACGCTTTCATTTCATAAGAAAGTCCCTAATGATTCCAATGCTTTCTTAATACTTTCGAAGCTAAATCTTACTTGAATTGTTCGTATATGTTTTATGCCAACAAATTCATTGGAAAATCATCATAGAAGGGTAGATCATATCAAAAATAGACTTTGGGGAGACTTTGCTCTTATTTGAAGTATAAAATCCACAAGAGTTGGTCTTCTCCTATTATTGCCAGGAACTAATTCAAAACTTTCTGATGTACGAAAAACTAAATACCGAACTTTCTTATCTTTCTGGTAAAGTCGAGTACATACTGCTTTCTCATAAAGTACTTTCTTATATAAAAAAACGTGTATGGTGGTTTTTAAAAACAACCGGCCTAAAAACTAACAGGCTCTCAAGCTCCCAACTAAGGTTTCACTGTAAAACGAGGTTAATCCAACATAACATAAAATAATGAATACGAGGTTATAATGGTGGTAGCCTAGTATATTTAATGGGCAAGGTCCCAGGCTCGATACCTGTTCGGGGTATATCAGAATTTTGATGGCTGGTCCCCACTTGGGTGAATATCTGGTTTCCTCAACAATATAGACTTTAAGAAACTGATTATTTACTAGTAGAAATTAAAATATTGTATTAAGTTTCTTACATATAGAAATATGCAGGATAGGAACTCTTTTTTTCCATCATTAATTCAATTTTTGCAAAACATTTTGGTCATTTTAAGGGCGATGGGTGCAAAGGAAATGACTTTCAGGGCGAAAATGAAAGGGCTTAGGAATGCAAGGCCACTAATGCTTGGGGCAATGGCCGAGTGTAGGACAATAACAAGTGACATTTACAAAACACTCCACCGCTTAAACAGAAGGGCGTGTGCCTCCCCATACGTAAACACGACAATCATCTCTTAACGATAAACAATCTTCAAATTATCGGTAATCTATCGAAATCCGTGATTCAAAAACGACAATACAACGGATTAGCAAGAAATGATGCCTAAACTTTGTTTATTTCTGCATTGTTTCAGCATTCTTGCGGAAGAAGGTAATAAGTGGCAAATCATAAAAATAAGACGAGTGGGTATTATTGAATCGTGCAAAATCTATGTTCAGGGGGGTGATACCGTTGGGAGAGGGGAGAAATGCAAGACTTCTATGTGGGAAAGGGGGACTTTCGAAGAAGAGGGAAAGAGGAAGAAACTATATATCATCATTTTGGAAAAGGGGAAGTTGAATCTTTACACAAGGGAAATGAGAAATTGCCAGTTATTGAAAGGGAGAAGGGTGATTAAACCCTGTGTTTTACCCCCTGTACATTCTGAGATCATTTGGATTCCTATATAATCATAATGACTCAACTATGACGTCAATTATTGCGGATAATCAGACGCCTTTCCTCTGATCCTCTCCAAGTTCATTTCGTAAATCCTGTGATTTGAATTATTGTTTGTTTTGATTGTTTTCGTAAACATTTCGTAAATATTGAATTAGGAGACAATCGACACGAAAAAAGACGTCTTATACAGCAGGATTTCTTTGTTAATTCAATGAAAATATCCACAGGTGGCACAGCAAATTATCTAGAAATGTGAAAGAACGGTAATTGACCAGATATCATTAGGTGCAGCACGTTTTTCATGTTTTATCATTCTTGTTGTTACACTCACTTTTTGTAAGAAACTACGCTGAATCTCGGAACCATTAGAGTTTCTTAGCCTTCACCCAAAATGTATTAAGAAAAGCTTCTTGACAATTTTTTAAGCCCCCCACCCAAACCTATTTTTTGACTTCACAAATCTTACCCCATGCCAATACCAATCATTCACGGAAAAGTAGTACGGGATGAGATGAGATACGTCATGATCCTGTGCCAATGAAGGACACTGAGCTTTTTTAGACAATGTTTCTTTTGTAAATGCAACACATTATGTTTCTTAACTCCTTGGATTCATACTAAGTCTATTCATACTAAGTCTCCTACCAAAGTTTCCTGATTTTTCAATGAAAATCTTTCCCTATGGTTTCTTATGAACAGTTTCCAAGAATATAAAGGGGGTGCAATAAGCTTTTTTTCTTTCACTGCAGGACTGGGTCCAAGGGCGTATGTAAAAATTGTAAAATGCGAATGATGCTTTGCTGCCTCGTTGCAAATACCACACAAGTAACTCTGCGGAGGAGCTATTGCTTGCGTCAACAGCGGAAGGATATGGCTTGATTTGCGATGGAGGAGATAATTCTCGATTCCGAAAGGAAGACTAGATGAGGATTAAAAGGCGGAGCAGCAAGCTTTTGGAAAACGCATTTACCACAAATATGGAAATCTTATAAAATCAGCCATTGTTCATCATGCGATTTTTTCAAATCACTTCGTGGGGTTTCAGATTTTATTACTTCAGATCCCATATATACCCAACGTAATGCTTCTGTTCAACCCCGGGGGAGTTTATTGAATTACAGTAGCTTTAAGGGAGGAATCTATTTGAGGGGGGCCTTTAGAAAAGGGGAGCGTTGATCAAATTTCTTCAATTCTTCCCAGAAAAAAACAATTGTCCATGTTATTTCACAAAAGCAAAGAAACCCAGGTTGCGTATTCCTTGTTAATCATTTTTCTGCGTCGAATACATGCCTTTTTTAAAGAGGGGCGTCTGAAAGAGGAGACATTTTATAGGAGGGGTACTTTTTCAACAAGGTTTAGATTAGGGGCCTTTTTATTAGAGGGGGACAGTTAAAAGATGGAGACGTTCAACTCCTAAGTCATTTTATTTGTTCTTTCTTTTATCTGTCAGAATCACAAACTTTCTTTTGCTGCAAAATTCTGCATTCGATCCATTAGGAGGCTGTGGGACATATGCTTGAGTAAAATGCTGGCGCCATCAAAACCACACACAAAGATACTTTGTGAATGTCTGTCCTTCTGACAAATTGGTTTCTGAGAAGACTTCAAACAATTGACAAAGGTTTATTATTTTTCTTTTTGAGGCAATTTCGTGGAGCTTGTTTTCCACTTAATTCGTTTGGTTAGTTGACCTTTTCTTACATAGAGAGTGTTCTTATAAAATGATTTCGCCTGAAAACAGTTATAAGCTCCCAACAGCAATTTTCAGACGCCAGATTTCATGGACACTAACAGGTTTGTCCTCCTCATTCAGTACTATTTGGCTTATCTGGTCTCTTAGGATAAAATCTTTTTCTTTTGAAAGAATACTTTGTAGGACCTCGAGCCTCAGTCTGACCTCTGAGCAAGACGTTTCTTTCCACTTTAAGCGGCTGGTACCGCATCAAACTAAGGCTTATATGCTCTGCCTCGTTTCATATCTTTACACCTAAATGAGGCTGATACGGTAAGCTTTATTCCACGCTGCGATGAGATCCCCTATCATTGAATCCACTCATTCTATAAGAAACCATTTAGAAGAAACTGCAGGTCCAGATTTTCAAAAATAACGATAGGAGGAAAATTTCAAAGTCAAAGAAGTTAAGAAAATTTACGACGTCTTTACAAAAAAGATGCTAAAAACGCCCAATGCCCCTCATTGGCACAGGATCTTAACGTATCTCATTTCTACAACGTCAAATCTCGAAAATGTTTACATCAACACGAATTCGAGGAATAGTAGGTTTCAATAAAGCAAGAAAAATCGGAAGTATAGCGAAATGATAGATACGTTTCTTTCCACTTTAAGCGGCTGGTACCGCATCAAACTAAGGCTTATATGCTCTGCCTCGTTTCATATCTTTACACCTAAATGAGGCTGATACGGTAAGCTTTATTCCACGCTGCGATGAGATCCCCTATCATTGAATCCACTCATTCTATAAGAAACCATTTAGAAGAAACTGCAGGTCCAGATTTTCAAAAATAACGATAGGAGGAAAATTTCAAAGTCAAAGAAGTTAAGAAAATTTACGACGTCTTTACAAAAAAGATGCTAAAAACGCCCAATGCCCCTCATTGGCACAGGATCTTAACGTATCTCATTTCTACAACGTCAAATCTCGAAAATGTTTACATCAACACGAATTCGAGGAATAGTAGGTTTCAATAAAGCAAGAAAAATCGGAAGTATAGCGAAATGATAGATTCTCTTTGTCTGACACTCAATGGAGTAATACGTCAGAGAGAGAACGAAACAGAAACATATCGAAGTATCATGCCCGGATGTGGATCGAAATAGGCCAATCAGAAATGAGGTGAATGATTGGTAAAGTGTAGGGAAGCCAATCGAAACCCGCAATACAACGAGTGGAAAAATAGGTTTTAGGTTTGAGAAACTTGTTAAGGAACTGTTCGACCATATTTTGATTGAAAGCTAAGATACTGTGGTACCAAGATATAGCATAACTCATAAAAAATTAGTGAAAATGTATTTTTTTGGCTACATTTGTTGTTATCTTCGTTTTCAAATCCCATTTCCTCATTTCATTTGAAGAAGTTGATAATCTCAAAATGCTGACTTCGTTTCTTTGAAGATATCACAATTAATGATATCAGCAGGTAAATTCGATTAAAAGACAATTAATTCCAGGAATCGTTTGAATAATCGGTCATTCTTTGCAAAATTCGTCCCAAGCTTCTTAACATTAAAGCAATTCTTTATCTTATTTTTCAACTCGATTGAATCTGATGTTATAATCTCTGATTCTCAATTTCTTTATTAATATGAAGGTTTCAATTATTTGGTAAAATCAAAATGATAAACTCAATATTGAGAGGCGGAAGCCCAGAGGGGACTTGGGTGTCCAAGGTGACGTAGCTGCCCATGGCACAAAATCTAGGGTTGCAAATGTAGTAATTTACTAAGTCTTACATTGGTAGTTAAGTTGTAATTTTGGGCATTTTATCATCATCACTTACGGTGATAATAGTTCACATCAAAAGCTACAAGGATTATTTCTTATGAACTGACATCACGTGGTATGATCATAAACGGAAAGGTTGTTTTTATAAGAACCAGTAAAATTGATTGAAGCTGGCTGTTCTCAAATATTCCTTTATTTCCAGGCTGAAATGTTCTTAAATTGCTCTTACTTTGTATTGATTTGGAGGCTTATTTTTGCTATCAATTGTGTTAATTGTTGCAAATTTTGACTCTCTTGGCCTGTCTGACATACTAGTGTGTTGTCATTCTATTTTGTTATTATTTTTCAGTCTCATCGTTATTTCGTACAGTTCTTATATTGAGCTAGAAATGGTCAGCGTCGATATTTTTTCATTGTTATTAAATTTTTGGTAAATGTTGAGGCTCGCGTTCTTATAAATTGTCCTAACTATTTAAAAAGGAGTGCAGTTTTATCCGAGGTTTTATCGCTTTTCCAAGACGAATAAAGACACACAAAGAACACTCTTTAAGTACATTTTACACCGTTCTCCTCTATACTGCTGGTTCTGATTAGGTGATATCGAAGCATGCAAATAGTTAGCGTTGGAAGACGAAGAATCGAAGATTTGTATGGATTATGGTTGAAGTGTGGCATCAATCAATGCAGGTGAAGATCAAATTTGGAAGAAGATTTGTAAAATAGCTAAGGCATGGTAAAATCAGAATCGTTAGAAATATACATAAGAAATAGTTAGGAATTCTATCTGATACATCGAATAGTCGGAATAACAGTAATTTCAATGAAAAAAATTATCGATGGTATGGTCAGAATAAATAAAATAAAGAATGAGTAAGAAATATGAAGTGAAAAAGTTGGAAGACGAAGAAGCGTAAATCAAACAGGTCAAATTGTGCGACCACAGAATGGGAAGATCAAATTGGAAAGAAGATTTTATAAAACCGTTCACAAATGGGAAGATCAGGATAGATTATTAAGAAAAGGATTCATGAAATGGAAGAATAGAAAGAGAAGGAAAAAGGAAATTTAGTCAGAAATTATCAATGGATTACAATATCAATGCATAGGAAGAGTAACAGAAGATATTGGAATAAGAGTCCGCCTAAAATGTGTTGGAAAAGTGAAGTGAAGTGCGTTGGAAGACGAAGAAGTGTATATTTTTAAGGGCATGGGTGAAAAAAGTGCGGATTGATTTATCGCACTCTTCTCTTCCCCACCAGCCCCCACCATTACCAAAATATCTCGAAGGAAGGGATCGTTTCTAAGAAGAAGGAAGGAGAGAGATAATATGAATTATCATCTAGAGGAAGAGGGCAACTTCGATAGTTTCCGATTGGTAGAGGTGAAAATTCCACAACTAAAAAGGGAGAGGGGCGATAAAGACTCCCGTTCCTTCCATCTTCTCCTTAGCAAAGCTTCGATCTCAGATTCCAACTGCTCAGCCAAGACACCTATCGATTTCATTCCCGAAATTCAGATGTTGAGATCGTTGAAACTTATCTGGATGGATCAGCCAGAAATAAGCTGAAAGTAATGAAAATCTACCCAATAAATCAATAATGTATTTCCACCAAATTACAACCGTCTCTTTGGCCGTCTGTAGCATATCGAATCACACCGTAATCGTATATGCAATCACGAATGGCTTAAGACTGTATAATCGTAGATAAATAGGCTTTGAGGCTGGCTGGCCGATGTACAGTATACTTTATATGTAGGGTACAGGGATGTACCGAGGGGCGTTTCACTCCCTTTCAAAGTGTACGAGATTTTTTCAAGAACAAAAGGATTTCCAGTGATTTCCAAGAGATTTTCATCAGAACAATAGGATTTTCAGGAAAAGTGTACGAGATTTTAGGGAGTGATTTGCCCCTCGGGATGTACACGTTTTTTTTTTATAAGAAACCGGTTTATAAGAAACCTAGTACTAGGGCCCCAAAAATTTAAGAAACTTTTAGAACTACATCAATATCTTTAAGAAACTCTGAAAAGATAAGAGGACTTTCTGAGCCGGAAAGTAACATGCCAACAATACATTTTTGCTTGATTTAAGTTTGCTAAACGTTTTTATTTAGAGGAACATAGGATAGAGTTAAAAATTTTAATACAAGAAATATGCGAGGGAAAGTGCAAAATTTGATGTTAATTGCGTATCTAGAAATAAGAAACTTTTAAGAAACTTTTAGTACTAGAAACTGGTGAAAAATTAAGAAACTTTTAGTACTAGGACCCAAGCTAGGTTTCTTATAAGAAAAAAACGTGTACATAATCGATAAACTTATGAATGGCTAACAATTTAAGAAACTCCAGTACTGGAATGATATTTGCTAAAAGACTTCCACATTGTTGGTTTCTTATAAGAGCAAGTGTTTTCTAGTTTACAGTGTTGAATGTAGTTTAGTTGTCTTTATTAATGAAGTTAGAGTTTGCGTGCTAAAACTTGTATATTACACTTGTATATTGAAAATTATTTAGTTTCCTACCAAAAAATACCTGTAGATGTGAAGCTGGTGAGCTGTTGTTGAAATTGAAGTGAATTCTAACAAATTCAAAATTTGATGTTATTTTCTTCCGGGGGCAAATCGCTCTAAAAATTATCGTACCCATTTGACTACAAATCTGTAAAATCTTGGAAATCTCGAGAAATCTTTAGAAAACCTCAAAATCTTCCTTTCAGATTACTCCCTTTTTTCTAATTTCGGCAATATTTCTTGAATCTATGAGCATTGACATTTGCGAGAACGCAGAAGGCCGGAGCCCCCACCTCCACACTCCAACCTCATATCCTTAGATAATTCCTCTAATTTGAACCCTCCTATCTTCAAAATCAGTTTGAAGTAGTGGAGATAAATGTTTTGAAGTGACAAAAACGCTTCTTGGTTTTCTGGAGGGCGTGGCTTCAACATTTTCCAGTACTTTATCTACATTCACACCGGCAAAAATGTCTGATTACAAGTGATGGGCTGGCCTTCCAACCGCCATCATACCCTAGATTCAATCTGTTGTTGATAAGAAACAAACGGAGATTCCGAATTGCACACTGTGAAGCAGACCAAGGAGGTGGCCAGAGAGGGTTCAGCGGCTCCCTACCTTTTGAAGTGAAGTCTAAACATTTCTTTAATAACCAACTCGTCAACAAGCAACCAGTACCGGATTGACCGAAACTATAAGCAACTCCAGGGCTCGATGCAATAATGCCATTCGAGAGCCCGGGTTTCTATTACAGTTTTTCTCATAAAAAATAAGTGTGGCATCCTATCAAAACTGCACTATGGTGCAGTTACTTATAAAAAATGTGGCCTGGCGTTAAGGTTTCAATCAAAACTGCTAAAACTGCATTTGAACTTGCGTAAACGCAGAAGTAATATCATGGGGGGATTAAGACTTTACATTTTTACCTTTTTGAAAAAGCACCGACAATGAGAAACAAAATCTCAGAACCAACTTATTCTTTTTCACAAAACACGTGCGATACAAAACCTAAGACCCGGGCTATTTTTTTTTGATCTGCCGAAAATTCTCAAAATTAAGAAAATAGCCAGGAAAATCGGGAGCATAGCGAAACGAAAACATAGATTACTTAAGCTTTTCGTCTGACACTCAACAGAGTAATACGTCAGAAAGAGAACGAAACAGAAACCTAACTGATTATATACCCAGAGGTGGATCGAAATAGGCCAATCAGAAAAGAGGTGAATGATTGGTATAGTGTAGGAAAACCAATCAACACCCACGATACAGTGGGCTGACCAATAAGATTATTTCAAGAGTCCTAAGGCGAAAACGAACTCTTTCTGTCTACACAATAGGGGATCCCTGGTTTTTATGTAGACTGATTCCAAAATACCTAAGTGAAATGTTGATCTTGCTCTGCCAATAATTCGAAAGCAATTCTCACTGTAGGTAGGCTTTAGCACACTCTGGATTGTCGAGCAAATGTTGACCTATAGCAGATTCATGTTTCAGTGATCTTTTAGTTTTAGTTTTAAATATAAGTAATAATATACAATAAGGTCCGAAGATCTGCTGAACTGCCCCAAAATCACACATGGGACAGTAAAATACCCCAGTAATCGAGACAAGGAAGTTTTGAAATTTCGGAGGTTGGGTTTAGGGAAATCTAAGGAATTTTTGGATGAAGAAAAGGGAAATTTGATTAGAGGCGTGGAAAACGTTACATTATACTCTCTCTATGATATCGAGATTTCCTACCTCGATCCCATGGCTTCGTTTGATATAATCATAAGCCTATTTTCACGAGGCGAAATCTCACAAGTTGTTGTACAACAACGAATGTCGGTGGTATCTTGCATACTAAAGTGTACCAGGGTTACTAATATCCACTATAACCTACTTCCCTATAGCTGCTTCACGATTTTCATCGCCAGTTGGATCAGAACTGCTTTCTGCTAAATTGTTGCTTAGCTGTCTGCTTAGCATTCTTCTATCCAGTACTGGAATTGCTTAACTTTTTGTCTGATCGAGTACTGACTTGCTTATAAAGCAATTGCTTATAAAAAAATGCGTGTATGCTCCTTTTCTTTGCGTTCCTTGCATATTTTTCTGACCCAAAATGATTTCCTCGATTTTCCCTGCCACCTTTCAATTCTTCGTCTTGATAAGAGTAAGACAATAGTTCTTTTTCCAATAATAAAAGAGTGGTGTGAGCTGCCATTTTTGCAAATGTGGGTATGTGTCGCGCCAATTTTTCATTCCTCTGAGCAATTTTCGCTCGAAATTTTAGAGCCTGTTGAAATCAAAGCAAATTTTCGCGTGAACATTTTCGATGGAACTGATCGAATTCGTGCGACAGATTTCGCCTCGTGAAAAACCAACTGAATCATCACTAAGCCCTTGCTTAACTTCACTAACCCCTTACTGACCCCTAACCCTAACCCCCTACTTAACTCTCACCAATCCTAACCCCCTACTTAACCCTCACTAACCCTACACCCTTACTGAAGCCACTACTCGAGGCTTGCTAACCCAAACCTTAACCAAACGCTATCTCTTAGCCTTGCTGAACCCTTACTAAACATTAGGCCTTCATGGTATCGCATAAATCCCGAACAGTAATTTGAACTTTGACCCCGGGGGCATATTTGCACAGATGAATTTTTGGGTGGGGGCTTATTCAGAAGTTTTTCATTTTCTTCAAAGGTTAATTTGAAAAATGACAAAATTTTCTTTATCAACTATGTTAGAAAATGACAAAAAAGTCTATTTCTCAAACAAAAAATAAGGATGACACCCAAGTTTCTTTTTCCTATTTTGTCTTCAGGTGAAAGTGGTAATACTTTATAGCTATGTCCTGTGTGGGCTTTCGAAATAACATACTGGTCTGCAATCATGCTTCCCTCGAATAAGGCCCGATGGGGGGGAGTCTTTTAACCAGAATAGGGAAACATTAAGTAAGCGTAAGCCTCGACTTGACCTCGATTGGGAGTCTTGAATAATCAAGGTATATTCCACTGACAGGTATATTCAATTAATAATTAGCTCAATTTAAGTATATTCAACTGACTGGTGACTGGAAGCTGGGAAGACTCACTGTTGCTCAGAATGCATGGGTGTGCATCTTCATTCAAAACCACAATCTAACAGCGAAAAGATGTCGTGATTATCTTCAGAATACTTCTTTGTTAGCAAATACATGCTTTTTTATAAGAAAACATGATCCTAATTTCAGTCTGTTTGCCTTTAGTGATTAAGCGATTTTTCAGAAAATGTTTTAGAATGCATTTCTGAGTAGGGACTCTCCGTGGTGAACTTTAACTAAAGTTTTAGCCTGGTGTTTTTTCTAAGGCTGGTCATATAAAAAATTAGTGCGCAGATAGCGATCCATTCCAAAATTTTGATCCACGATTCTCGTTGTTTTAGTTTTCTACAGGGAACAATGTAGCCTAACCTCTTTTTAGAACTTCGGGGTTGAAGGTTTCTTCCGCAAGGCACGCGATCTGGGCACGGAAACTTGCTGAACGTGTTTAGATATTTAATTAAAAAGCTAATTTTTCGATCTACCATACGATCTTTCAATGATCAATACATTTCATCCAATAGACAAAAGATACACTAGAATCGGTCTGTAGGAAATTTTGTGTGCAAAAGCGATCAGTTTTTTCAATTGAATCTGATTAACAAGATCTGACAGTATACTTTATTTTCTTAGAAGAGAAACCTCCTCCATTCGTGTGAGTGACCACGAGTATCAAGCGGCATAGGGGTCAACGACATTTCGTCAAATGGGGTTGAATAACTTCGAAGTAGAGGGCTTCGAGGTTATTGTCTGATATAGCACATTGTCTGAGCTAGGCTTAGCTTTGACTTGCCTTGCAAGGAAGGAATTTATTCAAATTAAGGTATTGATCAAGCAGAAGCTTGCAAAGTATTAATAGAAATGTCTTTTATCATTAACTCTACAATTTACGACAAATGCAAATTTTCCCACTGAATATCCCAGAGAACATTGCGTTGCATTACAATTCAGAAAGAATCTGGTATACCTATCACAGAACCCTATGTGTGGGCTAGAAAAACGTGGCTTGAACGGGACAAAAGGATTCTGACATTTTGCTCTTAGGTGCCTGGAGTGAACAGATGAATTTACTATTCTTGATCATGGGCCAAGGACGTGAGATTTGCCCGGGCCTGCTTTTGCCAAGGTCCAGAAAATACATTTTTTGAATGCACGGGCAATGGATATTTGCTAATTGGCTGTTAATGTGCCTGTAATAAAGAAACGAGTCTGTCATTTTTCACAAAACTCCTGGGAAGAGTGTGTTCCAAGATTTCTTGGGAACTTATTTTGCACAGGGATAATAGCATTAAATGGTTCATGATATCATCAAATTGGCTAAGGATATTTGCTATTTGGCTGTTTATGTGCCTGTAGTAAAGAAACGAGTCTGTCATTTTTCACAAAACCCCTGGGAAGAGTGTGTTCCAAGATTTGGGAACTTATTTGCACAAGGATAGTAGTATCTAATGGTTCATGATATCATCAAATTTGCAAAGGATATTTGCTATTTGGCTATTTATGTGCCTGTAATAAAGAAAAGTTTGCCGTTCTTAATAAAGATCCTGACTGGATGGGGGTCCAATGATTTTTCGAGGGTTTCTCTGCACAAGGCTGGTAGCATTATATGGAAGACGTAGTTCATAGTGGTTGGAGTATATTCATTGTGAAATAGAAAGCCCATCGTGGAGCCATCGTGATAAGATCAAGAAACAATCTGTTTGCAAGATGTCAACTTTTATGAAACCCCTGACAAGTAAATCGACAAACTGATTATGTTACATACTATGAATAGGAGAAACGGGCACATCGCAATATGTTTCTACTCTAAGGCAATTAATCCAGAAGGACCCAATCAAGGGTAAATCCCAGCTTCTTTTAGGTTGTAACGGTTTAACTCAAGATATGTAGCTTCTAAATGCTTCGGGCCTTTAATCTACATTTCACTTTACACCCCTGTTATGGTGAGTGTAGAACGATAGGTTACATACAAGTACATCAAAAGTCTTGATCAATTAGTATGATTTTGGTGACATTAGTGTCCACGTTTTGACCGAGTAGGAAATATTCCCCAATGATCTAAGAAGCAAAAGCGAGAAAAATGCTAATGGAGTGTCACAAAATAGTAAGCGGCCGCCCGCATTGATAGCTAAAAGTCGCTTATTTGCTATCGCTTCTTTGTCAAGATGATATTCAATATTATCAAATATAACCAAATATCAGATGTAATTAGAGGTGAACGAAAATCTATTTGCTTGCTGTCTACTGCAAATTACTCATTGATTAGAAAAGTAGACAAATATACGCAAGCTGAATTTGCCCTACGGTAGAGTTCCTTGAAATAACGGTCTACTGAACAGCCTGCTTACAAAACCAACCGTTCACGAGAAATTCATAGTTAATTTTGCCAATTTTCTATTTCGTTCTAATTTTTTTTCCTCTACCCTTAGTGAGACGACGCTCTTATAAAGTACTGAATGTCATTAATCATAAAATTGAAATTGAAATTGAGATTGAATTGGTAGGCCATGAATGAGAGAACACGTTTTGTTGAAAAATGATAAAACCAATGCTTGCAGTGACTTTCAGCAATTTTACTTTCAGCGATGAATAAAAATCGCTTGAACCTTATTGATCAGTCAGACGAATGGTAAATACTGATAAAACATAACAATGACAGTGACTGGTAGCATAAAATCTACAATACCTGAGTTTCCTCACTTGCCCCCTTTCCCTTTAACTGCAAAGTAGATGACCACCACAATTACTGTCAACATCATCAGGCAAATGAAGATCAGCAGAATTCGATTCTGAATTATTCTGGAAAAAGTTCAGGAAAATCTCATAAGAGAGAAATATCGGAAACGTAGCAAGTCACATAATAACTATTGAAGCTTTTCGTTGGACCTTCAACAGAGTAGTACGTCATAAACACAAGGAAATTGATATCTAACGAATTTATTTACCTAAATGTGGATTGAAATAGGCCATCAAAAAAGAGCAGAATGGTGAGAAGCTAGAGAGTAGCAATAACTAATTATTACAGGTGGTCCAGTGAGATGAGGAATAAATTACTGAAAATTCTTAGTGGGAAGCCTAGACGAAAAGTCAGTTCTTATTGGTCGATGGCATCAAACAACAACTGAGTGGCCAGCGATCAACGATTGGTCAATTGGGATAATGCCTTAACTGAGTGGATAGCTGTTATTGCAGGTCAACAGAATAAAACTTGAAGCGAGTAGTCATCTCTTATTGGTCAGGGGAAACAGAACCTAAACCATTAGTAAGCTCTTATTGATGTATGGAAATAAAGAATCAAACGAGCAGTCAACTCTGATTGGTCAATGGGAAGACCTCTACTTTCAGCGTCACACGACACAATGCGCATGCTCAGCATGATGACCGCTAACAATCAGTGCGACTCACTTTCACAGCGATTGGCCTCTTATCACTACAATCAAGAACATCAATCAGGCGGCTAAATGAGAAAAACTAACAACAACAAAACTGAACAATGAAAATTGATAACAAAGAGCAATACAATACAACCGCTCCCTATACCTGCGCATCATCCCTGTTAAGATCCGTGAGCTTTTCCCAAGATTGCCGTCTGTTCCCCGCACCTTTAAAGAAAGTGAAGAAGCACAGTTGTATATTAGGAAACATAATGACTTATATTTAAGGATCATTAGACGAAAAGACAATGCTCGCACGCAGGAGTAATGGAAAAGCACACTAAATCATCAATAGGTCACGCCATATCAAAGACTTCATCTTCGAAAGACCACTTCTTATTCCAGCTGTGAAGTTATTGTTGCCATAAATGAAGTTGAGAACACAATTACGTTCGGATAAATGATGATTAGAGTTGTCAACAGGGCGCAGAAGACGCTCACAAGGGTTGTCAAGAGGGCGCAGAAGACGCTCACATGCAGGGGCTGTAGGAGAAGCCTTCTCAGAGTCTCAATGAGAGTCACGCACGTTCGCGATAATCAAACTAAGGAAAACTGGGGGGCTAAGGGCGAAATATTTTCCAATCCTCACAGAGCTACATCTGAGAGCGAGGGGCCTTTCGAGGATTTTTAGAAATTTTGAAGAGATCAAAATAATACGATTTTCTAGAAAATTTTACGAGATTTTGCGGAGTGATATGGCCTTCGTTTGAAACACATTTACACCGAAAGGTTTCATCAGATTTTATTTCGTCTCAGGGAGTGTGTTCCGAATCATGTTTCCTCTTAATGTCAGTGAATCATTCCCGTATTTAAAAGTTCCCGCATCTGGGATCTGGACAAGATCCTTTATTTTGAGATTATAATTAACGGCTTTAGTTTGAAGACGTTTCACAGTTGTCCTCAATAGTGTAGTGGTACTAGATGTTGGACAACCAAAAGGTATTGGGTTCAAAACCATGCCCTTGCAAAATGAGGACAACATCTCCTTGGGCAAAATTTGGACACGAATTGTGCCTCTCTTCACCCAGGAGTATAAATGAGTACCTGCTAAGTAGTTATGAGCGCCATGTGTGGCTGCACAATGCTAATTAAATGACAAGTGGTATCATACACCTTTTGCTCTACTTTACTTTACACAGAAAGGAGGGTAGTTAGAGGTTAAGGTTGAGCACTTAAAAACTTACTCGTTCTCTGGTCCGAGTGATCGTCTCCCTGTCTCTTTCAAGATTCTGCAAAATATCATTTCCAATCTCCTCTAGAAATACGAAAATTCAATCATGGAATCTGGGAATAGTATTTGGAGAAATTGTCTTTGGTAGCTACCTATCGGTTAAAGCTCCCGGGGAGACACTTGGCTATGAAGTATACGATGTGATGTGTCCCTCTTTTTTAGATATCACCAACAGGTATACTCTGCTCAGCAGCAAATAAAAGGAAACAGATACCAAGCTTAGGAGCACAACACAACGTATCCGTCCTTGAAAATACAGAACTACCCCCCCCCCCCGAGTTAAGCACCCTAATAATGCTAATATACATCTATCCTACCCTCTATATCAAGCTAACTAATTGAGATACAAATAGTGCTAAAACTTTGTGGATAAGAAGACTTCTGAAATTTTCAGTGTGAATAGTTAAAAACTGGGTTTATGTCTGTGCAGTACAGTGGAAGTTTTTCAGTACAGTGTAGGGACAGCATCAGTACATTTGGGTTGATAACATCAGTAGAGTGGAGGTTGTTAAGAGCAGCGGAGTTGATTTTATCTCTCCAGAGTACTGAACAGCCGCAACTGTACTGATGTTATCCCTACTGTACTGATCTCATATCTCCACTGTACTGAGCAACCTTACTACACAGCCTCCACAGTACTGCATAGACATGGTTATTACCAGGTAGTTATTCTAGAAGCAAGCATTTCAAAAGATAAAATACCCTGAAATTCTGCCTGAGCTTTGTCACTATGAAATCAAAATTCCAACTTGAGTAAATAAAGACAAAGTATGTGATTTTCAAGAACATTTTTGATTTACCTAAATAATAGCAAAAGAGACTAATTCAGAAATAAACCGTGCTTCTTAAATATTTCAATTTCATCTTCGTCAGTAGTCTGTTGCCATGTTAAAAACTTAGGAAATTGGTCTCTCGTATTTTCACAGTGGAAGAGATGAATTCATACAAACCTGTTTCTATGCACATACGCAGACCCCCATCCAACCTTCGGCTTGATCTCTCCATCTTTTCAGAATTATCAAGTAGCCGACTTCTCTGTGAGGAAGATCAGATGTTATGGATAGTGACAAAAATCTGGAACATAGTAAAACTTGAAGCTCAAAACTCGGACTTATAACTGGGGAAATTAAGCATAAGCTCGTATAACAGGACAAACAATTTCAAAACTCACACAGTCATGCATATCAGATCAGCAAGACAAAAATACCCTACTTAAACCCCAGGCCGATCATTCTTTCAATCACAATTCTATTACTCTCAAGTACCGACCAGTCAAAACCCCCAGCTTACCAATTTTTGAAAAATTTCCCTCTCCTACTTTAATTCTGACCCCTTTTTTATAATATTTGGTGAATGAAAATATGACAGTGTACATTTCATTAGCAAAGCTTTCGACACCGTAAGTCACGCAATGTTGCTAAATAAACTCCCTCTTTATAGTATTGAAGGCAAAGAGCTAGAGTGGTTCAAGGATTACCTTTTCTTTCGGAAAGCAAAAGTAGCCTATAACGGTTGTCTTTCTAAGGAGCATGCATTGCTGAGCGGAGTACCACAGGGGTCAATATTGGGACCTTTATTGTTCTTGATATTGGTCAATGATGTTGTAGACGTAATTGATCATTCGAGCATCTTGAAATATGAAATATGCTGACGACACAGTCTTGTATGTGGCTGGCAAGGACGTACAGTCTATCAACGCCAAACTGTCAAAGGACATGGATTGTTTAGTAGACTGGCTAAAGAGCAACGAACTGGTTCTGAATTTGAAGAAAGGTAAAACAGAATCCCTTCTCTTCGGCACGTCGCAAAGGATTGCCAAGCAAACTGAGCCACTCGAAGTCAAACTCTCGAATCAAACTGTCATCAACAACACAGCGGAATACAAATATCTTGGTGTTCGCGTAGATAGCTCGCTAAACCTGAATTCGAATTTCAAAACTTGTTACAAAAAAGCGTCTTCTAGGCTAAGACTATTAGCAAAAATAAGATCGTATCTTGATCAAGCCACAGCTGCCACAATCTATCAATCAATGATACTACCAACATTCACATACTGTGGCATACTACATTTGAAATACACCAATCCCCAGTTGAGCAGGCTCTCATCACTCCACTCACGTGCCATCAAAATAGTCTCTCGAGATGTAACATCAAACCAGAAGCTTACGTCAGTCGTCAATGCAAACAAGACCAGGGCATGCAAGCTGGTACGAAAATGTATAGAGAAGGACACATGTGATCAGTTGCAGAATCATTTCACGTTGCAAAGGCATGAAAAGCAGACTCGAAACAATAATTATACGTTAAAACTACCAAGGATAAAAACAGAGTAGGCCAGAAAATCATTTATATATATGGGTGCGATAGTGTACAACGAATTACCGCTCGATATTCGTAAAATTGAGAGTTACAGTGAATTTGAGCAACAACTTAAAGAACATTTTAAATGAAATATAACATCGGAAGCTCTGAACATAAACAATAATCTTTACCCCTTTTATAAATCTGTATTATTTTATATATCTGTACATTTTTTTAATTGTAAATATTTAGGGCAGTAACGTTAAGGCATAGGGCACAGGACACACATTAATAACAGCAGTTTAGTTGAAGTGTACATCCTGTAAAAACATTCGTTTTATTATTATTATTATTATTATTATTATTGAATGATTCTATTGGATTTCACCAACTACACGTATCATTTTATATTATAAAGCCAGTGTTTCGATTTCAGAAGATAGTGTTCAATACATGACAGTAGAGCGTAAATATACTAATTGGCAGAAAAGAAAACACATTCATCTCGACAAGCCTGTTTTGTGATTGCTCCACTCATTACGAGATGTACTAATAAGAATATTCCCATGTTACAGGTTATTTATATATCTATTACAGGTAATTAAATAAGACTATTAATTACGTGTGTTCTATTCGATTTCTGTTCTATTCGTGTTCTATGCATTACTGACTCATGACAATTGAGCAGGCGTAATGAATAGTCTTATCTGATTACTGGTAATAGATATATCAATAACCATAACCTATAACTTAGGAATATTTTTATTAGTACATCTCGTAATGAGTGGAGCAAACAGGCTTGTTGAGATTAATGGGCAGTTTCCTGTTTCTTTTCTGCCATTTAGTATACCATTTCATATTACATTGAAATGTAGTGAAAATTATAACCATTTTCATATCTTATATTCTTCCCAGTCACATATTTTTTGAATCTTCACTTGTATAATAAATTGTTATTTCTGACCCGCTGATTAGGGAGTCATTTCCAACCTTTCCGATTATTCAAAAGCCCCCATTTATTCCGTACTAGAGAGTATAAAGAAATGCATGTCCAAAATAATTTACCTGGTCTTCCGAATGTGCCCCATCATCACCGGCCAACAGTTCAGCACGAGCAGTTTCCTGATCCGAGAATGCAATTTTTGCTTTTCTCTGTAAGAAATTGAAAATCGTAATAAATCCTTGTTTTGTAGCTAACGGAATTACCATGAAATGACGCAGAATTACAAAGTCAAAATAAATCATGAAACAGATTCCACAAAATTACAGAATGAAATTGAGGGCTGTTAAAAAGTGACTGTTTTAGCTTTAGTTTGTCTAATATGTCTAATAAATGATATGCATTAAAATATGTAAAAATATCTTCCGGAAATCGAGAATGTGTGTGTGAAAATTTGTTTGAATTCATCCAGAAAAGGGTTACCTTTATAAAGAGGTTTAGTTTAGGAAGGTGTACCTTGATTAGGTAGCCAAATTTGCTTGCATTCTCATTAACCAAACTTAAACCGGTCATGTAACATTCTTTTCTCTATTATTCAGTTCTGTCTAAGGATAGTAACGTTTAGCTACTCATTTATAATACATTATCTCCCTACACAAAATGAATAAACTTGTTACATCAAGACCAAGCCTCAGTCCCAGAATTTGGACATTTTGAGTAGAGGGGCAAGCATGGGGAATTTTCTGAGTCATATTTTGGACGGGTCCAGAAGGCGGTACCCTGTAGGGTCCAGAGGGCGGAGCCGCCGGAAGTCTTCAAGATTTTGCCATTTCTGAGGGCTTAAACTGGCTTAGTATCCTCCATATGTTGAACTAATTGTCCCCCTAGCCCCCCTAGATTTCAACCACTGCTAAGCCTTAATGTATATCTAAATCAGGGTGGATTGAGAATAGTTTGAATAGCTTGAGGGTTGGCCTACCTTGTGCCTATATAAGCTTCAATGCCTCAGACAGATCGTATGCATGGCTTGACTAGAATTGCCTAGGACAGTTGCCTGAGTCAACCTAAGCACCTATTTCTTGGTTTGATAATTTGAACCTATCAATAATATGTTCTGAGCCTTATCTCCTGGTCAGATTTGAATGGCAGGTATGTGTTCTGTATATGATTAGTTTTATCCAAATCTACTTATTCTTTCTTCATGCATTGGAATCGGCTGCTCCTGAGTTTTTTTGCTTCCGCCCTCCACTCCCCTAATTAATTTGAACCTATCCTATCAATGGATATATATTGTTTTTTTCTCTACATAGGTGATTATTTGGAAAATAATTGTTTAATTGTATCCTGTAGTTTTAATTTAGTTGGAAGTTTAATCAGGATATCAGTGTTTCTTTATGAGAATTCACACTAGATGCCAAATTACATCTCTATTCTAGCCTTCTCTGATGTAGATATGAGAAACTACCAATCTGATTGTAAACAAAAACGCACCAAATCTCCTTCCATCCTTGTGACTTCATCTTTGTAGGTTTTCAGCCTGCCACTAAACTTTGGTTTGGCCTCTGAGGACATGCCTCTCACTTCCAAATCCATCTGCTCAAGCTAAATTGAAATGACAAATGCAATATGAAATAGAAAACACAATACACATTCATGTCATGATGATGGGTCCAGGAACTCATATGACTAAAGTGATCCAACTCTTTTCTGAAATTGTCTGAAAAATCTACAGCCAAGCAACTAGATCAAGTGAATTGTATACAATATTTTCTATAGTTGAGAAACAAGAAAGGTGACAGCAGGCTCTCTGTAACTCAGAGTTTCATGCTTACGCAATCATCAGACAGACTATACTATATTTGAGTTATAGAGAGCCAGTCTCCTTTCTTATTTCTCATCTTTATAACTCTGTACCTTATACATTGAGCACTATGATACGGTCAAGGGAAACCTAATTGCTATACAATCTTGATATTAATGACACTTTTTTAAGGTGCAGAATGTTCCATGAATAGCACTGCTTAAATTGTAGTTATATAGAGTGTAAGAGTTGGTATTCGGGTAGTGCAATTCCGGTTTTTGGTTTCCGTAATGAAAGGCGAGGGGCAAATCACTTCAATTAAAGATTTCAGATATTTTTCAAGATTTTTAAAGATTTCAGAGATTTTAATGGATTTCTAAGAGTTTTAGAGATTTTTCAGGACAAATTTGTAAAGAGTTTTCAGATTTTTAAACATTTCCAAAGACTTTTAAAGATTTTTAAAGATTTTGAGTGATTTGCCACTCAATGAAAGGTACTTGCCAAAAACTATAAGTAATTTAATGAGACATCTTAAATATTTCATTTGTAAATAATGGATCAATCCCGTATCATGAATCTTAAAATCAGTATTGCAAGACAAAGAGCAAGTTGTAGATAAATTTTTCCTCACCAATTCCTGGGCCTCCTCCATTCTTTGTTCAATGTCTGAAACCACATCTCTCTTTTGTTCTACAATGTAAAATTAATTAAGAATAATCATTCAAAAGCATATAAAGAGTAGATATACTGAGATTCAGCATATTCATTAAAAAGATCGGTGAAATAATCCAACACAAACAAATTCAAAGCATTGTAAGAGAGTTGAGGAATTTTTCAAATTGGCAGCAAATAACAGTCATTTTGAAACTGATGCAAATTTCTCATGAAAGATTAGGACCAAAATTATCTTTAGAGTCTCGAGTTTCATTTTTTGTCACAGTGGACCAGCCCCAATGAAGGGTTCTTTCTCATACCATTCATTCACCTCCTTTACGAACTAACCAATTTCGATCCAAATCTGGGTAGTAATTTGTAGCGTTTAGTTTTTTTCTTTTTTGATGCACTACTCTGATGAGTCTCAGATATGCATAGTAGTTTATATCTCTGTATGTCAATGATTTTCAGCCATCCTTAAGTTTTATGCATAAATATTATTTAAGAAAGTAACTTAGTCAAAAGTTGGTGCAGCCTACAACCTGGGCTAGTTCTGCTAGGCCTTTGTGCATGCATTTTGCACTTGTCCGTTTGGTTTCTCTACAAACAATTGAAATCAGACTAATCTTTGAAAGTTGTAATTTCCATACTAGACCATTATAGAATTATAAACTTCAAGTGAATCTGAATTATTTATCCAAAAATGTAGCCATAAAATGACCTATAACAATCAGGGCTGGTTCCAGGAGCTTTTCTGTCTCCAAAGAAACATGATATTTACATGATTTTACCAATCAAATATTGATGTTTGTTGAGTACCTTCACAAACATAAATCTTTACGCTGTAACAAACCTTTCCCCCACTAATACGGAAAGTATGGCCCAGACTGGAAAATATGCACCATGAACTCCCTACGAAATTTCACGTAATACAATAGATCTGCTGTTCTAGAACAATAGCCAGGCGCGCAACATCAGCCCACAGTGTGCAAACTTTGCAGTCAGGAGTATGGCATTGATCGAGGAGATCTTGTTTGGCAAACGCCATTTTCTATTGCTCTATCCTTTTGTTAATTGTTCCTCTCATCGGGTATGCAAGTGTCATATTTTCCATATTGGTCTCCAAGCCCCCTCGTGAAATGAGCCCTGATAAAATGAACATACCCTTTAGGTAAAAGACTCCAACACATCTTCAGAATTCCATTTTGATTGAATCAAACTGTTGTTAAGATCTAAACAGCTCTTTTAACACGCTGAAATGCATGAATTACACCATACTACATACAACATAACCTTACCACCAGATAGATTAGGAACTTTGACGATCTTCGCAGTAATGTCGGCAGACAAAACACCGAACTGTTTTTCGTAGTCCGAGTACAATTCAGACATCTTTCCGGCTTCTTTCAAGTGCTCCGAATACAAGAAGGATAATTCAATCAGCTACTTGGGCAATGGATTAAACAGATTGAGGTTCTTCCATCTGAGTTATTCGTAATGTTATGAAAAGTGATGAAAAACGATACTCTTTATCAACAAATGAAGTCCGTAGCAGAAGACATTTTGAAAATTACTCCTTCGAGCTCCTCCAGAGAAAGAATATATTTTGTTGTTGTTGTTGTTGTCAAAAAGTGCCTGAGGGGTGAATAGTGACGTTTCAAATTTGTACCTGCTTTAATTTTGTTGCTCCTAAAACTTTGCCGCCATAATAGGATAATGTTTATTAGAGAAATTCTTTGCGTTGCGTTAGGATTTCTTTGTCTTTTCATTGCTTTCATACTCATCCCTTCAGATGCAAATTCACCACATTCAATGCAAATTTATCATGTTTGATTATCACATCGAGTCAAAATTTATCAATACCGATTAATCAAATCGAGAACAAATCACCACATAGGCACATACTGTATATCTAAATTGTCATCTCAAATGCAAATCAACATCATGAAGTGCAAATCTACAGAACGAGATAACGACCTAACAGCAAATTCATCGACCTGAGAGCAAATTCGTCCAACCAAAAGCAAATTGAACAACTCAAGAGTAAATTCCACACATTCGAATGCATGTTCGTCAACTCAAGAGCAAAATCATCACGTCAAATACAGATCGAGCAACTAAGCAAATTCATAAAACCAAATACAAATTCATCAGCTCAAGAGCAAATTTATGACATCAAAAGCAAAAACCATCAAAACCAACGCAACAAAATCATAACAAACCATGCAAATTCATCAACTCGAGTACAATACATCTTATTTCAATAAATATCTTGTTCAAACTTATTTCATTTGCATTTGTTGAATTTAATAGGAGTTAGATGTGATGACATAAAATTGGGTGGGAAAAGTTTGAGAAGGACTTGGTAAATTTGCATCCAAACAAGTCTCCGTGTTATTTGCATAAAGTCAAGACGAAAGGTAGTTTTGTAAATATGTAGGATCGAGGGGCATTTCATCCCCTTTCAAAGCGTACCAGATTATTTTCAAAAGCAAAAGGATTTCTTGAGATTTTCCAGGGATTTCCATTAGAACAATAGGACTATCAGGAAGAGCCTACGAGATTCTCAGGGAGTGATTTGCCCCTCGTATGGGAGTTTCTTTTTCTTGTGCCTAAGCATGGAGATTGACGGCCAATAAAAGAACACGTTTACTCAAATAACAGTTAGTGTTATCATAAATATAAAAACAAATATATCACAATCTAAAGCAAATATATCATACAAATTGTGATTGCAGTTAAAACTGATTAAATATTTTAGGTCTTTGGCCTCGTCATATATCAAACAAAGTGTGATTGCTTTAAATATAGTAACATCATTATAATCATCATCTGATGTATCATTGGAAAGAAGATAGCATCCCTATGCCTATCTTAACAGTCTAATGGTGAAATATACGTGTGCGTGTTTGGCTGCGTATGCGTGTGTGAATACGTGCGCGTGTATGCTATAAGTGTTTAAAAGTGTTTAATTTTGAATATGATGCTTTTATGAGTATTCAGATAAGTACAAAAGAGACTGGCAAAACGAGATTCAGCTTTAGCCTCGACTCCAAGTTCAATTTCAGTGGAGACTTAGTGACTTATGATGGAGGAATACCCTGGGGAACGTCAGTACTGTGGAAGGATACCATCAGTACTGTGGGGGATACCTTCAGTACTGCGGAAGGATATCATCAGTACTGTGGAGGATGTTCCGTACCTACTGTGGAGGGGTGCCATCAGTACTGTGGAAGGATACCATTACGACTGTAGAGGATTAGCTGATTAGAGGATACTCAATAATGTCGAGGGAAACCACAAGCACTGTGGAGATAATACCGAAAGTGCTTGGAATTTCCTTCTGCAGTTCTGAATATCCTCCAAAAAACTGAGGACATCCCCCAAAGTTCTGAACACCCTCCACAGTACTGCACACACGTTCCCCATGGTGATGCACGAGTCTAAAACAAAAGAAAGTTTCGAAACTGGTCGAATTTAACTCCACAACGTTCGACAAAGCTCAGCACCAATCAGCCAAACTAGGGCCTATTTCAGAATGCAGTGACATTTTGCAACAGTGGATAAAAAGGGTGCAGTATTGATTCTGGAAATGGGTTGTATCTGGAATATGTTAAATGTCTAGCATAGGAGATCCTATGCTTCCTTCTGCTTTCTCCAAACAAGATATCAATTTCCGTTGTCAGTACCGTTTACATAGATACATGACCATGTTTCTTTTCAAGTTTTCAAGCCAGTGTATATTTTTGTTGCTGTTTCAGAGTACATTTTTAGGCGAAAGGCTTTATACTAGTTGCAAACTGAATTCTTTCAAAAATTTGATTTTAAATTTGCAGTATTGGAAATATCTTGAAATAATATGCCCTGAAGAATCAAACTATAAGGTGGCTTATACAGCCAAGTCATTCTGTTCTGCAAAAGAATCAGAGCACTGTGGATTGAGAAGTCGAGAGGGGTCCTATTCAATTCAATTCAATTCAATTCAATTTCATATGAATTCAAACTTTCGTCCAGGGGTTAGGCCGTCATAGATTAAGTGAGGGCTCTGAAGGGGTGTACGGATCCCAATTCTCAGCACTGAAATAATCAAAAATCCCAATGCCAATGAGGAAAATGGAAAAATCTCGATATCGATGTATTTAACAATCCCAATCTAAATTGATTTTTTATTCCCGAATCCCAGTCCCAAGAAGTCAAATCCCATTTTCCCAGTTAATGGAAAGGCAAATCCCAGTTCCCAATTTACCCCTTTATGACCTCGACTCTTTAAACAACAGCCACAACGGTATTCGCAGCAGTTACCCTTTATCTTGCAATGGTTGCTGTGGCTCCTAAATAACCCCTATACTACCGTACTTGCAGCACAGCATGTTACTTCTTCTCAGCTTCAAATACTATTTTCAGCTCTGTACAGTTCTCGACCCTCGTCTTCCGTTGCTTTTCTCCACATAGCTGCAGGAAAACCAGCTCAGCCGTGTTCGATATTCCAGCACACACGCAGTCACCATTTAGGGTCAGATGGTGAAACCTCAGGTCTGTCTCGGGAAGGAAGGAGCCAAGTTTTATAAGCTTCTTCTCGTTGAGGTGGGATAAGTCCCACAGCTCGAGAGATTTAGCGTCTTCAAGGACTGCTTGGCTCATGCAAAGGAGACGCCGTCCATCCTGAAAAATTCATGAAAATGTAAGGCACGAAGAGAATCAAAGTAAAATAAAGTTGTAATCTTATAGTCTTATATCTAGTACCAGGAACTACTCAACCGACCATAAATGATACCCCAGTCATTTTTCAAAGAGCAGGGTAAAACCACACACGGTGCTCATACTTACTGACCAGGTAGCCATTTATACTCCTATTGTGTTCACATCTTGCTTGCCAAAGGGATATCATCCTCTTTTCGTAAAGGCTTGGTTTTGAAGCCACTACTTTTCGGTTGTTAGTCCAACGTCTTACCACTACGCTATTGTGGCTCACAATAAAAGAAGAATATATACAAAAAACTGCAAAAGAAGCCTCAAGCATAAAACTTTCGAAGCAGAAACAACTAAGGATATTTTCTCATTATCTTGCAGCAAATAACTGAATAAATAAATACATGATTATCATAGTTGTTTGAGTGATCTCTTGTTCAATATATAGTTCTCGAATCTATGAGTAGACAATATTAGAGAAATTAGACAAAAAACCAAAATTTACAACACAACAACTCCAAGTTTCATGCTCTTGCGAACAATCTTCAGTTATAGTAGTATGCTATTACTGGCGGATATGACCACACAGCAAACACCTCGCTTTGAAGAATAAAATCAAAGCTAATGCGATTGATGCCACCCACAGTAGGGATAGAACAATGCAACATCTCAACTTTGCGTTTGTAGCAAGATGTTGAATTTTTGAATCAGTAGCATAGGCTTCTAGAAATCCATTTTTATTCTACTGTATTCATTTCAAAGATCGGTTGTACAATTGGCATTAGACTCGTCGCTTCTAGCTTGCAGTTGCAATGATACAGGAGCGTGCTTCGCTGCATCATTCTTCCTTCTGTTGAAATAACTCCACGCAAAATACAGCAAAGTATCAAGAAACGGGTTGGACGCAAACAGGACATCACTAACTGATAAAAAGATGGCGGGGTATTTGACCAAGACGCCGATGGAAAGAGGGAAGTTGCAAATGACAAAGATGGCTGTCACGACAACAGAATAGAACAAGACTTCTCTTTCAATCTTCTGTCTGTTTCTCTGCATTTCTTCACTGATGGAGCAGCTATCAATGCTCTTCCGCATCGTTTTGTAGCAAATAACAGAGTACATGATTGTCAGAGTAACACCGGTTATTATAGCCAGATATGACAAAACAGCAAACGCCTCGATATTGAAGAATAACACCAAAGCTAGGGCAATCGAAGTGAGCCACAGCATGGTCGTGATCATGTTGCCACGTGACTTGGTAAGGATCTGCTTCACTCTGAACGGGAAAGCTACTGCAATGACACGTTGGACAGAGATGTAGATAACGTGCGTGAATGATGACGTCAGAGAAAATGCGAATATAGCTAATATAGGACGTTCGCCAGCAGAGGATAAATCTGCGATTGTCGAAATCTTCAAGAAGTAGCAGACACCGGCCCACACGTGTATCACTGCACTCAGTAAGTCGGCTGCACTCAGGCTGAGGATGGCTAGGCCAAAGACGGTGTTCCGTTGCTTGTTATCACGGCATATGAGAACAATTTGAACTGCATTTGCCAACATTCCTATGAGTCCTAACGTGGCACTTGTGTAAGTCAGAAGTATAGCAGATGAGGCAGTCTCGCAAATCATGTTGAACGAGTTTTTACAATTCCTTACATACACCGAGCTGATCTGTGATGGATATTTCGAGCTAATTCTCGATGGATATCATCTTTCTTAGCCATCTAGCTTCATCTACCCCTCCAAAGTATCTAATACACTGTATACACAATAATTTCTACCAACAGGAGTAACTGGACGCGATGTAAGAGATGACACATCATATTTGGCAAATAGTTTTCTTCCTCAGTAAACATTATCTGTGCTTAACCATCTTCATAACCCTATGAGTTTGCATGATGCTACCTCGCAGAATATTTTCAAATGCTTGTACGCAATACTTAACACGAACTGGAGTAGCTCAACCGACGTGAGAGATAATAAATCATAATTAGCAGATTTTCTGATTCCTCTTCAAATATTATTTGGTAACTGGTAAAAACCAGACCCAAGGAGCCACAGGCAAGGACTACACCTTTACTAGATCTCGACCCACTTGATCAGTCCGACATTTTCTAACGGACTGCACTATCTTAAGCATTGTCATACATGTAGGTGATGGGAATCGAACTCAAAATCCCTTGCTTAGAAACGAAGGGGTTGTGAGTTCGATTCCTACCACTTGCATTATCTCATTGCTTATTCTCTGCTGGTATCAGACATTCCTGTGTTCAGCAGAACCGCACTTATCCGTTGTATAAGTCAAAAACTCATTGTTGAGACATGAAAAATATCAAATAATCTGTTAGTACTAAGGATCCATCTCTACTCATAGAAAAGAATAATTTTTCCTTCCTAGAGATGTCTTCCATCGCCATCCATCACCTTCACAACATGTTTCAGAGAATATCTAATATGCTTGAATTTATGTTCACATTTGTCCTCAAAAACGTATTTGGCATTCTCTTTATGAAAAAGATGTTAGTAATTTTATTGTCAGCAATAGGGTCTTAATCTCTCTGGTGACAATTTCTTAAGTTCTATGTTTATGACATTTTCCAGGGAGATGGGTCTAGTCAAGGTCCCTTCCAGGCTGAACCATGGGATTTGTCAACTTAGGCCCGACCTCTGTGTAGTACAGCTAGATTAAGATTTTCTAATCCGCTGTGAAATCGATATTTTCAAGTCTTTTAAGAGCGAATCAATAGATTAATCGAGATTATATGTTAGAATGAAAATGAACAGAGTAGGACTCGAACCCACGACCTCTAGATTTGTACTCTAGTTCGAATCCTACTCGGCTGATTTTCATTCTCAAAAATTATCTCGATTGATTTTCAAAAGGCTGCTTCTTCTCAAGTTTACTCCTACAACTCTATCCAGTGGTGGGACTGCGATGGTCCTCCTGGTGCGATGGTCCTCCTAAAGAATCAATAGATCTCTGAGGGAATTCGAACAGTGCAGTCTATATAATTTTAGTCCTCTAAGTTACAGCAGCAACGATGCTGAAGTGCAGAGTTTGAAATGAAGATGAAAGTGAATAAAGAGTCAGTTGATTATACTACCAGGGGTAAGCCTTGAGATACCTAAATCCAGTGCTTTGTCCATGTCCATGAGTCCTTGGGTCTGGTTTTTCCCAGTACCATAATTTTTACATAGCCATCCGGCTACCTGCTTGGCCAAATATCCTAAGGACTGGGTCGATTACATAAAGGGAAAAACAATTGATTTGAGGATGAATATTCATATTTGGAAAGGCTGAAAATCAGGTGGCACGAAAACTGTTGTTCGCTCAGTCAACAAATCGGAAGAATCGATTTGATAAGATGTCAGATTAAAGCCTCTTTATTTGGCGTAGTGCTTAATTTCCAGTTCAATTTCGGTCTCAGTGGCAGATGGTGTTTTTCGATTTGACTCACAGCCAGGTCTGTTTCTTCGATCTGAGTCACTGTTGCATGTTGTTACGAGGTCATAGTTAAGATAACATATGTACGCTTTCAACAGGACGCAAGTATAACTCGAAATACGAAGATGAACACCCTGGGAACGTCTGTGCAGTACTGCAGGGGAAGGTCAGGGACGATAATCAGTACTGTGGGGACATTATTTGTACTATGGGGGATATCATCAGTAATGTAGAGGATGCTTAGTACTTTGGAGGGATACCACCAGTACTGTGGAGAGAATTCCAAGTTTTAATAATGAGTTTTTTTGTGGGTTTCCTCCATAGTACTGATATCCTCCACTGCACTGATTGTATCCCCATATTTATGATGGTATCCCTCCACAGTAATGAACATCCTCCACAGTACTGATAGTATCCCCCACAGTAATGAACATTCTCCACAGTACTGATGGAATACCCCGCACCACTGAACATCCAACACAGTACTGAGTACCTTCCAATGTATTGATGGTATCCACCATGGTACTTATGATATTTCCCAAAGTAATGAACATCCTCCATAAAAAACTTTCCCAACAATTTTTCTTAGGTGGATGTGGCCTCCCTACTATCTTCTCCCCAGCCACGACACCCCTGAGTAAAAGTGTATTGAAAGATTTTATCCAATTATAAAATCGCGAAAAAAACTGAAATAACTCACCTCTGACTTGGACATGGCTTGGTAATAATGACAAGATTTCCATGCAATGGCTTCATACGTATTGATATCAAAGCATACCAAACGGTAATTATTTTCAAATGTGTTGCCAACCTTTCCTAGGCACGACAGACAGGCAAAGATGTACTGCTCTGTCGTTTCCAGGCAGTAAATGATAACACTCTCGTCAGGGTTGAAATCCTCCACCACGATGTCTGAGGGTTGGTACTTGATGATTCGTTTTTCTTTACCCGTCTTGGTGTCGAAGACTGTGATGTTGTTATTTGTCTATGAAATAATCGAAATTCACTCATTTAAGCTAGATGGTTGAGGTGATACTTGACAGGGGAATATGCTTCTTTCTTCGTAAGGTATTGGTTTATGCACAGAGCACAGAGTTCCGACTGATGGACTAATCAAAGCAGGACATTGATAGTTGATAGGGAAATATACTTACTATCTTCGTAAGGTATTGGTTTATACACAAACCACAAAGGTCCCATGAAGGTTAGACTAATCGAAGAAGTACATTGATAGTTGATAGGGGAATATGCTTACTATCTTCGTAAGGTATTGGTTTATGCGCAAGAAAAAAGGACTACATGAATAGGCAAACCAACCGAAGAAGTACATTGATAGTTTGGTCTGCAAATATGCTTTCTATATTCGTAAGGTGTTGTTTATGTGCTAAACACAAAGGGCCCACTGAATAGGTAGACTAATCGAGCAGTGCAACCCTGGTCCTTACTCTCGAACTGACCACACCTCGTGACTCCTTTTGCCTTGCATGCGTAAGCATAAAGAGTCGAAAGAGAATTCTCCCTCATACTTAACGTGACAGTTCGAGCCTTAGACCCATGGAATAATTGTTATGTGAACTAAGCACTCAGCAATACCCGTTATAGCTAGAATAATCAATTCCTTATACATTCACTTAAGTCGTATAATGAAAACAAATGCTTCGTGACGTTTACCTATAATCCCTATCCCTAGCAGGTTCAACTCACGCTGTAGACTATTCTACTGTTGAGTGTGTGTTGAGTGTGTGCAATTATGCATTATTCAATTATGCAAACTAAGGATTCATTTAGATTAATGAAATGCATAATAGCACATGTTTGAACTAAGATGAGTATGCCTAACCATCGTGAGCATGACATTCAAACTGAAATAGACCAAACATGCAAATGAGGCTATAAGAGACTGGCCTAAAGTGAAAGCAAGGCTATACAAAGATGCACACTTATGCAGCGTGAACCCATTTGTAACAAACTGCAATAGGAAGTTCTTGAAGTATTCACATTAACAAGAATGTTGTTTCTATTCAAAATTTTCACACGGAAATGCTTATTTAAGTAGTGCAGGAAGAAAGCCGATAAGTAGTTGTCAAACTAGCATGATTAACTGATATACAAAACTAGGAAGGAAACGAACGTGTAGTCCAGAAACACTATCAAATCCGTGTGTTTGAATTGTCAAACCGAACAGTCTCTAATTATTCTAATTATGCTGCTTACGCCCTAATTATTATTAATGTAATATGAGTCACTTAACAATGATGATTATGGTTATGCAGCACGAAAGTATTGTGCAGTGTGAATGCATCCAACTGAGCATTCCACTGGAGATAGGGATCATATCAAATGATAATTACAACTTACAAAGGTGACATAGAGCATGCTGCCATCATGAGAAATTGCTGATGTTACAGGTCTTAAATCCATGCGATGGTCCTTCTTCTGGATCTCTGTCAGCTTCTTATTTGACTTCAAGTCGATGGAAATTGCTGGCAAAGTAGTTTTTGAGCCAGTCACGTCGTTCAATCCGATGACGGCAGATGATTTATCCTTGCTCACCTGTGAAAATAACAACATAACAGAGATAAAAAGATAAGTGGAAAATACAAAGCAAATAAAAAGACCATGAACAGAAAGTGTTTACAAACAAACTTATGAAATAAAACATCATTTCCAAACATGCAAATAAGTATCAGAGCCTCTAACGCTGAGAAGGCATTGATGGTTCTTCAGTGAAGCAATAGGACCATGGGCAGATTTACAAATAGTATCGTCTTCAATCTCATAAAAAGGCACTTGAAGCAAAGATAAGCAAGTGGTGACATAACAGTCATCATAAGTAGTGACATAACAGTTGTCTACATTTTTAAAAGCTAATATCATCACTGTGCATAGTTACTACGTATCCCAGATATGCAGGTCTGAAAGAATTTTGGATTCTGATAGTGACATAAAAGTTGTCTACATCAACTACAACTCTGTTATCTACATTTTCAACAACTGATATCATCACTGAACATAGTTACTATGTATCGAATGTAAGAAGGTCTGAAAGGATATTTGACTCTAGTAGTGACATAAAAATTATTTACATTGCCTACAACTCTGTTGTCTACATTGTCAACAACTGATGTCAATACTGCACACAGTTACTATGTATCGAACATAAGAAATAATATTTGATTCTAGAAGTGACTTAAAAAGTTGTCTAAATTGTCTGCAACTTTGTTGTCTACATTTTTAACAGTTAATAACATCATTGTAAATAGTTACTACGTATCCTAGATATGCAGGTCTGAAAGAATTTTGGATTCTAGTAGCGACATAAAAGTTGTCTACATTACCACTGGCACAGGTACTATGTATCGTTGCACTAACCGTTTTATCACTGCAGACTAGAATCAGGTATGGAGCACACTCTGGGTTTTCAAGAGAATGATTGACGTATCCCTGATTCATTCGGACCCTTTGCTTTTTAACAGAAATAGGAATATCGAAATCTTACAAAAAGAGAATTATACTCCAATGAAGACCCGGTCTTAATCGTACTGAGTAACTTCCCAGTCTTCAAATCCCACAAGTTGATCTGCTTCCCGTCCTCAGAGGGGGCCACCATTTTAAAGTCCCCCATATAATGCCAATTAGTGTACTGGGCATTTGGGGGTATCGTACTAATCTTGCCACTTATTACTCCAGCAATTTTTCCCTCCTTGTAGTCAATAAGATAGATCTTGCGTGTGTTGTAGTCCCATATAACGACGTATTGGTCGTCGATGCAGTGAAGAGCGCTCGGGAAGAGCCCTTCAAAGCGGATTTGTCTCTCGCGGTCGTGGTACTGTGTGTTCCAAACAGTGATGATGCCTTCAGCAGGGGGAATGGAGAGGACGATGTCTGGGTTGGTGGGACAGAGGTAGGCTTCTTTTTCACCTTGGAAAATATGAAAATGGATTAAAACATCAAAAAGACATAATCACTATAAGCAGCTACAGAACTGTTGTGAAATCCAGACTCCTGGTTTCTGAAATGCAATGTCCTCGTATGAGACTGAATGTCAATCTACGTGATGCATTGCAGAATATTGTTATCAGGAGAAGACTAGGTATTCATAAAACCATCATCAGAGAACGTAGACTACAATTGTTTGGACACCTAAACACATTTCCTGAAACCAGTTCCGTAAAAAAGTTAACAAAGAAGACTTCACAGTGAAGAGACCTAGAGGAAGATCTCAAAAACGGTGATGCAAACATATAAGGAACGACACGAGTTTGCCCCTATTAACTGCAGAACGACAGGCAAGGCACAGGGTCAAATGAAGGTAACCTGTCGAGGTGAATGTGGCAAGGCTCCCTAGAGTACGTTGATAAGTAGAATGTAAGTAAAGGGTCGTGAAACACTTTGAGGATGCAGACAAAGTTATGTGTGTGTTTCATTCTGTTTTCTGCACCTAATGTCAGAATTCTGGTCAAAAATACACAAATTACACACGATTAGAATAAAATACCAAGGGGAATGAATGTAATGATTTCGAAATTATTGGCGAGCTCCAATAAATAATCTTTCCTGGTAGATTTAATCGTAAAGAAAATACGATGAAAATGAAAATAGTAATGAAAATATCGATTCGGGATACCAATTTAATTATGAATAATATCACCAGAAGCTTCATGTTAGGAAAAAGACGATGAAAATATTAACATCGTCTTCTTCTTAACATGAAGCTTCGGGTGATATTATCTATGATTAAAATAGTAATGATAAAAACTGAATGAAAATAGATAATTGGGCGAACTGATTCTTACCTTTCCCTAAAAATGCGACGGCCTTTTCAATGGCTGACGATTGCTGATCACCACCGACCACATATTCAAGTAGCTCAAGGTTATACACATCTATGGCCCATTGGCTGTAGTCCATGGATATTATTGCTAGGAGACGGCCATCCCCAGTTATTGCCTGCTTGTACTGGTTGCCTTGGTATCCCTTCAGAAGGAAGATAAGTGTTATGTTTGCATCTGAAATAATTTAGATACTGCATTCCATTCGCCTTAAAGTTGCACACGCATGGGTCATGTGATATGCTATAATTCAATTCAACCAGCCTTGAAAACTCTCCGTGAGTACGCATATCTCATGTGGAACTAAATCTCGCAAGGAATAAATCTCTGCTCACCAGAAGAATAAAAAGTTACTTCCTCAAGATCTATCGAAAAGGGTTAAAAAATTAAAAATTTGGAATACTGGATTTGCTTTCCCTTTCACTCTAACGAGGATGTTTTAAAACCAATAATATTCGCAGTGATTCAACGTCTCATGTCAGCCCACAGCAAGCTGTTCGAAATTCTTTATTGAACTGAATTACCACGCAACATGCAAAGTACCAAAGGAAGAAGTACCAAGAAGAAGAGCTCTGTCGATAAAGTTTGATATGAATCTCAGCCTAGTGTTTCTTATATGTTTGGTTATTCTTATTGGAAAATGTACAGGAAAACAGATATAATAGGGGATATAATAGTAATATAGTAATAAAGCAATAGTAGCTTAGTAATAGTAATAGGTATAGTAATTGTAGTAGCAATAGTGATATAGTAATATAGCAATAGTAGTTTAGTAATAGTAATAGAAATAGTAATAGCAATAGTATTAGCAATAGTTATATAGAAGGGGATGAAATAGTAGTACAGTAATATAGCAATAGTAGTTTAGCAATAGTAATAGAAATAGTAATAGCAATAGTATTAGCAATAGTTATATAGAAGGGGATGAAATAGTTACAGTAATATAGCAATAGTAGTTTAGTAATAGTAATAGTAATAGTAATAGCAATAGCAAAAGTATTAGCAATAGTAATATAGAAGGGGATGAAATAGTAGTACAGTAATATAACAATAGTAGCTTAGTAATAGTAATATTAATAGTAATATCGAAAAATAATATAGTAGGGGATACAATAGAGGTATAGTAATATAGTAATATCCAGAAATATCGGAAACATAACGAAACGAACACATAGATTACTTAAGCTTTTCGTCTGACACACAACAGAGTAACACGTCACAAAGAAAACGAAACAGAAACCTAACTGATATATATACCCAGATGTGGATCGAAATAGGCCAATCAGAAAAGAGGTGAATGATTGGTATGGTGTAGGAAAAACCAATCATCGCCCGCGATACAGGGAGCAGACCAATAGAATGTTCAAGAGTCCTAAGGCGAAAACGAACTTCTTCTGTCTACACAATAGGGGATCCCTGGTTTTTATGTAGACTGATTCCAAAATAGCTAAGTGAAATGTAGATCTTGCTCTGCCAATTATTCGAAAACAATTCTCACTGTAGGCTTTAGCACACTCTGGGTTGTCGAGCAAATGTTGACCTATAGCAGAGTCATGTTTGAGTGATCTTTTTGGTTTTGAGGCGCGAGATGGTTGTTCTCGTTGCGGCACAGTTTTGTTGCGTATGCTAGACGGCACGTGTTGTTTAACCCTATCACATAACCGCTGAGATGTGCGACCTACGCACCTGGCATCCCACCGGCACGAGTATTCATATACTACAAAACTGTTTTGTGTGGTAGGCACACTATCTTTGCGGATAGATGGAATTATTTTTCTAGAGGAGAAGACGAGACGGGGGCTGACCGTGGCGTAGCACTTTGTTATGGCTGTCTTGATTAGTTTTTCGAACCGCAAGGAGACGTTGCCAATGTTAGGCAGTTTTAGATAAACAGGGCACTTTTGTGGACCAATCTTTTTGTCAGCCGAGAAACCTGCGATTTTATTACGAAAGCAAGCCGAAATGAGATCTTCTGGATATCAATTGTTGATGAGGGTAGATTCAATTTTTGCCAATTCGAAATCGAGTTTAGGTTAAAAAGGAGTCCCAACGTGTATATAGGCCGCTAAAAGTTTGTTTCCTATACACATTGGTAAGAAAACCAGGTTCAGTTTTTTCCACGAAAATGTCAAGAAATGGCAAGGAATTGTTTTCTTATTTTTCAAAAGTAAACTCTAGAGACTGATGCATTGAGTTGAGTTTTGCAAGGAAAATATCGCATTCAGACTCCTTATCAAAAACCGCAAAAGTGTCATCAACATACCAAAAAAGGTGGCTTTTGATGGCAGTTAAAACGTCCTTTTTGTGGTACATCTGATTGTTGAAACTGAACTCCACAGAGCTAGTCGCAGATTTTATCAATTCAATAAAAAATGCTCACTTCGGTACAATGCATCGGCACGAATCTTTATCGGGTCATCCAGAAGAACATTTGTAAACAAACTGCCGACGTCGAAAGAACACATAAAAGTTTTGGTGGGGTTGAGCTCTAGGTTTTCTAGGTATCTACATCTGGGTATATAAATCAGTTAGGTTTTTGTTTCGTTCTCTTTCTGACGTATTACTCTGTTGAGTGTCAGACGAAAAGCTTAAGTAATCCATGTGTTTGCTTCGCTAAGTTACCGATATTTCTGGCTATTTTTAAGTTTTGTACCATCTAAAGAATGTAATATAGTAATAGTAATAGTAGTATAGTGATAGTAATAGTGGTAAAGTAATATAGTGATAGTAATAGTAATATAGTAATAGTAATAAAGTAGGGGAAATCATAGTAGCTAGTATAGTAATAAAGTAATAGTATTAGTAATAGAAATATAGTGGGGGATATAAAAGGGGATAAAAGACAGGACTTACAGATCTCAATGTTATGCGCTCAACGCCGGTATCCAAGTTCCATAAATTGATCTGATACAGAACGGGCCAAATAAGTTCCAGTCCGGTCTTTAGCTTTGCGATGCTCATGTGATACATAGTGATGACCATAGCATCAAATTTGCTTGGGGAGTCTTTGATCACGTTCCAAGACGATGTATCCCAAATGACCAAGTGGACCTGGGAGAAATGAATGTTTGGCTGTTATTGCAGCTTTCAATGGAAAACAGTTTTTTTGGAAAGGACGTATCTAGGGGCAGATTTTAGGTCATAGGTCGCTGATGCTCGATCCAGTCTTTATTTTAAGATCAGTGATCAAGTCTTAAAAAACCTACGAAAACGACCAATAATTTGTGTTTTTCTCAAAGTCGATTTTTTCCACGAAGAAGCAACATAAATGACCGTTACCTCTTTTGAGGGGTCTTGCATACTTGAGTTTGTGCCAAGTGCAACCAACTGAGATCCGTCTTCATTGAAAATGAAATACATCAATCCGTAAGGCACTTTGAGTTTCTTCAAGTAGTTTTCATCGTCTGTTCTCCTGATGGTGAGTTCTGTGTTTTTCCCGCGGGTATACGCGTAATAATTCCCGCCGCCACTGATAGTGTCAAAGTAACCAGTTGAATTGTCCACCGCAGCGTCTTCGTAGACCTTCCCTGGTCGCTAAAAGGTAAAAAAACAACAGCATTAGCACATGTTAGGGTAATACAGCTTATTGTTTACTTTGTTATTCTGTAGGCTACAAATAATAACAGAATAAACAATGAATCAAGAACAAATTTTTCCTTCTCCTTTGCTTGCTTGAGCTGCAAAGCCTTTTGCATTTGATATTGCTCCTCCGCACTGGCATGCCAAAATGAGAACGAGGCAAAACCGTTGTTTTCGAAAAATGCGACGTTTGATTATGAGTCGTAGTTTGAGCGTTCGTCGAATTCATCAATAGCGATAACTGCGGCTTATGCAATCAGTCTAAACATTAGCACTGATGCAAGGATTTCTTTGTCACAGTGAAACCTCTGACGCCTCTATTAGGCAGCATTCACCAGGGTGTTAATTTCCCCATGACAACACGACCATTGGTGACAAGAAGTAACAAGAAAATAATCTTTCACTAGAAACTTTCATGAGAACGAAGGAGTTTTCATCCATTTCATCAGAAGAAACCGAATCTTGTGGAAATAGAATTCTCATTCACACAGATTACCAATCTTTGATCAAGTTCACTGCAATAAATCTTGGCTTCCATTTGGCTGAAATAGTTATGATTAATTAGAACCTTTCATTCATTATGCTACTCTGGTCTCAGACATGTTGCTTGATTAATTCATATATTGAGTATGTCTCCTTCCTTCTCATGTCAACAGTAAAAAAGGCAATGTCTGTTGGTTCTTAGTCTTTTCAGCCCTATTCAAAAGCATTCTCTCCTCTTCTACTCAATATTTTGATAGGAAATTTATTTCAGAAATCTTCGGTCACAGGAAAAATACAACACAATAACATCCTTTCATTCACACAGCACTATCTTTCACTGGGGCATATATGGGCTTATAAAAAGTAGAATTAGGGAGCCTTTGAAACGATATTTTGGCCAGTGTCAACAATTTAAGTGCTTACTAGGATTAATATGGGCAGTTGAGTAGCTTGGCTTCGCCTAAGACAGTGTTTGACACATTAATGTAGAGTGTAGTGTAATTGTGAAGAAAAGAGTCTAGAGACTAAACTCATATACTGATGACAGTTTTCAATATCTTATTATATGTTGTGGAGAAAATAATATTCTTTATTAGTACAAAAGAGGGAATTCTTTATTTGGTACATCTCCTGATGAGTGGGCAACTACGAAACATGCAAGCATGCAGAGTTTAGTCTCTTCACATTTTCCTCCTCATCATAAAAATGATGTTATTGCAAAGTCTGTATCCTGGTTTGCAGAAACAGTGATCAATAAATTGAAGCAGAGCAAACTCATGATAATCGAGAAATCACGAAATCATGATAATCAAGAAATCACGAAATCATGATAATCACGAAATCCCGATTATCAAGAAATAACGAAATCATGATAATCACGAAATCACCAAATCATGATAATCGAGAAATCACGAAATCATGATAATCACGAAATCACGAAATCATGATAATCACGAAATCACGAAATTATGATAATCACGAAATCATGATAATCGAGAAATCACGAAATCATGATAATCAAGAAATCACGAAATCATGATAATCACGAAATCCCGATTATCAAGAAATCACGAAATCATGATAATCGAGAAATCACGAAATCATGATAATCAAGAAATAACGAAATCATGATAATCAAGAAATCACGAAATCATGATAATCAAAAAATAACGAAATCATGATAATCACGAAATCCCGAGGTAATGATATTATGTATTCGAATTGAATAAAACTTACAACATCACTGCCATCAACATCAAAAACAGATATCTTCTCACTCCCAGCATGAACTACTTTGGTTCCATTTGCAATCAGATCCATGCAGTTGCCATACTGTCCAATAATACATTCGTCATTAAAGAAGGTTTCTTCAGATTCGAGGTCCATCGCCACGAGGCCTGAGAAGCCTGCCATAATTACGCCATTGTCGTAATTATAGAACTTGATCACGTTGTATGTAGCCCCTACGTCATAAACTCGGATTTCTTCTCCGTTGGTTAGGTCCCATAATCTATAGGATCAATAGAAAACGAGTTGTGAATTATAATACCGATACGTTTATCATAAATTTGGTTATTTGTCGTAAAGTCTGCCGTATGAGATTAATCCAAAAATATAGGATCTATATTAGAACTGCTAATGATAAATAGTGGGACGGAAGCCTAGAATTGTTGGAAGCCAATTTGTTGAAAAAAGGTCTTGCAAACTTGAACTGAAAGATGTCGTACGTTACTCGATATAACGAACATCCAGGTAAAACGAACTAAATGTCTGGTCCCCTGAACTCTCGCTCTCGGTATAACGAACTCCCGATGTAACGAACAGTATTCTGATTCCCTTCAGAGTCATTTATAACAGAATTCCACTGTAATAGTATGTATGATAATTGCGAAAGCATGAAGCTTTGAGTAACATAGAGCCCAGTCTCCTTTCTTGCTTCTTATCCGTTTAAACAGCAATCATCTGAACAGCGAAGGTTCTCAAACCTATGAATTAATTACATCAATCATTTTTTATGATAGCATCATTGTAGTATAAAGTATTTAAGTATATTCATTGGTTACTGAAGGAATAATCATATGAAAATAATTCTGATAATGATGATGAATAATGATCAAAACATAATCACATTTACAATGATGAATGATGATCTAAACATAATCAGATTAATGATGATGAATGATCTAAACATAATCACATTAACGATGATAAATGATGATCTAAACATAACCACATTAATGATGATGATCTAAACATAATCATATTAATGATGGTGATGAATAATGATCCAAACATAATCACATTAATGATGATGAGTGATGATCAAAACATAATCGCATTAATGATGATAATGAATGATGATCCAAACATAATCACATTAATGATGATGAATGATGATCTAAGCATAATCACATTAATGATGATTAATGATGATTAAAACATAATCACATTAATGAATATAAATGATGATCCGAACATAATCACATTAATGATGATGATCTTAACATAGTCACATTAATGATATTGAACGATGATCTAAACATAATCACATTAATGATCATGAATGATGATCTAAACATAATCACATTAATGATGATGAACGATGATAAAAACATAATCACATTAATGATGATGAATGATGATCCGAACATAATCACATTAATGATGATGATCTTAACATAATCACATTAATGATGATGAACGATGATCTAAACATAATCACATTAATGACGATGAATGATTATCTAAACATAATGACATAAACACCTTAGTGTGTTGTCCTGAGAAGCAGACAGCAGTCGTTTTCCATCTTTAGAGAAACAAGCAAACTGCACCATGCCAGTGTGCCCAGCCAGGGAGTGCACTAACTTCCCACCTGGCCTTTCAAAACAAGCGACCGATGGGTAGAGACAAGGCCTTCTCGTCTTACGTGACTGCTCCAACAGATTTGTTATGTTCTCGAACGTTTCCAAATGCCTCAGCCGTCCATTGAGCTGCGAGGCGAGTTGATTTCTGTCGTTATACAAGGCTTTAGCCGAGGTTTTCAAACAGTCACGAACGAGCTCGATCTCTGTCTCGCCTGCGTACACTTCTAAAGCCTCGTTGAAGTCTTGCAATACGTTTCTCAGGCCGAGAGCGCAGACTTCTGCTGATAGGAAGTCGAAGTTGAACAGGACTTCCTCTTTCAGTGCATTGATGTTGCCTACAATAATAATTATAATGAGGATAAAATCACTTAGGACTAGCTTGATTTTAAAGATTTATTACTTGTGGCAGGTCTGGTCGAGAAGCTTGTTCACTCAACCCTTGTTCAAACGCTGCTAAGTTCGAAACCACCTTCAGACCAGTCACAAAGTGTGAGGAGAGCATTTTCCGGCTCTCTGTAATTCCAGGCAAAAAGGAAAAAGGAATCACAAGGTGTGGTCACATCGAGAGAAAGAACCAGAGTCGCATTGCTCCATTAGTCTTCCTATTCAGTTAAGTAGGTCTTTTGTGATTTGAACATAAACCGATACCATACGAAGATAGAGTATTTGCCTATCAACTATCAACTAACTAAACATAATACCTTACCGACCATGTCAAATAGCCGTTTTGAAATCGTACATAAAAATGTATATACATATTGTGAAGAAAAGAGTCAAAAGACTTAACTCTGCATTTCTACAAGCCTGTTTTGTGGTTGCCCATTCATCACTTGAGATGTAGCTAGTAAGATAGATTAGTACATCAAAGTACAATTCCCTCTACTGTACTAAATACAGAATATTCTTTTCTCCACAATATACACTACGCTCTTCATTCATGTATCGAGCACTGTATTAAGGAATGCCGATATATCGACTTCGTAAAAATTGTACATGTATTTACAAAGTACATAATCGTATAAAACTGAAAGCTATCGGATTACCTGATTTTAGTAGATGACGCGGTAGCTCACTAAGCTTCCGATAGTTGTACACCTCATTTTCCTGCTGTTCTTGTTGTTTCGGGAAAATATTAGGCTGTGACGGAACAAGCCTGTCCTTCTCATTTTGTTCCCCTAGTTTATTGGTAAACGGCTTGCGCACACCACCGGACCACTTCCCAACGAAATAATCAGCCAACGTTCCGTGAAGTTTCACCGCAACTTCCGCTTGTAGATATCTCTCCCGCGCGGTTTCTATAAACTGCCGATGATACCACTGGTTGACCAGGGCGCCGTCAGCACCGCGGGATACAATGTACGAGCCGAGATCTGTTTTCAAGCGGATCCACAACAACGGCGGGATTTTTCTTAACGGCGGCGTCCAGTATTGATAAACATCGTTCAACACTTCGTCATCAATCGAGAGAATATCGTCCATTTCTGCGTCGGTTAGGCCGTTAACCGACGCGGTGATGTAACCAAGAGAGTGGCTGACGAGCAGAAGTCCGTGTAGCCGCTCAAGCCGCGCGAATAGACCGTTGATCGATTCTTTGATAGCTGCGTGGAGAATTGTATCCTCAGGTGGTGTGTAAGATTTCCATCTCACAGCTTGGTCGAAAGATAGCTTGAGGAAGAGCGGAAGGGGACATAGGTTGAAAGCGTTCAGTACGATGTCTTTTTGAGCCACTGTAAGGGTGTGGTTGGCATGCTGAAGCCAGGCGACTAGGATCTGACAGGCTGTATCGTTGGGTAATACTGGTACTTCGACAAAGGAATCTTCAGATACGCGGCTCTAGATGTAAAATGAGATTAATAATGATAGCTTTGATGTAAAATGGTAACTATTTAACAGTTTGTTTATCTTATACATTTGTTCTATTAATTCTTGAGGTTGTTTATTAACGTACCCTCTCCCTTCTATTTGTCATAAGTGTTTGTTTTTTTATGAATGTCCCAAATCGAAATTTTGAAAACGTAGATAAATACATTTTTGCACACAAATTGCTCATAAGGTGATATTTTTTGTCGAAAATTTGTCATGTGACCAGTCTTTACGTTGTGCGTGCTTCTACGTTCTTTCTGAGAGTACATCAGGTGCCGTTATTCCATAAGCTGTATATTTACATTTTTGCACCTAACAAGCTCCTTTTTAATGGAATACTCGTAAAGTTTTCTAAACATATATATCCCCAATGATATATTTTTATGGAGGAACATCGAAGAGCACTTTTCGGAGCACTTTGGGTGTCATAGTATATAAGTTGTCACTATAGCTAAATTTGGATGGAAGGAAAATCACTTACAATGCTCCTGAAACCAAGATAATGTAAATCACAAGAACCAGTAAGACACCATTAACAAACTTTCAAAATAAGAACTTTATCATGGGAGCACTTTATGTGCACGCTGCAATTTATTTTCGACTGTTTTTTATTGAAATGGAATAATTGCACCTAAAGTGCTTTCTTGAATTGGAATTTTTCACCAAAAATCAACTCATGAGTGTTCAATGAAATCTTTAGGAAAATTTGAGCACAAAAATTCTACTGCAAAATACTTATTTTCACCTTAGAATATTTGTGTCACTCCTCATTTGGAATATTTTGCACAAAAAGTGCTCCTAATTTTAATCACTTGTAGCTCCTTAGCCCCTGTACCTATTTATTTCGAAACAGCGGGAGTTTACAATTTAGCATCTTGTTTGTCTGTAAAAAAATTCCTAAATTTTATCTAGAATAATTGCAATCACTATGGTTTATCAAAGTTACTCAGTCAAAAATCACGGTTTGGGACATTCATAAAAAAACAAACACATAAAAGTAAATTCAATCAATAATCATTTAAATCTCTAATTAACCATTACCCTCCAGCTATTAATATTATCTAACACATCCTTGAAGACATTTTGCATGGCGATTCTTATCATACCAAATAATTTAGTAAGTCAATCGCAGTCCAATGTTTTTAAGAGCTTCATCATTATTCATTATTACTTTATTCATTATTCATTATTCATTATTCATTATTACTTTATTCATTATTCATTATTCATTATTACTTTATTCATTATTCATTATTCATTATTCATTATTCATTATTCATTATTCATTATTCATTATTCATTATTCATTATTCATTATCCATTATTCATTATTCATTATTCATTATTCATTATTCATTATTCATTATTTCATCATTATTACAGGAATTTCATTTCAACAAAGCTCCATGTCATCAGTCATGAAATGATACAATCAAAGATGCCTCTGAACGTTATCATTTTCTAACTAAGAAGTGATGTCAGGAAATCCGAGGCAACATACTTTTTGGTCCTCGTTTATCTCCCAAATCTAAGTAAAAGTTTTTCGATTGGGGTAGGGTATTTCTTTGGTTCTAAAAGTCTTGAATACAGTAGAAACTCCCGTTTAGATAAGAACCCCTATACTTCAGTCTTACCCTAAAAGTTACTAAAGGTATAATGGACTTATTACCACATTTGTATTGGGTTGGGTGGTTCAGGGTGGTCTAAAGTAAGATGGGTATGCATTCTTTGCAATCTTTTGCTTCCAGAATATATTTTATCTTTCTGCAGAGTATTTATTCAAAGTATTTCAAGAAAAGGTTTTCTAAAATGCAGAAATTTTAGGGTAAAGGTTATCAAAGGAAGCGGTTCTTATATGCAGGTTTCTATACTGTATACCACAGCCTGTACCTAGTACCGTAGAAAGGGTGTGACCGTAAAATTTAAGTTATCTACATTCATTGATCATAAGTTCTCTTTCAGGGGAGTTTAAACCCATGGAATTCGCATTTACCCTGGGGCCCAATCAGTCCCTCGACGGCTCTACCTACATCCCCTATCTTTAAAGCCGGGCACTGGCCCTAGCTTCAAGAGAAAGCGACGACGTACCTTTAATGCTGGAAGCACTTTATATTCTTCAGCAGGTAATGTCGAGACGATGACTTTGACAAACTCTGAGATTTCCTTCGGCAGCCATTTCATGTTGAGACCCCCGTCATCAGCCGACAACTGATCCAATGAATCGAGAACTATGATCACTTTCGTCTCGATTTCAGATGTTAGAAATTCACCAAAATATTTCATCATCTTCTTGAATTTCTACAAAATCAAGGTTTTACCTCCGTTTTCTGTACTGACTTTGTTTTTATAATAATAATAAAGACATTTCTATAATGCCATATAACCCAGGGCTAATAGACGCAGGCCTGTAGTCAGGCCTTTAGAGCCGGGGTGGCTAATTTAAAAGTCAGTAACAAAAATTTTCATAAGAGAGGGGTAAGTAAGGCTACAAACATAAAAGTGGATATGGATACTATAGGAACGACAGCTTTCAGAATTTAGGCCCATTTACATTTCGATCGTGAAATATGCTGTTTTTAACGCTTATTCTCATCAATATTTTCTTCTATTTGAATTGTTTTCTGAAGGACATAATATTAAGTTATCAGAAAACCATCATAGTTACTTGAAAAATTTTCTTCGGGCGGCAAAAAGTTTACTCAAATTACACTAGGGGTGTAATATCAGAATGTTACCAAATAGTTTACGTATTTACGGCAGAAAAAAAGAATCCTGAACGCTATTTTTGCCAAAGCTTTCGCGTCGTTCTGCCATTTTCAAGGCACTTGAGCTGTTGAATCCTCGAAATCTATTGTCTTTTCAGCGATTTGATTGGACGAATGATTAGTAAACAAATGCCCTGATTGGCCAGAATATTTTTCCACCTTGCTGGCTACGGGCCTGGGGCGCTTCTTGTCAGCTTTTATTATAAACTATAAACTTTTGTTAAAACTATAAACTGTTGTCATTAATCGCATGCATACCTGGGGAATACTGGAGACCTTCTTTCCAGTAATTCGGCAAAGTTGAACACAGATGCTAAACAACAACTTGCTGATGGTCGACGATTCCGAGGTCGTGCCAAGAAACCGCAACACCAGCGGCACATCCGGATACTTCTCTTTTATTTTCTTCGCTGCCACGGCCATTATCGAGGTCTTTCCGCATCCGGATTCTCCATTCAGGACCAACACACGGTTCGGCCCTTCGCTATCAACATGGTCTAGTATAGCTTCTAAAATCTTTTCCCGTCCGTAAAACACTTTAGATTTGTCCTGACAATACGTCGTATGCAAGCTAATCTCCTTCACAAGCGAGTCTTCGAGCTCTCTTTGCCTTTTCTCTTCGATTCCCTTGTTTATCATTTCTATCAGAACGGCGTAAAAATCATCGCAGAGTTTATCGATGTATGTCCGATGCGCCACATTCGCAACAGGATCGATACACGTTTCGCCATGCCAGTTCACGTCGTAGTCTGTTACGTTTTCTTTCGGCAACAATTTCAGCATTTTCTCTGATTTGAAATTTTCTAGCAACGACACGGCATCTTCGTCTAGGCCGTTTGCTGTCTTGTCAATAAACATACGAGCTTTCTTTTTGTCCAAGTTTTCTTTGATGTTGACGATGTTGCGTTTGAACCAGTAGCAATGCTCGTTCCGGTTTTTCGCATTTACGATGCCTCTCCTTATCTCGTCTTCCGTAACTAGAAAACAAAAAGGTTTTAGAATTTGAACATAACTCCATTGAAAATAATAATCGGAATGCACTTTTGATTTTAAGCAAGAATTACATGTTGAGAAATCGCAGGGCCTTCTTCAAGATTGGTAAACCTAGAGCTGACAAAACGCCTTGCCGAGTGGCTTTGGAAATTTGTTGGGCTTTTTAGAGAAATATTTAGAATAAACTTTTTAAAGTAGAAAAAATTGAATTTCAAATTGTCTCATTGGTCGAGTTCATTCATAGTGTATAGAAGTAGATGGTTAGGAAACCTATCCTTGTAAAATTTTTCACATTTGATGTTAAACAGTACATGAGAGTATACCACATAAGCCCTATTCCCTCTCTTGGATGTTATAATAGTATATGTACATTGTCTACTTAGATATGATGGTGGATATTACAAAATCTTTCATATATAACGAATACCTTTGGATAAGGAACCAAAAGAAGCGTTCTGTTCCGTTTATTCAACCATGACCTTTTTGTCTAAGGCAATGGTGAAACAATAAACTATCTACTCTAAATTTTAGAAAACTTGTACAAAAACATGTAACAATAAATTTCCAAATCGTCTACTTCTATAAGCTATGGTTGATTTCACAGTGTGCATGAAGCATTTTATAAATAAAACTTCATTTTTCCTATTAGATGTAAGAATATATTTTGAATGGCTGGGAAAGAGTGAAATGCAAAGCTACGAAATCCGAAAAGCACAGGAGAAAATTAGAGAGTATGGATCAAGCAAATTAATTTTAGAGCAGAACGGTAAGAACAAGAATGATGTTAATGAGTCGAATAAGGTTATGTTTACTGTTTTAACTGATGACGAGCTGATATTAATTGCTAATTTCTCTTTCTCAAATCTAAATGACAAAAGTGGTTTGTAATTATCTCTCGCTTCTACATTTAACAATATCAGCTATTTGCATAAGTTACAATAATTTTCTTTTTCGCTTTTTATATATATTTTGGATATATTTCAATGTTGCTATTGTTTTGTAATAAATTAAAGCCATTGTTAGTATGCGGTTAAGGGCCATCTCGGCCTAGAAACCTCTAATGAAAAAAAGAATTAATACATATATAGGCATAAGCATTTAGCTCATCCGGCAGTCAGTTCCAAATTTTTCGACAAGAAGCTCTCCAGCTTAAGCTTACGTAGAAGAAGCTCCCGAGGAAGTTTATAAAAAGCACCCTTTGTTGTAAATGCAATTGAAAAATATGGCGAGGAAAACAAGAAACATAGCACAACACGATAACTACTAAGGCTCCCTTTAAACCGTACCATTTTCATTTCATATCGGATGGGTTTCGTATCGAATGGGCATTCTGTTTTACACGAGAACGCACCAATCCCATATGCTTCATACCGTTTTCACGTTTTTGAATGAAAACGCTCTGAAAGTTGTACGAAACCCATTCCGATATAAAATAAAAATGGTAGCATTTTAACAGAACAAATTTCCTACCAGATTGAGGATGCGAATCCGACATGAAATGAAAAAAGTATCGCGTCAACAGGGCCTAAAGCTTTGCGGCTGACACTCATCAGAGTAGTACGCAAGAAAGAAAATAAAGCTTAACGAATTGCATATCTTTGGTTGGTCGATATCGCCCAATTAGAAATGAGTAAAATGATTGGTAAAATGAGAAAAATCACCCTGGGTCTAATTAGACAAACAATAAACTGCTATCGAAAGAGTATAGTTGAAAAACGAATTCCAGAAGTTCTTTAGCGATCAAATATTGTTCTGTTTAACAAATCTTTACCTGAAATTCTATATTTTGCAACCTCGTTTTCATTAAGCAGTGCTTTTGCAGAAGCCTCTCTTAGAATCACCTGCATAGACTCAAAGGCAGCCCACCATTTTCCAGATGCCTCTGACCTCTCTTCAGCGCTAACAGATCTATTATTGTAATTAGGCAGAAGACTTCTTACTGGCTGAAGAATGTACATCGCAGGAACGAGGTTGTCGTCTTTTATGAACCATTTGTTTAAAAGGTCTTTGTCTTCCTGTTTCTCGATCACATCTAGCATAGCCTCGAATTCAGAATGCAAGATTTTCGGCGGGAAAGGGCGATAACCATATTTCTGTCCAAGAAATGTCTGCAAAAGAAGTTGAAAGAAAGTGAAAATCATATTCATCGTAAGAAATTTGAAAAGTTCAGGCCAAGTGGTTTATTTAAAACTATGAGCTATTAGGAAAAAGTCCAGCTATTATCTGTATAACACAGGGGCAATGGATAATTTTTTCGATTGGGGGAGGCCAAAACCCCGATAATTTACCACACCCATTTTCTTTTGATATTTACCTGTGCTTCCTTCATATGTACGATGTAAAATACAAAACATGTACAATAAGGCCTTGGAATACGAGTTAAGGTAATACAAAAATATCTAATTTCATTGAGATGCTATAATTTAGAAATAACATATGACTTATGCGGTAATATATAACATGAAATAAACTCACGATGAAATTCGGTCCAGTTGACAACTTCTGACAAGCTCTAAGTTCTCTCATGCATAGCTCACTGGTCATGTGATCATCGGTAGCCTCATCTCTAACACCCCAACGCATATCCACAACTTGAAAGTCGTAACCTACAGACTGGCAATATTTCTTCAGTTTTGGGTAAACTTTCTCCATTAGATTGTTTCTTTCTACAAATGTGTCTGAAAGAAAAAGTCAACAGAGAATTATTTCAACTCGAGTAAAAAGTGACTATCCTGACTATAGTGCTCGATATGCGCTAGGCATAGAGTAATTGCATTGAAGAATTAAAACTCAAAAAACAGACATTTTTCTGTTACTCGGAGCTTCGTGTTTCTACACTCATTAGACAGACTGTACCAAAATAACTTGTTGGTATCAGATGTTGATATAGTCTGTCTGATGTGTGTACGAGCAGTTAACTCTGAGTCACAGAAAAACATGTCTGTTTTTGGAGTGTCACTTCTTCTAACAGAAAATTCAAAAATACAAGAGGATATGGGAAAAACTGAAGGGCTTTAGAGGAATCAACAACCTTATCGAAATTGAGGCCTAAATTCAAGCGCATTATTGCATTCAGCCACACCTAACTCCAATCATGTATCAATTGAGTTTGATAGCTACACATAACTCTATTCTAATATCAATTTGGGACCTAATTTAGCTAAGTTTGATAAATAATAAAAGATCAGACAAGATTAAGCCATGCTTTCAGAAATTTCGATATAAAATTTTCTTTCCATTACTTTTAAGTGAAGAAGATACTGAACAAGATAGGGAAGAAGATTTCATATAGAAACGTCTGAAAGCATAGTTTGTTCTTGTCTGATATCTTCACTCTATTCTCATTCATGTATCAATTGAGTTTGATTACTACACATAACTCTATTCTCATTCATGATTCAATTGAGTTTGATTACTACACATAACTCTATTCTCATTCATGATTCAATTGAGTTTGATTACTACACATAACTCTATTCTCATTCATGATTCAATTGAGTTTGATTACTACACATAACTCTATTATCATTCATGATTCAATTGAGTTTGATTACTACACATAACTCTATTCTCATTTATGATTCAATTGAGTTTGATTACTACACATAACTCTATTCTCATTCATGATTCAATTGAGTTTGATTACTACACATAACTCTATTCTCATTCATGATTCAATTGAGTTTGATTACTACACATAACTCTATTATCATTCATGATTCAATTGAGTTTGATTACTACACATAACTCTATTCTCATTCATGATTCAATTGAGTTTGATTACTACACATAACTCTATTCTCATTCATGATTCAATTGAGTTTGATTACTACACATAACTCTATTCTCATTCATGATTCAATTGAGTTTGATTACTACACATAACTCTATTCTCATTCATGATTCAATTGAGTTTGATTACTACACATAACTCTATTATCATTCATGATTCAATTGAGTTTGATTACTACACATAACTCTATTATCATTCATGATTCAATTTAGTTTGATTACTACACATAACTCTATTCTCATTCATGATTCAATTGAGTTTGATTACTACACATAACTCTATTCTCATTCATGATTCAATTGAGTTTGATTACTACACATAACTCTATTCTAATTCATGATTCAATTGAGTTTGATTACTACACATAACTCTATTCTCATTCATGATTCAATTGAGTTTGATTACTACACATAACTCTATTCTAATTCATGATTCAATTGAGTTTGATTACTACACATAACTCTATTCTAATTCATGATTCAATTGAGTTTGATTACTACACATAACTCCATTCTAATTCATGATTCAATTGAGTTTGATTACTACACATAACTCTATTCTAATTCGTAATCCAATTGAGTTTGATTACTACACATAACTCTATTCTAATTCGTAATCCAATTGAGTTTTATTACTACACATAACTCTATTCTCATTCATGATTCAATTGAGTTTGATTACTACACATAACTCTATTCTAATTCGTTATCCAATTGAGTTTGATTACTACACATAACTCTATTCTCATTCGTTATCCAATTGAGTTTGATTACTACACATAACTCTATTCTAATTCGTTATCCAATTGAGTTTGATTACTACACATAACTCTATTCTCATTCGTTATCCAATTGAGTTTGATTACTACACATAACTCTATTCTAATTCGTTATCCAATTGAGTTTGATTACTACACATAACTCTATTCTAATTCGTTATCCAATTGAGTTTGATTACTACACATAACTCTATTCTAATTCGTTATCCAATTGAGTTTGATTACTACACATAACTCTATTCTAATTCATGATTCAATTGAGTTTGATTACTACACATAACTCTATTCTAATTCGTAATCCAATTGAGTTTGATTACTACACATAACTCTATTATCATTCATGATTCAATTGAGTTTGATTACTACACATAACTCTATTATCATTCATGATTCAATTGAGTTTGATTACTACACATAACTCTATTCTCATTCGTTATCCAATTGAGTTTGATTACTACACATAACTCCATTCTAATTCATGATTCAATTGAGTTTGATTACTACACATAACTCCATTCTAATTCATGATTCAATTGAGTTTGATTACTACACATAACTCTATTCTAATTCATGATTCAATTGAGTTTGATTACTACACATAACTCTATTCTCATTCATAATCCAATTGAGTTTGATTATGAAAAAGGTACAGTTAAATTTTGAAAATCTATACCATGATAAAAATATCGAGAAGAATCTTCTCTAATAACGAACTATACGAGGTTCAATATTTCCAAAGCACGTAAAACTTAATTTTCTTAAATATTGTGATGACTTATTAGGAAAGTGCGTAAAAGAATACAACTGTGTGATCTTCTTGATTGAGTTGAGTTTGATAACCATACATAACTCAAACTGTAATTTGAGATTTAATTTACTTTGATTATGAATAAGGAATTTTGAATATTGAAAATCTATACTATGATAATAACCAGGGCGGTGCAAAAGTTTTAGAAATAGGTAATAAATCTCTAGATTATTCATGGATGAAACATTTTTTATGTATCTTCTAGTAAGGTGTACATCTAGTTCTAAGAAAAAATAGATAATAAATGATGACCCTAATACCAACTCTATGTCACCCCTGATAGTAACAAGAAGAATCTTCTCTAATACCGAAGCTATACGAGACTTGATATTTCCAAAACACTAAAGTGAGAGAAAGGGCATAAAAGAATATAATTGCGTGATATTGATAATTGATATTCTTAACAATAAAGTGCTCATACCAATGTGAGTCTAAAATATCTACCTGTGAATGTAGAGCTCGTGAATATGCGGACAAGTCGTACTTGAGATGGGACTTCAATGTCAATATTCCCACTAATTATGCTTCCAACAATGTCGAGCTCCTCTGGCTTGTCATCATCATCATCGTTTTCTACTTCTTCATCTTCCACTGCTTCATCTTCTTCTTCTTTTTCCACTTCTTCTGTTTGTCCATCATCATCATCATCATTGTTACAGTTTTCATCTTCCTAGATTAAAAAATGTGATTAGTATTAAAGACCTTGCTAAGTGTGTATTTGTGTCATTGTGTTTAGTATAAACTCAACACTAATCTAAATCGATAATTTTAAGTATGAATTCAATTTAAAGTAAAAGAACACAAGGTAAGTAGGGATACTAAACTAGGTCAAAAGTTCAGAAGAAAGTTCAAAAATATTAGCTCGTTCTGGCTAATTTTAGCCCGTTATTTGGCTAAAAACAATTTATTTTCTTGAAAATTTTGAAGCCCAAACGGCGTCATTACGTTGACTTCATCGCATCAGAAAAAACAATAGAAATACGTCACAAAAGTTAAAGTCGCATTTTTCTCAAACTTCCGCCGGAGAAACCCCCAAATTTTTTTACAAAAATCCCCGTTTCTTGATTCGTAGAACTCAAATATTGCGTCAAAATAGTGCCCTGGTTCCTGGAAATCCAAGAAATCAACTGGGCTTCAAAATTTTCAAGTAAATAAATTGTTTTTAGCCAAAACGGGCTAAAATTAGCCAGAACGAGCTAATTTCAAAAAAATAAGCCCGTTCTAGCTTAGTATCCCTAGCTGGCTAAGTCACTCTTTTTTCAAAAAATAGTATTATTCAATAAAATTTTTGGATTTTTAAAGTAAATTTCGGTTCATTTTTACATAAATTCTGTTCTGACAATGCACTAAATTGTATCTGACAGAGCAAGATTTCAAAATTTTTCTGGGGTATGCCCCAGACCCATTGGTTTGAGCTGGACCAACTTTAGAAAGCCCTGCGGTCTCACTGCTTATTCAGATCTATAGGAAAAGTAGATTCAGTTTATATGGAGAAGCGAGCCAGCTCGGTAAGTAGAATCTCACCAGACCACTGCCGAGATCTTGGTGGGTCAGATTGAGATTTCTCCATATAATCAGACCAGCTAGTATGCCGGCTGGACTGGCCTAAAGTGCGCTGGCGTGAAAGATTCCTTAATCACTTGATTGGCAGCTTAACTGAGATGATTGACTATTGCATTGTTTGTCGTAAATTCTTGTGTTGCTAAGTGGGGCAGGCTTCTCCACCCCTGGGGTAGGTTTCTCCATCCGTGGGGTAGGTTTCTCCACCCGTGGGGTAGGTTTCTCCACCCGTGGGGCAGGTTTCTCCATCAATTGGGCAGGCTTCTCCATCCGCGAGGTAGGTTTCTCTACCCGTTGGTTAGGTTTCTCCATCTATGGGGTAAGTTTCTCCACCCGTGGGGTGGGTTTCTCCACCAATTGGGCAGGTTTCTCCATCCGTGGGGTAGGTTTCTCTACCCGTTGGTTAGGTTTCTCTATCTATGGGGTAGGTTTCTCCACCAGTGGGGTAGGTTTCTCCACCAATTGGGCAGGTTTCTCCATCGGTGGGGTAGGTTTCTCCACCCGTTGGGCAGAGTCTCCATCCATGGGGCAGGTATCTCCACCTGTGGGGTAGGTATCTCCACCCGTGGGGGAGGTATCTCCACCCGTTTACCAAGCTAGCCCATTTAGCAGGCTCACTGGCTCATCAGAGCAACTTTTCATTACAACTCTGTAAAATCATGGAGCAAGGTCTTTAGACACAAATTATCCCAATAAAAGTTTATATGTGCACACCTCTTCATCTGCTGCATCATCAATGTCTACTTCTTCTTCATCTCCATCATCATTTTTGTCACCATCTTCGTCATCTTCATTTATCTCTGGATTGCTCCCATCTTCATCTTCATCCTCAAACTCTCTAACAGGAGTGTGTTCTGGTTGCTCCTCGTTTTCCTCGTCATTCTCTCTTGCTTCATCTCCCACATCCTGGTTAAGCTTGATAGCTAAGGTAGAGTTTCTTGGTTCTAGATAATATGAATTAAGGCATTTAAAGAGTAGTTTAGACGTTTACGATGAAATACATGTCATCTAATCCCAATTTTCTTACCTATGGTTGATATTAGGATGTTTTGTGCAACATTTTTTGCATCTTTTCTTATTGGCTAATTTCTACCTGCTAGAGTATCAAAATTTGTTGGGTTTAATTCTTGTTCTTTTTCTTACGTTCTACACCAATGAGTGTCAGACAAAGCTTTATTTGTAGTAACATGCTTTGCTATAACTTTCTACTTTCCTACTGCTTTCAAATCACTGACAGATCAAGCTCAACATTTCACTTCAGGAATTTTAGAATCTGTTTGCATCAAAACCAATCCTCAACTTATAGCTGATAGTATTTGATAGGCACATACGCTTACTATCTTCTGAGGTATTGCTTTATGTACGAAGCACAAAGGGCCCACTGAATAAGGTATTAAACTAATCAAGCAGTGCGACCCTGGTCCTTCCTCTCGATGTGACCACACCTCGTGATTCCTTTTGTCTTTTTGCCTGGAATTACAGAGAGCTGGCTAATACTCTCCCGACACTTTTTGACAGGTCTGAAGGTTGTTCCGAACCCGGGACCCTTTAGACAAGGGTCAAGTGATCTAACCACTCCGCCATCCCTGCCATCCTTAACTTATGAGTTAATCAAGGTGTAGGAAGGTTTTTCAAAAGTTTGAGATAAATTTCATAATATTTTTACCTGTACTTGAGGAGCTATAAGTATCATCTGGTTTTCTAAAAACAGAAATACAGGGGAATGAATTGGTTGTGAAGAGGCAGGATTTTGAAGATCAATTGTGATAATTCTTGGGAGTGAAGATTATCCAGGCCGGACTCGGACCCACAATCTCTGACTTTTGTACTTCAATAACTCTACCCCTGAGGTACCAGGGAACTCAAGCGACACAGCCAGAGACGGTTTTAGGGAGGTTAGGGGCCATGAATGCATGGTCCCAGGCCCAGCACTTCATGTTGGCAAAAAGGGCCCAACAAAATAGCAAAAATGCAAAATACCAGAGGTGTGTTGTGGCCCACCGGGGTACTGGAAATTTCCAGGTGGGCCTCTAAAGACTACTTGTTTGTTGGCCCTTTCCTTATGGCACCATTACTAATTGGGCCCGAAACTTAATTTTTCCTCTGCCATATTTTGCTCCCAGCACACCCCCCAGTCTCTAAAACTGCCACTGAATGCAGCCATATCAGTCACAGAGAAATTGATGCAGATATTCCAGCTCTCCAGGCTTCACCGCGAGACTCCTGGTTTGGTCCTTTGGAATCGCACAAATTGGAATCACTTACGAAACGTAGAAACGAAACCAGGCTCTTTAACCATCCCTAAGAACCAGTTGATCCTTACAAACAGCCATCACTGGATTGGGGTAGGTACTCTAGAGCTTTTCCAACAATGAAAATTCTCAAATTTTTTAAAATGGCCTCAGCTCAGCAAATCACACCACTCCCACAGCTATATGATTTACATCTCTCTAGTTCTGTTTTGCCCCAACTGATCGATATTGCCCCCCCCCCCTAATAAGGTGGCTCCTATAGGCGAGGGGGTAAATGTTCAACCAAACACTTTTAGAAACCAAATCTTAACATAAAACATTTACTACAACTGAACGTTGTTTGAAAATTAAAACTTAATCGATTGCTGGCTCCACTACCATCTACCCCCACTTGGAGCTGTGAGAGCTGCACTGGCCTAAAAAAACCCTCTGCGAATGGTTTGCTTTCGCTTTCAGTCCTATTTGCTTAGACAATTATCACCCACAACTAAATCAAAAATAAATTTCATACTTGGCTTGAATAATAGACGGCCGAACTTGTCGCTGCCTTTGTGCACTCGCACACGAACCCATGTTGAGGCAAATTTAGGCCGTAACTTTTCACATCCTTCATAGTAGCAAAGATCAATAACATTCTAAATGGCATTAGCAACAGCAGCCTGCAGCCATAAACAAATACACATTTTTTTAATAAGTAACAAGTCAGTGAGCTACTAGGGCGGTAATGAGCAAAACAATACGCAACTCCGGTGCTCGATGAAATGAATCAAGCAACTAAAAAACGCTTAAGCAACTATGCTGAAATTGCTTCATTTTGTTCGATCCCACTATGTCTTATTTGATCCCACTATGCAGTGTTCGTTATTGTTTTATTGTTACAGTTACTTATTAAAAAAAATGTATTACTAAATAGGTTTATCCTTTTATCCCTTTGGTTCCAGACTAGCTACGACTAATCCAATTAGAACTACACTCTTTTTTATAAGAACTAGTAAAATTGGTTTGAAGCTTGCTGTTCTTAAACATTCCTCTATTTTCAGCCTGAAAGTTTCTTAAATTATTCTTTGTTATAATGATTTGGAAGCCTGTTTCGCTATTAGTTGTGTTAATTGGTTCAAACGTGGACTCTCTTGCCCATCTGATATATATCCGTGTCCTGTCTTTTTGCATGTTTTGTAATTATTTGTCAGTCTCATGGTTATTTCGCATTATTCTTGTATTGACCTTAAAAAGGTTAGCCTCGGTATGTTCTTATCAAATTGTTCTTATAAAAAAAGAGTGTAAGTGATTGGAATGTCATGTACACTAAATCACAATAATAAATCAATAAATATCACAACAATAAATCACAAATATCACAGGTAATTGTGCGAAATAAGATGAAATGAAAATGAGACGTGAGTGTTTTTGCTTTAGAAAGTTTTTATAAGCAAATTCCTAACCTCATCGTTTCTTTTTTCCATTTGAACTGTCACAATTCTCTACTCTGCGATGGTTTCGATTTCGTAGCATCTCTTAAGGAATTTTCAAAACTTAAAAGCCATCCTCCATCATTTTATTTGCGTTAGCTGAGCGCACAAGGGAACCTGAACAGGAAGAAACCAGGAAGTCCGGTCAGTTCACCCAGAGCAGCGTCTTTGCAGTAATGAGGCGTGTTCAGTACTGTGGAGGGATATCATGAGTACATGGGAGGGTGTTCAGTACTGTGGTTTGGAGTGGTACTATATAAGCATCAGAACTGTTGCGAATAACATCACAATCAGTACTTTAGGGGGTACCATCTGTACTATGGCAAGTAATACACAAAGTGCCTATGGAATTCACGGTATTCCTTCATATTACTCAATATCCTCCACAGTACTGATGGTATCCCTACACAATAATATCCTCCACAGTACTGATGATGTCCATCCACAGTACTGAATATCCTCACCCTTCTATATACTGATGATATCCCCCACAGTACTGAACATCCTCTCAACTATCAAGCACCCTCCACAGTACCGCAAAGATGTTCCCTCAGAGTGATTCTCCACAGTAGCTACTAATGCTACACTCATTTTCTTTACAAAAAACCGATTTTAAGAAACCGTAGGGCAGATTTTCAAATCTTAAGAAACTTTGGTAGGAGCTTTTGTGTGAACCAAAGAAGCTAAGAAACTTTTTATATTTTTCTTAACTTATTGTAAGAGAACATTAGCTTCTAATAATTTTAGTTTTGTTCCGACTTCAGTTTGGTTATATTTGATAAGATATTTTGGCTGTTAATGAAATTTTCATTCATTATTGCTTCTCTGTACCCAATTCATGTTTGGCAGTGATATGAAAGAAAATTTGGTTTTCATGTTAAGAAACTTCCTTAGAAACTTTTTGTACCATAATGGGGTGAAAGCTAAGAAATTCTGGTACGAAGATTTAGCATAGTTTCTTATAAAAAAAGTGTATCCCCTAACATACTGATGAAGTACTGATGATATTCCCAAAGTACCAAACATCCTCGACAGTACTATACAAAAAGAAGTTCCCTTTGGTGATTATAACCTAAAACTAGGAGCACAATTTTTCAAAATTTGGCTTTGAATCTGGTCAAATGGAAATATTAGCAAAGCAACTAAAAGCAAAGCATCACCGAATGGTTTATATAATGTTATATTGTGCTTGCCGCACATATGCTTTGTAAAAAGACTGACATCAAGAAAGTTTGTTCCATTTCCAGACTCAACGAAAACAGGACGCCTAGACCCCAGACCCTAAAATCCTTTGAAAAAGTATCGTGAACCTGTGAGACTTCCTTGAATCAAAAATTCCATATCTCCCAGTTTCATCTATCACTAGATAAAATTTTGACATCAATTTAGAAATTTCAGCTATTTTGTGATAAAATATTTTCTTTGATTCAATTCAACCAGTTTAATGGTGCTATCATTCACAGCAATTCACCTCAACCGGCCTTGTGAAAAAGAGCAGCAGAAAATGTTGCCTGTATGCTGGCAAAGACGACATTCGGGGCTTTAGAGGCATCAACTTTAGTGTGGAGATTTCGCTTCTTGTAATATTCAACTAACGGAGAGGTTTGGGCATGGTAAGTGATGAGGCGTTTTCGGAGAGTCTCCTCGTTATCATCTGATCGACGTACTAGAGGTTCCCCAGTCACCTGAAATAAAAGGAGCAAATGCGAGATACAATTAATAAGGGTAGAGAAGAATGAGTGAATGTACAATCTGTGAAGAACATACTGCCCGAGAAAGAACATTGTTGGTGTGAGCGAAATCCAATTCTTTCTATCAAGATCTCTGGTTCCAGTTTTTAAAATGAAAAATTAGCCTTGGTCAGTGATTTAAGAAAAATAGGAAATCATGTTGAAGATAAAATAAATATCATTGCCTACAGTAATATCAATTAGGCTGATCTATTTAGCGGCTTCTTTGTTCTGAAATCACTTACTACGGGTAGTAGGCAAAGTTTTCAGCATAAAAACTGGAACCCGAAATCTAGTTTTGTTGAGTCAGATGGACCGTTAGGTGAATAGTTACGAAATTAGTACCTACTATAAAACCTAAAAGTTTACGGTTTTTCAAAAAAGATTATCAAGCCCCCTCTCAAATAATCATCCTCTATGTTAAGTCCTCATATAAGTGGTTGGTTGCAAAAAGCTCCAGGGGGAACTAAATAGAGACTTAATACAGTAATGGAAGATAACTCACATCATCAGTCATTTCGTTTTTCGGTGGGTTGAATTCGGTGTGGTATGTTCGTCCACTGGAACGGTGAAGCAACCTGAAGTATGAAAAATTAAGATTCTAATGAGCTACCAATCAGCGACAGACACAGATTAGAGTTGCAAGCATTGGTGAAATTTGTGTTTTCGGGGCCTCGATAGCCTATGCCGAGTTTATGAAATCAATCAAAAGTATGTGTTTTTGGCAAACTGATTTTATCACAAAGTTGCATGTACGCTTTCTAAGAAATAGTCTCTTTGTCATGTAATCTTTGCTGATAAAGTATATTCTGTTTGCAGCAATCTTCAAGTTCAGTTGTGTTTATCAGAGGGGGTACTATACCTTCCAGTGATCCTCTTGACTAGGAGCTCGTCATTAATTCCAAATTCAACAACTGAATCGAGACTTGTCTTGCGATTTTCAAGCAAATCATCCAGCTAAAAATGAACAAACAGTTATCCATTCAAGGTAATTTAAAAAGAAAAATTATGAAAAATGTCCCAGTTGCTATTTTGAAGCCTTTAAAACAGCTAAGAGGCCATTCAAAATTATTGCATAACTCTTATATGACTTAAAACAATTGTAATTCATTTACATCAATTTTTGAAATGGAATTCGTATAATGCGTTATTCAAAAACGATTAAGTATCCATTTGTAAGTGAATATTTAACACATCATAAGTGATTGTGAAAGTAATTTATACAAGTTAAGATAATTTTGATATTAAATACTTTACTCAATTTACAGACAGAGATTTAGTCTGAAAAATTGGAAAGTACCAAAAATTTGTTGGTTCATATTTTTTCCTATTAAACCAATCTAGGTATGACTTTATCAAAAACAAATTTCACCAGAGCAGGCTACTACAATTGACATATGTGCCAACACCTGGTCTTGAACCCAGGTTATTTCCACCAGTCCTGGTTTAGGACTGTGTTTACCACCCTTGCCTCTGGTCGCAACAACCCGACTTTGAGACTCAGTTGTGGCATATGTGTCAATTGCAGTAGCAGTAGATTGAAGACGAGCTTCATTTCCTATGCAAGTACCCTGCATATCTAATGGAAAGACAAATTGTCTACAAAGTGGTTTGTTTGAATTTCACATCAAATTAAGCTTTTTTCAAATTTTTAATGCAAAACAAGGAGCCATGTGTCAACGAGGCCCTGTCTGAGTTTTTAAAACAAGCATATAACATCCGTTCATGCTAGGAATGAATATTCCGCACCGAAAAGCTTTTTTAGTTTTGATTGTAATTTAGCATCGTTAATGCAACTTTCTTCTGTAGATTTCTCTTTATGTTTATTCAAATCTAATAGTTATTTTGTTGCCATACCTTGTAATACGTAGTGTTTCAAGGTATTAGAAAAAAAGTAGCCTGCTCTGGTAAAGTTTATATTCCCGTGTTAGACCATCCCTTATGAATCAATGTTCATTCACAAAAACATACCTTTTCAGCCTGAGTGACATTTCTTGGGAAACCATCTAACAAGAAGCCGTCTTTACATTCAGGCTTTGACAAGTTCTCATCAATCATCTGAACAACCAGCTCATCACTAACAAGCTGAAATGCGAATGCAAATAAAGAATAATAGATATAAGAGATTCTACTTTTTGCTTCTTGCTCTTAGGTCAATTTGAGCATTCTTTGGTCCCTAAACACTAAACACTAACAATGTGTGACCGTAGATTGTCTGCAAAAGTTTACCTTATGCTACAAAAACCAGTACGGTGGTTACTGGAAGGCACATTATAGGGTTTCTTTAAAACATAATAATTTGAATGAAGATGGCGAGAAAAATCAGAAACAAAGCAAAACACAATAAATACTCAAGCTTCGCATCTGGCACCAATCAGAGTAGTACGTCAGGAAAAGAAAAAGCATGAAACCTAACAAATTATTATACACAGAGTTGAATCGAAATTGGCCTATCTTATATCATGTTACTTTTGATGCCACAACTAACACAGAAATTCTCAAGAAGAAATGTCTATGTGCTGTTAACCACATTATATATAGTGCTGATGCATGTGATTTCACACTAACACAGGATTTCCATGGTCTTTCATGGGGTCATAACAAATGTGTGGCTTAAAATTGCTTACTCATTCTAAAAGTAAGATCGCAACATGTTATGGTATCATTATAAAGTCATTGTCATGTGAATACCCTCCTTCTGTTTAGTGGTTTATAGGCTGGTGAAAAACTGTTTTAATGCTAAAAAGAATATATTCTGATAAGAATATCATTATGTCATGATGAATCTCTCACATTTCTTGCCTTCACGTGAAAAAGAATATATTCTGATAAGAATATCATTATGTCATGATGAATCTCTCAAATTTCTTGCCTTCACGTGAGTGCGAATGCATGCAAGTTGATATGAAAAACCAAGCGGATGCTACTTTACCTGAGATATTCTTCCATTTATATCCTCTCAATATTTCAAAGCTTTCTGATTATTTTTCAGAGATAAGAAGCAACATAAGGCAAGCAAAGAATTTTAAGATATCACAATATGAAGTTCTTTGATACCTTCCCTGAATCCATCACTTCCTTCACAGTTTTTCCAAGAGGCGATCCAGAAGCAACCACTGCTCTCAGCATGTCCCCTGTTATACAAACGAAAATAATGCAGCAAATGGAGGTTCATGAGTGAAGTGGGGTCATTTGGGATTGGAGGACTCTTGAATGGGTTGAATATTCATTGCCGAACACAAAATTCTTGAAATTTTGCAACAGACCGACGGAATTCTTCATCCCTGCTGGGTGGGGATTTTCTTGAAAATGATACACAGAATACAGAACCTTGATTAATATTTGCAAATTGACTATTTGTGTATTTCAAAACCAAACGGAAAGCTTCTCTCTTGGCTTCATATCCTTTAAATCAGCAGAACGGCAAATTTCAGTTGGAAATCGCGCAGAATAACAGATTTTTAATCCCTTGATAACCCCCACACTGAATCAGACAAAGTAAAACCTTTCGCTCGCAGAAAGTTAAGGATGGTTTTTTACCTGTAGCTAAATGGCATGCACAAAATTCTTTGGCCAACTTTGGTGCCTAAAAATATCAACAAACAAAAGTTAAAACACAAATATTAATATCTCAATCTTATTATAATAATACGAGAGCCTAATTAACTAAGTTTATAAAATTCTAAGAGATAAATTCAAAAATAAACCATGCTTGTCTTAAACGTTTCGATAAAATCTTCATCAGTAACTGTTCTTACAATGATTTGGGGACTCACTTAAAAACCTAATTTACAAAGCACAGGGTTACAATAAGATAAACCTAAACAAGGACCTACTTAATACAATAAAGGTTAATCTAAAAATAAAACAAAGGTTGGGCTGAGAAAACAAAGAGAAGTTAACAAGTGCAGAAAAAGTGAGGAAAGGTTAAGAATTTGGAAATTGGATTGGGAAATGCCGCTGTAACACCTCAGAAATGAAAATAAAGCTAAACACAAATGAAAAAAACAATGAGAACGCTACACAATGGAAAAGCGGGGTTATAAAGAAATAATAGATAGCACCGCGTTCGTTAAAGAGCCGCGGTAAATACACAAAGAGAATTGGAGCAAAAAGACACAGAAACCAAAAAACAAAACGAGCAACACTCCAATTCTCTTTGTGTATTTACCGCGGCTCTTTAACGAACGCGGTGCTATCTATTATTTCTTTATAACCCCGCTTTTCCATTGTGTAGCGTTCTCATTGTTTTTTTCATTTGTGTTTAGCTTTATTTTCATTTCTGAGGTGTTACAGCGGCATTTCCCAATCCAATTTCCAAATTCTTAACCTTTCCTCACTTTTTCTGCACTTGTTAACTTCTCTTTGTTTTCTCAGCCCAACCTTTGTTTTATTTTTAGATTAACCTTTATTGTATTAAGTAGGTCCTTGTTTAGGTTTATCTTATTGTAACCCTGTGCTTTGTAAATTAGGTTTTTAAGTGAGTCCCCAAATCATTGTAAGAACAGTTACTGATGAAGATTTTATCGAAACGTTTAAGACAAGCATGGTTTATTTTTGAATTTATCAATCTTATTATGATACAAATAGTAGTAAACTCAATACTGGTTCTTGTATGTCACAGACAATAGCATGCAGAATCATTTCCTTTTCTCAATTGTGTATGGAAAGATGGGTCCTGGCAGTGTGTTGAACTCTTGACAAGATTCATCTTGTATAAGTCAGGACAAAAGATTTAGGGTCAAAAATCATTTTTGCAAAATTTTCTAGAGTGCCATTTCCAAAGGCCTAATGAATATTATCATGAACCATGATTTTCACCTGCAAGGAAACTGCGAATCAGTTGAAATTGAATGTTAGATAAAAAGACTAATCATGATGGCAACCTTTTTGTTGTTTATCATTTTTGCATCTTTATTGGGGCAAGGAGCCAGCCTAACAAAAATGTTTTGGGGGGTCCAAGCTTTTGAATTGCAGAATTTTTATCTTAGATCAATTAGTGGCGTAGTATTTGGGTACTCAAGGTATTCAGTGAATGGGGGTTTGAGTAAAACAAGAAGGATAATAAATACAAGACTTGGCATAGCAAGAAGACCTTTTTTGTCCTTTGGGTTAGGATTATACAAATAGCCTTAACCCTAAGCCAATAGCCCATTCCTGAATATCCCATAGCAAACAGCCAATAGCCTGTAGCCAAATAGCTCATTTCTGAATAGCCCTAACCCTAACGCTAACCCTAACCAAATGACCATAACCCACAGATGCTCACTGCTTCCTCAACTACAATTCTTCACACCCAAAAAAATGCAAGGACTCCATTCCATACTGGCAACTATGCCGTCTCCGCCGCATCTGTTCTAATGATGATGACATCAAAATCAAAGTGGACAAAATGACCTCTTTTTTCAACAACAACCAGTATCCCAAAGAAATCTCCGACAACGCCCTGAATAGAGTCAAACATCTTTCCCAAGGTGACGCTCTGGCTCAGTCTAATCAATCAGCTTCAAACAACCGTATCCCATTCACACTTACCTATCATCCTCTCAATCATTGAATTAAAAAGATCATCTACGACAATTTCACTCTCTTACAACAAGATGCCACAACCAAAGATATCTTCCCTGATCCTCCCCTCCTGGCCTATCGCAGAGACAAAAACTTGAAGGACACTCTTTTCAGAACTAACCTTTCCGCTGCACAGAACCCCGGTACTCAACCCTGTTACCATCACCTTTGCCAAACCTGCTGCTACGTCATCCCAGAAACCACTATTACCAACTATGGACGAAAGTTCAGCATCAAATCCGGCTTTACCTGTTCATCATCTTGTTTAATCTATTGTATCATCTGTACTCGTTGCCAAGCTCTATACATTGGTGAGACCTCTCGTCAAATAAACAACCGTTTTGGTGAGCATCTACGCAATGTAAAGAACAAAGTACACCAAGATGTAAACCATGCGAATGATCCTGATAGCAATGTATCAAGACATTTCAATTCACCCTCTCACTCTTCTGCCGACATGTCAGTTCTTGGACTTCTGTACACACCTCACGACAACCAGAAACGAAAAACAATTGAAAAACGCTTGATATTTAACTTACAAACACTCTACCCAAATGGACTCAATAAACAATTCTCATATCTACAGTAAATACCTTGTGTAACTCTTTTAGCATTTTTCTGCACGCTTTCCTCTGCTCATTCCATTATTATGCTACGTCACATTTTTTCTCCTACTCTAACTTCCATCATTCGAATCACGCTTTCTATTTCTTATTTCCTTTCTACCCAACCGTTTTCCTATCACTTTGATAACAGGCATACGCCTGAAATGTTAGTGTTTATTTTTCAATGATATTACTTGGTACTTCACGTACAATTGGTCTCTTTTTTGACCATAACTAGACTTTGTGTTAAAATCTAGGTTGGGCTCAGTTCTAGAATACCTGCACACATTTCAAAGTTGATGTCATATCTGATACCTTAGTGATGTTAGTGGCCTGTATATCATGACATGTCGACAAATTTGGCGCCTTAATTGAAAAGCTATTGTGTTAACCCATTGTACAAAAACAATTTCATTATATAATTTTCTTCGAAGTTATCATTTTTACAAAGTATCGATGTATCTCAAAAAGATGAAACTATCTTATACCCCATACTTGTATCTATCACTCTTAAAAGGTCTTCGGTCTTTAGGGCTGTGACATCAACGACGTATTGGGTATTGAAATATAAACATTCCTAACATAAAACTATCAAAACTTCATACTTGTATCATTTTCCTTGAAATCATAAAATTGTAAAAAAAAAAGCTACCAAAAAAAATGACAAAAGCCTCACTACATCTATCTTTTTCTAAATCATACATATCTAATGACTTTTGAGTCAACAACGAATCAGATAACCTGTCAGTATGCAATGTGTATGTGGATTCTAGAGTTGCTCCCTAGGTCGAACATTCCATCAAATGCGAATCAAGATCACAATCCACTTGCTAGGAAGGGGATAGGGTTGGCTTCTAGAGCAGCAAGATTTATTTTCAAATTGCCTTCATTTACTTAGAAATTTAGCTCAAGTAGCTCAATGATTTAACGATTGTTGCCAAACTCATATACACTCTTTTTTTATAAGAACTAGTAAATTTGATTTGAACCTGGCTGTTCTTAAATTTTCTTCCATTTTCAGGCTGAAATGTTTTTACTTTTACAATGCTTTGTAAGCCTGTTTTCCTGTCATTTGTGTTGAATTGTCAAATATTTTTACTTTCCAGTCCTGTCTGACACACAAGAATGTCACCAATTTGCATATTGTTTGTTTATTTCTTAGTCCCATGGTTATTTCTTAATTCTATATCTTGATCTAAAAATGACCAGCTTCAGCTTGTTCTTAGGTTGGTCTTAACTCTTGGCAAAATTTGAGGCTTGTGTTCTTAAAAAATTGTTCTTATAAAAAAAAGTGTATGTATCAAAACAAGTTCTTGCAGATTAGCTGTCAGAATTAAAAACTTTGTTGTTGCTGTTGTCAAAACATGTTGAAGTCACGTGTTGAACACACGCGTGACTTCTACTCTTCTGTCGGGGTTTCATCAGACACATTTTCAAATGGACGAAAAAACAGATATCATCTCTGGACAAGGGTTCAAATTTCAAATTTATATCCTCACCTGAGTACCCTTCCCAGCACCAGGAGGGCCGAGTAAAATCGCATTCACACCTTTCTTAACACCGGTGCCATCGACCAGCTTGTCCAGATCTGAATGCCCTCCTGGGCCTTTCTCAACAATGAAAACTTCTTGAGGTTGGGCAGCCATCTTGCCGACAACATGGAACGCAAAGAGACAGAGGAAAGGTGATCAAAGCTGAAGGGGTCTGGGTCCGGGTCTTATTTCCTTAAACAACAACAATTTCTTTGAAAAGCACCTAATAAGTTACGAAGACATTTTAAACATTCGTTTGTTGCAAAATACAAACTAACTAAAGAATGTATGAAAAGAACAATTAATTACAAAAGTAAATTAGGTGATGCAGGATCCAGAGGATACCCCAGGAACTAGAATCCCAGGGCCTACGCGGACTCCCCATAGGTGGCGGCGGGTGGGTAAGACAAGACACAGCTGCTTTTTGAAAACCGAAACATGTGCTTAATTCTATACAATACTCATTGATACATTTAAAGGAACAATAGATACAAGAGTAATATGTGTTAATTGGTTATATTACAGTATTTTATGAACTTTGTATTTTAATTGTTTTCTTTTCTTTCTTTCTCTTTATTTTATTATCAGTAGGTAAAACTCATAATCAATAAATGATAAACTCTTAATTGGATGCATATACAGGAGCCCATCTTCATCTGCTGATGAGAATAAACAATTGAATGAAATGCTTACGGAAGCCTGTAGCCTTAATTATTCACATTTGTTGATAACAGGAGATCTGAACTACGGGAAAATTAATTGGATAAACTGGACCACTCCAGGAGATAACAGAGAAGCAGAGGATCATAAATTCTTAGAAACATGTAGAGACAATTATCTATACCAGCATGTCCAAGAACCAACAAGAGGTAGAAGAAACAACGAACCAAGTTTACTTGATTTGATACTAACAAATGAAGAGAACATGATAGAGAACATTAAGTATGAAAGCCCGCTAGGTGCTAGCGATCACATTGTTCTAAGCTTCAATTTCAAATGCTATGCCCTCAAGAAAAAGACAACAAGGATACGATACCAGTATGACAAAGCTGATTATGAAAAGATGAGACAGCTCCTTGACATTGATTGGAATGAACGTCTTCTTAATAAAAGCGTCTCAAAGAATGTAGACCAACAATATAAAATTTTCAGGGAGAAATACCAAGAAGTAGTTGACATGTGCGTCCCTATAAAGAAAATATCCGAGTCAGATTCAGAAAAAGGAAAACCAGTTGATCCTGTAGTTCTAAAGAGAATCAGGAAGAAACACAGGGCATGGCAAAGATTTCTTGAAACTAGAGATGGAAAAGATCATCAAAAATATTGCAGGGAAAGAAATCAGGTCAAAAGTCTCATAAGAAAATTTAGAAAGAATCTTGAAATGGGAATTGCTAAACAGATTAAAGTAAATCCCAAAAAGTTTTGGTCTTATGTTCGATCAAAAACAAAAACAAGGCCAACCATTCCAGACTTAGAAATGGAAACATCAGAAGGCACAAGGAAGACTGCTAACGACAACGAGAAAGCAAACACTCTTCAGAAGTATTTCTCATCAGTGTTTACAGAGGAGCCCCCTGGAGAAATTCCTGTGTTACCCAACTTGAATGTTGAACATCGAATGCCCAGATTTGAAGTAAGAATTGAAGATATTGAGAAGAAATTAAGAGGACTGAATCCATCCAAGTCGCCTGGGCCAGATAAAGTGTGTACTTCGATACTTAAAGAGACGGCACAAGTAATAGCAAAACCACTTGCTATTATATTCCAAACATCAATGGATACATCAATCCTCCCACAGGTATGGAAACAGGCAAATATTACTGCAATCTTTAAGAAAGGAAGAAAAGACCTGCCATCGAACTACCGACCTGTCAGTCTCACCAGTGTACCGTGCAAAGTGATGGAGTCACTCATTAGAGAAAAAATAGTTGAGCACTTGAAGATCAATAATCTGCTCAGCAATAAACAATATGGATTCATCAGTGGTCGTTCTACAACGCAGCAGCTACTGAAAGTACTCGATTTATGGACTGAAATAGCAGATTTGGGAGGGCAGGTTGACACCATATTTATGGATTTTATGAAGGCTTTTGATAAAGTTCCTCACAGGAGACTTATTGGGAAAGTAAAAAGTTATAAAATAGAAGAAAAAATTGTCGAGTGGCTACGGAATTTTCTCCAAGACAGAACGCAAATAGTCTGTGTCAATGAAAAAATATCAGAACCCTCGCCAGTCATAAGTGGAATACCCCAAGGATCTGTTCTTGGCCCTACAATGTTCATCATATACATAAATGACTTGCCTGATATTGTTGAATCAGAAGTGTTTTTGTTTGCTGACGATACAAAGATTTTCCGCCACATCAGGTCAGAAAAAGACAGAGAGATCCTTCAACAAGATCTAATCAAACTATGCGAGTGGTCAAGAAAGTGGCTGGTTTTGTTCCACCCTGACAAGTGCAAATTGATGACTGTAGGGAGAAAAGAATATGATACAAGTTATGCTATGATAGACAGTGATGGAAAGTCTGTGCCACTTGGAACAACTACTTTAGAGAAAGATATTGGTGTGTATATGGATGGACAATTGTCGTTTAGTGATCATATAGCCGAGAAAGTGAATGTTGCAAACCGAAATATGGGAATAATTAGAAGGACATTCAAATTTCTGGACAAAGACATGTTCCTACATTTATATCGTGCTCAAGTGCGCCCTCATATCGAATATGCTAATGTTGTATGGCACCCTTATAAGATCAAGGACATTGAGACAATAGAGAGAGTACAGAGAAGAGCAACCAAGTTGATCCCAGGTCTCAAAGATCGATCATATGAACAACGTCTACGGACCCTTGGTCTGTTCACACTCGCTTTCAGGAGATTGCGAGGAGACCTCATTGAAACTTACAAGATAGTTAGTGGCTTGAGTGACCCGGAGACATCACCAGACCTTCACCTGCTAGGGGAAACAAATACTCGAGGAAATGGGCGCAAGCTAGAAGTCAGACGTGCAGATGGCAAGCACATGCTCCGCCATAACTTCTTCACAATCAGAGTCGCAAAAGTCTGGAACGAGCTACCCAGGGAAGTAGTTTGGGCAAGGTCACTGGACGATTTCAAGAATAAGCTTGATCGATTTACTTCTGATCACCCGCTTCGGTGGAACTATAAATACAAAATCGACTGAAACTATTTTTTAAAAGGAGATGGATATATAGGCCCTAGGCCTGCGTCCATTAACGAATTGTATTGTATTGTATAATACTTCGATGATTTTGTAACTTATTAGTATAGAATGTATTAAAATTGAAAAATTGATCTTCATTTTCAACTTGGCAAGAGTCGTGCCGATTCTCATAGCAAAAGCATGTATAGATATTCCAACTGATTCTGGTACATACTATATAATGACAAATCTTAGGCTAGTGATAGATACTAGTGCTCGATGGACCTTTTCTAATTCTGCTAAACGACGGAACTCAATGGAACTCCTACAATTGTTTAAAACAGTTTTGGGGTTTATATTGCATTCACATTGACACAGTTATAACACAGCTTTATTGACTCTAGGTTCCTTCACCCAGGTGCGGAACTCAAGCTACAATCCCCGCCAAAAAGTGTTGGTACACCCTTGTTTTTCTTAACTACTTATTCAGCTTTCCCAGCATTTTACTTCCAATCCAACCCCCTTCCCCCCCATAAAACAATGTTGTTCGCGAAAAGAACTACATGAGACTACACCAAACACTAGCTGAATGTTATTTGGCTAGTTTGTTATCAGATACAACATTGTAAAGGAGGAGGGGAGGGGGCGAAATGTAGGAAACTGTAAAAATCATGTAAGTGTTTTAAGACTTTTGTTGGGGATTGTAGGAAAAGCTTATGAACTAGAAAAGCTCATGTGAGCTAGGGAAGCTCGGGAAAAGAAAAGCTCATTAACTCAGGAAAAACCTGTTTTCAGGGCAATTTCATTCAATTTGGCAGGGCAGATTAACCCATCAGGAATATTTCTAGAAGGGAAATTAGCTTTTGATTTTTAAATGATCTCGTCTGGCAAATACAGGCCCACTTCTAAAAGGAAATTGCAACAAGATGCATACTCATCACAGCAGTAATGCAGTCCGTTTTTAGGAGGGCATTTTTGGCAAAATTTGCAGGGCAACTATGGCTACACCCCAGATCATCCCTACCTTCACAGCCAATCAAAAGCATTCGAAGTATTGTACAAACCAATCAGAGTCTTCCATCTAAAAAGCTTGTTAAGTTTAAATTTGGTATAACTGCCTACATGAAAGTGGTATTAGAATCAGTTATATGGGGTATAGGGGTAAGTGTTAAAGGTTAAAGTAAGGCTTAGGCCTAGGGTTAGGGTTAGGGCTACGGTCAGTCTTGGGTAAGGGTTGTTAGGGTTAGAATTAGGGTTAGAAAAGTACGGATCATTGAGAGAATGGGATTCTTTAGTGTTTCTGTTTCATCGTGGTCCGGTCTTTAGCTAGTTAATGGAAGGTCCTTTTACGGACTAGTATCCATGATCAACCCAAATCTTATCTTACCACTCTAAGAATATCATTATGTTTTCATGACTGCGGTTGGCAAATTCAATTTAGGGTTCGGGCTGGGTGCATAAAAGATTGTCGATCGCTGAACCAGAATTCTTAATGGTTTATTATACAAAGGTTAAAGAAGATAGCCAGGTGTTTACGAATTCTCGAGATAGCAAAATGAATCGAAATTGAACAATAAAGTACAAGATTTGGTTTGGGCCTAAAATTAGAGACAGCTGGCTTCCGTTTGGTTTTGGACGACGTGTTTTTATTGAAAGGACCAGAAGTGAAAGTAAACAATTCTGCTGATTTCATCATCTGTTTTAGATGGTGTCTGAAAATGTGATTAGTTTATGATTTGAGAAGAACGACATGCTGTTTTCGATTCCTGAAACTACACAATGTTCAGAAGAAAGTGGTTCCAAGTTCTGGGTGAGTGTGAGGGCTGAGGGGGAAATCACTTTGGGAAAAGTGTACGAGATTTTTTGAGATTTCTTGAGATTGCTTAAGATCTCTAAGATTTATATAGAGTTTTTTGAGAGTTTTAGAGATTTCTAAGTTTTCAGAGATTTATCAAGATTTCAATAGAATTTCCAGGTCAAATTTGCAAAGATTCTGAGATTCTTTAGGAGTTTTTAAGACTCTTTAGGATAGTTTAAGATTTTTAGTCAGAAGTGTACGAGAATTTTTGATTGAAAAAGCTCTCTTGCAAAAAGAATTTGGTAATACCTTGGTATTTCGTACGAGGAACAATTTTTTCATAGGTTCCTACTTGCTTGTGATAGGATTCCGGGATCTAGAGGCAGTGATAGAAACGACGGTACATGAAGGAAGATTAGGTTTTTATGTCAAGAAATTTGTTTAAGAAACTTTTTGTACCCTAATTGAGGTGAAAGCTAAGAAACTCTTGTACAAAGATTAAGCATAATTTCTTATAAAAAAATGAATGTACCCCAGCAATAAGACGGCCCCCATGAGCTGGGAGGGATCTCAAAAAATCATACCTGATAAAATTTTTCACAATACAAGGAAACAAGGGGAACTCGTTTAGGAAAATTGCATGAGCATGAGATACAACGCTATAGAAATTCAAAACCAAACCTTCATGTTTGCAATGTCATTTAAGTCAACAGCAGCACTTTTAAGAATGTTGTGAAATGTTTTTCATTGGTAAACATTTTTGTAGGCCTCTTGGAGGCCAGGGCCCCAGATGTTTACCCCCCCTCCCTACCCTCTCGTTTCAACGCTTCTGCCATAGAGTAACCTAAAGAGTAATCTATCTAATAAAAGCCAAGCGTTACAAAATTTCCTGGTGAATTCCCTGTGAAACCATCCATCTGCCCTGGTCAAATATCATTTGCTGCCTGCTATCAATTGAAATGATCTGAACTTTTGTAGACCTATCATGTGCATGTGAATGGCGTTCTTCACTGCAAGATCAGATACCGGCAGTTTGCAGACCTCAATGACAAGGTAGGTTCTTGGCGAAATCCTCAAATAAGTAAGACAATGGTTTTGATTGCAATATTGATTAGGAGACTTTTGAAACCTTCATAAAAAACCTTCTCAAAATTGATATTCTTGAGAATTGCAATTTATGAATTAATAAACTGCAACCTTAGCTTACAACCTTTAAGGAATTCTATGTTGGTTCTTATGAAAACGCAAAGTTTCTTGTCGTGGAAAATTCTTATATTGCGAAAACGTGAAAGTTTGTTTTGAAAATTTCACGTATTTTTGAGCCATCAAAAATTTCATCCCATTAAAGTTTCTTCCTTTGCTGTAAGTATGGGACATTGAAAAACCACAATTCTTAATTTTCAGCTGAAAAGAGAATTTGGTGATCAAGTGCCAAGCAAGCTTTTCCCTGGCAAAAGACTATTTTCTCTTTCTTCCGATCAGTTGGAAGATCGTCGGCAAATGCTGGAATGCTATCTGCAGACCATCTTACAAGACAGTTGCATTTCGTCAAGTGAGGTTTTCAATCAGTTTTTCAGGGATGCTCAAAAAGTGAGTAGATTTATTATTGTTAGTAATGCCAGTTTCACTTTAAACAGATTTTACATTACAGATTTTATTCAAACAGTTAACCTCTTTTTGATTACAGCACTGCACTTTTAACAGTTAAACATAACATAAGTGCAACTATAGTTTTAGTTCTGTTTTCTGCAAACCTTCTGTCACTCAATCGCTTTTTAGTTCTGAAACTTTTGACTGAAAGCATAATAAAATCTATCTAGTAGGTTGGTTTTAAGATTTTGCCAGGCAGCCAGAAAAATTGGAAACATAGCAGAGCACAAACATTGATTACTTAAGCTTTTCTTCTGACATTCAACAGATGAAAGCTGAAGTAATCTATGTTTTTGCTCCAACATGTTTCCGATTCCATGTTTCTGGCTATTTTGAAGTTTTATACCATTCAAAGACTGTTATATTTTGCCAGATCTAAAACTCTGGAACTCTTAACAGCAGTACTAACAGGGGCTTGGCTGAGACAACTGCCTCAGGGGCTGCAATTGACACACGCTTAAAATTTTGGAGATTTTAGATCCTTGCCAACTTTGGTATGAGAAGATAAATTGATAATTCCATTGTTTCATGTTTTTTTAACTGGAGGACAAATGAGGTGTGGCATCTTCAAGCACCATATTTCTCTAGCTTCTGATTATAAGCTGCTGCTGTCTTCGGATAATTTAAGTGTTTTCTTTTCAGGCAACTCGTAAAGCAAACTCAGAAGAAGTTAAGCTGGACATTTATCTCATGAATGGCAACAAATTCACTGTTGATGTTTTATCCACTGATGAAACTGATGAGGTCTTGGAGGTAATTCCCCATCCTTTAAATTCTCAACACAAAATCCCTAATACAGTAGAATCTGCACTCAATAAGCAGAGACATGTTCTTTTGTATTTCTGTTTTCATGTCTGCGCATTCATCAGACAGACTATATCAAAAGGTATAAAGTCATTTAACTTATCATGCAATAATATTTGTTTTTAGAATGCAATGCGAAAAATTGGCCTATTACACCATTTCTATCACTATTTTGCTCTTTATCTTATGAAGCTTGGAGATGGCCGAAATGATAAAAGTGAAGGTGAGGAAATATTGAACTTTCGATTATGATTTACGATCACCTGTCTTCCATCTTTCCAGATTGGATAATTTGTGGTTTAGGCAATACTTTTATTCTTTCCTAACCTTGAAACTGCTGATATGAGCAATAAGGGGACTTACCATATACAAGTTGGTCTATTTGGCGTAGATTCAATAATATCTTGATGTTTCACCCAATGTTGGATTTATACATATATGGCTTATCAGACGTCTTTAGTTTCTCCGGTGCATACTGTATGGACCAGGGGCGTGCTGGCCCAGAGATTTCTCTGGGTCCTTCTAAAAACTGCTTGTTTGTTGGCCCTTCCAACCTTATGGCATCACCACAAATTGGGCCCTAAACTTAATTGTTCCCAGCCCCTATTTTGCTCCCAGCAAACTCCTGATATAGATTTTGATGAAGAAAGCGGCCTGATTCTACTGAGATAATGAATAAAGTATAAATATCAAAGTTGGAAAAAAACTTTTCATAATATCTTCCTGTTTTCACCCGACCATTCTATTAGTTTGTTCCTTATATATGATTTTTGCCTAGTAGTATTAATTCTAAAAAGTAATTGAAACTCAAAGTTCAACCTTTGAATTCACTGGCTCTAAGGTTGAAAATATCCTTGCATTGTTTTGAAGGGATTTAAGAGATTGAATCAACCTTATGATATCTTGATGTACATTTTAAAATTTCCCTGTTTTTTAGTTGTACGAAAACTGCAAGATTTCGAGTCACCTTACCTGTCATTGAAAACATCAAAAGAGGAACACCGGATTGTGGTGAGAAAAAGGTGAGCATATTGAATATGAGCCTTAATTGAGAGAAGTTAGCTTTTGAATCGCATGCATTTCTTTACCTCCTAGCATTGCTTTATCTAACGTGTAACAAATAAGGTTACACGGAAGCCCAAATAAAGCTAAGAAGACAAAATAAACTGAGACACCCAATAAACAGAATCCAACCCAAATTAGGCAAATAACTATCATTTCAATAAATTGAACTCATTTGTGCTTGTTTGAGGGTGATTGAATCATGGTTTTTACAATTCACAATGCTGGCTTGTTAAACTGTTTATCAGTTATTTAACCATAAGAATAATTCATTGATTAATGTTTGATTATAGTTATTGGTCTTCCAAGTACGATGATGATGTGATGGAGGATCGTATTGCACTCAACCTTCTTTATGTGCAGGTAAGTACTGCTTAACCAATAACTATTCAATATAACTCTATTATTTCCCATGTTATGTCTTGACTTTCCTCCTCCAAAGAATCCCTACTATACTTATAAGTCTATTTACCGTTATATCAATACCAATCTTTATACAACTGCAATGCCAAAATGTCACTGCACCTCTGAATGAGTTATGATATGTGAAATCCTAATACCATTATATCAGTACCAATCTTGTAACAGCCTAAATTCCAGAATGCTACTGTACCTCTGAATGAGTTATGATATGTGAAATCCTAATACCATTATATCAGTACCAATCTTGCTACAGCTTAAATTACAGAATACTACAGTACCTCTGAATGAGCTATGATTGGTGAAATCCTAATACCATTATATCAGTACCAATCTTGCTACAGCTTAAATTACAGAATACTACAGTACCTCTGAATGAGTTATGATATGTGAAATCCTAATACCATTATATCAGTACCAATCTTGCTACAGCTTAAATTACAGAATACTACAGTACCTCTGAATGAGTTATGATATGTGAAATCCTAATACCATTATATCAGTACCAATCTTGTAGCAGCCTAAATCCCAGAATACCACAGTACCTCTGAATGAGTTATGATATGTGAAATCCCAGAATACCACAGTAACTTTGACAACGCACTTAGCTTCAGAATTAATTCGAAAAAAGTACAAAATGGTTTTATAAAAACGGCCAGTGTCTCCTTTCTTCAAGTGTCCCACAATATCTGCACCTTTCAGGACACAAATAGAATACTTATCTAGAGGGTTTTCAGGTTCAGAATGAACATTCAGATATTAATTTTGTTTTGACGTCCAAATCTATTAGAGATTCAAAGAAATCGTAATAAGATTACAGCAATAGTTGTAGATGAATTAAAGGAAAAGTTGAAACAAACAGACATTCGCAGCTTTTTTCAACGAAAACGTTCAAGTTCAAGTTGCATTATCGTTCTGTTTCGCTATCAAGATATTGTTGTTGTTGTTGTTGTTCTCTTCATAAAATCCCGAAAATCCCGATAACTCGAATTATAGGTTGATTTTCTAAAAAGTTCGAGTTATCGAGAGCCTCGATAACTCGAACATTCGATAACTCGAACTATTTTGATCGTCCATTGCATGTTCGAGTTATCGGGATTCTACTGTACCATTATGTCAATACCAATCTTGTAGCAGCCTAAATTCCAGAATACTACAGTACCTCTGAATGAGCTATGATTTGTGAAATCATAATACTATATATCAATACCAATCTTGTAACAGCCTAAATTCCAGAATACTACAGTACCTCTGAATGAGCTATGATTGGTGAAATCCTAATACCATTATATCAATACCAATCTTGTAACAGCCTAAATTCCAGAATACCACAGTACCTCTGAATTAGCTATGATTGGTGAAATCCTAATACCATTATATCAGTACCAATCTTGTAGCAGCCTAAATTCCAGAATACCACAGTACCTCTGAATGAGCTAATATTGTTGAAATCCTAATACCATTATATCAATACCAATCTTGTAGCAGCCTAAATTCCAGAATACCACAGTACCTCTGAATGAGCTAATATTGTTGAAATCCTAATAACATTATATCAGTACCAATCTTGTAGCAGCCTAAATTCCATAATGCTACAGTACCTCTGAATTAGCTATGATTGGTGAAATCCTAAAACCATTATATCAATACCAATCTTGTAACAGCCTAAATTCAAGAATACTACAGTACCTCTGAATGAGCTATGATTTGTGAAATCCTAATACAATTATATCAATACCAATCTTGTAACAGCCTAAATTCCAGAATACTACAGTACCTCTGAATGAGCTATGATTGGTGAAATCCTAATACAATTATATCAATACCAATCTTGTAACAGCCTGCATTCAAGAATACTACATTCCTCTGAATGAGCTATGATTGGTGAAATCCTAATACCATTATATCAATACCAATCTTGTAACAGCCTAAATTCCAGAATACCACAGTACCTCTGAATTAGCTATGATTGGTGAAATCCTAATACCATTATATCAGTACCAATCTTGTAGCAGCCTAAATTCCAGAATACCACAGTACCTCTGAATGAGCTAATATTGTTGAAATCCTAATACCATTATATCAATACCAATCTTGTAGCAGCCTAAATTCCAGAATACCACAGTACCTCTGAATGAGCTAATATTGTTGAAATCCTAATACCATTATATCAGTACCAATCTTGTAGCAGCCTAAATTCCATAATGCTACAGTACCTCTGAATGAGTTATGATATGTGAAATCCTAATACCATTATATCAGTACCAATCTTGTAGCAGCCTAAATTCCATAATACTACAGTACCTCTGAATGAGTTATGATATGTGAAATCCTAATACAGTAGAATCCCGATAACTCGAACATGCGATAACTCGAACTTTCGCTAACTCGAACAGATGTGGCATTCCCCCTGAACCTTCAACACTACTTACATATGAATATACCCCCGATAACTCGAACCCCCGATAACTCGAACATTCGCTAACTCGAACAATTTTTTATACCCGCTGCGGCTATTTTCTCTCGATAACTCGAAATTTTTGTGCCAAAGTACTAACAACAACAATAACAACGATATGTTAATCACAAACTCTTCATTGAATCAAGCTGTTGTTTTGAAAAAGAGACAAAGTTCCTAAGTCCAGTGTCTTCAAGGCTACATGCGCCAATTAAACCCTTTGCATCCCCCTGACTGCACCTCTATCCAGTAACTTTGACAACGCACTTAGCTTCAGAATTAATTCGAAAAAAGTACAAAATGGTTTTATAAAAACGGCCAGTGTCTCCTTTCTTCAAGTGTCCCACAATATCTGCACCTTTCAGGACACAAATAGCATACTTATCTAGAGGGTTTTCAGGTTCAGAATAAACATTCAGATATTAATTTTGTTTTGACGTCCAAATCTATTAGAGATTCAAAGAAATCGTAATAAGATTACAGCAATAGTTGTAGATGAATTAAAGGAAAAGTTGAAACAAACAGACATTCGCAGCTTTTTTCAACGAAAACGTTCAAGTTCAAGTTGCATTATCGTTCTGTTTCGCTATCAAGATATTGTTGTTGTTGTTGTTGTTCTCTTCATAAAATCCCGAAAATCCCGATAACTCGAATTATAGGTTGATTTTCTAAAAAGTTCGAGTTATCGAGAGCCTCGATAACTCGAACATTCGATAACTCGAACTATTTTGATCGTCCATTGCATGTTCGAGTTATCGGGATTCTACTGTACCATTATGTCAATACCAATCTTGTAGCAGCCTAAATTCCAGAATACTACAGTACCTCTGAATGAGCTATGATTTGTGAAATCATAATACTATATATCAATACCAATCTTGTAACAGCCTGCATTCAAGAATACTACATTCCTCTGAATGAGCTATGATTGGTGAAATCCTAATACAATTATATCAATACCAATCTTGTAACAGCCTGCATTCAAGAATACTACATTCCTCTGAATGAGCTATGATTGGTGAAATCCTAATACCATTATATCAATACCAATCTTGTAACAGCCTAAATTCCAGAATACTACAGTACCTCTGAATTAGCTATGATTGGTGAAATCCTAAAACCATTATATCAATACCAATCTTGTAACTGCCTAAATTCCAGAATACTACAGTACCTCTGAATGAGCTATGATTTGTGAAATCCTAATACAGTACATCCTCGATTATCCGAACCTCGATTATCCGAACCTCGATTATCCGAACACCAAAAGTTTTCATTAAAAATTTTTTTTGCCCACTAGTTCTTGAGAAACCAATCGAAATATTCGTTGTCTGCTCAAACTGTTGCCCAATATAAAAGTCATATCCAACGGAAGCACAAAAATAACACATTCATTTATCAAGGAGCTTCGACAACACGTTATTACAAATCGTTGTTGAAATTTACAAAAAACTGTTGCCTTAGTTTTCTTGTTGGTCTTTCCGTTTGCCAAGCTTTTCAATTTGCATTCAGTTTGAGCATCCTGTGATTGTTCAGGACGATGATAATAACCTTTATAGCAAGTTTAGTAGGTAAAATGTTCTTCCTCGATTATCCGAATTTTTAGCGTATCCGAACGGCCCAACAAAAATTTGAGTTCAACCTGTTCGGATAATCGAGGATGTACTGTACAATTATATCAATACCAATCTTGTAACTGCCTAAATTCCAGAATACTAAAGTACCTCTGAATGAGCTCTGATTTGTGAAATCCTAATACAATTATATCAATACCAATCTTGTAACAGCCTAAATTCCAGAATACTACAGTACCTCTGAATGAGCTATGATTGGTGAAATCCTAATACCATTATATCAATACCAATCTTGTAACTGCCTAAATTTCAGAATACTACAGTACCTCTGAATGAGCTATGATTGGTGAAATCCTAATACCATTATATCAGTACCAATCTTGTAACTGCCTAAATTTCAGAATACTACAATACCTCTGAATGAGCTATGATTGGTGAAATCCTAATACCATTATATCAATACCAATCTTATAACAGCCTGAGTTCCAGAATACTACAGTACCTCTGAATGAGCTATGATTTGTGAATTCTTGATACCATTATATGAATACCACCTACTTTATGAAACTACTATAATTAATCTTCCAAAAAAAAAGATGGAGTTGTTGTTGAAACAAGCCAGCCACGGCACACCTCAAAAACGTTCTCAATTGAAATCTTTTATTCTCAAAGAGATTATATTCTATCACCTCCACAGTTTTTACTAATAGAGTCTTACCAAGATTTAAAAAATTATTTTCTTATTTGCTTGACTATCCCTTCGAAAATGGGGAAAAGATGAAAACGTATTGCAAGAGTTGTATTTTGTACTTTAGGTTCTTGATGATATCGAGCGTGGCTGGGTGTTGGCATCGGAAAAAGAAAAGCAAAGACTTGCTTCATTAAAGGAATCAGGCTCCAAAAAAGAGGTAAAAACTCGTTTATTATGCATACAGTACCGCTAAGAAACTAAAAGATACTTCAGCCAGCAAGATAATTGCCCATCTATACTCAAATATCAGATTTTTAAGCTTGAAAATTCATATTACTTAAGAAATTCATTTTGATTGCAAATATTCAGCATTGATACATTCGCCTTGCTGAATACATTCTAAATTCTTTGCCTATTTCTTGTCAACCTATAAGAAACTAGGCAGCCCGGTTATGCCACATTCTGTTTCATATATGGGGTTTAGTGCTGTATTCTTTTCTGGTGAGAGTATGTTGTTGATACAGAATTCAAGGATGTGGAGAAAAATGGGAGTTGTAACAAAACATATTAATTACTGATTTTCCTCGTCAGATTTCCCCAGCTCAGGCTATTTTTATATTTCTTTTGGATACTTCAATAGCTTTCTCAAGAACTGGCTTGTAAAAAGGAAACTTTGGCATTTGAATAATCAAATTTTTTTTTTTTAAAGACATCTTGAAATATTTTGTTTTATTATTGATATTCTTCAGTTTTTGAACCTGGCGAGAGGATTGAAATTTTATGGCTACATAATGTTCAAGCCTTGCGTTTGCGATTACCCTCAAAAGGACTCGATAGCTGTCTTCGCTGCAGGAGAAAGAGAACTTCACATGAGTGTAACAACAGATGAGGTGGGTTCAGGTCTCGTTCGATTCAAAACTTTATCTATCTACATCCTGTGCAACCATCATCCTTACATTAATCAGGTTTAGCATAAGCACCCCTGAATGAGCTATAGTTTTCAAAATCTTGATGTCATCTTCTATCCGTGTACCTCTGAAGGAGCTATACTTTCAAAAATCTGAATTCAACTACTACCTAAAAACCTCTGAATGAGCTATGATTTTGGAAATCTTGATTCACCTACTACCCAAGTACCTCTGAATGAACCTTGATTTGCAAAGTCTTAATTCTACCTCCTATCTCAGCTCCTCTGAATGATTTAGGCTGACAAAGTATTGATTTATCCACTATCACAGCTCATCTGAATTGGTTATTATTTGTGAAATCCTAATACTGTTATACTGCGCCATTATATCAATACCTATCTTGATACATCTTAAATACCAGTATGCTACAGTACCTCTGAATGAGCTATTACTTGTGAAATCTAAATCCCATCTTCAATTCCAGAATGCTGAAGCACCTCTGAATGAGCTATGATTTGTGAAATCCTAATACTTATCTGGATACATCTTCAATTCAATAATGCTACAGTACCTCTAAATTAGCTATGATTTGTAAAATCTAAATCCCATCTTCAATTCCAGAATGCTAAAGCACCTCTGAATGAGCTATGATTTGTGAAATCCTATTACCTATTTGGATACATCTTCAATTCCATAATGCTGCAGTACCTTTGAATGAGCTATTACTTGTGAAATCTAAATCCCATCTTCAATTCCAGAATGCTACCGCGCCTCTAAATTAGCTATGATTTGTAAAATCAATGTTATCTTTCAGAAATCCAACGTGAAAGAGGGAAGATTTCAAGTGCAATTGATCAGATGTTGGAAATTGTGTTCCATGGTAAACATTCTACTTTTCAACATAGAGTTAATCATGCTAGTTTCTATGAAAAGGTTTTGCAGGTGCCAATCTCAAAGTTTAGCTGGCATTCTGCTCAATGTAGCACTGCTTGAAATTTAAAGGATTACATTACTTTTTTCAGTTTCCTGAGTGTATGTTCATTCACATACTTTCCGAAATCAAGCCATTAAACAGTGATTTCAAATGTAGCTGCAATACATGTTAATAAATATATCTAAATTTTATTATTTTTTTTCTCGTATGTGAATAGCTGGTAGAAATTAGTTTGTACATAGTTAAATATGTACATGATCTATCTTCCAACCAACTTTTGATAAAGTATTATTATCATTATTATCATTATCTTCTTATATCGCCTTTTTCTATTATCTTCCCACTAGCTTCGTATATTTGCAAACAATAATATAAAAGTGAGGTCCCCTAAGAAATGTTTTTATTCATTTTCTTCTCTCGTAAACAATTAGCATTTTTAGATATTTTAGGTAATAAACGTATGAGTGATTTTAGGTATTTTTGTATTTATATTGATTTTAAGCTTTGTGATTTCATGTATTCTGTATTAGAGAAACATGCTTTTATATTGTAATTAGTTTGTAATCAGGTCATTGTGATTTTAGGTAATTCTTTGTATTGTAAGTAAACCGGTATATCTTTTATCATGAAAATATTGACAATTTTTAGTACAAATCACTCGACTGTCATAGTAAAGTTAACATTGAAAAAAAAAGATTTTTATAATCGAAGGCTTTGTTCACGTAATAGTTGTTTTTTTATTTCTCTTTTACTGTATCTCTAGTTTACTGGTTTTATGTTTTTACCTTTTTATTATCATTATTATTATCATTATCATCAAACCCAGGCCGTTTAAAATCTCCAGCACCATACCAGCTATGTCGTAGGTTTATTTGTACAGGAGCATTTACTTGCGGACCAGCCCTAACCTTTGTTTAATGTACGCCTTTGAAACACTTGATTCATGAAAAACTCGAGGGTTCCATTGGTGTATGCTAAATCACACCAACCGTGCTGGGATTAGGTATGGTTTTCCATTCTTATGAAAAAGAAATAAAAATGGGAAAGGAGATGCGCGTACAAGTGAACGAAGAAAAAAACATCGAGACAAATTATAAGTGATCCACTTTTTCAGGGCTCTCTGTGGTGTCGGGACGTGATACAAAATCCATAGCCTGATTGGCTGGTCAAATTTGCCTATGTCCTTCCTTGCCTTTAAGGCTTTCCTCTCCTCTTCTGCTTCTACTATATCTTACGACTGTTGTTTCATGTAGACGCTCAAGCCAGATGAAAAGGGTGCTGGCGTTCAATTCTCATTCGAATACATTTTTGGAAAAGATAAAAAACTACAATGGATAACCGTGGACAGTGATCAAGTAAGCTCAAATTCACTTTAAGATCTTAATATGATTTCACTCAGCGATTCAAATTTGAACAGTGATTTATTCACAATCGATAATGTTGATAGTAGCGTCGAGAGGGGAGGATAACCAAGGTAGTTACCTGGGGGCCTGTAATTTCTAAGTCATCTATGTTTATTCATTATAAGCTCACTTTCAGGGAAATTTAGTCTCTCGACGGCCCTGGATGATGCTAGTTTCTACTTCACCACTTTTTTAACAACATGCTATCTTTCACAGGGTATCTTGATTAGTATGTGTCTACAAGGAATTGTTGATGAAATCATTCGAGAAAAGGAGGGAAGGGCCATTCGACTGGTAAGGAATTGATATTTCTTTACTTACATACATTTTCCATAGCTTTTCAATCACTAAGAAAATGATATGATAGGACATAAGTATTTCCTGACAAGAAAATATATCCACACAACAGAACGTCTTAATGAGGCATGGCATAACAAACTTGTGGTAGCCCTATTAAGACGCAGATCAGCTCAATTTTTCTAAAGTGGCTTTTTCAGTTATCTATTATTCGTCTTAATGAACCACTGATGATGATTGGTTGCTTCTCACTATACCAATCTTGCACCTCCTTCCGGATTGGTCAATTTCGATCTGCGTCTGGTGTGTAATAATGATGTAACATAATTCTTTGGGTTCCTTGTTTTTTCTCTTTCTAACGTAGTATTTGACGACTGTAAGAGGAACAACTGTAGTGGTTATCGTGTTTTGCTGTTTTCAGTGTCCCTCGCTACATTTGCTTCAATTTACTCTGACGCATGTCTGCATTAGCTTGAACCTGGCTAATCCTTGTTGACTTTTTACGAAGTTTTCATGTCCTTCATAATTTCAAGCAAGGAATTACTGACCAAAGACTAAAAACGAGCGTATGCTTAGATATGATTAAAGTTTATGCTTAGATTATGCTTAAATATGATTCAACGACTAGATCATACTTCTCTTTTCAGCCAAAGGCAAGACGGAAAAGTGACGTATCAACGCCAAGTCAATCACCAATAAAAACTCCCAAGAAACCCCACTTGGCTGTTTCCAACGATTTCGAGGTAGTTTAGGCTTTTTGTTGAAGTTTTGCTTGGGAGACAATTTTATTCTCTTGTTTTTGGAGACAATATTTTCTCTTGTTATCTTTATTCTCTTGCTGTTGGATTTGATGAAGATCTATGTACTAAAGATTTGTCAAGACTTCCTTTGCATGATTCAAATCGAATTTCTATTCAAGTTTACTGCTAAAATATTGATTATCATAAAAGAGTATATCATCGAAAAATGTGCTTTGCTTATCGTATTGTGTCAGTAGGGGCTTACAACTTTGGGTTTTTAAATTACGTTCCCCTTATTAGCTCCTCACATTTCAAGTCTTTAACCTGCAGGGTCTGGGCCCTAGAGACCGTCAAACCAGGGGGATGGTGTCTATATTTTACTCCCCAAGAGTTTTTTGCCTTTCCCATTTTTCGGCTGGAACTTATTTCGAACGTTATCTTTTGTGAATAAATTTGGCTTTGTTAAGTTTTTGGTGAGTAGATTAGTACTCTCGTAAAGATTACTTTCTTAATAAAAGCGTGCGTTTGAGAAATATAATTTAGTTTCCTTTTCTAACCATTAGATTTCCCAATGAAACACATGCTAAGTCAACTAGAAAAATAAACCATTTGAGATTTTATCCACATCCTGAATTGCTCAAGTATGAGATATTATTAATTTGCAGGCCAAGCCTGGAAGCTCTTCGAAAAAGAAAAATGGCGCCTCCAACAAAGTTTTTGAAGATATTGGGGACGATGAGCTTTAGCTTGATCAAAATCGGTATTTTATTTATAGTGTTTAGATTATATTTATATTTTAATGAATCGTAGAATTTTGAAACAAATCATCCGAAATGTAACAGAAATTTAGGTTTTGTATTTCCTTCAAATATCAGCAAAATTACCAAACCAGAAAGTAAACGTGCTTATGAGAATGATTTTGCCCAGGCATGTGATAAGCGAGCATTACAGCTTTTCTACGTCTCTCTGCACAAGGGGCCCCTTCTTGTTTGAGTTTAAGCCAGAAATTCCACTCCAATACAGGATTCTTATGCTAAGTGATTTAAGAACAAATCAATCAAATGTTAGAAAGTAGTTTTACAATAAGGCCGTAAAAATCAGTAAATATTTTGCCTTAATGAATGGTTCCAAATGGGCTTTTAATCCACTCAGCACTGTTCTAAGGAAGTAATGTTAGGTCATAATAGCCTTAGAAAACGCATAAAATCAACCAAAAAAGTAATTCCTTCAAAGTCAGCCTAAAATTAGGAAACACCTGATGGTTAGCCCATGCTTTTCTTGTCAAAGTTGGCTGGAAATGAATGGTTCCAAATAGTTTTTTATTTCACTAAAGACTGTTCAGGGAGCAATGCTTAGGCTATAATAGCCGTGGAAAATGCATAAAACCACCAAAAGGAGTTTTCCTTGAAAATCAGCTAAAAAATTGGAAAATAGCCTGATGGTTCAATGCGCAGTAAGTGAGTATGTAACGAAGTTAGTAAGTAAGTAAGTAAGAAAAAAATCTGAAAACTCACCATTCTTGTTTAAAGTTGTTCTAAAATCTTGGGTCACAAAAGTTGATAATGTTCTTTTCTTTGACAGAAGGATATAGATATACCAGTTTGTGTACGACCTTAAGAGAATTTGATTTGATTTCAATTCATGCAACAGGCTAGTGGCCCCCAAAGGTATATGATAAGCAGTGGTAGCCATCAATGGAGCTGAATGTGCATTGAACCACACAGAAGGCAAAGTTGAAAACTTGAGTTCTTTAAATTTCCCCACTCTAAATTTTGTCTTTTCACTTGTTCTTTCTTGCTCACTTGACCCAGTTTTATAGGGATGTGGCACCCAAAAAGCAAAATGTAAAACCATAATTCTACAACAATTTGTTCGAAAAAGTATACCCAAATTTATACCAAAATACAATCTCGAAAATTTATATCCAAATGTACACCAAAATCGTGAAAAATGAACCCCTAAACGTCTAAACCTTTAATGTTTTTTCCATCTGAAGCTTATTTGGAACCATTTTTTGCTGATTTTGACAAAAAACCATGGACTAAACCATATTTGGCTATTTTTGATCAATTTTTAGAAAAAAACCTTTTGGGGATTTAATTTTTTATGGGGCTATCATCACAGCCCAATAATACTCCCTGGGTCGATCTGAGGCCTATTCGGAACTATTCTTCTTAGGCTGGTTTTGACTGAAAACCGTGAACTAATCAAGTTGTTTTTTTTAAATTTTTGGCGAATATTGGGGTTTTTCTGTTGAAGTTGTGTTTGCTGGTGCTTTTACAGCGTAATTTTGGTGATTTTATGTGTTTTCTGGTACTATTACAAGTATCTCGACGTATCCTTGAAATAATTAATTCCAACTGAGCTGTTATCATTACTTTATCTTTGCTAGGACATTTTACAAGAAGACATGAAGTACTGTATGTTGAAACCCCAGCGAAAAAGAGTGCACGGTGATTTTCTTCCGCGGTCATTCATTTGCATGTCTAACATGAAAGCAAACTAACTCCCACCTTCCTACTCCCACCTCTTCATCTTCGCCGTTAGAAGCCCAAACAATCCTCGTGTTGATCAGCTGATTATAATGGTGTTTACTCACATTATCTTCGTTCGGCGTTTGGTAGCCGGACGCAAATCAACTTTTAATAATATTCTGCTGTTCTTTCACGTTAATTAACCTTATCATCATTATTACACGTTGACGTGTTGTCGTTGGGATTTCCACTCTCTCTTTTGAAGTTAATTGACCAAAGGGATGCAACGACAGCTGCTTATCAATCTTATGTTTCCTTAGGCCAGGATCTTCTTCAAGATAGGATCAGTCAACCAGCCGGAAGGCCGACGGGTTTCAGATAGTATTCAGGAATGAAAAAGTGGCCTTGAAGTGGTTTACCCCTAAAGATGTAAACGCTTTCCTACATTCATGCTAGAAGACCTACTTTATCTTCTTCTACCTTCCTCTACTTTCTTCTACTTTCTCCTACTTCTCCTAAATTAATGCCAGAAGACCAATTTCTCCTTCTTCCACCTTCTTCTAATTTCTTCTACTTTGAATTGGGTCACCCCTAAAGATGTAAACGCTTTCCTAAATTCATACTAGAAGACCTACTTTATCTTCTTCTACCTTCTTCAACCTTCCTCTACTTTCTTCTACTTCTCCTACATTGATGCCAGAAGACCTATTTCTCCTTCTTCCACCTTCTTCTAATTTCTTCTACCTTCATGTGGTTTACCCCTAAAGATACGAGTGCCATCCTACATTAATGCTAGAACCTCTACCGCAGTCAAAGTCCAGAAAAGTCTCTAACCTTCCTTCGGGAAAATGTTCTGGTAACCGAGGTTCTTCCTTACTCAGATTGGAGATTTTCTAGCAAGGGTAAGTTGTAATTTGTATACAGAGTCAGAGGAAAGTTTGTTTCATCAACAGGCTAGAATTGGTATCTAAAGACTTCGATGCAACTAAAATTTATCACTTTACGATGCTATTAAACAGTACTTTCATACAATTAATTGGAATATGTTGGAATCCCTCCTCAATTTCTCTTTTTTCAGGCTGAAATTTTCTATTTCTATGCTTTTGCAATCAGTTGTGTTGATTGTTGCAAACATCGACTCTCTTCAGGCCCATCTCACATCCCAGTGTACTGCCTATTTGCTTGTTTTACGTCTATTTCTTATTCTGATGATCATCTTTTAACATTCCTGAAAATGGCCGGCGTCATTTTGTTGTCACTGCATGAGTGGACGAATGCAGTGAAATTTGATCTAAATAGAGGCTATTACGAGGGAAGACCTAATTTCGATTCTTAAATTGCAATTCCCTTTCAAAAATTGCATTATCTGCACGAAGTAAAAATGAAATCAAGCCATGTCTGTATAGCCTCATATGCCAGCAAAGACATCAGCCTCTTTTACAAACTGCAGTTAGCGGTTCTTGCCTTTACGGCCTTGATTAGCTTGTCTTCGTCATTAAAAACTGTTTTATTCCAAAATTTAATTAATTCTAAATGTTTACCGTAGAAAGTGAATGATTGCTAAATTCCACGTTATATTAGGCTAATTTCTTCTCTCTCTTCCGCTATTTAAATGCTGTTTAATTTATCGCTCGCATTCTATTCATTAGTATGTTTTCCTAAAAATTTATGTCAGTATATTTACCTAACATATTTTGTGCTGAAATGCGTTTCCAGGGTGCCGCGCAAGTTCACCTAAAAGTCGTTGGTAATTTCAAAGTGGGAGCTAGAGAGATAGTGTTGAAGAAGCACTTCTAGCAATACAGGGAGAGGTCACCCTTGGGATCGTCTGTGCAGTGATTTGGGAGGTGTTCAGTACTGTGGGGATGTTCATTACAATACTACCAGTCCGTTGTTCAGTACTGTGGGGGATATCAGATACCATCCAGTGCTGTATAGAGAATTTTCAGTACTTAAGGGAATACCATCAGTACTGTGGCGAATACCATTTAGCATTGTGGATGGTATTCATTCAGTACGTACTTTAGAATATATTCAGCACTGTGGTTGGGAAACTACAAGCTCTTTAGGTATTACCTCTTCAGCCTACTGATTATATCCCCCACAGCACTCAACACCGTATTGGCTCGCAATAATTTTGTATTTAACCACCTTTGCAAAAGTGCGTCTAATGATCTATGGTCGTGGGGCCCGGCTTTATGAAATACCTCGGGGCCCGAGCTTGCTCTCGACGGCCCTGGTATGGGGGCAGATGGAAAGGTGGGAGGATTTCTGATCTTGAAAACAGTGGTATCAACATCTCTCCTTGTTTCTGACACGTCACACAGAACGAACATAAGCGAGGTGGCAGAACATACCCCCTGTTTTCCACACCATTAAACTACTACACGTAGTGCTTTTTTTAAAAGAGACCATTCATAATAAACCGGAGGGCCAGATTTTGAAAACTTAAGAAAATGTGGCTGGAGATATTGGATGAATCAAAAGAGTTAAGAAACTTTTTATGATGTCTTTACAAAAAGGGATGGTCAAAAACGTGCAGTGGCATCAAATTGGAACATATCTCATCTCGCCTGGTGCTTTTTCTGAAATAATTCGTTAATGGTGAGATTTTATAAGGTCAAACCTCCTGGCTTTTAGATCAACAAAAAATGAAAGAAAACAGGTAATGGGGTTGAGAAACTTTTTGCACCTAATTTGGGGAAAGCTAAGAAACTTTGGTGCCAAGACTGAGCATATTTTCTTAAAAAGAAAATGGTTGTACGTGCATAAAAGCAGCAACTACCCCCTGACAGCAACAGCTGGTTATCACCAGGATGCAACTGTGTTGACAAACAACGGTAGCCTTTTTAGAGAAAAGAGCTGAAATTCATTTTCTTACTGCAAAAGACCGCAGTTCTCAAGCAGAAGGGATCACCAAAAGTCGAGGCATAGTAAGTAAATTCATTTTTGGAAGTTTTCATCTTACGTGCTTTTTTCTTTTTAAAAATCTTGCTAATGAGTTTAAAAAGGTTTTCTTCGGTAAAAAACGTCTAAAACAGAGTAAAATCTTTAAGAAACTAAGGAAAACTGGTAAGCTGAATTGCAAAGTGAAATCCAATTTCTGCCAATCATTTAAACTTGAACATTTAAACCTCGTGCAGTGGTGTTTAAAACCCTTTTCAACAAGATAAAGCTATTTTAAAGAAAATCATTATACCAAAATGCATCCGAAATTGCTTATTTGCAAAAAAGAACGTTTTAAAAACGTTTTGTGCTAGAAATTAGTGAAAATCAAGAAACTTTTTGCACAAAACACAGTGGCGTAGGAATCGGGCACTTTCAGAAAAATTATTGCTCCTTCTATATGGAAGTGCCCCTATTTTTCTTTGCTAACAAATATATGACTTTTCTTTCAAATATTAGTTGGGAAGAGGCCACAGGAGCCAAAGTAATACACCCTTTCTTTATAAGAACAATTTTATAAGAACGCAGGCCTTAGATTTTACCAAAACTTAAGAACAAGCTAAGAACAAACCGAGGCTGACAATTTCTAGGTCAATAAAAGAATTGTACAAAATAGCCCTGACACTGATAAATAATTACAAAACAAGTAGATTGACAGGAGACAGATATATCAGATGGTCAAGAGATTCCACATGGGTACCTATTAACACAAATGATAGCAAAAACAGGCTTTCCAATCATTATAAAGTAAGGACAATTTAAGAAAATTTCAGGCTGAAAATAGAGGAATAATTAAGAACAGCCAGCTTCAAATCAAATTTACTGGTTCTTATAAAAAAGATTTCATTTGTAATATGCAGAATCTTCCTGAAGAGGTTGAATTTAGACCCCTGGTTACAAGGGTGTACTTTTGAAGCAATTCAAGTATCCCCTTTTCATGTCCCTTCGCTTTTTACAATCTTCCTGGAAAACCAAACCTGATTAAATTAAATGATAAACAAAGCCATTTGTAACCATCGAGATGATAAGATTAGCGAGAAGAGTAATTGTTAGAACGTAGTAATGGTTAGCAGTACCGTAGTGAGGTGGGAGAGGGTAGCTAGGGTAGTTACCAGGGGTTCTGAGTAAAATCTAAGTTGTATATTCATTGATCAAGAGCTCTCTTACAGGGGAGAAATTAGGTCCATCGAATTAGCCTTTACCCTGGGGCCAAGGTGATCCCTCGAAACCCGGAGGGTAGGCTACGTTTTAGTTTATTGCGGCCAGCTATAATTTAGTTCATAATTCAGGCTAGTTGATAGTTTATAGGCAAATACTCTCACTATCTTTGTAAGGTATTGATTGGTATATGCGCAAATCACAAAGTTAAATAGGTAAACTAATCGAGCAGTGCGACCCTGGTCCTCCCTCTCAATGTGACCACACCTCATGATTCCTTTTGCCTTTTTGCCTGGAATTACAGAGAGCTGGCTCGTTCTCTCCTCACACTTTATGACATGTCTGAAGGTGGTAATGTGCCTCTGAAATATCTAAAAATTTTGAGCAATTAGAGGCGTAGCCAGAAGCTCAAAAGGGAGGGGGGCTATTGGACATCTAGTATTTATTTCTTGATGATAGCCCATCCAATAACAACATACAGTTTAACAGACTTTCCTTCAAAATGGGGAGCGAGGGCTCCCATGCCTCCCCCTGGGAGCAATCGAAGTACCTTACAATATTGTCCAATAAGTAACTAGACTCAAGTCCAGCCCCTTGAACCATCGAAGTTGCTTGACAATCTGCTGAAAATAACAGCCTATCAACTTCTACCCCAACACCTGTTTATTAGCGTATTCTTGGGGAGATGAAGCTATTAAAGCAATGCCAGAAAGTCATTTCGTTTATTAAATGCTCTTCTGAAGAACAAATACCCTCGAGCCTAGCAGGAGGCCTAGTTGCTTATTAGCCTGTTGCTTTTGAAAAAACATGCCGACTGTTTAATGATGGTGTGATAATAACTTCTCTTGCTGACTTAAAATATGAAACTTCAACAATAAAAGTTCACAAGTTTTTCAATAAAGTTCTCAAGTCTGCTTTTGTTTACAAACAAAGAATAGGTTATGTTTGAATGTTTTCACTACCATTTGAAAAACATGTTTGCTTTTCTTCTGTTTAGGCCTTGTTTATCACGCGATTGAGAATGCGATTGAAATGAATTAACATTTACTGAGGAAATCAATATTTGTTAATTGTTGTTGCTGTTGTTTTTGGTGTTGCTAATGTTTTTGTTGTTGTTGCTGTCACTGATGTCCGATATTAGCTCGAGTGCCCGAATAATTTTAACATCGACAGTATTTAGGAATAGATGTACGAAACGGGGAGCGCAGGGAAGGCAATTTTTTAGGTTCGTTGACAAATTTTGTCCTTGAAGTTAATATGAGATGTTTTCCTTGGGTCTTTTTGCATAAAGGTTGTAAAATATTTCTCTCTTTTTTCCCTCCGCAAAATTTTCTTTCATGGAGGAAGGATTAAACTCAACTTTGTTGAGCAATGGCAGACTAAAACTACAATCTTTTTTTATATGAACAATTTAATAGGAACACGAGCCTCAAATTTTGCCAAAACTTAAGAACAAGCTAAGATCAAACGGGGAATGACCAATTCAAGGTCGATATGAGAATCATACGAAACAACAATGAGACTGACAAATAATTACAAAACAGGCTGATAAACAGAACACAGATATATCAGATCGTCGAAAGAGTTCACATTTGAACCAATTAACACAACTAAAAGCGAAAACAGGCTTCCAAATCATTATTAAGTAAGAAAGATTTAGGAACATTTCAGGCTGAAAATAGAGGAATATCTAAGAACAGCCAGCTTCAAACCAGTTTTACTGGTTCTTTTAAAAAAAAAGAGTGTACAATAGAAGCATTTCAAGCTACGAGTTTTTCAACTTCCTTAGAAAATTTTGGAACATTTCTTGGAATGGAAAGCCGGGGGAAAGAACAGTTACGTCACAGGAAATTACTCGACATATTATGGCCGAATGGAATGAGTAATCAGCGAGGTTACTTTTAGGAATTTCTAATTCAACTCCGAGGGTAACTCCAGTACATGGTGATAGGGGGATGTGCCACTTGTTAGGGTACCCTCTAAATTATGTTTCCGGGTTTGTGCGTATACTTTTCGAAGAATTCTCGGATTCATGGGTATAATTTTAAGTGTTTCTAGATAGATGGTTGTAAAAAATGGACAAAATCCTTGATTACAAGTGATTTTAAGAAATTAGGGGTACCTTTATCGGAAAGCTCACTGATTCAAGAGCAACTCAGTGGCGTACCCACGGGGGGAATGGGGGGGGTCCGGACCCCCCACTTTTGAAAAAGATGGTCCTCGAGATTTTCCCAAAAATGCAATAAAATCAGTACCTCAGGGGGGGGGGGGGGTAGGCAGATCCAGCAAAGTTTGAAATCATTTTACGATCTTTCATTGCTCCATTCTGCGCATTCTTTCATTCATTCATTCATTGCAAACATCTTTCTCTCACAAAATGCACAAAAATGGGCGTTGCCCCTCTTTTCCAAGAGTCTAAAGGGCGTGGTCGCGAAAAAATTGTTTGGGCGAAAAACTTCTCCAGGGCTGGGTACGCCACTGGAGCAACTTTTTGGAAGTTTTCAGGAATCATGAGCAGCCCCGTATCAAAAAAGATTGACGTTACCCCCTGGAATTTCACCCCTCCCCCGTCCACTCCGATTCTAATTAAGTCTCGCGATGATTGAATCAAAGTCCTAATTTAGCAGAGCAGTGCTAATCAAAGGATAAAATATTCTGGTCAAAATCTAAAAGTCGTAAAGTTGCTGAGCAGGGAAGGAGTTTTCAGGTTTGCGATTAAATGTTTTGTTCAATCTGGATTCGATTCTTATCAGCCATTTGCTGTAAAGTTGTTTTTAAGACCTCCCTCACATGAGAAAACTCAGACCGGTCTGAGTTTGCTCATGTGAGGGGGGTCTAAGACCCCGTTTACACAAAAAAGGAACCAAATAGGTACGGATCCAATTTGGAACCGTGCCCATTTTTGCTAGCGTTTACACTGGAACGGATTCATTTCAGATCGCTTTTACACTGGAACGGATCCACAGCCAGGTCCAGCCCCGTTTTCAGCACTTTGACCCAAATCTAATAACAAAACAAAGCAAAATTTGCCTCGACTTCGATCCGTACCCGTTTGGGAACGGTTCAACCGTTTACACTAGACCTAAACGAGCACGGATCCAAATGAGTAAACCTTGGAAAGCGATCCCAAATGGATCCAGATAGCAGACCCAAATGGGTACGGATCCACAGGTCTAGTGTAAACGGGAGGCCTATCTGTGCTAGTTTGGGTACGGATCCATCTGGATCCGTTCTAGTGTAAACGGGGTCTAAGTCTCTTTCTTACACACATTACGTGTTTTTTACACTCTTCTACAATAAAAAAACTTAACCTACAAGAATAATTAGGCTTATCTGGAATCTATCGTACGGAGGGTGTTACTTTTACTAACCACGCAATTTGGGAACTAGGTCGAGTTCTTAGGTGTAAAAAATTCTACTACTGCAGTTTGCAACGAATAATGAAAACAAGAGTTTGCTTTATAAAATCCAGTTAGTTTTCAATTATCCATCTGATATTGAATTTTCGATAGAATCAATTCAGATAAGTGCAACTTGCTATTCTTTATCCTCTATTCACATCCCCTGATTTTCGTTTTAATTCTAGAACGATAGCCCACTGGATTTCGACTCTAGGTTCGATACCCATGTAGGAGGGTTTCGAGCAGACAGGCTATATGATTTCCTTCCCACTAGTTGGGTGAGTTAGGGTCGACACCTGTTTATCAATTAGCAGATTTACGTCGTGAAATAAAGTAATTACACAAACAAGTCACCCGTGTATTTATAAACTATCCATCCACTCTTCTTTTATAAGAAACATTTTATAAGAACACGAGCCTCGAATTTTGCCAAAACTTTAGAACAAGCTAAGAACAAACCGTGGCTGATAGGCTGGCCATCATAAGCTCAATTTAAGAATATAACGAAATAAATATCAGACTGAGAAATAATTACATTATACAGGCAGATTCATAGCACACAGATGATAATAATATATCTTTTTTAATGTTAGTCGTTTACGTAGTACAGAGACTAATATAAACTTATATAAAGTAACTTAAAGTTACATCAAGTATGACCGCTCTCATGACAGGTTTTTTTTGGCAAAAAGAGCAGCAACATACGTTTTCAAGAAACCAAATTTTTGTCGTTGTTTTAAAATGATTTGTAGAGGGAGCTAACGTTTAACTACATCTGGGAGTGAATTCCAGATTTTGGGCCAGAGACTCTCAAAGATTGGATCCCATACTTCAGGGTATATACTTTTGGGTTGTCTAAGGAAATTTATTCCTCTGAGTTCATACTTGGTATGCTTTTCTTCGAAAAGATTTTGCACAATAACATTTCATGTCAGACATGTGATGTCAGATGGTTGTAAACTTTCATAACGCAACGAGGCACACCAGTTGCCGTCACTTTCTAGCCTTAAAATTCTGTTGTCGGGATTCTATAACGTAAAGAAATCTGTAACAGAGGTCCCTTCCAATACACGAGTTTAAATACACCGAATTTCAGCTCACTAAAAAGATTGCTAGACTGGAAGGCAAATGTGATAACGGTTTTCTCATGGAAAAATGGGCTTATTTCTCAGGAACGTAAGTCCAGGTTTCTCCTAGTCTTTCGTTTTCAATCAAAAAGTCCAACATTTTTGAACGGTTGCGTATTCATTATAAAAAAGATAACTCATTGTTTCTATTTCCTCTTTCCACGTACTTCCATGTGTCTTGTCACCCCTTGCAATTTGGAACGGTAGTTCGGACACAATGTTTAAAGAGCAAGATCTACATTTCACTTAGGTATTTTGGAATCAGGCTACATAAAAACCAGGGATCCCCTATTGTGTAGACAGAAGGAGTTCGTTTTCACCTTAGGACTCTTGAAGTAATCTATTGGTCAGCTCACTGTATCGTGGGTGTTGATTGGTTTTCCTACCACTATACCAATCAATCACCTCTTTTCAGATTGGCCTATTTCGATCCACATCTGGGTATATAAATCAGTCAGGTTTCTGTTTCGTTCTCTTTCTGACGTATTACTCTGTTGAGTATCAGACGAAAAGCTTAAAGTAATCTATGTGTTCGTTTCATTATGTTTCCGATATTTCTGGCTAAACTGAAGTTCTGTACCACCCAAAGACTGTTATATTATTGTTACTAATATTTCGCCCTGCTAAGCAAGGCTTCCTTTTCAAGTCTGTTTTTGCTATCAGTTGCAATAATTGTTGCTTATAAAAAAAAGGGTGTAATATCAATAACAGTTAGTTATCATTTAACGTGATGATCAGTGATCATTACCAACCATGCATTCGATCAACAGAAACGTAATTAAAAACCTGCCGATAAGTAGAAATTCAATCAGCTGATTAACTTACAGGCAAAACTGAATACATTTTAATTAATTTCAAGGGCAAGCTCTTCTGGCAATACACTCTATTAGGAAAATAGCTTATAGATGGGTGTATTAGAGAAACAACCACGTAGCCAAGATAAAACAAAGGGGAGGGGGGGGGCTGAAAAACACTTGGGGTGCTGCAAACATTGTCGAGCACAATGGAAACAGGTATTGTGAAATGTAAATACATAAATATACGATTTTTAGGGGGAGGGGTAAAACCTTCTATGCCTATTATTAAGATCATAAAACTCTAATTCTAATTCGCTCTAATTATTCGAGAAAAATTTTCAGATGAAATGAGATACGGTACGTAGCTGTGCCCATGAAGGGCACTGAGTGTTTTAAACATCTTCGTATTGTAAAGATAACATAATAAGTTACTCTAAACTCCTTTCATTCATGCAAAATCTCCAACTGACAGTTTCCCAATTTTTTCAAATTTGTTCTTACGGTTTCTTATTAACAGTTTCCTATGCAAGAAAATTAGTGTAATTTTTGGGGCTGTAACTTACACTCTTTTTTAAAAAGACTGTTATAATCTTTTTCTAATGTTTTAAACGATAGGCTTTTTTCTCTCTGTTGTTCTCGATCGAAAATCGAGTCTTGGTGTTCTTACAAAGAGTTTTCTTATAAAGAAAAAGGAGAGTATCGGGATATAAAAAAGAAAACCAAAATGAAACCAAAAGTATTTCCATATCTAGAGACGAACATCGAAATGGGCCAAAAACAACATTATAAGCTACATAATACCAAAACTTTGTAGAAAATTATATTTTTATTTTTGGTCGAGACATCAATTAGACCTTGGGTTTAAGTATTTAGATTATAGATTTGATAGGCAAAAAGCAGTGGTTGTATGGAAACGAAACATTACAGAACAAACTTTATCAGCGAGTTGAAAACATATTTGGTTAACTGATGTAATTGGTACATAGCATAGCCACCACGGGCCGGTTCAATGGGGGGGGGGGGGGTGTAGGGGTTGTGACACCCCCAAGAATTCAGTATGGCGATTTACCCGGCAAAGTTCGATATCTACGCAGTGAAATAACGTCACGAAAATCTTTATTCAATCCTCACTATCAAATTCTTAAAACTCTTTCTCCTGACATTGGCCTTACCCTCCTTAGAAGAATTTCCTGGACTGGTCCTGGACCCACTTTCTATAGTAGTAAGTACACTTCTTTTTTTTTATAAGAATATTTAAAATTTTTGTGAGCCTCAACTTTTCCATTGTTTATTCTTAAATTTCCATTGTTCTTTGGCGATTTTGAGCCTCAATATTCTTATAAAATTTATTCTTATAAAGAAAAAAGAGTGTAGTTAGTAAAGTCACTTATACACTTGAAATGGACCAAGGAACTTGACTCATGATATAGAGTCTCTTGATATGGAGAGAGGGTTACCCTAGGCCCCGAATCATCTGCTAGCCCAAGCCAACGTTCTGCTCTTGTTCTTAGTTGCACCTTTTCTTTCCTTCACCGCCATTTTGACAGTCACACATCCCACATCTAACTAACAAACAACCAGAGTAGATGCGCAAAAAGCAGTCAGTGTGCTAGGTGGATGAGATTCTCTTGCAAAGGAGACTGATTTAGGACAGTGTTTGGCAAGTTTTTTGGGCTTGCTTTTGGTGAGTTACCCTGGGTAGCAGGTACCAGAGCCTCGAGGGAGGGGGGGGGCGAAATGACAGTAAAGTCGAAATATTAGAGGGGTCGAATGGTGAGTGGAAAAAAACAGAGGCCTCTGTTATCCCCATCCATATTTCGAGGCTATGGTACCCGGAGTATTGGTGAGTAAGGTCCCTGTTTCGATACGATTTGTGGCCAAGTCTTTGGTTCGATACAATTTTCGGTTGATTCTCTAGTTCGAGACCTTTGGTGAAGGCATTTTACAGTTAAGATAGCCCACTTGTGAGAATTTGTTTTCCCCTGGTTTTTCCCTTGAGAGTTCATGCAAAATGATTCCCATCATAAATTTTTGCTTTCCTCGGCCAGTAGAAAGACCCGGCAGGGCGACTGAACATGCTTCGCAAACCGAGTGACATGGGAAGCTGGTCCCATATTCAAGATATTAGGGGATGTCCTGCTGTAGAGAGTTTACTCTTCCTAGTCTAGCCAAGGGCATACCTTTTTGCAATTTTGTTCCGAACAGTTGAGCAGCAATCTCATCTTAAATAGCCTTCGAAAGTAGAAATTTCATTGAAAACATTTTGAAGAAGAAGCTAGCTAGTAGACAGTAAATCATCAAAACGCATTTAAGCTTCAGTTTGTTCTTGTCTCATCTGTAAAATGTCTATAAACTTGGATAAATGTGCTCTCGTATAGTATTATCATCTTTCCATATAAATAGACCCTGCTAGGCCATATCGAGGAAAATGGCGTAGAATTGTACATAAACTGGCAAGCAAAGAAGTTAATTACAGCTTTTTTAGGATGAAATACCAAGGAATATGGCGTTCCCGCTGCCGTCATGCTTTCGTAACTCCCTAAAAGCCCTGCAAACAAGGAACTTGGAACTTTTCCTACTTGATGCGGAAATAGTGGGTTGCTTTCTGGATTAGTTTGTATCTAATGTTTGAGTATGAGTCAACGAGCTCAAAACAGAACAATAATGCACTTTGTTTCGTATCAGTTGGATTTGGCATGACATTACGTAATGGCCTCGTTTCGGTGTCCTCGTATCAGTGTAACATGTAACAAAGCGCAGGGAAAACGAGAACGAGCTCAGGCATGCTGCTTAACAAAGCTGTTACTTACATGAAGAAAGCTTAATATTCCAAAATTTAAGGGTTACTTTACCATAAATATTTGCAGGTGCTAAAAGCAGCAATGATGCACGAAAAACACTGAGTTAGAAGCTCTCCATTGTCCGTGTAACATTTAATCGTCATCCAGCCTTCTTTACACAGCAAATTCTACAAAATTAAAATTGTTGTAGGTAGTCAAAAATATGTAAGACGACATACCATATCAATAAGCAACCAGGGCTGGAATAACCAATACTACCTATAAGCAACTCCAGGGCTCGATGAATTAAGCAATTTAGCACTCGAACAAGAACGATGAACTTGCTTAACCTAAAATCCCCGTTTTCATTTATAAAGAACCTTTTATAAGGATCCTACATTTAGAAGCTCGAAAAACTTAAGGAACTTGTACTACAAAAGGTCAAATAACTAAGGAGCTTTATAACTATAATATCATAATCAATGGTGAAGATCTGCAACTTCTTTAATGACTCTCATTAACTTTTCCGTTATATAGGCCTGGCCTAAGCTTGTTTGTCTTGTTACATGTTTTATTAGCAGAGTTTTTTGCAAAATGTTGAATTTTAATGATTTTCTTGCGTCGGTACTAATTCCTATCCACTAAATGAGCACTTAGAATTAAGGAACTATTAAGGAGCCTTTAGAACTACAGAGTGGTGAAAGAGGTCTCAAAATAAGGAACTTTATGAACTAGACCCTGAGCTAGGTTCTTTATAAAAAAGCGTGTAGATTAACAATAAACTAAAAGTGTAATGCACTGAAGTGGCGGGCCTAACAAACATTTAGCTGGGCGATATCTCCATTCTATACGTAACGCATCTTGACCCCAGGTAACCCAGCTATCAGCATTCTTAGCTTCATAAACCCTGAAACGCTGTAAAACTGTGCATACTCAACTCCTTATGTAAATATCAGTGTTTTTAAACACACATTAGTTTTTGACATACACTCTTTTTCATAAGAACAATTTTATAAGAGCTTATATATATTCTAAGCTTCAAATGCTGCCAAATGTCGAATAAGCTAAGAACAAGCTGAAGCTGGATATTTTTGTTCATTATTAGGAATAACCATAAGAATGAGAGATAAAGATAGACAAGCAAATTGGCAGCCTACTGATGTGTCAGATGGGCCAGAAAAGTGGCAATTTGCAACAATTAACACAGCCAATAGCAAAAGCAGGCTTTAAAAGCATTAAAAAAATTAAGAACAATTTCAGAACATTTCAGGCTAAAAATTCAGAAATATTTAAGAACAGCCAGCTTCAAATCAAATTTACTGTAAGCAGTTGGAGAAGAAATCATACCAGAGTTTCTTCAGCTTCTAAAATATGACCATTCTCGTTTATTTTTTCTAAGAATCCCATTGTTCTTATGAAAATCCCTCGCAAATCCCAAGAAATCCCTTTGCTCCTAACCTGATTCAGCAAATGATTGAAAAATGTTCGGAAAGGAAGTGACTTCTCCGCTGATTCAAAGATTTAAAGATTAGAATTGAGAAAAAAATATTTCCCAGAAATCGAAAGCCTAAAACGAACAGGAAACAGCTATAGAGACTATAGAAACAATGTAAGTTTTCAGATAACTTGGCCCAAGAGCTCTCGACGTTTTTTATATTAGAACACTTTGCTTTGATTTAAGCCTGCCTGGTTTGAAGCGATTTTAACCAATTCATCACCCCCTATCCTTCCCAAAATGGGTTTGCAATGCGTTTCCAGGCAAGGGCTCTAAGCTGGTGAGCTTGGTTGTATCTGTCTCAAAGAGTTTGGAGATACACGTATTATTCATAAATAACTGAAAAGTCTTACTAGTTCAGTACCATGGCAAAAAATTCTGACTCAATCTCAGCCCTAGCGTTTCTTATAAAAGCTGTGCTTATTAAAAACGTGTAAAGGACCTGAAAACCTTGACTTCACCGAATTTTACGTTACCTCATCGGTATTTCCAGCCTACACTTCCTTGTTAGAAAGTGCGTGGGATGGGCTGCAAGGATGGAAAATAAAGCACGTGTCACTCGACCCCCCTAAAGGTCAAATTGAGGTTAAGATTCGAATTGGTTTCGTAGGGAAATGCGTAACAGTATAAAATAAATGAATTTCCAGTCGTGTTGAAAGGTATTGAACAGCTTGGCTAACGAAGAGAACTAAATGCTAGGCGAATAAAAGTCATTTTTCATTTTAGGAAAAGAAATATTTTCAACAAACATGACGAGGTATACAGTTTTAATCGTTCTTATACTGGCCATGCTCCTTATCAACGATGCTATGGCGAAAAGAAAAGGCAAAAGGCGAAGGTAGGTTCACTTATACTAGATATGATTTCAAATAAATCTTAAACTGCTGCAAGACTTAAATTTACTTTAAGTTTCAAGCATTAAGCTGGGAGATGACACATCAAAAAACCTACTTTTGCCTGATTCAAACTTGATGACACATTTTTCACATCTGTTTCTGTTTTCGGAGACTGAAAAACATCAATTTTGGCGTACATCGCAATCTGTCAATATTTTATTGTAAATCATTTTAGATAAACAAGGAAGCTTCTAAGAAACTTATTCTAAAAACTGGTGAAAAATGAAGAAACTATTAGTAATAGGAATTGAGCTACTGTGCCATAAAAAAATTCGTGACCTGTAAGCCATCGACTTCAATGTGACTCTGCTTTCATGGCAGTTTTTTACCGACCATACACGTTTTCTTTTTATAAGAAACCGGTTTATAAGAAACCTAGTACTAGAGCCCCAAAAATTTAAGAAACTTTTAGAACTACATCAATATCTTTAAGAAACTCTGAAAAAAATAAGAGGACTTTCTGAGCCGGAAAGCATTATGTCAACAATACATTTTTGCTTGATATAAGTTTGCTACACGTTTTTATTTAGAGGAACACAGGATGTTGTTTCTACTTGTATTAGTAGGTGGGTTTCACTTTAATACAAGAAATATGCAAGGGAAAGTGCAAAATTTGATGTTAAGTGCGTATATCAAAATAAGAAACTTTTAAGAAACTTTTAGTACTAGAAACTGGTGAAAAATTAAGAAACTTTTAGTACTAGGACCCAAGCTAGGTTTCTTATAAAAAAAACGTGTATTTCTTAAAAGACACTACTTGAGACGTGCTGAGATCTGCTTGGAATTTGACAATTACACGCATCTTTTTATAAGCAATTTCAGCTCGAGCTGTGTACTAAAAATTGCTTTGCTAAAGGGCAAATTTGAGTACTCAAAATTGCTTAGCAATTGCTTAGCTTTTTATACTTGAAGATATGTTCCTTAGAATACTATCTCAGAAGTGGTTGTACAACAAATATCTTGCATTCAAAAGTGTGCCCTGGTACTAAGATCCTCATTAACCTACTTCTCCATAGCTGCTGCATGATTTTCATTGCCAATTGGATCAGAGTTCTCAAACCTAATTTAAGAAAGATTTCGAAAACACTGACACCACCAACCCACAACCAACACCTCTCTTTTGTATTACACGTTTTTCGTTTGTATATAAGGAACAGTTACATGAGAAACCTTCACAACTGAGACTGAGAGCCCCCGTAGAGCACCAAAAATAACCAAACGAACCAAAATCTCTTAAGTGATGAAACATTACTAAGCTTGAAAATAATAAAACCCATCAGTGATGCTTATTTGCCAAATTGCTTACATATCTTGTAAACGATTTCGTAATTTTGTAAGCACAAGTTGATTTGTGAGAAAAAAACTGATAACATATATTGGCATGCTCTACAGAAATATGATGCCTTGTGATCAAGGTGGAGGCAAGCGTGGAAGTCATGTGACAGTTGCAGTCGATTCATGGAATGATAAATCACTCTATCAGAGAACGCCTGCTTTCCATCATAGGGAGGCAATGAATTTCAGGGTTTCAGAATTGAATTGGAATCAATGAATCACACGAAGATTGCCCTAGGGGGGGCAACCAGCTGTTTTCAACAAAAGGATAAAACTAGAGAGTAAGAGGGAAATATCCCCCAGAATAACACTGAGGTTCAGCACATGAAAATTGACTCGCAACACCAGCAAGTTTCGTAACTGCGAAACCATGAAAAAATCAAATGAATTCTCAATAAATAACCAGAACTCTAGACCCAGTCCTCGTCAATGGAGGTTCCTGTGGTTTGTTTTAGCTCTCAATATAGAGAGGTAGCTTGGAGGTTCATACCTCGGCACCCCTCATTACCTTACAGACATCGGCGCTAGGATCAGCATATTTAGCATGGTTGTTTCATTAGGTTACGTTTTTTGATCGAGGCCCTATTGTTTTCACCATTCCAGCTTTATTTGCTCATTGAATGTTGCGTATCAAAGGGGAGGGAACTGCGAAGGAGTGAAGGTAAGCCGCAAGGCAGGGGCACGTCAACAAACTCCTGCGCAGTCCTATAGAGAATAACAGACCTGAATCGAAAAGGTCTCCGGCGGCAGGACTACTTAGTACACATTGCATTACCCCTTTCGTCTTTACAACAAGATCAGATCTTTCTGAGGAAGTTTCCTAAATGGAATAAATGGAGTTGGTAAAATAGAAAGGAAGTTCTAGGCCCTGCAATAATTTCGGACATCAAAAAATAAACGTGTTAAATAATCCTTAAGTGGCTTTCATCACTCTGATTCCGTGTATATAGACAACAAGCAAGCAAGCTAGCATTAAAACTTGACATTCAACATCACAGCACAATAACGCTCGTCTTTTATTGGTTTTCAGGAAGAATAGAACATACATCGAAGGCCCGCGCAGTCTGCGGGACAGAATCGCAGTAGTTGGTGGAGGGGCTGCGGGAGTTCACATGGCCTACATGCTGAAACAAAAGGGGTTCAAACGGGTCGAGATTCTCGAAAAGAGGCGCAGGTGTGGGGGCAAGTCATACTCGGTAAATTATAGGGGTGCCCCACAAGAAACAGGAACTTGTTACTTGGCCCCTGATTACGAAGAGAACATCATTCAACTGATGAGGAAATTTGTTGGGGAGCAATTAGTCCATTTACCGGCAGCCTCGATTTGGCTGGATCGATTCAATGCACCAATCGAGTACCAGAAATACGTGGGAGCCATGAGTCTTCGTAACTTCAACACGACTGATCCTAAGATAGCATTAACAATGTTAGTCGGAGCCATAATGAAATATAATAGTTTACATCAGAAATTATTTGGCAACTACACTGGCGAACTCATGCCCAGGCCAACAGCTGCTGTAATGCATACAATTCGTGGTACTTACATGGAGTACCTTCAACGGAATGGTCTGACGTCATTGGTACCGTTGCTTTTAGCCTCGCATACGATGCAAGGGTATGGGCATATAGACGAGGTTGCAGCTTTGTATGGGTTGATGTGGAACACGCCAAAGCTCATGAATGGATTGTTGAGGAGGATGCAAAACCAGATGGACACAGGTGAAGAACGTACCATTAAATTTCAAATAGGCACCCTGGTCGAATCAGCACTCCCTTGAATAGACATTAATGCAAATTGAATTTGATGATGAAAAGATAGTCTACCAGCCTTCTTTCAAGTATCGCTGATTCAACGGGCATTTCTAAATTGATTTTTGATGACTTGGGCCCGCTGGTCAAACAAATAAAATTAGGCATACACATCTAATTAAAAATAAACACTAAGGCTCAAATTAGTAAAATTCATTAGAATCTGATTAATTGATTTTGAGCAGCTATCAAAACAAAGATGATTGTTGCATCAAGTAAATATCAAATGCAATTCGTCGGTGTCTGCTCCGATGTGCCTAGATGTCGATTGAAGAGCTTGAGACAAGTTTCTTAAGGCCTAAATTTGCAGTATGGATGGTCTTGTTGAAAGGAGACTGGTCCTTAACCCTTAACACCTGCTCCCTATACTCGTGTATTTACTGTGTAAACAACCCCATGCATGATCACGTCAGGCAGGACTGGGGGCAGCGTGTCACTGAAGCGTGTCATCAAACGAAGACTGCAATAATTCTTATTCTGTCAATCTTAAGCGGGTTGTAAAATTCTATTTTATGAAGTTCCAACCAAAGTGACGTAGGAGACTTGATACTGACGCCCAGACCTCTAACAGAAACGCACAAAATGACGTTACCAAATAAAGATGGGAACTAGCTCATCAACCCTGACGAATGGGTACAGGGTATTTCATGCTAAGTTTTACATCGGTATCATGTATAGCAGGTAACAATCTAGGTCAACAATCTAATGAAATTCGCGCAATAATGTTTCGAAATGGCGCAGTGTTGATTCAGAATCTGTGTGATGATGAATGGCCTATCAAGCAGAAAAACTAGACATGACATAAACATAACTTGATTCAAGGCTCTAAGTATCAATAGCTCCTTCTCTCCGCCATTCCAACGTCTTAATTTCAGGTATCACTGTGAGTTTTCCCAACTAACCCCGTCACTAACCCAATCCTCTGAACAATTCTTGACAATTCTTGACAGTTTTTGAAACAAATTGCGACGATTGATTCAAGGATGATCCAAAGTGATACTTTGGGAGACACTATTTTCTCATGATTCCAGCTCTTTAAGTTCAGTTGACTGATATTTTAATACGAATTGTTCATTTCCAGGCTTGTACATGCTGAAAAACGGATTCCAACGGTTATGGGAGGCAATGATAAAAAAAGAACACCTCAAAATCAGCTACGGAGCCGACATCGCCCACGTCTACCGTAGCAGAAGAAGGGGTTCGTGGTTGTGCACCGGACGGCACAGGCGATGCGAGTTCTACAACTTCGTCATGTGGAGCCCCGAGCTAAAAACAAGTCTTCGCAAATTCCGCCACGTCGACGAAGAAGAAGTCGACATTTTCAGTCGAACGGAAGCGGCGTATTTCTCCACGTCCATCATCGATTCGCTTGGCGTGAAAAGGGGCCTAACCGCCATTGACTACATGTTCTCGAATGTTCAGGCGAAGCGAGAGCACAGCGTTTGGGCACAACGCGATTCTTATGCTGCAATAAGAGGGTTTGGTGGGGAAGCTTATCAAAACGGAACCTATCTGACAGGTGAGAAGGGGTAGACTACTAAACGGTCGTAGTTCTCTCTACGATAAAAAACGCTTAATGCCAAAACTACCACTCATAGATTCTGAATCTCCCAGAATCTCGATCTGACCTTTTCTAAAAATGGAAACGAGATTCTAGTAGATACAGTAAAAGCAACCCGCATGTTAGAGCCATTTCTTTTTAACCGGCCTGATTTTTGATTTCCCCACAACTGTTTAACAGAATTTATTTCGTCATTTACCTTTTAATCTATAATATTGAGCCATTCCTTTTCTTTGACGTTGCTTTTTGATTTTTCAGATAGTTGTACATGAAGCTCATAGGGCATATTCGGCATATTGATTATTTCCAACCTCAGAGAGTGCAATATGTATTTTCAAGCTCAGAGAATGTAATATCTATTTTCCTTATTCGTTTTTGCAGGGAACGACGGCAAAAAGACACGAACAACAGTTGGCTACCAATACGGCAAAACAAAACCAACCGTATCTCAACTGAGAACCATCATGAAAGCAAGGCTACGAAAAATGGGAGCGACAAAGGTTCAAATCAGGAAAGTTCTGCCCTGGCGTTACTTCCCCAGATACAATCCCCAAGACATCGAACAGGGAGTGCTATGGGACATCGTTGACATGCAAGGGAGGTATGGAATGTGGTACATTGGATCGTCCGTGATTTTCGAATCGGTAAAGAGTGTGGTTGAGTATAACAAGCTGCTGATCAGAAAAATGAAACCCCCTTGTAAATGAATTGATGGACAATCTTATTTGAATTATATTAGAATATCATAGGAGACTCATATATAAAAGTAAATATTACAGTTGTTCAAATTAATTTCCTTTTAAGATTATATATTTTATTGACTTAAATTAACTGGCGAGATGACTGTTGGTAAATAGTGAAAAATGAAAAAAGTAAGAAGTGAAAGCCCAAAGATGACACTCAGTGATTTACGGGGTGTCCACATTGATCTCAAAATAAGGACTGGATCGAGCATTCTGTTGTCTCTGGATTCAGATGTTGAAGCCAATTGCTTTGGCTTGCGTTTGGCTTCTCAATATGGCTGCCAAAGAAATCATTTTACCTATATTCTTTGCTAACAATAGCTGCACGATTATTCAGTTTCGTGCTGTACATTCATAACATTCCAACAAATCAAAGAAAACAGCAGCCTCAAGTGGAATCTCAATGTATTGAATCGGACCTACCAATATGGCCGTCAATGACTTCATTTCAGAACGAAAGATGCTCAATCCAGTCTTTGTTTTAAGATCAGTGAGTGTCCTTCAGAAAAAGTAAAAAGAATGGGCAGGAACCATGTACAATATTTTAGTTAAAAAAAAGCCAGAAACATTATTTTGAATATTATTGAATTTGAATTTTTAAATAAAATTTCAAATATATACTAACATATATATAATTTATTTCTGTTTCAGTATTAGAAATGATAGTCATCAATTATCAGGAAAAGCCTCAAATTAAGTAGAGTAAAGCAACATTTCGGGAGAGATCCGTCTCCTATCATCGGGCAGCGAGTATTGTACCTCTAGAGGTTTGCTTAATGTTGACACCTTTCAATCCCACCTTGGCAATAAATAGGGGAAGAAACAGCAATTTCAATACCCAAAGAAGGACCCCTCATGAAACATCGCCCTGTTGAATATCGAAGGCTTTTCACGATAAGTGGTAACTATGACGTCTAACACTTTGTGAGAAACAATGTTGATAAGTCCGAATATTTACGTATGTTTTCAAATTATATTTAATTAATTAATATTTCTTTGTCGAATTAGAAATGGATATGCACCAAGGTTATCATTTTCATGTAAAACAATTCTATAAAATTATCAATATTATATCCCAAATTTGTTTAACTGTTTGCTTGAATTTCTATGCGAAAATATTATGTTCATCACTGTTACACCCAGGGAAAAATCTCAACAGTCTAAATCTTTCCCTAGTGTTGAAAGATGAAAACGTAGTTGGTTTGGGCACTTTCTATATTGTTTTCCTATATATCACAATGACCACAGACAAACTTAATGAATATACAAAATAAATACATAAACTTATAGCAGAATCGAAAGGTCGTCTAGGGGGCCGTCGTGTTGAAAAGAAGATTTCTGTAGTGAAGATAGTTAAGGGTTCGAGATGTTATTGAGGTATAAGAGAAAAGACCCCTTTCACAATGACGTAGAATGTGCTTGAAAGTGAGGCGAGAGATGTGATTTCCTGCTAAGCAAGAATTCTTCATCATATCATTATGCTAATATACAAAACAATCTATGCGTTGTTAAGAGCAATGCACGCCTTTGAGATTAGGATCCACATGATATCGGGGATAGTGATGTTCCAATAGGTATTTCAAAAGATTTGACGTCATTATGAAAGTTGTATATTGGGATAGCCCACTTATCAGAATTATTTTCCCCTTGTTAGACGATGTCTTATGAATTCATCCAATTAATTACATGTCTGTGAAGAAACATTTCATCTGAAAGACGAATTAATGCCTCTACTGTGGCTGGGCCTGGATCTAGATACATATGAAGGCTACTGCACTAACATATTGTACTTATTTAGAGCAGTGGTTGGAGTGGTTGCCTTGGGTCGGCAACGTCCTGGGTTCAAGACCTGATGGAGGCATATCAGAATAGGTGGTAGCCCACTACACTCTTTTTTTTATAAGAGCAAGTAAATTTGATTTGAAGCTAGCTGTTCTTAAATATTCCCCTATTTTTAGGCTGAAATGTTCTTAAATTGTTCTTACTTTATAATGATTTGGAAGCCTGTTTTCGCTATCAGTTGTGTTAATTGGTTAAAATGTGGACTCTCTTGACCATCTGATATATCTGTGTGCTGTCTATTTGCTTGTTTTGTAATTATTTGTCATAATTTGTTAATTATATAATTCTTATATAGAATTTGAAATGGTCAGCCTCAGTTTGTTCTTAAATTGTTTTTAAGATTTGGCAAAATCTGAGGCTTGTGTTCTTATAAAATTGTTCTCATGAAAAAAAAGAGCGTAACATATTTTCCTGTGTTAAACCGTGCCTTACGAATCAACGTCGCTACTTCTATATGTACTAGCTATGTAGTAATTAAGTGCGTATAATGAAGTACTATGCAGTAATTAAGTGCGTATAATGATAATAAAACATGTTACAACATACAGAAGCTTAAGTCAGGCTTATATAACAAAAATAATGATGTGAATGTAAACTAATAAAGAGCATATATAAGTGATGTTAATGGTTGCAATGAATTCTTTTAAGGAACGGACAAACCTCTCAAGGTTCACACTGGTAGCTGTCCCGCAAATAGGCCAGCATACAGCCACTATCAAAGAGGTTTGTCAGTTCATTCGAAAAAACTTGTGCGAAAACACCCAATTCCCTGTATTTTCTTCCCCCCAAAAAACTACTTTTTCGAATTTCATGCGACAAGTAAAACCATAGTTGCTAGAAAAATTGGGCAGCAGTACACTGGCCCGGATTGCTAGCACAGAAACATTATTTACTGTCGGTGATTGGACAGAAAACCACATTTTTTCCGAGCCAATTGCACCTGTCACACAGTCATCGGCGAAGGGACCCTCTCTCTGGAATCAAAATAGATTTAAAAGGAAAAATGTTTGGTGCATTCAGAAACTATTTTTGTAGAGGTAGAGGTAGCGGTATTACCAATCGGGTACTTCCGTGAAAACAACTATGTACTCGGTTCAAGATTACGATTCGCCCCTTCACCGTCGACCGTGGAAGAATAAGTACCGAAGCTGTGGTGGGTAGGGTGGGACTTTCAAGAAGAAACACGAACGGCTTGGCTGCTTGTTTGAACGAATGACCTTCAACCAAGTCACGCCTAGATTTTATGCAAGCTCATGAAAACAATAGCTGATTCGAAATGCAAGAAAGATTTCTTTGTTAAGCAATCAACCAAACATGTCTTTGTATATAAAATACCTCCATCGCGTCTTTTATTGCTGTAACCAATCAGAACCTATCTAAATATCAACATGTTGGCAACAAACCCCCCAGGAGCAAGTAAGCGAGCTTCATTGCCCATTAACCGCGAGTAAATTGCATTTAATCGCCATTTAATGGTTGCAATGAATTCTTTTAAGGAACGGACAAACCTCTCAAGGTTCACACTGGTAGCTGTCCCGCAAATAGGCCAGCATACAGCCACTATCAAAGAGGTTTGTCAGTTCATTCGAAAAAACTTGTGCGAAAACACCCAATTCCCTGTATTTTCTTCCCCCCAAAAAACTACTTTTTCGAATTTCATGCGACAAGTAAAACCATAGTTGCTAGAAAAATTGGGCAGCAGTACACTGGCCCGGATTGCTAGCACAGAAACATTATTTACTGTCGGTGATTGGACAGAAAACCACATTTTTTCCGCCAACACGAAGTGCCCCACCCAATCACCACAGAACTCCGACCACCTATTTTGTGTTTTTGTCTTAGGCCTTTGGCCTTTGACTTTGTTTCAGGCCTTTGGCCTTCCACTTTGTTTTAGGCCTTTGGCCTTTCACTTTGTTTTAGGCCTTTGGCCTTCCACTTTGTTTTAGGCCTTTGGCCTTTCACTTTGTTTTAGGCCTTTGGCCTTCCACTTTGTTTTAGGCCTTTGGCCTTCCACTTTGTTTTAGGCCTTTGGCCTTTCACTTTGTTTTAGGCCTTTGGCCTTCCACTTTGTTTTAGGCCTTTGGCCTTTCACTTTGTTTTAGGCCTTTGGCCTTCCACTTTGTTTTAGGCCTTTGGCCTTTCACTTTGTTTTAGGCCTTTGGCCTTCCACTTTGTTTTAGGCCTTTGGCCTTTCACTTTGTTTTAGGCCTTTGGCCTTCCACTTTGTTTTAGGCCTTTGGCCTTCCACTTTGTTTTAGGCCTTTGGCCTTCCACTTTGTTTTAGGCCTTTGGCCTTCCACTTTGTTTTAGGCCTTTGGCCTTTCACTTTGTTTTAGGCCTTTGGCCTTTCACTTTGTTTTAGGCCTTTGGCCTTTCACTTTGTGTCGGGCCTTTGGCCCTCTTCTTTGCACTTAGCCATTTTTGCATCTTTATTTTGTATGAGGCCTTTGGCCTGCTTATCTTTGATTTTGGCCATTTGGCCTTTCCTCGAGGCTAGGTGATGCCATTCCTGGAAAAAGAGAAAAGAAGAAGAAAGGCAAAGAAAACGACTCTGTCAGGGAATTCCTGCTATCTTTCTCGACGCCAATGTCAATTGCTCCGTAGGCAGCTTTATATGCTTTGCTTGACCAGCGACCCAATGCTTTTATAAGATATTCTGGAAAACCAAGAGAAGCGGCGGTGGTTGCTGCCCCCACCCGAAAACTATGCCTGAACCGTGAGGTCTATGTAACAATGGTATATAGGCTGAGATGGCCCTTAACCAGCTTAACTATATCTAGCTGGATGAATATCTCTTTTACAAAATTCTTTACAAAAATTAATCAAATTACAAAATTTAATAATATAAAGAAACGCTGATAAAGCTCTGTAAGGTCATGTCAGTGAGGGATTCAACTGTTTTATCGTCTTTTCACGTCTTGTGAAAGGCTTTGTTACAGTATATGTATCTTATCAGATATCAGATAAAAAGTTTTTCTTCTGATAGAAGCTGAACTGAGGGGTATTTTTGAAGTATAGGGTTAAGCATATTTTTTTTTTCTTAAATCAATATATAAGGGGCAATTCAACAGGAAATGAACTTCATCTTCAACGATAGACAAACCATTAGATTTGCAAGTCAAACAGTATCTTTCATCACGTGGGGTCTTTTTCTAGTCATACCTGCCTGTTACGATGTGCAAATTTTGTGCACTAAGGCGCAGTTTTGCAAAATTTCACCTAATGTTGTAATCTGAAAAAATGTCAAGATACGGTTCAAATTTAAAGTTTGTTTTAAACAAAGCGTACATGTATGTCTTAAGCTTTTTTTTTTCTTGCTCTATGTGGACATCTAAACTTTTACGGACTACAGATTGAAAGTGTTGATAAATTTTGTTTTTTATAGCACTTTTATTGTCAGAGCTCTTAATATCATAAAGAGTCGCCAAAGACCTGGCTTTTAGAGACCCAGTTAGAATGCCCATTATCAGCATCTTCTTGCAGCATAATAAAAGCTTTATTTGCATACCTCTCATTCTTTAACATGGAGACACGCAAATAGAACTTAAGAATGTTAATATGCCTAGAATAAAGCATAGAATAACGTCCCAATTCTGCATGAACTGCATCGGTTGTTGTTGTTGACTTTACTCCACGAGCGTATTTACAGGCAGAGAGATGCAACCTCTCTAACTTTGGCCAATCATTAGTACCCCAAATTTCTGATGCGTAATTGAGAATTGGTATTATCGTGTGGTCGAAAAGATACAGAAATATCCAAGGTTGAAAACCACCCCATTCCCTACTTTTAGATAAAAGAGAGAAAAAACACTTATGGGCTTTTTCTTTGATTTTCTCTGTGTGATCAACGAAATATCCGTTTGATTTGAAAGTGACTCCTAGGTATTTATATGTTTCACACTCTTCCACCTCTTTATCGCCAATTTTCCAAATATCTTTGTTTTTTGATTTATTGCCAGATTTGCGTTTATGTTTCCTTAAGACCATAATTTCTGTTTTACCTAAGCTAATTTTCATTTTTTATTGAAGTCACAAAATTGTCTAGCAAGTCAAGCTGTAATTGCATATCTTTAGGGTTTTCAGCTAATAGAAGAAGATCGTCTGTATAGAGGGGGGAAATTGTTCATTAAGGTTTTTCAACAGTTCGGCACTGGTCCCATCAAGGCCAGGCGCTTTCCCATTTTTCAAGTCATGAATCATGGCTCTGACTTCCTGAATCGTGATTGGGCAATTTATTTCACTGTCAATATGACTCAGTGTTTCAATGTCAAACAATGGTTCTTGTGAATCTAGAATAATGAGCCTCAAAATCGGTTAAATTTAAGAATATTTTAAGAATATTGCGAGGCTCAGATCTTATGGAAAAATTTTTAGCGAGTGTTTCTTTACTTCTGAATTGGTGTGCTTTTTTCCGGGAATGGTTTAAATACTGTACACTCACCTTAATTTTGATGCAAGTGTCGATGAGCTCTGTTTTACAGCAAATAAGGATATTGTTCTTTTTTGGCATTTATGACAATGATAACAATTTATTGCTATACCCTAGTTTTCTGCTGTAAGAGTAAGTTAAGAATATTCCGAGGCTCAAAATAACAAAAAATTAAGAATATTGAGGCTTAGAAAAAAAATTAGATATTCTTATAAAAAAAAAGAGGGCAAGCCACTAAAATAGTCAAAAAGCTCAATATCATCAAAATCTAAACCGGTTTTTTTTCCTTCCTTTGCTTAACTTTTTCCAAAATAATTTAGGTGACTCGGAATTTAAGGACCAAAGTTTAATTTTTTCTGTGTCCAGAAACGACTAACGTTTATTTTTGATAAGTTTTTTATATTCTCTCCCTTGTTGAAAATAGGCTTGACGTAATTCTCCTGGTAATTCTCCTGGACTCAAAGTTTGGAAAATTTTTAAACTTTCTTGATAAATTTTTCTAGCTCTATTTAGACTCTGTTTCTTATTTTTGCACTCATTATCAAACCATCTATTTTTGCTATGAAAAACAATATGGAAACTTCTCACCCTGTTTACTTTTCTGTTTTCTCCTCGAGACTTCGCAGGTTGGGTCGGTTTTTTAACTTTCAAGAAGAAACACGAACGGCTTGGCTGCTTGTTTGAACGAATGACCTTCAACCAAGTCACGCCTAGATTTTATGCAAGCTCATGAAAACAATAGCTGATTCGAAATGCAAGAAAGATTTCTTTGTTAAGCAATCAACCAAACATGTCTTTGTATATAAAATACCTCCATCGCGTCTTTTATTGCTGTAACCAATCAGAACCTATCTAAATATCAACATGTTGGCAACAAACCCCCCAGGAGCAAGTAAGCGAGCTTCATTGCCCATTAACCGCGAGTAAATTGCATTTAATCGCCATTTAACAAGTCTGTATTTCTGTTTATCAAACAAGTTTTCGTTTCATTATAGTAGAGCGGTATAATTTACTAAGAAGGTAAGTCTCAAGAAACTAAACTCTTCATCTAGACAAGCTCATCAGGAGATGTGTAGCAACATAACAAGAAATGCTGTAAGCATTCAAACTCATTCAAAACCACCAAATCAGACTTAAGATTATAATTTTCATGATTTTTTATTTGCAGGACTTACCTTTTTAGCAAGCTAGCTGGCTTGAAATCTTGATGAAGCTGCAGATGGTGTGGCAGCACCAAAGACAAAAGGTCCTGAATTCAAGCGCTGATTATCGTCTGCTCGCCATACTGGCACATTACCAACTGAGCTGTCATTTCTGGGGCTTTCATCGCAATCCATCTCAGTCGTCCCGGAAGCAAATGGGGTTCTTTCTTGTAGATGCTGCTCTGTTGGACCGGGGGCTGTGATCAATTTTTTCAAATGGCCCAGCAGATACCCCCGACCTCTCCCACAACCTCGTTTTGTGATTTGTTCAACAGCTTGCATGTGTTTTTTACTCACGTGATGAGCTTTGAGTTGGGTTTCTGAATTTACAGTAATTCTGCAGACCCGACATTCTAATACTTGTTTATCATCTGGTGTTGGTTTTGTCCAGATAGGTTGGTCATTTGTGCTTTTTTGATCTGCAAAGAATGGATAATGAAGAAAATATTAATAGTTAATTGGGAGAACATGATTGGTGCAGAGCTTCAGGATAGTGAGAAATATCAGAAATGCAGAATTATTGGCTTTTTGACAACCAGAATGTGCTCAAGACTGCAGTGAGGACAGTTTCGGCATCATTGGTAGAGCAAAGTCAGCATTTTCACATAAGGAAACTTTGAATCTGTCATGCGGGAGTGGAGATTAAGTAAGGTACCATATTAATCCTTGAGGGATTAAGGTAGGATACTATTTCATCTTGGGGGAGAGGATATTCTATTGAAATATACCATTCACCCTTAGGCGAGGGGAGATTAAGAAAAGAAATCCAACTCAACTCTTTAGCAAATATTGAGTAAAACTACAAAAAATTATTCCATCACTTTGTAGAGGCATCATTGGAAAAGAAACAATAGGAGAATTTAGCTAATACTTCCAAAGAGGAGATATAAGGTACATACCAAGCCAAATGGTCTTCTTGACTCTTGATTGATTGTCTTTATCATTTTCTTCATTTGAATTCAAATTAGCAGTTGCCCTTTTTGCTGGCATCGGAATGGTATTAAGCGGAGGCGCAGGACATTGAGTGGCCTTTAATTTTGATGCATGCTTCTTGCCTTCATAGTGTGTTTTTGCATGTACTTCGGATGTAAAAGAAATACCACATACTTTGCAATGGAGATATGTTTCTGTGGATGAGGCCGGCTGCTTGAAGGCTGTTGCCTGAAAATAAAAAAACACATCAGGCTTAGCTTAACAGAATTTGAGCCCAAACTTGTTGATAACCACATACCTACCAACGTCCTCAGTACAAAAACATTGGATAGATTCTTAGTCTTTTTCACCTTCTATTTGTTTTCAGTTGCGGTTCAATTGATCTATATAGGACAGGTCCACGGCCTCCTGAAGGCAGTACTTTGTGACTGACAGGGCTACTGAGTATAAAGAAATAAATTAGAAATAGACAAATTGGTAGTCTTCCTGTGAGATCGGGAGAGTTGGAAGAATACCATAACCCAGGCCAGAAATGAGATCATTTTAGCTGCAATAGCCTCATGCAAAAGTTAGGTAATTTAAAGCAAATATGTGAAGCAGAATGAGTGTGGTAAAATGCCTCACAAGTAGATAAGTACTGGTAAAGTCAGACTTGCGAAAGTCGGATCACTTTGGACAAGATAAAATAGTCTGACTTATGGAGAATCTGACTTAAACGTTCATACTATTGCATTCATATCTAAAGGACGAGGACCACACATTTTTGTCCAAGCTATGATCTATCCAAATATGAGGGTTCAAAAACCTATGAGTTATTGCACTGTATTTTTAACATCTCACTTTCGCTTCATTCTGTCTCTCACGAATTTCCTGTTTCTAGTAATTTTCAGAAAAGTTTCCATCCAGGACATTCTTAGTACAGCCCTGCCACTTATCAATTTTTTCAGATTTTTCCAACCCCCCTACTATTCCATCCCCCGTCTATTAGAGACCAGAGAGTACGTTCCTGTCTTAGCCCCTTCTTAATAGCAGGTAATGTCTAATCCAAACTAATACTAGTGACTCCTCTTGCCTAGAGAAAATGTCACTCAAGACAACGTCATGGGCATGGGCGGTGAAAGCATGAGTGCATCAAGTACTATTTGTTTCTATTTGTTTACAGGAGGTAATAGCATATTAATGGGTTCAGGGACCTTAGCTACAAAATAAAAGCTTCATGTTGAAACAGGGGGAGGGCTGGAATCTCTTAAAGGCAATCTAGGATCTTTTTTAATTGATCTTACATCTTCTCCTTTCTGATTAACCTTTCTCTGGTGTTTTACACTTGCAAAATGTTCTTCTGCTTGAAAGTTTGAATTCAATTCAACTTGGCAGAAGACGCAAAAATAGCTTGGCTTCGAGTTTTTGCCACCAGCTTCGGCCAACAGAGGAGCTTCAAGCACTTTGCGCTTCAGAGGGTTAAGATCTTTACACAATTTAGTGTGTTTAGCACCAGAAATGTGAGCTTTAGCTTGGACTATTGAGTTCAGATTAACGTTGCAAATGCTGCATCTCAGAAGTTTGATATCCTGATTAATTTGGCCAGAGTTTTCTTGAATTTGAAGTTGCTTTATTGAGTTTATCAGAATATCTTCGTCTGCTGAAATTCTTTTCAAGTTTGTGTGTCTATTGAAACTGGGCAAAGAACTTTGCTGCTGTTTAGGGAAAGTGTTTGTTCCGAAATGTGCAGTCAATCTCGATTGCTCAGGGAGAGTTGCTGTTGTGTTGGGCCCTGGCCTAGTATTGAAAGAAGGAGCTGAAATCTCAGACACAGGAAGTGACCACAGACATTTAGGACCGCAATTATCGAGGTTATGTGCATCGAATCCAGGCTTGAAACACTCAGTGTTTGAAGATACAACATCTGATTTCTTTCTCAAAGTATTCATATTTCTTCTAGGAAACGATATTCATGCACAATCTGAATTTTAAAGCAAGTAACTGCAGAAATGAGTCCCACGCGTGGCAAATTTTCTTCTTTTCTGGGAATTAGCTTTCACATATCCCACAATGCAATAGGAAATATCAAAACGAGGGCGACTAGAATTCTTCAAAATAAAAAAATAAAAACAAACAAAATGGTAGCCTAAAAATGACGATCAGCATATTTTTACGTGTTGTTAAAAATTCAAAGAGATATAACCGAGGCGCAATATAAATAAACTGTGCTTAAAACCTAGTAGTGAACATCCATTTCTTGGAGTAACTTTATTGCTATGGCCGACAGTCCCCCTCCAAAGAAGAAAAGAGGTCGCAAACCAACTGCTAAAGTTGATGTGGAAGCTCGGTTACAAAGAAGCAGGCAGTCTGCAAGGGAATGTAGAGCAAGGAAGAAAATGAGGTACAAGTCACTGGAGGACATCATCGCCAATAAAGAAGCGGAGAATCTTAAACTCAGGGATGAACTTGAAGATGTATGTATATATCTGTTACGTTGTCTTTCATAAAGAATCTGTATGATCTTATGTAAGTAATCTTTTTTATAGATTTTTTTATAATTATGCATTATGTATGCCTCTACTAGACTAATGTTTTATCTATACTCAGGCTGGAACATTCTTCAATAGTTTTTTTCTTTAATGATTCTTTTTAATCCTGTTTTTATTACGGGTTGTGTTTATTATCGTTACAAACATTGACACTCCTTACTCCTAACACCCCAGTCTGCTGCCAATTTGCCTATTTTATATTCATTACTCACTTACTCACCTATGTTATTATTTACCTACTTACTTACTTACTCGCTTACTTACTTACTGACTTACTTACTTACTTACTTACTTACTTACTTACTTACTTACTTACTTACTTACTTACTCACTTACTTACTTACTTATTTACTTACTCACTTACTTACTTACTCACTTAATTACTTACTTACTTACTTGCTTATTTACCTACTTACTTACTTACTTACTTACTTACTTACTTAATTACTTACTTAATTACTTACTTACTTACTTACTCACTCACTTAGTTACTCACTTACTTACTTGATTACTTACTTACTTAATTACTTACTTAATTACTTAATTACTTACTTTCTTACTTACTTACTTACTTACTTACTTACTTACTTACTTACTTACTTACTTACTTACTTACTTACTTACTTACTTACTTACTTACTTACTTAATACTCATAGTCTTATGTTTATATCTGCGAATTCTTTTTTCTGAGCTAAAGATGACCAGCCTCAGCTTGTTCCTCAGTTTTAGCAAATTGGGAGAAATGTTTTCTTATGAAATTGCTCTTATATACTGTATTGCATGCAGGTCCAAGACAGAGCTCTAGCAGGGTCTGAAGGGGAAAGCCCCCAGAATATGCCGAATTTTCCCCATTTTTGTAGCTAAGTATGGCTAGGATCCAAACATTCAACTGAAAATTATTACAGCTACCTTATGAAATAACGTATAAAAACACATTTTATTGCTTAAAAATTCCCATATATAAGTTTAGTGTTTCCCGAAACGAAGAGGAGCTGACTTTCTCTAACGGGTGGCTCTAGCTCCCTCTTTCCCCACCTCTAACAACACCTTTGGGAATACTTTCAGCTGTAGAATACTTTTTCAAAAATCTCTGTTGCAGGAAAGCATTTTAAACTTGCTGATATTTACCCTTCAACGTTTCAATCGCACATATATTGTCATCAGTTCCTAATCAGGAATAAATCTTTAGAAAAAATCATTCTTGCTTTGATTTACTGCTGGATGAGAAGTACTCAGTGACTTTATCTTTCCAGTGTTTAGATCTATGCCAGACAGTTGAAGAAGGCAAAAAAGTTCCAGACAAAGTCATCAAAAAATTCAAAGAAGATTTGGAGATTGACGAAGAAACAGACCCATCTGAGAAGGAGGAATGACGTCATGTGTATAAAGATTGTAGAGGTATATATAGAATTGTAAATAGCGCAATTTAATTGTTTTATACAGTTGTTTTACTCAAATGCAAATTTTATGGGAAATCTTTTGAAGCTTTGAAGGATGTAGACAATACTGAAGTTAGAAATCTGAAGCAAAAAACTATAATGCTAAATACGCACGTAGGCTACATTTCTTGAAATTTCAATTTTACGATTAAATGTTTCACACAAGTCAGAAAATCAGTTTTTAGAAAAACTAGGTAAGCCTACCCTAACCCAACTACTGGTGACGTCACTGGGCACTTATCAGAACCTCCTCCCTATCGTCAATTGTTGATAGGCAAATATGCTCACTATCTTTCGTAAAGTATTACTTGTTATTGTATATTATTCGTAATTATTTGTGTATTACGTTATTGTATAAAGATATTAAGGCTATTGTATAAAGGTATTATTCATGAGCTGTGTATTGGTTCTGGCTTTCGATATGACCACACTTCATGATCCTATTCACCTTTTACCTAGACTTACCTGGGGGCCTAGTAAGTTCTCTCCATACACTTCGTATGACATGTTGTGAACACGAACCCACAACACTTTGAACAAGGGTTGAGTGATCTACCCCATTCGACTACGCCCCAGTGGCATAACGCAGTTTAGGGTAGATTACACTCTTTTTTATAAGAACAATTTTATAAGGACACGAGCCTCAAATTTTGCCAAATCTTAAGAACAAGCTAAGAACAAACCGAGGCTGACAATTTCAAGGTCAATATAAGAATTATACGAAATAACCACGAGACTGACAAATGATTACAAAACAAGCAGATTGACAGCACACAGATATATCAGATGGTCAACATTTGAACCAATTAAAACAACTGATAGCGAAAACAGGCCTTCAAATAATCATAAAGTAAGAACAATTTAAGAATATTTTAGGCTGAAAATAGAGGAATATTTAATTACGGCCAGCTTCAAATCAAATCTACTGGTTCTTATAAAAAAAATAGAGTGTAGTTCGAAAACTAAGGGCTCCCGAGCAAAAGAGGCCCCAAAATACTTTTCATAGTATGTTTTTGACTATATTGTACTTTCAAGGTTATCCTGTACCCTTCACTAACCATTTTTGCTACAGCAACACTGGTTTCATTCATCTGGCGTGGCAATGGGCATGCCTCAAACATTTTCTTCGCACCCCGAACCCCCATTTTCCCACTACAGCTCAGTTAGCTTTGTGGTCGCTGCACAAGGGCCCCATCGTACTTAATTCCTAAGGGCACTACCTGCCTCAGTAACGCCACTGCATGCCCTCGCTTTGCATTGTACGTATTTCTTTCAATTGATTTCTTTACAAGATATTGAAAATAAGAAGAAACCCACAATTTCAAATGGCCTAAGATTGATTAACCTCGAACATCTTACGTAAGTACATAAGTGCGTACGTAAGCTTTTCTAGAATAAACGTCACTTTTTAATGAAGAACTGTGCCCAAACCAAATTTCAAACAGTGTTTGCTACCCCAGGACGCTGTTTTGTGTTAACTGTTTCTAATAAAAATGTACTGGTAATGACAATTGAATGTTAAAACCCAGTTTGAAATAGCATAAATAATAGATTTGATGGATTCGAGTTTGAGTTGAGCAAATACACTCATCTCGAACAGGTGTTGTCGATTGTTGCTCCTTGCTATCATTCTTTGTTTTGTGAACGCGTGTTTGAAGGGCAAAAGCAAGACCCAGGGCAACTCATTGTAGACCGAATAGATAACTTTCACAATGACGTCAATTCTTTTGAGGTACATCTGGGAACATAACTATCCTCGATATCATCATAGTCCTAAGAGAGAAGTATTCTAGAAACTAAGAGAGTCTTATGTTTTATCTATTGTTCTTAAAATCGTACTAATTTTCATAGCCTCTTTTTGTTAGTGTGCACTCTCGTTCTGCTCTACTACCAAATATCGATCATAAGACTTGATGTGATTTTGCATTGTTTTTTTTTGTTAGTGTGCACTCTCGTCATGCCTTACAAGATCTCTCGTAGATCCAATGAGAATACAATGCCTATTGTTTTGGTTTCTAGGCTACCTCTCTTATGACTATGGTATCGCGTGCATTGCTTTTAGCAACGCATAGTTTTGTTTGTGGTTATACTTTTAGCAGCATAATTATATGATGAAAAATTTTAGCTCAGCAGGGAATAACATCTCTTATCTTATTGTGAAAGTGGTCAATTGACTCAATGACTCGTTAGGGTACGCACATACCTATATGCATGACGTAAATATGTTGCGTAATAACGGTTCACCAATTCTAAACGAAAGATCATTTTGAACCAAGTGTATTGACCGGGTCACGTGACCCAAACATAGACAATAGCAAATTGTAAGGTAGACCACTCTGAGGTATTCTGATTATTAGCAAAATTAGTAAAATGAATTAGTTCCAGCGTCAATCGAAAGCTTTTTGAACGTAAATCGAATAACTGAAATGAAAAACTAAAAATCGAATAACTGAAATACTGCTACAGTTTTATGAAACAAGTAACGAGTCATGAATGTTTAGGCCTAGAAGTATTGCGGAGGATGACGTCACAAATCCATTGACTCTGAAGTTATCTGAGAAAGGCACCAAGTCTCATTTTTTTAGTTTACAACAGAATCTTTCAAACAAATATTTCAATTTCTTAGAATAATCCAAAAGCATATGGGCTGCAGTAAAAACTCCAATCATCCATATAGGTCAATCTAAACTTTGGGAGGGGGACAAACATTGTTCAATAGCTCGAGGAAACAAGAGGCGAGAGGCGAAGAAAAGTAAACTCCCCCTTACTATAATGTTCCATCCACGCCTGCGCAGCAAGTCCAATATAACTAGACAAAGAGACAAAAGGCCCCCATTGACGTCAAATATTTGAAAACACAGCAAAGTGTGCCGAAATCCGTAGGACATTGTTTCTGGAAAACCATAATAAAGGTTATTGATCCTACAGGCTTAGGAATACCCGCAAAGAAATTCAGGCCGTTGAGCAGGTGTTCAGTACGGAGCGAAAATTAGGTCGGTTATCAGCCATATGGGACTGCGTTAGAACGTCAGTGTGAAAAGCATTCAATTTCGTAAGTATTTCTGCTAGAAACACAATTCTTATAAAGAGATTGACTTCGGGAGATTCATAGGCTAGGATAAGCCCATCTACAAACAAATTTCGGAGGAGATTCCTGATATTTTGCTTCGAAAAACAAAACGGAAACATTGAATGAGAAACTCGCAGAGATAATTGCCATGAATAAGTGACAAACAGAAACAGGTGAGGGAAATATACCAGGTTTTCATAAACTGTATTAGATGCAAGAGGAAATATCGAAGTTACAGATTTTTCTATTCAATTTTTGTGTTTGTTATGTATTGGTGGGAGAGTTTCGAGACTAAATTGTCTTTTTGTTTTACGTTTGTTTTGTTATGGTGGGTTTTGCTTCCAGCTGTGCAATGCTGTCCTACTATATCAGGCTCGAGAATTGAAACAACCACTTGCTATCTTGCTATACTCGGTTCTAGTTTGATGAGTAATTCAGATGTAAACATGTTGTGTCCTATTTCATGAATTAATTTCCATTCTGGTGGATTGGTCTTTTGAAAGATACAAGGAACTTTTGTGTAATCAAAGCGAAATTTCGGCATACAGTGATAAGGTGCAGCTGTGCAAAGAAGCACTTTTCGTAAGTACTTCTCCTGGGGCTAGAACTTTCTTATTTGTTGTGGAAGATGAAGATGGTTTGGCTGCTAAATAGATTAAAACTTCAGAGTTTGAATTTATTGAGTCTACACCTATAGCTGCACATGCAGTACACTCATATTTTATGAGAATACGCGCATTTTTTTATAAGTACTTTAACTCGGGCTCAGTACTCAAAATTAGTCAGCTTGAAAGTCAATTTGAGTACTCAAAAATGCTTTGCAATTGCTTAGCTTTTTGTTTTTTGTAAATAGATTAGAAAAGGGTAAATATAGGGCCATAAATATTTTAGAAGGCACACTAAATTGACTGAAAATTTAAATTTTTTCAAATTGCTTAGCAGTCTTCAATCCAGCACTGAAATTGCTTAGCTCCTTGGCTTGCGCAGTACTGACTTGCTTAAAAAGCAATTACTTATGAAAAAAATGCGTGTGCTTAGAATTTTCCTGAGCCTCAACTTTTCTATTGCTTGTTTATTCTTAAATTTCTATTGCTATTTGGCAATTTTTGAATTTCAATATTCTTTTTTGAAATGTATACTTATAAAAAAGAGAGCACAATTTTTTCAATGCGCAAATAGGCCTAAGCAACCAACCGCTGTAAAGCAAATAATGTTTCATTGTTTAAAGAAGCATATTTGGTATTTCAAAGGTTCTATTACATCTAATCCATCAATTCAAACAGTTTGGGGTACAGGGAAATTTCTATATATTTTGTTTGTTTTTCTAAACATAATTAAGCAACTCTTAAGCAACTTTGAGGGCTGAAAATCCAAAATATTCATGCGACCTTGAGGACTGAGACCAAAGTACATTTGCTTATTGGAAAAATAAGTTTACAACTTTCCAACAAAAAAACATGTATGAATTTGTTACAACTTTTTTTTGTAAAGAGACCTAGCTCAAGTCCTGTTATTGCAAGTTTCGTAATTTCTTACTGATTTCAGCTCTTAAATCTTCTTAATTTCTTACTGATTTCAGTTGTGGAACTTCCTTGAATTTTCACAAAATCTATCATTCATTGCTCTTTGACAGTGTAGTTGTTACAGAAACCAGATAGGTTTCTCTCAGAATCCAGATATGTTCCTTTCTAACTTTCAATGAGTGATGCTGAAATTTGTATGATTGATAAGGCTTTGATTGTTTAATTAAATAGATTGTCCTGCTTCCTCAGTTGGTGGCGTTATTGAGGCGCAGACTCAAAAGTCATGCTTCTTACCTGGTTCATAATCATTTGCACAAATTATTTCGATTAAAATCAGTACTATAAGCTTAGTTCATCAAAATTCTTAATTTCATATTAGAAATTTTTAGTGAAATACAGTAAGCCGCCACATATAAGAAACTCAAATTATCAACGGGCTGTCCAGTTTCTTAAACAAAATGACCTATTACCATTATGATCAAATGTGGATTATTACCTAAAGAGACGGTAGTAATTGGCATAAGCAACTGTCAACAATTGAGTTGGCTTTTCTTTGAAAGTCTGTATATATTGATGATATCAAAAATAATGGCAATAGTGTAAATAAAGTCGTGGCAGGTGGCCAATTCTTATATGTTTCTTTCATATGTATTTGTTGATTATGACTGTTTCTTGTATGTTTCTTTCTTAAGGCTGAAATACACGATAAGATCAGTTTTTTCGTCAGTTTTTTCGTCAGTTTTTCCTCTTCAGTCAAAATTTGAGACGTTTTGTGACGTTTTCTGACTGGAAGTTTTAACACGTCCTTCTTTCGAAAAAACTGATCAGTAAAAAACGTTAAAAAACGTTTCAAATTTCAACTCAAGAGAAAAAACTGACGAAAAAAACTTATCGTGTATTTCAGCCTTTACATGTTTGTTAATTATATGTTTGTTTCTTATACAGTCCTGTAGGAAGCGAGAGGGCGGGGCTATTTGCCCCCCAATAATCCTAAAATTCAATTGTTCACAGTATGGTCCCTAGTCTTCCTATTGTTCTTAAACAATGGTTACCCCCCAATAATTTTTCAATAATGTAAATAAATTGCAGTAAATCAGGATGTAAATTCATAATAGTCTGTCTGATGATTGCGTGAGCATGAAACTTTTAGTAACAGACTGCCAGTCTCCTTTCTTGTTTCACTTCTATGTTTCTTTCTTATGTTTTTGTTAATTTTGTTTCCTTCTTGTATGTGTGTTTCTCACATGTTTGATTCATACACACAGATCCCTGCGGAGATATGAACCAAAACATGTTCCATCCCTCATCATGTTCAAAAAATATTTTGTCAACGTTCTTGAGCCTCTGAGAAGATTACCTGACATTGTCAACTCGCTTTGTAAATGTTGATGAGTTGAACCACACCAACATCTCTCCCCCAGCCAGGTCCTGGCCCCAAGGGTCTGTGTTTTGGCACATCAAACTGAAGACACTTTTGGAATGTATAGCACGATCACTAATCACCAAGGCACAATCACTAATCACTTAGGCATAATCACTTTGGCAGAATCACCAGAGTGTAGCCAGTTTCAGTCCTAGTACCACCTGTATTATCAAATTCTAATTCAAAACGACAGAAGACTAACTAACTATTTTGACATTGAAAACTATAGCTTCGCCATAGAAAATGTGTTCACTTAAGCCTAATTTGTTGAAATACATGAAATACACACAAGGAAGAGGTCAATTATCCCTAGTTTGATCACCTCAATTAGAATTAATGTTAGGGCAAAACCACGTCCCTTGGTCATGTAGCTCAGACCAAGTGTAGAGGTCCATGGACAGAAGTTGGTTTAGAAAAATTGCATGAATGACTTGCCCTTCTGGTCTAAACCTATTAAAACAGACAGAGTTATGATGATTAATTTAAGAATCTAAGAACATAAACGGCAAAAATAATACTCATTCTGCAGCATTACGGCTGCACTCATTACGATCAATATTCTTGCCCTGAGAGTTTGAGCTTCTTTGACCTTTTGATCCTAGAATTGGATTTCTAAACTTCATCTTGGATGTCATAATTTGGAGTGAACACAGGCCTTCGTGGACCAAAGGAGAAGGAACTCAAGGTTGGAGGGAAGATCTAGAAAAGGTTTACACTATAGAATCTGATTTGATAGACTGGACCCAAAGAAACGAAATCGATGCAAAATTTCAAGAATCGTTGCGAAAGACTGAAATTCTGCAGAACGATTATTTATCGAAGCTTGTAGCAATTCATAAGTAGTCCTACTTTACAGCATAAACCAACACCTGAAATATACAATAAGACAAGCAAATGAAAAACCTTGCATTATGGTTTCAAAAAGAATGAAAGCTTCTCATAAAGTAGCAAAATGTCACAAAACAAGGCCTAAAACTCCAGAGGAGAAGGTATCGAGAGGGTTTGAAGTCAACACTGTCAAAACTATGGTTAAGAAACGTTCTTTAACTCCAAATGACAAAAGAAGAGTTGCGAATGCACGGGAAAGAACGCGTGTACACACGTTAAGCTCAGCATTTGACTCGCTTAGACGGGTAATCCCGTGCTATTCAGCCAACCAGAGACTTTCAAAGTTAACAATACTGAAGGTGGCGATAAGTTACATTGCTGCACTAGATGCACTTAATAGAGACCTGGACACTAATGACGTCAGAAAGAAATTCGAATGTAACGTTGACAAATGTACTAAAGCCTTGCAGTCGGAGTATGGACGCACGAAGCGAAGGGGCTGGATTCTGAGAACGTAGAACATTCTACTCTGTATATTTCGTATATATTTATTATATCGTATTCTACCGTATGCGCTAAAACGCATGATCTAGCAATACAATACAATCTGGACTTGCCCATGGGAAAATTTTGCAGTGCAAAATATGTTACTAACTAAGTATTAAGCCCACGCTCCACAGTCAACAATAATAAAAATTTTCAATTTTTCATGGGATCAAAATTGATCCGCTATTGAGTAGATATCAGAAACTTGTTTGGAACTTATCTTAGTGCATCTGAAACTTATCTAACGAAAATATAAAAAGTTACCTAGTTATCTATCCTAAAGAGAAAAAAGGGGTAAGTCAAAAAAACTATGCTTTAAAGAACGTTACGATTTCATCTTCATCAGTAAACTATCTATCAAAATTTGATAAACTCAAAAAATTTGGCTTCGTATTATCATTATCTAATGAGAAAAAATTACCTAATTATCTATCCTAAAGAGAAAAAGTTAGTAATCTACTGTAAAACTTTATTTAATTTCCGAATCTCTAGTGTGTGCAATAATTCAAGAGGTTGTTCATATAAAGGGGAGTGCCAATCTAATTTCTGGATGCAATGCTATTCAGCTAATCTAAAATAGGGGGAATAGGGGTTTGCCTATCTACTATTATTGATGCATGTGGTCCTATTAATTACCCAACTATCTTTGAAGCAAAAACTACCTCTACTACCCTATTAAACAGCATTCTGCGAGTAATAAATTTCTGGCACAGGTTGACACAATTAGATTATAAAACCTTGGTTTGAAAGGCATTCCATGATTATACTATTCTAAAATAGCCAGAAATATCGGAACATAGCGAAACGAACACATGGATAACTTAGGCTTTTTGTCTGACAATCAACAGAGTTATACGTCCGAAAGAGAACGAAACAGAAACCTAACTGATTATATACCCAGATGTGGATCGAAATAGGCCAATCAGAAAAGAGGTAAATGATTGGTACAGTGTGGGAAAATCAATCAATATCAACGGAACAGTGAGCTGACCAATAAGATTACTTTAAGAGTCCTAAGGCGAAAACGAACTTCTTCTGTCTACACAATAGGGGATCCCTGGTTTTGATATAGACAGATTCCAAAATACCTAAGTGAAATGTAGATCTTGATTGGCCTTTTTGATCCACATCTGGGTATAAATCAGTTAGGTTTCTGTTTCGTTCTCATTCTGACCTATTACTCTGTTGAGTGTCACACGAAAAGCTTAAGCAATCCATGCGTTCGTTTCACTATGTTTCCGATATTCCTGGCTATTTTGAAGTTTTGCACCATCAAAAAACTGTTTTGTAATACTCTCCAAGAGAATATATCCAACTACAGGTGCGGATCCAGACCAGGTTTGCCGGTTCACATAAACCGGTCACATTTCCAAAGCAATACATATTATATTATTACGCCTATATCACTACTACCCCCCCCCCCCCCCTCCATTTCTAGGCAGCTTCGACACCACAACCCAGTCACAGCCATCGCTGAATCCGCGCCTGAACTGGCTAAGTTCAGTTAAAGCTACCTTAAAGCTATTAGATCTACTCTACTCGTAACGGTAAACCACGCACATTCAAGTTCGATTTTAAACTAGAATCTTAGTTAAAAAGTAGTCTGAATTGAATAAAGAAAGAAGGTATCTGTCGAGTAAGTTTAAATGTAGTGACCAGACATTTTCAACTGAGGTTGGGAGACACGAAGGTCTTAAAGTGAAACAACGGCACTGCAAGATATGCAATTCAAAATTTTTTGAAGATGAGCTGCAGTTCCAAACTATTACATGCCCTGCTTATCCGAATCTAAGAATCGATTTACTTCTAACAGCAAGGGTTGACACCAGTGGCGTAGCCCCTAAAGGGGCCCCCAACAGAAAAACTTACTAGCAAGGGGCTCCAGACCTCCTACTTCACTAAGGACCCCACACACCTCCACTACGCCACTGGTTGAGACGTTAAATCAACAGACACAATTTATAAAGATTATGAGTTGTGAAGATATCATGGTTGTTTAACTCTTAGCTAAATTTCCAGTTGAAGCTAATCAGTTGTTCAGAGAATCGCAACCAACCACAAATGTGTGCTAGATTGCATTGGCCACGGTTGCTCCAATACACCAAATTTGTTTTTGTTCTTCTTTTACTTTATTTCATTCTGATTTGTAATATAACCTTGTTTTGTTGGCAGCCAAACCTGTAAAGGTAGAGCATTTTTGATATTGATAATAATGATAATAAAGAACACAAGAGGTAGACTCAGAAAAAACACATATCTTTGTTTTAACTCTGAGTCTCACGCATTCATTCATGCGATCAACTGATTTTTACTATTCGCTGAAAACTCGTATCTATAAGATTTATAGAATTATAGAAATATCTGTGCTAAGATTAATTATTTTAAATATATAATAAAGAATATAGTACTATAATAATAGAGAATATATATTTGACAATACTTTATGGTTATTATTAATGATAATAATGATAACCACACTGTTCTACGCAGCATTTGGTCTTTTGGTACCATATTTAGGCAGTAATCAATCAAATAAGGAGAGATATGATAAATCTGACGTCATGAATCGATTCATCAAATTCGAAGTCGATCATAAGCTGCAAAAATCCCTCATCAAGAATATTCGCATCGACGTCGCGTGAAGAAGAGAAGAAATATTTTCGGGATAAATATCAAGACCTTATTTCAAGATGGGAAACTTTCTAACACGACACCGGAGTAGAGAAGGTTAGGCAAAGTTTACTTTGGTTTATGATGCTAACTTTACCCGAGTAACTTCGAGTTACTTCCATAAAACTTATAATTGGCTGTTACAGTAAGTGTCTATAGAATTCTACCTTAGTAAAAATAGAAAGAAGCGTTTTGGTACATAAAGAACACAAGTAAATATTTCGAATTTATTATATTCAGTACCATAGAATATTATAATGATGATTAACATTTCAATTATCATTATGATATTCTATGGTACTGAATATTGATAAATTTGAAATATTTACTAGCATTCTACCTTGCTTGAATTTTTTGATTTTGCAAAGAAGAACTCTGAGGCTCAACCCAAAGTTAAGGCTCGTTATAAAAAACGTCTATCAAATGATGAACTAGTGTCTTTAATACAAGTTGCTCGTTTTATAACTCAAGTTTCTCAATTTTGTTACAGAGAAGGAGAAAATGAGAGAAGAAATCAAAGGCCTCTCACTATTGTTGGAAACTTTGCAGAACGAACTAGTTCAGTTCAAAAGCAGAGAAGAAGAAACAGAAAAACAGAGGAACAACACTGAGAAAGATCTCATCAAAGAAACGGATGAATGCAACAAAATGTTGCAAGCAATGCAAGACATGTTTGCCAAGACAATCAAAAGAATTGAAGGCGATATCGACTGCCTTGGAACGAGGTCTGGAGATCTAAGCGACTCGTTTGAAAAAGAGATTCGAGAGATTCTGAAGCGAGTGGAAGACCAGGTGGGACATTTTATGAATACTTATGTAACAAAAGCCGATTCCACGAAAGATTGCCATCTTGTTTCGCGCAATGCATGATAGATAGGAATATACCACTTAGCAACGCTTAGCTACCAAAACTAGGCCATAGCAGTTTTATCTTTATCGTCAGGCATACGCACTGATAGTTCTCCAACTAGTTTTGCGATACGAATCTCTTCTCCGTTCAGCTTTATCGGCAAGTCTATAGATTGCTACGAAAAAAATACATAAATAGATTTTGCAAATGTTAGGGCCTAGATATTTCGATGCTGTGTATCTCATTGTTCATTGACTTGTTTTCTTGTACATTCAGCCGTTCTAACCGATAAACAAGGATTGTAATGTGGCCAGTAATACATATCAAGGATCAAGTAGATATTCTCCTAACTCGATGAGCCAATCACTGATCAGCATGTTTAAGACTAGCACCCAAAGATGCGAATGGCCTAAGTTGACGATGCACACCTTTCGGGGCATTTATAAATCTTGTATTTTCACTAATTGGTCTTCATCAAAGACTTAGTTTTGAATCTATCGCATTGAAAGATTGAATCCTACTCGGGTCGTATGGTTTCACACAAATAATTTTCACGGTAAGTAAATCACGTTAACCCAACGAAATCTAACAAAAGGTAGTCATTGCACAGTAATTAAAGAGGATGTTCAGTCATGTGGAGGGATATTCAATGATCTCATCAGTAAAATGGATGGATAACCATGGGTTTAGGAGGGTACAAGAATGTGGAGGGGCAAGTGGAAAAAGGGGCACTGTTTCAAATACTGCACCAAACGTTAATCTTGCAGTTGCAAATTCGTGCTCTCCAGGTAAACTTTGCCAATGAATAAAATTACTTTGGCTCTCATAACTTTCTCTTGATTAAATCTAAAGAAAAGTCACACTTTCACAAAGAAAAGAAGGGACAATGTTTGGATACAAAAGGGGCATGCAAAATTCTTTGCTTAGAAGTGGGGGAGGGCACGTGTCCCCTATCTCCTACGCCACTGGAGATAACCTTACATTATGTTGAAGGTAAACAATATTGAAGATTCTATTTCATTTTTGGGGGGAATATCTTGCATTATGTAATGTGGAGGCTTTGCAGTCGTGATGTGGAGGGCTATCTTCTGTTAACAGGAGCATGCAGAGAAACTTGAGTAGTGTATCGAATTTTGTTTTCAGGAAATCAAAGGCGACGATATAAAGAAGTATCTCCAACAATCCAGAGAGAATCGCGTCTCCAAGAGAGAATTCAAAGCTGTCAACGCCAAACTCGAAAATCTCGAAGAAGCTGTAATGAAAGAGAGGTCAGCATTACGACCCATCGTCCTTGAGATGATGGAAGAGCTCTCGAGCAAATGGGATCAACAATTCTTGGATATGGCAAAAAACAACCAGGAAACTTACTCTTCCGTGATGCAACTGGTTACACTCGATCTTGCTCATGAGGTATGTTTTTTAACCTTGTCGAGCTTGGGTTTCGCTCTGAAGAGAGCCTAGGGGGCTGATTCCACCATGAAAATGAAAACTATTTGCTCCCATATTTTCTGTAAGGATAAATTAAACCAGCACTTTTGGACATATCTTTTCGTTTTTTGTTTCTTAACACTTTATACAACCCTTTTTGAAATATCCAAAAAAAAATCATCCTCTCATGACCAAATAATATATTTCTCCTTATTTTTCAATCTACTGTTCTATTCTTTTCAAATCGTCACTATAAGGCAACTTTGCTTTAGAAAAGTAAAACAGAACTGAATCAATATTTTACTAAAAAAATGCTCAAATTTCTGTAATGATCAAATTGTAATAGAAAATGCTCCACGGGTGCATTCAGTAATTTTGTATAGCTATGGGGATCTTTGTCCTTGGAATTAAAATCACCTTAAAACTCCGAAATTTTGTACACAAAGTCTCATTTCTATATTTGGGGATACAAAAAATAGAATTCAAGGGCTCCAACCCCCGACTTTCCCCCATTCCCCAGCTTTTCCTTTTCATTTATCATTTATACTCGGATTTGTCACACAGAGAGATATCCTCGGATTGAAGAAGAGAATTTCCAGACTTGAGGATGCAAACGCCCCTCGACTGTTTGAGGAAGATTTACCCGAGCCCTCGCTTCCAAGAATACACAGAATGAAGCCTGCTCAGTCCGAGGCCGGACATGCAAAGCAACAATCGTCATCAACAAATGACGCCGTCTTGGAAGACCGAAAGAGAAAGTGCTCAAGAATCATGTCAGAGCTGAAGAAAATGAGTGAAGAAATTGGTAGAAAAAGAAGCACATAGAAATGACTTATTTTGATTAATGTAGTTTGTATTTTGTACAGGATTTAGAAGTTAGTTGCTTTATGTAAGATAAAGGAGATGATTGATATGAAAATAAAGGAAAAAAGGAGTTTTGTTACTTGGAGTTGCAAATCTCTGAGAAAACTTTGGTCAATACAATAGTCATATGAGAAGCGTGATCTAGAAACTAAAGGAGTCTTTGGTTCCATAATGTTTTCCTAAAAATTCAAATATTCTCGTTTTGCTCTACTAGAAAATAAATGCCATGATTTGATGAAATTTTCAATCGTTTTGTTTTGTTAGTGTGCACTCTCGTTCTGCTCTACTACTGAATCAATCACATGACTTGATGTTATTTCGCATTGTTTTATTTTGTTTGTATGCTCTCTCGTCATACTCTTCGAAATCCCTAGCTGATAGAACGAGAATACAATGCCTGTTGATTTTGTTTCTAGACAACTCTCTTATAACTATTGGTTAATAATACGAATAATTAGTATTTTTGCGTTAAAATCAACAGTTTTCTGTTGCCAGACAATCTTCTTACTACTGTAGAAGTACATACAGACCATAAGTAGGAAACAAGAACAAAAACAAAGCTATATCTACTATGCTAAATACCTCGAAAGGAACTTTGGATGGGATACACGGACTGATCATAAAAGCCTTTCGATATATCATATTTGCCAAGATTCATAGATTGTTCAAGACGATGCTCCTTTGAGGGATGGGCTGACATTAATAGAAGATTCCACCCAATACTAGAGGATATCATTTTATCGCAATGCATGATAGGAATATCTCCTTAGCAACGCTTAGTTACCAAAAGGCAATCTATACTTTTATGATGGCCAAGAGAAGAGAGAGGTGCAGCTAAAACGCTATAATAGGAAAATTTGAAGGAAAACTGGTTTTTCTAGACTAGGATACTAAGAAGAGAACTTATACATAATTTAGATTTAAGAACATACAAAGAACTTGTTAAAACCCAATTTTTAAATATCCAATAACATTTGTTGTTTGCCCTTTTTCCTTTCAACTTCCTAATTCTCAAATTCTCAAAGGAATGCAAGAGAATGATAGAAGAACGAGGAAGTCTTTTGCCACCATGAATACGCAGTACCTCATATAAGGAACTTATTTAAGAAGGTGAAAGATCCTTACTCCAATAAGATATGCTTTAGTAAATCCATTATTATGCTAAACAAATTTTCCAAGGATACAGATAATAAGGCAGCAGCCAATAACCTCAGAACTCAAAGATTCCAACAGACGTCGGACTGTGAGAGAAATTTTGTAAACTTGTTGGTTTGGTGAGGGAAACTACTTCTTTGCAAATATGAAGTTAACAGTGTTACTCGTTTTTGGATTGGTCTGTGTTGTGCTCAGTGCTCCAGTACCTGGTAAATATGAATGTTTATTTACATACGAATATTTTTGTTTATCTACAAGTAAACAAAATTCAGTTCTGTTTTGTTGGTTATCAGTGAGAAATGAAAAGAAATCGGCTAGATTGCACTCCAGCAGGTGGCCTCCTCCGCAGTTACGCAGTACACAGAAAACAGACCCACTGATTTTGGGAGGTGATAGTGTACGCTCTTTGTAAATCTTATTTTCCTATGGTTGCTGCCCGCTATACTGCAATCGTCCCTAGGAATCTTTAACGTATGCTATACTATTATGTTATCGATTATCATTTTGTTCCAAGCCTTTGCTCTAGGTGTCTATTTGTATTTTTTCGTATTACTTATTTGTTATTCATCTTTTAGTTATTATCCCGAAATCAACTTGATAGTTGATTTCGAAACAAAAATTGAAGTTTTTCATATCAAACGAAACTATGTTTCTATTTTCCAATTTCTTTTCAGGCTGCCTCTCAATTTTCGGAGTTCTTCTATTCTCTCCATCTCTCAAATACATCTAAATCTACTCTACTCGCTTCTACAGAACTACAAGTCTTTTTATTTACTCCATATCATCCTGAATGGCCATGAAAGGCATCTTTATTTGAAAATACAGAGATCCTCCAGGCAACATTAAACTACATATAGGTCTCTAAAGGTTTTATTAAGTTCCTATTCTTTTTTGTTTCAAACCTTTTCCCCGGGGGGGGGGGGGTAACTCATATATATAGCTAGCTGAACGGGGATGTTCCGCCCATAAGGATGGGTTTGAAAGCTTAGAAATCCCTAGATATGGGTCTCAAAATTTCAGTGATTCCAATAGAAATGGGCTGGCTTTACTCCCGGGGGGGGGGGGATAACTCATATATATAGCTGAACGGGGATGTGCCATCCATAAGGGTGGGTTCAAAAGCTTCAAAATCCCTAGATGTGGGTCTCAAAATGCACAAGAATTGCACGAAATAATCTTTCAAGAATTCCAGCAAACTAAAATGCAAAAGGCAAAAAGAAGGGAAGCATCACAGCTGAGACGTCTTCAGGATCCAGAAGCCCATGGAACTGTACGCACATTAGTTTTGCCTGCTCCAGGAAACGATGAAACAAGGCAGTCACAACGAAAGAGAACAGTCGTTATCCACATATTATCTTCATTAAATTAGTTTCCTTGACTTTGTCGGTTTAAAATGGTTTATTGGCCTTGTTCTGAGTCAAAGCGTAATATCATTATATTCGAAACTATGATACAAGTCAATATCTCCCTCGATTTTCAATCTCAATCAGGGTCATAAAGAAAAAACCAAATAATTTATCGGGCCGCAATGGTCATTTCACATCATCAACCTATATTTTGCATTCAAGCACACTTCACTATTATTCGATGAAATTCCCTTTTTTGGAGGGGGTCGCCTCTGGGTTCGTTTGTTCACTGCGAATACACTTATTTTTCTCAATTTCATAATTTTTCCTTATCTATAATATAAAGAAAAAACGTATGAAATATAAGTTGTAGTTTACTGACGTTCTTATTCAATTCTTTGCATGTTGCATACATTTCAATTTGAAAACCATAAAACTGGGTATGTTTTTTTCCCAATCCTTAAAAGTGGGTATGAAAAAGTATGTGAATTGGTTAAGGGTGGGTATGAAGCTACATTTTGGGTGGCATGTACCCGTCATTCTTTGGTCAAAGTTACCCCCCCCCCCCCGGGACCTTTCCCTTTACTTTGGTTTTCTTTTTATACGAACAACTTTTACTTAAAAAAACCAGGCTGAAATATGAGTCAAAACTCTGCGAAATCACTTGAAATTAACACAAAACGAATTTAACATAAAGCTCTTGCCTGAAAAGCATTCTAAACACTTTTTTGAGAGTTGGGGTGTTGTAAACTGGTGAAAAATCAATTCTGAAAAAGAAACAGGCAGAACGAAATTAGAGTGAACTAGATTTTAGATTAGTTTCTCAGTCCTGTATACATTTGATGTTGAAATAGTTTCAAACTTTAACTCTTCTAATGTTTGTTTCTGCACAGACCCCTTATTGTCATTAATTGATTCTTTTAAGCTATTTTTGATCTCATTTTCTTTTTCAGACGAAGAAATAGCTGAGCCTGAATTCAAAGATGAGCTCGAATCAAAAAAAGCCCTCATTACCGCTGAAGATAAGAGCTACAGCATAGAAGATGCTCTTCCAGAGGATGAGGAGTTTGCAGATTTCAATGATGAAGCAGAGAGTGAAGATCCCGAGGAAGGAGAAGATGAAGGTGAAGATGAAGCTGAGGAAGATACCCCAGAAGAAAACACCCTGGAAGAAGACATCCCAGAAGAAGACAGCTTTGAAGAAGATGCTGAAGAAGAAAAAGATTCTCCATCTGAAAATGAAGCCGGAGTTGCTGTCCCTGTCGACACCAAAAAGGATGCCACTTCTGCCAAAGTTGATACGGATGCTTTTCCTATTGAAGCAAAGGAGGAAGATACCCCAAAGGCAGATGAACATGTAGAGGGACATGAAGATGGAGATGAGGATAACCACGAGGCTGATGAAGAGAAAGATGCTTCTCCTATCGAGGCCAAGAAAGATGCGGCTGCCATCAAGGCCAAGAAGGATGCTGCTCCAATTGAAGCGAAAGAGGAAGATACCGAAGAGGTAGAGGAAGACGATGATGAACAAGAGGCAGATGAAGATGCCCCAGAGGCAAATGAAGAGAAGGATGCCGCCCTTATCAAGGTTAAGAAGGATACAGCCCCTTTTGAATCTAAGAATGATGCTGTCCCTGTCGAAACCAAGAAGGATGTTGTCCCTGTCGAGGCTGAGCAGGATGACGAAGACGAAGCTGAGGATGAAGATGAAGAAGAAGATGAAGAGAAAGATACCTCGGAGGAAGATGAAGATAACACTCGAGCCAAAGACGAGGCCAAAAATGTCGAGGCTAAGAAGGACGCTGTTGTTGAGGCTGAGAAGGATGCTACCCCTATCAGAACCAAGAGAGATACTGCTCCTGTTGAAACCAAGAAGGATGCTGCCCCTGTCGAGGCCGAGAAGGATATGACCCCTGTCCAAGCTGAGAAACATGCTGCTCCGGTCAAAGCCGAGAATGATGATAAAGACGAAGCTGAAGATGAAGACGAGGAAGAAGATGAAGAGGAAGATCCCTCGGAGGAAGACGAGGATAACACTCCAGCCAAAGGTGAGGCTATGAAGGATGTCTCTACTGAAGAGAAGAAAGAGGAGGACACACCAGTCGAAAATGAGAATGAAGAAGATTCCCAAGAAGTGAATGAAATACTTGAAGATGTGATAGAAAATCAGCCTTCTGGTCTTCCTGAAGAAGATGAGTTGGTAAAAGACAACCCAGAAGAAAACGAAGAGGAAGGTGCTCCAGATGAAAAAGAAAAGGAGTGATTAGAGTATTTAAATCTTTTTCTTAAAGCACCATTTTGCTCATTTTAGTGGAAGTTCTTTTGTATACTAAATGAAGAATAGCAAAGAAGTGAAAACTGAATGATTTCTTTGAAGTTATGCCCTGATTAAAACTATGGTTGTTGTAAGGGTCTCTTTTCAATATCTTTTAGAATGATTGTGGAGATTCTTTTAAATTCTACATCATCAAAATACGATATTTTCTTGAGAGATACTTGCCAGGCCCTATTTTTGTGTGCAGTATTACACACTCTACACTCTTTTGTTGTATTGCATTAAAAACATATGCCGTATCTATCTTTGGGATATTTTGAATTATCTAGAATAAGAGTTCCTAGGCTTTCTTTTCAGGCTTTCTCCGCACCACACTAAACTATAAATTTTTCTTTGTGAGAACAGTTTACAAAAAATATATTACCACGTTTTTTTCTTGTTTTCGAGCAGCTGTACGTTTTTGTTAATGTTTTAGAGTAACTTTTGAGGTGAAGGCTTTTATAGCTAATTGAGCTCTTTTCAGAATTTCCAATTTTAAATGTGCAGTGTTGAAAATATCTTAAAAAAGACCTTGGTTGTTGCTGTTCTCCTTTCTTTAAATTTGATGAAACTCCCCAACTACATTATAATGTAAACTTAACCAGTGTAAATTCGATAATATTTGAAGCCAAGGACTGACATAGGGAGATAATGTACACGCATCATTTTTTATAAACAATTCCAGCTCGAGCTCAGTACTGAGAATTGCTTAGCTAGATGGCACATTTGAGTACTCAAAATTGCTTAGCAATTGCTTAGCTTTTTTACTTAAAGGGCTAATATCACCATCTGTGAAATTCAACATGTTAGATATTAAAGATACGCTGAGTTTAGTAAAATTAATAAAAACTTAATATTTTGGCGTTAACTGTCCTTAAAAGTACCCCAAAGTGAGGGTAGTCAGGAAAATTACCGCGCAGGAAAGAAGAATGGGTCGAGTGAGTTTTAGGCAGTCTTACGTCACATCAGGAATCTGCGCAGTATCCTTCTCGCGCATTATACTTTTTCGCATGCGCTTTTCAAAATGTCGGACACGAGTCGGAGACAGGATCAGAAGGATCATCAAGCGATCCTTTAATCGAAGAAGAATATTTGGTGGAAGACGAAGATGGGGAGTACTCCTCGAGTACAACGACCAGCACTGGGAGGCTTGGTGAGGTGGAAGGCAGAAAAAACAAATATAAAGAAGTAACATAGAAAAATAAAGAGGGTAGTCCCAACCCCCTAATCATATGCCCAGATGGGTCCCAGAGACACAGCAATCTCATAATTAAAAATTAAAGAGAGTGACTTTATTAGAGTTGATAAGGATATATGAAATTATTATTTAATGGAGTAATGTATATTGATTTCTTGAATTAAGATTTTAAGTTAAAAGTTATTTTGGTCTTTATTTTGTGAGAGATATATCTTGGCCTTTTTTATGGTGCAATTCATCAGCCGATGTCCTAACACAGACATTTCGGGGCACTTAAACCAGAATGTCTTGTTGTGTTAGGTGCCCCAGCATACTAGCGTCCTAGTACACCATTGCACCGTGCTAGATGGTTTATTGATAAAGTCTATAAGATAGTTTGAAATTAAGAAAACTTGGTTGGAGCGAACCAAGTGTTCCTTTATATTCTTGTTTCTTTTAAGAGCTAAAAAGGGAGGTTTATTCCAGATTTGGTTGAGCGTGTTATCATTTGTTATTATGTGCCAGTGTTTCTTTAGGATTGGGCCAATTTTGATAGTGGTATTATCATAAGGAATGATGAAAGGGAGATTCTTATTTGCTGTGTTGTTACCTATTTTCTTATTAAATAACAATTCATGTTGAGAGTATTGCATTACTCTGTCAAATTGTGATGTGATGTCTGCAAGGTGGTATCCTCTCTTTATAAGATTGTTTCTGAGTTTCTCCAAATTGGTCAATAATTTCATATCATCTGTGATTATTCTTCTATATCTCATAGCTTGACTATAAATGATGCCTTTTTTGCAGCTTTGGGGATGAAATGAGTTGTTGTGTAATAATGTAAAGATGTCATTGGGTTTAATGAAGAGAGTGCACTCTAGAATCCCATGGTCATTGAAATAGATGGTTGTGTCAAGGAAATTAATCTTGGAAAGAGATTTCTCTGCTGTGAATTTTATAGTTGGAAAACATTGGTTGCAGAACTGCAAAAAGGTTTCCAATTCATCCTCCCCATGTCTCCAGATCATGAAAATATCATCGTTTCCAAATTAGCGGCTTAGAATTATTAGGGGCATTAGAAAGAATGTGTTGTTCACAGTAATGCATCAATATATTTGCAAAATTAGGAGCAAAAGGAGAGCCCATTGCAGTGCCATGAATTTGTAGATAGATTTTTTTATCAAATTCAAAGTAATTTTGTTTCAATATGAAAGTGAACATCTGTTCCAGATGTTGTATAGGTAATTGTAGGTTGTTTTGGTAGAAATGGGATAACCTCTCAAGGCAGCAGTCTATTCCAACATCATGAGGAATGTTTGTGTAGAGAGATTTTACATCCATTGCTACCAAAAAATCTCCTACTTTGATTTGATTTCGAAGGGTGAAAATTTCCCTAAGAAAATGGTCTGTGTCTTTTATGTAAGAAGGAATTTCCTTGACAATTGGTTTAAGATAGAAATCCAGGTATTGAGATAAAGCCCTTGTAGGGGACTGACAGCCAGATATAATCGGTCTCCCCGGGCAATTAGCTTTATGTATTTTTGGGAGCATATAAAAGTTTGGTATTGATACTTGGGCACCGGGAGATAAGAACTCATGACAGTTCCCATCTATTAAACCCTTGGCCTCAAGGTGCGTAAGAAATGTCTCAATTTCCATTGCTAAATTAGCAGTTGGATCTTCATGTTGTAATTGATAATAATCCGTATCATTCAGTTGTCTGTTTGCCCCCTCCAAATATGCCGCTCTCGGCCAAAGGACGATTTTACCCCCTTTGTCTGCTGGTTTTATAATCATTTCCTTCTTATTTCTGAGAGACGTAATTGCTTCTCGTTCAGATTTGCTTAGATTTTGGATATTATCTTCTGGGTTGGCCAGTAAAGTTTGAATATCAGTATGTACCTTGGTGAGGTAAGTATTCAATGGTGTACAATTTAGATTGGGTGGTTGCCAATTGGATTTTTTGTGAAATTTCTTAATTTCATTATTTGTTGGGTTGATGAAGAAATAATAATGTAAGTGCATACGTCTTTTAAAGTCAAGCAAAGCTTCAGATACTGTGGGGCCTTTTATCTCATGTGGGGCTAAGACAAAGCTCAGTCCTTTGTTCAAAAGTTGTATTTCATCTTGATTCAAAATAAAATTACCCATATTGTGGATGTTGTCCACAGCATAACCAGCTTCCTTTGATATTGATTCATGGAGATTTTTCTTAAGAAAATTCTTTTTATATCGATTTCTTAATTTGCGTGTGCATCCAGATAATTTTTTGAGAGTCGGTATAGACCTCATGTTCGACTGCAATGTTGTAGAAGCTAAAAATGAGATGAGGCTATGTTCAGGAGTGGACCAAGAAAAGAAATGATCAGGTTTTTTGATTAAATAATGTGATTTGTTATATCAAGACAGAAGATAAATATTTGAATATTAGTAGTTAGTATGTTATGTTAATTGTTTCAAGAGCGGGAGTGGTCCCTGCCACGTCTTTGTTCAGTTGTTTGTATGTTTCGAATTCTTGTGTTGCCTTCATGTTGTTGAGGGGCTGTCCTGGCTCTTTTTCTGTTACGCTTTAACAGTTGAGCTTTGTTAAAAGCTCTTTGTATTGCTTGTACCACAATTTCGTTTATTTGATCTTCTCCGAATGCGATCTTCGCATTGTTGATGAGTGTGTTAATTTCTCTCCATTTTGTTTTTGCCATATCTTCATAATTTTCAGCGTGCAAGTTGCATATATCAATTTTCAAGTTTTTGATAAGTACGTCCAACCTATCTGAGCAAGACCGACTGAGTCCATTATGGGGGTCAGTGGGGAAGAGAATGGTCGTCATGGAGGGGAAGGGGCCATTATCAGCAAAGCCTTGGAAAATGGGTATTCGAGATGGGAAGTAGAGATAGTTAGAGTAAGCAGTGGTAAATTCGTCCCCAAGGAATAGGGGATCAGGGGTAAGGTCAAGGTCAAGATCGGGACTGGGTGTACGAGTAGGGGTAACCAGGCCCATGAGAGTGTTGAGATCAGAGGAGTAGGAGGTAAACGTGCAGGGGCAGAGTTAGAAAAGATGGGATTAGGATTGGAGGGGATAGGAAAAGGAAATGAGGTAGAAATGGGGGTAGCAAAAGTGGGAATAGGGGTAGTAGAAGTGGGAGTAGGGGCTATGGTGGTAGAAGTGGGATTAAGGGAGGACTCAGAACGGTTACTTACTCTTCGGCTGGACGTACTCTTGTGTAAGCTGAGGCCAACTAATTTCGGCGCTATTGCAGTATCGGACCCCCCCCTTTTTGTATATAGGAAATTTGTACATGTATATTTTGTACTTTAAGGTTCTTCTACCTATATGTATTATACATCAATCGATAGCCCAGAGCAAGACCTTTCTTTTGATGTGCCAGTCAACGCCTAACCGCAAACACGGGGGTAAAGATTAATGAAAAACCTACCCCTGTCCATCGCAACTCCAAGACACCGCCGTTAAAGACTTAGGCCAAATTTCTTGTTGTCTGACATCCAGCCTCGTTTTCAATGACCTAATGACAGGGAGCTACGGGTTCGAGAGGATCGAAAGATTATTCCACTGAGTTATTCGGATCGCTTGAAGCTTTCTCAGAGAGTAGTTGCTTCTTCTTTGCTCTGCAGGATTTAAGTCAAGAGTCAAGAAGTCTTCTCCTTAGTGTTCTTGAACTCAATTCAACTCAAATTTCTTCCTTCAAATCTTTTACAATGTCATTTGAGCTCTTTTTCCTATACTTTAAACTCATCTGCATAATCTTTCGATCTTCCCTCGAACCCGTCTTTTTCTTTCTCCCCCTTCCCTCTCTATTCCAGCACAGATCCTCTCTCTGCATGCTCTTTAACAATTTCTTGAACTGTTCTTCTTCCAATTTTCAGTCTTTTTGCATTAGATTTCAAGCTATAGCCCTCTTTATTGGGTAAAACAACTCTCATCCTCTCTTCTACACTGAGTCTTGCTCTTGTTGCCATGGCTAAAACAAAGAAAAATCCTAAAATATTAGGCCACTGCTATGTGACAGAGAGCTATCTTTACCTAAATACATTGATTTAAGCATGTAAAAACGAAGATAAGTGTTCTAGAAACGGCAGATAGCATTATTAAAAAGATTTTTTTACTAACCTTGTCCTTTTACCCTTATAAACACCCAAAAATTCAAGAAAAAATACTTTTAAACACGAATAAATGTTGTCAAACAATTACAGAAAGCATATCACATGATATCGAGGCAGAATGGGCAAGCTACTTCATGTAAATTCTCACAATTGAGGGGGGATGAATATGGGCCTAAGTTCAGCTGTAACCCCTAATTTTCGACCCTTCACAACTAAAATATCTAAAAAAATGAATAAAATGTTTTAAAGCGTTCAAATATACCTTTTTATTAATCTTATAGCTATAATATCTCAATTAGAAATATTTATTTTACTGTAAAAATCGTTTTTTGTTGATGAGAAGCGAGAATTTGCAGAAATTGGTAAAATTTTGAGGTGGCTCATTAATTTTGGCCACCAGTGTAGATCTGGGTATTCAAATGAAACCAAATAAACAATCCCAACCATTTTTTCATGCAAAAACGAATTTTAACGTTAACAAATTATTTATAAGTTTATAATATAAGAATGTAAGATATAATAGAAGAGAATACATGATTTTACAACTCGTATAATTACAACATGTATAAATCTAACAAAATCCATATCAAATCTAGACTATCGAAAAAGTTATTTTTAAAAAGAACACAGGATTGCTATAATTTTAAAACCACGCACATTTTCATTTTTAAAAACATGCAACCAGCTACACTCTTTTTTATAAGAACATTCTTATTTGTTTGAATAGTTGTGTTATCAAACGGTACAATAAGGGGGGAAGTCTTGGTGTCTCTATTTTCAACCAGAAGCGGTATTTAATTTAATTCTTGTTACTATCATTTTGAGTAAAATATGGTCAGCTTTGGCTTGCTCTTAGGTTCTGCCAAGATTAGAGGGTCAAGTTTTTTTGAAATATTTCTTACAAAAAGAGTGCAACCTAGAAAATAACAAAATTTATAAACCCTTAGAAAAAATAATATTGTTAACTAAAACAGAACTACACGAAAAACAGAAGAAATAAATCTTTCATCAAGTTCATTCTCAGGCCAATAGAGAACAAAAACAGAAATAATTCATTTCAGTCTTAAACTCATTATATATTTCCGCAAGGTGAGCTACCCTAGATTTCATGTCAAACTCAACAAAATTGCGTATTCATCTTCAAAATTTGAAGTATGCGTAGCATATTTTTATTAAACAAGAACTTTTTTTAGAACTACAGAGAATTAGGGGAATGGTCCCTAGTGGGTGAAACTTGTGTGAAGAAGTGCATTTAGTCAGTTTGAGGGTGCATGATCCAAACAAACGAGAGATTACTAATACTGATGCAAATACTTCTACTGATTGATACTAATACTAATGCTGATGCTAATACTTCTACTGATTGATATTAATACTAATGCTGATGCTAATACTTCTACTGATTGATGCTAATACAAATACTGATGCTAATACTTCTACTGATTGATACTAATACTAATGCTGATGCTAATACTTCTACTGATTGATATTAATACTAATGCTGATGCTAATACTTCTACTGATTGATACTAATACTAATGCTGATGCTAATACTTCTACTGATTGATGCTAATACTAATGCTGATGCTAATACTTCTACTGATTGATACTAATACTAATGCTGATGCTAATACATCTACTGATTGATATTAATACTAATGCTGATGCTAATGATTCTACTGATTGATACTAATACTAATGCTGATGCTAATTATAAAACTGGTACTGATACTAGAAACACTTATGCTACACTAATACTATTACTAACACCAAATCCCCGTATAACATCGATTTTCGAAATGAACACCCTCAAATCGACCAAATGAACTCTCATAAATTTCACAATAAAGTGACCATGCAAATTCAAAAAACTGCTTGAGAAAGACTTACTGCATGACAGGGTAAACCGTGGTAACCTCCGACCAAAAATGAAAAAATGCGTGCTCACTCCTATTAATTTCTATGTTACGCAGGCCTGGCCTAAGCTTCTTTGTGTTATAAAATGTTCTCTTGTAACAAGTTTATTGCAAAATTTTGAATTTTGATGCTTTTTTTGCATTGTCGTATCCACTAACAGTGCACTAAGAATTAGAGAGTTTTCAAATCATTATAAAATAAGGACAATTAAAGAACATTTCAGGCTAAAAGTAGGAGAATATTTAAGAACAGCCACTTTCAAATCAAAATCACTGGTTCTTATAAAAAAGAGTGTAGTATTATAAGTTCCTCATAAGATCTTTTTTGATAACTTTGTCGTACTACTGTTAAAGTTCCCTAATAGTTCCTTTATCTTGAACTATCTTTTGGGGTATAAAAATTAATAGATGCAATAAAAGTATTAAAACCCAATTGGGAAATTCAAAGTTGAGCGCACTGTGTTTCATCTTCCGTTACCGTGCACAGGTGTGTGTCATCAGGAACGTAGGAAGCATTTCAAACTTGGGGGGGCACGACACTTTAGGGGCACTTTTGCCGCTAGAAGGGCACTTTCAAACCCTTAAATTTGCGAAAATGGGGCAAAATACCTATGGTAAAAAGGGCACTTTTTCTTTTTTTGCATAATCTTGGGGGGGCACGTGCCCCCAGTGCCCCCCCGGTTCCTACGTCTCTGTGTGTCATGAAGCGCTGTGTCTCGTGAAGCGCATAAGCGCTTTAGCCCATGCACATCCGCATACTACACCAGCACAAATCCCAGTATTATTGACTTTCTTCGTTTGAATTATATTTTTCTAAAGCAGAAATACAACTGCCACACTTTAGTCCCTCAGAGTAGAATGCATGCCTTCCCTGGTTGAATGCTTAAGGATTTATTATGATGAGACCTGGGTTGTTATGATCAGAGCTTGCAATGAAATTTGCATTTATTTTTGCTTCTCTATATCCAATTCATTTTTGGCCGCACTTCGAGTAACAGAGAGCTAGTCTCCTTTCTTGTTTCTCTCCTGTATTGCTCTGTACGTTCTTACGTCAAGCACTGTGATGCAGCGTTGACAAAACAATTACTATAGAGATAATTTAAAATTCAAATATTTAGTACCAAAATGAAATTTTTTTAAGAAAGTTTCAACACTGGGCCAAATAAATTGTCTTATTAAAATGTAACATCAACTTTATGTAGCATGAACTATATTTAACATCAACTTTATGGAACATCAACTTTATGTAACATCACGTTACCACCCCGCTCGAAATTAAGACATCCCTAACACACCTAGAAACAAGGGGCTTTATTGAGAGTGACTGTGATTTCATTTGAAATACCCAGATCTATTGGAAATAAGAAATGACGCGGGGCTGTACGATATTATTTGGAATACTAATAAAAAAAAGTGCTACTCTTCCAGCTAGCCCCCTGTCATTAGGTCATTGAAAACGAGGCTGGATGTCAGACAACAAGAAATTTGGCCTAAGTCTTTAACGGCGGTGCACATCAAAAGAAAGGTCTTGCTCTGGGCTATCGATTGATGTATAATACATATAGGTAGAAGAACCCTAAAGTACAAAATATACATGTACAAATTTCCTATATACAAAAAGGGGGGGGTCCGATACTGCAATAGCGCCTGATTTTCTTTGTGATTTTTAATGCCGGCGAGTTTCTTTCTGTATCGGACTCATCTCTACTACCCTCTTTATTTTTCTATGTTACTTCTTTATAATTGTTTTTTCTGCCTTCCACCTCACCATACTTTCTCCGAAAATCTTCAACAACGCGCGTTTGAAGTGGCCTAAAACTTCTTTGGCTGTTCGCTGCTGTGTTTGTTTGTGTGACCCTCTGCTCCACAAACATGCATTGCGATGCACCTTCCAGATTCCTGATGTGACGTAAAAGCTCGGCCCAGTCTTGTTTTCTTTTGCGCGGTAATTTTGAAAATTTACCAAAAAAACTTGACTTTGGTGGTCTTTTTATGGCACTTAGGGCCAAAATATCAAAATTTAAACAACACCAGCGAACTCAGTGCACAAAAGTCATTCTGGTAAAGCATATGTTGAAATTCGTGATATTAGCCTCAATTGGTTTCTTTGGGTACTACCTCACAGGTTATTGTACAACGAATGTCGGTGGTATCTTGCATACAAAAGTGTACCCGGGTTACTAATATCCACTATAACCTACTTCCCTATAGCTGCTTCACGATTTTCATTGCCAGTTGGATCAGAACTAAAATTTTTTTCAATTGCTTAGCATTCTTCTATCCAGTACTGGAATTGCTTAACTTTTTGTCTTATCGAGTACTGACTTGCTTATAAAGCAATTGCGTATAAAAAAATGCGTGTATGATTATCGAAAAATTCAGATATTATTTTTTGAGTTGGTTACAAACACTCTCGTTTCATTTTAAAAAACAACTGAAATAAGCAATCAAAATAAGCAAATATGAAATAAGCAATCAAACCAAAATTTTACAGCCCTTGGGTTTCTTAAATCTCTAGCCATAGCTTAACGTTGATAAACTTATCTTGTCTTTCTCAAATAGTTTAGGAGAAGACAAAGCATTCAGACCCAGATCACAGCACCAAATTTGTACAGCGTTTCTTATCAAGGTTGCTCTAATAAAAAACGTGTAATTTTACTACTAACTTTATAGTTGGAAAGTACAAAGCCATAACATGAAATTCGCTCACAAGTTTCAAAGGACCTTTGAATATTTATCAGAGACATGACCGACATCAGTGTCAAATTTAATGCACGAATGATTGAAAATTATATCCGAGCACTCATGCAAACGAATAAACGATTCTGGGCAGGGGGTAAAGTATTAGTAGAAAAAGATGGAAGAGCTCAAAGATGGCAATTTGTAGCCTGAAGGATTTTGTACTTTAATGCAAAGTAAATTCTGATTTTCATGAATTATTTTATCCTTTCAACTGTAGATAATATTCTAGCCTATTAAAGTATTGCATTTGGGAATCCAAAATGGCAGCAAAGCTGTGAGGGCTAGGGCAAGACTACAATTGGCCTAACTTGTGACTAAATTGTATATATTTTCTAAATTTTCTTGCCAAAATTATGTTGCTATGAGCTGTCTGACCATAGTTTATCGAAAAAGATGGTTTAGAAACCTTTTTGTTTTACGTCTTTGTTTCATAGTTGATGTTGAGCAGTACTTCAAAGTGCACAACGTATGTCTTATCCTCTCTCTTTGATATCAAATTTTACATGTAAATATTGCCTACATGAATATGATGCTGAATATCATGAACTCTTTTCCAAATAACGAATATGGCCAGGGAACCAAAAGAAGCCTTATGGTTTATTCGCTCAACTATGAGCCTGTTGGCTAAAACAATGGCAAAACAAAAGACTGTGCACTCTCAATTTTAAAAATACTTGCACAAAAAGATAGAAAAATTGGTTTCTAAACCATCTTTTCCGATAAACCATGGTCTGGCATACGCTATGTGGAGTTTTAGGCCTATTTCTCCCAGCTCTGCAATTTTGCCGCCATTTTCAATTAACCTATGCAATACTTTTGATAGGGTAGTGTAGGTTACAAACAAGGAACAATACAAGGAAATACTTTGTCTTCTAAAAACTCAGTACCCCCGTACAAATAAACGATTTAAGATGGTGAAAGATCCTTTGTCCAATAAAGCATGCTTTGCGAAATCCATTATTATGCTAAACATATTTGCCAAGGATTCAAATAACAAGACAGCGCCTATTAACCACAGAAGACAGAACTCAAAGAATCAAATAGACGTTGGACCACCTTAGAATTTCGCAAACTTTGTCTGGCGCGGGAAACTACTTTTTGGCAAAGATGAAGTTATCAGTGTTACTCGTTCTTGGATTGGCCTGTGTTGTGCTCAGTGCTCCAGTGCCTGGTAAATATAATGTTTGTTTACGAACCTGTACGAACTTGAAAACAAATTCAATTCCTAGTCAAGTGGGCGCTTTTGCTTTCTCTTTGCTTTGTCTTGGTATGCACAGGAACATTTGACTTTATGTGTGCATTTAATTCCTTTGTTTAGGTTAAGAGTTTAGAAAAAAACTCACAATTTTGCAAGGGTTGAAAGTATAGATACCACTGTATGTATTTCGCAAACGAAGGTGTTGTTTTCTAATTTCTCGCTCGCATGCGGCGGCGTGTTTTCACGAAAGGAAAAGTTCCTCGGGGCATTTCAATTTTCGAAGCCTTTTTTACTTGACAATTTACTAAGAAAATTTAAGAGTTGCGTTATTCAAAGATCAAGATTTTATAGCTGTAGTTCTAAAGGTTTTAAGGCCGTAGTAAATTCATCATTTAGTGTTATTAGATTGTCTTTCTGTGTTCTCATCAACCGGAAGACTTAACCGTAGACTCTCGCACTACTGGTTTGATATAAAAACTTGCTTTGTCGGAATAAAACATTATCTGTTTCTGTTCATTTCTAATCTATTGTTTCACGTTTCTTTCAGAAGAAATAGCAGTTGAAAAAGTGGCAGTGACGAAAGAGGAAACTAATGATGAGCCCGAATCCAGCCAGGCCGTCGCGGAAAATGAGGACGAGTCTGACAGTACAGAAGATGCCCTTCCCGAGGATGAGGAATTTGTAGACTTCGATGACGAAGCCGAGAACGAAGAGCCAGAAGAAGACGAAGATGAAGCTGAAGCTGAGGAAGAAACTGGTTCTCCTGCTGAAGCTGAGAAGGATGCTGCCCCTGTCGAGGCCAAGAAGGATGTCGCCCCTGTCGAGGCCAAGAAGGATGCTTCCCCTGTCGATAAACAAGATGTCTCAGAGTCAGACAAGGAGCAAAAAGAAGACACAGATGAAGAAGAAGATGAAGATGTCCCAGAGGAAGACGAGGATGACACTCCAGCCAAGAAGGATGCCACTGTGGAGGCCAAGAAGGATTCCCCTGTTGAGGCCAAGAAGGATTCCCCTGTTGAGGCCAAGAAGGAAGCCCCTGTGGAGGCCAAGAAGGAAGCCCCTGTGGAGGCCAAGAAGGAAGCCCCTGTGGAGGCCAAGAAGGAAGCCCCTGTGGAGGCCAAGAAGGAAGCCCCTGTGGAGGCCAAGAAGGAAGCCCCTGTGGAGGCCAAGAAGGAAGCCCCTGTGGAGGCCAAGAAGGAAGCCCCTGTGGAGGCTAAGAAGGAAGCCCCTGCTGACGAAAAAGAGGAAAGCACACCAGTCGAAAATGAGAAGGAAGAAGACATCCCAGAAGTGAATGAGATGTTGGAAGATGTGCCAGATGAAGATCAAGAGGTAGATGCATCAGAGCAGGATGAAACTGAAGAAGATGAAGATGCTCCAGTTGATGAAGAGGATTGATTTTGACTTAAGAATAGATAGAATAAGCATCTGATTCCAGTTGTGGATTTTGTTTGTATTAGGGAAGAATAGCTAACTTGTGAATATCTTATGTGTTATTTGATGTGGACAGAAGAGCACAGAGAATACCATTAATTTTCCTTTGTTAATGATCTACTGAATCATTTGCCTTTCGTGCAAATTCATCATTCCTTTTGAGATGCGATGAAATCTTCATTTTGTTCTGGATGACTTCAAAATGCCATTTTCAGCCCACAGTAAAAAACAATGGTCAAATTGAAGCTAGCTCATCTTTAATCCTAATTTTTCAAGGCCAAGCAATCTTTTAAAGGTATTTTTTAACTAGAAAGAAGTCTTTCTGCTACTTTTCCATTTTTAAAACGCGTAGAGAATCTCTTACACTCTTTTTTTTGTAAGAACAATTTTACAGGAACACCTGCCTCAAATTTGGCCAAAACTCAAGAACAAGCTAAGAACAAACCGAAGATGACCATTTTTGGCTCAATATGAAAATTTTACAAAATAACCATAAGACTGAGAAATAATTATAAAACAAGCAGATTGGCAGCACACAAATAATGTCAAGGTGGCCAAGAGAGTGAAACTTTGCAATACTGATAGTGAAAAAGGATTCCCAACCATTGTAAAAGTAAGAACAATTTAAGAACATTTCGGGCTGAAAATAGAGGAATATTTAAGAACAGCCAGCTTCAAATCAATTTTACTGGTTCTTATAAAGAAAAAAAGAGTGTAATTTACTTAGGATGACTGGCGTTTTGAACTTGAGAAATAATCAATTAATCGAGCCTACCACCCTTTGAATGAGGGTGAAGTGATCTAACCACTTTTCAATCACCCTTTATTCACTTTTTCACTTCCCACTCGATCATTCCCGTATCAGGTCTGGAGCTAAGGGGCACAATCATCACACCCTTTCTGGTCTGCGTCTCCTTTAAAACCTTCCTATGGTGCTTACTTTTAGGTAGTATACAATATACATATCTTGTAAGAAACCGTAAGGCCATATAAGTAGGAAACTTGGGAACCTAACCAGGTTTAGAGTGTAGTGATCAATGATCTAAAAATAAAGACTGGAGGATCAAAGAAAAAAGCAGTCCCCCAGTGGAATCTCAATGTATTGAATTAGACCTACCAGTATGGCCGCAAGTGACTTCATTTAAGAACGACAGATGCTCGATCCAGTCTTTTTTTAGATCACTGGTAGTGATATCCAATTTATGCAGTGATTTGCAGTGATAAGATGGTTTTGTGCAATGAGAATGACACATGTAACGATGTAACAATGTGCAGCAGTGATGATATTTAAATTGCAAAGGATCAACTCTTTGCCATAGTTAGTGATAACATTATCTTGAAATTAGATATGCCCCACCGTGCTGAACACCCTCCTCAGTAATGAACAACCCCACAGCACTGCACAGGTGTTCCCACAGATAGTGAATAGGGTTGACGCCGGGGTGAGGATCAACAAGGATCAACTCTTTGCCATAGATTGTGACAAAGTTCCCTTGAAATTAGGTATGCCCCTCAATGCTAAATATCCTCCACAGTTCAATCGGATCTTCGTTCCCCTTCGTTGTTTTGTTCCCACATAGCTTCCTAGTCGTTTGCAGACCGGCGAAGCCACAGAATAGGGAGTAAGGTACTCCCTATTCTGTGGCGAAGCCTTGTATGCTCCGAGCCTCTGCTTGACTTTAGCCTCGCTCTTTAATACGCATGGGCCTAAAAGAAGAAAATGGTGGGAAAACGATTTTGAAAAATTCTATTTAGTATTTTCCACAAAGTCTTTTAAAGCTAGAAAGATGGTAAAAGAGCAGTTCAAGGAAACTGCCGTTGGAAAGAAAATGTAAGTATCGCACCCAGCCAAAAAATACGTTGTCGAATATTTCGCCTTAATAATAGGAATAACGAATGGCCTAGATTCCAGAGCAGAGAAAGATTCGAGACTCCCACTTAACCATGTTTCTATGGTTTATAGGATTCAAATGCAAATGGTCTTTTAAATCTATTATCAAATTTAAGAATAAGGAATGACAGCTTCTTCTAGGGGGAGGGGGCTGTATAGCTGTGAGGAGAGCAGTATGGAAAAACTCGACTCCCACTGGATCTTGCACTTACTGAAATAAAAAATATTGGTTTGAACTGTTTGTGTGTCATAGTTTTGGCTGCGCTTTTTCTCCTGAAAATTTCTAAGAACTCTTGAAACTCCACAAAACCCCCCTTTATGAAAATATCTGCACACTACAAAGGATCTTAGCTCAAAAGTTCCTTTGAGTTTTCTTCGAGTGTGATAAACTTATGTAATCTTAAAAGTTTTATTATTATAGATGTTATTAAAAGTTTCAGTTTATCATATGAAATGCAAGACAAAACTTCTGGCAGGCACTTGCAACTGCTTAAAAACTGATTCAACCCTGCTGTTGGATTAATTTGTAGACTGGAAGAGGGCTTGAAAGAATTATTGCGGTTTCGAAACGATTCTGATGTGTACATACTATCGGGGCTGCAAAGTATGGCACTTGCGCACTGGATACAACAATAAAACAATAGGAAAACTATGACACGCAAACGGTTCAAACCAATATATTTTATTTCAGTAAGTGCAAGATCTAGTCGGAGTCGAGTTCTTCCATATATTATCAATGGAAAATTCTGAAGCTGATGCATAATGTGCACCATAATAAACACCATCTGCCAGAAGTATTTCAGCAATATTTCGAAACTAATAAAAATCTGCATAGGTACGAAACTAGACAAAAAGTAAACTATAGAATAAGAAAATCTAACATGAGATTGGGTGATTGACAGTTCAAAATTCAGGGGCTCGCTTATGGAACAATCTAAAGACACCTCTAAAATCAATATCAAACAAAAATTATTCAATTGCAAAGTGAAGGAAAACTTCATTGCAGCCTATTTCATATAATTTGATCTTAAAAGTATCTGAACAATTTTATCATTATATCAGTTTATAGACTTTTACGTATTTTCAACATTTGTAGTTTTCATTCTTGTTACTGTTATACTTAATTTCATTTATTTTTGATTTAACGGCCCAAGCATGATAAGCATTGCTTTTCTTGGGTCGTTTAGTATACAATATTTTGTAACCTTGTATTAGGGTTGTATGCTATGAATAAAATTGAATTGAATTGAATTGAGTCGAATAGGATAGAACAAAAGGGTATTGTACTCGGGCACCCCTGAGATCTCGTTGGAAGTAGCTATACTCTGCAAAGTTGTGTTTTATTTGAATTTCCCAAGGTAAATAGAGTGAGATTTGTGCAATGATGAATTCAAGATGTGATGATCTTTTATCAGCAGTTAAAATTTGAGAATTCTTCCTGTTGTTGATTAGATTTGAAATATCAATCTTCTCTCTGAGCACAAGTCAATAAATTTAGGTTGACAGGAGAATCAAATTGCTTGACAAAAAAGTTAAGGCTGCGCTTTACCTATTTGGAGTGAATGGAGATTTGTTGCTGAAACAGGTTGTTATTTTTGGGAAATTCGCATACAATTTGTTCATGATTTCTATGGTTTCCTAGTATATTTCTGTATAGATTTTTGTCCTCCATCTTTTCTTCTCTTTCTTCTTCCACTTTCCCAACTTTTCTTTCATTTCATTTCAATTTTGATATCATTTGTCAATTTAACATACTAAAAACTAAAGTTTAGTTTAAAAAAATGCATTTCCTTTTATTTACCTATATTCTATTTGCCCTAAGGGCGACAGAAAGCTTGAGTGTTGTTATTTTCTTTCCCACGCGTCCATCTTTCTTGCTGGTTTTCTTGCTGGCTATTTTCATACAGAAGATTTGCCAACTTTAGGGTTTTTGTTGCCTTTCTGACAAACTAGTTCTATAAGTGTCCTGAAACAAGCTCTAGAATTAGCATAATTTGGTTTGCTGTGCATTAGATTCTTCTTGATAAATTTGCTTTGTATTTTCAGAGGATGTATCAACTTTGGGGTCATGTCTTCGGACAAGATGAAGCAGCAAGCAGCAGTCAACTGTGTTGCCAAGAATCTTTACAATCAAGATTTAACCAGGACTCCAGTCCCCTTTGGAGTTTTGGATAGGAAGCTGGTAAATTATTTGTTCAAACTTTATCTCTTTTTATTAATTATATTTCATTTTGATAATTACTGCAAGTTACTGTTGCAGAGCTAGTGTTAGGTTACTGTTTTAACGGACAGCTAGCTGGATTGAGGATTCAACCCCCAGGATGGATTGTTTATATTGTTTTTATGTATTGTTTTTAAGTTTTGTTAGACCATGCCTTATGAATTAATGTTAAAATGACATGGCTCTGAAGAAGGATTTAATCCAAAACAAGAATAAATGCCCCACTATGGATAAGCCTGGAGTTGGAAAAACCTCAATTTTACTGTGGTGCTAACTTATTTTCCTGGTTTAGGGCAGTGGTTAGTGCGCTTGCCTTTGGTTGCAATGACCTAGGTTCAAGACCCGGTAGTGGCGTATGACATTTTCAGTATCTGGCTCTGGCAGGCCTTTTCGTTTGACGCGGGCGATCACCCTCGCCCTCGCCATTGCCCTCGCCGAATGATTTACGAGGGCTCTTGATCACCCTCGCAAAAACGTGTTTCGCCCCCAAGAGAAAAAACGTTAAAAAACTTTAATATTTTAGTTTTCAAATTATTCTGATTTATAGACATCCATTTTACGCAAAGAAAGAAGCAATAAAGATAAGTTTATTTGCGAAAGCAAGATATCTAATTCGAAAATCGAATAGGCCCGTCACCAAAAAGGCAAGCAACCTTTACAAAGTCGATTCTCTGTTCTAGCTGTTCCATTGAATATTGAATAAGGTAAAAGTTTGTCTTCTCAGCTTTGAAGTCCATTGATACTCTCTTGGCCAAAGTAGACAGTTCATCAATCGTTTAGTCAGTATCGTCGCTAGTTCATTAATCGTTAATTCGAATACGTTGGAACGAATGATGAGTTTCTAGACAGCAACCTTGCCCGATTTGGATTTGAAGTCAACGACGAAGAACCTGGGATTCATCGTCTGTTTGGGACCTACTTGAAGGCAGGCAACGCAACGAAAGCACCTTTGGATCGTTAGTTTGAAAAGCGTGAATTCAAAGGGATGCGCTACATGGAAATGAACAGTAGGTCAAAAGCAAGCAATGCCAAGGTAGAAGTAATCAATGAGATTATTAAATAAGTTGAAGATAGGTTTAAAGACTTTCCAGACGGAATATACGACGTGGTGTCATAGGTACGACTATGGAAATGAGGATATCAAAAAATTTTCAGCCCATTTCAGATCAACCCTTGCCATTGCTTTCTTTAACGAAGATAAGGTTATTTCCGAGTGGAAAAGCTTAAGAAACTACGTTAAGATTTGGATGAAAAACGTAGATTCTGAGGAGCTTTGGAAAAAGATCTTGGGATTCAAAAGGCCTGAATTTCCAAATGTATGGGCCCTGGTCGAGATCCTTATCTATATCAGTGGTTCCAACTGACCGTTAGACGTGCATTCAGCACATTGACCAACATTTTGACGGACAAGCGTCTTTCAATGAAGCACAAACGCTTGGAACAAATCCTCATCATCAGTAGCAATGAAAAAAATTGGACAGTCAAAGAAAGAAACGAAATCATCGAAAGAGCCCTCGACATCTATTTGGAAAAAAGACGGAAGACCATAGTAGCGATAGTAGGAGAGCAGTGTGTAGGCCTAACCTGGATGAAACCACAATTACTTAACCTTTGACTTTATGTGCCATTTATCTTCTCAATGTGGACATTTACCTTAATCCTGAATATTGTTTACAAATTAACCATAATCAAGCATCCTGAAACCAAATATTAAGAATTTGTGTTCAGGCCAATGCAATAATATCTTCTTGAGACCCTGGAGGCTGTCTGCAAAAATATATTTGGAGGGGCTATCGCCCTCCTGAGCTTATCAACGTGGGCGATTTACCGCCCTGGTGACAATTTCTATACGAAAAGGCCTGGGCTCTGGTAAAATTTACTTTGTTTTAGTGGGTCATTTGAGTTGTTTCACGCTAGACCATTTACTTTCTACTAAATTTCTGGCAACTTCAAGCTTTGTGTTTTTCATGATCTTCTATGATAGTGGAAATAGTGTCACATTTAAAGTTGTTGTTGGGTAGAAGACATGTTATTTTAAAGAGAAGTTTTTTATAAGTTTTTATCTTTGTCACAGTTTTTATGCATGAGCGCTAGTTATTGGCAGATGTTAAATTGCCATTCAGATTTTCCAACTTGTTAATTTTCAATCAATTTTTGTTATCATTCATATGTTTGCATTTACTAAACATTTTCCATTCTAGGGCACAAGTTCAAAGAGTGCCCCATGTGATACATGCGGGAAGAACTTAGCTGAATGCGTCGGTCATTATGGTTACATTGATTTGCAACTTCCGGTCTTTCATATTGGATACTTCAGAACAACCATCAACATCCTTCAAATGATATGCAAGGTATTTTCCTTTGCTTCTTCACAAATTCTGGAATGAGTCATTCATACTAAAAGTTCTAATTTATCCTTCACTTACCCTAAAACCATATCCTTTGACAAATGGCCTAAAACTTCATAAATTCAGACAAGTCCAGCAGCCCTTTTTTTCAAATTGTTTCGATCATTGCAATTTGATTATGAATCGTTAAGAATACAAATTATGCTTAAGGCAGTGATTTCTTGAAATTTATGAAATTCTATGCCATTGGGCTAAAGCTTTAATAAGTTTTAGGCCAGGGAAAAATTTGAAACAGTCTTTAGATGGTACAAAACTTCAATATAGCCAGAAATATCGGAAACATAGCGAAACGAACACATAGATTACTTAATCTTTTCGTCTGACACTCAATAGAGTAATATCAATCGAGATAATTTGTGAGAATGAAAATGACCCGAGTAGGACTCGAACCCACAACCTCTAGATTTGTACTCTAGAACGCTACCACTGCGCAACCGGGGCTACGAGAAATCCAGGCAATTTCATTCACACAAATTGTTGCACCACCACTCACCAAATGCAGAGACGAACCTATCCGGGCTCTTTGACACTACACTGGACCTGCCGAAGGGCGACGACTTTCTCACACCAGGGAGACCATCGCAGTCCCATCACTGGATAGAGTTGCAGGAAGTAAACTTGAGGAGAAGCAGGATTTGGAAAATCAATCGAGATAATAGAGTAATACCTCAAATAGAGTAATACCTCAGAAAGAGAACGGAAAAGGAACCTTTATACCCAGATGTGGATCGAAATAGGCCAATCAGAAAAGAGGTGAATGATTTATATCATAATGTATTACTCTGTTGAGTGTCAGATGAAAAGCGTAAGTAATCTATTTGTTCGTTTCGCTATGTTTCCGATATTTCTGGCTTTATTGAAAAATTTAAACTTACAAGGTGAAAATCTCATTCCATACACATACACAAACACACAAATAGCATATGAATACTCGCTGTTTTCCCTGCTAGCAGGGGTTGACCGGTTCATGGATTTGTCTCCTGCATGTCTCTCTATTGCTTGCCACCCCCCTCTCAAACGCCATCACCCTCATGTTATTCTTAACAACTACATCCTTCCATTATTGACAAGCTAGTTTCAGAATTCAGAGAAGTGCTAATATTGAAAAAGGAGAATATATCATTTTTCATGTTTATTATCTCTGAAACATCTTCATGGTAAATTCAGATTGATTTGAAAATTATTGTCGCAGCTTGATAAGATCAGACGTATATATACCCTTTTTTGTAAGACATCCTGGCTTTTTCAGGAAGAAAATTACACCAGAGTGGCTAAATGCTCTGGTACTCGGTTTAAAAGCTCTAGTGGTGGCTTTGCCAGTGTAGTGGCGAGAGCTAAGAGTGATCGCTCTGGTCCAATAAAAAGGCCTGGACATCAGGTAGAGATTTTGGTCAACATGAACGAGAATATTTTTAGTCATTTGCCCCTTGGCTGCAACCATTCTAAAAAGTGTTCGGTTGAAGATTGAAATGATGGAGACCAGTTAGGCGATGGAAGGAAGTGGTTAGGAATGATCTGAGGTTGATGGGGTTGTAAAAGGGGATGGAAAGGGATAGGGAAACGTGGAGAAGATGAATCTATGGACCGGTCAGCCCCAGCTAGAGGGAAAACAGCAAGAATAAAAGTCTTGTTTGTGTGTTTGAGGATGGAAACAAAAGTGACTAATTCTTTTCTTGTAGAACTGCAGTCGACTTCAGTTGCTTGACGACCAGAAGAAATACTTCTTGAATATGCTTCAGAAGCCTGGTCTCACCTCACTTCAGAGAAAAGGAATACTGAAGAAAATTCAAGAGAAGTGCAAAAAGTCAACAAAATGTTTCGCATGTGGCGAAATCAATGGTAGGTCAACAGAGTTTCCAAGTCTTGTCTCAATATATTGATGTGTTCTACTGATAAGCTGATGGGGTGCATTGTTGTTGCGAATTGATGATTCAACAAGAGGTGGTGAATCACATTTCACGTAGTGCTTGATATTCATATCCCCTCTGGCAACGCTTTCTACGTACCTACCAAAATAAATGGCCCTTCGCCAGTGGCAGTTTTAGGCAATGTCCCCAGACACTGTGCTTCATTTAGTCAAGAAGGGCCCTAAAAAATACAAAAACATGTCAAATATGCTACAATGTCACAACGGCCACTGCCATTGACAATGGAGGCAGCGTTGCAAAAAAAAACTATATGCACAATGTGACTAGGTAGGTTATTCTGTATGGATATAATGCAATATCTTTCAGTTAAAACAGAAAATTTGATTAAAGGAAATGAATTTAGATTATATAATAATGAGATGAAACATAATTTGGTTCACAATATTGGTATCACCGATTGATGTTCAAATATCGTTTAGGAACTGTGAAAAAGGTGGGTCTTATGAAAATCATCCATGAGAAATACAGAACAAGCAGGAAAGTTGTCGACCCTCAAATAACTGACTTCCACCTATCGTTTGAAGAAGCCATTTTACACAACAAAGAACTATCTCCGTTGGTTAACAAAGCACAGGTAAGCTCAAAGGCCACCTACTGTGGGTGGAGTTATTTAATTTTTCTCTTTATTTGCAATGCCAGGGAAGAAAATTTGAGTGTGGGAGTGTAAGAATTGAATTAACTGGTTTAGACAGAGAGGAAGATGCTGAGGATAATGTGTGGAGTTACATATAGGATTACTAGCTTCAGGCTGCAGAAAGGGTGGTTGGAGAGACAGCGTTTGAGGTGGTTAGGACATGTGTTGCAAATAGGTGAGGATATAGAAGTCGGTAGAGTATTAACAAATGGAAGTGGCTTGAGCGCAATGATGGGGCTGACCAGCCAGGCGATGGAGGGATGTGATTGAAAATTACATGAGGGTGATTGGTTTGAGAGGAGATGGCAAGCAATAGAGGGACGTGGAGTAGAGATGAATCCATGGACTGGTCAACTCCCGCTACAGTCAGGAAAACGGCCACAATACAACAACTGTTTGAGTTTGTGTGTTTGAGACGACTCCGCAAAACCTGCTTGCCAGTTGCGTCTGTGATCAAAAGCATGCGCAATTCAACTTGTACCTTTGCTGGCATGTGTGGGTGTGATTGCACGCTGCAAAAGAAAAGGATTTGGCTCATATCAAATTTCCTATTTTTTTTTTCTGTTATTTTCAGGTTATGCTGAATCCACTCAAAGTTCAAACATTATTCCAGTCAATAATTGACGAGGTAAAGTTTTGATAAACAATTTTGACATCAATCTACTTTGATATAGCCAATGTGATGTTTGTTTTTCATATTGCCAATGTGATGTTTGTTTTTCATATTGCCAATGTGAGGTTTGTTTTTCATATAGCCAATGTGATGTTTGTTTTTCATATTGCCAATGTGATGTTTGTTTTTCATATTGCCAATGTGATGTTTGTTTTTCATATTGCCAATGTGATGTTTGTTTTTCATATTGCCAATGTGATGTTTGTTTTTCATATTGCCAATGTGATGTTTGTTTTTCATATTGCCAATGTGAGGTTTGTTTTTCATATTGCCAATGTGATGTTTGTTTTTCATATTGCCAATGTGATGTTTGTTTTTTATATTGCCAATGTGATGTTTGTTTTTCATATTTCCAATGTGAGGTTTGTTTTTCATATTGCCAATGTGATGTTTGTTTTTCATATTGCCAATGTGATGTTTGTTTTTCATATTGCCAATGTGATGTTTGTTTTTCATATTGCCAATGTGATGTTTGTTTTTCATATAGCCAATGTGATGTTTGTTTTTCATATTGCCAATGTGATGTTTGTTTTTCATATTGCCAATGTGAGGTTTGTTTTTTATATTGCCAATGTGATGTTTGTTTTTCATATTGCCAATGTGATGTTTGTTTTTTATATTTCCAATGTGAGGTTTGTTTTTCATATTTCCAATGTGAGGTTTGTTTTTCATATTGCCAATGTGAGGTTGGTTTTTTCATATTGCCAATGTGATATTGGTTTTTCATATTGCCAATGTGATGTTTGTTTTTCATATTGCCAATGTGATGTTTGTTTGTTTTTCATAATGTGAGGTTGGTTTTTATATTGCCAATGTGATGTTTGTTTTTCATATTGCCAATGTGAGGTTTGTTTTTTATATTGCCAATGTGATGTTTGTTTTTCATATTTCCAATGTGAGGTTTGTTTTTCATATTTCCAATGTGAGGTTTGTTTTTTATATAGCCAATGTGATGTTTGTTTTTTATATTGCCAATGTGAGGTTTGTTTTTCATATTTCCAATGTGAGGTTTGTTTTTTATATTGCCAATGTGAGGTTTGTTTTTTATATTGCCAATGTGATGTTTGTTTTTCATATTGCCAATGTGAGGTTTGTTTTTTATATTGCCAATGTGATGTTTGTTTTTCATATTTCCAATGTGAGGTTTGTTTTTTATATAGCCAATGTGATGTTTGTTTTTTATATTGCCAATGTGAGGTTTGTTTTTCATATTTCCAATGTGAGGTTTGTTTTTTATATTGCCAATGTGAGGTTTGTTTTTTATATTGCCAATGTGATGTTTGTTTTTCATATTGCCAATGTGATGTTTGTTTTTTTATATAGCCAATGTGATGTTTGTTTTTCATATTTCCAATGTGAGGTTTGTTTTTTATATTGCCAATGTGATGTTTGTTTTTTCATATTGCCAATGTGATATTGGTTTTTATATTGCCAATGTGATGTTTGTTTTTCATATTGCCAATGTGATGTTGGTTTTTTCATATTGCCAATGTGATGTTTGTTTTTCATATTGCCAATGTGATGTTTGTTTTTCATATTGCCAATGTGATGTTTGGTTTTTCATATTGCCAATGTGATATTGGTTTTTATATTGCCAATGTGATGTTTGTTTTTTTATATAGCCAATGTGATGTTTGTTTTTCATATTTCCAATGTGAGGTTTGTTTTTTATATTGCCAATGTGATGTTTGTTTTTTCATATTGCCAATGTGATATTGGTTTTTATATTGCCAATGTGATGTTTGTTTTTCATATTGCCAATGTGATGTTGGTTTTTTCATATTGCCAATGTGATGTTTGTTTTTCATATTGCCAATGTGATGTTTGTTTTTTCATATTGCCAATGTGATATTGGTTTTTATATTGCCAATGTGATGTTTGTTTTTTCATATTGCCAATGTGATATTGGTTTTTATATTGCCAATGTGATGTTTGTTTTTCATATTGCCAATGTGAGGTTGGTTTTTTCATATTGCCAATGTGATATTGGTTTTTATATTGCCAATGTGATGTTTGTTTTTCATATTGCCAATGTGATGTTTGTTTTTCATATTGCCAATGTGAGGTTTGTTTTTTATATTGCCAATGTGATGTTTGTTTTTCATATTGCCAATGTGATGTTTGTTTTTCATATTGCCAATGTGAGGTTTGTTTTTTATATTGCCAATGTGATGTTTGTTTTTCATATTTCCAATGTGATGTTTGTTTTTTATATTTCCAATGTGAGGTTTGTTTTTCATATTGCCAATGTGATGTTTGTTTTTCATATTGCCAATGTGATGTTTGTTTTTTATATTTCCAATGTGAGGTTTGTTTTTTATATTGCCAATGTGATGTTTGTTTTTTTATATAGCCAATGTGATGTTTGTTTTTCATATTTCCAATGTGAGGTTTGTTTTTTATATTGCCAATGTGAGGTTGGTTTTTTATATAGCCAATGTGATGTTTGTTTTTCATATTTCCAATGTGAGGTTTGTTTTTTATATTGCCAATGTGAGGTTTGTTTTTCATATTGCCAATGTGATGTTTGTTTTTCATATTGCCAATGTGATGTTTGTTTTTCATATTTCCAATGTGAGGTTTGTTTTTTATATTGCCAATGTGAGGTTGGTTTTTCATATTGCCAATGTGATGTTTGTTTTTCATATTGCCAATGTGAGGTTTGTTTTTTATATTGCCAATGTGATGTTTGTTTTTCATATTTCCAATGTGAGGTTTGTTTTTTATATAGCCAATGTGATGTTTGTTTTTTATATTGCCAATGTGAGGTTTGTTTTTCATATTTCCAATGTGAGGTTTGTTTTTTATATTGCCAATGTGAGGTTTGTTTTTTATATTGCCAATGTGATGTTTGTTTTTCATATTTCCAATGTGAGGTTGGTTTTTTATATAGCCAATGTGATGTTTGTTTTTCATATTTCCAATGTGAGGTTTGTTTTTTATATAGCCAATGTGATGTTTGTTTTTCATATTGCCAATGTGAGGTTTGTTTTTTATATAGCCAATGTGATGTTTGTTTTTCATATTTCCAATGTGAGGTTTGTTTTTTATATTGCCAATGTGAGGTTTGTTTTTTATATAGCCAATGTGATGTTTGTTTTTCATATTTCCAATGTGATGTTTGTTTTTTATATTGCCAATGTGAGGTTTGTTTTTTATATTGCCAATGTGATGTTTGTTTTTCATATTTCCAATGTGAGGTTGTTTTTTATATAGCCAATGTGATGTTTGTTTTTCATATTTCCAATGTGAAGTTTGTTTTTTATATTGCCAATGTGAGGTTGGTTTTTTCATATTGCCAATGTGATATTTGTTTTTTATATAGCCAATGTGATGTTTGTTTTTATATTGCCAATGTGATGTTTGTTTTTCATATTGCCAATGTGAGGTTGGTTTTTTCATATTGCCAATGTGATATTGGTTTTTATATTGCCAATGTGAGGTTTGTTTTTCATATTGCCAATGTGAGGTTGGTTTTTTCATATTGCCAATGTGAGGTTTGTTTTTCATATTGCCAATGTGAGGTTTGTTTTTCATATTGCCAATGTGAGGTTTGTTTTTCATATTGCCAATGTGAGGTTTGTTTTTTATATTGCCAATGTGAGGTTGGTTTTTTCATATTGCCAATGTGATGTTTGTTTTTCATATTTCCAATGTGATGTTTGTTTTTTATATTGCCAATGTGATGTTTGTTTTTATATTGCCAATGTGATGTTTGTTTTTCATATTTCCAATATGATGTTTGTTTTTCATAATGCCAATGTGATGTTTGTTTTTATATTGCCAATGTGATGTTTGTTTTTCATATTTCCAATGTGATGTTTGTTTTTTATATTGCCAATGTGATGTTTGTTTTTATATTGCCAATGTGATGTTGGTTTTTATATTGCCAATGTGATGTTTGTTTTTCATATTGCCAATGTGAGGTTGGTTTTTTCATATTGCCAATGTGATATTGGTTTTTATATTGCCAATGTGAGGTTTGTTTTTCATATTGCCAATGTGAGGTTGGTTTTTTCATATTGCCAATGTGAGGTTTGTTTTTCATATTGCCAATGTGAGGTTTGTTTTTCATATTGCCAATGTGAGGTTTGTTTTTTATATTGCCAATGTGAGGTTTGTTTTTCATATTGCCAATGTGATGTTTGTTTTTCATATTGCCAATGTGATGTTGGTTTTTTCATATTTCCAACGTGATGTTTATTTTTATATTGCCAATGTGATGTTTATTTTTATATTGCCAATGTGATGTTGGTTTTTTCATATTGCCAATGTGATGTTTGTTTTTCATATTGCCAATGTGATGTTTGGTTTTTCATATTGCCAATGTGATATTGGTTTTTATATTGCCAATGTGATGTTTGTTTTTTTATATAGCCAATGTGATGTTTGTTTTTCATATTTCCAATGTGAGGTTTGTTTTTTATATTGCCAATGTGATGTTTGTTTTTTCATATTGCCAATGTGATATTGGTTTTTATATTGCCAATGTGATGTTTGTTTTTCATATTGCCAATGTGATGTTGGTTTTTTCATATTGCCAATGTGATGTTTGTTTTTCATATTGCCAATGTGATGTTTGTTTTTTCATATTGCCAATGTGATATTGGTTTTTATATTGCCAATGTGATGTTTGTTTTTTCATATTGCCAATGTGATATTGGTTTTTATATTGCCAATGTGATGTTTGTTTTTCATATTGCCAATGTGAGGTTGGTTTTTTCATATTGCCAATGTGATATTGGTTTTTATATTGCCAATGTGATGTTTGTTTTTCATATTGCCAATGTGATGTTTGTTTTTCATATTTCCAATGTGATGTTTGTTTTTCATATTGCCAATGTGATGTTTGTTTTTCATATTGCCAATGTGAGGTTTGTTTTTCATATTGCCAATGTGAGGTTTGTTTTTCATATTGCCAATGTGATGTTTGTTTTTCATATTGCCAATGTGATGTTTGTTTTTCATATTGCCAATGTGATGTTTGTTTTTCATATTGCCAATGTGAGGTTTGTTTTTCATATTGCCAATGTGATGTTTGTTTTTCATATTGCCAATGTGATGTTTGTTTTTCATATTGCCAATGTGATGTTTGTTTTTCATATTGCCAATGTGAGGTTTGTTTTTTATATTGCCAATGTGATGTTTGTTTTTCATATTGCCAATGTGATGTTTGTTTTTCATATTGCCAATGTGAGGTTTGTTTTTTATATTGCCAATGTGATGTTTGTTTTTCATATTTCCAATGTGATGTTTGTTTTTTATATTTCCAATGTGAGGTTTGTTTTTCATATTGCCAATGTGATGTTTGTTTTTCATATTGCCAATGTGATGTTTGTTTTTTATATTTCCAATGTGAGGTTTGTTTTTTATATTGCCAATGTGATGTTTGTTTTTTGATATAGCCAATGTGATGTTTGTTTTTCATATTTCCAATGTGAGGTTTGTTTTTTATATTGCCAATGTGAGGTTGGTTTTTTATATAGCCAATGTGATGTTTGTTTTTCATATTTCCAATGTGAGGTTTGTTTTTTATATTGCCAATGTGAGGTTTGTTTTTCATATTGCCAATGTGATGTTTGTTTTTCATATTGCCAATGTGATGTTTGTTTTTCATATTTCCAATGTGAGGTTTGTTTTTTATATTGCCAATGTGAGGTTGGTTTTTCATATTGCCAATGTGATGTTTGTTTTTCATATTGCCAATGTGAGGTTTGTTTTTTATATTGCCAATGTGATGTTTGTTTTTCATATTTCCAATGTGAGGTTTGTTTTTTATATAGCCAATGTGATGTTTGTTTTTTATATTGCCAATGTGAGGTTTGTTTTTCATATTTCCAATGTGAGGTTTGTTTTTTATATTGCCAATGTGAGGTTTGTTTTTTATATTGCCAATGTGATGTTTGTTTTTCATATTTCCAATGTGAGGTTTGTTTTTTATATAGCCAATGTGATGTTTGTTTTTCATATTTCCAATGTGAGGTTTGTTTTTTATATAGCCAATGTGATGTTTGTTTTTCATATTGCCAATGTGAGGTTTGTTTTTTATATAGCCAATGTGATGTTTGTTTTTCATATTTCCAATGTGAGGTTTGTTTTTTATATTGCCAATGTGAGGTTTGTTTTTTATATAGCCAATGTGATGTTTGTTTTTCATATTTCCAATGTGATGTTTGTTTTTTATATTGCCAATGTGAGGTTTGTTTTTTATATTGCCAATGTGATGTTTGTTTTTCATATTTCCAATGTGAGGTTTGTTTTTTATATAGCCAATGTGATGTTTGTTTTTCATATTTCCAATGTGAAGTTTGTTTTTTATATTGCCAATGTGAGGTTGGTTTTTTCATATTGCCAATGTGATATTTGTTTTTTATATAGCCAATGTGATGTTTGTTTTTATATTGCCAATGTGATGTTTGTTTTTCATATTGCCAATGTGAGGTTGGTTTTTTCATATTGCCAATGTGATATTGGTTTTTATATTGCCAATGTGAGGTTTGTTTTTCATATTGCCAATGTGAGGTTGGTTTTTTCATATTGCCAATGTGAGGTTTGTTTTTCATATTGCCAATGTGAGGTTTGTTTTTCATATTGCCAATGTGAGGTTTGTTTTTCATATTGCCAATGTGAGGTTTGTTTTTTATATTGCCAATGTGAGGTTGGTTTTTTCATATTGCCAATGTGATGTTTGTTTTTCATATTTCCAATGTGATGTTTGTTTTTTATATTGCCAATGTGATGTTTGTTTTTATATTGCCAATGTGATGTTTGTTTTTCATATTTCCAATATGATGTTTGTTTTTCATAATGCCAATGTGATGTTTGTTTTTATATTGCCAATGTGATGTTTGTTTTTCATATTTCCAATGTGATGTTTGTTTTTTATATTGCCAATGTGATGTTTGTTTTTATATTGCCAATGTGATGTTGGTTTTTATATTGCCAATGTGATGTTTGTTTTTCATATTGCCAATGTGAGGTTGGTTTTTTCATATTGCCAATGTGATATTGGTTTTTATATTGCCAATGTGAGGTTTGTTTTTCATATTGCCAATGTGAGGTTGGTTTTTTCATATTGCCAATGTGAGGTTTGTTTTTCATATTGCCAATGTGAGGTTTGTTTTTCATATTGCCAATGTGAGGTTTGTTTTTTATATTGCCAATGTGAGGTTTGTTTTTCATATTGCCAATGTGATGTTTGTTTTTCATATTGCCAATGTGATGTTGGTTTTTTCATATTTCCAACGTGATGTTTATTTTTATATTGCCAATGTGATGTTTATTTTTATATTGCCAATGTGATGTTGGTTTTTTCATATTTCCAATGTGATGTTTGTTTTTCATATTGCCAATGTGATGTTTGTTTTTCATATTGCCAATGTGAGGTTTGTTTTTCATATTGCCAATGTGATATTGGTTTTTATATTGCCAATGTGAGGTTGGTTTTCATATTGCCAATGTGATGTTGGTTTTTTCATATTTCCAACGTGATGTTTATTTTTATATTGCCAATGTGATGTTTATTTTTATATTGCCAATGTGATGTTGGTTTTTTCATATTGCCAATGTGATGTTTGTTTTTCATATTGCCAATGTGAGGTTTGTTTTTCATATTGCCAATGTGAGGTTTGTTTTTCATATTGCCAATGTGATGTTTGTTTTTCATATTGCCAATGTGATGTTGGTTTTTTCATATTGCCAATGTGATGTTTGTTTTTCATATTGCCAATGTGAGGTTGGTTTTTTCATATTGCCAATGTGATATTGGTTTTTATATTGCCAATGTGATGTTTGTTTTTCATATTGCCAATGTGATGTTTGTTTTTCATATTGCCAATGTGAGGTTTGTTTTTTATATTGCCAATGTGAGGTTTGTTTTTCATATTGCCAATGTGAGGTTTGTTTTTCATATTGCCAATGTGATGTTTGTTTTTCATATTGCCAATGTGATGTTTGTTTTTCATATTGCCAATGTGATATCTATTTATTTTGATATTCTTTAGGATTGCCAACTTCTTGGTATGTCACCAGAGGATGGGAGACCAGAAAACTTGATATTGACAAGAATTTTGGTTCCTCCTGCATGTATCCGGCCGTCTGTGATTAATGATTTGCAAGCTGGAAGGTCAGTGCAGTGTAATCTTGCTTCAGTAAGGGCGTAGCTCAATAGTTTGCTTTCTCAATGACGTAAGTTCTTTCAGAAATTCATTTTGGAACAACTTTTGCCCTTGATAGCGGGTAGTGCATTTGTAGTAGATAGTGCATTGCTTACGTAAAAAAAGATGTTTTGTATGTGTGACAGCAATGCACACTTTGGGATTCAGATACACATCATTTCGAGGCAATGGCTGTTCCAAGATGCAATTCTAAAGACCTTAAGTTACTGGGAAACTGCTCTATTACAAAATTGCAAAAGGGATTTGTTTTTTAACAAAGGAGTCTTTACCTCAGTGCTATACTGAATAGGTTGCAAAACAGTCTTTGAATGGTGCAAAACTTCAAAATAGCCAGAAATATTGGAAACATAGCGAAACGATCACATAGATTACTTAAGCTTTTTGTCTGACACTCAACAGAGTAATGCGTCAGAATGAGAACGAAAAAAAACCTAACAGATTTGTATATCCAGATGTGGATCGAAATAGGCCAACCAGAAAAGAGGTGAATGATTAGTACAGTGTAAGAAAATCAATCAACAGCCACGTTACAGTGAGCACTTTACCAATCATTCACCTCTTTTCTGATTGGCCTATTTAGATCAATATCTGAACAACTTTCAGATATTCTTACTGAAATCGTAAGGGTGTACACAGGCTAGGTGGTGGCATATCAGAATTATGATAGCTCACTTTGGTAGGACACTTGATATTTTGCAAACAATCTGGTAAGAAATCATTTATGAAGGCGTTTCATTATTTCTTAGCAACGAAGATGACATCACCATGAAGCTCACCGAGATCATCTTTCTAAATGACGTCATACAGAAACACAGGTCGACAGGAGCTAAAGTGCAGATGATAATGGTTTGTAGTATCTATTCTATTGCCTCTAACTTATATTTGATTGATTTCATCTTGAGTCTAGACTCGACGGGGCTTTTGAATAAACAAGTTGAATAGGAAATACTCTCAGGCTGTATTTATAGGGAAGAAATTCGGAGATATCTACATTGTATACAAACTAGAGTAATTCTTCATTTACGCATATAGTAGAGCTTAGAACAGTGGCGAACCTTTCTCTAGTTATGAAAATCTTACCACTATACCTTCCTTTCATTCAGTTTGGAATTATTGACTTGGTCTGAACACAGGAGGGGGGAGGGGGGTTTGATGTTCATTCATGTAATTAATGAAAACAAAGAGTGATATACGAAGGAAGTTTTTTTGGGGGGCATTGATTGTTTTGAAATAAAAGAACAATGGTCATTACTAATCATACATGGAAACAATGAAATTGGAAAACTAGCTAGACAAACCCTTGATCTAGATGAATTTAGACAACCCCTTGGTTTCAATTCAAATGCGTGGTGGTTTGTGATCCAGACTGCTCCAATATCTAGCATCTAATCAAGCACCTTGTTTATACATTTGTGTCACTTCATTTGATATTAAAGCTTGTCTGGACAAGCATATGCTGAAGAGTAAAGTGAATGAAATACACTTTTTATGATAGAGCATTTTTGTTTACACAATTATTTGACCTTGCTTTTTTTATTCTGTAGGAAGACTGGGATTTCTTGCAACTTCAATGTGCATTATACATCAACAGTGAACTTTCCGGAATTCCACTCAACATGCAGGTTGTTATCGTAGAAACATAAAATTGGCGATGTTTCCTATTTCACACGAAAGTTAATATCAAATAAGAAATATTGTATATTTAAAGGGTTTTGAAAAGAAGCATAAGCTTGAAATGTCAGTGTTTTATGCATCTAATACCAATGCGGTATTTTACAAAGAGAAGACACAGAAAAGAAACATATCTTTGATGTCTCTGAATTTTACGTATTCATGTGATTATCAGACAACAACTACTTTTTATATGTAATGTTTCTTAACTCGAGTAGAGTTTGCCTATCCTGGCTATAATGCTCGATATACCTGCGGATAGAGCAATAATAAAGTAGAATTAACACATTGGTAAACAGACATGTCTCTTCTGTTACTCTGAGTTTCGTGCTTACGCACTCGTCAGACAGACTACACCAATCTGACTAAGATGTTTCGTATTTGCTTCATCTGAAAGTAACGCACGCGTATTAATTTCACTTCAACAAATTATTATAGTTTCATTGAAATTGATTAAAATTTATTCCTCTCAGTTTTGGACCGCGTTAGCATGCTATGGGGAAGATGTTTTCTTTTTTTGCTTCCTGCTGGTCATTTGCCATTCACAAAAATTATCTTTCCTTTTAATCCAAATTATCTATCTCATCTTTTCAAAATCCTGCTTCTTCTTGAGAATATTTTAATGATAGATTTCATCCTCTCAGTTTTTGATTCTCATAAATCATTTTACTAAATTTTGATTTATATTTTGCAGCCAAAGAAAGTGATTCGAGGATTCTGCCAACGACTGAAAGGAAAACAAGGACGGTTTCGTGGAAATTTATCTGGAAAAAGAGTTGACTTTTCTGGACGAACTGTCATTTCTCCTGATCCAAATCTGAGAATCGACCAGGTTTGTCAAATTTACTACAAACTGTAGCAACGGTTTTGAGACAATTTCGAGACCATTGCGAAAGCATTGTGCAATGACTGAGAAATGATTTTTCCACGCTCCGACGAAATTTTAATGAATACCCATAATGAAATAAATTCAAATGATGGACGTGTTACAGAGACGACCGAGTGATTAGATCAACTAAAAGATTCAATGCCTCACTGTGGATGTGGATCAAGCCTGGAGTTAGATACACCTGACGGTTTATGTGCAAACTTTTTGGTATTTTTTAGGACAGTGCTTAGCTCGCTCGTATTTAGCCGCAACAACCAAGGTTTGAGACCTTGTGTTGGCATCTGAAAACTGCAGTAGTCTGCTCTGGTAAAGTTTAATTTTCCATGACCATGCCTTATGAATTATTCCTTTGATCAACCACAGGGATAGGCGTATTTGCCCATCAAATAGTTTATAGCTCTCTTATATCTGATGTTTATGTTTCAGGTTGCTGTTCCAGTTCATGTGGCGAAGATTCTTACATTCCCTGAAAAGGTGTGGTTTTAGATTTGTAATGTGATACAACAAACTTATCAGTGTATTTAGGGTTTTCAAGCTCTTGCCTTGTCTCTTTTCAAGTAATCATTAGATATTTCTATTTGTTGCAATCCAGCAAGCCATTCCCTGTAGATGCTTAAACGCTAGCAACGCTAAGGATGGCAAGAAATATTTTTTTAGGTGTAATTTTATAGCCTTATATCTAGTTCCAGAAACTGCTCGACCGACTTTACATGATACCCCAGTCATTTTATACAAAGCAGGGTGATGCAATACACGGCATTCGTTGCTTCTAACCAGGTACCCATGAAAATTCCTGGTCGGAGAGAAGCACAATTGTATTAACATCTTGCCCAAGGATGTTATCCTCATTTCGCTAGGGTTGGGTTTGAATCTCATACCTTTTGGTTGTTAGTCCAATATCTCAACACTGAACTATTTCAAACATAGCAACACATACACATAGTGAGACTTATCAGAATTTTGCGTCAGAGAGAGGACGAAATGAAACTTAACGGATGGTCATACCCAGAGGTGGGTCGAAACTGGCCAATCAGAAAAGCGCTGAATGATTAGTTTGGTGCTTAGACAACTAATCATCAGCGGGGATACAGTGTGACGAACGAGATTATTCATCAAATAATTCAACAATTACTCTCTTTTCTTTTTATAAGAACAAGAGCCTGAAATTCTACCAAATTTCGAGAACAAGTTAAAAACGAGCTGAGGCTGCAGATGTTTGCTACCAATATTAGAATTATAAGTAATGACCATAAGATTAGAAGTTAAATGTAAAATAAGCAAAATTGATGTCAGATGGTATGTCAGATGGTCCAGGAAAGTAGCCATTTACAATAGAGGTGGGACGTAGACCCCCTATTTTTGGTGATAGCACCATATTCAGGCGGGAAGTAATTTTTTACATTCAAAAACACACCTGGATACCATTTTCAACCAGAAATAGCCATTTATATCAAAATTCAGACAGCGCCGCCAAAAAATTGAAGATACTAGGTATCTTCCGGTGCAGTGCAAAATGGAAAAATGTGAATTTTCAGTGTTTGTTCAATTCTAGCCCCATTTGTGTCAATCCAATGCACTTAAACTTTGGCAGGGGGGTTTATTCGCAGCATCCAAGCATAATACAACCCATAGAAGATTCTAAGTTGACCCATTGGCCCATAAATCAGCCCAAAAACATCCAAAAACACCCTATGGAACAAACAAAATCTGTGTTTTCTGATGCTTTTCATCTGTAACCCCATCATCATCTGTTTTATTCACTTAAGATTTGAGAGGAAAGTTTATTTTGGCGTTAAACATCATTATTAATATTGTAGAAAATAATGAAAGCCAGTCCTTTAAAATTAGCCCATAAGCTCAACGAATGTGTCCAAAAAATACGCTTTTCATTTATAATTCGCTAACTTTTCTTAACATTTTGCAGAATATTCAGTATGATATCTGGAGATACTATCTGTCATAAGGTCAATAGAAAAGATTATGTTTGAACTATATTTTATACATTGCTTGAAATATGCCGTCAATCACATGCCAGTTATCTAATTCAAAGGTAAATGACCTTCCTTGTAAGTTCCATGCACCAATAATATTACATGGAATTATTTGATCTAGTTCCACTTCCTGTTCATCCGATTTTGTTGGATAACGCCAATGATGCTTTATCCCATTCTTTGAAACGCATTCTAAGTGGTCAACAAGAAATTTTTCGTGATCTAATTTACTGCGACACATTGCCAAGTACCACTTTCTGTCAGAGGCTTCGTCCCAGATAGCAGTACAGGGCTCATTTATGACGGGTTCTGAAAAGGTATTTTCAGCAGCACTATTTCCAGGATCTGTATGATTAGCATTCATTGATTCTTGATGACCTGCATTACCAGAATGGGGAATTTGACATGTTATGTCCTCATCAACAAGAGTGTTCATTATCTTTTCCTCTGTTGGTAATGTGGTTGTTTCTTCAACATCAATCTCAGCGTTGGTTAAGAGTACTCCTAAGTTCACTTTCATTTCAATTACTGATATTTGATTAACTCTGTATAGCTGTGGTCTTTCTTGGAAATCTCTTGTAGAAATATGCCGACGATAGGAAATCCCTTCTCATAGCATCTTCTTAACATCAGCTTCATTTCTCAATTCCTTTAGTTGGCTTTCAAGCTCCTGGACAGACACAAAAGGACCACCGTGCTTCTTACACTTTGCCAAAAGAACGTGCACATATTCAACTCTATGTGATGCTTTTGCAGCATTCTCTTTCAATTTCTGCTCTGTCAGCAGCTGCTGGGATTGTACCCACTTTTTCTCTTCAACATCGAGAAGTTTGGCTATGTTGCGTATTCCCTTGTCTATTATTCTTACACATCTGGCTTGATACAGAGTCATCTCATCCCTGATACCCTTGGCAGTAAAACGTTTATTAGAACATGCTGCTGATCGTCTTGCTAAGTGATCAAACTTAGCTAAATCTCTTTCACATTCAAGATTGTTTGTTGGTAACCCTTCCAATGCAGCACGATCAATCTGACTTAGAACTGTTGCAAGGGGTTCCTTTTCAGCCACACCATCAGCAAACCCATACTCCCTGCCACGTTGGTTTGTCAAGTTGATTGCTGCCTTTTCACAGAATCTTTTCAGAATGTACTGACTTAAAGGAGAATCTGGTTGCTCTACCTGAAAAAAGTAGTCAACTTCGAATTCACAGAGTGTATCCATTTTGCTAGATGCTAGATCATCTTTGAGTTTTGGAAGGATATCCACGAGATCTTTCTGTGTCTTCAGCTCGCACATATTTAGAAAAGGCAATGTGACTTTCTTTGAGAAAAATGCCAGACACTTAAGTGCAATGATGATATACTCAACATTGAGGTAAAGGGAACAGGCTTGTACCAGCAGATTGTTGGATTTTGGTTTCTCAAGAATGCTGATATACTCTGGTAAATGATGAATAATTGCTGCTGCAGTGTATCCCACCAAGGCGAACCGTCGTTCCTTAAACTCACTTAACTTCTTTGGCTTATTTTGAACACGCAACTCTTGGTCAAACTCTTGATACATGGAAGATTTATGTCAATCATTTGCAACAAGTTTTGAAAGAGCTGATAAGGCAGTCATGACAGCACTTTTGCCTTTATACAGGAATTGCTTTAAGGAAGGCATATGTGAGATCAACTTCTCTCGAATACATAATTTCTTCTCAATCTCACAAAGCACATCAGTATTACCTCTATCAAAGACTTCGCATGTGTGTGACACACAAAGTAAATGGATTGGAATATGCTTCGAATTCAATGCAGCAGCTATCTGTGTCTCAATGTGCAAGTTCTTTGAAACTGAATCAGTCATTAAAGCATATACCTTCTTCCAGAGTTCATTACGGCTAGTGTTGACTGTCAGTGATAGTCGTTTAAGGATGGTCACTATCATATCAGAAATGTTCTGTCTTGTTTCAACTGCTAAGCTTAAAGGGCATATTTTATTGCGCATACGCATTTTATTTCACAAACATAAATGCAATTTAACTAAACTTCTTTGAAAACAACGACCAGTACCTTATTTTGATTCATTTTGGGCTGTTTAGGGAAATTTAGTATATTTTAGGGACGTTTGATTGATATTCTGGGGGACATATTGGGCCATTTTGGGGGCTATGCCCCCCCACATGTCTCTGGTGAATTAATATCTTAAGACACTCCCAATAAACCTTGATGCTATATTGAAAGTGGACCATATGGACAAGAATTGAGTGTCTAGATGTGAAAAACATGGAAAAAGTCAAATTTTTAGAAATTTTCGGTAGTTTTAAGTGCGGTATTGACTTTTGCCTTGCGCTGCCTGGAAAACATAATATGGAAGGAAAAAAATGTGGAAATGGAATCAGCAGATATAGTTTGTTGAAATAAAAAACTTCCCATCTTAAAATAACAGCATCTATTTCAACGTCCCACCTCTATTTACAACCAATTAACACAACTGATAGCAAAATCAGGTTTCCAAATCATTATCAAATTATGAATAATTTAAGAAAATCTCAGTCTGAAAATAGAGAAATATTCAAGAACAGCCAGCTTCAAATCAATTCTACTGGTTCTTATAAAAGAAAAGAGTGTAGTCATTTATCTAGGTCAGTCCATTCGACCTCATTCATGACAATGACATATTATACTGTATTTGATCATGTCTGCATTTTTCTGCGGGATATATGGTTGAATTAAATGGACGTCAATTTGCAATCAAAATTAACTTAGATTCTTGTTGATTTCTAGGTAACGAGAACGAATATAGAACTGATGAGAAAACTTGTATTGAATGGTGCTGACACTCATCCGGGTGCTAATTTCGTAGAACAAAGAAAAGAAGGGACTAAAAAGTAAGATGGTTTGTATATTTCTTAACAGTTCTTACGGATGGCGAGGAAAATTGGAAACATAGCGAAACATTATAACTACTAAAGCTTTGCATCTGACACTCGTCAGAGTACAAAAAATTAGAAACATAGCAAAACATTACAATTACTGAAGCTTTGCGTCTGACACGCATCAGAGTAGTATGTCAGAACAGCATTTGATTGGTAAAGAATTTGAGAATGGCGAGGAATCGGAAACATAGCTAAACATGATAATTACTTGTGGCGGGGATGTCCGAGTGGTTAGATCACTTGACCCTTGTTCAAAGGGTCTCGGGTTCGAAACCACCTTCAGACCTTTCACAAAGTGTGAGGAGAGAATTTGCCAGCTCTCTGTAATTCCAGGCAAAAAGTCAAAAGGAATCACGAGGTGTGGTCACATCGAGAGTAAGGACCAGGGTCGCACTGCTCGATTAGTTTACCTATTCAGTGAACCCTTTGTGCTTAGCACATAAACCCATACCTTGCGAAGATAGTAAGCGTGTGTGCCTATCAACAACTATCAACATCAACAATTACTGAAGCTTTGCGTCTGACACTCATCAGAGTAGTATGTCAGAACAGCATTTGATCGGTAAAGAATTTGAGAATGGCGAGGAATCGGAAACATAGCTAAACATAATAACTAAACATAATAACTACTGAGGTTTCGCGTTTGACACTCATCAGAGTTCAATTAGAAAAAGAACTAAATTGAAACCTAGGTTTTTCTAAGGTTCGTGTTTACATTTGTGGAAAATTTATTTGATTAGTGAGACTCGGGTTAGTCGATTTAAAAAAAGTGCCCGAGCACTCAGCAGGTAATGCAATGACGTGCCAAGTCCTTGGTGCGAATCCAGCTCCAGTAATTTTCCTTTTACACAAATCATTTCAATCGATTTTCATTATCCTGCTTCTTCTCAAATACAATTTTCCTCAATTTCTAATCCTTTAATTTCATCGCATCCTTGATTTCGTGTAATAAGGTATTTTGTCGTTTTTAGATTCTTGAAATATGGAAACAGAAAGTTCATTGCAAAGGACCTCAAGGTATAATATGTCTATATTTTCTTTATTTCTGGTAGGGGGTTTAGAACGTATGATTGACCCGGGGAAATGGTATTTTGAGTCTTTATGCTGATTTTCCCTCTAACAAAAATTTCATTTCAAAGGCTCTACCGACTGTGTCTTTTTAAAAGTGCGATCACACAGCATTAAGGTATTGTGCAGTCTAAGAGCATAGATATACTAATCGAAAAAATTTGTGAGAATGAAAGTGACCCGAGTAGGACACGAACCCACAACCTCTAGACTCGTACTCTAGAGCGCTACCACTGCGTAACCAGGGCCTCGAGAAACCCAGGCCATTACATCCACACAAATTGCACCACCACCACTGAATGCAGAGACGAACCTATCCGGGCTCTTTAACACTACACTGGACCTGCCGAAGTGCGACGACTTTCTCACACCATCGCAGTCCCATCACTGGATAAAGTTGCAGGAGTAAACTTGAGGAGAAGCAAGATTTGAAAAATCAAGAACGTATCCTACTCGGGTCACTTTCATTCTCACAAATTATCTCGATTGATTTTCCAAATCCTGCTTCTCCTCATAGATATACTACCATACTTTTTAGCTTGCCTTTGTCAGTAGGCTTTCGTTTCATGCTTTTGTCAGTAGACTATGAAGTAACGAAAACCTAGATGCTATTTCGACCATTATATTTGGATCCCATGGTTCCTATGACCAATGCTGCAGATAGTTTTCTACTGTACTCTTTTTGGTCATTTTTTCTGCATGTTTTTGGTATTCAGTTCATGAATTTTCTGTTCTTTTTTAGTTTGGAGACCTTGTGGAGAGACATTTGATGGACAATGATATCGTACTTTTCAACAGACAACCATCTTTGCATAAGCTTAGTATCATGGCGCATTACGTAAGCAAATTATATTTCTATTTAGGAAAATGTGAATTTATGCACGTTGCTGTTGGCTGTAGGCGAGAAAGTTTAGTTCGGTCTATACAAAAATAAAGACTTATACTACGTAAGTCCACGTTTGGGTCTGCTTTTCATATTTCTCATATTTTGTTTATTAGTCATTACAGAGAGATGGTCCGGCAAATGAAACAATAGATGTTGTTTTAATTATTATACATCTGTCAGGAGTTTGAAAAACAGAACGAAGGTCAACACTAACATAAGGAAACAATAAAGAATTGAATTGAATCATGGAACTGATTTGCTAGCAGAGCAGAATGAAAGTGGACATTAGCAAAATGGAAATACGGACAATTTTTATCACAAAGAGTCCAAACAACTGATTCTTAAAGTTTCCAGCCAATCTATCAAGTGACAATAGGGCGCTAGTATTCAATATTATCTATTAAACGTTGTTGAATTAGCATTTTGAATTTGGTTTTCAATAGTTTGAGACGGTGCTCATTGCAGAAAAGAGATCGTTATATATTTCAAGCGAGTTTAGCTTGCATACTGGAGCTTGCTACAGAAAGTATCAACCCACTTTTAGAGGTCAATTCTGTTGTTTATACAGTTAAAAAAGCAAGCTTTAGCACCAATCCAATATTAACCACTCAAGTTATGTAGAACCTTCTTTCATCATGTGTGGAAATATTTTGATTTGCCTTTCTCATGCTGTTTGTCTTGTGTTTAATTGTAGGCTAGAGTAATGCCCCATCGAACATTTCGCTTCAACGAATGTGTGTGCACGCCATACAATGCTGATTTCGATGGTGACGAGATGAATCTGCATCTGCCACAGACCCAGGAGGCTAAAGCAGAGGCACTGACATTGATGGGGGTGAGATTCATTTCGCTATTTCATCACTTGAGTTGGAAGATTTTTAAAAGTAGATTCGTGTTTGACCCCTTATTTCCTTTACGATGATAAAAATACTAAATGATAGATAACAAAGTTATGTTTGCTAGAGTGCTATTCAAGGTTCTTAAAAGCAATTGTTCTTGTGGGTTTTTGTTACTCTTTACCCAGACGCAACTCAGTAAAAACCTGAATCTACAAGCCTTCGGTTAATTGTTTTATTTAACACGCTCATTGTTGAAGGGATCTCTACCTGTTGTACCAATCAATTGCGGGGATGGCCGAGTGGTTAGATCACTTGACCCTTTTTAAATGATCTCGGGTTTAAAACCACCTTCAGACCTGTCACAAAGTGTGAGGAGAGAATCTGCCAGCCCTCTGTAATTCCAGGCTAAGTGGCAAAAGACATCACGAGGTGTGCTCAAATCAAAAGGAAGGACCATGGTCGCATATTTGCCTATCACCTCAGCTCAACGTATCCTGTTTTTTGCTTATGTAGGTAAAATCGAATATAATCACGCCTCGTAATGGCGAGCCTCTCATTGCTGCAACTCAGGATTTCATCACAGGTAATCAGACAGACTTATTAGATTGAGTCCCTCTTGTTTTGCTGCATGATCTTAACAATTCAATTCAATGAAAACGCTTCACTACTGAAAATAAACAAATAGTGCCCATCAGAATATCAGTCCAGTAATCAGTAATCAGTCCAGTAATCAGAGCATGTTTCTATAGATGATTCTTCTACAGATGATTAAGTGGTGGGGATTTCCGAGTGGTTAGATCACTCAACCCTTGATCAAGGGGTCTCTGGTTCGAAAAAAACCTTCAGGCCTGTCACTATCACACAAAGTATGAGGAGAGGGATAGCCAGCTCTCTGTAATTCCAGGCAAAAAGGCAAAAGGAAGTGTGTGGTCACATCGAGAGGAAGGACCAGGGACGCACTGCTCGATTAGTCTAAACTCAGTGGGCCCTTTGTGCTGCGCACATAAACCAATACCTTACAAAGATAGTAAGCGTATTTGCCTATCAACAATCAGCTTCTGCCAAAGATGGTGAATCTCGTTTAACGCAAAGTACGATAGGAGTATGCCCCTTGGCAACGCATAGCTACCAAAACTAACGACTTCAGCTTGACTGCTGCTACAAGATATTAGGCCATTCCAATAATGCAACCTAAATTCAGCAGATATGCCCCTAAAGAGTGAAATTCCCAAAACCAGAAAGCCTTTTTAAAAACAATTTGTGTTAATAAAGGTTCGCACTTCGGAACACGAATGACTCTTAATGATTATGGTTTTGATGATCAGAAATACCTTTGCTTTGAATTATTGAGATATTTAGCAATTGAAAAAACTTTCAAGGCAAATTACATAAATAGCGTTACAGAGACGATACCTTGGGAAGCAAAGGTTAATGGTAATCCCAGGGCCATTACATAAAACACGCTATTGAATTACTATTACAAGGATTACAATTGCAAAAAGCTACAAATAACAAAGAATGTTAAGAATGGTTTGCTGGTTGCAAGGAGTAAAGCAAAGGGCGTGATGGTACTACATTTTAGTCAAACCTATCTGTTTGGTGGATGAACGATAGAGTTAGTTATACAGAGATAGTTAGCAATCATCCCTGGTCGTCCTTTTGCCCTTGCTATATTCTAATGGTGTATCATATTTTTCTTCAGGAGCGTACCTAATCACGCAGAAGGACTTGTTTTTCAACAGAGGCCAGTTTTGTCAGCTTGCATCTGTGATTCTTGCTGGTAAAGATAATAACATCAGCATTGACTTACCACCTCCAGCTATTGAGAAGGTTTGTAGGATCTCTTCACGGTTTTCTTCGCTATTGCTGGCTGAAATTATCATTCAATTAAGTTTGTGATCAAAAGACCTAATGTACCTTTATCATCACACTGCTTTTGTAGCAACTTGTAAACTTAGGCATGCGATGTATGGTATCACATAGACTGGACCAGAAAACCAAATGCTAACTTAGCGCTAATGCAAACATTTTCAAAAATTAACTATCTCTACGTTAGCCTATTTGGTATCAGGTTCAAGTATTTCTGATGTGTTTCAGACAATGTTATATTTACAATTGCTCATCAAACGCGTCTACTTTTTTCTGGCGCATCCGATATAACAATAGAGGATAGTTTTGTCAGATTGAATGTGTAATACCATTGGTAATCGAATCGGTAATGATTATGACATCAGCATTGGCTTACCAGAACAGAAAGAAATGACTGTTTCCTAATGTGATCACTTTGCTTTACGATGTAACGTATGTTTTTTGCAGCCTGTTCGTCTGTGGACGGGAAAACAAGTTTACAGCATGACCCTCCGACCAAGCAAGAAATCAAACGTGAAGATGAACCTCAGGGCGAAGGGAAAGTCGTACACTGGAAATGAAGAGCTCTGCATCAATGATTCATGTATGTTTTCAAAACGTTACCTAATCACCCTTTTTTATCCTGTCCCTAATTCTGACACTCCTAAAATCTGTTTAATGCCATGGTTAGAAAACATTTTTTCTTTCCATTAGTGAAAAAATATTTCTACTTTCTGGGACATTAGGAAATTCGAAGAAAGATTTCTGAAAGAATATCGAATTGAATCTACAAAACGGGTCTAAAATCACTGAGAAAGGTCTTATTGAAAATGTGATTCTTCCTAGATTTTATATTTTCTTTTTTGTTCTCGCTTCTATGTCATTTTTTTTTTCTCATTCTCTCTTTCTTTTTCCCTTTTTTTATACTTTTTTCATTTTGGAGACCCAACGAAATTTCTGTGACCATTGAGGCCATGATCTGCTATAGTTTCCTTCCCATTTTTCTTTCTGAGACCCCGTTTCAAAAAGAAAATTTCTTATTTTCTTAATCGTGAGCAGTAAAAGGCATCAAAAGTACAACTGAAATAGATTTTCCAAATCCCTTTACTAAATCCCTTTACTACTAAGATTTAAAAGTACAGAGACTTAATTCAAAATTTAAACTTTCTAGTTAGGGAAATACATACAGTAGTAAGTTAATTATAAAAAGGAAATGTAAGTCTTTCATCAGTCAATACTGTGAAAAAGCATGATAAATACAGTGGCGGTTTTAGGGGGGGGGGGTTGGCCATGGCACCAGGCCTCATACTTCATTTAGGCAAGAAGGGCCCATAAAAGTACAATAATACAAAATATTTTACAGACACGTCGAATTCGGTCGAATCAAGAGTCCAAAGTGTTATTTGGCTCTGGGCCTTAAAGCGCCTGAAACCACCACTGGGTGAATTATCTACGTTTCAAGGTGCGGTTAACAAGATTACAAACTACAGCTAGAAGAGAAATTGAATTAAACATCTATAAAATGATGATGTGTAAGATACATTTAGGCCAAAGATTTACCATTCTGATGATCTCAATTTCTACGTTGTAGACATTGTAGTTCACAACAGTGAGTTGCTGGCCGGAGCATTGGATAAAGCTGTGATTGGCTCTGGCTCGAAAGGCAGTATATTTTATGTGCTATTGAGAGACTACGGGGAACAGGTAAATCAATGTACATTTTATAGATGGGATTTTTGTAGGTAGAGCATGAACAATTTTTGCAGGACATTGTTAAAGGTATTGCATTCAGTTCAGTTCCATATTCAAAATGCAATTCATTTATCAATCTAATATAACAAGAATACTTACAATAACCACTTAAAATGCTTGATAATGAATAAAGTAAAGTACAAAACGAATGTAGTAAAATTATATGGTTGGTTGAATTTTTCAAAGAAGGAACTCTCTCAATAGAGTTAGTAATCGAGGAGAGAGTCCCCCCTATCTGGTCAATTTCGATTCAAGAGCATCCTTAAATATTTGGGTCCAGCAAATAGAGCATCCCACCCAGAACAGCATTTTTATGACATGCAATGTCAATAATGTGACAAAATCAGCACTAAGGGTGACATCACGGAACAAACACGAGGCTCTTAGGGGATTTTAATAGCTTTGAATAAAAATCTTTTAGTCTGTCATAAAGAAATTTCCAATTATTTTCAATTGGTCTTCTCTTTTTCAGGCCGCTGCAGATGCCATGTGGAGATTGGCACGGCTCTCCCCAAATTTTCTCAGTAAGTAAATATAATGTATTAATCAGTTTGTCTATTTGAATGATGTTTACCATGCAAACATTAAGACCGAAATAATCATCAAATATTGTTATTTTGTCTAACCCTTAAATAATTCAATGTAATATGTTGAATTTTTCAACTATTGTGTGTCTGTGATCTTTTCGAGCAAGCTAAAGAAGAAAAACGAACGGAACTTTTAGAATAACTTAAGAGAAGAGTTTTTTTACGTTTTTTCCAAATTACAACAAAACCTTGTAAGCAAATTGTGCTGTTGTTGTAGGTGATTTTGCTGCTTTTGTCCCGAAACAGACAAATCTGAAGATTACTCTTCTGTCTAGGAAACCTTGGGTCCTTCTTTTGGCATTCGTGAGAATTAAAATGATAAAAATTTTTCAAAATAGGAATTCTTCAAAGAAGTTTCTAATACAGATTAAATTTCCGTGTGAATTCACCTGTATGAAAATAACAAAGCATCCTTTATTGCTACTTTCGCAAAATTCAATTCAAAATAATTTCAACCAATTTTAGATAAAATTTCCAGTTCCTTAGAATCATTAAAGAGAAACGATTTTCAATTTTCTTGTGAGCATGTTTTTGAAGGCGAATATGAGTTATCGTGCCAGGAACACTTAAATTTCTCGGTATTTGAATTGATTAGTACCGGTTGCATGTATGTCATGAAATTTTAAAATCTGAATGAACTGAATTGATTTGAAACATCGTTACTTTTAAGTGAACAGAGGATTCTCTATTGGAATCGGTGACGTCACACCTGGCTTTGGACTTCTGAGAGCAAAAAACAACTTACTGGCTGAAGGGTATTAATCAATTCATTGCTTTTATAACCCCTATTCTCTTTCAATTCAACTATCATTGGGTAGTCTTTGATCAATATAGAACTTCAAGATGGCGAAGAAAATTGGAAACGTAGCAAAACATAATAACTACTGAAGATTTGCGTCTGACACTCATAAGAGTTTGATTTACCACTAGGGCTTTTTAATATCAGTTTATTGTTCGTCTCACTGGACTCCAGAGTGTAATTGGTTGTCTCTCACTACACCAATACTTCATCTCGTTTTTGATTTGCAAATTTTTATCAAATATAGGTATAATGATTCTATTGGTTTACAAATCGTGATTTCCTTACTTAGGTACGACAAGTGCAGTAAATTTATTGTGGATTATGAAAATGGAAGACTGCAGACTCAACCTGGTTGTACTCCTGAAGAAACTCTTGAGGTAAGACCGAATTATTGAATTTATGGCCTCATATTTTTAGTATATTAAGGAGATAAACAATGTAGAAATTGGAGGAAAAACACTTCACTAGAAATACCAAGACTCAATTCTGACCGGCTATATTACGTCAAGCCGTAGACAAAATAAGGTATGTGTCAGACGCACTGCATATGCCAATTGATCCGTCACATTGCGGCCAATATGAAAATATCCAAATTCTCCGGCTAGTGACGCATCAGAAGAAGGAGAAAGAATCCCCAGAGAAGCAAAATCATGGCTGCTAGGAGATTTAGCAAAGACCATGATGCATTAGATGCGAAAAGAATTTCAGATGTGAAGTGCCGTGCTGTATCGCATTGTGACGCAATGTATTATATGGTATCCACTGTGAATTCAGTTTTAGGCCTTTTAAACTTGTGTTCCATAGTTGAAACCAAAGCCGTGAAGAATAGAGTAAAAGGCAACCTAATAGAGTAAAAGGCAACCTAATAGAGTAAAAGGCAACCTTTGAAAATAACCGTTGGTCCTCTTCCTTCTCTGCCTCACCAAACACAGCTACCACAAATACCACAGGGGCTCTCAGTGTTAATTCAGTGATTTCTGTCGAATTGAAAAAAGGTTTGGACACAGGGCATGTGAGGGTAGATATATTTTAAGGAAATGTGAAATTGTCCCTGCTCTTGCAAATATCTTCTCCCCTTCAAACCCTAGGTTTTCCTAAAAAAGAAGTTAGATTGACTCTAAAAATCTTTTGAAAATGGGGGGGGGGGCTTATTGAAACCCAGTATTTTTAGGGGGATTTTTAGAGAAGCAATGTGAAAAGATATTAATGTAAAAAGATATTATCTGCAGTATGCCAATGTTTATTTAACCCCTTAACAAATTCGCTCAAATTATGCTAGCCAACCCTGCTAGGTATTGATAAACCTGTGCTTCAAATAATGACTTCTTGATTATTTTAGGCTGTCATACTCAAAGAGTTATCTGTGATCAGAGAGCATTGTGGTAAAGCATGTTTGAATGAACTACATCGCTCTAATAGTCCTTTAACCATGGCTGTATGTGGATCGAAAGGTAATCACCTTGTATTTTAATTACTTTGAAAATTATACACCTATACACCTTTTAGGGCTTAGTTAGTTAAACCCAGGCAAACCTGGGCTATTTGCGTTCACACGACAGAAAAACTAACCACGGTTTGTTTAACCTGGGGTGACCCGGATAAGTCTGTGGCTTGTCAACATGGCTTTGGAAATTAGTTGCTGAAATTATGGCTATACCTACTACAGCAGGCTATGTCAAGAGAAGTGTTTGTATACATTTTGTATCCTAATACTTACCAAGTATCCAATACTGTTCCATTTGTGTTTTTATGCCAACTGAGCTATACCATATTTCTTCGCCAACTCCCCTTATTGATGTGCTGTTTGGGCTGGTTGAAAACTAAATATTCTAAAGCCTTAAACCCTTTTTTGGTAGGATCGTTTATCAACATCTCCCAGATGATAGCATGTGTAGGACAGCAGGCTATATCAGGCAAACGAACACCAGATGGTTTTGAAGGACGGTCCTTACCTCATTTTAAGAAGCATTGTAAGTATATGATTGTCGTTTTCTAGGATGGGCCAAAATTTAACCCTGAAAACTAATACGACTTGCCGAGATATTACTCTACCCCAAATTCTTTCCAGACTCAACACGAGTAGACTTCAACTTTACCTATTAAAATCTCTTTTGAAATGTATAAAATTCTATGCGACTCAGGAGAAGCATCTAGCCTGAGATGTCAGCTACTATTTGTAGTTAAAATATAATGATTTACAAAACACAAGAGTATCCACTAGAAAAACGATTACATGTTACCAAAGAATATTAGGAATATGAGTAAAAATGTGATTCACTCTGATTTTTATGCTCATGTTAGATTCTTTATGTCAATACCTTCAAATAATTAGTTTTTCAATTTTGGAATTAAATGATTTTGTTTATAGTTATTATTTTCTTTGTCTTGCGGTAAATTGTTAACTTGGAGCATAGTACCTCCCCATTGCTTGAGGAATTTTTTTCCTTTGAAATAATTTATTTGCTTTAGGTTGTAAATTGTAATTGCGAATTTCATTGTTTAAAAAATTGACTGTAAGAAATGAATATGTGAAACTCCATATCTAGAGTTTTGAATATGCCTATGCTTAGTATCCTCTCCTCGATCATCTTCAATTTTTATTTTGACAGCAAAAGTGCCTGCCGCGAAGGGATTTGTGGAAAACAGTTTCTTCTCTGGCCTCACTCCAACAGAATTTTTCTTTCACACCATGGCCGGCAGAGAAGGTGAGTTTTCTTCCACACTGTAGCTCACGGTGGCTGGGAGAGACCCCCAGAGAGTATCTTTATCAAGGACCAAAAACTTGATTACCGTAAAAGCTTTTTGAAGCCCCTCTCTCTTTAAACCCTCCTCTTTGACTCTAATTTCGTCTCGCTATGCAGCTTGAAAGATACCGATATGGAAGTAAGGTCTTGTAAGAGCGGCTAACGCACTAGAGTACTAATGCAGAGGTCGTGGGTTCGAGCGATACTCGGGTAATTTCATTCTCAAAAATATCTCGATTGATTTTCGAAATCCTGCTTTTTCTCGAATAAGGTCCTATTGACTTTTCTAATACTATTTCTGCTCTCTTCCCTTTCCTTCTTGCTATACTAGCTCTCAAACCCAGGACCTAGCTCACCATAGGCTAGCGTGCTAGCAGTTGTCCTTATAAGATCCAAATGCTTGGTGAATTTAAGCACCATATGTAGTGTAGATTTAGATTGATAAAAAGAAGGGTGACTCTTTTAGTGTTTTAGGAACCATGAAATTTGATACAGCTATGCAGTAAATCCGTTGTACGTCACGCGATATGATTTTGCTTCAGCACTGCACACATCAGCATTCTTCGAAAACCCTCTGTCGGGCTTATCTTTAAAATATTACAACTTTGAATCTTTTGCATTATTAAATTTCTGTAGTTATTTATATCGAAGCAGAGTAATACAGGTGAATAAACAACCTACATAAGCCCGCTATTACTCTTTTTGCTCAGGTCAAGATAAAATATTTTCGTGCCTGGGAACTCCAACCATTTCTGGCTGCACGAAACAAAGGATTCTACCATTTCCATCTGATGTGCCTGCTATAAAAATTTTATTTTTGCTATTTTGCATAACGTGCCTATGGGAACCTAGTTCCTTGGTTCTTGGGATTTTTCCAAGAATATTTTTTCTTTGCTTTGAATAATTTTCTTTTTCCATTGTTTCTTTTAGGTCTTGTTGATACTGCTGTGAAAACTGCTGAAACAGGGTACATGCAACGGCGATTAGTCAAGGTACGAGTCAAACGGAATCTTCTCTAGGTCTCCATGCGTTCTTTCAGTTGTTTGTGATTCTGAGTCCGTTATCGGAAGAAACCGCCTCTTAGGACCCACTATTTTGTATGCATTGATGGTGTAGCCTAGTGGTAAAGGTGCTGAATGGTTGGAATCATGAACTACAAGCCGTCAGCCAACTTAGCTTTTTATCCTTAGGAGGTCGGTCAATGAAAGCCAGGACATTCGTTCTAGAATATTCATTCTGAGGGCAAAAACTGCAGGTCCCCACCAGCTGCAAGCTGTCATACTATCAACCTACGTTAACAAATAAATCTGCTTGCTTGCTCCTTGCTTGCGAGAAACAAATAGACACTGTCTGAATTGGATAAAGCCCTTGATACACACTTTTAAGTAAATGGATCCTTATAAGATGTTGGGTGAGTTAGTACTGTAAACTTGAAACATGTTATTTTCAAAGTCATAGGATAGCTTGATGTGAAATTTTCATACCTAACATACCTATTGCCAAGTATTGACAGTAACAGAACGTTTCTACGTTTTTCTATTCTTTCAGAAAGTATTTCGATTTATGATTCTCTTGTTAGTATAATTGTTTCTTTAAAAAAGATAGTCTAAAAAGGATTAAAAAAACCCTAAGTTCAAATTTTGTTTCTGACCATCACTTCAAATTTGAATACTTTACAAAGCTAAATTGTTTTAGGACATAATTTCTGCCACGCTTTATGGAATCTTGTCGAATATTTTAAAATATCTTCAATATCTGGTACCAAATTTTATTTCCTAAAACATCACTATTATCACAAATCATTAATAGACTCCATGTATAGAGGCTGTAAGTGCAATCTGAAACTATTTAAAACACTTGTTCGCGAATTAGGAACATCTTCCTTAAGTAGTTTACGTTCCTCTTTGCAATTGGTCTTTTTGCCAGAAATGCTTTTCATATATGGAATGATATTCCGACTGCAGTCAAATTCTCAAAAATATGCCAATAATGTCAACACTAACTGCTGATTCTTTCTATCATGTCATGCTTAACGCAACTTTAATTTGTTTGTAACAAGATAATTTTGTTATTAAGATTTTCAATATACATGCTTTTCTTTGTTACATTCATTTGCACAGCCTTCTGTAAATCAGTCCTTCGACTATCGTGGCTTCCGTGCCAAAAGAATTTAAAATGAATAAATGAGAATTAAATGTCAATGCCAAATTTATCAACCTAGATATGGTTGATTTTTGACAACGATTTTTGTGACAGTTTTATACTTAAGAAAAGCTAGCATGTGGTGACAAGAGTAGGACACAGATAAAAAGTACATGATTTCATTTGCACTGATTTGTGAAAATGAAAATGACCCGATTAGGATTCTTCTTAAAAAGTAATGTCTCAATAAATCATCAAGAAGATAACAATATTTTCATGCCCTGAATAGCAAATGATTTTGATTTCTGTTTTAATTTATAGTCCTTGGAGGATCTTTCTTCACAGTACGATATAACCGTGAGAACCAGTACCAATGACGTGGTGCAGTTCATATACGGTGAAGATGGTCTTGATCCAACATGTATGGAAGGGAAGGATAAACCGGTGGATATGGATAGAATATTCTCACACTGCAGGGTAAGATTTTATTCTTTTTCAAATATCTCAATGATAGACTAGTAAAGAGTTTGAGGGTGTTTTTACTGAAATATATCGTAGCGATAGTTCTAGAGTTACTTATTGTTTTTAATAACATCATAACATCGTAGCTCTGATATATTCTGTTCTCGAATCTCGAAAAAAACGAAAAAACTCGTTGAAGTAAGCCAGCAAGAGGTTTTCATTGATATAAATTTTTCGAGACAAATTCCCTCGGATGCTGCAGCTACTTTCGGCTTTGTTTCTCGCGACTCATTTGTTCTGTTCTCTGTAGCTTTGTAATTTTTCAGAAAATGTTTGCTAGACAGCTCACTCCATCCTCCTTCCGAAGGGATGTTAAACAAGGGGTCCGTGTGCCTTCTGGGAATACACCTTCTGGCCTTTCGTAGGCTAGCAAGTTGAACATAAACTTTATCACATTGTATTGGAAAAGTTCCTTGTAACTCATTTTTAACGTTTTGTTGAGTAAACCTCTGAGGGGACTATTACGGAAATCAGGTCTTCAGCTGTTAAGGCAATCCCTGCCACTGAAATCAGGGGTGTTATCTATTAATATCTACTTTTTACTTTAAACTTTTTTACTTTAACTTGTTTTACGTTGTTCTATTGTATGGTTTATTCTTTTAATGGTTTTATTCTTAGTTCAATTGTAATACATAGATACATAACTTACTTGAACTTACATAGAGATATTCTTATCAATGGCAGGGACATCGGGAGACCGGTTGGATGCAAGGATAAATGCGAATGCACTAGGACTAAACTCCCCTGGCAATGAGCTCATGATCAATAAATATAGACTTTATGGGCCCCCAGGAGCTCCGAGGCTTCCTTGTAACTACCCTGGCTAACACCCTCCCTCCCCTCTTTACGTCACTGATCAATGATATGCCAGATATTGTTGTTGCTCAAGCTTCGTTCTGTTGCTTTCAGAGTGTGAATAAATGTGGAGATGAGAGACCATTGTTACCTTCAGAAATTGACTCACTTGGCGAGGAGATTCTCTCTGGAGAGGCCTACAAGGACTGTGGAGCAGAATACATGAAAGAACTCAGGTTTGCCGAAGATTTACTACTGAATCTTAGGAATGACAGTAGCTCTTAAAGTAGATGAATCCTAATTCAAGAAAAACTTTTTAGATTGCATATACAGCCTCGATTCATGGAATCTAATAACGATTTGGGAAATATTAAATAAATTGAACTTTGATAGCAGACATTTTATTGAGCATTATAGAAATCATGTCCTGAAAGCATTCACCTTTGAATTCAAGTCCGAAGGATTGGCAGAAAAAAATCAATTTAATGTTGCAATCTTTTTAGAGAAGGTTTTTTGAAAATAAAAAAGTATTATTTTGGGAGATGTTTTTGGGAGAATGAAAAGTATAGAAATGTTCAGTTTCTGTCAATGCCTGGCAATAGTCATGAAGTAACTTCTCTGAAAATTTGATAGAACTATTTTCTATGATTTTCAAAATAACATGTTTTGAAGTTTGCAGTACTGACTCAACAACTTATCTATTAAGAAACCATCTACCTGAAGGGTTGCACTCCACTACGCCAAGAAACTCTTTGCCACTAAGTGCTCTTTGCTATTTACTACTGAATCTTAGAAATGAGAGCAACTCTTAAGGTAGATGAATCCTAATCTAACAAAAATATTTCAGATTGCATATACAGCCTCAATTCATGGAATCTGATAACGATTTGGGAAACATACCGTAGAATCGGACTTTGATACTAGAGAATAAAGACGTTGAAGAGTTTGATCTGAAACTTCCTGGTTAATAAAAGCCCTGAAAGTTTTTCTGATACGAGCATTGTAGAAATTATGTCTTGAAACTCGTCATCTTCATGAAGTATTCCTGTCTGAAGGGCTAATAGAAAGCAAATTAAATTTAGGGTTTTAATCTCTTTTAGAAAATATTTTTGGAAAGTCAAAATATTACTATCCAAAGTATTATTTTTGGATATATTTTCAGAAGAATAAAGAATGTAGAAAAGTTATGTTTCTGTCAATACCTGGCAATACCACAATGTGCTTGCGACTACCTGTCCTAGCAGTTTCGACTTCATTGACCCTAGCAGACACTGTACCAACTGATCCAGATTATTAAGCTTACTTTTTGCTTTGTAGAGAATATATCAAAACATTGAGCAGCAGAGTGACAAAGGCGAGGAAGATACTGGGAATCAACCAAGCCAGGTAATTACTATAAACTCATTTATGCATTGATAAACTTAGATGATTAGAGTCAAGGGATCACTTGTCAATGGAAGCTTTGGTATATTCTCACAAAATAAAAACACACCACTTTCGTTGAAAGATTGCAAATATACAGGGTGGTCGGAAACTTGTGAATTGAATTTTGTCTTAGAAATGATATCTTGGATAGGCTTCTTTGACTCTTCAATTAATAAAATTCGGAGGGATTCGATAATGGTTTTTACATGTCTGAAAATCTCCACAAAAGTTACCATACTACGAAGTCCAGTTGTTGAGCATTCTAAAATTGTGATTACTATCTTCTTAACACGGATTGTTTGGTCATTTGCATGTTGCGTTGTAATTCAGTTCAATTAAACATTTTGAACGAGCAAGCTGCTAGGGGTAGGCACAAGACATTGAATTTCTAAGAATAAGATTGGTTTCAGAACATATTCATTAGTGGGGAAGGGAAGGCAAATCAAGTATTTCTAATTTCCTTGCTCTTTTTAAAAAAGCTTTTGGAAGCAACTAAAAATTGTTTATGGTCAGCAGAGATTTAAGCCCAGTGAGACCCAATAAAGATATGCGTGCTCATGGAGAATCATAGAATATCACATGGCCCATCCATGTGCTCCTTTAAGATAACTAGATTCAAGAGGGGGCTGATTCGAGAGGTGGGGCTTGGTCAAAACTGATAAAGTGGGCAAAGGGAACTTGTTTTCAAAATACTTAGGCTGGAAGGTGGGATGAAATTTCAGATACAGACAACTGCTGTTTTTATTTCACATCTCAGCTTCTGGCCTGAAAGGTGGATTGATTCTCTCGATGTAAACAGGGCGCTAGTCCCACCACAGGGACCGGACCACTTAAACGTCAATTGGAATGGGTGATTTCATTTCTTTTTGGTTCACTTACTTTGTAGAACATTCCTCTTTTAAATTGAAGTCCCGACTGAAATTAATTTGATATATCTTATTCTAGATATTTTGACAATGTTGACAAAGATAAGAATGGTATGTTCTGGAGTTTTATTTGTTTGTTAGTATTTACAACTGCCCTTTATAGGCTACATGTATACTCTCGTATATTTTGGCCTTTTTCATCTTAAGTACACAAACGACTTGCGGTCCAAGCATCTATAGCATCTAATTGATATTCACGTACAATGTAATTTGGCATTTAGACCATAGCCATTCAATTTTAATTCAATTCAACTCAATATTATTAGCAAATTACACCTGATTACAGGATACAGGCACACTTGTAATCTACACCATAGACCGTAGGCATGGACACTAAACCCATAGACCATAAACCGTATGGGCCATATGTGTGTTAAGGTTAAAAATATGATTGAATATGTAATTTGATATATGGTTAAGATATAAATTTGAAAATATGTAATCTACAGCATAGAAATATAATAGACTATAGACTATAGACTATAGACTGTAGACATATACACTAAAGCTACAGACCATGGGTTAGGGTTAAGATTATGGTCACAAGGGTTAGAGTTGGCGTAAGTGTTAGAGTAAGTGTTAGGGTTAGGGTTTGATTTAGGCGTAAGGAAAAAAGGATCATTGGCTTTATCATGTGAATTTCATCATGATTATCATGACGAGTTTCAAGTGTGTCTTTCTTGTAGTATTGTACCAAGTGGAACGTGTCACAGAAACGCAATTACGAGAGACATTCAAAATATGTTTGCACAAGTATATGCGTGCCAAGATAGAGCCCGGCTCTGCCGTCGGTGCAGTGTGCGCTCAGTCAATTGGTGAGCCTGGAACACAGATGACATTGAAGACGTTTCATTTCGCTGGCGTTGCTACTATGAGTATCCTTTCAATGTTTTCAACCCGGGTGGGCCAATCAAACGTATACAAGCGCACAGATGTATAATGATGTCTTTGTATGATTTAGAGAGAGTAGAGATAACGAGCAGCCATGTTCATCTCATGATAAACATATAACATTAAAAAACAACTCTCCACACGGAAAGAGATACCAATCAAGATTACAACGAGGTTATTACGAAAACGAGGCTATAATACAACTGTTTGAAGGATAATACAACAGTCTACAGGGCCTAATATCTCATGTTTTTATTTTTTCTTTCTTCTTTTTTTGATTCAATTGCGCGTACTATTTGTAATGGTATCGAGGTAGATATGATTTATGCTCTTCGTGGTATCGTTCTAGCTGTATATGTATTCCAACTTTTGGAATTAGACTATACAATTAACTCTCAAGATGCAACTTAATCAAGGTGTGAAAGGCCAAGCTTTCATTTGGGGTTCCGTTCGTTCATCTTAGTCGGTCAGAGCCTTTTTTCCATCATTTATTTCAATAACCATGAAAATATTTCATCAAGAATTTAACGATTTTTGCCTTGAGAACTCGACTCGAATCCCCTGTTCAATGAATGGGTCACAGAATAGGATAATCGCTAATGTAATCAACGAAGAAACAAAAAAGTTGAAATATAACCAACGGGTTTTTGATACAGAGAATAGGACATCTACTCCAATAATCTTTTCATCTAATGATGGAATGAGCAAAGAAATGAAGGTTTTGCATGGTAGACTCAGTAAGATGTTTCTGAAAAGTTTCACCAATAAGTCTCCTCTACTGCAACTCGGGTGGAAAGGAAGGTGGTATTTAGTGTATGCGTTCAAATACAGTGTCCCATCTGAAAACGTATACAAAACGGTAACGAACAAAGGAACATATGAAACAAAATGACAGAAATCCCTGGAGAAAGGCTGGAACCAGTTAGGAATACGATAATGAGGAGGGAGTTGAAACATTTTGGACGTCAAGTCAGGAGAAATGGAATGGCGAGAGCATTGATCGAGGGAATCGTTGAAGATGACATGGGCGGAGGAAGATCACGGAGGCAGTGGAGGAAGACCTGAAGCAATGGACTGAGAGAGCTTTGGGAGCGCTCAGAAATTAGGTGGAGAACAGAGAGGAGTGGGGGTGCAATGTGCGTCGATGGGTGCACCTACGGCAATGATAGGCTACAGAGAAGAAGACCTGGAAACATCGAAGACACAAATTTCACAAATCATGTTTGCTGGATTTAAACTGGATTTAAACTCAAAATTATTATTTGAACATTCGATTGATAATGATATTGTTTTGTTTTATATTGTATTAGTTAAATGTTGATTTTCAAGGTTGAAAGTTTTATCATAAATCATTTTCTATAAAAAATTGTATAAAAATAGTGAAAGTGTCAATTGCGTATTGCGTGGAAAGTTCAAATTTGAAATCATTTGCTAAGTTTTCAAGGACTCGTATAGCTTTGCTAGCTGAACCTTTCACGTATTTTTTAAAAAACTCGTTCATAAGAAACTTAGTACAGCGATTTCTCGCAAAGAACAATAATAAAGATGTTAACCAAAGCGTTACCTTGATGCCTGTGATCAGATATCACCCTTGGTGTGCCTCGAATCAAGGAGATCATAAACGCGTCAAAGAACATCAGCACCCCCATCATATCCGCTCCCTTGGAGGTTGACGATGACATAGATGGTGCAAGAGCTGTCAAAGCAAGAATCGAAAAAACTACGCTCGGAGAGGTAGATATTATCAATGTTCTCATTTTACTTCGAGGCTTCGTCAATTCTTTATGAGGACTACCCAGATTCTGTTTTTCATGCCACTTTGATAACGGGTATACGCCTGAAACATCAGTGTCAACTTTCTATGAATTACATAGTACTACTTATATACAATTCTTCATTTATTCACTTTACTTATTAACCATACGCATTTAATATGTTTCAACTACTTTGTTACCTCATAACTAATAAAATACTTTTTTTTTGCTGCTATATTACCAGTGAAAGGTAGACTCGTTTGACAAGCCAATATGTATTGTTGTATCGAATATTGCCTTGGACTAGAGTCCAGAAAAGTGTTCAGCCTTCCCCCGGTTGTGAAAATCACCACCACAAAACCATCCTCATTTTTTGTTGAGATAGATTGGTCTGTATACAGGGATGGGGTCAAGTCCTCAAGGTGCAGTCATATGATTTATGAAAGTAGTGGTGTATGAAGGAAGTGGTGATTGTTTTAGAGTACCTAACGTTTTGAAACAAGAGAATAATAGGCATTACACAAAATAGCTATGTAATATAAAATTCTCTGCAGAAAGTATAGCTATGCCTCGTATTCTAATAAGCTGAAAAATTAATTATAGGGGAATTATACACACTCAAATATTCTTATAACACCTGTGATCATTTTACCACAAAAGTCTTTTTTATTAGACATTCAAACCTTCCTCTGGCTTATAGCCATGGAACTCTCCCTTCACAAAAATTACAGACCTTCAGAGAAATCTAACTTTTTAGAAGGAACGGTATACCTACGAGTTGGGATGTATAAGTTATGTGTACGAAAAAAGCCAATGACAGCACTCTAGAGAAATACCAAAAACTCTATATCAACCCCCCTCTCAATCAAGCCCCCCTCTAAATTTTATTCATACAAAATGTATAGAGAAGAGAACTGTTGATCTGGATAAGGTTGATTAGTTATCATGAGATCAGAGACTTGAATATAATCATACAGATTTGTATGATAATGTATTTTTGCATAAATCATACCACCAAATCTCTCACAAGTCTCCTCAAAAGTAATTGATTTCAATAAGCCCTCTTGTGGGTATGATGAAAATTGACGGTAACGGTCTTTCGAAAAGGGAATCCCATTGAAAATTGCGATGTTTCTTGTAAATTTTGGAGAATGTTTTCCAGAAATTTAATCACCCATTCTGTATTTATTTAGATCTGTGAATACATAGAAGAGTGTTTTTTGCCTGATTCCTGCTACTTGCTGATCAAGATTGATCTTAATCGGATACGACTTCTCAAGGTAAGAGAACGTCCGTAAAGATTTGTGAATTTACAAGAGTCGTAATGATTTTTCGTTTAATTGCTACGATTTCATAATAATCTGTAACAAATTGCAAACATTCAAATTATAACTTGCAAGGTTTTCGCTGTGATTTGGAACAAATTGCTAACATTCAAAGACTACTTGCAACGATTTGTAACTAATTGCAAACATTCCAATATTGCTTGCAACGATTTTGCAACAATTTGCAACCAATTTCAAACATCAAACTACTACTTGAAACGATTTTTCAACAATTTTTAAGCAATTGCAAACATTCAACTACTACTTGCAACGATTTGCAACCAATTGCAAACATTTAACTACTACTTGCAACGATTTTGCTGCGACTTGTAGCCAATTGCAAACATTAAACTACTACTTGTGACCAATTGTTACCCGATACTATCGATGATTTCTCTTTGGTAAGTTAGGAATATTAGATAAATGAATTATAATTAGTGAAGTAGGATGGCCCTTGTATTCTTTATCAAGAATTGAGAACATTTATTTAATTTTGTTGGATTTTAGCTTGAAGTAGACGCAGAACTCATCAAGCTATCTCTCTGCCTTGCTCCAAAGTTGAAGATCAAGCCACAGGTAACTACGAAAATCCTATTTGTGGTTAATTATTGTAGATATTATGTGATAGCCTACAGAAACACAAGTTGCGTGATTAATATTTTCTCATCCTAACCTGGACACTTTAGTCTAAACCCAATATTTAAGAAAGGACCGTAGAAGAGCAACTATTTCATCTTAGTTAGGATCTGTTCTTAAGTTTCAGGTTTCAGTAGTGTTCAGGTTAAGATAAGAAAAACCTTATTACGCAACATGTGTTACTGTAAGCAATGACCTTTGATTTTGTCTATCATTTTGTCTATCATTTTAATCTATCATTTTAATCTATCATTTTGTCTATCATTTTGTCTATCATTTTAATCTATCATTTTGTCTATCATTTTGTAGACGACTCTACAAAATATCGTAGACCTCATTTCATGCAATGCATAATAGGAATACTTCCCCTTAAAAACGCATAGCATCTGCAGTACTGAGCAGCCTCCACTGTGCCGATGTTACCCCTCCTAAAGCATCATTTTATCCCTCCTCTGTACTGATGTTATCCCCAAATTAAATGAACAGCCTCCACTGTACTCAAAGAGCATACCCTCACGAGCATCGTGTTATCCGTCAACTGTACTGATGATTTCCCTTTACATCACTGAACAAACTCCACTGTACTGGTGTTATCCCTCCACTTAACTTAACAGTTCCCACTTTACTGGTGTTATCCCCCACTGTACTGAATAACCTTTACTTTACTGATGTTATCCCTCCACTTAACTTAACAGTCCCCACTTTAGTGGTGTTATCCCCCACTGTACTGAATAACCTCTACTTTACTGATGTTATCCCTCCACTTAACTTAACAGTCCCCACTTTACTGGTGTTATCCCCCACTGTACTGAATAACCTCTACTTTACTGATGTTATCCCTCCGACTTCAACTGTACTGCACAGCCTCCACTATGTTTCACAGACTTTACCCTGGGTTCTAAAAGAAAGTTGAAAGCTGCCCCACCTAAGTTAAAGGTTTGTTTTTTTAGGCTAGCTGACCTTATATGAAAGATAAGAACCATCCTTAAACAAATTCATTTGTGTAAAATATCCCAATTGTCGTAATCTGACAATATTTCTTTCTTCCCCATGTTAGCATGTGTCGATTCACAGTAGAGATGTCGTTACTGTACATCCTCACGAAACAACAAAGAGTTCAATGTACTACGTCATGCAAGTTCTTAAAGGCTCGCTGCCTAATGTACTCATAAAGGTAATAACATATCCATTGAATTATGTTAGGTCCTTGCTTTGGCAAATACTTCTTAGCTACCCAGGCATGTATTTTCGACCCCAATATATTAAGATCTGCACGGTATATTTAGACTTATCTCAATACCAAAGAGAGACCAACTTAGAAACTGATGATATTTGTAAATTTCTGCAGCGATAGTTTTAGAGCTAACAAAAGTTATCTCAAACAGCTTCTCGCTATGTTTCCTCAGACATTCTTGCAATCAACATATCGAACAAGAAATTTCAAGAGTCTTCAAATCTCAAGATTTAACCTTGAATACAAATCTCAAGACGCAACCTTGAATTTGCTAAATATTTTTCACTATTCAGCTCTACCTCATAGAACAGTATACCAAACAATATCAGGAGGTTGCCAACTCTAGCAGTTTTTTAAAAGATCGCAAAAAAGGTTTAAAAACCCATATGAAGAGCTAAGTTAGACAATAAACCCAAAAGGTGTAGCTTAGTGGTTAAGGTGATGGATTTCTAATCCTTCTAAAAATCAGCTGTAAAAGCTCCACAACCCTGACCTGCGTTATTGAATAAATCTGCTTGCTTGCTGCTTGCTTCCCAGAATGAAAGTGGACATTGTGAATTGAATATGGCCTTGAACGTGCACTTTAACGTAAATGGATCCTTATAGGAAAGTTTTCAAGTTGGAACTGTAAACTTAAAACGTGGTATTTTGCTTGCTTGCTTGCTGCGTGCAAAACATGACTCCTCTTACGAGCAGCAAATAGGCCCTAACTATTCTCGATTGACCTTTTTTACATTGAACTTTGTAATTTTTATCCATTTATTTAATTATTAGAAGAAGTAACAATAAAAAACATACATATTTTTCTATGACTTCGAGTTTCCTACTTCTGCACTCATCAAACCGACTATACCCATGCAGAAGCAACAACGTCGGAGTCACAGAAAAGTATCTCTGTTTTTTGACCATGCAATGCTCCATGCCTAGTGCTTACCAAGCAGCACTATAGCTAGGATAGGCACACTCTACTCGAGTTAAATGTATTAGGTTATTATAACTGTTTGGATTTATCCTTAAGCTGAGGGGATTTCGTGTATGAAATAATTGATATGATATGAGTTGCGATATGTTATGTGTGTTGTTAAGATATTTTATAATACGAGATACCAATTTCCTAAGTTCATAAAATATCAATATGCTAATTAAGAAATAAACTATTCTTCTGAATGTTTAGATTTCATGTTTATCAGAAAACTCAGTTTTCTAGTTTACTGATGAAGATGAAATCCAAACCTTAAAGAAGAAAAGTTTATTTCTGAATTAGTTCTGATGCGTCATTTTTTCGTAGGGGTATCCCAGCGTTAGTCGTGCAATTGTGCATGCGGATGAAAACAAAAAGCAAAACAAAGAGAGGTATAAGTTGCTCGTCGAAGGAGATGACCTCAGATCCGTAATGGCGACCAGAGGTAAGCGGTTTATTTTCATTACATTTTCTTAAGCATGATATATGATGCCGTGATGATGCTGTTAGATGGTGGTGTCAGTGTTTAGGTGGAATGATGTCAGCTGGAATTGGTTAATTCTCAGCCAGGTAGGTGATCTTTGTTTTATTATTTCTGAAAACAGGCTAGGCCGAGGTTTTTGATAATATAAACCTATCTCTATAGCTAATAGGGTCCCTATGACTGCATCATAGTGCTCGATGTACGAAGGTACAGAGCGATATAGATGAGAAACAAGAAAGGATACTGACTGTCTGTAACTCAAAGTTTCATGCTTTTGTTATCATCAGACAGACTATAATCTAGATACTCGATATACTCGAGTATAGTCTATACGATGATTACAAAAGCATGAACTTTGAGGTACAGAGAGCCAGTCTCCTTTCTTCTTTCTCATCAAATAGTAGACTATGTTGAAGATGGTTGATCCTATCTCACGCAATGCATGAACCAACATGCCCCCTATTAAGCCCAATGGAACCACCCTACGTAATGGGTACACAATCAGTGGGTATATGAAGTAATGTAGAGGGATATTTGCAGTGAAATGAAGGGTGTTCAGTAATGTGAAGGGTCTTTGGCATTAATGTGGAGGGATATCATTATTGATATGGATGGATATCTTACAGTAATGTGGAGGATATTATCAGTAATATGGAGGGATATTATCTGTAATGTGAAGGGATATCTTCCAGTAATGTGGAGGGACTTTCACAGTAATGTTGAGGGAATTTTACAGTAAAGTTAATGGTCTTCAGTAATTTGGAGGGATATTATCAGTAATTTGGAGGGATATTATCAGTAATTTGGAGGGATATTATCAGTAATATGGAGGGATATCTTGCTATAAAGAAGAGAGGGAGTAGTATGTGGTTGGAATCTTTACAGTAAAGTGGAGGCTGTTCAGTAATGTAAAGGAATATCTTTGCAGTAATGTGGAGGGTATGTAGAAACTTTGGGGAACTTTTGCAGAAAAACTGAAACGATACTTAGAATAAACTTAAGATGCTGTTGTTCAAGGTTTCTTGTTTCTGAGTCCATGATATAAATATACTCAGTCAACTCTTCAAGTTCTCCTTTCGTTCTTTTTTGAAGTGATAAGTAGTTAGGAGCTATCTAGTAGCAGTTTGAATATCATTCTAGACTTTAAAAGAAGAATATCTTTAACTCTTTTTGCATGCTATGTATATCAAAAAATAACACAGAAAGAAAAATAAGATATTGCACAAGAGGATGAGGCACTATGATTTCATTTAATTTAATTAGAAATGGTTGCTTCATTGCGCAGCGCATCATCAGTTACAACAATACACTACAAACGATCACATGCTTAGAAAAACAATTGTAAATACCGTATTACAAATCACAACGAATTATCAAATTGTTCCCATTTAAGGAAAGCGTTTCTTAGGAGAGCACGTAACTCTTTTAAGAAACTAAGATCCTCAGCAAACAACATGAAGAATAAGTTATTCTCATCAATGTTTAGATTTACAAAATTTGGAACTTGCTAGAAAATTGCAAAAGCTTTTCACGAGGCTCGAGATATGTACTGTTTTCCAATAGAAAATATATCAACATAAACATTAATGTTTACATTAACATTAACATTAAAGTATACAAGTTCTAGAAAACATTCCGAATCCTTGGAATAGCTCAATGCTCCTATGAGAATCTTTGCGTTTGAGTCAAAGTATATCTTTCGTAAGTCTTCAAAGTAAGTTTTAGCTTATGGTGTATATTATGTGCAGTAGGTTGTTTTATATAGTTTTATTTTGTGCGTCGAATGCTCTACCAACTAAGCAACCAATTAACTTCACAACTCTATGTTATTTAGTGCATATTTCAGCTTATGGTGCACATAATGTGCAATATCTTGTTGAATTTAGTTTAACTTTGTGCGTCAAATGCTCTACCAAACGAGCAACCAGTTAACCTCTCAAGCATATGTTATATAGTGTATATTTTAGCATATGGTGCATATAATGTGCAATACGTTGTTGAATATAGTTTGATTTTGTGCGTCAAATGCTCTACCGTGCAATATGTTGTTGAATATAGTTTAACTTTGTGCGTCAAATGCTCTACCAACTGAGAAATTAGTTAACCTCTCAAGCCTATGTTATATATTGCATATTTTAGCATATGGTCCATATAATGTGCAATATGTTGTTGAATATAGTTTGATTTTGTGCGTCAAATGCTCTACCAACTGAGAAATTAGTTAACCTCTCAAGCCTATATTATATAGTGTATATTTTAGCATATGGTGCATATTATGTGTAGTACGTTGTTGAATATAGGTTGATTTTGTGCGTCAAATGCTCTACCAACTGAGAAATTAGTTAACCTCTCAAGCCTATGTTATATGATACATATTTTAGCATATGGTGCATATAATGTGCAATATGTTGTTGAATATAGTTTGATTTTGTGCGTCAAATGCTCTACCAACTGAGCAACCAGTTAACCTCTCAAGCCTATGTTATATAGTGCATATTTTAGTATATCGTGCATATTATGTGCAATATGTTGTTGAATATAGTTTAACTTTGTGTGTCAAATGCTCTACCAACTGAGCAACCAGTTAACCTCTGAAGCCTATGTTATATAGTGCATATTTTAGTATATGGTGTATATTATGTGCAATATGTTGTTGAATATAGTTTAACTTTGTGCGTCAAATGCACTACCAACTGAGCAAATTAGTTAACCTCTCAAGCCTATGTTATATAGTGCATATTTTAGCATATGGTGCATATTATGTGTAGTACGTTGTTGAATATAGGTTGATTTTGTGCGTCAAATGCGCTACCAACTGAGCAATTAGTTAACCTCTCAAGCCTATGTTATATGATACATATTTTAGCATATGGTGAATATAATGTGCAATATGTTGTTGAATATAGTTTGATTTTGTGCGTCAAATGCGCTACCAACTGAGCAATTAGTTAACCTCTCAAGCCTATGTAATATGATACATATTTTAGCATATGGTACATATTATGTGCAATATGTTGTTGAATATAGTTTGATTTTGTGCGTCGAATGCTCTACCAACTGAGCTACCAGTTAACCTCCTAAGCCTATGTTATATATTGCATATTTTAGCATATGGTGTATATTATGTGCAATATGTTGTTGAATATAGTTTAACTTTGTGCGTCAAATACACTACCAACTGAGCTACCAGTTAACCTCCTAAGCCTATGTTATATATTGCATATTTTAGCATATGGTGCATATTATGTGCAATATGTTGTTGAATATAGTTTAACTTTGTGCGTCAAATACACTACCAACTGAGCTACCAGTTAACCTCCTAAGCCTATGTTATATATTGCATATTTTAGCATATGGTGCATATTATGTGCAATATGTTGTTGAATATAGTTTGATTTTGTGCGTCAAATGCTCTACCAACTGAGCTACCAGTTAACCTCCTAAGCCTATGTTATATATTGCATATTTTAGCATATGGTGCATATTATGTGCAATATGTTGTTGAATATAGTTTGATTTTGTGCGTCGAATGCTCTACCAACTGAGCTACCAGTTAACCTCCTAAGCCTATGTTATATATTGCATATTTTAGCATATGGTGCATATTATGTGCAATATGTTGTTGAATTTAGTTTAACTTTGTGCGTCAAATACACTACCAACTGAGCTACCAGTTAACCTCCTAAACCTATGTTATATATTGCATATTTTAGCATATGGTGCATATTATGTGCAATATTTTGTTGAATATAGTTTAACGTTGGGCGTCAAATGCTCTACCAACTGAGCAATTAGTTAACCTCTCAAGCCTATGTTATATGATACATATTTTAGCATATGGTGCATATTATGTGCAGTACGTTGTTGAATATAGTTGGATTTTGTGCGTCAAATGCCCTACCAACTGAGCAACCAGTTAACCTCTCAAGCCTATGTTATATAGTGTATATTTTAGCATATGGTGCATATTATGTGCAATATGTTGTTGAATATAGTTTGAGTTTGTGCGTCAAATGCTCTACCAACTGAGCAACTAGTTAACCTCTCAAGCCTATGTTGTATAGTGCATATTTTAGCATATGGTACATATTATGTGTAGTACGTTGTTGAATATAGTTTAACTTTGTGTGTCAAATGCCCTACCAACTGAGCAACCAGTTAATCTCTTAAGCTTATATTATATAGTGCATATATTAGCAAATGATGCATATTATGTTCAATATGTTGTTGAATATAGTTTAACTTTGTGTGTTAAATGCCCTACCAACTGAGCAACCAGTTTACTTTCCAACCTTATTCATTGATGGTCGATTGTGGATGCCTCTAAGTGTTACTGAATATGTTGAGACGGCTTATAAAAAACGTGCAATGAATCCTATATTCCAGGGTTCTGATATGGGTCTAATAAGCCATTGAAGACATTAATGGAGAAGTTCTATCTGATTTTATCGCGTGGGATGTGTTTTATTTAGACCCTAGATAACCATTTATTGTCTTCACTTCAAAGACTCGCCATGCTTAAACTAATCGTTGGGCTTCTACAAAAGGAGTTAATCGTTGACTGATTTTGGGTTTTATAATCGTGAATAATGAGATTTTCGTATTATTTCTAGTTTCGACTCCAAGAGTTAAATTGGTCTATGTTTAGCAGTTGCATGTTTTTTCGAAGTGGAGGAAGAGTGGGTGTATTCACTTATATCAATTAATATAGTCTTCGAAATAAACACTTTTCCAATTTCGAAAGTTAGACCTCCTATTATACATGCAATTTTTCGTCGAGGCCTATTCAATGAAGCTTGAAAATAACATTAACTCTGTAAACAATCACGCAAACCTAGAACTGAGAAATCCCTGGTATTTTTGAACTCTACTGGAGGACCTATTTGCTCGCCAATTTTATCAAGCTCGAAAATGATAAGGCGAAACTTTAGTAGAAATCCTCACTATTGGAAAAGCTGATTTTATTGATCGTCATTCTTTCGATATTTTTGAAATGCACGTGTCCCTTTTAAGATCGTAGTTACCAAGAACGCAACCGTTGAAAACTGCTAAGGTTGACATCTCTAGAAAGCCTAGGCTTGTAAAAAAACATATCAGTGTGTATACATCAATAGCACAGAATTATAACGTTTTTATTTAACTATTTTTCATAAGAATAAATTTTTAAGAATGATGAGGCTCAAAATCGGTGAAATTTAAGCATAATTGAAGAATATTGTCAGGGTATATTATGACACCATATTTGTAACACTGTCGGTGTGTGTTTTTTTAGCATCCATATTTTTTGCTACAACATAATTTAGGAATATTCTGAGGCTCAAAATAGTAAAAAATTAAGAATATTGAGGCTCAGGAAAAAATTAAGTATTCTTTTAAAAAAAAAAGTGTATGACAAACTTGTTGTGATTGGGGTCAAATCTAAGAACTTCTGGTGACAAGATATAACATGCAGTAGTTTACTATAAAAAATGAGTGTTTACAAGATCAGTCTTCTATAAATCCCACCGCTCACTCGATTAGCACGCATAACAACCAAGAGGATTTCAGGGTTTTGTTATATACGACGCGTGCCAGCTCTATTTATAACAGTCCAATCATATAATAGCATGTCTTCACCACAACTGCACAAACGCACCAATCAAATTCTGTTATTGGTTTATCCTATTCGTTTAAACCCTTTGAAATGTGGAACAAAACTAAGCGCAGGCTACCTCACAGCTCAGGAATTTATACTGAGGCAATTATATTGACCATAACTCTATGAACATAATAATAATAATAAGGAACTCGATCTATAAACATAGATGACCTAAGCTGGATAATGGAATCATGGTAATACATAGGGCTACCTCACTACTCAAGAATTTAACTTTTGAAGATGATGAAATAATAATAAGACATTGCATATGTTTGTAGATTGTTTAACTCTTAAAGAACTTAAGGTATATAGATTACTAAAACATATTGAAAAATATTTGAACAACATACAAACCCAATTTGCAAATGCACCTGGCCAAGCTCAAATCATGGAACAATAAAAATATTACCTTAACAAAATACGGAGGAATTTGGGGCAAAGGGGGTATCAACCCCTAAATATTCTACAATAAACTAAAGTGGCCCCCTGAACTTCCCTTATTTTGCCAAAAACGTTTTCTTTATTTGTAGTTGTATTCGCCAATTGGTTTCATTTTGAAGTTGAAAACCTTCTTCCATGCTCAATTCGTCCAATTTTCTTCTCTTAATAGATAAATGATTTTCAATCATGTCTTATCCAAATGATTAGATACAGGGGCGGATCCAGACTTAAGCTACTACCGCTGCAGCTGTACTCAGATTTTCAGGCTTAGTATTCTTTCTTCTAATCAAGGTTCCGAAAAAAAAGGAATCGATAATTCTGTTACTCGGACTAATTTGAGCAGTAATCAAAATTTTTTCTGGATCCGCCCCTGAGATACCCCTAAGATAAGCAAGCAGCAGTGCTGTTATAATGCCCAAGCGACTGTACGAGATATATAAGGAAAGAACGAGTTTTAAGTTATCGCACGTTGATAGTGATCCTGAGAGCTGAAACAACCCTTATGATATTTTTGGATATGATATGATGTATTTTGTTTAACGTATACTTAAGAAGCCAGTTTATAAGAAACCTAGTACTGAACCTTCAAATATTTATGAAACTTTTAGGTCGAGATAATTTGTGAGAATGAAAATGTCTCGATTGATTTTCCAAATCCTGCTTCTCCTCAAGTAAACTTTTAGGTCTTAAGCGAAGAATTATCGAAATTGGTGTGCATCATCAGCTGCCAATATTGCATTATCAGTAACTTACATAAAAAAAAACATTTGAAACTTGTAGTTCTAGAAACTAGGGAAAAATTAATAAACTCTTAGGACAAGAACCGGTATATTGCTTATAAAAAAGTGTTTGAACTGAGCTTCATCGCTGTGCTCCAACGCTGTGCATGCAAAACATGAGCTAACATAATTTTCTGGGTTAAATAAGTCGCGTGTAGGGTTTATTTTTATCGAACCAATCACAGAGCGTCTTGACTATTACTGTGCACAATGGACCAATCAGATGAGTGCTTTTCAATTCCATTTTTGCATTGTATCCATCTTATCTTTCTGAAATTCGGAACAATTAGGAAGACACACTGAATCAAACCTCAGGAATTCTTTTCTCTAGATTAGGACAATAAGAAATAAGAAAGACCTCACTTTTGGAGCAGAGCTCGCTGCAAAGTACATTAAGCCGTATCCCCATAACATGATGAATGTGATAATGACAAGGATCTCGATCTTAATATTTATAATGCTATCTGAATTATGGAACCTACGCGTATTCATCTTTATAAGAAACTCGTTAAAATAAACCCACTCTAGAAAACCCAAAAAGTTAAGAAACTCCAGCACTTAAAAAATATTTGTTCTTCTAGATTAGCAGGATCATGAAACTCAAAGAGTTGTTAATGAAACTCAGAGATGCATGATAACAGTTGTTTTTCGTTAGTTCTACTGCACGTATTTTTTATATGAAACTCATAATAAGAAAACCCACCAAAACTTTTGTAGTGTTAGTTAGATACAAGAGGTGCTGTTTGTTGCATTTTGATTTGTTTTAAGAGTGTTGAGTTTGTTAAAGTTATGTTCTTATGGTTAGAATTATAGTGTATGTGCATGAACTTCTAGATGAAACCTATAATTATAATCAGCATCATTAATGATTTTACGAAACTATTAAGGAGCTTTCAGTTGGCTAAATTTGAAACATTTGAGAAATTTTGAGAACTGAGGTTTTTTAGTTTCTCATAAGAAAAGAAATACGTTTTAATATTGTTATCTAAGTAATTTGTATTAGGTAAATTCACTTAACAGATTACAAAATTAGTTGACCAGATAGGGTAGAGGGGAGAAGGCAAGACTTTCGAAGACCATTGTTTGCTTGTTGGAGATGTGGGTTGAATGCTTGGGGCAGCTATGTATACAAATCACCCTGAGGAACGTCTATGCAGAGGGATACTATCAGTACTTTGAGGATGCCATCAGTACTGTGGAGGGATACTATCAGTACTTTGGAGGATAGTCACCACTGTGGAGGTATACTATCATTTCTTTGGAGGATGTTTAGTACTGTGGAGGGATACCATCAGTACTTTGGAGGATATTCAGTACTTTTGAGAAATACCATCAGTACTTTGAGGATAATACTCAAAGTACTTAGGGTTTCTCTCCACAGTCAGAGTACTGAACACCCCCCCCCCCCCACACAGTACTTAATGTTGTCCCCCATAGCACTGATAGTATTCTCCCATATTACTGAACACCCTCCAATGTACTGATGGTATCCCCCACAGTACTGATGATATCCCCCCCACAACACTGAACATCCTCCCATGTACTGCACGAACGTTCCCCAGGGTGCAAAAATGACCTCATTGGCAGCCCCTTAAGATCCCAAGTGGAAGTGACATTCATAAATTGTCAATGTCTGTTCCATTAGAATTTGATTAAAGTGAGACCTCGATGAAAGACAAAGTGGGTGGCAGGAAAAGGGACTGATAGAAATATGTCCAAATTATCCAAATATTGTTACATGTTTACTTTTAAAACTTCACCTTACTATTTTTGCAACCTTGAAGGTGAAGCAAGATTGCAAACTCTTGCTAGGATGGGCGGTCTAATAATGATAATGATGCCAAATTGTCAAAATAAAATGTCAAAATAAAATGATGGAAATTTCAAGAAAGTGAGAAATAAAAGTTACCTCATATTGAAAGAATTTACAGTAACTAGGCGATTTCAATTAGAATCCATTTGTCAATGACACGAGAAGTGCCGCCATAATGGAGAACAAGAAAACAAAAAGATAATGCTTTGTGAATAGATGATCTTGCTCCAAACCAATCATTGGATAATTCCACCATAATTTCATTAATACAAATGGGTCTCTTTTTCATGAGCCATGCAATAGTAACTGAGTGAATTGCTGTTCAACGTGTTAGCCTAAGGCTGGGCCTTATAGAAGATACTTGTCTAGGGGCCCTGTTAACTAAGAAATAATGGTTATAAATTTAAACTAAAATTCGTTTACCTAATTGTTGTACAAACCTAATTGATGTACAATCAGGAATAATAAGGAATGGTTTTGCATTGATGCGAAACTTTTCCTAGCGAATATGCAAAGATTTATAACGATGTTTTGGGGCTGTAAACTCTTTCATTCCAAAGATTTGCAACAATTTAGCAATTTTGAAAGCTGCTGGTAAATTGGGTGAGAATGATAGAGGAATAGTTCCGAAATTATCGGAAACGATTCCTTGCGAATTTGCAACGATTTTTAATGAAGCTCTTGTGTTCTGAATTCTTTAATTGTAAAGAACGATTTTGCTATGATTTTGAAAGTTGTTGGACGATTTGGAATGATAGGGTAAAGTATTTGCAGCTAGTTTGGTACGATTTGCAGCTACCATGTTACGGTTTGGATTCTTTTATTGCAGCAATTTCTAAATAATTTAAAACCATTTGTCACAAAATATGAAATCATTTGCAGTAGTAGTAGCGCTCAGAATTTTGCCGCAACGATTTTCGAATTGAGTTTGCAATGATTATTTGCAGAGATTTTTGCAGTGAATTTGCAGTCATCCCTTAGTTGCTGCTCTGCCTCAAACAAAAGAGAAAACAAAATATCATGCAGTAAATAAAAATCAAAGTATAAGCTAAATTTTCATTTCTCGTGGCTCCTTCAATCAAGCCTCTTAAAATTACTTTGCATAAAATCGCATTTCTTAAAATAATAATCCTTAATAAAAAGCACGTATGATAGATTGAATCTTTGGCCCCTGGGAATTTGCTCGCTCTCGATATTTCGAAAAGTTTTCGAGCTCCGTTCAGAGGTCGATCTAACGGACTGATATCTCTCCACAAATATTCTATTGCACCTACGCATATCCACAAATATTCCATTATGCAGATATACATCTACAGACATGAATGACTCTACTAGAATTGCGTAACAATAGGGAAAAAACAGCACCTCATAGCTGAAGTATGCTCAGTTAAACTAAAGGAATGCAGGAATAGCTCATTTCGGACTAGATTATCTCCCTTGAATGAACCTCGTTCAGTATTGTGGAGGGATACCAGAACCGTCAGGGTTGCTTTCAGCACTGTAGAGGGATACCATCAGTAACTGTAGAGGGACTACCATTAGTAACTGTAGAGGGATTACCATTAGTAACTGAAGAGGGATATCAACAGCAACTGTAGAGGGATACCATCGGTAACTGTAGAGGGATTACCATTAGTAACTGAAGAGGGATACCATCAGCAACTGTAGAGGGACTACCATTAGTAACTGTAGAGGGACTACCATCAGTAACTGTAGAGGGATACCATCAGTAACTGTAGAGGGATACCATCAGTAACTGTAGAGGGATACCATCAGTAACTGTAGAGGGACTACCATTAGTAACTGTAGAGGGATTACCATTAGTAACTGAAGAGGGATACCATCAGTAACTGTAGAGGGATACCATCAGTAACTGTAGAGGGATACCATCAGTAATTGTAGAGGGATTACCATCAGTAACTATAGAGGGATACCACCGGTAACTGTAGAGGGACAACCATCAGTAACTTTAGAGGGACTACCCTTAGTAACTGTAGAGGGACTACCATCTGTAACTGTAGAGGGATACCATCAGTAACTGTAGAGGGATACCATCAGTAACTGTAGAGGGATACCATCAGTAACTGTAGAGGGATACCATCGGTAACTGTAGAGGGACTACCATCAGTAACTGTAGATGGATACCATCAGTAACTGTAGAGGGATACCATCAGTAACTGTAGAGGGATACCATCAGTAACTGTAGAGGGACTACCATTAGTAACTGTAGAGGGATTACCATTAGTAACTGAAGAGGGATACCATCAGTAACTGTAGAGGGATACCATCAGTAACTGTAGAGAGATACCATCAGTAATTGTAGAGGGATTACCATCAGTAACTATAGAGGGATACCACCGGTAACTGTAGAGAGGTACCATCAGTAACTGTAGAGGGACTACCATCTGTAACTGTAGAGGGATACTACCAGTAGCTTCAGAGGCATACCATCAGTAACTATAGAGGAACTACCATCAGTAAATGTAGAGGGATACCATCAGTAACTGTAGAGGGACTACCATCAGTAACTGTAGAGGGATACCATCGGTAACTGTAGAGGGATACCATCTGTAACTGTAGAGGGATAACACCAGTAACTTTAGAGGGATTACCATCAGTAACTATAGAGGGATACCATTAGTTACTGTGGAGGGATACCATCTGTAACTGTGGAAAATATTACATGATACGAACGGAATCCACAAGCACTGTAGAGGTGATTGCCCAATTGCTTGTATAACACACTTTTTGTAGCATTGAGCCAGAAACGTGCAGTATTGATTTAAATGCATAGTTTTGGTCGTTGAGGTGTGTGAAAATGTTTAGGAAGGGTGGTCCTGATCTGAAGCCCAATTTTCCTGCCTTTTCACACAAAATGTTACTTTTTTCATCAATTTTCGTTGTCAGTACCATTTACAAAAGATATGGACCATGTTTCTTTTCAAGTTTTAAAGCCACTGTATGTTTTTGTTGCTGTTGTACCTGTTGAGGCGTAAGGCTTTTTACTGATTGCAGATTGAACTGTTTACTAAACTTTGTAGTATTCAAAATAACTTGGAATAGGAACTGTTGTTAAGATGGGGTATGTAAGGTAGACATCAAGATGGATGACTTCTCTGGAGGGATCCCATCAGTACTACTGTGGAGGGATACCATCAGTACTGTGGAGGGATCCCATCAGTACTACTGTGGAGGGATACCATCAGTACTGTGGAGGGATCCCATCAGTACTGTGGAGGGATACCATCAGTACTGTGGAGGGATCCCATCAGTACTGTGGAGGGATACCATCAGTATTGTGGAGGATTTCTAGTACTGTGCAGAGAAACCACAAACGCTTTAGCAATTATCTCTACAGTGCTTGTGGTTTCCCTCCACATTATTGAAATAGGCCCTGCTTCACTAGCTGGTGTGTGCATGCGCTTGTGAAATGTATAAAATCGGAATCATTTGCAGTGAAATTCTGATCAGTGTTGCCTTCTAAACCACGTGCATACAGCAAGAAAAGCTTGTCTTGTGAGATCGCAGGTTGAGCTGCTACTCAACTACCTACAAAAGCCTTCACGCCACAACTCCATTCCATTCAAGAATCAATATTCATTCAGATATCCACAGGCCACAGAATTTCAATTATACAGGGAATGCTCTGGAGGACTAGGCAATCTACTTCCTGCTCGCTGTCAATCAAGCTGAGAGCAACAACAACATCACTTGCAGTAGGATTTGTTTTTTACCTGTAAAAACTGTCGACCTTACTTGTCTTTGCAAATCGTGTTGTTTTTCCCCAGTTAAGTTTTCAGTATTAGCAGGTACCCAGTCGTGTGGTCTGTGCAGAAGGACAAAGTTCTACTTTGTTGCGTGATTCCTTGATGGGGAAGGCCCCTGGTGATTCTTACGAGTAGTAATTGCTCACTTTTGCAAAGAAGACATACTATCTTTTTTATAAGGACCAGTAAAATTGTTTTGAAGCTGACCGTTCTTGAATATTCCTCTATTTCCAGCCTGAAATTTTCTTAAATTGTCCTTACTTTTATAATGATTTGGAAGCCTGTTTTACCATCAGTTGTGTTAATTATCCCAAATTTAGACTCTCTTGACCATCTGGTGAATTTGTGTGCTGTCAATCTACTGGTTTAGTGATTATTTATCAGTCTCGTAGTTATTTCTTGTAGTTCTTATATTGAACTAAAAATGGTCAGCCTAGATTTGCTCTTAGCTTGTTCTTAAATTTTGGCAACATTTGGGGCTCATGTACTTGTAAAATTGTTCTTATGAAAGGAAAAGAGCGTAGTAGGTGTCTTGTATCGAGAGGTGGATTACTCCCTAAAAATCTCGTTCCAAGGTATAAGTTTTGTATCTTAAGGTATTGGTTTGTGTTTCAAGGTATTAGTTTTGTATTAATAAGGTACTGATTTTGTATTTCAAGGTATTAGTTTTGTATCAATAAGGTACTGATTTTGTATTTCAAGGTATTAGTTTTGTATCAATAAGGTATGGACTTTGTATTCCAAGGTATTGGTTTTGTAGTCCAAGGTATTGGTTTTGTCTTTGTAGGTATTTGCTTTGTATTGACTAGTTTATTGTTTAATGAAAATCTCTATGAAATCCCTGGCAATTCTTTTGTTCTTTAAAATATCGTACGCTTTAAGAGATTGAAACACCCCTCGCTTTGTATCTGCATTCCAATGCATTATCCGCAAAGCAGACATACTGCCTGCAACGTGATTAGATATTTGCTTATGATGCAAGATGGGTTGGTAGCTAGTAATTTAGTTTCTTATTTGATAAGGCATAAAGTTTATCGTTGTAAGGTATTTGTTTGTATTGGATGACGTTGAATTTTATTTCATGGTATAGTGTTTATTATCAAGGTATTGGTTTTTTTTAGTCCAAGGTATTGGTTTCGTATTCAAGGTATTTGTTTTGTATTCCAAGGTATTGGTTTTGTATTCCAAGGTATAGGTTTTGTATCTTAAGGTATTGGTTTTTTTATTTTGAGGTATTATTTTTGTATGAATAAGGTACCGATTTTGTATTTCAAGGTATTAGTTTTGTAGTCCAAGGTATTGGTTTTCTATTTCAAGGTATTAGTTTTGTAGTCCTAGGTATTGGTTTTGTATTTCAAGGTATTAGTTTTGTAGTCCAAGGTATTGGTTTTGTTTTTCAAGGTATTAGGTTTGTAGTCCAAGGTATAGGTTTTGTATCTTAAGGTATTAGTTTTTCATTTCGAGGTATTATTTTTGTATAAATAAGGTACTGATTTTGTACTTCAAGGTATTAGTTTTGTAGTCCAAGGTTTAGGTTTTGTATTTCAAGGTATTAGTTTTGTAGTCCAAGGTATTGGTTTTGTTTTTCAAGGTATTAGGTTTGTAGTCCAAGGTATTCGTTTTGTATTCTTAGGTAGTGGTTTTGTATTCCAAGGTATAGGTTTTGTATCTTAAGGTATTGGTTTGTATTTCAAGGTATTAGTTTTGTATCAATAAGGTACTGATTTTGTACTTCAAGGTATTAGTTTTGTGGTCTAAGGTATTTGTTTTTTATTTCAAGGTATTGGTTTTTAGTCTAGTCCAAGATTTTGGTTTTTTATTCCAAGATATTAGTTTTGTAGTCCTAGGTATTGGTTTTGTCTTTACAGGTATTTGCTTTGTAATTCAACGTATTGGTTTTGTTTAAATAAGGTCAGAATGCATTATGGAGAGACTAGAAATACTTTTACTTCAAAGTAGTTTGAGGTGCAGAGATCTATTTTGAAATATGGAATATCAAATTATAGCAATAGCGTAAAGAAATATTGACTACTGTATCATAATAAAGAAACCTTAAGTTGCGGGCAAAAAGATCACGGCAATTTCCGCAGTCATTTTTCCCATTTACTCTTTGTAATTTTTTCAGGGGTATAAATCTCTATCAAGTGCCTTTTTAGTGCTGTATCTGTGGCCAGATGGCTTGAGAAGACTTTATGATAATATGGAATATTGAAGTTTTATTTTATACGTGTACGTGTGATGGCTATCGTGTTAAAGAAAAGGTACCAACGATTTTTACTGCGCATCATAATAAAGGCACTAGTAGTTTCAGGACAAAAATTTCAGCTTCTCCACGAAGGCTGAAGCTGCTGCCAGAATTGATGAACTTTGCAGGCCATTTATCCAAAGCTCTGGTTTGAAGAACGTGACAATTTCGAACTTTTGAGGTGAATAGCTCATCCAAGAAAGTGTGTACAGTCAAACTTACGCATGCCCTACTAACTTAGATCATATTAGACTTACATGAGATTGTATAATGAAAATGAAGGTACAATTCGTCAAGTTAATCATCACTGAATTATTTCAAGATACCTTTAGATTGATTGAAAACATTTTCGCCGATAGATTTAATGCCGCTATATCAAACGTGTAGTGTTTTTACTGAGATACCCGGTATAGGGAAGTCTCTTACGTGGAAGGGGCATGGTCTCGAACCTCTTCTGTTAGCTATTGTGACCCTGACTAAAATTTCTTGGTGCTACTTTTAGCGGCTACTTTAGCCCTCAAAGCCGAACAACATATGCGCTGTTGAGGACCTAGAATTATGGAATACGAAACGCACATAAGAATATCTTCAGGAAAATAACCCAAGAAATAACTATCAAGTTCTGCTACAGAGGGAATTTCACCCATGTTGAATTATTTTCGATTAGCATAATCAGAAGCTCAAGCTATGAAATTCTCCACCAGAAGAACGATTTCTTCAGCGTCGTCTAAGACTTTTCCACCTCCACAAATACTATATAGAGTCGATCATACGATATCTATTTAGAATTCGGAGAAAGTCGTATCGTGATATCGTCAATAATTAACTTTAATGCGTAAATCATCGCAAGCAACAAGCTGAGGATTTTCATAGTGAACAGCTTTTTCGAATCTAACCATGGGGGGTCAGTAGAAAATGGCTGAAAACACCTGCAAGAATAGCACTCACTTTATTTTTGCCAAATAATGGATGTTATTGCCAGCATGTTGAAGCCTCCCACACTATTTTCAGTGCTATTTTACCTATCATCAATATCACTCACCCTCCCACCCTATTTTTGATACTTGTGCAATTTTCAAACCGTAATTCCGGCATCCTTCCAACTTTCGACTAGACGCCCACTTTACTTTCGGGCTAATTTGCGACGTTGCAGTACCCTCAACCAACTCTATTTTCTCTTACAACAACTTACAAACCATCCACCCAGGAACTTCCTACCCTAGAAACGGGAACCCTTGATTCTCATTGGTTTGCATTTCTTGCATTCGATTTCGAGTAGTTCAACATTACCCAGTAACTACAACATCTCTATTCAAATATTTTTTCATACTCACCAATTCTTAAAACATATGAAAGCTATATTTTTTATGATGGTTACAATTAGGTGCATTGATACAAAATAACGTACACTCTAATATTATTATGTGAAATATTGACTTCGCTCTATCCATCATACGAAACACGGGCGTAGGAATCGGGGGTACCGGGGGCACGTCGCACCCAAGATTTTGCGGAAAACAATGTAGCGCCCTTTTTACTTTCAGAATGGGCCTCTGTTCCTTAATGCAAAAAGTGCCCTTGAAGCTTCATGCCCCCCCGGGTTTGGGATGCTTTCAACGTCCCTGATACGAAATCAGCCCCCCTTGTAGTTTTCAGCCCATTCTGGGCTGTCGTGCGAGTGTTTTCCTAGTGTACTGTAATCTACAACATTGTAGTAGAGTATTTGTAAGTACTATTCCTCTGTCTATTGTGAAAAACATTATCATGGATGGCGTTCTGGATCAGCAGTTCTAGTCTTCAAATTCCATTGGAAAATATTCCCACAACAATGGGCTTCACGATTTGCTTATGCTACAGAGCTTCATAGCCTGCGTTACAACTTATGGTTAGACAGAGCTTTTCATTTCGGGTAAGCTACTCTCTGCAGCCTGTGGTTATGCTGAAGTCAAAACGTAAACGCTGAAGAAATTGTTCTTCATAGCTTGAGCTTCTGATTATGCTAATCGAGAATAATTTAACATGGGTGAAATTCCCTCTGTAGTAGAACTTGATAGTTATTTCTTGGGTTATTTTCCTGTAGATATGCTTATGTGCGTTTCGTATTTCCATAATTTCAGGTCGTCAACAACGCATATGTGGTTTGGCTTTGAGGCCTAAAGTAGCCACTAAAAGTAGCACCAAGAAATTTTAGTAAGGGTCACAATAGCTAACAGAAGAGGTTCGAGACCATGCCCCTTCCACGTAAGAGACTTCCCTATACCGGGTATCTCAGAAAAAGCGCTACACGTTTGGTCTAGCGGCATTAAATCTAGCGGCGAAAATTCAATCAATCTAAAGGAAGCTGAAATTATTTCAGTGATGATTAACTTGACGAATTGTACCTTCATTTTCATTATACAATCTCATGTAAGTCTAATATGATCTAAGCTGGCTGGCATGCGTAAGTTTGACTGTACACACTTTCTTGGATGAGCTATTCATCTCAAAAGTTCAAAATTGTCACGTTCTTCAAACCAGAGCTTTGGATAAATGGCCTGCAAAGTTCATCAATTCTGGCAGCACCTTCAACCTTTGCGGAGAAGCTAAGATTTTTGTCTTGAAACCACTAGTGCCTTTATTATGATGCGCAGCAAAAATCATTACAACTTTTTCTTTAAACGATAAGGAAACGTTCTGCACCAATTTCTTCTAACTTTGTTCTCGACAAAATGTCTTCTAACTTTCTTCACGACAACTTTCTTCTAACTTTCTTCACAACAAATTTCTTCTAACTTTCTTCACGACAAAATTCTTCTAATTTTCTTCAATACCAATTTATTCCAACTTTCTTCAATACAAATTTATTCTAACTTTCTTCATGACAAAATTCTTCCAACTTTCTCCGCAACAAATTTCTTCTAATTCTCTTAAGCCATCGGATCTTTGAGAAAGCGTAAAGAAAATATGATGTGTAGAGCTACATACCCTGAGAACTGATACAAAGATACATACCATATATTGCTTTCTAGTAGCTTGCTATTATCTCTGCTTTTGTACAAAACTAAAAACTTCCGAAAAATTGTGATTTTTCACTGTCAACCAGTGGTGTAGAGCTAGAATAATAACTAGGGGGGCTTATTTTGAGTTATAGTAGATGGGCCTCTTGAAATGACGTCATTGCCTAAAACAGCTTGGGGCTTAGGGGGCGCTGTGAGCCCCCAAGCAGGTCCAGGGCAGAGCCCTGGCTAGGGTCCAGGGGGCAGTGCCCCCGGGAGCTCTTGAGATTTGCTCATTTCTAATGCCTAAGAATGGCTTACAATACTGCAAATTCTTTTTTCGTTCAGTAATAGAAAAACAAAAAAAAACAAAGGGATTGATTAATTTACTCAGGATGAACAGAAAATGAGAGTCTACAAGGCACTTTTGAATAACTAAGTTACGGTTACATGGACAAATAGTGTCATAGCTTTAACAGATATCAATAAGTGATTTATTGACAGAGCTCAACAAGTTGTCTGTTCCAAACTATAGAAGTATTTGGTAAGAGCTTAAAGCATGAAATTAAGTAAGAGGTCTTGGGAAAGAGCACCATTAAATCATAGCATACTAACATCTCTCAAACCTTCTCCCTCAAATCTTCAAAACATGGGTTTGAAAGAACTTGGTGTGTTATAATTTCATCGCTCTTTTGTCTCTCACATCTCACTTAATGATTTGTACATATACATATTTGTTTCTAGCCCAAATCCTTCTTATGGGTTAAAAATGTTGTAGCAAATGTACAGTATCTTCAGGGGTGGGTGGTCGAAAGTTAAATGGTTAACTGCACTTTGAAAACTAGCGTATCTATGATGGTTGATTTACTAGAAGTATAACATTTCATGATGGATTTGATGAGATCAATGAAAAAGATTTGATTTTTCAAAAAACATTTTTTTAATTTTGAAAATAACTAGGGGGGCTATAGCCCCCCCAAAATCGAGAAAAAAATAACTAGGGGGGCTGCGCCCCCCTGAGCCCCCCCAGCTCTACACCCCTGCTGTCAACTATAGGTTGTATACTTCATAGTATCTGATCCCAAGATGTTCTTCGTTATAGGTCAATTATCTTCTCCGCTTTTGTCTTGGATGCTATCAGTTATAAATCTAGGCCATGCAAATGAAGCTCTCTTCCAATTGATTGTAGCTACAGCGCTTCATAGTATCGAGAAAATGATTTCCAAGAATTGTTGACGACTTGATTGTAATACGAGAATAATAAATTCTGTAGCTGAATGAAGTAGCCACGTGACTCAACGTTGAACCTATCAGGAGCTCAGCAGAAAGTCCCCGAAAGCAATTGAAATTCAGTAGTTTATGCTTCATATATGTACATCCATCAGCCGTTAATACTATACCCTTATTGATTGTTATGAATCGTCAGTGCCGCTCCTTGAATAATGTGAAAAGAGATGTAACAAATTGAAACTGTAGATCTTTGAAAACTTGGCCTTAAATGCTTGAAAAATCTGAAAGAATTTAGAAAAATTTTGAAAAATCTGAGCAAAAGTTGAAAATCTGAAATAAACATTAAAACTCTAAAACAAATCTGAAAAAAACTTGACAAATCGATAAATTCTTGGGAATCATCAAATTTCTAATAAAGTTCTTATTCAATTTTCATAAATTGATTTGCTTTTCGACTACGGCCTAATATTTAGGGCCACGGCCCTCAATTTAGGGGGATCTTATTCAAGGGTTGTAAGTCAGGCCTCTGACAAAATGGGGGGCCTAAACCTCGAAAATATAGAAACATCAAGGAAATACTCTCTTAAAGGTATTATTTCCAAAAAAGTTGGGACCATGGCCACCCCGTTGTCAGAGGCCATGGGAAGGAAGCCGATAATGAAAAGTAAATTATTTGAAGGTTAATGAACCAACGGGGACGTAAGATGATTTATCTTCATCTTGTTCACTACATTTAATTATACCTTATATTTTCAGCCGCGTACAATATTTCAACAAACAGCTTAAAGAAATTACAGCATTACCCCGCAAACAAGAAACCAAGTTTTAGGAATTTGTGGCTTGTTTTCTAAGCCAGCTAAACAAAATAGGAAAATACGAAATCATACTGAAAGCTTTCTTCCTATTGTGTGGTCTCAGCAAAAATAGGCGGCTTATCAGGCTAGAATAAGACATCGTTTCTTTTATTCTTTGATACAGGCCACCCAACCATGAAATGAATTGATTTTGTTTTATGTCTTATTGTCTTGTGTCTGTGATTTTAGATGTTTTATGTAATTATCCTGGGATAGTCCTGTACTTTTGCAGCCTGGGCTATCGTCTCTGTAACTGTATGTGTATGTATCGTCTCCGTAACGTCTGTATGTGCAATTAGTATATTCATTGTAAATTTCCGACAATTATTTGTAAACTGCTCAGGCCAGAAAAATGCACAAGTTGTCAGGTTGCTGCGGAATGAAACAGCACATTTTACGCCATAACATAACACAACTTCAAACCATCACTAATCAACGAGCTACATGCGGTCTACAAAGAGTCTGGGCTCAAGTCACGTGTGTACATTACTACAGGTCGATTCCAAGGATTAAATGTGATATTAGCTGCAGAATAGCTAAATGAAATGAGGCGTATATATGTTAATTATCGAGATCCGATAAGGTCCATTTACTTTGTTCTGTAAGCTAGTACTGTAAGTATTTTGACTCGCTCTGCCATATTGAAAGTGCCATACTCATAGCTGGGATACATCATCAAACTATTATTTCTAGGGGCCACTCGGGGCCAACCTTTTGGCTCTCATGTGGATGAGACTATATAGCCTGTGCTGTTGACTTTTCTGTTTGGGCAAGGCATCCAACAAATTTTTTTTTCAGTTTATAAAACACGAAATTTTTTAGAAATCACCTTTTCTTACACACGATCTGTTTTCTCGAGAATGAAAGATGTTAAACTAAGTTCGAAATAACATCATCAACAATTTTTGTTCGTGTATTGATCATTCTTATTCTTGAATTACTCAATTTTATACCATTGGAATGACACCAAATACCATGGGAATCTCTGCTTACATCTCTAGTGCTTCGTTTGAAAATTCGTATTTCTGCTTGCAGACCTGGCGTTATGTAAGTGCTAATATCAACATAAATCGTCATAATCGACTCAATATAAGTCGACAAATATCATGTGTTTTCGGTAGCATATTGTGTACGCTGTAAGTAGCTTGTTGATGCACGAAGTCTCAAGTCGCTATTGCTCGAAACATAAATGTAGAGTATAATATCAAACACATCCCCTAGTGAGTGGGAAACCACGAGCAGGCTTGTAGATAGGATGTCTTAACCTCTCTTGACTCTTTTCTTCACAAAGTATATAGTATATTAGACATTATCTGATGCTTGTGATACTGTTAATAAGTGAGACGGGTGATGAAAAAATTGTATAAATAGTACCAAGCCTATTTTATGAGTTACATGGTACTATTTATACATTTTGTTCGTTTATTCGTCCTATATGATACATAGCTTCTGTAGCATAGAACTTTGTAAATAGCCTACAAAGCTTACATAGCATAGTATATAGACAAGAAAAAGACCTTCAATGAAACCTTTCACAATAATGCTTCATCAGTGATTTAGTGTTTATCTTGTCTATATATTTTATTCTTAAAACATTTGGTAGTAGGAGCTCTTGAGTATAATGCTTGTTTAGTATTTATTCATTAGGCATGGTGTAACGCGAGAAATTACATTTCGGTGCCTGAAACCCAGGTTCGAGATCTGGTGCTAGTATATTAGTATGTTGGTAGCCTACTTTAAATCACTCAACACCACATATACATATACACTCCCTCCTCAGGACAGCGAACTAATTTTTATTTGTTTGTTTGTTTCGTTGCGTTGGCGTTGGGAGTTTCTACTGAAAAGTGAATATAATTATTTATTTATCCTACACTGCATTCTTCTTCACTGATTCATGCATGTTTGATAAGCTCATGTATTTGGAACAATCTTGATGATCCTGGCTCGAGAAAAGTGAAGAAAAATAAATGAATTTACTTTTCCCATACCAAGAGTAAAGAAAAAAAGTGTGATATAGGAAGAAAATTTATTGCAACGTTGATAGAACAGAAAGTACTGCAGTACTTCATGCGTAAGGACCTATAGGAGTAAGCAATATATATATATATTATCATAAAAAGTAACTAGACCAGAAATGCCCTTAATTGCATAATAAAAAGGGTGACGTACAATTGCTTAACTGCCTATCTAACTAAATACGAAGCAGCACAGCTAAAAACAAGACTCCTTGGTAGAACAGCTATCGTAATTCAACAACTTTAGGAACAATATAGCATTTTTACTTATCAAAGTTGTCATTAGTTAATTAATTCATTAAACATGTATTTATGCTCTTTAATTAACTTTGACTTTACTATGCTGAAGGGATTTTGTGTGAAAATAATTCAACATGAAAATGAAGCTTACTTAGCTCTACAAATACGATACTGAGCACTTAAATTTCACTAAAAAATCTATGAATAGAAAATAAGAAAATAACTACAAATAAACATGAGATACAGCAGTATTTGGAAAATCAATCTAGGTATATGAGTGAATGAGAGGTATTTAAGCAGGGCTCTAAGCTGAAGAACTAGTCAGAGGTTTCAGGTTTGCGTCCTTCTCGAGTAATCTTATTCACACGAATTAACTCGATTAACTAAAAATAAGTTTGAAACAAAAAGTATTTGATACGAAGACCTGAACTTGCTGTCTTATAAAAAACGCGCAATTGCGATGTTCGAAACTTCCCCTTTTACTGGAACTGAAGCCTGCACCATAACGTAATGGCTCAGAGGAATGGGAACTAGTAGTACTACTAGTTAAGATCTATGGTACCATCTCCCACGCATCCTCAGAGTTTCACACTGCACGTTTCTCTATTTCCGTATTCAGCTTCCAGAACCTTCATCCATTATTCCCAGCCTGTATAAATATGGGAGCTCCCTCTACCTCGGCAATCATTTTTGCACTTCGGAGAGAACACATATCCGAAAAGCAGCAAGCAAAAGTAAAGAAGCGAGCGAAAATAAATAAGAAGTTTCGTGGTAAGAAGAAATATTTTGCTGATTTTTGCAACTCAAGAGTTTCAATTTAAAGAAGAAAATGCATCTAATTCAAGCTGAGAAAATGATGCTGATTTGCCTGTTTTTGGTGAGTTTATTTTCCTATGTTTATAACGATTTTCAAGTTAATATCGCTCGTCAAATTATTTTACGCTCAAACGCGGAACTAACCGAGACTCGTAATACCGGCCTTGAAGCGTGTAATGGCTCAGATGTTTGATTGGTCAAAGCCCTTTGTTCTTGGTGCGTATTTGGTATTAACCTTTGCTGTTAAATTTTTCCGCCCCAAATGTTTCTTTAATTTTCCTGAATTCAATGTTAAACCTTGCAATGCGCTCAATAATTTTCATATATTCGGCTAATAACTAAGTTAGCGTATTTAGTGTTCTATTATGCTGTAAAGAGATCTTGAGGTTGAAATCTTCTGGCGTGTTTTATGCTAGTTGTATACAAGCAACTCGATCAATACCCTGAGTCAATAGCATGAACGTATGAAAATAACGACATTTATAAAAACTGCGATATTTTGCGTCAAAAAAGCTGCACCCTTTACAAAAGTTTCAACTCCCCTTTTCATGCAGCTTTAGCGGAGCATCTGCAGTATTTTCGGAATTGAATTTTTAAAGTGACAAAATGTATCTGAATGAAAAGTTCCTGAGGGTTTCCTACAAGCTCATGAATTCTCAAGTTTGTTGCACTAAGCTGAAAATCACAGTACGAAAGTGAAAAGTTTTTCAAAGAATCATCGTGTCAGCTCGGCCTAGCTGACTCTCTGCTGCAAACAATTTCCTTGTTTTGCTTCAGACAATAACGTAATTTCTCGATTCATGAATTCTAATTCACTGTTATCTTTTCCAAGGCTTCGTTCCACTTGGCTACGACCATTGTGGAAGCTGCCCCGCTTGGCTGCACTACACCGACCGACTCTGCAAAAGCCTTGGGTGAGCTTCGAAGCCAATATATCGTCGCTGATTTGAAAGCCCCCTCCATGAAGTACCTGAGAATCGAAGCTGGATTGAGGAATTCCATGGGCTACAGCTACTGCAAGTACAACTTCGTCGAGACGAAGAAGAACCCCGAGCAGTTCCCGCCGACTTTGCTGACGGCAGAGTGCGACAAGAGCGTGTTTGGATTCTGCGACCCAAGATGCAGGCCTGTTACATATGAAGTGACCGTTTTGCGACGGGAGAAGAACTGCAATGGCGTCCTGGGAGAGAAGGTTTGGACTGCCAAACAGGTAAATGTTGTTGTTGGGTATAAGATGTATTTCTAATATGCGTTGCAGGCATGTCAAGTGTCTGGGATTTAGTATCGCAGTCGGTTTATAAGCGACGAGAATGTGCTTAAGACTACAGTGAGAATCGTATTCGCATTATTGATGAAAAGGATAATGAAGCAACAAAGTTGATCTCGAAGTTTGGAAATAGTCGCCCTCCATTTTAACATTTCTGTATTCAGTTTATTTAACGCATTGATTTCATTTTTCAATGCAGAGTTTAAGTTTATTTCGTTATCACTGCGAGCTAACTTTTCAAAAGTTTTGTTTTGGCTTTATTTGGCCTACTTATATCATCCAAAATTTAGGCCTGATTCTGTTAACAACTTCATTCGCAATAGTGATCAGATTAGGTCAGGGATTCTATGCATATTGAATATGATTTTTGAATCTCGAATCCTTTTATAAATATGCTATTAATGCAATGAAGTGTTCACACTGCTCCAGGCAGATATGATGCTCCTAATCCCATTTCCAGACAAATGTTTATTTATTAATTTTGTTAATTGACACTGGGTACAATATTTAGTACAACTAAACTACTAAAGTATTATGTACTGAAGTATTGAACTACACCACTAAACTGAACAGTTAGTACTAAACTATACAATAACTTACTTACTAACAGTTTACTTGTAAAATTTTACTGATGCATCGATACGTTTAAGGCAATGCTTTATTCCTGAATCGCCGTTTCTAGGTAAATTTTTCCACTGGAAGAACACCGTCGTATTCTAACTCTGATGTCTCCGATTTCCTTGCTCACTTTGAAAACAGAGTGTATTTAAAACGCATCGTTTTTAAGGAATGCGTTTTATCATATTCTCACATTCTGTAATTGCAGTAGAGTAGTATGGCTAAATGCAAAGGCAAAACGGTTTGCTTTTTAAACGTCTTCTTTCATGAACGGAGCAGTGTGAACGGGACCCTAGAGATATCCTTGCAAGATCCTGGTTTATACTGAAATGAAATTGAAATAAAAAGCCAGACCCAAGGAATTTTATCGGGACTTTGGGTGATTTGCCAATAAGCTCAAATCAAGCATTGCCAAAATTCCTATTTTTGCGAGAAATAGCATTTTGTGAATATGCAAGAGCAGAAATCTTTTTCTAATCCTCTCATATATCATAGCTGAAACATTTGATTACAGTCAACCAATGGCTCTTATTTCATAATGTAGTTTGCTAATTATTATTTATTCGCCTGTGTTTATACGACTTGTGTTATTCAATTTTAAGATTTTGTAAAATAATTATTTTTGTTATATTTTGTTATTTTATCTATTTATTGTTCGTTTGATTTATTCTGTATGATATCATATGATTTCTAAAGTACTAATATGATTTTATGATTAAATTGGTAAGATAAATTATTTATATGTAGCTTTATTTATTATCAAAGATCTACTAAATCATGATTGGATGATTTATATTATTTATTCACTGACATGTTGATCATGTTTCTGTTTTTATTTATCTATTTATTCATTATTTATTCGTGCATTTTTGTTCGATTTTCTCGTTCATCAATTCATAGAAACTTTTTATGGGTTATTTGATTTATTATTGTTTGATTATGATATACATTCTGTAATTTATTATTTGTTTTTATTTACATATTCTCAGTATATTTATTTATCAATATTTTGCTTTTTATGTATTTATTCCATTTTTTATTAGTACAGAAATTGAGGTTGCCAAGAAAAATCGGAAACACAGCGAAACATAACAACTACTGAAGCTTAAGCTAAGGGTCTGACACTTATCAGAGAAGTACGTCAGAGAGATAAACTTTTTTGATTGGGCAATTTCGATCTACATCTGTGTATGATAATTGGTTGGGTTTAATTTTTCTTCTTTTATGACGTACTACTCTGATGATTGTCAGATGCAAAGCTCTTGTTGTGTTAGCTAAATTTTTGATTTTCCTCTCCATCCCCATTGATCCATTGCGTGATCTCTTCATTCTGGTTGTGTCTTATTTACGTCGATGATCCCTACATGTTTGTACAATCTACTGTAACGTTTAATCTTTGCTCATAATAAATCTTGCTGCAAGTCCATTGCAAAAATCATTCAAGTTGACAATCACATCAAGTTGACATTCAAAGCAGAATAGCTGATTGCTGAATCAAATGTTTACAGATTTTTGCTGGTCAACGATTTCGTAAACAGCACCGTGGGGCAATTATAGATTGATTTATATCACCTACTAAAAGATATGCGATTCCAAACAAGAAATTAAAAGAACTGAACACAAATGAATACTGCACTTGATTGAGGTATCGCGAAAACTCGCTCATTCGTAATTGCCTATTGATATAGATTGTTCATCAAAATAAGCAGTGACAGACCATAAATAAGAGAACGCTTTTTATTTAAGAATGAAATGTTCAATAACGTTTTAAGCAACTGTATTTTCAGCAACTGTATTTTCAATGATTAAAAGCACAATCACTTGAAAAGCTAGCGATCCGATTCGGGGATGGCCTCTACTGGAGAGGGCCAATGGAATCTCATTTCATTAGTGTGAATTGATGCTTCGACATCAAAGTCGTTTATCATGCTACTAATTTGACTTCATGAAATCTAAAAAAGTACGCGTTCAATCATTTAGAGACGTAGCCCCTCTTTAGAAGGAAAGTCTATGCATTCTATTTACTGATCTCAAAATAAGGACTGGGTCGAGCATTCTGTTGTTTCTGCAGCAAGAAGTTGAAGCCAATTGCTTCTGCTTGCGTTTGGCCTCCCAATATGGCTGTAAAAGAAATACGATTGACTTGATTCTTTGCTAGTAATACCTGCACGATTATTCAGTCTCATGCTGATCATTCATAACATTCCCACAATCATCCAAGAAAAAAGCAGCCCCTAGTGGAATCTCAATGTATTGCATTGGGCCTACCAATATGGCGGCCCATGACTTCCTTTGAGAGCGACAGATGCTCGATCCAGTCTTTTTTTGAGAACAGTGATCGCATTGTGGGTAGGGAACATTTTAATCGGCTGCTCTGCAGAAGTGAGTGTTCAATGTTTTAAGTGGTCGACGAACTCTGCCTCTGCAATCACTTAGCATTCTGCATACGGAATATTCATCAACTTGAATATTTGCAATAGACTAGACACAAGATGCACTGGTGCATTTGTGGCTACATAGTATTAAAAAAGCATGTAATCTAATGATATGAATGAATTGTTAATAAAGTATTTTATTAGTTTTGAAATGACTTTTGGTATCGTAAATAAATGGAATTGTGAATCTGTAGTTTAGAAATATCGTGTTGAATTTTGTCAATAGAATTAATGTGAAAAGATATTGGATTGAATGAACGAAGTCTGTATCTTTGCTTTCCCTTTAACAATGCTATATCCGTAAATGTAGAGCGTAATATATGTTGTGGAGAAAAGATTCAAGAGACTAAACTCTGCATTTCTACAAGCCTGTTTCGTGGTTGCCCACTCATCAGAAAACCAAGCCTGATTGAATTGGATTGAATATTTGTTGTGCAGTTCTAAAGGAAATATTGTGCAGTTCTTAATGTTTTTGTGGTTAGGAATGATAAGAAAAGAGGATTATTATAATGAATATAATGTCAAGTAGGCCATTTGAACCAATCTAGAAGCGTCAAAATTCAAAATTTTCTTTTTGCCTTCCGCTGCAAACATGTTGTTGCCTGAATGTGCCATTAAGATTTGATGATACCTGATTGATATGAAAATACAGATACGTATTGCTGAGTTCATCTTGAGCAAGTTTAAATTAGATCAGAATCAAATCATTGTATTTGTTTTGAACGTTAAAATTAAATTTAAAGATCCTAATTGGTGATAGTATTTTCAAGGAAAACATACAGGATTTCTATTACATTAGTCAAATATAAGCCTGGGCGCTCTTGAAATGCTTAAACTTTTACTGTTTTCAAAGGTTGCTTTCTCATAAACGAAATTCTTATAAGAAACATGTCATACTACTCTAATCTTTTGCTTCCTTCATCTATCTGTCACATGTTGCCCTCTGCTCTCATATCAACAACTGTTGGTTCTTTAAGCTTTGCAGCTCCATTGAAAAGCACCCATCACCCCCTTTTCTCTGCTCTATTCGAAAAACGTTTACGCCTAGCAATTTCGTTTGTAAATCTTCAGTCACAGGAAATATACGAAAAAATTATATCCGCATTCTGAACTCAGAAGCGTTAGTATGAATGTTTGTTAACGCAAAGTTTGGACTCTTTCTTGTTTAGATATCTTATAATAAGATTTTTTATGAGATAACACTGGGGACTTTAGCTATATTCACCTTTTTCTTTTGAGCATGCTACAATTAAATAGTTTTAGGCCTAACTTAAAGATGACCGAGTTGACTATATACAGCAAATTTGACATGCCACTAATTGGTTTCGAACCCGGGACTTTACCCACCAGCGGCGATCACGCTAACCTCTGTCCTAAATCAGAACAATAACTGAATAAGTTCGCAGATTTGAGATCTGATGGTGGCATATCAAAAGCGTGGTAGCCCACTTGTGAGGATATATTTCCCCGTTTTGAAGCATGCCTTATGAATTTATGAAACAAGGGTCTGAAGAAGGATTAAATTCGAAATGTAATGAATGTCTTAACTGTGCAGGGCCTATTGATGTGTACAGTGTTGCACAGTTTGTGTTGTATTGTATTAAAGATATGCAGTATTGATTTTGAAAACGTGCAGTATAAGTGGCCCGGATGGCCGATTGGTTAGATCACTCCACATATGTCCAAAGGTTCTTTTGCTCGAAACCACCTTGAGACCTTTCACAAGGTGTGAGGAGAGTATTTGCCATCTCTCTGTGATTCCAGGCAAAAAGGCAAAAGGAATCACGCGGTGTGGTCACATCGAGAGGAAGGACCAGGGTCGCACTGCTTCGATTAGTCTACCTATTCATTGGGTCATTTTTGCTTCGTACATAAAGCAATACCTTACGAAGATAGTAAGCGTATTGGCCTATCAACTATCAAAAGCTATCAATAATATAAATCTTTAGGACTTGTTAAAATGTCTAGGATGGGAGATCCTTTGCGAGAAGCTTCCCTTTTCTGCTTTCTCCAAACAAAAATAAATTTGCTTTCTTTGTAGCTACCGTTTACAAAAGATACATTGCTATGTTTCTTTTCAAGTTTTTAAGCAACTGTATGTTTTTGTAGCTGTAATAATACGAGAGCCTTACTATCTAAGTTTATAGAATTCTAATAGATAAATTCAAGAATAAACTATGCTTATGTTAAACGTTTCGATATAAATTTTCATCAGTAACTGTTCTTACAATGATTTGGGGACTTACTTAAAAACCTAATTTACAAAGCACAGGGTTCAAAACTCGACGAACGCCTTGTGGTGCTCCAGTTTGATTAATTTGATAAATTGGTTAATAATTAGTGCGAATCCCAAATCAATGTTTCCTTCCATTCCCTTTCCAGCAAATATGATATAATAATACACAGTAAAAATTATCGTCCACAAATTTTATGGACAATGGCGAAATTCCACCCTATACTTTGGTCACTTTTTCGTCCATAATTCGTCCCTAAATTATCCATAAATTGTCCATAATTCGTCCCTAATTTTACATAAAGGGTTTCAATATTAATTTTGTCCCTAAATCGTCCACATATTAGCCATAAATGGTCCCTAATTTCACAGTGGGATTCTTTGTAGCTATTTTAGTGATTTTATCCCTAAATTATCCATAAATTTTTAGGGACATAGTCCATAATGATGCTTTTTGTTCTAGATTCTTTAATTTAGGGATAATTTCCCTAAAAATAATTCGGCTGCTGCCGCAGGGGGCTGTTGGGCCCTCATCAGGGAACTTTGAATAGGTACTGATAGAAGTAACGCAAGGTAAACGAATAGATTAATTTGACAATTTATTCAAGTTTCATACACAGAAATAAAAGGCTAAATACGATAACACTAGGCAATTATAACGTCTTTTTGCTCATATATTTTCGCATGCTTGGTTTTAAGTTTCCATTTTTCAGTTTCCTTTACTTGGGTATCTTTGAAAATGGGGCGTCTTTAGTGAAGCTGTTCTTGTTCTCTTTTTCACCCTGAAGAGAAAAGTAAAAGTAAAGGTTATGATCTTAAAGATAGCATATTGAATTTAACCTTTTCTCACAAAGATAAGGATATCTTAAACAAAACGTACACACCTCAATTTGAATTGAATAAGCTCGGAATAAGCAAATGCAGGTAAGCAATTTTTCTAGAAGGCTGAAGTTATACTGTGAATGTATGGCTTTATTCTAAGAACCATTTAGTGACGAGGCATTATGACTGCTTTTTGGCATTTTTAATTTCTTTCAAAATCATAGACAGATAGAGTCTAATTTTTAGAATTTAAAGCAACTTTGCAAAACTCCAAAGTATCCACACAGTATCCACACAACTTTGAGGGCCGGAAGGGGAGTCAACTCTCCTTGGTGAAATTGGCTGATTTTAAAACTTGCTTGTTATAAGGTGAAATTAAGAGTTTTCTTCAAACAAGAGCTATATTTCAGCATTAAACGAGAAAAATAGACTGTTGACTTTAAAATCTGTGTATTTTTCTTCGGATAGTTTGAGATCATAACAACCTCAGCTTTTAGAACAACCAGCCCTAAAGAAAACACATGCCACATTCCTGTCAACAAAGCCATGCATTCACAAAGGAACAACACACTGCCATTGTATTTAATTACTGGCTGGTAAAAGAATATAAAATGCCATTGTAATATTTGAATGTAATTTTCCAGAAGGAGTTCCGCCCTATAGAATTAGATTTGTAAGCTTTTGAGCCTTTGAGAGTTTCAGTTGTCTTGGTTGGTCTAATCATAATTCATCGAAAAGCTCTTTTTTCCATGGTTGTACTGCCTCACTAAAAGTATTAATGGTATCATTCGAATTGTGAAAAAACCGAAATCATTAGCAAGACACATAACTTCTTGTACGATACTCGTTAACATTTTCGTTTTCTGTGGTTTTCTACTCCAAAGAATTTCAGAAAAAATCTTGAGTGATTATAAAGTTGCGCTATTTTGTGATTTTCTAAACCATCCTCAAAGTTTGATAAAAAATATAGGCTATCAAATACTTAAATGATATCAAATGATTTTTGGTTTAAATCGTCATATAGTACACATATTTACTACATCAGTTTATCAAACACATAACTACTATTGAAAACATAATAATATACAAATGAAGCATTAAAAAACATACCAGTTGCCATAAGAGTGTATACATAGTTCTTCAGTGCAGGAATTTCTTGATGAAAAAGATAAAATAGAGTTTAGTAACATGACTATACAAACTTAATAATTCTCGAAGGAATGCTGAGAATAAATCTTGAAATTAAAGAATGATATAGTTGAAATATTTCAAACTTACTTGGTAAAAGGTTTTTTCAAGTTAGAGAGAGGACGTCTCCTTTTTGCCTTTCATCAACAGCGCCGTCAGTCTTTACCCGACTAGTTGCGAGTAGTCCAGTTTGAGGAGTTACTTAGTTCTTGGACCAGACTTCAAAATTTTAATTCAGGTATCTGACAGTTGATACTGAGGACCAATCACAGCTCAAAAAAAGGAATTCCGTAACGAATCATCATCAAGGGGATAATTATGTAAGTCCCCGGATGCGTGTGGAATACATCCACACCTAAGATTAATCACAAAACAAGACGAAATAGATTTTCAAATAGAATTTTGATAAAACTCTGTCCCTAAAATTTAGGGACATTTAAATCAAACTGAGATCAAAATTAGGGACGATTTATGGACGAAGCTTTATAGAACCCTATTTCTAAGTTTTTAGTTTGATCACTAAATTATGTGGACAATATATGGACGAATTAGGGACAAAATAGGGACAATTAATACTTAGGGTTGAAAAACTGGTCGTCCCGAAAATTTTGGGACAATAATTTTTACTGTGTACGAGAGCCTAACTACCTAAGTTTATAAAATTCTAATAGATAAATTCAAAAATAAACGTTTTACATAAGCATAGTTTATTTTTGAATAATTTATTTCTTCAAAGCTCGATGACGTTTCCCCTAATGCGATTCTTAATGCTCTTTCGTGAATTTGATTTATTCTGTTATTCATATTTCTATCATGAAACATCCAAATTACAGCGCATTCATCACTGCCTGTAACTTTTGCTAGTCCATGAATATTGCAAAGCTTGTGAGGCCCCGGCCTGAGACTTGATGGAGGTATATCAGAATAGACCACTTTCCCAATTACGTCATCTCTATAGAAATTCATCTTGAAACAACCTTAGCCTCGACATGATGTTGAGCACAATCCCAAAGCATGCATTGCTTTCAAACTCACAAAGCAATTCAATTTGTTGCTAGAAGCAATACACGCTTTGGGAATTAGCTGCGCATCATGTCGAGGCTAAGGTTGTTTCGAGATGAATTTCTATAGAGATGACGTAATTGGGAAAAACGTCTATTGTAGTAGCCCACTAGTGAGGGTACACTTCATAGAAGTATAGAGCGTATCTCTTCTAATTCTACTTTTATTCACTGATAAATATACAATTCGAAAATAAATAACATATACACAATGTTTATTTAACGTCTCCCTAGTCAATTCATCTCAAACCCGATCGTGATTCTAACATGCCGCAGGGTCCAAATTCTTGTCCCGAAGGCCTTTTTGCAATGCTTCCTCCTCCGCAGTACAGGAACCATATAAACAATAGGCTTGCATCTGGCGTCGCAGTGTCCCCCGACGCTTTTATCACACTCTGCAACGAGTAGAGTTGGTGGGATCTGATCGGGGTTCTTTTTCATTTCGACAAACTTGTATTGGCAAGCTCTTGTTGTCGGGACTGTTCCTAATTGACTAGCTTGATGAATTGCTGAATCCATTGCTGAATCTGAAGCTACGTATTGTGTGATCATGTATTTTGATGCCATCAGGTTGAAGGCCTTCGTAGGGTCGCCTGGTTTTATACATCCACCATACTCAGACGTAGATTCAGTCGGTGAAGCCAGGAGAATGCATGTTATCTGCAGAGGCATTAACAGAGGTGTAAGAAAAATCATTTATTCTTAACAATTTATAAGGCGTGAAATCTTTTAAAAGTCAAATAAAGCAACAAAGAATTAAACAGGACGTAACGTTATTTGCGTTACAAACTCATTCCAACTGTCTTTTAGTTTTCTTCTTTTCTCCTAGCATCAGTTTTTAATTTCTGGTACAAATTTTTCTTCTTTATTATTTCTGTTAGTAACTAGACTTTGGTCGCAGCCCTCAAAATGCTTAAATATTTTGGCTTTTCGGGCCTCAAAGTTCCTTTTGCCTTAGTTTTGAAAAACAATCCAAATAAAGGCATTTCTCTGTACCCCAAACCGTTTACATTGATGGTGTACATATAAGAAAACCTTTAAAAAAACAAATATGCTTCTTTTAACAATGAAACGTAGTATGATCAAACAAGGTTAAGCAGTTTCACCATAGTTACTTAAGTGCTTAGTTGCTTAATTTATTTCATCCGACCTGGAGTTGCTTTTTGTTTTAGTAATTCCAGTACTGGTTGCTTATTGACGAGTTACTCATTGAAAAAACTTATTCAATAGAAATCCAGATATAGAGAAGTTCAAACGTTTTCAATATAACATTTCATGACGGAAAAATAGATTTTTGAAAGGTTGTTTCAATTGGCATTGTATTGCAATAGTTAACTAAAACCAGAACAGAAGTGATTGTGATTGTTTCAACCGAGCTTTTGATTTCATTAGTACAGACCACCACAAAGACAACTTAGGCTAAGTGATATAAAAAATGTTCCGCTTTATATTCAAAGTTAATGGAATCAAAACAACTCGAAGAGATGGACAATTAACCCACAGATGGCAAATCTCTGCAAGATAAAGAGATAGATGTCTCGGTGGTCAACGGAGGACAATTAGTAGAAAGATCTTTAGAGGAGATAGCTGGGATACATTGAAGCAAAGTTTCTTCAAATTGCGTGCAGAAAATTCAAAATGAAAACAACGTGTTTTGAATTATCCATAATGCATCCTCAGTATAGTGAAATACAAGAAAAAACGTGAAATTTGCAAACGGTTTATGACATCAGAAGTTTTTTATAAGCAAGTGCTTTATTAGAAAGTCAGTACAATACACGTATTATTTGTAAGTAACTGCTTTATAAGCAAGGTAGTACTCGACAAGACAAAAACTTAAGCAATTCTAGTACTGGATAGAAAGATGCTAAACAATCTGGAAATGTTAGTTAAGATGCAACTGGCAATGAAAATTGAGCAGCGCTATAGAGAAGTAGGCTACAGTGGATATTAGTACCCCCCAGCACACTGTTGTATACAAGATACCATCGACATTTGTTGTACAACAACTCGGGAGATAGTGTTCGAAGAAACAAATTTTTAAGTAAAAAAAGCTAAGCAATTGCTAGGCAATTTTGAGTACTAAGCTCGAGCTGAAATTGCTTATAAAGAAATGCGTGTACTTGGCAAGGAAAAACGTTTCAGCAGCGGGTCGATGATTGCAAAGTAATTCCAAAACCTTACTTTTCAACCATTGACTTGAAGTTATGTCTGATTTGGTCTGGCAACATCTTATTTAATGGCGTAAGCATAATTATGACGTTTTGAAAGTGCGGACGTGGACACGGGCAGGTAAAGGCTAGTGCAATTAATGCAGGCTGAGAATAAAATCAGTGTAAGAAGATTCTCACCCTGGGAAACGTCTATGTAGTACTGTGGAGTATGCCATCCCTACACAGTATTAACCATCATCCAATGTACTGATGGCATCCCTCACAATACTGAATACCTCCATAGACATAACACCCTCTACAGTACTGAACATCCTCAACAGTACTGCATAGACGCTCGATAGGGTGATGCTAGCATATCAGACAAATGTTTGCAAAGTAAATGCAAATTGCAGAATCAGATAATATAAACATGAAGATTAAGTTGAAAAAATAAAATATCACTTACAATGCATTCAAACTTAGGGAAAAGTGTAACCAAATCAATCTTCATCTTTGTTAACTAGAGACTTGATTTTGACTTTGACTTGGTCTTCACTTGGACTTGGTCTTCACTTGGACTTGGTCTTCACTTGGACTTGATTTTGACTTGGACTTGGTCTTCACTTGGACTTGATTTTGACTTGATGTTCACTTGTTACTTGGTCTTCACTTGGACTTTGTCTTCACTTGGACTTGGTCTTCACTTGGACTTGGTCTTCACTTGGACTTGGTCTTCACTTGGACTTGATTTTGACTTGATGTTCACTTGTTACTTGGTCTTCACTTGTTACTTGGTCTTCACTTGGACTTTGTCTTCACTTGGACTTGGTCTTCACTTGAGGTATCACTTGCAAACTGTAAAAGTCTCGGTGTGGACCCCAAGGCCTCAGCTACCTCTTTTATACCCATTTCCAGAGTGGATATTTTTAATACGGATAAAGAAATAGCGTAGGAAGAAATTATATCGCTATTATTACCAGTAAAAAAACAGCTTTGAAATTAAGGATATGATGATGAGGAACTAGAAAATATAAACATCAGGAAGGAGCTGTTTTCAGACATACGTAATGTCAGGATGTAGCGATGGAACCGTGCAGTCTTGAACAAGGAAGTGAAATGATCAATGGACCTGTAGTAGTAGTACGTAGTATTGACGACAAGCATAGGGATACGAGGGGTAAGACAGTTTTGAGTAGGAATAGTAGAATTCCAAAATTTTTGGCTTACATAATATTTATAACGATGCACTACTTGCTTTTTTTCATAAGCAATTTCAGCTCGAGCTCAGTACTAAAAATTTCTTAGCTGGAGGGCAAATTTTGAGTACTCAAAATAGCTCAGCAATTTCTTAGGTTTTTTACTTAAAAATTTGTTCCTTAGAAAACTATCTCACAAGTTGTTGTACAACAAATGTCGGTGATAACTTGCATACAAAAGTGTGCCGGGGTACTAATATTCACTGTAACCTATTTTTATATAGCTGCTGCACGATTTTCATTGCAAATTGGATCAGAGCTAAAATTTTGGAATTGTTAGCATTCCTCTATCCAGCACTAGAATTGCTTAGGTTTTTGTCTGGTCGAGTACTGCCTTGCTTATAAAGCAATTATTTACAAAAAAATGCGTGAAAACGATACATGTTTTTTTATTAGAAAGTACTTGATAAGTATTACTGGAATTTCTCGTAAAATACATTGGATCATTTTGGTCTATTGTTTTTTAAACAATACAAAGCAAAAGATCATTTCAGCACTGTTCATGCTGAGGAAAATTTTCAACCCCACAAATATGGGTTTGAGAGTAGGGGTGTAAGGCTCTGCTTAAAAGAAAAATATTTAGGAGTTCTGTGCAAATTTTCTTCTCCAAAAATTGTGGAAATATAAGCCTCGCAGATTGGCTAAGAATGGAATTCTTCTTCAGGAAGTATTTAATCAGCGCTCCTCTCGATTCGAAAAATCCAGTCTTTGATTGCAAAAAATAATGATGATTAAGTACAGTAACATCTTCAAAGAAACAGACACATACCTCACTTTTGCAATTTTAGATGTCTTACACCTTTCGAAAATTTCAAGTCTAGTGTCTAACTTAATTAGCTTGATATTCAAAGAATGAAAGAATCTTTTAGAAAATCCACAAATTTCAATTTACAGATCCAGAATAGTTTTTACAACTCCAAGAAAAACCATCAACTCCACCGCAGAATAAACGCTGCATTTAAGAACGTTTCAGCACTGACGTCATTGAGACTTTCTTATAGAGAAAATGTACAAAGTGTACCAGATTTTCTTCGAGTGATTTACCTCTCATATTGAGCAGTTTTTTAGTTTTGAAATCCCACACTTCAGCATTTAGTAAGGAGGTTTTTGGTTTGCAGGAGTGAAGGGAACTGGCTGTACTTCAAATAATACACACGAAGTTGAAAGAACGCTTGGAATAGAAGCAGCGAGGTATTTTTGTATATATAAATTTTAATATATGTCAAGCTTCAGCCAATTAGATTTTTGAATAGAAACCCGGGGGAACGTCTGTGCAATACTGTGGAGGGTGTTGAGTTATCCTAGGAGCCCTAGGAGAAACCGTATTTTTAAATGGTTTTTTAAATTTAGTAAAAGGAAAAGATAGAAGCCGCCCTTAAAAGTAAGCCGCATTGCAAAAGGAAAAGGTGAAGGTGAATAGAAGCTGCATTAGAAATACAAAACACTACTTCGGTATTCGGGTGTTGAGTTATCGTAGGAGATATTCAGTACTTTGAAGGGATACCATCAGTACTGTGGAGGATTCTCAATATTGTGCAGAGAAACCATCAGTACTGTAGAGGATATTCAATACTACTGAGGGATAACATCAGTACTGTTGGGATATTCAATACTGTGGAGGGAAACCATCAGTACTGTAGAGGACAATACTACGGAGGGATAACATCAGTACTGTAGAGGATATTCAATACTACTGAGGGATAACATTGGTACTGTAGAGAATATTCAATACTACTGAGGGATAACATCAGTACTGTAGAGAATATTCAATATTACTGAGGGGTAACATCAGTACTGTAGAGGACATCAGTACTGTAGAGGATATTCAATACAACTGAGGGAAACCATCAGTTCTGTAGAGGATATTCAATAATGGCAAGGGGTAACATCAGTAATGTGAAAGATATTCAATACTGAGGAGTGAAACCATTAGCACTGTAGGGATAATACTAAAAGTGCTTTTGGTTTTCTTCACAGTACTGAATATTCTCAATATTTTCTAAATCTTGCTTCCTTTATTATGAAAAATGCAGGGGTCTACCTCTTAGGAATAGCAAATCTTACTCTGTTTGGGAGCAAATGTTCCGGATGAATACCCCTGGCTGGGAGCGAAACAATATTTGCAATATTTTTCCTGCTAGAGAGCAAATAACAGATAGCAAACCGAAGGGCTTTCGAGATTTTTCAAGGACTTAAGGATTTTCAGAGATTTTCTAGGGATTTTCATTGAAATCATAGGATTTTTAGTCAAAGTGTATGAGATTTTTAGAGAGTGATTTGCCCTTCGTAGCAAACTACCCACATCAATGAAAACAGATCAATTGTCTTAAATGCAACATTTAGATATGGACAATTTTGAAGAGATTTATGCAATTTCGTCATAAGCATCTATCCAATTTTATCAGAAAGCATGTTTTGGTACGACATTAACATAACTGGAAAAGACTGACTAGCCCTATATCCCTATATCAGTGGATAGTATAATATCTTGTGCTTTTTCATTGTTGAAAGATAGCTTCAAGCAACATAATTACTCTAACAAAATGATGATTTTGGAAATAGATTTTGGCTTCCAATTTATGCTGCAAGAATGATGTTGACGTATGGAACAAATTAGGTCCCAAAATCATTGCTTTGCTCCAGCACACATTTCCTTTTTTAGGTTAATTCGGGCTAATTTACAAGTTGAAAGGTATTTTTCAATCATGAGAAAGAAAAAAGTTCTTTATGTCAACCATTTATACTTTAAAACAGTTTGATGTTAGATTTCTCAGTTACCACCATGTGAATGTCTGTGCAAACCGTGGAGAGTGTTTAGTACTGTGGAGGTTTTTAGTACTGCGAGGGGATACCATCAGTGTATTGAAGGGTGTCTTGTACTACGAAGATGTTCAACACTGAGGAGGGATAATATCAGTACGCTTGGGGGATACCATCAGTACATTGAAAGGTTGTTCAGCAGTGTGGAGGGATATCATCAGTACTGTGACGGATACTCAGATACCGTCAGTACTGTCGAGAGATACTGTGGAGGGTGTTCAGTACTTTGGAGGATATTTAGTATACTGGGAGGATGTCATCAGTAATTTGATGGATACCATCAATGCATTGAAAGGTGTTCAGTACTGTGGGGGATGTTCAGTACTTTGGAGGGTGTTTTGTACAGTAGGGGGTACCAACGCTTGGAAATTATATTGGCATTGTGGAAGTAGTCATGACATAGTTGCCTTGCGCTTATGGAAATGACCGTCTTCTTTTACAGGGTGACGATAATGAATGAAATTACGTACACGATGAGGAGTCATGGCATGAGTATAGACAGTCGTCATGTTATGCTTCTCGCTGACCTCATGACCTACAAGGTTTGTTTCAGCTGTCATTTTGGCAACTAAAGCTTCCTTATGTTAAGATCGATGCACGATTTGGCAATTAACTTCTCATTATGTCGAGGCTTACCGTTTTTTGGTATGCATTTTAATGGGATGAGCCAAATATACGCAGAGTCCAGAAAAAGCCTTCAACCTTCCTCCGGGTAAAAACTCCAGGAACCAATGTTCTTCCCCCCTTAGATTAGATTTATAATTGGAATGTTAAGTTGTAATTTGCATGTAGGGACAGATAAACATTATTTGTACCGAATAATCCTATAGTATCAAAAAAGACTTCAGTGCAGCTAAAATTTACCACGTAAAAATGCTATCAAACGGCACTTTGATACCATTTGATATGAATATGTTGGATGTCCTCCTCAATTTTTCAGTTTTTCATAAACTTCCCTCCGGTCAATGACCGTGCGACCGTAATGTTTTCCTGAAACTGAATAGATCTACATTGATTTAGTCCAAAGTCAAATCCTACTAATTGGAAGCTGGAAGTCTGCTCCATATTTCAAACGGAAAATCTAAAATTCATACACTTAAAATTTCATAATGGAATCAAGAACGAAAAATCTAAATAAAAAAAATCACAGATCCACACTTTAGGGAGGGAATAAATTAGGTTCTATTAAAATAACATTAAATCATACGAGATAATTTGTGAGAATGAAAATGAATTAGCGAGAGACGAAAAAGTGCGCATTAGAGCACCACTGCGCACTAGAGTACGAATCTAGAGGTCGTTGGTTCGAGTCCTACTCGGGTTACTTTCATTCTCACGAATCATCTCGATTGATTCTCAAAATCCTGCTTCTTCTCAAAGTTATCCATACGTAAAATCAGGAAAACATATCTACTTTTTTAAGCAAATGGAAGTCAGCGTACGGATGCTGCACGAATAGCCACCTGGATTATTTATATATCATATTTCACAGCTTTATCATTATACTTCGTTCCTAAATCAGTTCACCATACATACCCAGAAAGTCAAGGAAAAAACACGGAACAGAATATCAAGGTCGGTCGTCGGTGGCCTTCGGACTACATTATTGTAGGCCTATCTCTATAGTGAGTGCCTCAAGACCACATAGTGCTCGATATTCAATGGTACCGAGCGATAAAGATGAGAAACAAGAAAGGAGACTAGCTCTCTGTGTTGTAAATTAGGCAGGGCAACGAAGAATGATAGCCAGTTTGTAACACAACAATTATCTTAAACAATAATCTATACTTTACAACGATCCATTTTGAGTTTGCTGGGCTGTTCTCGACAACCTTCCTGCTCGGAATCTTGAGGAATGTTGGAGAAATGTGCTCAGAACGGTGACACGTGCGCGCAGAGGGGACTGGGCCCCAAAGGTGGTTCACACTTCTCAACACTCTGTGACTTAAAGTTTCATGTTTTCACAATCATCAGACAGACTATCCGATAGACTATCTGATTATTGGGAGAGCAGGAAACTTTAAATAACAGAGTGCCAGTCTCCTTTCTTGTTTCTCCTCAATGTGGGTCGATTTAGTTTCTCCCCATTTGAATAGAAAATGGATGGAAAGTCGTCTATTTCAGGGTGAGGTACTTGGAATAACTCGCTTTGGTTTGGCTAAGATGAAGGAAAGCGTCCTCATGCTGGCTTCGGTGAGTTGAAGCAAACCTAGCATATTTTTCTATGCAAAGGGGGATCCAAAAGGGTGTGGCTACTCGTTAGATTTTCGTTCTCTATCTGATGCACTAATGGTATAAGATGACTCAAGAACAACGAGAAACGTGTATGTGATCAAGAAACCCAATGTGCCCTCCTGGTAACCACATTGCTTTGCGGCAACTCTTAAACATGGCGTATGATGTACGGTTACATATTGTTGGTGTTGAAGAACCAAAGAGTGCTCAAATTTCTACAAGAGCAAGGAATTTAAAGTGAAATGGTAACAGATGGCACAGAAACAGAGGGATTCGAGTGCTTGTGGCAATTTCAGCACTTTTTTGTTCTTGAACACAACTATGTGCGGAATGATGGCTCAATTTTCAGGCAAATGGAACGCTCCCGTTCAAAAGTAGGGTTAGTTACCCTCCCTTGGATCAAATAGCTTCATCTAAGTCTTAATATATTTTTCAAGCTGATGCCTTAGTGAATTGGGTGTAACTCAAATACGATTTAATTCAGACCCATCCACCTCAAATGTCATAAATACCTAACACCGTAAATTCTCCATTTAGACTCCCTCTCACTCAGCCCCCCCCCCCCCCTTAAATTGTAATGACGCAAAACTTTGCGAGAACAGAGAGTTTTGAGATTGACGAGATTTAATAGTTGTAATGATATAGAAAAATGCAAATATAAGATAAGTTATACTGCTGATAACGCCTTTTCAAGAAAATTGTATCACCGCTTCTCTAATAAGCCCCCCCCTTAAAAGACCCCGATTTCAATTAGCCCCCAGGGAGTTTAATAGATAATATGAGTCATCTGAGTCATTCATCTCCTTTTTTCTAGTTTGAGAAAACCGCTGACCATCTATTTGATGCTGCGTATCAAGGAAAAACTGATGCAATCAATGGTAATCAATATTTTCATATGTATGCCTGATAGTTCGAAAAATCATACGAGTGAGATGTGATGAATTAAAAATCTGCAAGGCCAGTAAGGGCTTTGCTATACTTTAGAATCCTGGTCGTTATTCTAACACTACGTTTAGTGGTCAAAAATAGGCCCAAGGTATAGTTTGAGCAAAAACGTATCCAACGTAGTTTAAAGAAAAATATTTCAGCTAAGTCAAAGCAGGGACGTTGGAATCATTTTAGACTTCAGGGGCACAAGGCTACTACGATACTTTCTACATAAAGCTTGAGGGGAACTTTCTGAAGATAAAAAGGGGACTTTTTCGTATCTTGCCAATTCTTGGGGGTACTTGCCCCCAGTCTCCCCCAGTCCTTACGTCTCTGGGTCAATGTATGCTATTTGTCAATGAAAAGGGTTTCTTATGTTGATTTATAATACCTTTCATTTTCTTGCAGGCGTAAGTGAATGTATAATCATGGGAATTCCGATGAATCTGGGTAGTGGAATGTTCAAGTTGCTGCACAAGTATCTTTTCCATTGAAATAAACACCTCTTAATCTATATCTTTTACCACCACACATCTCTGACCATGACATCTCAAAAGCATTGATCTCAAAAAGCATGGATCCCCAGCTTCAACGATGTGCGAACCGCCATGCTACCAGTTATTATTATCATCATCCTGGGAACGCCTTTGCAATACTGTGGGGGATGCTCAGTGATGTGGGGGGGGGGGGAGGAATCATCAGTACTGTGGAGGCATACCATACAATCAATACATTGGAGGATGTTCATTCCTGTGGAGGGCTATCATCAGTAATATAGAGGATATGCATTTCTTTTTGGGATACCATCTGATTTGTAGAGGATATCTAGTGCTGTGGAGGGGCTCTGTGGGGGATATCATCAGTACTCTGGAGGTAATAAGTGATAAAAAGTGCTAATGTAGTGTGGATAGTATCCCCACAGTACGAGAAAGGTATCCTTCCACTGTACTGATGGTATCCCCCACAGTATTGAACACCCTCCAGTGTGCGGATGATATGTCCTTGTAGTACTGAACATCCACCACAGTACTGTTGTACAACCTCCACAGTACTGCACTGAGGTTCTCCTTGGGGATTATCTTAGATCTTCTGCGACAATGCTGAATTCAAGTTTGTTGAACAAAGGGTTCACCCACCCTTTCTGAGAGCCTGTTGGGATGTGGCAATGAAATATTTTCCAGAGGTTTTCTACGCATATTTTTTTTCAAATGGTCCCATCTAAACATTCATGTTGGATCTTTGCCTGCGCTTATTAAGAGCTGTGTGGTATGCATTGCTCGAAACTATATATTGAAAACTCCTTAACATACTTACAGACCAGCAGTAAAAAGCCCCGTGGTAACCAGACCTCTGCTATTCGATGCACCAGAGTTTCACCTCAAAGATATTATGTGAGAAGAACAAATACCAAGTAACTTTTTTCAATTATCATGTTGTGTTTTTTACATCGGAAAATCTCACTGCGGATCTGAAAGCTCACTGCAGATCGTTTTCTCTCCCACCCTGTCCTGCTTTCCCTGGAGAAGATTCAAGTTTTTATAATTTTACATGATAAGGCACGATTGTAAAGATTACCAAAAGCTTAATTCGTGTTGATAGACTTGACCAATGGTTCCCTGTATTAGAGTCTCCACATGGGCGTGCTTGGACCTTAATTTAAGGAGAGGGGATCGAAAAATTTCCGAAATTTTAGTCAAACGCTAAATACTTTCCGCAAAAGGCAAAAACTCTAGTGATCTTACACAGGGGGTCATGCCACGGTATTTCTGCGTATAGAAAAAGAACTGAAAGGAATCTAGAAATTTCTTGGAGAAAAAGATTCCATCTCTTGATGCAATACAGATTTTAGCAAGTACTTCTTGAATTAATAATCGGAATTAAACCAGACCCCTTGGTAGAGCAGCAGTTGATTTTTTATATTGTGTTGCATTATTTCCATTAAATTCTTTTGACAGCGTGATTGCTGAAATACTTCGTATATAAATACAGTAAGTCCTTCATGTAAGGAATTCAAATCATCAAATTAGGCTTTCCTGTATCTTATGCAAAAAGACTTATTTTATGATGATATCTTTATAAATACCCAAGGAAATAGTGGGGAATGCCATGAACGGTCAACAATTAAGATTGAATGCTCTTTGAAAGTCCCTAAATTATTGTTAATAGCATGAATAATGAGATTTGAACGGAGAGCCAGTCTCCTTTCTTGTTTCCTATCTAGCATGAATTGTAATAATAAAGAAAACACTGATTAAAGTGTTAAGCTGCTATTTCTTAAATGTTCGTTAATAATATGCATGTCTCCAATTTTCAGTGTCGAAATTAGTTGTGAGTGTGGCATGAACCAGTTTTGAAATTACCATCACAATTTGCTTAAAATATTTACGAAAGGTTCACAATGGTATTTTGATTTAAAGATTAAGTAAACACGTACCTACTTTGAATACTAACTCTAATTAATCCTTTTGTTGTCTCGACAAACAAACATTTTCAATGAGCTACATGTCAATAAACAACTATGGGTAAAAAACTACTAGGGTTTCACGAGCAAATAGCAAGCAACAGAAGTGCTCGATGAAATAAATCAATGCAACAAAGTTGTCATGAAACTATTCTAAAATGCTTAAGATTATGTAAGTGTTCAATGGTTAACGAATTATAGAATGATTGATTAGCATTTCTTAGATATGCCTACTGGGCACCATGAATAAAGTACACCATTGCTGAAAAGGCTTATCTTATACGAAAATGTTCTTAGGGCCCCCTTTTGGCCAACGCTTTTACCCCTTTATCATTAAATTAAGGTGCTCTGAACTTCGTTGCAACACTGACCAAATAATCAAAATAAAGCAAGCAAGATGCAAAGAATATTACATTCAATACATTTCACACTTTTGAATAATCTCATATAGAAAATAAAGTAATACGACAATTCAAGTTCAGGCCTAATAGAACACTCTGCCCGCAAAGCATGCTGCCTGGAAGTGACCCTTTAAGATTTTTCCTCTTCAAAGCTCTCCTCTTCGCAGTGAACTCTCACAGTGAACGGAGACCCGTAGACGTCATTTCCATTCCACTTGATGGTTATCTTGTACTTGCCACTAACAGTTGGGCAGTAGACGATTCCATGAAGATACGGCTCGACGCAGTAAACATCAGGAACAATGGCCGTCTTCTTTAGGCCTCGGTACGACACTGCTTCTATAGAAAACTCGAGGTATAGCAGGTCGACGGTAGCTGTGTGGACGAAGAAAGAGTTGGGCATTCCAACTTCCCCGATTTCCAATCTAGGAAAGACACGTTTTTTTTTTAGATACGACAGGTTCCCCGTCAATGCTTTATCTGTATTGTCACAACAGGGGCGGATCCAGACTGAGCTACTACTGCTGCAGCCAAGGTCAGATTTTCAGGCCTAGCATTTTCTTTCTTCTAATTTAAGTTCCAAGAGAAAAGAAATCGACAATTCTGTAACTTGGACAACTGGAGCAGTAATCAGAATTTCTGCTAGATCTACCACTGCACATCCCCTATCCCCTATTTTTGACTTCATTTTGTGATACGGGACTTGGGATTAGTAAACGAATGAAATATGGACTGAGAAGATACTGATTTCAGTAAAAGTTTTGCAAGAGTGAAGCCCACCTCGATATCTCAATTTTTCTCTGTCGAGGATTGTTTTTGAAAATCTGCTTATGTTAGCCCACCTTCTGAAATCTGCATATGTAAGCCCACCTGCCCAGATGGGCACCTACTTTCACGCTTGGAAACCTGGACGGACAAATAACTATGAAGATAGGTTTCATTATTAGCTACCTTGGGGAAAGTCTGTTCAGTTTATTACAGGGATATTATCTACATGGAGGGTATCCAATGGAGAGATACAAGCATACCATCGAGTACAGTGTAGGATATTCAGTGCTGTGGAGGATGTTCAGTACTGAGGAGAGACACCATCCTGTACTGTGGAAGATATTTATTACTGTTGAGGGAAACCACAATCACTTTGAGTATTACATCTCTTGTGGTGTCCCTCCACACTACTGAACGGCTTCCACAGTACTGATGTTATCCCCCTCAGTACTGATTATTGTCATTCTTTATACGCTGGCTGCTAATGATTTTGAACGCTGAAGTGCTGTAAAGCACCCCACAATTAAAAACTATAAGAAGGAAAGACTGGCTAATTGTTTAAACATTTTATGCTTATCGAAACTGCAACACATAATGATAGCCTACACTCTATAGGGCAGCTGGTTTCTATTAAGTACGAAAATTACTCCGGGGGTCCATATCGATGATAATTACTCACCCTTTTCCAGAAACAGTGCATCCTCCGTAATCATCGATGGATTTTCGTTTTCTCAACCTTGGCATATCGCCAAAACACTGCATCAACAAATCAATCAGATTTCGTCTTGTAAACTTGTGTTTCTTACCCTTCTCTGTTCTGCTCTGAAATAAAGTAACTTTGTGAAGCTGATTTTGATATTTTATAAAATCAAACAGCAGATGTTGAGTGTGAGATGTTTTTGAGTGGTGAAACCACTTTCGTTCTTATCAGTAGTCGAGGAAGGTTATTTGCAAAGCTGATTTCGTTATTTTGATAGCATGCAGCAGCTGTGCGTAGCTTGCTCTATCCTTTTTGCCAGGTCAATAATGATTTTGAAGTTTGCTAAAGATCTACCTCCTTTTCTAACGGTAGTCCCCTTAGTAATTGTATTCATGGCCGTACATAGCGGGGGGGCAAGGGGGGCTGCTGCCCCCCAAAAAATTCCAAAAGTATATGCTTTCCTATAGAGGATATCCTCAAAAAGCTCTTCAAAAGGGGTTTTGCCCCCCCGCTAAAATTGTTCTGTGTACGGCCTTGATTGTATTGTGTGTATTTTCTTTTCATGTTAATATGCAATGGTAAGTACACGCTAACGTATACTAACATTAGCAACTTCAACCATTGCAAACTCTTCTATGACATACTGCAAAATGAACAGGTACATTTGCTGTGGCTCTCAAGAAACCAAGTTTTGATCAAACATTTGAATTCTTTGGTATTTTTAGCCTTTTTAATTGAATCTGGTAACGAATTCCAGATTTTTGGCCATTCGAAACTCTGTGATCTGTTTTTTTTCAACTTAAAGTACCTCTTCACCGTTTTTTGACTTCACGTTATTCGATAGACCTAAATGCGCTGATTTCGAAAATGAAAAAAACATTACAATCAGAGGTGTATTTGTTGAGCTAGGGGCAGTTTTGCACCCCATCGTGGTGTTACACGAGCAGTCTGGGAACGAGCGAATCTCTGATGTCATAGTAGTAAACTGATGCCGACATCAATAAACTGATCAACTGTCACTCAGGTGCGAATCCGCAATGTTTTCACTCTCTTTCCACGTTAATTCGATTTTGAAATTTGGAAACTGTTCCTGTTGTATGATGGGTTTTGCTGCCTAGTGTCTGCTGTTTTCCATCAGAATTGTCAAAAGTAACATGAATCGTTTTACCAATTATGAAGCCAGCATGTGCTTGTGACCCATCTTGATCGATCACGCCCAAGTATTATTCAACATTCTCACATCACTGTATTACTTTCTTTTAAGTACGATACTTATTCTTCATGAATATTCTTAGGTGTAACGGGGCCTTTAGTATTAACAATAGTGAGTATATACTAACTTGCACTCTCTTTTTGTAAAAACAATTGTATATGAACACGAGCCTCAAATTCTGCCAAATCTTAAAGAAAACTGATGCTAGCTATTTTTTCTCAATATATAATTTGTTTTCAAAAACCAAGTTTTGATCAAACCTTTGAATTCTTTGGTATTTTCAGCCTTATTAATTGAATCTGGTAATGAATTCCAGATTTTCCGGAAGTGAAACTCTGTGATCTGATGCCATAATTGGTTGTTCTAATCTTAAGAATTGCAAGTGGATTTTTGATTCAAAGATCATAACCTGTTATTTTTGGTAAAACATAGTCCTGCATAAATGGTGCATGCATGTTAAGAGTTTGGTAATCATAAAATACGTCGAGAAAGCCTTGGAAAATACCGTAAATATAACAAAATCCTGAAAATCTAAAAAGCGTACAGAAATAGTTAAAGTTAGAAATCGGCATCTGAAACCGGGTAAGACGCAAATTCTTACGGTTCTTTGAGAAGAAGCAGGATTTTGTAAAAAGTGTAGCTAGAAATGAATCACACATTTTGCACCACCAGTCCTCAAATATAGAGACGAATATATCCGGGTTCTGGGCTCTTCAGCCACTCTGAATCTACCGCAGGACGATGACTTCCCACACTAGGGGGACGATTGCAGGCAAAACCTTAACTGGATATGGTTCTATAGAGTTGAGAATTTAACTTGACTAGTCTTGATTCAATTTTTTTCATTTACACATATTATTCCGTATTTTTATGGACACTATACTAAATCGAAAATTAACGGGAGAACTTTTATTTCAAAAAATCCCTCGTTCAGAGGGGCAGGATGGAAGTTGAAGCTGCAGTAATAGCTTCAGGGTGAATCTGTATTTCGATCTGCACCAAAGATTTTTTTCCTCCAATATTCACTCTGGATCAGCCCCCAACCCTTACAGCCAACAACAACAACACATCAACAACAACTACATCATATTCACATGAAATTCCAAAATGGCGCGGAAACTTTGTATTTTGCTGCTTCTGTTTTTGATGTTTTTCTCCACCGAATGTACTTTGTCGAAGAAAAGTAAGAAGAAAAAAGGTAAAGCAAAGGCAGTGGAAGAAATAAAAGAACAGGTTGGTATTCCATTCCCTCTGGAAAACCTATAATAACTATTTGAAGTTGGAATAAAATTGAGTTTGAATCTGAATCTAGCTAGGGCGGGCCGAGGTGGGAGAAACCGTACAGTTAAGGTTTGACCGGCTACTATTTCTGAATATTTTTTCAAACAAACCTGAAATTATTCCCACAATGCTCAATACACCATACTTTATCTTGGTTTGTTGTATGAATTTTCAACTCTGTTTTGATTAGCTGCAAACTGACTTCAAGTCTCTAGTAGTTGGTGCGGGAGTTTTCGTACACCAGCGGGAGTTTCCGTACACTTTTGCAAGTGTAAAATAATTCACTTAAATCTATTTTGAAATCTTCATATTCATTCCCTGGCAAAATATATTCCTATTCTATCATTTTTAACTAAAATCTGCGGCTAGATTGCAGTTTAGCGGGCGGTCTCCTCTCCTCCGCAGTTACATAGTCGAATTTGAAAATAACAATCAACCAGAACGTGCTCTCCTTTTACCTTCACGCACAAGCCCACACAACTACTATTGAATGAAAATTAACAGGGGTTTGGGGGCGGTAGCCCCCAATAAAAGAAACAATCTGCTTTAATAACCTATCTGTTTAATTTTGAGCATATTTTCATTGAAGGCATATAAATTTTTCGACACGCGAACGGCACACTCTCATATCGATTATGGATCGAAGTTAGTTTAATGTTTATTACTTAAAAAGGAAGAGTTCTACAGCCAAGGATATCCAAAAGAGCAGAAAGTATGAAGTCTTTTACCTTATGGTCAGCAAATTTTTTCATTCAAGCAACTTGTTGAACTTAGAATTAACTGCAAAGTTCAACTGTACGGAAACTCCCGCTGTACGATTTCTCCCGCCTAGACCCTAGATATTCTTGCAACTTTTTCGCGAGTGCAAACCAACGTGGAAAGTTTGTACCTATTTGTTATGCCTGAGGTGGTGCACGCAAAACTGGAAATTTTTGGCCAAAAGGGGCGTATCAGTATAAACAAGAAGCAGCTGGTTTCCCCACGCTTATACGTCAACTGCTCCTTTAACGGGAGTTCTTGTAATGTATTATAGGACAATCTCGCCAAATTTTCATCTGCTCCCTGAAGTTTAATTTGTCTTTCTCGCGACATACAAGGACTATTATGAATCATGGCATGTTTTATTAGAACCCTGTAGCTACAAGTACAGGATCTGTATCCCAAATGTAAAACAGCTACACGATTTTTTTATAAGAAACCTAGCTTGGGTCCTAGTACTAAAAGTTTCTTAATTTTTCACCAGTTTCTAGTACTAAAAGTTTCTTAAAAATTTCTTATTTTTAGATACACATGCGCTTAACATCAAGTTTTGCACTTTCCCCTCACATATTTCTTGTATTAATGTGAAACCTACCTACTAATACAAGTAGACTCAACATCCTGTGTTCCTCTAAATAAAAACGTGTAGCAAACTTGAATCTAGCAAAAATGTATTGTTGACATATTACTTTCTGGCTCAGAAAGTCCTTTAATATATTTTTGGAGTTTCTTAAAGATATTGATGTAGTTCTAAAAGTTTCTTTAATTTTTGGGGCTCTAGTACTAGGTTTCTTATAAACCAGTTTCTTATAAAAAAGAAAACGTGTATGAGAATGGGATTCATCTAAGCATGCGTAAATCAAATATTGCATACTTTGAAAATATTTGTCACTTTGCCTATATACGCATGCACCAGAATCCCTCCCGTATTTGCACATTTGGGATATGGCTCCCATACTTGTAGCCGCCCTGTTTTTAAAAAGGCAATAGAAATGCACTGACCTACTCTCAATTATTTATTTTTTCATTGTTAATTAGCTTTTATGATTGTGAATAGTTCAGATATGTAATGTTGAGTGACGCTTCTTGTCAGGCCCAGAAGCTGTCCATAATTGGTCTTGTTCAAATTAAACTTGCAGGGCTGGGGGTATACCCCCAGAAAAGTTTGAAATTTAGGTTCTCAGAGATGCATTTTTGAAAGTAATTAGTGTAAATATGAACCAAAAGTTACCTTAAAGTTTCAAAAAGCAATATAACTTTTGGCAAGAGGAGTGTTTTGACCCAAAAGTTGGCTTGGCCAAAGCCCAGTTCTGTTGGGCCTGCTTGTGTAGAAAGTTAGTACTGATATTATTTGATATGATATTCTTTACAAGCAAGTTCTATCATTCCCCTAATCTCTGTATTCCATAACCCATGTTTTAGAGAAACCCAATGATTTTTGTCGTTTCACTATTTTTTAAGTGTGTGATTACCTATTGGGAATAAATGCTCACATAAATTCTTGTTCTATTTCAGACATTCAAAAGTGAAAAGACAATTCTTGAGAGGAAACTGGTTGTTGAAAAAATAGATCCAGACAATATAATAAGGTTCCATAAAACCTTTCACAAAAATCAGTCTAGAAAGCAGTTTGATGCAGATGTTTTGGGCTATGTTACACCGGTAAGTTCAGTTAGGAGATAACCAATTTTCTCTTTAGAGGTACGCTGGTATTTCTACCGCACAATATTAAGTTTTATCGGTACTAAAAGTTTCTATAGATGATTTTTGTTTTTGTGATAAATTCCGGACTAGGTCCTTTTACATAATTACATTATTACAGTTTTTTTATAAGAACTCTTATATCGGCTTTGATCTCAGCCTGCCAATTTCTTTATTTTTGAAATAACTTCCACCTACTTATCAACCCCACCTGTCTCAACCATAAAATGCAAAGAATGCACAACTAGACAGGGAATTTACGTTGATTAACCTTTCTTTGATTTATCTCATACTTTTTCCGAGATAGCAAACAATTCTGACCCAAATTTCAGTGTCTCTAAAGGTTTTTTATAACAAGAATTGTGTTGTGCCCCCCATTAACCTTTTCTGAAGTGATATTAGACCATTTTTGACCATGCAAATGTAAATCATCTCTGTTGAATGAAATTAGAAGCTTGTCTATTGTTACTTCCTTCATATTGATTTATTAAATTTATTTTTGCAGTGGAACAGTCATGGCTATGACATTGCAAAAAGCTTTGCCAGAAAATTTACATATATATCACCTGTCTGGTTGCAAGTAAAAAAGAGTTTTGGAACATATTCGGTTGCTGGCACCCATGATGTTGACAAAGGTAACATTTTATTTGATTGATTTTCATTTAGGACCTATTTACGCCGCTACGGATCACTTTTAGATCTATATTGAAAGTGATATGGATCGCCTTCCGTCTACACGAATCCTAGTGATCCGTAGCAAAACTAGTACAATTAGCTGTTTCACTTTTGATCCTTCTAGCAAAAGGATCAACAGTGATCCCGACTCTGAAATGCCTAGTTTAAACAGTGCACTCCTTATCAATTTTGATAAGGATTAACAACAAGGCATAGAAACTTGAGCAAGGCCATACTAGGCTTACGTTTCTAGAAATTTGTGCCAACTTCCAAAAGATGTTATGAATCCGTAGTTTTATAAACAGAAAGCCAATCCACATCAAAAGTGATTTGTGGCAGTGTAAACGGGGCCTACCTGTGCCACTATTAATCTGTATCAAAAGCTGTCAGTAGCAGAATTAATGTGGCCTTCATCACTGTTAAACAATGAATGATTGTTGAACATTTTTTCTTTTACCGATGGAACAGGAAACTTGTGAGCAATTTTTAGGACAAGGACAGTGGATGAAAAGGGGAGATATTGCAGGAGGTTAACCAATATACGATAAAGAGGCCGGCCTCTCAAACATTGGGTAGTTAGAATATTGGATATTAATCTAATGCACATTACATACTTACTATAGGCACATAGGTCAACAATATGCAATTAATTCTTTTGAATTAATTTGTGAGAAAGAAAAAAGTACCTGAGAAGGATACGAATTGACAACCACTGATTTGGTACATTCAAAAATATTGGCAGTTTTCATTCTTAAAAATGAATTTGATTGATTTACCAAATCCTGCTTCTTCTCAAAATTACTTTATTTATGCTTGCTTTAGATGGGACAAAATTACTACGCATATGCATTGATCCAGATTAATCTCTTTTGAGGTGATGTCACCAGTACAAAAACTATTTTGACCCTCTGCATCAAAGAAAGGCTTGCTCTAACCAGATTAAGACAAAACAACCACAACTATCATTGAAAAATATGTTATTTTTATTGGCACATTATACTTTCAACACAATTTGAATGTAAGATTTTTTGTATTTTTCCAGGCTGGATACGTGATGTGAAATCAGCAAATCCCACAGCACTAATTGGTATGCATTTGATCGTTTCTCATTGTTATGAATTTTCTAAAGATCCATAAGTCGGACGTCAGACACAAAAACCAATGTACTAAATTCATTGCAGTCAAACTGGTCTAAGTAAGATCTCTCTGGATAAGGTGAAATGGTTCAGTTAACGTGTTAATCTGAAATTCATACCCAAAGTAATGAGACTAGGCACTTTTGTTCGAGTTATGAGATATCCAACTAAATGAAGTCTGACTTTCGCTAGCTTGGTTATATTGTAATTTCTACTGGTTTATGTTCTTATCTTTTTTAGTTCCCAGAATGTTATTTGAAGGGTTTTCTGTCACTGACTTCCATATGATTTTCCAAAGTAAAGATGCTCTTCTTCAATTGGTGGACTTCATTACTGATTTTACAAAAGTGAGTCTTCATTCTTATAAAACCTTGTTCTTAAAAGCGTTAGACTCTGGCCAGTACTTTGGAGGATGTTCAGTACTGTTGGGGGTATTTAGTACTGCTGGGGATACCATCAGTACTATAGAAATAAAAATACAGCACTGTTGAGGATATTCAGTACTTTGGAGGGAAACCAAAAGCAGATTGGGTATTATCTCCACAATGCTTGCGGCTCCCTCCACAATACTGAAAATCATCTAGAATATCTGAATATCTACGCAAAGCTTCAATGGTTATCAAGTATTGTTATGTTTTGGATATTTCTCACCATCCTCAAGTTCTATATCAATCAAAGACTGCTCTAACATGTTTTGTAAACTCTACAGGAAAGCAACTTTGATGGGATTGTTCTGGAGGTATGGTCACAATTCGGAGGACATTATAAAGCGTAAGTTTATCTCTCTAGCTTTCTGTAGTCCAGAGCAATATAGATAGATTCAAAGCAAGAAAGGATACAATTTTATTGCTGCTCAAAGTTTTGATGACTGTTCATTGTGCTTTGTAGATGTTTTAGCATGTGTTTAGCTACAGATAAATATAGCTACACTTAAAATGGTCTATTCTACACATGCTCTCCATTTCTTTGGCTCTTCATGGCTCAAAGCCCTTGGAAGCCATATGCATTACGTCAGAGGTGAAAATAGCCAGATATTCGCTTTTTAGACTATTTTGTTTGATAAGCTTTAACTAGGATATTTAAAGTGGTGTAGTGTATGCCTTTTGAATTTTCATGACAGGGTCTACTCATTGTTCTTTGATAGACGTCTCTTATCATTAACTTTCAGAAAATATTCCACTTAATATCCTCCGCATTCAAATTTTTCTTACAAGTTTTAAAGTTTCAAGCGAAATAAGAGATACACTACCACTCTAAGAACTGTGAAGTCATTGCATTCTCTTTCTTTTACGTCTAATTCTCACTTCTTTCTGATATGTGATACAATTCCTCCCAATACATTTTGGTATTTTTCCAGCCCCATAGCATTCAGACACCATCCCCCCCCCCGTCTATATTGTATCACTTTCACGAGCTTTTTCTTTAAATGAACGTCCATAATGGTAGGGACAGGGAATTTACCATAACAGTCTAGCAAATCGGGTAACCGAAAATCTGAAGGTAGTTTTGGAATCCTTGAGGAAAGGCGGTCATTTCAAGCCCTGGGGACATTCTGGGAAATAAACCATTGTGACGTAATTGATGACGTCATGTGACCACGGTTACAAGAAATCCAACCGAATATTCAATCGCTTATCACATCATTAGAAAGAGCATTGAAAACTGAGCAAATAATTATTAGACACTGATGTTATTTGACTTACCCTTCAAAAGATATAACGTATCAAAAAATTCAAAATGGCGGATAGAAATTGAGTGTATCAGTCTGTTTGTTTCGATTTTTGATCGGAATTTAATGAGGGAACGGCTTTTCTTAATTGTTACTGTACAGAAATGAAAAAAAAATTCAGTAGGAGCCACTGAGTTGAAATTTAAGCTAAGCTGGATAGAGTTATTGAATTTATGATTCAATTCCATTGTCCGACAAATCATCACTTGAAGAGAAATCATAAACTTTCCACGCATTTTCCCGTACTACCTTCCCCGAATCCTCACCTCTGTCGTTCGTTACCACCTTGGGTAACGCATGTGCAGTACAGTGAAGGTGTGCAGTACGGTGGAGGATATTCAGTACGACAGAGGAATATCATCAGTACGGCGGAGACATCATATGTACGATGTGAGATGTTTTCAGTACTGTGAAGGGTATTCAGTACAATGGAAGAATGCCGGTAATCGAAGGATATTCAGTGCTAATTGAGGCTATCATCAGTACATTATAGAGGGATACCATAAGTAAAGGGGAGAGTATTCAGTATAGTGGAATATCTCCCATTAACTGTACAAAAGATATCCCTTCGCCCTCCCCATGAAATGCCTCTACGAACTGATGGTATTCCTCCGCCGTACTGATGATATCCACCCATTGTACTGATAATATGCCTCTACGATACTGATTGTATCCTTCTGCCTTACTGTATAAAGTCTATATCTTACTGCACAACCTCAATTGAACTGCACATACATTACATAGGAGAATTTCTTCATCTGCCTCTATTTGCTTTGGAAATCAATTTGACTTCCTTTCAACTTTCTTTTCCTTTGTTGCCTTTATTTTGTTTGGTGTTTCCATCTTCACTCATTTCCGAGTTTTTTCTTTAGGACAAAGAACGGGGTAACTGTTTCCCTTTGAACCAGAAAGGCACAAAAAGCTCGGCTTCTTCATTCCATCCATTCATTTCAATTGGAGCATCTGGAATCAATTCTTCAGTGTGGTGAAACTAATGTAATAGCTGATAATTTACCCTTTTGATGACTCCCTCTGCTGAATCTAAATCTTGAGGAATGACATTAGACGATTTCACTTTCAGCTCCTTTTAGATTCGCAATCTGGTCGTTATATACGTTTCAGTTGTGTTTTAATATTAGCTTTAATTGAACTCTTTTGCTTTTCATAGTCCATGGTTTTTAAAGTATGGCAATAGTAACTTTGTTGAAATAGGAGAAACATTCGATGCTATTGAACTTGACATGTGCAATGCCTTGTCAGTAGATTCATGCTCTGTCTAGATGTGATACAACGTTCAAATTTTTTAAAATTGCTCAACCCACTAGTAAAATATCGACTGCTGGATGGATATGGATCAGAAAAAACATCGACACTATCGAGACAGAATTAGAAAAAGCAAAATAGATTTCTACAATAGAAAGACAACTGAATCATATGTAACGACCATGCAGATTGCGAATCTAAAAGGAGCTGAAAGTGAAATCGTCTAGCGTCATTCCTCAAGAATTAGGTTCTGCATAAAGGAGCAGTCAAAAAAGTAGATAGTCAGCTATTTCACTGAAATTACTTCAGTGTAGTTGATGGAGGATATTCCACTGTACTGAATTCTCTCCCCTGTACTAATGGTATCCCTCTATAACGTACTGATGATAACCTCCATTAGCACTGAATATCCTTCGATTACCGAAAGTATCTCTCCATAGTACTTATAATATCCCTTCTTCGTACTGATGATATCCCTCCATCCCACTGATGACATTCTTCCATTGTACTGAATACCCTTCACAGTACTGAAAACATCTCACATCGTACATATGATGTCTCCGCCGTACTGATGATATTCCTCTGTCGTACTGAATATCCTCCACCGTACTGCACACCTTCACTGTACTGCACATGCGTTACCCAAGGTGGCAACGAACGACAGAGGTGAGGATTCGGGGAAGGTAGTACGGGAAAATGCGTGGAAAGTTTATGATTTCTCTTCAAGTGATGATTTGTCGGACAATGGAATTGAATCATTAATTCAATAACTCTATCCAGCTTAGCTTATGTTCATTTCTATACAGTAACAATTAAGAAAAGCCGTTCCCTCGTTAAATTCCGATCAAAAATCGAAACAAACAGACTGATACGCTCAATTTCTATCCGCCATTTTGAATTTTTCGATACGTTATATCTTTTGAAGGGTAAGTCAAATAACATCAGTGTCTAATAATTATTTGCTAAGTTTTCGATGCTCTTTCCAATGATGTAATCAGCGATTGAATATTCGGTTGGATTTCTTGTAACCGTGGTCACATGACGTCATCAATTACGTCACAATGGTTTATTTCCCAGAATGTCCCCAGGGCTTAAAATGACCGCCTTTCCTCAAGGATTCCAAAACTACCTTCAGATTTTCGGTTTGCTAGAATGTTATGGTAAATTCCCTGTCTATTAGGTTTCCTCGCATTTTATTTCCAATAAACCCCTTCCTCCCAAAACAATATTGTTCTCAAAAGGAACTTTATCAGACCATACTAGACACTAAATGAAAGCTATTTAGCCTATTTCTTCTTGTCAGAAACAACATTTTAAGTGAGGAGGGGGGGGGCAGAGTGTAGGAAGCTGTAATATTCATGCAGATGCACCTAAACTTTTGGTTGGCATCGCATTATTTTGCGATCTATATCACAGCTCCATATCACTCTCACCAGATTTTCCATAGTGCCAGGTATCTAAGCAAACGTTACTTATGATATGTTGTTTCTCTGATTTTCAGTGAGCTGTCAGCATTGATCAAAGAACTCGGAGAGGCGTTCATCTCCAAGCAATTGAGATTCATCTTGGTCATCCCACCTCCTCTGTATTCGAAGTAAGTCAAGATTACGCACAAAATCATCAACTAACTAAGTCCACAAAGCCTTTGGGATAAGTCAGAGCTGCAAAAAGTATCGGAACTTGGGGACTAGGTTCCCAATAATAATTTTGGGCATGTAGGAAGTTTTCAATACGATTTGGGTAAAAATTGAACAGCCTTTGGATGGTACAGAACTTCAGTATAGCCAGAAATATCGGAAACATAATGAAACGAAAACATAGATTACTTAAGCTTTTCGTCTGACACTCAACAGAGTAATACGTCAGAAAGAGAACGAAACAGAAACCTAACTGATTTATATACCCAGATGTGGATCGAAATAGGCCAATCAGAAAATTGAAATTTGGATAGTTTTCAATTTATAGCTGCAAATAAAAAGTATCTTATGCCAAAATACGATTTTGTGCAGTTTATAGCAATCTGATAGCATTAAGTTGGAGAATTTCTCCATCGGCAGCAACCAATCAGACTGCTACCTCTGTGAGCTCCTGTTAACATTTTGCTTTTTTTCTCAGACCGTGTGAAATTTCACTAGGCCCCCTTCTATTCCATAACGACGTAGCTTCAAGGGATATTTATGATACACATTGCTTCTGCTTTCAGAAAATTCTTCATCGGCTCCTAGGTTTCCAGAAAGAAAAATATAATTCACAGCTCTTAGTTCAAGCAAAGGTCTACTATTTCGAACTACGAAACTACTATTTCGAACTACGAATCTACTATTTCGAACTACGAATCTACTATTTCGAACTACGAAACTACTATTTCGAACTACGAAGCTACTATTTCGAACTACGAAGCTACTATTTCGAACTACGAAGCTACTATTTCGAACTACGAAGCTACTATTTCGAACTACGAATCTACTATTTCGAACTACGAATCTACTATTTCGAACTACGAATCTACTATTTCGAACTACGAATCTACTATTTCGAACTACAGGACGAGAAACAGATCAGATCTACAAATCCCAAAGCTCAAGACAGAACACGCAAAAAGGGTTTCACTAATCCACCTTGAAAGTCTGGAACGGTATACCTGTTGAAATATGAACATCAGAGCCACTTCGGCGTTTTCAGAAAAAACTAAAAACGCACCTATTAAGCTAAACTCTAAATGAAACACGAACCCCTTGAACAACAGCATATTACAGTATCTATTTATCAAAATTCCTACTTAAGCACTTTTTACATCCTGTTTTATACTACATTAGATTACTTATTAGACTACTGAGGGTTGGTTACGTGTACAAACAAAATCAAATGAATGAAAAATGAAATGAATAAACTTGTTTATACCAAAAAAAACCATAACTCTTGCACTGTTCCCGTGATATACATATGGTCTGTTATTTCAATAGGGTGGGCTGCTTTTTAAAAATGCTCATCCTTTAAGCGAATGCCTCTATAAGCACCTTTGGTGTAGCAGGTATCTGTAAGCTGGTTGACGTGCGCATGATTTGGTTCACCATGATGTATTCTACAACGTGGAGCAGGGGTGGAAAAGTGTCTGAACACGGCACCACTGGAACCAGAAAATATTTTCACCTCCAGAAAGAAAAACACCGAGTTAGAATTTATAAAGAAATTTCCCCAAAGTTCGCAAAGAAACAATCAAAACATCAGACTAAACAATATGAAAAAAATTACTTCTCTCGACTCTTATTATAGAAAAATCGTTAAAGCTTTATTTCCCAAAACAGGTGAATACTACTGTGTTTATATAGTTTTTTTTAGAAAATCAACCTTTATAAGAAAAACCAGGCCGAATCTGGGTCAGAATCTTTTTCTATCTCCAAAACTAATTGGAATAAACACGCAAAAAGCTCACCAGTGTGAAACCCTTGCCTAAAATGTATTTTGGAAATGTTTTTGAGAGGGGTAAGGGGGGTAAGTTGGAGAAAAATCACTTCAAAAATAAGAAACAGGCAGTCTGAAATTGAAGACAGATACTTTATAAAAAAAAGCGTGCATGCACTGCGAGAAAGCTGCCAACGCTTCACGAGTTAGGGTTTGGGTTAGAATAAGGGTTAGGGTTGGAATAATGGTAACGGGTTAGAATTAGGGTTTGGGTTAGAATAAGGGTAAGGGTTAGAATTAGGGTTAGGGTTAGAATAAGGGTAAGGGTTAGAATAAGGGTAAGGGTTAGAATTAGGGTTAGGGTTAGAATAAGGGTAAGGGTTAGAATTAGGGTTATAGGGTTAGAATTAGGGTTAGGGTTATGGTGAGTATTAGGGTTAGGGTTATGGTGAGTATTAGGGTTAGGAATAGAATAAGGGTAAGGGTTATAATTAGGATTATAGGGTTAGAATTAGGGTTAGGGTTAAGATTAGAGTTAGGGTAGGTTGGGGTTGCAATTAGGGTTAGAATTGCAGAAAGGATTTGGTTTAGGGTTCTAATTTTTAGACTTTTTTTGCTTAAATGAATCGTATTATTCATCAAGTATATCATGTGACTGTCATCTAATGCATACATTTTTATAGGCAGGCACCAGGAATGTTTTCGAAAGAAGATTTCGATCTTTTGGCACCCATTGTCGATGGGTTCAGTATGATGACGTATGACTATCCACACCATGGAAGGTGGGTGAGATTTGACAACAAGTTATTATGATTAGCACATGTTAATACCGTAATAATTCCATGATGCCTCTCCTCTAGATGAAGCCACCCTTTTCAGCCTGGATTATATATTGCTCCCACCCTTTTTTTACATCAGTTTGGTTAGAAAATCCTAACGATGAAATGAAGGATATACTCTCGAGTGCCGAATGAATAAACCCCCTGTTTATCAATCTTTAGCGAAGAATCAACGCAGGAAACTGTTATTGCAGAAGTGTCCCCCGTTTGCTGTTTGGAAGGCTGGTGTACTGCTTTACTTGAGAAACCATGTTTTTTTGTTTTTGTTTTCTGAATTAGAAACTTTATGTTCAGCACAACCATGGTAATTTTATCAAACGTTCTCGCCCAAAACTTTATTTCAATACTTTATTTGTTGACTATTAGTTTGTCTTTAAGCTTTAAAACATTATTTGCCCATATCAGTAAGTCGAAAAAGTACTTCCTTCTTATCATCCAGCTTCGAATACCTGGTTTAGTGTGGAGGAAGAATTCTATACCCAGCATTTAGTATTGATTTGAATGTTAGTAGGAAATTGTGATTTTGTCAGAAACCGAATTATGAGAATAACAACGAACGAAAAACATGATTAGCTACATTTCCTCGACACATTTCCTTTTAAGACAATTTCATTTTTTTAAATTATATTGATAAGACGAGTCTATTTTGAGGTTAACAAATTATTAGACTAGGCCATATTACATATTAAGTTTCGGAGTAGAGCTATACTCCATCCTGAGATGTGGCAGGAGTAGTTAGCATGAGGCTAATTTATACTGATAAAGACGAAAGATTATTGAAATGCGTATGATCATAAATGACAGATGAAGAGAATGATAAGGACAATATCTAAACCAGAGCTAGGGGAATGAAAGATTACTGAGAATTAAGTGACGGACGATCTCTTGAAATCAACAAACTTTCATGAATGAGTAGGTCGAATTCATTGTTTGCTCGGTGAAGAATATAAAAATATTCGACTGATGTAGCGGGACTAGATTCATTCAGGTGATCCCAGATGGCAGACGCGGTAAATTTCCTTTTTCTTCTTAGTAAGGGATCTCTTTATTAACCAGGTATACAATACTTCCTTCGCAATACACCAGGTATACAATGCTTCCTTCTCACTACACCAGGTATACAATGCTTCCTTTGCACTACACCAGGTATACAATGCTTCCTTCGCACTACACCAGGTATACAATGCTTCCTTCTCACTACACCAGGTATACAATGCTTCCTTCGCACTACACCAGGTATACAATGCTTCCTTCGCACTACACCAGGTATACAATGCTTCCTTCGCACTACACCAGGTATACAATGCTTCCTTCGCACTACACCAGGTATACAATGCTTCCTTCACACTACACCAGGTATACAATGCTTCCTTCTCACTACACCAGGTATACAATGCTTCCTTCGCACTACACCAGGTATACAATGCCTCTTTCATACTAAGTGCTAAGTATAGAATGCTTAACCCATACAAAACCATAGAATGCTTCCTCCGCACTGAACCAGGTAATCGAAGGGATTTAATAAGATAATTTTAATAAAGAGATCCCTTACTAAGAAGAAAAAGGAAATTTACCGCGTCTGCCATCTGGGATCACCTGAATGAATCTAGTCCTCTGTTATGCTCTGTCTAGTGCGAAGGAAGCATTGTATACCTGGTGTAGTATGAAAGAAGCATTGTATACCTGGTGTAGTATGAAAGAAGCATTGCACACCTAGCACTTAGTATGATAGAAGAATTATAGGCCTTGTTTAGTATGGATAAAGCTTTCTATTCTTAGTACTCAGTGTCAGATCTCTTTATCACAATTATCTTTTAATTGTAGCCCTGGAGCAGTTGCACCGTATGATTGGATGCGTGATTGTGTTCTTACCTTGGCGCCTTACAGCTCGTCTGATCGATCCAAGATTCTTCTTGGTTTGAATTTCTATGGAATGGATTATAACAGAGGCAGTGCTACGCGTGAGTATTAGAAATGCTCCTCAATTTCATTGGCTGTCTAAATCCTGCGCCGTTTTGTTTCAGTGTAAATTTTATTTTACAAGCCGTTGAGAATACTAATGTACACGCTAGTCTGTTCTGTTTTTCCATGAAGATGCATATGCTTAGCTCTTTTAGCCTAAAACGGAGCTAAATGATTACGCTGAAAGAAATGTAGCTAAAAACGGTAATGTGAACGCCAGTTCCGTATGTTCTAACTAGTAACATGCGTCTCTTCTTAAATTCAGAATCATGTTTGTGACATTGCCAATTGGTAGTGTATACCATCTGTTGATTTAGAATATCGACAATATACAACAATCGAAATAACTCTTAGAAGTACGCCTACATATCCACTCGTTAGGGAGAGGATAGAATAACCTGATTCTAAGTGAGTTATTAAGATTGTTGTTAATTGTCAATATTCTAAATCAGCAGATAGTATATTATACCAGCTGGAAATAACTCAAATGTAATGCTAAAATTTAGAAGAGAAGCATATTAATCGTTAGAGCCTGTGGACCCGGTGCCGGTGAACGCCAAAAACGGAGGAATGCGAATGTGCAAAGATAAGGTAAAGACAACGATCATCTCGTCTTCATTGAAGAACAATATGAGATATATTTTTGAGAAGAAGTATGTCCACAAATGGAAAGATGTCTGCTATTATTTTAAATTAATGGATTAACGTGAAAGAAGAGGAAGAATAGCTTCGTTTTTGTACCAAATCTGACCAAAACGAAGACAGACAAGTGGGAACGGGGCTCAATTTAATCTCAAAAATTCCATATTTTTTATCAATATTTTGAATTTCTTCCTCCGTTACCCATTCATTTTGATAAGAATTTATTTTATTTCTACAGCTGTCGTTGGTCATGCGTAAGTTGTTTTCTTCTGTACTTTTTATGTCTTATAATTTTGTTATTATGTTGATTTTCAATTTTGTAAAGTTGACTTGCATTCAAAAATATTCATATTGAACTGCTTGGAAGCGTAAGAAGTAGGAAAGAAACTATTCGTCACAGAATCAAAAATCCAACTCAGTTCTATTTGTGGTTCACTTCTAAAAATGTTACATTTTCTTCGTAGATTGATTGATGCGTTGAAAAATAATAAAGTCAAGGTAAAATGGATGCCAGATGGAGAACATAGATTTGAATATAAGTAAGTTGTTGTTGTTTTACTGATAGTATGTAATAAGATGCATCGTAATTGGATAATTTTGCTAAAATGTTTCAAATATCGATCATGCTAAAACATGACCTAAGGTTGTTTCACTAATTTCAGAGACAAAGATGGAAAAGTTCATTCTGTATTCTATCCAACCTTAAAGGTTTGTTCATCATCATCATTATTTTTTCTCTATTTGTTAATTTTATTCTCGAAATATTTTTTTTCATTCCGTATGAAAATCGAGTAACGGGTAGTATAGAGGAAAACGCTATCGAAATTTTCGAAATCTCCCTGGGAAATGTCCATGACCAACCCCTTTTGGAGCCTGTGCACGACACTGAAGTCTACCCCCAATTTTCAAGGTATTTCCCCAAAACATTCTAGGTTACTCAATTTCCTGTGATTCTATTTTGAAGCCTTCTTTTCTTGAAAAATAAGAAGTCGATGTCAAAGCAGAATCAATCTGAGCATCGAATTTTCCTGCAAAATTTATGATTTTCTTCTTGTTTTGCAGTCAATCTCCGACCGAATATCTTTGGCAAAAGAATTGGGTACAGGTATTTCAATATGGGAAATTGGGCAAGGACTTGACTATTTCTACGATTTGCTTTAAATATCTTCAAAAAATCTTTCCTAAATTATAGATTAGTGTGAAAATGTGACCTTGGCCTTTTACTATTCAGTTCTGAAGTCCTTTCTTGATATATTTGCAAACGATTTATACGATTGCAAGAATGATTCATACGATCTGTGAAACGACTTGATTTTAGAAACGAGTTTAGAAACTACCAGAAACGATTCGATGCAAGTTTAGGAACTATCAGAAGCAATCACATATGAGTTGAGAAACTACCAGAAACGATGTTATACGAATTAAGAAACTACCAGGAGCCATTTGATTCGAGTTTAGAAACCATCAGAAACAATTAGATACGGGTTTAGAAACTACCAGAAACAATTTGTTACAAGTCAAGAAACTACCAGAATTGATTTGATACAAGTTTAGAAACTACCATAAAAGATTTGATACGAGTTTAGAAACTACCATAAAAGATTTAATTCGAGTTTAGAAACCAAAAGAAACAAGTACTAGTTAAAAACTACCAGAAACAATTTCATACAAGTTTCGAAACTACTAGAAACAATTCAATACGAGTTTAAGAACTACTACGAACGATTTCATACGAGTTTATAAGATATCAGAAATGATTCGATACAAGTCTAAAAACTACTATGAACGATTTGATACGAGATTAGAAACTACCAGTACGAGTTAAGAGACCGCCAGGGACAAGTTGATACGAGTTTAGAAACCAACAAGGACGACCTGATACAAGTTTAGAAACTACCAGGGACGATTAGATACGGGTTTAGAAACTACTAAAAAACGATTAACACAGTAGTATAAATCGCTTTATTTCTCTAGTATATCAAAAAACCAGGGTCTCACTTCGGCAAATCGAGACTGGCCTAGATACCAGAAATAAGCTTGCTAGGGTGGTATTTCACGCTGGTCGGTCACGCTATAAACCTACTCAGGGTCGTGCTGCGGTGTATGGTGCTTGGCTTACCAGAAAAGCCCTCGCTGAGCATGCGTCTGTTGTTATTAGGTATTTTGCAATTGAACTTTCAGCCACTGCTCACTGAGTTTTGGCTGAGTTTCGTTACAATTTGTGATGTGTCTATAGATATCTACTGTAATAGATGCACTTATACGATCCTGCAGGAAGCCCTTCATCAGTTTCCTTATGATTCGTGAAAACATAACAAATGAATAGAAATCTTGGTAACTTACAGAAAAGAAATCGTTTGGCACGTTAAGACATGAGATACTTTTACAGAAAATGAATTAATATTTTTATGCAGGTTGGGAAAAGGTTTGAACTGTCTTTGATCGGTACAGAATTTCAGATTGGTGAGATACAGCGAAACATTTCAATAACTTAAGCTTTTCGTCTGACACTCATCAGAGTAAAGTAGCAGAGCAAGGTCGATATTTATTGATGTATTTTGGAAGCTATCTAGATCAAAATTTTATTGTGTAAAATGTTTTACCCCCAGGAACTCTTTCCCCCTATAGGTTTAACAGTCCGTTTCTCCATTTTTTATCTTTCTTACGTACTACTCCGTACGATAGAAAGATGCAACGCTGTGTTTCCGATTTTCCTCACTACCCAAAATAATTTGATGTTTTACTGCATTCACTTCGCACAAGACTAGTGTGGGTACGCGTTTGCATATAGCCTCGGTAGGAAAGTCGTAAAGTCCTTAAAGCAATTGACCAAAATTCAAAGGCCTCCTGTGGCTTTAGTACGGGCCTATGTAGCACAGATGAAGCCTTGATATCCTGTCGTCGAAGACCTTGCCAAACAGCAGCGTAGCGGAAAAGCAAAGCCAAGCTAAAAGTAGGCCCAAGCCAAAAATTAGAATACGCAATAACTGAAAAATGCTGTTCGTATTTTCCTGCATGAGCAGCGAGAGCATCCCGGAATATTTGCCCTGTTTACTGGGCCTTGGTTAAGCAAATCCATTCCACCTGCCGCCATTGTCTGAAACAACAAGCACGCACATTATCGCAACTTGCATACAGAATCCATTGCATTGTTTGCACGTGATTTTTCCAACAATATTTCCCGTCGGCCAATCAGAGACCGGCTTTGGTGATTGATCAATGAGATTCAGTAAACATCAAAGTGCATACTTAGCTCTACATTAATTCGTGTAATGAAAACAGCTTCGCTTTATTTGAAACTTTACTCAGTGCTCGCGTTAATATCGGAGAAGAAGCTTTATTTTGTTTTTAGATTGGAAAATGAAGATGTTTTCGGATCGCTATCTCTTTGGAAGCTTTTTGAAGGTTTTGTCTACGATCATTCTGAGGTAAATGTTTGTTTTGATTCAATATAAGAATTAGAGCTCTAAATTTCAATCTAACCTAAGGCCTAATCATATGAGAAAAAACATCCCACCTTGCTAGGACGGAACGTTTCCGAGATATAGGATGTACGGTCCAACCCTTGAGAAAATCGTGATTATATGAGAAAGACATCCCCCTGGCCGGAACAGATGTTAGCTGGGATCCAAGACCTGTGGCAAGCCCTTATAAAAATAGATATCAAATCAAGAGCAGAATGAACGAAAACACCCGAGCAGTAAAAACTAATAATAAAAACAAATGCATTATAATGGCATTATCACTGCAGGGTACCGAGAAGAGTAGATTATTTCAGCCTAGAAAAGTTTACAAATACATTGCCTCAGAAGTCACATTAAATTTAGCTGCAATCATTAATCCAGAGCCTCGAGGAGGCGATGATGTAATAAGAAAGACGGTGAAATAGAGGCTATAGCTATTTTTCTCACTCTAAATTTCGTCATCCTTCTTATTTTGGTCCCACCTTTTATGAAGGGTCATGAAGGAGTGAAGTGGGAACTGGAAACTGCCTTCTTATTAACTGGGAAAATGGAATTTGACTTCTTGGGACTTGGATTGGCAATAAGAAAATAAATTGAGATTGGATTGTTATACACTTCAATATTGAATTTCTCTATTTTCTTCATTTGGATTTGGATTTTTAATCATTTCAGCGCCGGAAATTGTGATCAGAACCCACGTCCCTCCTCTTCAAGACCCTCTTCAAATTATGAACCTCTGTAACGCCCTATATGGAATTCAACTGCATGGTTGATTTTTGTTTGTTTGTTTGTTTGCCTTGGCTTTGAGAGATTCCACTGGAAAGTGGAGGTCAGTATTTACTCATCTAATACCAGCCTGCGTTTTCCTTCACTGATTTCTTTTTTGGGATTGGATCTTCTGATTATTTTAGTATAGCCAGAAAAATCGGAACCATAATGAAACGAACACATAGATACTACTTAAGCTTTTCGTCTGACACTCAACAGAGTAATACGTCAGAAAGAGAACGAAACAGAAACCTAACTGATTTATATACCCAGATGTGGATCGAAATAGGCCAATCAGAAAAGAGGTGAATGATTGAAATAATCTTATTGGTCAGCTCACTGTATCGTGGGTGTTGATTGGTTTTCCCACACCATACCAATCATTCACCTCTTTTCTGATTGGCCTATTTCGATCCACATCTGGGTATATAAATCAGTTAGGTTTCTGTTTCGTTCTCTTTCTGACGTATTACTCTGTTGAGTGTCAGACGAAAAGCTTAAGTAGTATCTATGTGTTCGTTTCATTATGGTTCCGATTTTTCTGGCTATACTGAAGTTCTGTACCATCCAAAGACTGTTCGATTATTTCAGTGCTGAGAATCGGGATCAAACCCCCTGTTCAGGACCCTATAACGAGACTTAGGTGCCAAGAGTAGACGATGAACTTATTGAGCTTACAACCAATGCCATCCACTAGCACCAAGCAGCCGGTTTACAGGTGCACGCAACTGCATCAACCAATGTTATGTTAAGGAGCAAGTCCTCTTATTAGACGATATTACTGAGAATTAGCATATTTTATTTCTGATATCATGTGTCTTTATTTCAGATTAAGAAATGGGTAAAACTCTCCACCTTTGCTGGAAGGCAACTGAATTTTCCAAACGCAAGCTGTAAGTTAGATTTCTTTAAATCACATTGTAAAAGTGTGCACGTGAAACCAGACATCCTAAGAATTTACAGCAAATTATCTTTTTGACTCGTGTCGCAAAACCTTAAGCGGATTTCGAAAGATTTTAATAAGGCTTGCTTAAAACGATGTGAATTATGTAGCTATCACCTCATGTTCGTTTGAAAGCGTTTATATCGTTTCTGAATCGGTACAAAGTTGTTGCAAAATTCTTTCTTTTCGTTGAAATTCGCTGTAATTCGTTGTAGAATCCTTACAAATCGTTGCAATTCACTGCTATTCGTTGCAAAATCCTTGCAAATCGTTGAAATTCGCAGCGATAATTTGTGGAGTACAATTCATTCATCATTTGAAGTATTTACAATATCAGTCTTTGGTTCGTGAAGAAGTTCAAGGTAGTGAGGAAGATAAGAAACAAAGCGAAATTTACCAACTACTAAAGCTTTTTGTCTAACATTGGAATAGTACGTCAGAACAGTCCTTTGATCAGTACAGAACTTGAGGATAGCGAGGAAAATTAGAAAAAAGCGAAACATACTAACTACTAGATCTTTACGTTTGACACTCATAATAGTATTACGCCAGAACAGTCTTTCACATTTAAAGAACTTGAGGATGGCGAGGAAAATCGGAAACACAGCCAAGCATTATAACTACTAAATCTTTTTGTCTGACACTCATTAGAATATTACGTCAGAAAAGGAACGAAAACCATAGATAACGAATTGTTATAACTTGAGGCCTATTGGCCGAGCAGAAGAGAGTAGTATGATTGGTATTGCAAAGAAACAAGAAATCATCACTAGGGCTCCATATTAACAAAAACGGGAAAAGACCGACAAAAAAATCCTTTTCACTCAATACGGGATTCTATATTTTTGATTTAGACAGATTTTAAAACAGGAAAATGAAATTAGACCTTGCTCTATCGATGATGTAAAAAATATTCTAGCTGTCGTTTTAAATATACATGCTGGGCTATCGAGCTAATGTTGGCCTGCAGTATAATCGCGTTTCAATATCCAAGTAAATCCAGTCAACTATATAGAAATGATTGCAAAAAGCGAAATTGTACTTTAAAGTTCCTTCGGAGAAATTTTTAAGGTAGGGAAAGAACTTGGGTGAATATTTGTCTAGATTTCGGACATAGTTTTATGACATTGCTGCAAAATACCTATTGTAACTTTTCTAAATTGAGGGCAGTATTGTAAAGAAATTATGCTGTATGTATGTTAAAATTTTCCATTATGAAATAATTCAAAAATATTTACACAACGTATTAAAATTAGCGAAAGTATTTCGGTTAAAACCATCCTCGGTGCTTCTTAATAAAATGAGGAGATCAGTTATGCTTTATGTGTTTCTTTCATTACCTTTTCTTTTTGGCATTTTTAAATGTATATATATTTATTTGAACATCTAGCACTGAGGATGGTTTTTAACCGAAAAGCTTTTGCTAATTTTAACATGTTGTTTATACGTTTTTAAATTAAGTTTTTGCTGTATCTCTGCTACGATGAAAATGGCGAATAAGGCGAATACCCAAGATACCGAATGCAATAGCTACCTGCAAACAAGGTGAAAGACAAATATTGCTGCGTGTGTCGTTATTAGTGCCCAGTTCCCTTGATTTTCTCAACAATCTATTTTTTCCCAATCCGAGCTGCAAGGGAAAATTTGAATGAGAAGGAGGTAGTTGGTCCGCAGAGGGGTACCTCTGTACCTCTGCTGGAAATAAGGACCAACTTTATTCAGGTTTGCACGTTCAATGGAAACTCACTCTTCCCTGAAGAGGATGAAAGTGAGAGCTAACGAATTATTAACGAATTATCATACCCAGATAAGGATTCAAACTGGCCAATCAGATAGGAGGGGAATGATTGGTTTAGCGCAACAACCAATCACCACCGGGAGTGAAGAATAACACAAAATCTTATCTAAAGAGTCCTAGTGGGAAAACAATTTCCTACTACAAAATATGGGATGCTAGGTTTTTATGCAAAGGTTGTCGACATTTCCTTAGTGTTTCTTTCAAAGAGGAAAAACCGTCCTCACTTAAGTTTTTAGCAGCGGTTTTCTATAGTTTTGTGGTAAGGCGTTGGACTCTCAACTGAAAGGTATCGGGTTCAAAACGAAACCTAATTGAACTCAATTGTGCCTCTTTCCACCCAGGAGTATAAATGGGTACCTGGTCAGCAGTTATGAGCATCATGTTTAGCTGCACCCTGTTGTGTAAAAATGACTGGAGGAACCATGTAAAGTCGGTTGAGTAGTTCCTGGAACTAGATAAAGACTGTAAAATTACCCCTTTAGCACAGTCTGGGTTGTCGAGCAAATGTTGACTTACTGCAAAGTAGTGTTTTAGTTTTTTTAAGTAAGTTTTAGAGTAAGTAATAGTGTGTTCAAGATTGCTATCATTTCTGTATTGAATCTTTCAATCGAAATGATTAATTGAGCTGGGATAATAATCTGGATGTCGTGGCTCAAATCCTACAAGGGTCATTTATATTCTCAGATATCATTTCGATTAAAGTTCTAAATCCCTTTTCTTCTCAAAAATTCATCTCTAACTTAGTCATATATTGATTACCTTTTGTGTAATGTCATTATTGATCTAGTTACTTTATTCGCCAGCCATACACACGCTATGCATCTTATGTTCAAACGCAGAACTCATGTCAAAGACCACTGGTTAATTCCATCTCAACTTGTAAAACGCAGCTATCTCAAATTTCATGCATAGTTAGAAACCGGTCAATGATTGACCCGGTTAAAGATCACTGGTTTTGATATGAAGCTCACTGAATCCGCGGTTAACATGGTTAAGATGCAAGCCCGAATCTCTTAGTGGTCTACACGCAAAGGCCTGGAGAATTATTTTAACTCAACCCTTTTAATTTAATTAGTTGGCTCTTGAGCAGAGGCTTTTTTCACGCAACGGTCATAGAAAATTAGAAAATTAGAAAAGTTGGGCCTCGTTCGCATGAATTTCAATTCACTTGAAATTCAAGCGAGGCTAATACCTCAACTTTTCTTTCATGCCGTAACGGTCAATGCGTGAAAGAGGACTGTTGGCTGGTTGATGAGATACGAATGAAATATTTCTTTTTACTTAAGCTCATTGTGAAGATAAACGTTTTTACTAGAACTCTTGACTCTGATTTAAGCCTACCTTTTTCTTATTTTTGAGGTGATTTTCCATTAATTCATTACTCCTTCTCTTCTCAAAAATAGATTTAGAATGCTTTTAAGGGCAAGATAATTACTTTGGTGAGCCTGTCTTATCTCAAATGGTTGTGGAATTTGTTGTCTCAATTTTTCTTTGGAAATCTCTTATGGAGAGGGTTTCAATAATAAGCTCAATTTTAGACCGACTCGTATCCTCCTTTGACTAAATGTTTAGAGATGATTGGGGGCTTAACCTCCCTCCAACGACCCAAAATGCGCTCCCTCTAAAAATGGCAAAACAGTATACCGAAGCTTTTCATCTCAAACTCAAGTACGTTTATGTTTTGCTATGTTTACAACTTCTCAGATATTTAGATGTCAAATGATTGAATTCAGTAATATGCTGCAAACAGTAAGAAGAATTTCCAAATAATAAGTGGTATAAAGAGCACTTTTATATCCCCATTTCTCTTTTACTTGTTCTTCTTGTCCGCTCTTCTAAATCATTCTTTATTTTTCTGCACCCCCCTCCCCATTAATGGCTCGGCATGTTCTTATTACTACAATTCCAAGTTTTCAGTTAATTTCTCGGTGAACAGTGCTTTGTTACGTTCATAAGGGTCCTAGTTGCGCAGTAGTACATCCTTGAGTAGCGGTCGTATGTTCGAGTTCTACTCGATTATTTTTCATTGGCACAAATTATCTCGTTTCAGTTTCTTTCTATTTGTTTTAAAGGTGTAAAGAAATGATAACAAGTCAAGGATGTTGATGCTTTGTGATTTGATAGTGCAGCTGATGCTGTATTCGAAAAAGGTATTATTTGTATGTTATTGCCATACCATCATTTCTCACTCTGGGGAGTGTCTGAGAAGTACTGTGAAAAAGGTCCAGCACTCTAGAGGTAATACCTAGAGTGCTTGTTGTTTCCGTCTACAATTCTGCATATCCTCCACAGAACTGATGGTATCCCTCTACTGTACTGAACACCCTCTTCTCTACTAATGGTGTCCCTCCACAGTACTGATGGTATCCCCCTCAGTACTAATGTTATCCCTCCAAAGTACTGAATATCCTCCACAATAATGATGGTATCCCTCCACATAACTGATGTTATCTTTCTCAGTACTAATGGTATCCCTCCACAGTACTGAACACCCTCTACTGTGATGATGTTATGCCCAATGGTACTGAACATCCTCTGGGGTCGTGGTGTATTTACTGTACCAATAAGATACAGAAATTTCCAGTTTCAACATAACCAACAGGGCAACACCTCAAGTTATACACAACACCTCAACTACCTCTACGTCCAAAATCTCTACTATCTAGAAATTGGTTTACAGATGTAAGTCACTGCCATTTTCCCTCCATCCTACTCTTAGTACCGACCATTGAGTACCATTGCATAGTCCCTGGCCAGGTATTGAACTCGTGACCTTCCGAGTGACTGGATTGCAAACACTATAGGTTAGGTTTTGAATAGTTATTATAGTTTATCAACAAGTTATTGGTTTGTCATCAAATCATTCTAAAACTTTAATTTGACTTCTAGCATGAAACCTGGAATTCGATGGAGTTTTTGGACAGGAGAAGTGTAGTCTCTTCCTTCCATCGGTCGACATTAACATGACAGCCCAGTATGACAAGGTAAGATGTGCTTAAACTTAGCCTATCTTGATGACTCGTGAATTTTACTATTTTGGAGCTGGAGTTGAGCCAGTTCAGACGCTAGCCTTTTCCCCGTTGTTCCAAAGTAATAGCCCAGTACTGCTTAGTATTTTCCAACTTTGCAACACGCACATGCGTTGTTATTTAGTCCCATCACCATCGCAGTCATAAAAGACGAAGTGCTAAGTTCTGTATTGATGTGGGTATGGGTCTCTTTAGAGGGGTCCTGAGTCAAATTTGAAAATAGGCTAGGGTTAAGGTTGAGTATTTTCGTTCTCTGGGGTACTTTTCAAAGAATTAAAATCGTTTAGTTTGTTTTTCAGACGTGCGGAGTTTGGTGCATTAATGTCAATGTGGACCTGTCAGTATGGACTTTCAGTTAGGTCCAGACTGTTGCGAAATACATGGAACCGCTTAGTGATTTTTTTGCACTTCTTCGCCAACAGAAATTTCGACAATAAACAGTTTTAGAGATGATATTTATATTCTAGATTGATGATTAGAAATACAATTTCAAAGTGAATATGAGAGGGGATGGATAGAAGGGAATTTTGAAAAAGACTCTTCTGCGTGATTTTACTCACTTTAGATGAATATCCTTTGACTGTCAAACTACCGTATAGGAACTTAACTCTAAAACCGTGTATTTCAATATTTCTACCAATTGAAAGGATTTAATCCCTCACTCCTAAGTTTACGGCAAGATGTTGAACATCTTCATTGCAGACTTCTTGGCCAGACTAGGCCTTCCCACATCAGACTGCACGATTACCCAACCAAAATCTGGACGTTGCCTCGTCGCGACGGTGGTGGAACACGATGCCTAACACAATGTGTACTTTTTGTCGCGACCAATAAACTACCTAGCCAAACTAGGCCTGCCTACCATTTACTGCACACTCAGTCGACAAAATGCCCTGGGTGCTAGTCCTGCCCATGGTTTCCCATTGGTTTGCCATAACTGGTCATTCCCAGTTCCTTATTACTCGAAATCTGGGCTCAAATTCAGCCAACTTAGGCCGGATCACTTAGAAGATAATTCAAGTTATGCGAAGCCGCTAACTTCTTCAGTGAGTCCTCATTGGTTGATTAGGTGCTCATTCGCCACCCGGGTAACCAATTAAAAATGAATAATCATGCGCGCCCTTTTCATCTTTGTCGCTCATGCGTGACGAATCAAATCAAAACACGGGGGTCGCGTATTGCCGTTTTCGTTCATTCACTTGTACAGTTTGGATCTAGGTCGATTACGAGGCTGCTATGGATCTTCCATTCATGAATATTGGACTACGCTAATCCCAGTTGTTCTTTGAAATTTATATCAACATTAAAGAAAAGTTTATTCCTCATTTAGGACGAACAATTCAAAACGACTTTTTAGTAGAATAATCCAACAGTACAAATACCTTAAAGCATCATGTTAAATAATTTTGAATAATATGTAGTCAGGCGTGGGTGAAGGTGGATTCTAGCAGTGTAAGTCCTAGGGGCCTAAGTGAATTAGAGCATGAAGGGGGCTCCAGTGGATGCCTGTAACCGAAGGGAGGTTCCCAGCAAGTTAATTCTTCTTGGAGCCCCCCACTACCTCTGAGCCGTGCCTGTGTGTACTTTAGAAGAATGAACTTGTCATCAGTCAACTCTCTCGTATTTGTGTGCTCTGATTTTGATAAGAAATAATCCAGTAGCTTTTCCTGCTTTTGCAACTCTTTTTATGTCAGACAAATCTGGAAAACTATTTTGGAAATAAGTGAGATTTCTTCGAACCGTCTAAGTGCAATCCCTTTCACAGTACAGCGAGAGCAGTCTTTACTAATTGTCTTATCAACATATCAAGGCTTATAACCTTATCAGCATGCAACGACTTGTTCAATAATGACCCCAAAGCTTCCTTAGCGCCGTAGATTTTTCAACCAGAATTCTCTAGTTTTGACCATTTCTTAATTTGATGTGGTTAGAGAGTAGCTCACCCCATGTGATTCAATTTAAGCCATATCAAACTACTGGTAGTACATCTATTAGATACCTTTTCACTATGATAAATATTTCACTCATTTGGATTTAATAGGATGATCAATTTGAAAATAAGCCCACCCTAAGCCTTATCTATTTCTCAGGGTGGTATTATGGTCTCTAGAAGAAGTCAACTTTTGGTCCAAGCAAATAAATCGAATGACTTGTCTTAACAACTTATGCTGGATATGCTGGTAGCTATTTCCAACAACGTTAGAAAGAAAAGGAGAATTAAAATATGAAATGATTATCATTAGTGGGCTCCCAAAATTATGATTAGCCTTCACCAGGTCTCAAATCGGGAACTCGCCTACCTAACTGCATGCTCACCACTATCCTAAATCAAGACAATATTCAGGATACTATAGAGGGTCCCGAAAAGGGGTTTTGATCCCATTCCCAGCTGTTGAATAATCAGAAATCCCATTTGGAAATTTCCAATATAGACTTGTTTAACAACGCCAATTACTTTTTCTCTCCCAAGAAGTCCAATCTCACTTCCCAGTTAATGAAAAGGAAAATCCCAGTTCCCAATTTACCCCATCCAGACTCTCTTTATATAGTACTTCATGCATAATTTAGAAATGCCTTGTCCCTGATCAGCATAGAATATTTGAAAAATAGGTATCAAAAACTAGTAATCAAAGACTAGTAATCAAAAACGTTTGCAGAAGCCTTGAAATCACACAATACTCTATGCCCTGCCCAACATTTATCAAGATCAATCTTAAAAGTGTTGAGATGTAACAGAAACAGCCTCAAGCGGCAGGCTATTCCATTTGTTTACAACCCTTGAAAATATTGCATTTGACGTTTGAGTTCTCGGTCGTTTCTCCTTTACTCGATGGGGTCGTCTTCTGGTAAAGGAAGGGCCTACGTTTGTTATGATCGATACTTTTACACTATTCAACAAGAATTAAAATTTTCTCCCTCCTTAAGTTAAGGATCCATCATTTAAGTTGTTACCTTACCTATGTCTTTAGAATTGAAGTTTATAAAAGATGCACCATAGTGGGACTCAAACTACTCATGTACGTGGGGAAACAATGTGCCTTAGGGGGCTATGAAGCAACAGCAACCCTGGTAGTGGATTCATTTCGACACTGGCAATATCTTTCTGCTATCAAGGTTTAACTAAAAATGATTTTCTATAATTTTTGCCTGTATTGACAGTTTTCACTACCAAAAAAAGGCAATGGCTGGGGGGCCTCTTCGCACTCTAATTCGCTTGGGGCCCCTAGTACTTTTCCTCCTTGAATCCCCCCGAGTCGTGCCTATTTTCCTGGTGCTTTTGAAAATTGAACGAAGTCCATGGCTATTTTCAAGGGCTTCCTATAGTAGCTTTTTACAACACGTTGAAAAGCTAGTAAAAGCTTCTGCAACGTAAAGGCATGAAAGGTGACATAAGTAAACTTTTTAGATGACATCTTGATAAGTGGCTTCTTTTTGTGACAGCAAGTGAAGTCCTTGGCTATTTTGAAGACAGTGGCTTCAAGGCTCCCTATAGTAGCTTTAAAGGAAGGAGAGCGGTAAAAGCTTGTGAAATGTAAAGGTGGGAAAGGCCACATTAGCAAACTTTCTAGATGAAATATTTGTCAGTGTGAACATCGAAGGTCGCCTTATTGTGGCTTTTAGGTTGCAGATGCGTTAGTGAACGCTTGTGAATGCAATAGTAAAGGCCGATCTCTACTAGACGATTTTTGTGACGATCGTCATGAAGATTCATGACGAAAAAGGGGTTTTGATCTCCACTTATTCCGTTTTCGTTTCGAATAATCATTTTAAATCATTTCAAAGTCTCAGGCTGAGGTTGAGGGTGGATAAATCCTGCAATGCCATTGGCCGAAACACTTTGCAAATAAGATCGTCGGATGAAAAGACGAAAAATGTATTCTTTTCGTCAAGCGAATTTTTCGTTGTTATGATCTGAAATATTCTGCTGCGTATGTGCCGTCACGAAATTTTATTACGATCTTCACGAAAATCTTCTAGTGGAGATCGGCCTTTAGAGCTTGTGTATTGAGAGTGCGGCTTATCAGTCTCATTTTGATTCAGCGTGCAACTTACCAGTCTCATTTTGATTCAGCGTGCAACCCGTTCACCTGAACATTCCCTGAAATAACCATCCCCCCGTGCGGCGAGTCGCAGCGGAGTAACAAGCGTTAGTAGCGCCTTGTAAAAGATCTTTATTGTACCGGTAGATCAACGCACACGTCGTCGTTCATGGTGGCATACTGTTCAAAGGGAAAAACAATTCGAAGATCACTACCCTAGAAGAGGTAAGAGTTTTAGAATTACTTTGCCGAATCTTAAAAATATAATTTACTAATTGTTGATACGATTTTGATAATTGGAGAAATATAACTGCGATGCGACAATAGATGGCTAAATGTAAGTGTGTTACTACCAGTACTATCGTTATTTTTACGCGTAACTTGACTAAACCAACATTTGATTTTATTCAACATTTTGTTAATAAATCGGTTTGAAACCACTGCTGTCAATTTGTTTCACATCTGGAAGGGAATGGTTTACTTGTTAAATAAATTAGGTTTCGAAATTAGAAAATATTGATAAAATGAAAAAAGTTAGATGGTTGGTCAATATGATGGTTGATTGTTTAGTTCGAGATGTTGAAAACTTTGCCATTGTCAAAGTTCAGTACATGTTGGAAATATCATATATTGGACTGCTTAACTGGTAGAGGCCTAAGATTTCTCCTTCGTTGAATGCAGCGGCTTATACGTTATTGAGACTATAGAGGAGTTCATTAGAAGTGTTACGGTTCAATGTCAATAGGTCATGGGTATTGCAAATACAGTCACTATGTTTCCGAGCTCAATCATTTGAAGAGGCTAGCCTTTGAATCAATTGTGATTTGGTAAATTGTTAAGGTGGCAGTTTTATGTGAGAGAAGCAATATTTTTAAGATAAGATATTAAAAACTTGATATATGGAGACAACGTAAGATGGTAGTAATATGCAATGAATCAAATTTTCAGTTTGCGTTTGTGAGGCATTGGATATGGTAAATGAAATACTCCAGATGTGTAGAAATTACCTTGTGCTGTCATGTTAGAATCTAGGCTTGAATCTGTCAGTCTTTTTCTAAGCGAATACAGCGGCTTATACACAATTGAAACTATAGAGGAGTTCATTAGAAGTTCTATGGTTCGATGTCAACAGGTCATGGGTATAAGATGCAACACACTCACTATGTTTTGGAGCTCAAGCACTTGAAGATGATAGCCTTGTGTCCATGTTATTGATTGTGATTTGGTTAAAACGGTAAAGGCAGTTGTATACGAGAGAGCCGATATTTTTGAGATGGTATAGAAGCATTACTGAGAAGTATGCGTATACGGAGATTATGTAGTTTTGTTATCCAATGAAACAAACTGCAATTTGTGTTAGAGAGAGTTTAGGGATGGATAATGTTTCGGACATGGGGAAATGGCCGCGTTCTAGAACGCTTGAATTTGAGGCTAAGTTTCTTTCTACGTGAATACGGCGGCTTATAGATTATTAGGACCATAGCAGTGTTCATTAGAAGTTGTATGGCTCGATATCAACAGGTCATGCGCATTGCAAATTCCCTCACAATGTTTTTGAGCTCAAGCGTTTGAAGATGCTTCCCTTGAACCATGCTATAGAATATGATTTGGTTAATTATGATGTTGTATGCTAGAGAATCGATATCTTTAAGATGGTATATGGACATTAGGGAGAAATTTGTATATGTGGAGGAAGAATTAGATGATTAGATGACGTCCCTGTTATGTATATGTATGTAGAAATCGTTAATGGTGTAAAGATTTTTATCCATTGAATATAAAAAAAAAATTAGATGATTTTGATATCCAAACAATCAAGAGAGTGGATGAGATATGGATGGAGAACTATGGATAGTCATGTTATGTATATGTATTTTAGATCTTTTAGGTATTATGTATTTTATATTATATGTATTTTATTATATGTATTTATTTGAATTTTAGGTTAAACCTATTTCTTACTGAATACAGCGGCTTATAGATTATTAGGACCATAGCAATATTCTTTAGAAATTTTATGGCTCGATATCAACAGGTCATGGACTTAGCTAATACACTCATAATATTTTTTAGCTCAGGCATTTGAAGATAATAGCCTTGTATCCATGTTACCAATTGTGATTGGTTAATGATTGGGGCTGTTGTATTTGAGAGGACCGATATTTTTGAAATAGGCTATGGAAAATTTGATGCATAGAGTGAACATAAGATGTACCGCTGTTGCCATAGGAATGAGTGATGACCAATTAGAAAAGAGGTGAATTATATTTTTGTGCAAAAAGACTAATCTTCACTGCCAGCCCAGTGAGACGCAAGTAAGATAATCGAAAGATCTCTATTGGAAAAACGAACTCCCACTTTCTACAGAATATGGATCAAAGTAATAAGAGTAGGAAGGGTGTTCAGTAATGTGGAGGGTGTTCAATATCGTTGGGGGCTATCATCAATTCTGTTGAGGTATACCATCAGTACGTATGAGGGTGTTCAGTACTGTGGAGGATACTCAGTACTGTGGAGGGTATTAATTACTGTGGGGGGGGATATGAGCAGTATTATGGAGGGTGTTTATTACTGTGGGGGATATCACCAGAAGTTACTGTGGAGATCCCCATTGCTAACGGTATCCCTCTACAGTAGTGGACACCCTAAACAATACTGATGATATCTCCTCACAATGCTAATAGAATCCTCTAACATAGTACTGAACACATTCGGATGTACTGGTGGTATTCCCCATATTACTTATGATATCCCCCTCACAATAGTGAACATCCTTCAATGTACTGAAGGTATCCCTAAGAGTACTTAAGCTATCCCCCTTCCTCGATGTACTGAAAACCCTCCACGGTACTGTGCACCATCCACAGTATGTATATGCATTGCACAGACGCTTCCCAGGGCGATAAGGCACCGGATGTGCACCCATCTGGAATCTCACCGTGGGGATAACTATAACCACAAACAAATTGGCCTTGCGACCAGTTAACCGCGCAGGACAAAACTATCAATGACCCGTGGAAACACACGCGTAATTGACAGGTTTTCTGACCCAATGACCTATTGATCTGCGTCTAGAAACCGCGGGATCCTGCGGCTTCGAGATCATTCGTGCTTAATCAACTTAGCATGCAATTACATGCTTCTGCGTTTCTGCGTTTGTTTGTGGTTATCAATTGTAATGAAGTTAACAAATGAGTTTCGAATGTACACAGTTTTATTAGCCGTAGTCAAGCGATACTGTCGATCCGTGAATTACAGCACTTCTGCCTTTCAGAACCGGTCTGGGAAGATTAGAATCTAGCACTCCACTACGATGTATGCCGTTCCCATACGAAAACAGTGACTGCGTCATATGGGACTGGGTGCGGTCAGAATGTAATTGAACTTATCTCAAAACCGGTCCACCCTCTTTCTGGAGCCTTATGATAATAATGGCAATAACAATATCTTGCAGCAATGTGAAGGATGCTCTGTATATTTTCATATTTCTCTTGATATTTCTCCGGATTACGCACTCTGCACGTTACTGATAACATTCATCCATATTGCTAAATGGTATCACTCCACACTACTGCAGACCCTCCACATTATTGCAAGATATCCATCCACGTTACTGATGATATCTCTTGACAGAACTAGAAAACCCTCCACGTTACTGGACACCCTTAACATTACTGCAAGATATCCCTTTACGTTACTGAACACCCTCCACATTGCTGCAAGATATTCTTCCACGCACGTAACTGATGATATATCCCTCCACATTACGGTAGTCGCTCGTTCCCAGACTGCAACTGTAACACTGCGATGCGGTACAAAACTGCTCAAAGTTCAATAACTATTTCTACGCTCGTAAAAATATTTGCATTCTCGAACTCAGCAGATTGAAGCCTACCATATAATCGAAAGTCAAAAATAGGGTAAAGGGGCACTTCAAGTCCACAAAATACAACGCCCTAATGGCTAAACGAGTCTTAGATTTTCAAAAGATAAGACGTATCATTTTCAGCGCTGAAAAAGAAACCATTAAGGGGTCTTAAAATAATTTCATCACGCTTGGCGAAGGGTAGTTCATTCTGATTTTTGTGACGGTGTATAGAAATTTCAAAACACGGGACTTTTAAAGTATTCAATATTTCTTAAATCCTTTTGTATACCCTTCGGGGCCGAATCCAGGAAAATTTCTGACCACTGCTCAAAGTAGTTCAAGTGATAGAATTATCAATTCCTCTATTTTAGAGACTAAATTAGAAGAAAGAAAGAATACTAGGCCTGAAAATCTGACTACAGCTCCAGCAGTAGTAGCTTAAGTCTGGATCCGCCCCTGTCCTTTACGAATTATTTTAAGTTTCCATGAAAGTCAAACTCTGATGATAGCATTAAACTTAAAAGGCCTTACTGTGCCAAAATTGGAAATGTTTTTTAAGGAAAGAATAAGGAAATTCTGCACATGTCTCTCGATTTTTTGGCTGATCTGAATCTTTTTAGTGTCATCTATTTGTCTTTTATCGTACCAATACAGATTTGACGTGGAATGGCGTGATAGATTCTGACAAGAAGGGATAGATGGTTGTAAGAAGGCAAATTTAGGCTGACGTAACTATTGACCAGCCCCTATCTAGCGTTATATCAATAAGTTTTGAATACCTAGATGTCTTGAGTACTTAGTCTTGGAAACCACTACATTCCCCACGATGAAAGCTAAGAAAAATCCTTATCCGTTAACCCTTAGTGATACACCTCGCTCAAAATCAGCACCCGATAATCAACCCAATAAATTACTAGACGCTTAAAGTCTACCAAGAAAAAAATCATTATCGTTAATGCCCTAATTTGATGCGACTAATACCCCGCATGCGCTAAATGCTTTTTTCCCAGAATGCCATTGCTTTGTTTTATCTTATCTTATTTTGGTCAAAGTTGCTTACAAACAACTGTCACAAGGTGCCTCAAACATCTTTTCATGCTAAGTAATTATTTCCTTGATCGTTAGAGTTTTCGGTCAAATTTCTGCATACAGCCACCTCGGCGATAGATGCCCTACGAGCCCTCTGCAAACAGGTCTCCAATTCGGTCTACCCGTCTCTCGCAAAACCTGTTACATTATTCGGTAGCGTGGTCTATATATGCATGCTTTTTTATGAGGAAGCTTGATTCATGCTGCGTACCAGGGAGGATTTCTGCTGGTGGGAAAAAAGGAAAAGGAAAATTTGAGGTTTCAAATGTGATTCCGTTTTGAGCAAGGATCTTCATCACCCCATACAACCACCCGGGGGAACGTCTGTGCAATACTGTGGAGGGTGTTAAATGCTGTGGGGGGATACCATCAGTACTGTGGAGGGATACCATCAGTACTATGAATGTACTCAGTATGAAGGCATTCAGTACTGTAGGGGATATCGTCAGTACTATAGAGTTGATACCTTAAGTGCTTATGGTTTCCTGACTAATGATATCCCACACAGAATTGAACATCCTCCACAGTACTGTACACCCTCGACAGTGCTAATGATATGTACCCACAGTAATGATTATAAAATCCCTCCACATTTATGAATATCGTCCACAGTACGTTATGGTATCCCTCCACAGTGCTGAATGGTATTCCTCCAAAGTACTGATGGTATCCCCACAGGACTGAACACCCTCCAATGTGGTGATGGTATTCCCGCATCGTACTGAACCCCCCTTAGTGATAAACAGGGAGTCAAAGTAGTTACTGAACATTCTCCACAGTATTGTACACCCCCCCCCCCCAGTACTGTACAAAACGTCCCTGTACAAAAGGGGTGACAACATGTGTGCAGTAGTGCGATGGTATGGAGTAGTGTGACGTTATTCAGTGGTATGGGGAGATTATTTGCACTTCTCGCAAGGGTTGATAATATCGAAATGAAGCAGAAACAAGCACCAACCTTTTTCTTTAGGTAACTGCTGCGACCGTTCAATTTCAAGGAAGGGTTTGATCTCAATGCCGTACTTTTGGCCGTCGAGCATCATTACTATACATACAAGTTATATCTGATAATTATCTCTAAAAATATCCTTGATGAAAGCTGGGTTTAGGTCCAGTTTGGTCTTGAACCTAGATAATTCATTATTAGCAGCATCAGGTTTCTCACACGATCTCAGCTACCCTTGAATTTAACCTTTTTTTGATTCGTAAGGTTTTTAGATCCTTAGAAGCTCTTAGACTCTTTTAACTGTGTAAAGAAGGGACCATACATGTTACCTGGGCTATTTGGACATGCATGATTTTTCCTGTATTGGTACAGTACATCCTCGGTTATCCGAGCCTCGATTATCCGAACCTCGATTATCCGAACGCCAAAAGTTTTCATTAAAAAATTTTTTGCAAATCAGTTCTTGAGAAACCAATCGAAAAATTCGTTGTCTGCTCAAACTGTTGCCCAATATAAAAGTCATATTCAACATTTTTTCAAAAACAATAACTTCTTTGTTAATTAATATCGTCATTTACAAATCTTTGTTATCGTTGTTATCATTACAAATCGTTGTTGAAGTTTACAAAAAACTGTTGCCTTAGTTTTGTTGTTTGGTCTTTCCGTTTGCAAGCTTTTTCAATTGTTCAGGACGATGATAATAACCTCTATAGCAAGTTTAGTAGTTAAAATGTTCTTCCTCGATTATCCGAATTTTTTGCGTATCCGAACGGCCAAACAAAAATTTGAGTTCAACCTGTTCGGATAATCGAGGATGTACTGTACCGCATTCCAAAGGCTCGACTGGGCTAAAAACCCACCTGCAAACACCACAACAATCTATTTCCGCTCGCTCATAAAGTAGTTGCTTATAAAAAACATTCGTGGTGTTTAACATCGAGTACTAGAAATCTGGTAGACGAACAAAAGGACACCTGTGAACGCTAAGCGATTCGGTTTCACACTGATTTTCTAAGATTTTAGATATAGCGAAATACTGGATAACCTATCGGAAAGAAGCCTTCAATATCACTACTAACGCTAATGTTACTCATATAACAGCCATGGCTGTTTGATTCTGGTATATCGTAAGACTCGCGTCGTAGTTTAGCCATCTTGTTTTGAACGTGGACTGTTCTTTTATTGAAGCTCTTCGGTTAACATGCGATGCCTTTTTCTGTTGACAGGGCATTGAACCAGGGTTTGGAAACCCTCTGTAAGATGCCATTAAGAGGTGAGCCCTGTTATTTTCAATTATTTCATGAATTCAAACTCCTATACACATTGGTAATTTGATTAATTATGATAACACTTCTACGCCGCTTAACAGCCAGTTCTTCAATTCTTCACGTATAAGGATTCGTAGAAAGTGTTTCTATTGATTATATTCCTCTATCATCTTAATCGCATTCCTTCACTCTCTCAACTGTGGTGTTAGAATGGTACGATGAAGGGCCTGGGGCCTTATATCTTCGCTGCTGTTAATTCTGATTTAGGCCAAGTAACCTTATTTTTCTCCTACCAGTATTATTTTGTAGCCTCCCTTAATTTTGGCTTGAAATCATCCATCTCTACTCGTTTTATTCGCTTTCACCGCTTTGTTGTATTACCACTAGCCTTAGAATTACCGAGTTAATCTTACAGTCCCTATAATTCATGGGTTTTGCTGCTTTTGCGAGAAAGGGGAAGATGATCTAGTTTTTTTCATCCCGTGGCCTACCCTGTCAGGTGCGTCCATTTTCTTTAGGCCGAGCGGCCATGGAATTCATTCCACCAGTTTTATTTTTTGTAGCCTCCTTCTATACTTCAGAAACAGTTCTTCAACATCTGCCATTTCAAAGTTCATTCGTTACCTTTTATACACAATTGTAACCTTCATCGCTATAATGATGACGTTTATTCTAGTTTTTATCTTTCTGTGCTGTGGTCATCGTATCTTTGGTGCGTCCATTTTCTTGAGGCCGATCCACCATATACTATTCCACCAGTTTTTCTATCATCTTTCTATCATGAGAAACTGTTCTTTAACTTCTTCCATTTCTTTAACTTCTTCCATTTTGGGGCTAATTCGCATTCAAGACTTGTTCAATGTTTCTTACTCTTATTTATATCATAAACTGGTTTACTATTTGAAAATAATGTATTGTGTTCGGCTTTAATTGGGTGTAGATGACAATGAAAATAAGCATAGTGCCTGTTGAAATTTTTATTATAAAAAAACGATGTTTGGAGCATAAACTCGTTATCGAGTATCAAAAATCCAGTATAGACCGTTCTATGCTGGCTCTTTACCGTCCTGTGTTATGTTCATCCTGTTTCAGATGCGTTAATTTCCTTCAGGCCGAACCACTATATACCTTTACAAAAGTTGTATTTCTCTATCTTCCCATATATATCAGTTAGTTCTTTGGCCTATTTCTATTACTTTCAGATTGATCCTTCAGCTTGATACACATTTGTTTCATTGTGTTGCTATCATAAACTTGCTTGCACTGGCTATTTTCAATTAGCCATTTCTTTGGCGTATAAAATATTTCATCATTCAAAATAATTCAAGTCATTATTTGATTTCCCTCGTTGATGTCTTTTTATTTGCCTTTGAGTATAGAAAGAATGTTACTCAAATCTAATATTGTTTCATTTTTCTATGATTTTTGTTCATTCCATTTCATTTTAGGTCGTTTTATTTTAGGCCGAGCTGTCCATCTGATACTGTGGAACACAGCATCTAGAAACTGAAACGTTGAATTTCTAGAATAATGAATAAAGCAACGCACTCTTTAGAAAAACAGGCTAGGTTTTAAAGAATGGTTTTTCTGGATTCTCTTTTTCGCCCTGTTTCTGGCGTATTACTTTCATGAGTGTCAGACGAAAATCTAAGGTGTATTATGTTCTGTTTTCGACTGGTATTAGTCGATGAACAAAAGACATATTTTGCATTTTTTTCACCTGGTTGCTGTCTGTAATTAAGAGTTGTTCGGTGGTCTATCGAGAGGGATCATCCCATTTCTTTGAAGCTTGTACTGCGTAGAAAATAGGGATTGAATTAAGCTAGGAATGCAACGCTAATGAGCAAGTCCTTTTGAATTCTGATTTGATGTAGCCAGAAAAATCGCAAGCTTAGCGAAAACATGGATACTTCAGCTTTATTTTTGTACCGACCAAAGACTGTTCTAGAATTCTGGATTATAGATTAAATGCATCATAGTCTCCTTGTAGAGAATAACCTTTTTCTTGATTACAGAAAAAAATTGCTCGACTCTACAATATAGTAGAGCATAATATAAATGTAGAAGACAAAAAGTTGATGCTGTGACTTATAGTCATATGTTTCTGTTATATTTCGGTTAAAGTTTTTCACCATTGAAAAAAACAGAGTTGATCTAAGGCCTCGATTACACTGCTCCGAATTTGTTTGTCTCCGTATTTGAACACGAAAAACAGTGCCTGTTCACACTGCTCCGTTTTCACGCAAATACGATATGAATACGATAAAGTGTTCACACTGCTCCAGGCAAATACGATGCCCCTAATCCCATTCTTAGACAAATATTTCCATTGAAAGAATGCCGTCATATTCGAATGTCTCCGTATTTGGTATTCACACTGAAAACAGAGCGTATTCAACACGCACCGTATTTGAAAGTATGCGTATTTGTTTGCGTATTCGAACAGCTCCGTACTTGAAGCGTATCAGTTTGAAATGCAAGGCTGAAATGGATAGGTTTTGTTCCGTTTTCATTCAAATAGGGAGCAGTGTGAACAGTATGGACAGTGTTAACAGTGTGAGCAGTTTGCACGGGGCCTAGATACAGAAGCAAAGACACAAAGCAAGTTTATGCTGTGACCAATCATGTTGATGCATCATCAGAAAGCTAAGAAATCTTTCATGCAATTCTCTTACGCACTTCTTTGCTGTCTGATGATCGCATCAGCATGGAACTATTAGTCACTGCATAAACTTGCCTTTCGTTTCTATTTCTGCATTTATTGTTTCCCTCCATTAAAATATGAAAGTATTAGTCGAGAAAACTTCTATCTGTAGTCAATAGACAATAGCCTTTTAGTCTGGGCTGTATTTAACGATGAAATTATGATTTAGAAGATGATTTAGAAGATGATTTAGCTCTTCTTCAAAAAAATCTATATTCGATATTCTTTCTATATCAAATAGGACTGCTTTAGTTCAGCCTTGATTTTTCCCACATCTACATCTTACATTATGATCAATAAATCCATTCTGATGAAATAAAAGAAATAAATAGATAAAGAAATGAATTTTAATCTAATTAACATTATTCAACAAAATCACCATCGGACAGTCTTTGAAGGGTGAAAACAGTGTGAGAATTAGCATAAATAGCAAAACAAGTTAGAAGGTCATGAAGGGGGGGGGGGTAATGATCCTAATTCCCAGCCCTGTAATGATCAAAATCCTAATCTCAATGAGGAAAATAAAGAAATCCCCAATATTGAAGTGTTTACCAATCCTAATTCCAATTAACTTTTTTATTCCAAAATCCCAGTCCAAAAAGTCTTATCCTATTTTCCCAGTTATAAAATGGCAAATCCCAGATCTCAATATACCGCTTTCTGACCCTCGTATTACGATACTGTGGTTCTTCGTCTGACAGTCAATGGCGTAACGGTACTGAAAGAGAATGAAAATTAAAATCAAAGGAGTTGTTATATCTAGAGTTAAATTTTATATTTCTAATGAATGATTTTTTCATTTTCTAGTATGGATGGCATATTAAACGGGAAAGCATACAAAGACGAAATCAGTATCTTTGGCAGCAATTTAGGTACGTTTCTGTATTTGCATTTTTATAATTCAACCGCACAGGCTGCTGCAAATATGAATTCCATTTTCTAACCATCGGGACTTTTGAGTCACATGCTAAGGTGTAAGGCTTCCTTCTTCCACGGTCGGCAAGATTCTGAAAATGTATACCTGTATTTATACCAATATCTTGAAAGAACAACCAAAAGTATACCACCACAAAACTTGTTTCTTTTTTGCTCAATTCAAAATTAAAATTTCGAAAACAAAGGTAATCGATATAATTTTTTATACCAAATTCATGAAATCGATACCCATATATGGACCGGTTTTTGAAAGTTTGAGATCCATGGTTATACCAAAATCGTAAAAAAGTATACCCATGTTTATACCAAAATTACGAAAAATTATACCCATTGGGGTTTTGAATTAAAAGCAATTTTTAATTTTGTCTGAATATTTCGTAAACCTAGGTGAATTAGCACTGGGATCAATATTCATTATGTGCACTGAATTAAAAAAATAACTTCTAACGGATATCCAACAACAGCCACACGGAAGAGTTTCCTCGTGCAACTGACAGGATTCATAATTCCAGCAGTACCTTTCAGCTTGAAATTCAGGTGTTCCCCTATCTCTCGTAGGTCCAGGAGGCGTGAATCAACTAGGTGGTGTTTTTGTCAACGGTAGGCCTCTACCGGATTATATGCGACATCGGATCATCGAACTGGCTCATTGTGGTGTCAGACCTTCCGAAATATCGCGACAACTTTTGGTTTCGCACGGCTGTGTCAGCAAAATTCTGGGCCGTTACTATGAGACAGGGTCGGTCCGACCCGGTGCGATCGGCGGCAGCAAGCCGAAAGTGGCCACACCTAAGGTGGTGGCACGGATCGTCAAGCTGAAGGAGGAGAACCCGTGTATGTTTGCATGGGAGATACGGAACACGTTGCTCTCCGAGGGCGTTTGTGACAATACGAACGTCCCTAGCGTGAGCTCCATCAACCGAATACTGCGTAACCATGCAGCTGAGAAGGAGTCGAAAGAAGCAAAGCGAAAACAAGAGGAGTTCCAAAAAGTGAACGGCTTAACGCCGGCCATGCTAAACGGTTTCGGCTTCAACGGCTTCGGATTCAACGGGATGAACGGACTAGCCGACCAATCACACGCACAGTTCCCATTTGCTCTAAACACCGGATTCCCGATGATCGCCCCACAACTACAACAACCTCAAATCATGACGCTCCCCCTAAACACGCCATCGCCTGAACGGCAGAAAATCAACGGTGATTTGTCGTATCCTGGCAACGCAGGTCACATGCAACAGCACCAGTCCTCTCACACATCGCATTCACAATCCATGCATTCACATCACATGTCATCAGAACAACAACATCAACCACAGCATCATCAACAGCAACAACAACAACATCAGCACCAACCATCGGAACGAGACAGACCTGGGTCGGTAGATAGAGAGAGACACACGGAAAAGATTTCGCCAAACAGTGAGTATCATTTTGTTTAGTTCATTCTAACGTAGTGGAGATTCGCAAAAGGAGCCAAATTTTGCTTAAAAGGAAAGCGTATTGTGTTCCGATGGCATGTTGTGTTTCTAAGCCAATTTCAGGTCTTGATAATTTATCTGGAATATTGTAAGATTTTCAAGCTTTCTTCAAGACTACTTTTTCTCCTATCAAGGCTGTTGTTTAAGGCATTCGTGGATAGTAGAAGTGAATCCATAGTCATAAGGGAGCTCTAGTCTGGAAGCAAATAATTTTTATGACTTTTTGTGCTCAAAATCGTTCTATTTTTCATTGTTTCCTTAAGTTAGTGTGGACTTTAGTTCTGCTCCACTAGTAAATAAGTCAAATGACTTGATACTATTTCACAATGTTTTCTTTCGTTCTGCTTTTCAAGTTCGCTGGCAGATGCAATACTGAATGCAATGGCTGTTTGTTTTAGCTTCTATACCTTCTCTTGTGACTGTAATGTATCCAAAAACAAGTTGTTAACGACCTCGATCCGTTTTTAGCAAATATTTAAGCAACATTAAGGGACTTTTCATTATTTGTGCCCAATTTTGGCATCAAAGAGAAATTATTTGGGTTATCTATTTAATGGCAAAAATTATTTTCCCTTCAAAGAGTTTTGGGTTGAAAACTATTTTTCATGAGATTATTTCACCGACATTGTGCCCAAATTACTCAAATTCAGAAACACGTAACTCATGGGAGACTTTTGACTTCTGTTTCTGTTGGGTGAATGCAAACAGAATCATGAACAAATATCTTGGTTCGGTCGAGAAGTTTTGAATTATTAAAAAAATAATTTTATATTATTTTGTAATAGGCATAATATGAATAAATTGATTATGATGTTGATGATGATGATGAAGGCTGGCACCGAAAAGCATAAACTTTCATGATTCTGAAATAAAAAGAGTCACAAGAAGCTTCATTTTTAATGGTATATAATTTAATAACAATATTTCGACCTTCACTTTCCAGAGGTCATTATCAAGTGTGATAGTGGTCACTTGATAACGTGACTTGCTGGTAGCAAACAGTTACTTACAAGGCAGGTTTCAAAGAGTCAAAGTGAATGGTAATTTCAGTGATTGAACAGGGCTAGGCCCCCAGGGTCTGTCTTGGATCCATTGTTATTTGATATTTTCATAAACGACCTAATATTTTGCCTTAACGAAACTGAAGTTTGCAATAACGCAGATGACACTACAATTTTTGCTAGCAATACATGCTTTGAAAGAATAACTTCCCAACTTAAAAGTGACCTCCCAAAAGTAAGTGAATGGTTTGTTCAGTACTTTATGAAACTCAACGAGGAAAAGTGAAGAAAAACTGTTAGGTATAATCTTTGATGAGGAACTCAGTTTTGATAAACACGTAACAAAAATTTGCTTCAAAGCTGTAAATAAACTCTAAAATATGGGTAGTGAAAAACTGAAGTATCTGATGGAAGCTTTTTTTACTAGTCAATTTCAGTATTGCCCTCTCGTTTGGGTGTTTCATAGCAGAAAAGTAAATTATAAAATAAACAGAATACAACAGCGAGCTTTAAGAATAGTTTATTAAAATTATGATTTGGACTTAAATGATCTTCTTATTAAAGATAACTCTGTTACAATTCATTAAAGAAACCTTCAGTTACTTGCTACCGCTTGCTAAATATTCTAAACAGTAAATGTTATGAACCCATCCTTTTTGAAAGATGTTTTTGCTGAAAGGACTGTTAGGTATAATCTGAGAAAGAAAAACGATTTTGTTCAGTCAAATACCCATAAAAAGGCATTAATGATGAATAATAATAAAAGTCAGTAGTAAGTATTTGAAATGAAATGAAGTGTGTGGGGTCAATCAGGGCTGCACTACTTTTATTGGCTCCCTAGACTCCTCTCTGAATACGTTCTGTTTTAGTTCACTACTGTTGTATTAACATATTGTAATTTTTCACAGTCATTGACAAACCCAAGAAAGCTGAAGACGATTTAGACGATGGGAAAGACAAAGACAACGATAGAGATTGCGAAAGCGACAAAGACGAAGCGAAGAGGAAGCGAAAACGGGACGAACACAACGATCTGAAAGAAGAGGAGAAAAGTGACGAAAAGAGCAGCACGCCGAGCGGGAGTTCGACTTCTAGTCAAGGAACCAACGGATCTACAAGTCCTGACATGAAGCGAAGGAGATTAACGGAAAGTCCCATGACAAACAACTCAGAAGTACGTTACATTTTATCTTGGTCTCAGAATTTCACAGCTAGCGTTGTAACCTGAATAACCACCCCTCTCTCGAATAAGACCCTCCCTCAAACTCATTCTGGGCCAGGAAGTCTATATATAAAAAACGATCATGACAAAGACGTATTAATAAAAGTTGTGGTCAAGCTGTAGTTTGACTAAGACGAAACTGAAATGTTTAAAGTAGATTAGGAAGATCATAAAGGTAGATGGATCCTAATAGGAAAGTGGTTAGATAAACTTACACCAGTTCCGCACATTCCAACTAATAATAAGTTTCTACATTATCTATTGATTATATAACGCTTATCAAGCCTACATTATTAGATGTATTTTTTACACGAAATCATCTAAATCACCCAAAGTAGTACGTCTACAGATTCACTTGTTAGGGAGGGGAGGGATAGAGTAGGCTCACTTGACGTGAGTTATATAGATAGTTATGTATCGTCTTGACAGAATATTCTAAATACCTCAAAATTGTTAAGTCAGATTTTGTAAAGATCCCAGATACGTTGGCCAATAAAGATATGTAACTCTTTCAAACCCTTTTAAATCTCAGAACATCTGTTTGTATTTATTCGTTTCTCTTTACTTCTAGTCCCAAGTGTTCCAGAAAGTCTCACCCACGTGGTTCAAGTACAACCAACTGTTCCCCGGAGGAGGAAACCTCGCAGCGGTCAACGGCATGAACCTGAACACGATGAACGGACTAAGCACGCTTAGTAACATGGCGGCCTACTCGAACGGCGTTAACAATCTAAACAACATCGCTGTCAACGCTTACCAAGCCGGCATGAACAGTATGAACGGCATTGCAACGTTCAACGCAATAAACGGCGTTCCTATGGTCAACGGTAACAACGTCAGTAACGTAAGTGGTATGCAGGGTATAAACGGACAGGGTTTAAGTGCGTTCCCAACGCCTTCATACGAAACGGAACGAGCAATGGTACAAAACGGACTGAACAACATCGGCAACAATAATGACTTTAATTGGCCTAATAACTTCGTTATCGCTGACTCTAACAGTTATTCGCAAGCGATGGCGATAACGCAAGCGAACAACGCCAATCTAACTGCGGCGAACTCTTTTAACATGAACTTGAATTTTCCAGCAATGCAAAAGAATCTCCTACAAGGGATGACTGTCGCCTCGTCATCGCCTACGTCTAGCTCGTCGGTGTATGCCACGATATCGTCGTTACCTCAGCAGAGCATGGCGTTTACGGTACAGAATCCAATAGGTAATGGTCTCCAAGCGATGCAATTTCAGCGCCCCGATCAACTGGCGATGAAGATGATGGCACCTTCAATATTAACTGTTCGAAACTCCCAGGTTCCCCCGGGGAATTAAACGGTTTCTCCACGACTAACATGGTTAATCATCATCCAAATGCATCGTCCCTGGAACAGAGATAACGTTGAAGGATGCGTGTTCGTGCAAAACGTCCTATCGTGCAAAACTTCCTATCGTGCAAAACGACCTACCGTGCAAAACCTCCTACCGGGCGAAACGTTCTATCGTGCAAAACAGCCTATCGTACAAAACGACCTGCCGTGCAAAACGTCCCACCGTGCAAAACTTCCTATCGTGAAAAACGTCCTATGGTTGGAAAAGTCTTATCGTGCAAAGCATCATATTATTTAGGAATCTATGACAAAATGGAAGCTGCCGAAACCCCTGAGAATGGAGTTGCTCCATCGCCAAAGTGTTGGGTTACCTTCAAGAATTGTGATTTATTGGAGCAAGGATTTTTCATATTCTAATATCTGGATATACGAAGCTCTTGGAAGTTTTCCCTCAAAACTTAGCAGCTTATTTGACGATTCGGCTAGCTGTGTTCATATAGCATTAAACAGACAGCAGGAGTATATTTCATAGTGGTCAGTAGCTTTATTATAGCCTCCAGTTTCCGTGGAAAAAAACCATACGATACGATCAAGTTTCTTTAGGAATGAATGATACTATACCCTCAAGTTTCCCCAGTCCCCAAGCAATGGACGTAGGAAATCAGCCTATTCATACCCCTTAACGTGACGTTCACTTATTATTCCCTGTGGCAATCAATATTCTTTCGAAACTATTCACTAAGTCCAAAGTTTATCCTCACACAGCCGAGATCAATCTTGTACCACATAATATCTTCAAAACTCAAAAGCCATCTCTATCTCATTTCTAGCAGAACTGACGTATCATATTACGAACCAGGAACATAGTAAGAAACAGGAGTTTATTTGTTCTGCATATTAATGGAAAGCTGACATCACTTGAAGTTCAGCTGCAAGATACTTTGCTCAGCTCATATCACGTTGAATGAAAATCACCATCGTTCGATTCCCTTACATCTGCCTGACACGTATGCAGAACTTTATGATGACGTAACGTTACAGTAGCTGCAGCGTTGCTCAATAGCGCCCAAGAGACGATTCCGCAAAGGATTGTGGATCTCGTTTCACGCAATGCATGATAGGAATATGTCCGTTAGCAACGCATAGCTACCGAAATTGTAATGGCCTAAATCCATCGTAGCTACATTTGGTTGTTTTTGTAGCTATGCGTTGCCAACTGCATATTCCTATCTTGCGTTGTGCGGAATAAAGTATCTATGCTGGTGATTTTCAAAGCTGTAGGGGAATTTCCCTCAGACTTATCAAGGCTGTATTAGGACGGAGTATCAGTTACATAGTATTAGGCCTGATGGGAAACAATTACCATAACATGCCTTTGAAATTCCAACGGGCAACATGACGAGAGGGGGCTGCTCCTTAAATCGTGAAGGAACTATGTTTCCCAATCATGGGAGACGACCAATTATGGGAGACGGATCTCTCCCGAAACGTTGCCCAATAAAATATCAAAAAAAAAATCTTATCATGATAAGTGCTGCCTATTATACATAATTCTGTGTCAGAAACAGCCTTGATTTGTTTGATGAATATCCCCCTTCAAAATGCATACCTTAAAACTTACAGCATAGAATCCTTATCCCATTGATACAAAAACATAAAGTTGTCAAATAAACTTGCTACTCGTCCACAGAATACTTTTGAGAGACATGTGACTGTATCCTTCAATGGTTTCAAACATACAAATATTTGAACATGCACCAAGGCTCGTTTAGGCAATATGTTTGGCAAGATGACTGAATGGGCCTACATTGATGGGGATGAAACAAAATTAATAATCTCTATAAAGGGGGGTCCGGATCGGTAATTTGGCTATCAGATAAATAAAGACAGAATGCGAGATTCGTGGAAAGAAAGCGATGGGATGGAGGGACCCTATAATGCGTCCTTTGGGGCAAGTTCAACAATATTGTTGCCAGTTAAAAATTAACTCATAGACGTAAACAGCATATTTTTATTTTTGTAATGAATTATCAATTTCTATAATAAAACGACGAGGATTACGGATCCGAATTAGCTAGCAACAAAATCGAGTAGTCTAGACTAGGTGGAAATTTTAGTGATTTTTAACGCCTTAGAAGTTTTTCATCGTTATTTGTGTATATCTAACTTATTGACGTAATTTAATGACCTTATGTTTAATTAGTTTGGTTTTACTGGTTTTCTGGCCTAGGTTTCCACGAGGTTATTAGTTTACCAGCAGAAATTCATTCAAACACAGGAGGCGCTACCTATAATGAGTGGGTGGGTAGCTGCGTAATAGACGGTTATTTATTGAAAAGATGGCTGATCTCATCTCTCGCAATGCATGATAGGAAGATGCCCCTTAGCAACGAATGGATACCCAAACAAACAACTGCAACCACGAAATATATAGGCCATTGTCATTTTGTTGGCTTTTTGTAGCTAAGGGCACATTCATATCATGGATTGCGTGAAGTGAAGTCCACCATTTTTTTCGAAATCATCTATTGAGCAGTGATTTTCGAGAAATTGGCTTAGAATTGGGACAGGAATTGCATGGGTTCCATCTTTTGGTGTAGTTTTGGGGTTCTGAATCTTGATTTTTTTTTCATCTAATTCCTCAACAAGTTCTGAGCAGTGAACTTATTCTAAAGGATGAAACGCACATAATTTCCCGTTATCTTACCTCTAGGACGTGAATGTTTTATATAGGTATAGGTACAGAAATTGCTGAAATTTGGCATAAGATCCCCGTTATGGGCAGCATACCCCTATCCATCAACCAAATGTCCTTCGAGTCTTAGATTTTTGCGAAAGGTCTTGTTGTGAATCTTTTTCGTTCTGAGGAAGTGAAATGAAATCTGAAAAAAGAAAACGGGATTATAACTCTTTCTCATTTCCACCGCATTCTCAATTGATTCCATTCCTTGTTTGAGGTCCTGCTACCAAGGGTAGAAAAACTGGTCCTTTCAGGTTTGACGACTTCTTTTTCGATCACAAGAATTACTTTTATGATAATATTAAAGCTAAGGATGTAGCTATCAGCTCAAAGGGTGGAGCCGTGCGGTTGATTATTTTCAGCATTTTATTGTGGATGATGAACCCATAAAAATTACCTCTACACACATTATGTATAGGTATTTATCTACAGAGGAGAGGCCATGGCTCTCATAGCCCCCCAACCCCCCCCCCCCCCCCCTGGTTACGTCCCATAGATGCAGTAAATTGCTGAAAGGCAATACACATAAAGGCTCGTTTACATAAACAACTTTATTTGTGCAATTTGCTGGCCCCAGATTCAAATTTAGTGCTAAGACCAATTTTCTTGCTGCTACCCCCTACGACGAAATTTTATAGAAACTTGAAGTTTTAGACATGCTGAATATCGAGACTTATGCCTCACATAAATATATTTTAATGTTTAGAGTCCCAAAAGCTAACCCAGAATACATATACTACGCAGATAGAACTATTTAAAAATAATTGTTTAATATGTTAATTTGTGTACAATCAATATGTATTTATGAAATCGTGAGAATACAGCTATTTTTGTGTCCCTTCTGATGAGACGAGTGAGTTTTGTTTTACTTGAATCGCTTTACTTGTTCTCGTAGAGCTTTTTCCAGTACTCACAGGCGATCATCTACTCGCACAGATCTCCCACAAGCTGCTCGATGTTCTTTCAACACAGCAAGAGCAAACGGAAAAAATTAGAATAAAACGAAGCCTTGAAATCGCGCCACATTGAAACTTTTAATTTTGCATTTTTCCTTATGCTCACAGCAAGCATCCACCTTAACGCATATGTTTTGTTACGTCGATTATTAGCGAGCTCGAGCTTGGTTTTCTTTTAGCTGTGTAACGATAAAGGGGTTCTAGGTTTAATGTTGGATAAGGGTCTGCTGCTCGGCTGCTGGTATATTCGAAATGGTAAAGTCATACTCTTAACCCTTAGCTAGTTAGATACGCTCAAATTGTGAGGCGGGCTTTTTTCTTGCTCCTTACTTCTTTCTGAGGCTACAAGAGATGAAATTGCAAAAAAATAAAAGTAAGAATTACACCATAGGCTAGACTAAAACTTCTAAAAAGTATACCCTTCACAGTGGCACATTCCCTGGTACCTTACCATGGAATTCATTTCCCTGTGACAACAACATGTCATATCACTTTTTGTAACTCTTACTTCTGTGGGCCAGATCTGAAAAAATAATCTGCCACCCACCTACCTAAGCCGTTTAAAAATTTCGAAGCAGCATCTAAAAGGGAAAATGAGGAAGGTAGGAAAATTATTGACATTTTGTTTTTAGTTCTACATATAATATTGCCTCAGTTACGATTCCGCTTTATCCACCTTGCGAAATGCTTTATCTGCTTCAGAGTACCGGAGAAAACTTTAAGCGGAAGTGACGTATTATTGCCCAGATCTCCCGCGTGCGACGCGTTTTATCCAGAACCTCGTTGTTTTGTCAGACAACGCAACAAGAAGAAGAAGGGAATTTGGTTGGTTTCTTTCATGAAAATTAGTTGTAAAGGAAATATTAATCAACTTTCAATTAAAAAAGATTCTGCAGACGATAAGGAAAAGTATTTCAAAAGGTTGACGGGGTAAGTATAGCTCGTTTTGTTGTATCTGATAAGGATAATTGTCTTTTATAATTATGATATTGTCTAGAAGCTCAGGCCCAAAATGCACGTTAGTTCGGCGTGAATGATTTTAGTAAACGGTTTGCATTTTGAATAGACGTTATCTAATGAGCTTATCCACAATGTGATATCCTTAAATACTGTCGAATGAATTGGGTTACGCGTTTTCGCTGTTTGTTGCTGTTTAATCCTGCAAAATGCTAATGATGTTGTATGCCTCTGTTTTCGTAGGCCTGCACCGAACTTTGGGTTCGTCGTTTAGGCCAAGCCACCCTGCCTTGTGTGTAGCTGTATACAAGTCTCCGCTATTTTGTTGCATGAACATCCACAAAGCTCAGAAGAAATGTTTAGCTGTTACTGCTAGATCAGCTGAAAACTTAAATACTGTCGAGAATGGATAACTCGCCGGAGATGGAACACATCGAGTGGGATCTGCCGATCTCCGATATGCAGAGCTCCGGGAAGGATAACAATCAAGAGAACTGGCTTGACTTCAGCAAGCTGAGCCTCGGCACTGAAATGCGCAACAAGATCTGGGAACAGGAGAATAAAGAAGCAATCGGCTTCAATAAAATGTCATTTAAAAATGATACTGTGCCGTTCGAGCCGCCTGGGTTTCCGAACATGAATGGAAAAGTGAACTCGGACGAGCAGACTCAGAGTCACAATCACAGAGGAAAAGGCCCGTTTTTCAATCAAAATCAAAACATGTTTGACTTCAATTTGAGGAACAATAACATGAGGAATGGCTTTCATGGCGGAAACAATTTTCTGAATCCCAACTCGCCTTCCTTCTCGCCGTCCTTCTCGCCGTCCCATGGTCAGGTCACGAGCCCTGCTGTGGATTCGCTGCATGGAGGTGTCAACGGCCGCGGAGAAAATCGCTTTGGTCAAAGTGGAGCCGACGGTGATATACGCGTAAGACGATGTTTTCTTTTTTGTGTTTCCCATTCCAACTGTTTGCATTTAAATTACAGCTGTCTGCTTGACGTTGAATTATCCATACCTGTATTCGGGTTTCAAGTTTGATGTTGTCAATAGTAGTATTGCTGGTTTGTGTTGTTTCATCATAACAACAGCTTACTACTCGCAGATGTCATTCATGAATTTCAATTTCTATTTCTTTTTGGATGATTATCTGATATTTGTTCTGGATGGCAAGGCAGCCCATTCTTTCCAGGGTATACTTTGCCCAGATTGGTATACTTTTAGGAGATTCTAGTATAAATAAGGCAAGGGTATACTTTGTTGCAATTTTGGTATAAATATTGGTCTCAAATTTTAAAAAATTATGATGGATAGGTTTGGGTATTCATTTTCCAAGTTTCTATATATAAATAGGTATAGATTTTTTGAAAATTTGGTACAAATCTGTTCATAAATTTTTCTTTAAACACTAAGACTCAAAATCCAAAAAGTCTTAAAAAATTTCAGTTCTCTAGAGGTTTTCACATAGCTGAAGAAAAATAAAAAACTAAAGCCAATTCTTACCTAATTTAAACTTGAAAATGTCTAACATCAGTTCGTTATGTTGAAGAAAATCTACAAATCACATGCCACATTATCAAATTTGATAAAAGATTACCAAGTTATTTTATCATTAATTGTCCAATTTGATAAGGAATAGATTTTATTGAAATAGGAAAAGTCACTGCAGAGAAGAAGATAGTTTGTTTTAAAGTTTTTGAAACCCATATTTCCCATCTATAAGGATAGATTACCTATTTCTAATACCCCCATACCGCTCTAGAAGGGGGCTTTGATTTCCCCTGACCTCCTCTCTGTTTGACGTCATCAGGTTGAGCTTATATTGATTGCATTCTGGCTCAGACTAATCCTGCTTAAACTTTTGTTAATTCTGGTTTGATTCCAGATCTTTTTCATATGATAATTGGGTTACTGCCAACCCTGTAGCTGTTTTAAAGCCTATGTTATCAGAAACCCAAGATAATGGTAAAGACAGTGGTGTAGATAGGAATTTCTTCAGGGGGAAATGCCAAGTCATCTTCTTGTGCCACAGGTGGATCCCTGGGATGTCTGGCTGATTCTTCTAGATTGTAGTATTTTGGCCAGAATATGAATTTTTCCCAGATCCTAGGATATTATTTTTTTCATTTACATTTATATATTCTCAAGGGGTTAATTGCGGGGGATGGTCAGGTTATTCAATAGGTAAAAATGTGTGAAAAGGAATAACAAGAATAGCAACAGACTAAGATGAAAACAGAATTGAACTTCCCACAGGATAGAAAATGGGGAGACCCCTTGTATGGGGCAATCCTGTCTATAGTTTGGAATTCCCCCACCATCATCAAGGACCCATCCCTCTGGCAAGGAGATAACCCATGCATTGAAACTCAAATTTTCCAACAAACAATTTATTTAAGAATTTTGTTTTCTTCAAGCCTAAAGACACAGGGGTATGAGCCTAAAGACAAAGGGGTGAAGGGGGTTTCGCCCCCTCTATCTATGCCAGATTTTGTGAATAGAGTAGAATTCCACGAAAGTTGTATGATCTCTATTTATTCAATGCATGGTAGAAATAAGTCCCTTCAAAAGGCAAAGCTACTAAAGGTCTGGAGCTTGAGAGGAGCCTGACTGCAGCAATTTATGATTTGAGCTGTTGAAATTTTTGTTGAGGTGTGAGTGGCGGAGTAGCTCTCCCTGCTTTCTATAGTCAAGATCCGTCATCATGGGTGATGTTTGTGGAAAACATGTGCGTGGGTGACCTTTGAGGTTTTCAACAACTAACTCCACCATCCTTTTGAAGGGATGTTAAACCAGGGGTTCTGTGCCCCTGTCGGAAATAGGGCATCTTGCCTTTGCAGGCTACAAGGCTATACATAAACTCGCCTAAACTTTAAGCTATACACGCTTTTTATTTTATAAGGAACCAACCTCAAGGCTTAGTACTAAAAGTTCCTTAAATTTTCTATCGTTCTCCATTGAGACAGGAAACAATAGAACAAAAGAATCCATTGTATTTTACAAGACATTCTAGTACTAGGTTCCTTTTAAACAGTTCCTTATAAGAAAAAAATTGTGTACACTGATAAGAGGCCTATTCCTATGATAGCTTGGGTGAAATGATATTTGCCATCTTCAACAGAATCTTCTACAATCCAATATAAAAGATCACTCCATTATCGCTAGCCCCCCCCCCCTGGCTTGCAAACATTTTTATAAGGAACCCTCCTAAGAAGAACTCTGAAATAGCCTTGAAGTAAGATGGTATATAAATCAGGTTCAAGCAAAATGTCAACAGAGAGGACAAATGGAAGAAAAAGAACTGTGGTCATTTGGAATGGCTGTGTCAAGTAACAACGATTGATTAGTCATCATGGATAAATAAGTTGTAATATGATTTATCCACAATATCACATGAAAGAGTAAAACGAAACCACATAGTAATCCAGAAACCCTTTGAAGCAGTGCTGGAGTCAAATCCTGTGTTTAGGCAGATTCAACATAATAATCCACCTAGGAATCCCAGAAATCCCATTGTCTGTTATGTAGTATTTATTTCTCAGCTCTACACCTCCTGCTTTTGAATACTTGTTTTTTATAAGATAGTACTTTATAAGACATAGAACTTGATTCATCAAAAAGTTGAGAAAGTTCAATGCTGGGTTTTGCAAACCTAACAAAATTTTAAAATGTTTTTATCAAATTAAGCTAACGGGGAAATTATGTATACAACTTTGATGAATTACACTCAGCTTTAAAATTCAGTAAGGAAGTTTTTGCACTGAAATCAGCAATTTGCTTGGAAAGTTTCAGTATTGGGGTCATATTAAACTTAAGAATAAGCTAAGAACAAACTGAGGCCAACAAGGTGAGGGTCAGTATAAGAATTAATATAAAAAACAGCCATGAGACTGACAAATAATTACAAAACAGGCAGATTGACATGACAGCAAATATTTAAGAACAGTCAGCTTCAAATCAAATTTACTGGTTCTTATAAAAAAAGAGTGTATATACGATTTTGAGTTTAGGATTTTTCATAGGAGTGTCATAGATTTAAAACTTGCTTGTCACTATCTAAATTACGAATTTAGTATCTCTTAAGTTTATTCCAACCAAACCGACCTTGTTCTATTTACCAAAACTAAACTAGTGTATAATAGCTTTTTTATTTTTTCCACTGGAATTTTTTGACATGTAATTTTTAGCTTTCCAGAACATTTTATCTTATCTATGGGTAGGTGGGCTTTACTTATTACCCAAAAGTTTGGTTACACGTTTTTTTTTTATAAGAAACCTAGCTTGGGTCCTAGTACTAAAAGTTTCTTATTTTTCACCAGTTTATAGTACTAAAAGTTTCTTAACAGTTTCTTATTTTTAGATACGCACTTAACATCAAATTTTTTCACTTTCCCTCGCATATTTCTTGTATTGAAGTGAAACCAACCTACTAATACATGTAGACTCAACATCCTGTGTTCCTCTAAATAAAAACGTGTAGCAAATTCAAATCAAGCAGAAATGTATTGTTGATATATTGCTTTCCGGCTCAGAAAGTCCTCTTATTTTTTTCCAGAGTTTCTTAAAGATATTGATGTAGTTCTAAAAGTTTCTTAAATTTTTGGGATTCTAGTACTAGGTTTCTTATAAACTGGTTTCTTATAAAAAAAAAACGTGTATCATCTCTAAGGTCTTGAAGGAATTGTTATCTAAAGTCTATTCCATTTGCTCATTTAAAAATTGTGATTTCCATCTGGATGTCTAATCTGGATGAAAATAGAATTAGCCACAGGGGTCAGATATAATCTCTGGAAAAAAAGTTGAATTGAAATCTGAAGTCTACAGATTTCATTGTATTGTCAATTGAATTTTGTTAAGAAACTTTTATCACCATAATCTTCCGGTAGCCTGTTTTTATATGACTAGTCAGTATTAATGCACAACCCGGGGCAGACTTGCTGACCTCAATACAGGGGAATTTCTCCCAGTTGGCCTATCATCATTTCATAAAGCTACTTTAGTAAAAGAAAAGGCTATTTCTATCGGCCCAGAGCTTCCAAGGGCCCTAACTCTTGCACCCCTGAAGTGCCCAATGCTTACAGTGCCCAAAAAACCCTTTTTGTTTTGGGCCCTTTAGCATTTATTACTCGGTGACCAATAGACCTCCCAATCCGCCTCTACTCATAATTGAGTTGCATGTTTATTGAAATGCTCTGACGTTTCTCCCCTTTCCTACTCAAAGTTAATTGCCACAATAGCAACTATTGGCAACTCCTTCAGTTCAGTTCAGTTAGTTTCATTTTGAAACATTCTCACAACATTTAATACAATATAAATTAGGATAAAGAAAATTGAATTAGAGTTAAAAAATAACAAATACAAGTATAAAGTTTGAAAATTTTTGAAGCTATTGTATGTGGGGAATTTCTTGAGGAGGAACTCTCTCAATAGCTAAACTAATTGAGAAGAGAGAACCCCTGCAATCAGTTTAATCATCTGTTTCCTTAAAACTACGGAATAGTTACAATATGTTTTTCTTAGGTATTGCAGAATGACAATCATATGTTGCACAGACAAGTCGTTGAGTTGAAAGCGGTGCTCGCTGAGCTTCATGCCTTGCAAAGTGGCTCCATGCAAGCAGATGGTTTGTACACTTCATATGTTATCTCTTAATAGAAGGACATGTCTGTTTCTTATGTGTTCATTCTGCTTTATTATTGCTCTCTACTCAAGTATATCAAACACTATAGCCAGGATAGCCACTCTCTAATCAAGCTAGATATATCTCATCTCATATACTCTAAAAATATTATTAGCAGTGCCGTCCCTAGATCTTTTTTGTCTTTTCAAATTAGACCACCTTCCTTTCACAAATCTGGTAAAATACCTCTTATATTCAAGAACCTTTAAGGCTACCGCTGAGATAAAGAGGTTCTTATATGCGGGTTTTTACTGTATTTTTCCCACTTATATGTATTTTAACAGTCTTTGATTGGGAGAAAACTTCAAAAAAGCCAGAAAAATCAGTCACATAGCTAAAACATGGATTACTTGCGCTTTTTGATCCACATCTGGGTGTGATTATTTGTTACTAGGTTTTTGTTTTCTTTCTGGTGTATTACTCTGTTATTTTTCAGATAAAAAGCTTAAGTAATCCGTATTTTTGTTATGCTTCCGATGTTTCTGGTTATTATTGTATGTATTTCTTAATTTGGGGAAGTCTTCATTCGAGATTTAAGTTTTAGAGAGGTGGTTATTGATTTTGTAAACCTTTTTTATTCCTACAGTCAACAATCCTGCTTTGCCAAACCCAGTATACTTATCTTTGACCCTCCTGAAGATGGAACAGCAGCTTCAATCGAAAGACGAAGAATGCCAAACTTTGAAAGACCAAGTTGGCACGCACCAAGCAGAAATGGAAAAATTGAAAAAAGAAAGGGAGTTTGAAGTCACAAAGTTGAAGAAAGACGTCAAGGTTATCCAGGAGAAACTAGATGAAAAGGCAAAGGAACTTGACGAAAAGCCACCAAAGAAAGAGGATAAGTATCACGGGAAGAATGGAATGACTCGATTAGCTGATGAGCTAAGGGAGGACCTGAAGAAACATAAGGAGCAGAAAGAAAAGGTCTGATGTTTTCATGGTTCTATAAGGATGATGATTATACTCAAGTCAGTTGTGTGGCAAGCATGTTCTATGCGAAGGGGCTTGATTAATTTTGTTGCCTCAGTTTTCAGAGGCCTCAGTCCTTTTTTAGGGCTTCGGCTAACACACCTGCTCCCACGAAAGTTGAATTGCATGTTTTTTTGATCACACACAAATAATGTATTGGCAGTTTTTAAATGCACCTGACCAGGAAGTTTGGCGTGATAGCGCTTACAAAATTATTCACTGCCCAACTTTCTTAATCACAAAAATTTAGAATATTAATTTTTTATTGAGTCAGTTATTTTTCTGAGCTTAATGATAGAAATTTGCTTTTGACACAATGTCATTTAGTCATAAAACATTATGATCTTTACAGTGTGAAAACATTCGCGGTAAAGATTAGTATTTTAAAGATATTCTGGACAAATGTCATTGACTAATGTGTTAATATCATCTCTGTAATAGTTGAAGAAAGAAGTTGAAGACCTGAAGGCTGAACATTCTTACCAGGAATCATTGATGAAGATTGATTCGCACAGACTGGAGCAAGAACTGAAGACATTGAAGGAGCACGTGAGTCAGGCCCGCGAAGAAGAAGAAATAAAGAAGGAAGACTTAGAAAGGTTCTTCATGGCTGCAAGGGAAGCGGTAGACAAGGAGCGCCAAGATAAATACATGTTGTTAGTGGAACAAAATAAACTGAAACACAAAGTTGAGAAGTTGTCGGAAAGCCTGAAGTCTTACCAGGTATGACATTGTTGTTTAGTTACTGGCTCAAACTGAGGTTCATTTCACTCCCTTTCAAAGCGTACAAGATTTTTCAAGAACAAAAGGATTTTCAGAGATTTTCAAGGGAATTTCATTAGAGCAATTCGACGTTGTGGAAAAGTGTAAGAGATTTTAGGGAGTGATTTGCCCCTCGGCTCCAACTATGACCTATGTCTTTCGCATTAAGAATTTGAATTAACTGGCTCAAACTTTTTGGGGGCTGCTGAAATAGGCTTTTTTTTATATAATGAGTAAAAACTTACAAGGCAAATTACACAAATAAACGTTACAGAGACAATACCCTGGGAAGCAAAAGTTCATGGCTATCCCAGGGCCATTACATAAAACACGTAATTAAATTACAATGACAAGGATTACAAGTACAAAATACTACAACTAACAAGGAAATAGGTTTAAGATGGTGCATACCTTTGCCAATCGACATGTATCTGTAAGTGAATGAGTGAGTTTATGTTTACTGATAGCCTACAAAAGACAACTAGAGTCCATATTTCCAGCAGGGGCATGGAAGCAACACTATCTTACAAGGGCTTAATGCATATGATTCAATGATAGTTGTGATTATCAGCCTGAAATTTAGGATTACCAGCAAAGCAGAGCTTTGGACTCGGCCTAATGTTTTCTTTCAGATAAAGAATGACGAACTGACGAGAATTCAGAATGAACTGGAACAAGAGGTTGATGGATTCAGAAAATTGAAGAAACTCATCCAAGAACATGGCTTACCGAACCATGATCAACTCATTATGCTTCAACAACAGGTAATTAACTTTTAACTCGTACTTACTTTAGTGATGGGGACCTCACCCAACAAGAATGACAACTAGAGCTGCAAAAAAACTAGAGCTTGAAAGAATCCAAGATCATGTGTTTGTAAAATCTCTTCAGGTGAATGGTCATCATTAGTCAGAAAGACGGAAAAATTTTTGCATACAAATGTGTAAATGGGTTAATACTCGATATTATTAAAGATTAATGAAAGAATTAACCATGGAAAAAGAACCCGAGAACCCGAGATGGTGGAATAAACTTAAAACTTCCAAAAACATACTTTAGGCCTTCAGAAAAAGTGTCCAATTTCAAGGTGCCTTCCTTTTCAAAAAATTGCTGAACAAACTAAAAATTGAAGAATCATCCTTAACTTTTAAAACTAAACAGAAAGAACATTCTAACTGATAACTCCTATGAATTTTTATATTTTTTATCTAGCTTAAGTTGGGAATTTTTCTTTCAACTTACACAGGTCCTAGAATGATATTAGCTATTCAAGTTGAATCTGGTGACCTGAATAGACATAGTGTTGTTACTATTATTCATTGTTTAAGTGGTTTTAGAGACTTAATGTCAATAGATCCCTTGCTTTAATTTGCAAGTTTGCTTGACATTAAATGCAGCTGTAACTTTGTACTCTAGAACATAAAAGTCAACTCTCTGGGGTGCTTTTCTTCAAATGTGGGTCTGCTGAATTAGATACTGAAATCTTGAAGTTGATTTAAAGGAAATCTACTTTTATGGGGAAATTGTTCTATGTTTTCATATATAATGACTGGGATTGTCATCTCTGCTGTGAAATGACCTTAATCTTTACATATTCATATACCCCAATGAGGGAGCTAAATTGGAGAGATTGTTGTTTTCTTGCTTTAGACATTTAAGCGATTGTTATAATTCACTTAGAATATTATCATAAAGATATGGAATAAAGTAAAATAAAGAATAAAGCTAAGCACAGTTGAGTGAGTTGTCTTGTCAAACCTGGAGAGTCATTCATCCAGAATTGGACCTGATATGATTAAGCTTAACTTTAGTCCGTACATGCAAACTCTCACAGCCACCAAACCACTCACTCAAGCTCTGTCTAGCATATATTTTGGGGTAGGGGGGGTCTCCATATTTATTGTCAAACAGAGGTAATAGATAATTTTGTAAATTAAACATTCTTATTGATAAATAGTAGAAAGTATTGAAAGACTTGGAAGCTCTAAATGAAGGCTTGGAAGCTCTAACAATGCACTGCTGTCTCTGTCCATCAAAACTTTTTCTGTCATTTCTTTTTTCTTCTATGATGATGTGTTGGGAAAAATTGGAAACGTTGCGGAACATGAAAACCTTACCTCATTTTTGCCTGACATTCATCAGAGTAGTATGTCGGAATGAAAACGAAAATTAAGAATGACAGAGGCGGATCCAAATTGGTCAATTAGCTTTGGAGTAATCATTTTTCGCTATGTTTCTGATTTGCGCTGCTACCTTGAAGTTTTACATTAATCGAAAACTGTATAATTTTGATCAGATTGTTTATACTACATTGATCGAACAGCCAATTTAGATTTCCTCCCTTGTGTAAAAGCTAAAAGCATGAAAACAGAATTGATAAACAATTAATGATTTCCAGGCCGAATCGTATAAAGAAGATGTCCTTAGTGAAAGGAAAGATCGTGAACGTGCGCAGGCTCAGAGAGAGAAACTGCGTAGAGACTTTGAGACTTCACAGACCAGGCTGTCATCACTGCAAGAGCAGGTATGATGTCGCTAAGAATGTTTTCAATTATCCCCCCATTCAGCCGAATGGCTTATTGATCCATGCAGTAAAGCAACTTGATTAAAATGTCTACACAAATAGCTTAGGATTTTGAGAAAAATCGGATATAAAGCAAAACTTTAAACCACCAAAGCTTTCGTTTCCAATTTTTGGTTTTACATTTTGTCTGGTGACCATTTTTGCTCTCTTTCTGAAATTGTACTCCGTTGAGTGTCAGATAAAAAGCCTTTAGTGGTTACTATGTTTTGTTATGTTTCCGGTTTTCCACGCTATCTTCAATTTCTGTGCCAATCAAAAACTTTGCAATGATTTTCAATTTTTAGATCAAACTCGTCATCATGAAAAAATCAAATTTAGCACTTATTCATCAAAAACATTTGCAATTAGGGGTCGTTTACCTTAACGATGTAGTTCGTCATGCCAGAAGTAGTGCATGTGGCAGATCTACTTTCAACATTGAAATCTACTTCTCTTTCTAAATATTGTCCCCTTTTAAATAAATTTGTCAATTGATGTTGTTTGTTGTTTTTTGTATTTATCATTATTATTTTTGTTTGTATCAGGTGTATAAATACCAAGAGCACATCATGAAACTAAACACCGACCGACAAAGATTGATGCAGCAATTGGAAGTTGTCTCTGGAGGCCAGGTCAGTTTCCTTGGGTTTTACTCAACCTTTCAGTGGGCAAGGTTGTTTACTTGGCCTTATTTGCAGAATCAAGACATTGTTTCCACAGGAGAACAAAGGGCCTCTGTCAAGCTCACTCCAACTTTAGTGAAGTAGATCTCGCTGGACTGTGTGGTGAGAAACTACGCTCCACGTCACAGGTCTTGTAGTGTAAAGTGCATATAAGGCTGGAATAAACTGGAGAATACTGCAAGGAGAAATGCACATGTTTAACCTATTGCACAAGAATTCATTTCCATAGGACTACAAGATTCTACTTGAAATAAACTAACTTGACTGCTTAAATCTACTTGTAAGATCTCGTAGATTTCAAAATGCGCGACAAGTACTAGAAGAAGACTGTTTGTTGAAGGGAACTCCTCCGTAGTTTCAAACTGTGTTCTTCTTTTCCAGAATCAAAGCAACAAACTCATGCGACAACTTTCCACGCCTAGCTTCATGGGATCTAAGGTGAATTTTGACAGAAGCCTCTCCAAAGCCCAGTATAATGCACCAAACCCTCCACGAATGCGCCCACCACCAACTCCCAGCAATGGTCCTTTGTTTGACGACGTCACACGTGGGAGAGGATTCAGGAATGGGTTCAACCAAGCACCACAGCGAGGGTTCAATGACCGACGTCCGCCTTCCACAGGAGGGTAAGGTTGCCTTTCCATTTTGTTTTTATAGCTTTATTTGTGAAAGTCAGAAGAGATGATAAACGGTGGGATAAACTTAAGCTTTTACAGATAGATATGAGCAATAATGACACCCTGGCTTCTATAAATAGATGAATTCAAGCCATTTAAGAATACAAACAGCGACAATGCAAAGTCTAAAACATCGGAAAGACTATAGATTGACTATAAATATACAATTATAGTCAGTCTAATTACTGCAAAAGCATTAAACTTTGATTACAGAGAGCCAGTCTCCTTTCTTGTCTCTGATTTATATTGCTTATGTATGGATCACTATAATGCAGGTATAGATATAGCCATACTATGAGATATTATCAAAAGTAAAATAAAGATTCCATCTATATTCAAAGTATTGAATCCAAAAGTAAAACCTAACAAATTTCTTTGTCAATTTAGGCCCTTTGATGGTTGGCAAAGAAACATGGAGCAGCAGCAGCGCCCACCACAGGGACAGAATCAATATTCAGTTATGAACAAGGGGCCAAGGTCCCCTCTTCTGAACCCCCAAGCGGAACCCTGGAGACTCGGTTCTCAGCCTCAGAACATGCCACAGAATCAGCAAATGAACAACAACCAGGTAAGTCACAGGATATTTTATTCAATGATTGTTTGCAAGTTTTACTTTCATTTTTTGACTCGCGTCTCGTGCAAGCAAGTCTGCTCTGGGAAATGTATAATTAAGGCGGGGATGGCTGAGTGGTTAGATCACTTGACCTTTGTTGCAAGGGTCCTGGATTGAAAACCACTTTCAAACCTGTCACAAAGGGAGAGGAGAGAATTAGTTAGCTCTCTGTAATTCCAGGCAAAAAGGAATCACGAGGTGTGTTCACATGGAGAGGAAGGACCAGGTTACACTACTTGATTAGTCTACCTATTCAGTGGGCCTTTAGTGCTTAGCACATAAACCAATACTTTACAAAGATAGTAAGTGTATTTGCCTATCAACAATAACAACAATGAAACATCATCTTACACATGTTAGCATATCATGTTATCTGCAATGGACGCTGCATGCAAGATTATATGCGGCCCCCTTGTAAGCATATTCACTGCATGTGAAATAATGTCACTGGTGCTAAGAGTATCCACCAATAAAGGGACATCAATATGTTGTCCCCTTGAAAGCGTGTCAACTTCAGTAAGCGTGTAGGTTTGTTAGTGTGATGATGTTGAATTATGAAAACAAAAATGAATTTCAGAGTACTTACTGAGTGAATTATTTGTTGTTATTCAAATTGTTTATTCCATTCTTAGCAGTTTGGTTCTGGACTCGGCTATAACAGTGGCATCTGGTCACAGCAGCAAGGGCCACGATCACCTTCCGGATTCGGAAACATGAGATCAACACCTCCAAATATGTGGCAATTCCCCACATCGGAGCAGCAGAATCAGTCTGGATTCCCATCACCTCAGATGTCCCGTGCACCCGGAATCAAGCCAACAGACAGTTGGTCGACAGCCACTGACGAGCAGCTGAGCCCCCCTGTTTCCAGCCAAGAAGACCAAGGCTCTAGAAGTTTGTTCCCGACCCCACCTTCGGGCTCATCTGAGAACAGTCCGGACAGCAACAATGGCCAGGATGTTTACGTGTGCAGGAAATGTGACTCGAAGTACATGGATGGAGAGTCTTTCAGATCACATGTGGAGAAGTGCTTCAGCTCGTCGTCATCTTTGTAAGTCACAATATATCATTTTTTTCATTTACTTTCATGTATTGTCAGCTGATGTTGAATGTGTGTCATCGTGATTTATTAATTCACTGCATGTACTACCGGAATTGAAACAATTGGAGCTTGTATACGGGGGTATTTCAAAATTAGATTTTCCATAGATTATTGTGTAAGGATCTGATCACACAATATCAGATCAAGATATTGGTTCTATGTGAGCCCCTAAATCATGGAAATTCGTCATTGATAACGGGGGTATCCCAGTTGATATCCTTCAATTCTAACTTGTTAATTTCGTTTTTCAGTATGAGGTAGATTTTGGGTGCCGTTTGAACCCCTTAAGTATTTGGCTTCTAAAGCCCTTTAATTTCAAATTGGAAATATTTCTTAGAGTAGCAGAAATGAATTTTTTCATCATAATAATATATTCGATCTTGGGAAAAGTCGGGGGTCTTGGAATCTCTTCTGGAAAATTAGGGCCATACCCCTTTTTCAAACTTTGAGTTAGATGTCGAAAGATACAAATCTAATCGAAATTTTTATTCTTAGACGATATTTTATGGACTAACAACTATTCCAATAGGTATTGTTAGATGACAAGTTCCTTTCTCTCGTCAGTTGAGCCCCAATGCACCCCTGATGAAATTCACGTGCATTTTTCGTATCCCATATTTTAAGGGAGTCTCCCAAATTATCGTTGCAAATTGAAACGGTTTCAGAACAATTTAGTGTGACGATGTGAGAAATTCCCGGACTTTTCGCTACTATAAAGAACCTTTTTTGAAGATTTCAAAATCATTTGAAACGATCTTTAACGATCACGATGCGACTAGCATCAACAGTGCAACGTTTTGAACACGTTTTTCGAAACGAATTCGCAACGATAATAATTTGTGGTTGATTCCCAAGTTGGATTGTAAATATTGTTTATCGACATGATACTTTTATATACGTCAGTCACATATGTAGCCTCGGTTAGGAGATATTAGAATGTGATACATTTAGAATTAAGATTGTTTCACCCGTTAAAATTACTTCAATAAATCATTTGATTATTTAATGTGTTTTTAAGTGCTTCAGAGTAATACACAGATACCTTTATGTTTATTAGATATCTGACTTTTTGGAAAGTGCCTTGAGAGCTTCATGATCTTGAATAGGTATTGAAGCTAGGCAAGTGGTCGTGAGAACGAGGTTTCTAGGCCGTATCAACGAGGCAGGCAATTTACCGAGGTGTATGCGAGGCAAGGCCTCACTGTCATGCCAATTCAGCCTGAGTGGTGGCGTTATGTGGCTATCCAGTGTGGTTATCTGGGTTTTCTGCCCCTTGTCTTAGGCAGAACCTGATTGACCTGTTAGCCAATCTTGTTGATGTGGGGTTCTTTTTATAGCCATGGATTTCTGATTTAAAGTCAGATGTAATGTAAACTCTGCTGATTGGGAGTTGCAGATTTTCTGCTGTTCAGCACCATCTCTTGTTTACGACCAAGGGGTCGTGAGTTCGAGCCCTCTCACCTGCATTGATTTGTTTTTACATAAACCTCGATGTTATTTTGTTAATTATGAATGGGTAGAAATCACTTCTTCTCCCCTTGCACCCCTAACAGAATGTAGTGCTTTCAACACACACTCTGTAGCTGTTTTCTGTCGGTTAGAGCTGATGCTAGACATTTAGATTGAATTTAATATAAGCTATGAAATAGTAATCCGATCCCGATTGTTAGACGAATAAGAAATATATTAATGTAGTTGAGCAGTTTCGTTTGATTATGAAAGAGTAATTTTATAAAGAAATTCTTATTTCTCCTTATGTTATTTAAAATGTATTGATCCCCAAATCATACAGATATATACATTTATAGTACAGAATGCGATTTATTTTCTATTTAATTGTGATAACTACAATCTCACATTGATATTCAAAATAGTGGCTTCACGGCTCCCGGTTGTTCGTTTGCAGTTTCTAAAGATTGAGAGGTGGTTAGGTATTATGCTTGCTGGTAGTGATGTGGAGAGGGAGGGGGCTACCAGGGTACTAATCAGGGTAGCCGTTGAGAGACTTGCTGGGCCCCAGGGTTATGATAAATACGGGGCCTAAATCCCATCGATTAAAACCCTATGGATTAATAAGGAATACATGGCTTATTTCTTATGGTCTTATTTAAGCCCCGGGCCCTTCGGTAGCTACCTCTATGATCAATGGTCCTTAGTTACCAGCCCGTGAAATCTAAGCTGACTATTTTTACACGTCAGAAGCTTTTTTCAGGGGATTTAGGGCTGTCGAATTCCCTGGGTTTGTACGGATGGAGAGCTTTGCCTCTATGCCCCATGCTTTTTTGGAAAAAGAACCGTAAACAGATCAAAAGTACAAGATATCGTATTGAAGGTTTCAAGCTGAGGGCCCCAAAGGCCCATAAACTCTAAAACTGCCACTGACTTTTCAAACCAACATAAGGGAGTTTTGCTCTTTTAATGAATGCAATTAATGCTAGAATTGGTGACGAATAATAGGAAAGTTAATGTTTGAGTTGATTGGGTGTGGTTCAATTTGTATTAGATTGAAGTAGAGAGTGCAGTGATGTAGTGCATCATGCCCTTACTGCAAACAAGGCACAGCCCTAGTCAGGGCAATCAATAAAAGCTCGCACAACCCCCCAGCCTTGAGGCCACTATTCTTATATAGTACTTATTAAATATGTTTTAGTTAATATTGATATTATTTAACAAGTAGGTTCGATTATGAATTTTTCTCCACAGTTTTAGATTCGTTGTGTCTGTTTACTTCGGCATATTTTCGTTTGCTAATTGTTTCATAAAAATGTTATTTAAAATCGATGCAAAGGTTTTTGTATTCGCGACCGTTGAATTAAATTTTTTAGCCTGAATGTTTCCACTGCTGTTTCGTTATGACAGTTTTTCAGTTGATTTTGTGATATGTATTTTAATTAATCTGCTAGATGTAGATGTATCGTTAGGGTATTTTATCTTCTATCGCTCTGCATTCGCCTACCCCTCCCCCCTCCCTTCGCCTCGGCTCCTCTTAAATAATTTGCCTTGAAAAACATTGGTTTTTCTTAGGGAGTCTGAATAACCTTAGTGGACCCAAGTAGCTCTTATTTTTGAAACTTGGGTAAAGGTTGTTGTAGGCCTTTTGGGCATTGTGTATTTTCACGCTGTCTTAGAAAAGTACGCAACTTTCGTTCCATGAAAACAATTATCATGACAATACTAAAGACCTAAGAACAAACGAGATCTCGGTTAATAGATGGTGCAAATTGTACGAAAGAAAGCGTACGATATTTCTGTCTAACATACCTCAGGTGGCAATGCACTGGGTTGGGCGATGCAGAGCTTGTAAAGGTTATGGGTATCAAGATACGCCATGCTCCCTTGCAACAATAGAAACTCGTCTTCCACAGCCATGGGTGGATCAGTTCTCAAAAGTTTCTTCTTGCAAGTCCTAGTTCGACTTTCATATTGAGAACTCTGTTTCTATAACTTTATTTAGTTGTTTGTTATGTTATAGAAATTAATGCCAAATGATGGCTGATTGGATTTGATTGGATAAAGGAACAATAGCTTATTGTTCAACCAGCCAATGAGATCGCAAGTCTTTCAGGCATAGTGTCTTGATGCCCACTTGGCAAAATTTGCTTCAGTTTGTGAGCGCTGTGTCTTGGAAATCGAGCTAGACTCGTATTTAAGGCATGCGTATTACGATCTTATGGGACCACTTTCCTTTGATATCATCATATATTAACGCAGATGTATCCCTCTATCGTAAAGGATTCTGGGATAGTCCACCCCGAAATCCTTTGCGCAAGGGAAAAGGAAGTGCTGTATTAGATGATTGCGATCCGTGCAATTCTCGAGTTGACCAGTAGGTGGTTAAAGAACGTTGTTAGGTGATTAGGTGTAACCGTAATTGGGTATTGTTAATGGTATTGATATGTTAAGAGTAAGATATCTTGTGATTGTAACATATCTATGTGTATTTTCAGCATGTTATTAGGTATGTTTTTGCGTCGATTTAGGCTCTAAGGAAAATATTACAAAGATATTTGATTTCCAGATATTTCGATCTTCAGGTCGTAGTGTTGATATCATCGTTCCTTGCTGTTTGCACTCTTTGGAGCCACAAAATAGCGATTCTGCCTTGTGATTTATTAGGCCAATGAACTGAATAAGATTTGACTTAGGCGCCTATGTGCCTGTAATGGCTTTATCAATTCAAAGGTGCTCCAAGCATTGATTTTGATTTTGGTCCAAGATTTGACAAATTTGTTTATTATATTACAGGGTTAGGGCTGAAATTAACCCTACCCTTAGAATGCATTGCGTTGGATATCAAGCATAATCCCAAAACTGGAAAGGATTCCTGAGCAATGTAATTTTGCCTTCTTCCAAGTTGGCCATAGTATTCTGACTGAAGGAAGAATTCCCTCTGTCATCGAAGCAAAACATGATGCATTATAATCTAAGACAACCAAGTTTCTTTGTCAATTTGGTACATTTTTACTCCGTTTAATCGTCGCGTTATGGTTATTGATTTTCGTGGTTTTTTACCGTCAAACTCTTAGAACTAAGTTTGTTGTGTGAGAGGATATATCTTAACATTTAAAAGTTTTGGAAATCTTGTTTTAAATAAAGTTTAGGTTGTTTAGTGATTCGTTTTCAGTTTATAAGTTTAGATCCATATTTGGTAGCCTTTATAATTATGCCTAAGTTTAGAGCGTTATTTGGTATTGCTTGTAATTTATGCTCGAGCCATATGACCTTATTTGGGCGTTCAAGTCCTTAGATTTAGAGGAGCTATGAATGGACGAGCCTGTCTGTACAAAAATCATTTTTATTTGTTTTAGGTTTGTTTTGATTTTGATGCATTTCATTTTCGTTAAGAGTCTATCGCACTTTCTTTCATTTATTACGCTGTTAGAAGCTGGCTGTTGAAATTTTCAAGCCTTTCTGTTTTTTCTTTTTAATACGGTTGTAGGGTTGTTGGAGTTTTAGAGATGATAAAAAGTTGAGCCTTGAGGAGATCTAAGACACGGCTTATTATTCAATTTTAAATGGAAAATCCAATCAAATCAGCCGAGTTTTACAAAGTTAGTTTTCCAGGCTCTTCTATAGCATACCATCTTTGCTTTCAAGTAATGGTTATACGGTTAAGATGTTCCGATCCAGAAAGATGATGTTTTAATCACCCATTTAGATCTTGATAGCTGCAACCCTCGGAGGAAGCTCCTTGGTGACCCCTCTATATCCTGATGCATTTAGGCCTGGTTTTTGGAATATGTATCGTTTTACAAGAAAAGTGTTCAATGCTATAGGCAGAGCAGGGTAGAAATCTGAACAAAGACAAAAAGTTTTTACCGTAACTTAATGTTTCTTGCTTATGCAGTCATCAGACGGTTATCTTCGATTGCCTGGTTTTTATATAGCCGTAAGGTTGCCTGCGGTAGTCATCTGCCATTAATGCAACCAAATGCAACTTCCACCGATTAGGGTGCTTGCTCCTTAAACCTTTTGTTTGACCTAGGGTCCACCTCCACCTGGGTTAGTTTGCATTTGCATTTCAAAAGTCTTACTCGTATCAGTTTTAACCTTGGTTGTCACAACGGTTGGACCTACATTAGTTTGTGTCTACATTTCAAAAATTTAACATATGTTACCCTTTAACCAGAAAAAATTTGGCTTAGTTGGCGATTATATTAGAAAAGTCTACTTCTTCTGTTTTAACCTGGGTTTTAACCAGGAATGGACCTAATATTTGAATCTACATGAAAAATGTTTAACCTAGGTGGCTCTTGATACAGAGGTAACCTGGGTTAGTTTGCATTTACACTGCATAATTTAACCTAGGTCAGTTCTAACCTATAACCAGGGTTGGACGTAGGTCAGTTTTTGTCTACTTTGCAATAATCTAATATAGATCACCCTTAAACCAGAACAAATTTGGCTTGGTTGGCGTTTGCAAAAAGTTTAACCATGGTCAGTTTTAACCTGGGTTATAACCAGGGTCAGACCTAGGTCAGTTTGTTTCTACATTGCAATAGTCTAACATGGTTACCGTTAACCTATAACAAATCTGGCTTAGTTGGCGCTTACATTAGAAAAGTCTAACCTTGGTCACTTTTAACCTGGTACGCAATATGTCTTCGATGACGGGCACAAGCCCACAACGTCACTGTCAACATTTTATGAATTACTTGGTACTATTCATACAATTTTGTTCATTTATTTTACTTAACTTAATATGACACTTTTGATAGCAATTTACTTAGCCAAAAATGATAAATTTTTCTCGATTCATAGCTCCTCTAACAGCGTAGTTAAAATCCTGTGGCTTTCGAGCAAATCGTAAAAATCGCATTTTCAGCCAGTTTGTATTTTTAAGTTGCTGTTTCATCGTATATGTAAGCACGTAACGTAGAGTTCGTTTTAATATATCGCAAATAGTTTATTATGAAATTAATCGGAATTAAAGTGTTATTTTACTTTGCAAGGTTGGATGTTGGAAAAGTCTCGGTAGCGATCTTGTGACAACATCTGTAAGACCTGAGGGGCATTTAATGGGTATGCCCCAAATCTATACTGAATAGGTATGCCTCAGATCCATGTTAAAATATTGGAAATGTTTAGAAATCATCGTCAGATTCTACACAGATTTCAACTAATCTCGCCAAATTTCGGCAGGTCACGCATACCCAATTAACAGGTAGTGCCCCCCTGGTTGGTTGGGGGCTTGTAGATTCAATCTCTGGCCTGGTCATACCAATTTTTACCGTCCCAGATATCCAAATTAGTTTCCACGAGCCTCAAAAAAAAATATTTTTTTATCCAATTTTCTTAGGTTCTGACTTCTAAAATTACCCTATTGGTCATATTTCATATTTGTAACGAAATGACTAATTGGATGGTTATATCCTTTCTGATTGGCAAATGTCGGTCCATCTCCGAGTATAACGACTCGTCTGGTTTTATTTTCGTTCTTTTTCTGACGTACTACTCTGAGAAGTGTCAGATGAAAAGTGCTTCAGTAGTTATCATGTTTCGTTATGTTTGCGATAATGACGACCTCCCCCCCCCCCCCGAAGATTTACCCTAATTGAAGATCAGATCGAAGAGACTTTTCCAAATACCAATCTACAAGTATTTTTAATTGCATCATGTTTCAAGCATCCCTTTGTAACATACATTACAGCATCATCGTCCTTTCTTGCCCTTGAATCGTAGAATCGGTTACGCATGATATTTGCTGGCCTAAACCAGATCACAAACCCTCATTTCTGCATAAACAACCAGTTTGCTTTGAGACTGGCTTTTTATTCGAGGAAGAGTATTTTGGGGTTGAAAGAGACCCAGCTATCTACTTCAGAAGGACTAAAATTATTCTTTATTATTCTGGATTGATCCAGAGTTGCAAAAACACTGTGCACCTACAGGCCCTTGTTAGAAGGAAGTTTCTAGATAAAAATTGATGAAGTGTTTATCAGAGAATGTTTCGTGAGAAGAAAGCTTAAAAGTGTTGCATGAAACAGCATTCTGTTTTTGCATCGACATACCTCCTATTTTCGATGTCCACTTAAAACCGCCTCAAAAATACACATATGGATATTATCTGCTGAGTTTTTCTTCAAAATATTTCGTGTTGAATTTTGTTAAATTCTTGTGCGTGAAATGATTTCGTTCTTCTGAGGTAAATAAAACTCTCATCTTTAACCGATTTCGAACAAGATTCATTATAGCCCTTGGAAGAATATTTCTCGGTGCACCCGGTCTAACTTTATAACTTTGAGCACTTGATTCCCCTAGGTTGCAGCTCTTTCCCTGTTTTCTGCTAAAAATCTAGCCACGAGTTCATTTATCTGAATTCTTCTCAAATTTTATAGAATCCCAGGGAACCCTCAACCCCACTAAACCCTGACTCAAAATTTAACAATTTCAATTGAAAAAAGTAAAAAAGGGTGAATTCGAAGCTCAAAGCCTGATGACATGGACAGAGTCATCCCTCGAGCTGAGAGGCGAGATCACACCTTCCAACACAAACCTTTGTATTTTTCAACCTCTGTTAAAATGGAGAGCATTTCATCCTGGTCAAGTGGATCTCACTTGTTGAGAGGTGTGATCTCACCTGGATGGGTTGAAATTTTCTCTTACAATTTCACACATAAACGTATGCTGTTTTCATCCCCTCTCAGCTTTTTGCCAGGGTCTTGGGATGATTTTGCCGATATAAACACCGACTCAGATATAATTGGTAGCCTGTTCGATTACTTTTTTAGAATTTCCTTCTATTTTTGGGTTAATATTCTTCCAGCCACAATATTCCTAGTCTTTCTCAGAAGTCTATCTTTTGCCCAATCCGCGCTGCGAGGGAACCGTTTTGTGCGAAGCAGGAAGTTGCTTTACAGTGGGGCATGCGAAGGAGCTGCAAGGACTGAAATATCACTCTACCCAATCACTGTGTCTACTGCGCATGCACCTTTGCAAATCAACTTCCTCCTTCACAGCAAACCTTTCCCTCGCAGCACAGATTTGGCAAAATTAGACTTTTGAATGTCTACAATACCCTTCAGTGGACTTTTCGTCCGCAAATGCAAATGCAAGAGCATAACTCGTACAATACTATGTTGATTTCATCTGAGAACGTTTATATTCTTAATATATTTGTTAAATTTGAATTATTAGATAAATGTAAAGAGTTTATATTATAAGCAATTTTTATGCGTAACCTGTTGCATTTCTTGTTGCTTTGATAGAGGACCGATGTGATCTTCCGAATTATTAACACTTCGCTCTTTTTCGTCTCTTCTCCATTATCGCCACTAGGCGATATTCAGGACAATCGCCTTGACGAAGACTACACCATGGACCATGGTTAGGACAAATTGCAACCGTGGAGCATAATGCGATGCGATGCGAATCACTGTAATATTCGGCCATAACTTGCCAAAGCCCTGTTGGTTAGTCCATGGATTTGGGGACATATTGGCCAAAATTGAATGGTTCCAAATAAGATTTAAATCTTTCCAGGGAGCAATATTGAGCAGTATTAGCACAAGAAAACACATAAAATCACCACGAAACACATAAAATCACCAAAAAATGTTCTGCAAATTGGAAAAAATCATTACTTCTTGAAAATTTCTTTTTGGTGTTTCTGAATGAAAAGCTTCCTCAATTACAGATATTTGACATCTTGTCTAATTCAAGCATATGAAGAATCATTTCGCGCAGGGGGCAGGGAGAGGTCTAAGGAGGAGGTACTCCTATTACAGTAAATACCCGCACCCTTCTTGAATTTTAACATTGGAAGTTCGAAGTTTAGAAATTTATAGCCCTGAACCAATAAACCATCTCGAAAGTTTGGTGCACTTATATATGAACTTGAAAATGTACGAAATATGATTAATTGGTTTTTTTCATTTCTCAAATGTGAGTTTTTGAGTTATACCAGCAGAGAATACCAATTAAAAACTCGCAGTTGAGAAATGGAAAGATCAAGTAGACATCACACCGACTAGATAATGTCGGCTCCTTCCCAGCCTCAGCTTTTGTGCTGTATAGTACAACCACTAAGAGAACGAGCACTACACAATTGACAACATGTTTGTAGAATGTGAACTCGATTGTGCAGAGAAGTGGAAAGAATACACACTTATTCAGGAAATATTTGTAGGATTCCAGTTTGTTATTCAGTACAAAGACAGAGCGTTTGAGAAAGAGAAGGGCATAAACTCAAGAGAGCCCAGGCCTACTACTAGGTCTGTTTACCAAGCCTCGCTTCTACATGCTTGCTATGGCTTTTTGATTGCATATTGTAAATCAAGAAACCACAATGGAAGGTCTTGTTTGTACCCTGGTATTTGCTCGTTTAAAGGGGAACAATAAAACGGTAGGTGGTGTTATTGAGAATTTCGTGAATTAGTACACACATCAATGAGTTACCCTATGTTCTCTATTGAGCCCCATGGGGGGTTAATTGAAATCTGGATCTTGAGGGGGGCTTATTAGGGCCTGTTCATATGAGGTGGGATATTTATTGGGATACATATGAGGTTCATATGACATACAAGCAAGTAATTTAGCAATGACTGTCTTAGCCATGAACAGAAGCTACAACCTGAAGAAATTCAAAAAAGCTAAGTTGAGGAGACTTTTCAGAAAGAGAAGAGGTTGTTGGTACAACAACTTTCGTGAAAAGAAATTAAACTGCAGTATATCTTTACGTTTTAGCAGGGAAAACTGCACTACACGTGACATCCTCTAGCCTTATACTGTTTAACTCAATGTATGCACTTATTTTCTTCCGATTGTCTCGCAATCCGTATTTTGCCTCGTGTAACTTCCATAAAAGTTCTATGAAGCCCCATGCGGGGTTTATTCAATTTTTGAGACTCTAGAGGGGGTTTGATAGAGAGGGGGGCTTATTTCAATTTCCCTACTTTACACTGGGTTGAGTGATTTTTGTGTGTTATAAGAAACATTAAGAGAAGTCTTGAAAAGAAAATTTTGACCTTCAAGCACATGAAATTAGAAACTGAAAATATTACGAGGAAATACACCATAAGCTATCAATAAATCATTTCAGTTTACACTAGACTTTCATGAATGAAAATGGAGGGGACTTTATTTAGAGGGGGGTCTTATTTCAAATTTTTGCTTGAAAGGGGGGCGTAATAGAGACGAGGGTTTATGAGAGAGCCTATTGGAGCTATTACGGTATGTAAGTATTCGAATATGTAAAGCTACATAGTGCAATATCGATACGACAAAATAATTTGTTAAATTTGTAGGGTTTATATAAATCTGCTGTATCACCCAATAATTCCCTTGGACATTCCACTTATTTTACATATAGTCTGTAGATATATCTCTCGGAAAAGTCGATACTGAACCGTTGCCAGATTATTAAATAGGGAGTTTGCAATAGTTTTCCACCAGAATGTCTTTTATGTTTCTGAAATAACGCAAGATTCCCTATCTACTATGTTTCTAATCATTCTCTTATTCCTAGCTCACCTGATTTGGCTTTAATTGATGGCTGAATCTACCGCTGAAGTTATGTTTAGTGCTGATGCTGATTTCGTATCTAAAGGCGAACGGAACCCGCATAGATTCAAAAGAGGTTGCAAAACAAGGTGCTCTACTTCACTTGCAAGAAGTGTTTCAGGTAACAGTGTAAAATATTACTATCAATAGTTTCACCTATATTGTACCCCACTCTTTAATGTGGCATCAAATTAGAAATTTTTCCCAGCAAATGATGACACCAACCAAGATACTGCCATAGTCATTATAGCCACAGGGAGTTGATGGAATCGCCAAAATTAAAAAAGGCCATGGTTTTTAAACAAAATTGGCCTAAATTGAATGGTTCCAAATAGCCTTTTAGTCTACATAGGATAGGACTGACCAAGGAGTCAGAGTAGGCTATGACCAGGGGCGGATTTAAGGGGGTGCTAAGGGTGCTCGAGCACCCCTCAATTTCCACTAAATAACCTTTTTATAATCAGCTTTGATAACTCTGTATTCTGTTTTTAATCATCTATACCAGGCCCATGATTATGCTCTAAAAATCTAAAGTTCCGATTTTCCTCGCAATCTATCCAAATTCTCGCAAAATAAATTGGGCGTCCGTTATTGTCGCTGATTTTGAGTCCTATTATCTAATGATCAAAAGTCCAAGTTTTTGGTCCGTGTTTTAATCTTCCATGTTACTAAAATGCAAGATTTGAGCGGGAGCACCCCCGTTGATTTGAAAAAGTGCTCTTAGCCAATAAGAATCGCCCATTAGGGCTCTCAAGAGTTGCTCAAAAAGCGCGGGAGCACCCCCGATAATTTAAAAATAAGCTCTTAACCAATCAAATCGCTCATACAGGGGTGCTCAAATTCATTCCGAGCACCCCTGAGATCGATGGAGAGTTGCTCGAGCAACTTACTGACCAGCCTCTGTTCTCCTTCTCGTAAGTTTTTCAATCATGGCTGCCGCTCTCAAGGCAGTAAACTAATTGCGTCCTCGTCGAAGATAGCTAAGTAAGCCATGAATTGAAAGAATCTGCAGCTTCAGAGTGACTTTTTTGAATGAAACTGAATCTTTCTTGAAGATAAAGGGCCAAACATAACAAGAAGAGAGAAAGACACCACTGTGGACCTGCTAGCGTTCAAGGGCCGTAGGCCTAGGCCTAAACTAAAAGCAGTCGACGACTCCTTGAGTTTGCGATGCTTCGAAGTGAAAGCCTCTTTGAAAGAGAAAGAGCTAGAATACTTCTAGGCCTACCAGTCCTTTTGAAAATAAATTATTTCTTATTGAAATTATTCACAGCCTTCGCATCCCAGTAACTTGCAGGGCAATGTTTAGTCTACAGGGCCTTCTTAAGGCGTGTTTATATTTCGCTGAAAACATAATATCTGAGATCCAGTCCTTGTCAGTTGATTTTCCTATTCTGCTAGCTTGATGACGATTAAAGTCTTTCCAATTTCGTGAATCAATATACATATTTATTTCTTTTTGGATTTCTATCAAGTTGTAAGGATAAACCTCTTGAGTCTGTGTCAAGTCACTTCATTGTGATGCATTTGTTATTCATGGTGGAACTCAACTGGTTAGGGTAGGTTAGGATTTTCTTGGAGGATATATTACTTATATTTAAGCAAGTAGAATATATTCTGTAATTAAGGATAAAGTTTTCAAAATATTCATATAATTCTTGAAATGCCAAACACCTAAGGTGGAAGGTAGGCTGGAAGTTGGGCAGTTGGGTGAAAATGACCAGATCTCAACTAACAAAGAATTGTTTTTAAAGAGTCAATAAAGGTTTTTCTCTGCCAGAATTGAGTAGAAATCATTGATAAAGTGATAGAAGGGTCAACCCCGGACTTACCGCGCTGTCCGCGCTGCCCTGAAAAAAATTTTCTGGGGGCTGCGCCCCCAAACCCCTGCTGAGTACCCCTCATTTCAAAAGTCTGCATCCGCCCCTGGTGACAGCCATAATAAGGCTATTAAAACGTGCTGAATCACCATTAGACAATTTTCTCCAAAATCACCTAATAATTGGAAAAAAGTCTGATGATTAAAAAAGCCTGAAGGAAAAAAGCCCATGGCTTTTGGCCAAAATTGGCCCAAGATAAATGGTTCCTAGCGACATTAGGCTGTAATAGCCTTAGAAAATGCATAAAATCGCCAAGAATATCTTCCTATATAGCCTTTTAGTCTGTCCAGAACTGTTTAAAGAGCAACATTAGACCATATATGATAAGGTTATAAAATGCATATGACAGAACTTTCACAAAGAGGGAATTTCCTTACAAGCGAGTCAAAAATGATTCCAAAGTAATACCTTTCTAATTCAGAAAGCTCGGGAAGCAAAGTCGACTAGGCCAAGGGCTGCAGATGTTCGCACTGCTGTTCGTTTTTTCGTAAGGTAGGACTTTCTATTTCTAAGATCAGAATGTTTGGTAGAAACGATGCAAAAGTAATACTTTTACCGTTTAGAAAGCACAGGTGGCCAATAGGACTAAGTACTGTAGGTGATCGGACCATAGTTTCCTCGTAAGGTAAGACTTTCAATGTTATTGCTTTCACTTTTAATTGAAAATTGCGAATATGACAGTCGTTTCACTTATATGCTCTTCGTAAAATAAGGTTTTTGATTTCCAAACTTTGAATTCAAATTATATAGACTTATATCCCCTTCCATCAGCGAGCATTGGAGAGGGTTCGAGACTGAGTAAAGGAAAAGCTTTGATTCACAATATTTGTAAAAATGATACAAAATAAAACCCTTCTAATTAAAAAAGCTTGGATGGGCGAGTGGACTATTCCTAAAACTTTCGTTATTCAGATCGTAGTTGGAGTCCTCGTAAGGGAAGGCTTTTGATTTCTAAGATTTTCAGTATTGGTAAAAATGATACGAGGTAAAACCTTTTTCAATTAATTATAAATAATATCACCAGAAGCTTCATGTTAAGAAAAAGACGATGTTAATATTTTCCTATACTATATATTCGGCCGTACAAACAAACGACCATCTTCAGAGTGAAGTTAATATACAATGATAACTTTCACTTAGCTAGAAAGCTTGGATGGGCGAGTGGACGGCACCAAGGCTTTAGATATTCAGACCGTAGTTCGATTTCTCGTTAGGTAAGGCTTTTGATTTCTAAGATTTATAATGTTCGGTAGAAATGATAAAAAATAATACCTTTTACACAAAGGAAGCTTCCATGGCAAAGCCAGAGCTGCTAAAAGTATCGAAACTTGAGAACTACGTTTCCAGAAATTATTTTGGGCTTGCAGAATATTTTCTATCGGAATTAGATGAAAAATTTAAATTTGTATAGTTGTTAATTTAAAGGTGCAAATACAAAATATTGCTATCCCAAATTAAAATTTAGTGCAATTTTCAGCAATATGATAGTATCAAATTCGAAAATTCCCCTCTTGGCAGCGACAAAGCAGGGTGTCAGCCCCTGTAAATTTTACCTTTCTGTCAGATTGTATGAAATTCACTAGGCCCTCTTCTATGCCATAAAAACGTTGCTCCAAGAGACATCTATGTTACACAACATGCTTTTACTTTGCTGAAAATTCTTCATCGTTTTTAGGTTCCCGGAAAGAAAAATATATTTTGCAGCTCTGGGCAGAGTAGTCTGAGTCAATGAATGGCTTAAAATCTTTTTTATACAGAAACCCAGTAAGGTAAGACTTTTGGTTTCTAAGATTCATAATGTTTAGTAAAAATGATATAAAAATGATTCCTGTGTCGTTACGAAAGGCTGGGTGGCCAAGTGGACTAAGCCAAGGGCTTTAGATGTTCGTACCGTAGTTCGATCCCTCGTAAAGTAAGACTTTTCATTTCTAAAATTTATAAAGTTTGGTAAAAATGATACAAAAGTAAAACCTCTCCTAACATGAAAGCTTGGATCGCCGAGTGGATAAGGCCAAGGGGTTTAGATGCGCAGACTTCAGTTCGAGTCCTCGCAACGTAAGACTTTTGAATTCCAAACTCTCGATTAAAAATGATATGAACTTCATACCTCAGCTGCCGACGGTAGGGATGGCCGAGTGGTTAAGTCACTCAACCAGTGATCGAAGATTCGTTGGTACGAAACGAACAGTCGAAAATGGAAAGGCGGGTCAGGGAAGAAGAAAGAGATGGAAAGGCGAGTCAAGGAAGATGAAGAAAAGGTGACAGAAAAATATTTTCTTAGCTGACTTAGCGGTAACTAACTAGTACAGTAACCAACTTATTAACTAACCCCCTTCAAAAACCAACAACTAACGTATCGACGAAACAAACTGATCCAACAGAGTCTTTACTTAACTAAATAGCTAACCAACCACCCAAATAACTACCTAACTCACTAACTAGCCAACTGACTAACTAACTAACTAACCAGCTAACTAACTAACTAACTAACTAACTAACTAACTAACTAACTAACCTTCAAAATGTTTTTCAAAACCCCCTTCGTTTTTCCCTCAGAAAGCCGCCAGGGGGACCAGACCCCCCTGACGCTCCTCCTTGCCATTTCCTGTGGAGCCATTGCAGCTCCGAGAGAACGGTAGGTGGGAGATTAGCTCACTCCGGGTGTATCGCAGGATCGAACCCTCGACCCTTCGACTGTGAGACAAGCGCTATGCCTGCACACTACCCGGAGCTCACCGACAGAAAAGGTTTGAAGTTGATATCATTTTTGATTGAGAGTTTAGAAATCAAAAGTCTTACCGTACGAGGAACAGAACCGTGGTCTGTACATTTACAGCCCTTGGCTTGATCCACCTAGCCACACGAGCGTTCTTGGTGAGAAAGGTTTTACTTTTGTATCACTTTTATCAAAAGTGATAAATCTTAGAAATTAAAAGTTTTACCTTAAGAGGACTCGAACTACGGTATGAATAACCATACCCTAAGGCTTAGTCCACTCTGCCACCCGAGCTTTCTTCAATAGAAAGGTATTACTTTGTGTCACCTTTGCCAATTATTATTAATCTTGGAAATCAAAAGTCTTACCTTATAAGGACTCGAACTATGGTCAAAACAATTCAAGTCATTTTGAGTTGATTAGAACCTATTTGGAACCATTTAATTTTGGACCATCTCGACCAAAAACCATCAGGCTTTTTTCCTGATTTTGAAGAAAAATATTTCGGGGTTTTCTAAATTTTCTGAGGCTATTATAGCCTTATATTGCTCCCTGAACTGTCCTTCGTTGGTTAAAAGCCTATTTGGAACCATCAGGCTTTTTCCCAATTCTTGGCTGATTCTGAAGAAAATTATGTTGGTGATTTCATAAGTCTATTATAGCCTGATATTGCTCTCTGAACTGTTCCGAGCGGTTTAGAAGCCTATTTGAAACCATTTTATTCTAGCTGATCTTATGACTGAAACTATGGGCTAACCATCCGTCTTTTTCCCGATTTTTGGTTGATTTTCATGGAAGTTATGCTGGTGTTTTTATGCGTTTACTAAGTCTATTATAGCTTCAAAAATTAAAAGCATTGTAATTTCTCTTTAAAAGGAAATATCCCTCTAAGCGAAGACAGTGTCATTCGTTTTTTAAAGGAAATTTCCTTCTAAGTTAAGCTGAGTGAAGCGACAGTACTTTCACTTGGAAGGAAAGTTCTTTTTTGAGAGAAATTTCAATACTTTCAATTAGAAATTTTGCTAAAAGAATTTATTCGGACAAAAGACAGGCCTTTATATAGTTGGGGCCTTCGCAAGTAAAATAAGGCTGACGAAATATGTTTTGTAATAAGATCTGAAATCTTCCTTGAAATCTGCCTGTGTGGCTATTATAAACCATCCACAATGAAATATTCCATCCTAGAGTAGTGGATTGGTTCAGGGAAATACGTGGAAAACTCTATTCAGCCTCCCGAGGGGGGGGGGGGCGGCTATTCAATTTTGAGGTTGTAATGGGGGCTTATCAGGGTCTGTTCATATGGGGAGGGCTGGCAAAATATTTTGAATTAATAGCTTGGCACTATTATACGTTCTCTTCGTCAATCCATATTGTGCTCAGTACAAGTCTATGAAAGGAGACGCGAATATCTTTGCTAAGCATGCGCTGAAATAAATTTTCTTTGTCAAAACCCTATTTACAGTCACTTGAAACAAATAGAAATAAGTAAAAGTCCATCACACAGGCGCATGACAAAGTGGACACGCGATGTGGCTGTTAATCTCCTCCTCGTAGGCCTTGTGTTTGCAAATTCTGCACATCCAGAATTGGTAGTCAAGCAAGGGACGTCCACTTGCGATGCACGGTGTGAATTTCGTGTCGCAGCTGGTGCAATATGTTGACCTGTTAATCAAAAAGAAACTTATTTTATTGCTGTGACTTGGCAAGTGCAAAAAAGGCTATTTCAATCATAGTCGTTAAAGAAAAAAGTCAGGAAAGCCATTGGTATTCTCCTTCAAAAATAGGTCAGCCAAGCAAGACGGGTTTTCTCCCCCAGGGGTGTAGCGGGAGTGAGGTCAATTGATATGGTCGACTTTTCGTGACACAAAGTGGTCTCAATAAAAAAAATCTAACATCTAACCCTAGCCCTGGTTAGCTTTGGGTTTGCTTGGTTCAAGTAATTGCAATTTCTTAAGGTAACATTCGACCATAGAATAGGAGTAAGTCACTGAGCCGTAAGCGAGCAGGAAAGAGGTCAAGCTGGCCATGTAATCAGGCCGCAGCAGAAAAATTTTTGAATGGTATTCCAGAGGGGTATGTTATATGTTGCTCAACAATTAATCACTCACCAATCAGGAAGCTGGTGGCCGCATGAAGTGCATTCAACAATAGTCGGCTTGGCATCCTTCGGTGCGTGTCTAGAGAGCATAAAATTGCTTTTTGACGAAGAAATACAATACTGCACAACAATACACCGGTAGATATCAGAGCATAAGCTACCGATACACTTTTCGGGTATTAGAGTTGATCTCATCCTAGCCTTAATACCAATCTAGACCCAGAATTAAATGAAATTTCATTTTTAAATGTTTGGTTTAGAATGTGTTAAGGATAAGATCAGAGAATATAATTACGTAAATTTATGTGTATCTTTGAACCCGGGCTATTGATGGTGCCTTAATATGTCACCTCACGGGATGTGCGGTTCAAAATAGTATAGTCTCTATGGAAAACATATAGGACAGCATGTATTTTCTTGAACAAATTATGCGACAGGGTATCAATATTGGTAATAAGTATCTTAAAACGATAGTTTATATATAATTATGAAGCGTCTATACTGTTTGTCCTAAGAGTACTTTTATCATGATAGAGGTTCATTGTGTAAAGTGCTTAGCAGTACACCCCCGTTAATATCCCAGTCATGCTCCCCCCCTAAGTTATGACCTAAAACACACCAAAATCCTATCGTGTCATCATAATCAACATCACCACAAAATTTAGCACCCTCGACATGAGAATTATGCAATGCGAAAAAAGCTATTAAGGGTATACTTTGAGAAGATCTCCAGAGCCAGCTCTTCGTAAGCTTTCTGTTCATCGGCAGAACCAGCAATTGTCTCTAACTTTACAAATGCCTGAATACAACAAAAATCAAAAATTACAGCATCAAGCTGATTCTCACTATATCATTCATGCGTATTTTGTCAAATCAATATACACTCAGATGAAAGATTGTGGAAAACCAAACATATTAATTGTGAAAACTAAGAAAGGCTCTTTATACCCGAATAAGGAGTGCGTCGGAGCCCCGTTAGAATGGCCATTAGATGCCCAAAAGAATTGGTCGGAATAACAAGGTGGCAGCATTAACTTCTTCCTAAGATTTTGTATTTTTTGGACCAAAAAATTTGACCTTGATCACAAGGTGGATGTATTAACGAGGTACACCACTATACATTTATTTTCATAATTTAAATGAGTGTGCCCATACAACTTAAAAAACCCTCTGACATTTGAAAACAGAAAGCTTCCAGAAAAAGACTCCATGATTTTCAAAGAAAAGAACTTAAACAGTTAGATTTTTAGCTTGGATCCTCCGAAGTCCCAATAAACCAGAGTATTCTGGTACATGCTAAAGAAGAACAGCTCTAAGAGGGTAGAAATATGACAGTGGCAGCCAAGATGTGGGCCTTTTGAGAAAAATTTACGAATTTTTTGGGTGAGAGAGTTGCAGGTGTTATAGATTACGAAGCGAAGAGGTGTTAAATAAAGGGGAAACTTGTTCTTTGAATGCTCAAGAGACAGATGGTATTTCTAGGCATAAGGTCACAGAAATACGACGTATTAAGAACATCAGTGACAGACGGAAACATTCAGGGGCAGCAACAGAGACTAGCAACAGAAGGGTGTCCATGAAAAATGGGGAGCGAGTGAAGTTAGGAGGTGCAGGACGCGAAATGCTGCAGGGAGCTTAAGTATCAGTAATCAGGGTTTTGCCAATCTATACAGTAAACAACTGCACATAAGATATATGGTAACAATGTGGAGGGGGTGAAGATCGGAAGTGCGGGACTGGAAACGCTGCATGGAACTTAAGTGATGAAGATTTTAGATATATATCATTAGAGTAACGCACTACAAACCTTAGAGCAGACTGAAAATGCCTTGTTAGCAGCACCAGCAAGTGCCAGCAACGAATAAGCATCAGTGGCATCGATTATGTCTTCGTAATCACTCAATTGGATAGCCTATCGATATTAAAAGAATCAAAGAATACTTGATAGTGAATTTGATTTGGAAATTAGTCGAGATAATTTGTGAGACGTGGCATGGGTCGAGAAGACTCTTTCAGCCACTGTCACCACTGATTTCAAGGTTTATTGATAAAATGTCGAAGTAAGAATTATCGGTACTGATTGTAAGATAAAACGAGAAATATTGCATATCGATGTATGAACAGTGACGTTTCAACCTTTTCTATCTTTCAAAGTAGTCAATAAAGTTTTCCAAGATTTCAAAGAAAAACCTTCATATTTCATTGATAACATCGTTTCCGAAGTACGATCGTCAGAGCGTTACATATCATTATGTCTTCGTAAACAAGACACCGTTTTCCTTTTTACCTCTCTGTTCAGATAAAACGCTTCGCTCCACTTTTGCTGCAGCTTCTATTGTTTATCAATTTAATAAACTGATTTTACAATTACTTGACTGCGTTTTCATGCGTTCACACGAGCTCAAAAGCGGAACGGCGTACTTCACCTCCAGAGAGCTTTGATTTGAAAACGCAAAAAAGGATCGTTCCGCATCTTTTTCAGTCATAGCTGTGAGAACATAGGGCCATAGGGTCAAAATAACAACGTAACAGAGGGAAAACGGTATCTTATGCACATGACCTATAACTACTTAAGGACCCTAGAAGGACATATGCTTTTTCCAGTAGTGAAAGAGAAAACAAAAAAATTCCCATAGTAGTGTTGGCCTACTAAATTATTTTCCTTAACTTTATTCATGACAAAGTGATACATAGGTTTCATATTTTTCATTATTGTTTCATCATTTCAGAGTTGTGTGAGTTCATGATCTAGCAGACTAACGATATCTTTAGGAATGCGATAATTGATCAATATTAAGCAGCGATTGAAAATACAAGCCTAATCAAAAACAGACTAAGGAAATCACGGGAATTTCTCTAATTCATAGACTCGGCTTTAAAAGATTTATTACTTATAGGGCCTTATAGGGGCTTTCGGCATTAAAGGTTGAAATGGGTTCTCATCACTGGTGCTCTTAAAACTAGATTATAAAGAGAAACAGTGTCGTGCTTAAAAGAATATCAAACACAAAAATATACACGCCGTGATGGATGCGAATACTGGATATGAGACATTTGAAGGACATTAGGCTGCGGGTGGTAGATGAAATTGCCGGAGGTGGTCCTCTTCAGAGGTGGTCCTCTACTGTAGCAAAATCAAAGGGGGATACTCATATATTTTTATGATTGGGGACCTCGGGTTACTCTTTTCGGTCTAGAAATTCAATAAAATTTAATATTTTGGGTCAGTCAAAATCACATCCATTTTTTGGACCCATGAAATTCAACATTATTTGTTTGGGTCTCCGAATTCAATTATACAGCACAGTAATTCATGAACAAGACAGTAGAAAGTAGTTTAAAATTCAGTAAGTATAATATCTATGATTTTCTGCAATGTATATTTATCAACGTGAAAGACATATTTCTTCATTTCATTCATTGACACTTGGCCTACTTGCATTATGCCTATGTATTTTTATAGGACTTTTATTTCGAGTTTGCAAAGCAAGCAAAGTTATCTTTTCAGCTCTATTTTCTTACTTGAAAATATTTTGTTGGGTTTATGGGTGGATCCTCCATCTTCGCACCCCCACCCTAAAGATATATGGGTACACCCCTTGGCAGCATAATGTCCCACCTTCGAAGCAAAAAAACCCACCTCCATCATTCCCACACATCACAGTAGACACATAGGGTAGCCGAATTGGTTGAAAAATGCAACATTATCTACATTCCAGACTAAATATAAGTTGCTAATCATGTCTTCGGTCCCTCTTTCTAGAACACAAAAGGGGGATTTAAAGAATGATGGAGATTAGTAAAACAACAAAGAAAACTTACCGTTCTGAGTGCAGCCTCGGGCCTTCCTTCATAAAGTTGTTTTTGAGCCAAGAGATAAAAGTGAAAGGCCTGCAAGTCAATCGAGTTCAAAAGAGTTGAATTTTCAAACGATAAAAAAATGTGATAGCAAATAATCTTCAGATCACTTTCACATGAAAATCCTAATGTTATTCTAACAAATATTTGGACCAATTCTGCTTGAGTTGATTTTTCCATTCTAGAATTTGAAAGGAAAATATGATAAAGAACATATAAAGTTTGTACAGATAAGGCTAACATTTTAGGCAAATGCACCATTAGTGATTCATAGCAACTAGAGTTCTTCTAAGAACTTCAAATTTAGTTTCTAATGCCGTATATTTCTATACTGATTTTAGCTAGTCTAATGTAAAGATCTTCAAATTCAACCTTGGGTTTTTTCGAAGCACATTTTAGCAAATTTATCTTGGGATGAGTGGTCTAAATTTACATGACTGTGTATTTTTAAGCACCTGTCTGCTTTTTCAACAGATTTCCTATTTCCAACATAGTCAGAGCAATTACCTAAAATTTGTCAAGAAAAAAAGAAATCTAAAATACTGACATTTTAGGATAGAGGCTCTTGAAATAAGTGGTTCTAATACACCGTTTTGTACTTTACCATTTCAGACAGTTTTCATTTCATACTGGCAGAGTGTAGGGCCTAAACATTTCGTACCACTTTTACCAATATATTTTCTCCATATGAAGATTACGAATATCAAAGGACAAACTAGTAAAGAGAAAGAGTTACCTCCGCCCCTCGCCATGCATTATCAATAACCATCGCATCACTGGTCGAGTGTTGTTCTACCAGCAATCCAGCAAGCGCTGAATTCGCATCGACTTTACGACTCTTTCGGCCGGATTCGGCCATCACTTTCTGCGAATTCTTCTTGACAAAGTCGTGATGGGATTCAATCTAGAAGGCAATTGGTTGATTTAGGGGGAGCGAAGATCAGTAATCTGACATGTCCTTTTTTATAAATCAACTCTAAAGAGCGAGATGACGCTTAACAATTTTACAGCACAAACATTACACTTTTTGATAAACGTTAGGTAAAAAGAACAAAAGATTAAGAATCAGAAGATAATAGGTAGTTAACACAAGCTTAAAGCTTTAAAAGTCCGTGTCATATTTCAACTTGGCAAAAAGTATCCCTACGAAAAATCAGTGATTTTGTCCTTAATGGGTCAATTTCAGCTTTGACCAAATAACCTGAAAAGGACAGGTCAAGTGAGACCTAAAATATTATAAACACTTTTTTGAAATATAAGGCAAGATTTGAAGAGATATGTATAAAATGACTATTTTGAATAGAGAAGTATGATATTTTGGAGCACATAATCATCTGAACGTGAGTTTTGTTATTTCTCATAAGTAAAGTGTATCTTCAGGTGACATATACCAACCAGTAATGCTGCAAGGACATACAGCTTCTTCGATCTTGCTGGGTTTGTTCGTGTTTTCGCATTTGTTTCAGCCAGCTACGAGAAGAAAATAGCATGAAATAAGTGGTTAATTTTGGCTTTTAGAGAAGATTTAAGTTAACGCTGACCCATGTGGGCTCTTTCATAGCTAACTTTTGATACGAGAAGGGGTTTTTTCACACCCCCAGCTAAAAGTACTTTGGCAACAGAATAATCAAGCGCTATTTCATAAAATTTGGCATCGAAATGGCTTAAATACTATTTGAATGGGTACTTTCATCGTCCTTAATTTCTGATTGTTTCCTTTGCCTTCCCGTGAGCAATGACCGAGCGACTGAAGTAATGTTTTACTAATAATTTGGATATTCTTCATTCTTCCAATTTATATGTAGAGTATATGATAGTAAAACTATGATGGAGTACATGACAGTTAAAAACCAATACTTTACCATAATTTTAAGCGTACAAAGAAAGTTTTGATACAAATCCAATTAACAAATAAACCTAAACAAGCCTCACCTGAAACAAAAGTTTTGCAGCTGCAATGAAGTTGTTAGCTTTCCGATATCTAAGGCACAGTGAAGGAAATAGAATTAAAAGTGGAACGACGATGCGAGAGTAGTAAGAAAAGTACCGTATATTTTAGATCTGAAGCCTTCCTTGTTTACAAGCCGCACAAACCGATCTGAGGAGGGATCTGAGAAGTTTTAGATCTACAGTTGGGGGATGGAAGTATGGAAGTGATGAGCCCAAATTTACTACAGCAAAAACGCAAAACGCAACTGCACATTTTCTAAAATGCATTTTCGCGCAAGAAAATAAAAGCTGATGCAACCAAAACGTAAACAAACGTGCTTTTCCTAAAGGCTCGTTTTGTGCTTTTGCTGTTGTAAATTTAGGCTCATCGCTTCTATACTTGAATCCCTAAACAGCATGAGCCTGAGAACACCAATAAATATGCTTTTACTTGCTTTCATAAAGCTGTGTAAATAAAGGGCGTGTTTTTGGAAATCAAGTATTCTTTTGGTAGCCTACTTTTTGAGAATGTATCTTCTTCTGAAAATGGCATGTTTTGGAGCTCTTCGAGTACTTGAGCTGACAAAACCAGAAGGTTTCCGAGACTTTTGAGGGATTTAAAGTTTCAAGATTGAGCATGGCTGCCATTTTGTCAGTTGCCAGGATACATCAATGAGACTGGTGACGAGTCAAATAGAAATTCAGAATTCATGTGTTTCTAAAATCATGGATTCATGGATTTTGGAAGCATTTTTTCAGTATTCGACAGGCTTTTCAGGTCCAGATGAACACGTTGTTTGAATATAAGCCACGAGAAGGCGTATCACATGAGATGTGGGTTACTAAGGACAAAGACTTTCCTGCACCAAGAGGACCAAGGCAGCCCCACCAGTGGATAGGATTGAGAGGTAAACTTGAGAAGGAGAAGGCTTTATTTCTAGGGGTTTACCCCACTCGATGTTAACTTCTGGCACAGTAGCTTGAATGAAAAGGATACAGCTCAATAGCTTCGAGTTTCTTGTCCTTCTCCATGAGATGAGATGCGTATTTAGCCAGCAGAGAATCAATCTCTCTGACACTATGCTCCTTCGCAAGGTCGATTGCTAAATCCCACTGATTAAGCAGTACGCAGCAATCTATTGCTTCTTTTACTTTGTTGCATTTAACGAATGCTTGTGTGGCTTGCTCGCAGAGACCGACGGACGTGAACATCTCACCTATCGACTGCAGAAATAAAAAGATTTAGAAACTGGAATACCCTTACGTGGAAAAAGTTTCGCAGAAAAACATAAATAGAATGGAATTGAATTGAAAGCTAGTAAATGTGAAGGAATAGGGAACAGGACTAAAGATGCCTAAACATAATTAATAGCTAAATAAAAAACTGATTTTGGGAATAGGAACCACAAAAATAATATAGCACGCCCAATAAAGTTAACTAAACTGCTATTGAGTCGCATATATTGAGAGTTACACGTTTTAATAAGCACCACGTCAATAAGCAGCTAGCCTTTGATTGATCAAATTCTTTTCTGCAAAAAGACATTTAATAAAGGCCTAATCATTTCATCTACGGCAAGTCAAATCTTGGCGTAGATTATGAGGAAGAAGGACTAGAAACAAACAGAGTCATTTGTTTTATCTTTTTGCAATGAAAGGATTTATATGACGCATTCAGGAATACATTAGCATATCTTGCGGGATAGAGAGAAAATCTTAGAATATTTGACGAGTCTGTCTTTAAGGAGCATCGTCGTCTTCCTCAAAATATCTTCAAAAACAAAAAAGGCAGAGCGCGTCGAGCTAACAGAGTTCTTTATAGTGCCGGGGAAGCAGAGCCTAGTTTATGGGACGTAAGGTCACTTTTTAAGGACAAAGTGTAGTCAAATATTACTGGGCTCATTCTCAAGAATTCCCTATTTTCATCTTCCTCTTCTTAACGAAATTCTCTCAGGAGTGTGTCGCACATCCCAAGATGTTGGCGTTTTTGCAGCCATGCCTGAACCCAGGTTTATCTTTTTTTACATTTTCGTTTCAAAATCACAGCAATAATCAAAGCTGCAGCAGCAAATTCCGTGTCACTCTCCATTGCTCAACTGAAAAAACTGACGATTTTTGACTGATCGTGTAAACGCACGCTTCTTCAGTTTTTTTCGAATAAACTGATGAAAAAACGGACGGGAAAAAACTGACGAAAAAAACTGATCGTGTATTTTAGCCTTTAGTTAGTGCGCACTCTCGTTATGCTCTGCTAGCAAGTTAGTAACATAATTTGATGTAATTTTGCATTGCTTTCTTTTTTAGTGTGCACCCTCGTTCTGCTTTACAAGATCGCTGGCTATTGTATTCTCAATACAATGCCTTTCGTTTTTGTTTCTAGACTTACAACTTTGATGAAGGCTACGACCTTATGGGATCACTTTATAAGATATTTTCGCCAGAACGTGCAAATAAACCGAATGGGGGTTTGAAGATGTGGTAGCTATCATATTATTCTTTAGCAAAATATCAAACTACTCAATGGGGTCGGACTTGAGTGAAGCAAATGTAGTAACTTCCGTATATTTACCTACACATCTTGAAGTGGTTTGTAATTCAATTAAACTTCTAATTTGCAACGAGAATCTTTCTGCTAGATACCAGTCATCTTGATTTAAAATGGAACCTTAGCCTTGACGAATCTTTGAAAATTGTCAAACTCAAACTTATTTACTGATAGTCTAACTTACCGGTAATAACTTGTGGTTTTCTGGTAAAGTATTGACCAGTTTTTCAAGACCGTCGTAATCTTCCAACATGTAGTAAGATTCCGCCAAACGTTCTTGGTTTCGTCCCTCAACGTAATATGTCACTGCGTTCTGCCACTTCTGACGGTCTGCGTAATAGTCCCCAATCGCATTCCAAGCCTTCTCGAGAAGAACGTCATCTAAATTAGAAAATGATAAATTCTGAGTCAAAAGAAGCGCCTAAATAAACAACGTTTGACCCCCCCCCCCCCCTTTGTGTTTTCTTCAGTTCAGGATCCACCCAACCGATGTGTTTCTCGAGACTGTCTATTCTGACATAAATTGACCGCGGTATAACCCAGAATTTCTGTCCAGGGTTTTATGCATGACATATCTATATCTTGTCTGCACTAACCTCAGCTCAACTGAACACCTGCTGAATCCTCACGAAGCTCTTGCTAAACCACACGTAACCCTTACTGAACCCTATCCCTACCACCTACTAGCCCCTCACTAATCCTAACCCCCTACTAAACCCACCCTAACATAACACTTACCCTTTCTGAACCCTTACAAAACCTTACAAAGCCTGAATATTATCGCATAATATTCTGAAGAATAATTTGGACTTCGACTGACATCAACGTAATGTCGAAATCGACTTGGCTTGAAATCGAGTCTCATGATTAACATGGTTTAAAGGTGGATACATTACGTGTTCTCATAAATAAAATGATTATTTTGATAATTGACTAAGAGTTGACTTGCCTCCACCTCCACCAGACTTTAACAACTGAACCACTCTGAACCAGTCTCCAAGTTTCATTCGCAGATCAACTGCTAGGTCACTGAAATAAGCAAATACATCAACTGACATATCTCACCGCCTGAATATTCTGGTGCCTTGATATCATACAGACGTACATTTATTCCTTGAGTTAATATGAATAGATAAATTGAAAGCACATAGGACTTAAACAGGATCACAAGAAATCGGAAACAGCGAAACATAATAACTTTGCGTCTGACACTCATCAGAGTAGTACATCAGAAAGAGGACGACAATGAAAGCTAACGAATTGTAAATGAAATATGATAACTACGAAAGCTTTGCATCTGACATTCATCAGAGAAGTACAACAGATAGAGAGAGAGAACGAAAATAAAACCTAACGAATTATTAATCAGATATTAAAACTATTAAAGTTTTGCGACTGACATTCTTCAGAGCAGTAAGTAAAACCATCTCTGGTAAATCCATGATCTACGTAATATCATATCATAAACCTGCATATATCTACAGTGACATATCTTCGAGATTACCAGAGGGTATTTACGCAACAAATGGAAGTATCACCTCAGAATACCTACCGTCTATCCATATCAAGATAGATTTTCTCTGCTTCTTCATAGCGTTGAAAATACGCTGATATCTCCGCAGACTTTTTCATCTCACTCTGAAAATTCAATAAAAATATTTGTAACGACCTAAGTCAGAAATGAACATGAACCAAAGATTTTAACCTTGACTTTAGGTGATCAAGTGAGTGATAATCATTTTTGAGGCAAAAATATGGATATGAATTGAAAAGAAAAAACACAGTTCTAGAGTTAGCATTCTACATGTTAATTTTCGTCCATAGAAATATTATGGTGAACGCCACCGTACAGAACACCCGCCATAGTATTGGTGGTATCCCTTCACAGTACTGGAGGTATATCTCAACAGTACTGCATGATTGGTAATATTGGAATTAATGCTGTTTCTCCAACTTCAAGATCCAAATAATCTTAAACTTCCCGTTCCAGAAACTTAAGAGACTAGGAACCAACATGAAAGAATAGAAGATTAAAAGATAGAAACCCTTGATGAACATTGATCCAATACTTACATCCAGTTTAGCTATACGCTTAGTGAATTTAATTCCCTGGTAATCTTGACATCTGACAAATGCTTTCTCTGCAACTTCAAGATCCAATCGATCCAAAGCCGCTTCCGCGAGCAGTCGCCTGAAAAAATGTATTTGATGAGAAATGTCTTGGCATCAAATCTTCCAAATTTTCCATTATTGGTCTGCTTAACCTAACTATTCGACTTTCTAGACTGTAGAGTCCTTCGCAAATTTAAGGACTGAGGTAAGGACTGCGAGGAAAATCTGAATCATAGCAAATCCAAACAACTTCCAAAGCTTTGCATCTGACACTCATCAGGGCAGTAAGTCAGAAACAAAACGAAAATGAAGCCGAATTTTAAATGAGATATGATAACTACTAAAGCTTTGCGTCTGGCAGACATCGGAGTAGTACGTCAGAAAGAGCACGAAACCTAATGAATAATTGTAATACGCAAAGCTTCAGCAGTTATTATGTTTCGCTATGTTTCCGATTTTCCTTGCCGTCCTGAAGTTCGGTAACTATCAAAGAGTGGACTGAGATAAGAAAATCAACACTTACCAAAGTCTAGGATGAGAATTCTCAAGAATAAACTGATACGCATCTTCGATTCCAACTTTCTCTAAAAGATCTCTTGTATCCCGAAGAGACTAAAAATGACGAACGAAAAAAGACGTTGAGATAAGGGTCCTTGTTCACAAGAATAATTTCAGTGTTATGAAATCTCATTGATATAGCGTGTGTTTGGAGTTTGGTGGTATCCATTGTGAAAACGGTAAACTTGATAGGTCTAGAATTATCGTTTTACTGACTCTCTTAATCTAAAAGCAATAAGTTTAGCAGGAATGAAACCAGTATATTCAGCACTAGAGTTCAAAAACGTAGTCAACCTTCCTCTGAATATATAGTGTAACAACTGGAGCCCTCCTCATATTTCCTACCGTGAGTATTATGAATTCCAACCAGCGATAGGTTCGAATGTCAATTTACGCTCAAGTAGGACCTAAATGGCCCAAATGTGGCCTTTTAAGCTTTTTCAGCTCGATAAGAGGTAATTACAAATAAGAACTGAGAGGAACCCCTAAATTTTCTGAAGTTTTCTTTGCCTTCCTCTGGTCAATGACCGTTCAACGCTAATGCTTTCCTGACTCTGGTCACCACGTTTCATAACATTTAGCAGGGCAACGTTTCAGGAGAGATCCGTCTTCGATCATAAGGCAATGAGAATGTGGTTTCTTCCCTGTTTATTTCAAAATGAGGTAATTAATTGTAAGCCTTTTTCACCTTCGTCTCAAAATCAATCAGATTTTCTCTCGCAGGGTTGCCAGGGTCCTAAAAAAGTAAAGGGCATTGGAATCAAGATTTTGAGAAAACATCAAGCATGAGTAAAAATAATTTGATTCTAGAAGTTTAGCAGTCTTCTTGATTCATTTGTATCATTATCCTAACTATTCGTTCTCGTAACTTCCGTGTTTGTGTGTTTTTTCTTTTTAGATTATTTATGATAACAAAGTTTAAAACCTCTAAAAGAGTTGGAGGCATTTCTGCAGCTCTTGAGTGCTCGAAATATTAGGCACTTTATGCCCTGTTATAACAGTGTGGGGTATGATTCTTAGAACATTCTTATCGAAAGGCAGGAACTCTTATGAAATGCACTGTAATTGAACAAGCTTTTCAAAAATCGAGTAATGATGTTTAGCTTGATTTCCCAGACCACTTACTATCTTCCTAAACCATACGTTTATGCTTTGAATAGCCAACTTAGTAGCTCCACTAATCGAAGCGATGTGACCACCCTCTGAAAGTGACCACCCTCTGAAAGTGACCACACCTAGTGCTTTCTTTAAGTCTTTTGGAATTACAGGTAGCTGGCAAAATCCATACTCACACTTCATATGACTTATCTTGAGATAGGCTTCCAGCCCATGTCCCTCTGAATAAGAGGCAAGTGATCTAGCCGTTCTAGTTACTGTGTTAATTTTTCATCTGTTAACTAATTTATCTTTACCAGACCCAAGCCATGCCAAAGAGAATGTTATTTAATGAGTAGGGGTACAATTTTGCAGTTGTTTTATTCGTGTTGACAGCTTATATAGATAATGCTATGAAATATCAAATGTAAAACAGATGCAAAATACAATATTACTGCATACCTTCATAACTTCATCAAGCAAGACAGATTTGATCTGCAGATCGTTGAACTGACAGATGTATCCAGATGACAGAATAGGCTCCTTTATTAACAAACAGAGTTGAATAAGTGAATAATTGAAAATGCATGGATTAAGGAGGAATGGTTAACAAATTGCCAAGCGTCAAAAACCTTATTCAATACTATCGACTCGTCATGACTTACAAAATATTTGATAGGTTGAGCCTTGAGAGCATTTGGAATCCTTTTCAACACCGAACTGCTTTTTCAAAGTGTGATGTAAAAGTTACCCTTTTCAACATAAAGCCTCGTCTTTAGAATTTAAGAAACTCTGCTCATAAACAGTCTCTGACCCCAGATTTAGAGAAAGCACTCAAAAGTTACCATTGTGGTTAATCTTTTTGGTTTTAGCCCTTAAAACGATGCTCTTATAGCGAATAGAAGTTTTTAGTATTCATAAGGGATCTGATTTAATTTCACACAATCGATAATTTTACACCGCCAATCCTTGATAAGTTTTTGAATTTCTTATCTGCATAAATTCGTCATTGTTTTGGCTAGAGTCAAGAAAATTTGTCTCAATACCAACTTTGAAGTGCTCTATCTAAATCTGGTGTCCAAGTGTTTCCACTACAAACGTTTCTCAAATGTTCTAAACGAGGCTTTATGGTTAAATTTTTATCTTGTAACAATCTTCAGATTCCCTGCTGACTTAAGAAATGCGAAGTCAATCTGGAGTTACAAAACTCAGCTAAAATTCACCAAATAGGCTGAATACAAATAACCCCATGTACAAACAGCAAAATTTCAATTCCTTCTAAAGCTATCAATAGTTTTGTATATCAGCATAATCAAAATAGAATAAAAGTCGTTTTGATTCTATTCAAAGGTATATTCGTGTAGAAATACAGAAAATACAAAAACCTAGGGAAACCAGAAGTACGAAATGCTATCATTAAATACCTCTAGCTATTACGATATGAAATGTCAGAAATACAGGTACGATTCACTACATTGCACAAGCATCGTGACCCCTCTGAAATAGAGAATATATGTTGTGTACCTCAGGATCCAAACTTCTGAAAACATACATTCTCGTCTTTTCCATCATCGCAAACAGTTCAGGATTGTCCTATTTGAAATCAAAGCAGAAATTCAGCAATCTTTTATTTCAATACAGAGTTCGGAAATAGAAAACTAGTCTAGTATGTCTTGTCCTTAAGTATTTTGCCTTATGTCTGTTAGGCAGGGTAAGGAAAACATTACGGTCTCACGGTCATTCACCGGAGGAAGGTTAAGAAAATATTGAGAAATTGAGGAAGGATGCCAATATATTCAAATTTGATGGTATAAAAAGTGCCGTTTGATAGCATTGTAAGGTGACATATTCTAGCTGCATTGAAGTCTTTTTTGGTGCTTGTAGAATTATTTGGTAAAAATGATGTTATCTGTCTTGACATGCAAGGTACAAATTAACATTTCTAGTATATAACCTAACATAAGTGAAGTGAGGAAGAATATTGGCTACTGGAAATTTTATCTAGAAGAAGGTTGAAGACTTTTTCTATACTCTGGTTACTATATATTTCATCTTTCTGGAACGTTATATAAACAGCGATGATTAATCGATAAATAATAATTTTGTAATGATAAACAATATTGTTTCGTGTCCTCAACCTATCCATCCTATATATTTGTTTCCTACCCTACTCCGATTACCATCAGAATGGTATTTTCCTTGGTAGTGATATGATCAGTTTGGATGTAGGGTAGCACTAAAATATCTCCTTATTTTCCGCTTGAATTTGATAGTTTCACTTCGAGGTTAGTCATAAGAACAAAAAGAACAAAATCGTTTCGTATGCTACCCAACATGGAAAACAGAAAATAAACTTACATCTGCCCACTTCATGTCCCAAACATCTTTTCTTTCAAACTTCAAATGTTCGCCGATGGTCGTGTCTCCACTGCTTTCAGTTCTCTTGGCCACCTGGAAAAGAATTGAAACCAAGTTAGTTATATAGTCTAAATGATGAATTTTGGCTTTATAGAATTGTGATAAGGAATCAAGAAAACTCTGTCTACAGAGTATACTGTAATAGTTCAATAAAATACCACATTTTTTGAATGCCCCCTTCAATAAAGGCCCCCATATTTCATAAGGTTTTTCAATAAATGCTTCACTATCAAAGTGGGTTGTATGGGGGTTTTCAGGAACACAAGAACAAGCTAAAGGTGGATAGTAGAAAATGTTGTAGGAATAAGGGGAAACATTTCGCACCCAGTTTTAGGTGCAAAGGTAAGCGATTTATGATATACTCCCTTGATGTATAAGTACAACCAAGATAAGGATGAAAATGGCTGAAATTAGCCTATTCCATTTTCAGCATAAGCATAAAAAGCAAATATTGAGAGAGATGTACTGAAAATGTTCAGAGAACAACGGTGCTTCCAAGGATCAAAATTGATTTTGGATCAAAGCTGCACAAGAGAACTGGAACACAGAGCATTTCAGCAGGTTTTAACTTATTTCCTTATTTCATCTTGAAACAACCTGTTTACGTAGTTGTTACTCATATTTTCATGCTATAAAACAATCATGATTAGTTAAAATGATGATGATTTATCACATATTTTTTGATATACTGTACTGCCTAGATCAATGAGAGACTTTTCAACACCCCCTCGAAAATACGCCCCCTAAAATCTCAAAAATTTAACATATATGAAAAAGCATATAATAAACGCCCCGGGGGTTTAGCCGGAGCATTAAGTTTTGTTTACAAGCAATATATTAAGTTATCGTCATGGTTTACAAGTAATAGTACATCATGCAGCTAGTCTTTCAAATATACGTACCAAGTCGAAGAATGACAAAACACCGGCAATGTCGATAATCGCCATACGCCTATAAAGGATATAAGAAAGAGTGAACATAAGAATAAATGAAGAAAATAAAAAAAAGATAAAATCAAATCGGATCAAATCAAAACATAAATCTCCAGACACTGAATCTCGTTTCAAGAGGATTCTAAAAATATGTTAATTTTTTTTTCTCAGAAATCTATACAATAAGGAAAGCGTAAGGAAATTAAAAACGAGAAAAAACATCTTGAACCAACACGTTTTACCGGTCCATTAAGCTTTAACACAATGCTTCGATTCACCGTGCAAATTCTATTTTAAATGTGTTAGATTTTGAAAGGATTGTAAAGTGGTGAGGATGTTTAGAAGTGTGGGCCACTAATCTGCATTACTCGTGATACTCTTCAAACTACTAAATATTTCCACACTACCCAGAGATAATTCCCAATCTTCTGACTCAATACCACAGTACTGCACATCCTGGATGCTACAGCACAAACGTTGGATGGGGGGGGGGGGAGAGGGGGTATGAAAATAAGAGGTATGTACTTACGCTGAAGAGCAATTCAGTGACATTTGAAAAGGTCTGCAGTTCAAAACGTTCTTCATTTCCAATGCTAATTGAGGAAGAGTATAACGATGGATTGTTCCAGACTCACGACCCTGAAAAAGCAAAGGTGAAGCTCTAACAGTGAGGTGTGAAGAATTAAACGAATAACAATGACATAAAGATCTAAACATAAAATGAAAAATATGGAAATTAAACGAAACGATTGCTTTAAGGGCCAGTCATTGGCTATCTAGCACTAATAGAAAAGGGGCTGGAATACGAGGAGGGTTCGAAAAAATCTAGATACTGATTGGCGGAGGGTCGGAATAAGAATATCCTGGGTGGAAATTTCATAATAAGGTATCAAAGATTTTGCGTTGGGTGCAAACGGTAAAATCTCATATACTGCCATAGGTGTTCCTTCTGGAAGCATGTCTTAGTCAGACAAACACGTTAAACATAGACCCGCTCAAGGTCCCTTTTGCAGATACAGTATAGAGTTATTTGAAAAGTAGCTGGGGTTATCTCATGGACAAATCTGGTTTTATACTATTTGTTCGAACTTAACTACTTTATGGGTTACACATTTTCATAAACTGACCCAAAAACTGCAAGGCAGTACTTACAATAATCAAGATTTTGTCAGAGGCACAGATACAGCAAACAGCATCATTAGTTGGCTAGTAAAGCAAAATAAAAATGTTGAATAAAATTAATTTCACATGATCTTGTATACAGAGTTAACAAGATGATTTATTACGTCCACGTTTTTTCAAATGGATCACCTTTGTACGAGGCTAAGATAGCGTCTTAACTTTCAGGAGAATCAGGAAGTGTAACTGTGTTTATAGAATCAATAATGGAGAACAAGAGAAGACAGCGAAAAGCGCATAAAAGGATTTTTTAGGTTATTAAATAATTTCTCATTAATCATGGCGGGGATGGTTAGATCAGGTTCGAAACTACTTTTACTTACTATTGTGTAAGATCTGTCACAAAGTGTGAGGAAAGAATTAGCCAGCTTTCCGTAATTCCAGGCAGAAGGCAAAAGGAATCACGAGGTGTCGTCACATCGAGAGGAAGGACCAGGGTCGCACTGCTCCATTAGTTTACCTATTCAGTGGGAACCTTTTGCTTTCCGTGTAAACCAACACCTTATGAACGTAGTAAGCGTATTAGCCTATCAAATATCAATGGACTACTCGATTGGTCTACCTATTCAGTAAACCCTTTCTACTTTGTTTATAAACTAACATCTTACGAAATTAGCAAGTGTATTTGCCTGTCATCAACTATCAACAATTAAAGATGTACTTACAGACATTGCCCTTTGGTAGTCGATTGTACCTTCTCCAGCACCAGAGGGTACATCATCGATATGATACAATCTACATTAAGAAAACACACTCTGAAGATAAAGTGAAAACCTGCTTATGACAACCTGGGTGTTGAGAACTTATCATCCTAAGGTTTTAACACTCAAATTTCAAAAATAAAAGCTGTCATCAAGGCCCACGCCATGAATTTTGTTGTGGGGCGGCCAAAGTTGAAATATGAAATGTTGTACGGCATTCCACTTCTCAGGCCTCAAAATGGCTTAGAATCTTTAAATTCTCTTCCTGCACTGCAAAGCACGTAGATATGGGATTAGAAAATGACATATTCTCTTTTAATAATGAACACTCGATCCCCATATTCACTTCCAAATCTGAACATATGTGTAACAAATATTAATTTTATAACAGAACTCAACTATCAAGAGCGACGCGAAGATCAAAAATGAAAAATCTCTGACCAAGATTTTTACTGATTGTTCATACTAGGGGCTCTCCGATTTAGGCTCACGGATCTGTATGGGTGATCTTTTTAGAGGAAGTGTTTGCGAGCGTAGCGAGCGAAAAATCTTAGGTTTTTTCTGCAAAGGCGTAGAAAAACCATTGGAAGTCTAAGACACAGAAGTGTCTTAAATGATCATCAACCAACAGTACATTTTAGAAATTATAGTTATGCCTTCACGAATAGGAAAGTTTTAACCTAACCTATCTTAAGTGCCTTCCATATAAAGGAGATGAAATAGAAAAACAGAAGGCGAGCGTAGCGAGAAAATTTTTTAACTTACTTTCCCTGGATGTCAGAGAGAGAGCTAGGCTAAGAGATGGTAGAACAGATGAGGGAGGGCAAATCTACTCTCATTCACCGATAAGTTCAGGCATGACACTCTCCAAAAAGTTTCCTATAGATGCCTTCTTGTGCAGAATAGTTGAACTAAACACTTGTAAGCAGTTTCTCTGACATAATCTTAAAAGTTTAATCGTTATAAGCAATAACAAATTTCCGACAAACTAACGAATTTTCCAATAATTCCGACAGATTTTTTGCCAGGGGCCAACCCCTCTGCCTCTCAGCCAAACGTGTTTGCCCCTGCAAAAAAGCTTTAAAATTCTTCGTGTGGACGAGAATAAAGCTCTAGTTTTGCTTTATTTACTAAAATTTGGAAAATTAAAAATGTTTTTGGCCAAATTTGTGGGGGGGGGGGCATGGCCCCTGTGGCCCCCCCGGTGGCGTGGGCCCTGGTCATAAGAGCAGTTATTCATTTAAAAAGATTCGTTATGGTTTTATACAGCTTTTTCAATGACTTTTCGATATAGAAATACGAATCTGTCGAGAGCTGCAGGAGTGGATTCCGTTATAATATTCGCTAAATGAAAAGATCAAACGAAGGCTATCAATGTAACGTAGGCTCGAAAAGCCTTTGACAAACGCTTAAAAGTTGACGAATACATATTTTACAACTTCAATATTTTATTTTAGGTTATAGAGATAATCAAAGCAATTTGATCTGAAAGGGAAAGCACAGCCTAGGCCAAAAAACAATTCTGCAGCGAGAAAAACAATCTTACTCCTCTTGAAGTTAAGAAATATGATAAATCAATTGAAATATAGAAATAAGAACTCAAAATCAAATCAAATGCCGTAAGTCGAGCTTTGCTCAAAACCTATTAATCATATCTGTGGTATTCAAACAATAGATATCAAAAATGCTTAATAAAAACAAAAATTGGTGAAATTTGCTTCGGCACCGTAGGTAAAGTAAGGTCAGCATTGCATGGTCTTAGTTCAAACTCATAAGAATAATATTTTCTCATGAAATAACCCATAAACATTTATAACTTTAAGTTATTATTACCAAAAAATTATTTCTGGCAGGGAAAATAAAGTCGCGTAGGATTTTTGTTGCTATTCTACGCTCCTGATGTTTCTCGCTATTGTGAGGATATGATTCCAGGAAGAACATTATGAAACACCAAGTAAATACATCTCACCTCTCAGATCCCTGCTCGCGTGCTTGTTTGCCTGGATTTTGCTGCAACTCCAGCGTCGTAAGTTTCTTGGAGCTCTTAAACTGCCACGCATAGAAAGCTTCTTTGGAGGAGGCAATCACGTGGTTCGCAGTCATGGTCACGTATACGGGCTCTGAAAAATATTTGTGCTTTGAAATCACTATGATATTCCGATTTGAAATACCTTAGATTCTCTATTTAGCACACAGGGGTAGATTTGATAGGGTGGCTAGGCGGAGATCACCCAGGCCCTCCAACAAAGATAAGAAGTGGGCCATTTTTGGAGAAAGAATTTAAAAAATGATAAAAAGAAATAGATTCAACTACAGTAATTAGAGAGGAAATGGTCTGGAAGCCTTTTGTTTCCTTTTTTATTTTCATCTGGATGTTGAACTGATCTTGGTCTTCATCATGCATAAATTTCGTTTGAATTCGTCAGAATAAGGCTATGGGAATAGCCAAAATGTATGGTCCATCCACTAATGATCTATTGAAATATTCTAATATGGTTAATCTAAACAGGAACAAAACAAGCTACCAGCGGAAGAGATATATTCGGGTTCAATTACTTAACGATTTCAAATCAAACTAAACAACAATAATCTATGTTTCATTTGAAAATTTGAGGTTTCACTTTATGAATACACAAAACATTGGTGCACCGTCTGCACAAATATTAACGCATAATCTTTGACGCCCTATAATAGATTTTCCATCAACCTGATTTTGATTATTTAAGCTGATGTATATAGTAGAAGAGCTAAGTAATTTTATCAGTATTTTCATTTCTATAGCATTGCGCTGTCTATATCTTCATCAATTGTAGAAATCTAAAGCAAAATATTTAGGGACAGTCAAATTTGGGGACGAATGCGAAAGGAGCCTTAAGGATAATCTTTCAATCTGACCATGAAAACTTAAATCTAGGGAAAATAATAGAATATCTAGGGATTATTTATGGATTAGGATACCATTTGATCGACAAAAACTGCTTAGTCACCAACAAGTAGGGACAATAATCTGTATTGTGTAGGGCTCAAAGTTTTGAAGTAAAGAGCGATATAGACAAGATAGTCTGTCTGATGATTGAGAGTATGAAACTATGAGTTACAGAGAGCCATTTTCCTTTCTTGTTTCCTAACCATTAGTATTTTTATAGATTTTTTTGCGAGGCAACAAGCTCCATCAGTTAACTATTATGTCAACTATATACTTATTTGACAATAGACAATCTATTTCTGTGAAGCATTTATATATTACGATTCCGAACAAGATGATATGAAATGAAAAGCTGAAAACATACGAAAACACACATCAATGAAAGGATTGGGCTTCGGGAGGCTCTATTTGCACCTGCAATATCTTCTTACAGAATTCAAGTTTTTGCTTGTGAGTTTGATGTCGTATGAAGTGCTTTCAAATTCTTTTTCTATCCAACTAATTGAATCGTGAAAATCTGAAAAATGATTCTTAACAATAATTTCGCTATTCTGAAAAAGATAACAGCTTATTACTTTGCAATCAGCTTGATACTAGAATAAACATAGCCCGTCATAGATTATGCATTTTTGGTGCACATGGTAGAAATCAACCAACCTATTTCGATGTATCTTGAATCGAGCGGAGTTCCAATCGCATTACAAAGGACAAGAACGAACTGTAACAAAAAAGAATTGCAATCATCGATTTTGCCTGACCATACCTGCACACACCCACTGAGGAAGGATTTCTCCTGAAAATTTTTGTGTTAAGTTTCAGCAATGCGATGTACATCAGAGAAAGAAAAGAAAAGTTGGGGGACCACATTAGAATAGAAAATGTCATTCAAATTCAAATCGATAATCAATTAATCAATTTCTCAAGAGGAAAATTAAAATTTCTCTAAATATGTCAGAAAAACGGGACCTTCTAACATCTACAGCCAAAGACTGGATAAGATGTTTTTCGCACTTCTTCGCAGTGCAATCCTGTGTATCTAAGGTAGTTGTCTACACAGCTAATAACAAAGTGAAAGATCATTTGACATATTTGTTTTTTTCCAGTGTGTCTCTTTGTTCCTGTTTTCCTTGCTTAGTGAATGCGCCCGTATAAGAAATAGTGAGAAAATTCTTTATGATTAATTAAAAGTTACTAAAACATCGATCAATAAATCAATACACTAATCAATACAGTATTAACTCACTACTAAGAAACTGACTGCAACGAAACCATGCTGGTTAGTTTTTTATAAATTGACAAGAATTAGGTAAAATGTTTAAACAGGACAGCTGCTGAACTTGTATCTTGTATCAAATGCCGAATATTTTCGATTAAGATTATTTTCTGGAAAATATGAATTTTCAAGCTGAAAAATTTAATTTTTAAGTGTAGATGTGCTACTATTTGACAGGACGTTCCTTATAAGTCAGTCTCTAAGTGGCGGGTTAAATCGAGTAATGAACCTTTACCTGGCCTGTAGAGTCGTCTGCTTTCGTAGAAAGAACACAGTGATCACCAGCAGCACTGATGCAAAGAAGATTCTTCACGTATTTGATGTATCGCTGTTCAAATAAGACCATGATTAATAATACTGAGATTAATGGGGATACATTCTTCTTTTACATAAGACTCAGAAAAAGTGTACTCATTTTCTTTCACACAAATTTATCTCCATTGATTTTCCCAATCCTAATTTGCTCGAGTAACTAAGTTGTTCGTGATGCATTCAGTAATTTAGAAAATTCGTTTATTCCCCATAAATTAACCGTATCCACTGAAATCTTCTGCAGATAAAAGGCGCATTTTAAACAAATAGAGATCTATCTACGTACCTCGTTTGTTTTAGTATCCCAAAACACCACACAGTACTCCGGTCTGTCAGGCTTTGTGAACGCATAGACAACAGTATTGGCGAAATAGCCCCACTGCAAAATAAAACATTGATCATTCAATTAATTTTCATATGACAAACCCCAAAACAATACACGGTTCCTCGAAATGGTCAAGGCATGAATAGTATAAAGACATGAATCCATATAAGAAAAAAGGGGGTTTGTAAATAGGTTTCTTTCTACTCTTTCAACTGATGAAATGGAAGAAGTATTTGCTAACAATGCAAATGTGAGATGATATACTTTGAGTTGACAGGCTCTTAACCTGCTTTATGAAACGAAAAATGCATGCTTATTTGTATGTAAGATAATTAATCTTTATTACCAAGGAATTTTTTGAGCCTTTTTCACAGGAGGGGAAAACATGAAAGAGGGCCCTAAGATTTTGTAAGGTTTACTGGAGGATTAACGTTCATACATATGATAGATGGGTCATTTCTATTAGATTAGACCACCGATTAGACCACCGATGCAAAAGCGGTAGTTTTTCTTCCATTGCTGGGGCAACCCCATTAGCCCACCTGTCAGTACCTTAGAAATTTCCCTGTTCATTACACAACATTCAAATCAATTGTTGGCAAAATTTTAAAAGAGTGCTACATTCATTTTGTCCACAATGGAAAGGTAGGGTTGAGGTAAGTAAATGGGACGTTTGGGGGCCAACTAGTTAGAGTGGTATTTTTAGGTGTATAGTACAGATAAGCAACCCATTCGGAGGGTCCTCAACTGACCTTGTAATCTGGCCTGATATTCGCAAAGTAGATGAACGAATCAACAGCCAGCGAGATCCTAAGGCTGCCTCCTTCCCATGACAAGGCCTTCAGATCCTTCCCAGGGACCTTTAAAGTTCGTAAATGCTCCCCTATAGGAGTGTAGAACTGAACAATGTTGACTTCCTTTTCTTGATTAACAACTTTTTGAGATCCACCAATGGCAAGGACGGAGCCACAGTGGTTCCATTTAATGCACGCTACTGACATACCAGTGTCAATGAGGACGGGGTTTTCGTCCATTTCATGTTGCATGATCTGAGTTCTGCCGTTGTCGAAACAGAGAGCCAAGCAGGGGCAGCAAGCCTCGATGTATCCGTATGAGCCATTGTACCTATCGAGAACATGGAAGAAATTAACCAAAGACGAAGTTATCATTATCGTACTAATTCAAGAGCCGATTGACATTAGTTTATAAATCATAGAAGATCAAAAAAGAATCAACCAAACCATGCTTTAAGAAGTTTCGATATTTCTATTCTCTTCAGTAACTTTCCTTTTTATGAACTTGCTTAGAGGAAGATAAAATTATCGAAACGTCTGAAAGCATAGCAAGTTCTTGTCCGACATATTATCATTAATCATTGATTTATTAGTCCAGATTAATGTGCAATATACATTAATTCAGAAGGCATGGTCTAACAACAACGCCACTGTCCTAAACCAGGACAATGAGTTAGCACAGTAACCTCAAAGTGATGAAAACCAGGTAGCCTACTCCGGTAAAAGTTTGATGTAAAATACACATTACTCACACTTTGAAATAGTACACCTGATGTGATGAAAAGTAGCAATACAGTTTCTATTATTGGCAAAAATGTAAGGACTTATGAAAAATTGGAAGGAGAGGGCTATAATTGCAAAAATTGTAAATAGAATTTCTGACTTTTTTCGATTCGTTTTAGTTTTGATTAGTTGTTAGTACTTAACAGTCTGCATCCTTGATGCAAACTAGATTTTTTAAACAACTGCAAAAAAGTGATGATGATTATCATCATTATCATTATTATTTTATAAACATTTTAATATATATAAATTTTCATAAAATGTTCAAGGGTTATCATCACAATTGATTTATTCATAGTAGGCTTACTAAATGGATGATATGAAATTCGAATAGCCAAATTACGACTTATAAAGGCCTACTTCTACTACTTTTATAAATTAATTTTGTTTGCAACATGTATATCACTAGCAGTTTTAAATCCTTCGGCCTTTAATTCAGAAATTCAGATTTGAGGTAATTCCAAATATCATTGCGTAATAGAATGCTTGTCTCAGTTACCATATTTTTAGCGTACCTCAGTTTTAGCGTACTTCTAACGAAAGCTTCTATTTGTAAAAAAATTCAAGAATTTTACAGAATCTGCTGTAGATTTGCAGTGTTTTGCAACTTTGATAGTTCTGAGAAATCTTTAATTACGATAATTTCCCCCCAATTGTCAGGTATCACCAGAAATATTTGAGTTCTCCCCTATTTCGAATAAACATCTACCTTCAATAACATTTTTCATAATAATAATGATAACAGAAATTGCTCACCACTCAAGGCCTGCGACACGAACAGCTCCAGTTACATTGGAAAGACAATACGACGTCAACTTGGACTGCAAGAAAAGAATAGCAGATACAGTCACGGTCAATTCATGATTAACATGATGACCAATTAATGAACAATTCATGAGCAACTCGACAAAGAATTCTGCAAGCACAAGCAAGTAAGGTTAGTGTTCATCGTCATTACCATTATTAAAACAACATGCGCATGTATTCAAGAAATGCCTAGCAGCATAATGATTGGATATGTGAATATCAAGTAAATTTAGAATCAAAATAGGAGCAGCATAGAAAAACTAGAAACGATAAAGTAGTATGGTACGCTAAGAAGCCACCACCACCATTAACTTCAAATGAATAGGAACATTTCTTCCTGATTTCCTTATTTAAGATCAACATTGACTCTGCTAGAAGATGGGTCATACATGCCAACCGATCGTGTTATACACCATCGTGTCAACGTGCCTGAGTGCCGAATAGCGTGTCAACATACCTAATACGTACCAAACCTTTATACGTGTCACCATTATGACGTATGCACCTGCCAACGTATAACAGTGCCTACGTGCTAAATACTTCTACATACAACCGTTCCAACCGATGTTACGCGAGTTTGCACCTCGAACACTCTACCAACTTAGCTACCGGGCAACAGATTCAATCGATTAACCCGGATTAACCTAACCCATATCAACCACACTAATTGCACCACCACTCATCACTCAGTGAAGAGGCTTTTCATTTTCAACTACACAAACTATTTCGATTGATTTCCAAAATCTTGCTTCAACAAAAAATTTTGATTGTCATCTTTTGAAAGGTTGTTGGCCTGTAATACTCATTTCCCCTTCCCTTATTTACTCATCCGCCTCCAAACAAATAATTGAGCCTTCTTATACGCTTATCTACTTCCCCTATACATAGAAGATATGTAAGAAGACAGATTCAAAAACCTAGAAAAATCATCAAATATCAAGCATATATAATAACCGCACTTGTATCCAATTTATTTGCGGCAAACCAAATGCGAGAAAATTGGGATTAGGATGTTAAGAAACGCCTTTTCTGTGAATGACACTAATTAGTTGCATTGTTGTGTTCCATCGTACTACACTCGCTTTTTATAAGAATTTTTTACGGCGAGATTTTTTGAAACAAATAAATTTTGGCAGGAAATTTAGCTCTAATCAAAAAGGAAAGGAAAATTAAACATTTTCAGACACAGTCCAGTCCCATTAATTGGCACAGCATTGTGACGTATCTCAACTCTTTGCGTACGTTTTCTTGAATGACTTGCTCAGGGATGGGATTTTATCAAGTGAAACGTATATGGATTTCTTATATTAAGATGGTATTGAGAAAAATGCATTTTGTTGTTAAGGAGCTTGTTAAGAAACTTTTCTTCATACAATAATTGGACTGAGATCTAAAATTGTCTGGTAACAAGACTGAGGAAAGTTTCTTATAAAAAATTAGTGCACTTCAATAGGAGGATTATACTTTATCATGTTTCTTACAAAATTCAATTTCATTCAACTTCATAAAATGTCAATATTAGATTTCTGATTGTGTTAATTCACAACAGTACAATCTCTCTTTACTTTGTAATTCTATATGCAAAAACCGAGCACGGAAATATTTCAATGTTTCCTTCGTTTACAAATCAACTTGTGCCGCAATTTAGAAATTCCAAATCAGAAATGGAAAGCTCAGGAATACCTTCAACAAGGGCAGGCTCACCGGGAAAGAATTCGACAAGATCTTACTCAGTCCGAACAGGCTCTGGGAAATCAGGTATGTAAATTGATATCAAGATGGTATGATGAAAATAATATAGTCTTGAGTTTCTCAAAGTTTACATCTCAACCCTATCCAGTGGTGGGGCTACCAAGGCCCCCTGGTGTGGGAGAGTCAGTGGCAAAGATAGAGGGGCGCGAGGGGAGGCATAACCCCCCCTATAGATCTAAATAGGCAGTTTGTCAGAAAATTTCTAATCTTTTCGAAAAAAATAAAGGAAAATGTATACTAGAGGTATAGGTGTAAAGATAATGATATTTCAAGTTTTCTTTTCAAATTTGGCATACAACTCAACTCATACACAAATAGTAAATGTATCTCAATGATTTGAAATTGACAAACTTAGAAATGCCTTGAAATTATAAGTATTTTTCTAAAGTGTGCTCCTGTATCAGAGGTCGGTTTATTAGAAATTCAAGAAAAAAGTTTTTGAGGAAAATTTTCATCCTTGCCCTTCCTAATAAATATTGTATCCAAGCCACTGGGGAGAGTCGTCGCCCATCACATACTCCTGTGTCAACTTTATAGACCCCGAATAAGCTTGTCTCTGAATTCGGTGAACAGAAAACAGGACTCAACCTGGTAACTCTTCTAATAGAAAAATATTATAAGAGCAATGAATATAAAGTAGATTAGTTTAATGTACAATCTGAAGTCAGAACGGCCAAATTACGGCTGATGAATACCTACTCCAACTACTTTTATAAATAAATTTTGTTTACAACATAAATAGCATTAGTAGTTTTGAATACTTTGGACTTTGATTCAGAAATTCAGATGGGAGGTGTTACAAATATGATTGTTTAATAGGATGCTTTCCTAACCATATATTTTGACATATCAACCTTAACCTCGACCACAACAGGCTTCTTAAAGGTAAATTATAGGTAGGTAAATTAATGAAATCACTGTTTGATTACTAACAATGCATATTACTTGCATTTTTCAAAATATGTATCTTAATATTTTTTGTTTATAATTGTATTATTAAGCTTCACAAGCTAGAAAAGGTTTTTGTGTGGTATGGAATGTATTCATTATGAAGGTTAGCATGCATTTCATCAATGAAATTAAACTAACTGAATCAATGTGCTCCAGGGTTTGAAATCATTTTCAAGAACTAACCAGTAGGGGTCTAAAGTTTAACATACACAAGAGTGACAAAAGAGCTAAAAATGTCTGCAAAAATCCAAATGACTTGCTTTAAATGTGATAGATGATGCTGTTAGAAACAAAATAGAATCGTATCACATACCATCATGTTGCCAATGTTATCATAGATGTGTACTTCTCCATTTGTTATGCCAAATAATATGGTCTTGCCATCCGGAGACCACTGAAAGAAAATTCAAAAATAAGATGGCGATGATGTAACATCCAATTCCAATTTCTGCTCCATCAATATTAGATTAATATTTATCTTCCTTACTTAGGACAGTTTGCCAATATTTTAGAGAATAGGGAACCAGGGTAGTTACCTGGGTGCCGGGGCACTGAAGGACCAGTTATATGCATGTTATCATCCTAACAACGAGTGGACTGTAGAAATGGGGTTCGTTTAGTATTGTGGAGGGATGTATTTGAGAAGTGTTGGAGATATTCAGTAGTGGAACTGGGTGGTACTGGGGGATCCACACACTACTAAATGTTCCACACACTACTCAGATATAAACGTTTACACTACTGAACATCCATCCTCGCTACTCAGAGATGTCCCTCCACCCTACTGAACACCCCTCTTCTACTACAGATCAGCACACTGCTGAACATCCCTCCATACTACTGAACCCTCCCCCTCTACTGCACATGCCAAAACTGCTAAATATCTCTCCAAACTACTAAACATTGTACACAATACTGAACATCCCCGCACTACTGCTTATCCCTATACTACTGAGCATCCCTCCACACAATTGAGCACCCCCTAAACTACTGCACATCCCCACACTACTGAAGACCTATCCAGACCACTGAAAATTGCCTTGCACAACTGAATACCCCCTACTACTGCACACACGTTGTAAAGTGTTGTCGTCCATGCTTCTTTATTGTAAGCTCTCTTTGAGGGAAATTTAGACCCATTGAATTAACCTTTACCCTGGGGCCAAGCTGGTCTCTGGATTGCCTTGAGTAGTACAGGGCTGCCTCGAAAGCATCACACTGACAAAGCACCAGTCATTTATACACGCTATGAAATCAATAGGAAACCTACCCTGGGGCCAAGCACTCAAAGTAACACACTTTCTTTTTCATTGTTTTTATCATAAAAGTAACAAATACAACAATTAATACTATATATTTTGCCAGGAATCATAGTTCTAGGCTCCAGGTTTAGAAACAAGCATGTATCGAGGTTTAAAAATACCATGTAATTTTTCTTTACTAAATGGGTATAGAGCATTTTTCAAAGGATATTTTTACTAAAAGAGTGACACTTTTCAACACAGGATGAATAGTGAACGGTCTCTTACAGACAATAATTGCAATGTGAAAAAATATATCAATCAACCTTTGAGTATGATGAATAGTTGGGTTACGCGGACAGCCCATGAACCTACCTCAGCATGTGACAGCTGGACGTTCTTCAGTTCTTTCCCCCAGATTCGATTTCCATCGACAGAGCCTAAAATCACAGCGCCTGAAAAAGATAAAAGTAAGTCAGTATCGTACAGCGGCGGACAAACGATTTGCCAAAGGATTTTGAAACCAAAAGACTTTTCTTTTGTTCTTGTGCGGTGGTCGAGGTGATCTATGCTGAGTAAAGACAGGAAATCCAATACAATTTTGACAGTGAGGCGAACTCTGGGCGATCTATGATTCCTAGCAACTGCCGCACAGATCTGATTCAATTCAATGAAGCAAATTAATCAAAATCCAATTCATTCAATTCAGTGAACGAGTGTTCAGAAGCTGGCACGCTGTAACGCAACAAACTTTTGGGAATAATTCCAAAATATGTGAATATAAGTCATTGAAAGTAAAGGAATTCCCATTATTCAAACGAAGAAGAACACAAGACAGGTTAAAATGGAAAACATATTCGAGAAATTCTGGAAAAAATGATTTTCGAATGAATAGTCCTACTGAAAAAAATTATTTTCACCAAAGTTGACTACCGCCTGTGCAGCGGTGGCAGCAGTCTGGATCCGCCCCTGGGATCGTAAATACAAGACAACATGAAAGGCCTAAAAAGGAGTAGAAACGAGTGGAAACGGGCAGTAAACGAACAGAAAACGGGCAGAAATGCTTAAGGAAAAGGCAGTGGTTGCTGGAAAGACTTAATCTATCCCTTCCTTAGTGAATGGATCTATACCTAATACCAACCTACTCTTCCTGCCCATTTCTACTTTTCTACTCGTTTCATATTTTGCTAAATGCGTCACAGTATATTTCTAAGAAAATTAACAACTGCACACTTTTCTCGCCTAAAAAGCTTTTGAGGAGAATAGAGAAGAGCTAGTAGGAGTATGTTGTTCGTTGGAAAAACTGTCACAATATTTGGCAGTAGTATTTTCGCTGGAACTCATCAGACAGACGGCTCCAACGAAAAAAAACCCCAAATCACAGCCATGCTTATTAACAAGGGGGTAATAAATCTTAAGGCAAAGAAATCTTGGTTGCTTAGTTGTTTTTGCATCTCGGTAGCTTAGAGTTTTATCTTTGATCAAGAAAAAGTTGATTTTGTATCTGCATTTTAGAATTAGTTTGGAGGGTTTGCATTTAATAGCAAGGTTTTTGTTTTGTCTCTTTAAATGTTTTCTATCGAACAGAGGTGACATCATCTTTTCGAAATGTTGTTTAAGGATTCGGCAGAGGTGATAATGGTCCAGTGTATTTCATACTAACTCTCTGTCACTCAGAATTGGTACACGGAAAATTCTTTTTTATCAAAAATGGATCAAATTCCAAAGTAATTAAAATGCTTTGCTATAGATAGGATTAATCAAATGACATTCCTGCGTGGATTTGAGAGACAGGAGCCATTTTCAGCCTTTGGGACAAAAAAGGAAAGTTTTCTTTGCGAAACCACTACATACTCAGGATAAAACTCAGCTCAGCATATCATTGCATGCAAGGGGTAATAATGGCAGAGGAATCTGCAAGGGAAAAAAGGCAATCTAAAGAATGTTAGGCAAGTGAGAAGTATTTTGTCATACCATCTTCATATATGATGCAAATCTTCTGCCCATCAGCATTCCATTTCATGTCACGAACAACACTCTTGTTTCGATTATTTATCATTTCCTCATACCAGTCACCTGAGACGAATATCAATGAAAACGATAACAAAAACAAAACAATGCAGAAATTAGCTAATAAGTCCAATAGAATCAATACTCATCTGTTTGTCATGGCTTGATTTGGTTGCATGCAAATGCAGACAAGACCAGATGCAAAAACTCTGCAAACTTGTAAACTTGGTTTGATGGAAGATTTTTACCAAAAAACATGCAAGTCTTTGTTCACAAAGATAAGCTTTTATTAAGAGGTACGCTGTAAGCATAACCAGTGGCCACACCAGGGGGAATTGGGAAACTAGTCCTCCATCATTTTACCAAGTTCGTCCCTGGTTATCAACCAAATCCAATGAAAAAATTCTTTGAGGGGGGAAAGGGTATGGTCATGGGCCTAAAGGTTTGACCAGAAACTATTCCCCCACTTTTTGAAGACTGGCACTGCCACTAAGCATATCAATTATAACTTCACTCTCCTTTTGTATTGGTTCATGCTTCCTATACAGGCAATTCATAAACCCTCTGAACAAACATTTGGATATTAGAAACTAAATTCTTCCTGAAGGCAAATAATATGCGAAAATAATTCAAATTTCAAGAGAAATTTTTTGTAATCTGCAGTGCTCCGAAATAGATTTTCTCAATATCAAATCCATTTCTGTAGAAAATCATATTTGGAATTACCTTTGTACAGTGTCCAAACAATGATAAGACCATACTGGTCACTTGTGGTCAGTTTTTGAAAATGCTCATTCCACGTCACAACTTGAACAGCACCTATAGAAAAAACCATCCATTTTTATCATATTTAAAGATTTCAAGAATCAAACCTTACCTTTTATCCTGGTGGCACTACCATACTAAACCTGACTGGATATGCCGATAAACAGGGTATATTTCTAGGTAAAGATTTCAGAAATTATGAGCCTTTGGGTCGCCTCTGACTTTGATTTACTAGCTTACTAGTTTAGTAACAAATAGTTAAGCTTTTGCCTAACCTTCTCAATTTTTCACTTAACAACAATCGACAAAACTGAATGATGTCGAGTACAGTCGCGCAATGTCAAGTGGAAGGTAGTAAAATGCTCTCAACTTTCATCCAAACGACTGTTTAGATTAGGAAATAGCTCTTTGTAACTACAATGTACGAGCCTTAATTGTCCTCTATAGTGAAAAGTCAAGAAACGTGGCCAAATGAACTCAACAGCTCTCAACAACAACTCAAACAAACAAAATTTTGTGCCTTTCATTCAAAAATTTTCACCTTGATCAACCTTGACTTGTAACACATAATTACCAATTCTAAGCAATGTTCTAGAACATAAATATGAGAGCTTTGGTGACACTTTCATTGTTTGATAATTCATTTATAGATGTCTTGCAGTGGAGCTATATTTTTGGATAGTTTGAAAACTATGATGAATGAGCTTACCGCTGTGTCCTTCAAGGGTCTGGTTCATGGAAAGATTACTTGGGGCTGCCAATCCTTTGACTTTTTGATCAGAGCCTAAAAAATAACATACAAATTTCATGAGCTAACATACAAATCTCTTGATAGGGCCACCTGAGTTATTAGATAACTCAACCCTTGCTTTGGAGTGAGTTGAGCCCCAGTACCAAACCTTTTCAGTAGGACATTGATAACTTCTGGATAGGTAGAAAAAATTGCATATCATTTCGTTTAATATTAGATAACAACAAAAATGGGAACCTAAAGAATAGTTATTTCGCCGTCTGTCAGAATTAAGACAGAAAGAACAGTTCTTACAGGCTATGAATTGATTTATTACACTCAACACGCTTTTGCATTACAAAACACATCTTCGTAACTTCTTTACCTGCTAATCAGGCAATCACATCAGTTACTGACAAAATCTAGATATTATGATAATATCAAATGTTTTCAATATGGTAAGTTCTTTACACAACCATGACAGGCAGTTCCTAGTCCTTTACTGCAAAGTAATTGGGTTTAATGCCTTTGGGTGGGCGGGTTAGCAGGGTGGGTTTGCTTCGCACAGCAGAAAAGAGGCTAATAATATTAGGGATGTACGAAAACCTGTTTTCACAGAAAGTCCCCCCTCTAGAGCCGGATGGCATTGCCACAGCATAACTGCTAAAAAGTGTGTAAAAACCCACCTAGACATAAATCAGCACAAGCATCTATCATAACATCAATAGTTAGTAAAAACTATCTTTGCGGATAGGCTCTTTCGCAAGGATCTTTTGCCACTGAACAAAAAGTCAAAGACACTCTTTGGTTCAAATTTTGCAGACTTATTTCTAGAATTTCTCAAAAATGAATCTGGTAGAGGCTGGGTTTTAAAATTGTTCCAGTGGGAGAATGCCCTCTGACCCCTTCTTTTACGGCACTCACTGACCCTACCTAATTTGCTCATTGCTCATATTGAACCAACTTTACACAGCTTTTGTCAGGCCTGTACTTTAAAGTGCTACCTCCTTGGGAAACTACTTGGAAAAGAAATAAAAGGAAAATCACCTGTCTGCGTCTCAAGTCTCAGAACTTTTAGCAACCCATCTTCCCCACCACAAGCAATGTAACCCTGTTCTCTATTCCAGGATATAGAGGCAAGTCTTACATTGTTTGGAATAGCGATCTAAAACAAAAATAGAAGGGATAGCTCTGAGATTTTAAGGGTTTATTGCGTTCTATCCCAATTTTAGTGTAGTTTATAAACACAAATTGCACACCATTAGAATCAGAATGCCACCTGAAATCTAACGACATCAAAAATAATGGTAAATTCCAAAAAATCAAATTTATATAGAAAATATAATCCTAAAATGATATATACCCTTCCAGCACTATTGTGTATTCAACAGACTATGGCAGACTATTGAAATTTGGTATGGATCCAGTGTAGTCTTGCACAAAGCTAAGATTTTTTTAGAATTCAAAATAACTGAGTCACTGAGTCACAGTCTGAGTGGATCGTCTTTCCTCTTAATCTTTTAGAGGAAAGAAAATGCATTGAATATCTGCAATACATACATGCTTTTTGCAGGGGCGGATCCAGACTGCCGCCACTGCCGCACAGGTGGCAATCAACTTTGGCGAAAATAATTTTTTTTCAGTAGGACTATTCATTCGAAAATTATTATTTTTTAAGAATTTTTCGGATATGTTTTCCATTTTAACTTGTTTTGTGTTGTTTTTCGTTGAAATAATGGGAATTCCTCCACTTTCAATTATTTACATTCATATATCTTAAAATTATTCCCAAAAGTTTGTTACGTTACAGCCTGCCAGCTTCTAAACACTCTTTCACTATTGAATGAATTTAATTTTGATTACTTGGCTTCATTGAATTGAATTAGATCTGTGCGGCCCTTGCTACGAATCATAGTTTGCCCAGAGTTCGCCCCACTGTCAAAATTGTATTGGATTTCCTGCCTTCACTCAGCATAGATCGCCTCGACTGCCGCACAAGAACAAAAGAAAAGTCTCTTGGTTCCAAAATGCTTTGTCAAATCGTGCGCGCACCTGCGTCAAATTTATGCAAATGCCGCCTGATAATTTATTACTGACGTTCCTTCCTATTGTTTATCTCTTGCACATGTAGCCAATGACAGAGTTGAGAAATGAGGTGAATTTTTGAGTCTTGATTTTGAACTGACGAAGATTTTACGGCCTACTTTCTGTACACAGAAGTGCCTGAGTGTAATATCGAAAGCTAGGCTTCATCAAGAAGGAAGAAAATTCTCATCTTTTATTCAGGATGTGAATATAAAACTCTAGCAGATTGAATGGTCGTTTTGGGCAGAACAGGAGAGTATCTTGCTCGAAGGTACCAAGACATGGTAAAGTTTGGCGCGCGAGTGAGTGTTTTGATTACAGTCTCACGATATAGGGAAATAAAGATACGTTTTCCGTTGTATGAGATATGTTATACTGCAAACTCTCTCTTTATCATTAATTCCACATATTTATCCACATATTCCATGACTCTATCAGAATTTTCGCTCCTCAATAAAGAGAAGTTTTGTTGTGGTAAGTTCTGCCCGCGGTGAACGTGGTTCAATCTCTCTCATGTAGAAATTTACTTTAATTTTTCAATTTTTTTCACAAACAGAGAAAACATTAAAAATTCTAGAGCATTTAAGTATAATCAATAAATTAGTTTATTGAAAGAAGTTCTGAAACAGTAAGTGTGTTATCTTTTATTCAATTGTTACTTCGTAAAGGCGTAGTAGGCTGGCATGAGGGCTAGCTGGAATCCTAAAACTGAGAGAAATAGATGCCTTTCTAGTGTTAGGAACGGCGATGCATTAGAAAATTTCCCCCCTAATTTCATCCCATTTGTGCGGCAGTCAAATTCTTCTCTGGGTTCACCCCTGCTTTTTCTTTTATAAGGAACCTACCAAAACGCCTAGTACTCTATAAACTGGTTCCTTATATAAAAAAGTGTGCAGTATTTTCAGTATAAAAAACCACATAAGAAATCTGAGGTACAATATGATAGCAAAAGATCTGCAATTTGATAGCCAAGGATGTTGCTATGATGAGCACAAGGGTACAAAATAGCTTTTGAGAGGATAGAGCAAGCTCCCCAGTTGCCAGTGAGGTGTTCATTTATGTTAAAACTCCCATTTACTGGCATGTTTGTGCAGTACTTCAATCAATGATTGTAGATTAAGAAATCAAAGAGTAAAGTGTCAATGACTAGGCCTTTCCTTGTTAACTTGGATGGACTTCCTCTGCTTTATAACTTAGGCCCATGTCATGAGTAACAGCTCTGGTCCTAAAATTCCAAATCTATCATTACAAAAGTCTACAAACCTTTTTGCTTAGGTAGATAAACATGTTGAGTGGTTGGTTCTGCAACTAAATCATAAAAATCTCCGTAACGAATGCTGTACTGCTAAGCTATCAAGTGTCAACAGCTCTGAAAGAAGTCCGCCATTTTTTAGAAGCTTGTTTGTTGCTATAAACCAAACAGCTGTCACCATGCCCTCTGATTGGTTGGTTTTTTCAGGGGATATGTGAACTACGGAATTACAAAATAAAAAGGGGATCAGGTTCGAGAATGGAACAATTTAGAAATCCTAGAAAAAATCCTGGGTCATTTTTATCAATGGAAATTCCTAACCTACCTGAATAATTTTGCAGGCAAATTGAAAGATAGTCAGGAATTACTGTAGAAATAAACTGGGGTTTAGAATTTTAACCATTTCAAGGGCATCGTCCTTGAAATATGGAGTCATAGAGCGAGGGTGGTTCAATGCAAACATTTCCTGACTCTTATCATATTTAGTTTCAGAGTATTGCTTGTATTTTAGTTCTGTTTTTAGTTATGAAATCCGGATGTTCGGGCTTTATAGTTTCTAGTCCAACCCAAAAATTCCATCAAAAGTAATCTATGATGATACAAGAGCCAAATTTCCTAGGTTCATGAAATTTAGCATTGGACGTGAAAATGCAAAAATAATGCATTGCTTTAAAAATGACTTAGATAGCTAAACCCATATGTAATTCTAAAAGAACTGCTAAGAAATTTTGGGTACTCAAGATTCTAAATTTCAAGAAACTTTCAGTACTGGGAAAATATTTTCGTTTCTTATGAAAAATTCGTGTAGCCAAAGTTTTGAACACTTCTTTCAGCTTTTTCGTTTTCGTTTTCGTTGCTTAGGAAACGGTCTTGAAAGTTTTTTATATCACACCAAGGCTACCAATAGAGAGGAAAAAATTCTGAAACAAAACATTATATAAATAATAATAGGAAATAAGTGTCATAATCAATGCTCTTTTTGTATGTAAAACTAACTAGTTTTTAAACACAAAGCCTCATTAATGGAGATAATTTGGAGAAATTAAAAATGACGAAGTATAATATTTGTATTCTGCATTAAAAATATCAACATATTATGCAGTGAACATCATACATATCAAACAGTATCTATCGTAGGAAAACTTCAAAAATTATTGCTAGTGTAAGTCTAGAAGGGGTGGATCTAAAAAGTTAAGGGTTTCTCGGTTTGAGTTATAATTGCAAAGTATTGGAAAAAGCTCAACATAGGCCTTGAAGAGAAAAACCAAGGACCCAAACTTTCGCTAATTTATGATTGGATAGCCTAACCTACGATTCTCAGATGTTTGGTTCGACGAATAATGATGTCTAGAAAGGCTTAGCAAGCGAATATGGTGGGTCTTAACAGTTCATTTGAACTAATACTACTCTCTCGCCACGTGTTGAGTTACAGCAACAACAACAGCAACAAGTTATTAAGTCATATTAATCCTAATCAAATGCATCAGGCCAAATGATGACAAAAAGTCATTGCTCAAACAACTGCTGTTTATGACACTGCAAGCCTCGGAAGGCCCTGAAAATTACCATATTATGAGGCTTGAAAATAGCAAAAGGGGAACTCAGGAAACCTCTCTACCCTTAATCCACTTCTATCTGAATAGAATTTACGTAGAGTGTATCCAAACAACAACCCATGGGGCAAGGAAGGTCAGCACCAGAAAAAACCAAAACAAAATGTGGTCCACTCTTTCAGAAATGCCTTGCCATTGCTCCTGATGCCTGAACTTTTGTAGATCGACATCAGAAGCAGAACTCCACGGTTGCTGCAGCATCTTTCGCTTTCGAAATAGAGCTATTCTGCGGAACCCAGTCTGACTTTTAATCTGGTCATTCATCACTTTGCTGTGAATATCTGCAGTTGAAGTGGATAGTTTTTGAGGACACCCAACAATGCCGACGATACCGTGTTTCTTCTTACGGTCATAACAAGGTTTCAATAGCAAGTGACGTAATCGTTCAGGAGGTTTTGAAATTTTGAATGCAAGGCGAGTGGTGAAAATGACCGAAATAAGAATTAATATCATGATCAGGAAGAACACAATATACATTATTCCAAGCAGTGGCTTGCCATCTCCTTTCTCTGGAAGTTTATCTGATATGACCAACAAATACACGCTCATTGCCAGAACTACAGAAATTCCGTAATTGACACGCTCGCCTGTTTCTGGGGGGATGTAAAACACGCATATCGATATGGAAGAGAGGCATAAACACGGCAGTATCAGATAGAGTATGTAATATAGAGGAACTCGCTGCAAGACTACCTCGTAGTTAAGCAGTGAAAACGGTTCATCACAACACATAAACTTTCTTTCGCTCTGGTTTGGGGTCAGGGACCTCCAGCTCCAGATTCCACTGGAATACTTGAATAAAGCTTTCATGGCAGTTGCAGAATAATATGTTTGGTTGAAGAACTTCAGGTTGAGTTTATCTCTGGGTAGAGAAATCGAAGCGAATGTGAGTTGGCAAGTTTGTCTGTCAAACGGAAACCACTTCACGCTGATACTGCACGAGGCTCTAAGAGTAACCAATGACATCCACGTTACCCTTCCAGTACTCTTGACCCTTGCATTAGCTTTATACACGTCACTCTGGGATTGGCTCTTCTCAGAGGCTGTGTTGGACAGTAACACATCAGGGGTCCATATCTTACTCATGGGTACGGTCAAATCTTCGATGTTATCATACAAGGCCTTGTTCCATTTGAGTGATGGGTCAATCCAACGCATCAATATCCGCACATTCACTACAATCTGTTGCTCTTTGATGTCCAGTTTCACGATCTTTATCAGTCTGAACTGGAATGTCACGTTAACAGCGTCACTGCTGTCCCTAACAGGCCGCGTAATCTTGCTGTGATTAGTCAATAACTTGGTTAATAGTTTGTTTTCTGTAGAATGTGGAAATGATCGAGTCTTTTGCAGAATTGGTAATAGATACAAAACGAAAAGGCAAATCGTGCGTTTCGCCATCATGGCATGCAGTTTGCATGTTACCAGGCAAATAAAAACAGAAAATAAAATTTAAGCCTCTAAACATTAAACAATACCTTTTCCTACAACAATACGTATTGCAAAGAGTTAGATGGTTGATTAGAAACCTGTATTCAAATCATTCAAATAGGAACGTATTATGGCTAATAGGTAGGCACGAATCTAAACGATCGGAACACGCCATCTTGAAGCATGGTCTTTACCCAAAAAACTTAAATGTCTCTATTGAGCCAGAGACCAAAAGATTTTTATTTGTTCCAGTCCACTTTAGCCTTTTTACTGGTTAGCTGTAAACTCATGCCAATCATCCTAGAAAAAATACCAGAAGAAGTGAGATTAGTTACGATCCTGTGCCAATGAAGGGCGTTGAACGTTTTTAAGCATCTTTCTTTGTAAAGACAGCATCAAAAAGTCCTTGACTCTTGATTCATGAATTATATTTTTCCAACGTTTCCTAATTTTTAAAAATCTGGCCCCACGGTTTGGTATAAACGGTGTTTTATATAAACGTGAGTAATGGAGTTTCGGTTCTTCTTATAAAAAACTTTGGAAAACTCGGTTAAAATATTCTTAGTTGAGGCTATCATTCTTATAAAATCATATATCGCTCAAATCAGTATACATGCCATATAGAATTGGGGAGATGGGTAATTTCCTTCGAGGTCTGATATAGCTTTGAAGGCAACAATACTGTACAAGTTTTTACTGGTGCTGCCAGGACTTGAAAAAATCAATTCTTAAAAGCATTAATCTGATATTGTTGTATATAGGCCATATGATATTAGGTTAATTTCCTATAGTGTATGATAGATGACGTTATCATTCTCAAAAATTGAGCATGTGGTTTTTATAAAATGGTTTCTATTTAGGTCTTACTGTGTTTTCAAAATAGTATCAGAAACTCGTGTGCCGTTCAATAACACCAAACAAAAGCCTCGTTGCGCAGGAGCAGGTAGATGAGTAGGTTGCTAAGACAGCTTTGTAGCGTTGCTAAGTGGATTTATGCGCGACTGAGCAGTTGAATGGATATTGACAAAGCTGTGCTTCAGCTCATTATTATTAATAAATCCAGAATTGTTTCCCGTCTAAAGATTGTGGTTGTACGCTTACAGCTTTTGAATATTTATTAGCAACGATAGCAACAAAGCTGCATTTTTTTTATAAGTGGAAAGATTATGCAAAAAGAAAGCGTAGGTGCGCGTATGCACAATGAAAATAGCATTGATGATGCGTCATTGAAATGACGAAGCATAATGCAATGATAACGTAACGTTTTAATTCTGGATGAATTGTAATTGTTAACCAATGGCCTCCTTCACATCACTTCAGCATCTTCTCAGGATGTTTGAAGTTGATTAGAAAAAAATCTGGCACGCTTTTGCCAATATATCGATACATGAATTCACTCTTATTCTTACTTTCAAAAGTGGAGATATAGAATCTACAGCGCTGGCAATAAGCCTCTGGGTACTCAAAGACCATAGCTACTGTCTGTCAGCTTGATTGATTTTACATGGATTTAGTTTAGTCGTATACCTCTGCAGTTAGTAAAACACTAATAAATCTAGATAGCTACCTATTCTTATCTTTAAAAGGGGGAAAGCCAGTGTCTTGACTTATCAACTGTTTTATCTTTGTATACAATTCTCTTTCTAACCTTTCATAACAATACTGTAAGATATCGCAAACTGCTCTCGCAATCATCATCTCAACTTGTTAATTAAGTATACTTTATCCAGATTTCTATTAAGGTTTTTTGGATGATTTGGATGCATGTATAAGTGTTTTACAAAGACTTATTGTTTAGCGCCTATATCAATATTCAATGAGTATCTATGGACGGTTTTGCATTATAAAAAAGTGTGTATCTATCAAAGCCATAGAGACTTTTAAAGTTCCGAATCATAAAAGTTCTGAATATTAATATTCGCAAACAGTGTAGTTTGCTCTTGAGCTAATAACTTTAAACTCTGAAATACTGGAAAATGGGAAGAAAATTATCGTGTCGAAGCTTAGCTATAAGAACGTTATGGATATTTCTCATATTTGCAACCTTCTGCAAGTCGAATCCGGAATCACAGGAATACAAGCTGATTCAGACACTGTTGACAAACTACAGCGCAAGCGTTAGGCCCGTGAAAAACAGCAGCCAGCCCGTCAATGTAACGTTCGAGTTCAGACTGGTGAAGATAGTGAAACTCGACATCAAGGAACAGGAGATTGTCGTCAACGCGCGAATCCTGATGCGCTGGAACGACCCATCGCTCGTCTGGGACAAGGCTTTGAACAACAACATGGAGAACCTGAACATACCCATGAGTAATATATGGACCCCGGACGTACTGCTTTACAACACAGCGTCTGAAGAGAGTCAGGACCAGAGCGATGTGTACAAGGCCAACGTCATGGTGAAGAACACCGGACGGGTGACGTGGATGTCGCCGGTCACTCTCAGAGCGTCGTGCGTGATAGATGTGAAGTGGTTTCCTTTTGACGAGCAGTCTTGCGACCTCACGTTCGGGTCTATATCCCTGACGGTCGGCAAGCTCGGTCTGAATTTTCTCAATAAACCGGGTACAGTTTCCGAAGTCCGGAGCGAAAAATATTACTCCAGTGGAATCTGGAGCTTGACTGCCTTAACTGCAAGCATGCTTGAACGGTCGTACATTTGTTGTGATGAGCCTTTCTCGCTGATCAACTACAACATCACACTAGAGCGTCTGTCGTTATACTGGGTTCTGTACCTGATATTACCATGCCTGTGCCTCTCTGCCGTGTCTATCTGCGTGTTTTTCATCCCCCCTGAGACAGGGGAACGGATTAGCTACTGCATCACTGTTGTCTTGTCCATCAGCGTCTATTTGTTGGTTATATCAGACAAACTGCCGGAAAAGGGGGACAATAAGCCGCTTCTTGGGCTGATGTATATCGTTTTATTCATGATAATGATCATGATTTTGATATCAGTCATCTTCACCACCCATCTGGCATTCAAGGTCACCAAACCCCCAGAAAAGCTGCGTCATTTATTTTGCCAGCCGTGGTATTATTTGAGGAACAGGAAGAAGAGTGCTGATAAAATTGGACCTTTTAACAAATCGTCCACGGCAGAGACGAGCATAAATAATGACCACGAGATGGACACGCTTGAAGAAAACCAGCCGCGCAGAGACGAGGCTGTGAGGTTCTCACCCGTGCACAGGAGACCGAATTTGAAACACGCCCTGAGTTTGCTGTCTCAGGTGGACGAACAGGAATTCAAATATCAAGAACAATGGCGAGACATTGCTGAGAGACTGGATCGGATTTTCTTCTGGTTGTTTTTCTTGATAACTGTGCTTGCACCATTTGTCATCGTTGGCATATATGCCATTTAAAACTGGATAACTTCCTTTAGAGCATGATGTAACTTAAGGCAGCATTGATACTGCACAATCTTTTCTTGGTGCGTGCTAGCGCTTGTAAAAAGTAACAATTAAAAGGCATGAAATCAAGATTGTGGTATATATGTCAAATAAAACTGCAGATATAGGACAACTTCCTTGAGGACATGATATAACTAAAGCCAGCATTGATACTGCACAATCTTTTCTTGGTTGTAAAAAGTAACAATTAAAAGGCATTAAATCAAGATTGTGGTATAGCTATATGCCAGATAAAACTGCGGATATAGGATAACTTCCTTGAGGACATGATATAACTTAAAGCTGCTTTAATGATGCATAACCTTTTAATTGGTGCGTCTCAGTACATGTAAAAAGTAACTATGAAAAGGGATTAAACTGATATTCGTGGTATATGAACCATATAGAACTGCAGACATAAAATAACTTTCTTTGATCTTGATACAACTAAAAGACTTTATCACTGCACAATACTTTATTGGCATGTGTTATGCTTGTAAAAGTCACAATTAAAAGGCATTAAACTGAGAATGGCCATAGCCATATATGATTTTCAAAACTGGGGAGATGGGGTAACTTTCTTTGATGCCTGATTTAGCTTGAAGGATAGGCTAGATCACTGCACTAGCTTTTATTGGCACGTGCTTGAAAAAGTCGTAAAAAAGATTTTTAAATTGAACCTTGGTCAATGTGAACATTTGAGGAGCTTTCCTCTTATTGTGATAATTTACAAGTGTAATAGTTGCTTCATTAAAAGTTAGGACTATTTCTACGGCTAGTAACATATTCTTTCACTTAAGTTGCTTAGTAATCCTATTTGATCCCGTTTGTTGAAGACTAACTTGCAACTTAAAGTTGATCTTTTTAACCATTTTCATAACGCACTTAAATGTACAAATATCTTATTGTAAATTCATAACTCAGATTCGATGATAACGATATAACGTAACGATGTGAACAGCTATACAAACATAAAATCAAAAGACTATGAATCATTCATGAACGAAAAGGATGTTAATTGTTTGCGTGTATAGGGCAGTGCAGGTGCGTATTTAGCCTGAAAACTTGGGTGGGGCCATTATGAAAAAGATGACGTTCCCTGGGAGACTTTTTCACTGCCACGTCTCTGATCTCCTGAGTGAACAACTCCCCTTTTCAAGAGGTTCATACAAGACTTATCATTCTCTGCGTTTCTAAAAGAGTGATAATGCACGATTGCATAGGATTTCCAGTAAGTTGTTCAGTGAAATCATGCATCTTACCATTCTACATCGAACTAATAATCAGCATATCTAGAAAAAGCAAGGTCATGTATAGAATAAAAGGCTTTCAGTTATCGATGGGCGTCATCAGCTATGCTACCATACCTGTTAGTTCTTAATCGTCATTTTTATGTTGAGAAGCTAAAACCAATTAATTTCCTATGACTCTTCTCATATGTATGAATAGGACATTTTGCAGTCTTTGGGGCATGCCTATCAGCCTCTACTAGATTAGTGCCTTGAGCAGTGATTTATTCATTGCAGTTTCAATTATAAATCAAGCCTTTTGATTCTACATTCGTTTAGCTGACTAGCTGTTATTTCACAACCTAGACATTTCGCTAAATCTATATACTGTTATCTATTTACCATGCATATAAAAATTGATTTGATTGATGAAAATAATGAATAATTTGTATTAAAAGTGTTTTTAAGGATTTTCACTACGCAACGTATTTCACTGGTAGAGGCCTGGTCAATCGATTCCCAGGAAGCTCGTGTCATGATTCTTTGTTTTTCTACCCTTAGAGATACCAGGAATCAAGATTTCCCCCCAGATAGCTCAATATTTCTTTAATATTTGCTTGTACTGCACAAGAACGTAAAGAACACTACTCTCTAGAGTACAATAGACCCCTTTCTCAATGCCGTAGAAGGTGCTTGAAAGTGAGGCAAGAGATGTGATGTTTTTTATTGCTTAGCGCAGAGCCAGAATTCTTCGTCATATCATTATGTTAAGTACAACTACAAAAAATATATGCGTTGCTAAGAGCAATGCAGGCCTTTGAGGTTAGGATCCACATGATATCGAGGATAGAGATGTTCCTAGCTGCATTTCAAAAGAATTAACGTCATTGTGAAAGTGGTCTATTTTATTTGCAGAACCATCGCTTTGAAATGATAGCGAGGTACATCATAACGAGGCGATTAAGAAGACTTCCACTACCGGTTAGAAAGTACTGACTTAACTGCATCGTTGCATTCAATTCAATTCCATTCAACGACCTAGATACATGATAAATATTCATTATGTCTGATCCACATTGCTTAGCAACTTGAATAGTAGTCTGGTATTTGAATAGAGGTTGAAAAGATAACATTAATCTCCCACAGAACACGATGTTCGTTTCTATTTTGATTTGATGACAATGAAAGACCCACGTCTTTTAAGGTATTGATGTCTTTTCGGGTCATTCCAACAACACCATCATCTAAAGAGTAAGTTTTGGGTGCTCTGCAAGTTATTTGTAAGGCAAGGGTAAGGATATCGACTATCTTGACAACCTTGAAGCTTTTTTGCAGCTGCACGACGTTTAAGTCTCGTTTTATTGGTTGTGTCTGAAATCGGATGTCTCCTAATACGATGTCAACAACGGGAAAGTGAAAGTAAATGGTTTTATGTCTTCTATTATTTGCAAATAAAAGATATCGGAATATCGATTCTATACAGATCTCATCGAGTCATTCTATCATGCTTGTATCTAATTTAATTGCCCAGGCAGAAGAAGTTTCAAGTTTTTTCAACCATATCGTACAAGGAAGTTAATTTGCAGTTTACACTGAATTAGGTCGCAAGCAAAAGTCAAAAATTGTGAATTTTTATACTTCTTGGAGGAACTTGAGCTTTGCAGCTATTCAAATTCGTTTTATTACGTGTTAAAGCAGAATTCATTTCAAGTTCTTACACAACAGCAATAACAGAATTGTAAAATTTCAGTTTTTGTATATTTTCAAAGCAAAGGCAACTAGTGAAATTCTTGACTACTTCGAGGATTTTGAGCTGCACAAATCTCATTCTACCATTCCAGAAAACTGAAGTGATTTCAAGTTTTTTCCACGATCATAAGGGGGAAAGAAAAAGTCGAGATTGATGCCAATAATTGCAAAGCAAAGATAATAAATAGTGATTCTTCACTTATCGGATAAGCGTGAGTCACGCAGCGCTTTAATACCGTTTTATAGTACCTGCAAACTGAAATCACATCAAATTTTCAGCAACGAAAACAACAGAAAAGTAAACTTTATCCCAAAGCAACTTATATGATGGCGGGGATGAACAAACTAATCTCACTATTTCTACTTATGGTGATCCTGTATTGCTCAGAATCAATTCCACAGTCAGCAGAATACAAACTACACACTCATCTAATGGCGAACTACAGCCCTAATGTCAGGCCTGTCTTAAAAAGCAGGGAGGCTGTGAACGTCACATTCGAATTCAAACTGGTCAAGATTGTGGAACTAGACATCAAAGAGCAACAGATAGTGGTGAATGCACAGATAATGATGCGATGGCACGACCCCTCACTCGTATGGAAAAGAGCCTTATATGAAGATATCAGTTATCTGAATATCCCAATGAGTAAAATATGGACCCCCGATATACTGCTGTATAATACAGCCTCAGAGGCAAGTCAAGGCCATGCTGATGTTTATAAAGCGAGTGCAAGAGTGGAGAATTCCGGTCGCGTTATATGGCAGTCACCGGTCACTCTCAGGTCCTCGTGTGTGATGGATGTGAAGTGGTTTCCTTTCGACAAACAGTCCTGTACCCTCACATTTGGGTCCATTTCCCTTACGAAAGAAAAGCTGGACCTGAAATTCCACAATAAACCTAATAGCGTTGAATCGGTTAAAAGCCAGGTTCACTTTTCCAATGGAATATGGACCCTAAAAACCTTGGTAACAAAAAGGCTGGAAAGGGCATATTCTTGCTGCAACGAGCCCTTTTCGCTGCTCAGTTACACTGCGACCGTTGAGCGTATGCCGCTGTACTGGGTCCTATACATAATCCTGCCGTGCCTTTGCCTCTCTGCAATATCGATGTGTGTGTTTTACATCCCTGCGGAATCAGGAGAGCGTATTGGTTTCAGTATCACAGTGGTTCTGGCGATGAGTGTGTACTTGTTAGTCATCTCTGACAAGTTGCCAGAAAAGGGGGATAACAAGCCATTGCTGGGCCTAATGTACATAACACTGTTCATGGTCATGATATTGATTCTGATTTCTGTCATCTTCACCACTCATCTGGCTTATAAGATAACCAAGCCTCCAAAAAGGCTGCTTCATTTGTTCTGCAAGCCGTGTTACAGGAAAAAGAAGAAAACGAATGGCGCAATCAAGACGTTTTCAAGAGAGACTATAGGAACAGACGACATTGACATGGTGCATGTGCAGGATATGAGCAAAAGTAGGGATGCGCATGCGTTTCCTTCTCCAAGAGTGGGGCCAATGCAAAGGAGGCAAACTATAGAGAGATCGCAAAGTGTGTTTTCTGAGATTGATGAGAAGGAACTGAAATACCAGGAGCAGTGGAGGAGCATTTCTGAGAGGATTGATAACTTTATGTTTTGGTTTTTTCTTATCCTGGATTTCGGGACGCCATTTGTAATCGTTGGGATTTATACTGCATGAAACATGTACTGATTGTGATGCAGGAAAAACATTTCTGTCTGGAAAGGAAAAGGGGATCTGAAAAGCAACGGAAACTGTACCTTCATCAATTTCAAAGCGAAAACTAACAAAGACAATAAGATACAGCTGCTTTTTATCTTCGCTATTTCAAGATCAAAACAATAGCAGAAGTATATTAAAAACACTTATGATTCTTAAGATTCAACGCACTAACACTTGCTTCTTGATACTTTTTAAAAACATTTCTTAATTTTGGTATTTATAATTGTAACTAAATACTTGAACCAACTATAGCAAAACTATAATCAAAGTTGTCATCAAAACACAAAACTTTTTTCTTACGATGTATCCTATCCTCTATTGCTCGAGCTCAAGTTTTGCTGAAATTTAACAATAGGCTAGGACCAGCCGAGGCTGACCATTTACAGCTCAATCTAAGAAATTTAAGATATAAATAATTACAAAACCAGCAGAGACACGTCAAGATAGTCGACATTTGCATCGTTAACACTGGGCAAAAATAAGCTCCCAAATTAGTACAAAATAAAGAATAATTTGATGAAATTTCTACCCGGAAATAGAGAAATAATCAAGAACAGCTAGTTAAAAACTGATTTACTGGTAATAATAAAAAGGAAAAGATTATACAATATTGTACATATTTCATGGCAGAGAGCAGAATTTGATTAGCCAGTAAGCCTTCAGAATTTTTAGATCTCGTAACATCTCATAGAGGAGCCCCAAAAGGGTGGATCCTAGAAGTTCAAAGGGAGCTACTTAAAGGGAGTATTGTAATAAGCATTAGCTGAAAGGGCTACCCTCCTTAAATAAATGAAATGAAATGAAATGAAATGAAAAATGAATACAGGTATTACAGAGGATATTACAATAGGATCAAAGAAAGCTATATTACAGTTTCGTTCAACAGACAGTTGAATAACATTTTTCAAATTAAAGATGACTGTGTTGAATTATGTTGCATTACCTTCCATTTTCTAATAAAAGTAGAAACGAAATACTTTGTCAAAACTTAGGCCTGCTGTTCTCTTCAACTTTTTCCGCTGAATTTCGAAAAAGAGTACAACAGGGAAACAAGGGAGCCCAAAGTAAAAACACAAAGTAGCAATAATGAAGGATATAATGCAATATTACTCGATATCAACATTTATGATGTAAAAGCAAAAATTTGTTCAAACTTTCTGTTGAATAAAACTGTAATATAGGTAACCTTTGGTTGGTTCAATAAAGAGAAAGAACAGAATATCAGCATGGTTAGACAACAGCAACAACAATAACACCAATAATGGCGCTTGTTGCTAGGGCCATCATGAGATGCATAACAACATATTTTCATAACATGGCGAAAAAGTAGGCCTCCCACTCTTCTTCATTTTTCATAGTTTTGGCCAATAAGTATGCTTTCTACTGGTAAGTTTGTTTAGTATTTGCTACGGTTAGATTTTTAGACCTCAACTTTAGCAACTCAATGAAGCATTTAAAGTTTTTACCTAGAGCCCGGATGGCCTAGGCGGGGAAACCGCACAGTTAAGTTTTGAATGGCTACTACTCCTAGATTTTTCTTTAAACAAACTTGGAATTATTCATACAGTGATCAATACATCCCTCTTTGTTTTGATTCGTTGTATAATCTTCAGCTCCATCTTGTTTAGCAGCAAATTGGCTTCAAACCCATCATCAATAACTGATGATGGGTTTGAAGCCAGTTTGCTGCTAAACAAGATGGAGCTGAAGATTGTACAACGAATCAAAACAAAGAGGGATGTACTGATTCAGTGTGATGCCTTTATTGGTTTTTACTGATTAGTGTGTAGATCAGTTTTCAGTTTTCAGTTTCAGTTTCAGTTTTCATTGATTTATCAATTAATTTTAAATACAATCAATCATTACATTACACTACATAGGGTCTAGGCGGGAGAAATCGTACAGCAGGAATTTCCGTACAGTTGAACTTTGCAGTTAATTCTAAGTTCAACAGGTTGCTTGAATGAAAAAATTTGCTGACCATAAGGTAAAAGACTTCATACTTTCTGTTCTTTTGGATATCCTTGGCTGTAGAGCTTTTCCTTTTTAAGTTATAAACATTAAACTAACGTCGATCCATAATCGACGTAAAATGAGTGTGTGCCGTTCGCGTGTCGAAAAATTTACATGCCTTCAATGAAAATTTGCTCAAAATTAAACGGATAGGTTAATAAAGTAGATTTTAGTTAAAAATGATAGAATAGGAATATATTTTGCCAGGGAATGAATATGAAGACTTAAAAATAGATTTAAGTGAATTATTTTACACTTGCAAAAGTGTACGGAAACTCCCGCTGGTGTACGGAAACTCCCGCACCAACTAATAGAGACTTGAAGTCAGTTTGCAGCTAATCTAAACAGAGTTGAACATTTATACAACAAACCAAAATAAAGTATGGTGTATTGAACATTGTGGAAATAATTTCATGTTTGTTTGAAAAATATTCAGAAATAGTAGCTGGTCAAACCTTAACTGTACGGTTTCTCCCACCTCGACCCTACAGCTTATTACATAAAATAAATTATTAAATTCAAACTACATTTAACATTGATTACAGATACAAAAAATAGACAAGCGGGGTAATATGGGACAAAATATGCATTTTTCATTAATTATTCCTGACTGTCGAAAGAGTTTTTAACTATTTTGCTATTTCATGTACATTAAAGGGTTGCAGTTTTTATAACTTAAATATTTTTTTTTGTATTCCTTTGTTTTGCTTACCTATTTTGATGTGTGACCAGCTGGGGTAATTTTAGACAACATCTATTTCATTGTAGAAACTAAGATATTGGTAAAACTAGCATAGAAAGAAAGAGTCTGATACACAGATAGAATTATCCCTTCAGGTCAATACTATGGCAACAATGTAAGCAGTCTTATTTTTGAAATTAACTTAGGCCCTTCAAAATCTCAGTTTTTCATCTACCTGGAAAACTTATTTTCCTTCCAAAAATACACGATAACTGATTAACAAATACACAAATAGATGCATGAAAGATTGATTTCAATAATTATAGCAATATTTGCTTGATTTAAGTGATGTTCCAAATTACCCTGGGGTGTCCGAAATTTACCCTACTAAATAATACCCTACTAAAATATGCATTAAAAACCTATCCGTCTTATTATGAACAAATTTTTATTGATGGCTTAAGAATTATTCGACAGGTAAACGGCACACACTCAGTTTGCATTGATTATGGATAGATGCTAGTTTTATGTTTGATACTCAAATAGAAAAAGCTCTGCAGCCAAGAAAATCTAAGACAGCAGAAAGTATGAAGTCCTTTATCTAATGGTTAGCAAAATGTTTCACTCAAGTTTTTTGTTGAACTTGAAATTATCTGCAAGGTTTAACTGTACAGAAACTCCACCTGAATGGTTTCTTCCTCCTTAACCCTAGGGTGAATATGAACACACAGATCCACTCATTAGGGAGGTAATAGTAAAGGCTTCCCTGGCTACAAATTATCCACATCAGCATCAGGGTTGCGTTTGGATGTTTTGTTATGGATATCGTGTTAGGACTATCAAAATATTTTAATTTCTATCAATTCAATTCAGTTTGGTTCATGCAGATCTATTAATTCTTATCCTTAATTTTCTCCTATTTTTTTTACTGCAGCAAAGAAAGACAGGAGAACAAAGCCAGAGATAGGTTGGAAGATTTAATGTATCTTGAATTTACTTATTTGGCTCACAAATTTAGGTTTCATTCTGCAAAGTATTCATCAACTGGTGCCAGAGGATGCAGGGGGGGGGGGCTATAGCCTCTCTGTCAGAAGATAGATGATTCTAGACTAAAATTCAGGACTACAATCCCCTAACAGAGAAAGTTATCAGGCTACCTTGTTTAGATATCACTTAAATATAGTGATATTTATTTGTTTGTTTGGGGGTTCAGAATTCATCTATCGTATCCCTGCATGCCGTAAGAGGTGATTAAAAGGGTTGGCGTCAGGAAGGGCATCTGGTCATTACAACTTTGCTCCAAACCAAAATCATGTCTGGAGACAAATCCATGGATTGGTCAGGCCCTGTTAGCAGGGAAAAGGGCCGGAATTTAAATTTTGTTTACTTTGTGTGTGTGATATTGTTTTATCCTAATAATCATCAGCGAAACCTCTGTGAAATGAAAGCTTGGATTCTACATGAAAATCCAATATTGGGAGATTTTTTCATGATTAATTTTCTCCATCTCTTTTAGAGCAACCTATTGTCCAGGGCATCTTTATGTTTCCAAATGGTGATAAATATGGTAAGTCAAAATTGACGCTAGTTTTGCTTAGTTGTTATCTGTCCACTTCATCAAGAACAGGTAAACTTTCTCATCTTATCCTAAATAAATTGTCAGTAATATATTCCCCTACCCTTCCCTAGCAAACTAGCGCACAAATGCATTACACTCCTTCCCCCACTATTTTTTCTGCCAGCCATCTCAATAATTTTTTTTTCCAACAAACAAAATGGCAGTTTTCTAGCCCTTGGGGTGTTTCAATATATTTCAGGAATGAGCGTGCTGCTCATGTGGGTGCTAACCCAATCTCTACACATTGGTCAGATATTTGCTTAAACTTTTTTCTGGTGAAAAGACCAATTTTTCCAAATTGCCAAAAAATTTATTTATGCTAGATAGATAGAATAAAAATAAATCATGCATGATGTTATAGAAGTTGTTGATAATCATACCAATTGGGTACAAAATTCCTAAAAATTTGCTCAATACCAATGGATCCTTTAGTGAAATTCCAGATACTTGTCAAAGTAAGCTCATAGTCATATCAAAGTAGCCCCCAAGGTTTCCAAGTAACTTTAGAACATTTCCAAATCTTTTGTCATAGAAAATAGGTCACAGTCTCCTGATCTGCCTGGAGAAAAGTTAAACACCTTGAAGTATGCTAATTCTTCCATAAAAGTCAATAAAAAGTCAACCTCCAGTTTACCCCTTTGTAGCCCTATTTTAACATAATGGAAAAATCTATCAGTATCTACTTGAGCAGATCTTCCATTATCTTACTAAAAATTGTTTTTGTAGATGGTTATTACAAACCAGTAGATGGTGTTATTGTAAGGTGTGGCTTTGGTGAACATTGCTCAAATGAAGGGACTATTTACAAAGGAGATTGGCAAAATGACTGTATGAATGGCAGTGGTATGTTGACGAAGCTGTTCTATATTTCTTCTGCTATTGATAGCATAGCTGTACAGTGTCAGATCTAGGGGGTCAGGGCTCAGGAGGGTTGATAAAAAATTGTTAGGAGGGGCAACGATCAACATTATCCGACAAATATTTTTCTCTTAGATCTCTTATAAACGTGCTTCTGACGCAGTTTTTGCAATTTCAATACTTCAGATCGCTTGATAAATACAGAATAGATTCTTTAATCAAATTGTTCACAGTGGTAATCACATTGCTCCAACATAATTTTAGTTTTAAGGCATTTGTAATTCTGTTGATTTGAAATTATAGTGAGCTACACTGTCTTATCATTTTTGATTGAATTGCATTGCATGCCAAGTCTGAAAGGAAAATTTGAAATATCAATATCAATACACCCTACCTCAAGTATATAAGTTTATTATTCCGAGAAGATTTTAGAAATTTTCCGACAAACTGGCCATTCAGATCTAGAGTTTTCTGCCACTCCTGACCCCTCTTTATCTACGCCACTGCCAGTGCTTATGCTGAATTGTTAATTTGATGTTAGACTGTCATTATTTTCAAGGTATTCTCACTCATCCGAACGGTGCCATCTATGAAGGAGAATTCTTGGACAACATGATGCATGGACATGGCAAATACACATGGCCGGATGGTTCCAAATATGAAGGGCCATTTTGTCAAAACAAGTCAGTTTTTCATTACTCCCTAACCATTTGGATTAGTATTGAAAATTCTCCCCAGATCTGCAACCGGTTACTTACCAGCTACAGATCTGCTTGCCCATTTTATAGCAAATGATGTCTCTAAGTTGCTTATGCTGATAAATTAAGAAATATCAAATATAATAATTTTTCAAAGAAATCGAGATTCTTGGCATGACATGCCCCAAGAGAATTTTTGCCCCTAAATGCATTTTCAGCTACTATAACCAAGGAAATTTTTACTTGTGGTCGTCTCCTGCGCAGGATATACTCTTTATATTGCAAACCACACAAACTAAATTGATACACTTAATAGTTGCAAAAATGTACGCTGTAGAAGTATTTCAAACCACACTATGATATAAAGTTTATTAAAATTAGTCTAATTCTTCATTTAAATTCCTTTTCTGTATTCACTCTTTTTCCGTATGTAGTGTGTACAATTACACAAAGATAAAAGAATCGATCCACGTGGTGATGGATATTACGATAGATGCACTCGCACTCAATGCTTGAAGTTGAAGGTTGGACTAAGGTTCCAATGCTGTTTAGGCCACTTTGTTTTATCTTCGTTTCATCCTTAAATATCATCAAAATTTTATAATCTCTTTTGCAGATTAGAGGGTTCTGGAAAGTTCCTTGATAATAAAGGCCAGCTATGGAGTGGAGACTTCAATCATAGGACTGCCACTGGCTTGAGATTTGAATTAAACATGTGAATTATCGTCTTGCACCTAAATGTAATTAACTATATATCAAAAAGAAACAAAAAAACCTACAAGTTGTTTTGATCTTTTTTTCTAATGGCTGCAAATTATTTCTCTCTGCTTGTAGGGACCCTCGAAATTTCTATAAACATCATGGAAATTTCATATCTCTATAGCATTGCATTGTCTATATCTGCATCACATGTACGAAATACTCGATGTATGGAAATACATGGCGATCTTAATCAGAAACAAGAAAGGGCGACTGGCTCTATGTAACTCAATGTTTCATGTTTTCCCAATCATCAGACAGAACATTAAACTTTGAGTAACAGAGAGCCAGTCTCCCCTCTTGTTTCTTATCTATGGAAATTTCATTTAAATTCCCTCTTCCAGAACTGGAATTTTAAAATCTTTGGACATCTGGGAGTCTGGCTTTTTATAACAGGGTTTCCGTAAAATGTTTATGATAATGATGTGGCATAAGCGCAAGTGTTAAAAAACTATTCAATACGTGTTACTACTAGAAATTTATAGCATTCTTGTGAGATTGGATAAAAAATAGAATTGGATAAAACTCTCGAGAAACGTTTGATTCTTAGTTTGAAAACTCTTTTTCCTTCAGGACTTAACAAACAATTTTCATTTCTACAATAGTTAAGTTAGCCTCATTTCAACTCACGTTCTCTTTCGAATCTTTCATTCTCTATCTTCTTCTCGTTTCCATTTCTCGAACGTCGCTTTCGATTCTTCTACTGTTTTTTTTTTCTCCTAACGCTCAACTGATTTTTATCACTTGATAACGAGTATAAGCTCGAAATATTGTGTTCATATAAAATTATGGTACTAAAAGTTATTATACGTCATTTTTTGTGAGACTGGGTCAGCATATCTTTTTCCTTACCGAGTGCTGAACTGCTTATGAAGCACTTACTTATAAAAACTCGTGTAGTCGATAACGGGATAAGAAGAATAATAACCCTAATTCAAACCCTGATTCTAACCCTGATTTTAACTTTAACTTTAACCCACAACACTAACCCTAACCCCTAATCCTTGCATTAACCTCGATTCCTAACCCTACCCAACCTTTGAAAGATCTCCAAGGGCTGGTAAATCAAAACCTTTTGAGTGGCTTAGTAGCTGAACGTTTGAAGTCTATTTTTGCTATCAGTAGTATTAACAGCTGCAAATTTCGACTCTCATGAACATCTGTTGTCAATCTGCTTGTTTTGTAATTATTTTTCAGTCTCGTGGTTATTTCGTATAATCATTATTTTTTATTGACTTTAAAATTGTCTGTCTGTTTGTTCTTAGCTTGTTCTTAAGTTTTGACAAAATCTTGGGCTCTTGTTCTTATTAACATTTTTCTTTTAAAAAAAATGTGAGAATGAAAATGACCCGAGTAGGACTCGAACCCTCGAACTCAAGATTCGTACTCTAGAGCGCTAACACTGCGCCATCGGGGCTACAAGAAACCCAGGCCATTTCATTCACACAAAGTACACCACCACTCACCGAATGCAGAGACGAACCTATCCGGGCTCTTTGACACTATACTGGACAGTGGACTTGCCGAAGGGCGACAACTATCTCACACCAGGAGGACCATTGCAGTCACCACTGGATAGAGTTCCAGGAGTAAACTTGAGGAGAAGCAGGATTTAGAAAATCAATCGAGAGTGGAGGTGCAATTTATGTGAATGAAATGGCCTTGGTTTCTCGTAGCCCCGGTTGCGTAGTGGTAGCGCTCTAGAGTCCTACTCGGGTCATTTTCATTCTCACAAGTTATCTCGATTGATTTACTAAATCCTACTTCTCCTAAAAAAAAAGAGTGTAAGTAACTAGAGTTGGTATGAGCAACTTCATGGCTCGATTCTATCGATAAAATTAATCAAGCAACTACACTCTTTTTTATAAGAACACCAGCCTCGAATCTGGCCAAAACTTAAGAACAAGCTAAGAACAAACCGAAGCTAAAAATTTCTGGCTCAATATGAAAATTTCATGAAATAACCATAGGACTGAGGAATAATTACAAAACAAGCTGATTGGCAGTACACATATAATGTCAGATGGTCAAGAGCGTCAAACTTTGCAACAATTAACACTACTAATAGCAAAAAAGGCTTTTCAACCATTGTAAAAGTAAACAATTTAAGAACATTTCAGTCTGAAAATAGAGGAAAATTCAAGAACAGCCAGCTTCAAATCAAATTTACTGGTTCTTATAAAAAAAAGAGTGTATGCTGGAAGTCAGTTCCTTTGAAAAAAGTCTATAGGCCTATACTGACTTTAAAATTCAAGTAACTTAGTTTCAAGTGGAAGAGGCTCAAAACCTCCTTACAAAATCAAAAGGTACCTAACTTGTTTTTTAAAAAGCAAGGATAACTTTTGCTGTTTACTTAAAAGTTTCCTCACAGGGTCTCCATAGGATAAATACCACAGGAGTTGTTGCATTAGTTACTGTTAGCACCCAAGAGAAAATGTGAACATTTTTGTTCCCAATCAGAGTCTGATAACAAAAAGAAAAAAATTAGCCTAGTCTCCCCGTCTACCCCTTCCCTCTACAAGCTCCTATCTATAGAAGCAAAAATAAACAATGCCCCCAGAGACGATTTTGGAAAAATTTGACAACAAATGACTCCCATGTCTACACGACACCTGGCAAAACGAATACGTCCGTATTTGATACTTTGGAATCCCTGTCACTTTAGGCGGGTCAATAGTGTGATTTGATTGGCTGTTGGAACAAGGTTCTTTCTCTGATTGGTGGGCTATAAGAATAGCTGTCAGTCCAAGTTAATCGCACTGTGAAAAAGCCTGTCTTCATTTTGGCGCAATTCTGAAAACTTTTGGCTGTAATCTCATCATATCTTGTACAAAAATGGTAAGGTTTCTCTGGAATTTAATCATATGAAGCCGAATTTGTAATCAGTTTGTTTATCATGTAATTTTGGATTGAATTTCATTTGTTGTTTCTGGTTGTTTTTTATGTTACTCAAAGCGAGAGTTTTATTTTCTAAATTTTGTATTTAGGCCGGAGGAAAAGCAGGAAAAGACTCCAAACAAAAGGCAAAGGCCATTTCCCGATCTGCTAGAGCAGGTTTACAGGTAAACGTGCATTTATTACTTTTGAAATTGTGGTTAAAAGCCTTTTAACTTATTCGCTGAAATTTTCTCCTGACTTTAAGTTTCAGTTCCCACTTATTTACGCAATTTTTATAATGTCTTTGTAGTTTCCCGTTGGACGTATTCACCGACACTTGAAAAACCGAACAACGAGTCACGGTCGTGTGGGAGCCACAGCCGCCGTCTACAGTGCTGCAATCCTCGAATATTTAACCGCTGAAGTGAGTATTTCTTTTTCACCAAATTTTCTTCTTAGATTAACTTGAAAGAAGTTGAGAAGTTGTTCAAAAAAAGTCGATTTAAGAAATTTTGGCGCCTTTTTTCAACAAAGGGTTGTTATCTATGCGCGCCACTTTTTGAAAGGGTTCAAGTGAATAAGTGAGGGCCATGAATTTGAAAGTGAAGGGTCCTTTGAGAACAATCCCACATTTAGGACAACATTCTGTGCTCCTGATCTCATAATGCACAAAGTTTGTAGATTTACAAATCAAATCCTTATCGTCAGCTATTTTTGATAGCAAGAAGGAGTCCAGCTATTCTCAATTTTCAGGATGTGGGTTTCCTTCCTAAGACAGCCTAAACTCTTCCACTACCTTGCACTTTAGGCCTACATTCTCCCGATTACCTGGAATCGTTTTCAATGGCTGGCCTCAGCCTTTTGTAGAGAACAAATATCTGTAGTAAGGGTGAAAGGGAGGTTTGGCGTTAGGCCTTGTTTGAAAACAGGATAAAGCAAATTAACAGTTCCACTTTCTTAAAGACCTCTGGCACCTAGCTGCTTTTCATTTGCAAGATCTTTTGCTTTCATCTACCATTAGAAGAACACAATCCATTTTTTGGCGTATCTCATAAAATTTTTGGTGGTAACTTATCTATAGCAGATAGGAATTTTGGACTCTGTGGGCCTAAAATTTTGGTCATTATTATTATCATTCCAACCTTGGAGGCCATGAACCACCATATATCTTTACACAGTCTAAATTCTACAAAATCTTCTAACTTGAGTTGATAGTTTGAATCCGTAATCGTCTGGTAAAACCTTATTCAAAGATGATCATGATTTTGATTATTTTAGGTTCTTGAATTGGCTGGCAATGCATCAAAAGATCTTAAAGTCAAACGTATTTCACCAAGACATTTACAACTCGCAATCAGAGGAGATGAAGAACTCGACTCTTTAATAAAGGCAACCATAGCTGGTGGTGGTAAGTAATTTATGCCACTACTCAGCAGTCATGCAAAGGATGATTAAGAAATGAGCATATGGTATTTATCAAAGAAACATCTTCACTTTAAGCTCAACATTTGCGTTAAAGTTGACCATAAAGTTTCATTTACCCCTCAAGTTGACAAAATTTGGAAAAGCAAGGCAAAGCATGGCTTCTTTTGGAAAAGCAATGTTGTGTTTGTTATAAATTTCTTTTAGTGCCAGAAAGTATTAAAAATTGCAATAAGTAATAAGCAGGGGTCGTCACAGTCAGGACCATTGGGACCTGCGGTTGCAGGCACATTTTCTTGCTGCTACATTTTGATTTGTTTCGTTATTGTGATTGCATTGTTTCCCACCATCAGCATTCCAGTTCTACAAGCCTATTTTCCACAGGCACCAAGCTTACCACGGTTGCAGGCACAAAATAAATTTTTTTACCCCTGCTAATAAGATAAGACCCCTCACCAGTTTATGATGTCTAACCTTGATTCTCTTATTTTCAGGTGTCATCCCTCATATCCACAAAAGTTTGATTGGAAAGAAAGGTGTCGGACCAACTAAAGCCTAACTTATATTTAAGGAACTACAGACAACACCAACTATAAAGCAATCCTGCTGCTGTACAGATTATCAATTGTATCATATCTTTGGATATTAGGAACATTTTCGAGGCCTTAAGTGTATATCATCGACCTGTATGTAAATGCACTTCACAATTATGGTTTTGGTTTTACATATTGATTTATTTTAAACTGTAATATACTTAAGATTCGGTACCTTAAAATGTTAAAACCACACATCTGGAGTGTTTTTATCTTCTCCTGATTTTTGGTTTGCTGGTTTACGGCTCTACTATCTTCGATAAATGTATTACCAGTTCTTCTGCTTCAATCCAACAGTAATACACAAATTTTTTATAAGCCATTTCAGCTTAAGCTTAGTACTTAAAATTTCTTGGCTATAGGGCAAATCTGAGTGCTTAGAATTGCTTAGCAATTGCTTAGCTTTTTATACTTAAAGATTAGTTTCTTAGCTATCTCACAAGTTTTTGTATAACAAATGCCATTGGTATCTTGTATACATTATGATAGGTGATAAATTATCGGGAAGGGCTTAAGTTGAAATATTGACTAGATAAGGTTGTCAGTCCAAGAAATATGATCAAGATTTTTTGAAAACAAATCTGAATATTTGCTTACAATAACTTTTGAGCAATTAAATTGGTGAAGGGGTAAAAGTCTATGCAGCATGGTTGGTTATAGAATGGTCAAGAGACTCCACTTTATACCATCATTATTCTTAGACTGTGTCCATAACCATCCCCTGTATACAATCTGGAACGCTAGGGTCTCTTATTTTTGGACCCTTGTACTTCTGGGGCACATAGTTCTTGTTAGGTGCAGGATAGATGCTTGAAACTTGGTTTTTCGCAAACATTAAGGCTGCTGATGACGCCAGAGTGAGTGACGTCAAGATTGGGAAACCGTGTATTTGGCATTTATGTTGCAATCGAATTTTTGCGTTTTTTTGGAATGATATATATATGTACGAAAATAATCTTGGAAACATAATTTATTGGTTGATTATTCTTGGAAAGCAAGGGGTGATTCTGATGAATTGTTTATCTGCTCCAACCAATTATAATGGCTTGTTTTGACGATATCCATGGAAAGCTTATTGCCCTGCAACAATTTCTTTCTTAGAAAATAAGGAACATAAAGCAAAAATGATAAGGGTCTAAGGCAAGATCCTTGTGGTACCCCAATATTGATTTCTTCAGTATCAGGTGTGACACGGTTGATATAACTGTTGAGGTAAGAACCGAACCTGAACCTATTTGGTCTTCTAAACCATTGAATACCTCGGTGGTGCATTTTATCAAGAAGAATTTTATGGTATGCTGTGTTGGAAGCTTTCTTTCAATCGATGAAAATCACAAATGTATATTTACTTTGTTTTTTATGCTTGAAACTGACCCTAAAATGTATATGCATGTCTAAGAACTTACTTGAGACAGATAAATGTCAATAACAGAAAGTAAATATTGGGTATGAATAAATGAATAGAATAAAAGGAAGAAAATCAAATAAGAAATAGAAAGAACTTATTAATTCATAGTCCACCATTCTCGTCAGCAATACCAATCGTTGGTGCAACAAAAACTGGACAACGAATGCAAGTGTCTAAAACCATACCGACTGCGTAGAGATGCTTGTAAAAATCGAGGTATTTCCAAAGTTGATCGTAAATGAGGTTTTCAAACAACCTGGAGATCGGTGGTAAGACCGATATTGACCTGTTGTTCGGACAATCATCACTTTAAAAGATATGAGTAACACGTGCTTCTTTCCAAATATCCAGAAATATCCCGCTCTCTATGAAAAGATGGTTTCCCTAGGACTGTAATTTTTCCTGACTCTGCATCCTGGATTTTCCTATATTTCCCTAGCTTGCATTCTTCATATCTTGCTTTTTCGAAAAAATATAGTGAGGATATTCACTTGCCTCAGTTAAGATATAAAGGCTGCATTAAAATCCCAGATTTAGCATCAAACTCAATGAAAAGGAAAACTTACCTTCTTCAGAAAAATGCTGTGAATTCATTTGGCAAGGGAGGAACACAAATTTCGTGACAGATGCTGCAAAAGTTCGAGTAATAACTTGACATTGTTCTCTTTGCTTCCCTCTTGCGAAAATACTTGAGGAATTCGGGTAGACACAATCGAGGAAGCACTCAGCTCTTGGCGCAATTCTAGTGTTTTTTGGATTTTCAGAGCGGGTTGACGAAGAGTCGTACAAGTTTTCGTAAAACTGTTTTCCAATGTTTTCTTCCTAGTTTAGTTGTTTTAAAATGAGAATGATGCAAGCTAGTTGGTATTGTAACTACGTCTTCTCGAGGAGAAATATATTAATGATATTTAAATGAATATTCCACCGTGTCCACCTTCAGTACGTGAAGAAATGAAATTGACCACCATTTCAAAAGGAACTGTCACGTGCTTTGTCCCATTCTAACTCATATTAGCTGGTCAATGCCCGGATGGCGCATGGCCTGCTGCTAGATGGTCGTGTGCCGCCAAGATTTGGTAGGGTAATAAGCATACCCACTTACAAAACCATTTTTTAAAAATAATACCTATGAGTGAAACTTACTTTAGCCAGAAATATCGGAAACATAGCGAAACGAACACAGATTACTTAAGCTTTTCGTCTGACACTCAACAGAGTAATACGTTAGAAAGAGAACGAAACAGAAACCCAAGTGAATTATACGAGGGGCATATCACTCACAAAAAGTGTACGAGATTTTTGTGATTTCAAAAAATTACAGTGATTTTTTAGTGATTTTGGTGATTTTTCTTCTATTTTTCTGTGATTTTTGTGATTTTAATGATTTTCCTATTTTTTCAAAAAGTGTACGAGATTTTTTCGAGTGATATGCCCCTCGGATCTATATACGAAAAGCTTGAGTAATCTATGTGTTCGTTTCGCTATGTTTCTGATATTTCTTGCTATACTGAACTTTTTTACCATCCAAAGATTGAAATTGACTTTATGAAAAAGCTACCAATTAGATTTAATGCCCGTTTATTTGGGATTCGACATGAAATCAATCTCAAATTCAAAGATTTTTCGACGAAAGACCCACCTATGAGTGGCACATTCTCGTAGAACATTGATGCTATATCCCCTCCCTGGCGTTCAATGACTTTTTATATCGAATTATGCATAAGCATCATTAGGTAAGTCAATGTTATCGCAAGTAGTTAAATTGTATTGCTAGCTTAATTGTTGTTGCTGTTGTTTTGTTGCTTCAAACTAGGAGTTATTGAGTCCAGACTGTTTATCACAGCAGAAACTACGGTAATGAAAGTCTAGCAGTGACGTAATCTTACCATTTTTCAATGCTGTAAATAATATTTAGGTATCTCAGCTATATCAATATATTTCGGAAATAGAGATTGCAGACTCTGGACAAATCTGGACAGGGCCACTAGATTTTTCAATGAATATCCAACAAACAATATTACGATAACAATCTTAATCGAAGAGTTCTTATCACAGTCCTCTTCTTAATCAAATCATTCTTACGAAGTAGACTTTCTAATTTGGTACGGTAGGAAAATCTAAGATTGAACTTTCCAGCTGTGTGACTAGTTTACATTCATGATGATTTTTCAAATGTCTATCTGCTTCTTCGTTATGAAACTGTCGTCCAGCGACTCAGAATCTATGCCCCCAGTTGTTTCCACGCATTGAAGCCCCCAAGCATGTGACGCGAACTACGACAAAAATAAACCCTTCAGTTCACAAAATTCAACGAACTACGATATTCGGTAAATACATGCAAAATGAGTAAGCATTCATATCAATTAAGAGGAGAACACAGGCAACCATCATCAGATAGACAAGTTATCGACGAAGTGGACCAAAATTGATTAAGTATACCAGCACGTAGTGTGTAACTGATATTGTCAAGAATATAACATGAAATATACTCTCTGGTCTCTAATAGATGGGGGGGGATCGGAATAGTAGGGGGGTTGGAAAAAATCGAAAAAATTAATAGACGGGGGGTTGGAATAATAGCGGGGGTTGGAAAATATTTCAAAAATCAATAGCCGTGGGGGGGGGTTAGAAAAAATTAATTTTCGAAACTTTCGTTTTGGCAATGGAAGCTTTAACAATAACATAGCACAACAACGATAGCACAAGAACTTTTCTTTTTAAGTTTTGCTTCCACATGTCCTCTAACATATAAAAAATGTTATGTTCATCTTCATTAGCAACTTCTAAAAGACTGTAATTGTCTTCACTAGAATTGGTATCATCATAATTCTTGCCTGGTTTTCGTCAGGATTCTTTTCTTTAAATTGTGCCTTCCTTCAAAAATATATTGAAAAGTTTTGGGCTCACAAAATTTTGTTGTGTTACTTTTGTCTGGTTTGGAACTTGTTGCCAGAATCAATTAGCGGGGGGGGGGGGGGCTGGAATAAGAATGTCCTGGGTGGAAAATTTTCCAGAGAGTACCTTTTTTGTTTGTTTTGAAGGAAACTAATTGACTTCGTTCAGGTGAAAGGCACTTCTTTGGAAATTTGATTGATTGATGCATACCATACAAGTGTGACTAAACGCTCATCAGTACCAAAGACTTCTCCAGTATGGAGCATTACAGACTTTGCGTAGTATTGAATCAAAGCCTTCAGCAGCTTCATCATTAACAATGTTGCTTGCTTGCTCGCAGGTGCCGTGCATGATGCATATTTGGGTTGCAATGTCTCTCCAACGTTGATAGTCACGAGCACGGGCGATTACATCTGGTCTTTCAAATCTTCTTCGTTGGAGACGTGATCAATGTATCCTTCTGAAAAACCAGATTTCTGTGGCTTCCGGGTTTTTCTCCAGGTCATAGTCAGAGTCCAGGCTTAACAGCCATGTGACATTTGACAAAGATGGATCTAACTATGATATGCTATAGATACAAATTATTGATATATGATATACTAGCGTCTACTGCAGGGCGCTGCGCGCCCTTGCGGTATCCACTTTCTCAGTGCTTTGCACTTCGCTACGTCCATTTCCTCAGCGCTTCGCGCCTCGTCTTCATAAATTCTAAGTTTTTTAACGAATTGAAAGAACACTTCTATGCCAACTAATATAACTTTCATGACAACAAATACTTCTTTTGAGACAGTTGTTCTATCGATTTCTTCAGCCCTTCGCGCCTTGTATTTATAGAGTCTGCTCGCCCTTGCGGGTATCCACTTTCACAGTGCTTCGCACTTTACTATATCCATTTCCTCGGCGCTGCGCGCCCTTGCGGTATCCACTTTCTCAGTGCTTTGCACTTTGCCACGTCCATTTCCTCAGCGCTTCGCGCCTCGTCTTCATTAAATTCTGTGTCTTTACCGAATTTGAAAGAACACTTTTATACCAACTAATATAACTTTCATTAGCATTCAAAGACTTCTTTTGAGACAGTTGTCCTATCGATTTCTTCAGCGCTTTGCGCCTTGTGTTTATAGAGTCTTCTCGCCCTTGCGGGTATCAACTTTCACAGTGTTTCGCACTCCGTAACGTCCATTTCCTCAGCACTTCGCGCCCCGTATTCATGGATTTTATACTATTTGTACAATTACTTCTATGGCAACTAAGATAACTTTCATAGCAACAAATTCTACTATGGAGACAGTACATAAATTTGACGTCACATTAGATCAAACTTAAATGATTTTTGTATGTTTTTAACGAAAGTGAGAAAGAAATACAGCTAGAGACTGATGGTTGATTTGACGTCATAATGGCATCAAAGAAATCCACATTGAAACGCATTTTATCTCAACTACTCGTCACATTTTTGCCTTTCCTCTTTTATCTATAAAAGATTTGTAAAATATTTTCAGCTAAGGACACTCCCGAATAAATTCTCGTTGTAATGATACCTTTCATTGTGCTGTGCATGAAGTGGTTCTCGAGTTTTAAGCGGACAAACATACATACATACATACATACATACATACAAACATACATACAAACAGTTCTGTTTTATATAGATAGATGATACAAATATTGGCTGGTAAAAATCGATTCGTTAAATCTTAGATTATTTTGGACGAAATTCCTACCAAAAATGAAGTTTCTTTGTACCAATGGTTGTGCCAAAGGAAACACTTATGTAACAGCTTTTCGTCTCAAAAATTTTCGAGATGAGGATGAGAACGCGTATAACTCTGAATTTTGTGCACTCGAGAAGAGGCAGGATTGTGAAAATCAATCGAGATAACTTGTGTGAATGGAAATGACCCGAGTAGGATTCGAACCAACGACCTCAAGATTGGTTTGGTGCTCTTTACCACTGTGCAACTGGACCAGCAGTACTAATCTAGAGGCCGTTCTGAAGTTCAAGTGGTAATAGGTTCAGTTTGTTTCACACAAATTATTCCGATTAGTTCTGAATTTTCATTGAATAGCCTTATTCTCCCTGCTGAATGGTTGATGTAAGAGTGTATTGAAATTCTGCATCAAGCTTACCAAAACCACCCCATCTGTCGTGCCATGGTCACGGCCTTCAGACTCCTTCCCCCACTTTTACAGTGAAACACCAAATTACAATCGTCTTTCTTTGGCAATGGCCTTTGGTACTTGGCTTTGAAGTCTTCAGGCGACAGAGACAATGCTGCCTTAAGGTCGTTTACTAAAGGGAAAGAATATGAATCAAACAATAACATCATATCACATGGGAGGTATTGCTAAATGCACTCTCGATGAGTTCTAGACGTCGTCTCCAGACTGCTACAATGATGTTGTTAATTGAAGACATTGGTGTTGCAAAGTAGGTTCCATTTGATACGCCAAAACAGACCATAAGTGTTTTGATGCTAATTCACGAGGCACTCCTGTGGCCCTCAGGCAATTCAGCCCCCCCGTATTGGTAGCCCTGCTGACATTAGAAATAGTCTTAAAATCCATACACTCAATGATATGAAATCCTTTTACACGTTGAAGTAGTTCTAAAGGGAGACGCTTCCACTATCCTATCGCGATAAAACTCTGCCCAGTCTTGATGTATGGACAATACACCCCTTTTTTAAAAGAAAAAATGGATTTTGGTCCCAGCCCTAAGCGTTCCTTTGAATATTCTAGGTTTTCAACCCTTAAAGTTGCTTAAGAGTTGCTTGAGCTTTGGAAAACAAACAAAATATAGACATTTCTCTTTACCCTAAACCGTTTCAATTGATTGTGTAGATGTAAAAGAAAACCTTTAAAATACTAAATATGCTTCTTTTAACAATGAAACATTGTGTGATCAAACAAGGTTAAGCACTTCAGCAAAGTTCCTAAAGGGCTTTATTTCATCGAGCCCTGGAGCTGCTTGTTTTGGTCGTTTCAGCCCTGGTTGGATTTTAACGAGTTGCTTATTGAAGAAAAGTGTAATCAGTGTGAGAGTCTGAGAGTTGTTCATTAGCATAAACGATTTCATGAGCAGTGCTACCCATATTTCTTCATGACTAGTGCTATTTACTCTAGAAATATTCCAAAAACTTCCGAATGTATTCCTAAAAAATATTGATCAAAAAACATCTTGACAAATACTCACGAGGGATATTGATAGATCCTGCAATTTTTCCTTCCTGCTCAAGCTCCCAGGGGTTTCTGACGTCAATCACTGTCACTTCTATCGATTTGTCTTTCAGCATCTTCATCAATTCTTCAGCAGTCACTCCAATCTTCCGCTCTTCTGTGTTTTCGCCTGTAAATCAAGAACGATATCAATAATATGGTATATTTGTATCTGTATATGAATTTTAAAACACGATATATCGTTTCTATTACAAAATAACAATCAAGGGTCAATAAGTGACTGCAGCAACTGCCAAATGATAATCAAGTTTATTTCATACAAACAATCAAGCTTATTTTGTACAAGTGGCTATATTTACGTGACTTTTTTGTTTTACGCACGCGTAATAACACTGTTTTGACAGTCTCTCTTTGGTTCGTTCTCAGAGCGTTTTGTTTAGGGTCAGGTTCAGCCAGGGTATAGGTTTACATTTGGGACAGCATTAGGGTTTAAATTACTTTTTAATTTAAACGAAGAAAGTCCACAATACTAGGCTTTGTGCCGGATCATTTAGATGCTTGCGGCGAAGTAGGTGAAATAAAGTGAGACAGAACAACGCAAGACGACACACACAGAAAAAACGTAGCTGAAGAAGCCCTGTATGCCAGGGCGAAATATTGACAATATTAATATATATATAAAATATTTAATCCAGCTACGTTTTTTCTGTGTGTGTCGTCTTGCGTTGTTCCTGTCTCACTTTAAATTACTTGTTCAGGTCAGGGGTAGGTCATTTAAACACAAATTATCACTATTGATTTTCCAAATCCTGCTTCTTTTCAGTATCACATCGTCATGCTTAGTACAGCATAGTAATATAGACAATTAAGACAGAATTCTTCAGTACTGTATAAAATCGAAAGAACAAATATATGACTCACTCACTGGACATTGTGGAAAAAGTCTTATTGAAAACGCTTTGCAAGAGCTTGTTCAGTTGATTTTGTTTGCTATTAGATACATATTAATAATTGTAGTGATCTATGGCCTAGCATTTCGTTTTTATTTCGACAGCAGCTCACTGGTCAAAGCTGCTATGTTATATTATCTGCGCCTTGTGGTTAAATCACTTACTCTCTGGTCTCTAATAGACGGGGGGGTTGGAATAGTAGGGGGGTCGGAAAAAATCGAAAAAATTAATAGCCGGGGGGGTTGGAATAATAGGGGGGGTTGGAAAGTATTTCAAAAATAAATAGCCGTGGGGGGGTTGGAAAAAATTAATTTTCGAAACTTTCGTTTTGGCAATGGAAGCTTTACCAATAACATAACACAACAACGATAGCACAAGAATTTTTCTTTATAAGTTTTGCTTCTACATGTCCTCTAACATATCAAAAATGTTATGTTCATCTTCATTAGCAACTACTAAATGACTGTAATTGTCTTCACTCGAATTGGTATTATCATCATCTTGCCTGGTTTTCGTCTTTCAAATTGTGCCTTCCTTCTAAAATGTATTGAAAAGTTTTGGGCTCACTGAATTTTGTTGTGTTGCTCTTGTCTGGTTTGGAACTTGTTGCCAGAATTAATTAGCGGGGGGGTTGGAATAAGAATGTCCTGGGTGGAAAATTTTCCAAAAATTAATAAGCGGGGGGGGGGACGTCTATTAGAGACCAGAGAGTATTTCAACAGCCACAACACAAAGAAGGTTTCTACATGAGTGAACATCTGTTAATATCTTGTGTACAAGGATTATCTATTTTCGAGTTTCCACATCGTTTTCTTATTATGGCCTAACCGGTAGCCTATTGTAACCAAACTGGTAGGGTCGACGATGACATTTACCTTTATCATTGTCTCCTTCGATCTAAACTTTTATTCTCCTTTATATTTTCTATCTCTCTTCATCTCTGGAGGAGATGGTAGGAGAGGAATATGTGATCGGTCTTAGCTTAGGCCCTAATGGTTAAACAGTGGAACAAGGTGGTGCGCAGACTTGTTGAAAATGAACGATAGATGTCATGGCGTCATGGTGATAAGCCACCAGTATCAAGAAGAGGACAGGGAGGGCAAAGATCAAGGGCATTATATAACTTTCAACTCATCTTTTTATCGTATTTATTAGCATAAATCACTTTAATTTGTGAGTTCATTAAAAGTTATTAGACTTTAACCTTTTGTGGCTGAATTAGATTGAAACAAAGAACTTAGAGGGAAGGAGGAACTGATAACATCATTCTTCAATGGGCCTTACTTGGTGTTAGGACAACATGGTTGGGAAAAAAGAAAACACAATTAAAAGTCAATTTCGTGAAATTGCAATTGAGAATGATTAGATTTGTTTAGTAAATCTCTGACTAGCCAGAAACGGTAGCCAAATCCAGTTGCAGGGCAGACCCTTGTTGTGGGGTAAGTTGTTATGGAGAAAAAGTAAAAAAGGAAAGTCGGCCGAGTCAAAAATATTGAAAAAAGTGAGGCTGCAGACTAGAGACCTAACAAGTAGTTTTTTCCTCTTTTTTCCATCAAAACTTGAACAAGTTACATAAGTCTAATTGAGATTAGATATTTTTAGCTTGTAAGCAGATTTTGGATAAGAAAATCATAGGAACAAGATTCGTTACCTCGGCATTCCGCGAGAACTAAAATGATGAAAACTGCAAAAATCTTCATGATCTTCTTGGGCAGATTACTGTTTGGAGAAGTCTGATCCTTTTCCTCGGCTGCGGTTTCCTTCGCGTGTGTTCTGTTCTATCCTGAGCCTGTACAGCAAATAGAAGCGTCCCGGGAAAGGAGTGGTGTAAATAGTTTGCCCTTTGTTCACCTGTGGTCCACCTGTTCTGTTTGTAATCACAAGAAAAACCCAAAATGAAATCATAATTCTGTATTGTTGAAGTCAGGTGGTTCAGGTCCAGTGATAAGATTTTTACAATTCCCCGCCAAAAATAAGGATGAAATAGGATGGCTTGCACACCTTTCATGTGCGTCACTGCCATCAAGTAGTGCGTCACTACCACATTAACGCAATAAAGGACCACCAGTCCACTTTTTCGATTTGGTCTTATCGGGTTTTAAAGAGCTGCAAATAGCACTTTAAATTGTTTCATTATTTTTTACAAAATCTTAAGGGATGGACCACGTGCTTTAGGTGCCTATGTCCCTGAATGTATATACAATGTATATTATTCAATCATTTTGAAACAATGAGTATCACTAAAAAATGATATTCCCTCTTACAGCCCTCTCAAATGTTTGGTATTATTTCAGTTCAGTATCATTTCAGTAATATCTCTTTCCAAAATTTCCATACATTTTGGCCTTAATTAGTAGACAACTTTAAACAAATAAATCTTTATTATCATTATTATTATTGTTACTATACACGTGACAGACTTTCTGCCTTATAGACTTTTCATACACATGCTGTACTGTGTAGTTGTAATTCAGCTAGAAGATCTCTTAATTATAAAGCAAAGTCTGTATGGAATACACTTAAATGTCACCCTTAATCTTGGGTTAAACCAATCATTAAATTCAATATATTACATAAGAAAATATCACATAATACAAAAATTTCTACATTTAGAAAATTACTATCGGACAACAGTGAGAAACTGTCAAACCACTAAAATGAATCAATCAAAAAATTTACTTTGTACCTTTTTCAAATCAAAATCTCCCATTAAGAAACTAATTTTTTAATCCCAATAAGAGTAGGAAATATCCCTTTTTTTCTCCGCGATAATTGTTTCTTGTAGAGAAGAAACAGGACTTTGACTGATTGGTCCGTGAAGAGTGTTTAGGAAATCCAGCCTTCTCATTTCTAACACATGATATCTAGATATTCAGGTTTTTAGTAACAGCTTTTCAATTATATCTTTAAGGTAAGCGACTCTTAGTTCAATAAAATTTTGTAGAGTGCACATAAAGCCTCACTTCTGAGATGATATTTATGTTGTTAGAAATGAAATTGAACTCTGATAGTAGAGACTGAAAACTGTGGCAAATTTTTTCTAAATATATTTGTGACAAGATTTCATCAAGTATAGTAGAAACTATGTCCCAGACTTTTCATATTGTAAACATATTCCAATGTATAGGTATTAACAAAAACAAAATTTAAATTGAGGGTTTAAATCTGTTTAGAGACCACTCTTCGAAAGTGAAAAATAACTTATAAAAGCAACATGTTTGGAGATATCTCAAAAAGATTAGATGATATAGTACAGTACTACACTAAGTACTAACTCAACCACTTTTATATTAGGATCCATCAACCTTAATACAAATTAATTGTTTGTAGGCGAAAGGAAATTCATCAATTATGTTTTCCGTTATTGAAGCATTTAGGTATTTTAATATCTAGGTAAGGGTTTAACAGGTATCATTGAAACCAGAACAGCTAAATATCACGCGTCAAAAATGAGAAGTTTTGATTTCTTTATTACCTCCGTTTGAATCGTGGTTGTGGTTCGCACTCTCGTTTAGGCCAAGTTATTCTACACAATTTATAAGATTAACTTTTTTCAAAAAAACATAATCATATAAAATGTGATGTACAATTTCTAGAGGAAATACAGTAGTCAATGTTTTCATTTCAGTAGAATGTCAATGCTTCCCCACTGTTTTCAATTCCTGCATTTTCAACAGAATATCTGCTGATTTGAGATCAATTCAAGAGAAGAATGTTGGTGAGGAGAGCTTCGATGAAAATGCAAAACCCAACGAAAAATACAAACCAAAGCTTTTCTCTTGGAAGTTCTTCCCTTTTCACAAGGTATATCTAAAATGAAAAACAATGATGAATATAAATTTAGAGCTGCTTTGAAACTAAAAAGGCATTTGGTTCGACTAAGGGCCTGTTTTTATGACTCTGTCTAATCTGCTAGCGACCCAGCTGACCTCATAACCAGCCTAGTTTTATTTGAGAGACTTAATGAACTAGCTCTTAGTTAGCCCCTTGTGCTTGGTGCCAGAATACAAGTAAGCATGGATTTGCAAGCTTTTAATTACCCAGTAGTACAGTTTACCGCCTGCTTCTTTACCTTATGAGTAAAAGTAAGGCTATTTCAGACGGGCATCCGACGTTTCTGTCCTCTTGAAAAATACAGTAAATCTATGCATATAATATACTATCTGTTTCAATTTTCAGTTTATAAAACTGTGGATAATATTTCAAAATATCATTGCCATATCATATTCAGTAGCATATTAAAAATGATGTTGGCTGGGTTTTAAGTTTCATGTTTCATAGCTTATATCTAAATCGAAAAATTTGAAGCTGAGCTACTTCCCGGGAAAACCTGTACAATGGTAAACTTACCAGTACCAACTCGACAACAGCAATACCTGAAAATTAAAGAGTGGACTTAATAACTACAAATTTTGTATATTCAAATGAAATTATCTTGTACGACAACACCTTCAGTTATCAACAGAAATTTTTCGAAAACTACGAGAAAAATGTATGTCCATATTAAAACTGAAAGTTTGCCTTTGTACAGATCAGCTCATTCTTCTGGCCTAATATCGATGATTTATAATTTAAGATATTTTCTTTGAGATACCTATTTATTGGTGTAACTTTATCACAAGTGTTCAAAACCTCCAGCTAAGTGAATTTGCCGATTGACAGGATAGAAGCTATATTTGAGGTGACCTTTTATTGTCATTTCTATCAAGAGTTAGGCCTTCGGGGGTCAAACTAAACCTCTTTACCCATCAAAGAAGAATGGGGCTTATAAAACCTTATAGCATTTAAAGCAGTCAAGCCAAGAATGCTAGCAGGTCGTGCATTAACAACTGATAATGGAAACTTACATAAAATGCTGATACCAAGTAAGAGGTACGTTGAGCCAATTTTTATTCCTTGCACAATTGAAAGTACACAGGTTATCTGAAAATGGAAATAGCAAAACTAGTTATATTTTCAGCTCCGGAACGGTCTTAACCCAAAGCAGGGCCTAACTTAGCTTACACACTATGTGCAGTTTTGAATCACAATCGTGCTGTATTAATTTCAAAATGTTCAGTATTGAGTTTTGCATTTGTTAAAGATTCCATTTGCAGCAAGTGTAATTTGCAGTGCAAAATCAAATCAAACTAATCTAATATTGTGTCATATTTCATAGGGGGGACATATGTATACTTTGGGTGCTGGGAGCATGGAAAAGTTCGGGTATCAATTTTCACAATTTCAGTATGTGCTTGGGTATCAATTTCATTTGGAAGATTCAGGTAAATACCCAACCATTTTTGTTAAGTTTCAATACAAATGAACTAGATAGTTAGTTTAAAGGGAGCTCTAGAGGATTGCATAATAGCAGTAAGGAATTTTGATTGGTTATTAGCTCTTTTTCAAGGGCATTACGACTCTATGGCACATTATTCTAAACACCAGAAATGTTTTGGGTCACGCCTTTCTTTGAAGAAAATAAAGCAGAAAGAATACTTACCAAAACCACCACAGATACAACAAACACAAAGCATAGGATGGTGTATTTCTGAAAAAAGGATATTAAAATTATGATAAAGTGAGCAGCTGATTTCTACAAATTTGTCTTTGATAATGTATAATCTTTGATTGCTTTTAACGAATCTTACATTGAGTCGACCACATTATTATTAAGTTACTTTACGGCAGGCCAATCTAGATAATAACAGGGTAAATTAAATTTTGACTATAGGAAACGACGCTCTGCCTTAACAAAGAATTCTTACCTAAATAAAAGGGGATTGCAAAGTTTTTGTACCTCTATTTTCAAGAATCTAATCAACAAGGAAGTAATTTGAGTTTCTTAAAACAGAGGAGAAGACCCAGGCCAAAAGACCAGAATTAGTTAGGTTTTTGTATTCAAATATTTGCTAGTTTTGAGCATGGGTGAGACATGGATTACTTTAACTGAGAAAATTTAATAGCAGACACCCGGGGGTGGAGAGCAGTCAACCCCCTTATCCTTACAAAAATATTGCATTTTGATCTAAACAATTAGGTTACCCCCTACTTAACTGCTGACACGTCCCTCTGCTGTACCCTTCCTATAAGACCACTAAAGCTTTCAAGAATCAGACAAACATTGGCTTAATAGGTTCAGTAATAAACTTAGTACACCTCATAACATACTCTAAACTTAGTAGACAGGGAATTTCCTGTAACAATTGAGCAACCTGCCTAACATTTGATTTTAACATTGAATTATACTTCATCGACCATGGAAATTGGAATAAGACTTAACGGAAGATTTTTGATGACGTAAATAGCAGTCATTTTTTAGAACTAATGTCCCTATAATGACTCTTTGTGTGTATTTGTTCAAAAATAATGTAGTAAGACAGCAATTGATTACACCTTTTGATTGATAAATCATTTTTTGAATTTTGACAAATACCGAGTTATTTTGATGACATCATTGATTCAATGACATAATAATCGAGCAATTTTATAATTGATTTTCTCCACTTTTTCATGGGTCTTACCTAAATTGAGTACTTACATTCTTGAAGTTGGAGTCAATAAACAATTATTTTACACAGTAGGTCTTTAGGGCATGCCATTTTAAATAGTGTTAAAAATGGGGGATTATGACATGCCCAAAAATACTATTTTTAGACAATTCTTGTTCATCAACTGCAAAATTAGATCCATGAAAAAATTCGAGACATATGAAAGAACTCAATTATGATGTCATTAAATTGATGATAACATAAAAATTGTCCGGAGATAAAATAAATGATACATCAAAGGAAAGGATTTTCAGTGCTGACTAACTATCACTATTTTAGAACACGTCAAATGTAAACACAAAGATTTATAGGGACATATGTTCTATGACATTATAAAATATGGCACTTTTGGTCAAACTAAAAAATGTATACAAGCCATATTTGAATCTTAATTCTCGATTTAGTGTGGATCAAGCTTAAAATCAGAAAAGGTTACTCAATAGTTGCAAGAAATTCCCTGTTGATTCCTTATAAATTCCCCATAAACCTCATTCCCAGCCAGATCTCACCAGACAAGAGCTGAGATCTGTGTCAATCCAGGAAGCACTCGATGTAGTCTCCACTAGAGATCTACAGCGTGGATTTGAATAAAAAAACGTGTCACACGTTTTTTGTTTTTGACGTAATGTCTTGCATGGATTTTACATAGAATGCATGCAGCCTGGGTGTGTAAGGGCTGACCCACTCCTCATATGAACAAATCATACTAATTACAAAGAGAGTTTAAACCATGGTGGGATCCGGGAATGTGGGCAATAGGGCCAACCCAGTCTACCGGGCTGCTGGCCCCACCCCCTCTCTCCCGGCCGGGGAGAGCGCCATAATGATAATTTTACCGTTCTTGGGTTCCTCAGCATAACTGAGTCTGTAAATGGCTGCTCTTCACTGACGCTTGGTTTGGCATTTGAAAGTCTTTCATATTCTGTAAAGGGTGGTCGTTCTTCGTTACTTGTCAGGGGTTTCTTTTCGCCCTCTGTTGCGTAGTGCTTGTCGATCGTGGTCGCCATTTTCTAGATCTTGTCAGCCTCTTTCACAAGTGGTCAGCCTTTTGACCTTTTATACTTTGACCTCAATCATCGGACGTATTCTGGGTACCTCCTTGCGTACATTCCCGGGGGATGCCTTAATATTTATTTTCTAATCTTACAGTCTCATTTCAAATCTCATTCCAGAAGAATTGTATACAGTAACACGATAATCATGTTGCTTCTGAAATCAGATTAAAAACTAATTGCAAAATATACATTTAAAATCAGATCAGGAAGAGAAGAGAAACCAGATGGTTTGATAGAAACAAAGTAGAACAAATGATATAAGAAAAGATAGGAACGTACACGCATTTTTTTTATAAGCAATTTCAGCTCGAGCCCAGTACTGAAAATTGCTTAGCTAGAGGGCAAATTTGAGTACTCAAAATTGCTTAGTAATTGCTTAGCTTTTTATACTTGAAGATCTGTTTCTTAGAATACTATCTCAGAAGTTTTTGTACAACGATTGTCAATAGTATCTTGCTTACAAAAGTCTGCCAGAGTAATAATATCCACTATAACCTACTTCTCAATAGCTGATGCACGATTTTCATTAGCAATTGGATCTTAATTAGACTTTTCAAATTGCTTAGCAATCCTTTATCCAGTACTGGAATTGCTTAAGTTTTTGTCATGTCGAGTACTGACTTGCTTATAAAGCAATTGCTTATGAAATAAAATGCCTGTATGGCAATAAAGAATACAAAGATAGAAGTAGTGAAATGAAAAAATAACGATTGTTGTAAGAAAGGGGGTTAATATCAAACAATACATCGAATCAGGAGAACTAAAGATATAGAAAATATTATGAAAATAAGATTCATATGGAAGAGATTTGTACATCTCCTGATGAGTGGGTAACTACGAAACAGGCTTGTCGAGATGGCGAGTTTGTCTTTTGAGCCTTTTTCTTCTTGTGAGAATAGCTCTTCTCTCTGTATCGAGCACTTTCATGGAAACCCGACCCACAGACTTCAAAGAATTCAAATATGATTTTAAAGGAAGAAGGAATTAAATAGAAGATTGTCCACTTCATGGAGAGGAAAAATACATAATAATGAAACACACATTTGTATGTAGAACTATAAAAAATACATTTAAACACACTGGGTGAAACAGACCTTATTACATCAAAATATGAATAGAATAGAGAATGAAGATATAAAAACTTAAAAAGTAGAGATATGTCTGAAAATTCAGAAACTATTGAATAGAGAGCAACTAAAAAACTGACGACGGTGCGCGTTGAGACGGCGCGGCTCAGAAAGAATCACAAAATGAAATCAAGGCAGTCAGTCCTAATAGATTACCCCCTGCTTTTCCACCCATGTATGTCCGTTAACGTCCGTTCGATAGAAAACTTGCCTCGTATTGATTCCACTTCCTCTTTGGAATAAGAGGAAGTACTTTGCTAGTGACAGATACTAGTGCTCAAAGAGACCTTTTGCAATTCTACTAAACGCCAGAACTGGATGGAATCCCAACGAACAAGTGCTTAGGACATTTGTCATGGGGGTTTTAGTGTTAGCTTTGCTGGGATCAGTTTATAGAGGCCAGGGTTAAGATCAGGATAATGGTTAGGTTTGGGAAGTAGATTTTAGGGGAGTTTAGGTTAAGATTACAAGATTATTGTGGTCCAGTTTTTAGCTAGTTGACAAAAGGTTGTTTTACTCACTAGTATCTATCATTAGCCGAAGTATTGAAATACTGACTTAGGCGACAGCATAAAAATCTCAGATGAGAGTCAGATGTTTCTGTTTTGTTGAAAATTGGCGTAAAAATCAATCCGAATTTTCGCCTGTCTAACAATTTTGAAAATGCCCGAGGAAGTTGAGCCATTGTACTATGAAGTTCCGAAAAAGAAGGTAACTAAGAACAACTATCATCGTTATCGTACAGTCGAACGGCCTAAACAAAAATTGGAAAAGAACGAGACTAAGAACGCTAGACTAATTAACATATAAATGGTACCTATCCTTGGCTCCACTACTTTATACCAACAAGCTTCACATTACAAACATAGGCAGCAGCAGCATCAGCGATTGTATAAAAAGGAGGTGGTTTGTGTGTACTAACTAGAGAGCTCTCAAACTTGGGAAAAAATTTAAGAAATCCTGCATGATTTCACTGATTAATTCATCAATTTTGATAACGGCATAAGGCACAAAACTCCTGGACCCAAACGCTTCTAATGGCAATGCCCGAGTTTGTAAATTGTTGTTACGCCAAAATCTTTCATAAACCAAGTTTTCAATATCCACTAAAAGCAAAAATTTTTGACCTTCAAGTAATTTGTAGAGTATTTTTACTCAGATAAAAAGTCAGTTGCCATTGACATTTATGCTTTTGTTCATAACTGATCCAGGGACGTAAAAGTTATAGGGGCTTTAGGAGGCATTTGTGGATTTTGAAATGAATTATCTGAAATTCACCATCTTAGCTTCATCAAAATGCTGTTAGGAGGCTTCAACCTAATATAAAAGGCTTCAAAAATTGTTGATTATTCAACAATAGAATAATAAAAATTTGAAAAAATGAATTTAAGTCCTATAATGAATCCAAAGACCTAATGCAGGATTTTGATTTAACATGTTAAAGATTATGTGTCTCTGGCACAAACAGTGGAGGGTTAACTTGATGAAATGGTTATGACTTAGAATTTTAATTTTGTTTTAGGTTTTCCTTGCCAGAGCTTTTGCTGTAGCAACAACAATTATTGTGATGGTAAGTTTACTTTCTTTAGAAATTCCAGATCTGTTAGTTCAAATATTGTTTGAAAATAGTGGTTAGCAGATTATCCTCATTAGCAGATGCCTGATAAGTTAAAAAATACTCAACCTTAAGTAACAAATAATGCTAGAAATAGGGGCTAGGGGCAACCTTGAGAGGAGTATCTCTGTGGTTGATTATCAATTTTTGGTATTATTCCTAGGCATAAGTCTAAACAATAGAAGCCTGGCACAGCTTGTTTGAAATTATACCTATATACCCCAGTGATAGAAGTGCCTATTTCAAATGGTTATATGGGATTTGCTTCTTTGGTGACTGCAGTGGCAGTGGTGCAATCGATGTATCAAATTGAGTAGTCATGTTTACAAATTTTTGATCAAGATTATTTCTTGGAACAACGAATGACCTTTGATTAGGATTCTCAAGTTTACGAATTTTTATTTTGTTTTCTAGCTTGCAATAGTCTTCTGCTTTATCCAGGGAAGAAAGAAGAGCACCTTATATCTATGTGTTGTCAACTTATTCTGTGAGTTCATTTCTTATATAATGTTACATAAACTAATAATCATTCATAATCATAGATATTTGTCATTCAAAAAAAGTTGAGTGACACCACTTTTCAAAGCAACATGAAATATTTGACTCTTAGGGGAGGATATTTGACCTACCTTCAGATGGGATGTGCCCCTTAGATTTTGTATGCATGCCCATTGCCAATTTTTGGAAATCATACTTGAAGAGGTAGACATTGATGTTCAACAATTTTGATGAAATTTGTTATCTTTTTGATCTTAGAGAAAAATGTTTGTCTGTCAAAATCATTTCTTACCTTTTTTATATTTTATTTCATTTGCTTTGACATCCAAAATGAATAAGTGCCCCCTCAATTAAACCCAACTTCTGTGTACATCACAATTTACAGCATTCTACTAATCATTAATAATATTGGTATTTTAAAGTTTGATTAATTGTAAGTTTGTATTTGTAGTTTTATTGTAATTATTAGTGTTAGAATGGGAGTATTCTTGAGTTATTTTTCATCTTTGTCAACTAATACAACTTTGTCCCAGTTTGTCTTTATCTCATGGTGATCTGATTTAAGAAACCCAAATATTTGTGTGATGATAAACAGTATCGGCACTCTGGCTGTGGCACTCTAGAAACAATATCATTCTTCTAATTTTTTTGTAGTGAGCAGCATTGTGGCATTATTTTTGGTAAGTGTTGCTGGGTTATTTTCATAGGGCTATGGAATTATGTGATATGATCAAGAATTTTCTAAGTCTTCCAATACATAGAAAATACAAAATGTATTTCCTCAAGGAAGATGCTTAATCAATGGGCAATGATTTGAAGAAACATGCTTTTACTGTAAGGTGCTTTAGACAAATGCTTTCATTTTATAATCGCATGATTAACATGTGTCTGATTTTTAAAGGAGTAGACTAAGGAATCACTTCAGTTTTTCAATGAATGAGTCCCTATAGTGAAGCTTTTTGTGTCCTACTTGCAGGAGTGCCAGTTAATGAAACATTATTATTTCCCGCCGAAAACTATTTATTGTGAAGCTAAGACTTGAATGATAGCAAATATGAAAAAAGAGTCTCGAGGATGTCCTTTCCATAAGTAAAGATTCCAAGTCAATTTAAGTTGCCATCATTCTTGCTAGACTCCTTATCATTGAATATATGAACTGGAATGAGTATAAAAATGATTGCTGATTTTTTCTATTGTGTTTCTTAGGCTTGGTGGTATCATAAAGGCATACTTGAAGCAAGCTCATACTACTTTATGATATTCGTTGGTGTTTGCCTGATTTTTCAAGCAGTTGTTATTGATATTTACGTCTGGAACTGGAAGCCGATTTCATCAACAACTAACGCTGACGTTATTCCTCATACAATACAACCGTTTACGTATTCTTCAACGACGACGAAGCCCCCGTATATGTGATGGTTATCATACAATTGTGTCGTTATTCATTGAATAGAAATTAGGGGGTATGGTAAATTTTTTGAGGTGAAGTTAGGGCCTTATTATATGGAAGTTTTCAGCCTCAGCTGACATTTCAGTCGTAATAGAGATGAATATATCATTTTGCAATACTGAGTTACGTCCTTGAGCTAACTAACACGTCATAAAAGCTTTCACTACAAATTCCAAGCCCTGGCTGGAAATATTTACCATTACATGGGTGAAATTCTGAAGAATGAGGGGGGCTAAGACTGGTCTTGATTACTTGAAGTTTCATCTCGGATAGATACAGATGTGCTGAAGTTTCAGCCTGGGCTGACTCCATTTTTCTTCACAGATGCCATATATCCTCAGCCCTTTTCTGATGACAACCGCGGGGAAAAAATGCGGAACGAAAGGATATGACTGATTTTATAGCTCTTTGGCTCTAAGAACTAATCTCTTAACTATACAGCCTTTGCGAAGGAGCTGGAGACATATTTTACAACGTTTGCTTAAAGATATTTCGCAAGGCTTTCGGGGTGAAGAGTTTCCACCTCAGTAAGTCAGGCTGAAAACTTCCATTTAGATAGGCCTTAAATTTGTTAAAGGTGACTGTATCGGATAACGATATTACGTATTCGTCCATGATAATGGTATTCCATTATGCAATGGTTATGTTGATTTGATAAAGTAACTTTTCCTCTGTAATTTTCTCATAAAGAGGATCAGAAATATTCGGGGTGGATAAGTCAAAGGAAAAAGGTAAAATAAAAGTGATTTTTTATAACTTTTTCCAAGCCAAAATATGTAAAACTCATAAGAAAATGGAACGAAAGCCGATGCAGCATTAATTAGTGTTAATTTGATACATATTTAATAATGAATTGTTTGAAAAATTGAAAACATAGCAGGACGTTTGTTTTGATCAGCACTCATTACACTTGTACCTCTTTTGACCTATTTTGATCTACTCCGGGAATGAGTTGTAAACGGTTTTCATTCTCTTTCTTTTGACATACTAAGATTGTAAAACGAGAAGCCGAGCTACTGACAATTTTTTGCCATTTTTAGATTTTTTCGCTTACTTTTTTTACTATTTAATAATGGCATTGTTACATCAATCATTACCCTTAAAAAACAAATTATAGCATTGAAAGACATTATTTTCCTCATAACGACTTTGTGAAAGAATCAAAATGAATGTAGCTATTACATGGGATTGTTAAGTTTTGATGCAATTTCTTTTGGAATTAATTTGTAAGGTTTTATTGGATTGATCCATGGTGCAGTTATATTATCTTGAATGATTTTACTTGGTTAACCTGCAGTAACCAGCAGTTAAGCTGATAACCAACCCTAGGGAACGTCTTACTGCAGAGAAGGCATAGTATTGTGGACGAGGTTCAGCACTGTAGGGGGTAGGATTTACTGTAGGACTAGGAGATACCATCAACACTGTAGAGGGTTATTAGTTGTGTGGAGAATATTCAATACTGTGAAGAGATATCACCAGTGCTGTGGATGAGGGATTTCATCAGTACATTTGAGGGTGTTTAGCACTGTGAGGCCATAACATCAGTACTGATTGTATAACCCTGTAGTACTAAAGTTTTGGCCAACCGGTTCTTGATCTATAGTTCTCAGAAGCAGATTTTTTTACTGTATCAAAAAAAGGAAATTACTATACAACTGTTTTATTTTAGATCCATAACAGAATTTTGAGAGTTCATTTGAAAATCTTTCAATATCTAGATAATGTGCCTTCTTTCAAACAGCCCAACAGATAAAATTCTTAAAAAAAATTCAAAGTTTTGTGTTGTTAAGACTTACTCCAGTACCAGAAGGCTACAGTGAAAGGAACTACTTTACTAGTGTAAGGAACTAATATCCTCGATTAAGAAAGTCTGGAAAAACTGACTCTTGAATTATTTGGTACAACTTGAAAAGTTTAATCATTTTGTTCGTTTGAATACACTTCAATTTGATTTGTTTTTTTGGCCTATCTCACTTGGAATAATATTTCATAACATGCCTTTTGAATATTACAAAAGCGAGTTTCTGCCAAAAGTTTCTTTGTTACTGTCCCGTAATCATCAGCAGCCTTTAGTGCCATCCTTAGCCTTGCAGGTGACATTGTAAGGTAGCTCCAATCCTTTGTGTAGACTATCCGTTATGGACTTGCAACAGCCAAAGCACGCGCTTATAGGTGAGAGCAGCACGTATATGAACGCGCATACGAAGCCGATGATTAGGGCTGGCAGTAGTAGGATTATCCAGATCAGTGTCCAGAATAGTGTGCAGATAGCGTCACCAGCACCCATGCTTGTTTTTTGCGTAGTTTCGGTTCCTATTAGAATTTGACAAGGTATTAACGATCTACCAGGCCTTATTTCAAGGAATTTTTATCAAGATAGCCTGAAATACCAGAAATATAACGAAACGAACACATAGATTACTTAAGCTTCAAAGCTGACGTATTATTCTGTTGAGTGTCAGACGAAAAGCTTAGGTAATCTATGTGTTCGTTTCGCTATGTTTCCAATATTTCTGGCTATTTTGAAGTTTTGTACCATCCAAAGGCTGTTCTAGAACTTTTATCACTACACCTTCACTTCAGTTAGCTCCATGAAATCTATGTGGCATTTGTGTGTCGCAGGAATATATCTCCAGAGCCTTAGCATAGCAGTGCTCTAAGCCTTCACCCGATACCGTTTTCACAGCACATCCAATACCTTAAGCAAAACCCAGTTGGTTTTACACTCTGTCCACACGACACCGTTTTCACTTTAGTCATATCTTCCTTCATACAAATACGCTCAACTCTAATTCTACTACAGCTGCTACAGCTTTTTTTATCAACTGAATAGACCGATTTTATGACTTAACTGCGTTTTCATGCGTTCACACGAGCTCAAAAGCGAAACGATGTAAAAGCAAAACGGTGCAATTCACCTCCAGACCGTTTTGATTTGAAAACGCAAAAGCGGATCGCTCTGCATCTTTTTCAGTCACAGCCATGTGAATGCAGACCATATCCGAGGTTAAAATGAAAAAGAAGCTGAATGATAACGGTGTCTTGTTTACAGGGATTTTGACAACTTTAAGGCTATTACTTACTGCTATAGGTTTTTAGCCTATGCTCTTTCATGTATTAAAACCCAGTTGGATATGCAGTTATCCTTTAAAATGGTTCAAAATCGTACCAATTATCCGGTTCTATGTGGTTTATAAAAGTACTTTACTTCGATTGCTTGAGAGAAACCTTAAATGAGGGAACTCATCAGAAGATCCAAAATTTGAAAACACCTAACAAGAAATCATGAAGATTTAGACATACCTAGACAAAATCTTGAGTTCTCTAAAACAAATTTTTTATACCATACGAAATTTTATACGAAATTCCATTAAGATAAAGCTTCGATGTCTTCAGATTTTAAAGGAAATTCTCCATATTAAACAGTTAGCATTCCACCCAAAGCACGTTTATCAGTAAGATCAGCTTAGAATTGAAGATGCGGTATTTTACTATAGAACAGTCTTTGGATGGTACAGAACTTCAGTATAGCCAGAAAATTCATTTGGATGAATCATGTGTTCGTTTCACTATGTTTCCGATTTTTCTAGCTATATTTTACTATAATCAAGAGGTCGTGGGTTCGAGTCCTACTCTGGTCATTTTCATTCTCACAAATCATTGCTATTCATTTTCCAAATCCTGCTTTTCCATATATATCTAAGATATCAATCGCAATTGCCTCTTATCATACACAGAAAAAATCAAGATGAAGATGCAGTTACAAATTAAAAGTGTTATTCAAAATGCCAAGTTCAACAATGAGCAAAAGTCAAAATAGAGCTTACCTTTCTTTCCCTTTCTGATAGTATAAACAACCATTAATATCGGTTTCACACATGTTGCTGGTGAGTGACTTTGTATTAGATTTGCAATTACAGTTCCCATGGATCACTTGCTGGTTTAATTTAGATTTCACTTGCTTAGTGCTGAATTAACAACCAAAACTGAGCATTCAGTGAATCCAGCTAAAAGCAATAACATAAGCTACGATCAGAACTGGCATTGGATGGGGCATGTTGGAAGATGAATCATTTGGACACAGACCTTTTATTCAATTCAAAAACTTCTTCAAACGAGTAAGGGGAAAGGAGCTGTTTCTTCCATGGGGCCTAGACTTTTGTATAATCTTTCTAATAAATTTAAAACTATTGATAACACTAACAGGTTAAAACATGAGTAAATCAAAGATTGTTTTTCAAACTTTCAATAAAGAAAAAGATGACATCCATAGTTTTTATCCAATATTCCATTATTTATACAACGTATAAGATAGAAAAAGGATATAGGGTCGAGATGGGAGAAACCGTACAGTTAAGGTTTGACCGGCTACTATTTCTGAATATTTTTTCAAACAAACATGAAATTATTTCCACAATGTTCAATACACCATACTTTATTTTGCTTTGTTGTATAAACGTTCAACTCTGTTTTGATTAGCTGCAAACTGACTTCAAGTCTCTAGTAGTTGGTGCGGGAGTTTCCGTACACCAGCGGGAGTTTCCGTACACTTTTGCAAGTGTGAAATAATACACTTAAATCTATTTTCAAATCTTCTTTTTCATTCCCTGGCAAAATACATTCCTTTTCTATCATTTTTAACTAAAATCTGCTTTAATTACCTATTTTTTAATTTTGAGCATATTTTCATTGAAGGTATATAAATTTTTCGCAACGCGAACGGGTCGAATCGACGTTAGTTTAATGTTTATAACTTAAAAAGGAAAAGCTCTACAGCCAAGAATATCCAAAAGAGAAGAAAGTATGTAGTCGTTTACCTTATGGTCAGCAAATTCTTTCATTCAAGCAACTTGTTGAACTTAGAATTAACTGCAAAGTTCAACTGTACGGAAACTCCCGCTGTACGTTTTCTCCCGCCTAGACCCTACCTTTGATAAGTCACTAGAAATCGAGTATTGCATTAAACCCACTAGAAGATACATAATTTCTAAAAGACCTACTTCGATATGGTTAATGTTTCATATTTTTGAAGGACAGTCTTAGAGATATGGATAGTTATTACAGACAAACCTCCAAATCAAATCAAAGCAAATCAAATCAAATGTTTTTTCAGCAAAATTGATTATCTATTATCAAGATAAAATAAGAGAACTAAGATAGTCTAAAACTGCTCGATTTACCTTCACTTTGAACGGCCGTTTGCTCTTGAACCCGAGGTCTGTTCGTCGTCAAACGGCCATCATTGTACGCAGTAAGGCACGGCGATTCACGTGAGCCGTAGCTTTAATCCATTCATCGTTATCAGCACGGTTTCTGGCCTGTTTTCTTCAGCCCATTTTCAAGCTTTCCTATGGCCGCCACCAAGGCAAAGTGACGATTTGACCTAGACTTATTACATGAGTCCCAGATATCGCTCCTCACGAAACTGAGGCTAGCACTAAACCGAGTCCGCTCAAACTGGGACTCATAATCTAACGTGACAAAACCTGTGCCAAAATAAACAGCTTTTCCTGTGCAAAATGGGACCGAGGCTACGGCGCTGCGAATTTTTCGAGCTGAAGAGCTGAGCTTGAAGCTGTGAATGCGAGCTGCGAGAAGAAAGCCGTGATTGAGCACTTGCTTTTTATTTTCATCTCGGCATTTTATTTGACAACAATGAAGAAAAGTTTGTTGCAGGAACTGAAGAGAAACAAGCAGGAGTTTTCAACTTTTTTCAAATATCAGCATTCTACAGATTGCACAGAGGTGCCTTTTACTTGCAAGTCGATCGATGAGATGAGGGAGGAAAACTTTATCATTTCTCTTTTTATCGCATTCTTTCATCAAAGTCGAAATGCCTTCGGGATTCTGGAAATACAGTTGATGAGGTGACTTGAATATTTTGTAGCAGCACAGTTATTTTTTTCATCAATGTTGGAAAATAAAATTTACAGCCGAACGCTGCTCGTTGAAACAAAAATTGAAGTCGTGAATGAAGGGGATAAGTCAGCTGACCGAAGCCGAGTCAATGAAAATTCTAGAATTTGTTCAACTTGCATGATGACACAGATTCAAAAACCTTTTCATTTTCAAACTAAAAGTTAAAGGAAGACCAAAAACAAGAAATGAACGGTTGCTGGGAAAACTTGAACTAATGAAAGCGTTATAATTTGAAAGAACTCGTCAAAATACAGACAAATGATTCAGTTGCCATATTGTGCAAGCAAACGAAACGAACACTTGTGAATTATTATGCTCTGTGCAATTCCAACAGGCCAGGTAATTTACGCTGTTTCTTGATTTTCTCGAATAGCTAGGCTGAATAGGGTGTTTAGGGCCTGTTTATATCTTTAAGTAATAGATTTACAGATGTTTCAAAAAAAGAGGTTACTGAAAAACGCTGTTTAGTTCTTTGTGTTTCAGCTTCAGCATCGAGGATATGATACTCTTTTCGACTTCAGGGGTGTTGAGTTGCTTTATTTTACAAAGAAATAGATCAAAAGAATAAGAAATTATTTGTTGGAGTACTGCAGTACAGCTCGATCTTTATTTTGTTATTCTGTAGGCTACAAATAATAACAAAATAAAGAATGAATCAAGAACAAATTTTTCCTTTTCCTTTGCTTGCGGCAGCTTGGCAGCCTTTTGCATTTGATATTGCTCCTCCGCACTGGCTTGCCTGAATGAGAACGAGGCAAAACCGTTGGTTTCGAAAAATGCGACGTTTGGACGTTTGATTTAGACTTATTACATGAGTCCCAGATTTCGCTCATCACGAAACTGAGGCTAGCACTAAACCGAGTCCGCTCAAACTAGGACTCATAATCTAACGTGACAAAACCTGTGCCACTTTTTGAGACAGCTTTTCCTGTCAAGAATGGGACCGAGGCTACGGCGCTGCGAATTTTTCGAGCTGAAGAGCTGAGCTTGAAGCTGTGAAGAGCTGCGAGAAGAAAGCCGTGATTGAGCACTTGCTTTTTGTTTTCATCTCGGCATTTTCTTTGACAACAATGGAGAAAAGTTTTTTGCAGAAACTGAAGAGAAGCAAGCAGCAGTTTTTAACTTTTCTCAAATAACACCATTCTACAGACTGCACAGAGGTGTCTTTTACTTGCCAAATCGATCGATAGGGAGGAAAAGTTCTCGTTTTATTAAACTTTTAATCGCATCCTTTCATCAAAGGCTTCTGGATTCTGGAAATACTGTCGAGGAGTGAGGTGACTTGGATATTTTATTGCTCTACTGTTGTCTTTTTCATCAATGTTAGAAATTAGAATTACAGCCGAACACTGCTCGTTGAAACAAAAATCGATGTCGTGAATGAAGGGGATAAGTCAGCTGACCAAAAGCCGAGTCAATGAAAATTCTAGAATTTGTTCAACTTGCATGATGACACAGATTCTAAAAACTTTTCACTTTCAAACGAAAGTTTAAAGAAGACCAAGAACGATAAACGAACAGTTGCTGGAAAACATAAACTTATAAAAATATCATAACTTGAAAGAACTTGTAAAATGCAGAAGAATTATTCATTTTGTCATATCACGCACGCAAACAAACACTTGTGAATTATTACGCTCCGTGCAATTCCATTTGACCAGGTAACTTATGTTATGTTTCTTGATATTCTGGTTTATAACTTCAAGTAATGTTTTAACATATATTCCGAAAACAAAGGGGTAAAAGAGCTGTCTAGTTCTTTTTGTTTATTTCACCACCACTGACGATATCATACTCTTTTCGGCTATAGAGTCTTGTGTTACTTTATTTTATAAAGAAATAGAGCAGAACAATATGAAATTATATGTTAGGGTAATATAGCTTATTCTTTACTTTGTTATTCTGCTACAAATCAGGCTACAAATAATAGCAAAATAAACAAAATGAATCAAGAAGAAATTTCCCCCCTCTGCTTTGCTTGCTTGAGCTGCACAGCCTTTCAAATTTGATATTGCTCCTCCACACTGGCTTGCCTAAATGAGAACGAGGCAAAACCGTTGATTTCAAAAAATGCGACGTTTGATTATGAGTCGTAGTTTGAGCGTTCATCGAATTCATCAATAGCGATAACTGCGGCTCATGTAATCAGTCTACGTTTGATTATGAGTCGTAGTTTGAGCGTTCGTCGAATTCATTAGCGATAACTGCGGCTCATGTAATCAGTCTAGATTTTACCGCGCATGATTCTATTTTTGGAACAGTGAAAGCGCGAAAGCGAGACTCGCTTCAGGCCCCGCGCCGGCGGCTATTCATTGGATCAAGGGGGTCACATAAATCTGGAGACCATCGGAGTTGTTGTTGATGCAAATCTGCAAGTGCAATGGCGGATCTTGTCCAACCTTCGGCAAGCGGAATTGCCAGCAGTTTGAAAGAGAAATTACGCGAAAAATTGATGAAAAAGAGTCAGACAAGAGAAGAACCGACTGAATCTATATTTTCGCGACTTAAGATTATTTTTGAAAAGAAATCCGTAGATGGAACTGCCAACCTTGTGCTGAAGGAAGAACAACTCGAAAACGGGAAGACTTTTTTAGAATTGAAACGAAGATTCGCAGATATCGTTGATGTTAGCAACGGAGGACCACTCCATTCAGCTAGAGCTGTAATTGATGAGAACGGCACTGCAACTTTTCAGGTTTTGCACAAGCCCCACTGCTCCATTGATCTTTTAGGAGAGAATAATATTGTCGATGATGAAGCTATCAAAAATTTGATGGATTTATTTGAACCTCACTACTTTTTTTGTGTTGGATTAAGCTATGATGAATTCGATGAAATAGCAAGAAACATTCATGTAGAGCTAAAGAATAAAGAGGAATTAAAATACCCATTTGTAAGGATAACAAGTACGAAATGTTTACGCTGGTTTAAAGCAGGTAAAAATATAAGCAAAGAGCAGAAAGCAAATAGAGCAACTTGTGGTGAATGCAAGAACTTTTACAGATACGTGAGGAGGATGAATGTTAGAAATGAGCAAGAGTCCACCAGGTCTCATCTACAAAGTCGTTTGAAAGCATCATCCAACTTTGCAATTTCCAAGTTATCACCAAATAGCAAGCGTAGACGCATTCTTGCAAGTTCATGGAAGCAAGCAGAGCAGCGCAAAAACTTGAGAATGTATGAAGAAAAGTTGAAGGAATTTGATATTGAGCTTGACGAGAGTTAGTTCTCTTATTTTATCTTGCTATTATATACCGTTTCAAATATCAAATTATACGCTGATGGGCACATAGGAAAGAATTCTAGCTGAGCTATTGAGCAAGTTGACGTGTATAACAGCATTTTACAATTTCTAGCTAATATAAGAAAAGGAAAGAAATGAATGAATGAAAACAAATTTTCGATTGGCCTACATACTGCTGAATTTTTCTTAAAGTGCTAATGCAGCCAAATTTGACATTTGGTTTTTTTACTTTATATGAAAATTTCATCTTTTCTGATTAGTTTGATACAATTTTGTCTGTTTTCTGACGAGCCATCGATTTTTTATGAATATTTATAAACACGCACTTCGCTAGACACAGCTCCTCATCCGTGACGTCAATGGCACGCCGTTCCTGTCAAAACATCAGAAAATTGTTTTAGTAATCAAGAATCATCAACTACATATTAGGAACTTGTCATCGCCTAGTTGAATTTATTTGCATTATATCTGAAATTAGTTATTGTACCCTAGAAGTTATGCAATATATGTTGGAAATAACTAACACATTAGAATAGCCAAAAACCATTAAAATCAGGAAGAACTAAGCTATTTTCTGATTATTCTACATTTTCTGATTACTAAATATTTTCTAATTACTAAATATTTTCTGATTACTAAATATTTTCGGAATTTGAGAGAAGCGAAAAAAGTATTGGGACAAGTAATCGCCAATATCAACCCTCAGGTTTGGGAAATACTGGATTGCATGGTAACATTCCTGAAAGCAGGCAAAATGGAGTCATGATGCAGATGCTAGCTGAGATAAGAAGAATGAATCGGAACTTGCAAAACTTTCTGCCCTGTCAGAGTTTCCGATGTAAGTTGCACTTTTAGTATTGAGGTACTGGTTTGGAACTGTTTTAGTTTTCATTGGTTGTTTGCTCCTTGGTAACAAGCAGTGCTGTTGTTCATTTTTCACTTTACAAAAAGTTTGTAAAGTTTCTCAACCTTTAAAACCTTGAAATCATTATTTTCTGTTTGATAATAATGCAAGTTAACAAGGAGAATATAAATTTTTGCTCTTTCAACATTGAAGGTCTGAGTGACAAATGCAATGATCAAACATTGGCAAACTTGTTATCTAGGTTTGATTTTATCACACTAGTAGAGACGTGGGCCACTGATTGTAACCAGCCTTCGTTTAATGGTTTTTACACTTTTTCTCAATGCCGTAAAAAGCATAGCAGAGCAAAGAGGGGTTCTGGGGGCATATCTATCCTGATCCGCAATGATTTGAGAAAGGGTGTTAAAGTTCTACCCATCTCAAACGCATTTAGCATATGGTGTAAGCTAGATAAAACATTTTTCAATTTGAAGGCAGATCTATATATCTGTTCAGTTTATATCCCCCCTCATAATTCCAAATTCAGCAAGGAAGGAGAATTAATGGATCCTTTCCAGGAGCTCCAGTGTGATATTTTGAAATATTCATCCAAAGGCAATATAATTTTTATGGGGGATTTCAATGCAAGAAAGGGAAATTTAAATGATAATCTTGAAAACATCCAGCTTCCAAATTGTCTTGATGATGAGTCATCTAATCTTTATGATATGGATGAAACACTCCCTCGAATGAATTCTAGGGATTTTCAGGTTAACACCTTTGGTAGATCGTTAGTAGAGCTCTGTGTTTCTAATAGCCTATGCTTCCTAAATGGCCGAAAATTGGGAGACCGCATGGGGAACTACACGTGCTTCACATACAATGGAGTTAGTGTGGTAGATTATGCAATCGTATCCCAGAAACTTTTTGATAGTATTAAGTTCTTTGAGGTTTTACCTCTTACCCTATTATCAAACCACTGTCCAATTTCATTTATGTTAACAACTGAAAAATTTACTATTTCGTCTGGAAACCATACACTTAGTGATAAGCCTAGGTCGTACAAATGGTCCCCTGAAACCAATGCTTACTTTAAGTCTGCTTTGAGTAGCAGTAACTTTGTTATCAAGTTTAACGCAGTCCTGGTCGAATGGGGGAAACAATACCAAGATAGGGCGATTGATGTGAACGAAATGATGCAGGATGCATACTTGATTATCCGGGATGTTGCAGATAAATGTGTGCCTTTGTCTAAAGCGCGTAAGAAGGTTGATAGGTCGCCGAATTCTGTCAAAACTCTATCTCCTAAACCAAAAAATAAATGGTTTGATAAAACATGTGAAGAGGCTAGACGGGCTGTGCAGCGTTCTCTCAAAAACCTTAATAAATGGCCGAAAGACCCTGTGATAAGAAGTAATTTCTACAAAAATAAGAAGTTTTACAAGAGAATGGTCAAAGCTAAGAAACGTTCGTTTAAGGAAAACCTTCTGAAGTCCATCCAGGAGACTGAAAACAAAAACCCAAAGCTCTTTTGGGATCTTGTAAACGAAATTAAAGCTAAGAAAAAGGCTAACCCATCTGAAAATATAGAGCCTAGTGTTTTGTATGAATGGTTCAAAAAATTGAATGAAAGCAAGCCTGTGCGAGACAACTTTACTATCCCTATCTTAGAAAATATCGAAAAATTTACGACTGCTTATGATGAGATACTAGACGGTGAAATTTCAATAGATGAAATCAAGAAAGCGACTGCTAAACTTAAAAATGGGAAGTCTGTTGGTAATGATATGATTTCTAACGAAATGATTAAATGCTGTGTTGACTCAGATTTTGTGAGGGTTATTCATTACATTTTCAACGCAATCCTACAAGACAGTACGTACCCAGCTACTTGGAAACATGGTCTTATCACACCCCTTTTTAAATCTGGAGATACTCATGATCCAAATGACTATAGAGGTATAACAGTGACTAGCTGCTTCTCTAAACTATTCAACGCTATTCTTAATCGACGTCCTGTACACTTCATTGAGATTAATTCCCTCAAACACCCCAATCAAATAGGGTTCTGTGAAGGGTATCGAACATCTGACCATGTCTTTGTTTTAAATACGTTGCTAAACTCTTATTTTTATCGGAAGGCTAAAGTTTACGCCTGTTTTGTTGATTTTTCCAAGGCGTATGACTCGGTGTGGCGTGATGGGCTTTATTATAAACTTGTGGCAATGAACACTAGTCGCGGATTCATCAAACTGATTAAATCCATGTATACAAATCTTGAAGCAGCTGTTAAGCTTACTAACGGAATAACTCAGTCCTTTGTTTCGAAGACAGGTGTTAGGCAAGGTTGCAATCTGAGCCCAACTCTTTTCAATTTATTTATTAATGATATCGTAGAACTTTTTGACGAGCAATGTCTTCCCCCTAAAATAGGGAATCAGAACATCAATTGTTTAATGTATGCCGATGACATTTTAATACTCTCTGAAACCGAGGATGGGCTGAGGCGTAGCCTATCTAAGCTTGAAGAATATTCTCAAAAATGGAAATTAAATGTGAATGCTAAAAAGACTAAGATACTAGTTTTTAATAAAGCTGGCAGAAACATTGAAATGTCTGTTAAGTTCGGGAACAGCCTAATAACATCTTGTGAGAATTACAAGTATTTGGGCACGATATTTGTGCCAAGTGGTTCCTTCAAACAAGCAAGGTTTGCTCTGCACAAAAAAGCTTGCAGGGCTTTTTTCTCTATTTTGAGTGACATCAATCCGCAAAGTGGAGTAAAACCTTGTGTTATCCAGAAGCTTTTCAGGTCTCTTGTTGAGCCCATTCTATTATATAATAGCGAAGTATGGGGAGCTTTCATGGGGGGCCATAACCGTAATGTGATATTTAAACGATTTAACGAAAACATTTTTGATGATAAATTACAACACGAGATCCTTCAAAACAGGCTATGTAAATCCTTGCTGGGCGTTCATTCTAAATCTTCAAATTTTGCGGTGAGGGGAGAGTTGGGGGCTTACCCATTGAATGTGACTATATATGAACGTGTTGTAAAGTTTTATTCTCACTTATTGCATTTGCGTGCATCAAATGCAATTATTGATAATGCGTTACTTGAATGCTCCATGCTGCACGATAAAGGGGCTCCCTCGTTGCTAAGCGTTGTTCTACATTTACTGAGAATTTCTGGTCATAGCTTAGATTCATTGTCCCGTGAGTCGGCTACTTCACGAAACAGAATTCCGCTATCTGTCTCCAGATCTCTAAAAACCCTGTACGAAAAGATGTTCAGGGATCATATACAAGAATCTGGCAGGCTATCTGAAATTTACCAATTCATTAAAAAAGGTTATGGGGAAGAATCATATGTAAACAACGTGTCCAATTACGAACATAGGGCTGTAATCGCCAAATTTAGAATATCTGCTCATTTCCTACCAATAGAAATAGGCAGGATGCAGCAAATTCCGAGATCACAGCGTACTTGTACAATGTGTACTGGTAGTCAATTGGGTAATGAGGTTCATTTCATACTTAGATGCTCTGAGCCAAGGCTTGTTGAAGCTAGAGACGAGTATTTTGATTATATGGTTGATACCTTTGGTTGTGAACGGGGTAGGGTGGACAAGGAAACACTCTTGAAAATGCTTTGCAACACGCATATTGTTACAAATACTGCAACCATTATGTTTCTAATCAAAGTATAGGGTATTTGTAAAGATCTACAGGCAGATAATTCTTGATGCTAGTTTCAAATGCCTCTTTCCTCACCATCCGCTTATCGTTATACTAGATATTATTAAATGTATTGGTTTAGTTAAACTGTATCCTGTAAGCATTTTAGCCTATAGTTCTTGTAACTTTGGTGTTTACAGTGATTGTATTATTATTATTATAGTAATAATGCACTTGCATTGCATTATAACGAAACTTTGTCAAATCTAAGTGAACGGTATTTAAAGGGGGTAGTCTAACACCATTAGGTTTTAGAGAATAGATAACCAAGTACCTACACCAAGGTTTACTCAAGTAAGTAAGTTTGTGTTTAACGTGCTTACCTGCGAAAGGCCAAAAAAGGGTATGGGGTCCGTTCTTTAACGTCCCTTTCGGCGGTCGGGTGAGTGAGTTGTTTCAATCAACACCTAGAATATAACCTGTCCATATGTCTGACGAAACAGCCGTGCTTGACTTCGGTTTCATAAGCATGATTTTTATTGTCGACCGCTTAAGCCGTTCAGCCACTCACCCCAAACTCACAAATTAAAATTTTTTGTTATAAGAGTCAGTGAAAATGGTTTGAGGCCTTACTCTGAAATATCCCTCTATTTTCAGCCAGAAATGTTCTTAAATTATTCATACTTATTAACCAATCCTTTGTAACCCTTGCTATTCTTCCTATCTGTTGAGCTCATTTCTTTTGACCCCCCCACCAACTGACATCCTTGTATTCTGCCAATCAGCTTGTTTTTTATTTATTTCATAGTGTTGTGGTTTTTCCTAAAATTCTTAAACCGAGTTAAAAATGGCCAACCTTGGCTTGTTCATAGATTGTTCTTAAAATTGGGCGCAATTTGAGGCTTGTATTCTTATACAATATTTCTCATAAAAGAAAAGAATGCAATACGGGTGGCGAACCAATTAAGTTCATAACAGTTTCTAAGATTTCATATATTATCTTTTTATTTGTAAATACTGCAATTTTCAAAAACCCTTATTTGAGAACCTACCAGAAAATTACCTGATTTCCAAATCCGATTCCCCTACCTACAAATCAATTCATTTTTGATCACATAACAACCCTATTACAAGTTCATTTTGAGGACTTAATGAAGTCATTAACAGCATCTTCCAAAATATGTAAAGGCACGGGCCCGAGTGACAAAACAACACTATGAAAATCTTTAATATCATATTTGTCTCCGAGTTCTTTCTTGGCTTTTTCTCTCATTTCCTTGATCTTAAGCTCGCCAATCTTGTATGCACAAGCTTGTCCAGGCCAAGTAATATACCTCTCAACTTCTGCTATGACATCCGCTCTTGCCATGACTGTATTCTCTTGCATAAATTTGACACCATCATCGCGGCTCCAGCCAAAGGAGTGCATGCCGGTGTCTATCACCAGGCGGCATGCCCGTAGCATCTCATGGGACAATCTTCCAAACAAATCATAAGGATCATCATACAAACCCAATTCCTCTCCAAGATATTCACAATAAAGACCCCACCCCTCAATGTACCCAGTATTCATTGCAAAACGGCCAGGGGCTTGGTAGTAAGCTCGGTCTTCCACGAATCTTCGGAAATCTGGTACATCTTTCAGCTCCATAGCGACAACAGTCTGGAGATGATGCCCTGGCTCTGCTTCGTGGAGGGACAAAGAAACAGCCTCCATTCTTGACCTCTCTTCGACTTTGTACGTGTTCAAATAAAAAGTTGCAGGTCTTGTGCCGTCAGTTGATGGACTGAAGTAATATGCCCCAGGAAACCCGGGGGCGATATCAGCAGGGACAGGCTGTATAACATACGGCTGGGTTGCTTTCTCATTGAAAATGGTGCTTAGCATGGGTTTGATTCTGGCTTTAACTTTGTCATATTTAGAAAACATATCTTCTTCGTCTTTGAAACAAAAGTCTGGATTGCCTTGCAGATGACGTTTAAATTCTAACAGAGAGCCATTGTACCCAACTTTGATTCTTAAGTCTTCCATCTTATCATTTATTCTTGCGACTTCAATTTTACCTAGTTCGTGAATTTCGTTAGGAGTCATTGTAGTTGTGGTGTGAAAGTTTAAGCATTCTTGGTAATATTCTTGACCTTTATCCAGAGAAGAAATCCCTGGTGATTTCCTGGTATGAGGAATATACTCTGAGGATAAAAATCTTGACAGCTCTAGATAAGCAGGCACGATTAGCGAAGAAATGATCTGCTCTGCCTTTGTTTTGAGATCATTTTGCTGTTTCTTGTCAATGCTTGCAGGAATGTTGAGAAACGGCTTGAAAAGTTTGGATTCAGATATTGGGGTGTTTGCAGTGGATTCTAGCTGCTTAGGAACTGATTGAATAGATTCTACAGACATCGTGTAGTTTTGCTCGGTACCAATTTTGAGAAGTGATATCATTTGCGATATTTGGCAGGGAAAACTTTTAAGTCTTGATAAGATCTTTTCATAATCTTCAACAGTATCAGTTTTCATCCAAGAGATTAATCTTGGGAAATCACTCTGAGGCCCTTCCAACTGATTCAAGGGGAACAGAAACGATTTGAATTTCAGGCCACGCAAAAACTGCTTGATATCAGCTGAGAGAAGTTGATAGTTGAACATTTCTGATTTGTTTGCACAGCTTTCTTGTTTTACCTGTATTTCTTCAAGAAATTTTTCTGCTTCTCGTTCGCGTCTTGCGAAAGATTCTGGGCCTAAGTCGTCGAGTTCCCAGTCGAAATCGTGAATTCCAACGGCAGTGGCGAATTCTGGACTTTCTTTCAACCTCCATCGCCAAAATCTTGCAAATATGTCGTCTTTAGGAGCTTCCATTGCTTGAAGCTTAATGATTCACAGAAGAAGACGGCAGTGGTGCAGTAAGGGACTTGAACTGGTACTAGCTTGGGACAACAACGCAGAGTGAAAGAGCATGTGATACGATTGGATTTTTACAGTAGAGATGTAAAAGGCGGAAGTAACACGATGAGCACGGAATCCCCCCCATTCGTCTGTTCTGGTTTTTATAACAAACACAGGAGTAGGGCTTTGGGGTTAAAATTTAGGGGTTAGGGCTAGGGCTTTTAGCTTGGAGTTGGGGCTTGGAGCTAGGGTTAGCGTTGGTATTGGGTTTAGTAATTTCATTAAAACCAAGGAATTTCCACAGTGATCCTTTGTTTCGTCAGCTCTCAAGTCTTAATATTCTAGAAGAAAGCCTTAAATAAAATAGAATCAGCAAAATTCATGTTTACTATCACTCAAGAGAACACCAAGACTACTCCCTAAAATCTTTTCACATCAGTTGTATCTGTGCATAACATCAGCACTAGACAAGCAACATCTTATAGATATTTTGTTGCTTTATGTTGGTTTAAATTAGTCATCCTTGTACTATGTAAATACTAATACTAAACAATTTATATTATCCTATCTCTCTGAAACAGTACAATAAAGAACACATTTTCGTCAAAGCCTCAAAAAAATGGATCCAAGAATGATTTCTTATAATGAAATTCTACAAAAACTATCATTTCGAGGATGATAGTAAGATAGATTTGCAATTATTGGTTTTAGCTTTTTTTTATTTTTTTTCTAATTATTTTTCATTTCCATTTTCTTCTATTCTTTTTTCATATTTAGTTTAGGTTATTTCTTCGCATTGTTTTCTTGTACTTTTTATCTTAAATCTTACTGCTAATTGTTTGTGTTAAAGTTTTTTAATGTCGTTGAATTTTTTGCCTGCATGAATGGGGAAGATAACTCGATAGCTCATCTGAGTTATTTTTATTTGCCCTAAGCTTTATCTATTCATGATTAGTTTTAACAATATGTATCCTGCAATTAAAAGCTTGGAGATATAAAAATTGAATTGAATTGAAATTGAAGTAACAGAGTCTTATAATTCCTAAGTATATCTAGCATTAGAACCGGAACAACCTACTTCTCATGGGTGGTATTTAATGCTTAGCAAGTAACACGTAATGTCTCCTGGTTACCAGACTCTCTCTCTCTCATGGCGGTCATGCTTCACTCGCTAGCTGTAACAGAATAGAGAGTATATGCAGAGTATATACTGCCGTTGTTCAATGAATAACAAAACTTTTTTCTCCTGTTCAGTTACTGAAGGGGATATAGCTCAGTGGTAGAAAATTAGACTGCAGATCGAGAGGTCCCTGGTTCAATCCCAGTTGTCCCCTGATTTCTTTGATTGTTTCAACTTCACTTTTGAGCAGGGCATGGATATACAGACTATATACTTCTGTTGTTCAATGAATAACAAAACTTTTTTTCTCCTGCTCGGTTACTGAAGGGGATATAGCTCAGTGGTAGAGCATTCGACTGCAGATTGAGAGGTCCCTGGTTCAAACCCGGGCGTCCCCTGATTTCTTTGATTGTTTCAACTTCAGTTTTGGCCAGGGCATGGATATAAAGACTATATACTTTCGTTGTTCAATGCATAACAAAACTGTTTTTCCTCCTGAACACTCACTGAAGGGGATATAGCTCAGTGGTAGAGCATTCGACTGCAGACTGAGAGGTCCCTGGTTCAATCCCGGGTGTCTCCTGGTTTCTTTGATCGTTTCAACTTCAGTTTTGAGCAGGGCATGGATATACAGACTATAAACTCCCCTTGTTCAATGAATAACAATACTGTTTATCTTCCTTCCTCAGTAACTAAAGAAGATATATCCATGCCCTGCTCTAAACTGAATTTGGAACAGTCAAAGTAATCAAGGGACACCCGGGATTGAACAAGGGACCCCTTGATCTGCAGTCGAATGCTCTACCACTGAGCTATATCCCCTTCAGTAACTGAGCAGGAGGAAAAGAAGTTTTGTTTTTCATTGAACAACGGAAGTATATAGTCTGTATATCCATGCCCTGCTCAAGACTGAAATTCAAACAATCAAAGAAATCAGGGGATACCCGGGTTTGAACCAGGGACCTCTCGATCTGCAGTCGAATGCTCTATCACTGAGCAATATCCCCTTCGTAACTGAGAAGGAGGAAAATCAGTTTTGTTTTTCATTGAACAACGGAAGTATATAGTCTGTATATCCATGCCCTGCTCAAGACTGAAGTTGAAACAATCAAAGAAATCAGGGGATACCCGGGTTTGAACCAGGGACCTCTCGATCTGCAGTCGAATGCTCTATCACTGAGCAATATCCCCTTCGTAACTGAGAAGGAGGAAAATCAGTTTTGTTTTTCATTGAACAACGGAAGTATATAGTCTGTATATCCATGCCCTGCTCAAGACTGAAGTTTAAACAATCAAAGAAATCAGGGGACACCCGGGATTGATCCAGGGACCTCTCGATCTGCAGTCGAATGCTCTACCACTGAGCTACATTTTCTTCAGTAACTGAACAGGAGAAAAAGGTCTTTATATTCATTGAACAACGGAAGTTTATAGTCTGTATATCAATGCCCTGCTCAAAACTGAAGTTGAAACAATCAAAGAAGTCAGGGGACAACTGGGATTGAACCTGGGACCGCTCGATCTGCAGCCGAATGCTCTATCACTGAGCAATATCCCCTTCGTAACTGAGAAGGAGGAAAATCAGTTTTGTTTTTCATTGAACAACGGAAGTATATAGTCTGTATATCAATGCCCTGCTCAACACTGAAGTTGAAACAATCAAAGAAGTCAGGGGACAACTGGGATTGAACCTGGGACCGCTCGATCTGCAGCCGAATGCTCTATCACTGAGCAATATCCCCTTCGTAACTGAGAAGGAGGAAAATCAGTTTTGTTTTTCATTGAACAACGGAAGTATATAGTCTGTATATCCATGCCCTGCTCAAGACTGAAGTTTAAACAATCAAAGAAATCAGGGGATACCCGGGTTTGAACCAGGGACCTCTCGATCTGCAGTCGAATGCTCTATCACTGAGCAATATCCCCTTCGTAACTGAGAAGGAGGAAAATCAGTTTTAGAACAGTCTTTGGATGGTACAGAACTTCAGTATAGCCAGAAAAATCGGAACCATAATGAAACGAACACATAGATACTACTTAAGCTTTTCGTCTGACACTCAACAGAGTAATACGTCAGAAAGAGAACGAAATAGAAACCTAACTGATTTATATACCCAGATGTGGATCGAAATAGGCCAATCAGAAAAGAGGTGAATGATTGGTATGGTGTGGGAAAACCAATCAACACCCAGAATACAGTGAGCTGACCAATAAGATTATTTCAAGAGTCCTAAGGCGAAAACGAACTCCTTCTGTCTACACAATAGGGGATCCCTGGTTTTTATGTAGACAGATTCCAAAATAGCTAAGTGAAAGGTAGATCTTGCTCTGCCAATTATTCGAAAGCAATTCTCACTGTAGGCTTTAGCACACTCTGGGTTGTCGAGCAAATGTTGACCAAGAGTCTGAATGTGATATTTTTCTTGCCAAACTCAACTCATTGCATCAGTCTCTAAAATTCACCTTTGAAAAGGAGGAAAACAACTCCTTGCCATTTCTTGATGTTTCTGTGGAAAAAACTGAACCTGGTTTTCTTACCAGTGTTTACAGGAAACCAACTTTTAGCGGCCTATATACACGTTGGGATTCCTTTTGTGCCAAACAAATCAAAATTAATTTGATTAACACCTTGGTTCACCGGGCACTTATGATCTGTTCCGAACCAAAACTCAATTTAGAATTGGCAGAAATAAAATCTACCCTCATCAACAATGGTTATCCAGAAGACCTCATTTCGGCTTGCTTTCGTAATAAAATCGCAGGTTTCTCGGCTGACAAAAAGATTGGTCCACAAAAGTGCCCTGTTTATCTAAAACTGCCTTACATTGGCAACGTCTCTTTGCGATTCGAAAGACAAATTAAAACAGCCATAACCAAGTGCTACGCTACGGTCAGCCCCCGTCTCGTCTTTTCCTCTAAGAAGATAATCCCATCCATCCGCAAAGATAGTGTGCCTACCACACATAACAGCCTAGTAGTTTACGAATACTCGTGCCGGTGTGATGCCAGGTACGTAGGTCGCACATCTCAGCGGTTATGTGATAGGGTTAAACAACACGTGCCGTCTAGCATACGCAACAAAACTGTTCCTCAACGAGAACAACCATCTCGCGCCTCTAAACCAAAAAGTTCACTAAAACATGACTCTGCTATAGGTCAACATTTGCTCGACAACCCAGAGTGTGCTAAAGCCTACAGTGAGAATTGCTTTCGAATAATTGGCAGAGCAAGATCTACCTTTCACTTAGCTATTTTGGAATCTGTCTACATAAAAACCAGGGATCCCCTATTGTGTAGACAGAAGGAGTTCGTTTTCGCCTTAGGACTCTTGAAATAATCTTATTGGTCAGCTCACTGTATTCTGGGTGTTGATTGGTTTTCCCACACCATACCAATCATTCACCTCTTTTCTGATTGGCCTATTTCGATCCACATCTGGGTATATAAATCAGTTAGGTTTCTATTTCGTTCTCTTTCTGACGTATTACTCTGTTGAGTGTCAGACGAAAAGCTTAAGTAGTATCTATGTGTTCGTTTCATTATGGTTCCGATTTTTCTGGCTATACTGAAAATCAGTTTTGTTTTTCATTGAACAACGGAAGTATATAGTCTGTATATCCATGCCCTGCTCAAAACTGAAGTTGAAACTGTCAAAGAAATCAAGGGACACCCGGGATTGAACCAAGGACCTCTCGATCTCCAGTCGAATGCTCTACCTTTGAGCTATATCCCCTTCAATAACTGAGCAGGAGGAAAAACAGTTTTGTTATTCATTGAACAACGGAAGTATATAGTCTGTATATCAATGCAAAGGACAAAACTGAAGTTGAAACAATCAAAGAAACCAGGAGACACCCGGGATTGAACCAAGGACCTCTCGATCTGCAGTCGAATGCTATACAACTGAGCTATATCCCCTTCAATAACAAAGCAGGAGTAAAAAATGTTTTGCTATTCATTGAACAACGGAAGTATATAGTCTGTATATCAATGCCCTACTCAACACTGAAGTTGAAACCATCAAAGAAATCAGGGGACAACTGGGATTGAACCCGGGACCTCTCGATCTGCAGTCGAATGCTCTATCACTGAACAATATCCCCTTCGTAACTGAGAAGGAGGAAAAGAAGTTTTGTTATTCATTGAACAACGGAAGTATATAGTCTGTTTATCCATGTCCTGCTCAAAACTGAAGTTAAAACCATCAAAGAAATCAGGGGACACCCGGGATTGAACCAGGGACCTCTCGATCTGCAGTCGAATGCTTTACCACTGTGCTATATCCCCTTCAGTGACTGAGCAGGAGGAAAAAGTTTTGTTATTCATTGAACAACGGAAATATGTAGTCTGTATATCAATGCCCTGGTCAAAACTGAAGTTGAAACAGTCAAAGAAAGCAGGGGACACCCGGGTTTGAACCAGGGACCTCTCGATCTGCAGTCGAATGCTCTGTCACTGAGCTATATCCCTTTCAGTAACTGAACAGGGAAAAAAATTTTTGTTATTCATTGAACAACGGAAGTATATCATCTGAATATCCATGCAAAGGTCAAAACTGAAGTTTAAACAATTAGAATAATTAGGGGACAACCTGGATTGAACAAGGTACCTCTCGATCTGCAGTCGAATGCTCTACCACTGAGCTATATCTCTTTTGTAACTGAGCAGGAGGAAAAAGTTTTGTTATTCATTGAACAACGGAAGTATATAGTCTGTTGTATATCAATGCCCTGGTCAAAACTAGAGTTGAAACAATTAAAAAAACAGAGGACACCTGGGATTGAACAAGGGACCTCTCCATCTGCAGTCGAATGCTCTGTCACTGAGCTATATCCCTTTCAGTAACTGAGCAGCAGAAAAAACATTTTGTTATTAATTGAACAACGGAAGTTTATAGTCTGTAGATCCATGCCCTGCTCAAAACTGAAGTTGAAACAATCAAAGAAATCAGGGGACAACCTGGATTGAACCAGGGACCTCTCGAACCGCAGTCGAATGCTCTACCACTGTGCTATATCCCCTTCATTGAATGATCAGGAGGAAAAACAGTTTTGTTATTAATTGAAAAACGGAACTTTATAGTCTTTAGATCCATGCCCTGCTCAAAACTGAAGTTGAAACAATCAAAGAAATCAGGGGACAACCTGGATTGAACCAGGGACCTCTCGATCTGCAGTGGAATGCTCTACCACTGAGCTATATCTCTTTTGTAACTGAGCAGGAGGAAACAGTTTTGTTATTCATTGAACAACGGAAGTATATAGTCTGTTGTATATCAATGCCCTGGTCAAAACTGAAGTTGAAACAATGAAAGAAAACAGTGGACACCTGGGATTGAACCAGGGACCTCTCGCTCTGCAGTCGAATTTTCTACCACTGAACTATATCCCCTTCAGTAACTGAGCAGGAGAAAAAAGTTTTGTTATTCATTGAACAACGGAAGTATATAGTCTGTATATCCATGCCCTGCTCCAAACTGAAGTTTGAACAATCAACAAAATCAAAGGACACCCGGGATTGAACAAAGGACCTCTCGATCTGCAGTCGAATGCTCTACCACTGAGCTAAATCCCCTTCAGTAACTGAGCAGGAGAAAAAAGTTTTTATATTCATTGAACAACGGAAGTATATAGTTTTTATATCCATGCCTTGCTCTAAACTGAAGTTGGAACAATCAAAGAAATCAAGGGACACCCGGGATTGAACAAGGGACCTCTCGATCTGCAGTGGAATGCTCTACCACTGAGCTATATCTCTTTTGTAACTGAGCAGGAAGAAAAAGTTTTGTTATTCATTGAACAACGGAATTATATAGTCTGTTTTATATCAATGCCCTGGTCAAAACTGAAGTTGAAACAATGAAAGAAAACAGTGGACACCTGGGATTGAACCAGGGAACTCTCGTTCTACAGTCTAATTTTCTACCACTGAGCAATATCCCCTTCAGTAACTGAGCAGAAGGAAAAAGTTTTGTTATTCATTGAACAATGGAAATATATAGTCTGTATATCCATGCCCTGCTCCAAACTGAAGTTTGAACAATCAACAAAATCAAAGGACACCCGGGATTGAACAAAGGACCTCTCGATCTGCAGTCGAATGCTCTACCACTGAGCTAAATCCCCTTCAGTAACTGAGCAGCAGAAAAAAGTTTTTACATTCATTGAACAACGGAAGTATATAGTTTTTATATCCATGCCTTGCTCTAAACTGAAGTTGGAACAATCAAAGAAATCAAGGGACACCCGGGATTGAACAAGGGACCTCTCGATCTGCAGTGGAATGCTCTACCACTGAGCTATATCTCTTTTGTAACTGAGCAGGAAGAAAAAGTTTTGTTATTCATTGAACAACGGAAGTATATAGTCTGTTTTATATCAATGCCCTGGTCAAAACTGAAGTTGAAACAATGAAAGAAAACAGTGGACACCTGGGATTGAACCAGGGAACTCTCGTTCTACAGTCTAATTTTCTACCACTGAGCAATATCCCCTTCAGTAACTGAGCAGGAGGAAAAAGTTTTGTTATTCATTGAACAATGGAAATATATAGTCTGTATATCCATTCCCTGCTCTAAACTGAAGTTGAAACAGTCAAAGAAATCAGGGGACACCATGGTTTGAACCAGGGACATCTCGATTTGCAGTCGAACGCTCTACCACTGTGCTATATCCCCTTCACTAAATGAGCAGGAGAAAAATTTTTGTAATTCATTGAACAACGGAAGTATATAGTCTGTATATCAATGCCCTAGTCAAGACTGAAGTTGGAACAATCAAAGAAATCAGGGGAGACCCGGGTTTGAACCAGGGACCTCTCGATCTGCAGTCGAATGCTCTACCACTGAGCTATATCCCCTTCAGTAACTGAGCAGGGGAAAAAAATTTTGTTATTCATTGTACAACGAAAGTATATCGTCTGTATATCCATGCAAAGGTCAAAACTGAAGTTTAAACAATTAGAATAATTAGGGGACACCCGGGATTGAATCAGGGACCTCTACATCTGCAGTCGAATGCTCTGTCACTGAGCTATATCCCTTTCAGTAACTGAGCAGCAGAAAAAACATTTTGTTATTAATTGAACAACGGAAGTTTATAGTCTGGAGATCCATGCCCTGCTCAAAACTGAAGTTGAAACAATCAAAGAAATCAGGGGACAACTGGGATTGAACCAGGGACCTCTCGATCTGCAGTCGAATGCTCTACCACTGAGCTATATCTCTTTTGTAACTGAGCAGGAAGAAAAAGTTTTGTTATTCATTGAACAACGGAAGTATATAGTCTGTTGTATATCAATGCCCTGGTCAAAACTGAAGTTGAAACAATGAAAGAAAACAGTGGACACCTGGGATTGAACCAGGGAACTCTCGTTCTACAGTCTAATTTTCTACCACTGAGCAATATCCCCTTCAGTAACTGAGCAGGAGGAAAAAGTTTTGTTATTCATTGAACAATGGAAATATATAGTCTGTATATCCATTCCCTGCTCTAAACTGAAGTTGAAACAGTCAAAGAAATCAGGGGACACCATGGTTTGAACCAGGGACATCTCGATTTGCAGTCGAACGCTCTACCACTGTGCTATATCCCCTTCACTAAATGAGCAGGAGAAAAAAGTTTTGTAATTCATTGAACAACGGAAGTATATAGTCTGTATATCAATGCTCTAGTCAAGACTGAAGTTGGAACAATCAAAGAAATCAGGGGACACCCGCGTTTGAACCAGGGACCTCTCGATCTGCAGTCGAATGCTCTACCACTGAGCTATATCCCCTTCAGTAACTGAGCAGGGAAAAAAAATTTTGTTATTCATTGTACAACGGAAGTATATCGTTTGTATATCCATGCAAAGGTCAAAACTGAAGTTTAAACAATTAGAATAATTAGGGGACACCCGGGATTGAATCAGGGACCTCTACATCTGCAGTCGAATGCTCTGTCACTGATCTATATCCCTTTCAGTAACTGAGCAGCAGAAAAAACATTTTGTTATTAATTGAACAACGGAAGTTTATAGTCTGGAGATCCATGCCCTGCTCAAAACTGAAGTTGAAACAATCAAAGAAATCAGGGGACAACTTGGATTGAACCAGGGACCTCTCGATCTGCAGTCGAATGCTCTACCACTGAGCTATATCTCTTTTGTAACTGAGCAGGAAGAAAAAGTTTTGTTATTCATTGAACAACGGAAGTATATAGTCTGTTGTATATCAATTCCCTGGTCAAAACTGAAGTTGAAACAATGAAAGAAAACAGTGGACACCTGGGATTGAACCAGGGACCTCTCGATCTGCAGTCGAATTTTCTACCACTGAGCTATATCCCCTTCAGTAACTGAGCAGGAGGAAAAAGTTTTGTTATTCATTGAACAACGGAAATATATAGTCTGTATATCCATTCCCTGCTCCAAACTGAAGTTGGAACAATCAACGAAATCAAGGGACACCCGGAATTGAACAAAGGACCTCTGGATCTGCAGTCGAATGCTCTACCACTGAGCTAAATCCCCTTCAGTAACTGAAACAGGAGAAAAAAGTTTTTATATTCATTGAACAACGGAAGTATATAGTTTGTATATCCATGCCCTGCTCTTAACTGAAGTTGGAACAATCAAAGAAATCAAGGGACACCCGGGATTGAACAACGGACCTCTCGATCTGCAGTCGAATGCTCTACCACTGAGCTATATCCCCTTCAGTAACTGAGCAGGAGAAAAAAGTTTTTATATTCATTGAACAACGGAAGTATATAGTCTGTATATCCATGCCCTGCTCAAAACTGTAGTTCAAACAATCAAAGAAATCAGGAGACAGCCAGGATTGAACCAGGGACCTCTCCATCTGCAGTCGAATGCTCTACCACTAAGCTATATCCCCTTCAGTAACTGAGCAGGAGGAAAAAGTTTTGTTATTCATTGAACAACGGAAGTATATAGTCTGTATATCCATGCCCTGCTCAAAACTGAAGTTGAAACAATCAAAGAAATCAGGGGACACCCGGAATTGAACCAGGGACCTCTCGATCTACAATTGAATAATATAATAATAATAATAATAATAAATTATTTATTTAAAGTTGGCTACAGATCTATAGCTAAAAGCTAATTTAGGCCAACTAATCTAATCTAATTACACATTTTAAAAGCCTAAGTTTACAGATGATTAACCTAAATAAAACCTACATTACTTATACATTTTTTGCATAATCTACAGCTGCATTCAAATTGCATTTTCTTTATCTTTGCTTTAAAGATTGGAAGTGTGGGAGACTCCTTCACATCTTTAGGAAGTTTTTGCCTTTTTTTTTGTCCAATAAATCTTATGTTTTCTGTGCCAAAAGAAGATGTTTTGGCCTGTGGTAAAATTATACCTTTACTTGTGCGCAGGTTATATGGCAACTCTCTTTCAACGAAAATATTTTTCATGAAACTAGGATTTAGACCATTCATAGACTTATAAATTTCAATCATGAGCAGCTGTAGGTTTTTTTGGTGAACTGACACTGATTCATTATTTTCAAGGAGTGTCTCAAAACTTGCTGTGGTATCTCTAGTCATTAGTCGAAGACCTCTTTCGTGTATTTTATCAATTTTGTTATTACTTTTTCTATCATGACACATCCAAACAAGTGGACAGTAGCTAAACTGTGACGTTACGAATGAGGTCATCGTTATTCGTAGTTGCAGTTCATTCATGTATTTGGATACCCTAGCAATAGCATGTAATTGTTGGCCTGCTTTTTTACAGACATTGTCTTTGTGGACTTAAAGCTAAGTTTCTTGTCTACCGTGATACCAAGTAATTTTTCATTCTGGCTTTCCATCAGAGGGGATTGTCCAATGGTTATCGATGTGTTCTCTTTATTGCCAAATATAAGAAGATGACTTTTGTCATCATTCATTTTCATATAGTTATCTACAAGCCAATCCGATAACAAATTGGCTTCCCTTTCTAATGTTTCCAGAATATTATCTATTTCCTAGCCACACGAGAATATTATGGTATCATCTACATAATTGCAAATTTCAGTGTCAGTTACCAGAAAGAATAAATCATTAATATAAATATTGAAAAGGAGAGGACCCAAGACTGAGCCTTGAGGAACTCCATGTGAGACTTCATTCCAGTCACTGAAAGTGCTCTACCACTGAGCTATATCCCCTTCAGTGACTGATCAGGAGGAAAAAAAGTTTTTATATTCATTGAACAACGAAAGTATATAGTTTGTATATCCATGCCCTGCTCTTAACTGAAGTTGGAACAATCAAAGAAATCAAGAGACACCCGGGATTGAACAAGGGACCTCTCGATCTGCAGTCGAATGCTCTACCACTGAGCTATATCCCCTTCAGTAACTGAGCAGGGAAAAAAAATTTTGTTATTCCTTGAACAACGGAAGTATATTGTCTGTATATCAATGCAAAGGACAAAACTAAAGTTGAAACAATCAAAGAAACCAGGGGACACCCGGGATTGAACCAAGGACCTCTCGATCTGCAGTCGAATGCTATACAACTGAGCTATATCCCCTTCAATAACAAAGCAAGAGTAAAAAATGTTTCGCTATTCATTGAACAACGGAAGTATATAGTCTGTATATCAATGCCCTGCTCAACACTGAAGTTGAAACAGTCAAAGAAATCAGGGGACACCCGGGTTTGAACCAGGGACCTCTCGATCTGCAGTCGAATGCTCTGTCACTGAGCTATATCCCTTTCAGTAACTGAGCAGGGAAAAAAATTTTTGTTATTCATTGAACAACAGAAGTATATCGTCTGTATATCCATGCAAAGGTCAAAACTTAAGTTTAAACAATTAGAATAATTAGGGGACAACCTGGATTGAACAAGGTACCTCTCGATCTGCAGTCGAATGCTCTACCACTGAGCTATATCCCCTTTGTAACTGAGCAGGAGGAAAAACAGTTTTGTTATCCATTGAACAACGGAAGTATATAGTCTGTATATCCATGCCCTGCTCTACTGCTCAAAACTCAATATCCCCTTCAGTAACTGAGCAGGAGGAAAAAGTTTTGTTATTCATTGAACAACGGAAATATATAGTCTGTATATCAATGCCCTGGTCAAAACTGAAGTTGAAACAATCAAAGAAAGCAGGGGACAACCTGGATTAAACAAGGGACCTCTCGATCTGCAGTGGAATGCTCTACCACTGAGCTATATCTCTTTTGTAACTGAGCAGGAGGAAAAAGTTTTGTTATTCATTGAACAACGGAAGTATATAGTCTGTTGTATATCAATGCCCTGGTCAAAACTGAAGTTGAAACAATTAAAGAAAACAGTGGACACCTGGGATTCAACAAGGGACCTCTCGATCTGCAGTCCAATTTTCTACCACTGAGCTATATCCCCTTCAGTAACTGAGCAGGGAAAAAAAATTTTGTTTTTCATTGACCAACGGAAGTATATCGTCTGTATATCCATGCAAAGTCAAAACTAAAGTTGAAACAATTAAAGAAAACAGTGGAAACCCGGGATTGAACAAAGGACCTCTCGATCTGCAGTCGAATGCTCTACCACTGAGCTAAACCCCCTTCAGTAACTGAGCAGGAGAAAAAAGTTTTTATATTCATTGAACAACGGACGTATATCGTCTGTATAACCATGCAAAGGTCAAAACTGAAGTTTAAACAATTAGAATAATTAGGGGACACCCGGGATTGAACCAGGGACCTCTCCTTCTGCAGTCGAATGCTCTGTCACTGAGCTATATCCCTTTCAGTAACTGAGCAGGAGGAAAAAGTTTTGTTATTCATTGAACAACGGAAGTATATAGTCTGTTGTATATCAATGCCCTGGTCAAAACTGAAGTTGAAACAATTAAAGAAAACAGTGGACACCTGGGATTGAACCAGGGACCTCTCGCTCTGCAGTCGAATTTTCTACCACTGAGCAATATCCCCTTCAGTAACTGAGCAGGAGGAAAAAGTTTTGTTATTCATTGAACAATGGAAATATATAGTCTGTATATCCATTCCCTAGTCTAAACTGAAGTTGAAACAATCAAAGAAATCAGGGGACACCCGGGTTTGAACCAGGGGTCTCTCGATCTGCAGTCGAATGCTCTATCAATGAGCAATATCCCCTTCCTAACTGAGAAGGAGGAAAATCAGTTTTGTTTTTCATTGAACAACGGAGGTATATAGTCTGTATATCCATGCCCTGCTCAAGACTGAAGTTTAAACAATCAAAGAAATCAGGGGACACCCGGGATTGATCCAGGGACCTCTCGATCTGTTTTCGAATGCTCTACCACTGAGCTATATTTTCTTCAGTCACTGGGCAAGAGGAAAAGAAGTTTTGTCATTCATTGAACAACGGAAGTATATAGTCTGTATATCCATGCCCTGCTCAAGACTGAAGTTGAAACAGTCAAAGAAATCAGGGGACACCCGGGATCGATCCAGGGACCTCTCGATCTGCAGTCGAATGCTCTACCACTGAGCTATATTTTCTTCAGTCACTGAGCAGGAGGAAAAGAAGTTTTGTTATTCATTGAACAACGGAAGTATATAGTCTGTATATCCATGCTCTGCTCAAGACTGAAGTTGAAACTGTCAAAGAAATCAGGGGACACCCGGGTTTGAACCAGGGACCTCTCGATTTGCAGTCGAATGCTCTACGACTGAGCTATATCCCCTTCAGTGACTGAGCAGGAGGAAAAGAAGTTTTGTTATTCATTGAACAACGGAAGTATATAGTCTGTATATCAATGCCCTGGTCAAAACTGACGTTGAAACAGTAAAAAAAATCAGGGGACACCCGGGTTTGAACCAGGGACCTCTCGATCTGCAGTCGAATGCTTTACCACTGTGCTATTTCCCCTTAAGAAACTGAGCAGGAGAAAAAAGTTTCCTCATTCATTGAACAACGGAGGTATATAGTCTGGATATCCATTCCCTGCTCTAAACTGAAGTTGAAACAATCAAAGAAATCAGGGGACACCCGGCTTGAACCAGCGACCTCTCGATCTGCAGTGGAATGCTCTACCACTGAGCTATATCCCCTTCAATAACTGAGCAGGAGGAAAAACAGTTTTGTTATTCATTGAACAACGGAAGTATATAGTCTGTATATCAATGCAAAGGACAAAACTAAAGTTGAAACAATCAAAGAGACCAGGGGACACCCGGGATTGAACCAAGGACCTCTCGATCCGCAGTCGAATGCTATACAACTGAGCTATATCCCCTTCAATAACAAAGCAAGAGTAAAAAATGTTTTGTTATTCATTGAACAACTGAAGTATATAGTCTGTATATCAATGCCCTGCTCAACACTGAAGTTGAAACAATCAAAGAAGTCAGGGGACAACTGGGATTGAACCTGGGACCGCTCGATCTGCAGCCGAATGCTCTATCTTTGAGCAATATCCCCTTCGTAACTGAGAAGGAGGAAAATCAGTTTTGTTTTTCATTGAACAACGGAAATATATAGTTTGTATATCCATGCCGTGCTCAAAACTGAAGTTGAAACAATCAAAGAAATCAGGGGACACCCGGCTTGAACCAGCGACCTCTCGATCTGCAGTGGAATGCTCTACCACTGAGCTATATCCCCTTCAATAACTGAGCAGGAGGAAAAACAGTTTTGTTATTTATTGAACAACGGAAGTATATAGTCTGTATATCAATGCAAAGGACAAAACTAAAGTTGCAACAATCAAAGAAACCAGGGGACACCCGGGATTGAACCAAGGACCTCTCGATCTGCAGTCGAATGCTATACAACTGAGCTATATCCCCTTCAATAACAAAGCAAGAGTAAAAAATGTTTTGTTATTAATGGAAAAATGGAAGTATATAGTCTGTATATCCATGCCCTGCTCAAGACTGAAGTTTAAACAATCCAAGAAATCAGGGGATACCCGAGTTTGAACCAGGGACCTCTCGATCTGCAGTCGAATGCTCTATCACTGAGCAATATCCCCTTCGTAACTGAGAAGGAGGAAAAACAGTTTTGTTTTTCATTGAACAACGGAAGTATATAGTCTGTATATCCATGCCCTGCTCAAAACTGAAGTTGAAACAGTCAAAGAAATCAGGAGACGCTCGGGATTGAACCAGGGACCTCTCGTTCTGCAGTCGAATGCTCTACCACTGAGCTATTTCTCTTTTTTAACTGAGCAGGATGAAAAAGTTTTGTTATTCATTGAACAACGGAAGTTTATAGTCTGTTGTATATCAATGCCCTGGTCAAAACTGAAGTTGAAACAATTAAAGAAAACAGTGGACACCTGGGATTGAACAAGGGACCTTTGATCTGCAGTCGAATTTTCTACCACTGAGCTATATCCCCTTCAGTAACTGAGCAGGAGGAAAAAGTTTTGTTATTCATTGAACAACGGAAATATATAGTCTGTATATCCATTCCCTGCTCCAAACTGAAGTTGGAACAATCAACGAAATCAAGGGACAGCCGCTATTGAACAAGGAACCTTTCGATCTGCAGTCGAATGTTCTACCACTGAGCTAAATCCCCGACAGTAACTGAACAGGAGAAAAAAGTTTTTATATTCATTGAACAACGGAAGTATATAGTTTGTATATCCATGCCCTGCTCTAAACTGAAGTTGGAACAATCAAAGAAATCAAGGGATACCCGGGATTGAACAAGGGACCTCTCGATCTGCAGTCGAATGCTCTACCACTGAGCTATATCCCCTTCAGTAACTGAGCAAATGTTGTTATTTATTGAACAACGGAAATATATCGTCTGTATATCCATGCAAAGGTCAAAACTGAAGTTTAAACAATTAGAATAATTAGGGGACACCCAGGATTGAACCAGGTACCTCTCCATCTGCAGTCGAATGCTCTACCACTGAGCTATATCCCCTTCAGTAACTGAGCAGGAGAAAAAAGTTTTATTATTCATTGAACAACGGAAGTATATAGTTTGTATATCCATGCCCTGCTCAACACTGAAGTTGGAACAATCAAAGAAATTAAGGGATACCCGGGATTGAACAAGGGACCTCTCGATCTGCAGTCGAATGCTCTACCACTGAGCCATATCCCCTTCAGTAACTGAGCAGGAGAAAAAAGTTTTTATATTCATTGAACAACGGAAGTTTATAGTCTGTATATCCATTCCCTGCTCCAAACTGAAGTTGGAACAATCAACGAAATCAAGGGACAGCCGCTATTGAACAAGGGACCTCTCGATCTGCAGTCGAATGCTCTACCACTGAGCTAAATCCCCTACAGTAACTGAACAGGAGAAAAAAGTTTTTATATTCATTGAACAACGGAAGTATATAATTTGTATATCCATGCCCTGCTCTAAACTGAAGTTGGAACAATCAAAGAAATCAAGGGATACCCGGGATTGAACAAGGGACCTCTCGATCTGCAGTCGAATGCTCTACCACTGAGCTATATTTTCTTCAGTCACTGAGCAGGAGGAAAAGAAGTTTTGTTATTCATTGAACAACGGAAGTATATAGTCTGTATATCCATGCTCTGCTCAAGACTGAAGTTGAAACTGTCAAAGAAATCAGGGGACACCCGGGTTTGAACCAGGGACCTCTCGATTTGCAGTCGAATGCTCTACGACTGAGCTATATCCCCTTCAGTGACTGAGCAGGAGGAAAAGAAGTTTTGTTATTCATTGAACAACGGAAGTATATAGTCTGTATATCAATGCCCTGGTCAAAATGACGTTGAAACAGTAAAAAAAATCAGGGGACACCCGGGTTTGAACCAGGGACCTCTCGATCTGCAGTCGAATGCTTTACCACTGTGCTATTTCCCCTTAAGAAACTGAGCAGGAGAAAAAAGTTTCCTCATTCATTGAACAACGGAGGTATATAGTCTGGATATCCATTCCCTGCTCTAAACTGAAGTTGAAACAATCAAAGAAATCAGGGGACACCCGGCTTGAACCAGCGACCTCTCGATCTGCAGTGGAATGCTCTACCACTGAGCTATATCCCCTTCAATAACTGAGCAGGAGGAAAAACAGTTTTGTTATTCATTGAACAACGGAAGTATATAGTCTGTATATCAATGCAAAGGACAAAACTAAAGTTGAAACAATCAAAGAAACCAGGGGACACCCGGGATTGAACCAAGGACCTCTCGATCCGCAGTCGAATGCTATACAACTGAGCTATATCCCCTTCAATAACAAAGCAAGAGTAAAAAATGTTTTGTTATTCATTGAACAACTGAAGTATATAGTCTGTATATCAATGCCCTGCTCAACCCTGAAGTTGAAACAATCAAAGAAGTCAGGGGACAACTGGGATTGAACCTGGGACCGCTCGATCTGCAGCCGAATGCTCTATCTTTGAGCAATATCCCCTTCGTAACTGAGAAGGAGGAAAATCAGTTTTGTTTTTCATTGAACAACGGAAATATATAGTTTGTATATCCATGCCCTGCTCAAGACTGAAGTTTAAACAATCAAAGAAATCAGGGGATACCCGGGTTTGAACCAGGGACCTCTCGACCTGCAGTCGAATGCTCTATCACTGAGCAATATCCCCTTCGTAACTGAGAAGGAGGAAAATCAGTTTTGTTTTTCATTGAACAACGAAAGTATATAGTCTGCATATCCATGCCGTGCTCAAAACTGAAATTGAAACAATCAAAGAAATCAGGGGACACCCGGCTTGAACCAGCGACCTCTCGATCTGCAGTGGAATGCTCTACCACTGAGCTATATCCCCTTCAATAACTGAGCAGGAGGAAAAACAGTTTTGTTATTTATTGAACAACGGAAGTATATAGTCTGTATATCAATGCAAAGGACAAAACTAAAGTTGAAACAATCAAAGAAACCAGGGGACACCCGGGATTGAACCAAGGACCTCTCGATCTGCAGTCGAATGCTATACAACTGAGCTATATCCCCTTCAATAACAAAGCAAGAGTAAAAAATGTTTTGTTATTAATGGAACAACGGAAGTATATAGTCTGTATATCCATGCCCTGCTCAAGACTGAAGTTTAAACAATCCAAGAAATCAGGGGATACCCGAGTTTGAACCAGGGACCTCTCGATCTGCAGTCGAATGCTCTATCACTGAGCAATATCCCCTTCGTAACTGAGAAGGAGGAAAAACAGTTTTGTTTTTCATTGAACAACGGAAGTATATAGTCTGTATATCCATGCCCTGCTCAAAACTGAAGTTGAAACAGTCAAAGAAATCAGGAGACGCTCGGGATTGAACCAGGGACCTCTCGATCTGCAGTCGAATGCTCTATCACTGAGCAATATCCCCTTCGTAACTGAGAAGGAGGAAAAACAGTTTTGTTTTTCATTGAACAACGGAAGTATATAGTCTGTATATCAATGCCCTGGTCAAAACTGAAGTTGAAACAATCAAAGAAATCAAGGGATACCCGGGATTGAACAAGGGACCTCTCGATCTGCAGTCGAATGCTCTACCACTGAGCTATATCCCCTTCAGTAACTGAGCAAGGAAAAAAAATGTTGTTATTCATTGAACAACGGAAATATATCGTCTGTATATCCATGCAAAGGTCAAAACTGAAGTTTAAACAATTAGAATAATTAGGGGACACCCAGGATTGAACCAGGTACCTCTCCATCTGCAGTCGAATGCTCTACCACTGAGCTATATCCCCTTCAGTAACTGAGCAGGAGAAAAAAGTTTTATTATTCATTGAACAACGGAAGTATATAGTTTGTATATCCATGCCCTGCTCAACACTGAAGTTGGAACAATCAAAGAAATCAAGGGATACCCGGGATTGAACAAGGGACCTCTCGATCTGCAGTCGAATGCTCTACCACTGAGCCATATCCCCTTCAGTAACTGAGCAGGAGAAAAAAGATTTTATATTCATTGAACAACGGAAGTTTATAGTCTGTATATCCTTGCCCTGCTCAAAACTGAAGTTAAAACAATCAAAGAAATCGGGGAACACCCAGGATTGAACCAGGGACCTCTCGATCAGCAGTCGAATGCTCTACCACTGAGCTATATCCCCTTCAGTACAGTGGTGGCGCTAGGTTTCCTCCGACAAGGGGGCTAGCACTTCCGACGGAGGGGCTAATTTTTTTTAGAGAACGATAGGGCCAGGGGGGCGACAAGGAATTGTAAGGGCACTGGAGACCGAAGGCGAGCGGGGCGAGCCGAAAAATTTGGGCTCCGGGGGTACTCCCCCGGGAAAATTTTGCTGGCTTCACCCATTAGATTGGCTGAAAATGCTATCAAACTACTGAATATCTAAACAACCAATTCAAACTTCTTATAACAAATTATCATTTACCATGAAATTGATGTGTCGATGAGTTGTTTTGGGATGAGCTTCCTGAATTCTGATAACAGTCCTTTTAGAAATTTCTATTTTTGTCAAAACTTAAAAAATTCGCTCCGAAAAAAAAAATTCAAGCATAATTTATCTTCCGACAGAGGGGCTAGCCTCCTCCAACGGGCTAGCCTCCTCTTCCAACTGCCCCCCCTCTGGCGCCACCACTGCTTCAGTAACTGGGCAGGAGGAAGAATTATTGTTATTCATTGAACAATGGAAGGTTATAGTCTGTATATCCATGCCCTGCTCAAAACTGAAGTTGAAACAATCAAAGAAATCAGGGGACACCCGGGATTGAACCAGGGACCTCTCGATCTGCAGTCGAATGCTCTTCCACTGAGCTATATCCCCTTCAGTAACTGAGCAGGAGGAAAAAGTTTTGTAATTCATTGAACAACGAAAGTATGTAGTCTGTATATCAATGCAAAGGACAAAACTAAAGTTGAAACAATCAAAGAAACCAGGGGACACCCGGGATTGAACCAAGGACCTCTCGATCTGCAGTCGAATGCTATACAACTGAGCTATATCCCCTTCAATAACGAAGCAAGAGTAAAAAATGTTTTGCTATTCATTGAACAAGGGAAGTATAAAGTCTGTATATCAATGCCCTGCTCAACACTAAAGTTGAAACAATCAAAGAAGTCAGGGGACAACTGGGATTGAACCTGGGACCGCTCGATCTGCAGCCGAATGCTCTATCACTGAGCAATATCCCCTTCGTAACTGAGAAGGAGGAAAATCAGTTTTGTTTTTCATTGAACAACGGAAGTATATAGTCTGTATATCCATGCTCTGGTCAAAACTGAAGTTGAAACAGTCAAAGAAATCAGGGGACACCCGGGTTTGAACCAGGGACCTCTCGATCTGCAGTCGAATGCTCTACCACTGAGCTATATCCCCTTCTGTAAAAGAGCAGGAGAAAAAAGCTTTGTAATTCATTGAACAACGGAAGTATATAGTCTGTATAGCAATGCCCTGCTCAAAACTGAAGTTGAAACAATCAAAGAAATCAAGGGACAGCCGCTATTGAACAAGGGACCTCTCGATCTGCAGTCGAATGTTCTATCACTGAGCTAAATCCCCTTCATTAACTGAGCAGGAGGAAAACAATTTTGTTATTAATTGAACAACGGAAGTTTATAGTCTGTAGATCCATGCCCTGCTCTAAACTGTAGTTGGAACAATCAAAGAAATCAAGGGACACCCGGGATTGAACAAGGGACCTCTCGATCTTCAGTCCAATGCTCTACCACTGAGCTATATTTTCTTCAGTAACTGAGCAGGAGAAAAAAGTTTTTATATTCATTGAACAACGGAAGTATATAGTCTGTATATCCCATCCCTGGTCAAAACTGAAGTTTAAACAATCAAAGAAATCAGGGGACACCCGGGTTTGAACCAGGGGCCTCTCGATCTGCAGTCGAATGCTCTCTCACTGAGCTATATCCCCTTCAGTGACTGAGCAGGAGGAAAAGAAGTTTTGTTATTCATTGAACAACGGAAGTATATAGTCTGTATAGCAATGCCCTGCTCAAAACTGAAGTTGAAACAATCAAAGAAATCAAGGGACAGCCGCTATTGAACAAGGGACCTCTCGATCTGCAGTCGAATGTTCTACCACTGAGCTAAATCCCCTTCATTAACTGAGCAGGAGGAAAACAATTTTGTTATTAATTGAACAACGGAAGTTTATAGTCTGTAGATCCATGCCCTGCTCTAAACTGTAGTTGGAACAATCAAAGAAATCAAGGGACACCCGGGATTGAACAAGGGACCTCTCGATCTTCAGTCCAATGCTCTACCACTGAGCTATATTTTCTTCAGTAACTGAGCAGGAGAAAAAAGTTTTTATATTCATTGAACAACGGAAGTATATAGTCTGTATATCCCATCCCTGGTCAAAACTGAAGTTTAAACAATCAAAGAAATCAGGGGACACCCGGGTTTGAACCAGGGGCCTCTCGATCTGCAGTCGAATGCTCTCTCACTGAGCTATATCCCCTTCAGTGACTGAGCAGGAGGAAAAGAAGTTTTGTTATTCATTGAACAACGGAAGTATATAGTCTGTATATCCATGCCCTGGTCAAAACTGAAGTTGAAACAGTCAAAGAAATCAGGGGACACCTGGGTTTGAACCAGGGACCTCTCGATCTGCAGTCGAATGCTCTACCACTGAGCGATATCCCCTTCTGTAAAAGAGCAGGAGAAAAAAGCTTTGTAATTCATTGAACAACGGAAGTATATAGTCTGTATATCCAATCCCTGGTCAAAACTGAAGTTGAAACAGTCAAAGCAAACAGGGGACACCTGGGATTGAACAAGGGACCTCTCGATCTGCAGTCGAATGCTCTACCACTGAGCTATATCCCCTTCAGTAACTGAGCAAGGAAAAAAAATTTTGTTATTCATTGAACAACGGAAATATATCGTCTGTATATCCATGCCCTGCTCAAGACTGAAATTTAAACAATCAAAGAAATCAGGGGATACCCGGAATTGAACCAGGGACCTCTCGATCTGCAGTCGAATGCTCTATCACTGAGCTATATCCCTTCAGTAACTGAGCAGGAGAAAAAAGGTTATGTTATTCATTGAACAACGGAAGTATATAGTTTGTATATCCATGCCCTTCTCTAAACTGAAGTTGGAACAATCAAAGAAATCAAGGGACACTCGGGATTGAACAAGAGACCTCTCGATCTGCAGTCGAATGCTCTACCACTGAGCTATATCCCCTTCAGTAACTGAGCAGGAGAAAAAGGTCTTTATATTCATTGAACAACGGAAGTTTATAGTCTGTATATCAATGCCCTGCTCAAAACTGAAGTTAAAACAATCAAAGATATCAGGAAACACCCAGGATTGAACCAGGGACCTCTCGATCAGCAGTCGAATGCTCTACCACTGAGCTATATCCCCTTCAGTAACTGAGCATGAGGAAAAAGTTTTGTTATTCATTGAACAACGGAAGTTTATAGTCTGTATATCCATGCCCTGCTCAAAACTGAAGTTGAAACAATCAAAGAAAGCAGGGGCCACCCGGGATTGAACAAGGGACCTCTCGATCTGCAGTCGAATGCTCTACCACTGAGCTATATCCCCTTCAGTAACTGAACAGGAGAAAAAAGATTTATTATACAATGAACAACGGAAGTATATAGTCTGTATAGCAATGCCCTGCTCAAAACTGAAGTTGAAACAATCAAAGAAATCAGAGGACACCCGGGATTGAACCAGGGACCTCTCAATCTGCAGTCGAATGCTCTACCACTGAGCTATATCCTCTTCAGTAACTGAAAAGGAGAAAAAAGATTTGTTATTCATTGAACAACGGAAGTATATAGTCTGTATATCCATGCCCTGGTCAAAACTGAAGTTGAAACAGTCAAAGAAATCAGGGGACACCCGGGTTTGAACAAGGGACCTCTCGATCTGCAGTCGAATGCTCTACCACTGAGCTATATCCACTTCTGTAAATGAGCAGGAGAAAAAAGATATGTAATTCATTGAACAACGGAGGTTTGTAATCTGTGTATCCATGCCCTGCTCAAGACTGAAGTTTAAACAATCAAAGAAATCAGGGGATACCCGGGTTTGAACAAGGGACCTCTCGATCTGCAGTCGAATTCTCTATAACTGAGCAATATCCCCTTCCTAACTGAGAAGGAGAAAAATCAGTTTTGTTTTTAATTGAACAACGGAAGTATATAGTCTATATATCCATGCCCTGCTCAAGACTGAAGTTTAAACAATCAAAGAAATCAGGGGACACCCGGGATTGATCCAGGGACCTCTTGATCTGCAGTCGAATGCTCTACCACTGAGCTATATTTTCTTCAGTCACTGGGCAGGAGGAAAAGAAGTTTTGTTATTCATTGAACAACGGAAGTATATAGTCTGTATATCCATGCCCTGCCCAAGACTGAAGTTGAAACAGTCAAAGAAATCAGGGGACACCCGGGTTTGAACCAGGGACCTCTCGATCTGCAGTCGAATGCTCTACCACTGAGCTATATCCCCTTCAGTGACTGAGCAGGAGGAAAAGAAGTTTTGTTATTCATTGAAGAACGGAAGTATATAGTCTGTATATCCATGCCCTGGTCAAAACTGAAGTTGAAACAGTCAAAGAAATCAGGGGACACCTGGGTTTGAACCAGGGACCTCTCGATCTGCAGTCGAATACTCTACCACTGAGCTATATCCCCTTCAGTGACTGAGCAGGAGAAAAATATTTTGTAATTCATTGAACAACGGAAGTATATAGTCTGTATATCCCATCCCTGGTCAAAACTGAAGTTTAAACAATCAAAGAAATCAGGGTTCACCCGGGTTTGAACCAGGGTCCTCTCGATCTGCAGTCGAATGCTCTCTCACTGAGCTATATCCCCTTCATTAACTGAGCAGGAGGAAAAAAACTTTTGTTGTTAATTGAACAACCGAAGTTTATAGTCTGTAGATCCATGCCCTGCTCAAAACTGAAGTTGAAACAATCAAATAAATCAGGGGACACCCGGGATTTAACCAGGGACCTCTCGTTCTGCAGTCGAATGCTCTACCACTGTGCTATATCCCCTTCAGTGACTGAGCAGTAGGAAAAGAAGTTTTGTTATTCATTGAACAACGGAAGTTTATAGTCTAAATATCCATGCCCTGCTCAAAACTGAAGTTGAAACAATCAAAGAAATCAGGGGACAACCTGGATTGAACAAGGTACCTATCGATCTGCAGTCGAATGCTCTCTCACTGAGCTATATCCCCTTCATTAACTGAGCAGGAGGAAAAAAATTTTTGTTATTAATTGAACAACGGAAGTTTATAGTCTGTAGATCCATGCCCTGCTCTAAACTGAAGTTAAAACAATCAAAGAAATCAGGAAACACCCAGGATTGAACCAGGGACCTCTCGATCAGCAGTCGAATGTTCTACCACTGAGCTATATCCCCTTAATTAACTGAGCAGCAGAAAAAAGTTTTTATATTCATTGAACAACGGAAGTATATAGTTTGTATATCCATGCCCTGCTCTAAACTGAAGTTGGAACAATCAAAGAAATCAAGGGACACCCGGGATTGAACAAGGGACCTCTCGATCTGCAGTCGAATGCTCTACCACTGAGCGATATCCCCTTCAGTAACTGAGTAGGAGAAAAAAGTTTTTATATTCATTGAACAACGGAAGTTTATAGTCTGTATATCCATGCCCTGCTCAAAACTGAAGTTAAAACAATCAAAGAAACCAGGGGACAACCGGGATTGAACCAGGGACCTCTCGATCTGCAGTCGAATGCTCTACCACTGAGCTATTTCCCCTTCAGTAACTGAGCATGAGGAAAAAGTTTTGTTATTCATTGAACAACGGAAGTATATAGTCTGTATATCCATGCCCTGCTCAAGACTGAAGTTGAAACAGTCAAAGAAATCAGGGAACACCCGGGTTTGAACCAGGGACCTCTCGATCTGCAGTTGAATGCTCTACCACTGAGCAATTTCCCCTTCAATTACTGAGCAGGAGAAAAAAGTTTTGTAATTCATTGAACAACGGAAGTATATAGTCTGTATATCCATGCCCTGCTCAAAACTGAAGTTGAAACAGTCAAAGAAATCAGGGGACACCCGGGTTTGAACCAGGGACCTCTCGATCTGCAGTCGAATGCTCTACCACTGAGCTATATCCCCTTCAGTAAATGAGCAGGAGAAAAAAAAGTTTGGTTATTCATTGAACAACGGAAGTATATAGTCTGTATATCAATGCCCTGCTCATAACTGAAGTTGAAACAATCAAAGATATCAGGGGACACCTGGGTTTGAACCAGGGACCTCTCAGTCTGTAGTCAAATGCTCTACCACTGAGCTATATCCCCTTCAGTAACTGAGCATGAGGAAAAAGTTTTGTTATTCATTGAACAACGGAAGTTTATAGTCTGTATATCCATGCCCTGCTCAAGACTGAAGTTGAAACAGTCAAAGAAATCAGGGAACACCCGGGTTTGAACCAGGGACCTCTCGATCTGCAGTTGAATGCTCTACCACTGAGCAATTTCCCCTTCAATTACTGAGCAGGAGAAAAAAGTTTTGGTATTCATTGAACAACGGAAGTATATAGTCTGTATATCCATGCCCTGCTCAAAACTGAAGTTGAAACAATCAAAGAAATCAGGGGACACCAGGGATTGAACCAGGTGCCTCTCGATCTGCAGTCGAATAATCTACCACTGAGCTATTTCCCCTTTGGTGACTGAGCGGAAGGAAAAAAAGGTTTGTTATTCATTGAACAACGGAAGTATATAGTCTGTATATCCATGCAAAGTACAAAATTGAAGTTGAAACGATCAAAGAAATCAGGGGACACCCAGGATTGAACCAGGGACCTCTCGATCTGCAGTCAAATGCTCTACCACTGAGCTATATCCCCTTCAGTAACTGAACAGGAGAAAAAAGTTTTGTTATTCATTGAACAACGGAAGTTTATATTCTGTGTATCCATGCCCTGCTCAAAACTGAAGTTTAAACTATCAAAGAAATCAGGGGACACCCGGGATTGAACCATGGAACTCTCGATCTGCAGTCGAATGCTCTACCACTGAGCTATATGCCCTTCAGTAACTGAGCAGGGAAAACAAATTTTCTTATTCATTGAACAACGGCAGTATATAGTCTGTGTATCCATGCCCTGCTCAAAACTGAAGTTGAAACTATCAAAGAAATCAGGGGACACCCGGGATTGAACCAGGGACCTCTCGATCTGCAGTCGAATGCTCTACCACTGAGCTATATCCCCTTTAGTAACTGAACAGGAGAAAAAAGTTTTGTTATTCATTGAACAACGGAAGTATATAGTCTGTATATCCATGCCCTGTTCAAAACTGAAGTTAAAACAATCAAAGAAATCAGGGAACACCCAGGATTGAACCAGGTGCCTCTCGATCTGCAGTCGAATGTTCTACCACTGAGCTATATCCCCTTCAGTAACTGAGCAGGGAAAACAAATTTTCTTATTCATTGAACAACGGCAGTATATAGTCTGTGTATCCATGCCCTGCTCAAAACTGAAGTTGAAACTATCAAAGAAATCAGGGGACACCCGGGATTGAACCAGGGACCTCTCGATCTGCAGTCGAATGCTCTACCACTGAGCTATATCCCCTTCATAACTGAGCAAGTGGAAAAACGTTTTGTTATTCCTTTAACAACGGAAGTATATAGTCTGTATATCCATGCCCTGCTCTAAACTGAAGTTGAAACAATCAAGAAATCAGGGGACACCCAGGATTGAACCAGGGACCTCCCCATCTGCAGTCAAATGCTCTACCACTGAGCTATATCCTCTTAAGTTAACTGAGAAGGAGAAAGAATTATTGTTATTCATTGAACAATGGAAGTTTATGGTCTGTATATCCATGCCCCGCTCAAAACTGAAGTTGAAACAATCAAAGAAATCAGGGGACACCAGGGATTGAACCAGGTGCCTTTCGATCTGCAGTCGAATGCTCTACCACTGAGCTATATCCCCTTCATAACTGAGCAAGTGGAAAAACGTTTTGTTATTCCTTTAACAACGGAAGTATATAGTCTGTATATCCATGCCCTGCTCTAAACTGAAGTTGAAACAATCAAAGAAATCAGGGGACACCCGGGATTGAACCAGGTGCCTCTCGATCTGCAGTCGAATGCTCTACCACTGAGCTATTTCCCCTTTGGTGACTGAGCGGAAGGAAAAAAAGGTTTGTTATTCATTGAACAACGGAAGTATATAGTCTGTATATCCATGCCCTGTTCAAAACTGAAGTTAAAACAATCAAAGAAATCAGGGGACACCCAGGATTGAACCAGGGACCTCTCGATCTGCAGTCAAATGCTCTACCACTGAGCTATATCCCCTTCAGTAACTGAACAGGAGAAAAAAGTTTTGTTATTCATTGAACAACGGAAGTTTATATTCTGTGTATCCATGCCCTGCTCAAAACTGAAGTTTAAACTATCAAAGAAATCAGGGGACACCCGGGATTGAACCATGGACCTCTCGATCTGCAGTCGAATGCTCTACCACTGAGCTATATGCCCTTCAGTTACTGAGCAGGGAAAACAAATTTTCTTATTCATTGAACAACGGCAGTATATAGTCTGTGTATCCATGCCCTGCTCAAAACTGAAGTTGAAACTATCAAAGAGATCAGGGGACACCCGGGATTGAACCAGGGACCTCTCGATCTGCAGTCGAATGCTCTAACACTGAGCTATATCCCCTTCAGTAACTGAACAGGAGAAAAAAGTTTTGTTATTCATTAAACAACGGCAGTATATAGTCTGTATATCCATGCCCTGCTCAAAACTGAAGTTAAAACAATTTAAGAAATCAGGGGACACACGGGATTGAACCAGGGACCTCTCGATCTGCAGTCGAATGCCCTACCACTGAGCTATATCCCCTTCAGTAACTGAACAGGAGAAAAAAGTTTTGTTATTCATTGAACAACGGCAGTATATAGTCTGTATATCCATGCCCTGCTCAAAACTGAAGTTAAAACAATCAAAGAAATCAGGGGACACCCGGGATTGAACCAGGGACCTCTCGATCTGCAGTCGAATACCCTACCACTGAGCTATATCCCCTTCAGTAACTGAGCAGGGAAAACAAATTTTCTTATTCATTGAACAACGGCAGTATATAGTCTGTATATCCATGCCCTGCTCAAAACTGAAGTTAAAACAATCCAAGAAATCAGGGGACACCCGGGATTGAACCAGGGACCTCTCGATCTGCAGTCGAATGCCCTACCACTGAGCTATATCCCCTTCAGTAACTGAACAGGAGAAAAAAGTTTTGTTATTCATTGAACAACGGCAGTATCTAGTCTGTATATCCATGCCCTGCTCAAAACTGAAGTTAAAACAATCAAAGAAATCAAGGGACACCCAGGATTGAACCAGGGACCTCTCGATCTGCAGTCGAATGCCCTACCACTGAGCTATATCCCCTTCAGTAACTGAACAGGAGAAAAAAGTTTTGTTATTCATTGAACAACGGAAGTATATAGTCTGTATATCCATGCCCTGCTCTAAACTGTAGTTGAAACAATTAAAGAAATCAGGGGACACACGAGATTGAACCAGGGACCTTTCGATCTGCAGTCGAATGCTTTACCACTGAGCTATATCCTCTTCAATTACTGAGCAGGAGAAAAAAGTTTTGTAATTCATTGAACAACGGAAGTATATAGTCTGTATATCCATGCCCTGCTCAAAACTGAAGTTGAAACAGTCAAAGAAATCAGGGGACACCCGGGTTTGAACCAGGGACCTCTCGATCTGCAGTCGAAAGCTCTACCACTAAGCCATATCCCCTTCAGTAAATGAGCAGGAGAAAAAAGTTTTGTAATTCATTGAACAACGGAAGTATATAGTCTGTATATCCATGCCCTGCTCAAAACTGAAGTTGAAACAGTCAAAGCAATCAGGGAACACCCGGGTTTGAACCAGGGACCTCTCGACCTGCAGTCGAATGCTCTACCACTGAGCTATATCCCCTTCAGTAACTGTGCAAGAGGAAAAAGTTTTGGTATTCATTGAACAACGGAAGTATATAGTCTGTATATCCATGCCCTGCTCAAAACTGAAGTTGAAACAGTCAAAGAAATCAGGGGACACCGGGGTTTGAACCAGGGACATCTCGATCTGCAGTCGAATGCTCTACCACTGAGCTATATCCCCTTCAATAACTGTGCAAGTGGAAAAAGTTTTGGTATTCATTGAACAACGGCAGTATATAGTCTGTATATCCATGCCCTGCTCAAAACTGAAGTTGAAACAATCAAAGAAATCAGGGAACACCCGGGTTTGAACCGGGGAACTCTCGATCTGCAGTCGAATGCTCTACCACTGAGCTATATCCCCTTCAGTAAATGAGCAGGAGAAAAAAGTTTTGTAATTCATTGAACAACGGAAGTATATATTCTGTATATCCATGCCCTGCTCAAAACTGAAGTTGAAACAGTCAAAGCAATCAGGGAACACCCGGGTTTGAACCAGGGACCTCTCGATCTGCAGTCGAATGCTCTACCACTGAGCTATATCTCCTTCAGTAAATGAGCAGGAGAAAAAAGTTTTGTAATTCATTGAACAACGGAAGTATATAGTCTGTATATCCATGCCCTGCTCAAAACTGAAGTTAAAACAATCAAAGAAATCAGGGGACACCCGGGTTTGAACCAGGGACCTCTCGATCTGCAGTCGAATGCTCTACCACTGAGCTATATCCCCTTCAATAACTGTGCAAGTGGAAAAAGTTTTGGTATTCATTGAACAACGGCAGTATATAGTCTGTATATCCATGCCCTGCTCAAAACTTAAGTTGAAAAAGTCAAAGAAATCAGGGAACACCCGGGTTTGAACCAGGGATCTCTCAATCTGCAGTCGAATGCTCTACCACTGAGCTATATCCCCTTCAATAACTGTGCAAGTGGAAAAAGTTTTGGTATTCATTGAACAACGGCAGTATATAGTCTGTATATCCATGCCCTGCTCAACACTGAAGTTGAAACAATCAAAGAAATAAGTGGCATACCGGGATTGAACCAGGGACCTCTCAGTCTGCAGTCAAATGCTCTACCACTGAGCTATGTCCCCTTCACTAACTGGGCACGAGGAAAAACAGCTTTGTTATTCATTGAACAACGGAAGTATATAGTCTGTATATCCATGCCCTGGTCAAAACAGAAGTTGAAACAGTCAAAGATATCATGGGACACCCGGGTTTGAACCAGGGACCTCTCGATCTGCAGTCGAATGCTCTACCACTGAGCTATATCCACTTTATAAATGAGCACGAGGAAAAACAGATTTGTTATTCATTGAACAACGGAAGTATATAGTCTGTATATCCATCCCCTGCTCAAAACTGAAGTTGAAACAGTCAAAGAAATCAGGGGACACCCGGGTTTGAACCAGGGACCTCTCGATCTGCAGTCGAATGCTCTACCACTGAGCTATATCCCCTTCAATAGATAAGCAGGAGAAAAAAGTTTTGTTATTCATTGAACAACGGAAGTATATAGTCTGTATATCCATTCCCTGCTCTAAACTGAAGTTGAAACAGTCAAAGAAATCAAGGGACACCCGGGATTGATCCAGGGACCTCTCGATCAGCAGTCGAATGCTCTACCACTGTGCTATATCCCCTTCAGTGACTGAGCAGGAGGAAAAGAAGTTTTGTTATTCATTGAACAACGGAAGTATATAGTCTGTATATCCAAGCCCTGCTCAAAACTGAAGTTGAAACAATCAAAGAAATCAGGGGACACCCGGGATTGAACCAGGGACCTCTCGATCTGCAGTCGAATAATATAATAATAATAATAATAATAAATTATTTATTTAAAGTTGGCTACAGATCTCTAGCTAAAAGCTAATTTAGGCCAACTAATCTAATCTAATTACACATTTTAAAAGCCTAAGTTTACAGATGATTAACCTAAATAAAACCTACATTACTTATATATTTTTTGCATAATCTACAGCTGCATTCAAATTGCATTTTCTTTATCTTTGCTTTAAAGATTGGAAGTGTGGGAGACTCCTTCACATCTTTAGGAAGTTTTTGCCATATTTTTTGTCCAATAAATCTTATGTTTTCTGTGCCAAAAGAAGATGTTTTGGCCTGTGGTAAAATTATACCTTTGCTTGTGCGCAGGTTATATGGCAACTCTCTTTCAACGAAAATATTTTTCATGAAACTAGGATTTAGACCATTCATAGACTTATAGATTTCAATCATGAGCAGCTGTAGGTTTTTTTGGTGAACTGACACTGATTCAGTATTTTCAAGGAGTGTCTCAAAACTTGCTGTGGTATCTCTAGTCATTAGTCGAAGACCTCTTTCGTGTATTTTATTAATTTTGTTATTACTTTTTCTATCATGACACATCCAAACAAGTGGACAGTAGCTAAACTGTGACGTTACGAATGAGGTCATCGTTATTAGTAGTTGCTGTTCATTCATGTATTTGGATACCCTAGCAAGAGCATGTAATTTTTGGTCTGCTTTTTTACAGACATTGTCTATGTGGACTTGAAAGCTAAGTTTCTTGTCTACCGTGATACCAAGTAATTTTTCATTCTGGCTTTCCATCAGAGGGGATTGTCCAATGGTTATCGATGTGTTCTCTTTATTACCAAATGTAAGAAGATGACTTTTGTCATCATTCATTTTCATATAGTTATCTACAAACCAATCCGATAACAAATTGGCGTCCCTTTCTAATGTTTCCAGAATATTATCTATTTCATAGCCACACGAGAATATTGTGGTATCATCTGCATAATTGCAAATTTCAGTTACCAGAAAGAATAAATCATTAATATAAATATTGAAAAGGAGAGGACCCAAGACTGAGCCTTGAGGAACTCCATGTGAGACTTCATTCCAGTCACTGAAAGTGCTCTACCACTGAGCTATATCCCCTTCAGTGACTGATCAGGAGGAAAAACAGTTTTGTTATTCATTGAACAACGGAAGTATATAGTCTGTATATCCATGCCCTGCTCAAGACTGAAGTTTAAACAGTCAAAGAAATCAGGGGACACCCGGGTTTGAACCAGGGACCTCTCGATCTGCAGTCGAATGCTCTACCACTGAGCTATATCCCCTTCAGTGACTGAGCAGGAGGATAAAAAATTTTGTTATTCATTGAACAACGGAAGTATATAGTCTGTATATCCATGCCCTGCTCAACACTGAAGTTGAAACAATCAAAGAAATAAGTGGCATACCGGGATTGAACCAGGGACCTCTCAGTCTGCAGTCAAATGCTCTACCACTGAGCTATATCCACTTCATAACTGACCAGGAGAAAAAAATTTTTATATTCATTGAACAACGGAAGTATATAGTCTGTATATCCATGCCCTGCTCAAAACTGAAGTTGAAACAGTAAAAGAAATCAAGGGACACCCGGGATTGATCCAGGGACCTCTCGATCTGCAGTCGAATGCTCTACCACTGAGCTATATCCCCTTCAGTGACTGAGAAGGAGGAAAAGAAGTTTTGTTATTCATTGAACAACGGAAGTATATAGTCTGTATATCCATGCCCTGCTCAAAACTGAAGTTGAAACAGTCAAAGAAATCAGGGGACACCCGGGTTTGAACCAGGGACCTCTCGATCGGCAGTGGAATGCTCTACCACTGAGCTATATCCCCTTCTGTAAATGAGCAGGAGAAAAAAGTTTTGTAATTCATTGAACAACGGAAGTATATAGTCTGTATATCCATTCCCTGCTCAAAACTGAAGTTTAAACAATCAAAGAAATCAGGGGACACCCGGGTTTGAACCAGGGACCTCTCGATCTGCAGTCGAATGCTCTACCACTGAGCTATATCCCCATGAATAAGTTTGCGACACAAAATCAGTTAGATTTCAGATGATAGCAGGTTTCAAGCAAACACAGGTTGCACATATGTTCAAACATTATGTTTTACACAGTCAAGATCCCTAGTATAAGTCAAATCATAGTTTTAAGAGAGGAAGTCTAGAAACCGAGAAAAAGTCATCGCTTTCTTATTTAACCAGTCAGTTGTTGATTAGATTAGTACTATTCATCGATAAGCTAAAGGGGAACTTTTTTGTTGTTTTTGTGACTCTTTGATCATGTTGAGTCGTCGTCTACCGTGTTTCTTGTTGCAATATGAGCACTCAGGTTTTTGGTTCCTGAAAACCAACAATGGGTAACGGTGCATCGAGTGCCCAAGTTTATAATTTGCAGCACAGCCAACCAACAATGGGTGATGGTACATAGAATGCCAAAGTTTATAATTTGCAGCACAGCCAGTGAGTGTGGTGACAAATTGGGGAGCAAATTTGGTCTCTGGATCACATACTTTTATCACGATTGTGATCTTTGTAACTTCTTGAGCACTTCCTGGTATCCTCTGCTATATTTTACAATTTTATATCTATACAAGCTTAACCAATAATATCTTTATTCATTGGCTTTTGTTTTTTCAATAATGAGTAATTGATCCAATTCTGTTAGTTTGTATAATCTATCTTCCAAAATGTATTACCTTTGTAGGGAAAATTGATTTTCTGAACCTTGGTATCAGGTACATGATTTTGATGTATGGCATATTTTTGTTACTTTGCCTAGGCTGATTTATTTAACCCTCATTTCATATCTAGGTTTCACAGAAAACATGGCAGTTAAATTTTTATAAAGAAATTTTATTGCAAACACAAAAATAATTTGATCGCTATGGGCACTAAAAGATTTCTAAAGCAAAATTTGAAGAATTCAAAATAAAAATCAATAAATAATGAATGAAATATAAGAGAAATGTACACTACATTTTCAATAACGCCGGCTAACATTTGTCCTCAATAAATGACTAGCTGATTCTGAGGGCAAATTGTTTACATCTTGCCAACCTCCGAGTCTAATAACGATAGCAGTAGCATCATCATTTGAGCCATATTGCCTGGCACAAGATATCAAGGCATGTGCTGCCTCATTAGGATCCTGGTACTGGGACACAATAAAAACCATATCATTGTCATTTATCCAGTTAGAGATACCATCAGAACACAGAATTAGAAACTGGTCCGTCTCATCGTCTAAGTCTGATTGGAATATAAACGGATTGTGAGTCACACCTGTTTTGGCCAGGCCCAAGTTCCCAAATGATCTTGTCATAGAGAGCAATCCATTCACATATGGGATCATTTTCGTGTCCCAATCTATCCAGCCTCCTGATTGCAATATTCTGTCGGTTTCTTCCTCGTTGTCAGGGGTGTGGTCATCTGTTAGACAGATTGGCTTTCCTGATTTGCACAAAACAGCTCGGCTGTCCCCAACGTGTGAAACCAATAGTTTAGAATTGTTGATGATCAGAGCAATAAGAGCAGTACTGCCGACGCTCTCTAGAAAAAGAATGTCACAAAGATTTTTAACTACCAATGAGATATGAATAATGAAGAGAACAACGAAACCACTCATTTCGGGCAAACCTCTAGTTTGGGTCAATTCCTTTACAGCCAACTATGAAAGTTTGGCCAGCAGAACTTGCATGATGCAAGAGTCGGACAACAATTTGGATGATTCTCAGCTTATCTTGGTTGCGTCAAGAAGAAAGATAAACTTCTAAAATAATATATATTGATTGCTCCTGGGGATACCCAAAAGGAGTGGTCAAAAGAGTTGCGATAAAATTCCTGCAATATTTTGTGTATCTACAGCTTTTTCATTATAGTATGTTTTACCTATTCTGACTATCTTTAGTATGCTTTGTGCAATATGTGAGAGTTTCACAGCGAAAAAGCACCTCTGGTCCAGGAGATTTGTTCAGTTTGTAAGATCTTGGATTTCTTCTTACCTTCAAGGCTATGTCAAAATTGCGAAAAAAGGAAACATGTTTGAGGATAGCAATTGAAAAATTCAGTCTAATAAGAAAGTCTTGCCAGAAAAGAGACTTTTTTACCAAAAAATTGCATCAAACTAATGTCACATCAATTTCTAATAAAGGGCTGCATCCGACACCCATAGAAAAAGGGGGGCGTAACACTTATATCAAAGGATAACGTAAGGGAAATAGGGTATTACAAAGCTCACTTTATTGTTTTTCTACCACAATAGGGTAGGTGTACGCCCCTTACGCTCCCTTGGATCTGAGCCTGCAATATCAGGTCAACTAAATTTGCCCTTCAGACTGGCTCATGAAGAATGGACTTTTTCCTAGCACATCTCACCTTTCGTTTTAGAGTCAAAATCTTGTTTATGAATTGCTTTTTTGAGAGCGAGTTGACATTTATCAAAAGCAGCCTCAAGTAAACGTTTCCCATGAATTTCATAATCATCAGAGTCTACCATATCGATCAATTGCATTTCTTTGAGTAAGATATCATGGAGGGCTCCATTGACGAAATCACTGGCAAAGTCTCCACGGTGCCCATCAAAAACACCATAAAACATTACCCCCCGTTTTAAATCAATGACGTTAAAACGATCCTCGTTGTTTTTATTTCTTCCTCTCACGGAGACACATCCACTTTCTATTTTACAGCTATCAAAATAACTTCGTTTCAAGATACTCGAGGCGAATTTCCTATCACTAGTGGTATCACTCGACAACCACTTGGATTTAGGCCCAATAATAATAGGCCTAAATCGATCGATGAAGCCCGCTTTTCTGTTGGCGTTAGATGAAAAGGATTTAGGTTTTGACAGGATATTTCTCACTAATTTAGCTTCTTGTAGGAATATCAAACGAAAGTTTCTTCTCATCTCTTTATCCTTGATCAAAACAGCTTAAAAACCAGACAGATTCACAAAATACATCAGAGGCGTGGACAAATTACGTCTTGTCTGTGTCTGTAAGTAGATGAAACATATGATGATCTGATTCCGAGAAAGCCTGCATATTCTGTTCTGCGTTTTATTCTCGTCAATCAATACTAGGAAAGGTACTAAACCCTACTAAACCCTTAAATCCACTAAACCTTCTGAACCCTGAACCCTTATTCAAAACTAACCTCAGGAACCCCTAGAATTCACTTCGATTGCCAGAGGTGATATTTGAGCTTAGAAATTATTGCTAGCCACTAGCCCTGTCTATTCAAGTATCGAATAATGAGGATAATAGGCAGAACAGAATATTTGGGCTTTCCGGGAATCAGATCATCCTATCTTTCATCTCCACCTTGTCTGTACGTTGTCTTTAGAGGCTGGGATAGGCCTTTTTGCATGCAAAACGTTGATTAAATCCAAACTACATTGAACATTTATAACAAGATGCACAAAAATAAAATTTTTATACGAATGTTTTTTATTAAGTTAAGACTAATTGACTGAAGAGGAACTCTCTAAAAAGATAAACTAATCGAGAAGGATTCCCCCATTAAAAATGAAAAGAACTATAATCTTTTATTAAAAGCAGCAGCAAACCAGGTGGTTTTGTATTTATCGAGTGTTGCAAATTTAACAAGAATTTTTATGGTTAGATTGAATCAGAAATTGTGAACAACAAGCAGCGACAATGATACGTAAATGTTCTTCAAAAGATTGTGGAGGTCAAATCACGCAATGCATCATAGGACATATCCTTTGTTTAGCAACGCATAGCTACCAAGATTACTTCGGCCTAAATGTGTTGAAGCTGCAGTTGAGTCAAGCATCACATCAACCAATGAGCAGTGGCTAGCTTCGGTAGGTATGTTCTGCAAAGGGGACTATTCTTATGATTCATTGTGTGCCCCCGTCTTTTTCAGAATCGTCCATTCTGATGGATGGCTGGTATTTTCCGCTCAATATCTGATCTCACGCTCTTCCTAAATATCAAATATAACGATGGTTACTGTATTCACCGTTTATAAGTCTAAATCTATAGAATTTGTCCAATTCATACATATTACTTTTATCGTCTTGTTTGTAGAATTTTCGTATATTCATTGACGATCGATGAAGCTGAAGTGGAAATTGGTAGATGTTGGTAAATTTCTGATTTTTTAAGCTTTTGGTTAGTAATTGTTTGTAATATAGCAATATCAAAGATTCACAGAACCGGAAATAATGTCGTTTTCATTATCTTTGCTGCCTTCACCTAATCCGCATGAGTTTTCAGCTGTGTTTTCCTCACCAACATAAATACAAGGAACAAGATTGCACTTCCTTCTCAGAAATTCGTTGATCAGGTCCAACGCCCGGTGCAAACAAGAAGGTAGGCTTTCCTGCTTCTTAATGAAAATGAAATAGGCAGGTAATGCAGAGAGCAACAGGGCCCAGCAAATAATGGACTCCACTGGCCTTTTTACGAATGGGGTAATGAGGAGAAATAGCCCAACAATGCTGGTAAATATTGGGTTTATTATCCAGACTTTGAACGGTCTTTCTAAATCAGGTTGACGAATGCGCATGACAATGACACTGAAAATGGCCAGCAGATATTGAGTCCAGATGGCCAGTGATAAAATTGTAATGAGGCCTTGCACATCGACTGCAGGTGTCAAAATCCAAATCAGTGACACAATGAAGATGGAAATTGCAGCTGGGATAGGTGTGCGGCGTTTAGCATGGATGAAGGAAAAAGCAAAAGGAAGCTGTTCTTCTCTGGCTGCAGAAAGTATAGTTCTGGTCCACGCAAACATTGTGACATTAAGAGTGCCAAAACACGAGAACGCAACGGCAATAGGCATAATCACAGCAACTTTCTTTCCAAACAAGTTCTCCACAAAAGTTGTGCTGACAGTTGAAGAGTCTGCCATTTGATCCTGCGTTAGTACAGACATCAGTGCAAGATTAACAAGCACATAGCAGAACATGACAAATGGGATACCAGTAACAATAGAAAGCCATAGATTCCTCTTCAAGTTTTTTAGTTCTTCAGCTATTGAGGAAATGGACCCCCAACCATCGTATCCCCACATGCCATTGTAGATTGCTAGTCCAAAGCCTCCGATTCCAAAATTGCTCGTGATTTTAAACATGTTATCATAGTTCCCTGTATTCCCAATACACACTTGCCATATCCCAAGGACAACCAGAAATACCACAGAAAGTGTTTGAATAACTGTAAACCATATTTGCAATTTTCCAATAAGTGATATGCTCATACAATTAATGATTGTCGTGATTATCATGGACGAAACTCCAATAGCCTTGGATAGCCACAATTCAGCACTGCTTTGGTCATCATAAATCGGTTGAGCTAGGTGATCGCCAATTGCTTTACACAACACTGCCATGTTGGAGGGTATTATAACCAACATCAAAACCCACACAAACATAAATCCTACTATCTTTCCATATGCTTTGTATATGAATATGTATTCTCCTCCTGTTTTTCCATACATACAGGTCAGCTCACAGAAACACAGGGCGCCAAGTAAACAGGGAATGCCTGAGATTATCCAGACCATGATTGCCATACCCATGCTGCTCGTCTCCTTTGCAATGAGACCGGGTGATATGAATATCCCGGAGCCAAACAATATCCCAACGATGAATACAAATGCATGGCTAAATCCAAGGCTTCTGTGCAATTCCTTGCCGTGACGAATTAGACTACCATTTGATACTTCTGTTGATTTGACTAATGGTATCGATTCATCGAATTTCTGGCTTTCACCACTATTCCACGATTCTTTCTTGGCTGTGTCCATGCTACAATGTTTCCCTGCCATAACGTTTACTTCGAATGAAGTTGCTAAAAGAAAATTTGATGGTTCATTGCGTTTTGTGAGTGAAAATAAGCCTTTCAAAGTGACTCTGTAGGATTTTATTGCATTTTTAACGTTAGCACCGACATGATTGTTGATAAATCCCAATGCATGAAATACACTAATGGCAACGAATGGAATATTTTGTCGTTTTGAAAGTAGGAATGCATGAGATTTAGTAAAACATAATGGCTAGACTAAGGTTTCCGACGCAACTACCTATTTAAGGATACGCTAGGCCACTCCTTCGATTCTCTTCTATTGTCCTTGATTTTGAACAAGATTTTAAGATAAACTTACCTTTTTGCTCTGTGTTCAAGCCTTGAAAAACAGACGCATCAAAATACGATAATTTCGAAACTGTAAAGGCCTGGCTCTATTATTTAATAACCTTGTGAAGTAGTCAAAACAGACAAAGAGCTATTGTTGAATGGCTGGGTGCTAGACATCCTGAATGGTGAGGAATCCTTAATTTTTATTCCTTATTCAATTAATCATTTTCAAAACCATTAATGCAACATTTGATCCCATTTCCAAGTCCAATAGATGAACAGAGTCTGTTCACGAATATCATTAACAATAGGAGGGACAAGAATGGACATACATAAACTGTAACTAACATACTACCCAGCCCTACATTTCATTTAAAATCTTGGGTCTGCATTGTAATGAGTCTCAATATTTGACACGATTGATAGTCACTCTATATTTTGACTGACAAGCCTTTGATATTTGATAGGGCAAGAAAGGAGAGTCATTTTTATCAAATGACGACACAAATATGGGTATAATTATTGCATATAAAAATAGACCAAATCTGGGTATTGGGGCGCCAGATGTTTATATTTAACTTCTATTGTGTTTATTCTCAATGGTGCTAGAATGCACGTGCAAACTCAACTTTCGTGTACTTCTAAATCGGTTACATAAAGTAGTTAGAAAGTCTTCCTGTTGCTTATGTATTTGTGTTAGGGCGTGTGCGTTTTTCTTGATGATACAGTTTCCCAGATAAAACCTTCGTAAGTTATTCTTGCATTCATTCTAATTACGTGGTGACAGGAGTTTAGAACTTGGCCACAGAGGTACGTTGTTTGTTTATCCACTTTTTGAAGTAGGAATACTGAAGGGTAATTGCAGAAACGTCGATTTTAAAACGCCTGTTTGTAGGCCTAATGCACATCCTGTAATCATGTCTTCGCGTGCCCCTAAGCAATGGCCGCTGACAAAAACTGAGACTTTGAACTCATTTACCAACTGGAAAGAAAATTTAATATATATTTTGTCATTAGACCCAAACTTTTCTCCTTTTTTGACTGATGAAAACGTGAGCTGGAAGAAAAAGTCTACAGCTGACCCAGCAAGAGGCTTTACAGATGACCCAATAACAGTACCTGAGCCTCAAAGACGCAGGGCTACGCAGAAATGTGCCAGTCTAGAGCTTATGCTTGGGCAAATAGCAAATTATGCGACAGTAATTTCACGTAATACTATCGTTAAGAATTCGACCTCCCTCCGTGACATTTGGACTAGAATTAGGGAGCATTATGGTTTCCAAACCACAGGATCTAGGTTTTTAGACTTAACACTGATTAGATTGCAACCTGGTGAGCGATATGAGGATTTGTATCAGAGAATTGTATCCTTCTTTGATGATAATTTAGTTACAATTGATAGTGGACTAAAACACCATGGGGATATTGTTGCTGTCGATGAAGAAATAACCCCCTCCATTGAAAATACTATTGTTTTGCTTTGGCTAGAGCGCATTCACCCAAGCTTGCCTGATTTTGTTAAGCAGCGATACGGGGCTGAGTTACGAAATAAGACCCTGGCTTCCATCAAACCAGAAATTTCTCAAGCCATGGATTCTCTTCTTCAAGAGCTTCAATCCGCTGAAGAGTCCAAGATAATGAGATCGCAAATGACCACGCGACGTCCAGCTCCTCCACAACGCCCTTCGTCAAAGTACTGCGTTCTCTGTCGTACAGCAAACCGCTCTGGTTTTGATACTCATTACCTCTCGCAATGCAGATTTCTTCCAGACGCAGACCGCCGTCGTTTTACAAAAATTCGTCAATCCGAAACAACTGACTTGTGTAATTTTACCGACCCGGGTGACTTTGGATTGCCTGAAGAGGATTACGCACCACAGTTTCCGCCAAACCCAGCATCCCCGCCCCATATTCAGCAGGTGATCACCAGGCGTGTTAGCACTAAGCTCTCCACATTTACAATGTTTCTACAAGCAACATCCGGCTACGGTCTGTATTGACACAGGTGCCGAATCAAGTCTCATTAGTGAGCGTTTCGCACAATCAATCGGTTTGGACATTCAACCCACCTTGCAAGGCGCTGTCCAAGCAGATGTCACAACTCCACTTAAAACGATCGGTGAGGCCAACATTTCACTCACCCGTGGCTCTCATGTCTTCAAATTAGATGCTTTAGTGATACAAGGTGATCTAGGTTCGGATGTGGTCGCTGGCGAGCCCTTTCTTGAACTGAATGACATTGCTATCCGCTCTGCCAAGAAACATATCATTATTAAGGGAAAGGATGTCGTGCCCTACGCATCTTCGTCCACTACAACCCATCCTGCTACTCGTCGTGTTCAGACGTATGTATGCCGAGCACCAAAGGAGGCTCTTACTCTTTTTCCCGGTGAAGGCACAACGCTTATGGCTCCTTTACATAAGGATGATGATGTCGTTGCCTTGGAGCCACGAACGGATTCAAAGACATTCATTTCCTCAGCATGGCCTCTCCCACGTCTCACTCCGGTAATTGATGGCGAAATAACAGTTACAAACGACACCGAATCACCCATTTTTCTGAAGGCGAATGATCATTTCTGTCAAATTCGCAGCACTCGTGACGTTATGCCAACAGCCACTGCTCTGGTCAATCAAAATGCACCACCTAATGTTCCTCAACCTGCCAAAAATACATCTTCAACACTGTCAGAGATCGTCATCGACCCTAATACTCAACTACCAAGCAAATGGAAGGATTCATTTCAATCGTTACATCACACATTCTCGTCTGTATTCCAACCCGTTATTGGTCGATATAATGACACTAGCGGAAAGGTACGAGCTCGTGTAAACATTGGTCCCGTTTCTCCACCAAACCGCAAACTCAAAGTCCCAATTTACTCAAATGACCAAATGCAAATTCTTCAGAACAAGTTCGACGAGTTGGAACGACAAGGTGTTTTTGCCCGCCCGGAGGAAGTCGGTGTAGTCGTTGAGCATGTCAGTCCATCTTTTTTGGTTCGCAAGGCGAATGGAGGCTTCCGCTTAGTCACTGCATTCACCACTATTGGGGAGTACAGCAAAACCCTGCCTTCCATCATGCCCACAGTTGATGACACCCTACGCATGATAGCTTCGTGGAAATACATTATCGGCACTGATTTACGAGACGCTTTTTACCAAATTCCACTGGACAAGACCTCAATGAAATGGTGTGCTACCTCGACGCCGTACCGTGGTCTTCGCGTCTATCTAGTTTCTGCTCAAGGGATGCCAGGCTCTTCAGAAACTTTAGAAGAAATGATGTGCACAGTACTTGGCTCTTTAATTCAGGAAGGATGTGTTGCCAAGATAGCTGATGATCTTTATGTTGGTGGTGACAGCTTAAACAGTCTTTATGAGAATTGGTCGCGTGTACTTAATGCTCTGCGTTTAAATGGTCTTACCCTCAAAAGTAATAAGACTGTGATAGCACCAACCCACCTACAGATTTTAGGGTGGAACTGGAATAACGGTACTATTTCTGCTTGTCCGCACAGAATTTCACCTCTTGCAACATGTCAACCTCCGAAAACAGTAACCGCCCTAAGGTCTTTTATTGGTTCATACAAAGTGTTTAATCGTGTTATCCGTGGATGTTCAGGATACCTACAAGACCTCGAGTCTGCTATCGCCGGTAAAGGAAAATCTGATAAAATTATGTGGAGTGATTCACTACTGCAGTCATTCAAGCACGCTCAGACAGCCTTGTCGTCTGCTCATAACATATTCTTACCTCGATCTACTGACCAATTGATCATCGTACATGATGGCTCGCGACAAGGGATCGGCTCTGTCCTGTACTTTCTACGAAACGGGGAGATAAAACTTGGAGGTTTCTTCAGTGCCAAACTAAAATCGCACCAAGCATTATGGTACCCATGTGAGCTTGAAGCCCTTAGTTTAGCTACATCAGTGAAACATTTTGGTCCGTACATTAGACAATCAATGTACCGCACTCAAGTCTTGACGGATAATAAACCATGCGTTCAAACATGGTCTAAACTGGTGCGTGGAGAATTTTCAACCAGCGCGAGGGTGGCTACATTTATGTCTACACTATCGGAATATCCAGTTGACGTACAACACATCAGTGGAGTGGATAATCTTCCCAGTGATTTTCACTCTCGTAACCCACCACAGTGCGAATCTCCATCTTGTCAAATATGCAAATTCATTGCCGACAGTGATCAAATTGTTGTTCAACTAGTCACAGCTGACCAAGTCCTCTCCGGTGTGCAGCCAGTTCCCTTTTACAACCGTCCTGCTCTGAAAGCCATTCAGATGGAGTGCCCAGACCTCCGTCGAGTCCACTCTCATCTGTTACAGGGAACACGACCAACTACGAAGAAGAAAAGGCTTACCAATGTGAAGCGGTATTTGCAAAAAGCCACGATTGGGAGAGATGGCTTGCTCATTGTACGACACAGTGAGCCATTTAAACCAGAATTTGATTTACCTATCATCCCAAACTACATCTTACCCGGTTTACTGACTGCTCTACACCTACGTCTCAACCATCCTACTGCCTATCAGTTGAAACAAGTGTTCCAACGATATTATTTCGCATTGAATGCTAATAACCACATCGATAGTGTGGTCCAGTCATGTTCTCAGTGCCAAGCGTTGAAAGCAGTACCAAGAGAGTTGCACGAACAATCAACATCAGAACTCTCCTCCACACCTGGAGTCAAACTCGCTGCTGATGTGATGCGAAGATGTAAACAGCATGTTTTTATCTTGCGAGATACACTGTCATCGTACACAGCTACGTCCTTGCTTTCAGATGAACGACATCAAACGCTTCGAAATGCAATTATCTCTGCCGTCTCCCTCCTGCGACCATCACCACAAGCTTCAGTTACAGTTCGAGTGGACAATGCACCCAGTTTGCAAGCCCTACACAATGATCTTCAGTTAGTACAGCTCAACATACAACTTGAGTATGGTCGCGTACATAATATCAATAAGAATCCTGTAGCCGAAAAAGCTATTAATGAACTTCATAATGAAATAGTACGCCAACAACCTGAAGGAGGTCCAATATCAGCAGAAACTCTTGCAAATATTACATCCCAATTAAACGCCCGACTGCGAGTGTGTGGCCTTTCATCGTGGGAAATCTACCATCGCCGTGATCAATTTTCGGGTGCTCAGATAAATTTTCCTGATAATCTCCTTTCCAGAGAGAAACGGCTTGTAAGAGAGTCAATTCATGATCCTAGTGCTAAATGTAAAGCAAGAGGTGGATCACCAGCTGTACCAGCTACTATATCCGATGGTTCACTCGTCTATATCAAGTCTGAACATGATAAATCGCATGCTCGAGATCGTTACATTGTCGTTTCGGTAGACAATAAAACTTGTACTGTTGAAAAGCTGGTAAAGCCGCAATTACGCTCCAAACGATACATCCTTAAACTTACAGAAGTGTATCCAGTGGTACCTACAGTTATAGAATCAAGTCCGATAGCTGATAGTGCAACTTCTTCTGACAGTGAATTGAAGGAAGACCCCTTCAATCTGTTACAAGGACAGAACTCACAGGATGAGCAAACCGGTAGTCAAGCCTCTATTTCAACACCTGTACCTGTAGCACCGCCGTCTCGACGACCAACACGAAGTCGCAGAAAACCCCGATGGATGACATCAGGTGACTATATCATAGATTACGATTCTGAAGAAGCCGACGGAGAAGGATGAAGATGAAGTGGACCACGCCAGATGTTTATATTTAACTTCTATTGTGTTTATTCTCAATGGTGCTAGAATGCACGTGCAAACTCAACTTTCGTGTACTTCTAAATCGGTTACATAAAGTAGTTAGAAAGTCTTCCTGTTGCTTATGTATTTGTGTTAGGGCGTGTGCGTTTTTCTTGATGATACAGTTTCCCAGATAAAACCTTCGTAAGTTATTCTTGCATTCATTCTAATTACGGGGTATAATAATTCGTTAGGTTTTGTTTTTGATGTCTTTATGATGAGTGCCGGGAAACAAGACTTAAGTATTGTTTTATTCATTATGTTTTTGATTTCCCACGCCATCCTAAAGTTCTGTACCGATCAAAAATTATTCAAATGAATATTGTACATATATTCCTTGAACAATATGGCACATGGAAATAATTAATATTTTTCAATTTACAAATACTACTGTAGTTTACAAAGAGAATCAATATTATTTCATCCACGAATACAACTGTATTTTACAAAGTGTATGTGTAACTCTGCAAAAAAGGCCATGCCCTTCAACTACTACTCCGAAGATACGTGACCTACCATTGGACGAGGGTGTACCACTAAGATGTTGTAAGAAAACCCCATATTATACCATTTTTGGAAAGGATCACTGATCTCAAAATAAAGACTGGATTGAGCTTTCTTCTGTTCCTGGATTCAGATGCTGAAGTCAATTTCCTAGGCTTGCTTGCTATTGACCTTCTAATATGGCTGCTAAAGAAATTATATTGCCTGAATTCTTTGCTAACAATAGCTGAACGATTTTTCAGTCTCGCGCTGAGCATTCATAACATAGCGAGACAGGAACAACGCAAGACGACACACACAGAAAAAACGTAGATAGATTAAATATTTTATATATATATATAAGTATATAAGAATGTTGTCAATATTTCGCCCTGGCATACAGGGCTTCTTCAGGACTAAATTTACAAACGAATAAATGCGGGGCTATATACAAAATTTGAAAAGTTTATACAGTGATATGGTTGGTTAGTACGTTATAATGGTGCTGCTACGCAGAGGCTGGAGCGGTGGCAATGATTGTGGTGGGAGTAGCATTCATAACATCCCAACAATTATCAGAGAAAAAAGCAGCCCCTAGTAGAATCTTAATGTATTGGATAGGACCTACCAATATGGCCGCAAATGACTTCATTTCAGAACGATAGATGCTCGATCCAGTCTTTATTCTGAGATCAGTGGAAAAGATAGCTACCCAACAGTAAGAATGAAGTGATGCAAAGATACCCAATGTATTTGCGTACGTTGATATAAGAAACTATACACATGACGTAAAGTAATAATTAGAATAATTAGTATAAATTAAGGTACCATAATCCACGACATTCAGTCCTCATGCTCCTGTATATAGTGCCCATCACAGACTCTCTAAGTACATACAGGGTGACACGTCACAAGGCAAATATTTTGTAAATTTTGCTTTAAATATTTACAGGGATTGTAAAATTTTGATAATTTGCATACATTTCATAAGCTTTAGGGTCTATTTGATCAGATCCAATCAATGCAGAAATCTGCTGGCTTAGGAAATCTTTGAAAACTGGTTCGCGAATATCACCCAAGGATAATCCCTGATTAACACCATAACAACGAGCAACAACAACAAAATGCTAAAACAATATTTGTTCGAATTGGCCTAAAATAAGAGGTGCACGCTCAGAGTTTTGTCTCTATCTAAACAAGAACGATGCTTCCGTTCAAGAGAAATGAGAAAATCCATCAAAGATATTCTATGCTGTCAGCTCCAGTGGGTGTTGATGTGGAATTCGGAAAAGATTCGAGTAATGAACGTTCGAGCGGGGAAGAATATGCTTGTTTTTTGAGGTGAGTTAGTTATGCAGCATGTTAGCAGGAAGAGAGAGTCATAGTGTGTGTACCCTCAAGGCCTAGGACCTTTCTTTAGAAGGCTTTATGTCTATCTTGTATGCATTGGTTATCCATGTAAACTCTTAAGCCATCAAAAAGCAGTAAAATAATCAGTTCAAAATTAAGTTTACACTACAGAGAGCTGATTAGATTTTGAGCTATGTTGTGTCCAAATAATTAGGGATCGCATCACATCTGCAATGGGAATAGGGGAAATAAAACAGCCATGAAGGAATAAACATTTCTAAATATAATTTATTATCAGATTTGAATATACACAGATACAAACAAAGACATACTCTTCTGGACTCATCAACGACTACTATAGAAAACAGTAACTGAAGTTTGTGGCTCAAACCACATGCCTTCAATCAAGAATGACCGTCTTCAGAAGAATGCACTCTTGGGACTCATGAAAAAAGTACCTGAAACTCTGATGAAAGTAAGAAGGCGGAAAAACATAACTAGAACTAGCAGCTAAATGAAAATTTGAAGAAAATCTGAAGAAAGGCAAAAAATGTTTCTCCTTTGATTGCACCAGCCTCAACAGGTGGATCAGCGAACAAGGGCCAACAATATTCTGAGAAAACTTTCCACAAACCCTCATACACTGCAAGTGGTATCAGTAGGAATCCTTGAAGAGGGAAAGTTTTTTTTCTTGAAGGATTTTTTCATCAACAATTTTGAAATCAAAAGGTTTTATATGCAAATGCAACAAAGAGCTCACCATATGTTACATGTTTACTAGTACTCTCATTTTTAAAAGGAACTTTGCTAAATTTTTGTATCAGAGTTTCTTAGCTTGAACCCCAATTATGGTAGGAAAAGTTTCTTAGCAAGTTTCTTAACCATAAGATATATAGTCCTTGACTTCGTGTTAACATAAAGAGTTCTAGCTTTAAGCTTTAAAATCTCACCGCCAATCTATTTGAGAAAAGCACCAGAAAAGATCAGATATGTTATGATCCTGTGTTTCAATGAAGGCCATTGAGCATTTATTGTTCAATATTCATTTCAAACTTTGATGATTTCTTGCAGATCGCTGACCGCACCAAATATTGATGTTAATAACAATGGAGATAAAACATCAGCTCCTGTACGGTAAATATTAAAACTTTTGTTTTGGTCTACCTCTGAATGATATAGGTTTTTTGGTCACATTCATTTATTGTGTACCCTCCAAAGATGTTTTCTCTATTCTGAGGAACAAAATAAGACACATCAAACTCCAAAGTAATAAATTTGTTTTATTTTTGAAACTTCAAATATATTGTGTCAAAGAAATATAAGATTTTCTTTCTGCTTTGGTCACTGTAAAAAAGATCAAATTCATCCAATTAAGGCTAGAATAAGTGTATATTTTTGAAACAGTCTTTGAATGGTAAAAAACACCAAGATAGCCAGAAATATACGATTCATAGCGAAACAAACACATGGCTTACTTAAAAGCTTATTGTCTGACACTAAACAGAGTAATACGTCAGAAAGACAACGAAACGAAAACCTAAATAGATTTATGTACCCAGATGTTGGTCAAATAGGCCAATCAGAATAGAGGTGAATGATTGATATGGTGTAGGAGAACCAATCAACACCCAAGATACAGTGAGCTGAACAATAAGATTATTTTAAGAGGAAATTTTCTAAGGGGAAAAGGAACACTTTCTGTCTACACAATAGAGGATCCCTGGTTTTTATGCGGACAGTTTCCAAAATACCTAAAATGAGATGTAGACCTTGCTCTGCCAATTATTCGAAAACAACTATCACTGTAGGCTTGAGAGCATTCTGGATTGTTGAGCAAATGTTGACCCATAGCAGTCGAAAAGACTTAAGTAATCATCAATTTGATCCTTTTGCTATGTTTCTAATATTTCTGGCTATATGTTTGAAATAAATCCACCAAAGATTCCCTATTTTAAACTGTTCATTATTTTCAAGTTCATGCAGTTATCTCAAAGATTCCATGTTTTTAATTTTGGTTATAGATATTGAAACGAGTTGTGGAAACCAACATTTATTAGTATGTTTACACGTTTTCCTCAAAAAAAAAACAATGCAGCCCTTTAAAGAGGCATATGATATGATATTTAGGAACCCAACCTTGTGTCAAAAACAGCCTTGATAAGACCCAATGTATTTACTCATATTTAGGAACAATTTAGCAAAATAATGTTTTACCCGACCCGTCTTGTCTGGCTCGTAAATAAAAAGACTGAGGATGTCTTATACATTTGTCTTAGTTACTTTTTCCCTTGATCTTGTTTATGGAGTTATAACATCAATCACAGCCAATAGCATTAAGCATATCAGATAAATCAATTCAGTTAAATGTGAATTACAATACGATAACCTGTTGATTATATTTTGTTTTTCTGATGCTTTCTGAATGTTTTTTAAACTTAAATCAGATGAAATTTAGAAAAAAGATCTTATTAGATTCCCCTAGGTTGTAAAAGGGCATATATTCCAAATTTGTGGACCAACCATTAGCAATCAATATAATATCATGCTTCTCCAGCTAGAATGTGTAAAAAATGTCTTACCATTCTATGGCCGGATGGATTCAGTTGTTGTTCTTGCTAAGTGCTACCATCGAGATTGAAAAAATTCAATAAACATCCCCTCTTTTCTCCCGACTCCCTTCTTCTCTATCCTTACTGAAATTTACCCCCTGAAATATCCAAAGTAGTAGGGCTTGAGGCGTTCAATAAAAAGCGCCTTGGGGGTTGGATCAAACATGCCATTATCTATATTTCTAAGATCAAAAACAGCAAATACTGATGAAAGACGTAAAGTGAATCACAGTGGAAAGCAGAAGAAAGAAAGTGTTGGAATTTCAGCCGTTATGCAGTTGAAAAAGAAGAACGAGGAATCCCATCAGAGAAGATTAAAAGTCATTGAGGTTTGATTATTACTCTACTCTCGTCCCTAACTCTTCAGAAGGGATGTTTGGTTGTAAAGCTTCAAATTTTCTAGTTAAACCCAGGCCTTGTCCGGAACAAAAAATCAGGTGCTTGACAAATTGAGCACCTTAAAGTTTCCAGTTGATGAGATCTAAAGGGAGTAGCTGCTATATGGAGGTGCTAGTGAATGCTTTATCTTGGACAGAAATATCAAGAAGGAACTTTAAAAAGGGTGAGCATTACTAGTGAGCATTACTAGTGAAGACATGCTGGTCTATCTCTAAATGTTTTTTAAAGAAATTGAAGCATCTGACTAAGTTTTCATCATACGCTTAGGATCACATGTGGCAGCATAAGCAAGAAGAAAGAGAGTTGAAAAGAGCAGAAGGTGATATCATAAAAAAACAAAGACATCTCAATAAAACAATGCAAGAATATGAAACAGGTAATTCATATTCTACAACTTTTTTCACTCAGAACAGTAAGCACCATGTCACTACATGTAGCATTAAGCTAAGGTTATTGTGTGTTTGAGAAGACAAACGACGAATCTATGGACATGTCAACCCCTGCTATTGGGAAAACGGCCAGAACAAAAATCTTGTTTGTGTGTAAGTAGCTACAATTTTAACATGATAGTCTGTGAGAGACAAGAGTCCTTATTTCAAGCAGAGGTATAGGTACCCTTAATTCAATTTCATTTCGAAGGACGATGGGTCGAGTTATTAAGATAACAACTCGAGGTCACCCATCCAGATTCTGACTTCATACTACCAAGCTTAACCTCAGCAGCCGTCTAAGTGCATGGATCTTTGCAGACACATTCTGTTACGAGACCTTACTCAAAGAGCAGAATGTATGCGAATAATGTTAATACTTCTTTCAGGTAGTATGTTTGTACTTCTTTCGTGTTTGTACCTCTTTCAAGTAATCAGTTTATGAATCCATTTCACTTTAGCAATATATAAGAAGCAAAGACAAGAAGAAATGTTAGTTATGCAGGCGTCGAATGATTTGGAAAAGCTAAAACAAGATGTTGCTATTCAAGATTCAAAGGTTTGTTTACAAAATAGATTGATATAAGGAAATAAAACTCAAATTTCTTCATGATTTCAATCCTTACATTTAATAAGGGGAAAAACTCTCGCGGAAAGAAACTTACCATTCTTTTGGACTGAAGCGTGCCAGTATCCTAAAAGAATTGACCCAAAACTCCCGCAAATGGTAAAAATATAATCTGATGATTCAACACAGACATATAAATGTCTTTATTAGCTGCTTTCTGAGTCCGTCTCCGTATCATAATAATTTCAAAATTTTATACTAAATCTCATTTCCACACGATAAATAATCGTTTTTTCTAAATGGCATCCATAACTCCGCATGAATTTAGCAACCATAATTCCGCGTTTGTCAGCAGAATGTTATCTCAAAGATTGCACACCCCATACCAACGGTCCTATAAAGTTACCCCCCCTGAGTTCCATCCGTTCTATTTCTTCATGAAAACTTTCCTTTTGTTCCTCTAGCTAACAAGGGAGAAAATTGATAGAAATATATCTGAGTTGCAAAAGACGAAAGATATGGAACGAAAATCGGTGTCAATATTGTGAGTCTCTCATTCTAGTCTATACGTTGATTTTGATAGTTGATAGGCAAATACACGTACTATCTTCCTAGGGTATTGGTTTATTTGAAAAGTGCAAAGGGCCCACTGAATAGATGGACTAATCGAGCAGTATGATCCTGGTCCATCCTCTCGATTTGACCACACCTCAGGATTCCTTTTGCCTTTTCGCCTGGAATTACATAGAGCTGGCTGATTCTCTCCTCACACTTTGTCGCAGGTCTGAAGGTGTTTTCGAACCCTGGGACCCTTTGACCAAGGCTCGAGTGATCTAACCACTCGGCAATCCCCGCCACGTTTGTTTATCGTGAATTTGTGGCAAGGAGAATCGGGAACATAGTGAAAAATATAGCTAATGAAGCTTTGCGTGTGACACTCATCAGAGAAGTATTTCAGAAGAGAACAAAAATGAAACCCAACAAATTACTTACTGGTGGATCGGTATTGGCCAATCAAAAAACAACTCTGATGCGTGTCAGACGCAAAGTCTTTGTAGTTGTTATGTTTTGCTGTGTTTCCGATTTTCTTCGCCTTCCTCAATTTAGAGATCACTGCATTCAAAGGTGCACATCAAGTGACTTTTGCCGAAGAGTAAGAACATGAATGTCTAAATGAAATGATCATTGATTTCAGGGAGTTTTTAGATTTCATGTAATTTCAATTCACCTTAATAATCTCAAACTTGGATAAGTCTCAAAGTTGGATAATCTCAAACTTTCTCTGAAATTCCTTCCAGAAATGCCAAGTCGTTCAAATACGAGAAAATAGCTGACGAGATTCGGAAGAAAAGAATCGAAGTTGAAAGCATGACGAGAGAATTCGAAGAAAAAATGAGAATGAAAGAGGTTAATTTTATCACATACCAGCGTGTTTTCTAAGAGTCTTATTGGTTGATAACTATATGATAGAAACCTGTGGACAAGTATTCTCTTAAATACCATCGTGCAATTGTCGGTCTAATGTGGTAGCCTCGTGAGTTGGTCAGGTTATTTGCAGGTTATTACGTGAATATAGCTGACGCACGTAGGGGAATGGGTTGGGGTTGGTGACAAAATATTAATCATTTTCTTACTTTTACAAAATCTCAGACTTTATCATTGAGAAAAATTGAGAAGGGACTCGATCTGAAAATCGAGGAACGATACTTTTTAAAAGTTAAAACACAGAATTGCAGCGAGTCAACGGGAGGCCCCTTTCTGCTTTTTTGATCTTCAAACCTTACAGATAAGTGAAGTCCAATTATGATTTTTAAAAGTCATTATTACACAGAATTGCAGCGAGTCCCGACGGGTCCCTTTCTGCTTATTGTGATCTGCAATCTCGACAAATCGATGTCCAATCGTAATTTTTAGTTATCAGCTAGGACAGCCCCTTTCCTGGCTTCTTCGGCTTTGATTCGTAAAATCAAGATATTGATTAAGCTACAGTATTGGTATCCAAGCCCACTTTAAACAAGATAGTTATTATGATAATCATTCTTATCATTCTTTGATGCTTTAACAATTTGTCATGTTTTTAATGAAGAATTTGCTATTTCATGTTCAAATGCACTTTTAGGAAGAAGAGTTCAAGCTGGAGAAGGAACTGGCTGAAATCGCAATCGGTATCAATATGGAAGCACAGAAACAACGGGTACTCAAATCAGAGGATCAAAAGTAAATATTATCAAATATATTCTGTTGTAATTTTCATTTTTCTCAACTGTAATAATCAGACCACTGATATCAGATTCACAGAAATACCTTACTTACTTTCTTACTTACTGCTGCACTCTGCCCACCTGTCTACACGCTCTCCACTTTCCTCTGTCGTCAGTTATCTTTTCTAGCAGGCCTTTTTCTAGTCCCGTGTCTGCGTCTATTTGGTTTCCCCATCATTTCTGCGGTCGAGCTCTTTCCCCTTTTGACCGATTCTCGTTACGTTTTTGCAAAACTTTACCCACTACAGCAATAGATCAGATCCCTCAACCTTACTAGTGATATCCTTCCACATCTGAATACCCTTCTCATTATTGAGAAAGCCCTTCCAAATCACTGTGCACATATTATACGCAGGGGCTGTATCTCTTCTCGATTATAAATCTTTTGTTTTTCTTTTCAGAGAGAAATATCGCATGTCTAAAAATGACAATCAGGTAGGACTCGTTGAAATTGTTTTTGTCACTATCCTGCATTGAGGTTTATGTTCAAGCGGGTCTGCAGTTTATAACTAGTAATCTACTTCTTTTCTGAAATTTAGTATCAAGTTCGTGTCATTGCCAGTTGGTAGAATGTACCATTTGTTGATTCAGAATATCGACACTGCATGATAATAAAAGTAACTCCTGCTTTGTTGTGTTCTCTCAGATAAAATGATAGAAGCAATATTATCTCTATAGCGATTGTGTTGTCTAATACCGCATCGTAGTGCTCGATTGCTCGATGTACAAAGGTACAGAGCGATATAGAAGAGTTCTTTTAGAAGCAATATTAAGTATCAAATATAAGAATGGAAATATTTCTGACTAACGATTGGATCTATGCTTCAAGTTAGTCTACATTATCCTATTCCTGACGAGTGGATCTGGTAAATAAAATGCAGAATGAATGGTATATCTCTTTAGAACGTGTGGAACCGGTGTATCTTGTGTCTTGGTGATAAAGCAGATCAATATTCTCGACCACCTGATTTCCTTTGGTTCTATTCATACTTGTTCTTCATGCTCCCTTTATAGAAATATTTCCACTCACGGTACTTGTGATCAGCTTTGTGCCGATACTTAGTTTTGTTTACCCACATTCCGAGCCGGCTGTTCCATAGAAAGTGCATCATCGACAGTCTAGCTATGCAACTGCAGGGGTCCTTGGAGTCCAGACCTCCGTCATTTTTCTCAAAATACTGAAAGTTGCTCTTTTTTGTGAAAAATATCCTGTGTAAACTGAGAAATTACCTGGACAAAAGACGTGCACGGCTATCTATAGGTATTTTTGCACTGGTTCCGCACGTTCTAAGAATATATACACATCCATTCTAGATTCCAGAAGAGTTGTATGTTACCAGTTGTAAACTTGTGGACCCGCTGATTTTCGGACTTTTTCTGACCCTCTGAAGCTGGAAGATTAAGTTAGCCCTGCTTTGAAGGGTCTTTTTTAAACTTCAACGCCAAATAGAGCTAGCTTAAAAGGCCGACAAGGTAATCTGCTTTTGCGAAGCTAGCAAGCACTTAAGCGTTTAAATAGGTGTATTGGTATCGTAGTTGTTCCTCCAAGTACATCATGTTCTCAGATGATAACTCTACAGAAAATGTCTTTAAGAGTATTTTGGTGTTTGAGCAGTATACTGTATATACAAAAATGATGCTATAGTTGATCCAGAAAGCTTTCAGCAACAGCTATTTTCCTAACGTTGTGTGAAGATAACACGTTGAGTAGAAGCTACACTGATTGCAATCTTCATAAGATGCCTTGACTTGAGCTCAGCTAGTGAAGCTCTCTACAAGGGACCAACTAGTAATAATATTTTCCCAGTACATGATATAGGAATTCAAATGATACAGTAAGAATAAAATGATTCATGTTATTGCTTTATCTTGAATATCCATTTTTCTCAGGAAAAAAGAAAAAGAGAAGAGGAATACAATGCAAAAATGGAGTTAGTTTTAAGTTATATGTCTTCAAACATTTACCTTTACCTAAATGTGCCGATACACAGGATATTCTTTTTCGAAAAACATTATGGAGAAGGTTGTATTTCTTCGGATAAAATTATGTAAAAACCGATACTGAGTACCCAAAATTAAAAGATTTCTTGATTGAATTTTCATGTGACAGGCTATACCTTCTCAGACCAAAAATCTTTTGAAATGAAACAGGTTGGGCTGAGGTGTGAAAGATATTGCAGTACCTCCCTGTTATTTTAGAATTCGGGTACCCCCTATAGAGTCTGATGCCAATTAAACTATTCATTGGGCATTGGTAGAGTGGCTGAACATTATGCTTCTTTACCGGTGTCTCTTACCGGTGTTTGTGAAATTAGCTCGACATTATCAAAGGACTGCAATTCTTAGTGCGTTTGACCACACCATAATTGAAAAAGAATCAACTTACTATACACGCTTCGAGCAATATTCGACGAAATGTTCAGTTTGTTTGACCTTGACCTAACATATCAGACCTTTGCTTCACTGATAACTCGTGCTCTCTCTTGATTTCATGCCGATTAAAAGCTGTAAGATATGAAATAACTTATGAAATATGCTTTCCATTTTAGGGAAAAGATTACAAAAGCCTCGATGGCAGATAAAAAACAGCAAAAGCTAGACAAGGATATGGCAAGCACTTTGAACCACACAGCATTAAAGATTCGGGAAGGTTAAAAATTTATATTATTCACTTGTTTTGATGGATATTTCTATGTTACTTAAGTTGTATTTAGTTCACTGGTTCACTGGTCTGCTTTTGGTCGATTCAATTCTGATTCAACGCAATGGTGTTGTTTTGATCATCAGCACTTGGTCTTTGAGTGATCTCATACCAAAATCATAAATATCGATACCCGAATTATACAAAAATCCTATTAAATATAAACCGAGATGTACAAAATTATAGAAATCGATATATAAACTTATATTGCCCAAAGTGTGAAAATCGATACCTGAACCGATGGCACGTCGCAAAGTATGCATAGTACCCCCGGAACTTAGTTTTAATATATTACATACATAATATTCTTTACATTGAATCTAAGGGGTCTCAGGGACATGATAGTACAAGGGAATTCATCATTTTTGGAATGATTATGCTAATTGTGGTTCCTTATCTGTTGATGTCACTATTTGATTTTGTCTTTGCAGAGGGAAGAAAGCTGACAGACGTGAAGTCGAAATTACAGACGAACTCCCAATACCAAAGAGATACTCAGAATGATGCGAACTTTGCCTCTTTCAATCGACAAGCGTTAGACAGCGACGAGAAAATCAAAGTAAGTTGACAGATAAACCGTCACTAGTAACTGCTGATAGCCTTTTAGACGTATTTGGTGAAGTATCTCGGAACTTATGAAGCCAAAACCAGACTGAAAATAAACTTTTCATACTACTGGTTTTTTAACATACAGCACTGCTCTAAGTTTACTAATCTGAAGAAAATATTTTCCAATATTCTAAATTTCATTCACATTTTCACAAAAGATGGTTGATCACATCTCACGTAATGTGTGTTAGTAACATGTCCCTTAGCATGTCCCATTCATATCTACCAACGTTAATGACTTCTTGACCAGAGCAACGAGATATTAAGGCCTTAGCTTTGCATTTTAAACTTAAAAAAATGAACTGTTTGTCAATAAAGTGAACCGAAGAAAAGGTTTCTGGAGCAGAATGGAGAATTGGAGAATTATAACTTTGTAGCTCTTGTGATAAAACAGCAAGGTCTAAAATTTCGAAACTGCACTGTGTTCAAAATCTCATGCTTCAGTCCTTAGTTTTGGTAGTCATGCGTTGCTAAGGGGGATATTACCATCATGCATTGCATGAAACAAGCCCCACCATTTTTTTGAAATCGTCTCTTACAAGCAGAAAGTATTTGAAAGTTGCTTGAAAATTCCTTGTTTTTATAGCTAGTGGACGCAAGAAGAGCTGCCATTCAGAATATAATAACAAAAGAAAGAAAACAAAGAGGCGTTCAAGTGATTGATGAGTGGAAAGGAAGATATTTTGAAAAAGTGAATGAAATGAAGAAAAGAGAAGTTGAAGACAATGTCAAACATCTGCAGGTGAGTTGCTTTCCACAAACAAGAACCCCAATGTTCACAATCATTTCCAGCAAAATCGACTTTGTTATTCATATTCATATTTCATTGAATTAGAACACATAAAGCTCTCCATTCATATTTTCAGATGATATTGATTGTCATTTTTTGTCAGAGATTTGTATCGAAAAATGAAGAAATGGAGCAGTCACTCTACAATCAAGTGAAATCTTGTGAATCAGAGAGAAGAAAACAAGAGCAAAACGTCGAGGTTATCAGACAAGAACTCACCACAACCAAGAAAGAAAATGCTAGATTGCTGAAGGTGATTTTTCATGGATTTACGCTTTTAAACATAATGTCTTTTTCAATCTTTGAAATCGTTTATTTCAGGACACTTATTGATATGGGACCTTTACTCGTCCTTTGCATATAAAACACGAACAACTTTTTTCTTGACACCTTCAATTAGAATTAGTGAAGCTCTGAAGTAGCGGGAGCCGTTAACTAGTTTCAGCATTCACTTATTGATATTAACTCATAATAATTGTTGTCTAGGGCAAAATATCTATTGAATTTTCTTCAGAAGAGGAGGGGCATTACATTTCGTACTCAACTTTTCGGAACATCTGGAACAAGCACATATTTCAAATAAAATCAGTGATTTGAAATGAATTTAAACAGCTGGTTTCTCTCTTTCTTCACATTCTTAAGAAAATAAAATAATAAGTCTTTGGATGGTACAGAACTTCAGTATAGCCATCAGTCTACATAAAAACCAGGGATCCCCTATTGTGTAGACAGAAGGAGTTCGTTTTTGCCTTAGGACTCTTGAAGTAATCTTATTGGTCAGCTCACTGTATCGTTGGTATTGATTTTTGTCTTCATACACCATACCAATCATTCACCTCTTTTCTGATTGGCCTATATTCGATCCACATCTTTGTATATAAATCAGTTAGGTTTCTATCTCGTTCTCTTTCTGATATATTACTCTGTTGAGTGTCAGACGAAAAGCTTAAGTAATCTATGTGCTCGTTTCGCATGTGTGCATGTTTCTGATATTTCTGGCTATACCAAAATAAAATGAGCATTATCGTCGTAGTTCTTATCTTCACATGTGTGATACCTAAAGAGTCATTGAGGCCGTACCGGAAATTTAGGTTCGTACAGTTTACTAATTGACGGATTTTCTCCATGCATGTAATTTTGAATTTGTTTTAGGAAACGGCACTGCGATGCCAAAAGCAAGAAGAAGAGCTGGCACAAAAATTAGCAAGAGAAGAGGCAGCACTCAAGAAGGTCATTCCAACTTTTTGAATGCATTTTAGATTGTTCCATCAAAACCTTAGTCACAAGGAAGGTAGTCTAGAAACTTAGGGCCTGTTTATATGGGCAAAATTACTTCACCTGCCAGACCCGGGGTTGGCAAGTGGAGTAAATTTCACGCACTGTTTATATGGGAAGACGTCATTAATTGTCCACGCATCATTGATTTTCCATTATTATGAGTTCGAATTTACTACACCTCACCGGTAGTTTTGCGTTTATATGGGAAAACTTCACTTCACCTGGGTGAAACTTCACCTTCTGAGAGGCGAAACTTCACATATTAGTTATATGAATGGATGTAATTTTTAACTTTTTTTTTTGTTAGTGTGCACTCTCGCACGGTCTACAAGATGCAATGAGAATACAATTGTTTTGGTTTCTAGACTACAATAAGTCCCCGCTTATAGAAAATGTACATGTAAGAAACTACAGGCTACCTCATTAGAGAGTATTTCCTCTATTAGAATATTTTCATCTTAATTTGAACAATCAAAGTGCATTTCCCTCAGCTTCCATAGGCATTGATAAACGAATCATCATACATTAAGTCCTCTTGTGTAAAAACCAGGACAGACTGATTTGATATTTTGAGTTTCTTATATACGAGGACTTACTGTATTTCCATTGGGACCATGATGAAAACCAAATTGCTATGTTTCATTTCATGATGTTCACTTTATCATCAACCGATCTTTATCTTGTTGTATTTCAGAAGATGCCCTAATGTTTGGTACTTTACTGTAACATCAAACGTTAACCTACCCAATTTGATTAGCTATTCAAATGAAAATTGACTCGTGTATTTTGTTTTTGCGTTGTTAGGCCTTGAGTGAAAGGGAAGAACGCATCCGATCATTTGTAAAGCAAAGAGGATTTTACCAGGAAGAGAAAGTTATGCTGGGCAGGGAGCAGAGGGTGAATATTGTTGTTCTTTATAATCTGAATAAACTAATGCTTACACAGAGGTGGACTTTCAAAGAGAACACATATCTTTGTTGTAACTTTCACGCATTTTTGCGATCATCTGACGAATAATTTACTATTAGCTGAAAATTCCCACAAAACGCATCTATTGAATAGACGATCAGAGCTAATTTCGAGGTGCTGACATGAGAAAAAATACTATTTATATAACTTTAGGACAATTTACACCTTCAGACAATGACCATTGTAAACTCCGCAGCGCAAATATCCCAGTTGTTCCGATGAATACGAGTTTTCAGCTAATAGTAGATTTGCTGTCTGATGATCGCACGAATGCGTAGAACTCGAAGTTATAACAACGATTTGGGTCCTTCTCTGAAAGTCTACCTCTGTGTTTTCTGCTCTGCCTAAGGCATAGAGCACTGTATCTATCCAAGACAGACAAGCAGAATGATATAAACTTATGGCTGATATTTTTTTCTCATTCCATCAAATCATTATAAATCAACAAAAGATTAATGTGCCAATGACAGCAGGAAGAGACTTACCCACTTCGAATGACACTTAAAATAGTTTGATATTTACTGTTTAATCTAACACATGATGTACACTTACAGCACAGACATTAATACTAATATTCAAGAAAATTAGATACGTTCATAACAAAGTTACACAAGAGTTTATTTTCTAGAAAATGCGAATTATATCATTTACAGAACAAAAGCGATTGGATTATTTGATATATCTGATTGTTGATTCCATAATAATTCTATTCATAATGTAAGGCAGTTCAACACTTCCATACAATAACAATTAGCACAAAAATTCTTGATCAAAGACAGAAATATTCATGATTAATATCAGTAAGGGGTCGGAAATTCTTAGGAAGAAATACTCACGTGTGCAGTCCACTGCATGCAGGATTTTGCTGAGATAAAGTCAATATTCGTGCCAAGCAAACAGAGTTCATACCAAGCAAAGTGTAAGTATTTTATCAAGAGACCTGATTTACCCTCCCGGCTTTCACCACGCTGTTTGTACAGCAACTCGTAAACTTGGACATGCAGTACGTACGATGTTTGGTTACAGATTGTTTGTGCTCAAGAATCAAAGAGTCTTCAGCGTGCTACAATTGAGTAATGAGCTAAATATAAATGTTTGAGGATGGCTCAAGATGCAAGATGCAAAAAGAGTGCTCAAGTAGTTACAAGAGCAACAAGCAAAATGGAAGTATGTAATCAAGAGACCTAATATACCCTCCCGGATATCACCACACTGACTGTGCAGCAACTCGTAAACTCGGGCAGGCGATGCTCGGTTACAGATTATTGGTGTTTAAGACACACTTCTATTTTGCTCGTTGTTCTTATAACTTCTAGGACACTCTTTTTGCATCTCGAACCACACCTACCATTTTACTTTTAGATATCACTATCTAAAATAAAATCATTTTTCATCTTAGATTCACGAAAGACTTCACCGGATTGGTCAAAAGACTGATTTAATAGAGCAAGAAATGTACTAAATGAATTAGATGCATCACACCACAACGCCATTATCGATGAAGACCCCTGAAATAATAGTTTCAATGGTACGTACATATATGCATTCATCTACAAGGGAATCACTTTTGAGCAGAGGGGTAAGGTACACTTGTTTTAACAGTCTTTGGTTGCTACAGAAATTCAGACGGGCAAGAAAAAACTAAAACAAAGGAAAAATCATAACTACCAAAATTTTTGAAAGAGTCAGTAATGAGCCACTGCAGAATCGCTTGGCCTAGGACTCACCATAGCAGTATGTAAGAAAGAGAGAAAATTGTTTAGATAATTTGCTAGGTTCCATTTTCGTTCTTTTTTCACGTACAGCTCTGAGGAGCGTCAGTCGAAAAACGAAGAAGTTGTTATTTTTCACTATGTATCAATTTTTTTGCTGTCTACACTACAGTAAAAACCCGCATGTATGAACCAAGGGTTTAAGAACCTGCTAGGCTAAGATTTCATCATTTATTGAAGCAAATTCTGGAATTCAGGACCCTATCAGAAGAGTTGGATGGCTAGGAGTTTTATACTGGTTATTCAAACAACTCTTTTTTATGATTTGGCAATGAGGAACACGAATCTGTAAGGGAACTCCAGGAGAAAGTCTCATTTCCATGAAGAACATGTTTATACTAAGCAGAAAAATCTGGGTTCTTATACGCGGGTTTTCACTATAGCCTATTCTCTGGGCAGTTTGTTCTCGGCTATAAGAATCCTAAATATCTACGGGCTGTCTGATCTCAGTGAAAAGTAGAATTTTTAGCGTGGTGATAACGTTGTAATGACAGTTGAATGATATTTACATTACTTTATATCACAACGCTATTATTTTACTCCTCAAACATTTTATGAAACATGGACGAACATTTTGCCTTATTAACAAATTTTTAATGATCTTTGTTCGTTTTAAAAGTCACATGAAATTGTTTGACAAACATTTTCATAAATGTGACCAAACCATCAAAAATAAAAAATAAAACAAAAACAAGTTATTATTGAAAAAGTACCGATCGTTTGACACACTTATTTAATATGTCTTCATATTTAAGATTTTGAATTTTGTAAATTTAAATGATACTTGTAGTATCCTTACTTTTTAAATAACTGTAAATAACTCACACCAGCTGCACACGATTTGGGTATCTGTTACACTGCACTGCTTTGCTATCATGTCGACATTTGAACCTTCTTGCAAATTCAATCAATTATCAAGACAACTATTTCTGGTAAATTGTAGCTATAAACAGTAAAGTCCCGCCTTTAAGAAACTTGTTTAACGAAACCGGCCTGAATGGATTCTTATGTGAAGATATACTTCATCAAAACAGGCTATATCTACCATGATATAAGAAACTCCCACAAAGTTGATATCTTTTGTAAGAAAAATGCTTTTAGAATATCATGTTCTGTATCGGTCATATTCTTAGTTTTTTTTTCACTGTCTCATTGCTTAGTAATTTCAGGGATGTGTCTACTGCTAAGAGGTTGCTTTTATAAAGAAATAACTACGGATGGGAAATTGTGGAACTCAAACATCTGCCCGTTGTTGTCTGCTGCATATAGGTGTCCGTTGATCAAGGTTCTACTGTAGTATCCTTTATAAAAGATCTATGAAACGACCTGAGAAGTTTCTTTTATCAGGGTGTTTTATTTAGCAATGTCAGACCTGAGTTTCTTATAACCTGGTTTCTTAAAGCTGGGACTTTACTGTATCGATTTTAAATCTGACGTTGTAAGTTCTGAAGGGAAACAAAAACGTCCCTCGAGGTACCTGGTGTGAGGCTGTTATCACTGATTGTCTTACATTATCCTTCGTACTATGGTGGTGAGTTTGCTCCACTGATGTGGACATTAAATAAGGTAAAAGTTTTTTAAGGCCTATAAATTTGAAAAACCGACCATGCCCTGTGAAAATGGAATGAATAGCAAATAGCAGTATAGTGTAACTGACAAACTCGCTTTTATGATACGTTTATAGATACATTAGGCTCGCACTAATTTGGTTTTAGATATGAATTTGACTTAGCTAACTGTATTTTTTAATCAGATTTGGAAATATTGATAATCTGATTCACGGTATTTTAAGTCTTATTTTGTTGTTCTACGCTCGTGTAGTAAGTTTTAATTCAAAGCCCACAATTGCAAATTTTCAATAAATTTCACTTATGAAGAAATTAGATGTCTTCTATGCCATTGACTTGATTTAATCTAGGAGATTCTGTATCAATTGAATGTCCAGTGCCCGTTAATAATTGCCAAGACCGAAGCACGCAAACCTCTCCATAATGCTCGTTTTCATATTTTTGAGCTCTTTTTTTATAGCTTGTCGTGTGTCTGCCATTCCCAAACCATACACGATAGGATCGACTACGGTGTTGAGAAGGGAAGAGACAGCAAAGTACGTCATGGCACCTTCGTCAATATCTTGTATCCCCCCGCTAAAATAGTAATAAAGCATCGCCACTGCAAACGGGAACATGCAGATGACATACAGGAGAACAACGGCACTTGCACTGCGAGCTATTTTCAAATGGCGCCTTCGTAGGTCCGCGGCCTCTTTTTCCCTGCCAAAAGAACATCGAGGCTGGGTGCGCAGTTTCTCCCTGCTCAGTAGAAACAGCTTCACTTGCACGAAAACAATGATGATCGCGCTGGTGAAGACAGACACAAAAACTACCACAAGTGGTCCGAGCCTCAGGATGCGAAACTCAAATGTCAGATGCTCAGCTATAGGGTATATGTTAGCCAAAGCAGCCACTCCACCAAGCACCCATAAGCAGCATAAGGATATTTTGACGCGTTTCTTAGTGATTATAAAGTTCACTCTGAAGCAGTAAAAACAGCTGATGTACCTTTCTACTGCTAATGCAGCGATGCTTCCACTCGATGTTACCACAGTAAGAAGCACATTGAATTGCATTAGATTTCGAATGACAAGACATGCAATTCTGGCGGTTGTTTTCACGTCGAAGACGAATGAGGCGAGTATTGGCAACACTATGAACAATAATTGGATGTTGTCTGATATAGAGAGACTCAGTAGGATTTTGTGGCGAGCGAGCCTCAGATGTAATTGGCATATTAATGTCTTTACAATGAGGATATGAAATGGAGCAAATAGCCCTACAACAATGCATATTGAGCCTCTTGTATGTAAAATGCAGGGGTACTCGGTGACTGGCGTGGTAGTGCTGTTTGCTGCCATTGCTGGTTCGGCTTTAGGCGGTGCTTCTGTAAGTTTACCGTTCGCCAAAGGTAATAGGAATGTCTTTGATTTTGTTGAAAAGTGTGAAAATTAAGCAAAAACTTACCAATCTTGTGAGAGTAGCAAAGAGTCTACCAGTGCTTTAAAGCAAGGTAACAGCAATGTGATAGCAATTAGCAATTCACCTTTCAATATTTCCTACCACTTTTCAGCTCCACTTTTCACGTCCAGTTCGATCTGCTACTGGGAACAGATTTGAAAGTACTCACAGTCTTTATATGCTTTTCAGGGGGTACTGTTTGATATCCACGACATGGGATCATGGCGAGCAAATATTTCAGACCATGGTTGTTTGAAGGGTGTTAAGAGACCATGGCCCCAGGCGGAAGGGCGTAAACATTTCCATTATAGGTCAGGGAACCATCGTACGCTAACCGTCCCCTGGTAGGGTGTAACAAGTGAAAGATGATAAATTTTTATTTCTTCGTTCGGGATATGAACAACGACTTCCCTTTTAGATAGCCACAGTTGTTGACAGCACGTGCGTACTTCATCTATTGCAAAAACACCCACTAAGTGCGCGTGCGCATCAAGATGCTAATGTTTCTAAACTATTGATTTCAAAGTCCGAATCCCCCAAACACAATACTTGTTAACGTTAAAACCTTACCAGAATGATTTTAGAAGGAAATTTACCAATATTTGGACAACTTGAGAAATGTCAAAGATAGTTCTTCGTTCTTCCAGGAATAGTACTGCCGGCGACAACAGCTGCTTGAATCCACAGTCTCCCGACGTAAATCCTTGACCCTTGAAGAACTTGCCTGGTCTTGTTTGGCGATCCTTTTTTCCATATGGATCATGGGCACGCTATCCAGCACGATGGCTTCAACTCAAGGACTCGACTTTATATTAGTGCGCATGCGCAAGTTAAGCCTAAGCATTGGTTTTGGAGGTATTTATATTCTCATTGGCAAGGCCGTGAAACTGCCTTAACTGGAAAAGATTGGACTGAGCATTGCCTTCAATCGCAGCTTGGACTGCAGCTAGGTGGTTTTGCAGCTGATTTACCCGATCTTCCATTTCTCCTAGTTCGATTTAAGCAAACGTGTATTTCATGTTTCACAGTTTTAACAGTGTTAAAAGTTATCAAGGTACGCACAGTTATCAAAATCCACAAAATACCAAGCAGACGAGTGCGGGGGTGTGAAAACTTCTGGCTAACAGTAACACGCACGTTTATTTTGACTCGTTTCAACAAGCAAACGACGATGCGCAGCAAGTTTACGGAAAATACGCAAATCCACGAGAAAGACGATAATCGGGATAAATACCAAAGTTATTGAAAAAAACTTTCTTGCAATACTTGTAAAGATTCGGTCATAAGAGTGATATTCTGTATCGCAAATGTTTATATATACAGTCTAACTTCTTGAATATGGATTTCTCGGAATATAAACAGGAATATAAGATGTAGAGTACGGGTAAGATGTTCAAAATTAAAGTTTCCAGGAAGGCTCAACACCTTCAAGACGGTAGACAGTCAAGAAACGACCCTCGGGAGATGATACGAGAGATGACCCACACTGGCCACCAATGTAATACCACTTGAAGGGGGTATCACCTGTGTGGGTTCGTGAAGGCGTACGAATTTAAAAATGAATATGAATAAACTTACGACCTTGAAGTCTTTGTATCTTTGTAGAATCAGACACGAGACGAAGGAACGGATTTTCTTGGTCAACGCTCTTTGATATAAAAACCACGATTTACAGTTCTTTACAATTTTACACGGAGCAGTTCGGCTCACAGCAGTTCGGCTTAAAATTATCTTGATACACAGAGCAGTTCGGCTCTCTTAATATTCAGAGCAGTTCGGCTCTCTAATTACTTGACTACGCGAGCAGTTCGGCTCGAAACCTATTTCAACTTAATTTCAACTTTTGAAACTAGAACTAACTTAACTCACTTGAACTTGAAAACTATCTTTGAAAACAGGGGCGGGAAAACTAATAAATACGATAAACTAACGGAAGTGCTGAAAGTGACGGGAAGGACCATATAGGGTAAAAAACTGTGGGTAACTAATTAAATTGAACCAATAGTAAAGCGTGGAAAACTAAATGATAAACCTAAGAGATGCGGGTGTGACCTAGCCAGTGCTTATTGTACAGGCTCCTACTTTTAATTGCTAAATGATCCCGCGAGCAAACTTAAAGCTAACAACGGAAACAAATAAGAAAGGTGTTCGTAAGTGAATAAACAACAACTAACAAAACTTTTCAAAGTCAAATGCGCAGCAGCATGCGCGTCATCGTGTGCTCGCAAAGGCACATGGGTATCACAGCAGTATTTTTCAAAGAGGGGGTACATAAACTATCGTTTGATTTGATTGTGCTGCTAAGATTTTCTTAGCACACCCATATTCACACTTATTTTTCGGAAATGTCACCCAAAACTTTTATTTAAAATTTTTAACGAAACGATGTACAGATACCCCCTATTTATGTTGATATTTCACAACTATAAAATTTTACCCATGTTCACTTTTCGACAAAAACCCATCTATATCAACGACACTAATTAGAGTAACGTCGGAAAGAGAACTGAAATGAAACCTACTTACTATATACCCGTTTCCCTGAAGGAAACAAAAAAGTTTCCTTTTTGAGTTTGGCAATTTTTTCAAAGTAACTGGACCATTGTTCCGGCTATCAAAGTTGCTTGCATTTTTTTAGATTTTCAGCCCTCGTTGTTGCTTGAGTTGTGAATAACAAACAAAATCTAGACATTTCCCTGTACCCCAAACCGTTAATTTTTTTGATGTAATGTGTATGTTGTAAGAAAACCTTTAAGATACGAATTATGTATGATTGATCAAACAAGATTAAACACTTTTAGCAAAGTTGCTCAAGTACTCAGTTGCTTAATTTATTCCATCGAGCCCTGGAGTTGCTTGTTAACTCGTACAAAAGTTTTTCAGGTTTGAAAATTTGGCCCTAGCCCTTAATAAACGGTTTCTTACAAAAAATAGAATATATTAATGCTTGTTAAGAAATCACTTTACAGTGAGATGGTTCGTATTTCATTCAGCTGTAGGGGTTAAGGGGCAATTTGGGTCAAAAAAGGGGCAAAGGGCCAAAAAACAGCAAGAGGGAAAAATGCAAATATGCGCGCGCATTTTGAAATCGAGGTTAATATTTCGCGCCAGAAACGGAAAAATTTGATTTCAGTCCTACGTGATATACGACAACAAACGCCCCACAGCTTGGCAGTTTCTCAAAAATTGCAAGGTGAAAGTAGAAAAAGATGTATACATTTTTATTTTGCTTTCCGTTTTCATCTTGCATGCTGCACGCACAATTCTAGCAAAAGAAAATAAAGGCTGCTGTTGTGTATGTTGTAGAAAACGCGCTGTAAAGTCCTCGAATTTAAAAGACGAAGAAAAGAAAGCCGTAGCACAGGCGTTTAAAGTTACCCCTTTCAGAGCTCAGAAAGAATTGTAATTGTAGCTTTTGCCGGCAGCGTTTTAAAAAGTAGGAACGCGGAGGAAAATGCAAAGCAAAGGTAAGCAATCTTGATTAACCATTTTTCTTTTATCAATTTTATCATTCAACAAGCCTAGCTAGGTGTAGTGGTGTAAATTCAAATTGTACTCTGCCCTCCATTAAATATGGAAACGTTTCGAATTTTAGGCCTAAATTAAATCATTTTCATAGTAAGACACAGAAATAAATTTCCAATCTGTTTCTTGCTTATCTCCCCACATGAGCTGAATCACACATCAACTTGTTGAGAAATTAGTGCAGAAACTTTATTTGGAGCTTAAATGTAAAATAAAGTTAGACATGACAAGTTTTTATTGAAAATCTTAAGCTTGGTGAGATGCTCGAGAATTTTATTTGAAGACTAAGTGGTTCACAAAAAAATAGGAATAAGTTGGGTTTTTCTTTTAATGGAAATAGTAAACAAAATCGCAAAAGCAAGTCAATAACCTAAATAATAATGGGATTTCAAAAGTGGGCTCGTTCTCTATCGATTCACATCACAAAATCCAGAGTAAACCAAAAAATATTTGGCATCAGCAAGGTTGAAAATATGGAGAAATGGAGAAAAAAGCCTGTCAAGTGCACTTGCACCATGATAACTCTTTATACTGCCAAAAGCTTCGGGAGAAAATTCAGCAATGCAAACAATATGAATAAGTGTTTCCTCTGATGTCTTTTATGCATAAGAAAGTTCAAAAATTATGCAATATAGCTTGCTTCATAAAAATAGTACTTGCCGTCTTGCCATCAAACGTCAACTTAGGCCAAGTCAATCACTTGATACAACTCGATATCAATTTCTTTGAAAACGTTGAAGTTCTTGGATAAAAATAGCTTTAAATAAACTCATCATGGTCTAAAGAACAATCCCTAACAAGAATTGTTCAAGAATGGCATGCGACCTAAAAAACAGCTTATCCACAAACTTGAACAATAATTTTCAAGACTTTCGAAGCTGTTTCTTGCCTGTCAAGCTTCAAAAGGGAAATTGAAATTTTGAATCAGCCGGGAAGGTTTTGAGACAATGAAAACAATTTCTGAATAAAAGAATAATTTCTCTGTCATTGGTAGAAACTCATTGTTATATTTCTCTCATCGCTTTGATTGACATTTGGTCCACCATATTAGCCTCCTAGTCGTTTCCATACATATCGGAGGGCAGAGTACAGCTATCTGGTAGGGCTGGTTAGCTGGCTTGGGCCTAACCAAAGGAAGCCAGATTAAAAATAATAGGCCATTGGAGACTTACGAACTAAAATGTCTTCAACCCCTCAAAGAAAGAAAATTTCATTGCCTATTTGATTTCATAAACTAGGCAGGTTTAAGTCAGGAGTCACAAGACTCGAACTGTTTTTGTTTTAGCCTTTTTTTTAAATGGCATCAGTGGTGGTAGCAAAGAAGGTAAGGTGTAGCAGTAGAAGATTTTCAACCAAAATAAAACTTCACTTTCCCTAAAAGGTTTCTTAATTGATTAAAGCAAATTTAATGTTTGCTAGATAATTTTTCCAAAAAATTATTTTCAATGAATTTTTACTTTTTAAGGCTATAGAAGATATAGAAGTTGGTGTGCCACAGGGCTCATGTCTTGGTCCACTTCTATTTCTTCTCTACATCAACGACCTGCCACAAGCTGTCCGGGGTTCAACCGTGTCCATGTATGCTGACGACACCAGTTTATGTCACCAAGCTTCTGATATCACTCAGCTGAATGAGGCCATGAACAATGATCTAAAGCAATTGGACATCTGGCTTCAGGGAAATAAACTTTCCCTGAATGTCGCAAAAACCCATTCTATGCTAGTTACAACCAAGCAGAAATCTAATATTCTAAAAGGATCAAATCAAAACTTGGAATTAAAAATCCGTGACAATGAGCTTGATGTAGCTCAGAAAACAAAGTACCTTGGAGTACAAATAGACTGTTCCCTAGACTGGAAAGAACACATTAAATCTATTTCTGGCAAAGTCTCTAGAGCAGTTGGCTTTTTGAAATATTCCAAAAAGTATCTTCCTAGGGAAACTCTTGTGACTCTTTATAGAAGTTTAGTAGAGCCTCACTTTCGATACTGTTGCTCCGTCTGGGGCTGCTGTGGCAGTACTGGAAAAAACCAGCTGCAGAAACTTCAAAACAGAGCTGCTAGAATTGTAACGAATAGCAGCTTTGATGCCCCAGGTGGACCGCTTATCAAAAAACTGGGCTGGAAAACCATTGAGGAACTCATAGACTCAGAATCTAAAACGATGGTCTTCAAGTCCCTTAATGAGTTAGCTCCACATTACATGGAAAACCTTTTCAAAAGAAATTCGGAATTCTCCTCACGTAGCCTCAGGAACACAGAAACTGACCTGAGGATACCAAAGAAAATATCTACGAACGGGCAAAGATGTTTTTCTTTTAGGGGTGCCAAATTGTGGAATGGCCTCTCAGCTGAGTTAAAAAGATCACCCTCACTTAACAGCTTCAAAAAAACTATCTAGAAGGGTATTTTAATTTTGCTTTTAGTTTTACATTTATGTACATAATTTTAATTATTCTGGTATTTTAAATAAGTAGTTTTTGTAATTATTGTAATTTTGGAGGGCCCCTCGTAAATCAGCATTGGCTGTAAGGGCTACCCTCCTTAAATAAATGAAATGGAATGAAATGAAATGAAATAGTAGGAGATTTTGTGTCCATATAAAATATAATTTTTTATATCTAATTAGATTTAGCATAGTTCCTTGTAAAAGTACAACTCAATATTCTACATATTTTTCTGGGAATTTTTAGAGAAATCATTGGGGGCAGTTATTTCTTGGGAACAATAGAAACACCATGCATCACAATCAGACAGAGCCATTTATTTTTGGGACTGTTTAGGGGTGAAGGTATCCTGTTTCCTATGGGCCAAAGTCTAAATACTATTAGGGAGCAGACCAGATCTGGTTTCTAGAATCATTATTTAGATAATCAAAATGTTTTGATTTATTTCTAGACCACCGTTGATTAATTACAATTCTCAAGCTGGACGTCCTAGACCCAGACTTGCAAGGATTGCAGCCAGGAATTCACACAGCCAAATAACAGAGCCAACTGATATCAACTCACCTGAATTTATACAGAAGAAACATGGAGAGGAGGAAAAGTAAAACAGAAATCCAGGCCAATTCATTCTGTTCCACCTCTTGGAGAAGTAAAACGAGGCGGCAATGGTGAAATTCTACTCCCAGCAGACTTGATAGAATCGGCCAGGACGAAAACTCGGACTCTCGGACTTCTCGGACTTCTCGGACTTTCATTTTTCGATAAAAGTCCGAGAAGTCCGAGAAGACCGAGTTTTCGTCTTCACGACCTTGCGATGTAGGCGTCATTAAAGTTTTAAAATTACGAGAAGTCCGGGTTCTCGCTTTGTAGTTCAATTTGTAAAGCAACGCATGGTTTTTTTTTGTTTTTATTTCATAATCTACAACGGCTCTAACAGTACTTGCTGTTTCGCACTGTAGTGTAGTGGGGCTTTTACCTGTCTTCAGCGGCAGAAGACTTTTCTATATCTTTGTACATTTTTTATAAGAAACTGGACTGGCATGATAGAATCGTGCTAACAAATACTAACAAAAGGCTTGCTGTATCGTTTGTAGTTGTAAGTTTCGTTAGGGAAACCCAATTTTACGCTAGGTCTGATAGAGTTGTACTTTAATTGCGCTGTTGTTAGTTCTAATATTACTGAACAGTTGTTTCTATGTTTGCGTGTTGCCCAGTGCCCTGGATGCTTTTTTGCGTTCCTATAAAAAAGAATGTACTAGACACAACAGCGTTACAGAGACGTTATTTGTGGCATTCGCTTAAATGCACATAAGAATTGAAGGAGTGAAATACTACGAGCGTTTTTTTGTTTAGGATTAGTTTCCTCCTTCCACAGAGAATAGCCCTTTGTAATGCAATACTTTATTTATACTTTCCTTGTCATGGGGTATTTTAAAAATTTGATTCGACAAAAACAAGGGAAAGGGTATTCAATTTGAAATGTCGAATAAGCTGAAGAATTTTTGACCAGATGCTTACCGTATTTCTTCGACTATAAGCCTCCCTTGTTTATAAGCCGCCCATATAAGCCGCATTAAATGATGTTGAGAAATACACACGTTTCTTTTCTTATAAGAAACCTAGTACTAGAACGCCAAAATTTAAGAAACTTATAGAACTAAACCAATATTTTCAAGAGACTTCACAAATTATGAACCATTACTAATTCTTGTAATTTTAAACCTTTATGACGCCTAACATCGCAAGGTCGTGAAGACGAAAACTCGGACTTCTCGGACTTTTATCGAAAAATGAAAGTCCGAGAAGTCCGAGAAGTCCGAGAGTCCGAGTTTTCGTCCTGGCCGATAGAATCGGTAATTGACCAACGCAACGACCCACACAAGATAATGGCAAAAGAAATCAACTTGGAAGAACAGCATCATCACAAAATTCAAAACCACTGATCCAGTTTACGATCCGGTCAAAGTCTGTCGGTTCTCTGCTGATGCTGGTACTCCAAACCTTTTCCAGTGGATTAACAATTTGCTGGCATCACCAAGAGGACAAGATCGAAGACAACATTAGACTGAGCAGCTTACTACCAACATCATATATACCCTGTGTTTTGGACTGAGCCAAAAATAGAATTATCTGCAAAAACATTGCATATTTCTAATGTCTGAAAATATTAAGAGGCCAGCCCTTAACACAATAAGAAGACTTGGGGTAGCATGTTTAGTGAGCTGACAGATCTCATGAAGCAAAACTTCGTGGCCGGCTACGCATGCGAACTTGATAAAGTCATTAATAATGCAATGAATAATGCTCACCGTGTTATTGCAATTATTGATGATTTCACCACAATTTATTTGCATAGAAGGGCAAGCATCAGAGGCGAAATCTATGTGCACAGTTGTCATTTGGGTTTTTAAGGATCTTCCAGCTATACCCCTTCAGCAAGGTAATACCCATATTGACCCAAACATTGTTCTTCATGGTGCTTTGGCAAAGGAGTTTACTTCCCTATAAGTCACGGACCACTTCCCACCAGGTATTCAAACTGAATTTTTTTATGGGAAGTACTTAGGGGGTAAAAAGGCCATAAATCAAAATTTCAAGCTTTGAAATTGATTGTGTCACGTGATACAGCTTGTCCAGTACACTGGACATTGTGACTTTATTGGCGTGTAATCAATTTATTTCTAGTATGATGGAAATTCTGATTGTGAGGGACAATCAGTTATCCCAGACATATTATTTCACAGAATATTTTGCAAAACAATGTAAAACCCAGAATTTATGCCATTTTGACTATACACACTTTTTTATAAGAAATCTAGTTCAAGCCGTTCAAATAAAAGTTTCTTGAATTTTCCATTGATTTCTATTGATAACTATTGGTAACAAAACAAAGAAAGCATATCATAAAGTTATAGATATTATAGATTATTATAGCTTAAATATTTTTCAATTTGCCTAAAAATCCTGCTACTGAATTTCTTATAAAATGTCACTGAATTTTGGACCTTTTTTCATCTCTTGTAACAAGAAATTTCACTTGAACTGTTATGAAAAAAATCACAAGATAAATTGATTTTCTTGGAAATTCCTTGTACAGGCAACAACAAACTTCAAAATATGTTTGGAAAGCAAACAAAAATGCCAATCTTAGAAAATTGTAAAATACGTTTTTATGTTCAATCATTTTCTTTCTTCAGGTTGATGAAATGCGACAAAGCAGTCTCTCTTGTTCAAACATAAATAAACGCTGCATTTGCTACACTTGAACATTGACTTTCCTTTGCAATTCTCCATTTTACAGCGCTGAGCATTTTTGGAATCAGATAAAATTGGCCAATGGTCATATTTATCATATCTGACGGACATGGGTACATCAACTCTGCGAACTCGTTTCTCTTTTGGCTGGATCTGGGATAGATCTTCATCATCAGAGTCAACCACTCTTAGATCACCCAACAAGCACTGGCAGATGTTCAATAGAAATTGAACATATGTTAGAGCGGTCTCATCCGTTTTTTGCAAGGAAACATGTATTATCCAGGAGTTAACACACGCTTGGCTGAAAAATTGAGTGGCAAGACGTTGGTACCATTTCCTTGTTCTGAAGCGTGTATGGTAAAGTGCCAGCATCATATCACTTTTGTCTACTCCACCCATAAATTTGTTATAAATTGTGACTGATGCTGGGCGATCAATGGCAAGAGCTGATTTGCTCTTCCTGTCCCATCTTGAACATTTGGTGACAGGGTTTTTTCCGAGATAATTTGACATTGTTAGTACTGTTTTGTTGTCATACCATGGGACAACAACCACTTTCTTGTCAACGGAAACAATTTCTTCACAAAATCCTCTCCCCTTCTGTTTCATCTCCTTATCAGATTTGATGGGACATTTACGGGCCCGCTTCTTGTTCAGGGTGCCGATTGCCCAAACATTTCTTCTACGCAAATATTGCAACAGCTCAGGGGAATTGAAGAAGTTGTCGAAGAAGACTTTATGCATATTTGGTTCGAGAGAGTTTGTTAATCGAAGGACAACAAAGCCACTCTCTCCTATACCAGCTGGAGGATTGGTGCCCACTGGGGGACCACTACTCCCTTTCATCCCATCTACTTCGAAATCGTACACATAACCACTCATACCAGCCATTGCCCAAAGTTTGTAACCCCACTTCTTAGGTTTGTTCTTTAGGTACCTTTTTAGACTACTATGACCTTTGAAAGGTACAACCTATTCATCAATTGAAAGGAATGTCTCTTTGATGACAACACTGGTGAAGCGCTCACGAAAATGATCAATCAGCGGCTGAATTTTGTAGCAGCGATTATAGGTAGGGGAATCTTTTTTGGGAATTTGACTGTTGTCATTATAGTGAAGCATTGACACAATGTCATTGAATCTGTTGAAAGGCATGGCATCAGCAATTTTGTCGATTCTTGTACCATGCTGCCAGTACATTCTCCGATTTGGTAATTGCACAATGCCCATGTAAACGATAATGCCAAAGGCAATTTTTATCTCCTGAATACTAGGAATTGAGATCTTCCTTCTTTTCCCAGTGCTCATTTCACGCCATGTTTTGTAGCTGCAAGTTTGCTCATGTACAGAAGCCCAGAAGTCATCTGTGGCAAATAACATCTTAGATAAAATTTCAAATGGTTCGGTGGTTTTCAGGATTCGGTCTGAAAATTCTGGCTTTAATTTTATATTTTCTTTCTCAATCTGCGATTCTCTAGGTAAATGCCAAGGAGGGGCACTATGTTTCCCCCAAGTAATTGGCAGGAATTCATTGTCATTGTTACTTGTAGAACCTTCTTCTATCTCACCATCTGATTCTGACTCTCCACTTTCAATATTGGATGCATTTTCATCCGCATTATATTCTTCATCACTTCCCATGTCATCTTCACCCGAGTCTTCACTTTCATCAGCCTCAGGTATATGAGCATAATTGATCGCGTTTTCTCTCCTTGTTTTTGCATAAAAAGACCTAGAAAAAAATTTATAAAATAAATGAAAACCTCAACGGAAATTTTATAGGATGAAAGGGGTGGCAAAATTTAAAAAAAATTCTTTCAGAAAATCCTATATATGAAATACAATTGATTTGTAAAACGATCTCGACCACCCTTCTTGAGAACCCACTGCCTGAAATCCTTTTACAGGCCCCCATATTCAAATCAAATCAAATCAAATCAAATCAAATTTTTTCATTCAACAACAATTTACAAACTAATCTTAAGCATAACAATAATTAGTACAAGATATAATATATAATAATTAAAAGACAAATTATGCTTATAACATTCTAATAGATTTAATAAAAGTTGTCAAGGACACTGAGAAGAACCCTAATGTTATCGAGCCCAGTGCCCTTTTATAGTAAAATTCAACATGACGGTATTTATAACAATATAAAACATTTGTAAATATTAGGATCAACATTAATTGGTAAACGATTTGAATTTAAACTGTAACAGAACAATAGATGTGAAGAAAGTCAGAATAAAAAAGAAATAAAAAAATAAAAATAATAATAATAAAAGTAAAAAAATGAAAAAACAGGGACACAGTTGATGAAGTTAGAGGTAGTGTTGGAGATTTTATTAAAATCATTTCATTGTAAACAGTAGATGGAAGGAAATGATTTGAGTTCTGTACTAATTGATAAATTTTTGTCATTTTAACAATTTTGTAGTAACCACTTACGGAGAAATTTATTAAAATAGTTTTTTACTAGACATTGAACGAATTTCAAGTGGAATTTGATTCCAAATTTTTATACCGGTAAAATTAATAAATTTTTTCCTTGCCTCTGTTGTCACCATAGGCAAGCAAAACTGTTTATTAGTTGCTTGACGAGTTTTATAGTTATGCCTTGCATTTGTTTTTTGAAATAAATCACATAAAACAGGAGTTATGCTGTTATTGTTGATGTCATACATAAACTTTGCAACTTCTAATTTAAAAAGATCATCAAAGTTAAAAAGGCCTAGTTTAGAAAATAAAGGTTTCGATTTAGCTCTATAGTCTGCGAAATTCATAATTCTAACCGCCTTTTTGAGACTTTTATTCAATAAAGTTGTATTACATTTTGATGCACTACCCCAGCAAATGAGACCATAGCTGATATGTGGCGCAATAAAGGCATAATACAATTGTCTTAAAACGTCCTGTGATACAAAATGCCTCATTTTTGCCAATATTCCAATGCCTTTTGAAACTTTTGTATTTACATACTGTGTGTGTTGCTTCCAATTTAATTTGTTATCTATAAGAACACCAAGATATTTTATATAGTCTTTTTCTTTAATGGAATTATTATCAATTTTAATATCGATGGCAGATTCTCCTTTTTTCTTATTAGATATTGTAAGAAAATTAGATTTATCAACATTAAGGGTTAGTCTATTTGCAGAAAGCCATGTTGAGACGTTCTTAAGTTCAAGATTTACAATGGACTCGAGGTCTTTTGCATTGTTATAAGAAAAAAATATGCTTGTATCATCGGCAAAAAGATGGAATTTAAGAATACTAGAGCAAGAAGGTAAGTCATTAATATATATAAGAAAAAGAAGAGGCCCTAGAACACTTCCTTGTGGTACGCCATGAGTTATAGTTTGTGGTTCAGACAGAGTACCATTAATGGAAACTTTTTGTGTTCTACTTGCAAGATAAGATTTGAACCAATTCAAAGCAGAACCTCTTATACCATAATGGCTAAGTTTATCTAATAAAATTTTATGGTCAACTGTGTCAAATGCTTTTGCAAAGTCTAAAAATATACAACAGGAGATTTCTTTTTTATTTAAAGCATTTGTTAGCTGGTTGCATAAGTCTAGTATTGCTTGTGTCGTTGATTTACTTTTCTGAAAGCCAAATTGATGTGCAAAAAGTACATCATGTTTATCTAAAAAAGTAGTTAGCCTTTTGTGCATGAGTTTTTCAAAAATTTTATTAAAAATCGGTAATAGTGATATTGGTCGATAATTTGAAACCTCTAGTCTGGATTTGGCCTTAAATATCGGTATTACCTTTGCAAATTTAAGAAGGGATGGGTGAGTACCTGAACTGAATGATTCATTAATCAAATCTGAAAGTATGTTGGATAAAGGGTCACTTACGCATTTAACCATGCTTATTGGGATTTCATACGAATCTGGTGACTTTGATTCTTCTGATATTCTTATTACCAAAGGCATAGATAAGAGGTTTGCACCTATATGTTTTCTTCACATCAATTGGAATGATACTAGCGACATGTAAAGTATAATTTCCTTCACCTGCTGGCCTAGGCCTATCCTCAATCCTGAGCCCCCAAGTCACAATGTCCAATATATTGGACATTTTGGAAAACGAGTATAATTTCGAGGATAAAGGAAAGAAATATTGTTGTAAGTACTCTAAACTAAGCATTCAGGCTTCGTAATAATGATAACATACAAATATGGCTGGTCAGTTGGATTATTAGTCCCTTGCCAATGCCAAAAAAATGATCACCCACCTCGTAGCCAATCCTCCAGAGGCAGCCATCTTGAAAAAAGAACGTGGTCGAAATTTTCACTCAAGTTCAAAGTCCCTTTGATGTTCATCTATTGTTGAATTGACCAATGAGGTAATTGAGTTGATACTAATGAATTATAATGAATTAAGGCCCAAAAACAAATGTCCAGTGTACTGGACACGGTGAGCTAAAGGGTTAAGATAAGTATTTATATACACTTTCTTTTACATTTACTTCAGTCATGTCTGATGCCATTATTACTTAGTTTTTACGGCCTGAAACTGTGCGACATTGCTTGGAAACTCACCAGTACAAAGAGTCTGACAATATAAGAGAAATGAGCCAACTAAGTAATGATACTTGTCGACTTTCAAGAATGCCAGCTAAAATCATACGCTGACTACGAAAAGGCGCTTGGATTGCTATTTGCAATTTGAGATTTCCCATCTTCTGATCTCACACATGACATCGACATCAAATCTTCATGTTCATCTCAGCCCACAAACTCTGGTAATTGTCTATCATCTTCTGCTTTCCCAACTCCAACATCAAATCACTGGTACGACAATAAAAGCACATCTGATCCAATTTGTTCCTTAATAACAATACTTGGAGCCCTTGGAGCCCTCCATGTCTCACTGAATGGACAGGAAAATGTTTTGAATATATATACCATTCATTCATGAAGTATATTATGAAAGCATTTTTCCAAATAGCAAGCTGGAGGAAAGACCTTATCCCTGGAGGAGGACTCTGCTATTGGAAATCATTTATGACGGATGGACTGACTCTTATACGTTCTGTAGTCATTTCCAGAAGCAACATAACATTGTTTGATGAGTATGCAGTGGTAAATACACATTCCATTATAAGGGCACAGACTAAAGTCTACTATACAGTCGAGCAGCTTATTTATAAAGCTGAAGTAATTTTCGCTTCTCAAGTGCGCATCAGCAGTGACTTGATCGGGATTATATGCTTCGAAAATACATTTGAGAATCCCAAGATATGATTGGCATCATCAGTTATAAAAAGAATTCACATGACCTCACAGGGAGGGTTGGAGAAGTGCGCATGGTCTTTTCAAGCTCCCGACGCTCTGGTGAGCATTCTCCCAAAAAATGAAGGTTCCGCGGGCGCATAGTCAGCGGTTGACAACATTTTGTTCCAAATAACATGAACTCGCGAAGCTGCGAAGGAGACATGTATTGCGTAGTCAAGGCAACATAGTTGTTGATCAGAGCAAATCACATTTTCAAAATGGAGGAAGAAGCTGTGGCATCAGACAATATCGTGACTGAGTTTTCTACTTACGAAGACTTTCTCGACAGCCAAATCACACCTCTCGATCTTTACTACCTTGAGGTAAGATTTCGCTCATGTTACAAATCTTGTATATCATCATTTGTCATATAAAGTAGACACTGGATGCGCCTCTTTCTCTTCAAAACCATACAGCGAGATTCACAGCTAGGCCTACACTTACGTATTAAAAGTGCTCGAACGAGGAGGTTGAAATAGCCACCAAAACGCCCTGAACTCAAATTAGGCCCAGATTTACAAAGCAATTTATGACCACTTTACATGATACAGGAGTGATATTTTTTGGATAAAATGGACAGCAATGGACCTTAGCTTTCTTTAGACAACAATTAAAATGAGATTATGAAGTCTTCAATTCATTTCAGGCCTACATTTTCAGCGACCGTTGATAAATTGAAAGACTCGAATATGGAAGGGGGTACATGAATAAAAAGTTTCAAATTTGAAGGGAATCTCGGGCATTTTTGTTTTTATTTGCAATTCATCATATGCAGTAAGAAATAATTTTCAAAATGATGCTATTTCATAATAATTTGAGCATTAAGATGCCGAGTAAAAACCTGAGCAAACCTATGAAAACGAACAAGAGGCCTCACAAAATTAATTTAGATTTTGAATAAAATTACAAAAAAGTTAGAATAAATTGGTTGTGCGACAGAATTTCTGGAAACTTTAATATAAACTTAAAGCATAGGAAACGGACCCTTAGTCATAACATTTTGGACCGCATTCAATCAGACATTAACCAGATAAATACAATTTTGTTTCTTGGACCAAAAATCAAAGTTTTAAATTTTGCATTCATCTTCAACGGCCTTGAGTTAATTTCTTTCATTCCTCAACTTTACGAAGGATTCCCGAACTTTGAATTAAAATTCTGAATTTTAAACTCACCAGCATTCGTTTAAGCCATTTTTGTCAAGATTTCTTCTGAAAAATCCCCAGTTTATGACTGATATCTAAATGAACATTGATTTTCTATTTGAAATTTTGTTTACCGGCCTAATAATCTTTCTAAACCTGTAAAACTTTTCAAAACTCTCACAGCAAACTAAACTTCACCACTTCGGATGACGCGAGCAATTGTTTTTGCTTTGGCGCGAAAATTCTGAATGAAGAGACTGGGGAAGGGATAAAATCTGTCAACAAACTTTTGGGCCTAAGGGAGGGGCGAGACAATAAACCGCCATTTTCTCGTCCCCGTTCGAGTACTTTTAATACGTAAGTGTAAAAGTGGCCTAACGAGCTCTGACCTGGCTCTATACTGTAGACCACTTCCAATGTTTACCTTTTACGCCTTTTGGTTTCTTTGTTTACTGAACATTGGGTGTTGAATCAATTGTCAATGTAAGCCTAAAACTTTTATATCGAAGTTAAAAGTTTTTTGAAAGGACAGATGAGTTGTATATCAACATTATATAGGGCAGACAACACTTTATACTATATGTTTTTAGGAATTTTGCGGGGGAGGAATTCCACATTTATTTTAGTTGTTTTGCGCTTTGCGTTTTAGGAGAAGCAGGAGAAAGATCCATTAACTCAGACATTCAAACACATGACATTCAGACATTCAACCTGGAAAAATCACCAGGCCTGGCCATGAAAACTCACCTTCCATTCACTTCATCTCTTGCTTTTAAATCTCTTTGACCTTCCCTTTTCACTTGTTGACCTCTCGTATTTTGACCTCTTGTGTATTTTGACCTCCAGCTTCACTTGATCTCTTGCATTTTGAAATTTTCTATCTTGAACTCTCCCTTTCTTGTTTTTCAAAGAGGCCTTTTACAAGAGAAATCTCCATTCGTGCTATGATCAACACAGGCTGAGATTTTCCTTGCAAAGGAACTCTAATTCTTCAAGGGCCCATTCTTGTATCTTATCATTATTTGATCCTACCAACTTTTTAGTGGATGGATCAGCCTTTCTCTTCGGATGATGCTTTATTAATTGAAATTATAATTTATTTCACTCAGGATGAAGAGTTGGCAAGACAGCTTGTGGAGCTTGGATACAGAGGTAGTGGAGAGGTGAGGACATTTTGGAAATTCCATCTTGTTAAAGCCTGTTTGCTAGTAATAAGAGTTGTTGGCTGGAAACCCTCTAGGGAAGACATAGAAAACCTATTTTCAAAGTCATTGGCAGTTTTGCTTGCCTCTGTACCTTGATTAATGGCTCAAAGTTGGAAAAATTGAATCAGAGACAGGTCTCTTTTGATGCTTGTTGGCACATTTTTATGTTAGTTACAGAACCTTCAATCATTTTTCAATTCTAGGGGGGGGGGAAGGTGGGTTCAAATCCTACTCTCTCATTATTTTTGTTCAGACAAATCATCACCATCGTAATTAAAATCATGTAAGCACTAAATACCATTCTTCTTTTTTTCAAAATGGAGACATGTATATTTATGTTGTTGGTTGAGCAGCTCAAGCGGTTTGCTGTGTGCAGCTACTTTCAGGCTTAGTAGTGTGAGGTCATCATCTAGATGGGTGACCTTAGAGGTATTGATTAAACAACGCACTACATTGTCACTTGGGTTGAACAATAAACTAGGGGCCCAATCCTGAAAATAATGCCTAGTGGCCTCTTGCAGGTTGGCCAGCACAATAAACATGCTTACTTTACTTACTTACAATGAAAAAATATGATTTCAGTTTTGTGGATGCATTCTTTATTCAGTCATTTAATCTTCAAAGGTGTTGAAGAGAGAAGAATTTGAAGCCAGAAAACAAGCCGCAGAAGCAAGTAGACTTTCCAAAAGAAGTCAACAGAAGTAAGAAGTATGATTTTATAATAGCAAGAAACCATTGACATGTCAAATATGCAAACATAACACAATATAGCTTTATATAAAAGCTTATATAATTTTCTAGCTAAATTGCTACAGGTCAAAAATAAGATCCAATCAGTAGTGCCAAGGTTTTTTATTGTATCTGTAAATCTTTTATCAATTCAGTTTGAGAATTGTAAGGAATATGGGACACATAGCAAAACATCATAACAACAAAAGCTTTGCATCTGAAAGAGATCCAAATAGTACTTCAGAAAGAGAACGAAAACGAAACCTAACAAATTCTTATACCTAGATGTGGATCAAACTTGGCCAATCAGAAATAAAGTTAATGATTGATATGGCAAAAAACGACCAATTATATTAATATTAATTTAATTCGAAAATTTCACCATCTTAATCAAATACTTATTTAGCTAATTGTTTTGTGCACTTAAATTGTATATTTAAAGCAATGATTTTTCCAATTGTTTTATCACCACTCTTTTTAACTTCCTTTATGAGATTTAACATTTTAGAAATCTGTGTTCATTTTAGATGGTTTGTCTTTAATAAAGGAGCTATGCTTGCCCTATTTTAGTCTAAAAGTAAAAATGTCCAATTAGAATTAGAAATTACTTATTATTTAATAATGTTTTCTATTTCTCTGTTTTAGAGTTCTGGCTAGCTCAGGAAAAGAAATTAGTGACCCCTTTCTACAAGCAATGGCTCAACGAGAAGAAGCAAATAGAAGTGGGAAGATGACGGTAAGTCACAAAAACGTTTATGAAACAACAGCTGCATAGGAAAATATAGAACCAGCCTATTTAGGAAAATAAAAAAGATGCCAACACATAGTGGTATCCTGGGGAAGGAAGTTGTCTAGGGTGACTTAACTGTGGCAAAAGTTTTGATCCAGAATTGAGCGATTTACTACCTCATAGGGGCAGGAAAATTATCATCTTTACCACTTTGCACTTAGGTTGTCATGACTGGTTGGTATGACTGGTTCACAAATTTCAAGCTTTTTTTCAAGAATTGAATTCTAGCTAATTGTTTAATCATTCAATACATAATCGAAAACAAAATGTAAAAGAAATCCTCCTGAAATAAAACTTTTATCTGAAAAACTATTGTGAATTCAAGAGTTTACATATTTAGTGAGAATAAATTTTTTCACAAGTTTGTATATTTAGAAGTTTTACGGATCAGACTGTGGTGATATTAAGGCAAAAAAGTTTCTTCAGACCTTTCATTATTGAAAAAGTTTCTTCAGACCTTAAAGTATCAAAAAAGTTTTTTCAGACCTTAGAGTATCACAAATCTTTTTCAGACGATAATTTTCATCAGAGACAAGAATTTAAGAGGCCAGGTATGTAAAACTATTGCAGTCTGCTGTAATTCCTGAATGGTGGAAGGGTTCAGCTATTTTGGTTTTGAAAATAGCTCATTATGAATTTATCGTAATAACAATGTTACTTTTGATCTAGAATCGTCTACTTTAGACCCGGCTTACGCTTGCACCGATCCAAATAGATCCGTACCCAAACTAGCACAGATAGGCCTCCCGTTTACACTAGACCTGTGGATCCGTACCCATTTTGGTCTGCTATCTTGACCCTTGCGGGATCGCTTTCCAAGGTGTACTAATTTGGATCCGTGCTCGTTTACCGTTGCCAAACGGGTACGGAACAAAAGCGAGGCAAATTTCACTTTTTTTTGTAATCAGATTCGGGTCAAAGTGCTGAAAAAGGGGCTGGACCTGGCTGTGGATCCATTCCAGTGTAACGAGATCTGAAAGAGATCCGTTCCAGTGTAAACGCTAGCAAATACGGGCACAGATCCAAATTGGATCCCGTACCCATTTGGATCTGTTCTAGTGTACACGGAGTCTTTATCTTATTTTAGACTTATTTGAATTTTTACTTAGCACCTTTCAACTAACTAGCTCATATTTCATTGAATAGGAAATTTCTGGATACATCGACTATGCACACAGACTAAAGGTAGATTTTAATCACTTTTACCATTCCAATATTTGATTTCACTTATGATTTCTGATTGATCTGATTCCTTTCAAATTTCGTCACAATTTGAAAGATTTTGCAACATCTTCAGATATTGTTGAACGATTTGTAAACAATTTCAAAATGATCGGAGAGGATTTGCAGCGAATATAAGACGATTTCCAAGTGTTGTGTAGTAAATCAGTTGGTCGAGCATGGCTGGAGGCAACCCAAAGGCTCCTCTCTCGTTTACTGCTATCTTTTAAGATAGGGGAGGGCGAAACTTCTATTTCTAGCTTGAAACTCACTAACCCTCAATCCCACTCTTTAAGGTAAGTGCTAAGAAGAGAGGCAGTGAGTAAAGTAATTCTACTTTGAATCTGGTGCTGTGGGCCATGTCTTTAAATAACCTAATCGCCCTGGGGAGCGTCTGTTCAGTGCTGTGGAGTGTGTACAGTACTCTCTGGGGATACCATCAGTACTGTTGAGGAATACTATCAGTACTGTTGAGGAATACTGTCAGTACTGTTGGGGATATCATCAGAACTGTGAAAGTAATAACCATATTTACCTCCACAGTACTGAACATCCTCCACAGTGTTGAACATCATCCAAATTTCAGCACACCACCAAATTTCTTTGGGTCTTTTGTATGCCTCGGCCAGGGATTGAGCCCTTGACCCTCTGGTGAGCACTCTACCTCTAGACTATTGCAAACGGCCTTGTGACGATATACAATGATACTGTAACTCTTCGAATCTGTTGATTTTTAAACTATTTGCGAGCAAATATTCATAGACGAAACCTCGGACTCTGGAACGTTTAACGATCTCTCTGCATTATCATGATGAATGTGTAATGTCTCTCTCTTTATAAAATAAAAGCAATCAATTTCCTTTTAACATCAACTAGATTATTCTAATTGCACGATGAAATGGATTTTAGATAAAAATTTTCTATCAATGTTGGTGTAAATAATGATCATAAGTGTGTGGCTTTTGAATAAGTGTAGTTCACTGATCCCTAAAATCTATCATTAAAATGTTTTGATTAAACAGACTGAAGACTTTGAACCGTATTTTGCTGGTAGAAAACGCTTGCTTCCAAGGCCATCGGATCTCAGGTGATAAAGTTGTAATATTATCATTCATCAGTTTGAAATTAGTGAGTTTGAGAATTCCAGGAACTGCAACGGGAACACCATTTTTCTTTTCTTTGTTAAATTTCAATGTCAAGGAGATTTTTGCTTAACTTGCAAATTTATTTACTTGTAGACGCGATAAAGTTGTCCTTTTGTTTGACATGACTTCAAAATCATAACCGATGTTCAGTACTGTTAGGGAAACCATCATTGATGTAGTGGGCTACCATTAGTAGTGTAGAGGATATTCAGTGCTGTGAAGGGATGCATGCATGCATCGTGGTTATTACCTTCACAGTACTGATGATATGCCCACAGTAATGAATATCCTCCACACGGTTCTGAATATCCTCCACACAGCACTGATAATATCCTCCACACAGCATTAATAGTGTCCCCACACAGCACTGATAGTATCCTCCACACAGCGCTAATAGTGTCCCTTTACAGTACTGAAGGTATGTCCCAAGAGTACTGCACACCCTCCACAGTAGGTACTGAACAGACGTTCCCAAAGGTGATGAAGGGTTCAATCGTGCATTATTGGCATATGATATTACAAACTCAAGAGCAAACAGGACTAGAAGCTTTATACTCCAGGCTGCGTTTATTTCGAATATTAGGCCTAAGACTGTTTACATATGTAACAACTTAAAATAAATCATACTCTAAATATCATATAAGAAATCAGGAGGAAATGATAAACATTTAACTATAGCATGAACTTATTCGTCCTTTGCAGCTTCTATAATTGGGAAACGCAAAAGTGCACATCCAATCCCACTCCGAATTACCAGGTTGGTTTTTATGAATTGTTTTTTCGTAGTTCAATTATAATAAGGCCTAGTTTGCACTTTACCGGATAGTTTCCGGGGCGGAACAATGCGGAGTGAATTATGCTGAATAGGCCCTGTGTTCGCACTATGCCAATTATCTTTGACTTCCTCACATCTTTGTTTTGATAGAAATCTTCGTTAACTAGAGATCATCCATCTAGCTTCGCTCTAACGTCATAAAGCAAATAGAAGCAAATGAAAAAGTTTGGTGCGAAACGCCATGTTGAGATTGTTCACCAAGTTATTCTGGAATGATTTCTATGCCACTTTTCCATGGCGTTAATCGCAGTGTTTCGTATCGGATAGCTTTGGCGTTGTGTGAACCGAAGCCCTACCCGGTGTGAAAATCAGCATACCCCGAAAGCTATTTGGTTTTATGTGACCGGGACATTTGTTCATTTTTTTATGTATTTAATCAATTCTATGCCTTTCATCATACAGTTTCAGGGCAAATGATGGCTGCAATCATTCAAACATTTAACTTCATGTAAATCTGAACAACTCTGTTTTATTAGATTTAGCCGAAGGGACGGTATTATCAAAGATTCGTAGATAGAGCGTCTCAAACAAGATCGAAGCGAGTATCCTACAGTTATAACCTCTCGTACAAGTTTACGAGTTGCTACACAGCAAAAGGAGTGTGGTGATAGCTTCGAGGGTGCATTGGGTCTATTGGTGACATACCTATTCGTATATCGTTCTATAATTTTAGAATTTCAAAATCGAGTGTTTATTTAGAGTGTTGCAACCCTTCTTTTAAATGAATCAAAGACGATTATGTAACTAGTGTGACCCCAGCTATCATATTTTCCATAGTAAAGAACCATCTTAACAAGGCTGTTTCTGACACAATATTCAACATGATTGTCGCCAATTGTCATGACAAGCCTTTGATATTTAGATGGGTAGTGTTTCGGGAGAGTTCCATCTCCCATCATCGGGCAATGAGATATGCGGTTTTCCCCTATTCATTGCAAAGGTCGGATCAGAGAGGTTTAAACATTGAGCGGACCGCAGACGATGTTTTTGAAGTTTTGGTGCTTGATTTCTAACCTTTGTTGCGCCAAAATTGCGTTTGGTGCTTTTGACAATGTTTAACCAGACTTCTGGGATTGTGTTAGGAGTTGATAGGGTTGATAGAACTAAGTAAATACTCTCTTTCATTAGTCTTGTTTTTCCAGTTCCTATCTTCATATCAATCACTTAAACACCATCCCATTCCATCTGATTATTTTCCTCCTTGTAATATTTGAGCCTGGTTCCTGTCTCTCTTTTAGATTGTCCCCCATAAGATTTGGGACAAGCTCTACATGGTAATTTTGTATACGAAATTGTATTTTTCCAGATCGTCGACTTTGTCTTTTGTTGTTGAAAGGGATCTTCCCTATTGTACCCAGAGAATAAAAGGTGCACCTTACATTTTGTTTAGTTAACCCTATCAAGCCTAGGGTATTTGAAGCTGTAGGAAGCCTAGGGGGGGGGCTGATTCGGCCCCCCTCTTTAATTTCTTTCTTACACACCCGGTAGACTTGAAACTTTGCATGACTATAGTCCATAACAAGATGCAAAAAACTAACCAATTTTTTTTAGAAAAGTCACGTGATGCCTTTATGACGTCATCATATTCTCCTTTTGTTTTGAAATTTTTAATATTTGATTGTATGAATTCCTGAAAGGGATCTGAAACACAATTTTTTCTTTAATATGGATGCACACAGGCTTTATAAGTAATTTTAGATCATTATTGTAAATTTTACATAAAATCTAAATGGAATTAAGTATTTTTCTGAGCGTCATGTCTACGTGCGCTTTTATCGCAAGAATAATGAATCGCTCTTATTTCATATATTTGAGTTGTTTTACCTGTACAGGCAGTTTTATTGAGTAGAATACATGTGCAGGGTCGGAAAATGTAATTGTGAATATATTTTCTATAGCATAAGGGTCAAGTAAAAATGCTGACGTCAGCATAAAATGTGGGGGGAAAAATTGCGCATGCGCAGTAAAATTGCACAAAATGTAGTTCATCAGGAAGAGCATAAAAAATGGCTTATACCAATAGTCCAAAATGCATTTTACTTGTCTTGTGTAACTTTTATAAGGACGCGTTTGAATTTTAATGCTTACTGTTTTTCAAAATGACCTGTGTTGACCCCCTGGAACAAATTCAATTTTTTTTAAAATATCACTTTTTAATTATAAGGAGGAAAAAAACTAAAAGTCAGAAAGTTTGAAAGTCGCAGATACAATTTATAAAAATACACAGAAGAAAAACTGCTAGGGGGGGGGGCTGATTCAGCCCCCCCCCCTAGGCTTGATAGGGTTAAACTAATTTTTCACTGAACCTGAGAAGTGTTCAGGTGAATTTTAAAGTCAGAATGGTATTCAGGTTGGAATCAGAGAAACATGATTGCACAACATGTGTTTCTGTAGCCTACGATCTAGTATCTACCCTGAGGTATCAGTGTACAAAATAAAGATAAAGGCTCATAATTTATACAATCAATTGTTTTCTTATAATCAATTGCTTTCTTCAGGTTATTGCTGAAAATGCCTCTGGCTTGCTGTTCAAAAACAAGAGGGACAGAAAAATCTTAAATGTCGATCCAAAGGTATGATGGCTTTTCTGTTGAAATTCATTGTCTGGTTGCCCTATCACCCATTGGTAGTCAATCCCGAAAATGCATTACAAATTTCACAAGAACAGTGTTGTTTGAACAGGAGCCTCGACCTTAGCAATCGACCATGTACAGACAATTGAACCTTGGCTGTCTGAAGTCAAATTCTGGGTAGACAGCCTTCAAGTTGTTGATTGAAAAACTCATCTTGGATTCTCAGACTCAGACCTTACAGCTACAGGGGGTTCTCTTCCATATCTATCAATACCAATATTGAGGTCCATGCCACCATTTCCTAAGTATCATCACAGACCCCTAAATATTTAGTGTAGTGTTTCGGGAACCCCAAACATTGAATGTCATATTTTCACGAGAACCAATATATTGTTAATTATTGAAATGGCATGTCTAAGTCTTAAGATTGGTCACTAAATAAAGACACCAGACTCTGAAATTCTCCCTTTCCTCGAATTTCTGGACCCAAATATTGAATTTTGATCATATTGTAATTCACCGACCCCAAATATGGATTTAACAAAACTTTCCCACTCCAAATATTGAGATAAACCTCCACGTTCTGTCTGTTTGGAGGTTTGGTAGTACCTCCCTGGAGGCCAGTTAAATTGATTTTTCAAACACTCGCTGTTCTCATGAGATTTTCTACAGATCAACTTGAGAAATCGCAAGTTTGTTATAAATCGTGGAGTTTTAATGCTTTAAAGTTTCTATTTATTGCTTCTATTCATTTACTATGTGATGATTTAGAATTAAGGAACTATTAAGAAACAATTAGTTGTTCAAAGTGGTCAAAAGAGATCTTAAAAAAGGTATTAAGGAACTTGGTCCTGACCTGAGCTAGGTTCTTTACAAAAGATGCGTGTATATTCAAAATCAATATTCGAAGTATGCCTAAATTAGTCCAATGTCTGTTTTGTTTTCGCATTTGGAAATAATTCGTTCATAATCATTTTTCTTAGGCCCCAACGCCTGGAGATAATTCTGCTAGAATTGTTGTCGAAACAACGAAGTATATTCAAGTTGTCCTATATGATCACATAACAAGGAGAAAGACCTAAACTATTCGCAAATCTTTTATATCTGTGCAATTAATTTAACTCTTAATGTAAATATCAATATACATGTGCCTTAACAACTCTACAATGCATCTCTCCTTCCATTCTTGAAATTCGCGTTTATGTTTTTGTTAATTGTTTTATGAATCGAATTTGGGTTTAAAGAGGGTTAGGAAGAGGTGAATTGGGAGCTGGGATTTGTCTTTTTATCAACTGAGAGAATGAGATTGGATTTCTTGGGACTAGGATTTGGTCGAATGAAAAAGTTATTTGGTATTTCAAATAAGTGCACATGTGCAATTTCTCTATTTGCCTCATTTGGATTGGTATTTTTCATTATTTCAGTGCTGGGAATGGAGATCAGTAGCCCCCCTTCAGGACCCTCTATAAAAAGTTACGCCATGGTACTAGCAGTATAGTTTTAATGTCGATAACGTAAATTTTAATGTCAATAACGTAAATTTCATGCATACAATTGTTGCAAAAATTGTTTAAGCACTTAATTGATGATTGATTTGATGCAATACCCCCCACCCTCCTCCTATTTAACAATTCTGATTTGTAACTGAAAAAGTAACTTTTGGTTGAATATGGAGGTTACATTCTGTAGCCAATAATCTAACTTCATTGCTATGGTGTTCCCTCACTTGATTTTTGTCCGGTGTTCCAAGCAATTAAAGTAAGCATTGTAGCTATCTAAAAACATGAGTGCGAAGATTTAAAGTAAACTCAAAGTTCAGTGAATGGAGAATGCAAATAAAGAGCTTATGACGTTATGTAGACACTAAAATTACTGAGAATTGGTTAGAAAAAAGAGGCAAAGAAACACAACTTTAAAACAGCACAGCACATACTGATGAACCATCACCCCCCCCCCCCCCACACAGTACTGCACACACATTCCCTGGGGTTAATATCTATAAAAGGTGTCCCTTGTTGATAGTTGTTGATAGGCACATACACTCGCTATCTTCGCAAGGTATGGGTTTATGTGCTAAGCACAAAGGGTCCACTGAATAGGTAAACTAATCGAGCAGTGCGACCCTGGTCCTTCCTCTCGATGTGACCACACCTCATGATTCCTTTTGCCTTTTTGCCTGGAATTACAGAGAGCTGGCTAATTCTCTCCTCACACTTTGTGGCAGGTCTGAAGGTGGTTTCGAACCCGGGACCCTTCAAGCAAGGGTCAAGTGATCGAACCACTCGGCCATCCCCGCCACTGGAGAACCCCAGATGGTGTTAATTCTGAGGCAGTGGTGAAGCCTTCTTTCGAAACGTAAACACGCAGCTGTTTTCAAAATTCACGAATGAGAGGCTGATCAATGAAGCAAAACAAATCGTGGAATGTTGAATTAAAAAGCTATTGAAATTGAGAAATCAAAATTCGTCACAGCTCGAGGATTTTCCTCCACTTCTGGATCTGAAATGTTGTGAGAAAGATCGTGAAGTTTAAGACGGATTAAGTCACTTTTCAGTTCTTAATGCACAGTTGAATTTGATGATATACCATATAACACAGCTCAAAGATGTTTTGGAGTTCGTTTGATCCACTGTGTTATTAGAATCATTTAGGCCCACAAACAACATTCATTTTAAATTGAGATGGGCTGTGCCTAAGTAGTCATACTAGACTGTACAGACCAGATATTAGTCTACTAGAAGTTGAAGAAGATGGTTACTAAGAAGATTCAATCTTTGCGAAAGATTATTCTTGTCCTTTTATATCTGGAAATGGTAAGGCTTTTTCATTACATATAAACTCAATGCCCTTGATATTAATTCTAAAAAACTGTTAATAGGCCTATTCAATTTCCCATCAGTAGGTAGAGCAGAGGTGGAGAGAAGCCAGATTGGAAAAATATGTACTGCGCGCAGAAGATCTTCCGTTCAAAATTTCAAATAAAACAATAGAACTATTGCTCTAGAACTATAGTCAGGGGCGCAACTTCAGCGCACAGTGCCCAAACTTTCCAATCGGGGTTGAGAGCACAGACCGTGGCAGCATTGGTGTGGGTAGTTTCCTAGAATCTGCAAAATCATTACTCCCCATAATAGACTCCGACTTATCTTTGGCCAACCAGGGCAAATTTCATGTATTTAGACTTGAAGATCTTTGTCATGGAACTTGCCAAATAGTAATGTATCCTATTGTTTTTTCGTTGTATATCAGGAAATCTTCAGTAATATTGGTTTGCAACAGATCTGTGGCATATAGAAAACCTTTGATAATGTTCTTATTGTTGTTGGTGCCGTCGATCTTGCGAGATCATGGATGGTGCGCCCTCAGGTCTGTTCTTCCAAGGGTCTGCTAGGGTGGCGCTGCTCCGGCATACAGTTTGCGGCGCAAGCGCTTCTCTTGCCAGCCCTTTAACCTAGCCTCCTCCCGCCTTGACGATCTCCTTAGTTTTGGCTCGCCAACATTTACGGTCGGCAGCAGTGGTTTCAAGGTGGGAGGGGTTGAAGAGGTCCCGTTTGCAGACATCTTTGTAGCAAGGACTGGATGTCCAGTTAGTCAATTCCTGTCGCCAGCTTGCCAAAAAGGAGGTCTTTGGGGGATTTGCCCATCGTCCATGCGGATGACATGCCCCAACCATTGCATGCGGCTGGTTGGGAGGATGGAGAACGTACTCGGCAACCCAGCTCTGGCCAAGACATCGGTGTTGGTGACGCGGTCTTGCCAGGTGATGCCCAGGAGCCTGCTGAGGCAGCGTAATGTTCTTATATCAGCATATTTATCCCTGGTTTCTTAAATTTTGGCATGTAATTCTTGGTTCTAATATTGTAAAATAGTGCAGCCCTCTTGGCGTGCATTGGTGGCTTGATAATTTTGTCAATGCTGCCTAAGAAACACCCTGGAGGTTTACACCAAAAGTGCTTCAATGTTTGACAAGGGCACTTGTCAAGGCTACCAATGGATAGCTAAGCACACTGTTCATGCTTGGGGGGAAGCAGAATCTATCCGGAAAATCAATGAAATTGAATTGTCAGAACAAGCCTCAACAGGATTCTTACCTCATGATAGCTTTCATCGTTTCAAAGCATGAGGCCAATAGAGAATGAAGCTTTTCCACTCCATATCTCTGATATCAAGGTGCATGTCCCATGAATTACAAAGCAATTATTTTCCAAGATACATAAAAAACAATGATTATAGTAGTAATAAAAATATCTTGCAAAAGATCTTACATGATCATTGTAAGATCTTGCATAATATTGTGTAAGATTGTTCCCTGGTTCTCATTCCTATAGCAGAGGACCCTATTCCTATACGTTCTTATAGGATCTTTCAACATCCTATAAGATCTGTTATATATACTTACAGGTGGTTGTTTGCCAAAAAATCTTTGATACCTTAATATTATGAATGGAACTGTGCAAAGATACTACTCTATTTTAGGTTGATACTCCACAATTATGAAATAAACAAGAATTATCTCATTAGAAAGCTTTTTATTGGATTTCATACTAATTTATGGGATTTGCTAGAAAAATCATACCCACGTTTGATAAGAGGCATTTCAATGACAAATCCGCATATAGTGTATATCCCCATGCCAGCTTTATATTATATATCCCCATCTGGCATGCACCTTTGCAAGCAGGCTTAGCATGGGGGCATTGTGTTTTATTAATACTTCATTTTCCATTCTGTTAGTCTTAATTCCATTTTTTTTAAATACAGGTCAGTATTTTCCAACGACTTGTCTTTGATTTCCTTGGCTACATGTGGCTGTTGGTATTATTTGGGATTGCAGCATTGATTTTTGTCATATTCGGCTTATTTGGAGCTCATCAGCAAAAAACAAGACTGATAGTCACAGTGAGTCCAGTAGTTTTAGACTTATTACACTATGATTTTTATTGCTACACTGAACTACTAAAGTCCTATATTGATCCTTGAGACCAAATCAGGACTCCAACACTGTCTACCTAATTTAGGCTAGAAGCTAATTCATGATTATAACTTCAACTCTTAAAACTAAAACTACATACACATATATACGAGCAAATAACAATAGATGATTGACATATGATAATCACGAGAGCAAAATAAAGAGAGTTCATTCAATGTAATCAGTACGATAACGAGACTAAATAATAAGGCTACCACATTTCCTGCTACAGCTAGAATCCCCGCCAAAAGTCTTGGAACACTTGCATCATTTTTACAGTTTTCTAAATTTTGCCCTCTCCCCTCCCCCTTTACACTGTTGTTTCTGATAACAAAAAGTAGCCCAATAACATTCAGGTACTGTTTGGTATAGTCTTAAAAAGCTACTTTTCTAAACAGCATTTTTTGAGGGGGAGTTGGATTTGAAATAAAATGCTAGGAAAGCTAAAAAACTAGTTATTTGTTAAGAGAAACAAGTGTGTTCCAACTAATTTTGGCGTAGATTGTAGCTCAGCCTTTTGTGGAAAAGGTCAAAGGTTTGAGACTTCTTTGAGGATTGCAGCAGCCCACTTATGAGGATAAATTCTTGTGAATTTATGGCATTACTTGTAATACCTTGAACCATGGTTCTGTAATGATTGGATTCTTCCCATTGGAGCTGACAGAAATTTTCAATCTAAAACTTTGTCACTAGAAAATCCCTCGGTTCTAAGTTTGACTTGGCTTGGTTTTGAATCTACCTCATCCAGAATCTAGTATCAAGAAGAGGCATCAATAACAATCTTTCCACTGCACCAAAACGAGCCTTCTTTATTGTATTTACTTTATGATTTATCAGTTTTACTTGATTTTATTTCTGAACTTCTTTTGTTAGTACATGGTATGGACAGCACCTTGGGTTGTTTTTAATGTCATCGTCATACTGGCATATGCAGAAACTGGAACGATATCGCATGTGAGTTCTACCTTGTCAAAGAACTTATTATTTGAATTGAAATTCCTTCTTTTTCTGTTAGTTTTCTATAATCCTACTCTACTAGTTCTAGCAAAGGACAAGTCCAAATAACTTTGGGTACTGTGCACAATTATTGTGTTATGTCTTGTCTTTACTTATCATTGCATCGATCTTGCAACAAGAATGAAGATTTTGAATGGCTGTGTATGATGAAGATTATTGTAGGTTGTCATGCATGGCAACCGAATGCTGCAGATTTAAGGACTACTAAGGAAACTTAATGACCCTGTTGTACACTGGATCAGATCCAAAGCTTTCCTGATTGAAAAGTATATGGATAGGCCTCCCGTTAACATGGAAGCTCTTGAATCCATAGCAAGAAATATTGCAAGTGTTTACAGACCCCAACAAAAATAAACAAAAACTTTGGAATATTTTTGTTTTGATGTTGCATATGATGCAGGCATTTGACAGTAGATTCAGAAAGATGCACTACAGGCCCTTGATCATTAACTTTTTCAATGACAGACGAATGATTGGCTGAGTTTAAAACAAGGAAACAGAAGTTGGTTTTACGAGCATGGTATTGGTTGCAAGAAAGTCAAATTTTCAAAAGTCATCAAAGACTGCATGCTCAAATATCAGGTTATTCTTTATGATCTTATGATGTTATCAATACTGGTTGAACCAGAAAAAAGTGAATAGACTTTTGCTGATTTTTTGAGGGATTAAGACGACTGGAAATTACAATGAAATGAATTTATTTACCTGCTAAAACGGAAACTTTGTGCATCTATTCAGGCATTGTTAGAGGAAATATAAATATGTCATTTTTATTTTAGTTTTAGTCAAAGATGAGAAATGAATAAACCATGCTTTAAGACATTACGATGTAGAATATTCTTCGTTAACCTTTATTTTTAGTCCATAATGTTGATAAACCAGAATATCTAGGGGCAAGTAGGACAGGGGATTCGTTAACTAAAACCCCTTGCAACACCCATAATCTAATAGATATTTCAGGCCTATTTCATTCAGAAACTTGTTGATGAAATTTGGAACCGAAATTTTCTCTTTTCAGCATGTTGAAATTATCCAAGCGTCAGTTCAGATATTACTCGCGGTAAATTTTTTACGTTATTCCAATTTGCTCCTTACTTATGAAAATGTTAGTGCAATAAACGTTACCTTGAGTAGAAATTTTCCTTCAACTTTTGAATCGTTAAACCTCTAAGCCTCCTAACTAAACCTCCCAGCTAGTGAACTCATTGGTTTGCAAGCCTAATATTGTTTATGTTATGATGTCACACGCACCACGGGCGCACGATGCATTCCAGGACTTATGGTCAAGTCTCTCTCACTGACAGCTACAGTGCAAATTTTGTTATAGTGTGAATTCAAATAATTTGGCACTACAGCCTATGCTTAAAGAACCTTAATAAGTTTGATGATGCCGTTAAGGAAAACGTCTTACTCCTAGTTTTTGGGAACTTTTTCACGGGTACTAACCATTTTGAAGCAAATAGTAAGGTGTAAAGACTAGAGAAATTCAACGTTGTCGGTACTGATTTGATTAGTTAGGCCGTCCAAGGCAGGACATAGAGGATGCTGTAGACACATTGCTGCTCTCTTGGATATTATTTGGCAGCAATATTTCTATTCTTATAGGCGAATGTTTTCCACTAACTTTACGATTTTTTTACAGACGATTGGATTTGTCCTGGCATTCCGGTTAAGGACACTAATTAATATTGCCAAAGAATGTAAGTACACGATTTTCTACAAAAACGCTTGGCTCTAATTTCAGCCTACTTACCTCTTATTATTGAGATTATTTTTCACCAATTTATCACCCCTACCATTCTCCAAAATGTCTTGTAATGTGTGTCAAGCATTACTTTTCTGGGAAAGGCTTAACGTTGATGAACTTGCCTTGTATTTATGTCTAACAGTTTTGGAGATGGCAAAAATTTGTGGTCCAAATTTCCGCATGGTTTTTTTTTTAAGGGTTTTCTTACAAAACGTCAATGCTGCCTATGAGTACACAAAACAAATCAATTTCAAAAGATTCTGTACGCACTCAAAGTGCGGACTAGTAGATGCTGATTTCGAGTATTTTTTTCCAGTCTACATTGTTGGCAACATAAATCCATATTCTGCGTACGTGAAGTCAAATCAAGCTGCTACTGCCATGCCAGCAAGGAATTCAAAACCATTTATCATTACGTCATCGTAAGTTTTAAACCTCTTTATAGCACTTAGATTTATTTGCCAGGTTAAATGTTGAAATAGAAGACTGAGACCCAAAGAGAGACAAAACCAATTTGCCTGTATTTGAGAGCGAATACTTATTAGTGCCTCGACTTCAGGCTACAGTAACGGCTGCGGCGTAACCTTTCCTAAGCTGCCGTCGTTAGTTTTGGTAGTAATGCGTTGCGAAGGAGCATCTTTCTATTATACATTGCGTGAAGAGATATCCACAAAATTTAGTGGAATCGCCTGCTATGAGGATCAACCGCATTGTGACTTTATTTTACTCTTTTCATCTTGATTGACAACGTGGATGACTGAAGTCTTCTCCTTTGACATGCGCATTAGCTACTAATTCAATAGAAAACTATTTCATAATCAATAGAACTAATTCAATAGAAAAGTATTTCATAATCAATAGAACTAATTCAATAGAAAAGTATTTCATAATCAATAGTTAGTACTTTCAAAACTCGTAGGAAAGAGCGTATGCTTTTTTGGAAAATGTATATCATTCCTCGAATTAAGTACTACAGTTTATTGGGGTCTCAACCAAAAAAAAGCTTGATTCAAAGACTCGAGTCTCTAAAATGGGTAATTTTTTAGAATAAATCAAAAGCAATAAAGAAAAAGAATATAGAGAGGCTTTTAAAAGCTACAGACGCCAATGAAGAGGCGAATAGTGTAGAGTTGTATATGTATGGAAAATTCTGGAAGGTCTTGTTCCTAAATTTCAATACAGAAATCTATTATTATAGCCAAATTCAGAAGGAAGGTCGAAATAAAAATGATTGTTGGAAAAAAGTCTTCCACATTAATGGAACAAAAGCTTTGTAGCCAGGATTCTTAGTTGTTCAACTCGTTACCAAAATACCCAGGGACTTGAAAGGAGTGTACTGAATAAATTCAAGAAAGTCTTGCATAGCTGTTCATTTCAGGGACCTAAACTTCTTGGCTTTGCATCTATTAGAGCAACTGATTATAAATCTTTGGTGGCCATGACAAAAATGGTATCATCTCCGTGGGAGACATCTAAGTGTTTTTCTTTAAGGGGATAAATCTTTTGAATCTGTTAAGAATGATAATGTTTTTTTAATTTCAGAGGATTATAACATCAAAAGAAGAATGCAAATTCAGATTGAAGATAAGGTTTCCACCCTGCTGTATTCCAAGTACAGCAAGCATTGACAACTCCATGAGCAAAAACTCCTGCATAATTTACTAGGAATATACTTTAATATTTAAACGACAATAATCTAAATGTAGTACTTGGCCCTAGTTGCGCAGTATTAGTACACTAGAGCACTATTCTAGAGGCAAAATCTACTTTTTTGAAAACAACGAGTCTATATTTCAAAGTAGATATTCCATTTGATTCCTATTATGGCAGCTCACAATTTAACAGTTTGTAATCACACCAGAGTGCATTACATGTGAATACCACGCCGGAGCCATTATGGCAATAGAATAGAAAAAGCATGTCACCAATTGTTTTATTCAATGTCCAAGCCAGAGATCTCTGTTGTAGACTACTTGGAATGCACCCTGCTAATCACAGATCTGTTACTCGTTAAAAGTCCCGTAGATTTTTCAAGCATACCCAAACTTTGTTTCTTTGTAGACCCAAAATAAAAAAGCTCTATCAATAGACCCAAACACAATTACCCTAGATCCAAATCTTATTAGCTAGACCCAAGCCAGAAATGCAATGCTTCTGAAGTGGAAAACCGATGCAACGACCCCGCCATTTTAAGTTCGACCCACGGTTTTTCAGAACCCATGAATTCTATTATCTTTAACACCAAGCAGATTTTTTAAGGCGTGCGGCTCAGCACCCGCCTAAAGTCAATTTAGTGTTTTACATAGACCTCTCATTTTATGAATGCATTTTTTTCTGTCAGAGTATTGGCTGGAAAAGGATTTTTAGACTTAAAGTTAATCCATTTGTCTCTCAAAATTAATTTTCATTATTTTTCAATAATTTTTTGCATTTAGTGTTTCTTGGTTCGTTGTTTTATCTTCGTTCAACTTCATGAAATATTTAGAATTGTATAACATGAAATAAATTTGTATATGTTTTTTTAGTGGTTAAGTGGTTACAGTATTTCTTCAAGCGTTATTGAGAAGTGTAACTTAGCATACTCATCTTAAAGCTTCAAAATTTCTGTGTGATTTCTTCCATTCTTTTAGTTACTGACCCTCCCTGATATTTTTGCTTAATATTACAGTTTGGTATCTAGACTGGAAATTCCAACTATCTAATTTTCTGAAATTTTTACCACTAGCATTTACAACTATGTTGCCAAAATAGTGAGCCAACAGGTGTACAAGCTCAAAAAATTTGGGTCTCTAGACGCGAAAATTGCTGCTTATTATGGAAGTTGGTAATGAAACTGTGTATCATTGATTATGCAATCTAATTTATGCTAATTATCTTTATTATTACTTTATACCTTGTTTGAAATTTCCATATCATTATCCATACACATGATCAGAATCGGTCAGTTCATAACCTCTTCAAAACCCGCGGAAACTGACCTTAGTCAGCCCGGTTCACTAGGGAAGGAGGGGCAACTTGTCCCAGGGGTAAGTTGTCACAGCCTCTTTTGGGTCTAAATATTGATGGCAGCAGCTGGGTTGAATGGTATCAAAAGGAAGCTTACATAAAGTTCTCCACCTCTTGAGGTCCAAATTGATTTTTTCATTTCATTAATGTTATCACTCAGCAAGGGTGTAAAACTCACGTCATAAAACAAAACAAATATCAAGGTATAATTCATACATTCATTTCGAAGTATTAAGTTTTATATTTAAACGAAAGTAGACAATACAAACGAAACTTCTTATCTAACATGCATTGCACTTTTGATTAATTGAATTGAATTATTAGTGACCTTCGGTTCCACATGCCACAGGGAAGCAATAAGCAAACTATTTTTGCTCTTTCCCTTTGTTTACGATCATATTTTCTTTTCGTGAAAAAGAAGCAAAGACGACGAAGCAAGTCCTCATCAAGGCTGAAAATCCACGTGGAGATATGGTTTTCAAGAAATAAGAAGCTCCGAAAATATCAAAAAGTAAGTTGAAAATTTCTAATGCGGTTTTAGACTTCAAATCCCCTCAGAAGCGAACGTAGCGTGAATTGATTATTAGGTAAGGGAGGCTGGCTGTAGTAGATTTATGCTTAGCCTGGTGGGTGGAACACCAGACTGAAACAGAAACTGGATGAAAGAAATTGAAATAGGACATACCAATAAATAGAACATAAATTAGGCCGAGCTAAAAAGATAAACATTAATTCCATTAAATTTTTGAAATAAAGCAATTTGCCACGGTTCCATAACATTGGGATGGAATATGGATGGTGAGAAATTAGCTTATCAACTCTGCTGCTGAGGAAGTTTGTTCTCAGTTAGTTTTAGTTTTCATGGATTAATAGATCACTTTCAGTGTTTACATGTTATGCCTGTAGATTTCTCTGTTTAATGAACAATTTGCATTGAATTAATTGTCAAAAGGTGTAAACTTTTATTGTGGTCCTATTTTTCATTTCAAAAGAATCTCATTTGTCTGTTCAAAAATGTAAACATTGAAAGTGGTCTATTCTATCGGAGTGCAGTGGGGCTAATTCCTTGGGGAAGGGCAAAGATGTAAATATTCTGACATAATTAAACAGTGTCTGGCAAAGGTTTTTACTGCACATTTTTATATCAAAAGGGGTCTAGGGGAATGCAAAGTTGAATTGAGTTTTAACTCAATGACTGCAGAGTGTGGCACTTGCTTGCACCCTTGAGTTAAACAATAGAAAAACAAGATATAGCAATAGAAAATGGCCCGTCCATAACCAAGATCTCGTCAAAAACTGCCATACGCTGCAGACAGGATTCCAATTCAATGTAAGTATAAGCACATAGTAAGTAACCTAGCCTCTCTCAGAAGAACCTGATTGGGTGATTACGGAATGGAGATCTTATTGAAGAAATGCCACTGTGCTTAAACAATCAAAAATGTCTAGAAAATAAACATATTGAATGTATTAATGCCTTCATTATAATTGAGATGAGTTTATAGAAAAGAGAGAAGCAAGTATAGCCAGCAGAACTTTTCTCCCTAGCTAAGAACAGTCTGACTTGAGAATTCTAGGTTTCAATCCTACAATTATTGTTGTTCTTAGACAAGTGATATGAAAAATTATTAAGACCCAAATTCAAAACCTGGAAAATCCAGGCTTAGACTATGGGGAGAAGAACATGCTCGCGCAAGTTAAACAATGGAACAATAAGATGACACTATAGAAACTTGCTTGTGCACGTGCAAGATCTTAACAATAAGGGACATGCTTCTCGGACTGGCGGCGCACATCTCGGAGGACCTATTAACAAACTTTTTAGGTCTTTTCCTAGAGGTACTTTTAAAATGCCACATGTATAAAGCAATCCTCATATAATCTCATGGATAATCTTCCTCTGACTTGGTCCATTTTTTATTATTAACATTCTACAGCTTCTGAGGAATTCCAGACAAAAGACTGTAAAACTATTTTTAGCTGGCCATATCATTAAGCTCGCTATCAATGAATGGATTACACTAAAATCTCTTTATTTATAGAACTGTTTTCTAAAGTGGAATATTTTCTAATGAAAAAATCAATAAGACTGGGTAGGGCCACTGCATAGAAAGTTTCAAGTAAGTAAGACATCTCAGATTATTAACTGAGGATGGGGATTTTTGTGTTCATTACAGAGGGGAATTAGTCATAGGTACTTGCTGCAAAATTTAGGCTCCTGAAGTTAGCAATCACTACCAGGGGTAGAAACATTCGTCATTGTAGGGGTTTTTACCACAACTCAGGATTATGTGAGCTTACATGATTGGCTCTCAGATCTAAAGAAATTTTTTATGAATTGAATTCATGCTGCTAAGACTGCGCAGAAAATAGTTGTTTTCTAATTTCCAAAACACAAATAGCATATTACAGCGTTCCTCTCTATTCTACTTGTGATTTTTTTATTTCAAAGCAATAGGTTTTCACAGATAAAGATTCTGCCATTGGACTCTAATGTAACTATGGTAAGGGTAAAAGCAACTACCTTCAAGGGCTAAAGAGTCTTGCAGTATTTTGTTACAGGTACATAACTATAAATCATTAATTCCCCTGACGAGGTTTTATCACATTCAAGCAATTACCAAGAAGAGACAAAAAGCTAATTTCAGTAGATAGATTCAAGTAATCATTGTACCGAATGCGTTAACTGGCTGTATTTCGATTGTATGTAAAATGGAGGGGCTCTTGGCATAAATTTGGGCAGGGGTCTGCTGCTCTGTTGGCATGTTATAAATGGTAACATTTGCTAGACGTTTTTAGATCAGAATAATGGAACCATTTCTAGCTACTTACTCTGGCAGTGCCCGGCGGCATATCTTCTGAAAATTTTGAAATTTAGCTCTTAGAAAGGCAATTGGGTAAATTTTTTTAGAGTAATTTACGTAAAATGAACAGAAACTTTACATAGACCTCGAACTTTATTTTTAGAAGCAAGTATTTTTGATAAAAAGTGTGCTTTGGCCCAAAAGTTAGTCCTGTCGTGCAGCACCTACGGCACCGGTTCTGCCGGGCCTGATGTATGAAATTAAATGGCCTGGATGTGTATGATTTAGCCACAAATTTGAATAAACAACTTAGCTACACTATGTTATGCAAAAAATACTTGATTAAGTTATTAGAATTGAAGATAGTCAACAGTAACAGTAGGGTAACTTTAGCCTAACACATATCTCTAGATCACTGCGTTTCTCACGCTTACGAACGATGATTTGATTTATTTAGAAAATCAAATGATACGGTAATGACAATAAATTTCAATTTCGGGCAATTTCAATGAGGATAGTTATGACAATAAAACAAATTTCAAAACGCTCATGTCCCTAAGAAGTGGATGTGTGATCTTGATCCAAAATTAATCTAAATTTGACTAATGTATTAGATGTATTATGTATTAAATTAAACTAATGTGAACTAAGAATGAGGGACCAAGATAAACTAACGCCGTTAGTAACGCATGCGTAGAAGCTTGTGCAACTAAACGATCTAGGAACATTTAACTTAACTGATGTCCACTATGTCTTTTTTTATCAATATGTGTATCATGGTTTACATGCTTTGCTGGGTTTCCTATTTTATCTCAAAACGGGTCTGCGACAGTTGTTCTATTTGTAGACAATAATCCGTAACAATTCTCCTAGTTTTGTAGTCTGCAGATTTCTAATCCCCCATGGTAAATCCCCATTATAGCAAATAATCTCCTGTCTGTCTCGCCCTGCAGTTGTTATTGCAAAAACAGTTAAGAGAAGGTTTTTGCGAATCCAAACAATTGCACTAGAGCAGCTGTTAAAATGGGGAATTGAAATTATGTTGTCAACTAAATACACATGCACCTTGATAACCTGCAACAGGTACTGTTGTCGTACTGTAACATCAGAAACTGAGCTGCTAGGAATCCCAGGGGGGTGAGGGGTATTTGACCCTGTTTTGGATAGGGACGTGCGGCAGAAATTTTTACCCATATTCATACTGAAATCTTGAACATTTATACTGAAATGTAGGTACATCAAGACCTTTAGAATGGATACCCAAACCCACATTTAAACCACTTTTTGAAAATTTGAGACCCATATTAATATCGAAAAAGACCTATGTTTATACCAAAATGGCGAAAAGTTTCAACCATTTGAAGGGGGCACGTCCCCAGTACCCAAAATATACTAATTACCCCACGGGCTCGGAATTCAAATGATGTATGGGATTGACAATGTTGTTTTGTTTTGAAATGCGTATTGGCCTAAATCGATGTATCCTGCAATTATTTGAAAATGAATACGATCAAACACTAGACAATGGTCGGGTGATCTTTCAATTCGGTCATCCTCGTCACAATTGTATTATTGGAATTCTCAAGGGACACAGTTTCGTGATTTTATGCCAAAAATACGAAAACTGCGGAAGTTTCTCTCCGCAAAAGCTGCATCCCTTTTAGTAATTACTGAAAGCGTATTTCTGGAGATTTTCGCAATGCAATTAGTTCCATGAAAGTGTATTTGACTCGAACTATTAATTGTCTGATGGACTAATCATATACTGCTGCACCTTGTATATTTTCTTTGGCTCACCCGGTATGTGCAGACAGACTCTATTCGGTGCTTTTCATGCTTTTCATGCTTTTCATGTATTTCATGTCTCTTAAAAACTGGATCAGTGTTTTCGATGTTTTTGGAATTTAGCGAGATTTGGGTCATTTTTTGAATTATTTATGAAAGAAGAACGCGTCGATAAACCTCAAGAGATATAATTCTTAAAAGTTTGATCCCACTAATGTAAATTTTAATCCACATAAAGGACATTGCGTAATTTTTACAAATAAAACAATTCCTGATATATCAAACGGGTTTTAGTCCACCTGTAAACTACTCACTTGCTGCTTTCAAGGACTCTGGATGACATGACATTAAAATCAAAGAGTTCCCTGGTTTGTCGTGGTTTCCAAATCGAAAACTGTCCTATAATCACCCCATGTAATGTGTGTGCAGTACGGTGGGGGTTGTGCAGTACGGTGGCGGATGTTCAGTACATTGGGGGGATACCATGATTGCCGTGGGGAGGCATCTCGCAGTACGGTGGCGAATATTCAGTACAGTGGGGGGATACCATGAGTGCGGTGGCGGATATTCAGTACATTGGGGGGATACCATGATGCATGTGGAGGGATACCAAGATTGCTGTGGGGAGGCATCATGAGTGCGGTGGCGGATATTCAGTACGGTGGCGGGATACCATGATGCGTGTGGGGGGATACCATGATTGCCGTGGGGAGGCATCTCGCAGTACAGTGGGGGGATACCATGAGTGCGGTGGCGGATATTCAGTACATTGGGGGGATACCATGATGCGTGTGGAGGGATACCAAGATTGCTGTGGGGAGGCATCATGAGTGCGGTGGCAGATATTCAGTACGGTGGCGGGATATCTCTGAGTACGGTGGGGGATGTTCAGTACGGTGGGGGTGTAATATGATCTAATCCACTAAATTATCCTAAATCAGAGACGGGGAGTCGATTCATCTGCTCCAGTAGTGTGCAATCTTCGAAACTTTTTCAGCTGCTCGGGCGTTTATTTTCTCGCATGGGATGCAAGGATTCCGTTTATTTAAATTTCCTTGATTCCGACAGCTTTCTTAGAATAAATTCTGTACCAGCCCTCAGTTGAACATCTTTATCAACGAAGTTTCCAGTTTTTATTGAGTATAAATGTTTTCTTATCGCTTGCTTATTTACTTAGGTTTACTGTACAAGTTACCTAAGACTTTGAGTAAACGAATTTCACGCAATGCAACGCAACAGTTTTTTATAAGAAAACTTCTGGATGTAAGAAAATGTTCTGAGTACCGACCCCTGTACTACAACAATTAAGAAAGTGAGCGAGTTTATGTTTAACGTGCTGGCCTGTGAAAGGCCCCAAGGGACCTTACTTCCAGCAGGAGCACGATAGCATGCTCTACGTGCTTTTTTTATAAGAATACTTGGCTTTGATTTCAGCTTGCCCTCCTGTTTCTTATTTTTGACGTGATTTTTTACCAACTTTTCACCACCTACCCTTCTCAAAAATGTGTTTAAAATGCGTTTCGAGGCAGGGGCTTTATGTTGGTGAACTTTTATTGTGTTTATCTCAATTAGTTTTGGAGATAGCAAAAAACGTCTGACCCAAATTTCAGCCTAGTGTTTCCTATAAAGGTTGTTCTTATAAAAATCGTGCACATCACTACATGTAGTACACTCTTTTTTTTATAAGAATATCTAATTTTTTTCTGAGCCTCAACATTCTTAATTTTTTGCTATTTTGAGCCTCGGAATATTCTTAAATTATTCTTACGGCAGAAAACATGGATATAGCGATAAATTGTTATTATGGTCATAGATACCAAAAAATGCACACCTACAGTATTACAAATATGGAGGCTAAATTAACAGAACAATATCCTTATTTACTGTAAAATAGAGCTCATCGACACTTGCATCAAAATATAGGTGAGTGTATTTAAACCATTCCCGGTAAAAAGCACAACGATTCAGAAGTAAAGAAACACTCGCTAAAATATTTTTCCATAAGATCTGAGCCTCGCAATATTCTTAAAATATTCTTAATTTTCACCGATTTTGAGGCTCATTATTCTTATAAAATTTATTCTTATAAAAAAAAAAGAGTGTAGTGTATTAGGTCCTAGTATGTTTAATGCTCCCGTTTGTGCAACAGAAGTTTATAATTTGAAAACGACTGACCGTTAGACAACCCCTTATAACGAGATTCTTATAAAAAATATAAGTGTACTTCTTTGAGACTCAGGTAGTTTCTTGAACAAAGATGTTTGCAAAATGTGATGACAAAGGTAGAGCATTCAAGGCTTAATAGTGATGAGGTTCGTGGTTTTAAGTGTGCGACAGCCACTCAATTATCATATGAAAGTCTTAGGTAACTAGTACAGTAAACCTAAGTAAATAAGCAAGCTATAAGAAAACATTTATACTCAATAAAAACTGGAAACTTCGTTGATAAAGATGTTCAACTGAGGGCTGGTACAGAGTTTATTTTAAGAAAGCTGTCGGAATCAAGGAAATTTAAATAAACGGAATCCTTGCATCCCACGCGATAAAATAAACGCCCGAGCAACTGAAAAAGTTTCGAAGATTGCACACTACTGGAGCAGATGAATCGACTCCCCGTCTCTGATTTACGATAATTTAGTGGATTAGATCATATTACACCCCCACCGTACTGAACATCCCCCACCGTACTCAGAGATATCCCGCCACCGTACTGAATATCTGCCACCGCACTCATGATGCCTCCCCACAGCAATCTTGGTATCCCTCCACACGCATCATGGTATCCCCCCAATGTACTGAATATCCGCCACCGCACTCATGGTATCCCACCACTGTACTGAACATCCGCCACTGTACTGCGAGATGCCTCCCCACGGCAATCATGGTATCCCTCCACACGCATCATGGTATCCCGCCACCGTACTGAATATCCGCCACCGCACTCATGATGCCTCCCCACAGCAATCTTGGTATCCCTCCACATGCATCATGGTATCCCCCCAATGTACTGAATATCCGCCACCGCACTCATGGTATCCCCCCACTGTACTGAACATCCGCCACTGTACTGCGAGATGCCTCCCCACGGCAATCATGGTATCCCCCCACACACATCATGGTATCCCGCCACCGTACTGAATATCTGCCACCGCACTCATGATGCCTCCCCACAGCAATCTTGGTATCCCTCCACACGCATCATGGTATCCCCCCAATGTACTGAATATCCGCCACCGCACTCATGGTATCCCCCCACTGTACTGAATATCCGCCACCGTACTGCGAGATGCCTCCCCACGGCAATCATGGTATCCCCCCAATGTACTGAACATCCGCCACCGTACTGCACAACCCCCACCGTACTGCACACACATTACATGGGGTGATAATAGTATAGAACTTAAGGATGGCGGGGAAAATCAGAAACAGTTAATCATAATAACTATTTAAGCTTTGCGCTTGACACCTACGAGAGTAATACGTCAGAAAAATAAAGAATGAAACCTATCGAATCATCATACCCAGATGTGGATCGAAACTCAATTCTGTATAGACCAGAACAGCTAATTTTTTCTCTAGGGCCTCCTATGATTAGTTTATTGTTCGTCTTACTTGACTCCCGGTGCTGATTGGTTATCTCTCACTACGCCAATTGGCCGATTTCGACCCAAATCTGGGTGTAATACACCCTTTTTTCTATAAGAACAATTTTATAACAACACGAGCCTCAAATTTGGCCAAAACTCAAGAACAAGCTAAGAACAAACTGAGGCTGACTATTTTTGGCTCTCTATGAAAATTTTTCAAAATAACCCTGAAACTGACAAATAATTACAAAAACAAGTAGATTGACAGGAGACAGATATATCAGATGGTCAAGACAGTCCACATTTGAACCAATTAACAAAAATGATAGCAAAAAAGGCCTAATCATTGTAAAAGTAAGAACAATTTAAGAACATTCCAGGCTGAAAACAGAGGAATATTTAAGAACAGCCAGCTTCAAATCAATTTTACTGGTTCTGATAAAAGAAAGAGTGTAACTCGTTAGGTTTCATGTTCTTTCTCTTTCTGACGTACTATTCTGATGAGTGTCAGTCGCAAAGCTTCAATGATTATCATGTTTCCCCATGCTTCCGTTTTTCCTCGCCATCCTCAAATTGAAAACCTCTCCAGCACAAAGTGTTATTTATACTAACTCTAAATGAATAATACAATTTAGTGCAAATTTGGGAAATGAAACAAACTGGGACAGCTTACTACTCCATGTAATGGTTAAGTCAATGTTACCTTGGCCCTGCTGGAAATATGGTTTACCATAATCAGACTAGGACATTTAACTGTGGAAGAAGGGGGAGGGGTCTTTCACTAAGAGGTACCGCTAAATAGGGTATACTTTTTCGAAGCTCTAGTCTAGGTAGCTGTTTACATTTTTAATCGAGATAATTTGTAAGTATGAAAATGACCCGAGTAAGATTCGAACCCACGACCTCTAGGTTCGTACTCTAGTTCGCTACCACTGCGCACCGGGGCTTCGAGAAACCCAGACCATTTCACTCACTCAAATTGCACCACCACTCACCGAATGCAGAGACGAACCTATCCAGGCTCTTTAATAACTGCACTGGACCTGCCGAAGGGCGACGACTTTCTTACACCAGGAGGACCATCGCAGTCCAACCACTGGATAGAGTTGTAGGAGTAAACTTGAGGAGAAGCAGCATTTGGAAAATCAATCGAGATAATTTGTGAGAATGAAAATGACCCGAGTAGGACTCGAACCCACGACCTCGTTTATATTTTGCACATTTGGTCTAGGTAACAGTATCGTATATGGCAACGGAGCAGCAATTTCATCTCTAGTAGCCTTAAAAAGTTGAAATTTCGTCTTACAAAAAAGAAAACTTAGTCTCTAGTGTCAATAGAAATAGTATGGTTCAGTTGCTTGTAAGTAACATGCACCAGGATATCATACGTATGCCAAAGTTTAATTATTAATTGAAAATGAGACTACATTGATTGCCACATGAAATGAACCCAACACAAACTCGTAGACAAGATTCAGCTTCAGGAGTAAACTTTTATGCCCTCCTACATGTGATTGATTTGACTCGACATTGGTCGAGTAAACCACCTTCGCAGATAGCTCAATGTTGGTAGAGCAATGACATCAGTACAGTGGTCGTAGGTTCGAGTCCTGCTTATGTCAATTTGCATTCTCACAAATCATCTCGATGACTTTATTTCTAAACCTTAGGGGCTGCAATGGCCTTCCTGGTGTGAGAAAGTCGTCACCCGCCGGCATGTCCGGTGTAGTTGCTAAAGAGCTCTGATAGTTTCTTCTCTACCTTAAATGAGTGGTGGTGCAGTTTTAGTAATTTATGTGACTCGGAATGGTCAATCAAATCAACTGTCCTGATAGCTCAATTGGTAGAGAAATAATGCTCCAATAAGTCACTTGTCGTGGGTTTCCAGTCCTAATTCGGTCATTTTTCATTCTGAAAAATCTCAATTGCCCTCTCGGAGAGTTCCGCGTGGACGATACGTGATTTCAGAATGGACATCCCCTCTTGTGAAACGCCAGCGAGTGTTGTGTTTACAGTTTAAACAGCGCAGTCAAAAATCAAAAATTTGACGTGAATATGCATACTGTTCGTAGTTAATAATTGATGAAAGGAAATACTGAAGAAACATGCAAGTCGTCCGTTTTCAATCACCTCACAGCCACCTGCCCCAATGAAATTCGATTTATTCCTCAAATTTTGCTCGATTTTCTTGTTTTCTCGTCTGGTCGTGGCAAACTGCCTAGCAATTTTAAGTGGGTGTCGCATCGAGTGAGGCAATTGGCCAACTGCATGTCTTGCTATCGCATTTGTTGTTCTTTTGATGAACTTCGGGTGTCGGAAAGCAGTTTATAGAAGCGAGTGAAATATTAATGGTAAGTTGTCGTGCAATCTCTATCTTAATGTTTATTCCAGCGACAGTATTTATTTTAGGCCTCGGTGGTTGATCGTGTTTTGTTTTCGGGGCGTGAAGTGTATTTTAGACCGACTTAGCTTCAAGTGAAACACCCATTGAGGATAAACGGCTAAGAAGATAAATTCCGAGGAGCGGTGAGATATGAAGAATTAGTGACGAAAATCTTTCAAGTAGACGGATACTAATAGAAAAGTGGTCAAGCAAATATCATAAGCTTACAAGTTTTCAGAATGGTAGTTGATGGTTCTTTTAACTTCTTCTTTTTCATCAAAGGTAGGTGCTGAATAGCAGAAGTTTTCAAAAGAACTTCATTATTCAAAAATATCCACAAAGCTGAGAGTTAAGTGATAGTCCGGTCAAGTTATGGTATAATCTCAACCAATGAAAAAACTAATCAAAAATGTATTGATTTCTGTACATCCTTCTGATAAAATATTAGACATTAACCAAGTTAGAGCCTAATCTTAAAACTACATGCTGGTATCTCGACTTGCTGGGGTTTCTTACGAATTTTAACGGTTTATAAAGTATGTATAGTTCAAACTTGCAGGAAAACAACATTTCGTTTCTGCTGAAACTTGTCCGAGGAAAGACCACATTTGGTTATGCATTGACTGGACCATTAATCATGAGTGAATAGATGAGTTTATGTTCAACTTGCTGGTCTGAAAAATCCACAAGAGGCCTCATTTCCAACAGGGGCACTGTCATTTGCACTACATCCTACTTAGGCGTTCCAAATCATCCCTACATATTGTAATATATGATGCCCTAGTATGTTAAAGGCTCCCATTTGTGCAACTTAAGTCCATATTTGAAGAAGCATACCGAGATGAAGTTTTACTTGGTTTGAGCCTAGGCCGTTCAGAATTTCTATAACGCAAATCAGACTCTTATAGGATTTATATTTTTTAAATGTTTTGAAAGAGGATCAGGTTCAACGCCAATTATTCTGTCAAGAAAATGTGTATCACAGTGTGTGCATCTCAGTTTTAAACTCATTACAGGCCCGGTGGAATTGGTCCGGTTGGTGCGGCGTTGGCTGGACCACTATTTGGGCCAGAACACTCCTTTTGTCAAAAAGAATATTGCCTTTTTGTAATACATTAGACTTTTGCAGTAACTTACAGTTCATTTTTACGTAAATTGCTTTCTAAAAATGCACGAAATTGTATCTCTGGGAATCTAAATTTCAATATTTGCAGGGGTATTCCTCTGGGTCCTGTAAGTTTAGCTTGAACCGGAACAACTATGGAGGGCTTCATCCGGGCCTGCATTAGGCATGAGATAGTTGGGTGTCTAGGATTTCACTACCATGATTTTAACATGAGCAGTCTTTGATTGCTACAGAACTTCAGGATAGAGATATGAATTGGAAAAACATAGTGAAACATGATTGATAGTAAGACTTGGTACAGTCTCTTTCTGTCTTCCTACTCTGATGAGTGTTTAATGCAAATTCAACGTGCAAAAGAGGGTGCTATGTTTCGCTTTTTTCCAACCCTTTTCTGGTTGACCGATTTTAATCCACCTCTATAGGTATGGTAATACGTTAGGTTTTATTTTCGTTGTCTTTCTGACGTACTACCCGATATGTGTCAGAAGAAAATCATAGAGGCTATCATGTTGTACTATGTTTTTCCCCATTTATGATTGGTCATTTCCGATCCACCCCTTAGTATGCCAATGCGCTGAATCTTATTTTCGTTCTCTTTCTAACATTCTACTTCAATGAGTGTCAGCCGTTAAGCTTTAGTAGTAATCTTGTTTAACTATGTTTTCGATTCTCCTTGCCATCCTCAATTCCTTCAGGTTTCTAGCAAGAAATTCGGGGTTTAATAGAAAGATGCCATCGAGTTGTAATAAGCACTAATCAGATCTCGAACAACCAGGTATCGAACTGGGAACTGGATATACAATGTTACTACAATGCTGCTATCACTCTACAGCAGTTATTCATTTCATCCAAGACTGAGTCTATTCAAGTCTAGTCACTCTTGTATCCCTGTGGTTAGCCACTGTTTATCATACGTCAGATGAAATGAATTTTTAAAATCCAAAAAGTGGTTTTGATATCAAGATTAATGAATCTGGTATTATCCAGGCGAAATACGATTGTTTTTGTACACAAAAGCACAGACGTTCCTTCAGCTATGACACCAAAATAACTAGAATAGAAATATAAATGCATTTAGACTTGAATGAAATATATTTGCATTTCTTCTATGGTGTAGTCTTCCATTGTCTCTCTCAAGCTCGAGGTGGTTTACACAAGTACTTCTTACATTGACTGAGCGAGGCTTTTCTCTGATATTGGGTATGATTTCGTTCCAAGCTTTGACTCCCGAAAAATTAAAGTCTATTTCGTCTGTTCTAGCTGATTTTTCAGAATGTTTAGTTCATTGGAATTTTTAAGTTCCTGCTTTCTTATTGTTGATCTTCTCAATCATCTTACTCCGAAATCGTTTGAGCATACTTTATAGATGCAGATGGTAAGGAAACCAATTGTTACACGGCTTTGTCTCACATTTGATGTTGAATAGCACTTCGAAGTGGACAAATTATGCTAAAGTTTATAGATGAAGATATAAATTGTGGTGCATCTTTGTTTCTTATTTGATATTCAGCAGTACCTGAAACTGTAAAGCTTATGTCAATAGTTTATGGATGAAGATGGTTAGGAAACCTATTGTTTATTATATTAATCATCTTTGTAGCAATTTCTATTTCCATGACCTTATCATAGTGCTCGATGTAGGAAGGTAGAGAATGATATAGATGTGAAACAAGAAAGGAGACTGGATCTCTGTAACTCAAAGTTTAATTCTCATCCAATCATCAGACAGACTATAATTATATAAATCATAAGATATCATCAACAAGGTACGTTATTGGATAGGTACGGAACAAAAAGAAGCGTCTTGGTCAATTCACTCAACCATGGCGCTGTTAGGTAAAATGATAGCAGAACAATGCACTTTGCACTCTCAGTGTTGAGAAAGTTGCAACAAAAGAGAAACTAGAGGTTTCCAAACTATCTCCCTTTGTAAACTATGGTTAGCAAGGGTATGCAAGCAAGAAACTAGGAGTGAAAAGACAACGTATCTCCTTACCAAGTGAATATTCTACTGTGCAATCGCTCTTTACTTGCGTATATCGAACACTATAGTCAGGATCAACACACTCTACCAGAGACAATATTACATAAGAATTATATACATTGCATTATTGCAACATTTTGTACATTATTACTGAACGATCGTAATTAATCAATTGTTTAACGTCCATCCAGTAATGATTCGATGGATCCTCTTGTGTTTCAGTATTGATCAGCTGTTTTTAAGTTTCTGTAGAACAAGTAGCTTGGACTCTGAAAGGTTGTCCTGTATTACTTTCAACGAGTGCACGATATCCTTGTCAAAACTACAATCTGCGACAAAACACCCTCGGACGCATCTGTTTAATCACAAAGATTCTGATCTAGTTATTTCTCGATAAATAATGGGTTGAAGCCCCCATCCGCCTAGTTCAATGTTGGTTTTTTCTGAGTAAGTCCAGGTACTAGGGTAAAGAAATTCAGAAAAAAGCTTAGTCCCAACAAAATTATGGAGAGGAGGGGGTGAAAATTTATTATTGATGTCAGTATCACAAGAAAGTCTCCCAGCAATTTTGTCCAGGGTTACAGTCGTTGAAAAAGTCAACGTGTTATTTCCGTCTTGCTTGTTGTCTTAATTCCGTTTTTCTTTCGTTCTAAAGGTATAACCAACTTGTTCTAATGTCTGATGCAGCCAACGTAGCCCAACCCGCTGAGAAAAACCTGATTACGTCATTTGTGGCCAGCGGACGGACTGGCAGGAGGAATGCGATGGGTGACATCCTAGATGAAGGACAGAGGTGTGTCAGCACTTCAGCACTGCCCCAAGATCTTGGAGCATTGAAGATAAGTGGAGCTGAGGGGGGACAAAGTAGTCCACAAAATGAATCTGGCAACACCGCGAGCAAACAGTAATCTGGGAATGATAATTTATGTAAGTATTGGCTGATTTATGTCAGACTCGGATTATTTATGTCTGTATTGGCTAAGTCATGTCAGTATTGGCTAATTTATGACAATATTGACTAATGTATATGATTTCTGGCTGGTTTTCATCAATCTTAACTTTTTCTTGTCACAAAAGTGGGGTAAGCGGCCGAGGGACCTGAGCAGTTCGCTAGACGAAGCCGAAGTTAAGCTTGATTGTGAGTGGTCAGCATAAGGATGGGTGACCTTCGAGGTGCTGACGAAACAAATCACTTCTCTGTCCTTCGGAAGGGATGTTGAGTTAGGGGTCCAATGCCTTTGCTGGAAATAAGAAATCTAAGCTGAGCTCTTTTCAAAGTTACTTTGAAGCCATGCAAGTCGTCAAGAGCTTTTTCTTTCGGAAACTTGGCCCCGTCATCTTTCAAAATTGATATCTTCTCAAATAAAGGGATTTTTGAATACATCGAAAGAGCTGTCCAACAGCACATCGGTGAGTTTAGTGGTTTGAACCTAAAACCAGCTGCATGATGCTAGGGATTCTTCATAGCATCGGTGCTAAAACATCTTCCATCGACTTAAGATCGAGGGGGCTTCTAGTGGGCATTGGTTTAAGATTTTAGACCTCTGTCGCACATTTAACAGTATTTAATGAGCTCAGAACTTGGGGATTGTGAGAAAAATCGAAAACATCTCGAAACATAATAACCACATAAGCTTTCCGTTTGACACAGAGTAGTAGTACGCCAGAAAGACAACGAAAATGAAACCTAACGAATTGTCATAAGTTGGATCGAAATAGGCCAATCATTAAGGAGGTGAATGATTGCATAGTGAGAAATAAAAATAACCACCATTAGTTAATGACTTTCATTTACTGTTATTCTTGTGCGCAGCCGAGACTATTTCCTCCATACAAACAAAGCTTTATCCTGATTACAATCGAAGGTCAAATTAGATGTAAATAAAACAAGCAAAGGAAAAAACTGTTTACTTGTCAGCTTATCAAGAGTTTCTAAGCTGCGGTTTCAAAATCATTAACGAAGCAATCAACAACGCAGAAACAGATGCCGTCGATAAAACCAGTTGTCAAGAAATATAGTTCCTGATTGCGAATCGTAAACAACTCGAACACGACTATTCACGTGTAATCGTCTTCTCCAAGGGTCGGATCCCCGGGGATGGTGGGGAGATTCCATAAGAATTCAACAAGAGTAGGCCCTACACCCCGGGATATTTGTTTTCATTTGAGTTGCATACTTGTTTAGTTCTTTTTTTTCTTTTACGACAATCTCAAGTCAAGGGGTAAGTTCTTTGGGACGGTCTTGTGACTCTGTAGGTCAAATATGTTGACAAAGAATTCCGAAGATAAAAACAGTGAAAGGAGGAAATGTTATTAAACACCCCTTTAGGTAGAAGATAGGATCTTAACACCACTTAAAACCCCATATATATGGTCAATCCATAGTTTGAAATCCACCCGTGGACCCATCCTTAGAGCAAAAAGATCATTCGCCTTGTTTATGCGTATTTATGCTTAAACGGTAAAACGGGAATATACAATTAGTGGCATTTGAGTGGCAATATACACCTAGTGGCATATGAATAAAGTCTGATAGGGCCGAGTCTTGAACATCGTTTATTAACTGGTTTATACATAGTGCGTCGAAGGAATAACATGTGATATCTTTAAAATTTGTCTCTTTAAATATGGAGTTTAAAAAGTCCTTTATGGCCTCGTCAAGAATTGCCGCATGGATTCCTTTATGGCCTCAGTTTACCTTAGTTCAAACGCACTCGTTTTTGTCGAGTACAGACATCGAATGAAAACAACGAAATAGTTCTAATTATGCTGAAGCTGCCATAGCTGGAAAGGACATGAATGTCATCGAGTTCCAAATGTGGTAGTTATTTACAATTAATGTTTTGATGTTCAAATAATTTAACTAAGAACGGAAACAAACATTACAATGAAAGAATTGCTGCTACTCGGTATCTAATTATGAGCGCTATACGATGCATGGTTTTTAGGCCAGTAGAACCGACGAAAGTATTTGGGCGAAATCTCCGTTATGATAATTCCCAAATCTAGATATTGATGCAACCAATCTTTTAGCTATTTTCTAAAAATGTTAAACGATTTCAGAGGCCTGGTTCTTGGTCCCTTGCCTTCATCGTCTATTAATATTTTTGGAGATATTTGAAATTCTTAGCTATGGTAGTTCAGCGAAACAGTAATTTCTTTGTGGTTATGCGGTTTCCTGCACACTCCCAAAACCCCCCAAAACCAACTTTGGAGTTTCGTACATTAGTATCCCGCTTGAAAACGCAGGTACCAACTGCAGCTGCAAACATTCTTACGTTATTAATTAGTTTTCACAGCTATTATTTTCAATTTCGCGCCCTTGTCGAACATGTGGTTGCGATTTATAGGCAAAGAAAAAATGTGGCTTTTCCGCATTCAATTTCGAGAAATTACAAAAACGCGAGAAACTTGATTCTGCATAATTCATTAGCTGCCGACTTCGATGGATTTACGTATGGAGAGAAATCAGAAAGAAACGAGTCATTCCACTTGAAATCATTTAAAAATGTTAAACCGGGTGTACCGCAACTTAGGATTTATCTTAATGTTTTAACGCATCGTAAACATTGAAAGACCGCAAATAAGAACTTGAGGATAGCGAGGAAATCAGAAACATAGCAAAACATGATAACTACCCTACGTCTGACACTCATCAGACTAGTTCGTCAGAAAGAGAACGAAAATTAAACGCTTCGAATGATTATATCCAGATGAGGATCGAAATTGGCCAATCGGGACTATTCTTGCATCATCTGCAGAGCAAGGTCAACATTTCATACAGTAAAAGATTCTAAAAATTAAGAACTTCTAAGCCTAAGATGTTGAAATTTTAACCGTATTTTAGGGCAAAAATTACAAATTTTAGGTTTCAAGGTTGGTAATTTTACCAACAATAATAATGGTATTTAGGCAGTGTCCTACAAATTACCATTAAACATCATAATTACTGCTGTTAACTACAATTTAGTTAAGAACCTGTTTAGGCTAACTTCTAACAATGTAGGTTCTTAGTCGTGGTTTTTACTGTATTTCAGAGTCCGTCTACATCAGAACCATGAATACATTGTGTAGAATGACAGAAAGAGCTCATTTTGTCACAAGGGCACATTAAATCGTAGTTTATTGTTGGTCTCCCTAGACCATTAATGATGATTAGCTGTTTCTCACCATACCAATCTTCCACCTCCTTTCTCATTGGCTAATTTCAATCCACATCTGGGTATAATACTTTGTTAGGCTTCGTTCTCATTCTAAGTACTACACTGATGAGTGTCAGGCCCAAAGCTTCAGTAGTTATTATTGTTCAGCTATATTTCCGATTTCTCTCACCATCCTCAAGTCATATGCTCAAGTTCTGAACCGATCAAAGACTGTTCAACTAAGAGCAATCCCATACAGCGTCTGTACAGTAGTGCGGAGGTGTACAGTAGTATGGGGGGGATGTACAGTAGTCTGGGGGTATATCTCTGGGTAGTGTTAGGGAGATTTAGTAAAGTGAAGGGATATCTCTGAATTGGGTAAGGGGATGCGTTAGTAGCTCAGAGGATCCCCGAAGGGCAAATCAATTCCTAAAGATCTCGTACACCTTTCCTGAAAATTCTATAGTTCTAATGAAAATCTCTTAAGAATTACTTAAAAATCCTTTGGTTATTGAAAATATCTAATACCCTTTGAAAGGGAGGGGAATATCCATCGGGGATCCCCACACTTCTCACGCACTACTCAGGATATCCTTCTACAATACATAATACCCCCATACTACCCGGAGATATCCTCTATCCTACTGAAAATCATCCACACTACGACACATCTGTATTTGTAATGAATTCAATTCCTTGAGAACCATTTTCTTATTTTTCAGTTATTTGCTTAAATTTGCTCAAAAAGTATTCTTCGAACCTCATCATTGAAGAATTCCGTATTTCTACATCAAGGATTGCAAAAGTGGGATACAAGATAAATCAAAGTTGCCTCAAATGGAATGAAAGATGCTTCATATTGACTGAAAGTTGTCTTATATGGATCGAACGCTGACTCATATAGACCAAAACTATTAACTGTAATTCGAACCCTTGACTCTTGAGTGCAGCGATCTGATCCAGGTACTTTATTGGATAAATGAATTACGTCATTGATTTATGCAAAGTTATTAATTCATGCAAATATTGACGTATTGCTTCATGTGTGATACATATTGACGTATTGCTTCATGTGTGATCATGAAGTGGTATTTGTATTTCTAGTAGATAAAAGGGCATTGGCATGAACTGTTGATAGAACCTAGGCTCTGCTGGTTTCTGGCATGATTTATCGAAAATCAAGATTTTACCATAATTTCTGCAACAAATGTATATATCTATGTAAGCCATGTGGATTTTAGTAAATTCGATTCCTCAAAGTAAGACGTTTGATTTCTAAACCTTGAATATCAACTTCTTCTATTCTTCCGCTGGTGAGCTCCGGGTAGTGTGAGGGCTTTACGCTTGCCAAACAGTCCAAGGGTCGAGTGGTCAAGCCTTCGTTCAGCCCGGAGTAGGCCAAACTTCCCTTTGCCATTCACTCGGCGCTGTAATGGCTCCGCAGGATATGTCGAAGAGGAGCTACAGGGCAGGTTTCCAAAAGAAAAATCAGGGGATGCAGGTTTTCAAAGGAAGTTCGTAGGGGGTCTTGAAATATTTTAAGTAAAAACACGTTCATTTCTCTTAAAAAGGACATTTTCTTTCAAGTGAAAGCACTTCTCATCTCCCTAAAAAGTCAAATTTCTTTTTAAAGTCAAAAAATCAAAAGTCATACCTTACGAGCAATCAAACTATGGTCGAAACAACTTAGGCCCTTAACTAAGTCCACTCAGACATCAAACCTTTCTCAATGAGAGAGGTATGAACTCCGTAGCATTTTTACCAACATTATAAATCTTAGAAATCAAAAGTTTTACCTTACAAGGACTCGAACTACAGTCAGAATAACTACAGTCCTTGGCTTAGTCCACCACGCCACCCAAGCTGTCTTGATAAGAGGTATTACTTATGTATCTTTTTTACCAAAGAAATTTCCTTTTAAAGAGAAATGACAGTGCTTTCACTTGTGTCATCTCTCTCTCTCTCTCTCTCTTTAAAAGGAAATTTCCATCTAAGTGAAAGTACTGCTATTTTTATATTTTGTAAAAGAAAATTCATAAGTAATACCTATCTCATTCAGAAAAGTTTGGTTGGCTGAGTGGACTTTGCCAAGGTCATTCCGACCGTCGTTCTATTCCTCGAGAAGACTTTTGATCTCTAATATTCATAATGTTTGATAAAAATGTTGCAAGATTAATACATTTCTCATCAGGAAAGCTTAGATCGCCCAGTGAACTAAGCCAAGGGCTATAATTATTCTGTCCGTAGTTCGAGTCCTCGTAGGTAAGACTTTTGATTTCTAAAGATATATGATATTTGGTAGAAATGATACAAAAGTAATACCACTCTCTGTATGAAAGCTTGGATGGCCAAGTTGACTAAGCCAAGGGCTATAATTATTCTGTCCGTAGTTCGAGTCCTCGTAGGTAAGACTTTTGATTTCTAAAGATATATAATATTTGGTAGAAATGATACAAAAGTAATACCACTCTCTGTATGAAAGCTTGGATGGCCAAGTTGACTAAGCCAAGGGCTATAATTATTCTGTCCGTAGTTCGAGTCCTCGTAGGTAAGACTTTTGATTTCTAAAGATATATAATATTTGGTAGAAATGATACAAAAGTAATACCACTCTCTGTATGAAGGCTTGGATGGCCCAGTTGACTAAGTCAAGGATTGTAAATATGCCGACCACAGATCGATTCCTCATAAAGTAAGACTTTTGATTTCTAAACGTTGAATAAAAATGATATCAACTTCAAACCTCTTCTGTCGGTGAGCTCCGGGTAGTGTGCAGGCAGAGTGCTTGTCTCACAGTCGAAGGGTCGAGGGTTCGATCCTGCGATACACCCGGAGTGAGCCAATCTTCCACCTACCGTTCCCTCGGAGCTGCAATGGCTCCACAGGAATTGGCAAGGAGGAGCGTCAGGGGGGTCTGGTCCCCCTGGCGGCTTTCCGAGGGAAAAACGTAGGGGGTTTTGGACAAGTTTAGTTTAGTGAAGTTTAGTTTAGTGAAGTTTAGTTTAGTGAAGTTTAGTTTAGTTTAGTGAAGTTTAGTGAAGTTTAGTTTAGTTTAGTGCAGTTTAGTTTAGTGAAGTTTAGGGTAGTTTAGTTTAGTGAAGGTTAGTGTAGTTATGTGCAGATTAGTTTGGCGTAGCTAACTCTAGGTGAGTCTAGTTTGGTTCAGTTTGGTTTGGTGTAGGTTAGGTTGGTGTTGTCCAGTCTAGTTTAGTTTGGTTAATGAGAGAACGATATTACCAAATTAAAGAAAACACAGAGGTATTACTTTTGTAACCTCTTATGTACCAAATATTATAAATCTTGGAAATCAAAAGTCTTAGCTAAAGAGCACTCGAACTGCCGTCTACTCGGTTCCCCGAGTTTTCTTGATAAGAGATGTATTACTTTTGAAACATTCGACCAAACATTTTAAATGAAAAGCATCAGACTTACCCAAGTTTCAAACCATTCACCAATGCAGTTGGACCTACAAAGGAATTTAATTTATCAAATCATTTTTCAACAATTTATAAATTTTCTTTTTGACTTTTGGGTCGATTTGCGTTTTAGCCTTACTTTCTTGCCAAAACTTGATCATTTTCAAGACCTATCTTTTTTATCTTCTTGGGGTAACTTCCCTGCCCTTACCTTTTCACCAAAACTAGATCATTTTCAAGACCTTAAATTTTTGGTCTTTTTGGGTCAATTTCCCTTATTATAGCCTTACCTTTTTGCCTGAAATGGACCATTTTGAAGACCTTCATTTTTGGGGTCTTTAGGCCTTAGTATAGCTTTACCTTTTTGCCTAGAATTTACCATTTTGAAAACCTTCAATCTTAGTCACTTTTAAGTCAATTTGCCTTAATATAGCCCTACTTTTTAGCCAAAAAAAAAACACTCTGAAGACCATGAATTTAGTCACTTTTGGATCAATTTGCCTTAGTATAGCCTTACCTTTTTGCCTAAAATGAATCATTTTAAAGACCTGAAATTTCTCGTCTGTTTTTCTTTGTGAGGGCTTACCATTTTGCCTAAAATGGACCATTTTGAAGATGTTGAATTTTTGTCACTTTTGGGTCAATGTTCCTTAGTATAGCCTTACCTTTTTCCCTATTGAAAACCTTTAATTTTAGTCACTTTTAAGTCAATTTGCCTTAATATAGCCCTACATTTTAGCCAAAAAAAACACTCTGAAGACCATGAATTTTAGTTACTTTTGGATCAATTTGCCTTAGTAAAGCCTTGCCTTTTTGCCTAAAATAGTATAGCCTTACCTTTTTGCTTAAAATGAATCATTTCAAAGGCCTTAAAATTCTGGTCTTTCGGGTCAGTTTTCCTTCGTATAGCCTTACCTTTTTGCCTAAAATGGACTATTTTGAAGGTGTTCACTTTTTGTCACTTTCGGGTCAATTGGCCTTAGTATAAACTTACCTTTTTGCCTTAAGTGGACCATTTTGATGATCTTCAATTTCATAACAATTCAAATGTCTTTAGTATAGCCTCACCTTTTTGCCAAAAATGAATCATTTTAAAGACCTGAAATTTCTGGTCTTTCGGGTCAGCTTTCCTTTGTATAGCCTTGCCTTTTACCTTAAGTGGACCATTTTAAAGACCTTAACTTTTTGTCACTTTTGGGTCAATTTGCCTTAATACAGCCTTACCTTTTAGCCAAAAATAAAACACTCCGAAGACCTTAACTTTTTGTCACTTTTGGGTCAAATGGCCCTAGTATAGCCTTATCGTTTTGTCTTAAATGGACTATTTTGATGACCTTCAATTTTATCACTTTTTGGTCAATTGGCCTTAGCATAGCCTTACCTTTTTGCCTAAAAAGGACCATTTTCATGACCTTTAGTTTTATCATCTTTTGGTCAATGTTCTTTAGTATAGCCTTACCTTTTTGCCTAAAATGACCATTTTGAAGACCTTCAATTTTTGTCCCTTTTCGCTCAATTTGCCTTAGTATAGCCTTACCTTTGGCCAAAAATGGAACATTTGGAACATCGTCCAGTGAGGTAAAAAGGCTTCTGCCTCTTGTATCCAGCCAAACTCACCGGCTCTCTCACAGATGCTGACGGTAACTGGATATCATGCAGACACTAAAAATCAGAACCAATTGATTTGTACCTCAACAGTGATCCAGACAGTGGATATAAATACGTGCCCCGAGACTTGGCATCACTGGAAAACTCTCTTGTGAAAGCGGTCAGATTACAATGGCGGGCATTTTCTAAAACATTGGCAAACCAAGCAATGATTAACTTAAAATCTGGCAGCACATCCAGGGTCAAGTCGGTACTATGACTAAACTGCACAGTCACTACTACGGCATGTATGACTTCATCGGTCGAGAAAATGAAAGGCCAGACACCCGGCCAGGTGAAACATATATGCAAACCAAATTGAGAAATGAAAGAGCCTTCTTCGGCTCATGAAGCATAATTCTTTGTATGACTCCTATTCTCACTACGATACGTTGTACCGCTATTTTCCGGGTAAGGTGATCCATCTCAACCCAGGGGATAACTATGTAGATTTGGAAGACAAGTCTTTTGCAGACTACATGAATGCGGAGAGAACCGGTTTCCTCATCAACTTTTAATTGCTGGACACAATACAATCCTAAAATCAACAGCAGACAGCATTAGGATGATGTGCAACATCCATAAAAACAAAATCTCATTCAAGACTACGAGAAACTTAAATCGCTGCATTGTTTTAAGTATGCAGATGATAATCTTGAAACCATAATCTGGCCTCATCTTTTTCCGTTCGGAATCGGAGTCTAGAAGAAAGGCTCCCCTCTCAAGCAGTGGGAGTACATGAAGCATCGTCTTCTTAACTACGACGTGAGATGAAAATTAATAGGTTATGATCGTCTGATCAAAGAACGTCTTTTTCTACGTGGCATACGCTAGAAAGGCACGCCGTACTGGGAGGTGGAAGAACTCGTTGCTGGGAAGGTCAAGGACATAGACATCACATCCTTCTACGACAGGCTCGGCAACATTGCTCCATCCACCATATGTGGATCAAAAAGCCATGTGGGTCAGTAAGCTAATTGGACCTTCTTGGCATGAGCAGAATCCTCAGCCAGCCAATGTTTTTCATTACACTAGCGCAAAATGACAACTGGCCCGAAATCAAAAACCACATCATCAATGGTAACAAAGTTGAAATACGTGACGTTGATAACCATTTCAAAGCGGATAACATTCATCCTGGAAGGAATTCTCTGGAGGTAGTTGCGGCTTACAATAACCGTTTGAGACTGTTCAAGAGAATATTCTCTGCAAACCCCCAAAGACTCCTTTAGTGATGTTATTAATTTTTAAAATCGTAAGGAATTCCAAAGTCGAGGTGTTATTCACATCAATATGGTTATATGGTGCAAGGAAGGTACGGTACCCGACAATGTCGTTTGTGCTGAAATGCCAAGATCATGTTGGTTTGACAAGAACATTTTGGTTTGTCGTCCTTTTCTGCTCGTGTCGATAGGGATGCACCAGATACGAAGAGGTCTGTGAGAACAAGGACGTTTTGTCTTCTCGACAGCATCAGCCTTGGTCACCACCTTTCCCAATCAAGTCGCTTGGTCGTACTCATGCCAACTGAATTCAATCTCGACTACGGCTTTCTAAAATGGAAGAACCATCTACCGGTTGATCCGAGTAGCGAGAACGTCTTCTACAACACTCTACTCGATAAATGCATGGACCGACATTATGATCTAAAGGACGTCTGATACCCAGGTTGGGCAGCCAATTACATCATGGAAAATAAGCCATGTAGGAAATCAGCTGCTGAGGACTCGGACAGCAGTGATGATGATGACGATGACCACGATCGACCAGTTTCTTATACGAATAACAGGATCGTGTCTGCCGAAAACTTAGGAAGCCTGCGGTAACCAGGTGAAAGTTGAGTTACTGATGAAGATTTACATCGAAACGTTTAACAAAAGCATAGTTTATTTTTGAATTTATCTATTAGAATTTTATAAACTTAGATAGTTAGGCTCCCGTATTATCAGGTAAAAGTACCATATACCCAATGGAGAACATCAAGAGAGGTAGCTACTAAAAAGCAAAAATAGATTCTGAACGTGCGATTCGTCCGCGATAGTGAGTTGGTCTCATCTGAAAGCTCATCTGACACCTTAATGGAGGAGTGCGCTAATCTACCATCTATTAATTTTCTGATTAAGTTTTCGACTATGGCACATCCAAACTAATGGAAAATATTGAAACTGACTTATTAAAAATGTTTTCATGAGAAATTTCGATTTCGATTTTTCAGAGTCTATGTTTTTGGATATACAAGCCAGAGCAGAGGGCTTATTTGCAGCTTGTTATAGATCGAGGCTCTCGATAACTCTAACTTTTTAGAAAATAAGCCGATAATTCGAGTTATCGGGATTTTATGAAGAGAACAACAACAATAACCACAATATCTTGATAGCGAAACTGAACGATAATGCAACATGAACTTAAAAGTTTTTCATTGAAAACGATTCTTCTGCAAAATGAACTACCAATCTACATCACAACTACTATAACTTTCGAAATCACAGGACACCATGTGTATAAGGAGATTTGAACGCCATAGCAAAATGAATATCTAAATGTCTGTTCTGAACCTAAAAACTCTCTAGATAATTATACTTTTGGGTCCTGAAAGGTGGAGGTATTATGGGACACTTGAAGTTAAATTTGACCCTTTTATATTTGTTTTTCAAGTAGCTATTGACAAGCTCTAAGCAGTGCCGATGGATGATCCATGATAGATGAACATGATCAGGATGGAGAAGTAGCGGACGTTGATGCACCGGTGGTGATGGCGATGGCTTATCTCCGATCTGTCCAGGATCATATAGATCTCCAAGCATGCCAAGTCATTCATATAGATCTGGCGACTAGCATTCGAATTCGACCATATCGTCCAAAAACTAAACAGTGGGGACTAAAGTCTCGTAAGCATCCATATTGTTGTCATGGAAATTTGGCATGACCTTTGAACCCTTACTGAACTATGGAAAGTTTTCATGCCCAGGTCAAAGGATATTGAAAATGAACTTTGACGACCAAAAATGATGTAAAGACAATGAAAATTGACTGTTAAATATTTTTAAAATCCATAAATTGGTGTGTTTGTCCCTGTACAGTACTGAACACCCTCCAAAGTACTGAATGTATCCCTCCACCATCAATACTGATGGTATCCCCCCACATGATGGAGCACTCTCCAACGCAAAGATGGTATCCCTTTCAGTACTGAATGAACCCCCCAACTGTACGGAATATCCTCGACAGTAGCTGCTGCACAGACGTTTCCCAGAGTGTTTACTGTAGCTTGTTGATTGTCTCAATCAAAAATCAGGACTTATTATGGTATCTTATTATTTTTGCAAAAGGTAAACGCAATGCGTCTGAAAATGATGTCGTTATCAACCTGTTTAAAATCACCAATTGCTGGTCCTACGCAATGGCTGTTTGCAGGGTGTTAGTAGAAAGTGGAGCCGCAATGAAAATATTGGTTCAATTCAACAAATAAGCAACTAATTTGACAAGCATATTCTAAGAGGTTTTAAACCCTACCAAAGATGGGGGGGCTACCAGGCCTACAGTTCAAACAGTATATTTCCTCGTATCGTTAGACTTCAAAGGAAAATTTGCAAATTTTCTACACTAAGCTTTCAAGCACTAAGACTTATCAATTAATATAAAAATGGAAAAATATTTTTTTGTTTACATAAAATCAACCATTGTTTATATGGTCATTGACTAGATTAATGCGTAAAATTTCTTTGCCATTTTATCATCGCAACGTGAAGTTCAATAATATAACATAATATATAATGAAATGATATGGTATATGATAAAAGAATATGATACATGATAAAATGATATGATACATAATAAAATGATATGATATATTATGAAATGATATGAAACATAATAAAATGATATGATATATAATAAAATGGTATGATGCTTGATGAAATAATATGATATCATGATATGATATAATTCAAATAATTTGAATAATGTAAAAGCCAGGGCTTTAAACAATACCAATACCAAGTTTTAGCCTTCGATTCCAAAAACTTTTTAAGGGTTTGATCTTTTTGATACTGCTGGCCTACTAGCCCCTCCCTACACCAGAATTCTCGAAACAGCAGACAAAAAATAGCCCATCCCTGGTAACCCGCATATAAGAACCACCTCTTTTTAGAAACTTCACCCTAAGATTTCAGCATTTCAGAGAACTTCTCTTGGAAAGTTTTTCTTTTAACCCTTTTTTAAAGACACATGCGATGTTTAATATATATAAGAACCGGTTAGTTGAAAAAATTAGATATAGAAGCAAAAGAATGCTGAAAAGCATAACTATGTTTCTTTGGATCACCCATCCCAATACAAATCTGTAATAATGTCACTTATATGAACGAACTTGTAAGGGTAAAGCAGAATGAAAGGGGTTGTTATATGCAGGTTCATACTGAATGCAAGTTATCTTCAAACGCATTTCGCTTGTAAGCTAAACGTTACAGTTGCTAGACTTTGAATCGGTTTTCATTCCCTTGCAAGACAATGCAGGAAGCTTTTCCTAAGCTTTCTTCTAGTCGCAAGTATTATGATTGGGTTCAGGATGACGTCAAGTATAGTTACTGCGCATGTGTACACAACCACTTTGTCACCCAGTCGCGATGTGAATGCCTCGTAAAACCGCGAGATGACAAACGGAAGCCAGGTGATGAAGAATGCCAGAACCAGTAATAATGTCGAGCAAATTACACTCCACTTAGGCCTATTCTGCCGCGCATCATTTTCAGCGCTTACAGAATTTTCGCATGGCTTTGTTGTGGCAGATTCTTCATTGGCTTTAGGCGTACAACCACTATCGTCGATATCTTCCGTTTGAATCGATTTTATTTTATTGCTGATTTCACTGTTTTGCTTGTCAGATTCCAAAAAGCGATTATCAGCATTAGACGTCTCGTTACCATTTCCAAATTTTGCCTCATTTACTCTGCTTCCATCTGCTTCCCTAAACATGGTTCCGTATCCCGATTTCTTGCGTATTTCACACTTGTTTGCACTATGTTCTAATTCAGTATCATTGCGAATGTTTTCATGTCTTTTTGCGTCGTTCAGATTTACTTCACTCGACCTGGTTTTACAGTTAGCTATTCCTGGACGGCTACTTGACTTTCTGCGTCGAATACTCGTTTCTCTCTTAGGATATCGGTTACGGTCGTAGTGGATCACGAGATGTTGCTGCCTTGCTGTTAAATACACTCTGATATTAGTCAGAACCATTATGGCCGAAGGTACCACCATGATCAACAAAAAACCAAGGATGAAATAACTTTTATCGATAAATCCCCATTGAACTCCGCATATGACCCCTGTTATTCCGAAATATTTAGTCAATCCATTTGTAATCGGCAATGGCATCATGATAATGATTGCTGATATCCAAAAGAATGTAATGATCAGGGTAATATTCTTTTTCGATGCGTGTTTTATATAGAAATACGGATGAATAACGGCGAAATATCGATCTAAAGACATAGCAGTCAAGACATATATTTTCAAGTTTGATATAGAATATATCAAGAATATACTGACCTTGCATGCTGTTTCATATTTTTCCTTCGAAGCAGCTGAAGGCAATTTGATAACAATGCTTATGATGTAGTACGGCACAACAAATAGGCATGCTAAGATGCCTACGATTAATATATTGTACAAGTAATACGTCGAGAGGCTTTCCCTGTATTGTCTTGTCTTGTACATGACGACTATCATCCATGTATTGGTAATTAATCCGGACGTGCCAATGAGGCAGTAATACGTTACTGTGGCGATCACCTCTCCTAGCGAAAACACCATAATTGATAGAACAGCGGATGAATGTCGTCTTTAGAGTGATTTCTTACAGGTTTTTGAATAAATATGTTATTATGTGTTGTCAGCTGTACATGCTCATGAATAATATCACCTTAAGCACCCACGTATGGTGAAAAAACAGAACTGAGTGCAGTATTGAGTGTATGCTGATTTACATTGGCTAGTGATTAGAATTGCTTGGTTTGTTGACATGAGACTTGGAATTGCTAGGTTTCCTAAATGGATGATTTGGAGTGGCTTGGTTTGTAAGCAATTCATGTATAATTACTCTGTTTCCAATTATCCCGTTAGAGAAGGGATTTACAATTGCTTCTTCATTAAATTCTGTCAAGTATTTTTCAAATATTCCAATGGATATAACATTTTGTTTCTCTTTCTTTCAAATTATATACCTTTTGCAACAATATGTTGTATACACCACCGAGTACTAGGTATCGAAGTATTCGAGTTTTCTCATAGGAAGTGTTGAACACTTCCAACAGTAGTACTTTTACTTTATCAGTGAAATTATGATCGATTCTTGAAAATAACAGCAGAAATACGAAACAATAAGCTGCAAAAGGCCAAAGCTCGATTATAGGCAATCATCTAGGTAATATATTGTTGTAGTTTCGAACCCTCCTCTGAAGATATCGACCTCAAATGAGAAAGTTAATTTCTCGGCCACACTTAATTCTGTCAGTTATTTGGTAAAATATTAACTTCCACTTTTGATCAGCAAAAATACTGAAAGTAACATGTTGCAATGCCATTGCTTGGTCATCAGCATTAACCAGCTAATAATTATCAAGCCTTTAACTCTTCTTGGAAGATGTCCGTCTCATCCAGCGAGCATAACATTCACATCAAAAATAGTATCTGCCAAGTCACATTCTATATTCATCTCAACTCTAAGCTTTCCTCTTTCAGCGCTTCTTTGTTCTTTTTCCTTACTCCTGTCGAAAAGTAAAGCTTAAGACGTTCGATCTTTTTTAGCTCTTTCAAATTCTATCAACAAATATTGATTATTTCAAATTAATATTGAATCATTCGACACCAGTCACAAGATCAAGTTGCCATCTATTTTGAAAAGTAGATCCTTCACAAGAAGTGTTTTCACGTTTTGTTGACAAGCATAAACATCTCAATTAATTTGACAAAGTAAATGTCAGATTCTTTGCTCAGACACTAGTAGTGCGTTCTGGTGAGCATTAAACTATACAGTGAAGAGGCGGGCTATTGTTGTAAGGGCACAAAAGGCTTTGAAGCAGAATTTAAGGTCACACGTCGATAGCTATATTGCTGGAGAGATAGCCCAACCCAACCAACCTCAGAAATGGACGACAGTTATGTACTTCATCGTTATTTTTATTTGCAGTATGAACTTTAAGATTATTTGGTGATATGAAGTTTATTTAGTGATATGCGTCTGCACAGTAATCTTTTCTAGAATCACTAACACTATGTCAAATACAACCTGCTTGCCTCTCTTTGTCCGCCTTACAACACTGAAATAGTAAAGGGAAAATAAATATTGGTATTTTCGTTGGACTGCAATGAATCGAAAAATAACCATTATTATATGTTTACCAATATTCTAATTACTTTTTAGCGAGTTGGAAGAACTTGAGAAGTCTCTTTGAGACCATACGATACAGTACGACTGCTCATACTCTGGCTCTCCATTGAATTTGCCGTCTTTTCTGTATCCTTTGAGTGTAATCTATTTCACCTACTAAATGGATGCAACCCTTCAGTTGCATCAATACCCCTGTGATATTCGAGCAGAGATGAGCTTCGGTATTTTTGCTTTACCTAAAATTACGTCATCATCACTAGATCCCAGACCACTGTTTTGCTCGGCCCTGGCCCACTTGGCAAGGGAGTTTTAAGGACGGCGAGTCGATCCCGATGTGTGATTCATAAAACCGAAATAACAAATAGATGAAGTAAAATCGTATAATTAATATTTCATAACAATAATATTTGTACGTCTAATTTGTAACATCTACAATATATAACTAATTGCCGGTAACAAAATACAGGTCTTCCGTAACTTCATTTCTTACATTTCTACTGATCAAAGCGGCGCTTGCTTTCTGCCGAGAACTGAACTGACCGCAGTGCATTCAATTTTAATCTTTTTAAACATCATTCCAAGTGTTAGGAGTTGAAAGTATTGTAAGATCGACATCTCGCAAGGAAGCCTTGAAGTTAACCAGTATGCTTCATTCATAATCCTTTAGTTAAGATTGTCTTTTCGCAGTCAATATTATGCCAACAAACCATAATACTACCAGTTGTCGTTGCTATTGATACTACAGCAACCGCAGTGGACATAAAAAGGATGGTATCGGTGATGGAGATATTGCTGGAAACATAAGTTATACAAATTCTCCAAGGGCAAGCTCAAAATATCGTCAATTAGCAATCTCGAATACTTCAATAGCAGATTTCGAAACTGGAAATAACATACTGATGGTTGAAGGTATGTAATTTAAAAATATTGCTGATATCATAGATTTTACCATACTCCCAATGAGCAAGCTCAAATACTTCAATACACAGTTTTTGAAGCGGTAAAAAACATACTCATTGCTGAAGGTATGTAATTCAAAAATATTGCTGTAATTACAAAGTTTACAATACTTCCAATGACCAAGCCCGAATACTTCAAAAAATAGTTTTTGAAGCGGTAAAGAATATACTCATTACTGAAGGTATGTAATTTGAAAATATTTCTGCAAGTATGAATTTCACATCATTCGCAATAAGCAAACTAGAATATTTTCTTAAATAGTTTTCGATGGTGTATGCAACATTCTTGTTGCTAAAGTATGTAATATGATATGATAAAAATCGTGATAGTTTAGGGCGATGCTCAGTTGGTAGAGCAATCGAAATGATAAGTCGTAGGTTCGAGTCTAACTCGGGTAATTTTTCATTCTCACAAATAGTTTCGATTAATTTTACAAATCCTCCTTCTCTTCAAATTCCATAGTAGCTAGTAATCGCAATTACTACGAAGTTTTCCAATGAGTAAACTCAAAAACTTTAGCAAATATTCTATTTTGAAAGTATGCATTTGCAATAGAAGTCTTTCCGAATATTCCATTTTGAGAAGTATGAACTTGCAATAGAATTCTTTCCAAATATTAAATATTGAAAAGTATGCACTTGCAATAGAATTCTTTCCAAATATTAAATATTGAAAAGTATGCATTTGCAATTGAATTCTTTCCAAATATTAAATATTGAAAAGTATGCACTTGCAATAGAATTCTTTCCAAATATTAAATATTGAAAAGTATGCATTTGCAATAGAATTCTTTCCAAATATTAAATATTGAAAAGTATGCACTTGCAATAGAATTCTTTCCAAATATTAAATATTGAAAAGTATGCATTTGCAATAGAAGTATTCCTAAATCGGAATTGATTGCCTGAACTCTCGAAAATGTAAATACATAATTTAAATAAAGCTTAAATTTGAAAGTCGTTATTGATCAGTTATTACTTCAATAACACAAACACAGCTGCTGATTAATCCACTTCACAAGAAATGAGTGTTTGTGAAAGAAATATTACTGGTCAATCAAATAAACATGATTCAAAGGTCTTTGGGAGACTTCTTACTTCAATTTTGCCAATATCTGTCTTATTTTCAACTTGCAGTGGTTTAAAATAAACACAACTTTTAATCCAAAGGTTTGGGAGGCTCCTTATTTCTATTTTGCAAACAAAAAATATTTTTGTTACGTTTTCATTTCACAGGAAATGGTATAAATTAAACACGATTTTTAATTCATGAGTTTAAAAGATTCGTTCTTACAATTTTCAAAGAATCTTTTGAGCTTTTATTTGACACGATATGGTTTAAAATAAACACAATTTTAATTCAATAGTTTTACGAGAACTTTATTATTCTATTTTAGCAAAGAAATGCGTGAAAGTGCACATTCAATATAAATAGTGCAGGAGAAACGATTTCTAGTCCTACATTTCGAGTGCTTTAATAAATCATTTCAGGAAAGATTCTACCGTCCTTCCATCTTACGTGAAAGTGTGCGTACGAAATAAATATCGCTGATGGTATCAAATATTTGAAATTGAAAACTTAATCATCAAACAGAAGTGAAGATTTTTCAGCATTGAAGATGCACGATTTTACTTTAGCAAAGACTCTACGAATTCTATGCTGATAGAAAAGAAACGATCAATATCTAAAGTTGACTATGCAGTTGGTTATCTGATGGTAAAAAGTTAATTGTATTCTAATAGCTAATAGTTTGGGGATTGAGAAACACAACTAGAGAAAGATCACTCCAATAACAACAGAAAGCCTCGCCAAACAAAATTTCGAACTCTAAAGCTGGAGAAATTTAATGATTAACTTTTAACAAAGGTTCTAACAAATATGCAGTTAGGGCAGAAAACAGACATGTTTCAAAACATGGAACAAAAGTTGGTCCAAAGAAGACGGAGAGATTGAATTGTTTTGCAGATATTCAATGTACCTACGCTACCATAATATTATGCCCTGATAAAAGGTGCTAGTATATGCAATCAATTCTACTTCGCAATTCTGACAGTTTGGGGATGGAGAAACTTCAGAAAGATGAGTCGAGAAAGTTATTTCTAACAACAATACAAAGACTTTAAAACATTATTACTAATACAAAAGCTGGAGAGCTCTTATCACATAATTCTACCCAAGGTCCTAAAAAAGACTTGCTGATAACAGGGGTGATTTCGATCAAAAAGAAAAAGAGCTGTATTATTTCAGTTTTGAAAAGATTCCAGCTTCATTTTTTCTATGGAAATTATGATTGCAATCTAAGTATTACTGGAGAAAAATGTTTGGTCTATAACATAACTCTAACATAACTCTATCATTTCACTTTGGCAAAGGTTCTACTTAATCAAGTTACAACATAATTCCAGATGAACTGTCAACATAAAAGTCAAATTTATTTTGCAGTCATTGATCTTATTTGTGTAAAGTTACAGCTTACGAAGGACAGCTCGACTAACGAGAACAAGAATATCAGACATCATAACACTTAACGAAAGAAAACTTCGTCAAATTGCTTACCTAAATATTTAAATAGCAAGACCTAAATATTTTGCCTTGCGCTGATAAAGGTCCCTGGTGCTTTACAAGTCAGAGTGGGAACGCTCAGATAACAGGTGGCTTTCCTCACTGCACTTTGGTGTATTCGTTGTAGAAGATAAAACATCATGATCAGAAAATTAGGAAATGGATATAAATTCGATCAGATTCTTCAAGTATTTTTGATTAATTTGGCTTGGAAGATAAAAGCTGATCATCAGAACATTAGGAAATGAATATCAATTCGAGTGGATTCTTCAAGTATTTTGGTTTGTTTGGTGCTGAAGACAAAAACTCACGATCAAACTATTAGGAAATGAATATCAACTCAAATGGTTTCTTCAAGTGTTCTCGGTGCGCAGCCAAGAAGGTACAAGACTATAATAGCATTATCGCTAAATTCACACAAGAGCAGATACTCTTTCTGCAAGAATGCTGATTATTCATTCATTAATCATAGGTAACAATTGACCAGCTACACTACGATCAAGCGTTGATGCATCACAACAGCGAGTTTAGTATTTCGTCATTGACTTTAACGGTCAAGTATTCCAAAAATCTTAGAGAAAAAGGACAAACTGTGGATTAATACATTTAATGAGTTCCTTCTGCTATCTTTGCTGTATAACTAAGAAAGGAAAGTACTTTATGTTGAAAATACAACTATGAAAACACCATTGCCAAAGTCATATGATTAAAAGTGTTTTTTTGCTGTTGTTGCTGAGTGTTAATCAGTTACATATATCTTCGGTAACAACTAATAGTTTACTAGCTCAAAACATCACAAGTTTTGTGGCATTTATTTAAAAATACCAAGTTTCGTTTGCTATTTTGGCGAAGACCGTAATCTGCAAAACGTTCACAAACACCGAGTGCACTATTTAACGAGTCAAAGTACATGGCAAACATTAATCCCGAATATTTTGCATGGAGAGACCAAACTATTAGAAAAACGAGCAAATCTTAACGGTTGCCTGGAAACCAAACAATTCCTACATCGCTTGCTTGCCAACCGAGCAATCAAATAACACGAGCAATTCTATTCAATATCTTTTGTCAACAAACCCAGCAATATCAGATCACTGGCTTGGAAACCCGACAATCCCAAATCCATTGCCAACAAGTCAAGCAATTCTGATCACTTGCCTTTTTCAATCAGTACTTATTTGTTCAATACTGCAATCAGTTTTGATTTTTCACAATACGTAGGTGCTTAAGGTGATATTATTCATGAGCATGTACAGCTGACAACACATAATAACGTATTTATTCGAAAACCTGTAAGATATCACTCTAAACACGATATTCATCCGCTGTTCTATCAATTATGGTGTTTTCGCTAGGAGAGGTGATCGCCACAGTAACGTATTACTGCCTCATTGGCACGTCCGGATTAATCACCAATACATGGATGATAGTCGTCATGTATAAGACAAGACAATACAGGGAAAGCCTCTCGACGTATTACTTGTACAATATATTGATCGTAGGCATCTTAGCGTGCCTATTTGTGGTGCCGTACTACATCATCAGCATTGTTATCAAATTGCCTTCAGCTGCTTCTAAAGACAAATATGAAACGGCATGCAAGGTCAGTATATTCTTGATATACTCAATATCAAATCTGAAAATATATCTCTTGACTGCTATGTCTCTAGATCGATATCTTGCAGTTGTTCATCCGTATTTCTATATGAAACATGCATCGAAAAGGAATATTACCCTGATCATTACATTCTTTTGGGTGTCAGCAATCATTATCATGATGCCTATGCCAATAATGAAGGGATTGTCCCAGTATTTGGGAATAACAGGAGCAGCGTGTGGAGTGCAGTTTGCGTCCATCGATATAAGTTATTTCATTATTGGAATGGGGCTGTCTATGTTAGTTCCTTCCTTCATCATGGTTGTAACTAATATCAGAGTATATCTTACAGCAAGGAAGCAACACCTCGCGATCCACTACGACCGCAGCCGATATTCTAACAGAGAAACGAGTATCGGACGCAGAAGGTCAAGCGGCAGTCTAGGAACTGCAAACTGTAAAACCAGGTCGGCTGGAATAAATCTGGTGGACGCGAAAAAACGTGAACAATTTCGTAGTGACATTGAAAAAGTACAAGATGCAAACAATCATGAAATACGCAAAAAATCGGAAGACGGTACCATATTAATGGAAATTGATACCGAGTCAAGTGGAATTAGAGTAAATGAAAGAAAATGGGGAAATGATGGCGAGACAGCTGATAATTGCTCTTCGGAATTTGATAAGCAGAACTGTCAAAATAGTAATAAAATAAAAAAATCAAATGAAATGGGGGCTATAAATAATGGCCTAAGCGACGCTAAAAACGAGAAGAAATCCGCAGCAAAACCAAGGACGAATTCTGTAAGCGCTGAAAATGATGTGCGGCAGAATAGGCCTAAGTGGAGTGTAATTTGCTCGACATTATTACTGGTTCTGGCATTCTTCATCACCTGGCTTCCGTTTGTCATCTCGCGGTTTTACGAGGCATTCACATCACGACTGGGTGACAAAGTGGTTGTATACACATGCGCAGTAACTATACTTGACGTCATCCTGAACCCAATCATAATACTTGCTACCAGAAGAAAGCTCAGAAAAAGCTTCCTGCATTGTCTTGCAAGGGAATGAAACCTTGTTTAAAGTCTAACAAACATAACGATTTCGATGTGCGTTGAGATCAAGTCGACATACAGAATTGTCCCCCCTCTCCCATCTATGCGCTAAAAACGCATTTAGAATAGCTGAATGACTAAACGTCTGGTTTCAGAGTTTTCACGCCTTTATATTACAAAAATTCTGCAGGTAGAAAAATAGTTTAAGGCTGTCAACTGTTTTATGGCTAAACCAACCAGAAAATTATAATTTCTTAGAAATCATCAATAACTTTGATATCACTGGAGTTATTGTCTTGTGACTCTTATGGTGTACAATGAATGCATATTGGACCAAAATTCTGATATTAGGAGCAAAAAGCAAGTTCAACGCCCAAAAGGTTGTCTGTTATCAATTAATCCAGCATCTGCGCGTTTTGAGTTCAGTTTAGGGCCACCCGGTCTGCAACACTGATTTGAGAAGAATAACTACCTTCTTATGATACAGTATTTTAAGTAGAAGAAATTTGAGAAAAAATCAAATTGACAAACTCACGAGTTTTTGAAATATATAGATACAAATACGGAATAACATTGATTTCGTTTTCATTTAAAAAGTTCTTCATTATTGGAATAGTGGCCGAGGAGTCAGGATGCTGTCTTTGAGTGTTTATTCTTCTTCACATGTTGATGATTGAGCGGATACTAAAAAAAAATAAAAAACAAATTAGCGTACGAGTTACCAAAGAGGGAATTCATTCGGTAAAATGGTACAAAGGAGTTAAAAATTCACATTTTTCTTACGAGTGATCTACTATGCAATATCTAACTTTACGCCCAGGGAAGCAGGGTATGTAAAGAGTAAAATTGGTATACAGAAGTGCTACTTACATTGGTGGGTTTTTCATCCGAAAATTTCCTATCAACGTAAAATTAGGGTATCTTTGCGCCATTTCATTCAAAACGTCGGTTATCATTTCAAAAAAATTATAATTGGGTACGCTTACAAAAACTCAGCCAAAGGTGATGTAGCTATCCCCTGGTCCCGTTTTTCTTTTGAAATGAAAAAAGTTTGATTTTGAATCAGCATTGTTTTCTTAATATCGAGATGGAAAATACTGATGTTAAGCATCATGTAAAATGGTCCTTTTGTAAAATTCCAGATGCACGTTGAGAGAAGTTAACTAAGAGGCCCCTATCTCAGCCCCCTCTCTTGGGTACAAACCTTCAGCACCGTGAGAAAAATAGAGATTAGAAACATAATCCCTTACAATCCAACAAAATTCTAGCAAGCGACTCAAGCGGCCCATTGAAGTCCACATTATTTGTATTAAGGTTATCAACACTTATCTCCTATCCCACCCCAGTCATGTTCAATCCTCTAGGCCCGGAGTAAAAACCCACTCTTGTCAACTAAAAGATCGCCTGTAGTTTCACTTTCCTGAGCCTTCTATTTTTGCTTGAAATTCTTTGTAGCTCTTTACATTTAAAAATGAGTTTAATTAATAATAGATCCTATTTTTGAATCATTCTTATTTTCGCTGTTTCTATCAAGCTGTTCCACTATCTACAGTGAATTCCTATCTAGACACAGTTGGCAGGTGGCTTTAAGTTAGATGACTCCTGATTCAAGAAAATGTTTGATTGCAAATACAGCCTCAATTCATTCAATAATGATTTGAGGTAATGTTGATGAACTGAAGTTAACTCTATACAAGAGATTCCAAATGGTGTCCGATTCAAACCTCAAATACTTCTGTCCAATAGCTCAGTTCTTTCTTAGAGTTTAGAAGTAGGATTTAAAATCAATGAGATAATTCGTGAAAATGAAAGAGATGAACCGGAGCAGGATTTGAGCCCACAATCATTACTGAATGGTGTTTCGTGACTCTACCAATCAACACTAACTTTGTAAATTCTATTTGCATTTGCTTTGTTTTGTATTGTGCCTTCATCTTTAGGCCCAGGCAGTAATCAAAAAAGTGTTTCAAATTCATTAGAAAAAAAAGAATGATCTTACCTTTCACCCTTGTGCATTTTCTCAAAAGCATCATTAATGCCGTCAAGTGGGAAGTTGTGAGTGATGAATTCATCAACTTTGAGATGACCAGCGAGATAATCTTCTACCAGTTGTGGAACTGAATCACGACTCTTATAACCTTAAATAAAGAATTCGGTATTTGGTAAATTTTTTTTTGTTGATTCAGTTTTGATATTGCTTTCAAACAGCATAAACATCAGATTGTCCAATCTTTCAACCTATATTACATTTTCAACTCTTATAATAGCATTCTATTTGATAAGCATTGATGAGAGATATTGCTAAAAATATTGACAAGAATTCCCTATTATGGTTAGCCTCATGATTTGCAGACAGAAATATTGAATGCTTTGATAAATAAGAACTAGGGCACCCCCAGACCCCCTTTGAGACTCCCCTGCTCTTACCTCCAAATGCACTTCCCTTCCATACTCTTCCTGTCACAAGTTGAAAGGGACGGGTACTAATTTCTTGGCCACTTGCAGCAACACCAATAATTGTAGACACACCCCAACCTTTGTGACAAGATTCTAATGCGGCTCTCTAAAAAATAAAAAAGTATCATTTATAATGATTTGATATGAAGATTACGTTTTTATTTTCCTTCTCTGTTTTATGTTCAACTCTGATGAGTGTTAGACAAAAAGCTTTGCAGTTATTATGTCTTGTAATGTTCCAGTTCTTTCTTGCCATTCTAAAGTTCTGTACTGATCAAAGGCTGTCATCATAAGATACATCATTGCCAGATTTCTTAAACAAATTATGTGCAAAACATTAACTAACGGGAGTAACCTCACCATTGTGTGAATACTTCCAATACACTCAAAGGTGTAATCAAGACCTCCATCTGTCATTTCGCAGAGAACCTAAAATCAAAATATAATCAAAGGTGATTTACTGCAATAAATAACCCCTTACGAAACAACATCTATAGATCGATAAAGATTCCTTGACCATTATTTTAATGTTGATGAAAAATAATAAAACTTAAAGAAAAGGAGAATTGGAAAAGGTCAACAAAGTTTAATCAAAATTCAATAAAAAGACATTAATTGTTTATAACGCTATTTCATTGAGAAGCGCAGATATTATGCCCGAAATTTGTACAACTTTTGCTAAGTGTCCAATATAAGGTATTGCCATATGCATAAACTTAATAAAGTATAGTTATTATCAGAACTCAGTAATTTGCCAATTACTCAAATTAATCTACTTACAACTCTATTCCAACAATAAAAATAGTATAAAAGTGTACTCATAAATGAAAAGTAAATTAACAGTAGTCACTGAGCTATCAAAGAAGGCTTTAAAACAAACTACAGTGAAGCCATTAGTTGAAGAAATTTCAACACACCACTTTTACTCACAGAAAGAGACAGGTTTTAATAAAAATCCCAGTTAGCATCAACCCTGTTCAATACTATAAAACAGAACGGGTTACAAAAGGAGTCTAGAAAAAACGCGAAGATTCCTAAAAATAGCTTCAACATAAATTTTTGAAAAGCAAGTTTATAACTTTGAAAAATTAATCATTAAAAATAAACAAACCTGTTGAATGGGTCTATCGTGGTCTTTAGGGTTAACAAATTCTGTGGCACCAAATCTTTTTGCTATGAGGTAAAACAGATAAGACAAATAGCTGACAACTAAAAAACGCTTCTGCACCAACCACATTGCTTAGCCCCAATCACGGAAAGAATATAATGAGCTATTATCAAACAGCAACCCTTCAATATTACTCTGTTACAACTGATTGAAAACATTTTATACCCTGAAATGTTCATTCTGAAAAATTTTACAGACAGAGGACTTTAGTCAGTCAACTAGTCAATTTTACACACAGCTCTAGTCACTATAGTTTAAGAACAGATGGACTTGTTATCCAGTTGTTGTTAGCCAGTCACTTTGATTTTAGTCACAACCTTCTTAAATCACTAATTTTCCTTTCAAAAACAGAAAATACTCTTTACTGTCACATCCTGCAAAAAAGAGTTATTTAGCATATATGCTAATTAAAATAAGCAGGATTTGGAAAATCAATGGAAATTATTTGCTTGAATGAAATTGACCCGTGTATGAGTTAAACACAACCTTTGAGTTCACTCTAAAAAATTGCTTACCAACTTCAAATTTATCAGGGTTTATATCGATTCCAATGATTCGTGATGCTCCTGCTCTTTTACAGCCCATTATGACAGCCAAACCGACAGCCCCAAGTCCCCAAATAGCACAAGTTGCACCTTCATCAACATTTGCCGTTTTTAGGGCAGCCCCATAGCCTGTTGTTATGCCACAGCCAAGGAGACCAACTTTCTTCAGATCTGCTCCTTCATTAACCTGGAATTAGAGAAAGTTTATCATATCGTATGGAAGCTTAAAGACCCACTGTCAACCAACAAAGCCAGTGTTGTCAATTTAGTGTTTACAAACAGTGGCCTTTTTTTAATGTTAAAGGATTCGGTCGCCATTTTGTTTTTTAAGCGAGCTGCGACAGAAGAAAAAATTTTGTGATCGCCATTTAACAAAAACTCGATTTATTCTTGAAAATAGTTTTAAGACTTTGCCACTGGTTGTAAACTGGCTCTTTTAATCTTATCTGGTGTGATGGAGCCGGTGAACGTCCTCGTTTTTGCAGCATGGATAATGCAAACACTACTGGGCCTAAACTAAGACAACCTCTCGTTGTTGCGTCGCTAAAAGCTACGTAGCTGCGCAATTTTTAATTTCTGACACAGAAAAACATGTAACTGCGTAGGCGCGATGTTATTAAACAAGGAAGGCTCCATAAAATACAGGGGCTGCTTTGTTGGTTGACAGTGGGTCTTTAAGGAAAACTTTCCCCTTATTGTCCTACGGTCCTTGGCTCTTTACAAAATTACTGTAATACTCTTCCCAAAGTTGAGGAACATTGTCATCATCTTGCTGTGGTATGAGTTTTCATAAACCTTCTGAACATTTTTATTTCTAATATTCAATTATTGCTTTTGCAAGTTTTAAGGCAGAGTTTCTCCATGTTATATCTTACACGCAAAAATATACATATGCATGGGCCTCCTGGTTGCATTTAAAAGCTACCCAATGAATTCATCAGAATAAATCAGAATTTCTTTAGACTTGCCTTGCAACAGGATATCTCTGCTGTGACCGTGTATTCACTAAAGGTGCTAGTGCCCATGAAATGATAAACTGGTTGACCTTTGCATGTAAACCTTGGAGTACCATCAGGCATGACGCCATTGCCTTGCGTTGCTCTAATTTTACCACACAGATTTGTCTTTGGGCTCTTGCAGAATTTGCAGTCATAGCATTGTGGAATGTACAATGGAATCACATGATCACCTGTCAATCAAAAAAAGATCTTCACTGACAAGGAGTTGACTTTTAGACCCTGAGACTCAATCCAAGTTTTTTCAAAAAAATATACAGTCACATCTGTAAGGAACAAGGGGGCATTAGGAGCGTGCCCAAGGATTTTCAAAGATTAACAAAATAACCTTGAAGCATTGTGCCCCCAAAATTTGAATGCTTGCCATGCCCCAAATTTGGAAATTGTAAGTCTGTTTCATGTTCCATTTCTAATGCTAAAAATTGTGACTTCATGTAATTTATGATGAAGAATTATTCATCCCAACATAAAACCATACCAGGTTTAAAAGATGTGACTCCTTCACCAATACTTTCTACGATTCCACCTCCTTCATGACCAAGGATGACGGGGAATTTTCCCTCTGGATCATGTCCACCCAACGTGTAAGCATCTGTATGACATACTCCTGTTCCAAGAACTTTGATCCTGATTTCACCCGCCTTCGGTGGAGCAACTTCAACTTCTTCTATGCTGAGGGGTTGTTTTGCCCCCCATGCCACAGCAGCACGACACTTGATTGGCTAAAAATTGAAGTATAACATCAATCATACAGTAAAAGAAAATTATCATTGACGACATGTGCAGTTCTAGAAAATTTCACCCATCAATCTCACATGCACTAACAAAAGTCAGCATTTAAATAAAACATGATGCAGAAGTTTCCGTCAGAAATTTTGAAGAATGGATCCAAAAGCCAATGGATTATCTCCATTGAACTCCATACTTTTTGGAGCTGATGGTCATACCCATCTGCCCCTATTTATTTCACCTTAATTTCAAGATTGGTATTTAGGGGGATGGCCGAGTGGTAAGATCACTTGAAACCACCTTCAGACCTGCCACAAAGTGTGAGAAGAGAATTAGCCAGCTCTCTGTAATTCTAAGCAAAAAGGCAAAAGGAATCACGAGGTGTGGTCACATCGAGAGAAAGGACCAGGGTCGCACTGCTCGATTATTCCTAACTATTCAGTGGGCCCTTTTTGCTTAGCACATATACCAATACCTTACAAAGATAGTAACTGTATTTGCCTATCACCATCACCAGGTACCTTACATCCACAAAGCATACACCCCCAAAGCTGATGGATTATCTACATTGCGCTCTATACTTTTTAGAGCTGATGGTCATACGCACCCACCCCTATTTATTTCCCTTAATTTTAGGAATAGATATTGGCGGGGATGGGCAAGTGGTTGGATCACTTGACCCTTGTGCAAAGGGTCCCGGGTTTGAAACCACCTTCAGACCTGCCACAAAGTGTGAGGAGAGAATTAGCCAGCTCTCTGTAATTCCAGGCAAAAAGTCAAAATGAATCACGAGGTGTGGTCACATCGAGATAAAGGACCAGGGTCGCACTGCTCGATTACGATTAGTCTACCTATTCAGTGGGCCCTTTGTGCTTAGCACATAAACCATTACCTCACAAAGATAGTAAGCGTATTTGCTTATCACCTATTGGTATCACCGGGTATCTTTCACCCCCAAAGAATTTTTTGTCACAGGCCTATAGGCAGAGATGGCCCTTCACCGTTTACAACGCTTACATGGCATTGCCATGAATCTGGTCCTGAAATCTTTTGAACCCTTACAACCAACAGGCTAGGGATGCTGAAAGTTTAACTCATTTGTATTTTGATGAAACGAGGCTGCCGTTTCTTTGGTTGAGCATAGGTTTTAGCCAAAACATCAGATAATTTTGACAGTTATTTTATGCAGTAGTTTTGCAAGATATGGTTGGATTTTGAAACTGATTGAAAATTTGGTCATAGCATTAAATTTGCTAGCCTCTAATGTGCTTTTCATCAATATATTTTATTAAAGGCAGTTTCAGATGCCTAGGCCAGACAATTTTTGAGAAGGAAATTGGGATAGGCCAATATGCCTAATGATCAACTTTTCATATCCATATCACTTATCAGGTTGAAAAGGTATTGCGGAGGGGTAACAGATAGTGTTGCCCGCAAAAAGGTTTCTAGTGTCATACCCTACTGCATTTACCATGCCCTTTTTGTTGACCTTACCTTTTTCTGCAAACTACCCCTTTCTGCACCATCCATCTTTCAAAATAACAGATAGATACAGGCAGTCTACTCTGTGTTGCAAAATCAACCTTTAGAATCCCTTTCCAAAATGCCTAGATTCATAGATTTAAAAAAAGAAAATAAATTCTTTGAGAGGACACTTCTGGCGGATTTCAACAATTCGGGGCAAAAAGATACAGGGTATAGATAGTTCTAAATAGGCCTACTATATGCAGAATTGAATTCTCTATCGTTTGAGGTACGGAAGAAGTTTCTATGACGAATACTTAAGGTGTAAATAACAATTTTCAAACGCGATAATATTGCGATCTTTTATCGGCCTAAGTATGATATCCATAACAAAACATCCACTTGTAACCCCAGCTCCGACCAGAATTTATCAACCTTTTCGCTATTACCTCCACCAAGAACTTGTCTAAGAACTAGTCTTTCTTTGCAGCTTTAATTAGACTTTATTCCACCTTTTTAAACTTGGATTTTCATCCGAACTACGATTTTCAGGAAAGATGGTGAACTCACTTCGTCACTTGTCACAGGGGAATCCCCTTCTCCAGGAGATTCACGTTGCGGTTCGATGACAAGTGAGTTTACGCATTTATCAATATTATCGCGTTTGAAAATTGTTATTTACACCTTAAGTATTCGTCGTAGAAACTTCTTCCGTACCTCAAACGATAGAGAATTCAATTCTGCATATAATAGGCCTATTTAGAACTATCTATACCCTACATCTTTTTGCCCCGAATTGTTGAAATCCGCCGGCCTTGCCATAGCCTACCCGTTCGAAACATTTTGCTGATTCCAATCAAAAAGTAATAGCTTATATTGCTCTGTTTTGTTTCCAACAACAGCTGATTGATTTAGCTGTAGGAACTTTAGCAGCAGGGCTGCAGGGAAGCCTCCGAATCTCAGAACTTGGGAAGACGAGCAGTTGTGAAAATCTCGGGTGTAAATCTAATACGGACTAACTTACACAGCACACAGAAAACAAACAAAGCTAAATATTTAGGCCATTGTTTTAACTTCGTTCATCGCTATTTTTGATTTAACGATATTCGACCAAGGCTTTCCTACCTACTTAAATTAGTTCTTAAAATGATTATGAAACTTCTCATTTAGTTATTCAAAAGCAAGGAGAAATCTTTACCTTCCCCGCAGTTTCTGACATCGCAAGGCAAATATGTAATCTGATCGTAGAGAAGAAACCGTAGCCGTGTGCTTTCGGGTGTTTTGCTGTCAGCCTTCCACGTGAGAGTGCCACACAACTTCAAGTCCCAGATTCTTTATGTGCACCACATGTAGCACGTGACCATCTAAGCACTAACTTGATCCTTTAGGTGTTCATTTCAAGGTGTCTCGTGTGCAAAAGTTCCAACAGTTCCGTGTGCAAAAGTGCCACGCCTTTTTTCGTGGAAAACGCCCACTTTTTATGAACCCGAGGCTACAGACGCGCCAAATTTGACCGCGATGATTGTCAAGGAAAACAGGCACTATACCCACAAGAAAATCGACAGGTGCCTACCAAAGAATGAAAAGTACCAAGAAAGCTCTATTAAGTCCCCCCGGGGTATTCAATTTTGGAGGTTCTAGAGGAGGGCTTTAGAATGGTGCTTTTTGAAGAGGATTCGGAGAAGAAATTCTTCACTCTCTAGCACATAAAGTTCGAAATTCGCAATATTTCGATGGAGTACATCCATTCAGTATCCCAAATATTTTTCAGTCTGTATTCTTCCATGTATGAAGATGGGTGGTTTAAAAGAGAGGGGGCCTAGCCATTGTCTAGGGAGTTTATAGTTTTCCATGTATTAGAAAATCTACACTATCACCTCCATTCTTGCGGTAATTAAAAGACATATTTGTTGACATGACATCTTCTTCGTGACTTCTCTTTTACGACAATAGAAAGGCAGGTTGGTAGTTGTAGATAGGCAAATACACTTACTATCTTCGTAAGTTATTGGTTCATGTGCAAAGCTCAAAGGGCCCACTGAATAGGTAAACTAATCGAGCAGTACGACCCTGGTCCTTCCTCTCGATGTGACCACACCTCGTGATTCATTTTGCCTTTGTGCCTGGAATTACAGAGAGGTGGCTAATTTTCTCCTCACTCTGTATGTGACAGGTCTGAAGGTGGTATCGAACCCGGGACCCTTCGATCAAGTGTCGAGTGATCCAACCACTCGTCCATTCCCGCTATAAGGGCAGGGACAAGGGTAATATTGACAGCAAGCAGGGATCAGGGCACACCAAATATCAACATTTCTTTTTAGCAAAATGAGGGAACATTTGCAATTTCTATAAGGGAACAGGGAAACACCACCCCCCCCCCCCCTATATGACCATCAGGGATGTAGATTTAACGGTGAAATCACAAAGGCCTATTTTTCATAGCTCCAGTCAAGTTTTTGCGCCTCAGTCTTTATTTTCGTACCTTTGCTAAGCCAAGGAGCATATTCTTGTCATGAAATAGCAAACATGGAAGAAATCCACGAACTTTTCCTGAATTTCCATCGAATAGTAATTATCAAAAAGAGAGTGCAGGAATAGCTAATTGCATATGTTCCACAAACATTGGGTGATGTTTATTTATTGGCACAGATAAATTCAATTACAGTTTAAACCTGCATATAAGAACCACATCTTTTAGGAACCTATATACTAAAACTTTAGTTGTTTTGAATACCTTCTTCTTGATAACTGTTACAAAACTCTCCTTTTGATATATGAAATTAGTGCTAAATATTCATTATCCGTGTAACTTTGCACCACCCACTCCTAAAAACTCTGTTAAAATGTCCCTAAAAATTCAGAATCTTTTAGGGTAGAGCCAGACCAAAGTGTTTCTTATCTGCGGGTTGTACTGCACCATAATATTCATTAGAAAAAATAAACTTAGAATTAATTGATAGTATAAATGAATGATAAATTGGGTTGGGGTTTTTCAAAGGTGGTCAAAGGGAGATGCGGTGCATATCTAGGATAAAGAAGAGAAGGTGGGTAAGGATATTTAATACAGGATCGATCAGTAAGCAGTAGTATCATCATTAGGGATTCGAGAATGGCTTGGTGCATCATCTGGGTAAAATAGGTTGTTAGACATGACGGTAAGGATGTAGAGCTTTTATCAAATCTAGAAGCTCAATGATCAACTTTCCCGAACTCAATACTGCCTGTGCTTATCCTAAAAGCACCTAATACGTAATGCTGCACTGGACGCTAATAAGGCCTTGAATCAAAGAATATGGCAAAACCAAATATGGATCAACATATTATGCATAGTTACCGATTGAAAATACTAGTAATATAAACGCATCGAAAAACTGATCTTTATACGGGGGAGCGTGCTGTTTTGTGAATATTTTGATAACAAAAGCTCAAAAAACCTTGAAAATCAGGGAAGAACGAAATAACAATCTGTCAAATAGCAGCAGCAGTGAAAAAGTGAGCCTAAACATGAATTTTCTTCCACAGTTAGAACAACAAAGATCACCAGCTGGGTGGTACAGGTACAGAAACCAGGAATACACTCTCCACTGTCCATGGATTTGTAAATCAGCTGTGGTTTTAATTTCTCTTCAAATCAGCTCTTTCCTTCTTCAAAAACATAGCTGTTCAAAAGCTCTGACTGCGTATAGAATTCACGGTAAGCCAATTCTATTTAATTGGAGCTTTGATTTCGACTCCTAGCTTAGTGCAGTTCAAGAAAGTTAATTACCTACAAGAGCTTTTTGATTGGCAAGCACGATAATTTCTTCTCTTTCTATTGTGTTGTTTTTAAGTAGTAAGAATAAAGGAGTTATTTGGTAGGCTCCAGTGGCAGCGATTGCCGAGTGGTTAGATCTCTCAACTCTTGTTCAAAGGGTCGTAGGTCCGAAACAACCTTTCAGAATTGTTACATACAGAGAATTTGCCAGCTCTCTGTAACCCAAGGTAAAGTAATGACGAGGTGTGGTCACATCGATAGGAAGGACTAGGATCGCACTACTTGATTAGTTTACCTATTCAGTGCCTGCTTTGTGCATCAGCTTATATCTTGTGAAGATAAAAAGCGTATTTGCCTATCGAAGACACATTTCTATCCCTTTTTCTCTTTTTAATGATAAACTGCCATATAAGATGATATACTGCCTCGTGGGAGTCTTATTCAACACCTGTAAAATGGCATGCAATATATTGTAAGCGTATCCCCTACATGCACGATATTTTGCTGCCCTCTTATAAGCGTATCCACTCTATCTGAAATGATGTAAAAATTCATGCAAAATGGCCCACCACCCCTTGTAAACATATATGATCATTAACAACACTATATAGGATGATACACAACGTCATGCAAAATAGTAAGCGTATCAATCGCATGGAGATAATACCATGAACTCTCTTTTTAGAAAAATGTTTAGTAAATATTTCTGAAAGTGGTCCCTCATTATCAAATGCAAATATGCTTGACCTCTAGGAACTTATCAACACTAGGCCTTTAAAACAAACGCAATATTACGTTGCAGTTCAAATTTCATTTCTCGTTGCGTAGGGGGCCTATCTTTTACAGGGTAAAGACAAGTGTCAAGGTTTTTAACCTTTTGGACAACTTTACTTTCGTTAAGAAGCAGATGATGGCACTTGTAGAAATATCAAAAGCAGCACTTTCATTGCAAGCAAAATCACCCATAGGTATAGAGTCCCCATCTAGAGATTAGAAAATACCTCGAGTTAACAAAAACAGAAATTCATTGCTTTTCAAATTTTATTTAAAAGAAACGACTTCTCACTAGAGTTCGCCAATTGCTTCCAACTGGTCCATAAAATGCGGCCTTCCGTTGTTCTCAGGACGTAAAGTTAATATTTCACAACCAGTCTCGGTGACAAGAAGCGTCTGCTCGAACTGTGCTGATCTTTTCCCGTCCTGAAAAAAGTCATTCAGCTTAATAACAAATTTCAAAATTTTCCAGATCTCAATTTTAATTTTCCAGGTTTAAATTTTAATTTTCTAACACTTACTCTTGTCAGAGCCTAATCCCTTAAAAATTTGATATTGTCACAAAAGATCGAATAAAATACCAAATGATAGTGAAGCTTTTCACATATCGTTTAGGCTGAATCTGGAAATTAGTGACCTTACTGGCCTCTTTATATATTGCTGCACGCGTGTATACTTTTTCCTGGCCTAATCGGTGAATTTAACTTCCAGTTGTTGTCATGAAAAGATAAAACCTTACCCAAACGGTAATGGTGTCGGGGTAGCATCAAGGTATTCAAGTAAACATAAACCAACAGCATATTGAGCAGTTTCGAGAAGATCGCAATCAAACATCGTGAAGGTGGCAATATTTAGAGAAGATGTTGTTATTTACTTGAAATAATTAAAAATAAATACAGGTTTTCTATTTACACCGAAATAACAAAATGCACGAAGAAACTAATGGCACGAGCAAGAGGCAGCAGTTGCTTGAATATGTAACCCAGATGTTTGGTACGAAAGATTCTGAACTGCGTGGGTTTAAAATCACAACGCGTGGAGCTTTAAATCGAGTGGTTGTCTAGAGAGTAATGATTCCTAATTTTAAGATTCCTGCAGTACTAATGGTGCAATAATTATACTAGCACTACATACTACCATGTATTCACCGCGAGCCTACTTTTGGGGGTCATCGGGGTTTAAGGCACTACGGATATAGATGAAAATACGTCTCGGAACACCGTATTCTTGCTGTTTTGCGACGGAACAACGGAATTCTTCGTCCCTTCCTGCTGCAAACTTTCTTAAAAATGATTCACGGAATACCGAGTCTTTATAAATATTTACAGATTGACGGATTTATTCGCGTATTTCACAGAAAATAGAAGGCTTCAACAGGTTTTCCGATTAGAATCATCTGTCCTTCAAATAATGCAGAACGGCGGATTTCCACCCATCCTTGTTGACCCCCATCTACTTGAAATAAGGCCCAGTCTTAGCTGAGCACAAATGGGAGAAACTCACGTAGCATCTGGTAAACCGTTATGAAAAAGGGTGGCCTAATTAAAACAAATGCTCGCCCCACTCGACACTTGGGCAGAACAAAATGTCAAAGGCGTTTGATCACCTTGCTCAAAGGTGCATTAATCATGTGTTAAGCTACAATTCAATTCAATCAGCCTTGAGAACTCTCTGCAAGCGCGCATATTCCTCAATAACTTTGAAAAGGGGCTAGAAAAGGAAATTAGGAATACTAGCTTTGCTCTCCCTTTCACACCAACGATGATGTTTTGAAACCAATCTTGTTCACAGAGATTCAACGTCTCGTGTCTGTCCAAATGTTTAAATATATAATTCAAAATGTTTAATTGAACTAAATTACCACGCAACATGCGAACTACCAAACTACCCAACCATCCGTATGCGCCTTTAAGCGTTAAAAGAGTTTTGTTCAGCATTCTCAAGCTCTGTCGCATCGAGTTTGTTCAACTGGAAAATAGCCAAGTGAGGGGCATGCAATAATAAGAATTTGAAGTATTGGTTTACCTGTGTCACTGCTGTCCAATCGTCGTCCCACAATTGATCTCTCCACGTACCTACCAAAGAATGATAATAATTATCATACATTTGCGAAGAGAAATTCTTGATATTCCCTTATCCGCTATCTAATATTAGGCTCATTAGTGGAATTTCAAAAAGTAATGAACGCTCCAACAAACTAACGAGTCTGTGTGTGCGCATTAGAGCAGAGATTGTGTGGTAATGTGGAGGGACTTAAGTAATGTGAAGGGACTTTTTCAGTAATGTGGAGGGTTTTTAGAAAAGTCGAGGGATATAATCTGTAATATGGTGGGATATCTTGCAGTAATGTATACCACATTCATCCAGATTTCTTCACAACCTCCGTATTACTACAAGACTAGCGTGCATTTTTCAGAATTTTTCCAGATTTTTAGGCCAAATTTGTCAAGAGTTTTTCAGATCTTTTTCAGATTTTTTCGGATTCGTAGCCAAAAGTGTACGAGATTTTTTGAGTGATTTGCCCCTCGGATGGTTACAGAATTATCCCTTTCTAATAGAAATTCAAAACTAGAATTCTTTATAAGCAGTTCTTCAGGCCCATTTTATTACCTAGGGTGCTGATATAATGTTACTCCAAGAAAGGTCCTAAGATTACAGAAAATATCCATCCACCACATCACTCCTATATAATCATCTACCTTACAGAGCAACTTCGCATTACTGAAAGGTAGCTTTTTCTTCCAAATCTAGCTGATAAAATCGGCTAGACTGCATTTTAGAGGGCAGAGTTTTTTTGCACAACAGAAATTGAATTGAGCTGGCTTGCAACCCAGCAACAAGGAAGGAACATAAACATGTAAATAGGCCAGAATGAGATTCAAAGTTAATGAATAATAAGAAACAATGTAAACATAAGACTTAAAGTTAATAGATAAGAAGAGACTAAATTGCAGTTTGGACACTTGTTGATTGTAATTTCATTTCCTGAGCTGAATTTTCTTTCTAACTTCATGTTGGTCATAGTTTCAGATTTTATCACATAGCATGACCAATGGGTGCCCACTTTGTTAGGTTTAAAACACTATCAAAACCACTTTGCTATTAGGATTCAGCAAGCGGTGGTTATTAAATGAGTAAGGTTTAAAACACTATCAAAACCACTTTGCTATTAGGATTCAGCAAGCGATAATCATTACTAATCTGTTAGGTTTAACGCACTATCAAAACCACTTTGCTATTAGGATTCAGCAAGCGATAATCATTACTAATGTGTTAGGTTTAACGCACTATCAAAACCACTTTGCTATTAGGATTCAGCAAGCGATAATCATTACTAATATGTTAGGTTTAAAACACTATCTAAACCACTTTGCTATTAGGATTCAACAAGCGATAATCATTACTAATCTGTTAGGTTTAACGCACTATCAAAACCACTTTGCTATTAGGATTAAGCAAGCGATAATCATTACTAATGTGTTAGGTTTAAAACACTATCTAAACCACTTTGCTATTAGAATTCAGCAAGCGATAATCATTACTAATGTGTTAGGTTTAACGCACTATCAAAACCACTTTGCTATTAGGATTCAGCAAGCGATAATCATTACTAATGTGTTAGGTTTAAAACACTATCTAAACCACTTTGCTATTAGAATTCAGCAAGCGATAATCATTACTAATGTGTTAGGTTTAACGCACTATCAAAACCACTTTGCTATTAGGATTCAGCAAGCGATAATCATTACTAATGTGTTAGGTTTAAAACACTATCTAAACCACTTTGCTATTAGGATTAAGCAAGCGATAATCATTACTAATGTGTTAGGTTTAAAACACTATCTAAACCACTTTGCTATTAGGATTCAGCAAGCGATAATTATTACTAATATGTTAGGTTTAAAACACTATCTAAACCACTTTGCTATTAGGATTCAGCAAGCGATAATTATTACTAATGTGTTAGGTTTAAAACACTATCGAAACCACTTTGCTATTAGGATTCAGCAAGCGATAATTATTACTAATATGTTAGGTTTAAAACACTATCTAAACCACTTTGCTATTAGAATTCAGCAAGCGATAATCATTACTAATGTGTTAGGTTTAACGCACTATCAAAACCACTTTGCTATTAGGATTCAGCAAGCGATAATCATTACTAATGTGTTAGGTTTAACGCACTATCAAAACCACTTTGCTATTAGGATTCAGCAAGCGATAATCATTACTAATGTGTTAGGTTTAAAACACTATCTAAACCACTTTGCTATTAGAATTCAGCAAGCGATAATCATTACTAATGTGTTAGGTTTAACGCACTATCAAAACCACCTTGCTATTAGGATTCAGCAAGTGATGGTTATTACTAACTACTTACGTACGGCCTGAAAACTAGCATGTGGATACACATCCACTATAGATAAGGACTTCCAGGACTAGTAGTGTTGGAGTAATATCAACAAGCTAACGCAATTATGCTCCACGTGTGGAATTCAAAATGCGGAATGGCAGAAGCAGTTTTCTCATTATTTATTTAGGTGAATCAACAGGCGATCACTGAAATTTCCTTTCTGTTTGTCTTCGACAGATTTTTCATCGAAAGCTCACCACAGGGTTACAGTGCTGTCAACACATGCAGTCGGATACGTCGTAATTTAACGGATTTTAATCAAAATGAAAAAATAGCGAAATATTGACGAGATTATTTACACCAAAAATATACAGTCAGAATATAGAGAGTGGTAGAGACTGGATTCCGTAATGAAGACGTAGCAAGGTAAGATCTAGACATAAATTTACGAATACCTAACTTAAAAGTAATATCAATTCTTCATCTAGGTTAACGTTGTTATGAAAACGAATTGAAATCGCAATACAAATACATTTTCGAGAAACATTGTCAATTAAGGCCGACTAGATACGGTTAGAACAGAGACTTTCAGAGAGTAGCTACTATGTTGCGAAGAAGCAACATGGTAAGTCAAAAATTTTACAGTTTTTTTAATTCTTTATACCTTTAAAAGCCTAATTACAATGTGCATTGTCCGTTTACAGCTAATGACACAATTACTGCATAAGAGAACAAGATTACAACAAGGTCAAGAGCAATTATGTTTCAAAATATGGAAATAAAAAAAAGATAATAAAAAGGATGACTTTTCATAGCTTTACTGCATGACTATTTTCTAAACATTTCAACATGGTAAAAGTGAGGGGCGTACCTTTGCGAGTATCTAACGCAAAAAGCCTTAACAAATTTCCCATATTTCTCCCAGCTATCGGCCAAAATCGAAAGAATGCATCGGCTCGAGGGCATTTCACTATCTTCCAAAGTGTACGACATTTTTAGGAACAAAAGGATTTCTAGAGATTTTCAAAGGACATTCATTAGAACAATAGGATTTTAATGATAAGTGTACGAGATTTCTGGGGAGTGATTTACCCCTCGCATCGGCTCAATGCAATCGTTACCCGTAGATAAGGAAAGTAGCTAGAAAACAATACAACGTAGAATTCTTGGTACTTAAGACTGTTGCTTTTGATGATGACAATTTTAAGAGAAACTCTATATTGAAATTCTGTTCCTGCTGGTACCTTTGTCGTATTATAATATTGTGCAGTTGGTTTAGTACGATATCCTCATCGATTGGTTTGACTTAAATGGCTAGAAACATAAAGTTGATAATATCCCCTATACGCGTTTTTGAAGGAACACCTTTGTAGGGAGCCCCAAGCTGATATCGCTTTTCAAGAAAATCAGGACTATAACTGCCACAGAGAATCAATTATAAAAAGACAAGAGAAGACAGCAAGGAAAGGCATTTTAAAAGGAGTTTTCAGGAAGGTGAATTTCAAAGACAAGAGTTTACATTTTGTAAGTTTATATGGGAGGAGGGGGCTCGGGAAAAGGGGAATAAGGCCAAAGATCAGGAAGCGTTCCGAATGAATTAAGTGGAGAGATAACATTTAACACAAATTTTTCAAGGGAAACGTTCAAATACCTACTAAACACATGGGAAAAAACTTGCAATTTTAAGAGAACAGGGGAATAAAGCTCCCGTATAAAGAAACTCACTTTAAGACTTTAAGAGATTAGGAGATTATAAGACCTGAGAATGCGAGAGAAACCTCGATGAAATAGGCTCTGCATCGGCTAAGCCAATCACAAAACGCCCGCTCTCTTCAACCATGATAGGCTAAATAAAACAGCTGTCGAATGTTTACTCAACCAATCAAAAGCCAAGCCTCAACGGAAGTGATCACATGAATTGTATGTGATAAAATATCATAAATTCAAAAACCAACAATGAAGCAAGACTCCCACCTCGAGATTAATCAATGCTTCACTAAAAAGCACGATTGGTTAAAAAAGAAGATTTTTCTTTACAAATCAAAGTAAATATTGCATTGAAAATCAAATAAATATTTGCCTATCTGTAGGGTGGTATGTTTTAGCAAAATTTCCATCAGAAAGAATGATAAGAAATCTTCGATGAAAACTTCGTCTTAACACCACAGCTAATCTATCACGTATAATTGAATACAAGATGAAAGTTTGCTGAGCCATAATAAAACTCTTTAGTCGTTTTGTCTCCCTCAAGGGTTTCTACTTGAGCCGTTTATGCATTTCTAAAATCCAATTTGATTTTGATAATTATTCCGGATTTCAACTTCGAAGCTAAACTATGATGTTTAGTTGCATAATTCAACTTGTATGTATCATTCGGCGGCCCTCGAGGGGCTAAGCTCAAATATGCTACATATGGGTTGATAAGTTCAGTACGAGTGCGTTAGAAGCACTAAAAATCACTTTTGTCCTTTTCGTGATATCACAAATCAAGTGATTTATGGGTGTTTCCAAGAATGCTACTTAGCAGATTCTAAAAGTTCACATATTTTGTAATAATCCGTCGAGGAAATATTATTTAGGCAAGATGTGAGATGGTATAGCTTTATGCCTCATCTATTGAGTTTAACAGACATTTAAATCAAACTATATTTCATGTAACGCAAGGATCAGTACTAAAGCCATTCATGATTAATGTCATCATCTGTTTTCTCAAGGGTCGTTACTAAAGCCATTGTTTTTTAAAATCAATTGAAATTTTTCCTCAAGGCTCGTTACTTAAGCCATTCATTTTAAAAATCCAATCCTATTTCAAAACATATTCGAAATGTGAACTTCCAACCTGGTATATCATATAATATCAAATGAATGTAAGAATGAAGGTTCGCTGGGCCATGACAAAACTCTTGAATCTCTTTTTGTTCATTCATCCAATAGTTTTAGTGTGTTTTAAATTGGATCATTGAATAAAATATCATAACTTTGAACAAAAATTATATGCGACAAGTGGTGGAAAAGAACCATATACTACAATATGTCTATGCTGATTTGCCCCGCCTGGAAGCAAGCCTTAGTCAGGCTAGCACGATAAACAAAAAACACTTTCTTTTTCATTCAATACCTAACAATTGATTTGCCACAAGCTGATAAAAATGTTAAATTTTAATGCTTCGAGGAGCTCGATTACTAGAACCATTCATGTTCAAAATTTAAATACTTAAATGGTGGGTGTCTAACTGAGTTTTGATCAAAAACGCTTCAGCTATTACTACTAAACAGCTCAACTACCAAGTTCAATTGAGCACCTCAGCATGACCGACATGAATAAAATATGACTGTATCTTATACTTGCCATGGGAACGAGTACTTAGGTCATTCATCTCCAAACAATGTTAAGGCAGCCACATGGTTCTTTCACTCAGTGCCGACTGTTTAACGCATTTCACCTTCACTATCAACAAATAATTGAACATAGATCGTCCGGATTGCAAGATTGCCCTTGCCTCTAGTAGTGCTGCTCAACTTGGAAACATTGAGTTGTGTAAAATAGTTTTTCTTTCCTCTTAGTTCTGATATTATTAGTTCTTAGTTCTTAGTTCAGACCTACATGTTTCAACACGTTTCAATAACTAGCCATGTTCGATCTCCTTCATAATTTAAGGATTTTTAACAGCTCCCTCCCCGACTATTCTACATATCATAATACAGTTGATATCAGTTAAGTCCTTTTAGGTTTCACGACTTGTAAATAACTGTAATGATAAATGTTAAAGGGCCTCCTCCAACAACAACAAAAAATTCTGAGTTATTTGATAGAAGTGATAGTTAGTCGTGAGTTTTGAAGCATTGCATAGTTTTTTTTCTCGAAATTTCTTTGTTTCTGCTTTCTATAGCTTCTCAAAGTTGACCTTCTTCACAAAAAACAAAACGAAGATTAAAATTGGGTCTAAGGACGTAGATAGACCCTATTTATATACTATATCACGTGGTACGAGTGTAAGATTTTCGTCAGTCGGTTCAACGGCAACCGTTCTCGTTATTCTAGTGAAAACGAATGTATTAACGAATATAAGCAGAAATTTAGACTCCATTAATATTGTGAAGTTATCACTGATGAAGAAGTATTAAGACGACGCCTTTGAAAGGCAACCTTGACAAAACGAGTAGTCGTTAGAAGCAAAAAAATCGTCAATTTCAAGTTTTTTTACGTAACTACTAATAACAACTGGGAGCTAGGCTTTACGCGTCTTTGTGTTCTCAAGATTCAGCTTTTACCTTTGAAAAGGTAGATTAGCTAATTTCCATCATTTTCATTAGCCAATTATTAAGCCCGGAACGGAAAATTGAGTTTTCTTTGAAAGTCCAGCCGCTATCAATAATTTCATCGCAAAACCTTCACGAGCCTAATAAAAATACTTTCCAACTAAAAAAGGAATTCTGTTTCCATCTGTTATGCATCCTCAATTGATTCAAATTTGGTTTGTCTATGAGGATGGGTTTGTTTGCCATTAGTCTACTAGCTTCTTTTGAAAGTTTTCAGCCAAATACACTGAACGCCTTGATGAAAAGTACTCAACTTGCACCCACGTATACAGCAAATCGAGAGAGCCTTGCTCAGTCTTGGATAATAAGGTATGGATTTTCAATACAGTAAATTACCTCAAAAAATTTACACATAAATTTCATTCATTTAAATCCGTCTTATCCGAGCTCCGGTAATTCTAAATTTGGTCAAATTTAAAGTTTTTTAGATCTTGTCAATAACGCAATCAGCTCTGTCCAAAGGCCTGACTACATAAGGCGAGCTGACTTCTACTGTAGGCCAGATTTTCAAAATATTAGTAGAAGAATTTCTATGAATCAAATAAGTTCAGAAACTTTTTATATTTTTTGTACAAGAAATGATATCAAAGAATTCTGCACTTCATTGATGCAGAATTGCAAAACATCCCACCTCATAAGATATAATACTTTTCTGGAGCAGTTTGCACACAGTGAGATTCTATTAAGCAAAATCTCACTTTTTCACATGAACAAGAAATTAAGAAAAAATTGAAACTTGCAAAGAAAAATTTTGTAGAATACTTGGATAGAATGCTAGGAAACTCTCGTAACAAATAACAAGCTTCTTGGTTTAGTCGGAAAGTTTCAAACTATTTCAGTCTCTGCTGGCCCAAGTGACATCGTGAACGAATGCAAATTGATACCGTAAACGAAGTAAAAAAATATGATAAACGAAGAGTCCGAATCGTTTATGGTCTATCACATGGAAAATACATTATCGTAAGCTATTTCATAGGATTTTATGAAGTATGTTCTTCTGCTTTCCTGATACAATTCTCAATACAAAAGTAGAACTCAAACACCAAGTTTGTAAACTAAAGTTTGGTAAAGTTAGTTAGTGTGAACCAGTAAAAAAAATCGATCAAACTTTGGCAAACTAGTTAGCACAAGATCGGACATGCACCTTCTTGCCAAACTAATTTGCAGAACTTTGCTAGAGACTAGCCAAATATTCGGCCGTAGTCACGTGCGTGATGAAATTTGCATGATAATAAGGTCGTTTTCTGCACTTCTTTGGCAAATTGTGTCAAAGTTTGGTGGTGTTGAAAGACACCACAAACATCTCCTAACCTTTGCAAACTTGGAGTTTACAAATAAAACTTTGGAGAAGTTTGCAAGTAAAGGACCGGACTTTAAATATATTGTGAAGAAAAGAGTCAAGAGACTCCATTCTGCATATCTTCGTTCAAGCCTATTCCTTGGTTGCCCACACATCAGAAGAGTACATCTCCTGATGAGTAGGCAACCACGAGACAGGCTTGAAGAGCTATTTAAGTCTCATGACTCTTTTCTTCACAATCCACACATGTTCTTACAAAAAACTCATTCAACGGATTGAGATAAGTTTTTTGGCAGGCACATCAAAGGCGCCGCCTAACAGTTCATGCCAAGCCAAGTAAATTCAGCTGCCGAACGTCTCAGTACTTATTGAAAATAAATCTTCACGGAAAAACACGGATTCTCGACGTGATTAAAGCAATACCAAACCAAACAGCGATTTAGGCCAGATTTCCATCAGAAAACCAAGCAAGCAATGAAAATAAAGCTTCATGTTTGGTAAAAACTATAATACATCCAGAACGAAAAGTTTTCTTTACAAATCAATGTAAACATAAGCAATGTAAACTGAAACGTTCACTTGTCTAAACGGTGTGGTATGTTTTGTTGCGTTTGAATGGGAAATCACAGAAATGAATCTTCGAGTGAGAATTGTCTTAACCCGACAGCTGCACTGATATCTAATTAAATAAGTAATGAATGGTTGCTAAAGGGACATATCATATTTTCTTTCCGTCTGTACGAAAATTTACAAAACATGCAAGATTTCGTAAGAGGGAGAATGTCAACATCATCTTCTACCTTTGTAGTTTGGTTATTTGTCTGTATTGCTTGAATCATAAATTTAGAGAATTTAAATGATATAAACTGAAATGAATTGAACAAATGCAGGGACGAACCATCGCAGAACAAAACATATCTGCACAAAACACAAGCATTGATAGGCTAATACGCGTATTACCTTCGTGATTTATTGGTTTATACACCGAGCTAGAAGGGCCCATTGAATAGATAGATTTTTGCTAGATTATGCATCGAGCATTTTAACTCTGGTATTTTCTCGATGTGATCACACCTCGTGACCCGTTTTGCCTTTTCACCTGGAATTACAGAGAGCTAGCAAGTTCTCTCCCTACACTTTACCTGTCAGGTCAAATGGCTCAAACCCATGACCCTGAATGCTCTCATTAACATCTTACTTAATTGCTTGAAAATGCGCACTCTTCCCACTATCATCTCTGGTCATAGCAATTTCCTGTTCTGTTTGACGTATTGTTATGAGGCTTCAGATGTCATTGAATTGTATTTGAATAAGTTGTTTGTGTTTTTACACGAAGTTGTAGGAAACCGTAAAGTATTGTTTATATTTTCTCTATGGTGATATGAATAAAAGCTGCGAGTAACGTGCTCGGGAATTAATTACAGTCACTATTTCAGTTATTATGTTTACACGGACAAAACAAAACATTGATTTCAACAGGTATTAACACTTTTTAACAGTCCATCGATGCTATCAAAGACGTGTTTCGATTCATTCGCAAAGCATACAAAGTTGTGAATCAATAGAAACAACGAGACATAATAACTTTTCTATAAACTCCACTCTCATTCTTCGGGATCGTCAATTAGAGTAAGGAGTCTCTAGCACTGCTTGGCGGTTCGGAGATTTGGCGGTAAACGGTTGTAGAGTTTATATATTTCAATGGAAGATCAAGGATGTGAAATTAACCGGTTCATTGGTTTGGTAAGCTTGCTTTTTCAGTCAGGATGCTTCTATAATGCCAGTTGAAGATACTGATAACGTTCGCATTGATTAGGTTTCAAAAGGCCGGTCTTTACCAATTTATTTTGTATTCAAAACTCAGACAAAAAGGTGTTTTTAAGAGTATGGTTTACCAATATTTTCGACATACCTTTAGTAAAACGTTGGATGACAACATTAGATTGGAACTTACAAATTTGAGTCATATAATGACATTTTGGAACTTTGAAGTTGCTAATTTGAGTCATATAATGATATGAGGTTTGGAACTTGGAACTTAATAATTTGAGTCATACAATGACATTTTATTGATTTTATATTAGAATTCATTTAGAAAAACTACTTCTTAGTGCATCTAATTTTCACATTGAAACAGGCAGATACAGTACAAAGAAGATTCCATGAGATGAAATTATCCATTGAAGATTTTCTGACTTTTGAGCCTCACTGAGACCAGACATGTATCTAGCAGAAGTAGTTCAGCATGCACTACATTATCACACAAACCATAATAAGAGTTTTTAATCGACGATTGCCTAATGCTTCGAAGAGTTTCTATCCTTTCCTAACATCTTTCCACTCACTATATATGACACCTGAAATTTTTTTAGAAATGAAAGTTTCTTCTGTTTATTGCTTATGCCAGTCTGAGCCTGTCCTTTGTTCACAGCTGGAGTACATATCACAACAAATATGTATCTACTGAAGTCTTATTTGAAAATTGCTGTCGACTAGACGACCCCTTGATTTCAGATTCAATGCATGGTGCTGTTGTAATTCGTGTTTCAGAATAAACCCTCTTGAAGAGCCATGTCTAATCACATATATTTCTAAGAACTAAACGAATGGGTTTAAGGCAGTACTCTTTATTTTCACAGAGAATCATACGATAGCCCATGGTCAAAGGATTCTTAACGAAAGAAATTTATTGCATTGCGTTGGTGTTCCTATCTAGATTTACTCACAAAACTTTGAAGAAATATTCAAATTTACATCTATGATATCTCAGAAATAAATAATATATCTTAAACGGATGATTTCTATGATTAATTTCTATTGTAGGTTTAATTGAATTGTCGACGAAAACAATCGCTGAAGCCTAGCCATTGTTATATTGGTAAGATATGATGTGAACAGATTGAAGAAGCCAAGCAAAATACTGATAGAAATTGCCAGAGCGTCTGAAGAAGAGAATAAAAGAGAATAACGTAAATAGATTAGCATTGAATCTTCGTTCAAGGAGAAAAGAAGATATCGAAAGAGAGAAGGGAAATTCTATCGATGTTAAAGTAATTATCAAATCTACATTCACAGAGAAAAAGTAGAACTAAAATGAAAACCGGAGAATTCGCAAGCTGTCAGAATCATCACTACTACACTTTATCGACTTCAATCAAAAACATCTGCCAGCAAACTATCTAGAAATCAAGATTTGCAATTCCTTTGCAAGAGACTTGGATAATTTGATTATTGACAGATAGTGGTTAAGAATTAAAGACCAGGGGTGAGTATCGTTACAGAAAAGGGTCGACAGAGAAAAGTAGGCATAAAAGGCGAGTGCTGTCAGTATCCTTCCATCGTTCTTCGTTAGGGTTTTCAGGAATCTTGAAGACTACAACATGGGCTTCTAATTTGGAACACGATACAATGCTTTGAAGGAGATTAAGTTTTACATTTTCGAATATTTGCACACTTAATGTCACAAGCGTCTCAAATGAAGGCATGGTCATCAAAGAACGGTAATTGAAGAAATCTGCATCGTGCTGGCCATTGCCTCAAACCTAATAGGCAAACTGAGTCACAAAGAGCATTTTTAATTGGTTTCTTACACTCGGTATCAGGTGCTAATTGCAGCAGACGGTAGAATATTCCATAACACGGACGCCACAAATGAAGATTGAGTATGGATGATAGAAGATGATAATCCTGATCGCGCTTATCACGACAAATAACCTAATTAAAGTCACTACAAACCATTTGTAAGTGGTCATTGGTGCCAGGAACATACTGCAATCTCCAAATAACAAGAACAGCAGAAATAAAAATCAAAGATAAGTCTACGATTAAGTAGCAAATGGTAATTGAAGAAATCTAGATCACACTAACCACCCGAAATAAGCTAACTAAAGGCACAAAGAAGTGGTTATTATTACCACCATCTCAACACTATCTGTGATAGCAATATAAAACACAATAATGAGTCTGCAACGAATTCTAACGGTTTCCTTCTTGTCAATCACAGCTCCGATAGGTATCATGAGCAACATTATGGTGATCATCATATTCTACAAGCAAAACCACTTCACTGTCTGCTCCAACATATTCTTCATGCACTTGGCTATAGTCGACTTACTGGTCTGTATATTTGGCGGACTGGCTGGCGCGAGCGTAGCAATGCACGGCGGTTTTCACTTCTGCAAGTTCACACTGTTTATCACGGTGCTATTCTACGGACTGAGCACAGGGAATCTATGCTTACTAACATATGACAGATACATGTATATCAGTAAACCGTTGAAATACTTCCAGAAAATGGACCCGAAGCGTGCGAAAACTCTCATCGCAGTATCATGGACAATAGCTACAATCAACATCATACCAGTACTCACTAACACAGCATTCGAATGCGTAAAAGGGCCTCACTATGACCTGGATATCAAGAACTGCATTCTACCTAAAATAGTCAATCGGTTCTACTTATCATGGATCACGATTATCGTTGTTGTATTCCTATTGGCTACAGTGTGCTTAAATCTCAGAATTTTAGCCTTCGCAAGGGGCCAGCGCCTGAGAATTGAGGCCTCGCAGCGCAGATGCTCGGATCAGTTTCATACAGAAATACAATCACAAGCAGTAACTCACAGACGCTCAGAAGAATCAACTCATGATAATACGAGAGACAATCACAACAGCAACAACAGGGACAGTTGCTACAGCAACAACAGCAGCAACAACAAAATATCCACAGGTAGGCGCATACTAACAAAAGTGATACCGAGAAGACGGCACAGCAAGGCCTTGAGGACAATACTGGGTATAGTGATAATTCACTGCTTGTGTACACTACCATACGTGTTATTTGTGACCACAGAAATCATCTGTGGCTTTTGCTTCGAGTATAAACGAGTGAAGTTCGCCTACTCGTTATATTTGTTCAACTATTTGAATTCGGTGTTCGACCCCGTGATCTACGTATGCCTTAACAGTGACTTGCGGAGAGCTGTGAAAAGAATGCTGAGGTCTGCATGCTGTTTGAATAGATGTAATTGATCATATGATCATCTCCAGTAACTCCTTTTAACTAAGGATTTGGGCTGTGAAGGCGCATTAGCCCATCAAACGCAGAGGATAAAGCTTTCTTTAAGTATCCTAATTTCTTTTCTTAATCTGTATGTAATTCATTCTTTGTTAGGTCTATAAAATCATATCTTAAAAACAGCGATCAATGGATCTCAATAATTTGAATTTGAATGTTATTAGTAATTTTTACCGGAGGACCCCATGAAACTAGCATAGCTAATAGGGTAATAGGGCTACAATCCTTAACAAATCTACAAAAATAAATCTAAATCAACAAGGTAAATAAAACAATAACATACCTTGATTGATCATTGGTTCAACTGTAAACACGTGACCGGGCTTCATTACACCAACAGCTTTGTTCTCTAAAAGTGACAAAAAGTCCAATTATAACCATTTGCTTAAATAATTAGACTCTTTTGATGTCTCTAGTAAATTATTTGTAAACATCTGCAATGCAATGAAATATCCGAATTTTAGCCTATTCAACAGTCTTCTGCATTATGTTTATGGGCAGCTAGGCTATATGCTCTTGAAATCAATAAAACAATCTTTAAATAAGAACGAATAACAGTGGCTTGATGGCCACCATTTGTGATACTTTAAGTCCCTGAATACAAGAAATAAACAGAAAAGAACCTGCAGCCTGCCACCTTAAATAGCATTTTTTCAATCCAGCTATTTGTGCTATTATTAATATCATGAGATTTTTTAAAGAGTAGCCACTGTAATTGGTAATTCTTAATAGTCTTATGACAATACCTTCTGTTACATTGGTTTAGGAAAAAGTTTGATCATAAAAATGTCTTCTTTTATAAGTTTATCATTTTATTTGATGATTTAGTTTCTTATATGCGGATACTTAATGTAGTGCACGTCCAAAAGTATAGTTGTAAATTGAAACGAATTGGAACAATTTGGAAAAAATTGTTTACGGGCTTTGCAGTGATTCGAGAAATTTTAGGACGACTCGCAACGATAAGGGACGATTAACAACGACTTTTCGCGATACCAAACGAGTCGCAGCGATTTAGAAACGATTTCTACAATTATGAAATGATTATACGTCAATCTAGGAAAATTTCAATACTAATTTGAAGTGATCCCTTACCCAATTGAGCGAGTCAGAGAACTAGCGTCTTCATCATTCTATCATTTCTCCGCTCTTTCGAATTTCGGTTTGGAATTTTAGCGATACATTTCACTGCAGATTTCACCTGATCAATATTTTGGGGTACTCGGTATTTATTAACGAACGGACCTACACATTATTTTACCTTTTAATATTGTAAATATTTGTAGAATTTAGAATTAATACGCATTTCTTTGCTTTAGGTTAATTGGCTTACTTATTGTGAATATTCTTGAAATAACTTTAATGGCTAATAATCTTGATGATCCCGTTTGTTGAGCACTAGATTAAAAGTCCTTTGAAGATACCAAATTACCATTTATTGTAAATAAGCCTACTTTTAAGAAATTGATAATGATGATAATAATGAAAAAATAATGAAACTTACTTGCATAATGAGGTATATTTGGAGCGGTGTGAAATAATCTATGAAGCAAAGATATGAATATGAATAAATACCAAATTGTCTTTGGTATCTACACAACTTCAGGATGGCGAGGGAAATAAGAAACATAAGCGAAAGCTAATAACTACGACAGCTTTTCATCTGGCCATCATCGATTCTCTTGCTGGTGTGGTTTCATGTGCGCATATCACACTTGTCAGCAGTTGAGACAGGTAATTGGATCAAACAACACGTTTCAACGTCCCGTTGGAATTCAATACACTCTTTGTTTATAAAAACGATTTTATAAGGATATGAGCCTCAAATTCAGCCTATTTTTGCTCAATACAATAATGATTATCAATAACTATAAGCCCAAGAAATAAATGTAAAACAAGCTAATTGCCAAACTGGGATGCCAGATGGGCTAAGAAAGTATCAATTTGCAATAATTGACTCAGTCAATAGCAAAAACCGGATTTAAAAGCATTATAATTGTAGGAACAGTTTGAGAACATTTCAGCCTGAAAATAGAGGAATTTTTAAGTTTCAAACGGATTTCACTGGTTTCGTGAAAAAAGGGGTGTAAACGATTCCAATATTATAGTATTACTTGATCAGGGACTGATATCGAACCAGGGTACATCTGTGATAAAAGCTCCAGTATGGTCCAATGAGCTACCGAGGCGTCGATAATGCAGCTCACAATTCAGAGCTTCATACAAAAGCCAGACCAATTTACCATTACAGTTTTTGATCAGAATACAGAACGCGAAGACGGTGAGAGAAATCGGAAACATTGCAACAAATGATTGCTACTTATGCTTTGCGTCTGACTCTCGTCAGAGTAGTACGTCGGAAAAAAGCCTAGCGAAATATCTTACACAGATTTGGATCGAAACTTGTCAGTCAGAAGGGAAATGATGATTGGTAAGGTGTGAAACAACCAATCAAATGAAAAGCAAACATCTTGTATTCGTGGGGTGGTCAAATGAAATATTCCAAATCTTGATGTAAATTTATATTTCAATATCGCATTATCCATGATGAAATCATTAGTTTAGAGGTTAAAGACATATTATTGGTGAATTCTTTCTACAAAATGGGGTTTCAAAGCGTTTTTAGGGGAGGGAGAGTACAAATTCACTTGTTTAGTCTCTGCACAGGAGTAATGAGGAGTTACTCTTTGTATAGAGGAGTTTTTGTTTGGATTCATTTACAAATAGGAAAACTAAACCTGCTCCATCGCTAGCAATTCCTAAGAATAGATTAAAAACATATTTGAAAGATCATAAAGATCCGTCCAAATCAACAAGGATACCATAAGTATCTTTAAGGATTCCACATTGTCTGTCCGCGCTGCATATATCGTCAAAGCTTCATGAAGACCGTAGCGAAAAGATACTTCCGAACATCGAAAATGCATCCGACCGTAGCGGTTTCTAGATAAGCAAAATCGATACCCACCTGTGAATACCGTGTCCACAATATGTCCTGGTAACTGCGCAGTTTTTGGTAACAGCGTGTTTCTGAATGAAATTACCGAGTTCTCGATACCGGACTCCAGGCTTAACTGAATGATTAAATGTAGAGAATTAAACCTAAATAAGTATCGAGTAGACAGGAATGCAAAACTACTTGTTATGAAACATTTAGAGCTATTTATCTAAGGATGCAATATGAACAATGTACGAAAGGGTTAACTTATCGTTTGGCATTTCGTCTACGACTTAGCCATTGTTGCAATTGTTAAACTTAGGCCAGTAACGAAGAATTTAAAAAACAAATAAGAAACTCAAAAATCGTCTACTCCATTTCGGATTAAGAATACAACAATAAATCAAGGCCAAAACCACAGGGTAAAATAGATTGAAATGAATTGGGTACAGTTAGCTCATTGATGCCCAAGCAGAAGTAAAGTAATCAAATGTTAAGGGAGGTAAGTGATAAGAAATGAGACGAAATGGAATTTGGAAAATAAATCGAGACAATTTGTGAAAGTACAATTATGAACTCAACTCATTACTCAGACTAAAAAACTTGTATTGACGCTACAGTAGAGGTCTCTATTGAACGGATTAGATTGGTAAATAAATATCGTTAAACTTGCATTTTTTTACAAATTTAATCAAATTCAAGAGTCATTGATATCAGCTCGGGAGTTTTTCACTTTTAGGGACACAGACAAGATGGAAAAAATAGGCAAAATTGACACTAGATAGACAAAGCTTGCGCAGAACGGTTAAACGCGTCGTGCAGTATTAACTGCGTATGACGTCAAAGGAGTAGAAGGGACACAGATAAGCAGCCAAATTTTCTTCAAAGGATAGGAGAAATTTTTCAAGCTAAATTCTTGACAACTCAATTTAGTCGCTGAGGGATGCCTAAGAATAAAAAATGATTGCTCATCTATGAAACCAGGAACTTATACTAGTAATACATGTGTTCGTTTCATTATGTTTCCGATTTTTCTAGCTATACTGAAGTTCTGTACCATCCAAAGACTGAACTTATACTACTTTATGTATTGATTGCAATTTTTGCCGTGAAAGAAAGTCCCATCTTAGTTTAGCTAGCAAGTTAAATATTAACTCACTCACTCACTTACTTTCGGCAATGGCGGTCATCATACACTCGTAGGCCGTTTTGACCAATAATTTGCTTTCCTTATCCACGTCACCCACGAAGACGGTTTCATTGAGGTCGCCGTGGAAACCTTTGTAGAAGCAAGTTATGTCAACTGAAAGAGACAGAGATGATAAATTTATCGTTTTCCATTTTTGTTTATCTAAATATTTATTCTACTTTGTCCAAGGAGAAGAAATAGACAAAATAACACTGTAAGGTTTGTGATAATCGCAGAAACAGAAAAAGCAATTATCAATTTTGAAAACCTTGTAGAAGCAGGCTTTCTGAAATAAAAGAGACAATTGTGTGTAACAAATATCATGGAATTGTTTAAATTAATAGCAATCCAAACAGAGAGGCAGCGAAAATTGAATACAAAGACCTTTCATGAGCAAGATTTGTCAAGTAAAATAGACAACTTGAAATTTTTATGGTTTTTCAATTTTGGTTTTTCTTACCATTAATTCTATAATGTGCATTGACAAAAATAGTCGAAATAATGTCAAAGTGCTTTTATTCATTGCAAAATCTAATGACATCAAGGAATGAATTTTGAAACCCTTGTAGCAGAATAGTCATAAGAGAAGGATTAACTAGAAAATAAGAGAGGCTTTTTGTATCTTTTGCGCTGCAAAATCGTACTAATTTTCATTGTCTCCTAAAGCGCATTCTCGCCCTGCTCTACTAGCAAATTAGTCTCATGATTGAATGCAATTTTACATCGTTTTCTTTGTCTTTTGCACTCTTGTCTTGCTCTATTTGCAAATAAATCACATGAATTGATTCCATTTTACAATATTTTCTTTTGTTAGTCTACACTCCTGTCATGCTCTGCTAGCAAATTAGTCAAATGACTTGATTTAATTTCAATTGCTTTTAGTATGCTAACAAGAACGTAATGCTTTACAAGATCGCTAAGCAATGCAATGAAATACAATGCCTATTATTTTTGTTTCTAGACTACCTATCTTATTACTATGGTGGTGAAAAGTTATATCAACTAAAAGAGAAATTCAAAATTTGTATCGATTTTCACTTTTGTTTTCGTTTTTCACTTTCGTGCAGTGACATAAAGATAGACAAAACAGCAACGAAATACTTTTATTCATTATAAAACATAGAGACAGCAATAATAAATTTTGAAACCCTTGTAGAAGCAAGTCATATTAACTCAAAGAGATAATTTAGAATTTCTATCGTGTTTCACTTTAATTCTATAAATACTAATTCTATGATGCACACTGACAAAAAAATAGAATAAATAGCATCGAAATGTTTCTATTCAAGTTTTGACAACTAAAGGAAACATTTAATGATATGTATCAATTTCCACTTCTTGTTTTCTAGATATCTATCCTTTTGTGTATGACACAGAAATAGACAAAACAGCACCAAAATATATCTATTCACTTCAAAAAATACAGTTATGGCAATGAAAGATTTTTGTACTGTCTTTAAGATAGAAAGGATGGCTTTGCAGGTTTAAAACACAATGGTTTTAACTTTTTTCAAACTACAGCTTAAGAAATGAAAAGCTTTTTTGAAAATATTTTCCATAAAACTATGGGTAAACTTTATCTTTTTGAGGTTCAATGTGTCGAATCCTTAATTCTTCTAGGAATCCACAAATGACAAAAGTAAATCCAAACAGTTAGAGATCATGGACTATTTGGGTACCTTAAGGTAGATGACTCCTAATTCCTAATACAGCCCTAATTCATGAAATTCTATAATGATTTGGTAATTAGGTAAAACTTGAAAATATTTGTGAAACGATTTCATAACGCATGACGGAAATTATATCCTGAAACTTCTCAACTTTGTGTTGAATTCTAATCTCAAATTTAGGTTACTTATCTTTTTATAAGAGAATATTTTTTTAAGGGTAACATATTACTATATAAAGTTTAATCTTTGATTTGAATGTATTTCTTGAAAATATGAAAAATAGTGTAAAAAAGTTCTGTTTCTATCAATACCTGGCAGTAGCTATGTACGAAGCATATTGTAAGCCGTACTAAGTTTACAGTACTAGATCGACTACTTTCTTATAAGGATCCATCTACCTTGTGATAAACTCACTCACTGATGTCAATTTTTCTCTCCCCATCTTCGAAGAAGAAGTATGAAATAAAGTCGAAATGAAAATAAAAGAGGCAAAAACAGAAAACAACCAAAATAGATTAAGGAATTTTAGTTAATCCTTACGATTAACAATATCGCCATTTTGAAGAGGTCGCTTGTCTGGAATCCCATGACATATCACTTCATTCACAGAACTGAGAAAAATGAAGAAACTAAGAAAATCATGGCCAAGAAATGCTAACAGTCATATTAAAATTTTAGCCACGAAATACAGATACCAAGTCAAATAAATGAAGGCTTTTAGTTACAAATGTCAAATTTCAATTTGAAATATGTAGAAATTTCCAAAAACGACAAGATAAGATGATTTTCCTGGAGCCTACTTTTGGCTACTTGTTCCAGAACTCTAGACTCCCGAATTAAGATGCTTCTAACATCGAAGTCATTGAAAATACAACACCTTATAATTTACATACTTTGCTTAAACAGATCTAAAATAAAGCAAAGCAACGATTACAGGACACAACTTGATAACAATTAATTGTTGTTGAGTGCATTTTATACTGTATGAAATTTCAATGCATCGTCTTACTGCACTAATTGAAAAACCACCACTCAAATCTCGAGACTTACGTGCAACAGCTTTTGGGAAATCCACTGTAATTCAACGGCGATGGGTAACAATCCCTTTCGACTGTCGCCTGAAGGAAAATATTTGAATTTCTAAAAGCTTTGAAGCATCAGTTTTGAATTAAGTGCTATCACAAAATCTAAGCTTCGAAACAAGAACAAAAAGTTATCATTCAATAAGCTTCGAAAAAATAAGTTTTGAACATAGTTGTATCATCAAGTAGATGATAAACACAGGTTTCACGAGCATACGAAAAACAGCTATTCTAATGCAAATTTCAATGACCAGACCATAAAGTCCGTTTTAAATGCACTTCAAGACATAATCCGTAATCTATAAGGTAGTTACAAGGGTGAAGAATGAAGAAAGAAAAAAAGGAAAACGGAGATTTCGCTCAAACTTTATTTCTGTCAGGTGCCCTTGACGCAACGTATCTCGAATCATTCAACGGACAATTTCAGTAACTCCAAACAGAAATTATTCAGTCCGCAATTATTAGGATGATTAGACATCTCGATACTTGTTCAATTTCCGTTGAATTAGACCAGGTAGATGACACACGTCTGGGTTTTCTCTGGCTTCCTGCTCTAATTCGTAAAAACTGCTTTAATTGTTAGATTGTTCGCCAAATTTTGGCCAAATTCCGGTGCAGTGGTCACAAATTGAATATAGAAGTCGGAAGATATTAATGCATAGAAGAAGACAAGAAAATTTATAGGTTCTGCATACGTAGAAAGTGAAAAACATTTCTATTGGATTAGAGTTCATATCTCGAGCATCGTCAAAAACTTTTGCAATTTTTCGGCATAAAACTTCCAAATTTTGCTAAACTAAATATTGATGAAATATTTATCTTTATTTGGTCTGCTGAGGATCTTAGTTTGTCAAAGGAGTTATGTGCTTTCCTGAGAAACAAATTCCTTATACGTGAGCAGCTTGATAATTTATCGTAATTTGTAGAAAGTCATTTGTAATTATTTTTTCTAGCATGTTGTGGTATGTAGTATTGTAGTGGATGATGCTCAGCGAGATGTAGCAATCATTTTAATGACATGAAATGAAAGTTTTCACTTGGAAGCCAATATGCTTAGTAGAGGACAAGTAACTTAAAGCTTACTCTTCGCTAAAATTCAGTCTCTTTAAGATAAACTCATACCTCGTGAACAATTCTGTCGATTTCATCTGTCGTCATACCAACTTTCACTGCCTTTGCACCGATATCAAGAACTTCTCTTGCACGCTATGGATTATAAAATAAAGCAGTGAAAATACATCAAACAGGAAAGTAACTTGAGATGAAGCAGGATTTGAATCAGGCAAGTCAATTTGTGGAAGTATATGGAAGTATAGAAGTAAGAATATGACCCGAGTAGGTTCGTTTCTACGTTTATTGAGTAGTGGTGCGATGTTATAGATCGATGTGACTCAGGTTGGTTATTCAACTACCCTATACTCAGTTAGCAGAGCAACGATGCCTTAAATCAGTGTTGTCCGGTAAATAATACTCAGGTCATATTTTTATTCACACAAATACATTCGACAAAAATTAATGTGTTACAAGACTTTCTGTAGGCTGAAAGAAAAGATCAACTAGGGAGACGATTTAGTATCATTGTTAGAGAGTAATGGAAATGAGACTGAAGCTAGAGGTATTGGTTGGGTGGAACATACCTTACAAACTTCTCGCATTGACTTGATATCTTCCGCATTTAAGACCTGAATTTGTGTACTTCTTTTTACCACCATTTCGCTGGCAGGATATCCTGGAAATCAACAAGGATCGTACAGAATCTATCTTTGTAAATTCACTTTGAGAATCGCCGGAATAAACTGGTTCAAGTGTTGCAACATTTATACAAATTATCATTATTACAATTAGTTTTCATTATATGATTACCTATACCCAATTAAAACCCTTCAGAAAAACTGCATAAGTATCGAAATGAAATAATTCGGATAAATTTTGATGAAAATGAAATATAACAATTTTTCAATAGTTGTAAGAAAACTCTAGGGTTCAACTGATTTACAAAGAGGTATGTTAAGGAAATACAAAGACTGATCTTTGATTTTGTTTCAGCTCCTTAAATGTGTTTTACAATGATCCTTAAATTTGTTCACTGTAGAGAAATTCTTGATTGGTAGTTTGGGTATTATTCAATGCTTTCCAACTAATTTAAAGAAAGCTCTTCGTAGAGTATTTAGGATTATATCTGGGAGTTAGAATATTTGTAAAATTACTGTTCTATAACACAAGTGCGTTCTTCTTATTGTAACATATTCAAAACGTTTCCAGGGCAAATATCATTTATCATATTTGGTAACAATTTATAAGGTCCCTAACCTAAGTCATTGAATGGATAAAACAGCGTATATTATAAAAAGAAAAACAGAACATCTCCCATACCGTTAGGATGGTCTGCATAATCTGGTCGCTCGATATGTTCAGGTACAAATCTTTTATCAGACTGGAAAATAAAAATGACAATAGAAAATCCGTTCTGGACATAAAAGAAACTCTGGTAGAAGACTTTTTAAGATTAAAAAAGCTAATTAGCTTTTTAAGCTAATTTATCAAGGAAAACTGATACCTTTAAAAATATGTATGTAGGATGTATTTAGGATGACCAGAAAAATCAGAAACATAGCAAAATATGATGACTACGGAAATTTTGTGTCTGAAACTCGTCAGGATCATGCTAGCATATAGCATACAAGGGTGTGGCATACTATCAGAATTGCAAAAGTCCATAGGTTCAACATGTAGCATCACTAAAATGCCACAGTCGGCTGCATTATAGCTGCTCAGTTGCCGAACTTATCTATTATCTTTTTCTTTCTTTCTAGCAAATAAATCTTCTTGTATTTTTCACATTATCATTATTTTTTTCCTTTTTGTTTTACATTAAAAGAGCCTTCATCATTTTAGTAGTTGATTGATTTCTTAAAAGTTTGTAGAAGCATTATCTTATAAGGGAGTGGTATATCTGCTTAAAGAGATGGATACACTTACAAGGAGCAGTACTTTATCTTGTACACGAAGTGTCCACCCTAGGTAAGAAGATATACCAGCGCTTGTAAGCATGATAAACCACCCCTTGTAAGATGATATACCACCCCTTGTAAGATTATTCACCGCATGTAAGATGATAAACCGCCCCTTGTGAGAATATCAACTGCATCTAAGCAACTATACCACCCCCTTGCTAGCGTATATTGACTGCATCTAAGCATCTATACCACCCCTATCTAGCATATCAACTCCGTGAGTGAACAGGTTTGCTGGCTTGACTCAGGCCTTTTTGTTTTAGGAAGGCGATCACTCTCGCTAACACCCTCCTAATATCAGTCAGCAGAGCTTTTCAACGTACTCCAGAAATAATGTTTTGTCTCAAAATCTTTGATAAAAGGTCTAATCAGCGGAGCTCTTAACTCTCTTTTATTACCTCTTTCCTGAAATCCCACAGGTTTTTGAACACCATAGAATAGATAGGCCTCTCACCAAATGTCTTCTTTCAATGTTGCAAGTTTGTGAAATTGTTTGTTGGACTTGTTGTAAACACAAACTCAAAAAAAAATGCTGTACTCTAACAACTTGAAACCAAAGATCAAATTAGGAAATAATCTAAGACAAGGAAATCATCCTCCTGCCCATCATTCGTTAATATTGCTGGACTGACAAGGAAAACCTAAAACAAAAGCGTTATTGAGGGGAGACCAGCCTCCTAATGTTACTACCAAGGGCAATTGGCCGCCCCAGTGGTATGTCTTTCAAGAAGAGGTCTAATTCACTGATGAGTTTCTGACCCAAAACTTTTGTACTTTTTAAGTTCTGCTTTTTTCCTATTTTCCTTGCCATCGTCAAGTTCTATATTGATCAAAGATTGTTTTCATATTAATATCTTATTTCATTTCTATTTTCCAACAGGTTGTGGCTTAAATTTTTTCACATATATATGTACTAGTTTTTACGATAAGAATTAATTTATCTTTTCCTTTCAAAAATAGAGTAACAATTTACTTACTAGTGGGTGAGGTCGTAGTACTCCAGAGTAGTGATAGTTTGGATATGGGTTGTAACCTTTCAATTTGTCATTTACTGAAAAACCATTTTGTTGCAGAGGCTGTTTATCTAAAAAAGTGTATCATTCAAGTCATTAAATTTCATTTCATATTTCTAATTTCACAGCAAATATTAGTGAAACTATAAAAAGACGCAATCAACAAATTTAACTTGGTTTGAAATTGTATCCTTGTGGATAAATACTCATTTGATTACCAATGAAACATAGAAATAAGCAATGACACATGACAATAATATATCAAATATAGAAGAATTTCATGAATATTACATAAAATTTTGAATTCACATATCATCTTTGTTAAAGTTCTTAACAGCATAACCTGCAGCGGAGTATTTGAATTTTATTGATTACTATTGGTAACACTATTATTGTCTCTAATTCAATTTTCAAAAAACATAGGGGACAATGCTTCTCATTCTGCCGAATACTGGTACCAATGTCCTATTTTTGCAGCTTTAACATATATTGTTGAATATATTAGTGATGAGAGTAGAATTTGTCTCTTTTTGAAAAAAACCAGGTTGATTATCATTACCTTCAGACTTTTTAGCTTTATGAATAGATTTGTGAGTTTTCCAATTACTTTTGAAACAATCCTGAAAAACAAGATGAAATTTACAGCCATTGCTTCAATTTGAATTAACATATTCAAAAACAAAATTTCAAAGACAAGATATCGTGGCAAGAAGATGCTTATTTTTTTTTACTTAACCCTTCATCTCTCGATCAAATTTAATCATTCTCTGAGGAAGCCTTGCTTAGCAGGGCGAAATATTAGAAACAATTATTTAATCAAACTTATTTGTGTGTTTTTTGCGTCGCGGTGTTTCTCAACCAACTTCTTAAGAAGATGCTTGCTAACTGATACCACTAAGGAAAGCGTTTCCTCCATTTCAAAGCTTAAGGTGGACTTCAAGACAGGTAACACAAATAGGGTCTGATTGGTCTATTCTTAAAGAGCTTTTACAGCAGTACAATGATTACTGGTACATATTCATCACAGCCTCAAAGAGGAGCTAGTGTCCATGAAAGAAACTCAACAAGATCTTATACAGAAAAAGAGCAATTTTCTGCCCGAGTCCTGTGTCTACATTTTACCAACCTTCCAATTTACCAACTCCTTGATTGTGATTCAAGAATGGCTCAACAAAACTTTTATTTTTGAAGCATACTCAAATTTCTATGTTTAAAAAGGAGTAGTAGGCTGGAAGATTAGAGAGGTTGGTTGGTTAGAAGGTTTGAGGATACGAACAGGCCAGGGGCTTGTAGGGCAAACAAAATATTTCAAAAAATCAATTTCTTTTTTCTATGGAGGCAGTTGCCCTCTCCTGCCTCTAAACCTCTGGAAAAGGCTGGTTGAAAAAACTCAAACAACCGCATTGCATGAGCCCTATGGGTGTTTAGATTACATTCCATGCAATGCAGCCTCCCTCGTGAAACTGTGGCAGGCAAAATTAGAAATGGCAAAAGAACTGTTAAAAGAACAAAATCATAGAACATATCATAGAATACAGCCTCAGTAGGGCCTTGGTGGAATCTGTGCCATACACCATAGTTTCATGCCAATTCTATTGTTTTTTTTATAGTTCTAGTCTTCTTTTTTCCGTCCATCACAGATCTGTGGCGTCAAGGGCCTAAATTCCAGAATTGGTAATTGGCTGCATCATATATCCAAAGTTTTGCATTCGATTTGGCCAAACTGCAGATTATGGCACTTGCGCACTGTAGATAACACTGAACTAACAATAGACTATGGGATAGACCAATAGAAAGTTACCCTGGCACACCTGAGATTTTGTTGATTTATAAGGGCCATACTCTGCAAAGTTTGATAGCCATGAAAAATCCACAAAAATCCCCCTTTAATGCATATCATAAGATCTAAGTTTTGACGTGCACATGTAGCTGGTGTCGCATTGACTACTGCATGCCAAGCCTCATAGGCCTTTACCTACTTTATTAGTCAAACAGACCAGGTTGGAAAACATGTCCGTTTTCGCAGACACGTCAGTGCGAGCGAATGGTGGCTTTGAGCTGCGAGCTGCGAGCAACCTTAAAAATGAATAAGATTTTGTGCGAGCGCGACCAAAATCTAGTTTTTTCGTTCCCTGTGAGAGATGACTGGGGTGCGAGACCTGGTATTCAAACATGCGAGCATATTTTTGTTGAGAAAACATAACTGCGAGTTGCTGCATGTTTTCCAACCTGGCAAACAGAGAGTTGAATTTGTTTGCAGGCAGTGCAGCAGTGGTGGCATGCATTGCATTCTATCAATTAAATGAAACTATCTGACTGTGATTAAGAATTAAGATGTCAGGAGAGGTATACCTGCTGACAAAAATGGCTTCCTTCAACTATCCCCAGTTTGATGCAAGTAGGGCATTGTAGTTTAGCTGGATTCTGGCATCCAGGGCCGTCGCAAAGTCTTGAAGGATCAGCCATTTTCAAAGAGAGAAGCTATTTTGCAAAATTCTCTTGGTACCATTTTTCAACAGCCTCGTTTACGATTTTCGTTTCTCCATTTCTTTCAAATTCTATTCAATATTCACAAAGTTCATAATTCAGAGAGAAATGTGCCTTTTCTCATCTCCTGAATAAAATTGTAGCAGGCCTCCTTGGAATAATTATATGATGGATGGAAGATCCCAAGGCCAGAATTCTGCGAATCCAAAGTCTGCTATGATTTATATTTGTGGAGGTTTGTATGAAATAGATTAAGCTCAATTGATTTTTGAGAAAAATTCTTGTCCTGAATGAGAGAGAAACCAACAAACAACTCAAAAACAATAAACCATCAGCATCACTTGACCCTTGTTCTAAGGGTTCCGGGTTCGAAACCACCTTCAGACCTGTCACAAAGTATGAGGAGAGAATTAGCCAGCTCTCTGTAATTCCAGGCAAAAAGGCAAAAGGAATCACGAGGTGTGCCAGAGGTGGTCACATCGAAATGAAGGACCAGGGTCGCACTGCTCGATTAGTCTACCTATTCAGTGGGCCCTTATGTGCTTAGCACATGAACCCATACCTTGCGAAGATAGTAAGCGTATGTGCCTATCAACCTATCAAACCTGGATAGGCTATAAGCCTAGGTCTAAGAAGGTCCCATTTACACGATACCAGATTCGCCTCATATCGGATTGATTTCTCTCTGTACAAAATAGGCCTTCCGCTAACATGACACAGGCTAGATCCGATATGCTCCTTGTCACTTTTTTGGGTTGTAACCTGGCCTGGGTGAACAATTTATTTTTGGCGCACACCAGGAGGCTCATGCATGCCACACCAATTGTTTCTAGCTAAACGATAGGCCCATTTTTCTACCATTATTTTCAAATTTCTCTTTGTCAGAGATCTCCAGTGTAATAATCCCTCCGCTATGGAAGTTGTATGTATTGGATTATTTACCATACCAGATTACTTTCAAACTGCTTTTTATCATCTCAACAATAATAACAATTTTTTTCCATATCCGTTTTTTCTGCCCTTAGAATGATTTAAGAATATTCCGGGCTAGAAGTTGCAAAAAATTAAGAATATTACAGGTCAGAAAAAATTTTTGTATGCTCTCTAAATAAAGAGTGTGCAGTATTGTATGGATAGGTCGTAATTAAGCTATTGACCTAGTTCATTTTATAGTAGCCTATAACTGTAACTTTGCAGTTATAGTTGAGCCTTATTTAGTTTATAAAGCTGATGATAGGCCCTGACTTCAAGAGTCGAGCTGACCAGTTTTTGCCACTCAAGATGCCGGATGTTTGGAAAAAGTGAAGCAGTTGTCAGATCTTTTACAAACCAAAACACGAAATACATATATGCACAAAATGATGAAATCTGCATTTATATTGCTCTATCCTAATGTTCCATTCTATTGCTCTATTTTTATATACAATATGCTCTTCGGACATTATTATGCTATAAACTTACCAGATGTGATGTATTGAATCAATTATTTCTTTATCTTTCTCAAAAATTTTATGTTTATTTTTTGTCAGAGTGCCACACAGAAAATGAGATCAAAGCCAGAGACCCTATCAGATGTAGAGAATGCGGTTACAGGATCATGTACAAGAAGCGAACTAGAAGAAGTATCTTTTCTGAGATAGTGCTATAAGACGACAGACTATAGATTAGAATTCGCAAGGGCTTGAAAAATCTCCAAAAAGCCTCATCCGTAATGAAATAAAGATCCAAGCTCCATGTTTTGAAAATAAGAATAAATTTAAATCAACAGCTCTAAAATCTGATCAAAAACCGTTAGTCCACATGTAAAAATAGGGCTATGGCCACAAGACACAAAACCAATTCTTGTGTACTATTTGATTATTTTTTAATGTGGCAGCGCTGTGTGGTTTCTCAGGATCTTGAGATACCTTAAAAATCTAAGAGAGAACCCTCGTTCTAAGAAGACATATTTCCTCCAACTCTCACTCATTGGGCATTGATCTTAAGACCCTTTTGAATGACCTTTAATGACCTCTGATCGCCATACTGCTTACTTTACTGAAATATGAAATAATATATAATTTTAATCACTGATGCACCTTTAGGCGAGAAAGGTTGAACTAGACCTTGTTTCAGGTTATAAGATGGTCTTGCCAAAAGTGATATATACCTACAACATTGAAAACCTAGGGAAAATTATGGTGCTAAAGCTTTTTATCTGACACTCCTCAGAGCAATAAAACAGCAAGACAGCAAAAATGAAAAACCTGACAAATTATCATAACCAACAGGTAGACTTTGATGACCCATTTTAAAAATAGCTCTCTTCACTAAAAATTGATCAATGTATTCCTGAAAAGCATAGTTGGACCAAATTTCAGACACAAGTTTTACATGATGTAATTTGGTAAGTCTACCAGAAGTGCTCTTCTCAATTACTAAAACAGATTGATTCGTAGTCGAGTAAAGCATGATAGGATGAAATTTTGCAATGCTTCTAATCCTTCTTGCTTTTCTATTCTAAATTAGTTTTTTCCTTGCTGAAGATGGTTAAATATTCTCCTTAATGCAATGCCAGTGATTGTTTTTGATGCCAGATGAATTGTTGAATTCTTGGAGTTGGTGAATATGTAATTAAAGATCCTTGAAAGACAAACATTTTAGCATGCTAAGATGGGAACTCATGTTCAGATTGGAAGCAGCACTGTGAGAAACAACTGTGCCTAATGAACTATTTTATTGAGACTTGATATCTAATTGCCAGATACTTACACCAGATTCTTATGCCAGATTCTTATACCAGATTCAAACGATATCATCAGTGATGACAAACATCATCTTATTATAAATTACGAATTTTCAATCATCATATTTCTTTGAAACAGTACCCCCTGCAAACACTCCCTCCAGTTAATGTCTGCCAATGAGCAACCCTCTGGGAAAATTTCTTAGTAAATTATTGCCTTTTTGATAAGAACAATTTTGGGACAATACTAGTCTTGAATTCAACAAATACTTCAGAACAAGCTGAAGCTGGATATTCTTAGGCCAATTAAAGATTAAAAAACTCCTTAAGACTAAGAAATGAATATAAATCAACCTAGCTAGCAGGACACTTGGTGCCAGACAGGCCAGGAGAGTGGAAATTTGCAACAATTCGCATATCTGATATCTGATAGTTTTAAAGAAGTAAGAACGATTTATCAACATTTCAGCCTGAAAAAAGAGGATTATCAGAATGTATACAGAGAGAGCAATTTATGAAATAAAACTGATTTTGTTTATATATATATAAGATTGAAAACATCATGGTGAAAAGAGCAATTATAATCTCATTAGGATAAAAATACATAATATCTATGAAGCAAATATGATATATTTAAAAACTAAAAAGACAACACCAACCTCAACTAATGCTTATTTTTGGCGTTTGCTTTAAGAATGCAGATGCTCGGAGCCCTGCAATATATTTTGAATAAAATGTGATTTGGAATATATTTGTTCGCCTCCAAAGGTTTATTTCATTGGTAAAGTTAGAATCTTATTCTCAGTATCATGCAAGCAAGGAACAGAGCTCCTCCGTATTTTTCAAATTTCTTTTTCTATCCATGTAGCTGGTTTTAAAAGGTATGTAGGAAATGAATACTCCAGATTTTCAAATATTCTAGTCTACTGTCAAAGTGTGATTTATTAACCTCATCTTTTACCCAGGTTCGGGCCAATCATGATTTGTCTTTAAAATCTATCAATGTAGATATAATTTGCTGATATTTTTGGGAATTCTGCCTGCATAATGTTGTCTGCAAATATCAGAGGTTACATGTTCACAACTTTGGAGATTCACCAAGATCAAGAACATTTTGCAAAAGAATTTTTTTGAATTTTTCCTTAATAAAATCTTTGATCAGATGCATAATTTGTAATACAAACAACAAAAACAAAACTTGAAAAAGATCAAATACATGAAATTTGAGATTGATTAGAAATCGGACAGAATTTTCCTCTCAAGGTTAGAAATTTCCAAACTTTGTCATAAACATGTGTTAAGGTTGGCAAATGAAATCTATCAAAATAAAAAACATGGAATTTTCTTTTTTAGTCAAGGACCAGTCAAACAAAGATCTATTGAAAAGTAATAAAAAGTCTATCCAAAGGAACAAAAAAAGTCCATCAAGAAACAACAAAAGTTTTCATTTTTAATCAAGGTCAACCAAGACAAGTCTCTCTTGCATTATGTTTCATCCAGGGAAATACTTTACCCATCATCCAGATCCGTCTCAGGGACATAGATCCAATTCTTCACAGAGGTTGTTCAAAGGGAGTCTCTTCATCACATAGTCAAGGATGACTTTTGTTTCAGCTATAACCGATCGGCACTAGAAAAAATAAGGAACAACATAATATTTTTTCCGAAAACGATGCAATGGAAAGATAAAATTTCGAGATAAAAAGCCTAAGTACTTGTTTTGCTATTTTCCCAATTTTCCCCACCGTCATCATATTATTCTTCATAGATGTAAAAAAGGGGGGAATTTTGCATCTAAATTCAATATTTCATTGCTTAAAATATTTCAAGAATGTAACTGAAGGAATATGATATTGCAAATACATGAGGGGTTTCATTGGAGTTCTGACCCATGTGTGTATCAAATTCATAGTTGAAGTTCCCTATATCATGTATCAAGCTCTAACTTCTGTGAACAATATTCTAGATCCCTACATAGTTCATTTTAGCGGAATTCCAATGTATTACCTTTTTCTGGGCCTCCTCAGTTTGGTAATCATTACACAGGGTACCAGCCTCATCGATGATTTGATCTGCAAAAGCGACTCCTTGTTTGATTCCATCCATTGTAATCTTGAGAGACATTTTGCAGATGCTGCAGGTCCTTTCTCCTCTAGGAATCTTGTTTATGAGACGTGAGACGAAACTGTTGCAGCCAAACGTCTTGCAGACATTCTCAAGTTGGCTCAAGCCTTGGATATTGTTGAATCTAGCAAGGATTTCTTGCCACTCAACGCACTGCAAGACACATTCAGAATACAATTAAACTCTATGATACACAGGGCCGTCGAGACACTGGCCAGGCCCTAGGGTAAAGGCCAATTCAATGGACCTAAATTCCCCTGAAACTAAGCTTAAAATGATTAGAAATAAAAAACTTGGATTCTACGGGCCTCTAAGATCCACAGGCTCCCTGGTAACTACCCTGTTTACCCTCTCCTCTCGACGGTACTGATGCGAGCCTCAGAGGGGGTTTTGACATTTGAGCTCTCCATTTCTGTGATCTAAGGTGCCAGAATTGCATTCGGGATATTTGTTTGCCTAGATGTTTTTGATTGCGTATATCTCATCTTCAGCCTGTGTTTACACCTTTTCTTTCATATTTTGTAATAACTAAGGGAAAGAACCACATTTCTAATTGCCTGATGATGAAGACCCTGAAACCTTGCCCAGCCAAATATCAAAGGCCTGTCACGATAATTGGTCACTATCATGTCAAATATTATATACGAGCTTTGTGCTTAGTTAGCAGTTTGGCCTTTTAATGAGGCATTAAGAACGTTGAAAACTTAGGAACTACCTTTTTGCTTCTGGCATCCTTGCAGCTTCCTTTGATTACACTCAGCTTAGAAAGTTGTATTTTGACCAGCGTTTTCACGGCTTTGACTTTCCTACTGACAGAATCGCAAAGGTTGCAAGACTTTGATCCACTAGGTTTATCGCTTGCTATGGCAGCCAAAAATTTACCAACACCACTAAAACTGATGTCCAATGGTTTGGTTTTCATATTCTTGGTGCAGAATCCGAAATCCGTGCAGATATTGCTGATATCCAACTTGGACAGTACATAAGAGAAGATCTTCAGGGTTTCGTTGGTCGAGTAGTAGCACTGCAAACAGAAAATGATTTGTATCAGCAATATGTAATGAAAGTTTGAAAGTCTTTGATCGGTACAGTCTACAGAACTTTGGGATGATGAAACATAACCTACGGAGAAGTACGTCAGAGCAGTCTCTGATCGGTAGAGAAATTGAGGAAACACAGAGAAACCTAAGAACAAAATCAAGGGAATTAGCGTTCCCTGATATGGGTTGATATTGGCCAATCGTTAGGGAGGTGAATGATTGGTATAGTAAGAAACAACCAATCATAACCAGGAGTCCAGTAAGACGAACAAGAAAATGTAAAGAGCCCTGTTGGGAATAGGGACACTTAAAACCATTAGACCCCATATACAGAAGGGGTGCGTTTTCTAGCCAGGCCTCTTTCAGTTCAAAGCAGCTTCTCTATTCTTTAACTGGTTACGACATGCAGATATATGAATATAGTAAACTGGAATGAATTAATATCGTAAAATTTAAGTAAGCCTTCTGTCATCACTAACCTTGATCATGAACACAAGTAGTTTCAAAGATATGGGAAGAATTTCTTTATTCTTTTCTTAAGAAAACATGCACAATTTCAGCACACTACGGCCTTGCAAGCTTAATGCCACCATCAGAGTGTCATCACTTTGATACCGACGTAAAGAAATCACCGACATAAAGAAATTCTTCACATCTCTCTCTACTTTTTGACTTATCCTAATCGTTTTAGCATCATCTATTTGTCTATTATCGTCAATTTTATTTTAAATGCAGCACTGGAAACAGCGTTATATCTTTCTGGGTCAGCCATTGGATAGTATATGAAACGCTAAATGAAACAGATGTCTCAAATATCTTAAAGGAGCTCTACTTATTCGTATGGGAACCATCAGAAGTCGGGGGAACGCATTACGATATTGAAGAATAATTCCTAAAACCCATCTGCCATACCTAGATTATGTATTTAATGCCTTACCGCTTTTCTGCCTTCAGCAGTGGCTAAAGAAGAGCAAATTTCTACATCAACATCGTTAAGAATTTGCTTGACGAGAATAGCAGCCTGGTCTTTTGATTCAGCCATTATTTTCAGAGTCGCCTTGCAAATTTGGCATCCTTTCTCGCTGGCTGGAAACAGGGACTTGAGCACTTGAGCTGCATCGTTGCACATCAGAGCAGCACAGTTTTCTGTGTTAAGTATATTGGTAGCTGATGCTATCTTAACAAGCGGCCTTGCAAGAACACACTGAAAAAATTAATTGTCATTAGAAATTCAAGTACCATGATATAGCAGTCTTTGACCAGTAGAGAACTTCACATAAGTTGTAGATTATTAGGGAACCTATTGCTCTGCGTCATTATTTCCCATTTGATGTTAAAAAGTACCTCAAAGTGCACAACGTATTCAATATTTTATAGATACATATGGTTAGGGAACCTACTGTTGTGCATCTGTGTTTCATATTTGATGTTAAAAAGTACCTTAAAGTGCACAACATATTCAATATTTTATAGATGTATATGGTTAGGGAACCTACTGTTGTGCATCTGTGTTTCATATTTGATGTTAAAAAGTACCTTAAAGTGCACAACGTATTCAATAACTTTTAGACGTATATGGTTAGGGAACCTACTGTTGTGCATCTGTGTTTCATATTTGATTTTAAAAAGTACCTTAAAGTGCGCAACGTATTCAATATTGTATAGATGTATATGTTTAGGGAACCTATTGTTGTGCATCTGTGTTTCATAATTGATGTTAAACAGTTCCTGGAAGTGCACTATTCAATATTTTATAGATGTATATGGTTAGGGACCCTATTGTTGTAAATCTGAGTTTCATATTCGATGTTGAACAGTTCCTGAAGGTGCACAAAACATAACTCATCTTTTCTCTTGATTGTTTGAATTGTACATATACACATTGCTTCCATAAATGTAATGGTAAATAAAACATTTTTGAATAAGGAATCAAATAGAGCGTTTTGATGTTGTTCACCTTGTTGGTTGAAACAATGGCAAAACAATACTCTGTACACTCTTAATCTAGGAAAAGTGGCACAAAAAGATCCAAACAATAATCCAAACAATCTCCCAATATCAATCATGTTCGAGCGTACTTTCATCATAAACTATTTATACTTATACTTGTTCACATCTAAATGGACACGTTCTACTATTGGGAACACGGAAATAGTAATGAAATAGACGAAATAAGCAACTTGTTCTTTCAATTAATTCTTAATGCCTTTTAGAATCATTTCATTACACAGGCATAAAGATGTTTGGTCATACAAAGTTACTTTACTTGTAAAAAAATTCTCTGGATCAGTTTTTGAACTAGTTCCAGAACAACAGCCAATTTATCTCTATCACGTAAGGACATTTTTCTATCGAGGGTTTCAGATAATCAGTAATCATAGTTAATTTTCACATGGGCACAATTGCTTCATCATCTGGCCATTCAAACTTACAAAAATCTTTCCGCAACAGAAAAGAATGGTTCACTTTGTAAACGGATATATTTTGAATTTATTTGCATTTTAATGTGGTAATAAATCTGCAAAGAAGATGAAACCAAATATTCTATCCAGCACCGATATATCTTTAAAGAGACACATATGAGAAGAAGCAAAAGCCAAACCTTTGTCTTGAGGTTTTCATTCTGAGAATGCTGACAAGCCTGGTCAAAATAACCCTTCATCACGGACATGTTCGATTGAAGAGTGCTTGCTCCTTTGGAAATCCTCTCGATATGCTTGCAGCCTTCACACGATGCAGGTTTCGTGGTTAAGAATGATTTTGCGACTTGAAAGAACGGCTCGTCTTCTTTGTTACCTGGACAGAATCCAAGGTCTTCGCACAGGTTCGTGAGTTCCAGTTGCTTTAACACATAATTGAAGATTTCCCTGGTTTTCTTGATGGACTCTTCACACTGCAAAATTCATTAGAAGCATTACGTACTGTAAATCGTCGATGAAGCTTTTAAAAACTGGAAATACCAATAGTAGAGATATTTAGAGTGAGCGAAAAGTGTTCTAAATAGGATTCGACACCAAGATCACTGAATTCGCACGTTGTTGCTCTAACAATTGATAATCAGCTGATAATCTCACCAATTCCACCACCACTCATTAAATGAAGAAACCCAGGTACTTTAACAACTACAACAGACCTGCCAGAGAGCAATAACTTTCTTACATTAGGAGGACCAACGCAATACTAGATGGGGTTGAGTAATGGACTAGAGAAGTACCAGGATTTGGAGAATCAATCGAAGTAAACACTTACAGCTGCTTTCAACGTCTTGTTTTCAATATTCATACAGACAGCATTGACATCAGAGAGAACAGCGTCTAGTATCTTTTCAGAGCTTTTCAAAGCATCCAGCGAGATATTCAGGACCTGGTGGCATAACTTGCATGAGCCAGCGCTTTTTGGCAAGAACTTTAATACCTCTGCAGATGCTTTGTTGCATAAGAACTTCTCGCATGAGGCACCTCCGAGGCCGAGTATTGTAGACAAAAGTTTATCCGGTGACATAAAGTTCCGCTCAAGGAAATTGCACTGAAAATTAAGAGAAAGAGAGAACCGAATTAAGCACCAGAAAAATAGATATTTTGCAAATGGAGGACTCTCCGTGCTCTCGTTGAGAATTTAGGGGTTATGTGGCACTTTGAGGCAAACATTTTCCAATCGAATAATCCACCAAGACTCGTCAAGCTCTCATGGCAACTTACATTGAAAATATTTACTAAGACTTCAATTACGTTCAAACTCGGTCCATCCAGTCAACAGCCAACTCTATAAATTTGGGCATTTGCTGCATACTCACACAGATCAATAATGTCCTTGGGTTCTAAAATTAAAACTTTGAAAGTTTAGGGGATTTCCACTATTATTTCTAATCATTGATATTGTTGATACTCAACGTGCTTGTAGACTCCCTCTGCGGTACTGAATATCCTCCACAGCACTGATAGTATCCATCCACAGTACGGAATACCCTCCAGTCTACTGATCGTATCTCTAACAAGGCTGAACACCCTTCAATGTACTGATGACACTCCCTAGCGTTAGCATCCTCGACAGCAATAAGCATACTCCACAGTACTACATAAACACTGCCATGGGTAAGAATGAAAATAACACCTCGTCCAAAAGACTTACCGCGGACCTGGTCCCCTTTACATGCTTGTCGTTGCAAGCTTGGCTCGCAATGTGCTTCCATAACTTTGCTTGTTGGTTGATGCCGACAGACTGTAATGTACTCTTCAGAAAATTGCAGACCTTGCATCCTTGCGTTGGTTTAACCAGACGATCTCTTGCCTCGTTGGAATCACTAGTTTTCGATTTGAAATGACATACAGCTGACGCCTTGCAGATGGACAAAGAACTTCGGCCCTTTCCTGCATTTTGAAGAGCGTAACCGAAGAATTCAGTGCACTAAAAATAGATAATGGATGATAAATAGAAGTGGACTAAAGAAACTTCCAACCTCAAAAGCTGCAGAGAGCATACCGTAAATCCTAAAATTAGCCCCCCGGGGGTTTATTTACAAAAAAGGAATTTTTGGGTGGCAGTTTATTCGACGATGGGGGCTTATTCAGAATTGTGCCATCTTCTGAAGGTTGACATAGAAAATACAACATTTTCTTTATCAACTATGTTAACATGGAGTTATTCGGGGGGGCCTGTTCGAGGATCTACAGTATTATTCCAAAATTTGGTAGGAGCTCAGATTTATCAAATTTCATAATTTCAAATTGAAAAAAGACTATTAGGTGCAAAGTTGAAAAGTAAAGAGGTTGAAGTGAAAAGGCATTCAGTTTAGCTGAAACACTTTTTTCGAATAAACAACAAGTTAATAAGCAAAATTAAGCAACAAGTTCCAGAGTGAGATTTTTCTCTAAAAAGGAGCCTTAAACGGAGGCTGTTGACTCTCTTGTATTGCTGCATTGGTATATTACATTCCTAAAGAGCATCTTGATCCAAAGCCCAGTTGCTTATCAAAAAAAAGTGTACTGCTACTTTTGATCAACAAATCCGAAAATCCACTATTTGCTAAGAGCACAACGTTGAGTAATTAAAGCTCAGTAATTTTCATCTAATAATCATCGCGGAAGGCAGTCAACAACAAAATGTGAATTTAATTTCTACAAACGAAATATTGGATCAAAGAAGCTTCGAAAATTGGATGTCAACATATATGAAAATAATGAAAGCTTTACGATGTTATTTTACGGAATGAAGACAGCGAAATCAACGAAAATAGAAACCTTTGGAATAATAACTACATCCAGAGGCAAATGAAATCATTCTTCACTGAAGTGTTACGTTCAATAGCGTTGTTCGAAGCTTTTACGAAATCTTTAAAAACAAAATCTATGCGTGCAAAATCGCTACGTTAAATAAACATTAAGTAAAAAGCGTTACGTTCAATATAAATGCAAAATCACTAAGTTACATAAGCGTTACGTAACAAAGCGTTTCATACAGAATGCATCCGTAAAACAGCGTTAAGTTCAAAGCTACAAAGCACGAAGTCATAAAGAACGAAATCTTTACATGCAAAATCACTAAAAGTTATATAAGTGTTACGTAACAAAGCATTTCGTACAGAATGCATCCGTAAAACAGCGTTACGTTCAAAGCTATCAAGCACGAAGTCATAAAGAACGAAATCTTTACATGCAAAATAGGTAAGTTATATAAGCGTTACGTAACAAAGCATTTCGTACAGAATGCATCCGTAAAACAGCGTTACGTTCAAAGCTATCAAGCACGAAGTCATAAAGAACGAAATCTATACATGCAAAATAGGTAAGTTATATAAGCGTTACGTAACAAAGCATTTCGTACAGAATGCATCCGTAAAACAGTGTTACGTTCAAAGCTATCAAGCACGAAGTCATAAAGAACGAAATCTACACATGCAAAATAGGTAAGTTATATAAGCGTTACGTAACAAAGCATTTCGTACAGAATGCATCCGTAAAACAGCGTTACATTTAAAGCTATCAAGCACGAAGTCATAAAGAACGAAATCTATACATGCAAAATAGGTAAGTTATATAAGCGTTACGTAACAAAGCATTTCGTACAGAATGCATCCGTAAAACAGCGTTACGTTTAAAGCTATCAAGCACGAAGTCATAAAGAACGAAATCTATACATGCAAAATCACTAAGTTATATAAGCGTTACGTAAAAAAGCGTTTCGTACAGAATGCATCCGTAAAACAGTGTTACGCTCAAAGCTGTCAAGCACGAAGTAATAAAGAACGAAATCTATACTGTTGGAGATTTAAAGGCTCTCTCCCTGATTCTTTTTATAGTTATATCTCAGAAATCACTCAAGAATAAGAACAAATTTCGCTATCAAACTCATATCGCTATCAAATGCGTGTACATACTTTTCGATACTCAAGAAAGACTGATACAAGATACGCTTAACTCAAGTTACAACATGTTTTACAAAACGGAAGGAATCCTGCATACAATTAGCCATATAAGGTTCAATAACGAGTTTTTCCGGTTAAATAAAGTAAAAAGCTACCAATCAGAACAAAGATACATAAGCGGAGTAACACACCTAGAATAAATCAGTTTCCTGTTACATAAGAAACATCTAAAGAATGTCTAGAATTAAAACGATGTAACCACTATAATCCGAAGGTATACATCACAACACTATGTGGTTAGCGCTGCGGTCCTATGCGCCTTCGCGATGGAATTGCCACATATACATGCAAAATCACTAAGCTATATAAGCGTTACGTAAAAAAGCATTTCGTAAAGAATGCATCCGTTAAACAGCGTTATGCTCAAAGCTATCAAGCACAAAATGTTCATGAATCCAATCTTTCCATGCCAATGGATATGTAAGAAGGCGTTTCTTTGAAAAGGAGTACTACAGAAAGGAGAGCCGACTTCAGAACCGTCCGCAACAAAGACTATTTGCTCACAGAGCACCATAACAACCGGACAGCAAAATATAAAATATCTAGAGGCATGAACGAACCTTTGGACTTGAAAGTCGCGCTCTTTTGCAGAATATTCTCAAATTTGCGCCAACCTTGCTCCAGAGCGAATAACTTTCCAAATCTTTCTCTTTCAGAAGAGTCAGACGGTCGACCAAGTGCTGACACTTCAAGTTGCAGTAGGCTTGCCTTTTGGAAGCACCTGTCTGACCGATGAAAGTCAAAATGGCCAAGAATGCAAGCGAAGCAGCAAACGTTTTAGACATAGTGCCAACAGGACCAGTAGCACAATCTGATGTCAGTCACGCTTGCTACATTGGTTTTATACATGCAACCCTTGCGTGACCCAAGTTCTGCGGTTCGGCTGCTATTCGATCCATTAGGCAACATAATATTACGCACTCATTTTTTATAAGAAACTATGGGGTAGTGGATAAGAAACTAATTCTGCTAGTGGATAAGAAACTAATTCTGCGTAATCTACTTTCTTATCCATTACCCTAAATATGGTTCGAATTTTATGCAACTAAATCTTAACATTATGCAATTTGGGTTTATGCAATATGATACAGATTAAGTATCATGAGTTATACAACTTGGCTTCTTGTATTCTGTTTACCTGTATCATATCCCAAACACCCAAGTTGCATAACCCATACATGTAATACAACCAACACCTGCATAATGTTATAGCACCTCCTCCAAAGGAGCTCTTTTTGTCCAAAGCTGTCATAATGGATTAAAATTGGCTTTTGCACAGCTTACTTGCAGTGCACGCTTTCGCTGCTTTTTTAGAAGGGTTCAAATCTGATACTATAAATGTCGGACGAAGATATTGCAAATTTTTTACACATCGCTCTTAATTTATTTGAGCAGAACAGACAGCGTAGCATGGAGTGTATGCTTTATATAGAGTTTACTAAATAGCGAGGGGAAGCGCGGCTGAGCGAGGGGAAGCGAGGATAAGCGAGGGTAAAAGAGGATGGGCGAGGGTAAACGGGTGAAGAGGTATTATTATATAATTGTTATAGATTATTCATAATTGTATAGGACAATATATTATTTCAAATTCACATCAAGTATTGTAGTATATTATATTAATGTATATTATATCATATTATATTATCTATATCATATTATATCATATTATATTAAATCATACTATATCATATCATATTACGTTACATAATATTATGATTGTATAATATTATATCATTTTAAATTAAAGTATACTGCATTGATACCCCTGTGACTTGACGAGCACATGATGATGTGCATGTTGCTGCCAGGGGCGGATCCAAGGGGGGCATTGGGGGCATCTCACGACCTAAAAACTCTAAGAACTCAACTTAACTCCAACTTAACTCCAACTTAAAAACTTATAAAATAGGGGTGGGGAAACTAATAAATACGATAACCTAACGGAAGTGATGAAAGTGACGGGAAGGACCATATAGGGTAAAACTGTGGGTAACTAATTAAATTGGACCAATAGCAAAGCGTGGAAAACTAAATAATAAACCTAAGAGATGCGTGTGTGACCTAGCCAGTGATAATTGTACAGGCTCCTATTGATAATGATGTTGATCAAAATCTAAACTTTAACTCTAACTTTAAATATCATACTATTCATGAATTTCATAAACTGTGCAATAAACTTAATCATGATAAATCACCTTTATTTAGTCTTATGCATACAAATATCTGCTCGCTGAATAAAAATCTTGAAAATTTAGAGTTATTAACAACATCGTTGGGGCATAAATTCGATGTCATAGCCTTGTCAGAAACATGGGTAACTGAAAAAAACCAAACAACTATAAATAATCTGTCTTTTTCGGGCTACCAAATGTATCACGGTACCCTTGGCAAAAGTTTAAAAGGAGGGTGTGGCTTCTTTGTTTCAGAAGATCTTTGTTTCACCCCCAGGGCGGACTTAGACTTTTCTCATTCTGATAACAAATGTGAATTTGAAGCAAACTGGATAGAGATCCAATCTAAAAACAACAAAAATTCCTTGGTTGCAGTTATTTACCGCCACCCTAGAAAGAAAAATGATAATAAATTTTTAGAGTACCTAACTAATACCCTATCGAAAAAACTAAGAAAAGAAAAGAAAACTGTTTTTATAGTAGGAGACTTTGATATCAATTTGTTAAATATTGACTCAAATGAGTATACAGAAAGTTTCTTAAATTTACTACTCTCTAATTTTTTCCAACCTCATATTCTTCAGCCTAGCAAGATTGTGAATCACAGTAAACCATCACTCATTGATAACATTTTTTTGAATTCTATTGATCATGAAACGTTCAGTGGCAATCTAGTCTCTAAAATATCTGACCATATGCCTAATTTTATTTTTTGTAAAAGTATGCAATTGAAATCAACGAAGGACAATAGAGGATTTTTTCGCGATTATAAGAATTTCAATCCTGACTCGTACATACGTGATTTGAGAAAAAGTAATTTAGGAATATCGGTTAACTCGACTAAGGGGGCAAATGAGCAATATAATGTATTTCATAACGACTTACTAAGTAATATTAATAAACATGTTCCCTTAAAGCCAATCACAAAGAAAATGTACAAACAAAGACTAAAGCCTTGGATCACCAAAGGAATTTTGAAATCCATAGCAGTTAAAAATAAGTATTATAAAAGATTTCTTAAAACAAAGAACCTAGATATATATAAAAATATAAATACTACAGGGATCTTATTAATCATCTTATTAGAAAGAGTAAAAAGAGTTACTATGCTACTTATTTTGAAAAGTTTCAAAGAAACAGTAAAAAACTTTGGTCTGGAGTTAAAGAGATAATAAATACTAATAATAATTATAATAATAATCAGAAGCATTGTTTGTTAATAAATGGAAAATTTACATCTGATAGTAAGATGGTTGCTAACTCATTCAATCAGTACTTTACCTCAGTTGCACAAAAATTAGTAGAAAAAATGGAACCAGCTACAAAAGATTTTAAGGACTTTTTAGAAAATTCGAATCTGAACAGTATTTTTCTAGACCCAGTGACCCCAGAAGAGGTTAATGATATAATAGCTAATCTGGATGAAAGTAAATCAAAATGATTCTTACAATGTACCTATAAGGCTCATTAAATTAGCTCGCTATACCATATCTGAACCTTTTTCTACGATAGCAAATTCTTCATTTTTGGAAGGCGTCTTCCCAGATAAGTTAAAATTTGCAAAAGTTACGCCTATTCATAAAAGTAAATCAAAATTGGAATGTGGAAATTATCGTCCTATTTCAATTCTTCCTATTTTCAGTAAAATTCTGGAAAAATTGATGAATTCTCGTTTGGTAAAGTTTTTAGGAATAAATGATATGATATACAAACATCAATACGGTTTTCAAGAAAATAAGTCAACTTCTCTAGCAATCTTGGAGCTTCAATCTCAGCTAATTAACAATATTGAAAAAGGTCTTTTCTCTTGCTGCATATTTCTTGATTTTAGTAAAGCATTTGACACTGTCAATCACAATATATTACTGAAAAAACTAGAGCACTATGGTATTAGAGGGCTAGCTCTTTCATGGTTTAATAAGTCTTATCTAACGGAACGTAAGCAAGTTGTTATTGCAAATGGTGAAACTTCGTCTGAACAAGAAATAAGATGTGGTGTTCCACAAGGAAGTGTACTTGGACCCCTACTATTTTTGCTTTACATTAACGATATATATACCTTTAATTTTATTTTTTGTCTTACATTTCTTTTTTATTCATTTTTTTCTTCTTTAATTACTAACCTTATCTAATTCTTACTGTTATTAAAAATCAAACAAAATAAATTGTAGGAAACGTCAAACCACGTCACCTGGGCACATGGCTAGATAGCTCTTTATTGAGTTTTTTTCATGTGTCCGTCAGCCGATTTAGTTGTATGTAATAAAGTTGTTCATTCGTAAAAATTTTCATTATTGTAATTTTCAATTTAACAAATGTATTTTAACAACTATATTAATGACGTATATGCTGTAATTAATCGATTTGCTGAAAAAAAAGTTTTGATTTGATTTGATTTGATTCCTACTCTTAATTGCTTAAACGATCCCGTGAGCAAACTTAAAGATACCTAGGGATAAAATAAAAGAGGTGTTCGTGTGTGAACAAACAAGAACTAACAAAACTAGATTACTGAATATATTGTCAAAAGTTTCAAAGTCACATGCGCAGCAACCAGCGGATCCAGCATTGTAGTTAGGGGGGGCATTTAGCGCAACATTAAAGGGGGGAAATTTTTCGGAGCCACGACCCTCAAACCAGCTTAGAACGCTGGCAACACTCTTTCTGATTTCAGTTCTATGCATCCCAATAAAAACTGTTTCCGTCATTTTTTTTACACGAATTGTAATTTCAATATTCTACTAGAAAGTTAGCCTCCTTTCGAATTTTGTAAAAATCCTTTCCAGTGGGTGCATATTTGAAACTTAAGCTGGGCTTGATCATGAAGTATTGGAGAAAGTTTCTATGAAGGGTCTTTTATAGGAATGCCATACAAAGACATCAAAGACAAATGAACTGAGCTTGTAATAACTTTCACTTTCAAAATAACTTAGGTACCAGAGCGTGAAGAGAGTATGATAAAAAATGTTAAAAAAACAGTCAAAGAGAAACAAAAAATACAACCTTTCTCTGTACACAAAGCTCTCGATATAAAATCTTTTCCAATATAAGCCTTACAATGACAGCCGAGTGATTTATACTAAAACATCTTTTATTGGTATTGGTATAAGTAATAAGATCAGTATTAGTATTTGTATAAGTATTAGTATTTGTAGCAGTAGCAAGAGTATTAATCAGTTAACAGCGCTGCATAGCTCTATAGAGGATAACCGTAACAACTGTAGGTTTTTAAACGCTTTGGCCTGTTGAGATGCTTCTCGAAAGATAGAAATTGTACGATTATGCGATTTCGTCATCATGAAAACGAGGCTGTTGCCCACCTTAACAGTTCTAAATTCAATTTTCCAAATTCACGTCCACCAAAGATGCTGAATCTGCTTTTAGATCTTTTTTACTTCTGCTTAAAACTGTTTTCGCGTTGCTTTGGTTCGGATACATGAAAACGAGACTTTGAACACGAAAATGAGGCAGATGGCCCCCATAAATCCCCGTATAACATCGATTTTCGAAATCAGCACCCTCGAATTGACCAAATGCACTTCATCTGATAAATTTCCCCCTCGGGTGACCATTCCCCTATTCTCCGCCTCGTCTACATGTCCCATAGCTCAAACAAAGAAATCGCCTCTACTATTTGATTAAATGAAAGAAAGCTTAATTCAGGCGACAGTAGGTTCCCACAAATAAGAGAGAGTTTTAGGAACCAGCATATTGTTTTATCCTTTGGTTTTTCAAAAATTGTGTCATACAATGAAGCAGATTGCATTGCCTGCGCGAACAAAAATTGCATCGTGCCCTAGAGCTTTACGATACCCTCTACATTATTTTTCATAACTTTAAATTGTCAGAGGCAGAGGCATAAAAAGTCTTTTTTTCCCAATCGTTTGTTTTGTTTGTTGTCAAGAGTCTTAAATCTTTATCTGTTTGTTCAATTGAGGTTTGAAAAATTTATTGTTTAACTCCACTTCGGGGTTATCCCTCCCATTTCCCTACTTTCTTGCAACCCTTCACACTCGTTGCTCCCTCGCCATTTATAGCAAACTCTTTCCCTTGCTTCGGTTGCTTTCATGGCTAGAAAGCCTTTAAATAAGATAACTCTCAATAATTTAACCTAGATTCTCTAATGGCCAAAACGGTTGAAAAAATGGGGTTTACGACATGCCTAATACTCTATTTCTGTACATAGTAATTTCTCATTCAAGTTCTTGCGAAACCCCTACACCTCTTTTTTTTTATAAGAACCAGGAAAATTGATTTGAAGCTGGCTGTGCTTAAATATTCCTCTATTTTCAGCCTGAAATATTCTTAAATTGTTGTTACTTTTACAATGATTTGGAAGCCTTTTTTGTTATCAGAACTGTTCATTGTTTAAAGGTTTGACTCTCGTGACCATCTGACATTATCTGTGGGCTGTACATCAGCTTATTTTGAAATTATTTCTCAGTCTTATGGTTATTTTTTAAAATTTTCATATTGAGCCAAAAATGATCAGCCTCGGTTTGTTGTAAGCTTGTTCTTAAGTTTTGGCCAAATTTGAGGCTTATACAATTGTTCTTATAGAAAAAAAGTGTAGTCCCAAAAAATATCCAGATCAACCCCTTTAACAGGTTTCTGTTAATTTTCCTTTAGAAAATAAAACTATGAGTGATTTTCTTAATTTCTGCATGATAAGATGTTATTTGCGGCTTGGTTCTAAAAAAGCGATTTCCTTGGTGTTATTTAGTTTCCATTAGTCTTTAACAACAAAATTTTGCATTTTCGGGGCATTTTAAAAAGAAGCGGTGTCTGACACCCAGTCACAAAGAATGGGTAGTCCTTCTCCTTGGGTTTTTTGGTACTTTTGGTGAACATTCATAACACTCAAAGTTTGCTGTCTTTTGAAGCAAATATGTATCTAAAAGTCCCTTTAGGGTAATTTAAATTAGAACCAACGAAACGTCTGGAATAATATAGCTCTGGAAAAGATTTTAAATCTAAAATTTCCAGTAAAAACACAGAAAATGGAGACACATTTCCTTAAGTTCTCGTTATATATTATCATAAATAATTTACATGTTTTTAAAACATCATAATAAATATCTAAAATACCTAACCCTTTTTATCTCTCATCAATTCTTATTATAGTCAGATTAGATGCACCAAGAAGAATTACCTGTGATAGCAGCCATGTTGATTATAATCAATACACACCCTGGGGAACGTCAGTGCAGTTCTGTGGAGGATATTCAATACTGTTGGAGGATATCTCCAGTACCGACGGGGATACCATCAGTATATCAGATATTGTTGCGTACTGTAGTAGGATAATACCATCCAGTATTATGGAGAATGTTCAGTAACGTGAGGAAATACCATCAGTACAGTGGTGGATATCCGTAGGAATTAAAGGAATAACATCAGTATTGTTGAGAAAAACTGCAAGTACTGCGCAGGCTCTCTTCACAGTACTGAACATCCTCTAAATCACAGATGGTATCCCCACATCACTGAATACCCTGCACAATACTGAACATCATCCATATTACTGATGGTATCCCTTTACAACACTGATGGTATCCCCACATCACTGAAGGTATCCCTCTACAACACTGAATACCCTGCACAATACTGAACATCATCCATATTACTAATGGTATCCCTTTACATCACTGATGGTATCTTCACATCACTGATGGTATCCCTCTACAACACTGAATACCCTGCACAATACTGAACATCATCCATAATGCTGGATGGTATTATCTCCCCACAGTACTAAACAACCTCCAATGTACTGTTGGTGTGCATCCACAGTACTAATTATCCCCTACAGTACTGATATCTTGCCTTAACGATCGACTATGAATCAGATTCAGATGGCATTGATACGTGCCAAAATACAATATCCCGCATCGAAAATTTGCTCCATATTGATGTTTTCAATCTGCAGACGGGTATAATTTTTCTTGGAAAATCTATAAACATCTAAAAATTATGATACTATGATTTGCATAATTTACGAATCAAAATAATTATTTAATAGACATTTGAAATATATTACATCAGTTCTTCTATTGAAGCTGAAATTAAAAACGCCAAACATTTATGTACATATAACTACTTATATTTAACCGTAAACATTATAAGACACAAGTGAAAAAATGATTCAGGTAAGGTAAGGTAAAAATCAGCATTCAGAAACCATTACCTACACATTAGACTAACCGATCTTAAGTCTCGAGAAAAAGCCGGAGTCGGAAAATCAATCGACATAATTTGTATGAATAAAAATGACCCAGGCTGGATTCCAAAATAAAACCACTGAGTTGGCGCGTCGTTGCTCTACAAACTGAGATTTGGGTTGAACTATTGATCTTGGATTTGTACATCTCCTGATGTATAGGTAACCATGAAACAGGTTTGTTGAAACTGAGAGTTTCCCTTTTTGGGTACTTTTCTCCTTTGTGAAGACTAATGGTGAATTTCATCATTTCCTTTATCAATAGGTGCCATTAGTGCCTATTCCAGTACGCTGCGTCTATATTCAAGAATCCCTAAAGACAGTAGTTATTTAAGTTATTACTTGTCACAGCATTTTTCGTAGCCGCATGCTCAGGGCTTAGATGCCCTTGAAACACCTTGAAAGACCATCTTCATTGACCAACGCAACGTTTTCGAAATTCTGCTGCCATGCTAGTACTTGGCCTGTCAAAATTCGAACATACCACTCCAGCTTTACGGAAGTTACACTGGTTGCTAATAAAATATTGCATAGATGTTAAGGTAATGAGTATTGTTTAGAAGGCATTTCATATTAAAGCTGCTTAATAAGTGACTTGATTGAGTCAAAAAATTGGAAATCTCCGCAACACTATCAATAGTTCTCTTTCACGCTGCAGCCATTACATCTTTAGCCTCGTCTTGGTTCGTCACCAGTCCTATTGATGACGTGTATCCTGACAACTGATAAAATGGCAGCCGTTGTCAAAATACAAACTGTGAACCTCTCGAACGTCATGCAAACCCGCTTTGGAAAAACCTGCCGTTTTCAAAAAAATGGTTTTGAAAAGACACATCCCAAAAAAGAAGGCTACGGAAAAGCTCTATTAACTCCAAAAAACATACACCCAATTGCTAAACTCACTACTTAGGAAATAATTTCAAAGAATCAAAGATGCCTACAATTTCAGTTAAAAGCTACAATCTCTATCGAAAGATTGCAAAGATAAAGACCTCCATACTATAAGATTTCAAGGCATCTATTTGGATCTCGAAGACCACTATATTTGGAAAAATAGAACTAAATTAGGCCCTGCACACCCATCACGTATTATTCCCTGATCCAAAACGATAGGTTAAACCTTCTTTTTAGGACAGTCCTAGAAAACGAAAAAATACCAAAGTCTGCAATACAAACCTTTATGAGTATTCCTAGTCTTGAAGCAAATCGAATCCAAGCAACGCATCTGATATGGCATCACATAGGGACAGCATACAAAATGGCGGATGTTTGGATATCTCAACTGCATACGGAATTGAATCTGTTATGTAAAACTTTTCAAAAGGAACTTCACAATTCTGAAATTTCTTCCAAGAGTCGTTGGGAAAGACTGCATGAGTGACAAAGGCACCAACTTTAACAGCTCCTGCATTTTTCAATGCCTTAAAAGAGAAGAGAAAAGATATATTATTGACTTCATTCAAACGCGGATTACTTAAGATTAATCTACTAGTATATAGTTTGTTAATAGTTCATCGTAAAGTAACTATCTTGGTTGAGTACTTGTTTATGCACGAAATACAAAGGGTTCCCTGGATACACTAGCCCATTGAAATTATTGCATAGGTCATTTCGAAAGAGCGGCAGAATTGAAAAGCTGTTAGGGCTGGGCCTAGACTCAAATTCCCATAACTTGTGTCAGACAGGACACAACAACAAACTTTTGGTGGAAAAGTTTAGGAAATATCTTTAATGCCATGTTGCAACATAACAATTAGCAACAATAAATCATGGGAGAAATCATTCATGACTTGCGATTCAAGTGATGGTCAAAATATAAGCGAGGAGTTTTTGAAGAAGGAGTTGTCATCTAAAATTAATGCACAAGTGTTTTAAAAACCATTGATCAGCTAAAGTGCTTAATCACTTTGTTGCGATTTCTCTGAGGATCCCCACGAGTCTTGTTTTAACCAGCATCTTGTGGCATGAGGGGCAAATGAAAGAGGCTCAAAACATTTCAAGGGAAGGGGAGAGAGTAAGTTTTGCCTTGCATCCCACATCAGTTGCAATTTTGTGATTCTTCAGGTAAGCATGTAGTTTTCTCTCCATCTTATGCCCCTACAATTTACATTTATGGAATGTTTAACTTGCTGACTAACCTCCAACACAGTAATAATGGTTACAATCATGTATATCAGATAAATTCCTCTATTTACAAAACTCTGCTTTGAAATTTAGGGGCTCCTTCCTCCCTCTAATATTTTGCGACCCCCAACAAATTTCCCGCCTCACTATAGAGATCGTTAGAGCAAGACTCATGGGGGTCCTCAAAGCAGTAGCAACGAAGTAATTAAGCACATAAACTGATAAATGACTTTTTAAAACACTTGTGCACTGATTTTAGATGACGACTCCTTCTCCAAAAACTCATTGCTTGTATTTTGAGCATCATTCAATCTACGACTCATAAGTAATTTCTTCCTCAATTCATCAATTCTTATTGTTATGAAATATCGCGTGTGAAAACTTCCCTAAATTTTCCCGCCAAATTGATGCTTTTATGCTCTGCCTGACAGAAGAATTTAACACTAGGCCTAGCCCTAACAGCTTTGCAATTTTGCCGCCATTTTGATTCTACCGCTACAATAATTTCGATAGGCTAGGGTAGGTAGACTAATGGAGCAAGGGTGCCCTGTTTCTTCCACACGATTTGACGACAAATCGTGATTCCTTTTACATCTTTACCCGGATTTACAATTGGCTGGCAAATGCTCTCCTTTTACTTTATCTGTCAGATCTAAGGTGGGCTTGATCCCACGACTCTTCGAACGAACTAGTCGCTCAGCCATCCGGTCACTAATAAGAACAGTGTGTTAAAGCAATGGAGACAAGCAGCGTCTATCACTTTCTCTTTGAAGATTCAAAATTGCAAATAATTTTTTCATTAGTAACGAAACAGAATACTTTTTATGGCCCAGCTAGTAAATGTCACATTTTATGGAACTTTAAGAAATAAAGATGGCTTTACCTTCGCACATTGGATAAGGGTTCCTCCAGTCATGACTAAATCATCGACAATCACACAATATCGTCCCATAGCACAACCTGAATGTAAACGAATATCAGCATTCATTCATCAACTTTATCAACGTGTAAAATAAAGTAAGCGCAATTGTTTATTGTGGACACTTTTTATACAGAAATAATTATTAACCAAAAAATTCTAAAGTTCCAAAATCATTGTCCACTAAGATTTCAATAGCAACTTTCTGTGCTTGTCATTAAAGAATCTTTCTCCGTTTAAAACGAAATCTCAGAATAATTATACATAGATTTCTGATGTACAACAGTGACGAGTGTCAGATGCAAAGCTTTAGTAGTTAGTATATTTCTGATTTTTCTTGCCGTCCTGAAATTATGTACCTTCCTTGATTTTCACAATTCGTTTTCCATCATCTCTGATCTTGACACAAGTAATGAAAGGGAACTCGTTTTCAAACATCTGATGAAATCTTTTGAAAGCCCCCTCGTCTGGGAATGCGATCGTGATGTTGCTGGATGCAAGTTTACGGATTTCACGTAGCAGTAGAGGTATGGCAGACTCAAGCCTGAGAATAACACAACATTAGTTTCACTAAAATTTTAAAAGATATACTTTTTTTAGTTGATTAAGTTCCAAAGCATATAGTTAAACCTGTAACAAACACACAAACACAATCTACATTCCAGACCGTTTTCCTGCTAGCCGTGATTTTGGTTATGGAGCAGAATCTTATGGCCGGATGCTCTACCTGGCAGCAACTGTTTTAGTCCCCTCTTACAACACGCAGGGATACGGTGGATGATATATGATCCCAACCACAAGGGAACCCGCAACTAAAGACCTATATTGTTTGAAATAAGTTGAACAGGTTCTTGGATGAATTGCAGCAGAAATAAGCCTGTTTCCTGATGAAGTAAGGTTTTTAGAAATTCAACTATAGCCTTGACAAGATCTGTAGCTACATCCTACAGCATGCATTACTTTCAAACTTAAAAAAATATCATCTTCTTTGCTACAAATCATTTTGAGAGTATAGTTGCATTTCAAAAGACATCATTTCTTTGGGAAACCAGTCATCCCCTTGAAATACAGAAAAATTTAAATCTTAGGCTACTAGACTCTAAATTACCCTACCATACGTGAGCGATACCGAAGATCACTGTGCAGGCGTAAAAATTGAGATTGCTCTGTTTATGTGAATATCAATCTCAAATCCCTCAAATCCCTTTTTCTCTGTCTTCAAACAGTTTTAGCTGTTGTGTCTGGGCCTTAATCTCAATCTGAAGGAAATTCAGAGGAAGACAATATACAGAATGCTGAATTTGATGTATAGACTGTCAACCATGAGAAGCTAGCAAGCAGCTCTATCCAAGTATCGCTGTCTGAAAATTGAGTTCCAGATTGTAATGTTGTCAATATCAGAAAACTTTATCAAATAAACTATATTCATAACTCAATATACCTTGGGATGATATTATCACTGAAGTAAAATCTTTCTTGCAATGCATGAATGTCAAACATGACAAGTTGACAAGGACCTCTGGCTGACAATGGAGTTCCAGACAGCAATCTTGCAAGTGTCTAAAAATAGAATGATAATGCAAAAAGTAAGCACAAAATAAGTAGACGTGTTTGAGAAGTCATATATCTCCTTTAATACCATTGGAAGTAGTGAATGTCGATGTCAAATACCCCAACTTAGTTATCAATCATTTTTGAAAGATTTCACCCAAAACTTTTAGTGCTATCAAATGTTCTTTCACACATAGCTATCTTAATATAACTGAAGAGTCACAAAGTTTCAGAAAACAGAACAAAGAAGTCGTGAACAACTTGGTTGCAGCCTCAAACCACAAGGAAATATTTAATCAGATATTAAAGGCAAATCAATGGAAAGCATTAGCAATCGTCAGTTTACTGAATGAGCTTTTCCTCATTTTGCAGACAAATAGAAAGGGAAAGCTCTAAATTATTTCTTCTGTTCTCAATTGGTCGAAAAGGTTTAAGTAATGTACAGGGTTAGGTAAAGTTAGGCTGCTTACCAATGCAAAGCAAAGAAAGTGACCTACGCTATAACCAGTGAGTACTCGCCGTCAGGAGGACTTAGGAAGTTTTCCATGAATTGACTAATAGGGGGGTTTCATTTTTTAGTTTTCATGGAATGTCATGCAAGATCACTAATCCTCAATCACAAGACTTTAATTTGGCATGTGTTTTATCAGCGTACATGCTGCTAGGCTCCTTCATTGTGCTTATACTACCAATAGACACGCATTTTATTCTCTTTATCATATTCTTATCAATTTTCTTACATTGGTTATTTCACTTTTTAAAGAAGAAGGCTCAATATCAGAGGATTAGAAAAATACACTCACAGATGCTGTTGCTACTTGGCCCTCCGTATCAACGCGCTCCATTGTTCCAGTAGGAAAGTAGGGGAGAATGAATGTCACAGAACGAGCAAGATATCTACGAATGATATTAAACCTTTTTACGTACCAAGTTATGCTTCTTTGATAAAATCAATGGTTAGTCTTGCAAAGTAAACACAAAAACGAAAATGCATGTTTGACAATTCATGTATGTATGTACAACTACATCCTTTCTAAAGAAAAGTGAGCTCCATACATTCATTTTCTCTGGTCTCCAATATTAGGGGGGTTCGAATAGTAGGGGGGGGGGGGGGTCGGAAAAATCTCAAAAATTAATAAGCAGGGGGCTGGAATAAGAATGTCCTGGATGAAAAATTTTCCAAAAAAACTAAAAAGGGGACACCTGTGAGAGACAGAATGAAGCGACAGTGAGACACTAGAAATACAGTGCAATAACTTCACTGATTTCACAAAATTCTTAATTTCATAGATTTTTGTAGTGTATTTGTTGCTTTGCTTGCAACTTGTTACCAGAATTAATTAGTGGAGGATTTGAAATAAGACTATCCTAGGGGAAAAATTTTCTCAAAATCAATAAGCGGGGAGGAGTCATCTGTTAGAGACCAGAGAGTATATTTCTAAAAGAAACAGGCAAAATCAGAAACTATTTCCAAAAATGAATTCACATTCTCACCTTGGCAGCGTATATACAATGGCAATTTGGGCAAATAACAATTCGGGAGAATGCAAAGTACCAAGGAAAATTACTGAAATAAAAGGATAAAAATCAAATTTCACTTTTTAAATTTTTCAGAGCAAAAAAAAGGGGATTGAAAGATTAAATTGAGTTCTTAAACCATTGATTCAGGGTATGCTACTTTTTCTAAAATATAATTTTAATGAAAATACATATATATAACTTTCATTCAAAAAAGAACATGAAAGGCAATCCAGTGTACTTATAGAGACAAACTTTTAACATACCATCTCTACCAGCGCAATCCTTTCTAACATCCTCAATAAATAGATTTGGCCAGCCATCTTCAAATTTATTCCACTTAATTGTGTCCTTCAGCTCAACTTTTTGTCTCACCCTGTCATCATTCTAAGAAAACAAAAGTTGTTATAAAGCCTTAAGTGCATAGGTTGTATTTAGGCTAGTTTCTCCTGAGGGCATCCATTCTATGGGAATCAAGTAGACGGTGGTACAAAATAGTCAGCCTCCCAATTAGAATAATTCGAAATCTATCAAATTCTTATTAATAATAATAATAATAATATATTCTAATTATATTAGAGATAGTTTTCTCTGAAAAACAATGTGAAAAACTATTCAGTTTTATCTGAAAAACTATGGTTAAATATACCTATACACATTAAATTAGATGAATTAAATGAATTATCAACTAAAAAATGTTTTTCAATGCAACATATAGGAAGCCCAAGCCCAAAATTTGTGTTTCAAGATCTTTGTTTTACCTATTCGGAGTTTGTTTGCTTTACCTACCCAATACCCTATTCAGGAATTATCAAACATTATGGTCATGGTCAAGGATTGAAGTTACCCAACAGACATGATCTTGATAACCTATTTATATAAATTTCCCAAATAACTGAACCACATTTAATCCTCTGAATGACAGATTCTCTTTGGGTAAGAGGTTTCCCAACATATATTCTAAAGTCCTTTATAAACCTTTTTTGAGGAGTCCAGGCGCATGCCCATGAGCTAAAATTTTGTTGCATTATTTATTACAACTGTATGATGACCTGTATTTTAGACAACTGTACGACAACCTGTACCTTATCATCTTAGCTTTGATTTTACCAGACTTGACCCCCCTTTTCCAGTGGTGGGGCCTGAGAGGGGTAGGGGGCTACAGCCTGCCGTCAGAGGAGGTTAGTGTAAGAGAATGCGTAAATATAAATTTCATCATTGTTTCTATTGTTGTTAGGCTAGGGCATCCTATCCAAAACATCTGATGTCTGACTACCACAATGATGGGCTCTGCATAAACCTTTATAGGTTATAACAAAGCCCTGTCCTGTGTGATTAGGCCAGCACAGTTTTGTTGAGTTTAAGAAACCATAAGCAATTTTTACAAATCGCTGTAAATATCACGAATATTCAATTTTAGAGGTTTATGGATTGAAAATCATCTTTTTTCCTTCTGATCACTCTTGAAGTATTGTAGTTTGGCGAGCAGCATTATACGGTAATGCAATATCTCAGAAGGACAACCCAGAAAGCCGCACATCAGAAGGCCATTGTTTAAAGAACCATGGCAACCTATTTGTTTTCATGCTAGTTTTTTCCAGCTCTTGATAAAAAGCTTATCCAACATCTGCATGTCGATGTTCTAAAGTTGCTCTAATAATTTTGTATGATGATTCACTTCAACTTTTTTAAACTCGTGTCAATCAAACGCCTATTTGATTGAATTTCACTTTGTAACAAGGCCTAGGCCTATGCCCATTCATTGTTGCCTTTTATAAATGCTGGATACAGGTGTGAATGCAGATAAAATGAGAAATCGATGGATCTTACCAGCGTATTTTTCCATACATCACATCTTCCAGCAATGGAGACAGCAAGCTCTTTCATTTGTGGATGATAATAGAGGATATGAGGAGGCCGAGATCCAAACGATCGCGAGCTTGCGACTGCAGCGGAGTCCTGGGTCGCCATTCCTTTTATGTTGAGATGAGTTGGATTCAAATTTATTCCATCTTCCTTCCACGTCCATTCCAATAAATCTATTCAAAACTAACTTCCGGTTGTTTGTTGACTTTTCTCTTCAGGGTTGGCAGATTTGCATCATGGGAGAAACGTTGGTTCCTTGTAAGATTTCATCCAAAAAAGGCCAAAAAGAATTCCCGGAGAAATGCACTATAAACTCAGTAGAATAGCTTTTGAGAAAATAGCAAGAAATAAGAAACGAAGCTTTTGAGAAACTTTGAGCATCATCTAGAACCCAGTGGCGGTTTTAGGGGGGCCTGGGGCCATGGCCCCAGGCCCCGCGCCTTTGCTAGAAAAAAGGGGCCCCACACCTTTCATAAAAGAAAAGATTCTCTACTTCATAATGAAATATATTAGCTATTTGAAATAACGTTATGCTCAGACTTTTGGAAAAATTTGAGTTGTACAAGCTCTCTGAAAAGAGAAAACAAAATTTATATTAGGACCAAATTTTTTACCGGGGGTAGGGGCCCCGTAAAGTTTTTTGCCCCCAGGCCTCGCAGTTCCTAAAAACCGCCACTGCTAGAACCGTTCGCCAGGCCTAATAATCGATTAAATTTGAATAGGCCTATTTGGAAGTGAGCTAAGATTTTTATATGAAATGTGCACCAATAATTTTATCGCAAATTTCAAATAAAAATACCCAGTGTTCCAGGGTCAAATTGGAGGGGGGGTAAAAATACACACAGAAACAACCAGAAAACTTCCTGTTCATTTGGACTTGAAGAGCTTTAATTAATTTCATATGAAATCATCATCAGACATGATTGCGTGAGCATGAAACTTTAAGTAACAGTGAGACAGTCTCCTTTCTTGCTTCTCTTCTATATCGCTCTGCACGTTGTTCGTACATCGAGCACTGTGATGCGGTGTTGACAACGCAATCGCTATAGAGTGAAATTATCATCATAGTTTTTGATAGCAAAAGCCATGAAAATGCCAGAATTTTGGAAAAAGCCAAGTTCAAAATGTTCACAAGTAAGTATTCCAAATATATGATATTATAAGTACCATTGAAGATTAAAATAGTAACCATTATAATTTATAATGATATTATAATTTATCATAATATCATAACTATTTTAATTTTTAATGGTACTCAATATCATATATTTGAAATATTTACTTTGTGCACCAAAACGAAACTTTCATTATCAACTTATATACGCCAAGCCCTTCTGAAGAGCCAAATATGAGGGTGCTCTAGTTCAATGTTGTTCAAGGATTATCGACATCACCAAATGACAATATATACATGTATAAGTATGAAATAAACAATAGGAAAAGTGGAGGCTCAAAAAAATGTTGAAGCTCTGATGAAAAAGAAGGCGAATATCTCATCCCCTGTGTGATTATCTGACAAGAAGACAAAATTTCTGAAAAAGAACAGCTTGATTTTGTGTTTTGAGAAAAGGCCCTTGGCTCGGAAAAAAGCTCAAAAATCCCCTTTCAAAGTCAGACTTTCATCTAGGTAAAAAATCTTATGATAATTTGCACTAGTTTTGAGTATCTATCTGCAAAGGTCTATACTTTTTTTTGTCAAACCAATAAAAAATGTGGATACTTCAATGTGAATAACACTGAATAAAGCATTAATTCATAAGGCATGGTCTAAGGCATGGTCCTGGTTTAGGACAGTGGTTAGCGCGCTCGCCTGTGTCCGATCAAACCCGGGTTCGAGACCCGGTGGAGGCATATGTCAAGGCATATGTCAATTGCAGTAGCCTGCTCTGGTACAACTGAATAAAGCATATAATCACTTAGTTCCTTTACCTGCAATTCATAATTCAAGTTATTCATATCAAAATTTTGTTTCATGCTATTATAAAATCGTGGCCTAGAATCAGTCCCTACTATTAGCTACCTACTATGCGCTGCCAAGTGTTTCAATACTTTTTACCCTAAGTGTATAGCATGCTCACTTGAATGTGGATATCAAATATGAGTAATACTGGATAAAGCCTATAATCACGTTCTTCCTTCAACTGCGATTCATAATTTACTTCTTACTTTCTGGTCTTGAGGTAAACACACATTGTCATCTCGTCAATATTAAAGTTATTCTTGAATCTTGGGTTTTCATCCACTTCCTTGCTCAGCTTGTCTACTACAAAATTTTCTTCTGTAAAAAGGAAATGTGAAAATGATTGGCTATCTTTATCTTCGGATAGAAGCAACACGTTCAAACATTGCGACAGGGGAGCTGACTTTAAGTGAATAGATAGCCGTAGGTGCTGTTAAGATAGTCGTAGGTGCTACTCCTCAATAGCTGCATAGGTGCTGTTAAGTTCCTCAGTTTGCTTTCTTCCAGATTTCAAAGACGAAACAAGGGATCAGCAAGATTTAGACATCTCTAGATCTTGAGTCCTTTCTAGTTTTTCTTATAGTTGCAAAGGTGTGACAGGCCTGGCACAACACGTCGGGTTGGTGCAGCTTTGACCAGACCAAATTTTGGCTAAGTCACTCGCTTTTTCAAAGAACAACATTGCTCCATAAAGCATTAAATTACAGCTAGATTCGGATCATATTTATGAACATTCTGTTCTGGAAATGCATCAAATCGCATCTGAGAGAATCAGTATCTTTCAAAGTTTTGTCCCCGGATACACGGGATTTTTCTAACCGAACCAACTATGGACAGTTTCCCCCGAGTTTAATAGAACTAAACTCCATTACAAATAAGGTCTAGCTCCGATATTTTTACTTAATAAGAGGAGAAAGGAATTCGTCCAAAAACAACATCCTTCCCCAAACAAAATTAGGATCACAATTCATACCCTCAATCTTGTTTTCAAATGCCGTCTTTCCTACTTCACAAAGCACAATTATTCCCTATCCCATTTTTGCAATATCTTACCATAGATTTCTCTCAGATGTGCTTCTGGGACATGATGAGGCGGGCCTGCAAAATAACAGAATAAAAGTGTATGAATCTTTGAAGGCCTATGTCAAGTGTAGTAAATGCCAATTGTGAAAGAACCGTATTCCTTCTTGTAAGTGCATCCACAGCAAGTACTATGAAGATATACCAATGTGCACAGCATGATATACTCAGTTATACCCTCTTGTAAGCATATCTAAATATATGCAAATGATATAACAATGTGTGCAAGATGATAAACCAACCCCTTGTAAGCGACCCATTGTTCATTTAAGATTATGTACTACACTCTCGCAACGGTATAGACTCTTTGTGAGATGTGACACCATCCACTAGTAGTTGTATAAAGTGTGGTAAAAGAACAGTCTTTGGGTGGTACAAAACTTCAATATAGACAGGAAAATCGGGAGCATAGCGAAACGAAAACATAGATTACTTAAGCTTTTCGTCTGACACTCAACAGAGTAATACGTCAGAAAGAGAACGAAACAGAAACCTAACTGATGTATATAATCAGTTAGGTTTCTGTTTCGTTCTCTTTCTGACGTATTACTCTGTTGAGTGTCAGACGAAAAGCTTAAGTAATCTATGTTTTCGTTTCGCTATGCTCCCGATTTTCCTGGCTATATTAAAGTGTGGTAACCGTATATGGTATGACATCACCACCTCTGTTTGAACCCTGAGACTATACCGAATCAGTAAAATTAGCAAAGTCAAGAGAAATCAAGATATCATGAAATTCAAGCCCAACGTTGACATATTTCTTGATTTTCTCCAAAAGAATTTTATGGTCCTGACATCCTAAACGATGAATTAGTTCTCAAAAATAAGTTTAACTTGTTTACACAGCCTTTTTGTTCATAAACCAAAAAAAAAAGAAAAACTTACCGCCAAAAACAGTAGGATCGTACTCGAAACATTCAGCCAGTATTTTACCCCCAGGTTTAAGAAGATCAGCCATCTTGTTCGCATACCTAGAATTGAAAATAAACAATATATCATGCCTGACGATTGATGCAGTCATAAAATTTAGAGTGGCATTATTCAAGGTATATCATTTCTCTCTCATTTTCATATAGAAGCTCCTTATGTCAAGCATTATTTAGTAATGACTATAGATAAGCCAAGTCCTAAAACTACTAAGGAATATTGATGTAATTGGGAATGATCATGAAATTTTCCACACTGTTGACCATGCAGCTAATGTGGAAGGAAAGAAATGAAAAACTCATGACATTTCCTAATTGATTTTCGCTTAAAATGATTTGAAAATCAAAATAACCATCACACCAAATAGATCAACTCAGATCCTCCCAAGCCTAAGCTTTTAAAGCTAAGGCACCTTGTTACTAACCAGCGGGTTGGGAGTTCCATTCCTATCACCTGCATTGTCTCATTATGCTTATTCTCTGCTTGCAACAGGCGTTCCTGTTTTCAGCAGAACTACTCAAATCTGTTTTCCTTAAAATTGGTTTTGATATTCTTTATATTCACTGTTCTCGCAAAGCGGTTCTCATAAACTTTGATCTTATGAAAAATGTGTAGGTCATGTAATGAAAATTCAATCATACCTTGGACGATCTTTAGGGTTGACTGCAACTAAGGAACCTCGGTCAAATGCTGCATCCAGTTTACCACCAGCAACAGAGCTTTAATAGAAAAACAATCATCAATTTCCACTTAATTCAGAAATCACCAAAATACAGTGTGTCTCAGAAAAATTGCTGCAAGCTCGGTTTGATCTAGCGGCTGCAGTTATTTCAATTCGTTCTTGAATAAGCTTAAAAAACTCAAGTGATCATCAACTTGAAGAATACTACCTCGCTTTTTTTTATCACACTTTCGAGAAAGAGTAACTACCTTCTGAAAAAAGAGTTGTGTATTATTCTATGTTTGAAATGTTACTCACCTCTGAAAATCGAAAAAATTGCACACAAATATTCTAATCCTATCATCCAGGGACTGTGAAAAAGAAAAAGAAATTTCAATACCATTTAACAGATGAAAATGAATGCTTCATTCCCTCAAAAACAACCTCACAAATACAACTACCTGACAGTGAAAGTTTCCCTTGACCACTGAACATTGATAATCTATAAGAATCAAATATCCCTTTCCTGTTAAGATCAGTGAAATATCTCGAATTTTTCAGAGTCCTAGAAAGTTAAATTACTCCAGAGACCGTACTCTTACTTGATGTTAATCTGTTTATAAATGGCTTTAATTAACGCATCATCTTCTTGCCCAAAGGATGAAACCATTGGGATAGTAGGACGATTCAAAACCAAGGATACCATTTGATCCATGTATGGGGTCCTGAGTAGTGTAAATTCCCAGTCTTCTTTTCGAAGGGATGGTCAACAGAGTCCTTTCTTTGTCTGTTGTTATCAGAGACTGTTCTATTTTTTACATTCTTTTACCTACGGGGTCAATCAACCAGCCCCAGGGAATAACCCTTGAGGACATAAATGAAAATGTGAGTCCTGGGGCCGTAGAACATAAATGATTCCCTTAATACACTATAAAATTAACTGTCAAGGCCAAAGACTTTGCCCTATTAAATATCAAAGGCTGCATTTGGTAGTGACTATCATGTCAAATATTGTGTAAGAAACAGTAAGTACAATTGTATCTAAAACGCTTTCCTAATAAATATTAAAGGTTTGTCATTGGAAGTGGTGACTATTATGTCAAATTTCTATAACCGTGCAACATAGTTTTGCTTGACATTTAGATCCACTGTGACATCTTGCCAAGTTACTGTCATTGCATTGAATTAAACTTGACATTGAAGAAAAGGACATGAAACTAGGCCAATTTTCATTCTTTTTGGCAGACACACACTGATTCTTTTCCAAAGATGGGCAAAGATTTGTTGGATCTTGAAGACTGTTTTCAACCAGCATTTGAATCCGAACATTTGAATAAATCTTGGAATGAATACTTACACTAAAAATCTGCACCCCATTTGGTGCTAGGTTGATGGCGGCTCTTTTGTACTCAATATTATTCTCTTCAAAAAAAGACTCTGCAGCAATATCGCTGCCTTCTACTCCAACTGCATTATGGCCTTTCTCTGCAACCCTGAAAATTGAAGCTATCACTTAGTAAAAGTATTGCATTAGATCTCTGACAGGAAGGATGGTGGAAGACAAATAGTAAGCTTGCATACAGTACTGCAGCATTTGAAAGTTTTAGCAGCATCTAGCTTAAAAACCCTTGTTCAAATATGATAAAGGAGTAATTATACAAAACAACTATCAAAACATGAAAGTTATTCAGGAAATACAGCTGGCGTATCAACTGCAAGTACAAGCACTACTGCAGCTCTGAGGAGGGAAGTCTTATATTACATTATTTCTTTGCCATTTCTTAGGTTGCAGAAAGGCTTTATAATGCCAAACTATTGAAAATGCAAACAAGGCTACTAAAAGGCCAAAACAAGGTTTTCTAATGAAACATTATAAGGACTTGTGGTTTTGCAGAGGATATCAACATTGTTTGAATGGAGAATTCAAATTCTCTAAGGGATAGGGTATTAATTTAAAAGTAAGAAGAAGCATGATTTTCAGGTTGAAAATACTCGAAATTCCAAAAAACTTAATAGTATTTAGATGGGACGGACGGTGTGCAGAAGCAAAAGTAGAAAAATAAAGCGATAATATTCCATACAGATTGATCAAGAACTTTAGATTGAGAAATTAGGAAATCGTTCTTATAGTGTTTAAGATAGGTACGTAATTGATGCACCATATTCAGCATAAATTGATTAGTCAGTTAAAAAAGGAACATGCAAATGCCCGTATGTAAAATGCTGGGGAAATCCCAGTTCTCCTAGGTTCTCTCCCAGCTTTTTTCATATGGGTGTCCACATGAAATGCAGGAAGGTCTAAAGGAAGTGCATTGTTCAATGTATGAGCAAAGCCATCCATTAAACTAATGCAAATTATATTGTAATATAGGGTTCAACTAGCACTCACCATCTCATGTCAACGGTTTTTCCACAGAGTGGGAAAAGAATTGTCTTTTTACCTTCCTTGCCGACCAAAAGTTCAAAGTGCTCTTGAAGATTCCTGAAAAGGCTCGTTCAAGTTAATTCTAATTTCATTTCTATACAACTTAAGATATTCAAGTTTAAAAGTAAAAACTGAGTTTCATATCTTGTAGAGGTAAACATCTATTCAAAATCAAGGAGATAATTGTAAAATAAGAAAATGTAACTAAGGTGTTCAACATTAAAGTGGTCTATCTGTGATGGTAAAGCTTCTTGAAGAAATTGAGAACTTCAAACATAAATCCCAGCCCAAATAGTGCGGAGTATAATGCCCACTAAACGGAATCGACCATAAGTTCATGTAAAAGATGATTGTAGTTAACAAAGTCTAAATCTTGGCTTTCCTTAAACCAGTGCTTGATAAATAAATGTAGTGCATAATAGATAGGTAACGTGAATAAAATCTGTGTTATATGGGGCCTGTTTCCTGGTTTCCTGCATGTGATGAAATGTACTCAAGAAGTCAATGTATGTTTTCTGGAGGGCCCATAGGTTAGCTTTCATGGATTTGTCTTTGCAGTTCAAATACAAGGATAGTCTAAAGTTTACAGTACAAATGGTACTGTATCCGTAATCCGTAGCCACCAGGATTTTTGTTCGAGAGAAACATTTGTGACAGTAGTTAATAAGTTAATGTAGATCTACAATCCCCGCCAAAAGTAGTTGGAACACCCTTGATTTTTTTAATAAATAACTACATTTTTCCTAGCCTTTATTTACAATCCAGACCCCCCTCCCCCTTCGCCAGTCTGCAGAGCATGGCAGAACTTGACGAGATCTCGCGCGTGCAGCGCGAAATTTTCGGCGTGAACCGCGTGCAAGTAGGAGTTTAGGCCGAGTATTTCCCCCAAAAATGTCTGAAAACACCTGAAAACCCCACAAAAACCTTTGATTTATGCATATTTGCAGCTGCTGCCAAATTGACTCGCGCGTGCAGTTGCCATATTCTGCAGACTGGCCCCTTCGAAACAATTTGTTTACAAAAGAAACTTTATGAAACCACACCAAACATTAGCTGAATGTATCGGGCTAGTTTTTGTTATCAGAAACAACATTGTAAAGGGGGAGGGGGCAAAATGTAGAAAACTGTAAAAGTAAAGCAACGTAAGTGTTCCAGGACTGTTGGCGGGGACTGTATGTTGTTGGTTTTGGTTAATAAAGAGTTGAAAGGAAATGAAATATGCTCTTTCATTTTATTCTACTTTATATGTAGGCCATGGTATTTTCTTTGGATTATGTACTAGCTTGAAAAAACAGGGTCTAGGCGTCTAGGACTTAAACTAGGCCTTATATCATATCTGGGAGTGGCCTAGCCTGCTCTATCTACTCACTTGTTGACGTCATCCTGGTGCCACATCGGTTTTCCTCCCTTTTCCCATTTTCCAATCCAATCGTCTACAGATCGATTCGTGTTTTGTACCTTTGCTGAGTCCACCATCTTAGCACAACGCTGCCAACCGAGGGAAGCGAACAACTTTCTCAAAACAAACCGAACTGTCATTGACAGTCTACTTTCTGTTCTCCACTCTACTAACCTGGAGAGGATGACAGCAACAACAACAAGCGTAAACAACAAGCGATGACAAGCCATAACAGCGACAACAACAAGCGTAAATAACAACAAAATAATTAATTACATACAATACACCCTCTTTTTTACTTATCCTGGCTCGGAGCTCGGGGCCTAGTTTTTTAAGTTCCTCATTTTGGAACCTCTTTTAACAGTTTTGTAGTTCTAAAAGTTCCTTACAACCCCGGTTGACGGAAGCTGTCCTGTTCAAGCTAAATTTGAAATTGAAATTTAGGTTCTCAGAGATGTAATTTGATGCATTTTTAGAAAATAATTTATGTAGAAATTAAATGAACCGAAAGTTACAGGGAAAATCTAATTTTTTAAAAAGCTATGTTATTTTTGACATAAGAAGTGTTTTGCCCGAAAGTCGGTCCGGCTAATGAAATCGCTAATGCCGCACCAACTGTACAGCTTCCGCCGGGCCTGCCTTAATAGTTCCTTAATTCTAAGTGCTCATAAAGTAGATCATAATCACTGACCTCAAAATAAAGACTGGATCGAGCATTCTGTTGCCTCTGGATTCAGATATTGAAGCCGATTGCTTTGGCTTGCATTTGGCCTCCTAATATGGCCGCCAAACAAATCAAAATGCCTGTATTCTTTGCCAACAATAGCTGCACGATTATTCAGTTTCGTGCTGAAGATTCATAACATTCCAACAACCGTCAAAGAAAAAGCAGCCCCTTAGCCCCTAGTGAAATCTCAATGTATTGAATTGAACGTACCAATATGGCCGTCAATGACTTCGTTTCTGAATGACAGATGCTCAATCCAGTCTTTATTTTGAGATCAGTGCTAATAATTAGTACCGACGTTAAATAAGCATTAAAATTCAACATTTTGCAATAAACTTGTGAAAAGAAAACATTTGATAACACAAAGAAGCTTTAGCCAGGCCTATAAAAGTTAAAAAGACTGATTTGAGTGGTTGCATATCTACACCATCGATTATAATATTAGTATTATAAAGTTTCTTAGTGATTCGACCTTTAGTAGTAGAAGTTCCTTAAGTTTTCTGCCCTTCTACAGGTAGGTTCCTTATAAACGGTTTCTTGTAAAAAAGCGTGTATACTGGATGGGTTGATGAGTATTAGATAAACAAGAAATACAAGTAAATCGGCTACATAATGATTCCTGGCTAATACAAATTGTAATAAAATGTATATTAATGCAAATGATATCATATAAGGTAACCGTAATTAGATCAGTTCCTAATTTTTATAGATTTACGAAAATTGCATCAAGATATCGTTTAGGTCTATTGTTTTCAAAACTACAGCACATCTCCTAAAGATTAGTTTATCTCCTGGTGATTGAGCAATCACGAAACAGGCTTGTAGAGATTTAGAAGCAATTTCTTTTCTGCTTATACCTGTATTTACCACTCTACTATCATAAACCTGACATTTATCAGATTTTGTTTGCTATCTCCTGAAGGATTTGAGATAAACACAAAACAACTTCTTCAACGTAAAGCCCTTGTCCAGAAGAGCATATCAAATATATTTTGAGCAGAGTAGGGGTTGATAAATGGGTGGAGTATCACCTTTGTCCACTAACTACAGTGGCAACGATACAGAAGCATGCCATTTGAGATGTAAATATACCTCTAATTTAAAAAGTCAGCTGGTTGGACTAATAGAAGAAGAAATTTCAGATGCCCAAATTCTATGATGCGTGTTGAAACTATTTAAACAATATGGGATCCATTGTTTTCATGCGAAAGATTCCAAATTCCTATTTCAAATATCGACTTTGCTCTACCCATCGTAAAAAGAAAGCCCTCATTGTAGTGCAAAGCAAATTCAGGATTGTAGAGCAGATATTTACCAATAGTAGAGCCGTATTTTACTGTTTTTGAAGTTTCATAGATGGCTGTTTTCGTTGTTGAACAGTTTTTGGCGTAGATGAAGACATGAATTGTTTGATCATTTTAGAGGGGGTAGATTCGAATGTGGGAGGGAGGAGTGCCATTTTGATGGGTGAAAATCATGCCACGAAAAGGCTGAAACGTAGCAATTTTCAAACAAAACAATATCTGGCCGTAAAATCGGAAGAATTGCGAAGTTTTTCTGGCTACATTAAAATTTTGATCGAAGACTATACTATTGTTGTTCAAAAAAGCCTACCTAAAATCTATATAACATGTTAAGTGTATACCCTATGATCCGTTTCATGTAAGAAATTCATATCTATTGATGGAATATTTTAATGGAATTAGGGTGATGCTGAAAATGATACCCCAAATTTTATGACCACGTAAAATGATATCCCAAAATTTATATCCAGCTCCAAGGAACACAGCTCAAAAAAGGCCTGTCCCGTACCAGTTTATATGGAAATTACCTGTGTACTCAAAACACACCAGCACAAACAGTCGTGTATGCTATACGGTTTTTTCAAAAGGCAACTTTTATGTAGATAAGTTACCAGTACTAGAACGACCAATACAATAAGCACCTCCAGGACTCAATGAATAAATTAAGTAACATGCACTAAAGCAACTATGCTGAAACTGCTTAACTTTGTTTGATCACACCATGTTTCATGTTTAAAAAAGCATATTTGGTTATTTCAAAGGTTTTCTTACATGTACACCATCAATATAAACGGTTTGGGAGTGCAGGCAAATGTTAAATTTCGTGTGTTTTAAAAACTTAAGCAACTAAACTCTTAAGCAATTTAGGGGCTGAAAATCCAAAAAGGTTCAGCGAATTTGAGAGCCAGGATCAAAGTTGAGTTGCTTACTGAAAAAAGAGTATCTAAATCCAGCTATATTTCAGTATTTTCCGACAATGTTTTTATAATGTAATTCTAAACAACACAAAGACCTGAAACCAATTCAAGTAAACATAACAATGACGTATCAAACTATTCTAAATTCCACGAAAATTCAAAGCTTTGAAAGAATTGAATTTGTTACGGCTGTTGCATCTTTTATTCCTTTGAAACTCTACAACAACAGAAAAATCCTTTGTTTTTCTGAAACTTTATCCTTCACAGAAAACTTTCACTTTGCCTTCTTTAATGTTATTCTTTCAACGGAATTTGTATGCAAAGGTACTAAAGGTCGACCATTTTGGCTGTTAAGTAATATTCTTTTGTTTTTGAACCGATCGAACCAAGGTATGTCTCTGTTTCGTTTTTGTGTTTGATTACGCTAAGCCAGGACGCTGAGCCAGGGCTTTTCTACCAGCTAGGAGAATTAATTGGCACTTAAATTTTGGACATCATATGCATTTTTCATCTCTTGAGATTTACGATACCGTTTTTTTCATCATTAGCCTTTAAGTAGAAGAAAACTCAACATTTGCTGAAACTTTACTTTCGAGGTGAGGTGAGAATTTCACGCCGCTTTACTAGCCGATTCGATATTCTGTTTGACAAAAATATCTTAATTCAAAGACCCGTATCTCAAACAATCTCTTTCAGAGGTTTAGATATTTCAATTTTGGTGATCAACTTTTCTCCAACATTCATTAGTTAATCACAAATTGATAATCATTGAGGCGGCAGGATTTGGAAAATCAATCGACAAACATTTCGAGTTGGATTCCAACCGTCCTGAATTAGATCACAAATTACTTTTAACTTATGGTCAAAATGTTAACAAAACAGTAAAAATTCCAAATATATCTATTTTCAAAATGAAATCTTGCATGATTAAGCAAGGCTTGGAATATTTAGCAGTAAGTATCAACTAATTATTGCTTGGTTTTTTAATTGAACCCTTGAATTGCTTGTTATTTTGGTCACCCAAGCCCTTGCTGCATTTGAATTCTTCATTATCGAAAAATCTTTTTTAAAGGTTTTAGGTCTAGAAAGAATTCAAAATCTAAGATAATTTGGTACTAGGAAAGGCGGTAGGTTTGCAATAAAAAACTTGTTAATTGATCAAATATTAAACAATATCTATTTACCTTAATAATTCGAACTCATTGTAAAATCACAACTATTAACGCCTTTTGGTAGGTATACATATGCTTCAAAACCTGAATTTCTAAAATCTCCAAAGAGTTTATTAATCCAGCCAGGGAGCCTTAGCCCCAATTAGACGGGGGAAATAGCCCAACCATCTAACCAAGTGCCTAACTTAATTTTTCAAGGTTTACATTGCTAGAATAGGTTATTCTGAGCAATTTGAGGAAACGTACCATTGCAGTAAATGTTTCATTTCCACGTGAGAGATGACGTCACAAAATTAGCCTAAATGTGTATAAAAACTGCTGTAACTTTTCACAAAATCAATATATACACATGATATTTGCATACTTTAAAACAGAATTCAACGAGCTTTCGAATGATATACAACATATTGGTAAATGTTGACATAAGCATTTTGACTGATGACGTCATCAAAATATTTTCCGTTGTTTTTTATCTTTTTTGTTTGGGCAATTTGTGGATTTGATATCAAGTTAAGCCATAGAACATTACGTCAGAGATACTGACAATTTTCAGTGGTGCGCTGTTATCTAGCCAAGGTAGAACAATACTGCGCATGCGGAAATACCATATGTAAGCAAAAAGGATTTCATTGCGGGCATAGTTTGACTCTCTGCCCTTCTTTCCTATTCCTTTTAGCCATCTGTAGACTTTTAGTCATTTGTAAAGATTTGTCGAATTTATTCTTTGCTGTAGCTGCCTTTGATCGACCCAATGTGCTTCTTTATCTTAAGCATCGTCAACTGATCTCCAGTGAACCACGCAGAGCCTAGGAAAGTTATCAACCTTCTCTGCATCAAATGTCCAACAACTACGACCTTCCTGTAATTTTGATTTCTTTAAGTGTTTTCAAACTCGGAACAGAACTAGTCAATCCGCCAAAGTTAGGTGAAAATTCATCAAATGCTGCTTGGAACTTCCATTCCAGAACTTAAGAACAACTTTTGAAATAAGGGTTTGAAATATAAACACTTTGTTAGATAGTTGGGCTATTTTCCCCGTCTAAATGTAATCACAAAACTCTACAGTTTCCATTTATTTCCGTTGTTTTTAGTAACATTTTTCTATTTCTCGAATCAATCGGTGCCCCGAGAAACACCTATATTTCATGCCCTTCTTAAAAACAACAGCAAGGAATGTACAAATCGTTTTCGTGGGAGCTTCAACACTTTCTACAAAATGGCCATTTCCGTTTCGATTATAATGCAATCATTTTGTCTTTCGACCAAGCAAGAATTCCGCATTGTTACTCAGGAAAAGGTTTTTTTCAAGCTAAAACCCTGAGAGTTTCAACCCTAGACTTACCTTCATTTTGCCACATAGAAATACTTCACAAACCCTTCTGACTTTTCCTGCCTGGTGGCCTTGAAGATGGAAGAGGTAGTTACTAGATAGGCCTTTCAAATCTATCCTCAAGTATTTGTTCCCGAATAATTACGGTTTTTGCAATTTCAGGCGAAGCCAAAAATTTCAAAACACCATTTTTGACATTTTGAAAATGTTCTCTCTCTCCTCCAAGGGAAAGAGTTTTAGGCCCCCTTCTTATTTAGCTACTGTACATCAATGCCCTTCCACAGTCTTCACAAGTATAATGAGCTTTCACTCTTTATCTGATGATGATAGCTTTATCTTTTCACATGATAATCTTGTTGATCTATAAGAAATCATAAAATAGAATTGACTGAGGGCTATTCATATGGACAAATTCATCCCACATGCTGTCCTCAGATGTGACACGTTGTAATTATCAACATTTTGAAACTCAATTTAGGGTAACTACTGTTTAAGCAAAAGATGCATTTAAGAATGGTTTAAATCTTGTTCCATCTGCAGGCGAAGTCCAGGAAACTAAAACATGGGTTCATGGAATGAAAACAGGTTTGAAAACTCAGATTACGTATCATTCAGCAAATTGACAAACAATGAGAACATAGGAGAGCCCCAAACACCCGAGGAATCAGTATTCGTTTATCAGGAGTACACGGAAGAAAACACCACACATCAACATCCACAAGAACTGAACGACGCATGTCAAACATCAGAAGCCACAACTGCAAGTGACTTCAACTGGAAAATCTACAGGCCAAGCTTCGTATCATCTTTGTTGAGTTGCACGTTGTTGTCTGCTCAGATCACTTTCATTAGTGGCGTTGTATTTGGGGTTGTCACCACGACAATATGGTGGCTTGACTTAAACCTTGCACAATGCTGTCATAGCTATACAAATCGCTGGTATCAAATGCCTGTAAAGTACCAAAGAATAAGACTGACTACTGAAGTTGTAGAGGGCTTCATCCTACAGCTCTGGCCTCTATCGATATTAATCTTGGCGTTCAGGTGGTCACTACTGAAAAAACTTCAAATACCATTCATCGGCATTATAGCCGCATTTACGGATACTTGTTGTCGCCTGTTTGTATACGTTTTTGGAGAGTACAAAGCAAAGGGAGTAACTTTATTCCTCAACTTTATCTTCATACTAGTGACATTACTCAGCTTCTTCAAAGTGGCCAGATTTGTCACTACGACTACAAATAACCAAACAAGACCCGCGGTGTTAACATTGAAGTTGTCTGTACAACTATTCATGGGCATTCTATTTGCAGGCATTTTCAACAATGTCTTAGTAGACGTTATGATAAGCTACTCAGATTTTGGTAAAGCTATCTTAGCATCCAGTTTACCAATAATGTTCTTTTTCCCCAAATTGCTCATTAACTACGTGATCGGGAGACAGGAAGGGGCATTTAGCCCACAGAAGGCAATTTCATTCACCCTTGTCTACCAGGTCGGCAATACTATGCTATGTAGGCTTGCACAGGCCAAGAATGAAAATTTGGAGTTTTTCATATTGATTAGCATTGCTCACGGTATATTCAACGTGATAGATAAGCTGATATTGGAGCTTCGGGGGAAAGCGCTAAGATTCATCTTTCGTGCATGCAGAGGGAATAGCGCTGACCGATCTAGAAGTCCTCAAATGAACCGTCTCCTGGCTGACCAAGCAATCGTTACCTTCATCGCTGAAACCAATGCTATTCTTACCAGCGTTGCAGCTATTGAGATACTCCCGTATTATTATGGAATGAAAGATACTGGTGAAAGACCTAATGGCTATTCTTTGTTCCAAAATTTCCTAATCAGAGGTATTCATTCTATATTATGTTTATATTTCTGTCATGGGCTGAACCTTTTTGTAGATCTTGTATAAGTCGTAATATGTTGAGTATGCAGCACAGTAGGATGGGCCAATCACTACTAATTGCTTGAAATTTTCAGTAGCGTGAGTGCCTGTATATAGGAAATGAACATATAACTTCAGTCTACCATCTTACAGGGAATTTCCTCTGATATCGTTATGCTTTTATAAATACTGTTGGGACTTCAGAAGAGTAACCATTTTAATTCTTTAATATGACATAACTCTCAGTTTCCTAAGGCACTTATCTATCTAAATAAAACGGAACTGTTTATAAGGATGTTTGCATGTGTGTTTGTATGTATTGCCGCTTAAAACTTAAGAACCACCTCACGGAGAGCAAAATGAAAGGTATTATTCTAACCAGACTTTATATGGAAGTGTCCTCAGCTGTAATTTTATTCAAATCGCTTGGAAATAAAAAATAATAAAAGCAAAAGACTAACGAGTAGTTGAGATAAAATGTGTTAGAGTATGGATTTCTTTAAGTCAAATGACGTCGGATCAAACGCCAGTCAGTAGCTGTGTTGATTAGTTAAGCTAGCGTCTACCACAGGGTGCTGGGCGCCCTTGCGGTATCCACTATCCTGCTCCGCACTTCGCTGTGTCCTTTTCTCCAGCGCTCCGCACCTTGTGCACTACCAAACCATTTTATATACGCAATGTGAATACCCCTTTAACCATTAGAAAACAGTTATAAATCATCTCTACCTTGATGGCAAGGTTATTTCTCAGCGTCTGAAAAGCATCCTTATTTTTGCTAGCTCTGTCTCTATGAATCCTATATCTATATATATAAAACAGAACTGTTTGTGTATGTGTATGTATGCATCTATGTCCGCTTAAAACTTAAGAACCAGTTCACGCACATCCAAATGAAAGATATCATTCTGACCGAAATTTATCCGGGAGTGTCTTTAGCTGAAAAATTTTATAAATCGTTTAAAGATAAGACATTAAAACCAAAAATGTGCCGAGTAGTTGAGATTAAATGCGTTAGAATTTAGATTTCTCGAAACGATGATGATAAACAACCATTCTGTAGCTGTGTTTCTTTTTTATTTACAAGTTTATTATACACATATTATTAAGATTTGATGACGTTAAATATAAATATGTATGGTGGCCCAAAACTGCCAAGGAACTTTTCCAAAATTTTTGTCGGTCATTTTATTTTTACAAGAATTTTTATTAGTTTTTTTTTTCATTTTAGTTTCATTTCTCTTATTTATGTTTTATTTCTAAAAGTTTTATTCTTTATCTCATTTTGAAAAAAAATATTTCATATTTTCGTTTTCAAATCATTTCTGGAATACTTTTTATTTCTTTTTTATATTTTTAATTTTTAATTTTTTTAATTTTTTTATTTTATTTTGAATTAAAAAAAAATTAAAATCAAAACCATTTTCTCGACGTGGCCCAAAACTGCCATCGGACCAAGACTGCCACAGCCTCGTTGTGGTATTTTTCACGCCAAAAATTTCAAAAATAAAATGCTAAAGTTAGGCCAGCTGTCAGCAGATGCAAATCGCAACAAACGCGCCAGCCAAGCCAAAACATTTGGACTACACGCTTTTTTTATAAAGAACCTAGCTCAGGGCCTAGTTCTTCAAGTTCCTTATTTTGCGACCTCTTTTGACCATGACCACTTTGTTATTCTAAAAGTTCCTTGATAGTTCCTTATTCTTAGGTGCTCATTTAGGGGAAAGGAATTAGTACCGACGCAAGAAAATCATTAAAATTCAACATTTTGCAATAAACTCTGATAATAAATCATGTATCAACACAAAGAAGCTTAGGCCAGGCATGTTTTACGTAAAAGTTAGCGAGAGTCATTAAAGAAGTTGCATATCTACACCATTGATTAGAATATTATGATTATAAAGTTCCTAAGTTATTGGACAGTTCCTTATGTTTTTGGACCCTGGCCTGTACATGTAGGTTTCTTATAAAAGGTTCCTTATAAAAATAGCATGTAAAATGGCAATTGAATGGAAGAAATTTAAAGCAGAGGTTGAAGAGAAACGACAAGGTGATAAGAAGAGAAAGCAGAACGTGGCTCCTCATCTGAAGGGGGAAACTTAACTGTACAACGTCTTTCAGCCAATGTTTCTGGGAAAGCTCAGAAGTATGCTGCTTAAACTCTCTCGGGCCTAAGCACTGCTTAGGCCCGAGAGAGTTCTTGGCTTATCCCCCTTCAAAGGATCTGACCATGGAGGGGATCAAAGAGGCTTGTCTAGTCTATTTCAGATCGAAAAGCCACCAAGACGTTGACGTATTGGCAGGGAACAAGGACCATCATGCCACACTCTGATGGAGCAGATCCCAAATATAAAACTAATACACATTAGGGTTCTTGGATAAGCCAAATAGTGCATATTCAAACATGTTCTCCTTGAAAGGAGTTGAGGATGATAATGACTTAGGTGAAGATGATGACACGTTGACTAAAAGTACATTTGGTCAGCCAAGATTTTTGAAGAAGCGAAAACTAAGTTCTGCTGGCACCAGCACCAGAAGTTCTTCAGTTTCTTCTGACAGCAGTTTGCTTCCTTCACCTATTTTTCGTAATATTTTCCCTTAAAGCGTTTCAGTTTCAGAAAGTTTACATCTGCTGACAGCTGGCCTAAATTAAGAATTTCATTTTTGGCGTGAAAAATACCATAACGAGGCTGTGGCAGTCTTGGTCCGATGGCAGTTTTGGGCCACGTCGAGGAAAATGGTTTTGATTTTAATTTTTTTTTAATTCAGAATAAAATTTAAAAAATTAAAAAATTAAAAACAAAAAATATAAAAACGAAATAAAAAAGTATTCCAAAATTATTTTGAAAACGAAAATATAAAATAATTTTTTTCAAAATGAGATAAAGAATAAAACTTTTAATGATAAAACATAAATAAGAGAAAATGAAACGAAAATGAAAAAAAACTAATAGAAATTCTTGTAAAAATAAAACGACCGACAAAAGTTTTGGAAAAGTTCCTTGGCAGTTTTGGGCCACCATAAATATGTATATATTTGCTGTTTCCATATAAGTATTCGTAGTCCTGGAAGTATTTTAGTTGACATTGAAGTATTTCTTCAAATTTTCGAGAAACAATAATATATGAATACAAAGCGCTGATGAAATGAGTATTGCGTAGTGCGAAACGCTCAGAAAGTGTATACCACAACCACAAGGGCCCTGCAGTAGACACTTGTATCATCATAGAATCAGTCCTTTCCCAAAAAAAAACAGGACAGCCCGATTTGAGTGATAAGTCAATTTCAATACTGCCTTTTAGCCTGGATGTTTCATAGCAGGCGATGGAATTTACACGAATGAGCTTTACGAATTGCTTTCAAGGACTATGAATCAAACTTTGAGACTCTATCGGAAAGATGCCAATCTTTGACTTTTCATGCTAAGAATCTGCAAACCCTCGCAGTCGAAATTTCCAAAACTCAAAACAATTGGCTCCCCATTTATGAGAGATGTCTGCAAGCAGCGAGAAGTTAGGTTTAACCTGAGAGAGGAAAGACGATTATTTTCTCTTTCTCTTACCAAGGATCAAAACTAAACATTATTGCTCTGAAGCAGTACTATATAGAGGGCCTCAACTTTAGAATCACTTCCCTGAAGAAATAAGAAATGCCAAAACTTATTTTCAATTTCGGTCAAAGATAAAACTATGGCGCGGTGATGAATTTACATTAAGACTCGTTCCAAACTTCGGTTATTTGTGATTTCGATTATTACTTTAACCTTTATTTTTTGAATAAAATTTTAAAATATTTCATTGTATCATACACTGCTGTTCTAGTTTTAATCATCAACTTCGAAATATTTTTCTTTGATTTCAGGAAGCACAGCCCTGCTCATCGAGTTCATATTCAACATAGCGGCTATAAAGGATTTGACGTACAAATTCAACATCCCAGTTATAAGAGTATGGAAATCAAACTGGCGGTGGTTGCTATTGGCCGTCCTCATGCAGTTAGTGATCTCAATCATATACTTTGCTGAATATACAGATAAAGTTATCATGAGCAGGGGATGGATTAATAATAACCACACTCTAAATGGCTGCCTTGGCCCTTTTGAAAGACCTTGAACAGTTAGGATGAATATTTCGGCGATGAAGGCATCATAGCGTAATTTGGAATAAGTGGATATTGATTTCCATTCAACGCTGTTTTCAAGGAAATATCGTTTCAGTACTGCAAAAGATAAGGCAAGTACCAACCGAACTCAGAGCAATACTCATGTGGATTTTCGAATAGCTACTCACCTTTGTATTCAGAAATGCGATGGAAAACAGAGGTTTGATGGTATCTTTTGGTTCTAAGAGACTTTAGATAACTTTAAACAGCTATTTTCCCAAGTTTTCTGATCAACAACCCCATATCTCGGAAAGACGTCCTCTCCCACCAAATCACTACCTACACTTTACTCCAATAAGTATTAGGACACTTCCAGTATTGATTTTCATATCGAATATGAATATTTTAGACTACAAATAATTCATTTTGGTAAACAGGCTTAAAAACCTTGAAAGTTCTTCAAATAGACTAAATGATATGGAAATGAATATCAATATGAAAATGAATATGAGGCTATTATTGCAGAGCAAATGTCAATAAAAGTGATGACACAAAAAAACTAATGAATTTCTTGGCAACCTAAATAATTGTAAAATCTGGACCAACGGTAGAAAAATTATTTTATTAAGAAAATATTTTGACTCTCTCAAAACCTTCCCAGTCGATTCAAAATATCATTTTTTGTCTAGAAGCTTGGCAGGCAAGAAAAAGCTTTGAAAGTCGTCAAAATTATTGTTTACGTTTGCTGATAATGTATTTCAAGGTTGCTATTCTAGAACAATATTGTTACATATCGTTCTTTAGTCAAAACTGAGTTTCAAAGCTATTTTTATCAATGAACTTGAACATTTTCATAGAAATTGATATTATATGATTGACTAGGCCAAAGTTTAAGATTTACGGCAGGACACCAAGTAATATTTTTTTGAAGCGCGTTAAACGGCATAATTTGTGATCTTTGCTATGTATATAAAGCATCCAAGAACACCCTAGTTGATATTTTTTGCAGCACTGAATAGTCTTCCAAAGCTTTTGGTTGAAATAAGGAGTTATTATGGGGCAGGTGCATATGTAATGTCTTTTTCCTTCATTGCGAATTCACCTCGGTAACCTTTCTGTTACAAAATACCTTTTGACTTCGATTGACTTGGCATTTCGTGAATTGATAGAGAAAGAGCACACTCTTGATATATTACTATTATCAGAAGCTGTACCCATTCAAATATTTTACTTTTATACACTGTCATTGTAATGTTCCTAATATCTTCCTGTTATGACGTCATAAATCAATTGCTGATTTCGTAGTTCTACTTAATTTGAAAAATGATTAAAAATACTTTTACTTTCCCACTCAAAATATTTTGAGACCCCAAGCAAAAAATGACTGCCAACACTGTAAACAACTGTTTTGCCCTAATCTTCTTTTTGCAATATACAGAAAATTGACAAAGTTGAAAAGGAAAATATTCTCAAGTATATCAAAACATTAGGCGCACAAATGTAATAGTATCAAATTTGAATAAATAATTATCTACTATTACTCTTTTTGAGAAGAACTTATAGCCAATAGGAAGGCTGGCAAAATGGCTAGAAAATAATTGGAGAAAAGATTTCCCTATGGTTTTATCAAATAATTGTTTCTGAGTTTCATATTCTTGAATTTATTTCAGAGTTTGAAGGGTTGAGTAAATTCAAAAAGTTTATGCTTCTACCCGTTTTGAGTGACTCAATTCAAAAACACAGAGATAAAAGTTTTTGTTTCAGGTCAAAGCATCAATAAAAAGCTTAGCAAGGTTTTGCTAAGTTTGAAGAACAAAGAAACTTTATCAAAATATCTCAAATATGAAAAGAACTTTAGAAGCAAAATTACATCATTTCTAAAGAAAGAAGACCTACCTTTTGGAATTTGATATAACCAACAATACATGCTCCTTTATTGATTTGTGCAACTGCAAGGTAATTGTTATTTTTGCAATTGAATTAGACACTTCATCAAGGCCTTATCCTTGCCAGCGTTTTATCAACAGCAAAGTTTATATTTCGAAGTATAAGTTTATGCCGTGAGCAAGTGCTTTCAATTTGGCGCCAAAACTCGCATACGCATTACATAACGAGATCACTAATCGCAAATGGGAATTTAGGCCTAAGTATATTTTCAAAACTGAGACGCCATTTTGTTGCTAGATGTCCCAACACATTTTGAGCATAAGATTAGTCGTCAGAGAAGCATAAAACTAACATCAAAATGACCAGCTCTGATTGAATTTTGGCATTGATTTCTTTTGCCCATTTTTTTTGGCACGGAAGCCCATTAGGCAATACGCACTTAAGTAACGATGTTGAAAGTGCTTAACCATGTTTGGCCACTCTATGTTATAATATATAAGGTTTTCTTACATGTACACAATCCATATAAACGGTTTTTAGGAACAGACAAGTGTTAGTATTTTCTCTGTTTTTCAAAACTTAAGCAACTCTTAAGCATGTATGAGGGCTGAAATCCAAAATTTCCCAGCAAAGTCGAAGGTGGGGACCAAACCCAGTTGCTTATAGAAAAAAGGGTATCTAACTCCCGCTATCTTTCAGTATTTTCCGACAATGTCTTTGTTATTTAATTCTAAACATCACAAAGACCTGAAACCAATTCAAATTGACATTACAATTACATATCAAACTATTTTAAATTCCACGAATATTCCAAGCCTTGAAAGAATGGAATTTGATATGGCTATTGCATCTTTTATTCATTTCAAAATCCTCTCTTTGCCTAGAACTCTATCCTTTACAGAAAACTTTTATTTTTGCTATCATTAATGTTGTTCTACGTAATTAAAGTTGTTTAACGAAATTTGTATGCAAAGGTACTTAAGTTCGACCATTTTGGCTGAGAATAAATATTATATTGTTGTTGAGCCTATTGAGACAAGGTATGTCTGTTTCGTTTTTGTGTTTGATTACCCTGAGCCAGGGAGCGGGCAGGCTTTTCTACCAGCAGGATTGAATTAGCACTTAGATTATTATATATTTTTGCATCTTCTAGAATTTGCGCGATGTCAATCTTTTTTTCATCAATAGTCAATCAATGTTTTTTCATTTTAATCAAAGTAATAGAACAGTCTTTGGATGGTACAAAACTTCAAAATAGCCAGGAAAATCGGGAGCATAGCGAAACGAAAACATAGATACTTAAGCTTTTCGTCTGACACTCAACATAATCAGTTAGGTTTCTGTTTCGTTTTCTTTCTGACGTATTACTCTGTTGAGTGTCAGACGAAAAGCTTAAGTAACTATGTTTTCGTTTCGCTATGCTCCCGATTTTCCTGGCTATTTCAATCAAAGTCTTAAACACAAAGCAGTGCAAACCATATGATAGTAATATAATAGTTATTCATTAGGATTTCCAAATTTCCTGAAACTGGAGCTCTTCCTACAACATTCGTTATTTGAATATCCGACAGATCTGCTGTGACGTACGATTTTATTGAGAGAGAGCCCCTGATCCACAACACTGCAAATCTGGTAAGATAAAACCATAATTTCTTTCGCAGCCAGTAAACAATTTGGGAAAGTGAAATTCCCTTCTTCTCTGATAGTTTAGTTATGATAGTCTATAAATGAAAGAAACTTAACATTTGCTGAAATTTTACTCTAAGGTGAGGTGAGAATTTTACGCCACTTTATATAGACGATTCGAGATACTGTTTGACAAAAATATCTTAATTCAAAGACCCGTGTCTCTCTCAAACCATCTCTTTCAGAGGTTTAGAGATTTCAATTTTGGTGATCAACTTTTCTCAAACATTTATTCGTTAATCACAAATATTCAATCATTCGAAGGAGATGGAATAGGAAAATCAATCGAGACAGTTTTTCAGTAGGATTTAAACCGTCCTGAATTATATCACAAATTATCATAAATTACTTTTAAAGGTCCACTGAGATGCAAAACTATTTTTTGATATATCGCACAAGTTGTAAAAAAGCTGTAAAAGTGGATTCCCGAGAGCTTCACCGAAAAGAGCCGACAACTTACGACGCCACCGAAAATTTGATGAATTTGCTGATGTCACACCTACCATGTTTCTGATTAGTTGTTTTGACTTATTGCGAGAACACAGGCAATTGACAAGTTTTTAGGCTTTTTCTAAGTTTTAAATTGTACTTTCGCGTGAAAAGACAAGTTATTAACTCATACTCAGATACTGAATTTTTCTACTTGGATTTAATCGAGCCTGCTGTTTTACAGCCAAATATTTTTGAGCTTTTATCGCGCTCACAAGTTAGGCCCACTGCTGGAGGTGACAACAACACAGACCAAGAAGATAAAGAAGAAGATTGCAAAACGGAAAAAATGGGAAATACGAATTTGTTTATAGTTTTCATGCTTGATAGTTTTTTATGAATATTTTGTTCAGGTTCCATGAATGTTATTGAAGAGATACTTTCTTTCATTTCATTGCTCAAATCGAAGTCAGGCCAGAGCCAGGCCTTGTTTGTTACCTTCCCGCTGTTACGATGCGAATTCCAGCGCAGAAGTTTAGAAAAAATTATGAGAGGGCTTATATATAGCTTTGTCTTTGTGGCCCTGTGTTCAGCCCCCCTCCCCAAAATTTTAAACAGATGACCCTTCAGACTTTGGCAGAAGGGACCAATTTTTAGTCAATATTTTAAGTTCAACTATAAATGAATGAACAGAAGTTCTAAGAAACTTTTAGTACTTGAGCTTGAGCCAAGGTTTCTATAAAAATACGCGTACATGACTAACTTTGATTGAGTCTCATGCGTTAAGTGTTATCATTGAAACTCATTGAAAAATCTTTTTGGCTATAAGAAACCTAGCTCAATTCCTAGTTCACCAGTTGCTAAATTTTCCCAAACTTTTTTTATTAGCTATGATGACATATTGTCAGATGCTGATGCACACTAAAATGGATATTTAGTGCCATCATTTCTGGGTTATTTTCGAAACAACTGGACTTGAAATGTTCTTGACCAAGTTTTGAGCCACTGGCTGGCCTAAAATGTTGCCCTCTTGATTTTCATCTATTTTCTCCGTAGATAGGACACCAAAATGGATATTTAGTGCCATCATTTCTGGGTTATTTTCAAAACCACTCGACTTGAAAAGTTCTTAACTAAGTTTTGAGCCACTCGCTGGCCTAGAGTTTTCCCTCTTCATGTTTTCACCCAATTTTTCCATAGCTCCGTAGCTCCAGCTCTTTCGAAAATAAGCTAGAAATGATGGCACAGAATATCCATTTTCAGGGAAAGTAAGCAATGATTTTCCTTTGCCAGTGCATTTATAAGCAGAACAGCTAACCATTCTCTAAAATTTGCGTTTCCCGGATGAACAGTATAAGTCTTGAAGCATAACCACTGATTGCTATGATGCTTTGATAAAAGTTTGTTTGCGTTACTCATTCACGGATGAAACATGTTAGGTGTGACGTGACAGCCGAGTAGGTGACGGCGGATACAGAGAACAGGCGAGAACTCGCATGTCATGAACCAGAATTTTTCGATGTTTGAAGGGAAATTCCACGGAATTGGCTGCTCATTGGTAACTAAAAACTTTTTATTTCGACTCGACTCGTCACATTTCATAACAAATCAAGAAATAGTTTTGATTTCAGTTGAACTTTAACTTATGATCAACATTTAGCAAAACCGTAAAGATTCCATATAGATATCTTTTGAAAATGAATTCTTACATGTTAAGACAAGCCCTGGAACTTTTCACAGTGTGGATAAACTATTTGTTGCTTGATTTATTTCATCGAGCCTTTGGGTTGCATATCGCTTTGGCCAGCTAAACCCTTGCTGTATTTTACTTCTTCATTACACTTTTTTTTCTATAAGAACAATTTTATAAGAACACTGGTCTCAAATTTTGCCAAAACTTAAGAACAATCTAAGAACAAACGAAAGCTGAATATTTTTGGCTCAATATGAAAATTTTATGAAATAACAACAAGACTGAGAAATAATTACAAAACAATCTAATCTCTACTTTTATATTTGTTTCTCAATAATATCTTTCTATTTTCTGATCAATTGGTGCCCCAACGAACACCTATATTTCATGCCCTTCTTAAAGACAACAGAAGGGAAGCTACAAATCATGTTCCTAGGAGCTTCAACATTTTCTGCAAGACTGCCATATTCGTTGCGATTATAATGCAATCATTTTGTCTTTCGACCACGCAAGAATTCCGCATAGTTACTCTGAAAAAGGTTTTTTTTAAGCTAAAAACATGAGAGCTTTGACCTTTAACTCACTTGGCCACACAGAAATACTTCAAACACCCTTCTGACTTTTCCTACCTGGTGGCCGTCAAGGGGCTACAAGGCAAATACTAGATAGGCCTTTCAAATCTATAAAATAAAAAATAAAACCACTTACCTAATACTCAACCATTCTGAAGTAATTGTTCCCGAATGATTACGGTTATTCTAATTTCAGGCACTGACATTTTGAACATCTTCTCTTTCCTTGGCTCTTTCTTCCCAGGGAAGAGTTTTAGGCCCCTTTCTTATTTGCTGTGCATCAACGCCATTTGCAGTCTTCACAAGTATAATGAGCTTCCACTTTTTAGTTTATGATGACAGCTTTACATTTTCACATGATAATTTTGACGATCTATAAGAAATCATAAAAGAGAATCGACTGACGGGCTATTCATATGGACAAATTCATCCCACATGCTGTCCTCAGATGTGACACGTTGTAATTATCAACATTTTGAAACTCAATTTAGGGTAACTACTATTAAAGCAAAAGATGCATTTAAGAATGTTTTAAATCTTGTTCCATCTGCAGGCGAAGTCCAGGAAACTAGAACATGGATTCATGGAATGAAAACAGGTTTGAAAACTCAGATTACGTATCATTCAGCAAATTGACAAACAATGAGAACATAGGAGAGCCCCAAACACCCGAGGAATCAGTATTCGTTTATCAGGAGTACACGGAAGAAAACACCGCACATCTACATCCACAAGAACTGAACGACGCATGTCAAACATCAGAAGCCAGCACTGCAAGTGAATTCAACTGAAAAATCTACAGACCAAGCTTCGTATCATCTTTGTTGAGTTGCGCATTGTTGTCTGCTCAGATTACTTTCATTAGTGGCATTGCATTCGGGGTTGTCACAACGACAATATGGTGGCTTGACTTAAATCTTAGGCAATGCTGTTATAGCTATACAAATCGCTGGTATCAAATGCCTGTAAAGTACCAAAGAATAAGACTGACTACTGAAGTAGCAGAGGGCTTCATCCTACAGCTCTGGCCTCTATCGATATTAATCTTGGCGTTCAGGTGGTCACTACTGAAAAAACTTCAAATACCATTCATCGGCATAATAGCCGCATTTACGGATACTTGTTATCGCCTGTTTGTATACGTTTTTGGAGAATACAAAGCAAAGGGAGTAGTTGCATTCCTCAACTTTATCTTCATACTAGTGACATCACTCAGCTTCTTCAAAGTGGCCAGATTTATCACTGTGACCACGAATAATCAGATAAGACCTGCAGTGCTAACATTGAAATTATCTGTACAGGCGTTCATGGGCATTCTAGTTGCAGGCATTTTCAACTATGTTTTAGCAGACGCCATGATTAGCTTCTCAGATTTTAGTAAAGCTATCTTAGCATCCAGTTTACCGATAATGTTCTTTTTCCCCAAATTGCTCATTAATTACGTGATCGGGAGACAGGAAGGGGTATTTAGCCCACAGAAAGCAATTTCATTCACCCTTGTCTACCAGGTCGGCAATACTATGCTATGTAGGCTTGCACAGGCCAAGAATGAAAATTTGGAGTTTTTCATATTGATTAGCATTGCTCACGGTATATTCAACGTGATAGATAAGCTGATATTGGAGCTTCGGGAGAAAGTGCTAAGATTCATCTTTCGTGCATGCAGAGGAAATGGCGCTGACCGATCTAGAAGTCCGCGAATGGCTCGTTTCCTGGCCGACCAAGCAATCGTTACCTCCATCGCTGAAACCAATGCTATTCTTACCAGCGTTGCAGCTATTGAGATACTCCCGTATTATTATGGAATGAAAGATACTGGTGAAAGATCTAATGGCTTTTCTTTGTTCCAAAATTTTCTAGTTAGAGGTACTTTTTTCCCATTTGGTTTTAAGTTTTTTTGTACATTCATGAAATATTTCAATTAAGAAAAAGAGAGACCATACCATGGGGAGTACTTAAGTTCATCACCTACCCCGTGCCCATGACATTCAATGCAAAAAAATAAAGGAGAATACAAACTAACAATTAACTTCAAAATAAATAACATACAGAATAAAGATAATTGTGAAGTGATTGTTTTGTAAGATTGTAATCGAATCGACCTGTCTTGAAATATACGCAATTGTCAGTTCTAAAAATATACCTGTTAGCTTGAAAAGAGGGACACTTTAGTGTCCGTATTAAAGATTGTCTGTTTTGTTAAAACTTTGAAATGATTTTAAACTACTGGCTTGAAGCACAGTTTCCACATCAGCAAGAAAATCGCACTTGGGCTCTTTTAAAGAATCAAAGTATAGCAAGAAGTGTTCCGTGTCCTCAATACCATCGGAAATTGGACATAATGCATCTACTATGTTCTTAAAAATGGTGTTGACATTTATGGAAATTCAATTGATGGAGACCAAACCTTAGTTGTTTTTGCAGAAGCCCAGAATTTGCAAACAAAAGTTTGGTAATGTTCGCTAGTGTGAACCAGTCGAATAACTCGAAAAAACTTCAGCAAATAAGTTTCTATCATGGGCTGAACATTTTTTTAAAATCATAATTGTAGAAAGTTTAGACGTTGTATGACACTGAATCTGTTGAGCATGCAGCACTATTGGAGGGGTAAATACCTTCTAATTGCTAGAGATTCTAGCAGTTTCTCAGATTTGTTTGTACTTTCCTTGTACCTAGAGAGTTTGCTTCCAAATATTTTCAATACTTGATGATATTTTTCGACTTCTAACTCAAAATAAGAATGTCTACTTGCTGAAAGTGATTCGATTCTTATCAAATATTCTCTGATATTGTTGAAAATTTCAAGACTTGCTTGGAAAGAATTTTCATACTTTCCTCGTTTTCAAAGTGAGGAATGCAAACGAGGAAAGGACAAAGAGATTTAAGGAAGTACTAGAATATTTCATGCAAGTAAAGAAAAATAATTGTGGAAGATTTCAAGACTTGCTTAGAAAGAATTTGCATACTTTCCTCATTTTCAAAGTGAGAAATGCGAACGAGGAAAGGACAAAGAGAATTAAGGAAGTACTAGAATATTTCAAGCAAGTAAAGAAAAATAAACAGAGTCATAAAAGCAGAAGTACCTTGAAACTGAACTGAAAAAAGTAACAATATGCTGATAAAGTATTGAAAATTTTGAATCAAGTAGGTTTTTAGTGAGAAGTTCAACAAAATGATAGGTAGTATATTTAGTCAGTAACGTCACTCCATACAAAAGACTGCTGGGAATCAAAACATCATTTTCTTATATGTATGATCTACTTTTACTTAATGATAAAAACATCATCTTCCAAATATTTTTCTTTGATTCCAGGAAGCACAGCCCTGCTGATCGAGTTCACATTCAACATAGCGGCTATTAAGGTTTTGACGTACAAATTCAACATCCCGGTTATAAGAGTATGGAAATCAAACTGGCGGTGGTTGCTATTGGCCGTCCTCATGCAGTTAGTGATCTCAATCATATACTTTGCTGAATATACAAATAAAGTTATCATGAGCAGGGGATGGATCAATAATAACCACACTCTAAATGGCTGTCTTGGCCCTTTTGAAAGACCTTGAACAGTTAGGATGAATACTTCGGTCATGAAAGCATCATAACTAAGTTTAGAATAAATTGAAAGTGATTTTTCTCCAACTTTGTTCTCATGGAATCATGGAAATATCGTACCAGCATTCTAAAAACTTACAGTTGAAGCAACTACCAACCGAGCTCAGAGAAATTCCCACATGGATTTTCGAATAGCCACTGGACCCGTGTGTTCAGAAATGCTATGGCAAAGAGGGGTCTGCTGGTGTTTCTGGGTTCTACAGGGTCTTTAGATGACTTTAACAAACTATTTTTCCTGAATGTGGAAAATAATCTGACTACCAAAGAACACTGATATCATTCCTCTTCGCAAAAACAATTTTTCAACACCTAGTTCCAGCAAGAAGCCGGCCTAGTCATTCGAACTATGCCCCATCATACTGTAAGGGTTTAAAAGTATCGAAACGATGAAATAAACATGGCGGGTTATGGCAAGAGCTGGACTTAGGCCTTAATCTCCCAGTTATGATTTTTGACCCCTAGAAACATCCTAAATGAAAAATATCATCAGAAATATAAAAACAATAACCCACAGTATCAAAAAATGTTAATTTAGAGGAAATAAATCCTTTTAGAGTCCCTTTTAAAGATTAAAAGGTCAAGATGGTTTAGAACCACAGAAATATGATAAGGTGATTAGAGCATAGCAATATGAATTAGTAAAATGTAAACATTTCTTGAATATTTTGCTATCAAATGCAGTTGAGGATTTATATTGAAAACATTACTTCAAAATAAAGGGGTTTTATCCAAATTTCAGTGCTGCAACACTGAGAAACAAATCTAGATAGGCTAACGGTATTCTAGTGGGGGAGCTTAACACAAGAATCGTGCAAAATGTGATACCAGCATGAAACTTGGTGAATATAGGTAGTTTGACACGCTGAAAAAGATAGGATGTAGACCCACGCTGAGAAATGCCCCTTGTTCTATTTTTAGACTGGGGTACTGACCCCCAGGCCTCTAAAACGGTATTGTGAATACTCTTGCTGTAAATTGTGATACCAGCATGAAACTTGGTGAATATAGGCAGTTTGACACTCTGAAAAAGATAGGATGTAGACCCACTCTGACAAATACCCCCTTGTTCTATTTTTAGACTGGGGTACTGACCCCCAGGCCTCTAAAACGGTATTGTGAATACGCTTGCTGTAAATTGTGATAGAAACATGAAACTTGGTGAATATAGGCAGTTTGACACGCTGAAAAAGATAGGATGTAGACCCACTCTGAAAAATGCCCCCTTGTTCTATTTTTAGACTGGGGTACTGGCCCCCAAGCCTCTAAAACGGAATCGTGAATACGCTTGCTGTAAATTGTGATAGAAACATGAAACTTGGTGAATATAGGCAGTTTGACACGCTGAAAACGATAGGATGTAGACCCACTCTGAAAAATGCCCCCTTGTTCTATTTTTAGACTGGGGTACTGACCCCCAGGCCTCTAAAACGGTATTGTAAATACGCTTGCTGTAAATTGTGATACCAGCATGAAACTTGGTGAATATAGGCAGTCTGACACGCTGAAAAAGATAGGATGTAGACCCACTCTGAAAAATGCCCCCTTGTTCTATTTTTAGACTGGGGTACTGGCCCCCAAGCCTCTAAACCGGAATCGTGAATACGCTTGCTGTAAGTTGTGATAGTAACATGAAACCTGGTGTAATAGATAGTTCATTCACAAAGTTCGGTTCACTCCAGGTTGAATTGCTTGCATTTGCATCTTGCTCTACAATTATGCTTGCATCCACATTTCACAAGTTCGAAGCAAGTCTTCAATGCTTCTGGAAGTAGTGTCCACCTTGGAGAAATCAGACCTTGTTCTTGTCTCCAGCCAAAATTATTGACATTGGGTAGATCCTGCCATCTCTCTAATGACTACAATAATGCTGAAAAATAGAGATGAAATAAAACTAGGATGTATCTTCCTAGCTAAAATGTCATTCAACGTGTTTATGACGCTATTATCTCGGTCAAATAAAGATAATTTTCTAATTTGTAGTTGATATGAGACCTTGAAGATGTGTTATCGTCCTTGACAAAGAGGTTAATTTTATAATTTTCTTCATTTTGCGCTACAGAACTCAATGAACCATTAGAAATTCGTTACCTCCATTACTTCTTTACAATACATAATGTCAAAAAGCAGCTAGATATACCCCATTAAAAACTGTGTTTCCATGTGTTGAGATGAAATGAATTTAGATGAAATATTTTCATTTGAACATCTAGTCGTTGTCTTTGCTAAAAAAGATGATTAGTGTTGAAATAGAACTTTTATGACTATTGCCATGATAACGTACCAGCCTTGCAGTAACGCTCTCATTGAATGCTGAATTAAGGCATCTCTTGTTGGCGGTAGTGATTCAATATTGCGACCTTTCTTTGTGAATAGCGCTTTCCAGCAATCATTCACGCTCTCCAATATGCTCGACCTGGCATATATCAGGACAACATATCTCTCGATTGACTGGAAATCGTCATCACTAATTTTTCTATAGTGGTGAGAAATAAAATATAACATAATTGTGTCCAACTTCTTGATTCTTCAATGATCTACGTCTTTAGTCTATTGTGAAGATCGTTGGGGGACTGTTCAAGAATTAAATCAATAAAAGCACAGCTCTACAAAAAGGAAGGAAAGAAAGAAAGAAAGTGATAACAACAAGTCAGCGCACTTGAAGGAAATTTAAAAACTACAGAAATGTTTTGCTTTATCCATAAAGTGCAAAATACCTTATAAAGATACAACACAGTATATGAACAAATCGAATCTTACCTTTTAAATGCATGTGTTACATCTTGGTGCAATATCCATGCTTCCTAACACAATTCCTTTCCACAACCTCTAAATGACGATACGATGTCGCAGCCAGTAAACGCGTACCAGAACCAGAATGGCAATGCAGCGCAAACATCATATCCAAGATTCGCAGCATATTCATGTATTGAAAGCCACCGCCTGTGTTTACCCGTTCCGAACTTTATCCAAAGTTCTTCTATGCCTAACTTTCCAAATGAATGTATTGCTATCACAACAACATCAGTGTCTACAGTACGAATACTGATACGACTATGTCCATTATCTGCTGCGTGTTTCGCTTGAAGATAGATGCGAGTGTCAGCTTCTTTTTAATGGGGAAACATGTCTTCTGCAACGTTTTTCATGCGAGGCAGTGTCCTCGTGATGAAGACTATCTTCTTCATCTTCCTTGACATCAACGAGTGCAACAGGCGAGAAATTTCAAAAAAATGTTGTCGAATAGATTTTTACAGCGTAAAATATTAACATCGTCAGCGGTAAAAATTTAGATAAACTATCGTAGATTTGAGAAATACAAGAATTGTACCAAATAGTCTACGTGTTTACTGCAGAAAAACCGAACCCTGAACGCTATATTTGCCACAGCTTTCGCGTCGTTCCGCCATTTTCACGGCACTTGAGCTTTTAAACCCTAGAAATCTATCGTCTTTTTAGTGATTTGATTGGATGAATTATTAGTAAACCAATGCTGTGATTGGCCAGAAGATTTTTCCAACTCACTGTTTCTATCACAATTTACAGCAAGCGTATTCACGATTCTATTTCAGAGGCCTTGGGGTCAGTACCCCAGTCTAAAAATAGAACCAGCGGGGATTTTTCAGAGTGGGTCTACATCCTATCTTTTTCAGCGTGTCAGACTGCCTATATTCACCAAGTTTCATGTTTCTATCACAATTTACAGCAAGCGTATTCACAATACCGTCTTAGAGGCCTGGGGGTCAGTACCCCAGTCTAAAAATAGAACAAGGGGGCATTTTTCAGAGTGGGTCTACATCCTATCGTTTTCAGCGTGTCAAACTGCCTATATTCACCAAGTTTCATGTTTCTATCACAATTTACAGCAAGCGTATTCACGATTCCGTTTTAGAGGCTTGGGGGCCAGTACCCCAGTCTAAAAATAGAACAAGGGGGCATTTTTCAGAGTGGGTCTACATCCTATCTTTTTCAGCGTGTCAAACTGCCTATATTCACCAAGTTTCATGTTTCTATCACAATTTACAGCAAGCGTATTCACAATACCGTTTTAGAGGCCTGGGGGTCAGTACCCCAGTCTAAAAATAGAACAAGGGGGCATTTCTCAGCGTGGGTCTACATCCTATCTTTTTCAGCGTGTCAAACTACCTATATTCACCAAGTTTCATGCTGGTATCACATTTTGCACGATTCGACTGTTTTTATGTGATAACCGCCCTGACTATTCGGCGAAAAAACGAAATGGCGAAATAGCGAAATAACGAAATAGCGAAATAGCGAAATAGCGAAATAACGAAATAACGAAAAAATAACAACAGCAACAAAAGTGTTCATCCAAACGAGATAAGCTCAGGTTCCTCTTTTTGGTCTAAAATTCAGGCAAAAGTTTTTTTGGGTCAATAATTTTACAGTTATTTTTTTGGGTTCCTGAAATTCTGGATTACTTGTTTGGGTCTCAAATACGGAATAGGTAGAAACTTTATGATTTACAAAATATTACTAAAATCAAAATACTTCAATATCCCAATAGATCATAAGAAATCTAATCAGTTAGGGCACTTTTCCCCCTTTTCCACATATTTAAGATCCATATTTAAGATGCCGTATGTTGGTACAGAAAAATTTAGAGGAGTTTGGAAATCCCGTTGGCCTGATTCTAACACGCTTTTGAAACTATCAAAGAAATTGTTCTTTTTGGAAACATAATATGGTTGAAACAAAAACTATGAAACAACAAGTATGGAACAAAAAAGTCAAAAAAGACTGTGAAATCCACAAAATATCCGTACAACTATACACGTTTTTTTTTATAAGAAACCTAGCCTTGGTCCTAGTTCTAAAAGTTTCTTAACTTTTCACCAGTTTCTAGTACGAAAAGTTTCTTAAAAGTTTCTTATTTTTAGATACGCACTTAACATCAAATTTTGCACTTTCTCTCGCATATTTCTTGTATTAAAGTGAAACCCACCTAGTAATACAAGTAGGCTCAACATCCTGTATTCCTCTAAATAAAAACGTGTAGTAAACTTATATCAAGCAAAAATGTATTGTTAACACTATCATTTTTGGCTCAGAAAGTTCTCTTATTTATTTTTGGAGTTTTTTAAAGATATTGATGTAGTTCTAAAAGTTTCTTAAATTTTTTGGGCTCTAGTACTAGGTTTCTTATAAACCGTTTTCTTATAAAAAAAACGTGAACATCCCTTTTGCCAAATCGTTTCATTTTTCGTTATTTCGTTATTTCGTTATTTTGCTATTTCGTTATTTCGCTATTTCGTTATTTCGCTATTTCGTTATTTCGCTATTTCGCCATTTCGTTTTTTCGCCGAATACCGTTAGCCATCTAGATAATTTTGTGCAAGGATTGAACGTTATGAAAAAATAATTTGAATTCTGAACACCTAAATTAAAGCTCAGAAGATATTAACTTTCACGACAGCCTTGAGAGAAAATTTACATTAAATGCAAAGAGAAATAAAAATGCCTCTTGAAGAATAAAGTTTGGAGCTAGAAAATTATCGTAAACTACAGAGTAATGTTGACATTTGTTTGTGGACTGAAAAGGGGAGTTTTAAAACTTCCTTTGCCCTTTTAACAACAAAGTTTATTTCATGAATATTCGCTTTCCTGTTATTGATTCCTAGCTCTTGTGGTTAAAATCATAAAGTTAAACTTACGTGGAATTAGTTTCAGGAGCAATTAACTGAATTCCTTCAAATAATCAGTACTTTATAATTAACTTTTGCAACACAGCTCGTTATCCATTGAAAATATTCCTTCCCCGTTCATGTTTAACCTCTTGGCCTTCAAACACTTTTTAGAAGCGAGGAAATAAACTTTGTGATACAATTTTAGGTCATGAGGTCATGAGAGAAATTGTTTTTGCTTTTGCGTGGGAAGTTTGAAGCGCGGACAAGTCACGAGGTCAAAAATTGCCAATGAAATTCAAGGACCCTTAGGCCATCACAGCTTTGGCGGCCATGTTTACGTTATCGTTTCGATACTTTCAAACCCTTACAGTATCTTGATAATTTAATTAATGAAGCCGGAGTGAATGTTTCTTGAAGATGCACTGTGTTTTTATCATAGACAGGAAAGAAAAGAATGGAAACACATAGAGTCTTACCTAGAGTCTTCAGGTATGTATCCTAACAACTGTGTTGTGTGGCTAGAGTTGCTGTTGTTCGCCAGTCGACAAATTCCTGAAATGAACTCTTGACTGCAAGTGATAGGTACTAGTGCTCAAAGGGACTTGGTACGATTCTGCTCAAAACCGGAAATAAGGGGAATTCCTACAGGTGTTTAGGGCATTGGTTTTGGGATCTAAGCTAAGCATAGTTAACTTTTATTACTCTTTTGATTGATATACATATTAACTTTTTGATACAGTCGAAATCTTTTTTGAATATTGATAAATGGAGGGGTCAAAACAAAAGTGGAGTGCTCCTTTAGACCTAAAAAGAGGAAGAAAGTTAGGGCGTGGCTTATAATCCATTATTACCAACCAGTGGCGGCGCCAGCCGCCAAGAAGTGGAGGGGACATATGGACGACGGAGGCCCGGGGGCGGAGCCCCCGGAAAATTTTTTAGGGCTACGCCCTTTAAAAACCAGGGACACGCCCCTTTTAACGCTAGGAATGCCTTTTTAAATCCTGGAAACGTTTTTTCACCAAAAACTCTATTTACATTAGGAAATTCCCTTTAATTTTATAAACACAGATATAACCTTGAAGTTGGTTAGTGATGTAAAATTTTAAAAATCGAATAGTTACAACAGGAGCTTGTGGTGGTTAGCTAATTTAAAAACTTCTGCCAATTTAGTGAGCTTGATATTGTCGGCAATGTCACGTTCGCTACTAATCTGAACAAGATCTTCAAGCCTGTCGGGAGACATAGCTTCCCGCAAATAATTATGGGTGATCTTTACTTTGCTGTGTGTGCGCTCACATGATGCCACGGTAACAGGTAAGGTAGCAACAATTGTGATGACCTGAAACAAGTCAGCATACAAATTGTGGAGATCGTTCTTGCTGAAGACATTAAGCAGTGAGAGCAAGCACATCCACACAATTCACAGGACGTAGGCCTACCCCCCCCCCCCATTTTCTCATCGGATTTCCATGGATCTCGGATACCATCTTTCTGAAAAAGTGGGGGGGACTAGTCCCACCCATTCCCCCCCCCCTGGCGCCGCCACTGTTACCAACCCTACTGCATTTGATTGGGTGCTCCCACATTTCAACCTAACCTCCAGCACAATCTAAAATCCATGAAATCTCCACCATATCTACTAGGAATAAAAAACTCCGGCATTTTCTCCAACAATAGGCACTTATGTGACAATTAATCTATGAACTCTGAAAGCTGAGTTTTTCAAAATAGTATTTCATTTTACTTAGTGTTGGCATTGCTTTAAGACAAGAGGGGCTGAGAAAGCTATTTTCTGCATATTTTGAAGTGTGCTTAATACTTTGACATTACAATCAACCATGGAGATTCGAATAAGACTTGGATACATTTTCAATTTTGACCGAAAGTATGCTTTTTTCGTAATAAAATATAGGAAACACGAAGATATTACTCGTTATTCTTTTCACGCACTATAAATAAATAATTATACAAGATCTTCAACACTCGGCCCTACCAGGCCCTATTCATGATCTAACCAGTTTACTAAATGTCTAATCATATGAACGTTTAATTGTTATCCTGTCGTGTTCGACCATATCCAATTACAGTTCGATTGCGAATCAAGGTACCCTAATTAAAAGCCCAAGCCCATTCCCACCCAACTATCACCCGAGGGAGGCTGGCATGATTCCTTTCCGACATCTTGTTCTTCAGGCTTTCTCGCCAATCTCTTGTTCTGTTGATCCGTACTGCCTCTGAGATCTAGATGCAGTTGATGAACAATTATCATCTATAGAAATTGTATTCTAAGCCATGTAACATTCAAAATGTCCAAACCATTGAGATTTTGAAATGCCTAAAACTCTATTTCTGTCATGCATAATATTTGTTCATTGACGGCGAATTTTGAATCTGCTTGGTCACTTTAGGCGAGATCGATGGAGAAAGACGTGACAAGTCAATTCTAAAAACAACTCAATCATGGTGTGATTTGATCGATAATGTCATAGAAATTGTTCATATTTTGTCAAATCAAAAAATGATATATCAACCAAAATATCTTATTAAGTGCTGTCTAACTACATTATTTTCGGAAATATCAGACTCAAACACAAAGAAATATAGCGACATGTATTCTAGAAATGAGAGTTACTGACGTTATCAAAAATAGGACTTCCGGTCAAAATTGAAAATCTATCAAAGTCTGAATCGAGCCTCCATGGTCGATTTAGTATTAATTAAGCTTAAAATCAAAGGTTAGGCAGATTGCAAGATAGTTACAGCAAGTTCCCTGTCTAGATTGTGGTACTGTGTGGTACCAATACGTGGGGATGGAGGTCTACCGAATAAGTAAAATTTCTGGGGGGGTGTAAGTCTGATTCTTCTTCTCAGCCCTTCCTTATACCACTGGTGCGACTGGTGTATTTTTATGGTGCATTAATTGTCTTCTCGCAGTCTAAACGGGCTTGACTTAAAGCAAGTATGCACTTTACAGTATCCAAATCATTGCTGACTATTTACAAGCAAATATTAAGACCTAGTAAGTCTTGTAAATTTTAAGGCATCAAACCAACCCGTCAAGAATGACCGCGAGTGGCTTCACTCTTCAACAACAGATGCTCGATCCGGTCTTTATTTCTAGGTTATTGGTCACACACGTATGGCATGGATGCGTCAATTCTACACCTTAGCACGCTGTTCTAAAGTGGAAATAAGTCCTTGAATCTGCCTCACAATCGACCTTCTCGAGAGCCTGACTTCCTCGACTCCATCCGCTTGAATCCCGTCCAGAGCGAGTAGCTGTCGTGTCAGCATTTCTTCTATTATAATGTATTCACGATCACCTTGGGAAGAGAAAAAGATGTTTAATTCTATTTCTAGATGAGACGCAAGACAGGAGACTGGCTCTCTGTATGACTCAAAGTTTCATGCTTACGCAATCATCAAACAGACTATACTGAATTACATTCCGATTTACGAAAATTTATTTACAAGCCGTGGTGGATCCATAGTTTATCGAAAATAATGGTTTAGAAACCTATTGTTGTACGTCTTTGTTTCATAGTTGATGTTGAGCAGTACTTGAAAGTGCACAACGTATATCTTATCCTCTCTCTTTACTGTTAAAATGTTACATGTAAACATTGCCTACATAAATATGATGCTGAATATTATAAAATCTTTTCTAAATAACGAATATTTCTGGCTAGGGAACCAAAAGAAGCGTTTTGGTATATTCGCTCAACCATGACCCTGTTGGCTAAAACAATGGCAAAACAAAAGACTGTGCACTCTCAACTTACACAACAAGATACAACAATAGGTTTCTAAACCATTATTTTCGATAAACTATGGTGGATCAAACAAAGGAGTTATTTTTGAATTAGAATAAATTGGCTATTTAGCGTTCTACTTTTCTTCAAATAAAATATGTTTTCGTGTCATTTCATTTCTATCTATCTATACATGGTCACGCTACAATCATATACAAAAATTTCTTGATCCTAATAGAAAAGTGGTTGATCTAGTACTGCAAATTTAAAACGTGTTATTTGCACAATAATACCAGATGGTTCTGTCTTATTTTCGATAAAAAGATATTCACACCTATTGCCTGGTATTGACAGAAAACAAAACTTTCCTACATTATTTCATTCTATAAGAATTATCTCCAAAGATGATACTTTGGTTGGCAATATAGTTATTTTCGAAAATTGTCTGAAAAAAAAATTTGAAGTCACATCGTGGGATGGAAGAGGCTTTAAAACGTAAGGCATTTCGAGGGTAAAGTTGACATGTAGTGGTTCTTGTATGCGGGTTTTTAGCGCATAAAAAGTAACTAAAAAACTAACATCAACTCACCTCGCCTCCCATTGAAACTCATAGCCTCATTTTGAATAGCAAAAACATCACCAGCGATTTTACGGAGTTTAGAAAAAAGGGGTCCAGGCTTCTCCTCCAAATTTGCAAATATTGCGTCCAGTTTTGGCTCAAAATTTGTATGTGTAGGCCTGCTAGGATGAGAGGTGCCAGAAAACCCGGGCATTATGACAATAGGTTGTCCAGGTATTGAAGACTGTGACATGTGGTGTCCTGACTGGCTGCTGTTGAATTGAGTTGAATAATTGGTGAACTGTGTATTGCTTATGTTGGGTTGTTGGGCTTGCGGAGGTAATTGTGTCAGTGCATTTAATTTGTCAGAATGATATTGTGGCTGCTGTGGTTGCATTTCCTGGGACAAATACCGATTGAAATTACGGGGATTTTGATCACCAGGATTCTGAGAGGAAAATCCTTGGTTGGCATTCTGAGAAGAAGATCCTTGGTTGAGATTCTGAGAGGAGAATCCTTGGTTGGGATTCTGAGAGGAGAATCCTTGGTTGGGATTCTGAGAGGAGAATCCTTGGTTGGGATTCTGAGAGGAGAATCCTTGGTTGGGATTCTGAGAGGAAAATCCTTGGTGGGGATTCTGAGAAGATAATGCTTGGTTGCGACTCTGAGAGGAGAATCCTTGGTTGGCATTCTGAGCAGAAAATTCTTGGTTGCGACTCTGAGAGGAAAATCCTTGGTTGGCATTCTGAGCAGAAAATTCTTGGTTGCGACTCTGAGAGGAAAATCCTTGGTTGGCATTCTGAGCAGATAATTCTTGGTTGCGACTCTGAGAGGAAAATCCTTGGTTGGCATTCTGAGAGGAGAATCCTTGGTTGGCATTCTGAGAGGAGAATCCTTGGTTTGCATTCCGAGATTCTTCATTTTGGGAATACTGCCGCTGTAGATTTTGAGGTCCCTGGTTTTGACTTCTAGGTGGGATTCTAGAGTCATAATGACCAATTGAGCTATCACTTTGCTGGCGATTATAGCTTTGGTTGGCATTGTTTTGAAAATGGGGTATCTGATCTTGAGTTCTTGGAGGCCTTTGAGTCTGATATGGGTTAGATTCTTGATTGGGGATGGGAACATGTTGGCATGGACTTGCATTTGGCATATTTTGATCATTATCCTTAGAATGCGGAATATTTCCAATTTGAATATTTCTATTTCTTGGACTTTGACTTAGGTTACCTGCCTCATCAGAATACGAGCGAAAAATAGAATTTTTGGCTCCGTAAATTTGTTGGTTGGTACTCATTTGGGCATTGTTAAAATTTTGTTCAGGTGCAGAGATTTGGCGCAGAATACCTTCTCGGCTTGCAGATGGCATTTTGTGTAATGGTACAGCATTATTGGGTGTCTGATTAGGGCCATAGCTGCTGTAGCCATCATTTAGGACATTTGGTGCTACATTTTGACTGTCTCGCATTTGACCATGATTCACAATGTATGATTGCTGCTGACCGTTTGAAGAAGAACTGACATGATTAAAATCAGGGTTGCAATTAGCATTTCGTGTATTATCAGTAGGAAAGTTTCCAAAACTTTTGCCTTGCCGGCCTTCCTGGGTTCCCACATTCTGGATTTTTGAAGGAAAGCCTGATGCTGATGTATTAATTCGGTTTGTATCATTCTGAGGTGGAAAATTAGCTACGTCATTCTTTGAGCTCTGGTAGGTATTTGGTGAATGATAATTTTGAATCTGGCTAGAATGATTAGACGAATGAGTATGAGGTACAGCATGATTTTTGATTCCACGCTGTATTTCATAAGAGTTTGAGTAATTGCTGCTGCACTGGAGTCTCCCCGGTTTTATCTGATACTGATATTGTTCATCACCAGTCTGATTGCCAAACTGAGCCTTGGACACGTTTGAATTTTGGTTCATATCCTGGCTTGCACTAGACTTAGCTCTGAAGTCTTGGCCGATGGAAGATTTAAATTCATTAATATTTTGAGGTAACCTCTGGTCAGGATACAAAGATCCCGCCTTTGAAGTGTTTATATACTGATTATCATTCTGGCCATCAACAGGATAATTGTATAGTTTTTGGCCAATTTGATTGACAGAGGCATTTACAGGATAGTTCTGCTTGCTACCTGGAAACACATTTTGTTGATGCTGCATGTACTGAATCTTACCAGTATTATCAGACTGGTTCAGCTGCATTGATTGTGGCCCAAAATCCTGCTGCTTGGGTTGTACTTCAGTCCGTTCCTGCATTACATTTCTATAGCCTTGTCCAGTTCTGTAATTTTGCAAGGAGGATTTTGCGACCTGTGTCTCCTCCGATTGTTGTAACCCTGAAGATCTCATTGCCTCAGCTCCTGGAGCCTGTCTGGGTACATATTGTCCATGAATACTTTGATGATACACATTAGAAGACTGTCCTGTTCGGTTATCAGTGTAAGACGATTGGGACATCGGAGAAGTATATGATCCAAAATTTTGTGGATGTGGTGCTTGAGAATAAGTATTACCAGAGAAACTGCTTGTGCTTTTAGAAGGTCCATCAAACTGGACCCATTTTTGCTCTGGTTCCCCTGGCCGAGCTTCCCAACTGCCGCTGCTAACTCCATTAGGCGCTTGCTGGTGATTTTGCAGCTGTTGATGATTTTGGTTCATTTGTTTAGGATGATTATCATATGACAAATTGTAAGTTGCAAGGTTCACATTTTGTTCCATATTGGTTGGCACAAACTGCTTTTGTTGCTGGAACATTGACGAGCTATTATAAGAACTTTGTGACACATCCACAAGGGGTCTACTTCTATTTGGTTGCATAGTATTTTGATAATTTTGGGTATCTAGATACTGGTTGTCAATTTGAGTTTGATTTGAGCCACGCCTATTGCCAAAATGAGCTGGTTCTTGTCTCTGACGTTGCTCCTGCACTTGATTGAACTGTGTGCTTGCAGACTGGGCTCCGGTCAAAGGCAGTGGTCTGTGGTAGCTTTCTTGTTGAAAATTAGCACCACTTTGGACATGTGTTTTTTGGGGATCACATATTGCTACTTGTGGAATATTTGTGATATTCTGGCTTGGTGGATACGAAAACTGTCTCTTTTGATCTATCTGCTGCATATGAGAGTTTTGTTGACATCCAGGCTGTCTGATTTGGTTGGGAGAGCCACCGCTGGTCACAAAATGTGATGCATTGTGTGTTTGCTGCCCATGTGGACTTGCATATTGTGTGCTTTGATTCTGCTGAGCATCACTTTGGTTTTGTGGACTGCTGTTTTCAATTGAAAGGTTGCTTACTTGCTGGGTTAAGTTGTGGTAAGGTGAATTCATTCTAGTGACAAATTTTACTGGCAACAGTGCTTGGGTAAGACCATTGGAGAGATTGGGGCAAGAAGTCAGAAGCTATGACGGGAAGTAAAGAATCGTTATTTCTGACTTGTTATCTTCTTAATGTATATGTTCCGCGTGGTCGGATCCCATTGGTGAGACTTTGACTTT